>CM062813.1:110747606-113395773 GCA_031772625.1 Pinus tabuliformis
AATTCACTCCCAGCCCTCGCACCCAACCGACCCACACAAACATCACCAGAACCGAGAACAACAACCCCATCCTCCTCCTGCTCATTGTTGAGCAAGTCTACCACAAGTTAACTTAATTATTCACCCTGCTAATAATAATAGGAATAGGAATAGGCATTTTTAAATACTGTGATCTGAGGGAGGAAAGACGGTGCCGTGGCTTGGGAGTGATGGGCCAAAAGAAAGAAAGAAATTAAGAAATTTTAATGTAGGAGGAGAAGTATAAAGGTGTAAGGCGGCTTCCAGAGACATAGATGACCCGCCACAACCTTCACCTTCAACGACAGTGATGACCCGCCACAACCTTCAACTTCAACGACAGTCTACCAGATCAAAGAATAACAAACAATTCCTAACCTCGCGCTTCGCTTCGCTTGTTAAGGGAATGCAATCTTAACAATGAAATTTGCCATGTCTCTCTCTCTCACTCTCAAAATTCGTCATTTCAATTTTTCATATCGATGCGTGGACTCACACCCAAAACGAACGCTGTGGAATCTGCTGCCTGTGGACAACATTAGCGTCGCCGTCAAGTTAAGTTCACTGGTTTGGGTTGGCTTTAATCACCTTCTGTCTATTTACTTTTATTTTTATTTTCAGAATAAAGATGGATTTGGGTTTCGTTTTTAGCCTTTCATTTCATTTGCGTGGGCCAACAACGCCATAATGATTCCTTTTCCATTTCCACGGTGAATAAAGAAAGCTTACGTAGCGCTGCCTTTAGCTTTTCCAGTTCCACCGGCAGCATCCCACTGCTTCTTCCTTCTTTCTCTTTTATCCACCCACTGCTTCTTCCTTCTTTCTCTTTTATCGCATGCATGCCTGCCTTTTTTCAAAACCAAACTATTTGCTCAATACTATGTTCACAAAACACATAATAGAGTGTTTAACAATATAATTATGTGGAATTACATTTGATTCCAGCATGGTTATATATATATATATAAAAGTAAGGAGTGGAATGTGAAGTGGTTGAAAATTTCCTATACAATGTCGCTTCTATTAAAATATATTGGGATAAAAAGTAATTTTATACCAAATATATTAATTATTATATTATTGAAAGTTGTTTGTATTAAAAAAATTATTATATACGAAAATGTCATTTAAAAAAATTACATTAAAATAAAATAACAATATTATATTAATAATTTTAATATATGTATTTTAATAATTTGAATATAAAAAATAAAATAATAATATTATACTAATAATTTTGATATATATCCAAAATTTGAATATTAAAAAATTATAAGGACTAATTATTTTTCATGAGCAAAATTAATGAATGTGCTTTATCATCATTATCCACAATTCATTAGAGGAAAAACAAAAACAAAAAATATGTGTAGAGGATTGAACCAATCCTTTTTTTTCCTCCATTTTTCCCATTATTTAAATAAAGATTCTTTTATAGTAGTTTCACCATCTCTATTTTGTGTAAATTGAGATTTCTAACTTCATTTCCCCATTTTCATGATATGAAGATTATTTCTTTTTACAAAATATTGCCCTAATTTTAAGCAATGGCAAACATTTATTTACACTTGTAAAGACTTTTGATTTATGTTTTGTCTATTTATTGATTTGGAATGCAGCAGTGTGATTAGAGTAAAATGGTTTGAATATGGTTTAATCTTCATTTGTTTCATTATTGGGTTTTATTTAATGAAGAGTGACCTTTACAGAGCGTGAAAGAGAGCCATTGCATATGCTCTTGGTATGTGTTTAATTAATTGATTATGAACAAATTGATTGGTGTGAACTTAGGTCTATTTGTGCTATTATTTTTGTTCATTGGCATAATCTTATAACAAAACTATTAATGGATGTTTTATTCATTGGCATAGATTATGCAATGTGGAAGCCATTCTTGGACCACAGTTAGCATTATTGGAGTCCAAATTACTTCAATTGGTCTCCCATTAGAGTCAGGTCAATGTTATCTAGAAGTTTAAGGCATACCATTTTTGGGCATCATGCAAAAGCGCCTATTGGGAACACAAGGAACCTCTCTACAGTGAAATTGGCCAAGGTCCAAAAGCTCCACGTGACGGTCCACGATAGCGGTCCAATGGTCCAAGTCAACAATGATGGTTGGTGGGCAATCAGAACCCTGCTCAAAGTTGCCATTTGTGGGGATTGTGGAGGTCAAATGCTTCGCTCAACGTTCTGGTCCGAAGTCCAATAAAGGATGCAGGCACTTGGTTAGTCTTTTGTCATACTATTGTTCTATGTAAAGCATTAATTTAGCTATGGAGCAGCTGGAAACTTTTTGTCCTAGTTTAAATGGCCCTCACAGGCAGAACCATCAATTTTGCCCTTGTATGCACAATAGTTCTAGTCCAAGTCATCTTTTTATTTTTTTGGACAAATTGGTCATGAGAAACATTTGCAATCTTAAGAAGCTAAATTTGTGTTATTGGGTTAGTTTCCCATCCAGGCAACCAATAACAAATAGGAAAATCATATGTATCTTTTTTATTTAGTAATATAAAGCTGAGCATTATACAAAAAAAAAAAATGAGAATCTCACTCGATATCCTCTTACCCATTGCCCATCCAAACATAGATGAACAAAAACATAGCATATTTCAAATCCAAAGTCCTCATATGTGTAGCAAAGGTTTAGTGGTACCTAGGTGTATTGAAAAAATCTTCTCTAAAATAATCTACATACCATGAAGCTAGGGCCAATGAAATTAGGAATTCCAATTTACATAAAACGACTTTCTAGAAATTAGGACTAATAGAAGATTGATGAATAAAATTTAGGGGGTGAAAGCCTTTTTTTCCCTCTAGGTGGTAAATAAGTTGGTCTAATGCTCTCTATATAATTTCTTTTCAAATAAAATGGTAAATAAGTTCGGCATACTGCTCTATATATAATTTCTTTTCAAATAAATTGGGGCAAATGATAACAAAGTACTATAATACAAAAAATTCGACCAATTAAACTTTAAATCCCACTAAATTTTCCAATATGTGAAAAAATTTCAAATTTATTGTGTCAAGAGGCACTCTATAAAGTCCATGGGGTCTTGGATAAATGGTGATCACGGGTGTTGTTAAAAAACTCTTAAATGTTAAGCCAGTGGTTCAATTCCCCACCCTATTCCGATGTTATTCTTAGACATGACAAATAATAATAATGAATGATGTTGGATTTATTAAAAAATACTAAATTTATAGATTGTAATATTATTATTTTTAATAATTTTATAAACTATTTTTTTCCATAAAAATTCATAATATGCATATGGCATTAGAATAAATTTAAATAATATTGATTTATACCCATAATTATCATATTTTAAAATATATAATTTTAAACATATAAAAACTTCATAAATTTAATTAATAAATATTTAAAAACTTAATACTTATAATAAACTCTCTTTTTTTTCGGAATATATATATAAAATGTTATTCATATTTGTTAAAATTGGTAACTAGGGCCAAACTCCACATGGGTCATCTTATTTATGACAACTTATATTTTTCTTGGATTCCTCTCTCCAGGAGGTGTAGATTGATCTAGAGATCATCTCATTCTGACATGTACAAATGAAGTTATGAATTTATTTTGATTATGGACAAATTGTCTCAGCCAACAAACTCATGTAGGCTCAGAAGCCCAACATTCACGTCTATTCATCCTCAACACTAGCCTATAGATACATTATGCCTCATCCTCATTTGGACATCACTCATCTTCACACATCTCTCCCTCCTCATCTGATTGGGTACGAATTTCTCGGTAGCTTCTCTCTCCACAAGTGCGAAGGAAAGGACAATCATTTTATGTTTCAACGTTGACTAGGTTTGACCGAAAATTTCAGAGGTTGTTTTTGGGCTACGTTGACTAAGCATTGACCTGTCTTGGTGCGATTTTGGGTGGAGGAATTCTGTCCTAGCAGGCCACAAATATGGGCACAAGAACCGAGGCAATCTGACCTCCTGTTTGACTAGTGTTGACTATACTAGGGTTGGCTTTTGTTGACTAGTTTTGACTGGACTTTTTAAGATTGTTTTGGGCTAATTAGACTTTCTGTTGGAGGCCGAAGTTGACTAGGTTTGACCAAGTTGAATTGAGGAAGAAATCTGCCCTGTTGACCAGCATTAAATTTTCTGGTTAGGGCTCTTTTTGTTGTTGTCACAAATTATCAAAATTTGTAAATTGTACTATCTCTCTTTGTTGAACTATTGAAGATTAAAAGAAGATTTGATCAAGGGTTTGTCCCTAGATGGTGCCACATCTTGTGTCCTCTTGTCTTGTCTTGTCTTCTATTGTTTATGTTTATGTTCTATCAACATTTTACTTACATGTTTATGTGATTTCTAAACTGAAATTGATATTGGGCTCATAAAGAAATTGAAGTAAAATTTCTCTAAAGCATAGAACATACCATTGTTGCCTAAAATTAACACGGTATCAGAGATGAGGTGAAGACAAAGCCCAAGAAAGAGTGAAAGGGAAATCACCAAAGACAATTGGACAAGGACAAAAGACTCAATGGGTTCCTCATCCTACTTCCGACTGAAGACAAGCTCCATGATAAATTTGGCTATCATGGATGGAAGATGTCTCTTGATTTGACCTTGGAAGAGAAGGAAGTGATGGATTATGTGTAGGGTAAAATCCCTAACCATCCTTCAAATGCACGAGCTAATGCGAAGACCAAGTACAATAAGGCTAAAGTCAAAACGAATAATATTATCAGGGATTCCATTGACAAGCATCTGATGGCTTATATATCTGAATTGAAGACCTCCAAGGAGATATACGACAAGTTGGTCGACATGTTCAAGGTTAGTAATACTAATCAAATTCTCTTTCTCAAAAATAAGTTGAAGGATAATAAGAAGGGGAAGGACGAGGACATTCAATCCTATTTCTTGAGGATTACTGAGATCAAGAATGACCTATTCTTGATTGGAAAAGTCATTCCTGACAGGGAACTTACTCCCACCACCCTTTGAGGACTCCCACCTGAGTGGTATGTATTTAGAACCACTATAGTCAACAATGATCGAATTCCAGGGTTAAATTGAAGAATTGATGTCGAGATGCATTCAAGAAGAAACAAGAATGGTGGAGCAAGAAATGCCTTCTAGTAGAAGAAACCCCACTGCATTCTCCGCTCATGCCAAGAGGAAGAACAATGTAGGTTCAAAGAAGCAAAGTCAAGGAAGACCGAGATTCAAAAATGGAAGGAAGTGAAGATGTTTTGTTTGCAATGAGTTTGGCCACTATGTAAGGGAGTGTCCTAATAGAAGGGATACACCTCGAAATGATGACTATCATAAGAACTCCAAGGGAAACTTCAGCAACATTGATCAAAGGAATGACAGGTCCAATGGCAAAGGAAAAAGGAATGTGGGACATCAAGGAAATGGTCGACCCTTCAAGAAATCAAGAAACTCTAGGTATGATGCATCCAATGTTGTTAACAATAAGAAAAAAGAGTACTATCTTATATCGACCCTCTCCATTGCCTCTCCTACGGACACTTTGGGAAATTGGTTGATTGATAGTGGTGCCTCAAGGCACTTCACTAGATACAAGGAATCCCTCTCTAATCTGATAGAAAAGGAGACAAACTTGGAGATCATCCTTGGAGACGATGCCACCTATCTCGTGAAGTGAGTAAGGAATGTTACCCTTAAATTGAATCAAGGTAACACTATTCATTTTCAAGAAGTACTATGTGTACCCAATCTCAAGAAGAACCTGGTGTCCATTTCAGCAATGGAAGGTAAAAGATTCAAGGTGGCTTTTATCGATGGAAAGGTACGTGTTTGGAAAATAGATTTCAAGGATGCTTTTACTCTTGGGTTCAGGGTTGGCACTTTGTATCAAGTTGGAGGAAGTCCATTGGGAGCCATGTCTTACGACACATCTCTACAATTTGAATTATGGCACCGGAGGTTCGCCCGTCTTCATTATAAGACCCTACCCGATGTGAGAGAGATGGTGACAGGTATGCCTGAATTCAATGTAGAGCATGAAGGTGTATGTCTGGTATATGTCGAAGGAAAAATTACAAGGAGGCCATTCCCCTCAAGTAATAGCAAGACCATAGACATATTGCAGTTGATTTACTCCGACATATCTAGTATGATGCCCATGAACTCATTAGGAGGATATTTATATTATATTATATTTATGGATTATTTCTCTCACAAGACTTGGATATATTTCTTGAAGAAGAAAGACGAAGTATTCTTATGGTTTTTTTCTTTCAAAGCTTTGGTCGAAAATCAAACCAGAAAGAAGATCAAAATATTAAGGACCAATATTATAACCACATATGAATCAAATGAGTTCAAAACTTATTGTAGAGAAGCTGACATTAAGAGGGAGACTACTACCGCATATACTCTTGAGAAAAATGGTGTTGCTGAAAGGAAGAACCGTTCTATCATAGAAGCCACTCATGCCATGCTTCATGATCAAAGCCTTCCGAAGTTCTTATGTGCCAAAGCTGCAAACACCGCCGTGTATGTTCTAAATAGATGCCCTCATCAAGTGTTGGACTCCAAAACTCCCGAAGAAGTTTTCACTGGTAAGAAACCTGATGTTTCTCACTTTATAATTTTCTGTAGTCCCATATATTTTCATGTGCCGAAAGAAAAGAGAAGTAAATTGGATGCTCTGTGATGAAAGGAACATTTGTGGGCTACAATGAAACTTCTAAGGCATATAGAATCTACGTGTCTGGTCAAAGAGAAGTGGAGATAATTCATGATGTCACCTTTGATGAGGATGCTACCCTTGGGGAGATTAGTAACCTTCCTCTTCCAAGGAAGGATAAAGAAGAAGATTCAGGAAAGTAGGGAGAATCGTAGGATGAGCCGATGCCTGATGCTGAGGGACAATTGGATCCCATTGATCCACCCCCTCATGAGCCCTCCTCCTCAAAAGGGAGACCCTCATGGCTTAGGGAGACTCTCTAAGATGCCGAGAGACATGTTGCACCTAGGGGGACATTTCGTGAAAGCAAGAAGCCGAACGTGTACCAAGGATATTTGACCGCCATGAGCATTATCATTCAAAATGAGCCTTCATCATTCGAAGAAGAGGTGAAGCAACAAGTATGGAAGGATGCTATGAAAAAAGGGTACGAGTCAATTATGAAGAATGATGTCTGGGATGTGGTCCCTAGATCCCATGAAAAATTGGTTGTCTCGTTTAAATGGCTCTACAAGATCAAGCAAGGTGCTGATGGAAGTGCTGATAAGTTCAAGGCCAAATTTGTTGCTCAAGGCTTCTCTCAAAAGGAAGGTGTAGATTATGATGAGATATTTGCACCCATTTCTCGCTACAACACCATCCGTTCAATTATAGCCCTTCCTCGCAAGGATGGAATCTACACCAGATGGATATTAAGACTGCCTTCTTGCATGGTTCACTTAAGGTGGAAGTCTATGTGGAACAACTTGAGGGGTTTGAAGTTCAAGATTGTTAGACACATGTATGTAGGTTGAAGAAATCCCTCTATGGGTTGAAGCAAGCACCCGAGCTCGGTATGAGAGGATCGATAACTATCTAATGAAGCTGGGATTTACAAGAAGGGAAGTTGATCCGAACCTTTACTTTAAGGTTGAGAATGATAGACCTCTCATCTTGGTACTCTATGTGGACAATCTCTTTCTGACTGGTGCAGAACCTCTCATTCATCAATGTAAGATGGAGTTGGCTTCCGAATTTGAGATGTAGGACCTAGGAGCGATGCACTATTTCCTAAGGTTAGAGTTCTAGCAAAATCCAGGTGAAATTTTCCTCTCTCAAGGAAAATATGTTGTGAAGATATTGGAAAGATTTGGGATGGTGGACTGCAAGATTGTGACTACTCCGATGGAACTTAACTTTAAGAAGTTATGTGGTAGTGCTGCTGGACCTGAATCGGGAAATGCTTCTGAGTATCGTCAACTCATAAGAGCACTAATGTTCTTGGTGAACTCCCGTCCAAACAAATGTTTTGCAGTTAACACATTGAGCCAATACATGGTTGAGCCTCATCATATACCTTGGATTGCCACCAAGAATCTTCTGAGATATCTTCGAGGCATGGATTGAGATACACTTCCGGAAATGTGAGGCTACATGGTTATTCTGATGTTGATTGGGCTGGAAGTGTGGTGAATCGCAAGAGCACTTCTGGATGTTGTTTTTCTTTGGGTTCTGCTTCGATATCCTGGATGAGAAGGAAGTAGAAATCGGTTTCCTTGACCACTGTCGAGGCCGAATTCATAAATGCTAGTATGGCCTCCTGTGAAGCTATTTGGTTGAGTAAGCTCTTAAGTGAGTTGTTTGGACATGTGCTGGATACCACCGTGATCTTATGCAAAAACCAAAGTGGGACATGATTATCATATAATTTCGTGTTTCATGATCTCTCCAAGCATATAGATATCAACTACCACTTTATTCGGGATATGGTACAACGAGGAGCAATAAGGCTCCATCACATTGGGTTGATGAGAAGGTTGTTGATATTCTGACAAAGCCCTTGGGACATTCAAATTCTTGGCCTTTCGAGAACGACTTGGAGTCATGGAGAAACCCTCTTATGAGGGTCTTATATGAGATGGAAATTGTGCTCCGGGGGGCTTGGGGTACTTCTTGGAGCGATGAGAAACCATAGGATGAGTGGTTCAGCCTTCCCCTAATGGTTTGTTGTGTACAGGGTGAGGCGTTCATCCTTCCTCTATGATACCCCTTGGTGACATGTAATCAGGACGAGTGGTTCATCATTCTCCCTCCGAGACATCCTACCCATGCAGTCTACGACTCATGGGAAGTACCTCTCATCTGATCAATGAGTAGTGAAATGAGGATAGGGACCATATTACTACCGATGGATGTATCATGTACTACCATAATCCTTATGCTAGGATGCTCGATATTGATCTGGGATCAATGGGAATTGACTTTGGGTCAGTAAGAGTGGTATGAGACACTCTCTTTTGATTGGAAATGACTTTGCGTCAGTAAGAGTGGTATGAGACACTCTCCTTTGATTGGAACTGACTTTGGTTCAGTAAGAGTGGTATGAGACACTCTTGTTTGATTGGCACTGACTTCGGGTCAATAGACTTGAATGGTATGATACATTCTCGATCACTTCTTCTTCTTTATAGTTCAACAGAGCAGAGCAGAGCAATGCATTGATGGCAGAGATAGTATAGATTGGCAGATGGATTAGCAAGTGGAGTTGTCCCTAGTTGAGAGGGAATGTTAAAATTGGAAACTAGGGCCAAACTCCACATGGGTCATCTTATTTTTTATAGTTAATATTTTTCTTGGATTCCTCTCTCCTAGAGGTGTAGGATTGATCTAAAGACCATCCCATTCTGACATGTACAAATGAAGTTATGAATTTATTTTTGGTTATGGACAAATTGTCAAGGTCGGCCACAAACTCATGTAGGCTCAAAAGCCTAACAATCACGTCTATTCATCCTCAACGTATGCCTATAAATACATGATGCCTCATCCTCATTTGGACATCACTCATCTTCACACATCTCTCTCTCCTCATCTGATTGGGTATGCATTTCTCGGCAGCTTCTCTCTCCACATGTGCGAAGGAAAGGACAATCATTTTTTGTTTTAGCGTTGACCAGGCTTGACCGAAATATTCAGAGGTTGTTTTTGGGTTGTGTTGACCTGTTTTGGTCTGATTTTGGGTGGAGGAATTTGGTCCTAGCAGGTCACAGATCTGGGCACAAGAACTGAGGCAATCTGACCTCATGTTTGACTAGCGTCGGCCGCAGGGTTGACTTTTGTTGAGCAGTTTTGACTGGACTTTTTAAGACTGTTTTGGGCTGATTAGACTTGTTGTTGGAGGCCAAAGTTGACTCGGTTTGATCGAGTTGAATTGAGGAAGAAATCTGCCTTGTTGACCAGCGTTTACTTTTCTGGTTAGGGCTCTTTTTGCTACTTTCATAAATTATCAGAAATTGTAAATTGTACTCTTTCTCTGTTGAACTATTGAAGGCTAAAAGAAGATTTGATCAAGGGTTTCCTCACATTGGGATTTGTCCCTAGCTGGTGCCACATCTTGTGTCCTCTTGTCTTGACTTGTCTTCTACTGTTTATGTTTATGTTTTATCAACATTTTACTTACATGTTTATGTAATTACTAAACTGAAATTGATATTAAACTTATAAAAAAATTGAAATAAAATTATTCTAAAACATAAAACATACCATTATTACCTAAAATTAACAATATTACATTAAATATAAATAATATTATTAAAAACCAACCTAATTCATTTTAACTTTGAATTTAGCAAAATTTTCCAATGCAACTATTTTTCAAAATTTTACATCTTAAAAAAGAAGATGATGATAATTATTTGCATACTAATTAATCCCTCTGGAAACTTTTAATTCAAAAGTTAAAATAACTTTATGCTAAATTATTATGAATTGAAATGAAATACATTATATAGAAAATGATATAGCGTTTTGTTTTTTTATGGAACTTCTATTAATGCCTGAAACGATAACTAACAAAGTTATTATTAATGTCCCCTGATTAACATGGGGTAACGTGATACCTTAAACTTGTCACATGCTCTTGCCTGTGTGTAACTGAAGTAACTTAAATTTGCCACATGCTCTTGTCTGTGTGTCAGAATTTTTTTATAAATTAAGGTGTAATAAAGATTTCGAACCTATCTTTTCTTTATTATTAGATTTAATATTTTTGAGTTACTGAGTTTGAATTTAATTTAAAAGAATTTCAAATTCCGTTGTCCAAAAACGTTAGCGGACATTTCTATCGGTTGTTAATCATGTCATATAGTCAAGTTAGGTAGCTTAAGTGCAATGGATGGTAGGCATGTTATATGATGAGGAAAGGTGGAGAGTATTATAATAATAATAATAATTATGTTGACTTTTTAAACATGTTGAGATGTGACTCTTGGCCTAAGGACATTGAGGCCAAATGTTGTAACTTAACTTAACCACGTACCAAAGTAAGTATGACATCAGCCTTTGATCTTGTTCTTAACCTTGTTCGTATATGTATGTAACCATGATCAAGATGAACTACTGGAATAGTTTCTATTTTAAAAGTATTTGAAACTCGATCAAAATGAATTACTTAAATAGTTTAATTTTCTAAATTAAGAAAAAATGATAGCTAGTAGAGTTCTCATTACTAGAAGCACTTTGTTAATTGGAGACCACGGGTTAATTCTCTTTGTTTTTTTGGTAGGTAAGCACCCACGGGGATTTGAACCTATGACCTATCACAAGGAGTGCCTTAACAATGCACCCATTCACCATCAATCCAAAGCCTCATGGGCACAGGGTAATTCTCTTTAATGTCCTCAAGTAACTGATTTTTTTTGGGTAGATCTACTTATATATTTCTTCCTTAAAAAACAAAACAAACTAGGAACAAAATGAACCACTTAGTTTTTTCTCCTAAATTTTATGTTAAATTTGTTAAGGATTTGTTAAAATTGTTAGTTTTAGTTATGTTAATAAGTGTGTTTATTTGACGATATGATTTTGAGATTTTTTGTTTTTCGAATTTCAAAATTATGGAGACAAATGAGATTTAATGAAGAAAGTAGATTTTTTGTTTTTTGAATTAAAAAACTATGTGGACTGATGGGATTTAATAAAGAAGGTATATTCTTGACTTCTTCACACATAAAGAGACTAGATTAAACTCTAACCCTAATAAGATTAGTAAATCAGATTTTCCTTTATGATTTTATTTCAATTATTCTAACACAACACATGCTTCATAATCATTACAAAAAAATAAATTAAGATTAAAGATAGTAGGATTAAGAAGTAGAATTAAATAAAATATGATTAAAAAGTAGGATAAAAAATAGGATTAATGTGGGAAGGAACCATTACTGTAAAACAATATTAAAGAAAATTCACTTGATTGTAGGAGGATACAATTGAACTTCAATGATACTCTTTGTCATTTATATGACTGAACTCATTGTGTGGTCTACATAATCTAAGTGCTAAAGTAATTTGTCAAAACATTTGATCTATTTATACATTCAAAAATATAATTTAAACAAAATAAAAAATAAAAATTTGTAAGGTGAAATTTTATTAACTAAAAAATTGCAGCAAACAACCCACATTACATTTTCATAGTCACTCGCTCACATGGGAGACCTTACCAAAATAAGATTCTCCTTAATGAGGGAATATATAATTTAGAGCCCATTGATATAAAATTTACCAAGCTGTAGTTGACACACATGCTTGCTTTGCCATACACATAAGACACATCATAGTAAAAGACATGAAACACAATCAACATAACATCCTACCATGGGTTTTGAGTCTCAGCCTGCCACCGGGATGGAATCAATGGGCCTTTTGGAGGACACACAACATTTGGGGTTATACCTAGGTGGCACTCAACTTGTTCTATCCTTTGATCTAGAGAGCATATATGAGTGTGCAAGTGGTTCAATTAATGGATAATATCTAGTTAATAATCATGGTGATCCTAAGTACAAATCCACTGTCTGCATGTACTAGTTATCTTTGCCTCTCATGTGTCTTGTATTAAGAATCCATTTTGTCTAATCCATCATCATTTTAGAATCATAAAGGGAGGTTTTGTGGGATGAAGCCTCTCCTTCCACCTTGGGAAATTTTTGCTTGTATTTGATCTAGAATGAGGTCATGATAACGTGAGGAAAAACCTCTTGTGCATTGATACAACCAAGGATTACCATGCATGGCTCTCCCCTGGTAATATGTTGCCACACATTTGATGTCGGCCTATTGACGTTGCATGATTTCCCCACCAGTAGTTGATATAATATTGGATATTTCCTTTCCCCACAGAAGAATAAAACTCACCTAACAACGCTCCCCTACGATCTAGAGATCCAACCCCTGGAACTTTTGATCATGACCACTAATCACAACTAGAAGACATAAGGGGACTGATCTCTTAAAGACAAAATTCCACCCCCTCAATCCTCTTTCCCGCTTTTCCACCTTTACCCTAACTCCAAAAGGGTCTACATAATAACCTCTGGTTATCTTTCAATTTAAGCCACCACCATTCCTGGAAAGAGATAGAAAAGGTGTCACCAAAGATTAAAATCTACCTCTACCTCAACCCCTCATTAAGTCCCTACAACCTCACTTCTCTGGATTGCTTCTTGGGCACTACCGCCTCCCCGTTTAAGCATGAGACATAGGGGGACCAAACGAGAGGTGAATGTAGGGGTTGTTGGAAAATCAAAGTAGTTATATAAGGGTTTGATTCTCCTTTCTTGATAATTACTTGTGAGTGTGTTGACTGCTTTTTCTTCTTTATTATCTTATATTTCATCAAGCAATTACCATATTATGTGTGTATGAAGATCACAAAACAAGAGACACAAGATGTAGGCACTATGCCAAGGCAAAACCCCCCTCAAGGGGAAAACCCAGTCAAGATAATTCTTCCTTTCAATAGTATTCTTTGAGACTCTTCACCCTAGACAAAGACCATACCTTCCCTCCACACCAAGTCAGTCTCCCATATCTTTGACCCCTTTCCAACAACTTCAACTAGGCAGCATCTTCCGGCATCAAGTAACTTTCGACAACAATCAAACTTGGAATACTTTGATCTCCCAATCTAAGGCATGAAACAAAGAGAGAGAGGCACCAAAAGTTCACATTTCTTCTTCTCCTTAGACTTCCCCAAACTCGCACTTCCTTTGGCTTCCCGGCAACAGACTTCGCACTTCCCCAGCTACTCTTGAGATATCGAACTAGCTTGAGATGTGATGCTCCAAATGACTTCGACTAGCTTGTATTTATAGGCTCCATGTGAGGTCAAATAAGTGTCATTAGGCCAACTTTCTATGAAGGATACATAAATCATATTTGACTCAATAATAAACCTTTTTACATGATTCAAAAGCCCAAGAAGGGTCTCTTTGAATGTACAATGACTCTATAAACTCAATATTAATCCTAGGAGTTCACAATGGGGAATTTGACTAATATAATGATGACCCAAGCATGAAACCCATGCTTTAATAAGTCATTGTTACAATAATAAAAATTATTTTCTTTATTCTTTTGACAAGTACATTTCATGATGGACTTGAATACATTAAATGAAGACTGAACCTAGTTACAATTTCCAACACTCCCACTTAACTAGGGAGGCATTCATCATATACAAATACAATAGAAGATCTAAAACTATATGAAACAATGAAGAACTTTAGGCACCACAATTCCATGGACTATATTCCTGACTCGGGAAATCTATCCATTGGTCTCTCAACAATTTAGGCACCATAATGCCACAGACTAGATTCCTGAACTGGGTAATCTATCCAAGTGGGAATAAGGTGGACGCAATATTTTAGCCCCTCTAGGTACCATTAGGCTTACTTTCTAACCACCAACCCAGGGACGTAGGTGCGTATCCATGATCAGAGCTCTATGATTGATGCCACCCTTCGCTACTTTAGGACCTAGACATCAACACAAAGTGCTGGCCAGATGTCCTCCCAGGCAATGCTTCACTCGCAAAGCCTCAACAAATCTCTTCCTTTTCCTTATCATCAATATAATCAACAATGTCTACCAAGCCTAGTAGGTTTCTCAGATACTCAAACTTCTTATTCAGAAGAGCCATTTTTAGTATGTTTGCAACCTGTTCATCTGTTGAGACATACTCCAACTTCACAATCCCATCCTACATCAGGTTCTTAATAAAGTGGAACTTATTATTGATATGCTTCGTTCTCAAATGAAACACGGGATCTCCAGACATCTTGATACAACTTTTATTGTCACAATTAAACACAAAAGGACACAAAGACTTCTCGATCAAGTCCGTCAGAAGCTTCCTTAACCAAACAACCTCCTTTCCTACTTCACATGCAACCACATATTCTGCCTTGGCACTACTTAGTGCAATGAGATCTTTCTTCCTACTCATCCATGAGACCATAACAACTCCCAGATTAAAGCATCCTCTGGTAGTGCTCCTTCCATCGGTCTCACTGCCACCCCAATCAGAGTTTGTGAAGCCAATTAGCTTGAATTCCTTACTATCATACTTTAGGTAGTGATATATAATGCCACGAAGATACCTCAGTATATGTTTAACAGTTATCCAGTGATCATGATGGGGCTCCCACTGAAATTGACTAAGAATGTTGACTGTAAAACATATATCTGGCCTAGTATTTATCAGATACATTAGGGACCCACCAATTGTCAATAGGAGGTAGGATCCACAAGACTAGAGTCAGAGTCCCTCAACTTCTTGAGATTGGTGATCATAGGAGTAGTCATCGACTTGGAATCCATCATCCCAAATTTCTACAACAACTTGATGATGTACTTTCCTTGCCCCAAATATATCACCCCAGGGCTCTGCCATACTTCTAGACCTAGGTAATAGTGCATCAGTCTTAGATCCTTCATTTCAAATTCAACTGCCAACATCTTCTTGCATTCTTGAATTCTTCGCTCCACACCTATGATGAATAGATCATCCACATATAGTAGAATAGTTACGGATCATCATTCATGACCTTGATGTAGAGATTCATATCAACATAACTCTTCACAAACCCAATTCTAAGTAGATATGCATCCATCCTTTCATACCATGCCCTAGGTGCTTGCTTCAAACCATATAGGGCTTCCTTAAGTCTGCAAACATGAGAATCCCCGCTATTAACTTCAAAGCCTTTGGGTTTTTCTATGTAGACTTCCTCATCAATGGTCCCATTTAGAAATGTGGTCTTCATATCCATTTGATGGATATTCCACCCCATTATAGCAGCCAATGAAGCCAACAACCTAATGGCAATGTACCTTGTTGTAGGTGCAAAGGTTTCTTCATAATCAATGCCTTACTTTTGAGAGAAACCCCTTACAACGAATCTTGATTTATACTTGGCTATTCTTCCATTAACTACATGTTTGGTCTTATAAATCCATTTAGATGTGACAATCGATTTGTCACTAGGTCTAGGAACAATTCCCCAAACCCAATTCTTCATGATGGATTGATATTCTTCCTGCATTGCTTTCTTCCAAACCTCTTTATGCACAACTTCCTTGAATGTAGATGGTTCGACTTCAATCAACTTTGTCATATATTCAGCATAACCAGAATATCTTTTCGATCTCTTTCTTTCCCTGAAGGTTCCTTTTGCAAATTCATGTCCTTCAACATCTTCCAGTGTAGCTTTCAACTAATTTGGCCTCTTCCTTATGGTTGGGATGACCCCCGATTGAGTAAGCTCACTTGGTCCTTCTTCTTCGAGATCTGTAGTATAATTTTCATGATGAACTTCTTCTTCTTCAAATATGGGAACTTATTCGTTATCAGAATCAATAGGAATATCCTCTGATTTCTTGTATGCACGATTCTCATCAAATCTGACATCCCTGCTTGCTTCAATATATATTCCTTCCTTGATGTAGATTATATATGCTTTTGAAGAGAGACTATATCCAACGAATATTCCCTTGATACTTGTAGAGTCTAACTTCTTTCGCTTGTCTTTCAGAGGCAAAATCCATGCCAATAAAGTGATCTTCGACTCTCCTGACCTTAGCTCTGAAACCATGTTGGAAAATCAAAGTAGTTATATTAGGGTTTGATTCTCCTTTCTTGATACTTACTTGTGAGTGTGTTGGCTTTTTTTCCTATTATCTTATATTTCATTAAGCAATTACCATAATATGTGTGTATGAAGATAACAAAACAAGAGACACAAGATGTAGGCACTAGGCAGGGAAAACCCCGCCTAGAGGGGAAAATTCCAGTCAAGTTAATTTTTCCTTTCAATAGTATTCTTTGAGACTCTTCACCCTAGATAAAGACCAGACCTTGCCTCCACACTAAGTCAGCCTCCCAGATCTTTGACCCCTTTCTAGCAACTTCAACTAGACAACAGCTTCCGGCCTCAGTTAGCTTCCAACATCAGGCAGCTTCCGGCAACAATGAAACATGGAAGACTTTGATCTCCCAATCTAGGGCACGAAACGCACACACACACACACACACACACACAGAGGTACCATAAGTTTGTTTTTCTTCTTCTCCTTAGAATTCCCCAAACCTACACTTCCTTTGGCTTCCCGATAACAAACTTCATACTTCCCCAACTACTCTTGAGATATCGAACTAGCTTGAGATGTGATGATCCAAATGACTTCGGGTAATTTGTATTTATAGGCTCCATGTGAGGTCAAATAAGTGTCCTTAGGCCGACTTGATCTCTTCTAGGCCGACTTGGTGTGGAGGATACATTAATCATATTTGACTTAATAATAAACATTTTTACATGACTCAAAATCCTAAGAAGGGTCTCTTTGAATGTACAATGACTCTATAAACTCAATATTAATCCTAGGAATCCACAATGGGGAATTTGACTAATATAATGATGACCCAAGCATGAAACCCATGCTTTAATAAGTCATTGTTACAATAATAAAATTGTTCTCTTTATTCTTTTGACAAGTACATTTCATGATGACTCAAATACATTAAATGAAGACCGAACCTAGTTACAATTTCCAACAGGAGTACCCCTTCCATGTGGATAATTAGACTTGTTTGAGTCCTGCAAAAGACACAGAGCCAAGTGAACCCATATAGGAATACAATCCACCCCCAAATTGCCTCAAAAAAAGTAAGAACAATACAATGAATATCCCAGAAGTTGAAATGAAAACAACCACTACCAAATTTAACCAAATTAAGAAATAGAGAATACCACCACTCCAAAGGAACATCTACACTATAACAATTCCAAAGTAGAAACTAGTGAAGAGGGTCATAATTTACCATGCACTAGTAGAGTTGGTGCCAGACCGAATCCCGAAATGCATAAATCTTCAAAAAGCTGAATGCCATCCAGTTCTACAATGGAAAGCCATCAAGATTTCCTATTCTCACAACCACTTTGCTCTGCAATGCAAAGAAACAAGCAAACTTCTACAATGCTTGCATTAGCAATTGGATTGGCTCTGACCCACGTCGACTATTTGCATTCCACGGGGCTTGCCAATTCCCCCTCTCTCAAATATGTACTCTTCTAGCTTAACTACCTCAAGCACTTTGCTGTTAGGCCCCTCCTCGTGCCATCCTTTAGAAACCACGAGACAAAATTCCCCTCCCTCAACCAAACTTCGAAAAATAAAATCCGTCTTTCAATTCTCTCAAAGATCAATTCAGTAGTGTGTCCGCTGCACTCCACATGTTTAAAGCACTCAACATAAACTCTTATCACACGATTAGATTAGATTTCTAGGTAAACCTCCCCTTAAAACAACTTGACTATACTAAACTCTACAAGGTGATGTCCAAAATGTAATATTTTTTTTTTATTAAAAAATATTTCATTAAATTTTATAAAAAAATCAAAATACAAAATAATTAAACCATACACTCCACTTTTAAATATAAAATATTCCAAATTATTATTTTATCGTAGAAAATAAATTTGTTAATATTGTCCTGTCTCAGCCACATCTCATGATACTTGAGAAGTAAAGGTTGGACAAGATAGGACAAGGAGAATTCCTTTGGGATATGATAACAACAACATATGTCATGAATGCGAAAGAGAATTTTGACACTTTAATTTTAAAGCAAACTATACTCGACCTTAGCCATAACGTCATATATATTCTAATTTGGTGGTCCTATGGGATAATCTGTAAGGTTATGGCAGTGGGTTCCAACATATATATATATATATATATAAAAAACACATGTTCTTCTTTTCTTTATTGGGGCTGTTATGGCAGTGGGATCCAACTTGTAATGTATTTAATTTTTATCACAGAATCTTATTATTTTTTCTTTATTGGGGGTGGAGTATGGAGGCGATGAAAGAGGAATCGAAGGTGAAAGAGTTTCTCCTATCATAATAAGTTTCACAAATTATCAGATGTTTTCGCATTAACCCATGGATGGATGGATGGATGGATATGAAATCTATTTAATTCTTCCCTTCCCTTCCCTGCACGTCAAAAGTCACCATATTTGTTTTAGCTGTAAAGGTATCAATGGAATTTTAAATATATTATAATATTTGCGTCTCAAATAAATAAAATAATAAAAATATAGCATTAGCATATTAGGAACTGACCAACCACCGTCCTGCGGCGACAGACACGCCGGCCGGACTCTGCAGGCGGTGGACGTGTTTAAAAGGCTGGGCTGGGCTGGGCTGGGAATCCCTCTGATGATTCATTAGAATTATAATAGGTGCAACCCTGACTATCCGTTGGCAATGGTAGTGCCGGGAAATATCAAGTTTAGTTTATGTGGTTGGGTAAAATGTCGGTGACCTATAGTCGGCAGTGGCACGCACGGCGGTGAATATATAATAATTTTTTATATGGAGAATAATTTTTTAACATATGTTGAAAGTTTTTAATATACCTAGGCTACCCTCCGTGGATGGAAAATGGGACCTTCCTGATCTTGAAAACACACACGTCCACGTCGACGCTGTTAGTGTTGGGTGAGTGATTCCGTGGCATGGGCCAACGATGTGGCATCAGTGCCAGACGGTCCCACACAAGGTATGGCGTGGCGCCTTGTTGTGGATGCGAACGCTCTACATTATTGGGTCTATTCACGGAATATCTTCATTTTATGGGTCCCCTACACGTAGCCAATCACATTTAGGTTGTTTGATGTCCACGTGTAAATTAATGAAAATATTAAAGCGATAAAAAGAGATTGTGAATGGAGAATCAAATGTGATGGTATTGGAGTCATGGATAAGGAAGGATGGTGGTTGTCGGTTAACTTTGGTTGGAGCTTTAACCATAAATTGATATTCTACTTGAAAAGTTTGAAATTATGTAGCAGAAGATTAAATTTTAATCTCCATCCTATTAATATGCATATTATATTAATTTCAACGTATTTTATTTCTAAATCCAAATTTATTAAGCATCAAAGGGATCACTTTTCTTAATATGCGTATATATAAATATATTTTAAAGTAATTCTATGTCTTTTTTAATTGTTTATATATATATATATATATATATATATATATATATAATTAATTAATTGATTGTTAAAATATAAATATAAAAATAAATTTATAACAATCATACTAAAAAAATTAATATGATGAATTGCAATGTCTAATACTTTTCAATTATTTGTCTATAATTAAGGTTTTTTTTGGGAAAATTATTTTTTATTATTTATCTGGAATTTAGTTTAGGTAGTAAAATAGTTATCCACTTCCCTTTTTAATTAAAACAAGGATATAACATGTAAAAAAGGGTGAATCCTTCTATATTCCTTACCCTGTAAGAAAATCAATGAGTTGGGTGTGATTTTATGGGAATGGAGAATGTGGCCTTTCCATACCTTAATGACTTAGGGGATGTGACAATATGATCTTCCCCCATTTATTTCCAATTCCCCTTTGTTTACTTAGATGGATTTTTAGCCTACGAATTTACTTCTAAGTTGAGAGCTCATAACATTTGTTGATATGAAAGTGTAACATAGTTTTTTACCTACCTTTTTATTCAAGCAATGATCACCATGAGTTTGATATCCAAGGGATATGATTTCCCTTGTAACATATCCAACAACCCTAACACCACATTAGGGTTGTGGGGCATCCAACCCGATCTCTAAGGCTAAGTTATGGAGATGGGGTTATAAATTTTTCTCTTCTCCCATTTTCTCAAAATTGATATTCATATCAACATCACCTACTCATCAAGAGCTTTCCAATGATATAAACTTTATACAGAACAAATCTATGAGCAAAAAGTTATGCCTATTTAAAGATCGGACCTTGTAATGCCAAGTAGCGCCCCTACTCACATGTCATCATGGTATAAGACCACATCACTAGTATGTGGTAGTCTTTTCCATGTCACTTGCCACTTGGTAGGCCATACTGGATTCTCATCAGGCTTGGATACTTCAGTAAAATCCCCATTGAACTTGCCTTAATCCTCCCGATGCTCGAAATTCCCAACACACCACTCCAACACTTTCCATCGAACCATCGTGGAATGATGAAAAATCATGTCTCCAACACTCAACGAGGTTTTGTGTCCCATCAATTGGGGAATCAACCTAGTAAGTAAACTCCTCCTTCTCGATACTTCATCACCTAACAAGATGATAACATACCCTTGTTGGAGGTTATGTTCCCATCAACTAATGAACTACCATCTCCCACCAATATCGCGTGTTCCCAAGGTTAAATCTTGAGCAATGCGCAATCATCCGCTATTATGTTTCATTCTATCAACTAATGTTCCTAATCTCCCGTCACTTGATAGGGCTTGAAGTCCCGTCACCACTAGGAGATCGACATAATCTACTCCACTACTCTCTCGATTGCTTATAGCCAAAAGTTCGACGCTCAACAACAAATAGCCATTTCATCATGTCATGTGGCCCTACCACATCATCTCCACATCAACGTGCCAATCCACATCATCAAGGGGTCATGTCCTATGCCACATCATCACAACACATCACTTCCATGTGGACATACCATGTTAGTCCACGTGGGCACCACATTGTTCCTATATCAAGCAGGAGCTTTCACTTGATATCCTCCAATTTTCCATCTCCATTACATAACTAATTATCAGGTTTTGTCTCCTTCAGGAACGTTTTCCAAGTGATCATTGCTACACCCTTCCAATAACCATTAGCCTGATTTGTTTCCCATTATTGAAATCATTCCCTTATATTAATAAAATTTAAGAATCTGTGAACACCAAGGCTCTATGTGAACACTTCTATGGATCACCTGATACTCACGGCCTAATAGCCCAATGCCCTGATAAGCTCTTTTTCAATTTAACACGGTCATGAATTTTGTCGGGCCATGTGACTAGGGCTGAGGCTAAGGCTTCCAGTCCCAACAATTTGAAGATTCGATCCCCAATTTTTTTCATACTCCATTACGTTTCCAAGACTATTTTGGAGGGTTGAGACTAACTATAACAAGGAAGAAACTTTTCCCAAACACTTCTAAAGACTCAAAACTCTTCAACCACTTCTAAGAGCAAACCAAAACATCGCCTTCAACTAGGTAAAATCAAACGTCTCAATTACAACACTTAAAAAATATAGAGTTCAATGTACGGGCTTATCTCCTAAGGAGCAAGGTACCCTAACACACAGTAGGGTTTTAGAATTATTCTCATACAAAGTAGTGAAACAATCATAACTACTCTAGTCCACCATTGGCCTAACTAAGCTCAATTGCATTACAACATATATACAAAGCCTTGAAGTTTATAACAACATATAAATTTTACTTCACCCTCTATCTTATTTGACATAGGAGGCCTAACTCAAGGGATAAATTCTATAGACTGAGGTCATTCACGCTAGAAGAATAGTAGTTAGAACCAAAACCATTCATCACATGCTCCAGTTCATCATCACAAACATGCACAATAACCAATAAGACAACTTTGATAAAGATGTAATGAAATATAGCCATTACAACCAAGGACAATGTCTCAGTTTATGAATATATAACCACAACGATTACAAAAAACATATGAGAAAGGTTCCCTCTACATACAACATTCATTCATGAAAGGAGCACTAAACAACATTCATTCATGAAATGAGCACTAAACAACATTCAAGAAAATTGAATAATTCACTCAACTCACTTCTCATATATATCCAAAAACATTACAACCTTCATCTTAACCTTACACGCACATTTAACATAACGTTAAGCACAAAACTTTGAAGAGTGAAAACTTGCTAGAAAGTAAAGAAGGGAGAGGTACTCTCTGCCCAAACAAAGGAATAACTACAATACAATTTTCTTGTAGCTGGACACCCTCGAGCCATATCTGATGTCTTAGGGAAAAATTCATTGAGGGAATTCAATAAGGCTTTAATCTATGGTATAAAGTATGAAGGCCACTCTCCTTCACTAGCAGGAACCAAATTCTACCTCTCAATTTTTAAGTTTGTCTTGATCACACAACAAACCATGATCACTATGGCCTGCAAAACACAAAAGGGAATCCCTTCACTACTTCCAATAGTCCCTAGTCGATCCTCCTTCTCTTAGTGCTTCTCGTGCATGAAGCAACAAACCAAAGCAAAATTTCTTCCAAGCCTCATTGAATCAAGCTAAGATCTTCCCCACTGGGTTCCTTAATTAAACTCAATTCAAAATAGTGTTGCTTCCACATAGGTTTGCCATGGCTTGGGGGAATTTGTTTCTCACCTTCTTCAATTTCAAGTCACTCTCTCGCAGTAACCACATGGTTCAACTATGTAAACAATTTTTTCATAGGTTTCCTACACACAAATGTTTTCTAGGTTTCCCCACTGCATCATGCTTCACCCTCTGTCTTTGTTATGTCATTCAACATTTGTTTTTGTCTCCTATATTTTCCCCCATGAATGTTACTATCCAGCCTAGGAGTTTTGGCCTATCCTTAGTTATGGGGTCCACCTAAACTCTCTCCAGTATAATATGTATCCCATACCTAAAGTAGTTTGGTACCTCCTCCCCTATCTCTCTCGTAAGTTCTTGGAAATTTGATAATTCAGTTAGCAATTCAGGAAATGAGAACATTAATTTCAGGAAGATAGAAAACTTCTCAATCCTCCTTATAAGATTCCTTAAGTAAACTACCCTTTCAAACATTGGGATTTGTATTAGTTATTCCTCCTCTTTAGCTTCAACATTTATAAATTATTTAATAGTATATTGACATCAAATAAAGTCTAGGAAGATATTTATGTTGGTAATCCAACATTATCAGTGTTAATTACATTTACAATACTTGAGGATTAAAAAGTTATAATACATCCTTATCATTGTTTTAATGAACACACTTGAATCTTTAATTTCACTCTATAATTTGGCATTGACTTCCTTGGTAATGATAAGACCTCATAGAAGAGCATAAGATTTCGCTTGGTTATTTGAGGCTTGTCCTAAGCCCTAGGCATAGGTTATTTTTACCCTTCCTTTAAGATAATAGAGAATTACTCCCCCCACCTGATCCAGACTTAAACAGGAACGCAACAAATTACAGAGATAACCATAAACACAGATATGCAGCAGAAATAATACTTCATTTCATTAATGTAAAAATATTGAAATATGCTTACAAACAGTAATGGAAATAAACCAGCTAGGGCGATGGTAGCTTATCTCTGAGAAGAGATGTGGTGGCTACATGCCTATGAACTGTGTTACAATGAGGCTCGAAGGCCTATTTATTGTTGAGAAACAACGGAAAACCCTTAGCATCCCAAAACCTAACCCTAGAAGATGAAACGCCAAATCGTGGGCCCCGTTTGGGTAAATTGGTACATTAACTTTCCGAGGTCGTAACTTTGGCATACGATCTCCGTTTGACGCGTACAATAGCTCGTTAGAAAGATCTATCCAAGCACAACCACTTTTGGAAGGGAAACATGGGTCCATGGACATCGTTATGGCCCATATTTCCCAAAAAACATCGTTTAGGGCCTCAAAACGGCTTCGGAAGTTTAGGACCCGAAAAACTGCTAAAAATAGTAAGTTGTGCTACAATTAAGGAAACTGAAAATGCTGAGAGAAACAATGGTGGGGGTCCAAGTGGACTTGGCAGGTGGCCACCAATATCCACCTGGATCATTCCTCCCCCCTTAGGAAGCAATGGTCCCCATTGCGTTGAGTTCCTCCATGAGATGAGGAAACTTTTGCTGAACTTGGTCCCTGGTGAGCCACTTGCCCTGGTGAAGGAGTTGGCCTGCTTTGACAACTCAATACAGTTGGATATTTTGTTGGTGAGTGTTCTTGATCTGTGTGTCCATGATCCGATCAGTTGCAGCTTGTTCCATGCAATTTGGATTTAATTCTGTGGGTGTGAGCTGTTCTACAATGTCGGATGTGTCTAGCAATGGTGGAAAGTATGGCCGCAGGCGGTCCACATTGGACATTGGGTGCAGGCCAAGGAATGGGGGAATGATGAGCTCAAATGCATTGTCTCCCACAGCCTTAGTAATGGTGTAAGGACCATATCAGAGTGGTCTCAGTTTCCGATAGGCTCCATTAAGGCGTTCTTTTTGCAAATGCAACCAGACTTTGTCGCCCACCTGAAACTTGTGTGGCACCCAATGTTGATCATGTCGTTGCTTGTACTTGGCATTTGATTTCTCCAGAATGTCATGGACCTGCTGGCGAATATGTTGGATGTGCTCAATGAAGCTGGTTGCCTTATCTATTTCAGACTAGACATGAGCCGAATCTATGTGAGTCGCTGCAAGTGGCATGGCCACGTCAATGGGGCATAATGGCTAGAATCCCAAGCCCACTTGAAAAGGGCTGTGGCTAGTCGAGCTGTGAAGAGCTCGGTTATAGATGTGCTGAACATAGGGGAGGCTCTCGTCCCATGTGCGTGGATGATTTGAGTTATTTCATTATTGTTATTATATGTTTAATATTTGTCCTATCTAATTTTCACTTTAATTTTTATGGGAATCAGATTACTATTCATTTTGACATAAAATTCATAAAAAAATGCTATTTTTAAAACTTTTTTGTTATGATTTTCGCATAAAAATCGTTTATTTAACATGTCATTTAAAAAAAAATGCAGAAAATGTGTATTGTTTTTATTATATTTATATTGAAATTTGTATTTTTTTGTCATATGTTTAAATTTTTTGGGTTTTTAGTGACAATTATTTCATGTACATTGAAATATTAATTAACAATGCATAAATATATAGAAAATCCTAACTTTAAAATAATCACCCTTTTTAAATTTCTTTAACTAATAAAAAAAAGAAGATTTTATTACAAAAAAAATTTGTAAAGAAAAATAAAAAAAACACAAATACATAAAGACATTTAAAAATAAACATCTCAGGGAAGAAGAAGACATTAGAAAATGCATAGTGTCAAAAATAATCTCTCTAAAAAAATGGGGTTGACGTTGGATCAACACTTTACAAAATCAACATGAAAATCAGTCACATCTAAAAAAATTGTTCATAAGAAAATTGCAAGTGCCAAAAATATGCTAAAAAAAGGTTATTCTAGTTAACCACTTTTCCAAATCGGGGTTTTCTTTGCTACCTTAAAAAAAATGGGTACTAGGTAATTTTCTCGTTTGATAGGTAACTACGTTAAGAGTGGCATAGAGACATGTTGATAAAAAAATTGCACTCGAAGAGTGGGAAAAAAGATTTTCTTTTTAAATAAAATGTTTTGGACATTGGAGGTTAAAAATATATTTTAAAGATATTTTGCATGCTAGAATTGGTGATGAAATGTGGCAAAGATTTATCAAAGAGTAAAAGCAGTAAAAGAAAATTCACTGAATTTTAAAATTTTATACGATGTATTTTCAAAAATATTAGATCAAAGAATATATTTCTTTGATTTTATTATTACTTCAAGGTTCAACGAAATTCAAACTTGATGGCTATACATAGAGCATGGAGGTATGAAAATTAAAGAATTAAATATAATATAATATTGTTGTTGTGTTATCATTGAAAACAAACAACGATGGAGGAAGTTAATCACTCAAGGTGAATACATTTCCTATATATTTTATATTACTTCCAGAATCAACATCTTTGTGTGGAAGTAGGCAAAGCCAGAAAGGTGAAAATGAACAGAGAAAGAGGCAAAGCCAGAAAGGTGAAAGTGAACAGAGAAAGAAGCAGAGCCAAAAAGGTGAAAGTGAACAGAGAAAGAAACAGATAAACGTGAAAGTTAATAGGAGAAAAAGTTGGTGAGTATCAAGTGAATGGAAACTGTATAAAAATTGTGATTAAAGAAAATATTTCTCATTTCTTTTATTATATTTAAAAAAAATGGTTAAAGAAAGATGAAATGAGAAAATAAAAGTAAAAGTGGCTAATTATGAAATTAATTAACTTGGAGTTAAAAGTGGTGGAAATATTTCAGGACAAATTTGTTTCGATTTGAAATAAGTTTTAAACTTGAAGAGAAAAAGAAAAAGGGAAATAGTGTGATTTGAACCTAGTTCTCTATTGGAGTATTTTTTAAGCCCACCATCAAATCAATAAGCCAATTTTTATTTAAAATAAAAGGAGAAAGGGATTCATATTTTCTTTTAGAGGAGTACTTCACATATTTGAAAATTTGATAAGGATTTGTTTTAATAATCTTTTGGTTGCTTGGTACATGAAAGAATTGACTATGCGTGTTGATGTGTATATCAAGTGAAGTTTAAATTATAAATTTTTTGAGTATAAAATCAGGGAAAGAAAAAGCATTGTGGTTAGAAAAGCTCATTTGGTATGTTAAAGATCATAAGGTCACAAGTTCAAATCTTTGTGAAGACAATTTTGGAAGATATTTTTTGGAAGTTTTTATACTCAGCAAGAAGAGGACAATTTTATTTACAATAGTTTCACTTCTTTGAAGCTACTTGAAATTTCATTCTAAATGGGTGCATTTTCGGTGGTAGCCGACACCCTTTTGAAATGTGATTGCAAGTTTTTATCTGATAAGAAGTTACAGAAAATGACGAGATTCAGTGATTTGTTAGAGTTGTTAAGTAGTCTAATGTCGTCTATTGTTCATAGCAGTGTCCAAATCAGTAAGGACATGCTTTCTAACATTAAAACATGTTTACAAAATGCACAAGAGAAGATTGAGTTTCTGCAACTTGAATCCCAATTCCAGAGAGAAGAACTTCAACAGATGCATTGTGTTTCTAAACTTGTTTCTGTTCAGAATTTCCATTTTTGATTTTGGCTCCCATCAACAGTCAAAGTTTAATCATATTTGTAAAGAATTTTCAGGAGAAAATTTGGGTGTAGTGGAAAGTCATGTTCAGGCAAGTGTATGCAAGAGTCATTTGTATACATATGTGAAGCCAGTTGTTCCCAAGACATTTATAAGGTTGTGGGAAGAGATTACATATAAAAAACACATAACTAGTTTGGGATATAACAAAGATGTCTTAGATGTATCTTTTCATCTTCCTGATTTTTCTAAACCCATACAATTTCGAAGTGTTGGACATCTAGATGGTGTTGTTCCAGAACAAGTTGATCGATGCCAATAGTGTAAAAAAGTTGGACATGTGAAAGATCAGTGTTTTGATCTTCACCCGTGTGAGCATTGTGTAAAGCAAAATCACCATTCAGACAAATGTTCGAGAAATAATACTATTGCAAGAGAGAAACTAAGTTTCATATGGATTGTTTCTTGGGATTGGTCGAAAACAACCCAAAAAATTTGCAGGTCATACCACAAGAAATGTTCGAGAGTGTTGAATATCTTTGCAATAATGAATAATACTTCATCTTCTTACCTTGTATCTGACAAGCGGGGAATTGTTAACCGTCTGCTACATGTTCGAATATTTGTCAAGCGAGCCTGAGGCAGAGATCTACAAGTGAGCCTGAGCCACAACTTGTACTAGTTAGAGCTAGAGTTGTAGCGAGAGAGAATTTTGTTTTTGTTGATTGAGTTGTTTATGAACAAGCACTTCTAGATTCATAATTGTTCGAGGAACCACATTGATTGTTCCAGAGTTTTTGGTCACCTTAAAACCACATTTTTGGTTGTTCTGAGAACTGTTCTGGAGGTTCCAGAGTTGGTGCTGGTTGAGACTTTAATTTCTACCATATTGGTTTGTGGTCATCCTTAAAAACCATTTCTTGAGAGACATTCAACTCTTGGCTGAGATGCATTTTTGCATTTTGAACTCTCATTCTTGGACTTTGGTATATCCCTTCAGATTAAGGGGGGGAATGTTAGACAACTAATCCTCATGGATAGAGATTGGGTTAGTTTGTATTATGGTGAGCGGTTATTGGAGTCCAAGAAGACCTGGAAACTAATTCAATGGTTTCTTGTATGTATTAATATGTACACATTGTACATCATTCATTGAGATCAATATTTGATATCGTTGATTGTAGTTTCCAATATCGTTTGTTTAACATGTAGTTCTACTGAAGACTTCACATGATTTAATGACATAATATACACTTAAAAACCTTTTCTTGGGGTGCAATATGGAAAATATATGCTAAACTAATAATTTGTTTCTCATCTTTGCTCATTCATGAACATTGATAAAATAATATTATTTTATCTTTATCTAATCTTGCCTCAAAGAAGCGGCCAAAGACAACCCGATGGTTTTTTGATATGGAAGGATGTACTTATCAAACTAAAGGAACTCCATAATCTCACATAGAGACGCAACTGGGTTCATATGCTCAATGATAGATAATTTAATTGATCTCTCCAACATGGAGATTTCATGCAGCTGATTAATTATTTACTTTTTCCTGTATAGCATAAGTTGTATTTTCTCCAAAATAGAACTCTGTTTATTTCTTGTTTTTCCTATTATTATGACAAACTATTATTCAATAAAAAATATATGAAGGATCATAGTCTAATCTCTGTTAATTTACTCTAATCTAGATCGTGACTGTAGGTAAGAAAACATAATGGAAAATGTTTCAGAATGAAAATATTTGCAAATTTTCACCACTTGTATTTTATTTGGAAGAAAAATAGAATGTTTTAATAGATCCTCACTTGGAAGTAAGTGTAAGCAAGAGAATGGTCCATCATCGCTCCATCACGATGTTGGAAAATTACACCCAACCACCTCATTTAGGGATTGACAACAACTAATCTCATAAAGTATATGTAACGACCCAGAATTTAATCGTATGACCAAATACAACAACCAAGCCATCAACATATAAAAATTTAGACAATTCCATACCTGATGAGTGAAGATTTCTTATTGAAGTTTACGAAGTTGTGACGTGCCTGCATTGATCTGGAACCTGTAAGAGCCTTATCCTAAGGTCTGCTAATGGATCTAATTTTACTGAATTAAATAAGACAAGAGGTGATAACTTATTTACTTACAGGGCTTTTAAACAAATAAAATTTTATCATTTACATTATAATCAACATAAATTATGGTGTGCATTCCATTGATATCAACTTAACAAGAGTAGTCCATGGAAAAATACCTGTTCCGGCGGTTGATGACGATACCTTTGTCTGATAGCTCCAGCTGACGCTCCTTCTGGCCGACCCAACCGGATTTACCTCCCAGCCAACTAGGAAATAAATTCCTAGCCCAGGAAACCTCCACAGGTTCCCTAGCCCTCCGTGCCCAAGTCCAACCAGATATAGTGTGTCCTCAAGAAGAATGTGCAAAACTAGAAAATGATACTTTCCTCCTCTCAAACCCAAGAAACCTCCACAGGTTTCCAAGGTCTCCCAAAATCATAACAAGGCCAAACAATCACAACCAACCCCCACAATCCTAAGCAAAACTCCAACTCCCCCTCTTCTTCCTTCCCCCTTCCCTTTTATACCCTCTTTCCTCAACCACCTCTCATTAATGTCTTTAACTCTCACCCATCCTTGGTTGACTTCTCTTCCAAGCTAGAGTACATTTGGAATTGTGATATGAATTTAAAATTGAGAATTTAATGGGGAAGTAAATTTGGGAATGTGAAGTGTAATTACATGGGGAGGACCATGTCTCCTCCTTAGTAAATGTGAGGGTACATTGGGGAATGTGAAATGAATAAATATATATTGATGATAAGATGGAGAGGACTTTGTCTTCTCCTTATTAAATGTGAGGGTACATTGGGGAATGTGAAATGAATAAATATATATATTGATGATAAGATGGAGAGGACTTTGTCTTCTCCTTATTAAATGTGAGGGTACATTGGGGTGTGTGAATGAATAAATATTTTTTGAATTAATGGAAGGAGACCATATCCTACACAATATTCAAATTGAGAAGGTAAGTGGGGAATTTGAATAATGGAAATCATAAATTTATTTTAGACCAATATTTCTCAATATTTTCAGATAATGTAAATATTAACACAATTTGTAGGATAAGATTTAAGTGGGGCATTACATACACCCCTCCTTCAGAAAACTTCGTCCCGAAGTTAGAATGAAAAGATACAAGGAGTTTGAAAGCATAGCAAACCAGAGAGAGTTATAGCATTAAAATTTGATAAGTCAGACAATGACATTATTTCCCATCAAGAGTCTCCAACTGATCTATTTCCTCCTATCCATCTTGACCTACTTCCGTTCCCACCCTATCCATCCTCTGCTGCTCTATCAGTGGCAACATCCATACTAACCACTGATAAAACCGACATGGTGGAAGCGTCGAATACCTCGACCGAACTTTCCCCAGCAGGCATCTGGCAATCGTCATCACACGTCTAGGGGGAGCGTTCAGCTGTCCTCCCCACGATTCCAGGTTTCGGAGGATACACGGTGGGAAACACCTCCACCCCTCCTTCAGAGCATGGAGCACACTACAGAGCTGGTTGGACTTGTCATCGAATAATCCAGTCAGGTCATCTTGCCACCTGTCATTTTCATTTTACTCATGTCATAAGAGTGCACATCAAGTGGATACCAAATGTAATAGAACAATGTACATCGTACCTTTCCTCATTGGTCGTCTCGACCTTCCTCAATGGAATAGTAGATCTTGGTTATCATATGGTTCTTTCCAACCTGTAGTTTAGTTCTCATCCATGCATATATACAACCACAAAATGGATATAGATACATGATCTTAAACATCATGTTTATTAAACCCAGTGTCCACGTGTCAATTTTTGTTGTTCATACTGAAAATAAATCTTACATCAGATAGATCATAATTTCACTAAGTCATTGATTAGATAAATCATATCTATATAAGCCTATACAATGCAACAATAACTCTGACAAGTCATGTATTAGATAAATTGTAACCAAGTAAGTCACACATCTGGTCATACATCCAACATTTCCATCATCAATACCAAATCCATCAATTGATTTTCACGTGTCCAACCAAATGTGTATAATGTTCATAAACAACAACATGGAACTGCAAAATAGAATCTTAACATAGGTGGCTATCTACGTAAAAAGGGGCATCATAAATGCTCATGTGACATCCTTGTGGAACCCTTCAATAACAATTAGAGTTGAAACAGATTCAACTGTCCATCATGGAAAATAGAATTTGAACCCGTATATGCTATAAGGTGGTACCAAAACCAAGATAATAGCAAGCAACAAATTAGTGCACTATCAATTCCACTAGGAGGTGTTAGTATAAGTTTTATGCATATAATTTCTTTAAAACCTTAGTGAATAGATAAGTCCCAATCTTCCAAACCCATTTAATTAATCTTGAAAATAAAATAAAAACTCCAAACTTCATAACTGTTTCCAACATGATTTTCATACTTTATTTTTTTTTTAAATTGAGAGGAATGCTCTGTAAATGTCAAAAGGTTCAAATTTATTATATATTTAATCATTGTTTACTAGTACTAAAACAATCTTGTGATATATATTGCAACTCACAATATGACTAGACAATTGAAAAATAATTAAATGAACGGAATAATTTCCTTTTCCCTGTTGCTATTAGTATTTCCTCTAAATGGCACTGCATTTCTGAAGATGCCTACTCCTTTCATAAGTGGCCAGTGACCACAAAGTTACGAAGAAAGTTGAGGGTCTTTTTATCCAAAACTAGCAACACATTACTTTTCACGATATTTTTATTCAACACTAGAATAAGGGTAAAAGTGTATCCTAATATTTTCACTAGAAAATTCTACCCCACTAGACCATCTTTGTAAGGCCTCCATCTGTTATGCACCATGCAATAATTGCTGGCATTAGCTTGCTATTCAACTTCCTAAATCTTTCCAAGATAACCCCTCCATACTTGGTTCGAGATATAAAGATACTTTCATTTGTTTGTTCGACTTTAATACCAAAAATATCTCAATAAGCCCATTTTTGTTATTACAAATTCTTTCTCGACTGCTAATCTAGATTCTTCTATGGATAGATTATTTCCTGTAAAAATAAAATCATCTACATACAAGCAAATAATTATAATTTCACCTTCATTGCTAACTTTGATAATTTCACCTTCATTGCTAACTTTGATGTAAACTGTTTGGCTTCCTGCTACTTTTACTAAAACCATTGCTCAATAGTTATGAGTCAATGCAGCTATACCAAGCATTTGGCAACTGCTTGAACCCACACAATGCTTTTCTTAACTTATACGTCATTGGGAAAAGTTGATTTTACATCCATTTGATGGACTTATCATTTGTATTGAGCTACTATTGCCATGACAACTATAACGGTTTCCATTCTTTGTACAAGAGCAAAGGTTTGATTATATTCTCTTCCATATTGTCGTTTGTACCCTTGCCTACAAGTTGTGCTTTGTGCCTTTCAATTATGCATTATACATCATTCCTGGGTTTATAAACTCACCTCACACTAATAACTCCTTTTTCTGCTAGAAGATTTACTATCTCTCACGTCTCATTTTCCTCAATTGTTTGGATTTCTTCATCGATGTCATCACACCATTTTATTTCTTTTACTACATTCTCAAAATAAATAGAATCAGATAAAAAAAAATATAGCAAAACTCACAAAGTCATTATCATCATCTTCACACTTGGATATCTCATATATTTCTTACAAGTAGAAAAGAGTCTTCATCTTGATGCACCAGATACCATTTTCTCATCAAGCTATGCTACACTACTAGCCATCTCAAAACTACAAAATAAACACCAAAAAGCCTCCAAATCTTCTTCTCCATTCATACCTTTTACTTCTCTTTTGCATATAATGATGAATAATCTTCTTCTCTATTCATACCTTTTACTTCTCTTTTACATATATAGACAAAACAGCTCTGCAAGTTTAGAAACTAACTTCCACAATTCTAATTTAATTGTCAATAAAGTTTCAGGATCCATAGTTTGAGTAAATGAAAAATGTTACGCTGGTAATATATGATAAAAAGAAAGAATATATTCATAAACCCAACACTTCAATTATCATCGAAATTTAGAAAAAGAACTAGGAGAAATAAAACACAACCATCTAAAATTTCCTAAATAATGGATCAATATATAAATCATGGTTGAGGCCTCCCTAAGTTGTTAGATTCGAAGGCTGATATCGATACTCGAATTGGTCGTTGAGACATGCGAGGCCCAGGGAATCTCAATCGCCAGACTATCAATTTCCCATTCCAGTTATATATCGATATATTCATTTTCCGATCCATTACCATTACCAACCCACTGCTATTAACTGCTACTGAATCCAATAATGGAATGCTGCATTTTGCCAAACGGTTCTCTTTATTTATTTATTTATTTTTTTTACATCACACCATACTTCTGCTTCATTCAACTTCCATATGCGAACAGAGTCATGGCCCTTTTGCTCCACTAGCACCACTTGCCCATTGTAATCCCCTAAATTTTCAGGACTAATCCTTTTGCATTTCTGAGGCAACGTGATTTCTGTCCACAGCCCGTCGGCAATATTGAAGGCTACCATGAGATTAGGGATGGGATTCGGGGAATTGGGAGGCAGAGACACCCAGTAAAACTTGCCATTACAGAAGATACCCTGTCCAGTAGGCCGAATATGGTCCGGGACCATCATGGAAACTTGAGTCCAGGCGTTGGATTCTGAATCATAAATACACATCGCAATTCTTCTCCTGCTACTAGAATATCTGCCCAGCAGGAGAGTGCAACGCCTTGTGGAACAATCGAAAGCCAATCTATTGAAAACGAAAGCAGGTATTGGAGGACGAGGCAGCTGTACCCAATTCCTGGCACTGGGAATGCCTATGGAAAGATCCAACATATCCCCTTTTCTATGACAACAGAAGATGCCCTTGCAAGTATTCACAACGACGGGATTGAGCAAGGAACTTTGTACATGTCTGAACTGCGTTCTTATATAACCCAAGAATCCACGTCATCTTTTGGATTCCAATGGCTCTGAATAAAAAACCCAGGGGTGGAGTACAGCGACCAAATTGGAACAAGTCCTTCGAAGGCATCACGGGAAGACAGTAGATGTTTCCACTGTTTGCACACAGTCCTCATTTTGCCAAGAACCCTAATGGGCAGCCTCGCTAAAATCATATGCAACAACTCTTTTGGGATCCTTTGCCATATTTCAGCTTCCATTGCTACAATATTTCTATTTCACAGAGAATATAGGAAATATTTTTCTTCCTGTTGAGGCTGCAACTCTTCCTGGAACACTCCCAGCACTTCTGCGCAGTCCGCTCTATTTTCAAGATCCAGAATTACCTCAACAACATACACAAAGATCATGGCATTCCAAAACACCACACTACATATTCATAAGAGCAACCTTTACAAAAGCATCTGACTGAAATTCATTCCTAGTTACATAACTATGAATCAATTTACCTTCTTCTAGAGTTTCTAAATGATCACAAGCTTAGAGCACACCTACCACTGTAACTGAGTCCAGAATCACACCCACCAGCTACAGTTGATGAAAGAATGCGAATACCTCATTCTATGATCTATGATGTCTCAGTGCATAACCGAGAAGCATTGTAGAGCATTAAACCACACTCAATTTAGATGTTTTCTCAACATTTGGCATGAACCTCGACAGATCCAAATTTAGGATAGAAGTGATTTCATCCACCACAAAACGTTGGAATTGAACCCATTTATGCCTATATGATAATGAACTTCTTGCCCTATTGCAAAGTTGATATGTCACTACAATCCTAGTACCAATGGGAACGTAAATTCAATTGGAAATATGCCTTCATTTTACATTTGGTACTACAGTGTAGGTGTTTGCCCGCTCAGCCGGTTTGTGGCAAACTCTCATAATTACATTCCATAGGTTAATATTTTTCCTAGAATTTTATCATAAATAGTCGGTCATCTCCTGGACTGCCATACTTGGCATACATGCTTACGATGTTGTTATCTCAACATGGATTTGTTAAAGGCCACTTATAACTATTTGGGTATGATGTTTTTAGCTCTCTTAGGGCGCACAGATATCAGCATAGGCTTGCAATAGAGCAGCATCAGGGTCAATTAGTAAACCTCGATGGCTCTTGTCATACAAAATATCCATATCCTCCTTCAATGAACGGTCGTTGCATTTGTCAGGGAGGTTGTTGTTATTGTTTCATTGTGGTTTGGGGAGAAAGGATGAGAAAGTTAAAAGTGGTGATATGCATGATACGTATGTAAGCGTTCCAGTAATCTCTTAGTTCAAAATCAGCATAACGTAGGGAACATTGTGTAGATGTTGTCATTGTTAACTATAAGTATCCATTGAGATTGTGAAATCCTTCAATGAAAATTTGTTATTGGGTAGAATCATACTTGAGGAACTTAACAACACACATGATTCAAATTGCAATGAAATAAACCCAAAATTTTGATATTCCTGAAAGGACCTTAACTGTGATGGTTCTGTAATTGACAGTTTACAATTGAGTATTAAACCAACCAGTGTGCAAGCATTCGAGTGGTCCACTGAATTGAACCTAGAAAGTCTGATCCTATTTTGATAACATGATATAGTGAACTAATCTCCTCAAATAATATTAATGTTCCTATCCATAATTATCCAAATTGGCCAACATGTCAACTAATCTACCTTTAGATATTCTATTGTATGTTGTTCTCAAAGTATACCAGGGGTTCTTCAGTGGGTTCTATTGGAAAGTTTGGAAACAGTAACCAAGAGGTTTTTTTTTTTTTTTTTTTTTTTTTTTCACTCTATAAGAAAAATGAGGCCAAATTTCTTGTATCCGAAGATCATTTATGCCATCATTTTCTGCCTACTCATCAAAGATAGGAGAACATGATTCTTGGGAAAACTTGGTATGAAATTTGAGTGCTAGATGTTTTAGTTATTTCACTGAAAGTTGGGCTCAGAAAGAAAGAATTGTTTACAAGGATTTTGTTGATCCATGTCAGAAGAGGGAAGCAATTAAAGAAGTTCAGAGCTCAATTTTATAGGTCTGTTATGGTGTCCACCATTTTTACTTCATTATACATTTGCAGTAAAATATGAGCTCTAGTTTTTTTTTCTATAGTACTCATAATTGTTTTGTAATTCATATTTGCTATGGTAGACGAAACATGCTCTCTAATATAATAATGCAAGAGTTTCTTTGTCAGGGAGAGCAATAAAATATTGCATAGAGACATTTCATGAAAAATGATGGAATTGTGGCTTTTAATGGCACTTCTTGACAAACAGTGAACCCATGTCATAGATGTTGTCGACTGCTTCTTGTTTGGATTCAATGGCTTGCATTAAGCCTCTTAACTATCTAGATGCCTGCTAATGCAATTTCCTTTAGAAGAGGGCAGAGTTCTATTTCATTTTGGAAGCAAGAGGCCTTGTTTGGATGCAGTAAATTTTTATCTTTATCTTTGTTTAAAAGACAGTGCAGTAGAAGAAATATTGCGAAATTTTCCCCGAGGGCTATTGCTATGAAGGAGAAAGAAGTGAAAACAACATCCCCTGCCATGGAAGAGGGAGGTAAATGGTAAGAAAGTAATGGTTGAAGGATGGGATGGTTACTGTGGACGGGCGAGAGCTTTGCATCTCTCAAATAAAGGATACCAAGTTGTCCTTGTTGATAGCCTTGTCCGCAGGTTGTTTTCCTAGAAGCTTGGGATCGGTCTCTAACAGCCATGGTCTCGATTCAGAAGAGAATAAAGAGATGGAAGAAATTCTCTAGCAAACAACTTGACCTCGTTGCAGTAGATGTTTCAAATTTTGTTTTCCTTGCAGAGGCTTTCAAATATTTTGTTTCTATTTTAAAAATTGGTAGAAAAAGCATAAAAAAAATAAAATTGAAAGTTATTTTTTTTTTTGGCCATGAGGAGGATATTGCTTAAATAAACTTACAGTTGCTTCCTTGGTTAAACTGTATCTATGTTGTCAAAATCACACAAGACTTGTACACGGCCTCATTCGCACTCACTAGAGGGTTTTTAAGTCAAGTCTCCAAGATAATCATGTTAATACAAGCCCACTCACCTCGCTGCTTGCGCTAAACCACATCCTGTGGATACATGAACGTTTCTTATTACGACCCTTTTATGTAGTGGAGGTATTTGCTAGTTCCCCAGGAAAATCCATTACTCTCATATAAATGAAAAGAGGTTTTCACATAACTATTTTGCAGAACTAGAGAGTCTCCCTGAACCGTCTTTTATAGGGTGGATATGTTGATGAAGCTACTCTAAAGACTGTGAACTTCATGGTGGAAAGTAAATGACCCCAAATCTTTGTGTAATATATCCTCCTGGAATTCTTTTGCAATTTAGAAGTTAAAGTCGTCATCCTATTTATCATAAGAAATTCACTGACATTTCACACCATTATTCAGAAACGTCCAAGTCCTCCTGTCAATGTTATTAATTTATGGTACGGTGGCAGTTGCTGTCAGTGGCTTCCAAGTTGACATTCCAAGGATTACCGTATCTACATTCCAGCCTAGCAGAAGATAATAGTAAGTAGGTATGTAAAGTTTGATGAGGATAGAGGCTATCAGTGCTGTTTGCTTCCCCACTCTGACTCGTATACATGCACCTGGTGAACTCAAGCATACAAACTTGACAAAGCATTAACCACGGGTCGGAAAAAAAATGCACCTTCGCTGGCCCAAGGAATTTTCAAAAGATTTGAAGTTTGTTACGAGAAAGATCACAGCACCTATGGCAGGTTTTGAACATGTATTCAGCCTTTAAAAGTTGTCGTCAAGGCAAACTGCTAATCACAGATGTCAATTACAATGTTTCCAGATAGTTTAATTTACTAATGACCACTATGCAAGAAAACATTTTATAAGTATAACTAAGCAAATGCCAAAAGAGATTACTTTGCACCTGTGGGCATAATTGTAAACCACTATATTCACCCGGTCGACATGAGCCAATTATATTGAACTTTGCCAACTGACGAAGCACTGATGGAGCTATTGTATTTCCACTTCTGCAGTCGTCGCTATAGATAAATTATAAACCTGTCTATAGCTTCAGTATCATGAATTCCTTCTATATAAATACATGACATGTGATGTTGTGATCCGATTGAAACCGTCTGTTTTGAGATGAGGTCACATTGCTTCCGTTGTTATATCGAAACAATGTGCATGCTGATAATTTTGAGACGGATTCTTTTGAATTGTGCGGACAATGTAATTAATTGAAGCAGGATTGTTCACAAAACTGAAAATTGTTATTAGAATTGACTGGTCATGACACAACTCCTTATCATTTTGTTGGTGATTACAACAACCTAGGAATTTTGAATAATTGTTTGTGACCTTTTGTTTTAATATATTAAGATAGCACGGCAAGTCTTTTAGTGAGAGTGGTATACCTGAAGCTCCTTAATCTAAATTTTAAGTGGAAACCTGAAACCTGAATTTTAAGTTTGTTTTTCCAGAATCTCAGTATCAAGGTACTGAGTTGGATTCTTTAATGAAAGAGAAGCTGAATAATGTTGAAAAGTGATTCTCATTCATATCAACCCAAGCAGCAGCCAGAAGGAGCCCTGCTCTCAAGGGAAAAATTTCATGAAACACGCTATCACCGCCAGACTAGTCTACTCGTTTGTCCTAAAGGTATATCACCGCAGGTTTCGAAGGACAAATGTTATACCACTATAAACGTTTAATTCCAGACATGCTTCAGACGCATGCCCTGTGCTTCCTATGCATGCATCAGTCTACTGGCTTTCAACCATGGAAGCTATATTTCAAAATTCACATTGAAATAAGGTAGGAATGCAGTTAAACAACATCTCTCTGTCCTGTGATCCTAAGGTATTTACAGATTGTCCCTGCGGCCTTAGTCTAATCATTAAGAGTAATTTGGTGACAAACATGTGAAACATACGCAGCCCCTTGATTTATCTATCCTGCGGCCTAGGCCTTGTTCTAAAATACTCCTGTGGTCTTGTTTTACTAAACCTGGGCATGATTTCTGAATCACCTTAAAGTAAATCGCATGATTGATGTTTATACTTCAGCAACCTTGATCTACTCCTAAGGCATCCTTATATATGCGGTCTCATTTTTGGACAATTTAGATGTTACAATGGCTTGATGGTCGCATCGTTTGGATCTTTTCTCAGTGCCTCGTAGGCCAGCAAAGGAGGTGAAGTTCGTGCATGATCCATAGCATAATTGCGATCTGTTTGAACTCCATAAAAGAGCAGAGACTTATCTCGCATTCCTGGATGAATTTTGTGGACAATCTCTGAAATTGAAGTGTTGTCTGAGGCTCAGTTTAAGAATAGCTTCTGTGATAGCATTTAAGGCTTGCGACCTTGACCGGTTGGCATTGGTCCCTCATAAATCACTCGCTGGTTGGACCTTGCGTGACAATTCTTATATAGCGAATTTGATTCTCGGCCTATTCTGAAAAGGTATCACTCCTGTAGCAATGTGTTTTCTCTTCAACAGTGAAAGGTTGTGCCTTATCTACAGCGATATGGATATGAAGTGTCTTGTATATATATTCTTGCTTTGTGTCTGCCCAAAGAAGTCGAACTGTGCAAATTCTATGCTTTCATCTTATTCTTCAGATCGGCCTATGAACAAGGAAGTTTGCACATTTACCTATTGTCTAATTACACTCTAATCATTTCAAGCGAGAGTTGATTCTTGTGATCTAGATTCAAATCTAATATATTCTTGTGGCTGATTAGATGAAGGAGAGCCACTATTAGGCCTCAGATTTTGAACCTGGCTCTGATACCATGTGTAAGAGCCCTATCCTAAGGTCTGCTAATGGATCTAATTTTACTGAATTAAATAAGACAAGAGGTGATAACTTACTTACTTACAGGGCTTTTAAACAAATAAAATTTTGTCATTTACATTATAATCAACATAAATTATGGTGTGCATTCCATTGATATCAACTTAACAAGAGTAGTCCATGGAAAAATACCTGTTCCGGCGGTTGATGACGATACCTTTGTCTGATAGCTCCAGCTGACGCTCCTTCTGGCCGACCCAACCGGATTTACCTCCCAGCCAACTAGGAAATAAATTCCTAGCCCAGGAAACCTCCACAGGTTCCCTAGCCCTCCGTGCCCAAGTCCAACCAGATATAGTGTGTCCTCAAGAAGAATGTGCAAAACTAGAAAATGATACTTTCCTCCTCTCAAACCCAAGAAACCTCCACAGGTTTCCAAGGTCTCCCAAAATCATAACAAGGCCAAACAATCACAACCAACCCCCACAATCCTAAGCAAAACTCCAACTCCCCCTCTTCTTCCTTCCCCCTTCCCTTTTATACCCTCTTTCCTCAACCACCTCTCATTAATGTCTTTAACTCTCACCCATCCTTGGTTGACTTCTCTTCCAAGCTAGAGTACATTTGGAATTGTGATATGAATTTAAAATTGAGAATTTAATGGGGAAGTAAATTTGGGAATGTGAAGTGTAATTACATGGGGAGGACCATGTCTCCTCCTTAGTAAATGTGAGGGTACATTGGGGAATGTGAAATGAATAAATATATATTGATGATAAGATGGAGAGGACTTTGTCTTCTCCTTATTAAATGTGAGGGTACATTGGGGAATGTGAAATGAATAAATATATATATTGATGATAAGATGGAGAGGACTTTGTCTTCTCCTTATTAAATGTGAGGGTACATTGGGGTGTGTGAATGAATAAATATTTTTTGAATTAATGGAAGGAGACCATATCCTACACAATATTCAAATTGAGAAGGTAAGTGGGGAATTTGAATAATGGAAATCATAAATTTATTTTAGACCAATATTTCTCAATATTTTCAGATAATGTAAATATTAACACAATTTGTAGGATAAGATTTAAGTGGGGCATTACAGAACCGCTACCTGCAACAAGGATTTGGGGATGACTCTCCACCCAACCGTAGGCTTAGCTGCTCATTATATTTCCACAGCTAACCAGCTAACCACACCTGATCCCTCAACCGACTTACTACTGCCAATGAGCTATTCTCTCTAGCATTTCCTTCCTCAAGAATGAGTGAATGAATGCCTCCTCTTCACCCCACTTCTCCGCTATTAAATAGAACACATGACTCTAAAAATCATAAGGGGTTGGAAAAGGATCTGCATGTACACCATCCATGTGTCCATGCCAAATTTTATTTTATTTATTTATTATATTTTATTCATTGTTTGTTATTTTATCTTTTTTTTGTTACTTGTTATTCTATTTATATTAATATTATTTTATTTACTTTATAATAATAATAATACTTATTATTATTATTATATGTTATTATTATTATTATCCCATGATTTCTAAACACACTTTGCTGAACTAGTATGCCAGCATACACCAAAAGTTCCACAACAACGGGGAAATCCCGAGGAATGTCAAGTCTCTTTCCCAACTTTCGGAACTAGACATATAGCCTCCTTTGTCTATACCATAGTCCCAAGTCTCGCCACAGGGCTTAGATCTCATTTTCCCCGAGGCAAGCATCCAATCCTAGTACTCAATGACTCTGGACATCTTGTAAGACTGGACCAACTCCCTCCACAACTCACTGAGGTGCACAGTCCTAGGCATCAAATTCATTACGCCCCCTCTAGACTTCGGAATCGAAGTCCTTGCGACCCCTTTGGACTTTGACATCGAATTCTTTACGCCCCCTCTAAACTTCGGAATCGAAGTCCTTATGACCCCTCTGGACTTCGACAATGAATTCGTTATGCCCCCTCTAGACTTCGGCATCCCAATCCAATATCAGGCACTTGAACTTCTCAAGATGGTCCTATAGCTCTTTGAGAACCATCCATCAAGAGTTATACAAGGCATTAAATACATTGGCATATGTAGTTTTGGTTGAGTTTGTCCCCAACCCATAGGATGATACATATTCTTCCTTGTAGGTATGGGCTCCTACGAGATCATCAAATAAACCACCATTCTCAACCTAATTGTGGGTTTCCTATTAATCACCACATCTCAACATGCAACCCATGCATTAGTTATCATCATAACCTCATAGAATATTCCTTATGCCATATCATATAATATACTTGACATGACAACTCTTGCATGCTATCATGAGAACATAACATCATTGTTATCACAACATTCTAATTAGTTAAAAACTACATGCTCATGCATGCCATAAAATCTGCATGATTTCCACATGATTGACTTCTTGAAATACCATCATAAGTTACAACATGAAAAGATTGATACCAAGATATATCATGACATCTCATAATAAATGGAACCACATGTCAACATAGCCTCATACCATATCATCATAAATATGAGAATCATCTATATATATATAATATAGAGAAATAATACACCGTAAGCATTATTATCATGATTCATCAGTAAAAATAATTTTTGTTGCCTCAATAATCAATGAATACCAACTATGAATAAGATTCTTCAACATCCTTCTAGGATCTAGGATATCTCATCATTACTATTAATGTCATTCTATAACTCTTTTCTATTCATCTCCTCCTTCCAAGTTAGTTATGACTACAAGGGCTACGTTTCATGACCTTCACTCAAATTTAAGTTCCTTCTTTCTCCTTAACACGTGGATGCTATGAATTACTTTTTATAACTTCTTTACCTAACCATAAGGTTTCCGTTAAGCTATAGCAAAGTATCTCATGAATTGATTACAATTTTGACCAATGCCTAGAAAAAATAGATGCAACCATAGCTATCAACATACCATGGAATGAAAATGCAATCGTTGATAAAAGATCAAGTGCTAAGGAAATAAATGGATTATCAATCTATCAGAGGATTAAAAAAAACGTTTGTTAACCACAAGATAAAAGGAGATGATACACAAGTTTGTGATCAAATTAACAAAACCTCTAAATATACTAGAGGTTAGTTTTAAGTTGTTCACCAACAATGATAACCCTTAAACCATTGCAATAATGTACTAGAAATGTGATTTCTTTGTAATAATTGATTTTCTCCAAGATAGCCTGTAACCATTCCAAATATGATGATTTGTCAAACCACAATACAGATATCCAACTTTGAAAATATACTTTTTGAACCTAACAGAAAAAATAAATAATATGTATTTTTACTCACGCTTAAGTACATCAATGCAAAATAAGAACCAAAAGCCACCAAATATACAGAGACTATTTAATTTCAAAGTAAATTTAAATTTTATTTATTTATTATACTTATCTAATTATTATTAAAATTTAATAAGAATTTATATCAATATGTTAAATTATTATTTATTAAATATACATCTTTGAAATTTACTTTTTAATATAATTTTACATATCCCTTATCCTCAGGGAAAAAAGAGAATTCAAATTTAAAGTTTGCTTGGCGTTTTAAAAAAAACGAAAGGGTGCAACTAGACATTTGATAATATACTAGTCATCATTGTATTATTAAGTGAACGCTAAAATACTCCTTGTACATAATCTTTTCATTTCAATAAGGTGGTTTAATCGTTAGATTTGAAATTCAATTAAATTCATTCATTCATGAGGGAGGATACGTACCCTACCATACCATCAATATAATGGAGCATCTTAACATAACCAATTCTAGTATTACGTTTAGGGTTTTAATGACCTGATGAGCCCCATAGAAGAAATCATGAATGAATTTAGTTATTCAAGTGATTTAACTTCTCGTTTAACATTGCACATCATTACTATTATGGTCCAAACATTTTGCATTACTTCTCAATGGTCTTTATATTTAAGTGCTAAGACTATCTCTAAATTTATATTTAGAAAAATAATAGTGAATTGAGAAATGTAACCGAACACTACACTACACTAGTTTTGTTTTTAGAGGAAAAAATGAGTGTAGTGTTGGCAGTGAATGAGGGAGGAAAAGTGTAAGAGTCTGTGAGTGTATTGTGTGAAAGAACAGAATTGGAATTTATTTATTTATTTCTATGAGCCTCTCTATTGTATTTAACGCATGCATGGCATCTTTTCCAAGACACAAATACTAAAAATATACACTCAACTCACACCACACATGAAGACTAAGACTAAGAAAAACATTCAATGAGATGACTTATGTAGAAGACGAGATCGATAATTTAATTTATGTGAATGGCCGGAAATGAATTTGAGATTGAGGAGTGAAATTTAAGATATTTCCAGTTTACGGTTCTAATAAAAACTTGACCGTGGAAACTGTGTGTCAAAATCAAGAACCTGCGATTGAAAAATGAGATTAATTAGAATCTAATTTAATTCAAAATCTAAATCGGAGAAGTTAATTTGTACAATCAAAGTCAAACTCAAATGTGGTGATTCAAGCACGCTCTAAGAGAAGTTAAGACCAAATTCTATTTTTCATTATTATTATTATTATTATTTCCAAGCAGATTTCATGTTTCAGTGTGATTCACCACCATAACTTTGTTTTTTATGTTTTTATCTTTTTCTAAAAACTTAATTCCACCACACAAGTCATGAAGTTTCTATATTTCCAAATTTCTATATTAATGTAACAACATAAATTTCTAGAGCAATAAAGAAAAAGATAAGCACATACTAGATGAGAGAGAAGTTGAGAAGGTCTGCAGGAGAAAAATAGCACATAACAGTTTTACAGGCTGATATAGTTTGTTGCAACACATACTAGAGTGTTGTTAAAGTGTGTAAATTTTCTATTTTTCACAATAGTGAATGAGCTCAAGTCTCAAATTATCTGTGTAATTGTTTTTGCCTCCATAAGATCTTAATATAAAGTATTTTTCAGTTCTATTGTACAATACTCCTACCTCCATAAGATCTTAATATAAAGTATTTTTCAGTTTTGTTGTGCAATACTCCGTTTTACTTTGTTTTACAGTGTGTTCTTTGTTGTCATTGTGTGCTAAAACAATGCACATAAATTGTTTGTTTTTCTTCTTTGCCTTAAAATCAAACAGTGTCATAGCAATGTGTTTTGGTCCGTATTCTTTCAGACAATGGTATCAAAGTAGTTTGTTTTGGTCTGTTTTATTTCTACAGTGGTATAAGAGCAAGTTCAAGAAGTTTTTTCTTTAGTAGTTAAAGATGGCAGCAACAACAAGCACAAGCTTGACTAACCCTAACCCTCAAATACCCTAGTTCAATGCAAAAAATTATGATTACTGGGCTATTACAATGAAGACCTTGTTTTCTTCTCAAGACATTTCGGATTTAGTGGATAATGGGTTCCCAGAACCAACAGATGCAACAACATATAATGCTTTGTCACACGCAGAAAGAGATTTTCTTAGAGACAATAAGAAGAAGGACTCCAAAGCCCTATTCTATATTTTTCAAGCAGTTCATGAGAGCATATTTTCAAGGATTGCAACAATAACAAAGTCCAAACAACCATGGGATATTCTTCAAACAACCTATCAATGCATGGGAAAAGTGAAGACAACAAAGTTACAAATTCTACAAAGAGATTTCGAAACCATATGTATGAAAGAATCTAAGAATATAGACTCATTTTTCACACAACTTGTTGGACTGGTTACTCAAATCAGGTCTCATGGCGAGACACTTGAAGATAAGAGGATAGTTGAGAAAAATTTAAGAAGTTTACCATCAAGGTTTGACCCTATTGTTGTGACCATGGAGGAGACAAAAGATTTCTCACAATTTTGAGTGGATAAGCTTCATGCATCATTGATTTCTCATGATCATAGGTTGAATAGAACATCAAAATCCTCATTGAAGCATGACTTCAAGGCACAAGACTCAATTGGTCAAGGTAGAGGCAGAGGAAGATTAAATGCAAGAGGAAGAGGAAGAAGTCTGCACATAGGTGGAAGAGGCAACAATCAAAATCTAAGTCAAGGTCCAAGCCAAAATCAAGCATAATCTTAGGGGTATGATAAATCTCAAGTTCAATGTCATTATTGTAAGGAGTATGACCATTATACAAATCAATGTACGAAGAAGCAATATGATCTTAGTAACAAACTAAATGCAAATTTCACAAAGGAAAATAAAAACCAAGATAACATGCTTTTAGCATGTAATGTAGCATAAGAGAAGCAAAAAGATGTCTGGTTTTTATATTCAAGATGTACCAACCACATGATAGGGAACATTGAAATGTTTTCCAATCTAGATGAAAGTGTGAAATTGAAGTGACTTCAGAGACTGATAATAAAGTGTCTATTATGGGAAAAAGAACACTCAACATTCTAACAAAGAAGGGGGAGAAGAAGTATATTTCATATGTCTATTTTGTCCCTGGTTTGAAGCACAATTTTATAAGCATTGGACAACTCATGCAAAAAGGCTACAAAGTCTTCTTCAAAAATGGTGAATGTCCAATCTTGGATAAGTTTCCAAGCAAACAGTTGATTGCAAAAGTGCAAATGACAAACAACAAGATGTTTCCCCTCAAGATAAAACCAGATCTGAATGAAGAATGTGCTCAATCACAACTTTCAATGAATTCACAAGATGAAAGAAAGGAAATTGTTGTTACACAGAAAACTATTGTTACACAAACAAATTTTCAAGTAGAGGTCAAAGATGAAAACTGGATATGATATATAAGATTTGGCCATCTTAATTTTGGAGGTTTAAATTTATTGCATAGGAAAGGTATGGGATTGCCACTCATAGAAAAACCGAACAACTTATGTGAAGGATTCATCTTGGGAAAACAACATAAAGAATCATTTCCAACAAGAAATTCAATAAGGGCAAAGGCACCCTTGGAGATTGTCCATTCAAATTTATGTGGACCAATGTAGACACCATCAATTGGTGGTAGCTTTTATTTTTTGACACTCATAGACGACTACACAAGGAATACATGGGTCCACTTCTTAAGACATAAAAGTGAAGTGTTTGAGTGCTTACTCCAATTAAAAGCACTTGTTGAGAAGCAAAGTGGACACTACATAAAAGTTTTGAGGACTAACAGAGGTGGAGAATACAATTCAAGTGACTTCCTTTGGTTCTGTAGGGAGCATGGTATTCACAAACAATTTACAACAAGGTATACACCTCAACAAAATGGTGTTGAAGAAAGGAAAAACAGGACTATTATGGAAATGGCAAGAAGTGTGTTGAAGGCAAATATTTTTCCAAATGATTATTTGGTTGAAGTTGTCGCTTGTGTAGCATATATTATAAATAGGTGTCCAACCAAAAGTGTCAAGAATAGAAGCATGGAGTGGAAGAAAACATAGTGTCACTCACATGATAGTATTTGGATGTGTGGCTTATGCACATGTCCTAGATGAATTAAGGAAGAAATAGGACAACAAGGGGTATAAATGAATATTTGTTGGATATAGTGATGAATCCAAGGATTAGAAGCTCTTCAATTCATTAACCAATAAGGTCATAATCAATAAAGATGTGCAATTCATAGAAGAGGAAGCATGGGATGGAAGTTTGAAGAATACAACCAATGTAACAACAAACAAACCAAAAGAAGATAAAGAGGTTTTGGCATAAACAAGTAATTCCTCATTGGTTACTCCTCCTACACCTATTCAAGGACAACAAAACAATAATCAAGTGGCACCATCAACAAACAATAGGACAATGTCACACAATCAAGAAAACACTACTCCAAGTATGTCACAAAGTCTCACAACATCATCTTCTCCAAGCACAACATCAAGTTACATGTCAAGTCCATCTTCTATAAGCATGAGAAGACAAAAATTAAGAAATTTAAGTGAAATCTATGAGAAAAATGAAGCTTAAAATGGCGAAGGTTTTAATTCTTTATATGCATTGTTTTTTTAGGTAGATGACCCGATTCATTTTGAAGATGTTATTACAGAAGAAAGATGGGTTGCAACAATGAATGAAGAAATGGAAGTAATAGAAAGGAATGACACATGGGAGTTAGTGGACCTTCTAGAAGGAAAAGAAGTCATAGGTGTCAAGTGGGTCTATAAGACCAAAAACAATGTTGAAGGAAAGATATAAAGGCATAAAACAAGGTTGGTTTTCAAAGGATACAAGCAACAACATGAAATAGATTATGCAGATACATTTGCACCAATTGAAAGAATGGAGACAATGCGCACAATGTTGTCAATAACTACACAACATAGATGGAAGGTGTACCAAATGGATGTGAAGTCGAAATTTTTGAATGAAGTTATGAAAGAGGAAGTATGTGGATAAACATCTGGGTTATTGTTGAGAATGCAACAAGATGATGGAGCTTAGTGAAAAGAAGTTGCCTTCACTAAGTGGGCCCGCAGGATATTTTTGGCGCAAAGTCTATTTTTAGACATATGCATCATGGTCTATGAGTTGCAGGATGCTATTTGTGGATGATTGGTCATGTTGGTAAAAATAGATGGACTTCTATTTTTAGACATATGGGTGGAGTCTATTTTTAGACTGCCAGGCTAAAAATAGAACAATCGAATATTATTAGCTCTTAATAATATTTGGACTATAAACATTATCTTATCCTCTTGGAGCACTTCAATTCGAGCTACGGATGTGGCACATGCAGCTGTCAGAAGGAAATACACTTTTCTTATGAGTCAGTTGAGCTATTGCATGATGGACTTCAGTTAGAACTCAAGTGATTGAATTTGGTGGAGTTGATTGAGGAGTTGATGGAGTTGTGTTTAGTTTGACATGGTTGAACTAGTTGTATTTAGTCTAACTACAGAATACACTAGTGATGAGTGATGTGAATTAATTATTAATTAATTCACTAATTATTAACTCATAAAGCAACTAAGGAATACATCAGTTAACTCAGTGCATGGACAGTTCAGTGGAGACAGGTGTTAGAGGTGGAGACTGCTATCAGTTGTGACTATAGTTGTGCATGAGATTTGCACATGCATTGATGGAGATTGCCAATGAGGATTGCGCAGTACAAGCCAAGGAAAACGAGCTTGGATCATTCCTATTCTTGCTTTGGATTGTGGAGTAGAGGCAGGTAGACAGCGGAGGAGATTTGAACCTGTGACTTGATTCAGATCTGAGCTAGTTTGTGTGTAGCAGGTGGAGATAGTACTGAGTACTTGTGAGGAGTATTGTACTATGTATTGTTACATGTTCTCTATCATTATAATATACAGATAGTGTGGGGTTTTCAGCTGTATGCTTTCCCCGGTTACATACTGTGTTGATATGTGTTATTGATGTGTTTCAATGTGCGCATGCGAATGTTTTGATTCTGCAAATTGATGATCAACGTAGAGGAGGTTATGTATTATGCATGCATTCCGCAATAGTGTATAATCAGGATAATCTCTGTGAATAAGTGTCATATTATTCAAAATTTCTACAGTTATGAGGTTCAAGGCCAATAATACAAAGTGTATCGGCTGAAGAAAGTTCTTTATGGGCTAAAGCAAGCACCACGTGCATGGTACAACATGATAGATGCAAATTTGTTGGAAAATGGATTTGAAAAATGTGATGGTGAACCTACTCTCTACATTAAAGAGAGTAACAATAAGCTTCTTATTGCTTTTTTATAAGTGGATGATTTGATTTTCATAGGGAGTGATGATCTCCTCATTGCTGATTTCAAAGAAGTCATGAAAAGTGAGTTTGAAATGACACATTTGCGGTGGTTAATGCATTTTTTGGGCATAGAAGTGAAACAAAAAGAAAATGGGATCTTTATCTCTCAAGCAAAGTATGCCTCAGACATTTTGAAGAGGTTTAATATGTAGGAAAAAACACATGCACCAACTCCAATTGTTATGGGGTTGAAATTAAGAAAAGATGAATGTAATGGCAAGGAAGGCTATAACAACAAGGGACACTGTAACAACAGTGTCAATCCAACATTATACAAAAGTATGGTTGGAAGCTTGATTTATTTAACAAAAACTAGACTTGATATAATGTATGCAGTGAGCTTGGTGTTAAGATTCATGGAGATACCAAAGGAGACACATTAGAAAGCATTGAAAATAATACTAAGGTATGTCAAAGGGATAAAACAATATGGTATTTTGTACATTGCAGCGAGTGATTTCAAGTTGGTTGGTTACACAGACAGTGATTGAGCAGGAAGTGTTGATGATAGAAAGAGCATTTCAGACTATATATTTCACATGGGTTCGAGAGTCGTTTCATGGGCTTCCAAGAAGCAACCAATAATGTCACCATCAATTGAAGAAGATAAATATGTTCCTGCAACAACAACAACATGTCAAGCAGTTTGGATGAGAAGAATGTTGAAGGATTTATGGCAGGAACAAGAAGGAATGACAACTATTTACTGTGACAACAATTATGCAATTGCTCTATCTAAGAATTCTATTTTCCACAAAAGGAGAAAACACATTAACACTAAGTACCATTTCATTAGAGACTTGATTAGCAATGGATAAATTGATTTACAACATTGTAGGTCACATGAGCAATTTGCAGACATATTCACAAAAGCATTGGCAAGAGATCATTTTTTCCATATGAGATATTATTTGGGTATGGTGAATTTCAATTGTTGTGATTAAAGGGGGAGTGTTGGAAAACTACTTCTAACCACCTCATTTAACGACTGATAACAACCAATCTCAAAAATTACACAAGCAAATTTCATGTATCAGCTGACGGAAGTTCAAATAAATCTTTTCCAAGCACGAGAACATAGAGTTGGTGACAAATAAGCCAAGTTGTTACTACACAGTGAATGAAATTGCAGAAAATTAATTTAAGTGACTTACCACTATAACTTTTCCTTTTATGTTTTTGTCCTCTTATAAAATGTCAATTCCACCACTCAAGTCATGAAGTTTCTAGATTTCTATATTAATATAGCAACATAAGTTTTTAGAGAAACAGAGAAAAAGATAAGCGTTGAGTAACTTTGAGAGAAGTTGAGAAGGTCTGCAGACTAGAGGAGAAAAATAGCAGAGAGAAATTTTATAGGTTGATACAGTCTGTTACAACACATACTAAAGTGTTGCTAAAGTGTGTAAATTTTTTGTTTTTCAAAATAATTAATGAGTTGAAGTATCAGTTTATATTTGTATTTGTTTTTGCCTCCGTAATATCTTAACACAAAGTATTTTTTAGTTTTGTTGCACAATACTATGTTTTACAGTGTGTTGTTACTCTGCGTTGTTTGTTTTTACTGTGCTAAAATAATGCACATAAATGGTTTGTTTTTTTTCTCAGCCTTAAAATCAAACAGTGGTATTAGAGAAGTGTGTTTTGGTCTGTTTTATTTCCTATAATGTTATCATAGCATTGTGCTTTGGTCTATTTTATTTCCTACACATGTCCCCTCAAGAAAGGATTTCGCTGTAATTATTCACCCCGACGAAGGCTTTTACTAGGGAAGTTCCACAAAGTTGTGTCACGATGAACATTGAAAATTCACAAACCATAGAAAATAAAAGCAATGGAGATAGATAATTATTTGCTCAAATTTGTTCTGTAAATTCACAAAATATAAAAGGTCCATATTCTATCAAAGGTTCTAACAAGAAATTGTTGAAAGAAACATATTTCAACAAAGTTTTCCTTGGCTAGCCATTTGTTTCTACCAACTAAAACCTCCTTATTGCAGAGTAGATAATTTTCCTTCGGAGAAGTAACTATGACTTTTTTAGATTACGAATAAATCTGCATGCAACTATGTGAATATTTTGCAGAGAACAAAGGCAACGACCACTTCCATTTATTTGACCTTGGGATTGCCACGATAATCCCATTTTGTGAATTTGTGAAATGAAAATAGGAGTTGAGAAAAATCGAAAATGTTCTTCCAAATAATATTTTGAATTCAACCAGATTTCCACTAACTATACGTGTATCAAAAGGCTCAGTTTTGGTTTTTTTTGGGTGGAAACAAGGAATAACATTTTTAGTAAAATTGTGGGTTTTATTTAAAATGTATTTTTATTATATATAAATAAATTGTGAAAAAATATTTAAATTATATAAATTTCATAAATTAAATTTATAATTATAATAATAAAAAATAACCCGAAAATATTTAAAAAAATAAAAAAATCAAAATGAATGTTGACAGTAATAATAACATCCCATTACCTAATTTTGTCCTTTTCATAATACTTTGCACGCGATTTTCTGTATTGCAAATTATAAAATATTGGAGGCAAATCATAACTACACTAACATCAATGATGAATCTAGGTCTTCGCGAGTAGATCAGGCTAGAAAGCGAAGCTAGGGCTCAAGGAAATTAATGTATCCATTCAACTCATGACTCATATCATGTAATTTTTAATGAAGAGAAACAGCTTGCATTCATTACAGAGAAAATACCCAAAATGTCCTGCCTGCTAGAGACCTACGTGTAACTCGACCTTATGATCATTGAGCAAAGTTGGAGGTTCAAAAATACAAATTTCAAGTACATTCCACATGGAATGTTGATGAGTGGGTGGCAAGAAAGGGGAGAACAGTTTACAGTGCACATGATGCTTTTTGCAAGCAAGAAGGTCTTGGAACATATTTGCAACAAGGTATTGTCTAAACAACCTCTTTATTGGTGTCATTAAGAACAAAGTAAAACTATCAAAAGTAAATTCAACGCTCAAATGAAATATCTCTTATACTACACAAACAACAAATAAATTATATTCCTCCATTGCATTCACAGAAGAAACATCATAACCCCATTCTATGAATGCCTTAACTATCACGCCTAAATTTTGACTATCATTTGAAGTGGAGGCTAGTGCACTATGATATGCCCTGGGAGCCATGCTTGCCCCATAAGGCAATATGATACCATCCACTTGGGCATATCCTCTGATATAGTGGAGACAATGAAATTGTGAAACAAATATGAACATCAACTTTCCATAAAACCATTTTGAATTAGAGATTGATCGTTGAAAACAAAGGATATCTAAGGAATTTCTATAATCAAATTGTATATATAAAGAATTTTAAAAACAAAAATGATGACATATCTATGTTGAAGACATAACATTAAGAGACTAACTAAGAGTGATTTTCCACCTAACCATAAATAGTCCATTGTGGACACCATCCCTTACCTTGACTATGATACCAAAAGGGAGAAGTAGAAATATCATATTATGATATGTAGACAAATAAATCCAAACCAAGACATTTTCACTGCTAAGTTTTTTGAAGACAGAGCAAATCTAGCGTCAAGCTAAGGAATAAGTCCCCAATTAGGTTGCAAGTGCATTAATGAGAATAGACTTATCTAACATAGAATAGAAATCCTTGGGTTTCATCAACCAATTCCTATTTTAAATATTCATATTCTCCTTTATTTACACATTTACAAGTTATTGACCTAATTCCTAAGGATTGGGTGTCTAACATTCCCCCATAATCTGAAGGGGTGTTTGTTATTCCAAGAATAATCCTGAATTCTTCAAACTTTTCTCTTCCAAGTGCCTTAGTGAAGATGTTAACAATTTTCTCATTCATGGAACAATGGTTTTAGATGAATAGCCTTTGCCTCTACATGATATTGATTTAGATGATACCTTGTGTTGATATATTTGGTTTGACCATGCAATTCAGGTTTCTTGGCCAACTTGATTGTAGAAGTATTCTTAATTAGAAGGTGATAGAGTTCACTTGTTTCTCTTGCAAGTCTTCAAGAGTTTCCTGAGCACACAATCTCCTTTGTTTCTTCTGCAACTGCCACATATTTTGCCTCTGTTGTAGAATTCACTAGAAGTGTTTGTGTGACCTCCAGGAGATAGATCCTAATCCAAGACTTATAAAATAGCCTAAAGTAGACATTCCATTTTCCTTTTCTCCATCAAAGTTTGAATCAGAATATCCAATCAAGTTCAAGTCATCCGCATGTGAATATTTGAGTCCAAAGTCTTGAGTCCCTTTCAAGTACTTTACAAATATTTTTGCAGTAGACCAATGTCCTTAACAAGGCTTTTGCACGAATATGGAAAGAATTCCAACAAGAAATTAAATATCTATTCTGGTAGTGGTGAGCTAGATAAGACTTCCCACAAGTTGTCTATACTTAGTTGCAAGCTAAAATTTATTCACTTCTTTAGATGTGAGCTTCAAATTTTGTTCCATTGAAGTAGGAAAAGGATTGCATTCAACCATGTCAAACTTATTTAACAATTCTCTAATGTACCTCTTTTGATAAAGGGATATATACCTTAGGTGTTGGGTTACTTCAATGCCTAAGTAGTCACTAAAGGTTCCCATATTTGTCATCTCAAATCCTTTCTTCAACTCATTCTTTATGGATGCAATATAGTTTTCATTAGTCCATGTTATGAATATATCATCTACATATACCACAAGATAGACAATAGTTTTTCCAATTTTCTTTAAAAATAGAGTTGCATCATCAAGATTAAAGTTTTTGAAATCTAATTTCAGAAGACACTCATTCAATTGTTCATACCAAGTTTGCGGTGCTTGTTTTTAGGCCATATAAGGATTTTATGAGTTTGCATACTTTATATTCTTGTCCCTTCACAAAAAAAAACCTTTTGGCTAAGACATGCAACCATTTTATTTCAGGTCTCTATTCAAGAAAGTAGTCTTCACATCCATTTGGTGAACTTTCCATCCATTCTAAGCTTCCAAGTCAAGGAGAGTATGGATGGTAGCCCATTTTTCTTTTGGGGCAAAGGTCTCTTCATAATAGACACCTTTTTGTACAAATCTTGTTGCCACAAGCCTTTTTTTTCCTTGTCAATTGAGCATTTGATTTGTACTTGTTCTTGTAGACCCACTTGCAGCCAATTGGTTTGGTTCCAAATGGAGGGTCCACTAGCTTCCACGTTACATTCTTTATGAGAGCATCATAATCCCTCTACATTGCTTATTTCCATTCAACAGCTGAAGCAACTTCTTTAGAGGAAGTTGGTTGAATAGATAAATTCAATTCACAATCATATGAGACATTCATAGCATCAAACAAATCAGAGTCATCTACATCACCTCCATCTTGTCTAGTGGAATCTCATTATCAAATTCATGATAATTTTTTTCATGATTAAATCTATCCAAATGATCAAGATATTGCTCAATCTTCGAAGATTCAAGAAAAAACACATCTCTAGACAAAACAAACTTCTTATTAGTTCATCATAAATATGATATGCTTTGGTGGTATCTGAATACCCCAAGAAGATGCATTCTCGATTCCTTACATCAAGCTCACTATTTTTTCCTTAGGAATCAAGGCATGGTAGGTGGAACTAGAGACCCTAAGATTTCTTATTGAAGGATGTGGTCATACCACATTTCATAAGGAATATTATTTCTAAGAGCATGAGATGGACATCTATTTTTGACATATACTACACATAGAACTGCATCATCCCAAAACATCAACTTTGCATTTTTTTAAAATAGAATGGAGCTAACCATATTCAAAATGGTCCTATTCATTCCTTCAACGACACTATTTTATTAAGGATTTCATGCAACAATATTTTGATGTTGAATCCTGTGTTGGTGAATATAGTTTTCAAATTTATTAGAAGTATATTATTTCCCATTATTAGTACGAAGGGAGCCAATATGTGATTGTGCATCATTTTGAATTCATGCATGAAAATTTATGAACGTTTCAAAAACCTCTAATTTACTTTACAACAATTATACCCAACACATCCTAGTATACACATAAATAAAAATCATCATATATATATTTCCATTTACAGAAGGAATAAGTGTAGGGACACACAAATCAAAATGAATTAGTGTAAGTTTTCTATGTGATCTGAAAGTATAATCATGAAATGGCAGTTTACTATGTTTTCCTAGGATACAAGCATCACATTGTTTTAGTTACCTTGGAATAGTTGGAAAACTAGAAATACCATTCTTTTTCAACAAACAAAGATTATCATAATTAATATGTCCAAATATTGCATGCCATAGAAGATTAGATGTAAATTTACCTTCATTTTATTGAGAAAGGTATGTTGATTTTTGGGAACAAGCAAATTTTCCTTGCAACTTCAACAATCTTTCCTCCACTACTCTAGCCGTGAAAATTGTTCTGTCAAATTCTTTCCTTATCTCTAATTTTCCATCAATCATATAGATAAAGTGGCCTTGTTGGCAAATGTGAATGAGGGACAACAAGTTTATATGTAGTTCTATAAGGTATATTACATCATGCAAAAGAAAATCAAGAAGTATAGGCAGTTTAAGCTTGATAGTGCCAAGTCCAAATGGCTTGAGACTTGACTTGTCTACAAAGTACACTACTCCATCTACATTGCCACTGAGCTCTTCAAAGAAGTATTTTTGAAAGGTCATATGAAAATTTGCACTTGTATCAAGTAACGATGCATCTCTTTGAGAACTAAATGAAGTATGAAACACATATTCAAGTACTCCAATATTGCAATGGGAAACAATTTAATGTGTAGATTCATGTGTTTTACCTTTTGTTGAATTTAGTGTTTTACTTTTGTCTTCTTTGTGGTCTTGTTTCATCATCTCTAGGGATTTCTGCATGTAGATGCATCATCTCCATCTTGTCATATCGAATGCACTCAAGATCAAATCTTTCTCATTGATGGTGTTTACCCCTACCTTTATTATTCTTCCTTCCATGTCCTCTTCTCTTGCTTCTTCTCTTAGGATAATCCCATGATTAATTCTTCTCTTATTGAGAAAGTAAAATTACTTCTTCAGGGAACTGATATTATATATTCCTATGGATGAAACCTTTCTCTCATTCTACAAACATTTCCACTAGGGTGTCGCAAGTAATGGACTTAAGTTGTGCACTATCTTGCAGGGACTCAAGATAGTGAGAGTATGTAGGATATAGGGCCTTAATAAACACCGTGGCAGGAATGCCCATTTTCACTCCAGTAGCATCTAAATCATGCATGATGGATCTAATCTCTGAGGCTAGGGCCAAGGGGTCATCGCCTTTCAACTCAAGGTTGAGGAGTTTGACCATCAACTTGTTATCACAAAATCAGGTACTAAGGGCTGCTACTTAGCAAGATCTCATGTAACTATTTCAAACCAGGCTTTAGACTAAGGCTTAGCCTCCTTAGTCAGAGAGGGCTCTCTCACAGATTTTTGATATGCATTAATAACAAGAAAAGATGGCTAACTCTTCAAACAGTACATGAAAATAAGCTGGTTGGAACAACAAAATAACACTTCTTCCATTGGGCTCATGGAGTCAAACACCTCTGCAGTAAACTATTAACTACTCAATCATGGAAGCCAAGGCATATAATGTTTAAACACTCAGAACATTTCTCAAACAGAACCTCAACTCATAAACATACACAGGAAGTCTGAGCACTAGGTGAATTCAGAGTGATTGCATGTCTATTGAGCTGTAAAACAGAAAGGATAAAGACAAAACCACATATATTCTGAGCCTTTGAACACAAGATGAATCTTGGGAAGAAAAAGTAATCTTTCTATTACTGTCAAAAGTCTTTTACATTAGCCAATATAAAAACTCTGTTTCTTTTATAAATCTCCAACCCCTAATACATCGATGATCTAGCTATATATAGGAATATGATCCTAACTACTTGGAGCTTCCTCCTCCAGCATGAGGGGAGCTCGATTCTACCTATGATGACACCTATTAACCTTTAACTAACTAATAATTACAGCTGACTATTCATTTACAGCGCTGGACTCCTAAAACAATTAAAACTCTAATTCTACATCATGCTGGAAATAGCATTTATTACAATCAAACTGGTGCTCTTGCGAGGAAAATGAGAGAACAGGTTCATTCTCTGACAAATGGCTTCTTTTAGTTTGGCTGTGATGAACCTTTAATGTTCCATGTTTGTCTTTAATGACATTTCTGTTACCCTGAAACATAGGCCCCTGTTTGTCGGTCTTTGATGCGCCTTACCATATTCGAATCCAAAGAAGCGTGCCTTTTATTTTTGATTACTCAAAATAGCACAGGCTGCCACGTCTTTGATGTGCTGGCCACCCTTTTCCATATACCTGTGTGATCACAGAACTTTCAAAAAGATTTGCAGTCACATGTACATAATTAACTGGCTCAACTGAAACATGCAGCTACAGCAGTTTCGTAGCGCGCTACGACACTGCTGTATAATTTTTAAATAAAACACAACTTCAACCTAAAATTTGACTGTCTTCAAGTAACAAGGATGAAGAGATGTATGCCAATCATTGAAAATGAAAATAAAATCCTCCCCATAAGATTCACTAATGTGTTCACTGCTCAAGAGATTAAGAATCCTTGGAGCTTCAATAGCTGCCTGACATAAGAAGCTAAAACGAAGTTATATGACTCTGGATGAATTCTGGTATCATCCAATGGATCCATGACATGATTACTATAGGCAGCCTGTCCAGTCCTTCTAAACCTTAAGAAATCTGCAGCATTTATAAATACAAACCGCTTCATTGCTCCAAGGGTGGTCAATAAGTCTCTATGAGAATAAATACGCTTCTGCCCTTAAAATAGCCTTCTGTAATGATGCAGCTTTTCTCGGACCAAGACCTGATACAAATTGTATTGGGGAAACATCTACTCATGGCAAGCAGCCAGGTTTATATCAACGCCAATTTGATGGGTTATTGTAACCATCACCTGCCAAGAGCTGTGTAAAAGGGATTCATGTTTTGCATAGAACCGATCCTTAACCTGTTCACTCTGCTAAATCATTGCAGATATAAGCTCTGTCAACCTCTCACAGTTAAACCTATGAACCCGGCCTTTTCGATCCTCACTAATAACAAAGTTGGCAACACTTTGAGTTACTTGAATTTCATCTGCAGAGTGAGGAATTGTTAGTATTTCCCATTCAAATGTATTTTTCTCTGGATGCCACTGTACAACAGTCACTGGATATCCTCACCATTAAAATCTCCAACCACTGTACATAAAAATATCCCAAACACTTGATTCTGGAAAAGACGAGGCTCTGAGGTCATTTTACTGAGTATATGAGGCTGAAACCATTTGAATATGCTACCATTCTTCGCAGCGTCACTCTCAAAGGATAGGGTTGATGGATGGTTCACAACATCAAATCTTTCAAGAATGTTAATATCCCTGCTAACTATCATGCTAAGAATCTCAAAATCTAAGCAAACGGCATACACAGGGAAGGATCCTCCATTATCATTTTCTTCTAGAGCTCTCCAAAAAGGCTTTTCAACTGTCTAATGATAAGGACCATCTTTAGCGCTTCCGCCGGTGAAAAGAAAACCATTCACTGCTTGAAATTTCTATTCGAGAACTTCTGTGGGTTCGTTGTAGATTAAAGGAACAACCCTGGCACCCCCCGATTCTACGAATTTGACATAAGAAGCCGCGATGGATGAGGCATTAGATACCGTACTGAGCTTTTCACGAGCTCCATTCCTTTCGGCTTTGGCATCTTCTGAATTATGGCATCATCTTATGAAGGCAGACGGATACGCAGAGACTGTTCTGCATTAAGGACATGAATAAAAAGACTAAGACACACAAGTAGTACAGTCATGGCCATAGCCATCGCTTCTCGGCTTCTGCCAACAATATCAATCTCCTCTGATTCTGAAATGAATTTAACATTTCTCATATTGCCATGCACTGTGTTACGCAAACCAGGGTGATCGATCGGAATTCGGCAAAAATAGCCACAAGAATGACATCTTGTCTCACAATAATGTACAACATCTTTATTAGTTGTATGAACATGGGGTCCTTCATGGCTCCTCTTGAAAGCTGGTACTAGGACACAACAATCCTTTCGTATAGCTGAGTAACTATTTCAAATGTAAAGCCAGAAAGGTCATTCCACAAGTCATCAATTTCGCCCTCCGTCCCCAATATAACAGGCATTCAATCATGAAGCCACGCCAACGCCTTAGAGGAACGTGTAGTCAAAAGAGTAAATGTAAAGAATACTCCTCCTTCAGAATCTTGCCATGTGTCATAAAGAGCTGCAAAGACAAGGGGCTTTTTATCTTGAAAATGTATATAGAATAGTTGCTTCTTCGCTTCATCCTTTTTTTCACTCGTAAAAACCTTCAATTGACACAAGGCAACGACAACTTGGAATAAGTCGACGAAAAGAAGCCTTCTCATAAACCGATTCTGATCGAGCATTGGTTTTCAAAAGGACCACGATTTTGAGACTTGGGTATGAAACAGAGTTTTGATGGACCTTCGTTGGTGATCATGAGAACCTGCCACAACAGCTGTGAGCGCAAAGTAAAACTACCACTGGAATGTTCCCCTTCAAAGCATATGCAGACAACGGCAAGTCTGCAAGGAATAATACAGGTCCCATGATCTCCTCAGTATGAAGTGACAATATAATCAGAAATCTCATAAGCTATAGCCCCAGCGTTTGCCAGAAACAATGAAGTGACAACAATGAGAATATGCATATTGCAAACGAACCATATCATCCTCTTCCTTCAATGGAGTACAGGCCCACATATAACAGTTTGATAAACCTCGTTTCCTGCAGTGTTTCCATCAATTCACCTTAAATATCTGTCATTTCCCAATTTCGCAGCGCAGCCAGTGCAAGGTCAGTGTTTTCGCTACGAAATCACTAAAAAGATGGCGCTGCGAAACTGCTAACAGATTTATGCGCTGCGAAAACACCCTGTCTCTAAGCTAGGCTAAATTTTTTTTTACAACAGACTTTTCAGTGATAATAGCGGCTCCACTTGGGATAGTGTGCCCTTGTGGTGCACTAAGAACCTGCAGTTCCAGTGCCTCATAGAATTTATTTGACAAACAGAAATTTGCTTGACCAGCATGACTGTAGGAGAAGGAAAGCTACTTCTAATGAAAAATGCTCAGTTGACCTTGAGCTTATTTGCATTTACCTATACCTACCTACCCTAACAATTTCAATTTCTTTCTGCTCAATCAATATGAAATTTTCAATGTAGCCAATCCTCTGTTTTATCTGATATTTGATTTCTTTGACTGCATCGGAATTCAGAGCCAATATGATGGTGTGATGACCGCTGCCACTGAAATTGTCTCTGATCTTTATAAGTAAACTGAAGCACTGGAGAGTAAAACTCTTCCATGTAATCAGCTACAGGATCCCAGAATACATGATCAGCTTGTTTTTCCTTGTAACTTTCCAGCTGTGCAAACTGATCTTCAACAGCAGTGTTCAGTTCCTCAATCGTGAAAGAGAAAGGAACCAGCATTCTCTCCTTGCGTTCTGCCATAGAAAACCTCTGAAAATAATGATCATGATTATGGAAACTATATGCCTGAATTTGACCTTCTAAACCTTCAATTTCTTTCTCAATATCCTCAGCAACTTCATTCAAAAATCTCATCTTATCCTCTGACTTGCAGTCAAAGGATTTTAGATATGAGGACAAGGACAAAGAAAAATATTCATTTGTTTCTCCTTTACTATGATCATTATTCCATTGTTTGAAACCTTGAACTGAAGGAGAGTTTGCCATCACCTCTGACCTGTCTATCCATTCCTCCAAAAACATAAGCCATAAGTCTTGAAATGACTTAACGGATTTGATAGGAAAACTTTCAATCCATTGTTTGCATTTCCCTTGAAGTGAATCATAGAATAACATAATGCAAACATCCTCATGTTTAACTCTTAGAAGCTCAGCAAAATGACAGAAATCTGAGATATGCTTCAGAGTTAAACTCAAATCTTCTCCGTTGAATTTTGGACCATTCCTTAGAAAATATGCATCCTTGGGAAAATGATTTGGGAAACCATGAATTCCTAAAAAATCTATGCATGCATACCTTGAACTAAGAATGGTAGCATCTGGGTCCTTCATACCTCCAGTGGAATCACCATGAATGTATGACTTTCAAATTCTTCAACAATGGAGTCGCCAAGGTAGTTTTGCAGCCTCGAAAATCACTTTGAACTCCTGCTACCTTCAGAAATTCAATCTTCAAACTTCGGGAATGAGTAATCATCAGGCTCCCGGCAGACGCACCAAAATGTTATCACAAAATCAGGTACTAAGGGCTGCTACTTAGCAAGATCTCATGTAACTATTTCAAACCAGGCTTTAGACTAAGGCTTAGCCTCCTTAGTCAGAGAGGGCTCTCTCACAGATTTTTGATATGCATTAATAACAAGAAAAGATGGCTAACTCTTCAAACAGTACATGAAAATAAACTGGTTGGAACAACAAAATAACACTTCTTCCATTGGGCTCATGGAGTCAAACACCTCTGCAGTAAACTATTAACTACTCAATCATGGAAGCCAAGGCATATAATGTTTAAACACTCAGAACATTTCTCAAACAGAACCTCAACTCATAAACATACACAGGAAGTCTGAGCACTAGGTGAATTCAGAGTGATTGCATGTCTATTGAGCTGTAAAACAGAAAGGATAAAGACAAAACCACATATATTCTGAGCCTTTGAACACAAGATGAATCTTGGGAAGAAAAAGTAATCTTTCTATTACTGTCAAAAGTCTTTTACATTAGCCAATATAAAAACTCTGTTTCTTTTATAAATCTCCAACCCCTAATACATCGATGATCTAGCTATATATAGGAATATGATCCTAACTACTTGGAGCTTCCTCCTCCAGCATGAGGGGAGCTCGATTCTACCTATGATGACACCTATTAACCTTTAACTAACTAATAATTACAGCTGACTATTCATTTACAGCGCTGGACTCCTAAAACAATTAAAACTCTAATTCTACATCATGCTGGAAATAACATTTATTACAATCAAACTGGTGCTCTTGCGAGGAAAATGAGAGAACAGGTTCATTCTCTGACAAATGGCTTCTTTTAGTTTGGCTGTGATGAACCTTTAATGTTCCATGTTTGTCTTTAATGACATTTCTGTTACCCTGAAACATAAGCCCCTGTTTGTCGGTCTTTGATGCGCCTTACCATATTCGAATCCAAAGAAGCGTGACTTTTATTTTTGATTACTCAAAATAGCACAGGCTGCCACGTCTTTGATGTGCTGGCCACCCTTTTCCATATACCTGTGTGATCACAGAACTTTCAAAAAGATTTGCAGTCACATGTACATAATTAACTGGCTCAACTGAAACATGCAGCTACAGCAGTTTCGTAGCGCGCTACGAAACTGCTGTATAATTTTTAAATAAAACACAGCTTCAACCTAAAATTTGACTGTCTTCAAGTAACAAGGATGAAGAGATGTATGCCAATCATTGAAAATGAAAATAAAATCCTCCCCATAAGATTCACTAATGTGTTCACTGCTCAAGAGATTAAGAATCCTTGGAGCTTCAATAGCTGCCTGACATAAGAAGCTAAAACGAAGTTATATGACTCTGGATGAATTCTGGTATCATCCAATGGATCCATGACATGATTACTATAGGCAGCCTGTCCAGTCCTTCTAAACCTTAAGAAATCTGCAGCATTTATAAATACAAACCGCTTCATTGCTCCAAGGGTGGTCAATAAGTCTCTATGAGAATAAATACGCTTCTGCCCTTAAAATAGCCTTCTGTAATGATGCAGCTTTTCTCGGACCAAGACCTGATACAAATTGTATTGGGGAAACATCTACTCATGGCAAGCAGCCAGGTTTATATCAACGCCAATTTGATGGGTTATTGTAACCATCACCTGCCAAGAGCTGTGTAAAAGGGATTCATGTTTTGCATAGAACCGATCCTTAACCTGTTCACTCTGCTAAATCATTGCAGATATAAGCTCTGTCAACCTCTCACAGTTAAACCTATGAACCCGGCCTTTTCGATCCTCACTAATAACAAAGTTGGCAACACTTTGAGTTACTTGAATTTCATCTGCAGAGTGAGGAATTGTTAGTATTTCCCATTCAAATGTATTTTTCTCTGGATGCCACTGTACAACAGTCACTGGATATCCTCACCATTAAAATCTCCAACCACTGTACATAAAAATATCCCAAACACTTGATTCTGGAAAAGACGAGGCTCTGAGGTCATTTTACTGAGTATATGAGGCTGAAACCATTTGAATATGCTACCATTCTTCGCAGCGTCACTCTCAAAGGATAGGGTTGATGGATGGTTCACAACATCAAATCTTTCAAGAATGTTAATATCCCTGCTAACTATCATGCTAAGAATCTCAAAATCTAAGCAAACGGCATACACAGGGAAGGATCCTCCATTATCATTTTCTTCTAGAGCTCTCCAAAAAGGCTTTTCAACTGTCTAATGATAAGGACCATCTTTAGCGCTTCCGCCGGTGAAAAGAAAACCATTCACTGCTTGAAATTTCTATTCGAGAACTTCTGTGGGTTCGTTGTAGATTAAAGGAACAACCCTGGCACCCCCCGATTCTACGAATTTGACATAAGAAGCCGCGATGGATGAGGCATTAGATACCGTGCTGAGCTTTTCACGAGCTCCATTCCTTTCGGCTTTGGCATCTTCTGAATTATGGCATCATCTTATGAAGGCAGACGGATACGCAGAGACTGTTCTGCATTAAGGACATGAATAAAAAGACTAAGACACACAAGTAGTACAGTCATGGCCATAGCCATCGCTTCTCGGCTTCTGCCAACAATATCAATCTCCTCTGATTCTGAAATGAATTTAACATTTCTCATATTGCCATGCACTGTGTTACGCAAACCAGGGTGATCGTTCGGAAGTCGGCAAAAATAGCCACAAGAATGACATCTTGTCTCACAATAATGTACAACATCTTTATTAGTTGTATGAACATGGGGTCCTTCATGGCTCCTCTTGAAAGCTGGTACTAGGACACAACAATCCTTTCGTATAGCTGAGTAACTATTTCAAATGTAAAGCCAGAAAGGTCATTCCACAAGTCATCAATTTCGCCCTCCGTCCCCAATATAACAGGCATTCAATCATGAAGCCACGCCAACGCCTTAGAGGAACGTGTAGTCAAAAGAGTAAATGTAAAGAATACTCCTCCTTCAGAATCTTGCCATGTGTCATAAAGAGCTGCAAAGACAAGGGGCTTTTTATCTTGAAAATGTATATAGAATAGTTGCTTCTTCGCTTCATCCTTTTTTTCACTCGTAAAAACCTTCAATTGACACAAGGCAACGACAACTTGGAATAAGTCGACGAAAAGAAGCCTTCTCATAAACCGATTCTGATCGAGCATTGGTTTTTAAAAGGACCACGATTTTGAGACTTGGGTATGAAACAGAGTTTTGATGGACCTCCGTTGGTGATCATGAGAACCTGCCACAACAGCTGTGAGCGCAAAGTAAAACTACCACTGGAATGTTCCCCTTCAAAGCATATGCAGACAACGGCAAGTCTGCAAGGAATAATACAGGTCCCATGATCTCCTCAGTATGAAGTGACAATATAATCAGAAATCTCATAAGCTATAGCCCCAGCGTTTGCCAGAAACAATGAAGTGACAACAATGAGAATATGCATATTGCAAACGAACCATATCATCCTCTTCCTTCAATGGAGTACAGGCCCACATATAACAGTTTGATAAACCTCGTTTCCTGCAGTGTTTCCATCAATTCACCTTAAATATCTGTCATTTCCCAATTTCGCAGCGCAGCCAGTGCAAGGTCAGTGTTTTCGCTACGAAATCACTAAAAAGATGGCGCTGCGAAACTGCTAACGGATTTATGCGCTGCGAAAACACCCTGTCTCTAAGCTAGGCTAAAATTTTTTTTACAACAGACTTTTCAGTGATAACACAACTGAACAAATTTCAATTTTGAGTGTGAGTCATATAAATCTTTCAGCTTTTTCAATATACCATAAGAACTTATAATTGAAACTATATGATGACTCACTTCTTCACTTACAAAAGAGGTAATCAGGGCATAAGCTTTGTTGTCCTTATTCTCCCAAATGGCTAGCTCTTTTTTCTGATTTAGGCTTGGTAGGAGAATTTTCATCCTATCTTTCATAGATATTTTTCTATAAGTCATTACAATGAGGGTATGCCAAATATTTCTTCATCATTCTTTAGTTGTCTTTTCTATTCAATTCTACTCCGATAATGGAGATGAGAGAATGCATCTTTAACAAAGTTTTGTTGATACCTCTCATACAATGGCAATGGTTCTAGTAGTTTCAAGTTGAAAAAATGATCTATGGAATCAAGAGGTCTAAATAAGATATTGTGAATGTATCCCTTATCAAATATAAAACATGGAAATCAAGCCCAAAAGTGTGTGGTGTTGGCGTTAGATGCAAGAGTTCTACAAAAAACAAATTGAGCAAAAACACTACTATTGTTGAGGCCAAATAAGCTACTGGATGAATTGAGAACACTTATATTTAATAATCTACTTGAATTCCAAGCAAACATAATTGATCCAAACAAAAAAAAGGCAATGGAAATTGACCCAAACAAAGAAATTTTCTATTACCACATAAAAAGATGCTAACATTGATAGAGTATAACTCGAAAGAGAAGGTGAGTTGGTAGAACTTCCAAACTCAAATGTAGTTGCAGATCCTATTGCAAGCATTTCCAAATTCATATTGCATATGCCTAATTCATCATAGGGTGATATATTTCTTTATGATTAGGGTGCATTAACAACCTTTCTACCAAATATTTTTTACCTTATACATGTCTATTATTTATTAAAATCACAAACTGATTTACATACATTACATAGAATTTTGGTTGCACAAGGAAATACTACTACATGGTCGTGATAGAGTCTAGGAAATGATATATGTTGGACATAAGGATGGATGATCGTGAGTGGATACAATTCTTAACCTTGAAAAATTTCAAAACCATGTTGTATGCACCTAGTTTGGGAGGTTAAACAAATATCTCCTCCCTTAGATTTGCTAATATTGCAAGACAAAGAAATATAACATATTCATGTTAACATTATGATGTGATTTGATCTATGAATGTAGAAGTTGATTTCGAAGAAAGAAACACAACCATATGATACATTTTTCACCATTTTCGACAATGAAATATGTAATTAACCAACACTAGTAATACGTAGATACTCGCCACTGGGAGCATCAATATAAATCATAACCAACACTAATAATATACAGCTCTTGAAGGTTTCATGAATCTCCTAAACATCGATATTGTGTCCAACTGTAGTAGGTAAAACTCATGTGCAGGGAGAGTGGTATAATAATTTATGACTCTTGAAGGTTTCATGAATCTCCTAAACATCGATATTGTGTCCAACTATAGTAGGTAAATCTCATGTGCAGGGAGAGTGAGAGTGAACATTAGGATGCAGGTAGAGTGAATAGGAAATGAATCATGACAAAGAGATGGAGAGGCACGTTGGAAGAAAATGAACAACCACAATTCAAATTGACGACCTCAATATTATGCAAGCACTGAGCACCAAAAAAATAAGCATACATGGACAGAGGCAGATAAAAATTTCAGAATGATTTTTAACATTGTATGCCACATGGGTGCAGGTAGAGAAACAAAGATGTTAGACAGAGAAGGAGTTACATTGAGCTTCGCAGAGGCACCTGTGACTTGGATCTAATACCAAATTAAGCAAAGGAATAACTCCAAAATTAGGTTGCAATGAGAATAGATTTATATAATATAGAAGAGCGACCCTTCACCCAATCTCCAAAGATTAGGTGTTTAACATCTAGGTACCTACATTGCCTTCCCCTCACAACAATAGGAGGATTTCCTTTTTTACTTCTCAATCCCTTATAAATTCCTCCGTTTAGTGCTCTTCAGTTACGACATAAAAAGGTCTAGTTGTTATCTCAAAACTATTGTATATTTTTTGAACTCCTTGGCTTTTTTAATAGGTGTTGTGGTGAAGTAAAATTCTAAGTGCGGACACAAACAATTCCTCTAGCCCAAGAGCGGGTCTAGCCACAAACAAGACATTCTATGGAATATGTCCTTAGGTTATAACCAATTAAGAGGGCCTACCTATTAGTATGCTTATCCCGTTTGGTGATGACCTTGCTTCCTCGCTCCAGCTATCTCCCGTTTCCTTCTTCGAGCACCTGAAATGAGTAAACAACAACAAACAACAATCGTGACAATAGACAAATTGTATTCAACCTACTTAAAAAGTCAAGAAACATTAAGCCATAAACATGTGAGATGACATATTATGTAGGAAATCAATCGATAGTTGCATATATATTAAATCAAGAAAAGATTACAACCGTTGTCCTGACGTTGCTATTCTCTACTGACAAATCCGGGTTCCCACACAATTCTGCTAGCATTCCATGGATGGCCCAAACAATGATAGTCTCAAGGCTCTTCCCATTAGGCTTCGCACCAAATCAAATCACAATTCTCCCTTAAACACAAACTAGAGAGCTACAAAGTATGGATAACTTGCTGGTTACTCCAAACAAAACTTAATTAGCACTAGCACACACACACCAACACAAGCTTGTGCTTGGGAAAGATGGAGGTTTATATAGCATGGATGGAAGGGAGATGGTTTCTCTTCTCATGGGAGAAGGTCTTATCTCTTGAGGTAGCTCCATCGTAATAGGAGAAAGGAGCCCAATATGACCTCCTCTACTCCATTCGGCCTAACCATTTACCAGACTTCCGTTACGAAGCTTCTAGAGCTAGAAGCTTCGACTCCATATTTAAAAAAACTTTCCAAAAGAGGATCGACACAACTGGAAAAAGGCTCAGTCGCTCTGGTTGGCGCTAGGGACAGTTGTAATCCCTGCATATCGGCACGAGGAGGACATGGGTTATTAGCGTCGGTCTTGTAAATTGGGAAAAATAGAAGATTTTTGGGAAATGATACAAAAGGGAATTGTTCTGCTCATGAAGAGGGACAGAATGGGAGTTTCTTCATGATGAGAAAGCATGTAGGTTTCACAATAGAGGTCCTCCAAGATCATGGAACAAGGAGTACAGGGACAATGACAAAATGTTGTGTAATATATTCCCCTAAAGCGTGAAGGCCGAACTAAAGTGAGGGGTGAAATGCTTTATGAATCAGTGTAGGGAACCAGAGTCTATCGTCGGAAAACATGCAAGCAAGTACAGATACATATACATAACTGATATCCTTTGTCAAATGATACATGAATTGTGGTATGGATGCAACCATCCAGAGAATGATCATGTAAATGGATCTAGGCATGGGTGCAACCATCCGATAAAGAGGATCATATCAAAACCAAGTTATGGTCGCAACCATCCAATAATGAGAAGTATCACATAGGAAAACTCATGGTGTGGTCATAGCCATCCATCTAAAAGATACATGTATATCAACACAACCATGTCACATCGCTTTGCAACCTAGACTTTTGTAATCTGAGCCTAGGGTCTTGCACTGCAACACATCCCGATCAAAGTATAGATTCTAACATATGAATAGATGTGTTGACGTTGAACATGCTAGAAAATCACTTGATTACCAGCCGATGATGTGAACTATTAACAAGCGCGAGAGAAACCACCAATAATGACAATGGTCCTCAAGGTACTATCAGCATAATTCACAAAATGTGAATAAAGGAACTGAAGTTGAACACCCATGAAATCACTCGATCGAAAGCCAATGATGTGAACTTGTCGTCGAGTGTAAAGAACTTGCCATTAGGGCATTCAAGCTCTAAGTTACTGGAAGGGAGTCTCTCGGTCAACTTCTTGGATAATGAGCTAAAGTCAATAGGAAGTGACCATGTCAAAGGAGGGCCATGATGTAGCCCACATCATCGACATGATACAAAGGGATGCAAATGATTTTGGATGATATAGAGAATCAGGAGCAAGTGTAACTGTAGAGGGACTAACTCTTGAACATATCAGGAACACGATTCCAGATTTTGGTAGCTTTTGGACTTATAGGATCGGTGGTCATGATGACGTGACAGAGATAAAATGGAAGGCAAAAAATGGACGGCCCCACCTAGGAAGGTCAACGATGGAAAGGATGATATCCCAACCCGACGTGAAACAAGGGTGTCATGTTCAAGAGTGAGTTGTCGACATGACTGATCGAATTTCCAAATTCCCCCCCCCCCCCCCCCCCCCCATCATTTCTGGCAGGTACCCCAATTATTTTTTATCGTAAGATTGATAGGGATAGCATATGCTTGCACTGTAAGTTCACCCTTCAGATGTATCCGACCTAGTAAGTTTAATGAGTTCATGTTCATCATGGTGACGAATCCGATGTCATTTAATATTTTAACGAGTTCGACAAAGTTGTAACTCAGTATCTTTTTCATGTTTAGAGAGTTTGAAAAAGACATGGAAGAGAAAACTCCACATGGTCCCTTTTCGTACATTTGTGTCTGGTCAAGCCCAAAAAGGTAGAAAGTGATATTTGAGAGAACTGCTTGACCATTTATGTCAAGGAGTACCTTTTTCGTAAATAGTTCATCCCAGCCCGAAAAAGGGGTGAACATATACTAGGTAAACGAAGTTTCACAGCCTTTAACGAGTTCAAAACGATAAGAGATCCACAATCTTTTCATGTTTAGAGAGTCGGAAAAGAGATTGAAATCGGACCCCCTGTTTTTATTTTATTTTAACGAGTCAAAAAGGGAAAAATACTCGGCGATCTTTTCATTTTTTACAAGTTAGAAAAGAGCTTAAAGATGACTTGTCCTGGAGGAACAAGTGGTATAAAAAGTAGCAACTGGTTTTGGCAATGATGGAATTGCTAAAAACATGTAATGGTCAAGAGGTTGGCTAATAAAACCACTCATCACTGTGGTCCCTCAGGAAAGGAAAAAAAACCAAGTGAGAGCATATGATTAGCCAAAGAGATGGTGGTGATGGAATGAAACAACCAAAGCTTATTTAGTTGATATAAACGGAAATCACAAGATGTAAATTGGGCATGGGTTAATTTTTACACAAGCTTGAACCATGGAGAACTCTGCTTGGATTTGGTTTCATGTTTACACAAGCTTGAAACGAAAAACTATGCTTGCTATAATTTTGCATGCCCCCGACATAACGACTCAATCGAGGTACATGCCCCCCAAGCTTCATTTCAATCAACTAGGTGGATGGAATGAAGGTTCACTTTCGAGATCCTGGAGAGACTCGATTGGGATTGTACAATATCTTAATCAAAGACTCGATTTGGAAAAGGGAATTGCTTCATTTTTTAATGAGGTTGACATAGTAAAAGAAATATCCTTGAGACCCTTGTTTCATTTTTTAACAAGCTTGACACTAGATAAAGAACTATGCTCACACCCTTTGTTTCATTTTTTAACGAGGTTGACACAAGACCAGGAACTATCCTCATGACCCTTGTTTCATTTTTTAACGAGCTTGACACAAGACAATGGACTATGCTCATATATCTTGTTTCATTTTTTTAAATGAGGTTGATACAAGAACAAACTATCCTCGCACATTGTTTCATTTTTTAACAAGGTTGACACAAGAAAAAGAACTATACTTGTTAATCTTATCATGGACCGTACGAGAACATGTCTCCCAAGAGGTCTTCACCAGATGGAAGAACCATGCTCTAGGAAGAATACATGTCATTTGGTACCAAAGACAAATCAGGTTCCAATGCCCCCAGTACATAATGTACTATACCATCTGTGTGATCATCAACATATGTGGAGACGGAATGGGTAGCCACATAATTGACCTGTGGCGGGGAATGTACTGCTTGAAAACAAGTGCCGATAGGGGATGATGGTTGCAAAGGAGGTTCCTGGTGACCAATGAACGATAATTAATCAATGGTCACTATTCTCCCTTCATGCGGAAAACAAACCACATGGAAAAGCAAAGAAACAAGAGGTCCCATGACATAAACATAGTCGCGTCCAAGGAGAAGATTGAAATCTAAAGGACCTTGGACTACCATCATGTCTATACAGACGGTCTTGCCTTCCAAATTAATATGGAACTTTGAAAGGACCATTAAGGGTTGACTGGTTCCTTTGTTGAAAGCCAATAGATTCGGAGTGACAAGCACAAGCTGTGGGGAACCCAAAGCTTGCAAAGTAGTAGAAGACATGATGCTAACAGATGCACCTTCATCTAATATAGTGCCATGTAATACCATATTATAGGCTTGTACTATGATCTCGAAAGGCACATAATATGGGAGGCGGAAAGCAGTCAATGGACCTCAATCGAAAGAGATGGCAGAACTACTTGGTGGGGGTATCATATGATTTCTCCCATGATATACAAGAATAGGAGAAGGAATCTCCTGAACAACCGGAATGGGAGGGTCATGATTCAATTCATGAGAATATGAGGAGACGAGAAGAACATGAGTAGTACGATCACCACTCTCTCCCAAAACAGAGTGAGCAGCTGGTGGCGGAACCAAGTCAACACTCTTTTCGACCAATGGTTGGTCGGGAACAGACACAAGAGAGTCTCACTCAGGAAGAGGGTCAGAAGAAAGCCTCCGATAACCAACAGGAAGTTGGGGTTGAGGATCTGTAACGTTTTCCAAAACTTTGGAAGCTTTATCCATAAGAGGACAAATGTGAAGAAGATGCTCTCCTTCACATAACCTACAGGGGATTCTAACCTTTCCCTTCTTCTTACCATCATTAGCTGAAGGCGTAACATCGACATGATCTCCAGAGGTTGACGGGGATGGTCAGTTCAGGTTTTGAGAGCATACCTCTAAGACTTTGGGAATGCTAGGATAGTCTCAAAGGAGATGGTCACCCTTACACAATCTGCAAGGGAATTTTACCTTCCACAAAGGATTAAAAGGTTTATCGATGGGGGGTAAATTTGGAGTAATAGCTGCACGGTTGGCCTCTTGCGTATTTGACTTCTTCTTCTTTGTCTTCTTCTTCTTCTTCTTAGCCTCCTGGTTACTAGATTTCAAAATTTCACCAAGCGAAGTAGAGGATGAGGGTGAAGAAATGGGGGAAGAAGGCGAGGGGTTAACCTTAGAATCATCGTGACGTGATTCAAATGAAGGAGACGGAGGGGCAGGATTTGGGACACTCGGGACCACCGAGGTCGAAAATAACCAGACAGGTGAACCAATGGTTAACCCAAGGAGGGACAACGTTGCCATATAAGGAGCACTAGTATTTCCAAAACAAGGAAAAGGAACAGGATTCCCATCCGAGGGGAACCCTTGACTGGTAGACTCTGGGAATGTTGCCATTGGAATCGACCCTAAAGAATCACTAAGGAAGATAACTTTAACCAGGAATATTTCGCGGGGAGTTAATTTTAAGATACTGAAACAAAACTTTTCCTTTTCATATTTTAAGAGTCGAGAAAAGGAAAAAAGGTGACTCTAGTTGCTTTCGGAATTAATGAGCTCAAAAGGACAAGTGCTCGATGATCTTTTCAAATTTAAAGAGTCAGTAGAGATAAAAATGACTACTAACGATATTCTAGGAAAACAGATTACGAGGTAACTGTGAAATGCAGAATACCTCCCGACGAATCAAGAAGTACGGGTAGGCAATCTCCCCGAATGTTGCGTTCGGTGTATCACATTTACAAGGCAACATACTCGGATTCCTATGGATAAAGGATTAGAGCCTAGTGGGGTATCCCTTTATATACTTGATGGTACGGAGAGAACAAGTCCGTACTAGCGTTGTCTAGTGCCGAAGCGAACGACAACTACTAGGTTTAAAGACGCCAGAACACGTCTCTTGCCTAGACCATTAAATGTGAGCGTTAAGTTTCAATGCTTCCTTAGGTTAATTCAATAAATTTTAATGGTTGATTTTGAATTAGGTCTCAATTTCAAGGCCCTACTGCTATCATCTGACAAAAATCCTACATGAAGCTATATGAGAAAAGAGATCTTTGTTCGATGAAAGTTAACACTAATTTAGAGATTAGGGAACACAAAATCAATGCAACAACCAAAGAATGAATAAATTTCCTAAATGCACTTAATCTTCCCTTAACAACAAAAGAAGTTTCATTTCATTTCCAATGCTTATGATGATGCAATTCTATCTTCTCAATGATGCTAATAATACAATATTTTCGCTTAAGTAAACTAGAATGATGTTCTTATTTTCATAAAATGCAAAATGAATCTTTCACATAAATCACTTTAATGAAAATTTTCACAATTCCAAACAAACAAGCATCAATAAAACCCAGAGCATGATAAATGAAACTAAAAGAAATTGCTTCCCTGAATTGAATAGACCATACACACAAATGCTTTAATCGACAAACGAAGCAATGTAATCTATGCACAGAATGAGAAAAGAGACACTCAAAATAAAAGAAAAAACGAGACTCTTTCACTCATTCAATTGAAAATGAAGAAAACAAAGAATCCTAGTCACTTTTGGGCAGAAGAAGAGAGTTTGAGGGTCAAGACACACTGGCACTAGAATGGGAGAAATTATAATTTTTTCTTAACTCAGAGATCGGAGAGACAACGTAACTGACAACTAGCCCCAGCAGGCACGACTGGCACGACTACCTAAATTACAACTAGCTTTGATCGAGGGATTCAAAGAAAAATAAAAAAGAACTTCACACAGGGCCAGACTTAACACATCAGAGGGTGGGCTAAACCAAGCAAGCACACGAATCAAGCTAAATGAAGCTTTCTAGTAAGGGAGAACACAGTCAAAACAAGCTAAGAGGTAGAAATCAAGAGAGCAAGACACAGTAGTCGAGATATAGGGTGAACCCTAATCTTCAGCTACAAGCATCGACGTGACTGCCTAACTGACAACAAGTGATAGAAGGGGGTCAGTGTGACTGTTTTTGAGTATATCGCGTTGATCGGCGTGACTGTCAGCGAAATAAGCACGCTGACCGAGGATGCAAGGAAAAGATAAAAAAATTTCAAAGTCTAAGACTAGACTTGCTACTATAAATTTCAGACCCAAAGCAGTAGACAAAGAAAAGCAGACAGAACTAAAGGGAAATGGAGAAACTAGAAAAGTTCACACAAAACCATGAAATTTCAAGCAAGAAAACAAAAGGATTGGTTCCCGAGTGGAGTCGCCAATTTGTGGTGAAGTAAAATTCTAAGTGCGGACACAAACAATTCCTCTAGCCTGAGAGCGGGTCTAGCCAAAAAGAAGACATGCTATGGAAGATTTCCTTAGGTTAGAACCAACTAAGAGGGCCTACCTCTTCGTACACTTATCCCGTTTGGTGATGACCTTGCTTCCTCGCTCCAACTATCTCCGTTTTCCTTCTTCGAGCACCTGAAATGAGTAAGAAACAACAAACAACAATTGTGATAATAGACAAATTGTATTCAACCTACTTAACTATTCAAGAAAAATTAAGCCATAAACATGTGAGATGACATATTATGTAGGAAATCAATTGATAGTTGCATATATATTAAATCAAGAAGAGATTACAACTGTTGTCTTGACATTGCTGTTCTCCTACGACAAATCAGGGTTCCCACACACTTCTGTTAGCATTCCATGGATGGCCCTAACAATGATAGTCGCAAGGCTCTTCCCTTTAGGCTTCACACCAAACCAACTCACAATTCTCCTTTAAACACAAACTAGAGAGCTACAAAGTATGGATAACTTGCTGGTTACTCAAAATAAAACTTAATTAGAATTAGCACACACACACCAACACTAGCTTGTGCTTCAGAAAAATGTAGGTTTATGTAGCATGGATGGAAGGGAGATGGTTCCTATTCTCATGGGAGAAGGTCTTATCTCTTGAGGTAGTTCCATCCTAATAGGGGAAAGGATCCCAATTTGACCTCCTAAGCTCCATCTGGCCTAACCATTTACCAAACTTCCGTTACGAAGCTTCTAGAGCTGGAAGCTTCGGCTCCATATTTAAAAAACTATCTAAAAGAGGATCAAATTGACTGGAAAAAGGCTTAGTCGCTCTGATCAGCTCTAGGGAGAGTTGTAATCCCTGCATATCTGCGTGAGGAGGACACAAGTCAATAACGCCAGTCATGTAAACTGGGAAAAACAAAATATTTTTTGGGAAATGATGCAAAAGGGAATTGTTATTCTCATGAAGAGGGACAAAATGGTAGTTTATTCATGATGGGAAAGCATGTAGGGTTCACTATAGAGGTCCTCCAGGATCATGGAATAGGGAGGTACAGGGACAATGACAAAATGTTGTGTAATAGGTGTACATTCTCATTGTCATGGTTTCTCTAATCTGTATGGTCATGTATTTTTTTTTCATGTTATTCAAGTCTCTCAAAATTACTTTTCCTCTTTTTCTTTTAGCCTCTCTCATCATATTATAATTTCCTATTCATGAATGTAATGAATAAAATGTTTCCAAAGTACTTGTTTTTTTAAGAATGTAAGGGAAATACATTGCTAAAGTATAAGAGTGATTTCTTAATTCTAAGAAATGGGTTTTTCCACTTGTGATATCATAGATTTTTTATGGGTTTATGCTCACTTAATCCAAGTTATTTTATTAATTTTCAAAATAAGATATATAATGATTTTCAAAATATTCAATTCACCATATTTCACAATTGAAATAAAGTATTTAAACATATACCCAATATTTCCAAGGTTGCAAAATTGGGACAATTATAGGTAAGTTGATAGTATTTTTCTTTAGGTTAAAACTATATTAAATGCCAAAAATATAATGCTAATCATAGATATTAAGAATGAACAAATATAAATAACACTATATATTTCAAAAGTGCAAGGAAGTTGCCCTTGTGGGGGTTGTTTAATTATATGAATATTTCAAATTTCGAGGAGAGTCATATAATTTGGATATATATGAAGATATGATTTGGATATTAAGGATTAGGTAGGTTACTTGTATGGGTAACTATAGAGATCATTCAATATGGATCATGATTTGATACAATGGAAGAGGCATGGTATATAACGTAAATATCCTGAAGACTTAGGCAACTATGGAAGATGTAAATGGGTATGGTAAGGCACACAAGTGAGCATATTTGGAGAGAAAATAAACTAGCATCATGCTAACTGATTTATTGTTAGCTTTCAAGAGGCCCATTACAAAATCCATGGAAACGTCAGTCCATATGGTGGTTGGGATTGATTGTGGATACAATGCCCCACGAGTTTTCATTTGTTTATTCTTATTCCTTGAACAAGATTCACATTCAACTATCAAAGTACGGATATATTTTCTCACACATTTCCAATAGAAATAATGTTGAGTCTAAATCATAGATTTTATGAAAGCTATGTTGATCCATTGTAAAGGATGAATGCAATTCCTCTAAAACCTTTTGTTTTAAAGAAGAATTCTACACTGAAAAAATATTCCCTTTAGATTGGAAGGTATCATGCTATCAAGTATAACATGTAAAGTGATTGGGGTTCTCCTAAAGTCTTTACATGAGTTGAACCACTATTTCATTAGCCAATCATTTTTTTCAAGCATCGGCAAGCCAATCTAATATTGGTAGGGATAAAGCGAAGATAGATTCGTCCTCTTTATATTTCCTAAACAAAGGATCGACCACCACATTTTCTTTTCCTTTGTTATATTTAAATTCATACATGTAGTCTAGCATTGTAGTGACCCACTTGTGCTACTTTGGCAATGATAACCATTATTCCAAAAATAACTTCAAAATATGATGATATGTCTTGATTTGTGAACACTTCCCGATGAGATAGAAGAATTGAGCATTAACTACATGAAGGATGGTTATCATTTCTTTCTCATATGTAGACTTTCCCAATTTTTTTATCGCACAACTGTTCACTAGTGAATTCCAATGAGTTCCCTTATTGTATCAATATTTCTCAAATACCTTTGCTTGATGGGTCACATTCCAGGAAAAAGTCTTAGTGAAATCAGGGTTTGGTAAGATGGGTGCGGTATACATAGATTTTTTTAAAGCCAGAAAGGCATGCTCGACAACATCATTCCATACAAAGGCATTTATTTTTAGCACAATAATTAATGGGTTTATGGTTTGCACATAATTATTTACAAACTTCTTGTAGTATCCTATGAGACCTAAGAAGCTACATAAAATTATTAGATTCTTCGAGCGTAGCCTCAATTTTCTAGGGATCCACTTTCACCCATCCTGATTGACTATGTGACCCAAGTGTTCCACTTCAAAAGTTCCAAAAACACATTTGGAATGTTTGAAGAAAAATTGGTTATGTCAAAATAGATCATAGGTATTTATCAACATGCTCCACATGTGATTTGTTGGTTTTTCTATAAATCAAGATATCATCAAAGAATACAAGTACCTAACTCCACAAGAACATCTAAAAAGGCTTGCTCCCAAGGCTTTGATATATGTAAAGGTAATTTCAATGTCCAAAAAGCACCACTACAAATTCATAATGTACCCCATAAGTGCAAAAGGACATCTTAGAAACTTCACCTCCTTCATCTAGTTTTGGTGGTACATTAAGCAAGGGTTTAATCTAATGAGGAACTTGGAAACATAAAGCTCATCGAGGATGTCATCAATAAGTAGAATAGGAAATTTAGCTTTGATAGTAAACTTATCGAGACCTTGAAAGTCATGTCAATTTCCTTCTTTCTTCAATACCATGACCTCTAGGGATGAGTTGACACCAATACTAGGACAAATCACCCTAGCCTCTAATAGTTCTTGAATAATATTTTCAATTGCAATATTGTGTACAAAATGGTGCCTATAAGGACACAGATTGGGTGGTTTATTGCTTGGAAATAATGGAATACCATAATCGTGCTCACCATGTGAATGAGGTAAGCAACTAGGTGTTTCAAGTATTTGTTGCTTCTTAGTCAAATCAAGTTGAATTTCATGTGGGGGACTATATAAAATTTATATGGCATTGGATTTGGAAATAATGTTAATGTAGTCTTTTTCAAGATATTTTCCATATGGTGAGAGCTTATTTATTGAGGATTTCTGTTGGGTCCCTATAATACTAGTGACTACCCCATTACTATTGTAGTTATACCCCTTATTTATATTGTTGTGCCCCTATTACCCCCATATTGTTATTTTTGTGCCCCATAGAATCCCTCTATTGTTATTTTTGTGGCTTTATATTATTATTGTTAGGTCGGCTGGATTATATTGTGACTCCCTAGACTCCTATATATAGAAAGGAGGTTTTGTCATTTGTATCATCCAAGAATTGTTCATTTATGTAATGTAAAGGAGGTTTCCCCCTCGAAGAGGCTGAATTCTAAGGCGTGGATCTCTCTTTTCTATCTTTTTGTGAGCTGGTTTCATAACATTTGGTATCAGAGCTTTGGATTCTAGGGTTTCGCTGCTCCAAACAGGTCATCGTGGCATTTTCGCTATAACTTTTTTTCTGTGACGTCTCAGAAGTCGCAAAAAAAACCCATTTGAGAAGAATTGGCGCTGAACCTTGGTCCGAATTTCAGAGCTTTTCTCGTGATATTTTCGGAGATATGATCTGAGGAAGTTGGTCTTTTTGCAGACTCCTGAATTACATTCAAAACAGGTGACCTGGGGAAAATCGTCATAAATCTCTCTCTGAGGATCGGATTGAAATTTCGTAAAAAGGTACAGAAAGAGGACGGACTGTAGTTTCTTGTGTGTGTGTTTCAGATTCAAAGGTTGAAACAGTGACTCGTGGCACGTCGTACAAGTTCGCTCTACTGAACCAGTCTAAAAGCAAGTCACTGTGGGAGATTTCACATAACTCTTCCTTGGAGAATCCAATTTGGCTCAGACTTGTGGCATTGGAAAGAGGACGTAGAAGGCTACTACAGGTAGCAATTTCAGAATTGGAGGATCCGAAATTACAGAGATACATCAGATTCAATATCAGGCTTCTATAATGTGAAAAAAGGTGTGCAGTTTTTTTTTAAATTTTTGTGTAAGCTTGGTTCAACGGATTCAAAGGGCATAGTAAAACTTTATTATCGGTAACTGATGCCCCGAGGAAAGAAAATGCAAACACCTAGTAAGGAACCTGAAAGCTCTAGCATGACTCATGAAGAAGAGGAAGAAATGCTACATGATATATCAAAATTACAAGAACAAGTGCAACAAATGTCACGCTCACAAAAGCTAACAGAAGCTAAGATAAGTGGCGTGGAATCTAAGGTAAATGGCGTGGAATCTAAGATAAAGGGAATGGAAGCTAAGATGGATGGCATGGAAGCTAATATTGACGCTAAATTTGATGGCATGGATGATAAGATGGATGAATTGAAGAAGTTGCTACAAGAAAGGGTCACTAATGGTGAAAAGGTAGTAAAGGAAACTCATGATGAGAATAAAAGAAATGTTAATCATGATCCCATAGACTCTAATGTTGGATCGAAGACTCACCATGTTCCAAAAATCGATGTGAGGAAGTTTGATGGCAAGGATCCCGCCACATGGATATTACAGATGGAGCAATTCTTCGATCTCAATAATGTGCAAAACACACAAAAGGTACGTATGGCAACTTTATATTTGGAACCAAATCAGTTTGTATGGTATCAATGGCTTTGTTCTCGTAAACAATTTATCACTTGGGCAATTTTTACGGAAGAATTGATAGCACATTATGAGGATACAAAAAGCAACACTTTTTTTAGCCAATTGATAAGTCTCAAACAAAAGGGTTCAATAATGGAGTACATTGATGAGTTCCAAAAATTGAACATAAGGGTAAAAGATATTCCAGAGGAGCATAGGATTGATGTGTTCATAGGGTCTTTAAAGGATAATATCCAACATGATGTGCGCCTTTGGGAACCTGATTCATTAGAGAAGGCATTCAGGTTAGCAAGAAAAATGGAAAGCAAAATTATGGCAACTAGGAAGCATATCGTTCACAACTATAAAGACGGAAGTGTTGTTGCCCATAGTCTTCCACAACCTACAAGGTTGACACCACAACAATTGGAAGAAAAAAGAGCAAAAGGGCTTTGTTACAATTGTGATAGCAAATACACAAAAGGTCATAAGTGTGCTGAGAAGAAATTATTCTACATAGATTGTGAAGAGGAAGAAGAAAATGAGCAAGAAAGGTCAAAAGAAGAGGATATATTCCAGGAACAAAGCCTAGATGAAGAACAAATAAATCCGACCATATCTTGTAATGCATTGGCAGGAATTACCACTCCTCAAACCATCAAGATAGTAGGACAAATCAAGAAGAAAAAGGTAATAGTGTTGATTGATTCAGGAAGCACCCACAATTTTATTCATTGTAGGGTAGCAAAAGAATTGAATTGCTTCCTATATGCAGCACCAGAGTGTCAAGTGATGATTGCAAATGGAGGAACAATAAATTGTTCTGGAAAGTGCCATAATATCAAGCTATCCATGGGAGAATATGTATTGACTAGCCCAATGCTTTCCATTCCAATGGGAGGTGCTGATGTTGTACTAGGAGTCCAATGGCTACAATCCTTGGGTACAATAGCTTTTAATTTTCAAGAACTTTTCATGAAATTTTCTGTGGAAGGAAAGGAAGTTGAATTAAGGGGTATTGCAGGGAAACCAGGAAAGATAATCAGCTCTAATGGCATGACAAAGCTTCTAAAAAAGGAGCAAATAGGTGTAATTGCACAATTATGTTCGCTAGATGTTTCCACATTGGAATCATCTATTTCTCCAGATCTCCAAAAAGTCCTGGACAATCATTCCAAGGTATTTGAGACTCCCAAAGGTCTCCCACCTATGCGTGATCATGATCATGCTATTCATCTGATTCCAGGAAGTGTTCCTCCAAACATCAGGCCGTACAGATATCCCTATGTCCAAAAAAGTGAAATTGAACGTATGGTTGCAGAAATGCTAGAGGCGGGTATAATTCAACCGAGTCAAAGTTCTTTCTCAGCTCCAGTAGTATTGGTGCACAAGAAGGATGGATCATGGCGCATGTGTCCGGATTATAGGGAGCTCAACAAGCTCACTATTAAAGATAAGTTCCCCATTCCTGTTATTGATGAATTACTGGATGAATTGCATAGATCAATTTACTTCACCAAGTTGGATCTTCGTTCGGGATATCATCAAATCAGAATGAAGGTTGAAGACATTCCGAAAACGGCATTTAGAACTCATGAGGGTCATTATGAATTTTTGGTCATGCCTTTTGGCCTTACCAATGCACCTTCAACATTTCAAGGTTTGATGAATTCAATTTTCAAACCATTCCTTAGAAAATTTGTGTTCGTATTTTTTGATGATATACTAATCTACAGCAAGTCTTGGAAGGATCATGTTGAACATGTTGACAGGGTGCTACAACTATTGGAGGAGAAACAATTATATGCAAAAAGATCCAAATGTTTCTTTGGAGTCCAGGAGGTGGAATATTTGGGTCATATTGTATCTCATGAAGGAGTTAAGGTAGACCCTAGCAAAATTAAAGCCATTAAGGAATGGAAAATCCCCACATCCATAAAGCATCTGCGAGGATTTCTTGGGTTGACAGGGTATTATCGCAAGTTTGTTAAGAATTATGGGAGAATAGCAGCACCTCTAACAACATTATTGAAGAAAGATTCATTTTCATGGACTCCGGAAGCAACAAAGGCCTTTGAACATCTTAAAGAGGCAATGTGCCAAGCACCGGTCTTAGCTACACCGGACTTCACAAAAACCTTTATTGTGGAATGTGATGCTTCAGGAAATGGAATTGGTGCTGTTCTAATGCAAGATGAAAGACACATTGCTTTTGAAAGTCGTCCAATCAAGGGAAAGTTTTTAAGCAAAGCTATTTATGAGAAGGAAATGTTGGCAATACTCCATGCACTTAAGAAATGGCGACCCTACCTAATGGGAAGACACTTCAAGGTAAAAACGGATCATGATAGCCTTAAATACTTTTTAGAACAAAGGTTATCCTCTAAAGAGCAACAAAAGTGGGTCACAAAGATGTTGGGTTATGACTTTGAAATCATCTACAAAAAAGGGAAGCAAAATGTTGTGGCAGATGCACTCTCAAGAAAGGATGAGGATGTGGAAGCATTGTTGTGTTCCATTTCTATTATCCAACCAGATTGGATAAACGAAGCAAGGGAGGAATGGAAGAATGACGAAGAAGTGTGGGCACTTATTCGAAAGTTACAACAAGATTCCAGTACTTCTGATACATTTAGCTGGCAAAATGATTCGTTATGGTACAAAGATCGCTTATACCTCTGTAAGGATTCCCAGCTAAAACAAAAGATTCTTATGGAATTGCACACTTCTCCCTTAGGAGGGCACTCAGGATTTTTAAAAACTTACCACAGGGTTAAGAAGGAATTTTTTTGGGATGGCCTTAAATCAGATATTCAAAAGTTTGTGGCGGAATGTTTGGTTTGCCAGCAAAATAAAGTTGAAACAATTAAGACACCGGGTCTATTACAACCTTTATCCATTCCAAGCCAACGTTGGGAGGAGGTTTCAATGGATTTTATCACAGGTTTACCCAGGTCTGAGGGAAAGAGTGTCATCATGGTGGTAGTTGACAGACTTACCAAGTATGCACACTTTTGTGCATTATCACATCCATTTAAAGCCAGTACAGTTTCTACTGCATTTATGGAAACAGTTCAAAAGCTACATGGAAACCCAAAGATTATTGTAAGTGACAGAGATCCCATTTTCACTGGAAATTTTTGGACAGAATTATTTTCTTGTCTTGGTACTCAGTTAGCTCATAGCTCATCTTATCATCCTCAATCTGATGGGCAAACTGAGATAGTAAACAAATGTTTGGAAGGATATCTTCGTTGCTTTGTATCTGATAAGCAGACACAATGGGTCAAATGGTTGCCTCTGGCTGAATGGTGGTATAACACTTCCTTCCATACAGCAACAAAAATGACCCCATTTATGGCACTTTATGGGTATCAACCACCATCCATCACATCATATTTAAGAGAAAATTCTAAGGTTCAGGCAGTGGAACATCACATCGAACATCAACAACAAGTCCTCCAACTCTTAAAGGATAACCTAGTGTTGGCACAAAATAGAATGAAACAACAGGCAGATCAACATCGCAGTGAAAGAAGTTTTGATGTAGGTGATTGGGTATTCCTACGGCTACAACCATATAAGCAAATGTCCCTAAAGCAAGCTAAGAAGGATAATAAATTATCACCAAAGTATTATGGTCCGTACAAGGTGTTGCAAAAGATTGGTACTATGGCATACAAATTGGAGCTTCCTGCAGCTTCTCGATTGCACCCAGTTTTCCATGTTTCATGTTTAAAGAAGGTTATAGGTGACAAGCTCCCAATTCAAACAATATTGCTAGAACTTGATGAGGAAGGAAAAATTATATTGGAACCAGAAGCAGTCACAGAAACAAGAACTCGACAGCTACGAAATCGATCAATTTCAGAGTATCTTATCAAGTGGAAGAACTTATCCGCTGAAGATTCCACATGGGAGGATGAGAATTTTATGCAAAAGTATCCAGAACTACTCAAGCGTTGAGGACAACACTTTTTTGAAGGAGAGGGGCATGTTGGGTCCCTATAATACTAGTGATTACCCCATTACTATTGTAGTTATACCCCTTATTTATATTGTTGTGCGCCTATTACCCCCATATTGTTATTTCTGTGCCCCATAGAATCCCTCTATTGTTATTTTTGTGGCTTTATATTATTATTGTTAGGTCGGCTGGATTATATTGTGACTCCCTAGACTCCTATATATAGAAAGGAGGTTTTGTCATTTGTATCATCCAAGAATTGTTCATTTATGTAATGTAAAGGAGGTTGCCCCCTCGAAGAGGCTGAATTCTAAGGCGTGGATCTCTCTTTTCTATCTTTTTGTGAGCTGGTTTCATAACAATTTCAACTTGATCCTCTTGAGGTTATGTTTAGCGCCCTCCTTAGTGAAACTCGTGTACAATTACTTGAAATCCATGGTAACTAGACCTAGTTTTTGAAACCATTATGCTCTAAGCACTACATCAAAAACACCCATTTCCATAGTGAACATGTAGGATTTAAGGTAACAATCCCTCATTTGAAGTTTCACACTCTCACATTCGCCACCACATTTCATCGTACTACCATTGATTATCATAATTTCAAAATTGTAAATTGGATGGACATAATAATGTTTTTTTTCGAATTAGACCTCATCAAGGAGTTAAGCGAGGGGGTTTGGGGTCGAGCGGTTAGAACCCTAGCTACCTCAGCCCATGGTTTCGAGCCTCCATATGTTCGTAATGGCTGAGATATTTATTTTTATGCTAGTGCAACTGTTGCCTTTGCCTTTGTGTGTGTCTCTATGACGTATTTGGGTGATTTGTAGTGACTTTATGTGCTTTTTGGGTTGTGGCCTTCTGTGCTTTCATCGGGGGTATCCATTTTTGGTGCTTCTTGTCCAATCCGAAACTACTTCAGATTTTCTCAGATGCATCGTTGCCCTATTCTACCTGTCACTAGTGCATGTGCAACTTTTTTGGGTTTCTACCTCTAGTGTGGCGCCTTGCAGTGTTTGTGTGGCTCGAATTTGGGGTGGGTTTGTGGTTCATGTTGGTGTCAAGGCTCTTCATCAGCTTGCTCTAGCTAGATTTTATATGTTATTGTTTGTTGTAGGTATATTCCACCACTACTGCTCATCTACCTGTGACTCTTTGTCTCGGCGTTTCTTCTTTGTTTCGATGTTGGTAATCTATGCGGTTGCAACATTTTGCAAACTTCACATTTGTACCTCTGTTTTTTTGGGCCGACTTATGGATCTAATGTCATCCATTTTAGGGTATTTTCCTTGGTTATGTTATGCATCCTTATGGGATTTGTATGTGGGCCTTTGTGTTTGGTTTTATTTGTAGTTTGGATGGTCTGTCTGATTATCTTTTAAGGGATTTGGCCCTATTGTTGATGCTCGGGTGGTTTTTGTATAGGCACAACTTGATAGGGGTTTTTTTCCCTTTCTACAAGGACAAATTGTAAATCTGGTATATGTGTTTTTTTGTGATAGAGTTATGGTCACTAGACATGGTGAATTTCATAATATTATGTCATATGTAGATAATTTTTTTAATACAAAAGCTTTTTTACTATAAAATAAGTTTGCACCAAATCTCTTTGGTGTTTCTCAATGTTTAATAAATATTTAGTTAAAATAAATATCTCTTCATTTAGATTTGTATGCAAAATAGATAATTTGCTGAGAAGGTTGATAAAATATTGTTTGTTATGACAAATTAAGAATTAAGTTAATTGAAGATTGAAGTAAATATGTTAATATCATGTTACATATGAAGTGTAAACCAGCTAGTTTGTTTAGGGTTTAGTCCTGGGTTCAAACCTTATGAGGAGAAGTTAACGAATGGAAGCCACTTTGGGAAGATTAAAATTCCCAAAGGGATCCATCCAATAAGCAAATTGGCTTCACCCTAATCTTTGCCTAGTAAAAAAACACAAAACAAAATAAAAAACATGTTAATATCATATTATGTTTTTCATTAAATATATATTTTCTTATAATTTTGTTACATTGTAATTAAAATTATTAGTTCTATTAACTACATTTTAATTATAATAAAATTTGTTATATCATGTTAATTATTGAAACATGAAAAGTTTTAATTATTTGCATGCTAACAATTATATTTAGAACAACCATTGTAAAATACAATAATCTTAGATAAATACCAACAAAATGTTGTGAAATTTCTATATAATGTGGGATTATGATATGTTACACTAGCATGGTTGACAATCAAATTAGGAGTTTGATATGGGCCATTCAAATTACCCCATATTCGTCAAAATGGATGGATGAAGAATTGTTGAAGTCACAATGCACATTGTTTAAATTGTACGTGAATATATTTAAAGCCTTAGGTTTAGTCGAAGATCATTGTTTTGAATAGAAAATTTAATTGGAATTTTGATCTCATTAGGAAGAAAAGACATTTTTTTGGGGTGATATGATGTCTTTGTACCTTAAGCTAAGAAATCAACTACACTTATGCTTGGAATTTTGATATCATTCGGAAGAAAATACATTGTTTTGGGGGTGATATGATGTGTTTGTACCTTAAGCTAAGAAATCATCTACATTTATGCTTCATCAACACAGAGATATAAGATTATTTCATATTAAAGTGATATTTTAATATATACAATATATAGAATTTTTATGTTGTGTTGTTTTTTTGTAGGGTGATGCTATATTACATATGATTACATTGTTTACCTAGGGAGGACTTGAACCCGGAACCTTGAAGGACCAACGTCCTCACTCACATGGCCATCACCATTTAGGATGCCTCCCCTGGGCTTTATGTTGTGTTGTTGTATTATATGAAAATATAAATCATCCAAATTATTATGTTAAGTTTTTTGATTTTTATAATAAAGGAAAATCAACTTTGAAAGGTTAAATATCTTCTTTTTTTACAGACAAAATTAACCTAGAAACAAAAGGTGTATTTTACAACCTCATGTAAATGAGATGTGTTTCATACTAATAAAAAAAATAGATTAAATCAATATAGATTCATCTTAATCCAAATATTTTAAGTGCCATAACTTGGTATCCTTTTTATGCATCTTAATGCTTAATTAATTCGTAAAATGTTGTGGATATTCCATCAAACTTTTTATCAGAACAAATCTAATAAAAATAAACTAAAAACTATATTATGTGGGTTAATTTCATTTGATTCCAAATTTATTAATATTATTTTTCTACTTATGTATGTAATAGATATAAATGCGGAAAATAGAGAACAATAAAATATAATCACATAATAACCATAATGGCCACAATATATGCTCTTGGAAATTCTTATGGGAGAAAACTGAGTTGGAAGATGAGACTACTCGGCTCTCTCTTTCTCTAGAATGGAAATAATGTAAATACAATGGAGAATACACTCCTTATGGAGTCACTTTAAACATGTGTCATGATAAGCTACTATAGAACACTAACTACCTATGTTATGCTCTTTCTCACTCCTGCTCGATGTTGCTCTACTCTACTATGGAACAAGATACAATCGAAAATGAATCATAACCCCTTTGTTTTCACTATTTACACTTCACCCACACAAATCTCTCTTTTGCCAAATCTCAAAGTTTATTATAAACATATTCACTAGCCATTGTTGGGGTTTTATGACCTTTTTCTTAAACTAATCCAAGGATCCCCTACAACTTTCCATAGAATTCCCAAAGAAACTAGCTCTAATGCCATTATTATTAAAAAATTCTCATGATTATTCCATTAGAAAGTTCATCATAAGGGATTTGATAAAAATAGACTGAAATTTATATTATGAGGCTTAATTTCCCTAGATTCCATATTTATTACTTAATATTTTGTTCTTGTGCATGTAATAGATAAAATGTAGAAAATAGAGGACAATAGAATACAAACATACACCAACTGCAGTGAACACGATACATGCTCGGAGAAACCCTTATGAGAGAAAACCCAGCTGGAAGGTGAAGCTACTCACCTCTCCATTTCTCTAAATTGGAAATCATGCAAGTACAAAGGAGAAGAGACTCTCTATGGAGTCAACTTAGAGCCATAATTAATAGGCTAATACAAAACAATAAATACTTATATTATTCTCTCTCACTCCCACTCCTTATTGCTCTGCATATTGTGGAATAAGATACAATAAAAACATAAAATTAATAGAACCCTTTCCTCCTAGTGGCTTGTTATAACATAGTCTGATAGCCAACTACAAGTCAAGTTTGAATCCTTTAAATCTCAACTAGAGTTACAAATATGAGCCTTATGGAGTCTTGTTTGTAGTCTCCATGTGGGATACCCATTTTGAATTAGTAATAGGAGTTGACATGGCATCCTCTTAAACCACGACAATCGATCATGATAGGTCAACTTGTAGGAGGCATAACTTTTGCATCCAAACTCTGATTAACATGATTCTTGAACAATTAGAAAGGTATATGAGTGTATAAAAATGTCACAATGTCTTGATTTTAATATAGAAGGTTATTCTCACAAAAAAAATCATTTAAGGTCTCAAAATTGACTTAGAAGGTTTCAAACCCTCATTCTCCAAACTGGGTCCCACTAGAAAAGCTACTCTTGCAAGTTGATTCCTCCACTTTCTCCACTCTGAAACCAAAAATATGGGTGAAAAATAATATAGTGATCCAATCTAGATCATACATACCCATTTTGGGAGGATTTTGGTCCCAAAACAAATTTACTCAGTCAAGGGAGAAATGTTTTTCCTCTACCTTCTCCCTCGAGTGCCATTTTGTTTTTCCTAAAAGTTTTCCTTTTAACCAATCTACCAAAAGTCATGATTCCCATGTCAAGTAGTTCTAGACCTCTTTTGGAAAATTATATCCCTTGTCAATTTTTCCTAGGTATTTGGAGCTAGATCCTCTATGGAAGGTAGGAATTGCTCCTTTTCCTTATCCAACATGGAAGGTTGACATAGCTTTTGAGATTTTTCGTAGTCACCACCAAGTAAATGTGCATGTATGGGGGTATGTTGAGTTTGAAGGAATTGTCTCTCACCTTTTCAAGTATCTTGAAAGGACCATATCACAAAACATTTCTTACGAAGACTGTGCACTTTGTCCTTATTCAACTGTAACAATACTTTGTTTCCCACTCTGAATGACCTTTTTGTCCTATGTTGATAACGTCCAACCTTATGCTTTTCTTCAATGTCTCTTGTATGTGAAAATAGATCTGACTAATTTTCTCAACATATTTTTCTACTCCTAAAGTGTCCCTTGTGAGATCTCCTTACTCCTCCTCAGTGCCTATACACAACAGCTAAAGGTGAAGGTGGAAAATATCCAAAACAAGTTTAAAATGGGGAATTACCAATAGAGATGTGGGTTGTTATGTTATAATAATGTTGTATATAAACTAGAGTTTCATCCCATATCTTCAAATTTTTCTTATTGTAATACCTCAAAAGCTACACCAAGGTCGCGTTGACTACTTATGTTTCTCCATCTATCTATGGATGGAATTTTGTAGATATTTTTAACTTTGTGTCCATCTTCCCCCACAATGTAGTCCAAAATGCATTGAGAAATATAATCTCATGTCTAAATAAAGGCTACTTGGTATCACAAAGTGCACATAGACATGTTCAAAGAACAAGTTTGCAACTTCTTTCCCACTAGTGGTCTTTTTATGAGGCACGAGAGAACACATCTTCTTGAACATTTTCACTACTATGAACATGTATACATTTCCCTTGATGGTTGTTGGTAAACATCCCATAAATTCCATGGAAATTCTTTCCCAAGAATAAGTGGGTAAATGTAAGGGATGGTATAAACCATGTTTCCTGTTACTATGCTTATAGCTACAATAAATCATACATGCTTCAATGAACCTTACTACACCTTCTTGCATTATAGGACAATATACATACTGTTATAAGTTGTCCATTGTCTTCCCAACACCAAAATGCCCTATAACCTTGAAGGTGTGAGCCTCTTTGATTAGCTATAATCACTCACCATTAGAAACAAACAGCTTGTGTGTTAGGCAGACTAATCCCTCTGATTTTATTTAGAATATTAGATTTTTGTGCTAAGATCCTCCTCAGATTAGAAACAAAATGCTTTCAATGTGCTTAAGGATTCATGAATTTTTTGCAAGTGAAAAATGAGTTTTTATGCTAATTTTATGAGCAATTAAAAATAAATAAGAGAATGAACAACAACATAAACATGTACAAAACATCATCAAAAACACATTACAACAGGAACATGATAAAGGAGTTCACCCCTCCTAGGCTATGTCTCCTTGATCGAGCTTCCAATGGCTTAGGCCTCTCTATTATGCTCAAAAGTGTAAAAATGTGTGTTTACAATGCTCAAATGCTTCTGAAACCTGCTCCAATGAGTCCAAAATGTCCAAAAATGGCTACCTATCCTCTTTTTACCTCTAATTTGGTTGAAAACTGAAGAAGTTATGACCTCTCCTAGTCAGGCCACTATTTTCTCCACAAATTGCACCAAGTACGACATGATCCTACAATTTTGCCCCAAAAAGCGCGAACTGGGCGAAAATTTCACTGCACGGTAGGTGAAATTGTAGGATGGTAAATTTTTCCCATAACTCCATCGGTAGTTATAAAAAATGCCACGATTAGCAGAGCATGTTCACATGGTGTTTGGACTCGCTGTTAGTTCTGGTAGTGATCTTAACCGTTTGCAGGCTGTGGACGAGGTGGTCACATGAGAGGCTGGCAGTCACGGTTAGGCTGGAAGTTGAAACAACCATTTGCGGTCAGCAAATGGTGGTCATATGGGAGGGTCGCCAGTGGTTATGCTAGCGGTCTCCCCCCCCAACTTCGTGTCAACATAGTTTAAATATAATCTGTCACCTTAGCTTGTTAAGTCACATGATGTGGGCATAATGGTAAACCTTGGCACTATTGTATGGGACGTCATGGGTTCGAACCCGGTCTCCAACCTGTCTTTCCAACCATATTTTAGCCGACCTTTAGGAGGACACGTGGCGGCCTCTGACTTAGCCAAGTGTCACCTCCTCATTGGTCAACACTATAACACATGAACCAATCAAACAATGCCACCGCATAAGAATATTCCAATAATATTCCACTTGCCACCTAGGTGGTATGGATGCCCAATCAGCATCCCTATCATCCTTCTGCAATTTTTTTACCTGTTTGACAAAGTGAAGAGATCACTTTTTTGGGAGCATATGGTGCCTACTTTGCATGAAACGAGTTGCACCGGATTCAAGATGACAAGCACTATGCGGTCATTCAGGTTCCACACCATTTTGAAAACTTTGATTCTTGAACATAATTTTGAGCACCTGATCACTCCTTCCTACTTGAAGCCTTTTGAACCCCAAAATATCACTTTCAGTTGTCCAATAGGTGAGGGTAAAACTCCCTCACCTTTCTAATCTCGATCCATTTATCACTGACTTGGAACTTTTGATCTACATGATGCTTGTCGTGCCTTGTTGTGTAATTTCCTTTTCCCTTTTCAAGTTGTTCTTGCACTGTTTGATGTACCATTTGGAGTCGTTCAATGAAATCTTTGGCTTTTTCCATGTTACTGTTACTAGCAACATCCTTATTACCAAGATGATACAATACATTATGATGCAAATGGTAAACAAATTCCTCCACTTGATTCCTTTGACTCAAGCTTGAATGCACATCTTGAAGTATGTATTCTTCTGAACATAAATTTCATGTAAAACAAAATGATACTTGAGGAAGGTAGTTGTACAAACTATAGGCCTAGAAAGCACATAAACAAACTTGTCGCTTATACCTTTCTTATACCTTTTTACCGAGTGGAATACTAGAAGAAAATCGATCCAATGGAAGTGCCTTTGTTGCTGCAACTTAAAAAATTCACCATTAAAAATTTATGAATGAAAAGAAATGGGCGTACAACATTGCATAAATACTGCACCCATGGCATAGTCACATACATCAACCCGAAACTTAAATGAATTTTTCAAGTTTAGAAGAGTAAGTATAAAGGCTGAATTGGTCTTTTGTTTTAAAGAAGCAAATGCCTCTTGTTGTTTGCCTCCCCACTGGAAGACCTTTCGCCCAACTGCCAAAGAATGAAAATGAGCTACAATAAAAGAAAAAATAACAAAATATCTCCTCCAACATTGGGCTGCTCCCAAAAAACCTCTTATCCAAATGACTATCTTTAGCATTGACCAATCCATAATGGCATCAATCTTGGATAGGTCTAACTTCAGCTCATGTTGGCTTGTTGGGGCCTGACCCAGGTTTAGCACTAGTTAGCCAAAAAAATCCCTACACTACTGGCCCTTTTGGCATCAGCCCAGAGAGCGCGGACCAAAGTCTCACTTGAAGCAGTATGGGGGGATGTTGGAACCAAGTTTCTGCACCCTCAGATGGTCGCGGTGTCGATTTATTCCTTCTATTCTTGCCTTCACGTAGGTCACTTAGTTCTAGGGCTTGCCAGACTAACCGTTTATTTTGGCCATCAGTACCTCCACAAAAAAGTACGATTGGCCTTTGTGCAGCCCTAACTTGCGGCTCAGGTAATTTCGCGCTGCTAGGGAAATGTACCATGCAGATTCCCAAACTATTCTAAGTGTCTTACTTATCTTATCAAACAATCATAGTTAGCACCGCATAAATAGATTTTCTTACTCGCGTTCACTTAACCAATGAAATTACATGTATTCGCGCATCAGATAAGCATTATAAATTAAATTCATGCATAACATGTCAAGATGTAGTAACCGAAAACAAAGACATAGAATTGCAGAATACTTCTCTTTATTGATATTTTCAAGTAATTACAAACTCTATCTGCCCTACGCACACAACTGCAGGGGTCTGCACACTCAGCTGCGGACTTCCACCCTAGGGCTCTGTTCACTTAGCTGTAGAGCCTGTACCTACACTACGACCCGAAACTTAGACTTCTTACTTCAGAGCTATGACTATCTCACTCCAACCCATGACTTTAAAACTACTTAGAGATTAGCTCTTTTTATACAATCCCATGGTCCGTGGACCATGGGTAGATCTTTTACAACCGGTATCACTTTACAAAAATAAGGGCAGACAACACTTTATGACTCATGACACCTTCACGCTCCGTGACCACAAAATGCAGATACTTTACTATTTTATTACAAAATTAGACCCAAAACATGGGCTTTTAGCCCCAAAACTGTCCTTGGGGGATCCCATTCCCAACAGGCCCCCAACACAAACATCGTGACTCGCCCTTGAGTCACTCGGTAGGCACAAAGATCTTTGTGTGAAGAACTTCCAGCTTGAATCATATGACCGCAACCTTGGCAGTGCACCGAGCTGCCGCCTGCTTCACATCTTCGACAATCTGCTCCATCACTACTCCTGAACTATCGGCCTAAAATTTTTGTTGATTCGCTTGTAGAGTCACAAGCTTTCCTTCAATAGATCCTGTCACCGTGTAAGCCTCATCCAGCTAGGGCTTCAGTCGTGCCTTCATCACTACTTCCTTGTGCAGCGCGGCATCCACCTATTCCTTCAACTACTTGGCCTCCTGCAGCTTGGTTAGTCTTTGTTTCAGCGCGACAGTTTGCGTTGTGCCCTTAACCTCATCATAGCGCTATTGTAGCTCATGCAATTCCGTCTCTAGTCGTTGTACATTGGGGTCCTCTTGCAAGCTTGTCAGGACCTCAAATGACTGCTCAAAAAGTTGCGTGCAGTCTGCTACTACACTATCCACCACTGCTACTACTTCTGTGATAGTGGTCGCCCGCTGCTCCTTCACTTCTAGCGGAGTTGAAGGTTGGGCCTTCAACTGTAACTCCAAGATTTGCAGGTTAAACTCCCACTGAACCCTTGCCATATCAGTACGAGTGTCATGCACCCCAGTGGCCAGTTTGCAGATGCGCACCTCGACTAGATCCTCCTTAAGAATGGCAAACTCTGGGACCATTTGGGATGCTTCCTTGATGACCTGCACAATGCGCTTGCTCTGATTGGTTGCCTCAGTCTCAGTGGTGATGGTAGAATCTCATTGTAGTGCTTTCTGCTCATTGTTGATCCATTGTTCATTGATCACTTGGAGGGTGCGGTGCTCATGGGCCCTCAGCTCTACAATGACTCCATCCTACAAGAGGTGGAGCGCTTCATGCGGGAGCACTGCCAGATTCAACCCTACTCCCTTTAGGTCACTGACAATGGGTCTGTTAGCTTCATTCTCCGTGGTCAATGCTCCATCAAGCAACACTATCGCAGTGGAGGCCTTCGCCCACAGTATCTTGGCAACTTCTAAAGTGTCGATTGCTAGGCTAGTAGACACCATGCCAACCTGCAACGTGCGGGTCTGCAGCTCCTGGAACCCTGTCTGGATAGCCCCCAAGATTTTCAGTTGTTGTTGCTCAAATTTTTATAGGGCCTCCATGGTGACATCCCTTACCGTGTTACCAATGTTGTGTAGATCACCCTCTGTTAGCGTGATAGGGTCTAGTGATGTCTTGGTAGCCTTTTATTTCTTCATGGACGCTTCTTTCTCCTGCTCCCTTGGGCACTTGATGTGGGCATACATCTCCTATGGGTCTGCGCCATGTTGTTCTGTCGCCTCCTATGTCTCAGGTGAAGGCAACCTCGTGCCTTTGTCAAAGCCTTTTTGTTATGAAACCAGCTCAAGAAAAGATAGAAAAGATAGATCAACGCCTTAGAATTCAGCCTCTTCGAGGGGGCAACCTCCTTTACATTACATAAATGAACAATTCTTGGATGATACAAATGACAAAACCTCCTTTCTATATATAGGAGTCTAAGGAGTCACAATATAATCCAGCCGACCTAACAATAATAATATAAAGCCACACAAATAACAATAGAGGGATTCTATGGGGCACATAAATAACAATATGGGGGTAATAGGGGCACAACAATATAAATAAGGGGTATAACTACAATAGTAATGGGGTAATCACTAGTATTATAGGGACCCAACATGCCCCTCTCCTTCAAAAAAGTGTTGTCCTCAACGCTTGAGTAGTTCTGGATATTTCTGCATAAAATTCTCATCCTCCCATGTGGAATCTTCAACGGATAAGTTCTTCCACTTGATAAGATACTCTGAAATTGATCGATTTCGTAGCTGTCGAGTTCTTGTTTCTGTGACTGCTTCCGGTTCCAATATAATTTTTCCTTCCTCATCAAGTTCTGGCAATATTGTTTGAATTGGGAGCTCGTCACCTATAACCTTCTTTAAACATGAAACATGGAAGACTGGGTGCAATCGAGAAGCTGCAGGAAGCTCCAATTTGTATGCCATAGTACCAATCTTTTGCAACACCTTGTACGGACCATAATACTTTGGTGATAACTTATTATCCTTCTTAGCTTGCTTTAGGGACATTTGCTTATATGGTTGTAGCCGTAGGAATACCCAATCACCTACATCAAAACTTCTTTCACTGCGATGTTGATTTGCTTGTTGTTTCATTCTATTTTGTGCCAACACGAGGTTATCCTTTAAGAGTTGGAGGACTTGTTGTTGATGTTCGATGTGATGTTCCACTGCCTGAACCTTAGAATTTTCTCTTAAATATGATGTGATGGATGGTGGTTGATACCCATAAAGTGCCATAAATGGGGTCATTTTTGTTGCTGTATGGAAGGAAGTGTTATACCACCATTCGGCCAGAGGCAACCATTTGACCCATTGTGTCTGTTTATCAGATACAAAGCAACGAAGATATCCTTCCAAACATTTGTTTACTATCTCAGTTTGCCCATCAGATTGAGGATGATAAGATGAGCTATGAGCTAACTGAGTACCAAGACAAGAAAATAATTCTGTCCAAAAATTTCCAGTGAAAATGGGATCTCTGTCACTTACAATAATCTTTGGGTTTCCATGTAGCTTTTGAACTGTTTCCATAAATACAGTAGAAACTGTACTGCTTTAAATGGATGTGATAATTCACAAAAGTGTGCATACTTGGTAAGTCTGTCAACTACCACCATGATGACACTCTTTCCCTCAGACTTGGGTAAACCTGTGATAAAATCCATTGAAACCTCCTCCCAACGTTGGCTTGGAATGGATAAAGGTTGTAATAGACCCGGTGTCTTAATTGTTTCAACTTTATTTTGCTGGCAAACCAAACATTCCGCCACAAACTTTTGAATATCTGATTTAAGGCCATCCCAAAAAAATTCCTTCTTAACCCTGTGGTAAGTTTTTAAAAATCCTGAGTGCCCTCCTAAGGGAGAAGTGTGCAATTCCATAAGAATATTTTGTTTTAGCTGGGAATTCTTACAGAGGTATAATCAGAAGTATTGGAATCTTGTTGTAGCTTTCGAATAAGTGCCCACACTTATTCGTCATTCTTCCATTCCTCCCTTGCTTCGTTTATCCAATCTGGTTGGATAATAGAAATGGCACACAACAATGCTTCCACATCCTCATCCTTTCTTGAGAGGGTAATCACTAGTATTATAGTGACCCAACACTTTTTCTGTCCCACATGTCTGCTTCACTATCTGCTGCGCGGCCTCACGCTCCACCTGAGCCTTATCAATGGCATCCTTTTTCCTCCTTTTGTTCAGTTGTGTCATCTTAAGCTTGGCCTCCTCCTTCTTTCTCTCCACGACAAACTTGCTCCCTCCCACTGCCAATTCTGTTGTAGCACGCCACTCTGCCAACCATTGATTAAGTACTGCATCAATGACATCATCCATTTACAGATAAGGAAAGTCATACCATTTCTGCGTAGGGTCCTTTCGCGCCCTAATGGACACATGATGGAAGTCTGCTTTAAATTTTGCGTAGCCCTGTAGGTTGGCGTAGACTGTAGGCGAAAATTACGGTTTGTGATTGATGGCCATGTGGATGTTCATCTCCATCGAGATCCAGAAGATATTGTTGTCCTTGACTCACTGCACGTCCTTGGTCACCCATAGCGAAGCGTACTTCACTGCTTCTAGGAGGTCTGGCGCGATCGAAGGGAACTGGCTATCCTCTAGCAGCTCCCATGCTACCAACACAATTGACAAAAAGAGCCACGTGTAGTGGAATGTATTGTTGAGCTTTTGTGCTTCGTGGCAGTTCACCAGGAACTCACCGCGAAGGTAGTTCGACTAGTTGAACTGGACTCCTTCGGGGCACTGGGCTGCTAACGCGACGACATGTGTTGACACCTCATCGACGTGACACTTCCTCATCACTTTCCCTGCTAGATTATGCATAGCTACCTTTACAGCAAGGTTGCAGATGCTAGATATAACATATCCACGTGACTTCTTCACCAGTTTAAACTTTTCTTTCATAGACTCTGCGAGGGCCTACTCACCACCTTTTCCGCCAATATCACGGCCATATTCTCTCCTGTATACGAAAATCGCGTTATCCTGTGAATCAATCTATCTGTGATGGGTATTGGCTCCTCAAGCCACAGACACCCATCATGCACCAAGCGCAGTAATTGCTTGATGACCAATACTATCACGGGGTGCGGTTGTAGTGCGGCACCCAAAGCAGGTTGAGCAACTGTGCCTTTTCTACTCCTCTGAGCCTCCTCCATGGCTCCAATGTGGTCATTCCAGTTTTTTTATCGATGATGCGGCACATCAGTTGCTCAGTTGGTAGGCATTGTAACTTCTCGTGATCAACCAAGTCCTAGTCCTCAAGTTTTAGTAGTGGCACTCGTGCCAAGTGCGGTCCCTCGAAAACAATCTCATCCGGTAGCAGAGGGGTTTGTAAGGGGGTCTTGCTCTCATCGATGTCTTTTGGCACCTTGGTCTTGGGCTTGCGTGGAGGGACATACTTAGGCAACCGAGTATTAGGGTCAGCACCCTGGGCTTCAACCTCCACTTCAACTCCCACATCATCATCATCCATCGGGATGTCTTCGATTTCTTCCTCCTCCGACTCCAAATTTATGGCTTTTCCCTTCTCCTGTGTGGTGGGCTTCGGTGGGTTTCTTCATGGCGATGTGCACATCGATATGGCAGGCTTCTTGCCCTTGTTATCCTTCGCGGTTTCCTTGGTTGGGGTCGGCTTTGGTCTCGACGTCCTTGATGATTTAGGGACTTTGGCTAGTACTTCAGTGACCTCTGGAGCAACTACTTTTGCCTCCATATCAACTTCTGACATTGACTCCTCGACTTCGGTATCTATAGCTTCTGTGGGTGCTGACATAATGCTTTCCAACAGTTCTCACGACGTCTTTGGTAGGTTTGTAAATGGTGGAGTCTCTTTCAAAGCCTCGCAAAATTCTCGGTTCATGAGTGCCTGAGATCTCAACAACTCAATTCTAAAAATGCCAAGTGTTTTTTGCTGGACAACCACTTGTAATTTATAGGTCATTTTGAGTTCAAATCTGACCGTTCCACCCTAATTTGGTTCAGTAATGCCGGATTGGTGGTAGATCTTCAAGGATATTACCCATAAATTTCGTCTTAAATGCCGACCGCCTGCTCTATTTGGCCACATTTCTAACGTCAAATCATGAGCAGTGACTTTAATAGTCACTTTCCGGCTGACCTATGTGATTTCCCCCTGGGTAGCGCAACTCCCTTCGCATTGCCGTGAACCCTGTGACACTTCCTTGTTTCGCATAGTCCTCAAATCGCACAACTCTCAAACTCAGACAGTTTAGTTTATAGTCCCGTGCCTCCTTTCAGCTACCTGGAGTGCTAAGACTGTGCTGCCTTCATCTAGTCACATGGCCGAACCACCGATGTATGGCTTCAACCGATTGCCATTCACCTTTCCTGGGAAGGGTTCTCCATTCAATTTGACCAGCTGCACCACTCCTCCGTCGGTAATTTCCTTAATGACATAGGGCCCTAACCAGTGCATTCTAAACTTCCCTTGAAATTTATCAAACTTGTGATATAACAAAACCAGGTCATTTTCCTTAAAGGTGCGCAACTTAATGTGTCGATCATGCCATGCATTTTCGCGCTGCTTTTGGACTTGTTGGTGAAATCCAACTAGAAATATTTCTTCCTCAAGCTCATCCAGCTGTGCGAGCCTTTCCTCCAGGGCTCCGTGATCCATCATACCCATGAGAACTGCTATGTGCAGACTAGGCACAATATGTTCCATAGGCATTATCGCTTCGACACCATAGACAAGCCTAAAGGGAGTTTGTCCAGTCAACTTCTTGCATGTCATCCGATAAGCCCATAGTATTGCAGGTATGCGTAGGTCCCAATCACTTTGTTGAGTGTTGCAAACCTTGGTCAGCACATTCTCCAGCACTTTATTGAATTCTTCCACCATCCCATTAGCCTGTGGGTGATAAGGCGTGCTCTTCTGGTGATATATCTGAAATTTCTCCTTTAGCGCACTGATCGTCTCATTCAGAAAGTGCGTACCGCAATCACTCATCAAGATCTTTGGACAACCAAATTTCGTCAGTACATACTCAAAGAGGAACTTTGCAACAATTGTGCTTGTGCAATCCTTCACAAGCTATGCCTCCGCCCAATGAATCAACTACTCTATCGCAGTGATAATGTACCTCACCCCCATTTTTCCTTGGGGCTGAATGGGTTGGCCACCACAACCCTGCACGTATAATCTTCTGCATGGTCGCTTTCCCTGCGTAATGTCCTCCTGCAACACCCCCATGAGTGTGCATGAGGATGCAGCTTCTTTCAAACTCGGGTACATACCGTCGCAATGTCTCATTAGACCCTATTTTGTATAGATGCCCAACAATGATGGAAAAATCTATTGCATGCACCACTAACTCCTTCTGTTGGACATGTGTCCTTATGGGGTAGTTCATGTCGTTAGGAAGTGTATTATATCCTCAAAATGACCATCCACGATGCATACTGCAAATAGTTGCGCATCAGGAAATCCCTCCTCCAAGTTAGTGGGCTCTTCCCCCATTTCAATGCACGACAAATGTTCTGGTCCCACGTTTAGTCGTGTAGGCTTCACAATAACTTCAAAATCATACTCCTGGAACAATAAAAACCACCTGCAGATTCTGCCCCCAACACAGGCTTATTGACCAGGTATTTCAGTCTGGAGTGATCTGTATACATCTTAAAATGGCCACCCAGCAAGTAGTGTCTAAACTTCTAGAGCGCGTATACCATAGCTAACCCTTCGCGATCGGTGGTGGAATAGTTCTTCTTTGCCTTGGATAACCTCCTGCTTGCGAACGCTATAGGATGGTCCAAGTCTCCTCCATCGGCCTGCATTAGTGTTGCTCCCAATGCTATACACGACGCATCAACATGTACATGAAAGTCCTTCTTCCAATTTGGGAAAACTAAAATCAGCACGGTGACCATCTTTTCTTTCAATACATCCAAGCTCTTCTTACAGTCCTCATTCCAGCAGAATGTGACATCCTACTTCAACAACTTCTCCATAGGTGTGGTGATCTGGGCATAACCTTTGATGAACTTTTTGTAATATCATGTATGTCCTAGGGTAGTGCACAGCTGTTTCACACTCCTCGGTGCTTCAAAGTTTAGTATCACCGCGATCTTCATGGGATCTACCATTAGTCCTTGCCTACAAACCACATGACCTAGCATGGTTCCAAAAGGAACAAAAAACAGGCACTTCTTCGGATTGAGCACGATCTGGTATCTTCGACAAGTATCTAACATCAGGCGTAAACTGGTGACATGGCTTTTCACCAGCCCAAACACAGTGCAGCCATCAAAATATACTTCCAGGAACTTATGAATAAATTCCTTGAACGCAACAATGACTATGCGCGAGAAAATCGCAGGCGCATTCTTCAATCCAAACAACATTACATTGTATTGGAAACACCCCCACTCAGTCACGAAGGTCGTCTTGGTCCCTTCCTCCGACATGATTTTGATTTGGTGGTACCCAGAGAACCCATCAGTGAAGGAATATGCTTCCTGGCCACCTACATTGTCCAACACTTCATCCGTGAATGGAGTCAGGAAATGATCATGTACACAAGCGACATTCAACTTTCTAAGATCCACGCACATCCTTATTTCATCCTTCTGGTTCTTCTCCTGTACCACCATTGGGCTTACCCAATCAGATTCTTCCACAGGCTCAATGATGCCTGCCATGAGCATCTTATCTAACTCTAAGCGGACCTTCTCCTTATACTTCAGATTGAGACGGTAAGGACTTCGCTTAACCAGCTTCACGTCATGTTTCAATGTGATACCTAGGTCTCTGATTATCCCTTTTAGATCCATAAACTTGGTAGGGAATAAATCTTGGTATTCACGGAGTAATTCAACGACCTTATCCACCTTCACATCGTCCCAGTAGTCTCCAATATTCGCGAATTTGGGCTTTGCCTCTGTACCAATGTTTACTTGTTTCGTTTTTAGCGGCGCGGTTATATAAGGATTCTCAATCTGCAGTCCTTCAACCTCGCGGTGGCCTTCTGTTTCAGGGATGTTAATCTTTCACGGATCCTCATCTTCTTCTTCGGTGGTTACGTTATAACATTCCAACAAGTGATTTAGTTGAGTAGCCCATTCAGGCTGAATCAGGTCCAAAGGATCCTGTGGTATCCTAAAGATTACTACTTTCACCTCTTGTAGCGCCTCATCAATACAATCAAACCCGTCTTCAAAACTAAATATCATTATGAATCCTTCGTGCAGAATATCCCATTCACATGTACCATGGCGAAGCTCCGTTTCTACGTACCAGTTCATCGGGGCAACATCCAGGGTGTGACAAAACAAGTGCACCCATTTAGGTTGGGGCTTCTCTCCATAAGCTTGAGCCCATTTGGCCAGGTGCGTGCGCGGGTCATCATGCCCATCATACTTGTCTGTCATTCATACCTTCGGCTTCCCAAAGCATGTTCTCATCATCCTCCTACATTCACGTCAATCAACAAAGCTTTCCTTATGCGTACCCCACCATCTTGCAGGTGTAGCGCGCAGTGCCCAGTACAACGCTTGGAAGCGTTGCTTTTCTGGTACCTCCCTCTCAAATGCATCCAAAAAGATATTTACATCATTCAAGCCATCATAAGTGGGAAGATTTATTACCTCTACTGACACACAGTGTAACGAACGGGTCATCATGTTATAGCTCAGTGTAGTTACTTCATGTAACGATTATGCTAGTGCTCTAATTCTTCATCAGAGTCTAAAGTGCTGGAACTCTCGCTATCACATGTAATTCGTACATCCACTATTGGATTCACCTAATCTTAGTCTCACGTTGTTATCTTATAGATATAGTCCAGATCATCATCACTATCATAATCGTTGATTGGTTCAGTATAGTGTGATCCTTTAGCAGGATCTAGGGGTACTATTATGCGTAGCGATTTCTTCTCAAATATCATCTTTCACTTCTTTAGGTTGATTACCCCGTTCATATTAGTAGCCCAATCAATTCCCAGGAGTGTAGGATAGGGGTTGCTATCATCCACAATTTCTATTACTTCAAAATCAGCTAGCATGCTCACACCTTCAATTTCTATAGTCACCCCCTGTAGCCGCCCCATGGGGATGATCTTTTGCTGGTTCACCATTCTTAGTTGAATCGAAGACCATTGCAGTGTGGGTCTCCCCATCCATTCCCAAGTCTACTTCAGTAGGACATTTGCATCTGACCCGAAGTCCAAAATAACCTGATCCATTTCATACTCTCCTATCTGTGCAATTAGCCTCATCTCCCTTCCCGTCCTTGTTTTATGCTTACCAATCTTTTGTACTATGCATGGCTCACCCGCAGTGTTTCCGGTGCATCTATTTATGAGCTCCTGTAACCCCTTCATAGCCTTACTATCGTACAATAACTTCAGGCAGGTCTCCAGGAAGGTTGTAAGCATAGAAGGGTCCATCCCCTGATTGGGCTTATCCTTGCTTCCCGAGGTGGAGGCCTCAGTGAAGCTCTTCTTTGCTTCCATGAGTGTTTTATGTGTGCACTCCAAATCAAACTCATCCTCCTTCATCGGAGCTTTGTGAACCCATGTACCATCTTCAGGTTGTTTCCCCTTGTAAGCTCCTATTGTGATTCCACTTCAAAGCACTATATTCACGTTTAGATCTTCTTCGTGTGGCTCAGACCTCATCATCTGCAGGTTCTGAGTCAGCTGAGGTGGTAGCACCCCTTTTTCATGTGCCCTTGCTATCCACATAGGACAATATTTTGTTTGATGGTCAAACAGGGTGCAATATTTGCACGACGGCCGTGTTGGGTTAGTGCAATCACAGGCATAATGTCCTAGTTCTCCGCGATTGTAGCAAATCAACTATCCCTGACCTCTGTCAGGTCCACCTATGCTTCGGCCTCGTCCACGCCCCTGAAAGCCTATTCGCGTCATTCCTGTGCTTTGGTTAGGGAGCCGTGTTTCTTCCTGAACCTTATAGATGGGAGTTCTATCCATCATTAGTTCATATCTTTTTCAATTAAGCTCATCATACCCTATTGATCTACAGAAGCTACATAATAGTTGATGCGGTGTCTGTAAAAATTTCTGCAACAAATGACAGTTATCTGTGGCATGTTTTCATGCTACCTTACATATAGCGCACCACAATGTAGGCCCCGTGGTTGGTCTTTCTTGAGCTTCCGGACTCAAAGGCATCGCTCCCCCTCCTGCAATGTAGTTTGCAAAGACCGGGCAATGGTCGTTGTCATGCCCCTGACCCTTGCATTTCAGGCACCATACTTCTTCATGCACCTCTGGTCGAACTGTTCTGTCCTGCTTCAAGCTTTGTATCTCGAGGCAAATATTTTTCAACTATGCATGGATCTGCTGCACCCCCAAATTTGGATCTTGCATCAATGTTTCATGCAGTCTCATTGCAATCTCCAAGGCCTTGGCCTGAGTCGTTATTTTCTGTTGTGGCAAGGCAACCCTTAAGTGTGGCAGGAGCGAAGCCACAAACCATTCGCAATGCTTTCCGTCTGTTAAATTCATATTAGCTTCATGTATTTTACACTTCAATCTCTGATCTAATTCCCATGGTGTCTCGCCTCGCTGCATCGCGATTTCCTTGAACCCCAGAATCGACTATGCCTTAGATTTAGGCCTACTGAATTCTCTATTCAGCGTTTTCTAGATGTCTGCCACTCCAGCATTCAGGTTATCATTAGAGTACTTGATATACCAGGTTAGCGTGTGGTGAGCTCCAGTATTGAAGCAATAATGCTACAACTCCTGGGACTCCCTTCTTTACTTTTATGAACCCGGTAGTTTGTAACAAACTTGGAAGTGATGGTGCTGTATGCACAAGTACTAGCTCTTGCCGCAGCTGTCACTTGGTCAGCTGGCACAAGTCTGCTAGGGGCTCAAGCCAACTTCTATGAGCTCTGAGAAGAAGCTTTTTAACCGATGGACAAAAGCTAATTTAAAGAAGGCTGGTTACTTGCAGAAAGACACTGAAAAGCTAAAAGAAAATGCAAACCCTAGCAAACCCTAATTCTACCAGCTAACCCTACCGATGCAAGAAAGAGGATGCAAGCTACTGAAAGAAATGCCATTGACTTCTAGGAAGGTAAATACATGTATCTAAGCTACTTCTACAGTAACATCTGAGAAAAACATCTTTTGTATTTTTGAATAAGTTGTCAGAGTTATTATGTATATGATTTGACTGTTTTTGGCTGTGCAGAGGTGGATGGGTGAGAAGAGATGCTTGGAAAAGGTCAAGAAGGTTCAGAGAGGGCCTAAGGGGTCCCTAACACCCTTCCATAGAGTTTCACCGAGTTTGGCTATCAAGAAACCTCATTCGTGAACCTCTACAGGAAGTCTGCAGGGGTTCTATAGGATGTCTGCAATTTTCTACAGGATGACTGTAATTTCTACAGAATGTTCAGAAATGAGGTTTTTGGTGGATGAATGGAGAGGGAAAGGTGAAGGAGTGAGTGTGGAGGTAGGGTGAGGGTTGGAGATGGTCTAGGACTCGGTGGATGGAGTTGTGGATAGGTGTGGATGGGTGGATTTGGTTCAGGGAAGACTGAAGCAATGTTACACACACAAAACTAGGGTTATGGGAGGAAATGGTGAATGGGAGGCAAGGATGATAAGTAGAGGGTGGAGTGGATGGTGCTGATGGAGAATAAACAAATGAAGGAGTGGTACAGGCGCTCTGCAAGGCGTTTTTCCAACTGATCCAACAAAGACTTGTAAATTCAAAAAAACCTAATTACATTGACCTAATCTGCTAGTGCCAGTAAAGAGAATGAACAGAAGTGTGACCTACGATGAAACCATGTATTTTAACTCATGCAAATAAGCAAGAAAAAGTCTGAACTTGTAACCAACTTCTACACATGAAAATCAAACACTAGTGATTGCATGGCAAAGCAAAATCAGTGTTTTTGTGGGCAGCAAAGTTATCCTGATCCCAGCTCCTGATCTTACTGAAGGAGAGGTGAAACCAGAGATGTTTAATGGCCCTTTTCTTGAATATTTTTACTGTTAACAACCTATCAACTAAATCTGAGCATTCAAAAGTCTTTCTTACCAATAACAGTGACCTAGTTAATTAGCAAAATTTAATCTACTTAACAAAAATGTTTTTGCAAATGAATAAAGAACAAATAACAATACATAAAGGAGGCCTTAGCAATCGGGTTGGGCCCAACCCCAAGAGGTGCAGGCTCCTATAAAGAACTCAGATTTGTGGCCAAGTAAAGCTGCTTCTCATTATTAAAAAATAACCATCATATTAAAGTTGTACAACAATAGCTACAAGAAAACAGGCTCAGCAAAATGACAGCACTATAGTGCAAAAATAAGAATAGTTCCAAAAGTAAACTATGAAGGCTGATGCCTTCCTACTTATACAATACGAGGGGGCTAGCAGCCCTCCTAGATTCAAGGGACTCGGCTGTCCCAACTGCTAGTAAACAATCACTCCAAAAACTGCTTGGCTGGCTTTAAAAATCGTTTTGGTGGCATGTGGAGCTCGGTGTTGAGGGTGGAGATTTCTAGGAAGTCCATTTAATGCAAGAGAAAAGCTCCCTACGAATCCTCACCTCAAGCTTGGCTGTCAGCTGACCCATTATTGCTTGGTTTTGCTCCAAAATTCGTCTAAAAATCCTGAAATAACCACGTGTTAGCCTCCTAAGTAGAGTGACCACCCTTATTCGTTCAAATAACACAAACATACTAAAAAAACATGCATAATCTATGAAAAATGGAGGATTGAACAAGGGAAATTAGGCAAAATGAGCCCAATAGGTCACCCAGTTTGGGGATTCATCATCACCCCCTTGCCAAATTGGTTGCTCATCCTCTGAGCAACTAGTCCAGCTCAACATCCTTTATGGCTTTGATTGCCTCCCTCACATCCCAAGCCTCTGCTGTGATATCCTCTTCCCGGTCATGGAATCCTGCCTTCCTTTCCACTTCCTCCCATTATCTACCTTCTTCCTCTGCCTTCACTCCTTCTAGTAATCCTAAAAGTAAAGGAGAACTGAATTTCAAGCCAATCCAATTGGCCTGCAAGTTCTGCATCAACTGTTTGTAGAGGGGTACCCTTGCCAAGGCTTCCCTCATCCTGGTGGGAGAGTGGTATTCTTTTATCTTCAGGCTGTGAGGTAGTGTGTTCCACCGCCTTGTGCAGGCATGCATACAGTTTTCTCCCAACAGTCTCTCCATGTCCTCAAAATGGGCAATGGCTTCAGGCTGTGAGGTAGTGTGTTCCACCGCCTTGTGCAGGCATGCATACAGTTTTCTCCCAACAGTCTCTCCATGTCCTCAAAATGGGAAATGGCTTGAGCCTGTTGCTCAATGTATTCCGGTAGATCCTGAGGACTGTTGGCCAAGTGCTGGTGGGCGCTTATCACTGCTGATGGGTCATCTGGCTCTGCTCTGATCATGAGAGGCTCACTGAGCTCTCTGCCTATGATACTGCGAACCTCTGCTGCTCTCTTCTCCTCATGGCTCATCCAAGAGGCCATGGCCATAAGCTGGACATCTCCTATCACCGTGTTAGGATCCCATGCGTTCATGTCCGGAAGGGAAAAGTTGTGCAAGTAGAACTCTGCCAATTTGGCCCTATCCTCAGATGAACTACTGCCACATAGAGCTGCAAATTGATGATAATTTTGGAAAGGGGTGATGCCCATTTGAGCCAAGGTATTGATTTGAAACTGTAGCCATTGGTCCTTGAGGTATAGGGCATAGGATTTGGTAGGCTGCCTACACTGCAGAGCTTCCATTACCCAACTGGCCATGCAGGCTAGGATTTGGTAGGCTGCCTACACTGCAGAGCTTCCATTACCCAACTAGCCATGCAGGCCAGTTGGGCCTCCTTTTCTTGCAGCTGCTGTTTCAGAGAATGTATCTGCAATTCTTGTTCCTGTAGCTGCTGGTTTAGTGCCTTAATTTCAGTCTCTGTCCCATCCTTTCTTTGCTGTTCATAAGTGGTATCTGTGGCTGTTGTGGGTCCGTCTTGTTGTTGTTGCTCTCCCTGGATATGAGGTTTGTCTTCCTTCCTTTGTCCCTATAATTGTAGTTGCTATCTAAGCAGCTCATTTTCTTCCTATATCCTGAACTGTTGGCTGCTCTCCACATGCCGTACTAGAGCCAATTACCTCCTTACCTCTTTGAGCTATTCCTCCAGAGGACCTATATCCGCCACACCCTTGGACTTAGCGATTTTCATCCAAGTGTGGGTCCTCACTCTCTCTTCCTCTAGTGCAAGGAAAAGTGGCACTGTGAATTTCTGAGGAATGATCTTTCCGGCCTCCAAGAAGTTATAATAGGAGCCCAAGCTGGGCTGGGGGCTAGGTTCCATAATGTTTTCTACCTTTTCTTCCCTCTGAGGTGATTTAGCTGCCTCGCCCTCCATTGCTTCGGTCTCCTTCAGTCTAGCCAGTGTTTCCTGTAGAATAGCCTCAGCATCCTGTAGAGAGGCCTTGGTGTCCAACATTTTCATCCTCTCCCTCCAGGTGGATGTCTTCGGGCTTCCCCGTTCATAAGTGATGGCTGCCTTGGAGGGGGACCTCTCCTTTGGTGTGGTAGGGGTGTCGACAATGGTGATTGGTTCTTTGGATGGTGGTTGGGGTCTGCCGGTTTTAATCCTCACGCTCCTTCTCGCCTTAAAATATAGTGGAAGCTCCCTCTTTCGCTTCTCCTTCTGCTTGGGGGATGTGCTTAGGGTGGCCAGCACAGCTGCTGCCTCCCTAGCTAAAATCTCGGGCGATTTCTCCTTCTGCTGCCCTTTCCCCAGACTTCCTGTAGAAAGTCCTGTAGTGGCCGTTTTCTGGCTTCCTGTAGAAGCAATTTTCTAGTTTCCTGTAGAAACAGTCTGCTGGCTTCCTGTAGAACCAGTTTTCCCTGATTTGGCTTACTTGGATGCGGGTGCCTTCTCTTTGACTTGTGTTGTGGTTGCCTTGGGTGTGCCTTTACTTGTTTGGACTTTTGCAGTCCTCTCTGCCCGGGTTTGCAACCGCTTCTCCCTTGGCGTTTGTGTTTTTATTTCACCAACAGCTTTGGCCTGAGTAGCTTGGCCCTTTTCTTGCTTTTCCTCTTGCCTTTCCTGTGGCTTTTCTTGTGATGGTCTACCCTGGGTTTTATTACCCTTAGCTTCCTTACCATTAGTTTTCTTCTTTGCCTCAATATGCTCCTTTTCCTCGCTGCTGGATGAAGTGAGTTCTTCGGCTAGAGTCTGGATATCATCATCCTTGGACATATTGCAAAAAATCTCCCAAGAGAGAGGGACAATATAATATGGAGGGCATCTTCTACGAGGAGCTTGATAAGCCCATGATGAGCCAGCTGGTCTGGTGTCCCCTCCTTCAGTTTTGTGCCACACTCAATCAATGACTGTAGGAGGAAGTATGGGATGCTCAATTTTTGTTCTGAGGGAAAATCCATCTTATGCCTGAGCTAGGTTAACAAGCGGAAGTGATAACCATACACAATACTAAATCGCCTCTCACAGGTAATATATTTCATAATTTGAAGGCTGACCTCGCTCCAAAATGGCTGAAGGCTGGCTCTCCTGACCCCATTCTTATCCTCTGAAAACTGTTCTTCTGGTAGGAAGAATTCCTTTTGGGCCTTCTGGCCCAATTTCCTTTCCTCTTTATCCCACGGTATCCCATTGGCAAATCAGTGACCCGACTAATGAGGTGTGGGGTGAGTTTCAAGGTCAATCCTCTAAAATTTCTAGTGGCAAGTGTTTTTGATTTGGGCTACAGGGACCTTAGGAACTCCTCCGTTATTTCATCATTGTGACCTTGAATCCTGTCACAGAAGGTCATCCACTTTGCACGGGTAAACAGGTCTACCACCTCAGGAGTTTCTCTCAACTTCTTGGAATCCGAGGGTTCCTTTCGGATAAACCCTCCTGGCATGGTGAAAATACCTTGTTTTCGGCTTGAGCTTTGGTTAGAATGGAAATTCTGATATGGTTTTCCTCCTTGACTCTCAGGACAGGGTTTCTCTGCTGTTTGTATCTCCCCTTTCACCAATTCTCTGGTTATAATACTGCTTCCGCCCAAAACTCGACTTGTCAAAAGGAATTAAGCTCTCACATACATAGTTCAAAGCTAATTTTCACACCAACCATATAGCAATCACAAAAATTTTATATGTGCACAGGTGCCTTACAACGGTTTATCGTTAGAATGGGGAGAGTTTGTTAACAGGAACCATGGAGGTGAATATGACGTAGCACCATTTGAAAGAAATTCCGTGTATCATATAAGCAAACGAGTTCACCACCTTTCAAAAAATAAGCATGGGGATGGTGTGTTCGAGCCTACCTCTCTTCGAAATTTCCAATTCTTATGCAACAAACACGGGTTTCTCTACTTCAGGAGCTTTCGCTGTGCTTCCTGTAGAGCTCCTTCCTATAGAGAGATTTTGCTGCTTCGGGAGGATGTCACGGTGCTGCTGAGCAAGTCTAGGACGCGGGAAGAGTTTGAACCGGGCCGAGAAACTCGGGCTAACGAGCTGTAGAGGAGGAGGACACTCACGTTGCTAAAAAAATTGTTGTAGGCGTAAATGATAGTGCATAATGTGAGTGCTCTGGCCGAATGATTTTGAAATATGGCGCAATTCATGGCGTGGTGGGTGAGGTGTCTAGGCCGAGCCGTTAGACAACGTCACGGCCATCATTCCTCGGCGTGTCTCTGACCGCCAATTTCTATATCCGCCATTACCTGCCATCATCCCTGTCAATCTACCGATTTCACTGCAAATCTGCTGATTTTCCCTGACTGGACACTTCCCACGTGTCGGCTCCACGTCCTTCTGGCGGAATAGAGCGTAACCATGCTTGTTCGGATCCCACGAGGCAATTCTACTGGCTGTGGGTGGCCAGTTGACTAGCCATTGCATTCGTTCAATCCGCACCATTCACAGATATGTAGTGTTCATAGTATAGCTTATGCAATTTGACAAAATAAGGTTAGGCACTTACCTGTGTGGCCATGGACATGTTTCGTAGGTTTTTGGACATGAAATAATGGCTTTGCTCATTGCTGCTTCGTGCACAGGCGTTTGAATTCCCTCGTTCATTGGCTGATGCTGGATGCAAGGCTTTTAGGACCCGGTCCTCTGGCAGTGAACGTTGCATGCACGACTTTGTCTTCTCTCAACTGTCGAGAAGGTGTTCATATTTACACAGAGCTGGTTGCATGCCTCCTGTGTTGATTTCAACTGCTCTTGACTCCATAGTGTGTATTACAGGTGGATCAACTGCTACAGGATTCCTGTAGGACATCCTGTAGTTGCTTCTCCTCATGGGCAGCATGATGAAATGGGAACGGCTACAGTCACAGATGAAGGTTCCTATTGGAGCTTTTGACAGTTAGAGTGTGTGGGCCTTCATGTATTTGATTTGTCCCTTGAAAAAAATGACAATCTGAGGAAAACAAGACTTTTTGCATGACTGTACAGGAATACGGGACCAGATTGTGGTAATGGTGGTGGAAAGAGATGAAACAGGTGATGGATGGGAGAAAGAGGTGGCTGCAGGCCTCACCAACAAACTCCAAGCTTTAAATCCTTCTCCAGAATCGATTTTGGCCTGCCCAAAGGTTCTACAGGATGTTTCCTGTAGAAATGCAGAACTTCCTATAGAAAGCCCGAAACTTCCTGTAAGAGGTTGAATCTTGACCCAAATGTGTCCAAATCCTGGAAAAAGTGTGTGGCCATGGAGGGAGTGTTGGTGAGGATGCCTGGTAGATCAGGATGGACCCCTATCCTTGATTTTCACAACCCTCTTTATGCATTATATCCCTGCAACCTGCAATAATTTCAAAGATCAAACCTGTTTTTTTCCTCTTTTTTTGTTTTTTTTTTTTAAAGACAGCAGGGGCCCCTTTATGAGGTTTTCACCCCCACTATTTGCCCTGGGCGCCTCAGAGAGGTTTTCACCCAAGGATCTTTTTATTCAAATTCTTTATTTTCTGAGAGACAACAGGGGCGCCTCCTTGAGGTTTTCACCCTCACTACCTGCCCTGGCCGCCTCAGAGAGGTTTTCGTCAAGGGATCTTTTTATTCCTCTTTTTTTTTTTGATAATCAAGGTGTGGCCGAAGTAGAGGTAGAACCCTGCTCTATTACCAGCACTGATTTTTCCACAGTTTCAATGAACTCCTGCCTTGAAAGGGGTTTCTTGTAGATTTTCAGTCGATGCCCATTGACAAGCATGGGGATGGCCTCTTCATCAATGGTCCTGATAAGGACTGAACCATTGTCGTTACATTTCTCCACTGTATATGGTCCTAACCATCTCGTCCTCAGCTTCCCTTTGAAATCCTTGTATCTTGAGTCATACAACAGCGCCCAATCTCCCGGCTGGAATTGCTTTTCATTAAGGTGTCGGTCATGCCATATCTTCCTCTGGAGTTGAACTACTTCTGAGTGGAGGAGGGCCTGCATTCTTTATTCATCTAATCCATTCAGCTGCAATAATATTTCACGTTGAGCATGGCTGAGATCTAGGTCTAGTTGAGCTGCCACCCTCAATGTATGATACTCAAACTCTATGGACATCAAATCTTTCTTCCCCTAGACTAGCTCATAAGGTGTGAAACCGTTTGTGGTCTTCCAAGTGGTGTTGTAGGTCCAGGTGGCCTCAACCAGGTGATTTGACCAATCCTTTTTGCTGCTGCTCACAACCTTAGTCAAAATCCCTTCCAATGCTCGATTAGTGACTTCCACCTGCCCATTTTCTTGAGGATGAAGGGGGGTGGAAGTCTTGTGCTTGATCTTGTGATGCACGAGCAAGTCTTCAATCAGGTTGGAGGTGAACTGGCTTCCTTGATCTGTGACTAACTCTCTTGGGTAGCCATACTTGTAGAAGATATTTTCCCTCAAAAAATCAACCACCTTTTCTTCTGTTGCTTCTTTGATTGCTTTCGTTTCTGCCCACTTGGTCAGATAGTCGGTGCCCACAATGATGTAAGACCATTGCTTTGAAGGAGGGTTGATAGGACCCAAAAAATCCATGCCCCACTTCTCAAATGGCTTGAAGGTCACTTGAGGTTGGAGAGGCATTTCATCTCTTGGAGTCGGTTTCCCCATCCTCTGACATCGGTCACACTGGCTGATGTATTTTCTGACATCTTGATGAAGAGTAGGCCAATAGTAGCCTGCCTATAGAATTTTGAAGGCATTCCTTTTGGCTGCAAAGTGGCCTCCACAAGGTCCATCATGACAGGTTAGGAGGATGTCAAAGACTTCCTCCTCCCTAACACAACGTCTCAAGATCTGATCTGAGTCAAGCTTAAACAGGTTGCCCCCGATCCAAGCGAACGAGGCGCTCTTCCTTACGATTCTGCTCTTCTCTTTTGAGGACAGATGAGGAGGGAAATGTGATGAGACCAAGTAATTTGCTATATCAGCAAACCATGGAGAGAGTAATGAGATAACAAATAGATGTTCATCTGGCATCTGGTCATCCACTGTTCCTTCTTCACATGCAGGCAAGTCCAATCTAGACAAGACGTCAACAACAACATTTTCCTTACCTGGCTTGTCGACAATCGTTAAATCAAATTGTTGTAACAAAAATAACCATCTAATAATACGAGCATTGACATCAGGCTTATTCATTAAGTATCTAATCACAACATGATTAGTGTGTACAAATGTTTGATAACCAGTGATGTAGTGTCTGAACTTGTTTAGGGAATGGACTACGGTCAGGAACTCTTTCTTGGTTACAGTATAGTTCATTTCTGCCTTGGACAGGTTTTTGCTGACGAAGTATATGGCATATGGGAGTTTCTCCTCAATTTTTCCTAAGGCTGCCCCTATGGCTTTGTTCGAGGCATCAGTGTGGATGTGGAAAGGTAGGGCCCAGTTTGGACCTCTCAAGATCGGGGCAGACACCAACTTATCTTTTAATTCGTCCAGTGCCCCTTGATAGTTGTCAGTCCATTTAAACTCAACATCTTTCCCTAAGAGTCCAAACAAAGGCGAGGCTAGCTTACTGAAGTCTTTAATGAATCTTCGATAATATTCTGCTAAGCCTAGGAAACTCTGAACATCTCTTACCTTTTGAGGAGGTGGGACCTTTTGGATGATAGAAATTTTATTAGGGTCCACCTGTAATCCTTGCCGAGAAATGGTATGACCTAGTACAATCCCTTCAGTCATCAGGAATTCGCATTTTTTAGGACTAAGGGACAGGTTCATCTCAATGCACTTGGTTAGAACTTTTCCCAGATTGGTCAATGCTTCTTGGAAGTTGGACCCATAAGGAGTGAAGTCATCCATATAGATTTCAACCGAATCATGGACCAACTCAGAAAAGATGCTCAATACTTCTCTCTGGAAAGTGGCAGGAGTGTTGCATAGCCCAAAGGGAAGTAATTGGTAGGCAAAGGTACCCCAAGGACAGGTGAAGGTGGTTTTATCTTGGTCTTCCGGGCTGATTTGGATCTGGTTATACCCGGTGAACCCATCTAGGAAAGAGAAGAACTTCTTCCCTGCCAGTCCATCCAACACCTGATCTATGAAAGGCAAAGGGAAATGGTCTTTCTTAGTGGCTTTGTTAAGTTCTTAGTAATCTACATAAATTCTCCACTTCCCGTTCTTTTTGGGCACTAGCACTAGAGGCGAGACCCACTCACTATTGGAGATAGGGTAGATGAATCCTGCATCCAATAATTTTTGCAATTCTTCTCTGACGATATCCTTAAGGGCTGGATTCATTCTCCTCTGAGGCTGCCTGACCGGTTTACAATCTTCTTTAATGTAGATGTGATGGGTACAAACTCCTTTCATCTCCTTATAGCTCCAGCTGAAAGCATCTAAATGATTTTTCAGCAAGCTACACAACTCCTTCTCCTGGGAAGGAGATAGGGAGGAGCTAATCTTTAAAGTTCTTCCGGGACTAAACTCCACATTCTTAACTCTGGGAGAGGTTGGATCAGTCACACAGAGGTCCACTGAGGTGCTGGCTTGGGTATCCTCTACTAATTCCTCTAAGGACAGTGCATTGGGAGGTGGATTTTGAATCAAGGTCTCAATCAAATCATCCTCGGTTTGAGGACCTCCCCTAGTGGTTTCTATTGTGCACAAGGGTGTAGAGTAGAACTCATCCTCATCTCCTTCTTCCGACCAGAGTGGTAAGTCATGTTCTAGCAGAGGCTGGGCAAGAGGGTATAGGACTAGCTGCTTGGACATAGGACCATTTTTGATGGTCATGTTTCTAGCTCGGCAACTAATCTAAGCATCCGCAGTGGCTAACCAAGGCCTTCCCAAAATGAGGGGGTATCCAGTAAGCTTTGCCTTTGGTTGAAGGACCAAGAAGTCCGCAGGATACTCCCAAGAGTCAACAGAGACCAAGACATCCTCCACAATCCCCTCGGGAGTCACAGTGGAGCGTTCTGCCAACTGTAGGACTGTCGAGGTCTTCCTTAAGGAACTCTGAAGGTTGAGCTTAAGCATGGTGTCCCTAGTCATCACATTAATGGTAGCCCCTAGATTAATCAAGGTATGGGGGATAATGGTGCCATTTATGTGGACATCAACTACAGGACTCCCAGGGTCCAAATACTTTGGACAGATTACTTGCCCCAACATTAGATCAGAGAGTTGTCCGATGACATTGATAGTTGAGGCATCTCTCTTCCTCCTTCTTGGGTGCCTGAAACACTTCTCCTTAATCAATTTGTTGTATATTGGTACATCTTTGATGGCCTGGAGAAGGGGTATTTTCACACACAACTGTTTCAGTTCTCCCAGAAGTTCAATCTCCTCTGGGTTTGGTTGTGTGGTTACTGTTAGTCACTCAGGAAAGGGTGGAATGGCTTTGGGTTCACTTTCCTGTTTGTCTTCCTCATCCTCTGGGGGAGGAGGTTGGCCATATGGAAGGGTCTTCCCGGATTGTAGGTTGATCTCCTGGATCTCCACAGCATAGGTAGGACATGTTGTCTCCCCAGTGTATACCTGCTGGGCCTGTTGGTTGTTGGGGTTCAGGTTTGGTTGGGTAGGCATCTCGGGTTGTCTTGGAGGAGCAGGAGGTAATGGTTGTGGTTGAGCCGGTGGTGGAGGCAGAATGGTGGGAGGAGAGTTGTATTGGGCCTCCACCCCGGTTGAGGTGCATTCCACTGAGGCTGTGGCTGGACCTGTGAGTGAAACGAATGAGCAGTGGGTTGAGTATGGTATTGAGGTGGATAAGACCATGGAGGAGGTGAAGACCATGAAGGATGAGCAGGGGGACCCCAAGAAGGCATGTGAGCAGATTGGTTGGGGCTATAATAAGCTTGGGATGTCCCTTGCATCCCCTGCTGGTAAGGTCTGGGTCCATGTGATCTTCTTTGATTGAGGAAGTAGAGATGTTCAGTGGGTGCCTCAGTCCCTTGGTACATGGCTTTGAATCCGGGCAAGGTTGGGCATTGGTTTGTGGGGTGGTCCTCCTCACAAATGAAACATACCTCTACTGAGTGCAATGGACACTCGTTCTTAGGGTGCTTCCTCGTACATCTGGGACAGAAGATGGGCAAAGCCCTCTCAGCTTCCTCTTTCTTTTGTTGGATTCAGAAAGTATCAAGTTGCATGGCAATGGTCTGTCTCATCTCACTTTTGAGGTCTTCCATCTGATTAACAAACTCATGCTTAGAGAAGGTAGTACTAGATGAAAGTGGATTCCCCCTACCTCTTTTCCGGGCTGCCCTAGAGTGGTTTCTAAACATAGTCTTTATGTCCTCATAAGGTAGTTGGTAAATATCTCCTCTAGCTAGCATATGAAGGGTATTTAGAAGGTCTTTAGGGACTCCTCCGAGCAGAACCAACTTTAGAGATTCAGGTTCACGTGTGCAGCTGACCCGTTTATAGCTAAGTTGGAACCTTTCCTCATAGTCCTCTAAAGACTCATCATTTCCCATTGTTATCCGAAAGATTTCTCCCTTGGTTTCCTTTGACCTACAGTAATCCTGGTATTTGTTGTTAAAGGCTTGCTGCATCTGAGCCCAAGTAGTGATACTGTTTCCAGGTAACCCCATGAACCAGCGTAATGCTGCATCCTTGAGGGTAGAGCAACTTTTGCTCATCTTCTGTATAGTCATAAGTTTGATAAAGGACAACAAACTCAAATAAGAAGGTATCAGGGTCTTCAGTGGTCAATCCATGGAAATGAGGTAAGGCTGAGGGACTTATGTTCTTCATTTTCATGTCCTCGTTAGTCTCTCGGATGGGGAAGGTACCTTCTATTCTCTCGTCATCATCCCTACCATTTCTGTTGTCAGCCATGGTCTCAAAAGGAATGTTTTCTTGCTCTTCTTCTATTATAGGATCTTCGTATATCTCAGGAGGTTCACCTATAGGTTCTTCTGGATCATTGCCACCAAAGAAGAGAGAAGGGTGACTCAGTGAAGTGGTGGGGGTGTTGGGTAGGAATTTTCTGGTATTATCTCTATTCCTACGAGGCATGAAAGGATTCTTGGTTGCTTTTGCTTTTTTCTCTGCTTGTACCTGCAAAACTGAAACAGATGGAATTGCAACTAACTAAAATCTATCTTGCAGAAATGAAAATGCGGAATTGAAATGAAAGCAGGAAAAGACTAATCTATTTTGCTGAAATCAAATTGCGAGAAGGAAATACTAGACTATGCTTAAAAAATTGAAATTCTATTTTATGCTTGCAGAATTGAAATTCTATTTTATGCTTGCAGAATTGAAAGGTTAATCTATGAAAGCAGGAAATGTCTAATTTAATTTTGCAGAAATGAAATTGCAGAATGGAAATGAAATAAACTACTTAGCAGAAGGCGAGAGTAGGAAAATAGAAGAAAAGCAGCAATCATAAATACTCTGACGCTTCTTCGGCAATGGCGCCAAAAAGAGTGGTGAGCTCCAGTATTGCAGCAATAATGCTACAACTCCTGGGACTCCCTTCTTTAGTTTTATCAACCCGGTAGTTCATAATAAACTTGGAAGCGACGGTGCTGTATGCACAAGTACTAGCTCTTGCCGCCGCTGTCACTTGGTCACCTGGCACAAGTCTTCTAGGGGCTCAAGCCAACTTCTATGAGCTCTGAGAAGAAGCTTTTTAACCGATGGATGAAAGCTAATTTAAAGAAGGCTGGTCTACTTGCAGAAAGACACTGAAAAGCTAAAAGAAAATGCAAACCCTAGCAAACCCTAATTCTACCAGCTAACCCTACCGATGCAAGAAAGAGGATGCAAGCTACTGAAAGAAATGCCATTGACTTCTAGGAAGGTAAATACATGTATCTAAGCTACTTCTACAGTAACATATGAGAAAAACATCTTTTTGTATTTTTGAATAAGTTGTCAGAGTTATTATGTATATGATTTGACTGTTTTTGGCTGTGCATAGGTGAATGGGCGAGAAGAGATGCTTGGAAAAGGTCAAGAAGGTTTAGAGAGGGCTTAAGGGGTCCCTAACACCCTTCCATAGAGTATCACCGAGTTTGACTATCAATAAACCTCATTCGTGAGCCTCTACAGGAAGTCTGCAGGGGTTCTACAGGATGTCTGCGATTTTCTACAGGATGACTGTAATTTTCTACAAGATGTTCAGAAATGAGGTTTTTGGTGGATGAATGGAGAGGGAAAGGTGAAGGAGTGAGTGTGGAGGTAGGGTGAGGGTTGGAGATGGTCTAGGACTCGGTGGATGGAGTTGTGGACAAGTGTGGAAAGCTGGATTTGGTTCAGGGAAGGCTGAAGCAATGTTACACACACAAAACTAGGGTTATGGGAGCAAATGGAAAATGGGAGGCAAGGATGCTAAGTAGAGGGTGGAGTGGATGATGCTGATGGAGAATAAAAATATGAAGGAGTGGTGCAGGCACTCTGCAAGGCGTTTTTCCAACTGATCCAACAAAGACTTGTAAATTCAAAAAAACTTAATTACATTGACCTAATCTGCTAGCTGCCAGTAAAGAGAATGAACAGAAGTGTGACCTGCGATGAAACCATGTATTTTAACTCATGCAAATAAGCAAGAAAAAGTCTGAACTTGTAACCAACTTCTACACATGAAAATCAAACACTAGTGATTGCATGGCAAAGCAAAATCAGTGTTTTTGTGGGCAGCAAAGTTATCCTGATCCCAGCTCCTGATCCTATTGAAGGAGAGGTGAAACCAGAGATGTTTGATGGCCCTTTTCTTGAAGCTTTTTCCTGTTAACAACCTATCAACTAAATCTGAGCATTCAAAAGTCTTTCTAACCAATAACAGTGACCTAGTTAATCAGCAAACTTTAATCTACTTAACATAAATGTTTTTGCAAATGCATAAAGAACAAATAACAATACATAAAGGAGGCCTTAGCTCTCAGGTTGGGCCCAACCCCAAGAGCTGTAGGCTCCTATAAAGAACTCATATCTATGGCCAAGTAAAGCTGCTTCTCATTATTCAAAAATAACCATCATATGAAAGTTGTAGAGCAGTAGCTACAATAAAACAGGCTGAGCAAAATGACAGCACTATAGTGCAAAAATAAAAATAGTTCCAAAAGTAAAATACGAAGGCTGAGGCCTTCCTACTTATACAATACGAGGGGCTAGCAGCCCTCCTAGATTCAAGGGACTCGACTGTCCCAATTGCTAGTAAACAATCACTCCTCCAAAAACTGCTTGGCTGCCTTTAAAACTCGTTTTGGTGGCCTCTGGAGCTCGGTGTTGAGGGTGGAGATTTCGAGGAAGGCCATTTAATGCAAGAGACAACCTCCCTACGTATCCTCACCTCAAGCTTGGCTGTCAGCTGACCCATGATTTCTTGGTTTTGCTCCAAAATTTGTCCAAAAATCCTGAAATAACCACGTGTTAGCCTCCTAGGTAGAGTGACCACCCTTATTCATTTAAATAACACAAACATACTAAAAAAACATGCATAATCTATGAAAAATGGAGGATCGAACAAGGACAATTAGGCGAAATGAGCCTAATAGGTTACCTAGTTTGGGGGCTCATCAGCGTGCGATCCTACAAAACACTAACCAGTGTCGCCTTTGTCATGTGATCGTCTATAACGCCCTGAGATTCCCATACAGATTTCTCGACAAACTAGAACTAGTTCAGGTCCTCATTTCCCAAACCTTTGAACAAAGGAAATTTCATTGAGTTTTCCATACTAAATTGCGGTGGAGGTGGTATGGGTGAATTTGTTTGTGATGGTGGTGAAGTTGGAGGCAGTTTCGGTGGAGGTGGCAGTCGTGGGAATCCTTGTCTTATTAACTGAACAATACTTTGTGAAGAAGCCTGCGATACTCCCTCTTCGTCACCTTGCGGAGGTGAAATCAATGGACAATATTCAGGGCCCTTTCTTCCTTCATTCTTGTTAGTTCTTCCACTTCGCGTAGCTCCAAACATCAAGGTAGTTGCATAACCTGCTTTTTGCACAATAACATTTTAATCCAGGTATATAAAGATGTCAAGTACTTACCTCGTGGTCCTTTGAAAAAGTGTCGCTCCGCCTCACTATAGCTGATTGAGGTATCGACCACAAATTTTGTTACAAATCCTCCTATGATGCAATCGAGCCAATGATCAACAGCGCAGACAATCTTATCCTCATATGCTTCCAATCTTTGTACTAGCTCTGGGGTCAAAACAATAGGACCATCAAGTTTCCACCTTCCTTGGCTATCTATTAGCTTCGCGATCCACTCATATAGCTCAACTAGAAAGGAACAGAAAAAGATCTCATGGATCTCTATATATAGGTACTTGTCCAGCCACTATTCCTTTTTCAGTTGCGGGTTTATGTTCTCCTGTGCTAAGAATTCGTGGATCTTCCTATCCAATTAGTCTCTGATTGCTTTCTTAGTTGGATTCTAACGATACCACATCAAAAATATCTTATGCAGATTCTGGTCCCGGCAACGGAACCATTTGTTGGCTTGTTGGGGTCTGAATGAGGTTCAACTTTAGTTAGCCAAAGAAATCCCTACACTACTGGCCCTTTCAGCATCAGCCCGTAGAGCGCAGACCGAAGTCTCACCCGAAACAGTATGGGGGGATGCTGGAACCAAGTTTCTGCACTCTGAGATGGTCGTGATGTTGGTTTATTCCTTCTATTCCTGTCTTCACATAGGTCACTTAGTTTTAAGGCTTGCCAGACTAGCCCTTTATTCCGGTCATCAGTACCTCCATGAAAAGGTACAATTGACCTTTGCACAGCCTTAAACTACAGCTCAAGTACTTTCACGTTGCTAGGGAAACGTATCGTGCAGATTCCAAAACTAGTCTAAGTGTCTTACTTATATTATCAAACACTCATAGTTAGCACCACATAAACAGATGTTCTTACTTGTGTTCACTTAACCAACATAATTACATGTATTTGTGCATCACATAAGAATTATAAATGAAATTCATGCATAACATGTCAAGATGCAGTAATCGGAAACAAAGACACAGAATTGCAGAATACTTCTCTTTATTGATATTTTCAAGTAATTACAGACTCTATCCGCCCTGCGCACACAGCTGCAGGGGTCCACGCACTTAGCTGCGGACTTCCACCCCTAGGCCTCTGCGCACTCAGCTACAGAACCTCTACCTACACTATGACTTGAAACTTATACTTCTTACTTTAGAGCTATGACTATCTGACTCCAACTCATGACTCTAAAACTACTTAGAGCTTAGCTCTTTTTATACTATCCCATGGTCCATGGACCATGGGTAGATCTTTTATAGCCGACTTTACTTTACAAAAATAAGGGTGCATAACCCTTTATGACTCATGACACCTTCATGCTCAACGACCACAAAATGCGGAGACTTTACTATTTTATTACAAAATTCAACCCAAAACATGGGATTTTAGCCCCAAAAATATCCTTGGGGAATTCGGTTCCCAACAGATCACCTTCTCCAATATCATGGCCCAAGTACATCAAAGAAGTTGTATCCAACATATACTTTGACATCTTAAAAAAAAATTGTTCTTGATATATGACATAAAGTATTTTTTTCTCACAATGAAATTTTTTGAAAATGAAAATGCCATCCAAGTAGACTATCATGTCTAGAAATGGCTTCAATACATCTTTCTTCATATGCATGAAAGTAGTAGGAGCATGGAAAAGACCAAAAAGCATAACAATCCATCCAAAAAAACCTTGCTTGGTTTTGAATGTCGTCTTCCATATGTCTCCTTCAACAACTCTACTTTGATGAAAACAACTTCTTGAATCCCATTCAATGAAATGATTACCTAAGTGCCAAAAAAAGAGGTGCACCACATGGTAAAGGAGAAGGTCGAACGATCCTTTTATTTAACAATCCCTTCTTAACATCATGTGCATGTCAATGTTAGGAAGAAGACACTTTTACTGCAATGGTATTTCATGTTGGATTCTCCTCTTAGAAGGAAATCCTTTTGTTTTCTGAAACACCTCATCATCATGGTTAACTACATCCACCAAATCAGTTTTCAAGTTTGAATTACAACCATCAAACATTTCATAATCAATATCAACATTGGGTTTGATCATAAGAAGCACTAAATTCTTGCTTGAATTCACTAGCCTTTTCATTTTCCTTGCATTAACTAATGAAAGATTTAGTTTCTTGCGATGAGCTCTCACAATATACTCCACACCATCCTTGAATAAGTGGTACTTTTTTTCATGATGATAGAGTATTACTTTTCTATCATAGAGGTAAGGACTACCCAAAACAATTCCTGATATATCAAGCGGTACAACATTTAATTCAACTTCGTCAAAAAAGTTTGCCGTGATTGCAAACTGAAAAATACATTTTCTTGTAACCTGTAAATTTCTGTTCTTACATATCCAACCCAATGGATATGGCTTGGGATGTGAAATGGTTTAAGGATTAAGTTTTTTGAATAAGTCATTATATATCAAGTTGGCTTGAGACCCACTATCAAAAAGTGTGTCGATTTTTGTATGTTTTGAGATTACCTTCACATGAAATAATTCAATCCTTGTTTTTTCATTTGGGTACTAGAGTGAAAATTTGATGTACTAGTGCTAGCAATGGATTCTTTTCCTTTTATACCCATGGCTATAATTTTAGTTTCATCACCTGAATCGGCTCCCAAATCCTCTTGAATGACGACAGTTGTCTTTTCTTTTCCTTTGTTGTTGAATTTATTTGGTCTCATTTCAGGATGAAGCTTCCAAAAATGAGCTTCATCGTGACCCTCTTTGGAACAATGTTTACATATATTTTTTCTCTCCTTCATTTTCAATGGACGCATTTTTCTTTCCCTTGAAACCCTTTTCTTTCTCTTTACCCTTAAATGGATTTTTACTACCTTCTTCTGGAGTGTTTTTCCCTCTTGCCTCAAGATGAGTGGATTGCACAGACACATCATCTAGATTATTAGGATTAAACATTAAGATAGTATGCCTAAGTTAACTGTGTAAACCCCCTATGTACTTCAACAATGTGTCTTGTGATTGAAAATATACACCTACCATCAAAGACCTTTTTCTGAATTCTTGGGTGTAACCTTGCATATTTTGACCTTTAAGTTGTCTAAATTTTTGCTAATTTATGATGGATTTATGCATATAAGCAAGAGGGTAGAATTGTCTTTTGATTTCAGCAATGAAATAAATCCAAGAAATTGAGATCTTACCATGTTTTTTAATCTCCTCTTGGGTCTTTGATTCCCACCATACTAGTGTTTCACCCTCCATCCTCAAGGAAGCTAACTGAATCTTTATGTCATCCTCTTGGACGTTTTGAATCCTGCAATAGACCTCCAATTGACGAATCCAATTATCAGGCTTATCTGCATTCACTTCACCATTATACATGGGCAACTCAAATTTAACATCAAGTTTTTAAAAAGGTGATTTACTAGTTCCTTTTGAAGTATGAGGATCAGTATGAGTAAGGGTTGTGTTAGTGGAAGAGGGTGAAGATGCTTGTGAGAAAGAAGATGAAGAATATGGTGGAGAGGGTGGAGGTTTGTCTCCATTTTCATTACCTCCTCCCGAAGAACCTTCTCCTTTGGGAGGTTTGGAACTTTCCCCTTGCAGCCTGGTATTCCTCTCTTCATAGAGGACCTTCACCATCTCTGTCATATCAAATAAAGAATTTATGAAGTTGCTCTCATCTTCTGTCATGTTTGTAGATTATCCTTCATGAGACATAATCTTTGGAGTCTCAAATGTAACTTGAGGCTGAACTAGTGTTGGAGATTGTGGCAACCTTACTCTCCTTCCCCTTGACCCAACTTCAGGGCTTCCAACCATCTTAACTTCTCCTCTTTTGAGTTTTAACCTTGTAAGCATGATATAAACTTGAAAAAAGTTAAATCCTTATTTCACAAAGAAAACCTAGTTCTCTGATACCAAAATGATCTGATTTAGAATATTAGATTGTTGTGCTAAGATTCTCCTCAGATTAGAAACAAAATGATTTCATTGTGCTTAAGGATTCATGAATTATTGCAAGTGAAAAATGAGTTTTTATGTTAATTTTATGAGAAATTAAACATATTTAAAAGATTGAACAAAAACATAAACATGTCCAAAACATCATCAAAAACACATTACAACAGGGACATGATAAAGGAATACACCCCTCCTCAACTATGTCTCCTTGGTCCAGCTTCTAATGGCTTGGGCCTCTCTATTATGCTCAAAAGTGTAAAAAGATGTGTTTACAATGCTCAAATGCTTCTGAAACCTTCTCCAATGAGTCAAGGATGTCCAAAAATGGCTACCTAGCCTCTATTAGCCTCCATTTTGGTCGAAAACTGAAGAAGTTATGACTTCTCCTAGTTAGGCCACTATTTGCTCCACAAATTGCACCAACTACGACATGATCCTAAAATTTCGCCCCAAAAAGTGCTAGCTGGGCGAAAATCTTGCCACATGGCGAGTGAAATTATAGGAGGATTAATTCCACCTATAACTCCATTGGTGGTTATAAAAACTGCCACGGTTGGCAGAGCACATTCACATGGTGTTTGGACTCGCAGTTAGTTATGGCAGTGATCTTAACCGTTTGTGGGTTGTGGACGCAGTGGTCACATGGGAGGTTGGTGGTCATAGTTAGGCTAATAGTTGAAACAACCATTTGCATTCAGCGGATGGTGGTCACATGGGAAGGCTGTCGGCGGTTATGCTGGCGGTCTCCCCCCCTCCCAAAACCTGACAGTCAATATAGTTTAAATATAATCTGCCACCATAACTTGTTAAGTCACATGCTATGGGCATAACGGTAAACCTTGGTGCTATTGTATGGAAGGTCATGGGTTCAACCCCATCCTCTGACCTATCTTGCCAACAATATTTTAGTCAACCATTAGCAGGACATGTGACGGCCCCTGGCTTAGCCATGTGTCACCTCCTCATTGGCCAACATTATAACACATGAACCAATTGAACAATCCCAGCACATGAGAATATTCCAAGAATATTCCACTTGCAACCTGGGTGGTACAGATGCCAAGTCAGCATCCCTGTCATCCTTCTACAATTTTGTTACCTGTTTGACAAAGTGAACATATCACGTTTCTAGGAGCACACAACGTCCGTTTCGCACGAAACAAGTTTGTTGGATTCAGGATGTCGAGCACTATGCGATCATTCAGGTTCCATGCCATTTTGAAAACTTTCATTTTTGAGCATAATTTTGAGCACCTGATCACCCTCTTGTGGACAAAATGGATCTCCATAGACCTCAAATAAATATGGTAACAAACAAGAAAGAACTGCTACCTTTCCTCAACTTACAATTGATTGAAACCAACAATATGAGAGAGATCACTTACTATTTAATTGAAATGCCTGTTGAAGTCCCTTTCAGTGCCTTCGACAATTAGCTTCCTCTTGATGTTTTAGATACCATTACATTTCTTCCCACAACTTCGAAATGATGTTTCGAAGGAGATATGCATAGATAGAAGCACACAAAGGATCAAAGCATATAGTGTATAGAATGAAAGGTAAATGAACTCCTTAATTCAACATATATCATAAATTGAATCAATAACCAATCATAATCTATGTGAGTGATCAAGGAATCCCACAAATGATATCAGTAAAGAAATAATTAGGAAAGAACAGGTATTTTATGTTAAATAAAATGGAGACAAACTTATAACCTCAAAGCCTTGATGTTACAAGCCTCTTCTCACAATCTCCAACCCTCTCCTTGGATGAAAAACCTCCTAGCCTTATTTCTGTAGCATAAGCCTACCTTCAATGGTCCTCTCCAATCCTCTAGCTTGTGTTTGCTTTATAGGCCAAGAGGATGAGGTTTGGGATCCATTTCCTAAGGGATGGGATCCACAAATGGTGGGATAGTAGTTCCATAAAGGGAGGGAAGTAGCTCCATGATGGGAGGGATTAGGCTTGAGTAGACATCCATTTGAAGTTGCTAGTAGGGAAAGATTCGATTAACAAAGCATCTAGACTTAACTTTTTATTTTTACTTGCATTACATGTGTGCAAGCCATAGTATCAGACAAAGCATACATGTGCGTATGTTCTAATGGTCTCTTTTGTGTATGCACAGAAATGGACTAGGGAACCGTGCAGGAAGCCAAAAAGATCCTTGATATTCAAGAATTTCATTCTCTTTGGGATTGTTTGGGTTCTAGCCTTGTAGGGGGGTGATTTGGAACACTTTGTTGGATAACGAAAGATCCAAAATTATGGTGACTTTCCTAATGCGAAAAAATGACATGTAACAGATTTCCCGCTAAAGTGAAAAGTTAGAAAAGATGTTTGATGATTGTAACACCTTATCATGCCAAGGTTCAGGTTACAAATTGTCATTGGAGACCTAAAACAATCAATAAAATGTTACAATGCAATATATAATCATCACTGAGGTAGGAATTCCCATACTCATAACATAAATGTCTCAAAGAACTAGTACAAAAACACATTTGAAGACCCGTGTCAATAGACGACATAATATGGACACATCCATCAATGGATCTATGTTTATAATCATGAATATTTAATAACTCCACATAGCCTGGATGGATGAAACTAGATCTGGGATCTTTATCTCCATCTCTCGATCCATAGTACGAATCTAACCATGCAAGTGAATGTCTCGTAGTCGAACATGGTAGAAACCACTTGATTACCAGTCAATGATGTGAACCGTTAACAAGTGCGAGAGAAACCACCAATAATGACAATGGATCTCAAGGTACTTCTAGTACAATCTATGAAGTGCGAATAGATGTGCTGATGTCGAACACACATATAATCATTCGATCAAAGGTTAATGATGAGAACTTGTCATCGAAGTAAAGAAACTTGCCATTAAGGCATGGAGGCTCCAAGGTACTAAAGGTTTCTATATCAAGTTCCTAGATAATGAGATGAAGTCGATAGGAAGTGACCCATCACAGGATGGCCTACAACACGAAACTCATGTCAAGTTTTGAAGAATAATAGTTTGGAGCAATCCAGGACTAACTCAGTTATGGTCGACACGATTGAAGACTATGAATATCAAAGTAATTTGACTGAGGTTGGATTTCTATTGAACATATTGGCGACACAACATTCTGACTTGGAAACATTTTACTCAAAACGAAATACCCAAAATCGACTGAGGAATTTCAATGAGGTATGGTCTATTAGGAGACAAATATATTTCCCAACCCGGACACAAAAGTGACAGAGTGTCATGTTCAAGAGAGATGTATTGCCTTTTACAATATAAAAACAATTTTTTTTTCCTACTTCTCCCCCCTGCCCCCATTATTGGAAAGTACCTCTTTATTTTTTCAAAGCTTGAGGAGGATAACATATGCTTGTTTTGTAAGGTCATCCTTCATATGAGTCCTTCAAAGTATGAACGCTAGGAAGGGGTGGTTCAGTCTCGTCATGATTAATGATTCCTACACTGTTTAAGTTTTACGAGTCCATTTGAGGGGTAACTCAATGTCGTTTTCATGTTTAAAGAGCTTGAAAAAACAAAAAAAGAAAACTCGTTTAGTTATTTCAATGTGAAATTTTAACGAGCCCGAAGAAAGTAAAGCTAGGTGTTTTTCAGTTTTAGGGAGTCAGGAGAAAAACATAAGTAAACTCCACGATGTCCTTTTTCATAAGTTTAGTCCCTCAAGCTCGAAAAATGGTAAAATAATGAAGGATCTAACTCTATTGACCATGATTAGTCAATGTATACCTTTTTCGTAAATAATCTAGTTCAGTTTGTAAAAGGGGTAAATGTATACTGAATAAACAACTATACATTTACTTTTACATGTTCGAATAGTCAAGTAATCGACGATCTTTTCATGTTTAGGGAGTTTGAAAATGGCGTAAAGAGAACTCCTTGTTTCTCTTTTTCGTAAGTTTTTAACGAGTTGAAAAAGTGATAAAAATATATTGATCGCCAAAATGATTTGTTTTCTTAAAAACCTAATTTCTGCACACTTAAACTCAAAAATTATCGTCACTGCTCAAAAATCTAGTCAAAAACATAAAAAAATTGGATTTAAGAGGCTAATAGGAAAAAACAAATATTTTAATGGGCCTAAAAACTTATAAAAATCCAAAAAAGTAAAAATTTATACCATTTGTGTTTCTCATCGTTTAAGAGTGATATAGTGCATTTTTCACCAAGAACTTTAGAGGCAGATTCCAGGCTAACCATTTGACCAAATCACGAGCTGCCTTCTCCAAGTAAACCATCTCTTTGATATCTTCATTTTCATTGTTATTATTTTGCATTTGATAGTGTATTTTCGTTTTTTGGGCGGGTTTATCAATTGATAAATTGCCCTTGGTGTAAGCAGTTCACCTTCATCGGGCCTACACACACCGACTGAGTTTTTAACATTGAAAAGCATGATGTGCACAATTTCTAGAGATGGAACTGCGCAAATACGTAATGGTTTCCACATCTAGCCATGCACAATGCCGAGGGATTTGCAAAATTAATTTAAAACACCCAAATTTCTTGCAAAAATTTACCACAGTTTCTTCTAATAATCCTCCATGTTTTTTTGCAGGGTTTTGAGCCACAAAAATGGAGTGGAGAGAGCGTGAACATGAAGAACAAGATATAACTTCTTCTAGACACAATACATGCATTGAGAAATTGTGGCCTGAATAAATTTTTCACAATTCCAGGTATGAAGGCCTAGCTAGACTTGCTTCATGATAGGAGGCTATAAACTCACTATTGATGCTCATGGCATTTATTTCTTTTCTCTGTATGGACATAGATGAGGTGGTGGAACAACTTCCACCTATCTATTGCAACATTGCTTTCGAGGAGCTGCTCTCAAATATGGGAAAATTGATATAAAAAATATAGATAGGCTTCCTTTGTGAGCTATCAGTTTTACAATAGCACGATTATGTGGAAGTGAAACTCTTTAATTGCTTACCAAGGTGTTGTGGGGAAAAATGCCTATGCAGGACGATCCTACCCACCTAAGGTGTGACAGTGCCTTAGCAACAAACAGAAACAACTACTCTAGTATTCTTCCTTTATGAATTAAGAATGAAGAGAGATGGATGGACTAACCGGTGTCTTCCGTTTGTCCCTCGATCCAGTTTCTCTTCTCTTTGAGAGTTCCCAGCTACTTGCCTTCTCGCTCGCCCAACTTCAAGAGGTTTCTGCAAGATCACAAGAAGAGAACTCTACACAAGACATGGATTCATATTCATAACTAGTTCAGGATTAGAAATAAACTAAACATACTAATGCAATCATACATCAAAGATACACCAGTATATAGGAGAAACCAAGATAGCTTTATTGATGAATAACAAGGTTCAGGAAGAGATACAACCCAGAGGGCTCCAATCCAGCATCTCCTTCCCAGCAAATAGAATTCCTATCTTCACCCCCTTCAAAGCATTAAGCACTCAATGATTCCAATCTCAAACCAACAACAATTCTTTGCAATAACAAAATTCCAGCCTCTAGATCTCATGGAGGAGAGATCCATATATAGATGTTTGGAGAGAGGATGAGTCAGCTTGAGATCTGACTAGTGTCCTCTCCCTCTGTCAGTTCTTGATTCCACTTGGAGGTTCTTGCTTCCACTTGGAGATTGGGAACCTCTTACTCATCACTAGTCGAATTCACTGAGGCAAGTGTCATTGAGGAAGATTCTGGAAGCTTCCTGGGTCTTGACACCTCTTGGAATGAACTTGCCATTTGTCAATTCCCGCTCAGCGCACCCTGGTAGTGCTTCTACCTGCGTTGCAGTGCAGGTAGCCAGTGTTGACTTTGCATTTCAGCGCAGACAGCTAGTGGAGCCACTGAATTGATCCTGAATTGACTTGTTTTTGAGCAGTTTCTGGTGGAGAACTTCTGTGAATTGCTGTGGTTTTTTAGCCTTGTTCCTCTAGGGGTAGGAACAACATGTTTAGGGACTTTGGATCCCTTAGATTATGGACATTTCATGCTTATAGCTGTAAGGCACAAAAATGTCTATAACAGTTGCCCCCTAAAGTATGAGGCCGTTTATCGGGTGAAATGCTTTATCAGGAGGATCCGAAGTTCATCCAATGCTGGGAGGAGACCTGTAATAAGATACAATACAATACATTATTTTTCATATTGCTTTCATGATCTAGCTGAGGCGGGCATTCCCATGCTCAGCTTTATAAATTCATTTTTCTGTACATAGAACAGACAATCGTCTGATGGTAGACTGATAATTTTGATGAAATTATCATCCTTTGGATAGGATGATTATCTGCTGCAATGATGTACATGTCAATGTCTTTATCTTTCCTGAATATATATCGCAGCCCGGATGGATGAAACTAGATCCGGGGTCTTCAAACTCGTTCGATCTTCACTCAAAGCACAAGTCAATCCATGTGAGAAATGTTCTGAAGTCGAACATGGAAAGACATCGCTTGATTACCGGTCAATGAGGTAAACCGTTAACAAGCACGAGAGGAATCACCGATAATGATAATGACCCTCAAGGTACTGCAGTACAATTCACGTGGTGTGAATAAAGGATTTGGCGTCGAACACCACGCAAAATCTTTCGGTCGAAGGTCATTGATGTATACCTGTCGCCGGAAGTGAGAAACTTGCCATTGAGGCATGCAAGCTTCAAAGTACTGAAGGGGTTGTTCCTAGATCAACTTCTCGGATAATGAGCTGATGTCGACAAGAAGTGATCCGTCAAAGGAGGGCCTTAATGAATCCAACATCAATGACACGGAACAGAGCTAATGATTTTGATGAGGTGAAAACGGTCTGTGACATATGATTCAGGGTGGCGGTCATGAAAGGATGAAGGATAATGTACGGCAGTGGATGGGACACGGTTGACTTTTCTGAACGACTTCTCTTGAACATATGGCGACACTGATGCGATGGATCGGTAGCATTACCCCAAATATGGATGGTATGGCGAGACCATGGTGATGTGACTGGTGAATGAAACAACCCAACCCGATTGTGGTACGGAGGAAAAGTGTCATGTTCAAGAGCGACTTGCTACCATCAAAGTTTTCTTGAGTTTCTCCCAATTTTCCCCAGTCATTGCTGACCAGTACCTCTTTATTTTTGTCAAGCTTGAGGAGGATAACATATGCTTGTTCTATAACTTGCCCTTCAGGCAAGCCCATCGCTATGTTTTAACGAGCCTAGCGATAGTGAAACTCGTTCTCGTCTAAAGACAAGTTTGTCGCTATTTAATGATTTTAACGAGTCTAATGACAAAGATAACTCGGTCCTTTTCATTTTTAGAGAGTCTGAAAAGGTACATAAAGTTAACTCTAAAAGTCCTTTTTCGTCATCTAATCCCTTAGGTCCGAAAAAGTATAAAACAATATAGAAGGGATGAGTTTTCGATAGTTTTAACGAGCCGAATAAAAGAAGCGCTCGATCTTTTTGTGCAATAATCCCTCAGGTCCAAAAAGATTAAAATCTAGAGGAGGGATAGCACTTCCTGTCCCTTTAACGAGCTGGAAGGCCAAGGACTCGGAAATCTTTTCATATTTTACGAGTCAAATGAAAAGAGCTTAAAGAAGACTCTTCTTTTGAGGAACGAGTGATGAAACAGGTTAGCAGTTGATTCCAGGTACAGGTTGGAATTTTCCAATCACGGCAGTGTCACAAGGATGGCTAGTGAAATCACTCTTCGTAGCTGTTCCTAAAAATGGGTAAACAAACATATGGAGGTGAACGATCGGCCAATGGAAAAGTGGAGGTGACGGTGCAAACACGACCAAGGCTTTAATGGCTGATGATATTATATTCACTGTGGTTATTTACCGGGATAGTTCATTTTTTAACGAGCTTAAACACGGGTGGAAACATTTGCTCGATCTTATGTTTATTTTTTAACGAGCATGAACTATGCGCTAAAACTGCTTGGATCTGTTTATTTTTTAACGAGCATGAACTATGGACTAAAACTGCTCGATTTATATGGTCAAATTTCTGATTTTTTACCATGACTAGCTTTGCCCTTTTCAAAGATAGTACTGTATCCTCAATTGCTGCATCAAACTAGTTAGAAATGAATAACATTTGCTTGAAAACGAGATTAAAACCCTAATATTTCGCTTTGAACTACGTAAAAAGCAATTAAAAAGTGTTTTTACCTCTCATGTTACCATTTCATTTGAACTTGGTTTGTTGGCACTTTGGAGGAGTCTCTTCTCCCTTGATTTTCATCAGCTGATTCCGGGAGATTCTGCGGACAATTTTCGGCGCCGTCTGGACCAGGTAGGAGCTAAACCCTAGCTCTTTCTTTTCATGGTTTCCTTTTTCCATTCTGTGCCTGTTTTCCTGTTTCCCTGAGCCCCTGGGGTTTTGTTAGGGTGCTCTGCCATCAGCGCACCTGGTTCACTCGAAACCTGCGCTGAATGTCAAGCTTCATGAAGGCAGTTTGACCTTCAACGCAGGTGGAACACTGGCTAGTTGCGCTGGGCACAAAAAAATAGTTTTGTTGCACAGTTTTTGATGAAAATTTTGACAGTTTCTCATCAAATCCAGGATCTAACTCCTCTCATGTTTGTTTTTCAGAGATTATTGGAGCAAAATGACCCTTACATGGCGAGAACGAGAACACGAAGAAGAGGACATGATTGCCTTCCATGATCCTGTCACGGTGAACGCGCTGCAGAACTGTGGTCTGCTGAAGTTCTTCCGTATCTCTAGTATGAGAGCACAGATTTCCCTACTGCAGTATATGCTTGATGCTTGGGATCCTATCAACCAAGTATTTCAGATTAGGGGCAAATCTATCCCCTTGACCGTGGTAGACATTTACTTCTTGACTAGCTTGTGGAGGCGGGGTGCCCCCATTTCTTTGTCAGGTTCGGCCCGAGGGAATGACTCTGTGAGAGATTATGTCCGCCAGTATTGTAGGGAAGGATCTTAGCCGAGTAGAGACGGCAAGGTCGTTATCCGTGAGATTGCTGACAGGTCTCTCAGGTCCATTCTGTATACTATTGGTAGGATGGCCGGTAGTGCATCTCTTCATGTTGCCAACAGATCCTATGTGCAGCACGCCTTGGAGTGCCTCCAACCGAAAATATTCAACTGGTGTGATGCAGTACTTCTTCAGATGAAAAGTCAGTTGACCAAGGTAAAGGACGGGAAGCTGAAGAACTTTGGATTTGGTTCTATTTTGACTGCCTTTGCCTTGGAGAAGATACCACTGATGCAGCCTCAGTATATCGCACTCGACTTGCCTTCTCCTACCGAGCCACGCATGTAGAGATGGGTTGATCACATGTCTAGGCATGCTGGTCAATCTCAGATTTCTTTCACTGATACCTTCTTCAGGTGGTTCGAACGTCAGGAGATGGTCTATTCCGAGTATCCATATGCTGGCATGGATTTCCGAGGTGATCCGGATTTGGTATTGCCGGATGGCGAACAATGGGGCGCTATTGGTAAAATATTCGACCATATCACTGTTTACTGTTTTTATTTATAATGTCCTTGTGCTTTATTCTATCAAGACTTTAATCAAACTCATGTGTGCATGCAGATGTTGGTCCTGTTTGTCCAGCAGTTTGCCCGAGAGCGCCAGTCGCTGCCCCAGCAGGAGAGACTGCTGGGAGGGTTATTCTTCGTGACCTTGATGTGGCCAAGACCCTTACAGCTGTGCAGGAGCAGGTTGAGAGCCTTACTCTCGGCATTCCCGATGTGAGGATCGACGAGTTACCTTTACAGTTGCAGCGGCATACTACTGGTGTGCCTAGACGATGGACTCGTCTCTTACGCATGATTGCACAGGCCGTGACGTGCTATCATGAGCATCACTAGGCTAGGGTGCCCCCTAGCATTTTGAGTTTTTGGGTCATGCGACCGATTTTTGTCTTGGTTACATAACATTATGTATAAACGATAAACAACTTATATATATATATATATATATATTTTGATTTTTGGGGTTTATTCTGGTTGAGTTATATGATCCATATGTACAACATTGATGATGTGTCTCTTTTTATAAATGTCGCAAATGTCTATCTAACACATAGTTTGCTAATGAGTCGGTTAATGTGTTTAAGTTTCTGGAAATATGTTGGTATTGAATTAAATCAAATTGTCTTTCCAAAATCTTAACCCTTAGGAACATGCGATAAATAGCTGGGTTGCGGACGGAATATATACCATGGAGTTGTAGTATTACGAGTTGTGAGTCTAGCCTGACAATTAGTCGGCGTATACCATGGGTGATGGCATCAAAGAGTAGTTCTATCAACGCGCTATACTCAACGATGTTATTCGTTGATTTCCCGATACATACACCTCTGAAACTTACTAACTCGCCGCTTGGGTCAAAAATGGCCCAGGCTGCGGAGGACAGGTTCCGCGAACTACGACTCGCTCCATCGGCATATCCAACACATGTCTCCAGAAGGTTTTACATCTGCAATAAATGTAAAAAGGTGGATTACTCGACCAAAACAAAACACTTTAGCGAAAACAAAATACAACAAAAGCATACAGGTTACTATTTAAGCATAGTAACGTTTGAGGTACAACCCATTACGGGGTTGCGCCAGTGGAATTCCGTCATAATCCATTAACTCGTAGGCTCCTTTTGCTAACACTCGTTTAACAATATAGGGGCCCATCCATAAAGAATTAAATTTACCTGCTCCCAATTTATTGGATTCTTGGTCATAAAGCAAGACCAAGTCACCTTCTGAGAAGACACGGGGTTTGACTTTTTTGTCGAACTACGCCTTGACTCGTTTCTTATGGGCTTCATTAGCCAAAGCGGCATCACGACGGGTTTCATCCAATTGGATTAATTCCAAGAAACGGGCCTCTTCTTCTGAAGTTCCGGGGAGGAGATCAATTGCGAGTTTAAGAGACGAGATTTCACACTAGATTGGCAAGACTGCTTCCAGGCCATACAGCAGTTGGAAAGGTGTGAACCCGGTCGCATTCCTTACCGATGTTCGGTAAGCCCACAAGGCTGAGTACAGGAATAGGTTCCACCTTCTTTTGTGAACTCCGATCATCCTTTGCAACATACGCTTCAGGACCTTGTTGATCGCTTCAACTTGTCCGTTGGCTTGCGGATAATACGGGGTAGAGCTGTCGTGAGATAGCCCTAGCTTGGCAGCTAATTCAACCATCATGTGATTGCAAAAATGTGATCCATGATCTGTAACTATAGCCTGTGGTACGCCGAACCTGGCGACTACATGATTGAAAAAGAAAAGGGAAGCTGTTTCACCAGTGTTATCTAATGTAGGCATCGCCTCGGCCCATTTGGTAAAATAGTCAACGGCGACTATAATATACCCATGCCCCCCGGTCAAGGTGGGGTTACATGTCATGAAATCGATGCCCCATTTGGCGAAAGGCCCAATAGCAACTATTGGCTGTAAAGGTGCAGGTGGTCTTCTGGTTTTGATATCAAAAATTTGACAAGCATGGCAACTTTTGACTGCGGTTATGCAATCTTTGAACATGGTTGGCCAGAAGTATCCTGCTCGTAAGATTTTCTATGTTGTAGCATATCCAGATTGATTCCCCCCACACGCGCCTGAATGACACTCATTCAGGGCTTTTTCGGCCTCCTCATGGGTGAGGCACCTCCTCAGAACTATATCGATACCACGACGGTAAAGCGTATCACCGACGATCATGTAGTCTTTTGCTTGGTATCGTATACGTTTCTGTTCTGAGTGAGAGGTGTTAGGCCTGAACTTTTGTGTTTGGAGATAAATGATTATATCTCCATACCACTCATTGCTTGTAGATATCAGAAACAAATTCTCGTCCACGATTGATTCTTCGGATGTTTCATCGTTGGACGACGATGGGAGATCGCACAATAATTTTGCGAAAACTAGAGCTTTCTTTGATTTGGATTTTACAAATTCTAGATCAAACTCTTGAAGGATCACTATCCATTTTGAATATTTTCCCCTCAGCAACTGTCGCGACAATATATAAGTCATGGGGTTGCAATCTGATAAAATGGTAGTTTTCCGAAAGAGGACACAATGTCGAAATATTTGAATCACTTGAACAGCTGCAAGCGATAGTTTTTCAACATAAGAATATTTGCTTTCTGTATCATTCAAGTTTTTACTTAAATAATATATAGGATGTTCATTTCCATCGACTTCTTGAACTAAAACCATCGCAATGGTCGTATCCGCTGCAGCCAGATACAGGTTAAAATCTCTTTGATAGTCCAGGGCATACATTAATGATGCTTTTACTAGAGAATCTTTCAGAGTATCAAAGGAAGCTTGCGCCACCTGATCCCAGACAAAAGGTACATCCTTTTTCAAAAGACGAGTATAACCTTTAGCAAGTTCTGCGTAATTTGGAATGAACCTCCTCAGAAAGTTTTCTTTCCCTTGGAGTTTCTGAATCTGAAGAAAATTTGAAGGTGGAGGCAAATTAATGATTGCCTGAACCTTGCAAGGGTCGAGACGAATCCCATCCTTAGAGACTACAAAGCCAAGTAAACGACCAGAACCGACGCAAAATACACATTTGTGCGGATTGAGTCTTATCTTGTAGTGTCGGCAACGTAGAAATATCGCTCTTAAATGCTACGGATGATTAGTCCGCTTTCGCGAATGAGCCAGAAGGTCGTCGAGGTATGGTTGAACGATGTTCTTGATGTCATGGAAGGCATAATTCATTGCCCTCTGAAACGTCACCCCTGCGTTCTTTAAACCAAAGGGTAACTTTCGATAAGCGAATGTGCCCCACGGACAAATGAATGCAGTCTTTGACTGGTCCTATGGGCGGATATTTATTTGATTATACCCGTAAAATCCATCCATGAATGAAAATATTTCACATCCGGCGCATTCATCAATTATCTGGTCGATGAAGGGTGTAGGGTAGTTGTCTTTCGGACAAGCTTGGTTTACATCCCTATAATCGACACACACTCTAATTGTCCCTTGTTTCTTCATAACAGGGACAATATTCGATACCCAATCTGTTAGAGGAACCGGGTAGATGAAACCAGCATGGAGAAGCTTTTCAACTTCTGCTTTAATGGCAGCGGCTTTCTTGGGTTGCACTTGCCAAAGCCGTTGTATTACTGTTTTCACATCAGGATACATCTTAATTTCATGTTCAATGATACTCGAGTCAATGCTTGGCATTTCATCATATGACCAAGCAAAGACATCTCTGAACTCGTGAAAAAGAGCGTTATATATTTCCAGTTCTGAAGGAGAACATCCTTTGCCGACATAAATATTCTCTACAACATTTGTCTTAGTCGAGATATTTATGGCTATAGTCTCTTCAATATTGGATAAGTTTCGCTCGGAATCCACCGTATTTACAATGTTTGATAGGAATTCAAAAACTGAAGGGTGGTAAAGGTCATGTTGAGTATCTTCTTCATAATCCGGAAGAAGGGAACGATGGTGGCAATCATTCCATGGTGCCCCCTCAATCAACATTGATTGCAGGATTCCTTCGTCGGTTCCATGCACTCTCGACCAAGGATCTAATGGGGTACCATATTCTCTAGACCTATCTACCCAAACGCTTGATGAGCGTTGATTTGGGTTCGCCTCCCATGCCTGAAACATTGATTGCTACAATATTTCTATAGGGCTTGGGGGCAAAACCATTTCATGATCCATGTTGACATCGTCTTCTGAGATCTTTGTGGAAGATATCATATTGCAGGCTCCTACCAACGCTACTTCTCCTATATAGATTGGAGGTGGAAGTGCGAAAGTTCCCATTAATGTGGGGTCTTTCAGTAGGCCTACTCCGATATCTTGAAGCGAATGGTTGCTCCCATGGATCATGGGAATGCTTCCTGTAACTTGTGAACCATTAGGGAGGAAGTCTTGTTGGTCGACGATCGTAATCCCTCCTTGAAAAGGGAATGCGATCTTCCTAAAATAAGTCGACACTACAGCTGCCATGGCATATATCCACAGTCTTCCCAGTAGGATGTTGTAGTCAAGATTTCCATCGATGACTTCAACATCTATTTCTACTGTTTTTCCCCCAGTTCAATCTTCAAGTTATTTAGGATACCGCACGGGGTATAGGTCCTTCCGTCGAATGCTTTCAATGTCGTCGAAGATCGCGACAAGGTCGGAGACCCTAAAGTTTTCCAGCAACTCATCGACATAATACATGTAGATGCCTCCTGATCAATGATTGTTCGGTGAACAGTTTTGTTGAGGGCTTTCACTTGAATAAGGAAAGCTAGTTGAGCTGGTAACTGAGGATCGTATCCTTTGTGGTCGAAGGATACAAGATTGGAATCCTTAGGATCAACCCCACCAATAGCCGATAACAAAGCCTGCCTTTGGGATGGACAATTTTGTAGTACTTCAAGAGTCGACATAGCGGATGGCGATTGGGCCAAATCTTCCACTATGTTATAATGCTGTGCCGCTCTGGCGCGAGGATTAAATGTCGACTTGTGTACTACTCCCTTTGGTGGTTTTATTGTTAATTCAGGAATGATGGGTGGTACAACTTCTGTCGAAGTTGTTGTCGAACTACTTGGTTGATCTTTACCTTTGTCGTTCGACAGCTGCGGATTCCCGTAATATTTGTTCCTTGTCGAAATCAAAGCATCATTTTGTTGCTTTGAAACCGACAACATAAGCACCTGTGACGGGGAAGCATTTCCACTATCAACCAGATTTTGACCTGGATTTGGGAACGGATCAGTTAACACAACTGAGGTTTGCGAACTTTTGAAGAACCTTTTAAGCTCAGCTTTGTATGGACAATTGCCTGTCCAATGATCCTCATCACATATAAAACATGGATTTTTTGGTTTCCCTTTCCCAGGAGGGTTTGAAGAAGTTTTTTCAGGGGATGACTCACCCTGTTTCTTCTTCTTCCCTTTGTTTTGCTTCTTCTTGCTTCTTGGTTGATTGGTTTCTTTGCCTTTATCTGCTGATACGACATTTACTTCCGAAGCAAGAATTTCTTCTTTTGCATTTTGATCTGAAATCTTACGGGCTTTCTTGGACGAAGACTTTTTCGATTTCGCGTTTGTCGTGCCAATCACGCCATCGCCAGCATGAGAGTCATTATTTGATTTAGGAGGAGGAGGAATTGAGAATTCCGGTCTAGGGGCGTCAGGTATTTTGTCGTAGAGCGTGCCAGACTGAGTGTAGACTAAGTCTAGATATTGTGCACGAGCAATAACTTGCTCTTCCGTTACGACTCCCCCCTTGGCCACATCTTCCTTTATGGCAGGAAGTAACGACTTGATAAACCATTCAGCTAATAGCTGATCGGGAATGTACATTTTCACCATCCTACGACGACGACGCCACTCATGTATATGATCGGATATATGAGTGGTCGTCGTCTGTTTGAAGTTGGTTAAGATTTCCGTTCCCGTTTCATACCTTATCGGTAATTGAAAATGGGTTAAGAAAGTCGTGGCTAGGGAGCTGAAATTGTCGAATGAAGCTCTAGGTAATTCAATATACCATTTTGCCGCTGGACCCGTTAACGTCCTCTGAAAAAGGCGAAGCCTTATCGAATCATCGTTTAGGGTGTTTGATGAACACCACAAATGAAAAGTCATCACGTGATTCGATGGATCTTCACCCGGATTTCCATTAAATTTAGGAATGTCTGAAGGAAGTTTGTGAGGAATCGCTGGCCACCAAGGGGCGTAAGCAATTAGATCGTTTGTTAACCGGTGTAAATCGGGTAACTCTAAAGTTGCCACGAATGGTAATTGTTGATTCAGGTTAGGTGAAGCATACCCAGGATATGATGGGATCGCCTGACCAGTTGGCCTTTGCATACCAGCATAATGTAATTGATGTTGGTATGACTGATATGGTTGGTGGACATGACCACCGTAAAGTGGTTGATTTTGACCGTTTTGAATGTACGGTTGTCCACTGTTCGCAAAGATCTGCTGCTCAGAACCTTGGTATACTTGTTGGAATTGTGGTTGTTGATATTGCACCAGCCACGGTTGCGAAGCCATGTTCTGTTGTGCTATACTAACCGTTGGACCAAGGTGTGGGGTAATTGTACCCGTTTGGACCTGTGTCGCCCCACCAGTAGGCGATTGTGGTTGAGTCATAGGGTTAAGGGGCTGTTGCATTACAACCTGAGAAATCTGAGGTTGACATACAATAGGCAACGTTTGAACTTGCGACACTGTCACAATAGCCGGTGTGGTCGGGATGTTCGACATAGGTACACATTGTTGCATAGAATACACAACCCTTGGTTGTTGAGGTAGCATAGGTACCCAACCACTTGATGTAACTCCAGTATAACCTGAATATTGTTGTGAACTCCCGTATGGATACCCTCCTGGAGGGGGTAATGAAAGGGCATACTGCCCCCCATACGGTGGCATTCCGGAACTCAAGGGGATTTTTTGTCCTTGGGGACTGGATAGCCCAAATTGTCCTCCAAACGGATCAATCTGGCGAGTTTCAACATAAGAGTTTCCGGATATTATTCCGGAGGAACAAACTGGAACGGACCACACTGTCGAAATAGTCCCTGGGTGGACTCCTTCTAGCAGTTGTGAGCTAGTCGAGACAGATGGTATGCTGGCAAACATTGTCGGAGTGACGACAGGGAGTTCTGCTGTCGCTGTGTCATTCGACACAGTCCTAGATGTTGACGGTTGTTCAGACATTTTGAGTCTATCCAAGAGATTACCTAGCGATTCTATAGGAACTTCCACTGGTGGTAAACTAACTTCTGATGTCGAAGGAAATAGAGTGACCCCGACTCCAAAATGTGTTGGAGTACTTGCTTGCGGATCTTCTACAATTTCCTCTATCGCAATCAAACCAGGTGGAAGGGGAAGACCGTCAGGCCCGTAAAATATTTCTGGCGCCGAAGAAGGGGTTGAATCAACAACGACAGATGTTTGAAGAACAAGACTCTCTGAACCGGTTACAGATGGAACTGGTTCAGTAACACAAGTGTTTGTTCTCAGACTAGGATAAGTATCACAGTCCCTCTATGGCTGTTGAACTTCTTCTGTAGAGGCAGGGTTTCCAGAAATGTTTGGAGTAATCGGAATCTCAGATGTCGTCGGAACACTTGTTCTAACTTTAAGAGGATATTTGGAACCGGTTAAACGAGTTCGCTTTGTCCGTACTGTTTTTGATTCCGGAGACAAAGACGGTTGACTCGTAAGCCTCCGCGAACGACGGGGTTTCAATTGACTTTCTTCCACGATTGCGGATTACTCGATCAACCAAAATACAAAAAGGGGAAAGTGTGTTTCCGAATTAAATTAATTTTTTAGACGCTTTAGACACAACTTGCTTTTTCACTTTTAAAGAGTCGAGAAAAAGCTAAAGATGACTCTAGTCTCCTTCGATGTTTTAACGAGCCCGAAGTAACAAATGCTCGGATGGACTTTTTCTGTTATAGAGTCTGAAAAAGGCCAAAAGGAACTGCTCTGGAGTTCTAGACAGAGGGTGTGCCAAAATTTTCGCAAAACCGCAGAATACTTTTTAGGGTACGGGCGGTCGATCTTCCTGAATGCTGTGTTCAGTGCATTGCGATCAGTAGGGCGGCCAACACGGCTTCCTAAGGATAAAGGTTTTATGCCTATAGGGGTCTCCCAATATATACGCGACGGTACGTGGGAGCACAATCCGTACTGGCGCTATCGTCCCTCAGGAGGAATCACCCACCATCAACGAGATCGACAGTCACCAGGCTTTACGACGCCGGAACACGTCTCTAGCCTAGACCTCTATGTTGTGCGTTATGTTGCAAAGCGTTGTTAAGTTCATTCAATTTATTTTAAGTTGATCTTTTTAGAAGTTTGCCTTTTGAGGTTCACCATGAGATGTATGATACAATTCCTAAATGCAGTCTAAAGATGATAAGCAAGCTTTATATCTTTTCAACTTATGAAAATCCTAGCTACAAAGGGAAAAGAAAGACACCATCTTTTCTCAAAGAGCAATCAGCACACTCTAATGCACTTTTCCTAAATCAAACATGCAAACTATCAAGATGCAAATGCACAATGCAGGTGTTTGTTTTCCGCTTTCTTAGTATTGATTCCTACAAAGAAAGCTTTTTGTACAACTTTGAATTTTCTTTTAAATGACAAATACAAACAAGTTTACTTTTTCGAAATCAGAGAGGGTAGAAGAGATTACAACACTTAACGATTTCCGAAATGAATACTTGTTTCGACACTTAAAAGAGACAAACTCAAACCAAAAGCAAAAGTAAATGTATAATCAACTGTAAACAGCCAATGAACTCTCCTAAGATCACAATCAACAGATCTGAATCAAGGGCTACAGGATGACTATTTCACTCTTGCAAAGGAAAACTGTAAATGACGCCACAAACACATAAAAACACTCATAGCCTTTTTGTACAAAAGGAGGCGGAATTTAAGCAGAGAAAAGGAGTTATCAGACAGGTACCTATGCTGGTTACAGGCTGCAAAAATTAGAGATCAAAACAAGGCAAAACAGAGCAGAGAACCCCAGCTGCACAAGGCCTAACTGGATCAGCCCACCCTCAACACAGGGGTTTTGACATTCAGTGCAGGTAGCCTTCACGGGACCTGCGTTGAAATGCAGAACCTCTTCACAGGGTTTGCGCTGAAGGAGAAACGAGAGTTTCTCACTGGGTTCTGGGTCACAGATTGCTGATTAATCTACGGTTTCAGGCCAAATAAAAGCAACAAGCAAGGTACAATCAAAGGGATGCTTTGAGGGGGTACTAAGATCTATCACAAAGGATCATCAAATCATTTGTGAATCCATTGTTCAGATCATAGACAAATCCAGTGATTGGATCAAAGCAACAACTGTCTACTTTGCATCTGAGAATAGCAGATGCAGTTCGATTGTTGCTGTTGAGTCTATGAAACAAACAATGATGGAAACACAAATAAAATGACTAAACAGATCTCCCCAGCGGAGTCGCCAATTTGTTGTGGGGAAAAATGCCTATGCAGGACGATCCTATCCACCTAAGGTGTGACAGTGCCTTAGCAACAAACAGAAACAACTACTCTAGTATTCTTCCTTTATGAATTAAGAATGTAGAGAGATGGATGGACTAACCGGTGTCTTCCGTTTGTCCCTCGATCCGGTTTCTCTTCTCTTTGAGAGTTCCCAACTACTTGCCTTCTCGCTCGCCCAGCTTCAAGAGGTTTCTGCAAGATCACAAGAAGAGAACTCTACACAAGACATGGATTCATATTCATAACTAGTTCAGGATTAGAAATAAACTAAACATACTAATGCAATCATACATCAAAGATACACCAGTATATAGGAGAAACCAAGATAGCTTTATTGATGAATAACAAGGTTCAGGAAGAGATACAACCCAGAGGGCTCCAATCCAGCATCTCCTTCCCAGCAAATAGAATTCCTATCTTCACCCCCTTCAAAGCATTAAGCACTCAATGATTCCAATCTCAAACCAACAACAATTCTTTGCAATAACAAAATTCCAGCCTCTAGATCTCATGGAGGAGAGATCCATATATAGATGTTTGGAGAGAGGATGAGTCAGCTTGAGATCTGACTAGTGTCCTCTCCCTCTGTCAGTTCTTGATTCCACTTGGAGGTTCTTGCTTCCACTTGGAGATTGGGAACCTCTTACTCATCACTAGTCGAATTCACTGAGGCAAGCGTCATTGAGGAAGATTCTGGAAGCTTCCTGGGTCTTGACACCTCTTGGAATGAACTTGCCATTTGTCAATTCCCGCTCAGCGCACCCTGGTAGTGCTTCTACCTACGTTGCAGTGCAGGTAGCCAGTATTGACTTTGCATTTTAGCGCAGACAGCTAGTGGAGCCACTGAATTGATCCTGAATTGACTTGTTTTTGAGCAGTTTCTGGTGGAGAACTTCTGTGAATTGCTGTGGTTTGTTAGCCTTGTTCCTCTAGGGGTAGGAACAACGTGTTTAGGGACTTTGGATCCCTTAGATTATGGACATTTCATGCTTATAGCTGTAAGGCACAAAAATGTCTATAACACAATGTCCAGGTGCATATATCTATGGAGTTCATGCAACCTACAATATTAAAGTGGCGTGAAGGGGTAGTTTCGAAACTGAAAGGGAAACTAACTAGATTGGAAACCAAGAAACTGAAGAATTTTGGGTATGGTGCCTTTTTCATCTCGTTCACTCTGGAGAGGATCCCCCTTCTCACCCCACAGGTAGTCATAGATGGAGGAGGACCACGAGATCCTCGCATGTTGAAGTGGGTCACATTGATGACATGCCATAGAGGTTGTGAAGGCACAATCATCTGGTATACTCATGATTTCTTTGGATGGTTGGAACATCAAATCATCATGATTGAATACTTTCTATATGCAGGCATGGATTACATAGGTGACTGAATATGGCAATACCAACTGGGATATAGTGGGGTGATATAGGTAAAAACCACACATTTTGTTTGTTTGTTTTTTTTTTTTTTTTGGCATCCAAAATTAACTACTCAAAATGATCATGCAGATGTGGGCCTGATGAGACTAGCGGGACTATGCAAATTTGACAGGCATGGTGAGCATCCAGTGGCTCCTGTAACACAGAACCCTGATGCAGTAGAGGCATTGAATGAGTTGGAGCACAACCTAGAGAGTTTGACTCTTGACATCCCAGATGTTGGAATTGATGACTTACCTCTCCGCTATAAGCGGCACACTATGGGGGTTCCTAGATCGATTAGTTGCTTGTTATGATGAATAAATCACGTTGTTGTCTGCTATCATGATAATCATGCATAGCTAATAGTATTAGGGCTAGATTTTGTTTTTGATAATTTATCATCATGTTTGGATGATAAAGCCTACGAGGCCTCATGTCTTGGATGACAATTTTGTAAAAACCACACTTTCTACAAACATTTTACTTAAGGAAAATTACTACTTCTATCTCAGTATATATTGTATAATATATGGATGAATATTGCTTTTTCTTTCTTATATATGCTTACTAATGTTAATGCATCAGTAATCAAATGTAACACAAGATAAACAACAAAAGTAGTGGAAAATTGTAAAAAGATGCTATAAACATTTTGCACACAAAACATAATTATAATGTACCCATGGAGAGGCACATGCCCCCCAAGATTTGTTTGATCTATTTAAGTAAATGATAAATTACAATTATGCAGATGAAATAAAGGTTAATTGATAAAATCACATGAAAGACTCAGTTTAAAAGGGAATTGTTTCATTTTTTAATGAGCTTGAAATAGAACTATGCTCATGAACTTCATAAATTGGTTTCATTTTTATGTGATCTTGAAACAGGAATAACTATGCTCACATGAACTTTATTTCATTTTTTACTGAGGTTGACGTAGTAAAAAAACTATCCTCATAGTCAATAGTTTCATTTTTTAATGAGTTTGACACAGTAAAAGAAGCATTCTCTCAGGCACTTGTTTAATTTTTAATGAGGTTGACACAGTAAAAGAACCATCCTCAAGGGTATTGGCTTCATTTTTAACATGGTTGACACTATAAAGGAACTATCCTCGTGGGTATTTATTTAATTTCTTAATGAGGTTGACAAAGTAGAAGAACTATCCTCACAGGTATTTGTTTCATTTTTTAACGAGGTTGACACAGTAAAAGAACTATCCTCACAGGTATTTGGATCATGGCTTCCATTTCGAAGAAACATGTGCCAAGGTATCTTTCCCGATAGTGGCTTCCAAGAGATCTTCATTAGAAGAAAGAAGAGTTCTCTTGAAGGAATACATGTGAAGAGGATCAAAAGGGGTAAGAAAATCCATTTCGAATTCCCCCATAAGGTTCCCTATGTCAATTACCATATCTAAGTCATAAGAAGTCGAGAAAATAGTGAGAGGTTCGCTTGCATTGGTAACTGAAAACATGGGATTGGTTGCTACATAATTAACCCGTGGTGGGGTGGATACCACTTGCATATAAGTAACATTCAGGGATTTCAGATGGCTAGTAGTCGAATCAAGATAAACAAATGAAAGATGGTCAATAGTCACAATGTTTCCATTGCGAGGAAAAGACATCATGCGAAAGAGTGTCGATATGACAACTTTCATGGCATAGACATAGTATCGCCCAAGGATAAAATAGAAATCCAAGGGGCCTTGGACTAACATAAGATCAATATAGATATTTTTACCTTCCACAATAATAGGTAACTTAGGAAGGATCCCTAAAGGATCACTAATGGCTATGTTAAAAGCCAAAATATTATGTGTAATAGGCACAAGCTAAGGGGAACCCAAATCTTACCAATCAGATACAAATAAAATACTTACAGAAGCACCTTCATTTACATTTGAGCTACATACATTATTACCATACCCTTTCACAAAGATTTGGAAAGGGGAGGAATAAGGAAGACGAGGTCCTATCAACCTACTCCAATAGAAGGAAATAGACTCATTACTTGGAGGGGGTTCCATGGAAATAAGTGAAACGCCCTAATGTGTAGAATAATCTGAAGTAACAAAAAAAACTTGAGTAGTATTATTTTCACTCTCTAAAGGGAGAGTGGGATCAACTGAAGATGGTATTGAGGTGGCCACTTGATCAACCAATGGCCAATCAACCTGAGTGATATGTTTTTCACTCTCTAACGGAAGAGTGGGATTGACTATACTTGGAATTAGATCAATCACTTCATCAACAAATGGTAGGTTGGGAGAAAGTTTACGATAACTAGTTGGAAGTTGATGTTGTGGAAAAATAAGCTTTTACAACACTTTTTAGGCTTCATCCATATGAGGGAAAATGTGACTATCATGAATCCCTTTGCATAATCTACAAGGAAACCTAACTTTACCCTTTTTCCTAGGATCCTCACAATTAGTGGTTAATGGATCAACAATAGGTTGATAATAAGTTGCTGACCATACTTGCAAAACCCTAGGAATACCAGGACAATCAATAAGGAAGTGGTCACCTTTACAAATATTTAAAGGGTATCTGGGCCTGTGATGCATATTGGAATTTTCCTCAACATTACCATTAGTTATAGCCATGATTGGTTTGTTGGCATCTTTCTTATCCTACTTCTTTGTCTTCTTCTTCCCTTTCTTCTTCTTCTTAGTCACTTGGTTACTAGCATCAAAGCTTTTACCAAGCAAAGAAGAAGAAAGGGAGGAGGGCATGTTGGGTGAAGAAGGTAAAGGATCAACATGAGGTTGGTGATGTTGAGATGATGAACTCAGGTTAGGTGGAATAATTTTGTTATTTGGGATTAAATAAGTTGAAAACAACCACATCGGTAAACCTATCGTGAATTCGAGAAGTGACAATGTAGCCATATAAGGAGGACTGACATTTTTAAAGTTAGTGAGAGTATTAGGGTTCCTTTTAAAAGGTGGTTCTTATTGGTAACTTCCGAAATTGATGCCATTAGATTCAACTTAGATAAATTTACTATCAATATTAATAATTGAAAATCACAATCCATACCTAAGGTCTATAAAAAAGTAAAAACAAGCAAATAACATGTATTAGTAAATATAAGGAATCAAACCATGCAAACAAGATTTTCACATTGAGATCACTAGTTGGTGATGAAATCCAACATCGCAGAGATCAATGTGAAAAGTGGCTAAGGATAGATCAAGTGGAACCAGTTAAACTGACAACCTACTTAATGTACACAATCTGGTGCAAGTAATCTTCATTTATGCCATATCGAATGAAGAATTCCCTCCAAAAAGGTCCAAGTGAGTCTAGCCAACATTTGTTCCAGGTATAGCAGAGACTTCCCTTCCACTGTTACCTTAGATAATATCCCTAATATTATGGTCTTTAAGGTTAACACGTAAAATAATTTAACCTAGGGGGACAGTCGATGATCGGACCATACACGCAAGGGCATAGTAACAAAGCTCGATCCCCTTAAAAGTTCCTCAACATGTTTAATATGAGGTTAACTTCCAAGTGACTCCCAATTAACTTTTGACGACATTTTTAATAAGTGTAAATCACTCTACCGTAACCAATGAAGTGGGGTCGATCACTCCACTGGGTCCGACATGATCTCGTGCTTAACTCCTTTGTAAGGGGAGCTTCCCAGAGCCAAATTGTAGTAAATGGATTTAATCCCTATCACAAGATTCTAATGTTTGTTTGCAGCTTTGGAAAGTTAACTCACTTCCCTATTCCAAATCCCTACAACCTGATTTAATGTAGGTGGAGGATAGCCCTAAAATAATAAAAAATTATATATTGATTTTATTAGCGTTGATTTTAAGAGTTATTATTTACTCAAAGGTAAATGGACATGAGACTGATGGTGTTGTGACTTGACTCAAAACCTAATGCAATCGAACATGATATTGTAATATTTTCATTTCGATGAATTGTAACTAAAATAAGGGAAGGGGTTTCATTAAATTTTCAAAAAATACAAGAATCAATGAATCATTTTGAAGATCCACACCAGAGAGAATGCAAAATACACGATTCTTGAATGTTACTTGAAAAATGCAACCTAAATTCCTCAAAATATAACATATGAGAAGAAAAGTTTTGATCTTATCAACTTCTTAAATACCCAAAAACAAACAATGAATTCTTCCTTCAACATACACAAGCTATAATTTCAATTTGACATAATGAGTTGCAAACCATTGTAAATAAAAGATTGTGTTGTCTTGTAGAAAGAAATAACCAATAATCTCATTGGCAAACAACAAAATCCCGATCACAATTTATCTCTTCTGAAACCCTAAATTTTCCTAATACTAATGACACTTTTCAATTGAGAAAACAAAGTACTTAATCTAATGATTTGACATAAAATAGGGTAGACTCAAACTATCTAAGAAATGACTAGTCCTCTCCATTGATTAATTAACAATTCACTAGATGAAACTTAGAACCCTAATTTGGAAAAGTAAAGAATTCTTCAAGAAGGAAACTCAGAAAGTCAAATCAAAATAAAGAGGAGATTTCCAGAAGGTAAACATGCCTAATCAAACACAAAAATCAAAAGTTCATGGACACAATAATGAGAAAACTTAATCTAAAAAAAAAAATCGCGTGTATGTAGGTGATCAGTATAGTTCAATGTGTATATACACAGTTCCTAACAGATAAGTGCGCAGAAGTAAGCTCTATGAGCAAAGATGAATTGCACCCAACGGGAAAATTAAATAAAAAAAATAATAAGAAAAATCAAATCATAAAATCCAAACTTTCAATCTTTTTCAAACACTCAGAGACGACAAAAGAATCAACACTCAAAACAAGGATAATGATGAAGAGTGAGACGTTCCCCAGTGGAGTCACCAATTTGTTATGAAGACTAATCCCTCTTGGTAACAAGATGGATCTCCATAGACCTCAAAGAAATCTAGTAACCAACAAGAAACAATTGCTACCTTTCTTTACGAATGATTGAGAAAACAATATGAGAGAGATCACTTACCGTTTAATTGAAATTCTTGTTGAAGTCCCTTTCAGTGCCTTCGATAGTTAGCTTCCTCTTCATGCTTTAAAGATTGTTCCAGTGCTTCCCACAACTTCTCCATGATGTTTTGAAGGGGATCTACATAGACAAAAACACACAAAGGATCAAAGCATCTGGTGTATGGATGAAAGGTAAATGAACTACTTAATTCAACATATATCATAAATTGAATCAATAACCAATCATAATCTATGTGAGTCATAAGGGAATCCCACAAATGATATTAGTAAATACATAATTAGGAAAGAGTAGTTTCTTTTTATTAAATAAAATGGAGAACAAACTTACAACCTCAAAGCCTTGATGTTACAATCCTCTTCTCACAATATCCAACCCTCTCCTTGGATGAAAATCCTCCTAGCCTTATTTTTGCAACATAAACCTACCTTCAATAATCCTCTACAATCCTATAGCCTGTGGTTTCTTTATAGGCCAAGAGGAGGAGGTTTGGGATCCATTTCCTAAGGGATGAGATCGACAAATGGTGGGATATGGGTTCCACAAAGAGAAGGAATTAGATCCACGATGGGAGGGATTAGGCTAGAGTAGACATCCATTCGAAGCTATTAGTTGGGAAATATTTGACTAATAAAGCTTATAGACTTTAATTTTTATTTTTACTTGCATTAAGTCATGTGCGTAGGCCGTAATGTTAGACAAAGCATATAGGAAGAATGCTTCGTGATTGGATACCATAGACTCAGTATCAATGTTGATGACATTTATTTCTTTTCTCTATGTGGACATAGACGAGGTGGTGAAACAACTACCACCTATCTAGTGCAACATTGCTTTTGAGGTGCTGCTCTCAAATATGGGAAAATTGATATCGAAAATATAGAGAGGCTTCTTTTGCAAGCTATTGGTTTTATAATTGCACGATTATGTGGAAGTGCAAATCTTTAATTCCTTGCCAAGGTCCAAGTGCATATCTCTATGGAGTGCATGTAACCTACAATATTAAACTGGTGTGAACGGGTAGTTTCGAAACTGAAAGGGAAACTAACTAGAGTGGAAATCGAGAAACTGAAGAATTTTGGGTATGGTGCCTTTGTCATCTCGTTCGCTCTAGAGAGGATCCCCCTTCTCGCCCCACTGGTAGCCATAGATGGAGGAGGACCATGAGATCCTCGCATGTTGAAGTGGGTCACATTGATGACATGCCACAAAGGTGGTGAAGGCCCAATGATCTGGTATACTCATGATTTCTTTGGATGGTTGGCACGTAAAATCATCATGATTGAATACTTTCTATATGCAGGCATGGATTACATAGGTGACTGAATATGGTACTACCAACTGGGATATAGTGGGGTGATCTAGGTAAAAACTACAGATTTTTCTTGTTTATTATTTTTCAATTTTTTGATTTTTTGGCATCCAAAATTAACTACTCGAAATGATCATGTAGATGCGGGCCCGATCAAACTAGCAGAACAATGCGAATTTGATAGGCACGGTGAGCATCTAGTGGATCCCACAACACAAAACCTCGATGTAGTAGAGGCATTGAGTAAGTTGGATCACAACCTAGAGAGTTTGACTCTAGACATCCCAGATGTTGGAATTGATGACTTGCCTCTTTGTTATTAGAGGCACACCGTGGGGGTTCCTAGAACGATTAGTCGCTTGCTATGATGAATAGTTCACGTTGTTGTCTGCTATCATGATAATAATGCATAGCTACTAGTATTAGGGCTAGATTTTCTTTTTAATAACGTATCATCATGTTCGGATGATAAAGCCCATGAGGCCTCATGTCTTGGATGACAATTTTGTATGATTTTCCCGACCATGGATTCCAAGATATCTTCATTAGAAGGAAGAAGAGCTCTCTTGAAGGAAGACATGTGTAGAGAATCAAAAGGGTTAAGAAAATCCATTTCGAATTTCCCCATATGGTTCCCTATGTCAATTACCGTATCTAAGTCATAGGAAGTCAATAAAATAGTGAGAGGTTCGCTTGCATTGGTAACTGAAAACATGGGACTAGTTGCCACATAATTAACCCATGGTGGGGTGGATACCGCTTGCATATAAGTAACATTCAGGGATGTCGTATGGTTGGTAGACGAATTAAGATAAACGAATGAAAGATGGTCAATAGTCATAATATTTCCATTTTGAGGAAAAGACATCATGTGAAAGAGTGTCAATATGACATCTTTCATGGCATAGACATAGCATCGCCCAAGGATAACATAAAAATCCAAGGGGCTTTGGACTACTATAAGATCAATACAGACAATTTTACCTTCTAGAGTAATAGGTAACTTAGGAAGGATCTCTAAGGCTCACTAATGGTTCTGTTAAAAGCCAAAATGTTATGTGTAACATGCAAAAACTAAGGGGAACCCAAATATTACCAAGCAGATGTGAATAAAATACTTACAGAAGTACCTTCATTTACATTTGATCTACGTACATTCTTACCATATGCTTTCACAAAGATTTGGAAAGGGGAGGAAGAAGGAAGACAAGGTCCTGTCAGCCTACTCCAATCAAAGGAAATGGACTCATTACTTGGAGCGGGTTCCATGGAAATAGGTGAAATGCCCCAATGTGTAGAAGAATCTGAAGTAACAAAAAGAACCTAAGTAGTATTATTTTCACTCTCTTAAGGGAGGGTGGGATCAACTGAAGATGGTATTGAGGTGACCACTTGATCAACCAATGGCCCATCAACCTGAGTGATATGTGTTTCAATCTCTAATGGAAGAGTGGGATTGGCTGTAATTGGAATTAGATCAATCACTTCATCAACTAATGGTAGGTTGGGAGAAATTTTATGGCAACTAGTTGGAAGTTGTTGTTGTGGAACAATAAGTTCTTCCAACACTTTTTAGGCTTCATCCATATGAGGGAAAATGTGACTATCATGAATCCCTTTGCATAATCTACAAGGAAACCTGACTTTACCCTTTTTCCTAGGATCCTCACAATTATTGGTTAATGGATCAACAGTAAGTTGATAATAGTTTGCTTGCCATACTTGCAAGACCCTAGGAATACCAGGACAATCACTAAGGAAGTGGTCACCTTTACAAATCTTTCAAGGGTATCTAGAGGAAGAATGCTTTGTGATTGGAGACCATAGACTCAGTATCAATGCTAATGACATGTATTTCCTTTCTTTGTATGGACATAGATGAGGTGGTGAAACAACTGCCACCTATCTAGTGCAACATTGCCTTCTAGGAGTTGCTCTCAAATATGGGAAAATTGATATAAAAAATATAGAGAGGTTTCCTTTGCGAGCTATCGGTTTTACAGTTGCACGATTATGTGGAAGTGCAACTCTTTAATTGCTTACCAAGGTCCATGTGCATATCTATGTGGAGTGCATGCAACCTACAATATTAAAGTGGTGTGAAGGGGTAGTTTTGAAATTGAAAGAGAAACTAACTAGAGTGGAAATCGAGAAACTGAATAATTTTGGGTATGGTGTCTTTGTCATCTCGTTCACTCTATAGAGGATCCCCCTTATCACCCCGCAGGTAGCTATAGATGGAGGAGGACCGCGAGATCCTTGCATGTTGAAGTGGGTCACATTGATGACACGCCATAGTGGTGGTGAAGACCCAACAATCTGGTATACTCATGATTTCTTTGGATGGTTGGAACGTCAAATCATCATGATTGAATACTTTCTATATGCAGGCATCGATTACATAGGTGATTGAATATGGCACTACCAACTGGGATATTGATCCAGATTTAAACAGGAATGCAACAAATTACAGAGATAACCATAAGCTCAAAGATGCAGTGGAAATAATACTTCATTTCATTAATGTAAAATAATGAAATATGCTTACAAACAGAGTTGGAAATAAACCAGCTAGGGCGATGTTAGCTTATCTTTGAGAAGAGATGTGGCGGCTACATGCCTCTGAACTGTGTTACAATGAGGCTTGAAGGCCTATTTATTGTTGAGAAACAATGGAAAACCCGTAGCATTCCAAAACCTAACCCTAGAAGATGAATGCCAAACTGTGGGCCTTGTTTGGGTAAATTGGTACATCAACTTCCCGTGGTTGTAACTTTGGCATACGATCTGGGTGTATGCCAAGGAATGGGGGAATGCTGAGCTCAAATGCATGTCTCCCACAACTTTGGTAATGGTGTAAGGACCATATTAGAGTGGTCTGAGTTTCCGATAGGCTCCAGTAAGGCGTTCCTTTTGCAAATGCAACCAGACTTTGTCACCCACCTAAAACTTGTGTGGCACCCAATGTTGATCATGTCGCTGCTTGTAATTGGCATTTGATTTCTCCAAAATGTCATGGAACTGCTGGTGAATATGTTGGATATGATCAATGAAGTTGTTTTCCTTATCTGTTTCAGACTTGAAATGAGCTGAATCTGCGTGAGTAGCTTTAAATGGCATGGCCACATCAATGGGACATAGTGGCTAGAATCCCCAGCCCACCTGAAAAGGGTTGTGGCCAGTTGAGCTGTGGAGAGCCCGGTTGTAGCTGTGCTGAACATAGGGGAGGCTCTCGTCCCATGTGCGTGGATGCTTTGAGTTGTACATGCGTAGAATGTGTATGATCATCCTGTTGACAACCTCTGTCTGGCCATCAGTTTGAGGATGGAAGGCTGTGGACTTAATGAGTTTGGTGTCGAGCATCGACCAGAGACTGGACCAAAATGTACTGAGAAACTTGCTATCCTGATCTAAGATGATAGATTGTGGGATCCCAAAGCATACCCACACTCGTTCAAAGAAGAGTTTAGCATTGCCTTCTGCTGTGATATTCTTCTTGTAGGCAGCGATAATGGCCATCTTCGAGAACCTGTCAATGACCACAAAAACACAGTCATTTCCATGCTTAGTGGAAGGAAGGCCTGACATGTAATCCATGGAGATGGATTCTCAAGGTCAACTAGGGGTAGGTAGCGGGGTATAGAGGCCTTACTTCTTGATGGTCGGTTTGGCAATGGCACATGCAGTGCATGATCTAATGTACTTCCCAACATCCTATCGAAGATTCGGCCAATAGAAATACTTCTATAGTATAGCCACTATTTTCTCGACCCCGAAATGTCTAACAACCCAACTGTAATGTGCTTCCCAAATCATCTTGGCACGCTCGCTTGAAGGAACACAAAGGTGACCTAGGTGGCATAACAAGGCATCCTGGAGGTGAAAATCTAGAACATGATGACCCTCCAAGAGTGTCTGGTATGTGTGGCTGAATTCTAGGTCGCTTTTGTAGAGAAGTGGCCAATCAGAAGTCTTGTGCCCATAAGAGTTGAGCATAATGGTTAACGCCATGATCGGTGTTCGATTGAGGCAATCTACAACATTATTGGTGCTACCCTTCTTATACTTGATATTCAAATGGAACTATTGTAGGTATGTGGATAACTTCTAATGGCGATCATTCTGCAATTTCCCTTGGGTTTGTATGAACTACAGGGGTCTGTGGTCTATGTGGATGACCATTTCCTTCCCCAAAATGTAATGCTTCCATTGTCAGCAGGCCTGCACAATGGAATACATCTCTTTGTCATAAGTGGGATACTTCCGGACTGCGTTTGAAAGTGTCTCACTGTGATATGCCACTGGATGCTCGTGTTGAGTGAGGACTGCACTGATAGCATAGTCATAGGCATCTGTGTCGACCTCAAATGGTTGTTGCAAGTCTAGTAATGCGAGCACTGGTGCCATGCAGAGGTGATCTTTCAACTCTGTGAATGCCTTCTGTTGAGATTCAGACCAAAATAATTTTGCTTTCGCTCCTCCCTTGGTGACTTGACTCAAGGGCCAAGTGATATGAGAAAATCCCAACACGAACCTGCGGTAGAAGGTGGCAAGACCTAGAAAGCTGTGAAGCTCTGTCAGAGTGGTTGGAGATGGCCAATCTTGAATGACTTGGATCTTGGATGGATCCACATGTACCCCTTGTTCATCAATAATGTATCCTAGATACTGAACCTGGGTCATGCCAAAAGTGCATTTCTCCAAATTGGCACATAACTTGTGTTGCTGCAGTGTCTGGAGAACCTGTCGGATGTGGTGGAGGTGTTCTTCCAAACTATGGCTAAAGATCAGGATGTCATCCAAGTATACCACTAAAAATGAGTTGGCGAATGGTTGTAAGATGTCATCCATTAGCCTCATGATGGTTGCAGGAGCATTCGTCAATCCGAAAGGCATAACCAGCCATTCGAAAAGGCCCTCCTTGGCTTTGAAGGCAGTCTTCCACACATCAGAGGGTTTGATTGGTACCTAGTGATATCCTAACTTCAAATCGATCTTGTTGAAATATTTTCCCCCCTTCAATTGGTCCAAGAGGTCATCAATCCATGGGATCGGGTCCCTATTACAGACAGTGATCTTGTTCAGTGCCTGATAGTCAATACAGGGTCTCCAAGTCCCATCCTTCTTCTGTACCAACAAGATTGGGCTCCCACAGTGTGATGAACTTGGACGGATGTGACCTTTCTGCAGTAGCTCTTGAATCTGCCTCTTGATTTCATCATTCTCCAGAACAGAGCACCAATAGATTGGTCCATTGGGCAGCGGCGCACCTGGGTCAGATCGTTGGAGTGCTTGACCTGACAGTGTGGAGGAACCCCTGCAGGGGAGGTGAAGATATCCTCGTACTCCTCCACGACCTTGTCCATCTGTAGTTTTCGTGCGGAGGGGCCCTGTCTGGAGGTCGTGGCCACCGTCTTCTTTGTTCCTTGAGGGCGTATCATCAAGAAAACAAATTTCCCAGTTTTGGAAATGAGCTTACTGCATTGTTTTGCAGTAATCAAAGAGATGGCGGCAGGCGGTGCTACCTCCGGTATCCTATACAACTTATTTCCCAAAGTAACAGTAACAGCACGGGGCCTTGATTCATACACAGCATGTCGCTTCCACAAGTAAGGTTGTCCTAATAATACATCACAAACTTCAAGGGGATCAATGTCACACAATACCTCATCTGTGAAGGGCTTGATGTTCTATGGAAGGCAACACTACCGGCTCAGGTGAAGATCCCGTCCTTAGTGAAGCCACCCGATGGTGTACGGTTGTGGATGTGTTGTGGTTGGTAAGCCCAGCCGCTTCACGACCTTTCCTGAAATGAGGTTCTTTTGGCTCCCACTGTCAACAATGAATTGCAGTGGGGAGCCCTTTACCCACATCTGGGAGTGGAAGAGATGCTCCTCCTCGTCTGGATCTTCGGGTTCCTCCTTCTAGATCTTCGTGGTGGCAACGGTGGCATTGGGCTACGCATCGATAATCTGCTTCCCTTTTTCATTCCCCTTGTCAGGTTCTGACTCAGAGTCAGAACATGCATCTAATTCTGAAACCTTTAGCTCGGCCACTAGTGATTGTTTAGCCCAACACTCACTTGTGTTGTGAGTGGAGCTCTTATGGAACTCACACCACTTTCCTGTGTCCTTTTCCGACTTTACGACACTGTTCTTTGCTTGCAGCTTTGGTGGGTTTTCTTGGGCTGCCCTGCCTTGGATTTGTCCTTTGTTCAGCAGTTTGGGGGCACCTTTCCCTTGCTTCAGATTTGCAGATCTGAAGTCTCACTTCTTCTGTTTAAACTTTTGTTTGACCTTGACGGCATATCAGTATGCCATGCAGAGCGAGGGGATGTTCAAGAATTCTATTTCTTCCTGGATGTACTTATGCAGGCAACCGTGGTATTTGAGTATCAAATGCTGCTCCGAATCCTTGATACCCAACTTTGTGCGAAGGGTATGGAAAATATTGGTAAACTCTGACACGTCTTGGTCCCTTCCCTACCGCAGCGTGGTCCACTTTATGTATTGATCCTCATAGCTTCCGACAGGGTAGTACTGCCCCTTGATGGCCTCTCGGAAGGAATCCCAAGTAGGTGCGGCTGAAAACAATGAACATGTACTTTCATCCTTCTGCTCGCAGTAGGTTTCCCACCAGTCCTTGACGTGGGGGGCTACTATGAGAAGAGCGAAAATAATCTTTTCTCGACTAGAATAATCATGAATAGAAAAATAACCCTCTAGCAGATTTAACCATTTATCGATGGCATCTGCATCTATCTAACCCTCGCATATGGGGACTTCAAAATTAACTTGTACCTTAAACGGTGTGGCGTTTCGAGAGTAGCTGTTGGAAGCTGATGTGTTGCCCCTGGGTAGTCGCTGAAGGATTTGGGCGAAGTTTTCCATCATCACGTTCATTTTTCGCTCGAGGGCTTCCTCGAGCAAGATTTTGATAGGATCTCGTGCCCCCTCGTCTTTCTTTTCATCTGCTATGGGAGGCCGTCAGGATTTGCGAGGCTAGTCATGCAAAGGTTCGACCAGTTCAAGCCCTAATTCCTTATATCCCGACCTCGTTGGGGACATGCAAAGAAAAACAGAGAAAAAGCAGACCACTCTGATACCACTGATCTAGATTTAAACAGGTATGCAACAAATTACAAAGATAACCATAAACACAGAGATGCAATGGAAATAATACTTCATTTCATTAATGTAAAATACTGAAATATGCTTACAAACAGAGTTGGAAATAAACCATCTAGGGCGATGGTAGCTTATCTCTGAGAAGAGATGTGGCGGCTACATGCCTATGAACTGTGTTACAATGAGGCTCAAAGGCCTCTTTATTGTTGAGAAACAATGGAAAACCCTTAACATTACAAAACCTAACCCTAGAAGATGAAATGCCAAACTGTGGGCCCCGTTTGGATAAATTGGTATATCAACTTCTCAGGGTCGTAACTTTAGCATATGATCTCCGTTTGACACACACAGTATCTCGTTAGAAAGATCTATCCGAGAACTACAACTTTGGGAAGAGAAACAATGTTGCTCCCAATTTTCCCAAAAAAACATCATTTAGGGCCTCAAAACGGCTCCAGAAGTTCAGGACCCAAAAAACTGCTAAAAATAGTAAACTGGGCTACAATTAAGGAAATTGAAAAGCTGAAAGAAACAATGGTGGGGGTCCAAGTGGATTTGGTAGGTGGCCACCACTATCCACCTGGATCAGATATAGTGGGGTGATCTAGGTAAAAACTACGAATTTTGTTTGTTTTGTATTTTTCATTTTTTTGATTTTTTGGCATCCAAAATTAACTACTCGAAATGATCATGCAGATGTGTGCCTGATGAGACAAGCAGGACTATGCAAATTTGACAGGCACGGTGAGAATCCAGTGGCTCCCGCAACACAAAATCCTAATGTAGTAGAGGCATTGACTGAGTTGGAGCACAACCTAGAGAGTTTGACTCTAGACATCCTAGAGGTTGGAATTGATGACTTGCCTCTCCGCTATCAGAGGCACACCGTGGGGGTTCCTAGACCAATTAGTCACTTGCTATGATGAATAGCTCATGTTGTTGTCTGCTATCATGATAATCATGCATAACTATTAGTATTAGGGCTAGATTTTCTTTTTGATAATGTATCATCATGTTCGAATGATAAAGCCAATGAGGCCTCATGTCTTGGATGACAATTTTGTAAAACCCACACTTTTTACAAACATTTTACTTAATGAAAATTACTACTTCTATCTCATTCTATCTTGTACAATATATGGATGAATATTATTTTTTATTTCCTACATATGTTTACCAATGTTAATGCATCAGTAATCAAATGTAACAAAAGATAAATAAGAAAAGTAGTGGAAAATCGTAAAAAGATGCTACAAAAATTTTGCTCAAAAAACATAATTATAATGTACCCATGGAGAGGCACATGCCCCCCAAGCTTTGTTTGATCTATTTAAGTAAATGATAAATTATGATTAGGCAAATGAAATAAAGGTTAATTGATAAAATCACATGAAAGACACGGTTTAAAAGGGACTTGTTTTATTTTTTAATGAGCTTGAAATAGAACTATGATCATGAAGTTCATAAATTGGTTTCATTTTTATGCGATCTTGAAACAGAAATAACTATGCTCACAGGAACTTTATTTCCTTTTTTAATGAGGTTGACGTAATAAAAGAACTATCCTCACAGTCAATTGTTTCATTTTTTAATAAGGTTGACACAATAAAAGAAGCATCCTCTCAAGCACTTGCTTAAGTTTTATTGAGGTTGACACAGTAAAAGAACCATCCTCAAGGGCATTTGTTTCATTTTTAACGCGGTTGGCACTGTAAAGGAACTATTCTCATGGGTATTTGTTTCATTTCTTAACGAGGTTGACGTAGTAAAAGAACTATCCTCACGGGTATTTGTTTCATTTTTTAACGAGGTTGACATAGTAAAAGAACTATCCTCATGGGTATTTGGATCATGGCTTCTATTTGGAAGAAACATGTGCCAAAGGATCTTTCCCGACCATGGCTTCCAAGAGATCTTCATCAGAAGGAAGAAGAGCTCTCTTGAGGGAAGACATGTGAAGAGAATCAAAAGGGGTAAGAAAATCCATTTCGAATTCCCCCATAAGGTTCTCTATGTCAATTACCGTATCTAAGTCATAAGAAGTCAAGAAAATAGTGAGAGGTTCACTTGCATTGGTAATTGAAAACATGGGACTAGTTACCACATAATTAACCCGTGGTGGGGTGGATACCACTAGCATATAAGTAACATTCAGGGATGTCGTATGGCTAGTAGTCGAATTAAGCTAAACGAATGAAAGATGGTCAACATTCACAATGTTTCCATTGTGAGGAAAATACATAATGTGAAAGAGTGTTGATACGACAACTTTCATTGCATAAACATAGTCTTCCCCAAGGATAAAATAGAAATCCAACGGGCCTTGGACTACCATAAGATTAATACAGACATTTTTAAATTCCAAAGTAATAGGTAACTTAGGAAGGATCCCTAAAGGCTCACTAATGGCTCTGTTAAAATCCAAAATATTATGTGTAATAGGCACAAGCTAAGGGAACCCAAATCTTACCAAGTCGATGTGAATAAAATACTGACAGAAGCACCTTCATTTACATTTCAGCTACGTACATTCTTACCATACGCTTTCAAAAAGATTTGGAAAGGGGAAGAAAAAGGAAGACGAGGTCCTGTCACCCTACTCCAATCAAAGGAAATACACTCATTACTTGGAGGGGGTTCCATGGAAATAGGTGAAATGCCTCAATGTGTAGAAGAATATGAAGTAACAAAAAGAACCTGAGAAATATTATTTTCACTCTCTAAAGGGAGAGTGGAATCAATTGGAGATGGTATTCAGGTGACCACTTGATCAACCAATGGCCCATCAGCCTGAGTGATATGTGTTTCACTGTCTAATGGAAGAGTGGAATTGATTGTACTTGGAATTAGATCAATCACTTCATCAACTAATGGTAGGTTGGGAGAAAGTTTACGGTAACCAGTTGGAAGTTGTTGTTGTGGAACAATACGTTTTTCCAACACCTTTTAGGCTTCATCCATATGAGGGAAAATGTGACTATCATGAATCCCTTTGCATAATCTAGAAGGAAATCTAACTTTACCCTTTTTCCTAGGATCCTCATTATTAATGGTTAATGGATCAACTATAGGTTGATAATAATTTGCTGACCATACTTAAAAGACACTAGGAATACCAAGACAATCAATAAGGAAGTGGTCACCTTTACAAATCTTTCAAGGGTATCTGGGCTTGCGATGCATATTGGAAGTTTCCTCAACATTACCATTAGTTACAGCCATGATTGGTTTTTTTACATCTTTCTTATCCTACTTCTTCGTCTTCTTCTTCCCTTTCTTCTTCTTCTTAGTCACCTGGTTACTAGCATCAAGGCTTTTACCAAGTGAAGAAGAAGAAAGGGAGGAGGACATGTTGGTCGAAGAAGGTAAAGGATCAACACAAGGTTGGTGATGTTGAGATGATGAATTCAAGTTAGGTGGAATAGTTTTGTTATTTGGGATTAAAGAAGTTGAAAACAACCACACCAGTAAACCTATTGTGAATTCGGGAAGTGACAATGTAGCCATATAAGGAGGACCGACATTTGTAAAGTCAGGGAGAAGAGTAGGGTACCTTTTAAAAGGTGGTTCTTTATTGGTAGCTTTCTAATTGATTCCATTAGATTCAACTTAGATAAATTTACTATCAATATTTATAATTGAAAATCACAATCCATGCCTAAGGTCTGTCAAAAAGTAAAAACAAGAAAATAACATGCGTTAGTAAATCTAAGGAATGAAACCATGCAAACAAGCTTTTCATAGTGAAATCACTAGTTGGTGATGAAATCCAATGTCATAGAGATCAATGTGAAAAGTGGCTAAAGATAGATCAGGTGGAACCAGTTAAGCTGACAACCTACTTAATGTACATGATATGGTGCAAGTAATCTTCATTTATGCCATATCGAATGAAGAATTCCTTCCAAAAAGGTCCAAGTGAGTCTAGCCAACGTCTGTTCCAGGTATAGCAGAGACTTCCCCTCCACTGTCACCTTAGATAATATCCCTAATATTATGGTCTTTAAGGTTAATGCATAAAATAATTTAACCTAGGGGGACAGTCAATGATCGGACATACACGCAAGGGCATAGTAACAAAGCTCGATCCCCTTAAAAGTTCCTCAACATGGTTAATCTGATGTTTACTTCCAAGTGACTCCCAATTAAATGACGACGGCATTTTTAATATGTGTAAAGCACTCTATCGTAACCAATGAAGTGGGGTTGATCACTCCATTTGGTCTGACATGATCTCGTGCTTAACTCCTTGTAAGGGGAGCTTTCCAGAGCCAAATTGTAGTAAATGGATTTACTCCCTATCACAAGATTCTAATGTTTGTTTGTAGCTTTGGAAAGTTAACTCACTTCCCTATTACAAAGCCCTACAACCTGATTTAATGTAGGTGGAAAATAACCCTAAAATAATAAAAATTTCTAGATTAATTGTATTAGCATTTATTTTAAGAGTTATTATTTACTCAAAGGTAAATGGACATGAGACTGATGGTGTTGTGACTTGACTCAAAACCTAATGCAATCGAACATGATATTGAAATCTTTTCATTTCAATGAAATGTAACTAAAATAAGGGAAGAGGTTTCATTAACTTTTCAAAAAATACAAGAATCAATTAATCATTTTCAAGATCCACACCAGAGATAATGCAAAATACACCATTCTTGAATCCTCTTCGAAAAATGCTACCTAATTTCCTCAAAATCTAACTTACAAGAAGCAAAGTTTTGATCTTATCAACTTCTTACATACCCAAAAACAAACAATGAATTCTTCCTTCAACATACACAAGCGATAATTTCAATTTGACATAATGAGTTGAAAACCACTGTAAACAAAAGATTGTGTTGTCTTGTGGAAAAAAATAACCAATAATCACATTAACAAAAAACAAACTCCCAATCACAATTTCTCTCTTGTGAAACCCTAAATTTTCCTAATACTAATGACACTTTTCAATTGAGAAAACAAAGTACTTAATCTGATGATTTGAATTAAAAAAGGGCATGCTCAAACTATCTAAGCAATGACTAGTCCTCTCCATTGATTAATTAACAATTCACTAGATGAAACTTAGAACCCTAATTTGCAAAAGTAAAGAATTATTCAAGAAGGAAACCCAAAAAGTCAAATCAAAATATAGAGGATATTTCCAGAAGGTAAACATGCGTAATTAAACAAAAAAATCAAAAGTTCATGGACACAACAATGAGAAAACTTAATTAAAAAAAATAAAAATCGCATGTATGTAGGTGATCAGTATAGTTCAATGCGTATACACACGGTTACTAATAGATAAGTGCGTAGAAGTAAGCTCTATGAGCAAAGATGAATTGCACAAATGGGAATATTAAATAAAAAATAAAAATAAGCAAAACCAAATCATAAAATCCAGGCTTTCAATATTTTTCAGACACTCAGGGATGACAAAAGAATCAACAGTCAAAACAAGGATAATGATGGAGAGTGAGATGTTCCCCAGTGGAGTCGCCAATTTGTTAGGAAGACTAATCCCTCTTGGTAACAAGACGGATCTCCATAGAGCTCAAAGAAATCTAGTAACCAACAAGAAAGAATTGCTACCTTTCTTTAGCTTACGAATGATTGAACAAACAATATGAGAGAGATCACTTACCATTTAATTGAAATTCCTGTTGAAGTCCCTTTCAGTGCCTTCGATAGTTAGCTTCCTCTTCATGCTCTAGAGACTGTTCCAACGCTTCCCACAACTTCTCCATGATGTTTCGAAGGGGATTTACATAGATATAAACACACAAAGGATCAAAGCATCTAGTGTATAGAATGCAAGGTAAATGAACTACTTAATTCAACATATATCATAAATTGAATCAATAACCAATCATAATCTATGTGAGTGATAAGGGAATCCCACAAATGATATCAGTAAATACATAATTAAGAAACAATAGTTTCTTTTTATTAAATAAAATGGAGAACAAACTTACAACCTCAAAGCCTTGATGTTACAATCCTCTTCTCACAATATCCAACCCTCTCCTTGGATGAAAATCCTCCTAGCCTTATTTCTGCAACATATACCTACCTTCAATAATCCTCTCCAATCCTATGGCCTTTGTTTTCTTTATAGGCCAAGAGGAGGAGGTTTGGGATCCATTTCCTAAGGGATGAGATCCACAAATGGTGGGATATGGGTTCCACAAAGAAAAGGAAGTAGCTCCATGATGGGAGGGATTAGGCTAGAGTAGGCATCCATTCGAAGCTATTAGTTGGGAAAGATTAGACTAATAAAGCTTATAGACTTTATTTTTTATTTTTACATGCATTAAGCCATGTGTGCAGACCATAATGTTAGACAAAGCGTACTTGTGCACATTTTCTAATGGTCTATTCTGCGTGTGCACATAAATAGACTAGGGAACTACACAGGAAGCCAAAAATAGGCTTTTGAGCCTTGATATCCAAGAATTTCATTATCTTTTGGATTTTTTGGGTTGAACCTTATAGGGGGATCAATAGTAGAAAATGATAGACTAGTGAGTAGGTGACTAAAGAATTTAGTCACCACAACTTTTCCAAGTGAAATACTACCAAAAATGAGCAATATTATGTGACCTAACTAAAAACGACTAACATAAATCACTAATTTAGTCGTGGGTTAAAATATATGACTAGCTAAGAAGAAATACAACTAAAAATGACTAACCTGAATGACTAATTTAGTCTAGGAACAAAAATATGACTACCTAACAAGTACTACAATAATATGAATCAATTGTTTATGTTAGTCATTTTAATTGTGTCAAGAAATTTAAACTTACAAGTGATAGAGGATTGAAATGTTGTTAAAGATTGGCTTAAAGGTTATCATTCCTTAAAAACTTCTTCATCCTCACATGGTGTATAGCTCAATCAACTTTGCAATATTTATCTCTAATAATTTGTAATTATAAAATTATATATTTTTAATAAAAAATAAATGTTTTATGTATTTTTTTTTAAATCTGTTCATTGAATCTATTTGGATCTACTTCCAATTTGAAATTAATTTGAAGATAAATTTTAACTTTTAAGACTATAATATCAAATAAAAACTACTTTAATTTCATATTAACCAGCCTAGATCCATCTTAACCTTGAATATATCAAGCACCAAGAGGGATCCAATCTCTCGAGGTGCAAACTTCTTTTTTTAGTGCAAAACTTGAGGAAAGGTTTGCACCTCAAGATATTGGATCCCTCTCAGCACTTGATAGATCTGGGGTTAAGATGGATCTATATTGGTTATATAATACTATATAATATCTATATTTGTATTTGTGTCTCTTTTTTATTCCCTCTCTCTATCTCACCCCCCAAACATACACACTCTCCCTCTCCCTCTCTTCCCCTTATCTCTCTCTCTCTCTCTTCCCATTCTCTCCCTCTCTATCTCTCTCCTTCTCTCTATTGCCTCCTGCTCTCCTCTCTCCCTCACTCTCTCTCCATGGATCCCTTGTCATCCCCCCTCTCTCTCCACCTTTTTCCCTCTATTTTTTTCTTGTTCCCTCCCTCTCTAGCCTCCTTCAATTCCATCTCTCTCTTCCTTCCTCTCTCTCCCTTCTCTCCTACCTCCCTCTATCTCTCCCCCCTAATCACTCTCTCTCTCTCTCTCTCTTTCTCTCTCTTCTATCCAACTCTATCACTATCTCCCTCCCTCTCTCCTTCTCTCTCTCCCCTCCATCTCTATGCCTCCATCTCTCTCCCTTCCACTTCTCTCCCGATCTCTCTCCTGTCCTCTTATTTCTCTTCCCTCCTCTCCTCTCTCCCTCACTCTCTCTCACTCTCTCGCTTCTCATTCCCTATATCTCTATATCCACCTCTATCTATCTATGTATTTGTTCTTTCCTCCCTCTCTACCCCCCGAATTCCATCTCTCTCTTTGTGTCTCTCCCTCTATCCTTCTCTCTCTTCCTTCCTCTCGCGCCCTCTATTCCACTTCACTCTATCTCTTCCCCATCACTCTCTCTCTTCTCTCCAACTTTTTCACTATCTCCCTCCCTCTCTCCCCCATCTCTCTCTCTCTCTCTCTCTCTCTCTCTGCCCTCCAATTTTTTCACTATCTCCCTCCCTCTCTCTCTCTCCACCCTCTAACTTTTTCACTATCTCTCTCCCTCTCTCCCCCTCCCGCCAACCCCCAACTTTCTCTTAAATTTGATCACATTGTTTTATGTTTAATAAATTATCTAATTTAAAAAAAAAAAAAAAAAAAAAAAAAAAAAAAAACTTAATTGGTTGTAAAATACTAAACCTATATTTTGGATCAATCATGTCAAAGAAAATAAAATAATGAAAAACGTACTCTATTTAATCTGTTATTGCTAGTCATTTTGCCTACTCTCATATTTGCGTTCTCTCATCCCTATGATCCTTAGCTAAGATGGATATATGCCGGTTCTTTATATATATTTAGCTAAGATGTATCTATATGGTTCTTTAACCAGCATAGATCCATCTTAGCTTAATTTTATTAAAACCTTAATTTAATTTCTATGAGAATATTTTTAGTAGTGGTTAGGATAGAGGGTTTAGATATATCTCAAATTGTAACATTTTCCCTTTTAGATTCAATTAAAAAAATGTTATAAAACAAAATTAAAATAAAATACTTTTACTATAAAATAAGTTATGGTTTTTTGGCATGTGGTATTGATAAGCCATGGTATTGTAAAAAAGCCTATTTACAAGTTAATATCCATGGTAAAGTGAGGGTGAATATCCATGGTTAACAATCTTGTCATATTGGTATAAAATATTTTGATTGTAAAAAAAGTTATGATTTTTGAGCATGTGGCATTGATAAGCTATGGAATTGTAACAAAGCTTATTCCCAAGATCATATTTTCAATGACAAAGTGGGGGTGAACATCCATAGTTAAGAATCTTGTCATATTGTTATAAAATATTTTAATTGTGAAATAATTTATGTTTTTTTGGGCATGTGGTATTGATAATCCATGGTATTGACCCATGGTATTGTAACAAAACCTAATTTTTACAAGTTAAGAATATCTACCAAATCTTGTCATATTGTTATAAAATATTTTGGTTGTGAAATAAGTTATGTTTTTTGGGCTTGTGGTATTGACAATCCATGGTATTGGCCCATGGTATTGTAACCAATCCTATTCACAAGTTAATAGCAAAATCAAAATATAACAAACTAAATTTTATTATTTTTATTAATCTAACTTTTTATTATTAATTGAGTCAATATTTAAATGTTTACACTCATCCCCAATATCACTTTTATCTTCTTCTTTTTCTTTTTAATTTAGCCTCTAACACAAAAATAAAATTTTCTTATTAAAAATAAATCATTTAACCCAATTACAATTTATATCTTTTATTTTTCTATTATAAATATTTCTTTTATTTTTTCCATTATAAATATTTCTTTTCTTTTTCATTTCAAGTTTAGTGTTAGGTTCAAATAAAATGTTCACAAGTTACAACATCACATTTTAGCATTGCATTTTGCTTCATTTCAAGTTTAGTGTTGGGTTCAAATAAAATGTTCACAAGTTACGACTATCTTGATATGGTTAGGAAATATCTCGACGGGGTTCAAATGTTCACAAATTTTGGGAGCTATGAACAACTTTCTGGTAATGGGGTAATTGGTGAAAGGCCACTAAAGTCCAAACTATGTGGATATCTAGAGATAGATCTGCAGGGGTGGGATAAAGACAATTTGGATCGGACTTCGTGAAGTCCTTTCTTGGAGGTTTCCTCCCTACGCTGGATCTCTTGCTCAAAACCCCAGATTCATCACCCTTTTGCAATTTTCTTGTTTTAGTGATCTTGAACAATTTATGTGTGGAGAGATGGGCCTCAGTGAGCGTGAATATTACCCATTTTGATAGATCACACTTTTGTAGGTGCAGGTCTACGATTTATGCCTTTATAAACATTGGTTGACTCAACCAAAAGCAGTGGGCACTTGGCTTGATTTGAATGGCGATGGATTAAACAGGTGAAAATATGTGGAGTTCTGGTAAGTGCTTTGGTTAAGGTTTCAGGTTCCTGTACATATGTTAATTGTATAACTTTAGTATGGGTAACTTTTTACATTCAAATTTGTCAAATATGTAGAAGTTACTTTACACGTAGTATAGATGAGAAAAAATATGTCTTAATATAACATGTAAACTTCATATGTTAATTGTATAACTTTAGTAAGGGTAACTTTTTACATTCAAATTTGTCAAATATGTAGAAGTTACTTTACACGTAGTATAGATGAGAAAAAATATGTCTTAATATAACATGTAAACTTCATATTACTTACAAGTGATGCTATTGTATCTTATTGTGCATATGTTAATTGTATAACTTCAATCTGGGTAATTTTTTACATTTAAAATTGTCAAATATGTAGAATTTGCATTACACATAGCTTAGATGAGAAAATGTTTGTCTTAATATAACATGTAAACTTCATATTACTTACAATTGATGCATATTGTATCTTATTGTGCATATGTTAATCATATAACTTCAATTTGGTTAATTCTTTACATTTATAAATTGTCAAATACGTAGAAGTTATATTACACGTAGCTTAGACGAGAAAAGGTTTGCTTAATATAACATGTAAACTTCATATTACTTACAGTTGATGCATATTGTATCTTATTGTGCATATGTTAATCGTATAACTTCAGTGTGGGTAATTTTTTACATTTAAAATTGTCAAATATGTAGAAGTTACATTACATGTAGCTTAGATGAGAAATTTTTTGTCTTAATATAACATATAAACTTCATATTACTTAAAACTTATGCATATTTTATCTTATTGTGCATATGTTAATCATATAACTTTAGTGTGGTTAATTTTTTAAATTTAAAATTGTCAAATATGTAGAAGTTACTTTACAGGTAGCTTAGATCCACACACAATAAAATATCATAAATATGGCAGGGGAATGAGTAAGAATTTTCACACCGGTTTAAAATTTCCCCTTGCTTGGTGAATAGAACCAATTCAAAACTATTGCTATTTTTGGAGTATTAAGTTATTAACCCAAGATAAAAAAGGTTACTCTCTTAAATGATTGAAAAAGGCCATTTCAAATTTTTTATAGAAGTTACATTGGTGGAGTATTAAGTTATTAACCCAAGATAAAAAAAAAGGATAGTCTCTTAAATGAAAAAGCTATTTCGAATGTTATATGGAAGTTAACTTTCAAGTAGCTATATCTACCTTGATGTAACTATAATATTCCAACTCCATTTTTTTCACACTTTTCAACATTTAAAGGTTTGTCTAGTTTAGTGTGATTAGGCAATTAAATAGTCAATATTGTTTAAGACATATCCTATTTGAAACATTTTGAATTCTTAAGTTAACTTTCAAGTAGCTATATCTACCTTGATGTAACTATAATATTCCAACTCCATTTTTTTCACACTTTTCAACATTTTAAAGGTTTGTCTAGTTTAGTGTGATTATGCAATTAAATAGTCAATATTGTTTAAGACATATCCTATTTGAAACATTTTGAATTCTTAAGTGGGATCTTGGGTAGGTAGTTTTAACTAGATGGTGTTTTATAATTCAGGAAAGAGACTTTAGGAGCAATCTTGAATTGCATGCTTGTTTCCATTATGCATCTAATATTTGCAGCTTTTCCAGGTGAATAACCCAGAATCCCGTGTTGAACATGAACAAAGTACCTCAAAATTTGGAGAAGATTAGTTATTCTATTTCCAAAGGGGGATAGATCCAAAGAAGACAACAACAACTATCATAAATGGATTTTTTCGGGTTGTATTTAATGAGATCTCACTAGAATTTTCTACTGAAGTAAATCAATTGATGAGTTTGAAGCTTGAAGGTAGTGTTGAATAGGTGTTGCAAGGTCTCTGTATAACATTATCTATCTACATGATTCTAAAACCATGATATGGTTCCAGGTGGTATATGTAGATAGATTTCTCATGTCCTACAGGTAAATTGTATCATTTAGCTTTCTCATGTCCCACAGGTAAATCATATCATTATATTTTTTGTGAAATCTCGAAATGTGTTCAAAGTTTGTCTCAGATAAAGAAACATGTATGCACTCTTAAATTTATCTATGTTGTAATAAGATCAAGAATAAAGTTTCCATTGCAAATAATTGGGATCTACCATGTAAGTTCTCTTTACTACATGGAATTCTTGATTTCTTAAATCCCAACTAGTTAGGGTTGGATTTGTTTTTGTTGTAATGAGATTAAGAATAAAGTTTTCATTTCAATCACTGGAATCTACCATGTAAGATTTATTCACTACATGAAATTGTTGATTTGTTAGAGCCCAACTTATTAGGATTATGAAGAGTCCTCTTTCATGAGAATATTTATGAATGCTCTATTCTTGCTCAAAGAATTACATATTACAGAAAGGTGGAAAATAAATGAGATGCAACTGAAGGGTTTTTGTTTTAAAATACATGGAGGGAGTATAAAATCATTTTCATTTGCCTTCAAATATTTTGGAGCACCCACTAAAGTACTTCATTTTCCTCCTAGTTAATTCCCTTTCTACTATCCTAGTGCTTCTAGAAGCCCTTCTCCAAAGTGATCTCTTAACTATCTTGGAGGGAAAGTGATTACTTGATTGGAACCCACAAATTATAATTTGATTAGGACCAAGGGATGAGAAAGCTTCATATTATTCGATCTCTTCCACAAGTTAAAAGCATATCAAACAATTGCCTTTCTGTTTAATTGATATGACAATCACTCCAGCATTTGTTAGGATTTTGAGACCTTTTTCAATGATTTATTTTTTTATTTTTATTTTTATTTTATTTTTATTTATTTATTTATATATTTATTTATTATTTATTTATTTATTATTTATTATTTATTATTTATTATTTATTTATTTATTATTTATTATTTATTTATTTATTTTATTTTATTTATTTATTTTATTTTATTATTATTATTATTATTTTTGAAAGTTGTGTTCTCAATTAAGGAAATTAAAGAAAAGGTGAAAATGATGCAATGGAAGGATTTTTTGTTTTAGTGCCTAAGAATTTCTTGCTAATGTGAAGGACTTGGTATTTTCTTGACTCAAGATTAGTCACATTTGACTTCCTAGCATTCGTTTTAATTTCATTTTTGTTGTGTTTATATTGCTACCCTTGAAGTTGGTGATCTATTGTGTGTGTAATAAGAGGTATTAGTTGATCATGATATTGATGGATGACTAACTTTAAATGTCCCTACTTGATACACTAGTATTAGTTGATCATGCAAAGAAATTATTAATCAATATTAAAGGGAAGATGATTAACGTGCATTGTTTCTTGGCTTGTCATATAATTACTACATTTTTGCCCCTAATAATATATTCGATTCTACTTATTGGTTGTTACTTGTGGAGCTTCCCTTTGTCTCAGAAAAACATCCAGAATAAATGTCCATTGCATTAGCATTGGAAATCATCACAAAGGACTTCACCAAAAGCAGTAGAGGACATGGGAGAAATTGGTATAATGAGCAGATAACCACTAGAGAAACATAGAGGCACCATAATTTCTTGTGTATTTAGATTCACTTGAAATTAACTAGTCACAAAAATACCTTTTTTTTGAATATTTTCATGTATACATAAATACTCAAAACATAATTTCAGAATAATTATTCAAACTAATAATTATATGATAGTCATCATTTTGTAATGAAATAATATAATATGACTAATATTATAGGACACAACTATAGGGTCTGACTGTGAGGGGCATTATGACAATATATGTACACTTCTCATTGTATTAGACAATAATCTCTCAGAGTGTGATATCCATCCAAAAAAATGCACTACCAAAGGCCATTGTGGGATTGAAAGTTTTTCTTTTAGTGGACCGTGGAGATATATTTTCTTGCGCCTTAGTGTTCTGAATCCCTAAGTTTTTGACACTTCTCACGGCTAGCACCTTCATTCAACCAAGTTAGGTACTCATCTTGGAAAGTTGAATCATTTTTTCTCCACAATCCCATATGATGTTGTATCAATCTCATGATCCTAAAATACTAGTTCATAATAGACAAGAGCTTTTATCGTGGGAAAAATCAACTCCGAATTTAAGGAACATGACTCTTTTAGGACAAGCAATAAGGAGATTTTTTACACTAGTATTTTTTTTCCATTTGTTTTCACAAGTTATCTACTGTCTGATATTCTTAGCATGTGACTTAGTTGGTATGATTGTGCCTAATATTTTCTTGAAGGTTGAATACTAAGTTCCTGAGGTGCTATTTTTTATGGTAACATTTTATTTTCTTTGTTTATACAGGCCATCTAGCCACATAGTGGCCACTATTGCCCAACTAAAAACTATTTCCCAACTAAAGAAAACTTGTTTGAGTTTCTTACTTTTCTAGGGTAAAAATGGCATTGACATTATTGATGTTGAGGTATATGTCATATAAATCCTTATAGTCTACTTTAGTTTATATTCCAATGTTCATCGTTTTTGATGTATTATACTCTGCATTGTATCGTCTTTCATTTTCAGAAGAGGAACTCAATATTGATGGTAAGAAGCAGGAGCTAAAGAAAGAGAACAATAACATTGGAGTGAAAAATGAAAAAAGAGAGATAAGAGAACCAATCTAGTGATGCCCTTAAAGCCAATATCTTGCATGAGACACACACATATGTATTGATGGTCAAGTCTTTAGAGTTGGTGAATTCACCTAAAGTGACTTGGAAAAATAATGATAATGTTATTGTTATAGACATTTTTGTGCCTTGCATCACTGAGCATGAAATGTCAATAATCAAGGGATCCAAAGTCCCTAAACATGTTGTTCTTACCCCTAGAAGAACAAGGCCAAGTAACCACAACAATTCACAAAAGTTCTCCACCTGAAAACAGTAAAAAACAAGGCAATTCTGGATCATGTCAACTGCTCCACTGAGCATCTGCGCTGAATGTCAACTGCTCCACTGTCTACCTGCATTGAATGTCAACTGTAAAGAAGGCTACCTGCGCTGGGCGAGTTTGGACAAGTGGCAGAGTAATTTATCAAGGTGTCAATGCCCAGGAAGCTTCCAAAATGACACTTGGATCAGGGAATTCAACTAGTGATGAGTAAGAGGTTCCAAATCTCCAAGTGGAAGCAAGAACCTCCAAGTGGACTCAAGAACTGAAGTGGGAGAGGATACTAGTCAGTCTCAGACTAGTCTCAAGCCGACTCATCCTCTCTCCAATAACCCTATATATAGATCTCTCTCCATGAGGTCTAGGGAGGCTGGAATCTTGTGAATGTAAAGAATTGTTGTTGGTTTGAGTTTAGAACTATTGGGTGATTTGCTTTGAAGGAGGTGAAGAGGAGATTTCTTTCTGCTGGGAAGGTGATGCTGGATTGGGCCTCTTATGGTTGTATCACTTTCTGGACCTTACTTCTTCCATTAATAAAGCATTTGAGGTTCTTCTATATGCATGTGTCTCAATGGTGTATTGTTATACTTTTGTATTTGATTTATTCTAATCCTTGAATCAATTATGAATGTATGCTTCTTGTAGTTTCCCTCTCTTGCCATTTTGCAGGATCTTGGTGTAGCTGGGCCAGTGAAAGAACAAGGAGTTGGGGGCAAGCAGCAAGGAGAGAAGATTGGATCAACCATTAGCGAAAGACATCGGTTAGTGGATCTCTTTCTCCCCTCTTTTACATCTCATAAAGAAGTAATCTCAGATAGCTTTGCTTTGATTGTTGCTAAGGAACTATCACCCTTAGAGTGGGATAGGGTCATTCCGTATTGGATACTTTTCCCAACAACAAATTGGCGACTCCACTGGGGATCGTATCTTGTTGGTTGTTTGTGTTTTTGCTATTCATTTCCTAAACACAGGGAGTACCGAATCGAACTGCATTTGGATCTTTCAAATGCAAAGTAGAGGGCAGCTACTCTAGCTCAGTTTCTGGGCATGTTTATGATTTGAAGAGCTGATCCACAAGGACTCTGAACAACTCTTAGTGATAGCTTTTCATCCTCCTTTGAATCATCCTTTAGTGTGTACTTGATTGGTAGCTTTGATTTGGCCAAAAACTGTTGATTTCTGAGCAATCTGTGACCCAGAACCCAAGAGAAACGAGAGTTTCTCTCTTCATTGCAGGCACTGTGAAGGCAGTCTGCATTTCAACGCAGGTCCCGAAGGGGCTACCTGCGCTGAATGTCAAACTGACAGTGTTCTACCTGCGCTGAACCAGTGTGGCCTTGTGCAACTGGGGTTCTCTGCTTTCTGTTGCCCTGTTTTCATCCCTATTTTTTGCAGCCTGTTATCAGTCAATGTACCTATCTAAAACCACCTTTCTTTGCCACTATTCCGCCTCGGTTGTATAAAGAAACTGTATTTGTTCTTTGTGTATTTCTTACATCATTTGCAGCTTCCCATAACGAAAGTGAACTAGTCTTGCTGTGGCCTCTTAGATCTAGACCTGTGATAAGTGTCGTTCTGATCTTAAGAGTTAGTTTGTTTGCTGTTCATAGCTGATTGAGCTTTTGCTTTCGTCATATGGTTTGAATTTATGTATTTCTAGTGTTGAAACAAGTAAATCTTAAGGTGTCTTTTGATTTTGGACAAAAGCTTGGTTGCTTTCACTTGAAATTGAATTCAAAGTTATACAACAGCTTTCTTTTTGTAGTACATCAACATTAAGAAAGAGAAAAGAAATACCTCCATTGTGCATGTGCATTTTGACAGCTTGCATGTTGATTTAGGAAAAAGTGCATTAGTGTGTGCTCTATGATCTGTGTGAAAAGATGATGTCTTTCTTTTCCCTCAGTAGTTAAGATTTTCATAAGTTGAAAAGATTGAAAAAGCTTGCTTCTCATCTTTAGACTGCATTTAGGAGTTGTACCATACATCTCATGGTGATCCATAAAGGCAAACTTCTAAACAAGATCAACCTAAAATAAATTGAATTTACATAACAACACTTTGAAACATAACGCAAACACATAGAGGTCTAAGCTAGAGAGTGTTCCGGCGTCGTTAAACGTGATATCTTAGCGTTGAGTGGTTGGGTGATTCCTCCACGGTGAAGCGATAAGTATCAATACAGACTTGTGCTCCTACATACCGTCGCGTATATATTGGGAGACCCCTATAGGAACAAAGCCTTTATCCATAGGAAGCCGTGTCGGCCGCCCTACTGATCGCAATGCAGTGAACACAGCATTCACGAAGATCGACCACCCGTACCGTAAAACGTATTATGTGGTTTTGCGAAAAGTTTGGCACACCCTCTGCCTAGAACTCCAGAGTAGTTTCTTTTGGCCTTTTTCAAACTCTATAACTGAGAAAGTCCATCCGAGCATTTGTCACTTCGGGCTCGTTAAAACATCGAAGGAGACTAGAGTCATCTTTAGCTTTTTCTCGACTCTTAAAAAGTGAAAAAGCAAGTTGTGTCTAAAAGCGTCTAAAATTCATTCAATTCGGAAACACATTTTCCCCTTTGTATTTTGGTTGATCGAGTAATTCGCAATCGTGGAAGAAAGTCAATTGAAACCCCGTTGTTCGTGGAGGCTTACGAGTCAACTGTCTTTGTCTCCGGAATCGAAAACAGTACGGACAAAGCGAACTCGTTTAACCGGTTCAAAATCTCCTATCAAAGTTAGAACAATTGTTCCAACGACATCTGAGGTTCCGGTTACTCCAATCATTTCTGGGAACCCTGCCTCTATTGAAGAAGTTCGACAGCCCCAGAGGGACAGTAACACTGATCCTGGTCTGAGAGCAAATACTTGCGTTACTGAATCAGTTCCATCTGTAACCGGTTTAGAGAGTCTTGCTCCTCAAACAACTGTCGCTGTCGAATCAACCCCTTCTTCTGCACCAGAAATATTTTACGGACCTGACGGTCTTCCTCTTCCACCTGGTCTGATTGCTATAGAGGAAATTGTAGAATATCCGCAAGCAACCACTCCAACCCATTTTGGAGTAGGGGTCACTCTATATCCCTCTACATCAGAAGTTAGCCTATCACCAGGAGAAGTTCCTGTAGAATCGCTAGGCAATCTATTGGATAGACTCAAAATGTCTGAACAACCGTCAACATCTAGGACCGTGTCAAATGACACAGCGATAGCAGAACCTCCTGCTGTCACTCCAAAAATGTTTGCCGGCATACCATCTGTCCCAACTAGCTCTCAACAGCTGGAAGGAACCCCTTCAGGGGCTATAACGACAATGTGGTCTGTTCCTGTTTGTTCTTCCGGGATAATACCCGGTAAATCTTATGTTGGAACTCAAAAAATTGATCCGTTTGGAGGTCAATTTGGGCAATCCGGTCCTCAAGGTTTAACAATTCCTTTCAGTACCGGATCACCACCGTATGGGGGGCAGTATGCCTTTTCATTACCCCCTCTGGGAGGTTACCCATACGGGAGTTCACAACAGTATTCAGGTTATACTGGAATTCCGACAAGTGGTTGGGTACCTATGCTACCCCAGCAACCAAGAGTTGTGTATTCTATGCAACAATGTGTACCTGTGACGAACATCCCGACAACACCAGCGATTGTAACCGTGTCGCAAGTTCAAACGATGCCTGTTGTATGTCAACCTCAGATTTCTCAGGTTGGAATGCAACAGCCCCTTGACCCTGTGACTCAACCACAATCGCCAACTGGCGGGGCGACACAAGTACAAACGGGTACCATTACCCCACATCTTGGTCCAACGGTTAGTATAGCACAACAGCACATGGCTTCACAACTGTGGCTGGTGCAATACCAACAACCACAATTCCAGCAAGTGTACCAAGGTTCTAAACAGCAGATCTTTGCGAACAGTGGACAACCGTATATCCAAAACGGTCAAAATCAACCACTTTACAGTGGTGTAGTCCATCAACCGTATCAATCATACCAACATCAATTACATTATGCTGGTATGCAAAGACCAACTGCTCAGGCAATTCCATCGTATCCTGGGTATGCTTCACCTAATCTGAGTCAACAGTTACCATTCGTGGCAACTCTAGAGTTACCCGATTTACATCGGTTGACGAACGATCCGATTGCTTATGCCCCTTGGTGGCCAGCGATTCCTCACAAACTTCCTTCAGACATTCCTAAATTCAATGGAAATCCAGGTGAAGACCCATCGAATCACGTGATGACCTTCCATCTATGGTGTTCATCGAACACTCTAAATGATGATTCGATAAGGCTTCGCCTCTTTCAGAGGACATTGATAGGTCCAGTGGCTAAATGGTATATTGAATTGCCAAGAGCCTCTTTCGAAAATTTCAGCTCCTTAGCCACGATTTTCTTAACCCATTTTCAATTACCAATAAGGTATGAAACGGGAACAGAAATATTAACCAACTTCAAGCAGACAACTGCCACCCATATATCTGATCATATACATGAGTGGCGTCGTCGTCGTAGCATGGTGAAAACATACGTTCCCGATCAGCTGTTAGCTGAATGGTTTATAAAGTCGTTACTTCCTGCTATAACGGAAGATGTGGCAAAGGGGGGAGTCGTAACAGAGGAGCAAGTTATAGCTCGTGCACAGTATCTGGACTTAGTTTATACTCAGTCCGGCACGCTCTACGACAAAATACCTGACGCTCCTAGACCGGAATTTTCAATTCCTCCTCCTCCTAAATCCAATAGTGACTCTCATGCCGGTGATGGCGTGATTGGCACGGAAAACGCGAAATCGATGAAGGCTTCGTCTAAGAAAGCCCGTAAGAATTTGGATCAAAATGCAAAAGAAGAAATTCTTGCTTCGGAAGTAAATGCCGTATCAGCAGATAGAGGCAAAGAAACCAATCAACCAGGAAGCAAGAAGAAGCAAAACAAAGGGAAGAAGAAGAAACAGGGTGAGTCATCTCCTGGAAAAAATTCTTCAAACCCTCCTGGGAAAGGGAAACCAAAAAGTCCATGTATGATATGTGACGAATAGGATCACTGGACAAGGGATTGTCCCTACAAAGCTGAGTTGAAGAGGTTCTTTAAAAGTTCCCAAACCTCAGCTGTGTTGACTGATCCGTTTCCCAACCCAGGTCAAAATATGGTTGATAGTGGAAATGCTTCCCCGTCACAAGTGCTTATGTTGTCGATTTCAAAACAGCAAAATGATGCTTTGATTTCGACAAGGAACAAAGATTACGGGAATCCTCAGCTGTCGAACGACAAAGGTAAAGATCAACCAAGTAGTTCGACAACAACTTCGACAGAAGTTGTACCACCCATCATTCCTGAATTAACAATAAAACCGCCAAAGGGAGTAGTACACAAGTCGACATTTAATCCTCGCGCTAGGGCGGCGCAGCATTATAACATAGTGGAAGATTTGGCCCAATCGCCATCCGCCATGTCGACTCTTGAGGTATTACAAAATTGCCCATCCCAAAGGCAGGCTTTGTTATCGGCTATTGGTGGGGTTGATCCTAAGGATTCCAATCTTGTATCTTTTGATCACAAAGGATACGATCCTCAGTTACCAGCTCAACTAGCTTTCCTTATTCAAGTGAAAACCCTCAACAAAACTGTTCACAGAACAATTATTGATGAGGGAGCATCTACATGTATTATGTCGATGAGTTGCTGGAAAGCATTAGGATCTCCAACCTTGTCGCAATCTTCGACGACGTTAAAAGCTTTCGACGGAAGGACATATACCCCGTACGGTATCCTTAATAACTTGAAGGTTGAACTAGGAGGAAAAACAGTAGAAATTGATGTTGAGGTCATTGATGGAAATCTTGACTACAACATCCTACTGGGTAGACCATGGATTTATGCCATGGCAGCTGTTGTGTCGACTTATTTTAGGAAGATCTCATTCCCGTTTGAAGGAGGGATTACGGTCGTCGACCAACAGAACTTCCTCCCTAATGGTTCACAATTTACAGGAAGCATTCCCATGATCCATGAGAGCAACCATTCGCTTCAAGATATCGGAGTAGGATTATTGAAAGACCCCACATTGATGGGAACTTTCGCACTACCACCTCCTATTTACATAGGAAATATACCGTTTGTAGCAAACTGCAACATGATATCTTCCACGAAGGTCGCAAAAGACAAGGTCGACATGGATCATGCAGTTGTTTTGCCCCCAAGCCCTTTAGAAATATTGTAGCAATCAATGTTTCAAGCATGGGAGGCGAACCCAAATCAACGCTCATCAAGCGTTTGGGTAGATAGGTCTAGAGAATATGGAACCCCATTAGATCCTTGGTCGAAAGTACATGGGACAGACGAAGGAATCTTACAATCAATGTTGATTGAGGGGACTCCATGGAATGATCACCACCATCATTCCCTTCTTCCGGAATATGAAGAAGATACTCAACGTGACCTTTATCACCCTTCAGTTTTTGAATTCCTAACAAATACTGTAAATACGGTGGATTCCGAGCGAAACTTATCCAATATTGAAGAGACTATAGCCATAAATATCTCGACTAAAACAAATGTTGTAGAGAATATTTATGTCGGCAAAGGTTGTTCCCCTTCAGAACTGGAAATATATAACGCTCTTTTTCGCGAATTTAGAGATGTCTTTGCTTGGTCATATGATGAAATGCCAGGCATTGACTCGAGTATCGTTGAACATGAAATTAAAATGTATCCTGATGTCAAACCAGTAAGACAATGGCTTCGGCAGGTGCACCCCAAGAAAGCCGCTGCCATTAAGGCAGAAGTTGAAAAACTTCTCCATGCTGGATTCATCTACCCGGTTCCTCTAACCGATTGGGTATCGAATATTGTCCCTGTTATGAAAAAACAAGGGACGATTAGAGTGTGTGTCGATTATAGGGATGTAAACCAAGCTTGTCCGAAGGACAACTACCCTACACCCTTCATCGACCAGATAATTGATGAATGCGCCGGATGTGAAATCTTTTCATTTATGGATGGATTTTCCGGGTATAATCAAATAAATATCCGCCCGCAGGACCAGTCAAAGACTGCATTTATTTGTCCGTGGGGCACATTCGCTTATCGAAAATTACCCTTTGGTTTAAAGAACGCAGGGGCGACGTTTCAAAGGGCAATGAATTATGCCTTCCATGACATCAAGAACATTGTTCAACCTTATCTCGACGACCTTCCGGCTCATTCGCGAAAGCGGACTGATCATCCGCAACATTTAAGAGCGATATTTCTACGTTGCCGACACTACAAGATATGACTCAATCCACACAAATGTGTGTTTTGCGTCAGTTCTGGTCGTTTACTTGGCTTTGTAGTCTCTAAGGATGGGATTCGTCTCAACCCCTGCAAGGTTCAGGCAATCATTAATTTGCCCCCACCTTCAAATTTGCTTCAGATTCAGAAACTCCAAGGGAAAGCAAACTTTCTGAGGAGGTTCATTCCAAATTACGCAGAACTTGCTAAAGGTTATACTCGTCTTTTGAAAAAGGATGTACCTTTCGTCTGGGACCAGGTGGCGCAAGCTTCCTTTGATGCTCTGAAATATTGTCTAGTAAAAGCATCATTAATGTCCGCCCCGGACTATCAAAGAGATTTTAACCTGTATCTGGCTGCAGCAGATACGACCGTTGCGATGGTTTTAGTTCAAGAAGTCGATGGAATTGAACATTCTATATATTATTTAAGTAAAAACTTAAATGATACAGAAAGTAAATATTCTTATGTTGAAAAACTAGCGCTTGTAGCTGTTCAAGCGATTCAAAGGTTTCGACATTATGTCCTCTTTCGGAAAACTACCATTTTGTCAGATTGCAACCCCATGACTTATATACTCTCGCGACAGTTGCTGGGGGGCAAATATTCGAAATGGATAGCGATCCTTCAAGAGTTTGATCTGGAATTTGTAAAATCCAAATCAAAGAAAGCTCTAGTTTTCGTGGAATTATTGTGCGATCTCCCATCGTCGTCCAACGATGAAACATCAGAAGAGTCAATCGTAGAAGAAAGTTTGTTTATGATATCTACAAGCGATGAGTGGTATGGAGATATCATAGTTTATCTCCAAACCCAAAAATTCAGGCCTAACACCTCTCAGTCTGAATAGAAACGTATACGATACCAAGCAAAAGACTACATGATCGTCGGTGATACACTTTACCGTCGTGGTATCGATACAGTTCTGAGGAGGTGCCTTACCCATGAGGAGGCTGAAAAAGCCCTGAATGAGTGTCATTCAGGCGCGTGTGGGGGGCATCAATCTGGATATGCAACAACACAAAAGATCTTGAGAGCGGGATACTTCTGGCCAACCATGTTCAAAGATTGCATAATCGCAGTCAGAAGTTGCCACGCTTGTCAAATTTTTGATAGAAAAACCAGAAGACCACCCGCACCTTTACAGCCAATAGTTGCTGTTGGGCCTTTCGCCAAGTGGGGCATCGATTTCATGCAATGTAACCCCACCTCGACCGGGGGGCATGGGTATATTATAGTCGCTGTGGACTATTTTACCAAATGGGCCGAGGCGATGCCTACATTGGATAACACTGGTGAAACAGCTGCCCTTTTCTTTTTCAATCATGTAGTCGCCAGGTTCGGCGTACCACAGGCTATAGTTACAGATCATGGATCGCATTTTCGCAATCACATGATGGTCGAATTAGCTTCCAAGCTAGGGCTATCTCACGACAGCTCTAACCTGTATTATCCGCAAGCCAACGGACAAGTTGAAGCAATCAACAAGGTCCTGAAGCGTATGTTGCAAAGGATGATCGGGGTTCATAAAAGAAAGTGGCACCTAATCCTGTATTCAGCCTTGTGGGCCTACCGAACGTCGGTAAAGAACGCGACCGGGTTCACACCTTTCCAACTGGTGTACGGCCTGGAAGCAGTCTTACCAATCCAGTGCGAAATTTCGTCGCTTAAACTCGCAATTGATCTCCTCCCCGGAACTTCAGAAGAAGAGGCTCGTTTCTTGGAATTAATCCAATTGGATGAAACCCATTGTGATGCCGCTTTGGCTAACGAAGCCCATAAGAAACGAGTCAAAGCGCAGTTCGACAAAAATGTCAAACCCCGTGTCTTCTCAGATGGTGATTTGGTCTTGCTTTATGACCAAGAATCCGATAAATTGGGAGCAGGAAAATTCAAATCCTTATGGATGGGCCCCTATATTGTTAAAAGGGTGTTAGAAAAAGGAGCCTACGAGTTAATGGATTATGACGGAATTCCACTGGCGCAGCCCCGCAACGGGTTGTACCTCAAGCGTTACTATGCTTAATAGTAACCTGCGTGCTTTTGTTGTATTTTGTTTTCGCTAAAGTATTTGTTCTGGTCAAGTGATCCACTTTTTCATTTGTTGCAGATGTCGAACCTTCTGGAGACATGTGTTGGATATGCCGACAGAGCGAGTCGTATTTCGCGGAACCTATCCTCCGTAGCCTGGGCCATTTTTGATCCAAGCGGCGAGTTAGTAAGTTTCAGAGGTGTATGTATTGGGCAATCAACGAATAACATCGCTGACTATAGCGCGTTGATAGAACTACTCTCTGATGCCATCACTCGTGGCATATGCCGACTAATTGTCAGGCTAGACTCACAGCTCGTAATACTACAACTCAATGGTATATATTCTGTTCGCAATCCAGCTATTTATCGCATGTACCTAAGGGTTAAGATTTTGGAAAGACAATTTGATTCAATTCAATATCAACATATTTCCAGAAACTTAAACACATTAACCGACTCATTAGCAAATTATGTGTTAGATAGACATTTACGACATTTATAAAAGAGACACATCATCAATGATTGTACATATGGATCATATACCTCAACCAGAATAAAACTCGAAAATCAAAATATATATAAGCTATTTATCGTTCATACATAATAATCTGTAACCAAGACAAAATCGGTCATATGACCCAAAAACTCAAAAGTGCTACGGGGCACCCTAGCCTAGTGGTGCTCATGATAGTACGTCACGGCCTGTGCAATCATGCGCAAGAGACGAGTCCATCGTCTAGGCACACCAGTAGTATGTCGCTGCAGCTGTAAAGGTAACTCATCAATCCTCACATCGGGAATGCCGAGAGTAAGGCTCTCAACCTGCTCCTGCACAGCTGTAAGGGTCTCAGCATCGTCAAGGTCGCGGAAAATAACTCTCCCAGCAGGCTCCACTGCCGGGGCAGCGGCTAGCGGTCTCGGACGAACTGCCGGACGAACAGGACCAACATCTACATGCACCCAAGAGTATGATTAAAAGTCTTGATAGAATAAAGCACAACAACATTATGAATAAGAGCAGTAAACAATGATATGGTCAAAGAGTTTACCAATAGCACCCCACTGTTCGCCATCCGGTAGCACCAAATCCGGATCACCTCGGAAATCCATACCCACATATGGATACTCGGAAAAGACCATCTCCTGGCGCTCGAACCACCTGAAGAAGGCATCAGTGAAAGTAATCTGAGGTCGACCAGCATGCCTAGACATATGATCGACCCATCTCTGCATGCGTGGCTCGGTCGGAGAAGGCAAGTCGAGTATAATATACTGAGGCTGCATCAGTGGGATTTTCTCCAAGGCGAAGGCAGTCAGAATAGAACCAAATCATAAGTTCTTCAGCTTCCCGTCCTTTACCTTGGTCAATTGACTTTTCATCTGAACAAGTACTGCATCACACCAGTTGAATACTTTCGGTTGGAGACACTCCAAGGCGTGCTGCACATAAGATCTGTTGGCAACATGTAAAGCTGCGCTACCGGCCATCCTACCAATGGTATACAGAATGGACCTGAGAGACCTGTCAGTAATCTCACGGATAACAACCTTGCCGTCTCTGCTCGGCTGGGAACCTTCCCTGCAATACTGGCGGACATAATCTCTCACGGAGTCAGTCCCCCGGGCCGTACCTGACAAAGAAATGGGGGCACCTCGCCTTGACAATCCAGTCAAGAAGTAAATGTCTACTATGGTCAAGGGGATGGATTTTCCCCTAATCTGGAATACTTGGTTAATGGGATCCCAAGCATCAAGCATATACTGCAGCAAAGTGATCTGTGCTCTCATGCTAGAGATACGGAAAAACTTCAACAGGCCACAGTTCCGCAGTGCGTTCACCATGACAGGGTCATGGAGGGCAATCATGTCCTCCTCTTCATGTTCTCGTTCTCGCCATGTAAGGGACATTTTGTTCAAAGGTCCTTGCAAAACAAACAAGAGAAGGAGTAAGTTCCTGAGTTTGATGAGAAACTAGCAAAAATTCATCAAAAAAATGAGCTAAAAACTCAGTTTTCTGAGGCCAACGCAGGCAGAGAGTGTCCTACCTGCGTTGAAGGTCAGGTTGCCTTAAGGCAGCTTGACATTCAACGCAGGTTTCGAATGGGAAACCTGCGCTGAAGTTAGGGCGCCCTGGCAAAACCCCTGAGGCTCAGAAAAGCTGGGAAACAGGCACATAATAGAAAAAGTAAACCATGAAAAGAAAGAGCTAGGGTTTAGCTCCTACCTGGTCCAGACGGCGCCGAGAATCGTCCACAGAATCTCCCGAAATCAGCTGGTGAAAATCAAGGGGGAAGAGGCACCTCCAAAGCTCCAACAAACCAAGTGCAAATGAAATGGTAAAATGAGAGGTAAAAACACCTTTTAATGGCTTTTTATGTAGTTCAAAGCGAAATATTAGGGTTATAATCTCATTTTCATGCAAATATTATTCATTTCTAACAAAGTTTGTTGCAGCAGTTGAGAATGCAGTACTATCCTTGAAAAGAGAAAAGCTATTTATGGTAAAAATCAAAATTTGACTATAGAATCGAGCAGTTTTAGCATAAAGTTCATGCTCGTTAAAAAATAAACGCAAGATCCGAGCAGTTTTAGCACATAGTTCATGCTCGTTAAAAAATAAACATAAGATTGAGCAGTGTTTTGGCGCATTCAAGCTCGTTAAAAAATGAACCCATCCCGGTAAATAACCATTGAGTATGTAACCTGATCAACCATAAAAGCCTTGGTCGTGTTTTGTGCACCTGCCACCTCCACTTTCATTTGGCTGATCGTTCACCTCCATATGATTGTTTACCCATTTTGAGGAATAGCTGCGAAGAGTGATTTCACCTAGCCATCCTTGTGACACTGCCGTGATTGGAAAATTCCAACCTGTACCTGGAATCAGTTGCTATCCCTGTTTATCACTCGTTCCTCAAAAGACGAGTCTTCTTTAAGCTCTTTTCATCTGACTCGTAAAATATGAAAAGATTGCCGAGTTTTGGCCTTCCAGCTCGTTAAAGGACCGGAAGAGCTATCCCTCCTCTAGATTTTAATCTTTTTGGACCTGAGGGATTATTGCACAAAAAGGTCGAGCGCTTGTTTTATTCGGCTCGTTAAAGTTATCGAAAACTCATCCCTTCTGTATTGTTTTATACTTTTTCGGACTTAAGGGATTAGATGACGAAAAAGGGATTTTGGAGTTAACTTTATGTACCTTTTCAGACTCTCTAAAAATGAAAAGCGCCGAGTTTTCCTTGTCGTTAGACTCGTTAAAATGATTAAATAGCGACAAACTTGTCTTTAGACGAGAACGAGTTTCCCTATCGCTAGGCTCGTTAAAACATAGCGATGGGCTTGCCTGAAGGGCAGGTTATAGAACAAGCATATGTTATCCTCCTCAAGCTTGACAAAAATAAAGAGGTACTGGTTAGCAATGACTGGGGAAAAATTGGGAAAGATCAAGAAAACTTTGACGGTAGCAGGTCGCTCTTGAACATGACACTTTTCCTCCGTATCACATTCGGGTTGGGTTGTTTCATTCACTGGTCACATCACCATGGTCTTGCCATACCATCCATATTTGGGGTAATGCTACCGATCCATCGCATCAGTGTCGCCATATGTTCAAGAGAAGTCGTTCAGAAAGAGTCAACCGGGTCCCATCCACTGCCATACATTATCCTTCATCCATTCATGACCGCCACCCTGAATCATATGTCACAGATTGTTTTCACCTCCATTAAAATCATTAGCTCCGTTCCGTGTCACTGATGTGGGATTCATTAAGGCCCTCCTTTGATGGATCACTCCTTGTCGACATCAGCTCATTATCCAAGGAGTTGATCTAGGAACAACCCCTTCAGTACTTTGAAGCTTGCATGCCTCAATGGCAAGTTTCTCACTTCCGGTGACAGGTATACATCAATGACCTTCGACCAGAAGATTTTGCGTGGTGTTCGACGCCAAGTCCTTTATTCACACCACGTGAATTGTACTGCAGTACCTTGAGGGTCATTATCATTATCGGTGATTCCTCTCGCGCTTGTTAACGGTTTACATCATTGACCGGTAATCAAGCGATGTCTTTCCATGTTCGACTTCAGCGCAATTCTCACATGGATCGACTTGTACTTAGAGTGAAGATCGAACGAGTTTGAAGACCCCAGATCTAGTTTCATCCATCCGGGCTGCGATATATATTCAGGAAAAATAAAGACATTTGACATGTACATCGTTGCAGCAGATGATCATCCTACTCAAAGGATGATGATTTTCACCAAAATTATCAGTCTACCATCAGACGATCGTCTATTCTATGTAAAAAAATGAATTTATAAAGCTGAGCATGGGAATGACCGCCTCAGCTAGATCATGAAAGCAGTATGAATCATAATGTATTGTATTGTAATTTATTACAGGTCTCCTCCCAGCAGATGGATGAACTTCGGACCCTCATGGATAAAGCATTTCACCCGATAAACGGCCTCATACTTTAGGGGGAAACTGTTATAGACATTTTTGTGCCTTGCATCACTGAGCATGAAATGTCAATAATCAAGGGATCCAAAGTCCCTAAACATGTTGTTCTTACCCCTAGAAGAACAAGGCCAAGTAACCACAGCAATTCACAAAAGTTATCCACCTGAAAACACTCAAAAACAAGGCAATTCTGGATCATGTCAACTGCTCCACTGAGCATCTGCGCTGAATGTCAACTGCTCCACTGTCTACCTGCGTTGAATGTCAACTGAAAAGAAGGCTACCTGCGCTGGGCGAGTTTGGACAAGTGGCAGAGTCATTTATCAAGGTGTCAATGCCCAGGAAGCTTCCAAAATGACACTTAGATCAGGGAATTCGACTAGTGATGAGTAAGAGGTTCCAAATCTCCAAGTGGAAGCAAGAACCTCCAAGTGGACTCAAGAACTGAAGTGGGAGAGGACACTAGTCAGTCTCAGACCAGTCTCAAGCTGACTCATCCTCTCTCCAATAACCCTATATATAGATCTCTCTCCATGAGGTCTAGGGAGGCTGGAATCTTGTGAATGTAAAGAATTGCTGTTGGTTTGAGTTTAGAACTATTGGGTGATTTGCTTTGAAGGATGTGAAGAGGAGATTTCTTTCTGCTGGGAAGGTGATGCTGGATTGGGCCTCTTATGGTTGTATCACTTCCTGAACCTTACTTCTTCCATTAATAAAGCATTTGAGGTTCTTCTATATGCATGTGTCTCAATGGTGTATTGTTATACTTGTGTATTTGATTTATTCTAATCCTTGAATCAATTATGAATGTATGCTTCTTGTAGTTTCCCTCTCTTGCCATTTTGCAGGATCTTGGTGTAGCTGGGCCAGTGAAAGAGCAAGGAGTTGGGGGCAAGCAACAAGGAGAGAAGATTGGATCAACCATTAGCGAAAGACATCGGTTAGTGGATCTCTTTCTCCCCTCTTTTACATCTCATAAAGAAGTAATCTCAGATAGCTTTTCTTTGATTTTTGCTAAGGAACTATCACCCTTAGAGTGGGATAGGGTCATTCCATATTGGATACTTTTCCCAACAACAGTTATGAAGAGATGAAACACTATTTCATGTGTGAATTGTAGTCTAACCAATATTAAGTTGAACACTGGTATTGTAATACATGAAATTTCATGTAATATAATTTACGTGGTTGAAATTATTTATAGTTGTATTTGATATTATTTAGTATTGTAATAAACATATGTAACTTTGTGTTTTCACATTAGATAAACATGTGCATTGTATGACATTTTTTTAATTTAGTAACAAAATCATACTAATTAATTTATGTTGACTAAAAATGAACACATAAAATCAATCTAAACCTACTAAATTAATAGTTCATATTGGTTAATGATGAACACAAATCAAATGAATATATGACTAGATTAGTCGCGTATAATAATTATTAATGAAATTAAATGAAATAAATATAAACTACTAAATCAGTTGTTTATATAATGAATATGAAACTACCAAAAAAGAATAAATGAAGACTGCAAATGATAAATTTGTGATTACAAATGATGACCAAATTTTGCATATATATGACTATTAGTAGCTAATTTACGGTACCTTATAACACGACGAAAAATTAGTCATATTTCTTTGGTCATTAATTGGTTTCATACGATGACTAAAATTTGCATATATACGACTATTAGTAACTAATTTACAATATCTTATAACACGACCAAAATTTTGGTCATATTTCTTTGGTCACTAATTGGTTTTCTCGGATGATGATATAGTAATATATTTTGTTGTATATTTGGTCATTTATTGTGACAATTAATGACTAAATAAATGAATAAATTAATGACCAAATTTATGACTAAATATACCACTAGATGATAAAATTGAGACAACCAATTAATGACTAAGTTACAAATGACTAAAAGTTGGTCGTGTTATAAAATATTGTAAATTAGCTACTATTGGTCACTGACTGAAAAATGGTCATTTATATGCAAATTTTAGTTCTTTTTCTCTAACTAATTAGCCATTTTGTATTATTGGATGATTTGGAACACTTTGATGGATAGCTAAAGTTCCAAAATGATGTTCATTTCCCTAATGCGACAAAAGTACGTGTAACATTGTGTAGCTTGTAAAGTAACTCATTCTGGGGATTATAGTAAATTGTGATGCATCCATCACCTGCATGAATCTGGATCTACAATTGTTGAAACACCTCCTTGAATTCCTCGTCCTCTATACATGCTTCTTTGTATGCATCATGAGTGAAAGCCTCCATGTGCATCAAAGTTCCCAAAGCTATAACTTTTTCTGTGGGTGGTCTTGAAATCATGTCATTCAACTTGTTTATGTTTCCATTCTTATACTTGATTACTAAGTGAAACTATTGTAAGAACCCCATCCACTTGTAGTGTCTTGTATTTTGTAGATTACTTTGAGCCTTTAGGTACTATATGGCTTGGTGATTTATCAGGATGATGGTATCCTTTCCCTTCAGATAGTGTTTCCACTTTTTGACAAATTATACTAATGCATAGAGCTCATTGTTGTAGGTAGGGTAGTTGAGGATTTCCCCATGTTTTGCAGGCAATCCTTACTATGGACAGAAACGGTCCTTCTAGTCCTATGGTAGGATATAGCAACAAAGTAGAAAAATATGTGCAAACTTTCCTAGTTTATATCAGAAAATACAAAGGAAGATAGATGACCTACCTCACTATGATGCTAACACCCATTGATGTCATTCTTGGTCTTCTCACCTCCAAGTTCAATCCTCTCTACACCATTGTGGATGAATAACTGCAAGGAAGATCAAACAAAGATTACAAAGGCATACATAGCATAATTCATTCTAACATAAACTATGTGACAGATCAAAGAGTATCACACTAAATGAGTAATGATTTACACACTTATGGAAAGCAAACACATAATTTATTATTAATAGAAAGTAAGGGAAGCATAAAATCACTTAATCCTTGATGTTTGAATCCTCCTTTGGATGAGTTTCCAAGTCCTAGCCTCAACCTTCAAGCACTCCTTTCTCCTTAGAAAAATGGGCAGCATTTGGACATAGTTTTAGCATAGGAAGGAAACCAAGCAATAGCTAACCAACAACTAACTAAAAGTAGATGGTAGGGGTTTGATTTATAGGGAAGGAGAGGGAGTTGAGGATCCATAAAAGGAGGGAGAGGTTCCACATTTCAAGGGGAAGATCCATGAAATTAGGATCAATAACCAGGAATGAGAGGTCTTGTTATAATCCTCATTTAAGTGTAACCAACTCACCATTCTCGAGACTTATAGTAGGAGAATCTTCTCCTCCATTTTAGGAAAAATTTCCTGAAGAGGGTCAGTACAAATTTTCTTATCAAAAGGCGCGCTACCAGTGCTAGTCACTAGTTAGACAAAACGTTAACATCACGGGCTTGTCCGCTAAAAGTAGCGTTGGGCTTGCAAAATAAGGTTTTGGAAATTTTCTTTAGAATTTATTCAAGGTAAGCCTTCTTCTTCCTTCAAGGATTCTTCTGAACATGTTTCATGGTGAGTAAATTATTTTTGACAACTTTCATCACTTTGCGATGATTGTGACATTAACGACACAAAGTGTGGCACTTAGGATATGAAATTGGGAGTGCGAAAAAATATTTTACAACAGATGCCCCCCTAAAGCATGAAGTTAGAATGGGAAGTGATGGTTGAAATGATTTACAAATCAAGGGAAGGACTTTGGAGAACCACCGTCAAGAGACCTACACATCAAACATAATACAATATATCTGACATCTCTAGCGTAAGTATGCTCAAAGTGTAAGCATTGAACAATACATAGATCCACGGCATGGACGCAACCATCTGACTAGAAAAGATCATGTGCATGGATCCATGGCATGGACACAGTCATCTAAATAGAAGGGATCATGTGTATGAATCCACGGCATGGACACAACCATCCGAATAGAAGAGATAATGTGTACAATCATGAATACTTAATAATTCCACGTAGCCTGGATTTATCAGATGAAATCCAAGACCTTCATCTTCGTTTCAACCTAACCACTGTATGAATCCCACCATGTAAATACAGATGTTAAAGTCAAACATGGCAAAAACCACTTGATTACCGATCAATTATGTGAACCGTTAATAGGCAGGAGAGAAACCACCAATAATGACAATGGCTCTCAAGGTACAACAACACAATCCACGAGTGTGAACAATGAAGTTGAAGTCAAACACTCACATAATCATTCGGTCAAAGGCCAATGATGTGTACCTATCATCGAATGAAAAGAACCCGCCATTGAGGCATGCAAGCTCTAAGGTAATGAAAGGGTGTTTCTAGATCATCTTCCTGGATAATGAGTTGGAGTTGACAGGAAGTGATCCATTGAAGGAGGGTCATAATGTTTCCCACATCATCAACATGAAACATAGGATTTAGCAGAGTTGGTAAGAGTGATTCAGGATTGTTGTAGAAATTTCAAATAGGGTATAAGCAGTTTGAACTACATATAAGACTTCTCTTGAACATATTGGTGACATGACTCTGGAATTTGGAAGCCTTTGACTCAACATAGGATCAGAGGTCATGATGACAATATGATATAATTGGATGTGAGGAAAATGGATTCCAAAAACCCAGAAAGAAAAGTGATGAAGTGAGGATAACCCAAACCTGACATGAGCAACAAATAAGTGTCATGTTCAAGAGCGACATGTTTCCTTTATACGAAATAAAGGAGATGTGTACTTTCATTTTTCCCCACTATTTCTAGTGAGTACCTCATTATTATTTTTCTCAAGCTTGAAGAGGATACCATATGCTTGAATCCATCCTAGTATTTCTAATGATCCCTAGGAAGGAGTAGCTTAGTATCATCATGGTGACAAGTCCTTCATCATTTCAATTTTATGAGTTCAGCGAAAGGGTAACTCGATGTATTTTTCATGTTTAGGTAGTTTGAAAAAGAGGAAAAAAGAAAACTCAAGAGGTCCCCTTTGGTAGATAGTATCTTGAATCTAAAAAGGTAGAAAACAATATTCAAGAGAACCTATTAGCCACGTGTGACCAAGGTATTCCTATTTCGTAGTTAGTTTATCTCAGTCTGGAAAAGGGTGAAACTTATACTGAGTAGACCTCTTTTCATTTACTTTTACCAATTCAAAAAAACAAGTGCTCAACAATCTTTTCATATTTTTGGAGTCTAAAAAGAGCTAAAAGAGGACTCCTCCAAGAAGAATGGGCGGTATAAAAGGATAGCAATTGGTTCTGGTCATGATGGAACTTCTCAAAACATGTAAAGGTCAAGATGTTGTTTAATGGTACCACTCATCGCAGATGTTCCTCAGGAAAGGGTAAAACAGCTAAGTGAAAGCATATGATCGGCCAAGGAGATGGTGACGATGGAATGAAAACACCAAGGCTCATTTGGCAAAAACAGGTTGATAAAAATGGTAATTACGAGAGGTAAAGTGGGAATAGTTTCATTTTTACACAAGCATGGAACATGGAAAACTATGCTTGAGTACACTTGAAGATGGTTTCATTTTTTCACAAGCTTGAAACATGGGAAAAAACTATGCTTGGATTTGGTTTCATTTTACACAAGCTTGAAACAAAGATAAACTATGTTTGAGTTTGGTTTGCATGCCCCAAGAATAATGACTCAATTCAATGTACATGCCCCCCAAGATTCATTTCATTCACCTAAGTAGACTACTGGTTACTAACAGGTCGATGGAATGAAGGTTCACTTATGATATCAATTGAAAGACTCAACTAAGAATTTAGGATATCTTATCAAATACTCAAATTGGCAGGGGATTTGTTTCATTTTTTAATGAGCTTGACACAGGAAAAGAACCATGCTCATGACACCTTGTTTCATTTTTTAACGAGCTTGACACAAGTAAGGAATTATGCTCATGACACCTTGTTTCATTTTTTAACAATCTTGACACAAGAAAATGACCATTCTCATGGGGACCTATTTCATTTTTTAACGAGGTTGACATAGTAAAATAACTCTCCTCATGGTACCTTGATTACGACCTATAAGAGGTCATAGCTTCCAAGAGGTTCTCATCACATCGGAGAACAATGCTCTAGAAGGGATACATGTTAAGGGATCTAATGAAAAGATCAGGTTCCAATGCCCCCAGTACATGATGTACTATATCACTGACTAGATCATCAATAGACGTAGGCACGGAACAAGTGGACACATAATTAACCTGTGGTGGGGGCAATGCTACTTGCATACACGGACCATTTAGGGAAGATAGTTGATCGGGAGTCAAATTAGTACCAACGAACAAAAGTTGATCAATGGCCACAATTCTTCTTTTCTTGCGGGAAACATATGACACGAAAGAGAGGAGAGACAAGATCTCCCATGACATAAACATAGTCATGACCGAGGAGTAAATTAAAATCCAAAATGACTTGGACAATCATCACGCTGAGAAAGACAATTTTTCCTCCCAAAGTAATAGGAAACTTTGGAAAGATCCCTAAGGGTTGATTGGTTCCTCTATTAAAATCTAACATACTCTTGGAAACGGGCACAAGTTGCGGAGAACGTAAAGCTTTCAAGTAGTTAAGAACAAAATACTAACAGATGCGCCTTCATTTATGATGTGCCAAGTACGGGTATATTATAAGCTTGTACCGTGGTTTGAAAGGGCACATAGGAAGGAATATTATATCCTTCTAGTCGACTCCAACCAAAGAAATTAGATAAACTACTTGGAGAGGGTGCCATCGGAATGGGATGACTTCCCTCTTATGTTATGAGAATAGGAGGATCCCCCCCCCCTGTACCGTGGGAATAGGAGGATCGCCCCCCCCCCCCCCCCCCTCTTGTACCATTGGAATAGGAGGATTGCCCCCTATACCATGGGAACAAGAGGATTTCCCCCTGATTCTTTGTAATATAAAGAAACCAGAATAAATTGAGCGGTACGAACTTCACTCTTTACAGGATAGATACAATCAACTGAAAGCAGAATCGGGTCAACCATTTTTTTGACCAATGGTTGGTCGGAAACAAACTCATGAGATTCACTTTTAGAGAGAGTGGGATTGACCATAGATGAGTTCTGATCAATCACTTGATCAACTAGTGGAGGATCAAGGGAAATATTATGATAACTAGTTGGAAGATGAGGTTGAGAAGCGGTAAGGTTATCCAACACGTTAGAGGCTTCATCCATATAAGGACAAAGGTGAATAGGATGATTTCCTTCACATAACCTATAGGGAAATTTGACTTTTCCCTTTTTCCCATGGGATTTACTGTCACTACTTGAAGTTTTATCACCAACACGATCTCCAGAGGCTGATGACAAAGGTCTACGTGAACCTGTGGACCACACCTCTAATATCTTGGTAACACCAGGACATTCTCAAAGAAGTTGGTCACCCTTACAAATTTTGCAAGGGAATTTCACTTTATGGGGTTGATTGGAAGATTTTTCAACATCAGTTGAATCTATAGAAATGGTTTCTTGGTTGGCCCTTTGTTTAATTTTCTTCTTATTAATCTTCATTTTCTTCTTCCTCTTATCCACCTGGTTACTAGCTTGCAGTCTTTGACCAGACAAACAGGATGAAGAGGAAGAAGACCGAACAAGCCAAGAAGGTAGAGAGTCAACTTTAGGCTCAACCAGAGGTTGATACTGTTCAGGTGGAGCAGATCCCGATTGAGGACCAGTTTGTAAATTTGAAACCATAGGGGTCGAAAATAAAAAAAAATGTAAAACGAATGGTAAACCTAGGAAGGGACAATGTTACCATATAGGGAGCACCAACATTTCCAAAATAAGGAAAAGAACTAGGATTCTTGTTAGAGGGGTTTCCCTGGTTGGTGAACTTGAGAACTGTTGCCATCAGAGTTAACCTAAGATCTACTAAGAAGTATTTCCATGGGAGGGATGTTGTTTTGTGGTCAATTAATTGATTTTAGAAATTAAAAAAAAGGAAATAAATCAAAAAGGGGTAACTAGGCATAAAGGTTTACCAAACAACTGTGAACTGCAATAGAGACCTTGGCAAACCAAGGACTTAACGTATGACAGCTAATCTCCTCAAATGTTGTGTGCGATGTATCACAGTACACAAGGCGACAGACTCGATTACCTATGGATGGATAGCAACCTATTGGGGACTCCCAAACTATACGTGATGGTACGTGGGAGTGCAGTTCGTAGTAGAGTTGTCTAATGTGTACTCGTTGGATGAGAGCGTTCCCATATACTTACCATGTGTGGAGTGCCTCTGATATACCCAAAAGTACTAGAGAATGATCCTATACACTTCTGTACATGGAACGAGATTTCATCCCCAGGATACAATGCTAGAAAACAATGATAGTTGCTACGTATAACGACGTTGGAACACGTATCTAGCCTCGACCTCTAAATGTTTTCGTTAATGTTCCAAATGATCCTTAGGTTAATTGAGCTAAACTTTAACGTTGATCTTGGATTAAGTTTCAGTTTTAAAGCTCAAAGATCGATGTCACCTGAAAACACCTATGATGCAACTAGTAAGAAAAAATGTTTCTTTTCATTTCGATGAAAGCTATCTAGTGTAGGGAGAAAACACAAACATTGATGCAACAATCAAGTATGCAACAAAAAAATATTCCTAACTAGAATTTTCGGTTTCAATATTCTAATGCACCTACTAAAAGTAAAATGATTTTTGTTTTTTGTTTTTTGAGTTTAAGTATTAAGGGGTTTTAGCAATGAACTATATTAGATAGCATTTTGGGATTCAATTGTGTTAAGTAAGCCATTCATCTGTGACCATTTCCATGAGAGATAGTCGTAACTGACTAATTTCTCATGATTTTTTAATAGTTCACTTAGCACTCATTGCATCAGGTGATGCTCACAAGGGTGAAGAAGTGGGATTGAAACTAGTGAAATGAATCACATAGCGTCAATCATCACTTCCGGGGCTTGCACCCAGTAACCAGGACTTCCTAGGAGGTCACCCATCCTAGATCGCCTCTGGCTCAAGCGTGCTTAACTATGGAGTTTTCCCCACAATCAAGCCCACTTAGCTTGCTACCCCATTTGCAAAACCTTAGCAAGTATTGTGCCTCATGAACCATTCAAGTAGAGTTCCCTTCACTCTTTTTGAATTTAAGTATTAAGGGGTTTTCACAATGCATTATATTAGATATCATTTTGGGGTTCAACTATGTTAAGTAAGTCATTCATCTATGACGATTTCCATGAGAAATAGTCATAACTGACTAATTTCTCATGATTTTTGAATAGTTCACTTAGCACTCATTGCATCGAGTGATGCTCACATGGGTGAAGAAGTGGGATTGAAACTAGTGAAATGAATCACATAGCGTCAATCATCACTTCTGGGGCTTGCACCTAGTAACCAAGACTTCCCAGGAGGTCACCCATCCCAGATTGCCTCTGGCTCAAGCGTGCTTAACTGTGGATCTTTCTCCACAATCAAACCCACTTAGCTTGCTACCCCATTTGAAAAACCTTAGCAAGTATTGTGCCTCATGAGCCATTCAAGCAGAGTTCCCTTCACTCCTTTTTAATTTAAGTATTAAGAGGTTTTCACAATGCATTATATTAGATATCATTTTGGGATTCAACTGAGTTAAGTAAGTCATTCATCTATGACCATTTCCATGAGAGATAGTCATAACTGACTAATTTTTCATTATTTCTTAATAGTTCACTTAGCACTCATTGCATCAGGTGATGCTCACAGGGTGAAGAAGTGGGATTGAAACTAGTGAAATGAATCACATAGCGTCAATCATCACTTCTGGGGCTTGCATCTGGTAACTAGGACTTCCCGGGAGGTCACCCATACTAGATTTCCTTTGGCTCAAGCATGCTTAACTATGGAGTTTTCCCCACAATCAAGCACACTTAGCTTGCTACCCCATTTGCAAAACCTTAGCAATTATTGTCATGAACCATTCAAGTAGAGTTCCCTTCACTCTCTTTGAATTTAAGTATTAAGGGGTTTTCACAATGCATTATATTAGATATCATTTCAAGTAGAGTTCCCTTCACTCTTCTTGAATTTAAGTATTAAGGGGTTTTGACAATGCATTATATTAGATATCATTTTTGGATTCAATTGCATTAAGGAAGTCATTCATCTATGACCATTTCCATGGGAGATAGTCATAATTGACTAATTTCTCATGATTTTTGAATAGTTCACTTAGCACTCATTTCATCGGGTGATGCTCACAGGGGTGAAGAAGTGGGATTGAAACTACTGAAATGAATCACATAGTGTCAATCATCACTTCCGAAGATTTCACCTGGTAACCAGGACTTCTCGGGAGGTCACCCATCCGAGATCGTCTCTGGCTCAAGCGTGCTTAACTGTGGAGTTTTTCCCACAATCAAGCCCACTTAGCTTGCTACCCCATTTTCAAAACCTTAGAAAGTATTTTTTATACTTTCCTTCTCAATGGATGAAAATTCACTTTTCAACTTTCAACACTAAGCAATGTAATCTATGCTCAATAATAATCCCAAAAATTACTTTTCAATGCAATATAATCTAATGCAATTCAAAAATTAAACTTTTATATGAAAGCTAAGAAAATACAAATGTGATTTCTTTTATGGTTCTCAAAAGAACTAATAATGCTTTAATAAAAAATAAATCAGTATTCCTTCCACACATACAAGCAGTAAGAAATAAATTCAATTGACCCAATAACTAAAGTCTCAACTAAAATTCACTTTCACTACTTCAAACAATGGGATGGGATTTTTGCAAACCAATAAGAAATCAACAAAATAATGGAAAAGTATATGCACACAGAGTAGGAGAACACTTCAGAGATCAAGACACACAAGACCTTTATGATAAAAACCCTAAAAAATTATAATTTTTTGGATCAACACTACTTTTATAGTCAAAATTCGCGCTAATAAGGTGGATCAATGCTACTTTTATTGTTAAAACCCATGCTGACAGGATGATAGGGTCTTTAGCACGATTTTAATGAGAAAAATCTACGTTGACAATGCAACTATTTATGACAAAAAGTGCGCCAAGCGAGAAAGACTTAGGAAAATGAGGAGAAATCCAAAGAGAGATCTATACTTGGCACTCTAAATAATGTACTACTCAAAACATAGATCCAAAATTGGCCCTAAATCATATATCACAAGGAGGTTGGTCAAACTAATGAAAAAGACCATACATAAAAAGGAGGTTTTAAGGGTTATAAGCTCCCCAGTGGAGTCATCATTTTTCTGTGCAAGCAATCTTTTCTGTGGATAGAAATGCTCCCTATAGTCCTATGGGATGATCTAGAAACAAACTAGACAAATATGTGCAAACTTTCCTAGTTTATATCAGAAAATACAAAGGAAGATAGATGACCTACCTCACTCTAATGCTAACACCCATTGATGTCATTCTCGATATTCTTGCTTCCAAGTTCAATCCTCTCTACGTCGTTGTGGATGAATACATGAAAGGAAGATCAAATAAAGATGACAAAAGCATACATAGCATAATTCATTCTAACATAAACTATCTGACAGATCAAGGAGTATCACACTAAATGAGTAATGATTTACACACTTATGGAAAGAGAACACATAATGTATTATTAATAGAAAGTAAGGGAAGCATACAACCACTTAAGTCTTGATGTTTTAAGCCTCCCCTGGATGAGTTTCCAAGTCCTAGCCTCAACCTTCAAGCACTCCTTTTTCCTTAGCAAAATGGGCAACATTTGGGTATATTTTCAGCATAGGATGGAAACCAAAAAATAGCCAACCAATAGCTAACCAAAAGTAGATGGTAGGGGTTTGATTTATAGGGAAGGAGAGGGAGTTGAGGGTCCATAAAAGGAAGGAGCATTCGAAATTTCAAGGGTAAGATCCATGAAATTAGGATCAAGAGCCAGGAATGGGAGGCCTCACTCTAATCCTCATTCAACTACAACCCACTCGTCATTCTGGAGACTTATAGTAGGAGAAGCTTATCCTCCATTTTAGGAAAATATTCATGAATAGGGCTAGCACAGATTTTCCTATCAAAAGGTGCACTGCCAGTGCTAGTCACTAGTTAGACAAAAGGTTACCAGCACGGGTTTGTCTACTAAATGTAGTGTTAGGCTTGAAAAACAAGGTTTTGGACAAGTTCTTCATAATTTATTCAAGGAAAATCTTCTTCTTCCTTCAGGGATGCTTCTAAACATGTTTCATGGTGAATACATTTTTTTTATAGCTTTCATCACTTTATGACACTTGCAACATTGACGACACAAAGTGCGACACTTAGGATATGAAATTAGGAGTGCGACAAAATATTTTATAACAAAGGGTTAAAAGTGATCAAACCTCAATTGAATGTAACCCTCACAAAGTCTCTCCCTATGAAGTTAAAGGTTGACTTCCAAAGTCTGAGCTAGGGATTAGCTTTTCTCACAAATGAACTGTTGAAAACCCGTGGAACTTGGTGAACCTCTAGAGGAGACAACAACACAGAAGTTTTTCCAAGTGGAAGTGTAAAATAATCCCTCTAGAGAAATCCGCATGATGCCCTAGTAAGGACGGATAGGTGAGAGACTGAAATTTTTGGGAGGTGAAAAAAAGGAAGAAAAATGGGTTGATCACGAAATTTTCTCAAATCGGTTCCTTGTTCTTAGGCTATGGAGTCTATGTGATTCAAAATCCAACCAAAATATTCTTCAAGGAGGCTACGGAATGATTCCCTAGCAAGCACTCTCCAACATTTACCCACCCAATATTTATATACTTTCATGGAAAGAAAACGAGTTCTACTCCACTAAGAACATTTGTCTACTTGTTATCAATGACTAACATGCACAAATTTGCAATCTAATATTTGTTTACAATGATATTCAACAATTAGGGCATGAAAGAACAATAACTAGTTGCATAATTTCCATACATTAGACATTATTATGCAAATATCTTTATTAATAATACTTACACGACAACAAGAGATATATCTAAATCCAAAATCCAAAAAATGGCTCCAAGAGAATGAAAATTTTAGCTCCAAAGATATCGAAATGCATCAAGAGATCTCCAATAGACAAACCAAGAAAAAGTGTGAAATTCTCTTAGGAGAGAACTAATCCCAAGTCAAGTGATGATGAGATACAAATGAGGCCTCACTTGTATTTATATGAGCCTCTAACAATACGAATTGGTCAAATTAGCCTAATAAGCCCCTAAAATGATTCTAATGTTAAAAATAACAATAAAAATTGGTCACAAGCATACCAAATAGCTTAAGAATGAATGTTACACCTCTCAAGAAGGTTGAAATGATAAAGCAATAGTTAAGAGAGTCGTTAGAAGGCCAAATTGAGTCCCTCATGTGCCATAATGAATAAGAGGGATCCAAAAACAATGATAAAGGGGGTGGCCCCTTAATCTCCATGAAAATAACCTATGGTGCTCCCAAGTAGTTGTGGGGACACAAGAAATGGCCTCATGGGCCTCCAACTAGATCAACCAAGCATCTTCTCCAACAATAATGACTGAAATAATGATGCAAGCCTTCCCTTGTCTATCTAGGTGAGACAAAACACTATCTAGGACCTAGTTCACCTACCAAGTGTGTGTTACAAGTATGTGGTAGGTTGGGAAATGTGGTCCAAGTACATCATCATCTATGCATCACTGGGGCACAGACAAGACATAAGTGGTGCTAAAGGATCCCATGGTATCGAATGTTTGTTGTGGTGGAGGCTCATGGATGTCAATGCTAACCCTAAAAGTGGCATCGTAACCCTCTAGAGGTCTTGGATACCCTATAGGTAGGCCAAACCCAAGATGGATACGACTTGCAATCTTGTATAAGATCTGATGTGTCACCTCACCTTTAGTACAACAATTCATCAGTGCAATTGAGTAAACGAACTTACAAATCAGGGAATCATGTGGACACTTCATAGTGGCATACTCTTCCATAATGGGATTATAATGTACACGTGTCCCTAGAATCAAGAGGGGGGTTAATAAATGACCCTATTAGGTGGTTTCAAACTCTAAGGGAGTGACAGGTCCATAGTATATCCGTCAAATGCAAGGTGTCATGTGAAATAATAGTGGAGTGGAGTGGGGTAGTAGGGGAAAGCTCCAAACCAAATGTCATGGTACAAGGATAGCTATAATGACGGAAGCCCTCACATGGTTCTATAGATGTAGGAGGTAGAAATCGTGGTACATGAGTTACCCAGACCTTTGTCTTTCCACCCTTATTCATATGTATTTTTCCTTTTATTGATTTTTCTTTTTATAATTGCTTGGGGATATAGGGAATGAGAGCATGATTTGAATGATATCGCAGTGAATACTCCCTTAAAGTTGGGTATTTCATCGTCCACCAAGGTTTGGGACAATCATGGGTTCCTTAATGATGCAGGGGGCTCACATATAAAGGGCCCTTGGAATTAAGGTGATGGTCATGATAAAGGGGTAGAGCTCATGTTTAGATTTTTCCCACATGATAATTTTTTTATGTCCCGGCCATATTTTGCATTTTATGGTACATTTCCTATTGTAAGTGGCCAAATGTAATAGCCATGGGTTTAAAATTTCATGTAATAAAGTTAATAAAGGAAAAACAAGACCAAGGTCACATGACACTTCTTCCAAATTAAATGTTGGGAAAAACATCCTAGTGGGTGTTCATTCAGTTTATTATGGCTAAGGGGAAAATGGCAATAGAAAAGAGGAATTAATTGGTATTTTATTTATGAAAATAAAGGAAATTAGGAGAAAAGGGAGATGAAAGGTCACAATTTTTCATGAGAGGGAAATTGAAGGGGAAATAATGTAAATTGAAGAAAATAGAGGCCTTAATGATAAAAAAAAAATCCTTCTAAGGATCAATTCATAGACTTTTGATAGTTCATTTTGGAGCTCTCTCCATTCTCTCACACTCAAAGAATTCTTGGAGCACTCTAGCATTGGAGAAAGGAAGGAAAAGGAAGGATAAGAAAGCAAAGGAAAGAAGGGGAGCGCAATGGAACAGGTGGATCAACGGATACAGTTGGATTGATTTATAGGTATCGAGTTGCATGTATGATTTCCTTGCTAATTTTGGCATGCATGATACATGCATGTGGTTTCTTGGTTATGTGTTTTCATTAACATGGAGGATCACCTGGATTGGCAGTAGTTTTTCCTAGCCTTTCCATTTCCTGGATAGCCATGGTGTTGTGGGTTTATTTGTTTTTTGATTGGTTCTTATGTTCCTTATGGCTATGGATTGAGTTACTAGTTCTTGGAGCCTTGGTTGGACAAATGCCCTAGAAGCCCTCGAACATCTTTGGATGAGTTACTAGTCCTAGATTCTTGGTTGGAAAAATGCTCTGGAGCCCCTTGTGGGTTGAGTTACTAGTACTAGATCCTTGGTTGGACAAACATTCTGGAGCCCTACAACAGTTTGGGTTGAGTTATTAGTCCTAGATCCAGGTTGGAACAAACGGTCTAGAGCCCTGGACAACTTGGGTAGATACCGATCTGGTGATGGTTAGTGATGTCTAATCGTGAGGTGGAATCATTGGTTGAGGGTTGAGGACCAAACTGAGGTGGTTTGGTGTTAGGATATTCCGACACATAGGAAATAGTTAAGTACAACTTGGTCTAGTGTAGAGTTAGGTAAAGTGTGTTTCTTTACCGTTGTACATTTTGTAACTTACAATCCGACGGTCACGATATGTAGTGATCCGACGGTTCATTCTCTCCTCGGTATTACCGACACTTGATCCGTGGCTTGACACCCGATTGGTCCATGAATTCTATTTAAAGCGCATGGAGGGTCATTTGTAGGGTAATCCGTGCATGAGAGAAACATATGTAAATTTTCATTCTTTTATTAATAAATTGCCTGAAGTGGTCGCGTTGGCTCAGGCCGTGGACTGTTTCCCTCTTTGAGGGTTTTAACCACGTCAAAATACTGGTGTATTGATTTGCGATCTGGTTGTGAGCGGTGTCCTTTTGGTTTTCTGTCTGAGGAACTTACCCTGTAAATTCCTACATGGTATCAGAGCTATTTGAGGGCCGCGTCCATTGGTGATCCAAATCCGAAGCCGGTAGAACTGCATCCGACTATCGTTTCCTAGATCTGTTGTTTCTGACTGCTTTCGGGCTGAGAGGACTGCTCTGTTGTGTTCGGAGCATCTGTTCCAGTGAGGAACCCCTTTCGTTTCACGCGAAAAGGTTTCCGGTAGCCCTAGCTGCGTCATTTTTAAGATCTGGAGGTATACAGTGTTTATTTGCAGTTTACTGTTATTTTCTCTCTGTTTATTTCAGTTTCGGTTTATTTAGCCTTTTTATTACCGGATCTATACCTTTCATTTCTGCGTATGCTCTTTGCCCTGTGACTCTGTGCAATCTGGGCAAATCAGAAACAGAAAGGAAGGATTTTTCTCATGCGTATGCTCTTTTCCCTGCGCCTTAGGGTGATCTCGGAAAATCAGAAACATTGAGAAAAATATTTAGTTTCCGGCCAAAGCTAACTTTGAGCCGCAAGGTTTATTTTTGAAAATATTTAGTTTTTCGGCTAAAGCTAACTTCGAGCCATAAGGTTCGTTTTCTTTGCATGTCCGTGTTGGGTTTTGTGTTTTGTGTTTTGTAGGGAAAAAGAGCTTTCTCAAGGCAAGCACACAACCCAAAGCACCCCCCCTCTCTCTCTCTCTCTCAAATTTTTTGTATAGATCAATTGGTTCAAAGCTATTTTAAGAGAGTAGAGGTCTTGGGTTCAAGTCTCCATTTTGTGGGGGCGGACTTTTTCATTTCCGCACATTCCCGCACTTCGTCGGCAACTTCAACAACTTTTTTTCAAAAAGCCATAACTTCTTCATCCGAAAGCCGTTTTCAGAGCCGTTTTTTTTAAACCAGCCTAATTTTTTGAGATCTATCCATTGGAGCACTTATTTTTAGCATCTTTAGCTTCAGTTTTCATTGAAATGGAAAGTCAATACCAAGTTACCCTTGACAACACCAACTACTTCCAATGGTTGGCTTACATTGAGGATTTACTTAGAAGTAAAGGTCTCTTCAGAATACCCTTAGGCCAAGAAAAGAAACCGAAGGATGAAGATAAGGCTGCTAAATGGGAAAATAGGAAATATCAAGCACGTGGACTGATAGGGATGTCTATTTCTCCAGATCTTAGATTCCATATTGCAGAAATTGATTCTCCTGATGAAGCAATGAAACAAATCAATAAAGTTTTTGGCATTAAAAATGAAATTAGAACCCATCAACTTGAAAATGAGTTGCTTACACTGGACCCTAATAATATTTCTTGCATTGAAGATTTCTTGTCCAAGTTCAAGACCCTTAGATATCTTTTGGAAGGTGTTAAAGTTAAGGAAGAAGATAGTAATCTTATCTATTCCATTCTTACAAAGTTGGGACCAGCTTACTCTGTGTTTGTTTCCACCTTCCATTCTACAAGAGAAGCCTTCATTTCTCAAGGAATAGACTACAAGTCCCATTCCTTTAACTCTTTTTGTGATTCTTTAATAAGAGAACAAGAAAAACTCTTACACCTTGGTCTTCTTAACCTTGGAAACTCTTCCAAGAAAGCGTTAGCTGCCCAGCCGCAACCAAATTCAAAGAATCCCAAGAAGTCATATCCAAAAAAGAATGGTCCTAAACCAAACAAGGGTCCTAAGCAATTTCAGCCCCAAAATGAAAAATCATTTCAACAAAATGATAAGACAAATAAAAACAAAGGGAAGAAGACTGATAGACATTGCAATTTTTGTAATCGAGATGGCCACTTAGAATCAAAATGCTTTAAGAAGATGGAAGCCTTGGAAGCAGCAATGAAGAAGCATAACATCCATTTGGGGCAATCTTCAACTTCAACTTCATCTTCAGGAATGGTACTTTCTGCATGTGGTTGTCAAGCATCTCGGTCTGGCTATGCATTAAATGTATCTTCTTCTTCTCATTCTCATGAGTGGCTCATTGATTCTGGAGCTTCTTATCACATGGCCAAAAACAAAGCCATGTTTTCTTCTTTAAATGATTGTAACACCAAAAATATATATGTTGGTGATGATAGATCTCTTAATGTTGTAGGGACTGGAACTGTTCATCTAACCAATGGTCAGTTTAATGATGTATTATGTGTTCCAACCTTATCCTGCAACCTTCTATCTGTATATCAGATAACTCATTCAGGTGAAGGTAAAATCGTTGAATTTTCACCTCATGATGTTGTAATCAAGGACTTAAGAGATCCTAAATAGATTTTGGCTAATGGCATTGCTGATGATTCCACAAGGTTGTATAAGTTTCACAACTTTGGGTCATCAAATCTTCCCTCAGTATTTATTGCTCATAACGATGAAGTGAGCAAAATTTGGCATGAGCGATTTGGTCACTTAAACTATCGCTCCCTTCAGCATCTATGTAAAGAAAATATGGTGACAGGTCTTCCTATGTAAAGAAAATATGGTGTTTGTTCTGGATTTGTACTCGGAAAACATCATCGGGACAGTTTTGAAAAACGTGCCTCTTGGCACGCCTCAGCCCCTTTACAGCTTGTGCATAGTGATTTATGTGGTCCACTTCCAGTTGTGTCATCTCTGGCTGCAAGTATTTCTTAACTTTCATTGATGATTTCTCCAGACGCACTTGGGTATACTTCTTAAAACTCAAGAGTGAAGTATTTAACACTTTTTTGGCCTTCAAGGCCTTTGTTGAAAAACAATCTGGACATCAAATTCTTAAGTTAAGATCTGATAATGGCGGAGAATATGTTAAAAACACATTCATCAACTATTGCACTGAGAATGGAATTCAAATGCAACATATTGTTCCATATACTCCACAACAAAATGGTGTAGCTGAAAGGAAGAATCGCACCTTAAAGGAAATGGCTAATTGTATGCTACAATCTAAAGGACTTGGTCTTAGTTTTTGGGCAGAAGCAATTAACTGTGAAAATTACATAATAAATCACACTCCTACTAAGGCTTTAAAGAATATCACTCCAGAAGAAGCATGGAGCTCAATCAAACCAGATGTAAGTCACTTTCGTGTTTTTGGAAGTGAAGCATGGGCCCATATTCCAGATGAAAAGCATAAAGCTTTAGAACCTAAGAGTGAAAAATGTACTTTTGTTGGATATTCTGAAGATGTCAAAGGCTATAGACTTATTCCATTTAAGTCCAAAAATGTTATCATTAGAAGAGATGTAAAATTTGATGAAAATATATCGGCCTGCGAGCCTAGTCCGGCGGTTGTGCCACCTCTCCCTATCTCTTCTACTTTTGAAAACATTTCTTCTTCAGATGATGAAAGTGAGGATGACAATCCTCCCCCACCATCTCAGGATCCTCCTTCAGCTCCTGAGCTTCCAAAATGGGTTCGTGCTACTCGAGATGCAGCAGGTGATCTTGCCGGTGATCCTACAGATCAGCGACGTACACGTTCTCAGTTCGAGAGAGCCTCTTCTTTACTGGCTCAAGCTCCAGTAAATTATGATCCTGACACCTTTGCAGAGGCTTCAGGCCATCCAGATTTGGAAGTAGCTATGAATGAAGAATATCATTCATTATTGGCAAATGATACATGGGATCTTGTTCCTCTACCAAAGGGACGAAAACTTGTCAGATGCAAATGGGTTTACAGAACCAAGTATGGACCAAATGGGAAAGTTGATAAACATAAAGCTCGTCTTGTTGTTAAAGGTTTTTCATAGGTTGAAGGCATTGACTACACCGAAACCTTCTCCCATGTTGCCAAAATGAACTCTATCCGCCTTGTTCTTTCCCTTGCTGCCTCTTTCAAATGGGAAGTCCATCAGATGGATGTTAAATCTTCCTTCTTGCATGGGGACTTGCATGAAGAAATCTATATGGAACAACCCATTGGCTTCATGCAAACAGACTCCAGCCTTTTATGTCAACTTAAGAAATCCCTTTATGGTCTCAAGCAAGCTCCTCGGGCTTGGTATGCCAAAATGGATAGCTTTCTTTTAGAATCTGGCTTTTCTAGGTGTCATTCTGACAATACTGTATACACCAAGAAAGTGGGCAACTCTCTTATCATCCTTGTTCTTTATGTTGATGATCTTATCCTTACTGGTAGTGATCCCAACCTTATAAACCATGTGAAGTCTAGCCTTAAAAGGAAATTTGAAATGACAGACTTAGGACACTTACACTATTTTCTCGGTCTTCAAGTCTTGCAATCCAAGGAGGGTATTTCCCTTTCCCAGTCCAAGTATGCTTGTGATATTCTACGTCATTTTCACATGGAAGACTGTAAGCCAGCCCCTTCTCCCTTTCAGTCTGGAGTCAAACTTTCAGTCACTTGTACTTCTCCTGAAGTTGATGCTACATTATACCGTCAACTTGTAGGAAAACTCTTGTATCTAACTCATACTCGTCCTGACCTTTCCTTTGCTGTTGGCCTTGTTGCTCGGTTCATGCAAAACCCCCGTGAAAGTCATTGGAAAGCAGCTAAAAGAATACTTCGTTGTGTTCGAGGTACAGTTCAGTTTGGGATTCATTACAGTGCCGAAGCATCTCCTCTATTGGTTGGTTTCACTGATTCCAATTGGGCTGGTGACCCTGATGATCGGAAGTCTACTGCCGGTTATGTGTTCACTCTTGGTTCAGGACCTATTACATGGGCTTGTAAGAAACAAGCTGCCATTTCTCTTTCATCAGCAGAAGCAGAGTATCGTGGTGTCGTAGAAGCTAGTAAGGAAGCCTTGTGGCTTTGTTAGATCTTGTCAGAGTTTGGCTTTTAGCAGCAGCATCCGACTACACTTTGGTGTGATAATCAAAGTGCCATTCAGCTATGCAAAGATCCAGTCCAACATCAGCGCAGTAAAAACATTGAACTGCACATGCACTTCATCAGAAAGCTCATTCATGACCATGTTCTTGAAGTGCAATATTGTTCAACAGATGATCAAGTTGCAGACATCTTCACAAAGGCTCTCACAGAGGCGAAGTTCACTAAACTTCGATTTATGGTTGGAGTTCAGGAAGTTGTCACTAAGGGGGGATAGGCTCTAGTGCCTCCTTCCTTCTACTATTGTGTCATATTTGTAAATCCTTCAATCCTATCCCAAGTTGTTCTTAAGGGGGGATGTTAGGATATTCTGACACATAGGAAATAGTTAAGTACAACTTGGTCTAGTGTAGAGTTAGGTAAAGTGTGTTTCTTTACCATTGTACATTTTGTAACTTACAATCCGACGGTCACGATATGTAGTGATCTGACGGTTCATTCTCTCCTCGGTATTACCGACACTTGATCCGTGGCTTGACACCCGATTGGTCCATGAATTCTATTTAAAGCGCATGGAGGGTCATTTGTAGGGTAATCCGTGCATGAGAGAAACATATGTAAATTTTCATTCTTTTATTAATAAATTGCCTGAAGTGGCCGCGTTGGCTCAGGCCGTGGACTATTTCCCTCTTTGAGGGTTTTAACCACGTCAAAATATTGGTGTATTGATCTGCGATCTGGTTGTGAGTGGTGTCCTTTTGGTGTTCTGTCTGAGGAACTTACCCTGTAAATTCCTACATTTGGCCCCTAGAATCCCAGGTTTGGTTTTGGTTGGTTTATTCCATGAGATACCACATTCACGCTTGGAATATGGTCAGGGGTGATTGGCTGAAAGAGAGATTTGGTTCAGCCCAATCTATGGTTGGGTGGTACGTGGAAGTCTCTAGCTTGGTTGGTAATTTCATATGTTAATAAGATATACTATTCTATTGTGATTCATGTATATATGTATTGATTATGATGGTGATATTATGGTTGAGTTTACATGGTTTATATGTTGGTTATTTGTTGGTTTATATTTTAGTTATATGTTGATTATATGATGTATATTGCCTATGGCTCTTAACATGTTTGATGAATATATGAATGGTTGATGAATGAATGGAGTGAAAAATGTTATTTTAGTTATTATGAGAGGGTATTAGACCTTCTTGATGATTCTTAGATAAGTATCGGATCCCTATGTTCATATATGGATTCATGACCTGTAAATATCATGTTCTCAATATGTTTGAAGAAATGTCTGTCATGGTTAGGCTTTGTTAGGTCAATTCCTTGATCAATTTTTCTGTTAAAGTCTTTTTCCTTGTGTTATTTATTGTATTGGAAAGTTTTATGATGTTTTGGGTAGTGATCTAGAGTCTAGCCTTGAAAAGGTGGCACTGATTCCACGGTTGTAGGCATAGAAGTCAAAAATTGGGACTGCAATCGCCACCTTGTAGGCTTATGCATGCGACTAGAGGCCTTTAGTCACATGGATGTAGGATTATGTATGTAACTAGAATCCTAGGTCAGTGAAAAACAGTATAGTTGAGGGTTTGGGCACCTGGAGTGTTTGTTTAGATCCCGGGGGTCCTATAGCTCCTAAGGAAGGTCAGTAAAGTTTTATTTTATTGATTCCACTTCCTTATTTGTACTTAGGAGGTTGAGTCATGTCATAGTAGATCTTCCTCTCATGTTTACCCTTAAATGTCAGTGAAAGTGGGTAGATATGGGAGGATGGTGTTACAGGGTGGTATCAAAGCGGGTTTTCGTTCTCTTTGGGTAATATTTGATACAACAGAATGGTATCAGAACTCCCAAGTTCAGCACTTGGCTATGTGATTGTTATGCATGCATTTTGATAGTCAGTGTTGCAGTTTTTATTATCATGATGTTATTGGTATGTTATGATGTTGATATGTTGGCTGAGATATAGTAGGAGAAGTAGATTATCAGGGCGAGGTTGCAGCACTGTACCTCAAAGTAACAACAGATCGTCATACAAGTTTGTATGTTCGTCATATAGGTATGATGTTTAATGGTTTTCATATGCATTATGGTTATGCACATTCCTATCATTTTATTATTTTTATGGTTACATGCATGATAGATGTTAGTTAATCAGTGTGGTCATATGCACACGCGTCAGTAGTCATGAATGGTAGTTAACTTGTTGTTATGTGCGTTATGGTCATATGCATGATGATTATGGTTATTGCATTAAGATCTTGATGTTATATGTATCGTGTTAATCTAGATTGGATTGTGCAGATGGCTATGGTTATGGTTACGGTATCCAAGTATGATTCAATATACTTGTGATAATGTGTCATAGTAATATGGACTGATTGTGCAGATGTGATAGCCTCCCCTGAGATACATTGAGGTATGAATGTGATTATGTCTTATGTTTAGTTTATATAACATGGTATGTTTACAGGTTGTCTGAATGTTTTATTAATTGCATGATATGAGTATGTGTCTATAAGATTGTGTGAAGGAATGATCTTATTTTAAGACAGCTGTACTAACATAATAGGCATTGAGATATTTGATATGCACTTGAATGCTAGAGGCTGCTAGTTGTAGTATTATGATTAATGATTATGAGTTAATTATGGCATGAATGTTACTCTTGTTAAAGGTTGATTTAAAACTAATAGACATGATGTATTTATCTTTGGAACATGTGACTGACATGCGTGAATAGTTGCAAGGAAACATGCTTGGTATTAGCATGACAAGGTAACAATTGATTTATTTATATAGCTAACAGTTGGGTGATGTTATAAGAACTAATAGGAATCAATTGTAGCAAACTAAAAGGTAAAATAAAGGAATTGGGTGAGAATTCCTTTGGCTATGTTTGGAAACCTCAATTCCAAATGAATGAGTGCTTTGCATATAGGGAGTTCTTAACCTTGATTTTGTCTAACATTATGTGAATATGTTCTAGACTCATGAACATTTATTGGACAGGTATAATAGTTGGTTTCCAGTTATGGTAGGATCCATCAAGGAATCAAAGTCCCTTTAGATATGATACATGTATGTGTTCAACTATAGGTTAGTGTGTTGGGTACAACAAGGCAATATAATTGGTATATTGTTATACTTATTTATACACTAAAATTTATGTGTTTATGCCAGTAGTATGAAGCAGGGATTGCATGGAAAAAAAGAGATTGTCATAAAATATTGAAGAATTCAAGGGTTGAGCTTTCCTTGGGAAGCATTAGGAACCCATGGGGTCTATTCATGGTGTTTGTTGCTAGTTTTTTTTTTTTTTTTCAATGCTTTGTGTTTTATTTGTGCTTGATTTGCAGTTTGTTTATGTATGGTGCATGGTCATGCCACTTTGTTTTTGGTGTCATTTTGTTATTGGCTTTCATGTTTTTCTTCTTGTTTGTTTCTTGTTCTTGCCTTTTAGGTTTTGAGGATCTTGGGAATTGGTTGGGGAAAGATGAAATTTAATGGAGCTCTGGAAGAGCTGGATGAAACCCAACATGTAATGGAAGCCTTAGATGAAGCTTGGTGCATGGGAAAAGGGTAATTGAAGGAAATAATATGATAGCCAATTGGATTGGTTGGGTCCATTGGTGTAAATGGATGGTGGCACGACAGTTAGGAGAAAGGTAATAGGAAAGGTAAAGTGAATAAATTTGAGGTGTCATATGCCTTGGCTGTATTGGGGATTGTTGTTCTCAATGTTGTGCATGCAGTGCACGAATAAAGGGAGTTATCTTAACCTTCACCTTATGATATTTGGTAATATTTTTGTGCTTATGATTATGTTGATGTTTATATGTGTGTGTGTGTGTATCTTTGTCTGATGGGATCGTAAGGGATCATGATTGTTTTATGCTAACATTTACATTTATATACACGTATGTATGTATTTCATTGTCTGATAGGTTGTTAGGTGTTGTTCTTGTGGAGGAATGATTGCCTATACATATGAATGGCATGAATAGGTTCCTAGATAAGAGGAATCAAGTGGGTAGAGTAGCCTTGATAGATCTATGAGGTCAATATTATGTGCATATGAATACTTATATGTGTTTATACTATATCTATGTTTATACTATGGAAAGTAATGTTGAAGGATACAATGGAGTGAAAGTAGCATGATTTGCAACATGTTAGGACAAGCATGGATGGTGGAAAGACACTAGAGGAAAGGTTTCCTCGTAGAGGCAGTAGATGTGTAGTACTACTGATGTGTACATGTTGTGTATGTGGTGTGCATGTGGTATTATTTTCATGTTCTGAATGTGATGTTGTGTACATGTTGCATATGTAGTATTGTGTACATACGGTGTTGTGTGCATTTTGCATATATAGTGTTGTGTGTGTGCTTCATATGTGGTACTATGTACATATAGTGTTGTGTGCATGTTGTATGTGTGGTATTGTGTACATATAGTGTTGTGTGTGTGTTTTATGTGTGGTACTGTGTACATATAGTGTTGTGTGTGTGTTTTATATGTTGTATTGTGTACATATGTGTTGTGTGCATGTTGTATATGTAGTGTTGTGTATATATGGTGCGGTGTGCATGTTGTACATGTGATGTTGTGTGCATGTGTTGTTATCTACATGTGATGTTGTGTGCATGTGTTGTTGTGTACACATTATGCAAGTGCTACTGTGTACATGTGGTGTTGTGTACACATTACACAAGTGGTGTTGTTTACACATAGTGCAGGTGGTGTTGTGTGCACGTAGTGCAGGTGGTGTTGTGTACACGTTGTACAAGCGGTGTTGTGTACATGTTTCACAAATGGTGTTGTATACACGTTTTGCAGGTGGTGTTGTGTACATTATTGTACATGTGATGTTGTTGCACATATGGTATTATGTACATGTCGTACATGTGGTGTTGTGTATCTATGCTATTGTGTATTCGTTGCATCATGACGTATGTATTCATTGTGTTGTACTTTGTGTATGTATATGTGTTATGTTGTACATCGGGGATAGGTGTATGTGTTGTGTTGTACACCGAGTGTAAGTGTATGTGTTGTATGTCGAGTGTAGGTGCATGATGTTGTATGTTGTGTGTGGGTGTATGTTTTGTTGTGCACATTGTGTGTAGTGTATGTCGTTGAAGGGAAGCGAAGGAACTGGGTGCTTGGTGAGTGTGGCAATTGATTCAGTGTGTGTATGCAAATGATAAAGAACAAAGGCAGAAGACCCAGTCCGATTGAAGGATAAGTATAAATATTTTATTTCAGATTCAATTATGCATGTGATCTATGATTTTGATTTATGATCAGGTTACACTTTGCACTAACCAAATGAGATATGTTTATAAAAAATGATTTGGTCAAAGATCTAGTTTGACTCATTGTGACAAGAAGTAAACATAATTTCACTTGTACCTTATTGACAGGCTACCAATGAGGTATGATTTGAAATTATTTCAATTCATTTTGATTCTAATGGAAGTTTGGGTGGTTGGATTGATTGTCAGGGAATTAGTAGTGGCAGTAAGAAAAGGAATTAGAACATGCAACAATGTGTTGGTAAAGAATTTAGGATCAAGTCTATTATTGGATGTTGGTACACAATAATGTCCATTGATTTCCATGAGCATTCTATGACGGTATGATGGTTTTGAGGCAGGTATATGGCTTGGTTTTTAGACCTTCCTATGCGAGGAAAACTTGTCAAGGGATGGATCGCCTAGGAAAGGGGATGTCGGGGAACTTGGAAGGTGAGTGACTACATGGAAGGGGGTTATTGGATTGCAGAAGGGACTGTGTAACAAAGAAGGGAAGGTTGGGGGATGGATTTTTTTTGGTTATTAGCATTTCCATATGGTATTAGATGCACAATGGGAGTGTGCCTTGGAATAATGAGTTGGTAATAGTTCACTGAGAGGAAAATTAGCACAAGGATCATTGCATTGGAAATTGGACACAGGTTTGACTTTAGCAGTGGATTTTGGACTTCCTGGGAAGGATGTGAATCGTGGTATTACTTTGAGGGTGGAGGTGTCAGCATATGGATTCCCTTGTTGCTAATGTGGTCTATGTATCCTTCATTATTTTTTGGTTGAGGAAAAGGAGTTTTGGTATATGTACATATTTATGTATGATTGTTATTATAGATACCATAATGAATTGTGTTATAAAGCTCCAGTAGATGATATGATTATCAGGTTTTCAGCAAGATGTCATTGTAAATATTGCAACGAGTTATGTTATAAAGCTACATGGGTAATATGTTTTGTTTTCAGTGGTTTATTGGTCATAGGCGTCAGAGAACACTAAGGAAAGTGCTCCCCTAAGGGGGAGGGGTTTGTAATAGTCCCGAGATTAAAAGTTCATGTACTAAAGCTAATAAAGGCAAAACAAGACCAAGGTCATGGGACACATATTCCAAGATGAATGTTGGGAAAAATATCCTAGTGAGTGTTCATTTGGTTTATTATGGCTAAGGGGAAATTGACAAAGGAAAAGAGGAATTAATTGGTATTTTATTTATGAAAATAAAGGATATTAGCAGAAAAGGGAGATGAAAGATCACATATTTTCATGAGAGGTAAATTGAAGGAAAAATAATGGAAATTAAAGAAAATATAGGTTGCAATGATAAAAAGGCTTCTAAGGATCAGTTCATAGACTTTTAATAGTTTAGTTTTGGAGTGGTCTCTATTCTCTCACACATAGAGCATTCTTGGATCACTCTACAATTCCTGGAGAAAGGAAGGCAAAGGAAGGACAAGAAAGAAAATGGAAGTAGGAGAGTGCAAGGGACAGGTGGATCAGTGCCTACAACTAGATTGTTTTGCAAGTAACGAGTTGCATGTATGATTTCCTTGCTATTTTTGGCATGCATGATACATTCATGTGGTTTATTGGTTATGTGTTGTCATTGGCATGTAGGATTGCCTAGATTGATAGTGGTTTTTCCTAGCCTTTCCATTCCCTAAATATCCAAGGTGTTGTGGGTTTTTCCATTTGTTTTCTTATTGGTTCTCATGTTCCTTATGGTTTTGGGTTGAGTTCATATTTCCTCGAACCTTGTTTGGACAAATTCTCTGGAAGCCATGGAACATCTTAGGTTGAGTAACTAGTCCTACAACATTGTTATGTGGAATTTTGCATCTACAAATAAATTCAATTTCCCTAGGTGGGTAGCTACACCTAGAAAAACAAAATTAAAGCGTTTAACATGTTTCTATAGAAGATAAATAAGACAAGGGACCTACTTGTTATCTTTCACTTTTCCTTTGTCTCCTTTTTATGGCTCTCGTCGCTCCTCGAACTTAATGCGCTCAACAAGTACCTACAATCATAAATAGAGGGAAAAAAACCAATCAAAGCAAGAGATCTATCTACTATAAGAAAATGGAATCGAAATAATTTACACATATAATCATTATACATAAAGACAAGAATATGGGACATAGAAAATTTTAGGGGTGAATGTTCGCCCTTTGGCGAAATTAAGGGGTTTTAAATTTTTAGTGGGCGAATATTTTGTATCATAGTACATTTTTACAAATCACCTCAAATAGCCCACCTTATTTTAAGGGAGAGGGTAAAAAAGGTAAATTTAGCCCTTGAAATTAGGAGTTACAACCTTCCATTCGCCCATTTTCAAGAATAGGTTTTATTTAAGTGAATCCTATAGGCCAAAGGCCCAAATACAATATTTATAAAAGAGGTATGGTAAATTAATAAAAATATAAATAAATGAGAAGTATGGTAAATACATAAAACATTTTTTATATTTACTCCATAAGTCACCTTATATACATGCAAGGGTGTAAACAAATAAAAATTTAAGTAAAGTGGAGGTATGGTAAATAAATAAAACGTCTTTTTATACTTACTCAAAAGGTATGGTAAATAAATAAAAATATAAATAAACTAGACGCATGGTAAATAAATAAAACCTTTTTTTATATTTAGTCCATAACCCTGGTTCTATTTATGAAGGCTCAAGAAAGAGGTTTTATTTAAGTGAATCCTATGGGACAAATACCATATTTGTAAAAGAGGTATGGTAAATTAATAAAAATATAAATAAACGAGAGTTATGGTAAACAAATAAAACATGTTTTTATATTTACTCCATAAGTCACCTTATGTTTACAAACACTCAAAAAATGCATTATATTTAGGTGAAACCTATGGGCAAAATACTATGGGACAAATACCATGGACTAGATTGTTATTAATACCATGAAAAAAAACATTATTAACCCTAATATTAGTATTAACAAAAATAAAAATGGCACATGGTATTGACCCATGGTATTCACCAAAATGGCACATGGTATTGACCCATGGTATTCACTAGGAATGTAGCCTATTTAAATGGGGGAATTAAACCAACATAGATCCATCTTTACTCTGGATCTACTAACCCCTGAGAGGTATCAAATATCGTGATATGCAAACTAGCATAGAGTGAAAAAATATTTGATCCGATCAAGAGTAAAAATGGATGTTGTAATTTAATGTATGTTAAACATTTTAGCTTGGTTAAAATAAAAAATAAAATAAAAATCAACTATTAATTTTATTAATTTTTATAAATTACTAATAGTAATTTTTAAGCTCCAGGTTTATGATAAACCATGGTATTGACCCATGGTAATACCATGGTATTCATGTGAGCATAGACTATTTAAAGGGGAAATTCTATTATCTTAGATCCATCTTAATTCTGGGTCTACCAAGTGCTTAGAGGGATAAATAGATTTCATCCCCCTAAAAGTGGTAGATGTGGAGTTAAGATGGATATAGGTTGGTTTTTATGATAATGAAGATATTAAATAGACTTAGGAAATTATATTGTAAAAACACCTTAAGGTGAATGGTTAAAGCATAGACATTGGACAAGTATATTTGTATACTTCTGTTTTAAATTGAAACAAATCCAGGGCTAAAAGGAATGGATTGATTGCACTAGTCATCCTTCTATAACTTTCCAACATATGCTGGAGTAAACAGATTGTAATTTGGGTAATTTTTCTAATTGCAAACAAGAACATACTTGTGTATTGGCAGGGTGGTTACGAGGTCCCTAGAAGTGATGAATTTGATTTTTTCTTGGTTTTATATATAATATTAGGTTTTTTCTCATGATTTCTGTGAATGGCATGGGTGAATTTTATCCTACACCCACTAGGTTATCGATATGTAATTTCGGTAATTTTGATTTCAAAAGATATTTTAAAGAAATGCAATGATTTCATTTGTGTATTCAATAAACACAAGATTTTATAATTGAGTAAAATATTCGCCATGCCTGGTGAGAGATTCACCAAAAAATTATATATACATATCATATTATTGATAAAATCGCCTTCCATTTTTCCTATATACCATGGAGATTCACCCATTTATTATACATGTAAATTTAGAAGGGGTTCTTAAAATTTTCCCTGATATGGGAAAAGGTGTAAACAACTTTATTAAGTAGAAGGAAGAGTTACAACCATGAAGTCCGATCCAATGTCACTCCTCCGGCTTGAGTTCCATCTAACATCACATCAAAAGCACAACACTTCGGTAACATAACAATACTTTCTTACAATCTCAAACCTCATACCAACAGTATCTCCTTACAAATTCTCAATGTCCAGCCCTTGATCACTTAGATGAGTGCTCAATTTATAGGAAAATGGAGGTGGTTTGATCATAAATGAGGGTATTGAATGGCATTCCAAACTTAGAGTTAATTTGCATGGAGGAAGGGATGAGAGGATAGGAGGTTACTTAACTCATTCCCTATCCAATTTTGAGCTCATAGGAGATGATAAGTGTGGGAATATTCTAGAATTATCCAAAAGATAAGAATGTTCCCAGAACCCTATGAAGAATTCGCACAATCTCACTCAGTGCAGGTCAAAGTGGGCCTAAGTGCACTGTTGGGTCCCTATAATACTAGTGATTACCCCATTACTATTGTAGTTATACCCCTTATTAATATTGTTGTGCCCCTATTGCCCCCATATTGTTATTACTGTGCCCCATAGAATCCCTCTATTGTTATTTTTATGGCTTTATATTATTATTGTTAGGTCGGTTGGATTATATTGTGACTCCTTAGACTCCTATATATAGAAAGAGGTTTTGTCATTTGAATTATCCAAGAATTGTTCATTTATGTAATGTAAAGGAGGTTTCCCCCTCGAAGAGGCTGAAGTCTAAGGCGTTGATCTATCTTTTCTATCTTTTTCTTGAGTTGGTTTCATAACATTTGGTATCAAAGCTTTGGATTCTAGGGTTTCGCTGTCCCAAACAGGTCATCGTGGAATTTTTACTATAACTTTTTTTCTGCAAAGTTTTAGAAGTTGCAAAAAAATCCATTTTAGAAGAAATCGCGCTGAACCTCAGGTCCAAATTTCAGAGCTTTTCCCGCTATATTTGTGGAGATATGATCTGAGGAAGTTGGTCTTTTTGCAGACTCCTGAATTACATTCCAAACAGGTGACCTGGTGAAAATCGTCATAACTTTCTCTCTAGGGATCAGATTGAAATTTCGTAAGAAGATACAGAAAGAGGACGGACTGTAGTTTCTTGTATGCATTTTTCAGATCCAAAGGTCGAAACAATGACTCGTGGCACGTCATACAAGTTCGCTCTACTGAACTAGTCTATAATCAAGTCACTGTGGGAGATTTCGCATAACTCTTCCTTGGAGAATCCAATTTGGGTCAGACTTGTGGAATTGGAAAGAAGACACAGAGGGCTAATATAGGTCACAAATTCAAAACTAGATGATCAGAAAGTACATAGATACATCAGAGGCAATATCGAGCTCCTACAAAGTGAAAAAAGGTGTGTAGATTTTCTTAAATTTTTGCTTAAGCTTGGTTTGAAAATTTATTTTGAAGGAATTCAAAGGGCATAATAGAGCGTTATTATCGGTAACTGATGCCCCGAGGAAAGAAAATGCAAGCACCTAGTAAGGAACCTGAAAGCTCTAGCATGACTCATGAAGAAGAAGAAGAAATGTTATATGATATATCAAAATTACAAGAACAAGTGCAACAAGTGTCACTTGCACAAAAAGCAACAGAATCTAAGATGGATGGTTTAAGGAAATATGTAGAAGATAAGATGTATGGTTTAAAGAAAGGCGTAGAAGCTAAGATGGATGGCATGGAAGCTAAGGTGAATGGAATGGACGCTAAAATTGATGGCATCGATGATAAGATGGAAGAATTGAAGATAAATATGAATAAGTTGCTACAAGAAATGGGTACTAAGGGTGAAAGGGTACTAAAGGAAACTCATGATGAGAACAAAAGAAATGTTAATCATGATTCCATAGACTCTAATGTTGGATCGAAGACTCACCATATTCCAAAAATCGATATGAGGAAGTTTGATGGCAAGGATCCCGCCACATGGATATTACAGATGGAGCAATTCTTCGATCTCAATAATGTGCAAAACAAACAAAAGGTACGTATGGAAACTTTATATTTGGAACCAAATCAGTTTGTATGGTATCAATGGCTTTTCTCTCGTAAACAATTTATCACTTGGGCAATTTTTACGGAAGAATTGATAGCACATTATGAGGATACAAAAAGCAATACTTTTTTTAGCCAATTGATAAGTCTCAAACAAAAGGGTTCAATAATGGAGAACATTGAGGAGTTCCAAAAATTGAACATAAGGGTAAAATATATTCCAGAGGAGCATAGGATTGATGTGTTCATAGGGTCTTTAAAGGATAATATCCAACATGATGTTCGCCTTTGGGAACCTGATTCATTAGAGAAGGCATTCAGGTTAGCAAGAAAAATGGAAAGCAAAATTATGGCAACCAGGAAGCATACCACTCACAACTATAAAGACGGAAGTGTGGTTGCCCCTAGTCTTCCATAACCTATAAGGTTGACACCACAACAATTGGAAGAAAAAAGAGCAAAAGGGCTTTGTTACAGTTGTGATAGCAAATACACTAAAGGTCATAAGTGTGCTGAGAAGAAATTATTCTACATAGATTGTGAAGAGGAAGAAGAAAAGGAGCAAGAAAGGTCAAAAGAAGAGGATATACTCCAGGAAAAAAGCCTAGATGAAGAACAAATAAATCCGACCATATCTTGTAATGCATTGGCGAGAATTACCACTCCTCAAACCATCAAGATAGAAGGACAAATCAAGAAGAAAAAGGTAATAGTGTTGATTGATTCAGGAAGCACCCACAATTTAATTCATTGTAAGGTAGCAAAAGAATTGAGTTGCTTCCTATATCTAGCACCAGAGTGTCAAGTGATGATTGTAAATGGAGGAACAATAAATTTCTCTGGAAAGTGCCATAATATCAAGCTATCCATGGGAGAATATGTATTGACTAGCCCAATGCTTTCCATTCCAATGGGAGGTGTTGATGTTGTACTAGGAGTCTAATGGCTACAATCCTTGGGTACAATAGCTTTTAATTTTCAAGAAATTTTCATCAAATTTTCTACAGAAGGAAAGGAAGTTGAATTAAGGCGTATTGCAGGGAAACCAGGAAAGATAATCAGCTCTAATGGTATGACCAAGCTTCTAAAAAAGGAGCAAAGAGGTGTAATTGCACAATTATGTTCGCTAGATGTTTCCACATCAGAATCATCTATTTCTCCAGATCTCCAAAAAGTCCTGGACAATCATTCCAAGGTATTTGAGACTCCCAAAGGTCTCCCACCTATGCATGATCACGATCATGCTATTCATCTGATTCCAGGAAGTGTTCCTCCAAACATCAGGCCGTACATATATCCCTATGTCCAAAAGAGTGAAATTGAACGTATGGTTGCAAAAATGCTAGAGTCTAGTATAATTCAACCGAGTTAAATTTCTTTCTCTACTCTAGTAGTATTGGTGCACAAGAAGGATGGATCATGGTGCATGTGTCCGAATTATAGGGAGCTCAACAAGCTCACTATTAAAGATAAGTTCCCCATTCCTGTCATTGATGAATTACTGGATGAATTGCATGGATCAATTTACTTCACCAAGTTGGATCTTCATTTAGGATATCATCAAATCAGAATGAAGACTGAAGACATTCCGAAAACAACATTTAGAACTCATGAGGGTCATTATGAATTTTTGGCCATGCCTTTTGGCCTTACCAATGCACCTTCAACATTTCAAGGTTTGATGAATTCATTTTTCAAACCATTCCTTAGAAAATTTGTGTTAGTATTTTTTTATGATATACTAATCTACAACAATTCTTGGAAGGATCATGTTGAACATGTTGACAGAGTGCTACAACTATTGGAGGAGAAACAATTATATGCAAAAAGATCCAAATGTTTCTTTCAAGTCCAGGAGGTGGAATATCTGGGTCATATTGTATCTCATGAAGGAGTTAAGGTAGACCCTAGAAAAATTAAAGCCATTAAGGAATGGAAAATCCCCACATCCATAAAGCATCTGGGAGGATTTCTTGGGTTGATAGGGTATTATCGCAAGTTTATTAAGAATTATGGGAGAATAGCAGCACCTCTAACAACATTATTGAAGAAAGATGCATTTTCATGGACTCCCGAAGCAACAAAGGCCTTTGAACATCTTAAAGAGGCAATGTGCCAAGCACCGGTCTTAGCTACACCAGACTTCACAAAAACCATTATTGTGGAATGTGATGCTTCAGGAAATGGAATTGGTGTTGTTCTAATGCAAGATGAAAGACCCATTGCTTTTGAAAGTCGTCCAATCAAGGGAAAGTTTTTAAGCAAAGCTATTTATGAGAAGGAAATGTTGGTAATACTCCATGCACTTAAGAAATGGAGACCCTACCTAATGGGAAGACACTTCAAGGTAAAAACGGATCATGATAGCCCTAAATAATTTTTAGAAAAAATATTATCTTCTGAAGAGAAACAAAAGTGGGTCACAAAGATGTTGGGTTATGACTTTGAAATCATCTACAAAAAAGGGAAGCAAAATGTGGTGGCAGATGCACTCTCAAGAAAGGATGAGGATGTGGAAGCATTGTTGTGCGCCATTTCTATTATCCAACGAGATTGGATAAACGAAGCAAGGGAGGAATGGAAGAATGACGAAGAAGTGTGGGCACTTATTCCAAAGTTACAACAAGATTCCAGTACGTCTGATACATTTAGCTGGAAAACTGATTCGTTATGGTACAAAGATCACTTATACCTCTGTAAGAATTCCTAGCTAAAACAAAAGATTCTTCTGGAATTGCACACTTCTCCCTTAGGAGGGCACTTAGGATTTTTAAAAACTTACCACAGGGTTAAGAAGGAATTTTTTTGGGATGGCCTTAAATCAGATATTCAAAAGTTTGTGGCGGAATGTTTGGTTTGCCAACAAAATCAAGTTGAAACAATTAAGACACCGGATCTATTACAACATTTATCCATTCCAAGTCAACGTTGGGAGGAGGTTTCAATGGATTTTATCACAGGTTTACCCAAGTCTGAGGGAAAGAGTGTCATCATGGTGGTAGTTGACAGACTTACCAAGTATGCACACTTTTGTGCATTATCACATCCATTTAAAGCCAATACAGTTTCTACTGCATTTATGGAAACAATTCAAAAGCTACATGGAAACCCAAAGATTATTGTAAGTGACAGAGATCCCATTTTCACTGGAAATTTTTGGACAGAATTATTTTCTTGTCTTGGTACTCAGTTAGCTCATAGCTGATCTTATCATCCTCAATCTGATGGGAAAACTGAGATAGTAAACAAATGTTTGGAAGGATATCTTCGTTGCTTTGTATTTGATAAACAGGCACAATGGGTCAAATGGTTGCCTCTGTCTGAATGGTGGTATAACACTTCCTTCCATACAACAACAAAAATGACCCCATTTATGGCACTTTATGGGTATCAACCACCATCCATCACATCATATTTAAGAGAAAATTCTAAGGTTCAGGCAGTTGAACATCACATCGAACATCAACAACAAGTCCTCCAACTCTTAAAGGATAACCTCGTGTTGGCACAAAATAGAATGAAACAACAGGCAGATCAACATCGCAGTGAAAGAAGTTTTGATGTAGGTGATTGGGTATTCATATGGCTACAACCATATAAGAAAATGTCCCTCAAGCAAGCTAAGAAGGATAATAAATTATCACCAAAGTATTATGGTCCGTACAAGGTGTTTCAAAAGATTGGTACTATGGAATACAAATTGGAGCTTCCTGCAGCTTCTCGATTGCACCTAGTTTTCCATGTTTCATGTTTAAAGAAGGTTATAGGCGACAAGCTCCCAGTTCAAACAATATTGCCAGAACTTGACGAGGAAGGAAAAATTATATTGGAACCGGAAGCAGTCACAGAAACAAGAACTCGACAGCTACAAAATCGATCAATTTCAAAGTATCTTATCAAGTGGAAGAACTTATCCACTGAAGATTCCACATGGGAGGATGAGAATTTTATGCAGAAGTATCCAGAACTACTCAAGCGTTGAGGACAACACTTTTTTGAAGGAGAGGGGCATGTTGGGTCCCTATAATACTAGTGATTACCCCATTACTATTGTAGTTATACCCCTTATTAATATTGTTGTGCCCCTATTTCCCCCATATTGTTATTACTGTGCCCAATAGAATCCCTCTATTTTTATTTTTGTGGCTTTATATTACTATTGTTAGGTCGGCTGGATTATATTGTGACTCCTTAGACTCCTATATATAGAACTGAGGTTTTGTCATTTGAATTATCCAAGAATTGTTCATCTATGTAATGTAAAGGAGGTTGCCCCCTCGAAGAGGTTGAATTCTAAGGCGTTGATCTATCTTTTCTATCTTTTTCTTGAGCTGGTTTCATAACATGCACTAAAATGCACCCTTACATGGGCCTACCTGCATTGAAGTGCATTTACCCCTGACCAAGGTTGCGCTGGTCCCTCAAGGAAGTATTTCTGGAGGGCTTCAAGCCAGGAAACTTTCAGGGAAGGAGGCATTCAAAGTGATGACTTGTCTAGGGCATGTAGCAACTGGATTAGGGTTTGATGAGCCCTAATAGTACTGATCTGAATGTTCGGAGTGATGTGCACAAATGGATCTATAATATCTGCCCCCTAAAGCATTAAGTCGAAAATGATAATGTCGAGTGATATGCTTTACGATGTGATGATGAGGTTCCGAAGCGGATGGTAACCTGAATCAATTACAATACATAATATCATGATATTTTGGATTTTCATGAATTGCTGAGGGAAGGAATACCCATGCTCAACATATAAACTTTTCATTACATGTACATAGATAGTCATCTACAGATATAGACCCATGATAGGATGACCATCTGTGTAAAGCCATTGTATAGATGATTTAGTACTCTCTTGAAATCATAGCCCAGATGGATGAAACTAGATCTGGGGTCTTCTATCTCGTTGAATCATTCGCTCAAGTACAAGTCAAACCATGTGAATATGTGATCTGAATTCAAACATGGGAAGACACCGTCTGATTACCAACCAATGATGTAAGTTTTTAACAGATGTGAGAGAAACCACCAATAATGATAATGATTCTCAAGGCATTGCAGTACATTCTACATGGTGTGAATGGATGTTTTGATGTCAAACACCATACAAAGTCTTTCGATCGAAGGCTATTGATGTCAACCTGTCGCTGGAAGCGAGGAACTGACCATTGATGTATGCAAGCCCCAAGGTATTGAAAGGGTGTTTCTAAGTCAACTTCTTGGATAATGTGTTGATGTCGACAAGAAGTGACTCGTCGCAGGAGGGCCTTGATTTATCCCACATCAATGACACGAAACGAGTGTAATGATTTTTGGAGATGGAATGTTACTGACGACACAAGGTTCAGGAATGGCGGTCATGAAAACGAAGGTTTATGAGTATTGCAAAGGATGAATTTAACTGAGTGACTTCTCCTGAACATGTCGGCGATACTGAATGAATTGGCATCATTGACCCAAAACCAAAGTAATGGATGGCATGATAGACCATAGGTGTGATAATCATCAAGCAAATAACCCAACCCAAGTAGTCACAGAGATGAAGTGAAAGTGTCATGTTCAAGAGCGACCTGCTGCCATAAAGTGGTTTACCCCTTTTCCCATTTTCCCCAGTCATTGCTGACCAATACCTCTTTATTTTTTATCAAGCTTGAGGAGGATAGCATATGCTTGTTGTATAATTCCACCCTTCGGGTGAATCCATCGCTATGTGATGTTTTAACAAGTCTAACGAAGGTGAAACTCGGTCTTCTCATGATAGACAAGTTTGTCACTATTTGATGTTTTAACGAGTTTAACGACAATGAAAACTCAGTCCTTTTCATGTTTAGAGAGTTTGAAAAGGGACAAAAAGAAAACTCCACAAGTTATTTTTCGTAAGTTTCTCTCTCAATTTCAAAAAAGCGTAAAATAATACGAGAGAGAACCTATTGACCATGTTCAATCAATGTATTCCTTTTTCATAAATAATTATATCAGTCTGGAAAAGGGTTAAACTTATACTAAGTAGATGTCGTTTCCAATCCATTGACGAGCTGAAAAGGACAGGTGCTTGACAATCTTTTCATATTTCGAGAGTCTGTAAAGAGCTTAAAGAGGACTCCACTTTGAGGAGTGAGTGGTGTCTAGGATAACAACTGGTTCCAGTGATGTTGGAACTTCTCAAAACATGTTGATTTATGTGAAGAGGTTGGCTAATAAGACCACTCATTGCAACTGTTCCTCAAAAAAGGGTAAACCAACCAAGTGAAGGCATATGATCGGCCAAGAAGATAGTGACGATGGAAGGAGAAAAACCAAGGCTCATAGGAAGAGGCTGATAGAATGGAAATCATGAGAGTTAAAATGGAGATGGGTTCTATTGTTGGGAAAAGTATCCAATACGGAATGACCCTATCCCACTCTAAGGGTGATAGTACCTCAGCAACAACCGAATGCAAAGCTATTCAAGATTACTTCTTTATGAGATATAAGAGAGAGGAGAAAGGGATCCACTAACCGTTATCTTCCGCTAATGGTTGATCCAATCTTCCCTCTTTGCTGCTTGCTCCCAGCTCCTTGCTCTTTCACTGGCCCAGCTACACCAAGATCCTGCAAAATCACAAGAAAGGGAAACTACAAGAAGCATACATCCATAACTGATTCAAGGATTAGAATAAATCAAATATACAAGCATCAATACGCCATTGAGACACATGCATATAGAAGAACCTAAAATGCTTTATTAATGGAAGAAGTAAAGTTCTGAGAGTGTTACAACCATAAGAGGCCCAATCCAGCAACACCTCCCAGCAGAAAGGAATCTCCTCTTCACCTCCTTCAAGCAAATCACCCAATAGTTCTATACTCAAACCAACAGCACTTCCTTACAGTCACAAAATTCCCGCCTCCTTAGACCTCATGAGAGAGCTCTATATATAGGAGTTTTGGAGAAAGGATGAGTCAGCTTGAGGCTGGCATGAAGCTGACTAGTGTCCTCTCCCACTTCAGTTATACTTCAGTTGTTGAGTCCACTTGGAGTTTCTTGCTTCCACTTGGAGATCTAGATCCTCTTACTCATCACAAGGCGAATTCCCTGATCCAAGTGTCATTTTGGAAGCTTCCTGGGCACTTGACACCTTGCAGAATGACTGTGCCACTTGGCAAATTTCGCCCAGCGCAGGTAGCCTTCATTAGAGTTGACATTCAGCGCAGGTATAGAGTGGAGAAGTTGACATTCAGCGCAGATGCTCAGTGGAGCAGTTGACATGATCCAGAATTAGCTTGTTTTTGAGTGTTTTCAGGTGGAGAACTGATTTTTAGTGCTGTGGTTTGCTGACCTTGTTCCTCTAGGGGTAGGAACAACATGTTTAGGGACTTTGGATCCCTTAGATTATTGACATTTCATGCTTCATGCTGTAAGGCACAAAAATGTCTATAACAGTTGCCCCCTAAAGTATGAGGTCGTTTATCGGGTGAAATGCTTTATCAGGAGGATCCGAAGTTCATTCAATCGCTGAGAGGCGCCCTGTAATAAATACAATACAATACATTATTTTTCATTCTGCTTTCATGATCTAGCTGAGGCGGGCATTCCCATGCTCAGCTTTATAAATTCATTTTGGTACATATAACAGACGACCGTCTGATGGTAGACTGATAATTCTCTGCTGAAATTATCATCCTTTGAGTAGGATGATCATCTGCTGTAATAATGTACATATCAAATGTCTTTATATTTCCTAAATATATATCGCAGCCCGGATGGATGAAACTAGATCTGGGGTCTTCAAACTCGTTCGATCTTCACTCTAAGTACAAGTCGATCCATGTGAGAATTGCGCTGAAGTCGAACATGGAAAGACATCGCTTGATTACCGGTCAATAATATAAACCGTTAACAAGCGCGAGAGGAATCACCGATAATGATAATGACCCTCAAGGTACTGCAGTACAATTCACGTGGTGTGAATAAAGGACTTGGCATCGAACACCACGCAAAATCTTCTGGTCGAATGTCATTGATGTATACCTGTCGCCGGAAGTGAGAAACTTGCCATTGAGGCATGCAAGCTTCAAAGTACTGAGGGGGGTGTTCCTAGATCAACTTCTTGGATAATGAGCTGAAGTCGGCAAGAAGCGATCCGTCAAAGGAGGGCCTTAATGAATCCCACATCAGTGACACGGAACGGAGCTAATGATTTTAGCGGAGGTGAAAACAGTCTGTGAAATATGATTCAGGGTGGCGATCATGGGTGGATGAAGGATAATGTATGGCAGTGGATGGGACACGGTTGACTCTTTCTGAACAACATCTCTTGAACATATAACGACACTGATGTGATGGATCAGTAGCATTACCCCAAATGTGGATGGTTTGGCGAGGACCATGGTGATGAGACCGGTGAATGAAACAACCCAACCCGATGTGATACGGAGGACAAAGTGTCATGTTCAAGAGCAACTTGCTACCATTAAAGCTTTGAGGTTCTCCCAATTTTTCCCCAGTCATTTCTGACCAGTACCTCTTTATTTTTGTCAAGCTTGAGGAGGATAACATATGCTTGTTCTATAACCTGCCCTTCGGGCAAGCCCATCGCTATGTTTTAACGAGCTTAGCGATAGGGAAACTCGTTCTCGTCTAAAGACAAGTTTGTCGCTATTCAATCATTTTAACGAGTCTAACGACAAGGAAAACTCGGTTCTTTTCATTTTTAGAGAGTCTGAAAAGGTACAGAAAGTTAACTCCAAAATTCCTTTTTCGTCATCTAATCCCTTAAGTCCGAAAAAGTATAAAACAATACAGAAGGGATGAGTTTTCGATAACTTTAACGAGCCGAATAAAACAAGCGCTCGACCTTTTTGTGTAATAATCCCTTAGGTCCAAAAAGATTAAAATCTAGAGGAGGGATAGCTCTTCCGGTCATTTTAACGAGCTGGAAGGCCAAAACTTGGCAAACTTTTCATATTTTACGAGTCAGATGAAAAGAGCTCAAAGAAGACTCGACTTTTGAGGAACGAGTGATAAACAGGGATAGCAGCAGATTCCAGGTACAGGTTGGAATTTTCCAATCACGGCAGTGTCACAAGGATGGCTAAGTGAAATCACTCTTCGCAGTTGTTCCTCAAAATGGGTAAACAATCATATGGGGGTGAACGATCGGCCAAATGGAATGGAGGTGGCAGGTGCAAACACGACCAAGGCTTTTTATGGCTAATAAATTTACGATCACAATGGTTATTTACCGGAATAGGTTCATTTTTTAATGAGCTTAAACTCTGGGGGAAACTTTTGCTCACGCTTTTCTATTTTTTAACGAGCATAGATTCCACGGTAAAACTGCTCGATCTTATGTTTATTTTTTAACGAGCATGAACTATGTGCTAAAACTGCTTGGTTCTATGGTCAAATTTTGATTTTTACCATTACTAGCTTTTCTCTTTTCAAATATAGTACTGCATTTTCAATTGCTCTCATTTACCATTTCATTTGCATTTGGTTTGTTGGAGCTATGGAGGTGCCTCTTCCCCCTTGATTTTCACCAGCTGATTCCGGGAGATTCTGCGGACGATTTTCGGCGCCGTCTGGACCAGGTAGGAGCTAAACCCTAGCTATTTCTTTTCATGGTTTCATTTCTCTGTTTTAGGCCTGTTTCCCAATATTTCTGAGCCCCAGGGGTTTTGCAAAATCGCCCTAGTTTCAGCGCAGGTTCCCCTTTCGAAACCTGCGCTGAAGGTCAAGCTGCCTTAAGGCAGCCTGACCCTCAGCGCAGGTGGGAGACTCTCTGCCTGCGCTGGGCTCAAAAACTGAGTTTTAGGGCCATTTTTTGATGATTTTTTCGCCAGTTTTTCATCAAAATCAGGAACTTACTCTTTCTCTTGTTTGCTTTGCAGGGAACCTTGAACAAAATGTCCCTTACATGGCGAGAACAAGAACATGAAGAGGAGGACATGATTGCCCTCCATGATCCGGTCACGGTGAACGCGTTGCGGAACTGTGGCCTACTGAAGTTCTTCCGTATCTCTAGTATGAGAGCACAGATTTGTTTGCTGCAGTACATGCTTGATGCTTGGGATCCTGTTAACCAAGTGTTCCAGATTAGGGGAAAGGCCATCCCCTTGACCATAGAGGACATGTACTTCTTGACTGGACTGTCAAGACGAGGTGCCCCCATTTCCTTGTCAGGTACGGCCCGGGGGACTGATTCCACCAGAGATTATGTCCGCCAGTATTGCAGGGAAGGTTCTCAGCCGAGCAGAGACGACAAGATTGTTATCCGTGAGATTACTGATCGGGCTCTCAGGTCCATTCTGTTCACTATTGGTAGGATGGCCGGCAGTGCAGCTCTACATGTTTCCAACAGGTCTTATATGCAGCACGCCTTGGAGTGTCTCCAACCGAAAGTATTCAACTGGTGTGATGCAGTACTTGTTCAAATGAAAAGTCAATTGACCAAGGTAAAGGACGGGAAGCTGAAGAACTTTGGATTTGGTTCTATTCTGACTGCCTTCGCCTTGGAGAAAATCCCACTGATGCAGCCTCAGTACATCATACTCGACTTGCCTTCTCCGACCGAGCCACGCATGCAGAGGTGGGTCGACCACATGTCTAGGCATGCTGGTCAACCTCAGATTACTTTTACTGAGGCCTTCTTTAGGTGGTTCGAGCGCCAGGAGATGGCGTTTTCTGAGTATCCATATGTGGGTATGGATTTCCGAGGTGATCCGGATTTGGTGCTACCGGATGGCGAACAGTGGGGCGCCATTGGTAAACTCCTTGACCATATTATTGTTTACTGTTCTTATTCATAATGTTGCTGTGCTTTATTCTATCAAGACTTTTAATTGTACTCTTGGGTGCATGCAGATATTGGTCCTGTTCGTCCAGCAGTTCGTCCGAGATGGCCAGCTGCTGCCCCGGCAGTGGAGCCTGCTAGGAGAGTTGTTATTCGCGATCTTGACGATACTGAGACCCTTACAGCTGTGCAGGAGCAGGTTGAGAGCCTTACTCGTGGTCTTCCAGATGTACAGATTGACGAGTTACCTTTACAGCTGCAGCGGCATACTATTGGTGTGCCTAGACGATGGACTCGTCTCTTGCGCATGATTGCACAGGCCGTGACGTACTATCATGAGCACCACTAGGCTAGGGTGCCCCCTAGCATCTTTTTGAGTTTTAGGTCATATGACCAATTTTGTCTTGGTTACAGAACATTATGTATGAACTATATAAACAACTTATATATATTTTGATTTTCAAGTTTTATTTTGGTTGATTTATGTGATCCATATGTACAATCTTTGATGATGTGTCCTTTTTATAAATGTTGCAAATGTCTATCTAACACATAGTTTGCTAATGAGTCAGTTAATGTGTTTAAGTTTCTTGAAATATGTTGATATTGAATTGAATCAAATCGTCTTTCCAAGATCTTGACCCTTAGGAACATGCGATAAATAGCTGGATTGCGAACAGAATATATACCATTGAGTTGTAGTATTACGAGATGTGAGTCTAGCCTGACAATTAGTCGGCGTATGCCACGTGTGATGGCATCAGAGAGTAGTTCTATCAACGCGCTATACTCAGCGATGTTATTCGTTGATTGCCCAATACACACACCTCTGAAACTTACTAACTCTCCGCTTGGATCAAAAATGGCCTAGGCTGCGGAGGATAGGTTCCGCGAACTACGACTCGCTCCGTCGGCATATCCAACACATGTCTCCAGAAGGTTCGACATCTGCAACGAATGAAAAAGGTGGATCACTCGACCAGAACAAATACCTTAGCGAAAAAAAAATACAACAAAAGCATGCAGGTTACTATTAAGCATAGTAACGCTTGAGGTACAACCCGTTGCGGGGCTGCGCCAGTGGAATTCCATCGTAATCCATTAACTCGTAGGCTCCTTTTGCTAACACCCTTTTAACAATATAGGGGCCCATCCATAAGGACTTGAATTTACCTGCTCCCAATTTATCAGATTCTTGGTCATAAAGCAAGAACAAATCACCTTCTGAGAAGACACAGGGTTTGACATTTTTGTCAAACTGAGCCTTGACTCGTTTCTTATGAGCTTCGTTAGCCAAAGCGGCATCACGACGGGTTTCATTGAATTGGATTAGTTCCAAGAAATGAGCCTCTTCTTTTGAAGTTCCAGGGAGGAGATCAATTGCGAGTTTAAGCGACGAAATTTCGCACTGGATTGGTAAGACTGCTTCCAGGCCATACACCAGTTGAAAAGGTGTGAACCCGGTTGCGTTCTTTACCGACGTTCGGTAAGCCCACAAGGCTGAGTACATTATTAGGTGCCACCTTCTTTTATGAACCCCAATCATCCTTTGTAACATACGCTTCAGGACTTTGTTGATTGCCTCAACTTGTCCATTGGCTTGTGGATAATAGGGGGTAGAGCTGTTGTGAGATAGCCCTAGCTTGGCAGCTAATTCGATCATCATGTGATTGCGAAAATGCAACCCATGATCTGTAACTATAGCCTGTGGTACGCCGAACCTGGCGACTACATGATTGAAAAAGAAAAGGGCAGCTGTTTCACCAGTGTTATCTAATGTAGGCATCGCCTCGGCCCATTTGGTAAAATAGTCAACAGCGACTATAATATACCCATGCCCCCCGGTCGAGGTGGGGTTACATTGCATGAAATCGATGCCCCACTTGGTGAAGGGCCCAACAGCAACTATCGGCTGTAAAGGTGCGGGTGGACGTCTGGTTTTGCTATCAAAGATTTGACAAGCATGGTAACTTCTGACTGCGGTTATGCAATCTTTGAACATGGTTGGCCAGAAGTATCCTGCTCGTAAGATTCTTTGTGCTGTTGCATATCCAGACTGATGCCCCCCACACGCGCCTGAATGACAATCATTCAGGGCTTTTTCGGCCTCCTCATGGGTAAGGCACCTCCTTAGAACTGTATCGACACCACGACGGTAAAGTGTATCACCGACGATCATGTAGTCTTTTGCTTGGTATCGTATACGTTTTTGTTCGGAGCGAGAGGTGTTAGGCCTGAACTTTTGGGTTTGGAGGTAAACTATGATATCTCCATACCACTCATCGCTTACAGATATCAGAAACAAACTTTTGTCCACGATTGACTCTTCCGATGTTTCATCGTTGGACGACGATGGGAGATCGCATAATAATTCTGCGAAAACTAGAGCTTTCTTTGATTTGGATTTCACAAATTCCAGATCAAACTCTTGAAGGATCACTATCCATTTTGAATATTTGCCCCCCAGCAACTGTCGTGACAGTATATAAGTCATGGGGTTGCAATCTGACAAGATGGTAGTTTTCCGAAAGAGGACATAATGTCGAAACCTTTGAATCGCTTGAACAGCTGCAAGCGCTAGTTTTTCCACATAAGAATATTTACTTTCTGTATCATTTAAGTTTTTACTTAAATAATAGATAGGATGTTCAATTCCATCGACTTCTTGAACTAAAACCATTGCAATGGTCGTATCCGCTGCAGCCAGATACAGGTTAAAATCTCTTTGATAGTCCGGGGCGTACATTAATGATGCTTTTACTAGACAATCTTTCAGAGCATCAAAGGAAGCTTGCGCCACCTGGTCCCAGACAAAAGGTACTTCCTTTTTCAAAAGACGAGTATAACCCTTAGCAAGTTCTGCGTAATTTGGAATGAACCTCCTCAGAAAGTTTGCTTTCCCTTGGAGTTTCTGAATCTGAAGCAAATTTGAAGGTGGAGGCAAATTAATGATTGCCTGAACCTTACAGGGGTCGAGACGAATCCCATCCTTAGAGACTACAAAGCCAAGTAAACGACCAGAACCGACGCAAAACACACATTTGTGTGGATTGAGTCTTATCTTGTAGTGTCGACAACGTAGAAATATCGCTCTTAAATGCTGCGGATGATCAGTCCGCTTTCGCGAATGAGCCGGAAGATCGTCGAGATAAGGTTGAACAATGTTCTTGATGTCATGGAAGGCATAATTCATCGCCCTCTGAAACGTCGCCCCTGCGTTCTTTAATCCAAAGGGTAATTTTCGATAAGCGAATGTGCCCCACGGACAAATAAATGCAGTCTTTGACTGGTCCTGTGGGCGGATATTAATTTGATTATACCCGGAAAATCCATCCATAAATGAAAAGATTTCACATCCGGCGCATTCATCAATTATCTGGTCGATGAAGGGTGTAGGGTAGTTGTCCTTCGGATAAGCTTGGTTTACATCCCTATAATCGACACACACTCTAATCGTCCCTTGTTTCTTCAGAACAGGGACAATATTCGATACCCAATCGGTTAGAGGAACCGGGTAGATGAATCCAGCATGGAGGAGTTTTTCAACTTCCGCCTTAATGGTAGCGGCTTTCTTCGGGTGCACTTGCCGAAGCCGTTGTCTTACTGGTTTGACATCAGGATACATTTTAATTTCATGTTCAACTATACTCGAGTCAATGCCTGGCATTTCATCATATGACCAAGCAAAGACATCTCTAAATTCACGAAAAAGAGCGTTATATATTTCCAGTTCTGAAGGGGAACAACCTTTGCCGACATAAATATTCTCTACAACATCTGTTTTAGTCGAGATATTTATGGCTATAGTCTCTTCAATATTGGATAGGTTTCGCTCGGAATCCACCGTATTTACAGTGTTTGTTAGGAATTCAAATACTGAAGGGTGATAAAGGTCACTTTGAGTATATTCTTCATATTCTGGAAGAAGGGAACGATGGTGCTGATCATTCCATGGTGCCCCCTCAATCATCATTGATTGTAAGATTCCTTCGTCAGTCCCATGTACTTTCGACCAAGGATCTAATGGGGTTCCATATTCTCTAGACCTATCTACCCAAACGCTTGATGAGCGTTGATTCGGGTTCGCCTCCCATGCTTGAAACATTGATTGCTACAATATTTCTAAAGGGCTTGGGGGCAAAACCATTGAACGATCCATGTCGACCTTCGTGGAAGATATCATGTTGCAGGTTGCTACAAACGGTACATTTCCCATATAAAAAGGGGGTGGTAGCGCGAAAGTTCCCATCAATGTGGGGTCTTTCAATAATCCTACTCCGATATCTTGAATTGAATGGTTGCTCTCATGGATCATGGGAATGCTTCCTGTAACTTGTGAACCATTAGGGAGGAAATTCTGTTGGTCGACGATCGTAATCCCTCCTTCAAATGGGAATGCGATCTTCCTAAAATAAGTCGACACGACAGCTGCCATGGCATAAATCCATGGTCTACCCAGTAGGATGTTATAGTCAAGATTTCCATCAATGACCTCAACATCAATTTCCACCGTTTTTCCTCCTAGTTCAACTTTCAAGTTATTAAGGATACCGTAAGGGGTATAAGTCCTTCCGTCGAAAGCTTTTAATGTCGTCGATGATCTCGACAAGGTTGGAGATCCTAGAGTTTTCCAGCAACTCATCGACATAATACATGTTGATGCTCCCTCATCAAATATTGTTCTGTGAACAGTTTTGTTGAGGGCTTTCACTTGAATAAGGAAAGCTAGCTGAGCTGGTAACTGAGGATCATATCCCTTGTGATCAAAGGATACAAGATTGGAATCCTTAGGATCAACCCCACCAATTGCTGATAACAACGCCTGCCTTTGGGTTGGACAATTTTGTAGTACTTCAAGAGTCGACATAGCGGATGGCGATTGGGCCAAATCTTCCACTATGTTATAATGTTGCGCCACTCTGGCGCGAGGATTAAATGTCGACTTATGTACTACACCCTTTGGCGGTTTTATTGTTAATTCAGGGATGGTGGGTGTTACAACTTCTGTTGAAGTTGTTGTCGAACTACTTGGTTGATCTTTACCTTTTTCGCTCGACATCTGAGGATTCCCATAATCTTTGTTCCTTGTCGAAATCAAAGCATCATTCTGCTATTTCGAAACCGACAACATAAGGACTTGCGACGGGGAAGCATTTCCACTATCAACCAGATTTTGACCTGGGTTGGGAAATGGATCAGTTAACACAGCTGAGGTTTGGGAATTTTTAAAGAACCTCTTTAACTCAGCTTTGAATGGGCAATTCTTTGTGTAATGATCCTCTTCATCACATATTTGACACAGATAAATTTGTTTCCCTTGCCCAGGAGGGTTTGAAGAATTTTTCCTAGGAGATGATTCACCTTGTTTCTTCTTCTTCCCTTTGTTTTTCTTCTTCTTGCTTCCTGGTTGATTGGTTTCTTTGCCCTTATCTGCTGATACGGCATTTACTTCCGAAGCAAGAATTTCTTCTTTTTCATTTTGATCCGAATTCTTACGGGATTTCTTTGACGAAGCCCTTGTCGATTTCGCGTTTGCTGTGCCAATCACGCCATCACCGTCATGAGATTCACTATTTGATTTAGGAGGGGGAGGAATTGAAAATTCCGGTCTAGGGGCGTCAGGTATTTTGTCATAGAGCGTGCCGGACTGAGTATAAACTAAGTCCAAATACTGTGCACGAGCAATGACTTGCTCCTCTGTTACGACTCCCCTCTTGGCCACATCTTCCGTAATAGCCGGAAGTAACGACTTTATAAACTATTCAGCTAATAACTGATCGGGAACATACGTTTTCACCATCCTACGACGACGACGCCACTCATGTATATGATCAGATATATGGGTAGCAGTTGTCTGTTTGAAGTTGGTTAATATTTCTGTTCCCATTTCATACCTTATTGGTAATTGAAAATGGGTTAAGAAAGTCGTGGCTAGGGAACTAAAATTGTCGAAAGAGGCTCTTGGCAATTCAATATACCATTTAGCCGCTGGACCTGTCAATGTCCTCTGAAAAAGGCGAAGCCTTATCGAATCGTCGTTTAGGGTGTTCGACGAACACCATAGATGAAAAGTCATCACGTGATTCGATGGGTCTTCACCTGGATTTCCATTGAGTTTAGGAATGTCAGATGGAAGTTTATGAGGGATCGCTGGCCACCAAGGGGCATAAGCAATCGGATCGTTTGTTAAACGGTGTAAATCGGGTAACTCTAAAGTCGCCACGAATGGTAACTGTTGATTCAGGTTAGGCAAAGCGTAACCAGGGTACGATGGAATCGCTTGAGCAGTGGGCCTTTGCATACCAGCATAATGTAATTGATGTTGGTATGACTGATACGGTTGGTGGATTTGACCACTGTAAAGTGGTTGGTTTTGACCGTTTTGGATATACGGTTGTCCACTGTTCGCAAAGATCTGCTGCTCAGAACCTTGGTACACTTGCTGGAACTGCGGTTGTTGGTATTGCACAAGCCACGGTTGTGACGCCATGTTCTGTTGTGCTATGCTAACCGTTGGACCGAGGTGTGGGGTAATTGTACCCGTTTGGACCTGTGTCGCCCCACCAGTTGGCGATTTTGGTTGTGACCCATGATCAAGTGGCTGTTGCATTACAACCTGAGAAATCTGAGGTTGGCATGCAACATGTATCGCTTGAACTTGTGACACTGTTACAATAGCCGGTGTGGTTGGGATGTTCGTCACAGGTACACACTGTTGCATAGAATATACAACCCTTGGTTGTTGTGGTAGCATAGGTACCCAACTACTTGATGCAATTCCAGCATAACCTGAACATTGTTGTGAACTCACGTATGGGTACCCTCCCGGAGGGGGTAATGAAAGGGCATATTGCCCCCCATACGGTAGCAATCCGGAACTAAAGGGGATTGATGGCCCAGATTGACCTCCAAATGGATCAATTTGGCGAGTTTCAACATAAGAGTTACCGGGTATTACTCCGGATGAACAAACTAGAACAGACCATACTGTCGAAATAGTCCCTTGGTGGACTCCTTCTAGCGGTTGAGAGCTAGTTGGGACAGCTGGTATGCCGGCAAACATCATCGGAGTGACAGCAGGGACTTCTGCTGTTGCTGCATCATTTGACACAGTCCTAGATGATGACGGTTGTTCAGACATTTTAAGTCTATCCAATAGATTGCCTAGCGATTCTACAGGAACTTCCACTTGTGGTGGATTAACTTCTGATGAAGGAAATAGAGTGACCCCGACTCCAAAATGGGTTGGAGTACTTGCTTGCGGATCCTCTGCAATTTCCTCTATCGCAATCAAACCCAGTGGAAGAGGAAGACCGTCAGGTCCGTAAAATATTTCTGGTGCCGAAGAAGTGGTTGTTTCGACAGCGACAGTTGTTTGAGGAACAAAACTCTCTGGACCGGTCACAGATGGAACTGGTTCAGTTATACAAGTATTTGCCCCCAGACTAGGATCAGTATTACTGTCCTTCTGTGGCTGTTGAACTTCTTCTATAGAGGCAGGGTTTCCAAAAATGTTAGGAGTAACCGGAACCTCAGATGTAGTTGGAACACTTGTTCTAACTTTTAAAGGAGATTTTGAACTGGTTAAACGAGTCCGCTTTGTCCGTACTGTTTTCGATTCCGGAGACAAAGACGGTTGACTCGTAAGCCTCCGCGAATGATGGGGTTTCAATTGACTTTCTTCCACGATTGCGGATTACTCGATCAACCAAAATATTAAAAGGGGAAATTTGTGTTTCCGAATTGAATGAATTTTATTAGACGCTTTTAGACACAACTTGCTTTTTCACTTTTTAAGAGTCGAGAAAAAGCTAAAGATGACTCTAGTCTCCTTCGATGTATTAATGAGCCCGAAGTGACAAATGCTCGGTTGGACTTTTTCAGTTATAGAGTTTGAAAAAGGCCAAAAGAAACTGCTCTGGAGATCTAGGCAGAGGGTGTGTCAAACCTTTCGCAAAACCACATAATACGTTTTACGGTACGGGTGGTCGATCTTCGTGAATGCTGTGTTCACTGCATTGCGATCAGTAGGGCGGCTGACATGGCTTCCTATGGATAAAAGATATATGCCTATAGGGGTCTCCCAATATATACGCGATGGTATGTGGGAGCACAAGTCTGTATTAGTGCCACCGACTCTCAGGAGGAATCACCCACCTTCGTCGAGATCGACAGTCACTACGTTTAACGACGCCGGAACACGTCTCTAGCTTAGACCTCTATGTGTTTGCATTATGTTTCAAAGCGTTGTTAGGTTCATTCAATATATTTTAAGTTGATCTTTTTAAAGTTTGCCTTTCAAGGTTCACCACGAGATGTTTTGATACAAATTCCTAAATGCAGTCTAAGATGAGAAGCAAGCTTTTTCAATCTTTTCGACTTATGAAAATCTTAACTACTGAGGGAAAAGAGAGATAAAATCTTTTCACACAGATCAAAGAGCATACACTAATGCACTTTTTCCCTAAATCAACATACAAACTTATATGCAAAATGAAAAAATGTAGGTATTTCTTTTCTCTTTCTTAATGTTTGTGCGACACAAGAAGAAAGCTGTTGTATAATTTCGAATTCAATTTCAAGTGAAAGCAAACAAGCTTGTCCAAAATCAAAAGACACCTTAGGATTTACTTGTTTCGACACTAGAAATATATAAACTCAAACCATATGACGAAAGCAAAAGCTCAATCAGCTATGAACAGCAAAAATACTAACTCTTAAGATCAAAACGACACTTTACACAGGTCTAGATCTAAGAGGTCACAACAAGACTAGTTCATTCTTCGTTATGGGAAACTGTAAATGATACAAGAAATACACAAAGAACAAACACAGTTTCTTTATACAACCGAGGCGGAATAGTGGCAAGGAAAGTTGGTTTCAGATAGGTACACTGACTGGTAACAGGCTGCAAAAACGAGAGTGAAAACAGGGCAAGAAACAGCAGGAAACCCCAGTAGCACTAGGAAAAACTAGTCCAGCGCAGGTAGTACACAGGCAGTTTGACCTTCAGCGCAGGTAGCCCCTTCGGGAACTGCGCTGAAATGCAGACAACCTTCACACAGCCTACACTGAAGAACGAAACTTTCGTTTCTCTTGGTTTCCGGGTCACAGATTGCTCAAAAATTCACAGTTTTGGGCCAAATCAGAAGCTATCAGTCAAGTACACACTAAGGGATGAAAAGGAGGATGAAAAGATATCAATAAGAGCTTATTAGAGTCCTTGTGGATCAGCTCTTCAAATCATAAACTTTCCCAGAAACTGAGCTAGAGTAGCTGCCCTCTACTTTGCATTTGAAAGATCCAAATGCAGTTCGATTCGATACTCCCTGTGTTTATGAAATGAATAGCAAAAACACAAACAACCAACAAGATACGATCCCCAGCGGAGTCGCCAATTTGTTGTTGGGAAAAGTATCCAATACAGAATGACCCTATCCCACTCTAAGGGTGATAGTACCTCAGCAACAACCGAATGCAAAGCTATTCAAGATTACTTCTTTATGAGATATAAGAGAGAGGATAAAGGGATCCACTAACCGTTATCTTCCGCTAATGGTTGATCCAATCTTCCCTCTTTGCTGCTTGCTCCCAGATCCTTGCTCTTTCACTGGCCCAGCTACACCAAGATCCTGCAAAATCACAAGAAAGGGAAACTACAAGAAGCACACATCCATAACTGATTCAAGGATTAGAATAAATCAAATATACAAGCATCAATACACCATTGAGACACATGCATATAGAAGAACCTCAAATGCTTTATTAATGGAAGAAGTAAAGTTCTGAGAGTGTTACAACCATAAGAGGCCCAATCCAGCAACACCTCCCAACAGAAAGGAATCTCCTCTTCACCTCCTTCAAGCAAATCACCCAATAGTTCTATACTCAAACCAACAGCACTTCCTTACAGTCACAAAATTCCCGCCTCCTTAGACCTCATGAGAGAGCTCTATATATAGGAGTTTTGGAGAAAGGATGAGTTAGCTTGAGGCTGGCATGAAGCTGACTAGTGTCCTCTCCCACTTCAGCTATACTTCAGTTCTTGAGTCCACTTGGAGTTTCTTGCTTCCACTTGGAGATCTAGATCCTCTTACTCATCACAAGGCGAATTCCCTGATCCAAGTGTCATTTTGGAAGCTTCCTGGGCACTTGACACCTTGCAGAATGATTGTGCCACTTGGCCAATCTCGCCCAGCGCAGGTAGCCTTCATTAGAGTTGACATTCAGCGCAGGTACAGAGTGGAGCAGTTGACATTCAGCGCAGATGCTCAGTGGAGCAGTTGACATGATCCAGAATTAGCTTGTTTTTGAGTGTTTTCAGGTGGAGAACTGATTTTTAGTGCTGTGGTTTGCTGACCTTGTTCCTCTAGGGGTAGGAACAACATGTTTAGGGACTTTGGATCCCTTAGATTATTGACATTTCATGCTTCATGCTGTAAGGCACAAAAATGTCTATAACAGGTTCATTTTTACATAAGATTGAACCATAGGGAACTATGTTTGGATTCAGTTTCATGTTTACACAAGCTTGAAACGAAAAACTATGCTTGGATTCAATTTCATTTTTACACAAGCTTGAAACGAAAAATTATGCTTGGATCTAGTTTCATTTTTACACAAGCTTGAAACAAAAAACTATGCTTGGATTCAATTTCATTTTTACACAAGCTTGAAACAAAAAAACTATGCTTGAGATTGGTTTACTTTCCCCCAACATGATGACTCGATTCTAGGTGCATGCCCCCCAAGCTTCATTGCATTCACCTACGTAGACTACTAGTGGCTATTAGATGGATGGAATGAAGGTTCATTTACGAGATCAAGTGAAAGACTTGACTGGGATTTTACGAGATCTAATCAGAGACTCGAATTGGAAGTTTTCTCCAGGGGACCTTGTTTCATTTTTTAATGAGCTTGACACAAGACAAGGAACTCTGCTCGGATTCCTTGTTTCATTTTTTAACAAGCTTGACACAAGACAAGGAACTATGCTCATATTCCTTGTTTCATTTTTTAATTAGCTTGACACAAGACAAGGAACTATGCTCTGGGACCTATTTCATTTTTTAATGAGGTTGAAACAGTAAAAGAACTATCCTCATATTCCTTGTTTCATTTTTTAATGAGCTTGACACAAGACAAGGAACTATGCTCACAATTCTTGATCATGACCCATAAGAGGCCATGACTTTCAAGAGGTTCTCATCAGATGGGAGAACAATGCTCTGGAAGGAGAAAAACCAAAGGCTCATCAAAAGAGGCTGATAGAATGGCAATCACGAGAGTTAAAATGGATATGGGTTCATTTTTACACAAGCTTGAACCATAGGGAACTATGCTTGGTTTCAGTTTCATGTTTACACGAGCTTGAAATGAAAAACTATGCTTGGATTCAGTTTCATTTTTACACAAGCTTGAAACCAAAAACTATGCTTGGATCTAGTTTCATTTTTACACAAGCTTGAAACAAAAAACTATGCACCTAGAATCGAGTCATCATGCTGGGGGCATGTAAATTGAATCCAAGCATAGTTCCCTATGGTTCAATATTGTGTAAAATTGAATCCATATCCATTTTAACTCTCATGATTGCCATTCTATCAGCCTCTTATGATGAGCCTTAGTTTTTCTCCTTCCATTGTCACTATCTACTTGATTGATCATACGCTTTCACTTGGTTGTTTTACCCTTTTTGAGGAACAGTTGCAATGAGTGGTCTTATTAGCCAACCTCTTCACATAAATCAACATGTTTTGAGGGGTTCCAACATCACTGGAAACAGTTTCTATCCTAGACGCCACTCGTTCCTCAAAGTGTAGTCCTCTTTAAGCTCTTTTCAGACTCTCGAAATATGAAAAGATTGTCGAGCGCTTGTCCTTTTCAGCTCGTTAATGGATTGGAAACGACATCTACCCAGTATAATTTTAACCCTTTCCGAACTGAGATAGATTATTTACAAAAAAGAAATACGTTGATCGAACGTGGTCAATAGGTTCTCTCTTGTATTATTTTACACTTTTTCGGACTTGAGAGACAAACTTACGAAAAAGAACTTGTGGAGTTTTCTTTTTGTCCCTTTTCAAACTCTCTAAACATGAAAAGGACCGAGTTATCATTGTCGTTAAACTCATTAAAACATCAAATAGTGACAAACTTGTCCATCATGACAAGAGTTTCACCTTCTCTAGACTCGTTAAAACATCACATAGCGATGGATTCACCCGAAGGGTGGAATTATACAACAAGCATATGTTATCCTACTCAAGCTTGATAAAAAATAAAGAGGTATGGTCAACAATGACTGGGGGAAATGGGAAAAGGGGTAAACCACTTTATGGCAGCAGGTCACTCTTGAACATGACACTTTCACTTCATCTTTCTGACTGCTTGGGTTGGGTTATATACTTGATGGTTATGACTCATATGGTCTATCATACCATCCATTACTTTGGTTTTGGGTCAATGCTGCTAATTCGCTCAGTGTCGCTGACATGTTCAAGAGAAGTCACTTAGTTAAATTCATCCTTTGCAATACTCATAAACCTCCATTTTCATTACCTCCATTCTTGAACCTTTTGTCATCAGTCACATTCTGTCTCCAAAAATCATTACACTCATTTTGTGTCATTGATGTGGGATACATCAAGGCCCTCCTGCGACGAGTCGCTTCTTGTCGAGATCAGAATATTATCCAAGAAGTTGACTTAGAAACACCCTTTCCGTACCTTGGGGCTTGCATACATCAATGGAAAGTTTCTCGCTTTCGGCAACAGGTTGACATCACTGACCTTCGATCGAAAGACTTTGTATGGTGTTCGACATCAAAACATCCATTCACACCATGCAGAATGTACTGCAATACCTTGAGAATCATTATCATTATCGATGTTTTCTCTCGCGTCTGTTAACAGCTTACATCAATGGCTGGTAATCAAACGGTGTCTTCCCATGTTTGACTTCAAATCACATATTGACATGGTTAGACTCGTACTTGAGCGAACGATTGAACGAGATAGAAGACCCTGGATCTAGTTTCATCCATCCAGGCTGCAATTTAAGGAGAGTACTAAATCATATGTACAATGGCTTTACACAGATGGTCATCTTATCATGAGTCTATACCTGTAGATGGCTATCTATGTACATGTAATGAAAAGTTTATATGTTGAGCATGGGTATGCCTTCCCTCAGCAATTCATGAAAAATCCAAAATATCATGATATTGTATATTATAATTGATGCAGGTCACCATTTGCTTCAAAACCTCCTCATCACATCGTAAAGCATATCACTTGACATTATCATTTTCGAATTCATGCTTTAGGGGGCAGTTGTTATAGATCCATTTGGGCACATCACTCCCAACATTCAGACCAGTACTATTAGGGTTCATCAAACCCTAATCTAGTTGCTACATGCCCTAGACAAGTCATCACTTTGAATGCCTCCTTCCCTAAAAGTTTCTTGGTTTGAAGCCCTCTAGAAATGTCTCCTTGAGGGACCAACACAGACTTGGTCATGGGGAAATGTGCTTTAGTGAAGGTAGGCCCATGTAAGGGTGCATTTCAATGCACCTAGGCCAACTTTAACCTGCGTTGGGCGAGATTGAGCAAAATCCTCATAGGGTTTTGGGAATATTCTTATCTTCTGGAGCCTTCTAGAAGATTCCCACACTTATCATCTCATATGAGCTCGAAATTGTATAGGGAATGAGTTAAGTAACCTTCTATCCTCTCATCCCTTCCTCCATGGAAACTAACTCTAAGTTTGGAAGGCCATTCAATACTCTCCTTAATGACCAAACAACCTCCATTTTCCTATAAATTGAGTACTCATCTAAGTGATCAAGGGCTGGACTTTGAGAATTTGTAAGGAGATATTGTTGGTGTGAGGATTGATATTGTAAGCAAGTATTGTTATGTTGCCGGAGTGTTGTGCTTTTGGACGGAACTCAAGCTGGAAGAGTGACATTGGATTGGACTTCATGGTTGTAACTCTTCCTTCTACTTAATAAAGTTGTTTACACCTTTTCCCATATTCTTGTCTTTATGTATGATGATTATATGTGTAAATTCTTTCGATTCCATTTTCTTATAGTAGATAGATCTCTTTCTTTGATTGGTTTTTGTCCTCTATTTATGATTGCGGATACTTGTCAGGCGGATTAAGTTTGAGAAGGAGTGACGGGAGCCATACAAAGGAGACAAAGGGAAAGTGAAAGATAACAAGTAGGTCCCTTGTCTTATTTATCTTCTATAGAAAAAGGATAAACACTTTAAATCTATTGTTCTAGGTGTAGCTACCCACCTAGGGAAATTGTAGATGAAAAATTCCACATAACAAGCCTTGGATGGAAAACTTTTATGGATCCCTCAGTGGTTTGAGTTACTAGTCCTTGAGCCTTGGTTGGAAAAACACTTTGGAGCCCTATGAAAGTTGTGGGTTAAGTTACTAGTTCTTGAGTCTTGGTTGGACAAACACTCTGAAGCCCTAAGACAATTTTGGGTTGAGTTACTAGTCCTGGAGTCGGGTTGGAACAAACGCTCTAGAGACTTGGAAAACTTAAGTAGAGACCAATCTGGTGATGGTTAATGATTTCTGACCATGAGTTGGAATCACTAGTTGAGTGTTGAGATGGTTTGGCCTCTGGAAGGCCTCGTTTGGTTTTGGTTGGTTTATTCCATCAAATCCCACATTCCCACTTGGAATATGGTGCGGCGGTCATTGGTTGAAAGAGATATTTGGTTCAGCCCAATCTATGGTTGGATGGGTCGTGGAAGTCCCTGACTTGGTTGGTAATTTCATATGTTAATAAGATTTATTCTTCTATTGTGATTCTATGGTGATATTATGGCTGAGTTGTCATGGTTTATATGTTGGTTATTTGTTGGTTTATATGTCAATTATATGTTGATTATATGATGTATATTATCTATGGCTCTAAACATTTTTTATGAATATATGAATGGTTGATGAATGAATGGACTAACAAATGTTATTGTAGCTATTATGAGAGGGTATTAGACCTTCTTGATGATTCTCTAATAAGTATCAGATCCCTATGTTCATATATGCATTCATGACCTATAGATTACATGTTCTCAATATGTTTGGAGAAATGTCTATCATGGTTAGGCTTATTTAGGTCAATTCCTTGATCAAGTTTTGTGTTAAAGGCTTTTTCCTTGTGTTATTTATGGCCTTGGAAAGTTTCATCAAGTTTTGGGAAATGATTTGGAGTCTAGCCCTAAAAAGGTGGCACAGATTTGACAGTTACAGGCACAGAACTCAGAAATTGGGACTACATTCGCTACCTTGTAGGCTTATGCATGTGACTGGAGGCCTACATTCACATGGATTCATGTTTATGCATGTGAATGGAAGCCTAGTTCAGTGAAATAGAAGTCTAGCTCAGTGTTTGGGCACCCAGAGTGGTTGTTTAGCTCCTGGGGGTTTTGTAGCTCCTAAGGAAGGTTAGTAGAGTTTCAGTTTTTTTATTCAACTTCCTTAACTATACGTAGGAGGTTAAGCCATGTCATAGTGTATCTTCCTCTCATTCTTACCCTAGCAGGCCGGTGAAAGTGGGTAGATATGGGAAGAGGGTGTTACACCAAATTATGTTTTTAACTTTCTTTTTAGTTGCATCAACCTCTAGGGCATCATTCCAGACCCAACCCAAAGTGGGGACAAGGAGAGGGGGAGGCTAACTCCTTGTGGAAATAATGGAAGAATGTGAACCTAGATGGGGAATGTGTCAAAATGGGTTATAATTAGAGGAGGGGAGTGATGTATGTGATGTCAGGAAGTGATATCACATAGCCAAAGTCAGGGTTTCCCATGTAGTGATACTCCTCAATCATGTATCCAAAAGAGGAGGTCCCACGGTACTAGGATATAAAACTAACCAAGTTGGACAAGAATATAGACCAAACCCATTCTTTTTGTCAAATCCCCCCACTAATCCATGTCCATATGTGTCCATGATAAGTATTCAAAAATACCTAATTACATAGAGCCATAACTTAAGGGTTGGAAGGCTCCCCTTTAAACATACGATCATAACAGATGGGCAAGGGCACATAATGGTTCGCTCAGGTGGTAGAGAAAGGTGGCATATCGAGTTATCCAGTGGCTGCAAGGGGCTATTGGTTGTCATCTGAAGACAAATCTAGGAGAAAAAAAATCTCCTATGGGTGTCACCCACTAGTTGTGCAAACATCTGACTCCAACTTGGACATGAGATCTCAGTAGGGTGCATAAACGTAATCGAATGGGGAGGTCATTATATCACCAACAATATCTCGGGATCGTAGACCTTTTATTTTTCACATCAAAAACTAAGCACACAGGGCATCATGTTTTTGTGGCGTCTTTTGATCACCCATGATTTTGTAAGGCCATTAATATTGACAAGAAATAAAATCTAATTCTAGATGCATTTTTTAATCTAAATACACCTAATCTACCACGATAATAAAATATGATATTAGTTCTAATGTGAAAATCATCATGCAATGCATCCTACTCTAACATGCATACTACATTAAGAAAATACTAAGTGTAGTCATAAAGCCAATGAAACTAGGGTATTATTGGATCAATGTGAGAATTCTCTCTTATATTATTACTTTTGTGAAAAATCTAACAGTAAAGATAGGAAAAATCATAAGTAGGATTATAGGGTGGGAGGAGGGAAAATAAGAAACCTATAAATCATAGAAAGGAACTTTGGAGGAAGGGAAAAATACAAATTATAATGATTGAACTTGCTCTTTTAACCAAAATATAGAGATGTCAATAATTAAGCTCATCAACCTTTGATGAAGATCTATCTTAGGCATATCATCCAAAATTCATGGGGATTCAAATGGTTTGGACACATCTAAAATGATACTATCTTGACTATTGGGAAAACAAGATGTGAAAAAATTCCTCTATGTTAAGATGGGGAAATAACTCTTCCTCAAAACCAAGAAAATGAACCTTATCACAAACATCCACATTTGGGCCATGAACAAAAAAAGCGGAGGATTTCTTAAACATGAATAAAAATCCTTTTTCGATGACAAGGATAGAAGAAGAATCCTCTTTAATCCCTTCTATACTAAGGCAATTGGAATTATCCGCAATGGTAGAAAGTTCCTCTTTGACAAGATTGTTGTAGAAATTATGGTGTATATTTCCAATTGCTCATGAAGTGTTAACCAAAATCACAAGATACAAACCTATTATATTTCTCTATGGAATTCAATTCATAATTTAGAACATCAGTCACAAACATGCAATGAGAAATAACACACATGCACATAGTATTTTTCCAAATGAAAGCAAATCGTTAAAAACCCCTATGCATGCTTGCATTAATCTTATGAATAAAGATGTATCACAATTTCTTTGCTCAACTGAGCACAACCTGTAAGCGAATAACCTATCTATCTTCTCACTAAGAAGTTATGACCCAGACTTAGTCAATTTCTGCCTCTCCTTGATCCCCAATTTCCTTATGCAATTCCTCGAGAAATTAGGCCCCTATTATTTAGGAAATTCCTTAAATTGATTATCCAATCCCAAGGTTGATCATCTGACTGCATGAAATACCTGTACACTCAAGACTAGTCTATAACTGATGTTACACTGCCTTGGAATCTCCATCGCGATTGAGGAACTTGAGTTCTCTGCATGCACTAGCTATTTTGGTCTCATTGATCAGTTAACTGGATGATCACTGAGTTAGATTGAAGTCTCACTGCACAATTGACCTTCCACTAGTTCCTCCAACATTTAGAACTAGTTTAATTGAAAACAAATTGGAATAAATTACCTTTATTTCTACAAATGAGAAATCACACATGCTTCACTGAAATCGAAATCCTCCAACTCAAATTTAGTGAATAAACAAGGTGACACAAGCCATGTCACACAAGTTAATTGCATCCAAGTTGTCTGGTAAAGTGGAAATTCAAATTTTCTCAATTTAATCAATGCAAAATCAAATTAAGAATTCAACAATTGTTTTCATCTTGAAACGTGAAGAAGAGACATTTACAATCATTAGGAAAGGCTTCATAAGGAGCCTCACATTCACCAGTGTTATCTATTGAAAGGGGGAAAATATTTTATTTTCCTCCGTATTCATCCTCATGGACCTGGGCTTCTATGGGGCTCTCAGTCTTATTATAATAATCTTTGATTCCCCAGTCACCGACCCAAAATCTTCCACAAATTTTTCATCCGTTTGATCATCATGGTCTTCCTCAGAATCATCCCATTCTTCAATATGTAATTTGATGTTGGATAAGATGCAAATATTTTTATTCCTTTTCCTTCCTTCTAAAAATGTCATGAAAGGTTTCTACAACATGGATTTGGTACCACTCTCCAAGGAGGAAATCATTCATAGGCTTCTTCTTATATGCACATTTCATATCATAGCCCTTCAGCTTGCTTATATAAATGGGATAAAATATACTTGGTATCATATTTTCCTATAATATGCTTGCAGGATTCTTCATACACCATCATCCTTTCTTGCAACACCTTAAGGATTTTTGGATCAAAATCCTCACCTCCATCCTCGAAGGAAATGATTTCTTCCCCAACAAAATCCTTGAGGTCTTCATGAATATTTTCAGGATTGGGATCCTTTTCCTCCTTATTGCAAGCTTCCTCAAATGCTTGATCCAATACTTTAATTTCTTCTTCAATAAATTGAGAACTTGGGACAAAATACACAACTAAGGTAGAGAAAGAAGAAATGTGTTTAGGTTCAAAAGAATCAAGCCAACCTCAATGCTTATATCCAACGGAGTGGATAAATAACTCGATGAGGTTATCCAAATTAGTCACATTCATCTCGTAAGCATATTTGATCAATTTTATATGTGATCATTCATTGAATATGGGTGACCATAAAAACATGGCACATTTTTCATAATTGTTATATCCAATCCATTTGGGTACCCTCGGATCAAAGTGATATCTAATGCAGGGAACCATTCATGAAGTAACTTAATATGCATTGATCCTTATATATTATAAATATGGTAGTCTCCAGGGTGAATGAAAATTACCTTAACAAATGCTTAATTCACCCTACAAGCATTGACCTTAAAGCTTGATGAAGAACTAGGGCTTCGTTCTTCTAATGGAGTCACTAATGATAGGTCAATCTTGCCGTATGGGGAAAAAGACACACATCTCGTGTCTCGGTAAACGCCGTTAGAAATGTTACCACACAATTTAGCAGGGGCCCTAGGGGGTATCTAAAGGACAACTACTAGACAAAATGGAAATAGTAGGACTAGGACCCATTGTCACCTTAGTTGATGTCCCCTGCTATTTATGGACTTTTACCAATGGGAGGAGTCTCGATATGGAGAAAATCACTAGGAGGATAAGGCCAATACTAAGGTACAATGTGATTTTCAAAGCCCATTCAAAGGAGAGGCTTAGATAATTGTTTTCTTGCTTCAAAAGAAAGATGAAGGTCTCTCCAAGAAAGGCTTCCTAAGTATTCTAAAGGAAATAGGACCTATGAAATAAGATTTTGAAATAAGCAGTTGCTTCAAATATAGTTATGGATAGGTTTGAGAGACCTAGGTTGGGTCCGCACTGGACCTAGGGTTTAAAGGTTTACCATGAAAGAGACACCTCCAAGGAGGACTCTAGGTCAATCTAGGAAAAATAAAGGGTTAAAATTTATCAAACCTTGTTTTAATGTAACCCTCAAAAAGTCTCCCACTATGATGGTAAAGGTTGACATCCAAAGTCTAAGCTAGGGCCTATCTTTTCTCACAAATGAACCATTGAAAACTCATGAAACTTGGTGAACCTCTAGAGGAGACAATAGCATAGAAGTGTTTCCAAGTGGAAGTGTAAAATAATCCCTCTAGACAAATTCACATGATGCCCTAGCAAGGATGTATAGATGAGAGACCAAAATTTTTAGGAGAAAAAAAAGAAGCAAAAGGGGTTTATCACCAAATTTGCTAGGATCAGTGCCTTGTTCTTGGGATATGGAGTCTATGTGATTCGAAATCCAGCCAAAATCATCTTCAAGGATGCTAGGGAATGATGCCCTAGAAGGAACTCTCTAACATATAAACACTCAAGATATATGGAATTTAATGGAAAGAAAACAAGTTCTAATCCACTAGGAACATTCGTCTACTTGTTATCAATGAGTAACATGAACAAATTTGCAATATTATATTATTTTATAATTATATTCAACAATTAGGGCATGAAATAACAAGAACTAGTTGCATAAATTCCAAACAATAGACATTATTATGCAAATATTTAAAAACTTACAAGACAACAAGAGATATATCCAAATCCAAAATCTAGAAAACAGCTCCAAGAGAATGAAAAATTAAGCTCCAAATATATCGAAATGCATCAAGAGATATCCAATAGACAAACCAAGAAAAAGCATGAAATTATCGTAGGAGAGAACTAATCCAAAGTCAAGTTATGATAAGGTGCAAATGAGGCCTTATTGGTTTTGGTTTGGGCTAACCCAGGTTCGATCTATATTGCACATCAACAAAACCCTCAATCACTAGCCCTTTAGGCAATGACCTATAGGGAGATCACAGTCACCCGAAGTGACTATGGGAGGATGCAGAACTAGGTTTCTGCAACCTTGAAGGATGATGTGATGTGGTGTTTTATATTACCTTTAATCCTTAACATTCATAAATCACTTCGCCACAATCATTTAATCAATTGAACATACCATATAAAATCATAAATCATCACTGTACTGAAATAAAGTGCAACTGTGATAAACTACTATGCTACAATAGATAATAAGAAAATATACACATGAAGACACAAAATTACCATGGTTCACCCCAATGTGAGGCTATGTCCACAAGAACTGTTGCTTATAATAAGAAATATTGTACAACAAACAATTCTTGACCTGTGCACTAAGTTGCAGGTCATCTGCCCTCTAAGCTACAAGTCGTCTGCGCACTCAACTGCAGGTTGTCTGCGCACTTAGCTGGAAACTCAGACCTCTGTGCACTCAGCTACATAACTTCACCTTCTTTAAACAACAGATCAAAAAATTTCAACCATAACACAGATCTGGATCAATTCAATCAGATGATTTTCTTCTTATTATTTGACCCTATATATACCATTACATCAAGGGTCACATCGTTACAATACCATGGTCCAAATACCATGGACTTCCTAAAACAAGTAGCTAAAGCCATTGATCCTTTACATTATCACATGATTTTACAAAAATGAGGGGCTTCGACCCACATTGATGCCCTTATATTGTGCGATATATTCCAATTGCTTCGCTACATGGTCCACTTCATACTCCGTTGCATTCTCCACTACGCACTTTGCCCTACAAAATACATAGTCTTTACCAAAAACTAGGCCAAGTTGGTTTGTGCCAACAGGCCCCCAACACTCACATCTGACTCATCTTGAGTCACTCGACCTCTTTGCCTTTGATTTTTGTTGTAGAGTCTTTATGAACTTCTTTTCTTCGCTACACCTCTTCGAGTAGTGCTTCTATCACATGTTCTACAGCCTTTTGCACCATTTTTTTATCCCTCTATTGAAGCTCTTGAAGCTTCTCATTTATTGTCTATGATAGTTGGAAGCCTCATCCTACCATGGCTGAGTCCTCTATGTTAAAACATGTTCTTCCTTCTTCAGTTCCTCAATATTTTTTTGGAGGACCTTTCCCTCATTGATTTTGGCGAGCTTATGTGAGACTGGCAAGGTCTTCGTAGATGCCTGAATATCTTCCCACTGCTGCTACTTATGTTGAATCTCTTCCTATAATTTTTTCACATTTGGATCCTCCTGCAACGATGTCAAAAACTGTAAACTCTCATCTAACAATTTTCCACAGTCTACCACTGTTGCGGAGATGCTAGCCATTGTGGTCTTTAGGTCAGTCTCCCTCTACTCTCTTACTTCCTGGGGTGTGGTTGGATGCAGCTTCATTTGTAGCTCATTGATCTACATTTCATATTTAAATTGTATTGCAGTGATCTTTTCCTTATATCCTTTCACTGCAAGGTCAAGCTTCGCGACCTTGTCCTCTACTGGCTCTTATTCTCGGACATCACGGTTCAGAATCTCTCTGCATGTCACTTCAATCACCTCCTTTATCTTTTGTTGTTGCTAAACTACTTGATCCCTCTCCTGGATCATCTAGTTGACCTTCTATTGTAGGGAATCCTACTCTTTTTCTACTTGAATGTTCAGCTGCAAAGTGTGTTGTTTGCACAACTTCATCTCCTCAATTATCTCCATGTGCAGCTTATGTATTCTTTGCAATGTTACCACTGCAATGGTCATATTGACATGCTTACACCCTTTTTATTTTTGTTGTACCTCAACGGAGCCAAATTGTAGGGCTCCGATAGGTATTGGCACTAACCTCGCTACAAGTGTAGGCTCTATTTTCATCTCTTCTCCAATCCTCTCCACTACATGTGTACATTGTCTAACTATTTGTGACAAAAATTTAACTTCTACGATCCACTTCTAGATACCTGTGAAAAGTGTGTCGTAATTATTTTCCCACTTACTCCACGAATTTGTTGTCGCCTCCTGAATTCTATCCCTAATCTGCTCTAGGTCCCCATTGTTGTACCTCTGAGATAATAATGGTCAGCTATTATGCCAGAGCATCTAAGATAAATGTATTGGGGGTTTTGTTTTAATTTGGGAGACCAATGGATGAAACAAATATAGAACTGATGTGCCTAACCTCTTGAATAATATGAATATTTCAACAGAGGGCTAATATAAATATTTACATAGTGAAATAGCTTTTATGATGATGGGCAAAAACAGAAAAGTAATATGATTGCCACAGTTTTCAAATTGAAATCTACATAATCATAAGTATGAAAACCTTTAAACCATGTTTGTAGGTTCGAGAAAATATACACGAGCTTACAAAATATGCTAATTATTTATTAATTTTGAGGGAATTAATTAAACAAACAATTCATTAATTCATTCTCTTTATAGATTATCACTTCAGAAAGCTTATAGGAATAAATTGAAATACAATTAATCCTACCTAGTTATCTCTGCAAGACACAAGTATATGAAGAAATACATAATGAATGACACTGGAAACACTTACAGGAAACACAAAATGTGCAAAACAGAATTCAAAATCCTTTGCTTTGTATTAATGGTCCAGAAAGATTAATTACACCAGATGTCTATAAATGCTTCTTCAAGGGTGCAACCCTTAATAACTTGTGAAGAGAGTTATTTATACAATAGTAGGACAAAAAATATCCTAAACTGGTTTTACAAAAATAGATTATTTACACAATCAAAAATAGAATTGTCTAATGATCTGGCATTGCTTTGGTGCTACGCTATTTGATGACTATTGCTGAAAAAATTGAAAAATGGTTGGAGTTGGCTGACTATTCCCACAAAAATTGAATGTTGTTCCATTATCCTCAATCCAGTAAATATGTTAATTCTTCCCAGCATTTCTTATCTGGGATAGAAATCTTTGTTACCCTCCTGTAGATTTCATCCATCTCGGTGTATTTGGTAAAAGTGGGTTTTACCAAAAATATATGCTTGATTTCATCCAGGATGAAGAAAGAATCCCTGAGTGTTTTTACTATGAGAGATGGTGTTGCTGATCCTTTGATATTGGCTATTGAAGTTGCATGGGTGCCCACCTCTGTTAAATTCTTGACATAATCTTCAATTGGCATCAATTTATCATTAATAACCATCATGGAAGGTAAACCTTTGCTAATCAAAGGTTCAATTTTGTTGAAGAATCTCTGAACCATGTTGTTAACATTGCTGCACTTTTCTTGTAGCTGAAGGTTGAGATTTATTTTAGTGATAACCTTCTTTACTTCTAATATTGTTGCAGTTTTTTCACTTATCCCTAACTCCTGAAGCTCATAATCATCCTTGGAATTCAGAAATTTGATTATATTAGAGGAAATCTCTCGCTAGGATCATAGGATTCATGGCATTTCCTCACAAACTCTGGAGCTCTGTGTATTTGTGGAAAAATATAATGGGGTAATTGGGATTCCCATAGCCCAATTTCGTCACTCTGGTCAATTAGCTGCTCTTCCCACCAACAATAAATTTCAAATAAATCAAATTGAGAAGAAGTCTCAATGATTTTGCAATCCTTGTCAACTAATGGAGTATGGTGGAAATCAATTTGTGGTTGAATTAGAGGATTTGAAACTTCTGCAATTGCTTTTCCCAACGAAACTGCTGATTGTAAATGATAGAATGATAAAAAAGGAGTTAACAGAGTGGAGACAAGTAACTGACAAGTGGACCTAGAAGGTATGCTTGCAAATAGGACAAGTGGCTGCTAGAATGTCAGACATTGGCTGAACTGTTGAGTAGGAGAGCTTTGAAGAATACTCTTGGTCGCAAAGTTAACTGTGTAACCTTTGAAATGTATGGCAGAGTGCTTGTAAAGAGAAAAATGGAGTGGAAGGGTGGCGCTGAACGTTTGAGAGTTCATTAATTATTCAACGGGTTAATTAATGGACATTTGGTTATAAATGTGTGGGAGAGGAAATGAATGGGAAACAAATAGGTGGTCGATGATTGGATGGGAGATATGAAGTGGAACATGACGTGGAGTGATGGTAACAGCTATGAAGGATACCACGTTCGCAGGTAAGACGGAGCGGTTTATGGTTTTGAGATTTTTAGTCCCGAAAGACTAAAAAGGTACTTTTGTGGTTTATATGGGTGATATTAAAGACTGCCCATTTCGCGCCCCCTCCCCCCCGACAATAAACTTTGGATGGTGAATGAGGGCCGAAAGGGAGTGTTGGTCGTATGATTGCGAAGGAGTGTGCAGGATGAGAGGTGAGGTGGAGGGAGTTTAAAATGTATGAGCAAGGAATGAATGGTGGCATCGCGATATGATAGGTGGACATGACGGCTATGGGTCTAGGTGATTTAATGGATGAAGTGATGGCACGTCGCAAATCGCACTTTCCTCTGCCCAATGGTTTATACACTCATGAACGATGTGATGTGATATGATCCTACAGTCAGGAATCAACAACGATCCGATGGCTGATAGTGGTATCACACATCCCACTTTCCTCTGCCCAATGGTTTATGCACTCAGTGATGAATGATGCGATGAGATATGATCCTACGGTCAGGAATCAGCAGTCATCCGATGGCTGACACCGGTATCGTAAATCACACTTTCCTCCGCCCAATGGTTCATGCAGTTATGAATTTTGTGATGCGATACGATACTTAGGAAATAACCATTTCAGCATTTCAAACTTTCACATTTCTACCTACCCTTCTATTCCTAACATTTTTACTTATCCTTCCACAGTGCATTTGAACTAGCAACCCAATATTTTCTTTTTATAAACAATCTATCTATATACCTTATTTCTTCCATTGTCCCAGATTAAATTGTTGAGCCAATTTATTTTCTACCTATAAGAATTAATTTAAAACAAATCCAATTATGATGCAACTGTATAATTGGATAAAATAACCTAGTGTGGCATATAAACAAACTGCACACAACTATTATTTTCAAAATGAATTTAGAACAAAGTAGTGGCATTTAGATTTGCAACACTTTCAGAGTTTATTTCTTTTTCTTTTCTGTCTAACATAACATTTTATTTTGCCTTCATTTTTTAGGGCAACTACCCTAACATTTTATTTGATATGGACATATTTATCAAAATATTTTCCTAACAGTTTTTTATTCAATATTATTTTTGTCCATATCCTATCTTAACATTTTGTAAATACATTTTCATTTTTTTTCTAATATATTCTAACTGATCAAAACCAAAAAATGCTACAACATTGGCTCCAACTGGGGACTGCTTTCTCCTGTATAAGCCAGAGACATTGCAGATCCATGTGCCTTCTCCTCGGGCTATGGAGTCTTTGCTGTAAAAAATCTCACTGACAACTCTAAAAGTAAAAGAAACCGAAGTATTTACAATGAAATGTATTCCAACTTCTCAGTATTGAATGAAAGGTTTGAGAAACCTTCCATTTACAGGATAAGTGGAATATAGTCCCTCAAGATTTTGTAGTACAAAAGTGTTGTTACCCTTTACTTCAGTAATTGCTAAAGGACCAATCCATAGGTTGTCAAACTTACCATGCTTTCCCTTTTCCTCCCTTCTGGAGTCCCATCTTAGAACTAGGTCACCTTCCCTAAAGTCCCTTTCCCTGACTCTTCTATCAAACAGGATTTTCATCTTATTCTGATATTTCTTCAATTTGTATTGAACTTCATATTTGTTTTCATTTAGTTCAATAATCTGATTTATCCTTCTTGAAAAATCATCAAGTTCATCTGTTGAGTCATGCAAGAATATTAAAACTGGGAAAGGTGGGAAAAATTGCATCTTTTCCATAGACTAACTGAAAACGAAATTTTCCAGTAGATCTTTTTGGAGTTATTCTGTTTTCCCATACTACATAAATTAAATAAGAGTCCCAACTCTTTTTATGATCTTCTAGGTTCTTTTTATTACCTTTATCGGACTTTTATTTGAGGATTCTACGAGGCCATTACCTTGAGGGTAGTATGGAGTTGAATGATGTAACCGAATTTGATATTTCTAGCAAAACTCAATCATTTTAACACTAGAGAATGATGTTGCATTATCTGTGACAATTTGAGTTTGGCAACCAAACCTAGATAAGATATTTTCTTCAATGAATTTAATTACTACCAAATCGGTAGCATTTCTTACCAGAATTGCTTCTACCCATTTAGTTAAGTAGTCTGTTTCTGTGAGGATCCATATGTGCCGATTACTTGAATTGGGATGGATTTCTCCAACAAAATCTAATCCCCATTGAAGGAAAGGTGTTGAGATTGTTGATGGTACTAGTGGAAGAGCTTCTAGTTTCTACTTACCAAAAAACATCTCACAAGGAACACAACCTCTGACCTTTGCCCCTACTTGCAAGAACAATGTTGGCCAATAAAATTCTCCCCTTAAAATGTTGTATGTTGTTGCTCTCCAAGCATAATTTCCTCCACAAAATCTTGTATGAAACTGACCAATGATTCCTTCAGTTTCTAATTCTGTTAAACATAATAACAAAAAATTCAGTGGATCTTTCCAGTACAAATTTTCATTTATGATGTAGTGCTTGACTGCTTTCAATGTAATAGTTTTACATTGGGCTTTGGAGAATGATACTGGGCATTCGAAATGGAGCAAAAAATTTACAATGTCTTGATACCAATCTAACAATGGAAATTTGTCATCAATATGTAAAGGGCTAATATGATCTGAAGGTAAAGGTTCTTGTGGATTCTTTTCTTCAAGTTGAAGAGAAGGTTCTTGTGGATTCTCCCCTTGTAAAATTAGGAAAGGTTCTTGTGGATTCTTCCCTTGTGCAAGGACAGAAGGTTCTTGTGGATTCTTCCCTTGTACTTCTAAAATAGAATTGATTCCAAGCACTTTGCAATTGGATTCTACTAGAAGCTTGACTAATCCTTGGCCTTTTACTAGATTTGTAGTTTTGATAGTTAGAACAAACTCAAGTATTTGAGTGATCGGCCTACCTCTTTTCCCATCAGTGTCAGGTTCAGTTAGAATGATTTTTACAACACCATTAGGAACATAAGCAGTAATAGGTGAATGTAGAACATACAGCCTAGAAGATTTCAGGTCTTGAATGAGGGCAGAGGCTTGCTTCTCAATTATGTCATACTTAAGCTCAACATCTCTCATAACCTTACTGAAAAAGGCTATGGGTAGGTCATGGGAATCTTCATTCTTTTGTAATACAATAGTAGTAAAGGTTGTTTCTAAGGAAAAAGAAAAGATACTGAATGGCTTAGTATAATTAGGGCTGGCCAAGGTGGGAGCTTCAGAGATAGCTTTCTTGATCTGATCAAATGCATGCCTAGAAGAGACAGTCCATTTAACTTCATGATCCTTTCGGAGCATGTCAGTTATATCTTTTACAATCTCTGCATAATTTGGGATGAATCTCCTTAAAAAAATAATCTTACCGAGAAAAGCTTTAATTTCTTTCTTGTTTCTAGGCAAGGTCAATGTTTCAATGGCAGACACACACTTGGGATCAATTACCACTCCTTCCTTTGCGATTATATGGCCAAATAACTTTCCTTCTTTGATAGCAAACAGAAAATTTTTAGGGTTCAATGATATCCCAAATTTTCTACACCTGTCAAAATCCTTAATCAAGTGCTTTAGATGTTTCTAATCAAATTTAGAAAAAACAGTAACGTCATCAAGATAAATAACCACAATTTTTTTTTACCTTACCCATGAAAGCTACATCCATAGCTCTCTAAAATGTTTCTCCACAATTTGATAAGCCAAATGGAATTCTAGCGTACATAAATGTACCCTAGGGTGTAGTGAAGGTTGTCTTTTCCCTGTCTACTGGATCAACGTTCACCTAATTATAACCTGAAAAACCATCAAGCATAGAAAGTCTTTGTGCTCCTGAGACCATTTGAAGTAATTGGTCCATTTTGGGCAAAGGGTAATTATCCTTTAATGATGCTTTGTTCAAATTTCTAAAGTCCACGCAAAGTCTGCTTTCTCCATTCTTTTTCCTAACAAGAACTAAATTTGCAACCCAATTAGAATATCTAAGAGGGAGAATGATCTAGGCATCTAGCATTTTCTTAATTTCCTTTTCTACAATTGGTAGAAGGGTTGGATTAATCCTCCTAAGTTTTTGTTGATAAGGTACTGCTTCTGGCTTTAAAGGGATCTTATGCTGTATTAATGAAGTATCATAAGTTTTTAGATTATCATAGGTCCAAGCAAAAACATCCTTATAATTTTGAAGTAACTTAAGATATTGAGTTTTAATCTCAGGGCCCAGAGATGCACAGATTTTGACGCTCTTGACATCATCATTTGTTCCAATGTTAATTTCTTCTATGTCCTCTTCCGATGAGATGGTCTGAGGATTTCAGAGGACATCATTTTGATCAAACAATTTTTCTAAAGGTATTAAGCCTTTGGGAATAAAATTTTTAGATATTTGAATAATGTCATAAGCAGAAATTTTTGAACTGAAATCTGAATTATCATTCTCACTTGTATTTTCATTTATTTCAGATCTATCTTCATCAATTTGTAGAACAATATATTGATCTACAACTTGCAGAAAATATTTCAACTGATCATCACCTTCAAATATCTGCCAGTGTTTTAGATTGTCTGGGATAGATGGTCTATACTTGACTTGTATTTGGTAGAGTAAATTAGTCTGATAAGGAATTTTAAAGGAACTAGCAGAAACAACTAAGGCATCTGCATGAATATTCTGATCTCTTGGAATATAATTCAAATTAAAAGCATCAAATAAGTTTTCAACTAAATCCCATACTTCATTTCGATAAGACCTGAGTCTAGGGTGTTTAGTATGACAAATTTTTCTCACTTGTTTGACAATAAGTCCTGAATTAGTAAAAACACTTAAGTTTTGAACCTTTAAGATTTTAGCTATTTGCAATCCCAAAATATTCAGCCACATTATTTGTAACTTCGAATTCGATCTTACATGATTGGGTAATGTTTTCTTTTTTTGGTGAAATTAAATTACTCCAGCTCCTGATCCATCTTTTGTACAGGAGACATAAAAGAATAGCTTCCATATATCAATTTGATTTGGTACCGGAATTTCAATTACATCTTCAATTTTAGCTTGAGTTTCATGCACTTGGTTTGAAGAGAGTTGAAAGCAACCAAAATCTTGGTCAATTGCATAAATGGGATGGTTCCTTGGTTGGTTTGTTTTACAAACAATGTGCACAAATCTAACATCCCTATATAATCTTGGTTGTTCTCCCCCATAAACTGGAATAGTAGCATAAGACATATACATCTGAAGGGTTCCCCCTAATTTAGCACAGCAAGACCTAGAAAGGATCATTCCAAATTTGGGAGGGATATCTGTGACAACTATATCAAGCACTACACTTTTCAATGGGATTTGGGCAAAGGTGACTACTAAATCCTTAATCAATCCTAAGAAAGGCACCCTTTTAGAATCAAAGGTGTACAAGTCATGATAGGATCTAGTTATGTCAAGTTTCAAATGATCCATGATAGTTTTTGGCATGAGATTATGTGATGCTCCATAATCAAGCATACAATTATACAAGATGGAATCATTTGTATTAAGAGTCACATAGAAAGGAGGCACTATTTCATCTATCATATCTGAGCTTGGGCCAAAAAAAAACTGTTTGTTTTTCATCTTGCAAACTGATGATATCACCTCTAGCATCAACCGAGGTATTTTGTATCCATTTGGAGACCTAATTTTTATACTCAGGGTTTTTAGAAAGTTCTGAAAGAGGAATTGGGATTTTAACTCTTTCTAACTCTTTTTCAACATTAAATGTAGCATTTTTGTCATTTTGAGGAGTATCAATTGACTGATCTAATGGTCGAACAAAATTCGTTTGAGTTTGAGCAGTTTTGGCATGAGGTTCAATTACTGGAGTTTCCTTAGGAGGCCTTCTAGGGCCAGGCCTAGGCCAAATATTATATCTTTTGTTCAACTCTGCAATTAAAAATTCAGAGAAGGCATGGTATTTAGAAACCTGTGAGGATTCTTGATCTTCTTGAACCTGATTTTGTTGTGTAAGAGGAATAATGACTGTTTTCTCAGAGGAAGTATCCATATTATTTATATCTTTAGTGATGGTCATAATATTATCATCAGGTTGTTGATCATCTATCAACAAAGGAGTGGGAATCTACTAATCATTACTAGGTCTATGAAGAATTTGTAACTGTGGATTTCTTTTATACTGACCTTGATTTTGATTTTGGGGTCTGGAAACTGTTTGTTGAATTGTCCTAGGTTGAGTCTCAATCTTGGAAATTATATTAGATAGATTTCTAAGAAGAGAAGTTATGTCATCTATTTTAGAATGTTCAGTTTTAGTCTTAGAGGAACTAGAAGCCTCTGGTGTTGATTTTAGTTTTATTTGGGCCTTTTCCTCTTTAGCTTTCAAATAAGTTGAAGCAACCCTATTTGCTTCTACCTCAATAACATTTTTTTGCATAATTTCAAGAGTTCTTGAAGTTCTCTCTCTCAGAATAACAACAAAATCATCATCAAAGGCTTTAGAAAATCTAGGCTTCGCTGCTGCTATAGGGGGTTTACAACCAGGGGGAATTTTATGATAAAGCTTATTGAATCTTTTGATAAAGTCTGATACAGGTTCACAAAAATTTCTCTTAAGTTCATCAAACTTAGTGAGAAAGTAAAAAGGATCTTTTTCACACCCCACTGGTTTTTAAATATATTTGTAAGTTCTTCCCAATTTCTAATGGAATTTGCAGGTAATTGCCTAAACCAAATTCTTACATTTCCTTCAATTGATTGTACAAACAACCTCATGTAAACATTTTCTTGTTCAATATTCATGTTATTTGCAAAGTATAAAAAGGGTTTAAGATGGTCTTCAACAGAAGGACTGGTTTCCCCATTATACCTGGGAAGGTATTTCAAGTATCTAGCTGGGAGTGCATCGAGATTAGGAGGTAAGACTAAAGTTGCATATCTAGCATGTACAACAGGTTGGAAAGCCATAGTGAGAGGTGGTGTATGAGTTGTTTGTGTAGATGAAGAGGTTGAAGAAGATGAAGAAGGGGTTGAAGAAGGTGATTGAGGGGGTGAAGAACTAGTTGGAGGTGAATAAGGAGGGGATCTCCTTAATGATTTCAAAGGAGTCTTAAGAACTAAATTCTGGAACTGTGGATTACTACCCTAATTTGTTTCAAAGAGTGGATTTGAATACACAGAGAAGGTATCTTCAGGTTGTTCAGAAGTAGAAGCTTCAGGTTTTCCAAAAGTGGGAGGAAATGAATAAGTGGTAGGGGATATGAAATCTATTGGTTTGTATTCTGGTAAATTAACACCCAAGGTGATCCTAGTGGTAGTGAGGGTTTTGGATTAGTTTCAAATGAATGAATCAGGAATGCTGATTTAAAATCAACTCCCCTGTTTAAGAGTTCAGCAACCCTAGGTGATAAGTGGGAGTAATCTAGATTGGATGGAATGTTACTATAAGGATCACATGGTGGTAAATCTTCAAAATGCAAGACTGAAGAAGAATAAGAAGAGGGTTGATGTCCCCTTTTAGAACTGGCGTTCTCATAATTTTTTCAGGGTCTGATAGAGGATGAACTTAGTCAGCCCCTGAACGAGATCTAGTGTGCTTAAAAGGTGCCAGTTTGGGAGAGTGGAGTCGCCAGGTGAAGGATTTTAACCTTTCTAGACCTTTAATCACCTTAAAGGAATAGAATGCATATCGTTGCCCCTGGAAAACTTAATGAAATTCGATTCCCCGACAACAACGCCACTTTGATGTTGTACCTATGAGATAATAATGGTTAGCTATTATGCCAGAGCATCTAAGATAAATGTTTTGGGGGTTCTGTTTTAATTTGGGAGACCAATGGACAAAGTAGATATATAATTTGTGTGCCTAACCTCTTGAATAATATCAATATTTCAGCAAAGGGATATTATAAATATTTACACATTGAAATAACTTTTATGATGATGAGTAGAAATAGAAAAGTAATATGATTGCCACAGTTTTCAAATTGAAAGCTAGATAAGTATGAAAACCTTTAAACCATGTTTGCAGGTTCTAGAAAATATACATGAGCTTACATAAGATGTTGATGAATTATTAATTTTGAGGGAATTAGTTAAACAAACAGTTCATTAATTCATTATCTTTATAGATTATCACTTCATAAATCTTATAGGAATAAATTGAAATACAATTACTCCTACCTAGTTATCTCTACAAGACACAAGTATATGAAGAAAAGAATAATGAATGACACTGGAAACACTTACAAGAAACACAAACTATGCAAAACAGAATTCAGAATCCTTTACTTTGTATTAATGATCCAGAAAGATTAATTACATCAGATGTCTATAAATTCTTCTTCAAGGGTGAAACCCTTAATAACTTGTGAAGAGAGTTATTTATACAATAGTAGGACAAAAAATATCCTAAATTGCTTTTACAAAAATAGATTATTTACACAATAAAAAATAGAAATGTCTAATGATATGGCATTGCTTTGGTGCTACGCTATTTGATGACTATTGCTGAAAAAGTTGAAAAATGGTTGGAGCTAGCTGACTGTTCCCACAAAAACTGAATGTTGTTCCACTATCCTCAATCCAGTAAATATGTTAATTCTTCCCAGCGTTTCTTATCTAGGATAGAAATTTTTGTTACCCTCCTGTATATTTCATCCATCTAGGTGTATTTGGTAAAAGTGGGTTTTACCAAAAATATACGCTTGATTTCATCCAGGATGAAGAAAGAATCCTTGAGTGTTTTTACTATGAGAGCTAGTGTTGTTGATCCCTTGATATTGGCTACTAAAGCTACATGGGTGCCCAGCCCTATTAAATTCTTGACATAATCTTCAATTGGAATCAACTTATCATTAATAACCATCATGGAAGGTAAACCTTTGCTGATCAAAGGTTCAATTTTGTTGAAGAATCTTTGGACCATGTTGTTAACATTGCTACACTTTTCTTGTAGCTGAAGGTTGAGATTTCTTTTAGTGATAACCTTCTTTACGTCTTATATTGTTGCAGTTCTTTCACTTATCCTTAACTCCTCAAGCTCATAATCATCCTTGGAATTCAGAAATTTGATTATATTAGAGGCAGTTTCTCGCTAGGATCATAGGATTCATGGCATTTCCGCACAAACTCTGGAGCTTTGTGTATTTGTAGAAAACTATAATGGGGTAATTGGGATTCCCAAAGCCCAATTTCGTCACTTTGGTCAATTAGTTGCTCTTCCCACCAACAATAAATTTCAAATAAATTAAATTGAGTAGAAGTCTCAATGATTTTGCAATCCTTGTCAACTAATGGAGTATCGTGGAAATCAGTTTGTGGATGAATTAGAGGATTTGAAACTTCTGCAATTGCTTTTCCCTTGGGAGGCATTTTGGAAAATGAAACTACTGATTGTAAATGACTGAATGATAAAAAAGGAGTTAACAGAGTGGAGATAGGTAACTGACAAGTGGACCTAGAAGGTATGCTTGCGAACAGGACAAGTGGTTTCTAGAATGTTGGACAGTGGTTGAGTTGTTGAGCAGGCGAGCTTTGAAGAATACTCTCAGTCACAGAAGTTAATTGTGTAACCTTTAAAATGTATGGCAGAGTGCTTATAAAGAGAAAAATGGAGTGGAAGGGTGGCGCCGAATGTTTGAGAGTTCATTAATTATTCAACGGGTTAATTAACAAACATTTGGTTATAAATGCCCGAGAGCATAAATGAATGGGCAACGGATAGATGGCCGATGATTGGACGGGAGATACGAAATGGAACATGACGTGGAGTGACAATAATGGCTATGAAGGATACCACATTCGGGGGTAAGACAGAGCAGTTTGTGGTTTTGAGATTTTTAGTCTCGAAAGACTAAAAAGGTACTTTTGTGGTTTATATGGGCGGTATTAAAGACTGCCCATTCCCCCCCGACGATAAACTTCGGACGGTGAATGAGGGTCGAAAGGGAGTGTAGCCGTATGATTGCGAAGGAGTGTGTGGGATGAGAGGTGAGGTGGAGGGAGTTTAACATGTATGAGTGTGGGGTCACGATATGATAGGTGGATGCGGCGGCTGTGGGTCCGGGTGATTTAATGAATGAAGTGATTCCATATCGCAAATCGCACTTTCCTTCGCCCAATGGTTTATGCACTCATGAACGATGCGATGCAATATGATCCTACGGTTAGGAATCAACAGTGATCTAATGGCTGACTGTGGTATCGCACATCACACTTTCCTCCGCCTAATGGTTTATGCACTCAACTATGAATGATGCGATGTGATATGATCCTACAGTCAGGAATCAACAATCATCCAACGGCTAACATCGGTATCACAAATTGCACTTTCCTCTGCCCAATGGTTCATGCAGTTATGAATTTTGTGATGCGATACGATACTTAGGAAATAACAATTTCAGCATTTCAAACTTTCACATTTCTACCTACCCTTCTATTCCTAACATTTTTACTTATCCTTCCACAATGCATTTGAACTAGCAACCCAATATTTTCTTTTTATAAACAATCTATCTCTATACCTTATTTCTACCATTGGCCCAGATTAAATCGTTGAGCCAATTTATTTTCTACCTATAAGAATTAATTTAAAACAAATCCAATTATGATGCAACTGTATAATTGGATAAAATAACCTAGTGTGGCATCTAAACAAACTACACACAACTATTGTTTTCAAAATGAATTTAGAACAAAGTAGATGCAATTAGATTTGCAACACTTTCAGAGTTTATTTATTTTTTATTTCTATCTAACCTAACATTTTATTTTTCCTTCATTTTTTAGGGCATCTACCCTAACATTTTATTTGATATGGACATATTTATCAAAATATTTTGCTAACATTTTTTTATTCAATATTCTTTTTGTCCATATCCTATCTTAACATTTTGTAAATACATTTTCATTTTTTGTCTAATTTATTCCAACTTATCAAAACCAAAAAATGTTACAACATTGGCTCCAACTGGGGACTGCTTTCTCCTGTAGAATGCAGAGAACTTGCAAATCCATGTGCCTTCTCCTCGAGCTATGGAGTCTTTGCTATAAAAAATCTCACTGACAACTTTAAAATTAAAAGAAACCGGAGTATTTACAATGAAATGTATTCCAACTTCTCAGTATTGAATGAAATGTTTGAGAAACCTTCCATTTACAGGATAAGTGGAATATAGGCCCTCAAGATTTTCTAGTACAAAATTTTGTTACCCTTTACTTCAGCAATTGCTAAATGACCAAACCATAGGTTGTCAAACTTACCATGCTTTCCCTTTTCCTCCCTCCTGGAGTCCCATCTTAGAACTAGGTCACCTTTCCTAAAGTCCCTTTCCCTGGCTCTTCTGTCAAAAAGGATTTTCATCTTATTCTGATATTTGTTCAAGTTGTATTGAACTTCATCTCTGTTTTCATTTAGTTCAATAATCTGATTTATCCTTCTTGAAAAATCATCAGGTTCATCTGTTGAGTCATGCAAGAATTTTAAAACTGGGAAAGGTGGGAAAAATTGCATCTTTCCCATAGACTAACTGAAAAGGAAATTTTCCAGTAGATCTTTTTGGAGTTATTCTGTTTGCCCATACTACATAAATTAAATGAGAGTTCCAGCTCTTTTTATGATCTGCTAGGGTCTTTTTTATTACCTTTACCATACTATTATTTGAGGATTTTGTGAGACCATTACCTTGAGGGTGGTATGGATTTGAATGATGTATCAGAATCTGATATTTATAGCAAAACTCAATCATTTTAACACTAGAGAATGTTGTTGCATTATCTGTGACAATTTGAGTTGGGCAACAATATTTTCTTCAATGAATTTAATTACTACCAAATTGGTAGCATTTCTTACCAGAATTGCTTCTACCCATTTAGTGAAGTAGTCTATTGCTGTGAGGATCCATCTGTGTTGATTACTTGAAGTGGGATGGATTTCTCCAACAAAATCTAATCCCCATTAAAGGAAAGGTGCTAAGATTATTGATGGTAATAGTGGAAGAGCTACTAGTTTCTTCTTACCAGCAAACATCTGACAAGGAACACAACCTCTGAACTTTGCCCCTACTTGCAAGAACAATGTTAGCCAATAAAATCCTCCCCTTAAAATCTTGTATGTTGTTGCTCTACAAGCATAATGTCCTCCACAAAATCCTGTATGAAACTGATCAATGATTCCTTCAGTTTAGGATTCTGTTAAACATAATAACAAAATATTCATTGGATCTTTCCATTGCAAATTTTCATTTATGATGCAGTACTTGACTGCTTTCAATTTAATAGTTTTACAGTGGGCTTTGGAGAACGATGCTGGGCATTCAAAATGGAGCAGAAAATTTACAATGTCATGATACCAATCTGAAAACAGAAATTTGTCATCAATATGCAAAGGGCTAATATGATCTGAAGGTAAAGGTTCTTGTGGATTCTCCCCTTGTAAAATTAGGAAAGGTTCTTGTGGATTCTTCCCTTGTGCAAGGACAGAAGGTTCTTGTGGATTCTTCCCTTGTGCAAGGACAAAAGGTTCTTGTGGATTCTTCCCTTGTACTTCTAAGATAGAATTGATTCCAAGCACTTTGCAATTGGATTCTACTAGAAGTTTGGCTAATCCATAGCCTTTTACTAGCTTTATAGTTTTGATAGTTAGATCAAACTCAAGTATCTGAGTGATCCACCTACCTATTTTCCCATGAGTGTCACATTGGGTTAGAACGATTTTTACAGCACCATTAGGAACATAAGCAGTAATAGGTGAATGTAGGACATACATCCTGGAAGATTTCAGGGCTTGAATGAGGCCATAGGCTTGCTTCTCAATTATGTCATACTTAAGCTCGACATCTCTCATAGCCATACTAAAAAAGGCTATGGGTTGGTCATGGGAATCTTCATTCTTTTGTAATAGAATAGCAGTAAGGGTTGTTTCTGAGGCAAAAGAAAAGATACTAAATGGTCTAGTATAATCAGGGCTAGCCAAGGTGGGAGCTTCAGAGATAGCTTTCTTGATTTGATCAAATGCATGCGTGGAAGAGACAGTCCATTTAACTTCATGATCCTTTCAGAGCATGTCAGTTATATCTTTTACAATCTCTGCATAATTTGGGATGAATCTCCTTAAAAAAATAATCTTACCCAAAAAAGCTTGAATTTCTTTCTTGTTTCTAGGCAAGGTCAATATTTCAATGGCAAACACATGCTTCGGATCAATTACCACTCCTTCCTTTGAGATTATATGGCCCAATAGATTTCCTTCTTTGGTAGCAAACAGAAACTTTTTAGGGTTCAATGATATCCCAAATTTTCTACACCTGTCAAAAACCTTGATCAAGTGCTTTAGATGTTTCTGATCGGATTTAGAAAAATAGTAATGTCATCAAGATGAATATCCACAAATTTGTTTACCTGACCCATGAAAGCTACATCCATAGCTCTCTAAAATGTTTCTCGAGCATTTGATAAGCCAAATGGCATTCTAGCGTACATAAATGTACCCCAAGGTGTAGTGAAGGTTGTCTCTTCCCTGTCTATTGGATCAACGTTCACTTGATTATAAACTGAGAAACCATCAAGCATAGAAAGTCTTTGTGCTCCTGAGACCATTTGAAGTAATTGGTCCATTTTGGGCAAAGGGTAATTATCCTTTAATGATGCTTTCCTAACCGAAACTAAATTTGCCACCCAATTAGAATATCTACGAGGGAGAGTGATCTGGGCATCTAGCATTTTCTTAATTTCCTTTTCTACAGTTGGTATAAGGGTTGGATTAATCCTCCTAATTTTTTGTTGATAAGGTATTGCTTCTAGCTTTAAAGGGATCTTATGTTGTATTAATGAAGTATCATAAGTTTTTAGATCAACATAGGTCCAAGCAAAAACATCCTTATAATTTTGAAGTAACTTAAGATATTGAGTTTTAATCTCAAGGTCTAGAGATGCACAAATTTTGACACTTTTGACATCATCATTTGTTCCAATGTTAATTTCTTCTATATCCTCTTCCAAAGAGATGGAATGAGGATTTCGAAGGACATCATTTTGATCAAACAATTTTTTTTAAAGGTATCAAGCCTTTGGGAATAAAATTGTTAGATAATTGAATAATGTCATGATCAACAATTTTTGAACTGAAATCTGAATTACCATTCTCATTTGTATTTTCATTTATTTTAGATCTATCTTCATCAATTTGTAGAACATAAAATTGATCTACAACTTGGAGTCCGTAGTGTTTTAGATTGTCTGGGATAAATGGTCTATACTTGACTTGTATTTGATAGAGTAAATTAGTCTCATCAGGAATTTTAAAGGAACTAGCAGAAACAGCTAAGGCATCTGCCTGAATATTCTGATCTCTTGGAATATAAGTCAAATTAAAAGCATCAAAGAGTTTTTCAACTGAATCCCATACTTCATTTAGGTAAGAGCTGAGTTTAGGGTGTTTAGTCTGGCAAATATTTCTAACTTGTTTGACAACAAGTTATGAATAAATAAAAACACTTAAGTTTTGAACCTTTAAGCTTTTGGCTAATTGCAATCCCAAAAGGAAAGCTACATATTCAGCCACATTATTTGTAACTTCTAATTCGAGCTTACATGATTGGGTAATGTTTTCTATTTCTGGTGAAATTAAAACTATTCTAGCTCTTGATCCATCTTTTGTATAGAAGCCATAAAAGAATAGCTTCCATATATCAGTTTTATTTGGTACCGGAATTTCAATTACATCTTCAATTTTAACTTTAGTTTCATGCACTTGGTTTGAAGAGAGTTGAAAGCAACCAAAATCTTGGTCAATTGCATAAATGGGATGGTTCCTTGGCTGGTCTGTTTTACAAATAGTATGCACAAATCTCACCTCCCTATATAATCTTAGTTGTTCTCCCCCATAAAATGGAATAGTAGTATAAGACATATCCATCTGAAGAGCTCCCCCTAATTATGCACAACAAGACCTAGAAAGGAGCATTCCAAATTTGGGAGGGATATATGTGACAACTATATAAAGTACTACACTTTTCACTGGGATTTGGGCAATGGTGACTACTAAATCCTTAATCAATTCTAAGCAAGGCATCCTTTTAGAATCAAAGGTGTACAAGTCATGATAGGATCTAGTTATGTCAAGTTTTAAATGATCCATGAGAGTTTTTTGCATCAGATTATGTGATGCTCCAGAATCAAGTATACAATTATACAACATGGAATAATTTGTCTTAAGAGTTACATAGAAAGGAGGCATTATTTCATCTATCATATCTGAGCTTGGGCCAAAAACAACTACTAGTTTTTCATCTTGTAGACTGATGATATCACCTTTAGCATCAACCGAGGTATTTTGTATCCATTTGGAGACCTGATTTTTATACCCAGGGTTTTTAGAAAGTTCTGAAAGAGGAATTGGGATTTTAACTCTTTCTAACTCTTTTTCAAAATTAAATGTAGTCAATGCATTTTTGTCATTTTGAGGAGTACCAATTAACTGATATAATGTTCGAATAAAATTCGTTTGAGTTTGATCAGTTTTTGCATGAGGTTTAATTACTGGAGTTTCCTTAGGAGGTCTTCTAGGGCCAGGCCTAGGCCAAATATCATATATTTTGTTCAACTTTGCAATTGAAAATTCAGAGAAGGCATGGTATTTAGAAACATGTGAAGATTCTTGATCTTCTTGAACCTGATTTTGTTGTGTAAGAGGAATAATGATTGTTTTCTCAGAGGAAGTATCCATATTATTTATATCTTCAGTGATGGTCATAGTATTATCATCAGGTTGCTGATCATCTATCAACAAAGGAGTGGGAATCTGTTGATCATTACTAGGTCTATGAAGAATTTGTAACTGTGGATTTCTTTTATACTGACCTTGATTTTGATTTTGGGGTCTGGAAACTGTTTGTTGACTTGTCCTAGTTTGAGTCTCAATCTTGGAAATTCTATTAGATATATTTCTAAGAAGAGAAGTTATTTCATCTATTTTAGAATCTTCAGTTTTAGTCTTAGAGGAACTAGAAGCCTCTGGTGTCGATTTTAGTTTTCTTTGGGCCTTTTCCTCTTTAGCTTTCAAATAAGTTGAAGAAGCCCTGTTTGCTTCTACCTCAATAACATTTGTTTGCATATGTTCAAGATTTCTTGAAGTTCTCTCTTTCATAATAACAACAAAATCATCAACAAAGGCTTTAGAAAATCTAGACTTTGTTGTTGCTATAGGGGGTTTACAATTAGGGATAATTTTATGATAAAGCTTATTGAATCTTTTGATAAAGCGTGATACAGGTTCACCAAAATTTCTTTTAAGTTCATCAAACCTAGTGAGAAAGTAAAGAGGATCTTTTTTCACACCCCACTGGATTTTAAATATATTTGTAAGTTCTTCCCAATTTCTAATGGAATTTGCAGGTAACTGCCTAAACCAAATTCTTTCATTTCCTTCAAGTGATTGTACAAACAACCTCATGGAAACATTTTCTTGTTCAATATTCATGTTATCTGCAAAGTCAAAAAAGGGTTGAAGATGGTCTTCAACAGAAGGATCGGGTTTCCCCATTATATCTGGGAAGGTATTTCAAGTATCCAGCTAGGAGTGCATCGAGATTAGGAGGTAAGACTAAAGTTTCATATCTATCATGTACAATAGGTTGGAAAGCCATAGTGAGAGGTGGTGTATGAGGTGTTTGTGTAGATGAAGAGGTTGAAGAAGTTGAAGAAGGGGTTGAAGAAGGTGATTGGGGGGGTGAAGAACTAGTTGGAGGTGAAGAAGGAGGGGTTCTCCTGAATGATTTCAAAGGAGTCTTAAGAACTAACTTTTGGACGTGTGGATGACTACCCTCCTTTGTTTGAAAGAGTGGATTTGAATACACAGAGAAGATCTCTTTGGGTTGTTCAGAAGTAGAAGCTTTACATTGTCAAAAAGTGGGAGGAAATGAATAAGTGGTAGGGGATATGAAATCTATTGGTTTTTATTTTGGTAAATTAACACCCAAGTTAGACTCAGTTTTAGGTGATCCTGGTGGTGGTGAGGGTTATGGATGAGTTTCAAATGAATGAATGAGGAATGTTGATTTAAAATCAACTCCCATGTTTAAGAGTTCAACAACCCTAGGTCATAAGTGGGAGTAATGTGGATTGGATGTAATGTTACTATAAGGATTAAATGGTGGTAAATCTTCAGACTGCAAGACTGAAGAAGAAGAAGAAGAAAAGGGTTGATGTCCCCTTTTAGAACCGACTTTTCTCATAATTTTTTTCAGGGTCTGATAGAGGATGAAATAAGTTAGCCTCTAAACGAGATCTGGTGTGCTTAAAAGGTGCTAGTTTGGGAGAGTGGAGCCACCAGGTGAAGGATTTTAACCTTTCTAGACCATTAATCACCTTAAAGGAATAGAATACATATCGTTTCCCCATGAAAACTTAATGAAATTCGATTCCCCGACAATGGCGCCAGTTTGATGTTGTACCTCTAAGATAATAATGGTCAGCTATTATGCCAGATCATCTAAGATAAATGTTTTGGGGGTCTTGTTTTAGTTTGGGAGACCAATGGACGAAATAGATATAGAACTGATGTGCCTAACCTCTTGAATAATATCAATATTTCAGCAAAGGGCTGCTATAAATATTTACACGGTGAAATAGCTTTTATGATGATGAGCAGAAACAGAAAAGTAATATTATTGCCATAGTTTTCAAATTCAAAGCTAGACAATCATAAGTATGAAAACCTTTAAACCATGTTTGCAGGTTCGAGAAAATATACATGAGCTTAAAAAAGATGCTGATGATTTATTAATTTTAAGGGAATTAATTAAACAAATAGTTCATTAATTCATTCTCTTTATAGATTATCACTTCAGAAAGTTTATAGGAATAAATTGAAATACATTTGCTCCTACCTAGTTATCTCTGCAAGACACAAGTATATGAAGAAAAACATAATGAATGAAACTGGAAACACTTACAGGAAACACAAACTATGCAAAATAGAATTCAGATACATCAGATGTCTAGAAATGCTTCTTCAAGGGTGCAACCCTTAATAACCCATGAAGAGAGTTATTTATACAACAGTAGGACAAAAAATATCTAAAATGCTTTTACAAAAATATATTATTTACACAATAAAAAATAAAATTGTCTAATGATCTAGCATTGCTTTGGTCTTGCGCTGTTTGATAACTATTGCTGAAAAAGTTGAAAAATGGTTGGAGCTGGCTAATTATTCCCACAAAAATTGAATGTTATTCCATTATCCTCAATCCAATAAATCTGTTAATTCTTCCCAACGTTTCTTATCTGGGATAGAAATCTTTGTTACTCTCCTATAGTTTTCATCCATCTCAATGTTTTTGGTAAAAGTGGGTTTTACCAAAAATATATGCTTGATTTCATCCAGGGTGAAGAAAGAATCCCTGAGTGTTTTTACTATGAGAGCTGGTGTTGCTAATCCTTTGATATTGGCTACTGAAGTTGTATGGGTGCCCACTTCTGTTAACTTCTTGACATAATCTTCAATTGGCATCAACTTATCATTAATAACCATCATGGAAGGTAAAACTTTGCTGATCAAAGGTTCAATTTTGTTGAAGAATCTCTGAACCATGTTGTTAACATTGTTACACTTTTCTTGTAGCTAAAGGTTGAGATTTCTTTTAGTGATAACCTTCTTTACTTCTAATATTGTTGTAGTTCTATCACTTATCCTTAACTCCTCAAGCTTATAATCATCCTTGGAATTCAGAAATTTGATTATATCAGAGGCAGTCTCTGGCTAGGATCATAGGATTCATGGATTTTCCTCACAAACTCTGGAGCTCTGCGTATTTGTGGAAAAATATAATGGGGTAATTGGGATTCCAAGAGCCAAATTTCATCACTCTGGTCAATTAGCTGCTCTTCCCACCAACAATAAATTTCAAATAAATCAAATTGAGTATAAGTCTCAATGATTTTGCAATCCTTCTTAATTAATGGAGTATGGTGGAAATCAATTTGTGGATGAATTAGAGGATTTGAAACTTTTGCAATTGCTTTTCCCTTGGGAGGCATTTTGGAAAATGAAACTACAGATTGTAAATGACAGAATGACAAAAAGGAGTTAACAGAGTGGAGACAGGTAACTGACAAGTGGACTTGGAAGGTATGCCTGCGAACATGACAAGTGGCTACTAGAATGTTGGACAGTGGTTGAGCTGTTGAGCAAGCGAGCTTTGAAGAATACTCTTAGTCACAGAAGTTAATTGTGTAACCTTTGAAATGTATGGCAGAGTGCTTATAAAGAGAAAAATGGAGTGGAAGGGTGGCGCTAAACGTTTGAGAGTTCATTAATTATTCAACGGGTTAATTAACGACATTTGGTTATAAATGCCTGGGAGCAGAAATGAATGGGCAACAGATAGATGGTCGATGATTGGATGGGAGATATGAAGTGGAACATGACATGGAGTGACGGTAACGACTATGAAGGATACCGCATTTGGGGGTAAGACGGAGTAGTTTGTGGTTTTGAGATTTTTAGTCCCGAAAGACTAAAAAGGTACTTTTGTGGTTTATATGGGCGGTATTAAAGACTTCCCATTTCGCCCCCCCGCCGATAAACCTTGTACGGTGAATGAGAGCCAAAAGGGATTGTGGACCATATGATTACGGAGGAGTGTGCGGGATGAGAGGTAAGGTGGAGGGAGTTTAACATGTATGAGTGGGGAATGAATGGTGGGGTCATGATATGATAGGCGGATGTGGTGGTTGTGGGTCTGGGTGATTTAATGAATGAAGTGATGGCATATTGCAAATTGCATTTTCCTCTGTCTAATGGTTTATGCACTCATGAACGATGTGATGTGATATGATCCTACGGTCAAGAATTATCAGTGATCTGACGACTGACAGCGGTATCCCACATCGCACTTTCCTCCACCCAATGGTTTATGCACTCAACTATGAATGATGTGATGCGATATGATCCTACGGTCAGGAATCAGTAGTCATCCGACAGCTGACATCGGTATCGCAAATCGCACTTTCCTCCACCCAATGGTTCATGCAGTTATGAATTTTGTGATGCAATACAATACTTAGGAAATAACCATTTCAACATTTCAAACTTTCACATTTCTACCTACCCTTCTATTCCTAACATTTTTACTTATCTTTCCAGAGTGCATTTGAACTAGCAACCCAATATTTTATTTTTATAAACAATCTATCTCTATACCTTATTTCTTCCATTGGCCCAGATTAAACTGTTGAGCCAATTTATTTTCTACCTATAGGAATTAATTTAAAACAAATCCAATTATGATGCAACTATATAATTGGATAAAATAACCTAGTGTGGAATCTAAACAAACTACACACAACTATTATTTTCAAAATGAATTTAGAACAAAGTAGTGGCATTTAGATTTGCAACACTTTCATAGTTTATTTCTTTTTCTTTTCTGTCTAACCTAAAATTTTGTTTTGCCTTCATTTTTTAGGGCATCTACCCTAACATTTTATTTGATATGGACATATTTATCAAAATATATTCCTAACATTTTTTTATTCAATATTCTTTTTGTCCATATCCTCTCTTAACATTTTGTAAATACATTTTCATTTTTTTTCTAATTTATTCTAAATTATCAAACCCAAAATTGCTACAACACCCACAAGTAAGTGACATTGGCATGATATCCTTCGTTGTATCTGCCTTCTTCTTCTTCTTAACCTTTGTGGCAGCTTCGCCCTATGCCTTCCTTTTTTCTGCGACAGCTTATTCTTTTTCTATCTTTTCAGACTCCTTATTCTTCTCATCCCCTTTAGGAGGATCCTGGTGACCCTCGTCATGTTTCTCCTCTTCCTCTGAATCTTGCTCATCCTTATCTTTGTCCTCTCCACTCGCTTCACCATGCTGGGAGGTGTCTTCTTCTATTGCACTATCTTATGCTTATGCCTCTGCCTCCGATGCATTCATCCATTCTGATGGCCATTGTTGCACTAGTGCTAAGAGGTCATCTTATGTTACTAAGTATGGAAGTGGATGCCATTTCTTCTTTGTGTCCCTACAAGCCTGTATATATACTTTGTGGAAATTTTCCATAAAGTTTGCAACAACGCTATATGTTTCGTATAGGCTTGGCGATAGGCGAGGGTGTTGGTTCACCAACATATGTAAATCCATGTGATATAACACAAAAAACATCTTGTTCTCCATTTCTCTCGATGATTGGGTGGTATACCACAATAAGGCATATCGCGCGGCTTCACAAACATCTGAAGCTACCGGAGGGAACTGTGAATCCTCTGGTTCTCTCCATGCCAGCATCACTATAATAAAAATTAACCATGCATAATGAAATGGTGTACCTTTTTCCTGAACCTCGCGGCAGTCGTCCAGAAATTAGTTGCAAAGGTATTTGGCCTAGTTGTACTAAACCCCATTGGCGCACTGCGCAGCTAATGAAACCACTGTTGCATGGACTTCATTAGCCCAAAACATTCTCATGATCTTCTTAGCCAATATGTGTGCCGCAAAGAAAAATGCATGGTCCCTGATTGATTTTATATCATATCCCCTCTCTCCTTTTCTCATACCGAACCTTTTCTTCATGTTGTGGACTATGTCGTAGTCCTAACCTTTTCCAACTGATTCTTTCACGGGCTTCCACCCTTGATATGGTAGTCTGGTGATTCTCCATATCAACATTGGATATATAGGGATCTTATTTCACACACATAAACATCCATCATGCACTAGCACAAGTCGTACTCCCCAGACTTCTGCCAAAGTGCAGCACATTCAACATGTTCATCAATCCTGATTGTGCCAATCCATTTTCCCATTGTTGTGGTTCTATACTCGTCACACCACTCTCTAGGTAGTTTACTTGTTTTAGATATCTGTATGGTGTGAACTGTGGGTACTTCTTCCTGTCGTTGAAGTCATAGTCTGCGAACTTGAGTTGCGGAATTTTCCCAAGTAATTCCCCTATAAATGGTACTTCCTCTGGAAATAAGGGTGTGAAGGTGCTAAACTTCACATCCTTCAAGTATTTCAGTGGTTTAACATTTGATTTTCTCAGTGGAATTTATGGCGGGAGAGGTGATGGAAATTTTGCGCCATTTGTTTCCATATGTTCTGCATGCTCCATTTATTCCTCGCTATCTCTGACTTGCTCGGGTTCTTCGACAGGTTTCTTATCTTGTTTCTTGTTTTTTCTCTCTTCTTTGGTTGCTTTCTTCCTTGGAGATCTCTTTTGTTTTTGTGATGATGTTGTTGTGGGTGTACCAACTTCCATGATTCCAGATAATCCCTTCTCACAAAAATTACGAACAATTTCTTCCCAAGAACGCTCAGACGACATACGACGGTGAAAGTTTCTGCAACTTCTTCGCACTGTCAACACTCAAGCTTTCAATTCATCAAATTTATAAATATGGGCAAGACGTTGCCTTTTATAGAAATTATGAATTTCTAATTCCATCATTAGCTTAGATCTTATTCAGATTGTGTTCATTAATTGCATATCTATCCCTAGATCTTGCCAATTTGTCCTCATAAATGAAACTTTCTGCATGTTTTAACATTAACTTCCCCTCTTAATAGTCATATTTTTTTGGCGAGCTTTGACGCATCCCATATTGTAGTGAACAACCCTTCTTACATCACATCTCCTATGTACTTCAACATAATCCAGACTATAGTGAAGTAACTCCCTACGTCGAAGCTCTCTGCAGCATAGCTTTTAGTCCAATGCCCACTTTCAACTGCAGGTGGCACTAATACTTTTATCCTTTCTTCTTTACGTTGAGGCTATAGCGACAAGGTTGTCCCTATATAGTTTCAACTTGCTACCATTTACTCTTTCTTGGATCAATTCTCCATTTAACTTCATTAATTGAAATGTGCATCCCTCAATAATATGCTTGATAATGTAGGGGGCCAACCAATGCATCTTGAATTTTCCTAGAAATTTTATAAACTTACTATCATAGAGGAGAAAATGGTCTCCTACATATAACTTCTTCTACTTAATATGTCTGGCATGCCAAGCCTTTTTTCTTGCTTTTTGTACTTTCTAATGAAATCCTGCTATAAATATGTATTCTTCCAATGAAATCAATTGTGACATTCTTTCCTCCATTATATCAGGGTCTGCCATATCTATAAAAGTTGCAATCCTCAAGCTAGACACAATGTATTCCATGAGCATCACAACTTCTTGAACATAAACTAACCTCGAGGATGTCTGCCCTGTCAACTTTTTACATGTGGTCCTATAAGCCCATAAAACTGTTGGGATTCTAAGGTCCCAATCATCTAAGTTCACATTTCATACCTTAGTCAGTTTATTCTCCAAAATCTTATTGAATGCTTCTATTGTTCCATTGGCCTGAGGGTGATAAGGGGTAATCTTTTCATGATAAACTTGGAATTCCTCAATCAAAGATTTATAGTTTTATTTAGGAAGTGGGAACCTTAGTCACTCATCAAAATCTTTGGACATCCAAATCTAGACAATATATACTCAAAAATAAAATTTGCAGCAGTCTCTACGCTGCAATCCCTTTCTAGTTGTGCTTCAACCCATCTTGTCAAGTAATCAGTTGCTGTAATTATGTAACTCGCACTAGTCCTCTTTCCAGGTGGGTTGATGGGTCCAACAAAATCAATAGGCCACTTATCAAAGTCCTATAATGTAACTTGTGGTACCAATGGCATATCATCTCTTCTTGACGGTTTTCCTATGCTTTGACACGTATCACATGCTTTGTAGTACTCCTTCCTACATTGTGTCCATTATTTGCACTACCACAAGCTTATGCTAGAATCATCTGTCTTTCATGTTCAGGAACATATCTTCGTAGTATTTCATATGGTCCCATATTATATAATTGTCTTACGATTAATGAAAAGTCATCTTCCTTAACAATTAATTTTTTCTTTTGTTGTGTAGTATACTCTGAAGGAGCCATCCTTGTGGTGAAAAACTGAATGATATTTCCAAAATGGTCATCTACAACTCTGATTGCAAATAACTACACATCAAAGAGATTATCCTCTATGTTGGTTGGTTCTTCCCCTATTTCTAACCTTGATAGATGGTGAGGTCCTGCATTTAGTCTTCCTGGTTTAACAATGATTTCAAAGTCATATTCCTGAAATAATAGTAACCATCTGCAAATGTTTCCTCCTAAGACGAGCTCATTAACCAAACACTTCAATGTAGAATGATATGTAAACATTTTAAAGTGTGATCCCAGCAAATAGTGTCTAAACTTCTGTAAAGCATACACCATGGATAGTCCTTCCCTTTCTTTAGTGGTGTAATTCTTTTATGCTTTAGATAAATTTCTACTTGCAAAAGCTATAGGATGATCATATTCTTCTGCACCAGGTTGTGCCAATACCACTCCCAAAGCTATACAAGAGGCATACACATGGACATGGAATTCCTTATTCCAGTCAGGGAACACAAATGTAGGTGCACCTACCATTTTTTTTTCAATATGTCGAGGCTTTTCTGACATTCTTCATTCCACTAAAAAGTTACATTCTTCTTTAATAATTTCTCCATAGGCATAGTGATTTGTACATACCCCTTGATGAATTACCTGTAATACCCAATATGTCCCAATGTAGTGTGAATTTGTCTTACTGTCTTAGGTGGAGGAAAATTCAAAATGATAACAATCTTAGCAGTGTCAAACATTAGTCTTTTCTTGGAAACAATATGTCCCAACAATATGCCGAAGGGTACACAAAATATGCACTTCTTTAAGTTCAAAGAGATCTGATAATATCTACATATGTCAAGCATAAGTCTTGAACTTCCAATATGTTTGCTTAACAATCCAAATATTGTCCAATCATCAAAGTATACTTCTAAAAACTTATGAATGTATTCCTTAAAATCTACAACTACCACCCTAGAAAATATAAGAAGGGAATTCTTTAATCCAAAAGGCATTACTGTGTATTGGTATGAGCCCCATTCTGTAGCAAATGTGGTCTTATTCCAATATTCAGGTGAAATCCTAATATAATGATAACCTGAAAATCCATATATAAATGAGTAAGCTTCTTGACCTCCTACATTGTCTAGTACTTCATCTGTGAAAGGGGTAGGGAAGGGATCATGTAAACATGAATCATTTAACTTTATCATATCGAGGATGATCTGATCCATCTCATATACTCTTATTTGTGCACTAAGCCTCATCTCTTTTCTAGTTCTCTTTTTTCAATGCAAATTATTGACAGCATGTATCTCACTTTGCAATGCTTCTTTAGATGCACAGGAATATATCAACTCCTTGAGCCCTTCTATGGCCTTTTGATCTCTTAATAATTTTATACAAGTCTACAAAAAAGAGTTTAAAATACCTGCTTGATTTGTTGAATCCTGGTCTTATGTTAGAGCTTGATCCTGTGTCAAAGCTTAGTTCTGTGTTGAAGCATCATTCTATGTCGAAGCTGATGACATGTTGCAGCTAGTTCTCTGCTTTGGTTGTGCACTGGAGATCAAAGCTCCAGCATCCATAAAGCTTTGTTTTTCTTCCATAAATACTTCTTTTTCCTTTTGAATATCGAAAATAGGAGCTTTATTGATATTTTTTCTAACCCATGTACTTTCATATTATTTCTTCTCATCTTCTTTATCACTTTCAATCGCAGCTCCACTTATAGTGACAATACTTATTTGAGGTTTGTCAGTCCTCCTTTCAGCAGTCATCATTTGAATATTCTGTGTTGGCTGCTGATTTTATTTTTCTTTCATATTTTCCACAAGTACAGGGAATTATTCAATTACATGGTCAAAGTATTTGCAGTACTTACATGTCATTGTAGGGTTCTAACAATCTCTCACAAAATGACCTTCCTGGTCGTAGTTATAACAAATGATATGTCCACATCCTTGACTAGCTCTAGCACCTCTACCTCTTCCTTGGTATCCTCCTCAACCACCGCGTTCTCCACTTCCTTCATGTCCATGTTCTTCTGCTTGCATTCTATAAGTGCCAGCACTGTGCTCCATCATTAGTTCATAAGCTCGATAATTATTCTCATCGTGTCCTATTGATTTATAGAATTCGTAATATAGGTTCCTTGGATTTTGCACATATTTCTGTAACAAGTAACACTATTCTGAGTGATGTTAGACTCTAGTATTACATATCTCACAACATAGGTTGTATCATGCATTTAAGGGATTCGGTGCCCCACTAGCAATGTAATCCCTAAAGATAGGACATTGTTCTTTAGAATGGCCCTTCGATCTACGCTTTGTACACCATACTTCTTCTTTGACTTCTTTTCTTTTCTTGATATCTTGTATCTGTAAGGTTAGGTTCACCAACTGACTCTAAATCTATTTCATACCTGCATTAGTATCTCCTATAGTCGAAGCTTCCAACTAAATCGCAATCTGTAGAGCTTCAGCTTGACTTGTTATTTTTTTTGCGACAATGGTAATATGATATGTGATAACATCACAGTTATAAACCATTCTTGATGTTGTTGCGGAGCTATGTCGAAGCTCACTTGATCCAACAATTCCTTAAGTCTCTAATAAAATTCCCAAACTAACTCATTAGGTCTCTGTTTAATTTATTTCAACTCAGTGATTCACTGCAACTCAGACTTCGGCTTCTTAAATTCTCCGATTAGTGCTGCTTTAATATCTACAATTTTTTTTATCTAATTATTTGAATACTTCATATACTATGTCAACGCTCTATCTCGAACTTTTGTGATGAGCTACACTTTCTTTATATTTTCATAGTTGATCTACTTTGCGGTCCATACATCTTCACATAAAAACCAAAATTGTTCTGGATCTTCTGATCTAGTTCCTTTGAAAATAGACAGCTTAATATCATCAGCCATATTTCTTCTTGTAGGGGGAGGGGGGTGTGTTAGGGGATAGGGATGTGGGGTAGGGGGATTAGGGGGAGAAGGGGGAGGGGAAGAGCCAAAAACACCCTGGATATTACTGGATTCTAGCTTTTGTGAACTCTCAAGTGGTGAATACCGCGAAGTTACCTAGGGTTTATCAGGGTGGTTATCTTCTCTTTCACTTTCAGATTCACTCAAAAGAGGACTATACTCAGTCTCTACAAAGGTTTTCAGGTCTTTTCCATGGGATCTCTTTTTGGTATATATTCTATATTTCTTTCCACTTCGTGTTACTATGATTTTTGACTTAGATTTATTCTCTTTTATTTCAAACATAAGTAAACTAGAAAATTGATTGCATCTGTAAAACTCCCTTTTAACACAGAAGCATCTTGATCCAAAGTTTCAAAGACGTCAAATACTTACATTCTGCTTCGATGTAGGACATAGTCAAGTGTACTGCTAACTCAGTAATGAATCCTCTCAAGATGTTATCAATCCAAAAATTGACAACCCTTGAAATCCTATTGTCAGTGCTCTTGAATCGTTGTATTAGTTCAGGAGTCCGCACCATAGGTTATCCACCTTTAAAACATGTATTTCTTTTAGTCAACCTTGATATCCACTCATATAGCTCAACAAGAAATCATGCGAAGAAATTTCTTATTGATCTATAAAAATATACTTCTATAACCAAGATTTAGATGTCAAACGAGATTTTTTGTTCTCTTGATCTGCAAATTATCGCTCTTTCAGTTCTAGCCAGTCTTGAATTTCCTTCTTCGACGGGTGCCACATCCACATATCCCTCAAATAGATCCCAGTCCTGAAAACAAAACCATTTGTTGGTTATGATTTGGGCTGATCTAGGTTTGATCTATACTGCGCACCAACAGAACCCTCAATCACTGGCCCTTTCGGAAACAACCTGCAAGCAGATCGGAGTCTCACTCGAAGTGACTATCAAAGGATGCAGAACCAAATTTCTGTAGCCTTGAAGGATGATTTGATGTGGTGTTTTATATTATCTTTTATCCTTAACATTCATAAATCACTTTTCCACATTCATTTAATCACTTAAACATACCATATAAAGACATAAATCATCAGTGTACTGAAATAAAGTGCAACTGTGATAAACTACTACTACTACATATAATAAGAAAATATGCACATGAAGACACCAAATTACCATATTTCACCCCAATGTGGGGCTACATCCTTAAGAACTATTTCTTATAATAAGAAACCTTGTACAAAAAACAGTTCTTGACATGCGCACTAAGCTGCAGGTCATTTGCGCACTTAGTTGTAGACTATTTCCTTTGCACACTCACCTACAGAGCCTCGCCTTATTTAAACAACAAATCAAAAAATTCAACCATAACACAAATTTGGATCAATTTGATCCGATGATTTTCTTCTTATTCTTTGACCCTATATATACTATTACATCGAGGGTCACATTTCTACAATACTATGCTCCAAATACCATGGACTTCCAAAAACAAGTAGCTAAAACCATTGATCCTTTACATTGTCACATGCTTTTACAAAAATTAGGGGCTTCGACCCACTCTGACACCCTTATACCACGCGTTATATTCCAATTTCTTCATTGTTTGGTCCACTTCACACTCTGTTGCATTCTCCACTATGTACTCTGCCCCACAAAATGTAGAGTATTTTCCAAAAATGAGGCCAAGTTGGGTTACGCCCAATAGGCCTCACTTGTATTTATATGAGCCTCTAACAATTTGAATTATTCGAATTAGACTAATAAGACCCTAAAATTATTATAATGTGAAAAATAACAATAAAAATTGGTCACAAGTCCACCAAATATCCTAAGAATGAATGTTAAGCCTCTCAAGAGGGCTTAAATGATAAAACAATAGCTAATAGGGTTATTGGAAGGCCAATTTGATTCCTTCATGTACCATAATGAATAGGAGGGCTCCAAAAATAATGATAAAGGGGGTGGCCCATTAATCTCCAAGAAAATAACTTATGTTGCTCCCAAGTGGTTGTGGGGGCACAAGTAATGGCCTCATTGGTCTCCAACTAGATCAAGCAAGCCTTTGCTACATCAATAAGTGTTAAAATGATGATGCAAGTCTTCCCTTGTCTCCCTGGGTGAGACAAAATCCCATATGAGACCTGGATCACTTGCCAAGTGTGTGGTACAAGCATGTGGCAAGTTGAGCAATGTGGTCAAAGTACATCATCATCTCTAAATGGATAGGGCATTAACAAGAGATATGTGGTGTTGAAGGATCCCATGGTGTGGAAATCAAAGCTCTATTGTGGTGGAGGCATATGTCTCTCAACGCTAACCCTACAAGTGGCATCATGACCCTCTAGAGGTCATGGATCCCGTATAGGGAGGTCAAACCCAAGATGAAGAAAACTTGCAATCTTGTATAAGATCCAATGTGTCTCCTAACCTTTCATTACAACAATTCATCAGTGCAATTGAGTAAACGAGCTTACAAATCAGGGAATCAACTGGACACTTCATAGTGGAATGCCCTTCCATAATGGGCTCTCGAATGTATAAGAGTCCCCAAGCTTAAGAGGGAGGTTAATAAAGGACCCTATTAGGTGGTTTCAACCTACAAGGGAGTGACGGGGCCATAGTGTTAGTGTCAGTCAATTCAGCCTGTCAGCAGTGATCATATATGCTCTTACAAGGTGTTGTTAGGGTGTCAAGTCAAATTTTTGTCATTTCAGTGAGTCCAAAAATAAAAATTTGTTCACTAGTTGTTATGTCTAGGTCACTGCTGCTCCCTTAACTTACTCATGGTCTTCATCACTCATCATGGTCATTGTATTCTTTGAGGTATCATATCTTCATTTAAGTGTCTTGGGTCATGAAATGGTTAAATTCTTCATTTTAGGTCATGGTCTAGGGTTTCACTCCATGTGTCATCATGAGACCATATGTCAAAACAAAAGAATGTCCATCATGTGATTCAGTGGGTAAAGCGAGTTAGCAGCTTAGGGAAAGAAAAATAAAGGTAAAGGTACTGATTTATTTCAAGTAAGACAATGTTGCGGTACACTACCTCATCTCATCATTCCTCATAGGGACATGTTTTCTTCAAAATATGTTTCTAACCAAATGGAGAAGAATTTTACAAATGTGAAATAGTTTTTCTTCCATTATAGTCCAACAAACAAACACCTCCTTCATTTTATGCACAGGTGTTATTATTTAAAATAAATTCCCAAACTACACTTTCTATGGGAGAGTTGTTGCCCTTCTATAAAAATTGACTTCAAGACAACTTTTTAGGGTTTTGGAGCAGGTTTTGGCAGTGCTTAAGGCCTCTATTGTGTAGAAGACATCCTAATATTTCTAATGGTACCTTCATATCGTGATTTGGATTAGTGGAAGGCATCCAAATGTTCTCTGCAAGTTGGCGCTGTGCTTTTGTCAAAGACACCCTGGGTTTTTGGCATGACCTTGGGAAAATCAATTTATCTCCCTGATGGAGTGTCCAAATTACATGCTTGAGGCATCCATCTTATAGAAGACTTCAAGAGCTTTCCAACGAGCTATCAAGTTCTCAATTTGGATCAGCTTAATTCCTCCAAAAGTGGTTTGGAAGATGGCATTGCGCTCAAAGACACTGTGTTGCGCTTGGGAGGCCAACACTGCGTGCGTGCGCTTAGGCCAGAGTAGCTAAACTTTTCCTGAAACTCACCCAAATTGATTTTTTAAGCTTTCTCACCTATTTTCTTGAATCCTAAGCTTATCTACAAGTAAGTACACCATCTTACTTTTGTTTTGCAAAATTAATTCAAGCCAAAGATTTTTCCAATTAGGGTTTTGTAGTGAATTTTTCATAAAAGTGATAGATTGATGATGGCCATTTTCATTTCTTGGTTTTTAAACATGTAAAATGTTTCCCTACACCTATATACATGTTTTATAAGCTATTTAAACCACTCAAACAACCTCAAAACAGAAATTTACCTCTCTAAAAGTGAAACCCTAGTTCATTCCTAGGGGTTTTGCGTAGTTTCACTAAAAACTCTATTTTTTCCTTCTCACAAGCATATCATTCCTCCATTTCTTTTCCACTCATTTTCATCAACTCTCCATAGTTCATTTCCACCTCTTTCAAACCTCCTTTACCATTTTATCAAATTCCACCTTCCCATCATTCCATTTTCCACTCATACCTCACAGTTTTTCTCATTTTCCTGCTGCTAGGGTTTTTGTCATCATGGAAGCAGAATCTTCAACGGAGAGGAAAAGACATCAGAAGGGAGGGAAAATCCTCAGATATGAGCCACAAAATTGCAGTGAAATCAACTCATATCCCTTTATCAAATAGTGCTTTGAAGATGTACATTGCTTGGATTTCTGCAAAAGGGTGAGTGAGGTGTGTATTCATGAGCAGTTGACAGATTGGGTGGCAACTCAATTGAAGAGTGGAAGTGTTGTTATTGCTGGGAATTGTGAATATTGTTTCAAGGGAATGAGCCTAGATCTTGAGTATTATAGGTCCTTCTTAAAAGCACCATACAGGGAAAAACATGTTCATGTTATGCCTTTCATGTACTTATTGGAGAAGTATGCCCCCTTGATGAAGATTTTCATGAATTTCTTTACATGTGAAGGAAGATTCTCTATATTGTATGCTTATCATACTCGCCTCCTAATGCACTTTACCTATCAGAAGCCACTCAATATGTGGAACTACCTATGTAGGAGCATTGCCAAAATGTCAGAGAGGATTCAGATGAAGAACAAGGAGCACTACCCTAGCCTTTTTCATCATAGTCTGATCATGACTATAGTCCTTCATCAACTTGCAGAGAAAGGTATGACTTGGGAAACTTTTTTGGAAACAACTCTCAAATGGTATGAAACTATTGTGGCAGCTCAACCATCTAGCCTACCCAAACAACAAATGGAAGTGCAGTCCCCTAGCAAATTAGTTGAAAAAACCAAAGCACCTAAGCATGAGATGACCAGGATGTACAAGAGAGGAAAGAGGCTTGTGTTTGCTTCTCATTATGAGAAAGGGGCAAAGCCTTCTACATCAACAAAACAGGGATTGGGAGCATGAGATAAAGACATGGTTGAACATGAATTTGAGCTAGTTGATTTAGAGGCAGAGGATCAGACTTCAAGCATGCAGTAGATGATCAGAGATAAATGCTATCAGATCAAAGAGATCATAGTAAACATGGAGAGAGCAAGGTACATAATTTGATTTCTAGAACAGGAGAATAGTCAGCTCAAAGCGAAGTAATTAATCATGGAAAAAGAGAAAACCAAGTTATTGCAGCAGGTTGGAAAAGGAAAAGTAGTCATTGTGTCAAGTAATCCTGAAGGAAAAAAAGGGAAAGGTAAGAGGAAAAGGCCAAGAAAAGGGCCTAAAGAAGGCATTGCAAGAAGAAGAAGAACACATTCTGTTGAATGAAGACCTAGACCTACAGGACAAAATTTCTCTTGAGGTCAATCAAGACAAGGAGTATTGGCTCGATAGAGTGAATTAACACTTGGAGAAGCTTCTAGAGAAGGCAAATAGAGACAATCAACTACTTAGGCATATGGCACACCACTACTAGGCTCAAAACATGATTGCTAATGTCAAGGTAAAGCAGTGTGAAAACAAGCTCAAAGAAGCCAAAAAGGAAGAAAATGATGAAGGAAACTTAGATATGCTTACTGAAGCATCTATTAAGGTTTAACATACATAATTTTACAGCTCCTGGCCAATTTTGAGCAAATTCTGAGTATTTTTGGTTTTTTGTGAATTTTGAAGCCAAATTCAGAAATTTAACACAAGGCGCTGCGCTTATTCCTTAGGCATATATTTCAGGAAAAGTATACATTTTTGGAAATATATTGCCATCCTATAAAAACCCATTTGCTCATATTTTCCAGAGGTGGCTCAGATTTTGAGAAAAGTGGAAAAAAATGGCAAAAAACTAGCATTCTGGACCCTTTTTTGACAGGCGCTACGCTCCTGGAGCGACCTTGGGAGAATGGATTTTTGAAGGCCTTCCCATGGGTCATTTTCAAAAATTAAATTTTTTCTAGAAAATAGACTTGAAGGGCTAGTTGAAATTTCTCTCATATCTGCATTTGGACCTCAGGAAGGCACCTGAAAATCAGATCCAAGTCGACCCTGCGCTTCTCCATTTTTCTGTGTTTTAAATTGTAAATTTCACTGTGTAAAATGTCTATTTTCCAGTTTGACTTAGTCAAAGTCAAGACTCTTTATGTAATGGAACTTTTTTATAGGCTAGGTGATGTAGGCATGAATAAATGTACATGATAGGTTGTTTTTGATGTTTATTAGGCCTCATAAAGGAAGCAAACTCCTAAACAAACTCTCCAAGAAGTGTTTGAGTTTCTCCTTCTCACTCTCACCTGTTGGTTGAGAGAATCTTCGAGTTAGTTCCTCCACCAAGGAATTCGAATCCGGAAGGTGGGAAAGTGGTCTAAGAGATAATGTATGTATAATTTCTCTTTCAAAGAGAAGGGTTGGACTTTTTGTGGAGGAGGTTTTCATGTAATCATCTTTTCGGCTAATACACATACAGTTGCAGCTATTTTTAAGGAACTTTAGCCTAGTGAGTTCATGGTGTTTGTTCTTCATTTTATTTTTTTTATAATGGTTTAAAAATATTTATCTACATGATATCTCTTCTTTCTATGGATGCCTTACAGTGAAATATACAGAATTCTTGTTCTCAAGCTCTATTTATCTGGTTTTCATAGTTATGTTTATGTCTTCCTAAGCTAATGAAATCATGTTTATTTATGCTCATTAGTTTCTTCTTCACTCTCTCTTCTATACTACATTAACAATATTCTAAATACACCATGGTCTTTTGACATCTAGATCCTTTTCATATTTTCTTCTGCACTCCTACAACCTAGACCTATTTGTGGCTCCAAACCCTAGTCCAGCAAACCCTAAAATCTAAATTTTCACCAGCACACAAACAATTATACATAGATAACCTAAAATTTATTTGCTTTAAAGTCATTTCACTGATAAGAGACTTTGAGAGATCCCTCTCATGCTCAGTAGGGCTAGCTACTGAGCTGAATTTGTTTGAGGTTACCCTTCTCAATCTCCTTTCAGCCTAGGAAAATGTAAGGGACTAAAATTTTGGCATCATTGTCGGGGAACGAAAGATCATATCTTCCCTGGGAAAGAACAACAAGGATCAGATCTGATTTTTGATGGTGAACAATGATCAGACACAAGAAAGGTTGTGCATCTTTCATCTGGTGACTCCAGTGTCGAAGAATCCAAAGGTTCAGAAATTTCATGGCGACTCCACTGATCAAAAACCGATAGTTTGAAGAACTTCTTGGTGTCTTAATTGTTTTCAAGATGGATTCAACTACTCAAAGGTATGCTTCTATGAATTGAGCTCATGTTCCTGGTTTTTCGAATCAAATTCCTTATAGATTGGCAAACAGGCTTGCCAAAGTTTAAAGGTCAGGATGGAGAAGATGCTAGTTTGCATTTGGTCAAATTTCATTTTCATATTCACAGATTAAAGGCTAAGTTTCTTGAGGATTTTCTGATCCATATTTTCATGGCTACCTTGGAGGAAATGGTGAGAAAATGGTATGGGAGTCTACCATTTGCTAGTTTATATTCTCTAAAGGATTTTCATTCAGTTTTATTTCAACATTATCAAAGTTGCAAATTTTCCTTATCAATGATGGATAGATGTTGTAAGATTTCTGAAAATTTTATTCAATTTCTTGAAAATTCGTATGGGGATGAAGAATGTACGGAAGACGATATATTAGAAGACCTTTATGATTTTTCCTCCCAACAAGAATCAACAGTTTCCTCCTTGGATGAAACAGACTGGGTTCAAAATAGAGAAAGGCCTACTACTTATCTTGAAAATGAAAATCACCAAGCCAATGTTGATCTCTATAAAACTTAGTGTTCTTCTCTGTCTGAAGATGAAATAGATCAACTCTTGAAAAACCATGTTACAGCCCAAGTTAAGGCAGCTTTGCAAGGCTCACAAAGTCAAGATTGTGTGAGTGAAATTTCTTCCATTATTGAAAATGAAAATCTGGGTTTAAACGATGACAGTCATGAGAGTGATGAAACTATACATGAATTTGTTGTGAGTAAGCCAATTTTTGATGTAGATTTCCTGCAAGGAGATCAGCTAACAAAGATTGTTTTATTTCATGAAAAGGATAGGGCTGACCTGTTTAATAATCTTGAAGAATGTGTTTTGTTCAAGGATGATTTAGACTATGAAATGGAAGAGTATGAGTTTGGGATAGACAATATGCTAGAGATAGAATCAGAGTTGCTCATGCTTGAGAGATTTACAGCCAACACTCAGGTGGAAAAAAGTCATATTTCCCTATGTCTTCTTGTGGATGAACAACCAAGTATTCTTTCAGATTAAAATGAAAGGAGTACTTGTATTTTTGATGGATTTCAAGACAAGGTAACATTTCAAATTTTTAAGGATCCTTACACTTTGTTGCAGCCATATGGAAAGATGAATTTTCTTGTATTTATGAATCATGAGTACATCTTCAGTGGACACTCGGAGTTGCCTAGCTTTTGTTTTTTCCGCTTGCTCGAGGAAAGTAAAAGAAAAATTCAAGTAGGTAGCCATCTGCTGGATTGGTTACACTGGAGGGATCATTACAGATGATTATATATACATCTTCAGCAGGTGGGTGGTTATCATCACGATTTGAAGCCCTCAAATCTCGATGGTTTATTGCCATAAGTAAGTTCAGTCAGTATGTTTTTTATAGTCAAGTCAATTCAGTTAGTCAGTCAGTTTTTAGTTTGAGTTTGTTCTTTTACATTTTGACTCCATGCCCAATGGATAAGGTTACTTTGTCTACGTTGTTCTTGACAACTCCAAGGAGCTTCCATCCTCAGCTAGAGCCAATGTTAGTGTCAGTCAGTTCAGCCTGTCACCAGTGACCAAATATGCTCTTACAAGGTGTTGTTAGGGTGTCAAGTCAATTTTTTTGTCATTTTAATGAGTCTTCAAATAAAAATTTGGTCACTAGTTTTTCTGTCTATGTCACTACTACTCCCTGCACTTACTCATGGTCTTCATCACTCATCATGGTCATTGTCTTCTTCGAGGTATCATATCTTCATTTAAGTGTCTTGGGTCATGAAATGGTCAAAATCTTCATTTTAGGTCATGGTCTAGGGTTTCACTCCATGTGTCATCATGATACCATATTTCAAAACAAGAAAATGTCCATCATGTGATTCAATGGGTAAAGGGAGTTAACATCTTAGGGAGAAAAATAAAGTTAAAGGTAATGATTTATTTCAAATAAGACAATGTTGCAATACACTACCTCGTCTAATCATTCCTCATACGAACATGTTTTCTTCAAAATATGTTTCTAACCAAATGGAGAAGAATTTTACAAAAGTGAAAGAGGTTTCCATCCACTATAGTCCAAAAAACAAAATCCTCCTTCATTTTATGCACATGTGTTATTATTTAAAATAAATGCCCAAACTACACTTGCTATGGGAGAGTTGTTGCACTTCTGGAAAGCTTGAATTCAAGACAGTTGTTCAGGAGTTTGGAGCAGGTTTTGGTAGTGCTTAAGGCCTCTATTGTGTAGCTGACATCCTAATATTTCCAATGGTACCTTCAGATAGTGATTTGGATTAGTGGAAGGCATCCAAAAATTCTCTGAAAGTTGGCACTGCTATTTTGTCAGAGACACCCTGGGTTTTTGGAGTGACCTTGGGAAAATCAATTTATCTCCCTGATGGAGTATCCAAATTACATGCTTGAGGAGTCCATATTATAGAAGACTTCAAGAGATTTCCAACGAGCTATCAAGTTCTCAATTTGGAGCAGTTTAAGGCCTCCAAAAATGGTTTGGAAGATGGTGCTACGCTCAGAGACACTGCATTGTGCTTGGGAGGCTAGCGTTGCACTCAAGAACACTGTGCTGCAATTGGCCCAGAGTAGCTAAAATATGCCCGAAACTCACCCAAATTGAATTTTTAACCTTGCTCACCTGTTTTCTTGAAATCCTAATCTTATCTTCAATTAATTACACCATCTTACTTACCTTTTTGTTTTGTAAAATGAATTCAAGCCAAAGATTTTTCCAATTAGGGTTTTGTAGTGAATTTTTCATGAAAAGTGATAGGTTGATGATGGCCATTCTCATTTCTTGGTTTTTAAACATGTAAAATGTTTCCCTACACCTATATACATGTTTGATAAGCTATCTAAACCACTTAATCAACCTCAAAACAGAAATTTACCTCACTAAAAGTGAAACCCTAGTTCATTCCTAGGGTTTTGGGCACTTTCACTAAAACTCTATTTTTTCCTTCTCACAAGCATATCATTCCTCCATTTCTTTTCCACTAATTTTCATAAACTCTCCATAGTTCATTTCCACCTCTTTTAAACCTCCTTTACCATTTTAGCAAATTCCACCTTCCCATCATTCCATTTTCCACTCATACCTCACAGTTTTTCTTATTTTCCTGTTGCTAAGGTTTTTGTCATCATGGAAGAAGAATCTTCACCGGAGAGGAAACAACATCACAAGGGAGGGAAAATCCTCAGATATGAGCCATCAAATTGTAGTGAAATCAATTCATATCCCTTTATCAAACAATACTTTGAAGATGTACATTGCTTGGATTTCTGCAAAAGGGTGAGTGAGGTGGGTTTTCATCAGCAGTTGACAGATTGGGTGGCAACTCAGTTGAAGGGTGAAAGTGTTGTTATAGCTGGTGTTGAATTCACTTTTCCAGTGGCCTCCATTTCACTTGCTACAGGGCTACCAGACAATGGTGATTATTGGTTCAAGGGAATGAGCCTAGATCTTCAGTATTATAAGTCCTTCTTAAAAACACCATACAGGGAAAGACATGCTCATGTTATTCCTTTCTGGTACTTATTAGAGAAGTATGTCCCCTTGATGAAGATTGTGATGAAGTTCTTTACATGTGAAGGAAGATTCTCCAGATTGTATGATTATCATATTCACCTCCTAATGCACTTTACCTCTCAGAAGCCACTCAATATGTGCAACTACCTATGTAGGAGCATTACCAAAATGTCAGAGAGGATTCAGATGAAGAACAAGGAGCACTACCCTGGCCTTTTTATCATATTCTGATCAAGACTATAGTCCTTCATCAACTTGCAGAGAAAGGTATGACTTGGGAAACTTTTTTGGAAACATCTTTCAAATGGCATGAAACTAATGTGGCAGCTCAACCATCTAGCCTACCAACACAACAAATGGAAGTGGGTTCCTCTAGCAATCAGTTGAGAAAACCAAAGCACCTAAGCCTGAGGTGACCAAGATGTACAATAGAGGAAAGAGGCTTGTGTTTGCTTCTCATGATGAGAAAGGGGAAAAGTCTTCTACATCAACAAAACAAGGATCGGCAGCACGAGATAAATACATGGTTGAACATGAATTTGAGCTAGTTGATTTAGAGGCAGAGGATTAGAATTCAAGCATGTAGTATATGATAAGAGATAAAGGCTATCAGATCAAAGATCTCACAGTAAACATGGAGAGAGAAAGGTACATAATTTGATTTCTAGAACAGGAGAATAGTTAGCTCAAAGTGAAGCAATTAATCATGGAAAAAGAGCAAACCAAGTTATTGCAGCAAGTTGGCAAAGGCAAAGCAGTAATTGAGTCAAGTGAGCCTGAAGGAACAGAAGGGAAAGGTAAGAGGAAAAAGCCAAGAACAAAGTTCCTAAAGAAGGCATTGTAAGAAGAAGAAGAACACATTCTGTTGAATGAAGACTTGGACCTAGAGGACATAATTTCTCTTGAGGTCAATCAAGACAAGGAGTGTTGGCTCAATAGGATGAATGAACACTTGGAGAAGCTTCTAGAGAAGGCAAACAGATACAATCAGCTGCTTAGGCATATGGCGCACCACTACCAGGCTCAAAACATGATTGCCAATGTCAAGGTAAAGCAACTTGAAAACAAGCTCAAAGAAGCCAAAAAGGAAGAAAAGGATGAAGGAAAAATAGAGAAGCTTGCTGAATTATCTATGAAGGTTAAATATACATAATTTTATAGCTCCTGGCCCATTTTGAGAAAATTTTGAGCATTTTTGGGTTTTTGTGAGTTTTGAAGCCAAATTCAGAAATTTAACAATTCCAAGAGCACAACGCATTGACGCTGCGCTTCTTCCTCAGACATCTATTTTAGGAAAATTCCACATTTTTCGAAATCTCTTGGCATCCTCTAAAATCCCATTTGTTCATATTTTCCATAGGTGGCTCAGATTTTGAGAAAAGTAGAAAAAAGTGGCAAAAAACTAGCATTATGGACCCTTTTTTGACAAGCATTGCGCTCCTATACCGACTTTGGGAGAATGGATTTTTGAAGGCCTTCCCATGGGTCATTTTCAAAAGATCAAACTTTTATGGAAACTAGACTTGAAGGGATATTTGTCTGTTCTCTCATATATGCATTTAGACCTCAAGAAGACACCTGATAATCAGTTCAAAGTCGGTGCTACACTTCTGCATTTTTCTGTGTTTTAAATTGTAAATTTCACTGTGTAAAATTTCTAGTTTCCAGTTTGACTTAGTCAAAGTCAAGACCCTTTATGTAATGGAACTTTTTTCGAGGCTAGGTGATGTAGGCATGAATAAATGTACATGATAGGTTGTTTTCTATGTTTAAAAGGCCTCGTAAAGGAAGCAAACTCCTAAACAAACTCTCAAAGAAGTGTTTGAGTTTCACCTTCTCACTCTCACCTGTTGGTTGAGAGAATCTTGGAGTCAGTTCCTCCACCAAGGAATTCAACTCCTAAAGGTGGGAAAGTGGTCTAAGAGATTCTATATGTATCATTTCTCTTTCAGAGAGAAGGGTTGGACTTTTGTGGAGGAGGCTTGCATGTAATCATCTTTTCAGCTAATATAGAGACGGTTGCAGCTATTTTTAAGGAACTCTAGCCCAGTGAGTTCATGGTGTATTTTCTTAATTTTATTTTTTTTATAATGGTTAAAACATATTTATATACATGATATCTCTTCTTTCTATGGATGCCTTATAGTGAAATATACAAAATTCTTGTTCTCAAGCTCTGTTTATCTAGTTTTCATAGTTATTTTTATGTCTTCCTAAGCTAATGAAATCATGTTTATTTATGCTCATTAGTTTCTTCTTCACTCTCTTCTATACTAGATTAGCAATATTCTAAATAAACCATGGTCTTTTGACATCTAGCTCCTTTCCATATTTTCTTCTACATTCCTACAGCCTAGACCTATTTGTGGCTCCAAACCCTAGTCTAGCAAGCCCTCAAATCTAAATTTTCACCAACACACAAACAATTATACATATCTAGCCTAAAAGTTATTTGCTTTAAAGTCATTTCACCGATAAGAGAATTTGAGAAGTCCCTCTCATTCTCAGTAGGGATAGCTACTGAGTTGAAGTGGTTTGAGGTTACCCTTCTCGGTCTCCTTTCAACCTACGAAATTGTAAGGGACTAATACATAGTACATCCTTCAAATGAGAGGTGTCATGTGAAATAATGGTGGAACAGAGTGGGGTAGCAGGAAAAATATCCAAGCCACATGCCATGGTACAAGAGTAGTTATAATGAGGAAATCTCTCACATGGGTGTATAGATGTAGGAGGGAGAAATCGTGGTGCATCATTTAGCTTGAACTTTGTCTTTCCACCCTTCTTCATATGTCTTTTTCCTTTTATTTATTTGTTTTTTTATAACTACTCGCGACTCCAGGGAATGAGAGCAAGATGTGAATGATATAGCAGTGAATACCCCTTAAGGTTGGGTATTTTATCTCCCACCAGGGGTTGGTACAATCATGGGTTCTTCAATGATGCAAGGGGCTCACAATAAGGGTCCTTAGGAACTATGCTGATGACCATGATAAAGGGGTAGAGCTCATGTTTAGCTTTTTCCCACGTGCTAAATTTTTATGTCTCAACCATATTTTTCATTTTGTGGTACATTTCCTATTGTAAGTGGCCAAATTATGATTTTAACTTTATTTTTAGTTGTATCAACCTCCGAGGAATAGTTTCGAGCTCAACCCAAAGTGTGGAGAAGGGGACGGGGACCCAATGGACAAATGTGGACCCAGATGGGCAATATGTCAAAATGGTTTATAATGAGTGGAGGGGAGTGATGTATGTGGTGTCAAGAATTGGGATCAAGCAACCAAATTTTGGGTTTCCCATGTAATGCCACTCCTAAATCAAGTAGCCAATAGAGTAGATCCCAATAGACTAGGATACAAAACTAACCACCAAGTTGGACAAGGGGACAAGAGTATAGACCAAACCCATTATTTTCACCAAATCCCCCCACTAATCCATGTCTATATCTGTCCATGATAAGTAAGAAAAAATACCCAATTACATAGATAAAAGTCATACCTTTGGGTTGGAAGGCCCACCCTCAAATATACAATCATAACAGTAAAAGAGGGCATATAATGGTTGGCTCATGTGGTGGATAAAGGTGTCACATCAAGCTATCTAGTGGTTGCAAGGGAATTTTGGTTGTCGGTTGAAGAAAAATCTAAGAGAAAAAAATTCTCCTATGGTTGTCACCCACTGGTGGTGGGTAACAGGACTTAAGATGAAGCCTTTGGTGTTTCACCTACACTTTCTAGTCATTTAATGGTGAACCTATACTAGTTGATGCATATATGTCATGAGTATTGACTGTAATTTTGGGGTACCGACTACTTGATTTATTTTTGTGATAATGATATTGATGATGATGTTTATCTTAATCTTATTCCTTATAGAATTTGTCAACTTGAGAACATCTTGACAGTCGTTATGAACACCTCCCTGGCTAAGAGGGAGTCTTGAATTTTGTAGCTATGGTTGGTCTTCATAATCATTATTTTCAGCATTAGTGTAGTTGTAATAATATATTTCTATGTAAAGCATGTTATTCATGCTCAAAATAAAATTGTATTATTTATTTATTTGTTAAAAAAAAGGTAGAAGGCATGTTCTTCATAACCTTCTCAAAAGAAAATTTTAATTTTAACTTTTTTTAATTTTGGCTCTTGTTGACAAGGTTAATCCTCTCTACGGATAGAGATGATCCCTCTAGCCCAATGAGTGGGTCTAGCAACTGAAGTGGAAATCAACTAGACATCTTCCTAGCTTACAATTTAAAATAAGAACGAAAGAGATGACCTACCTTGTTTTGATGCTATTCTAATCTCCTTTGTTGAGGACCCTGAACCACTTGTGTCCTAGGCTTGTTCCTGCTTCTCTCATTGTTTATGTACCTGCAAAAGTGATTAAGACACAACAAGGCATGCCAAAATGAATAGCAAATCTAATAGGAACCTACTTAACTGATCAAGGAAGGTCAAGCTAAATGATACATGAATATATGCATTTTGGGAAGATGAACCAACAGTTGTGTATTATTAGAAAATAAAGGGAAGCTTACAACCAAAGCCTTGATGTTGATAGGCTCTCCTTGAGTGGTAATCCAAGTCCAACCCAAGAATTCTCCAAGCACTCCTCCAAGTCAAATGAATAGCCTCTAGGCACAATCTTAGAATAAAGGTGCAAATAGACATAGAACAAGCAAAGTACACCACTCACAAACAGATCACAGATCAATCCACCAGTATTCTTGACATGGTTAAAACCCTGAAAGAGGGAAATAGTCCACGGCCTAAGCCAACGCGGCCACTTCAGAAAATTTATTAATGTAAAATAAAGAAAATTTAAATAAGCTTCTCTCATGAACGGTCACCTTACAAATGACCCTCCATGCTCCTTAAATAGAGATCATGGACCAATCGGGTGTTAATCCATGGATCAAGTGTTGGTAATACTGAGGAGAGAATGAATCGTCTAATCACTTCATGTCTAGAAAATATCGTGATCATCGGATTGTAAGTTACAAAAGTACATAGTGAAGAAACACACTTTACCTAACTCTACGCTAGACCAAGTTATACTTAACTATTTCCTCTGTGTCATAATATCCTAACATCCCCCCTTAAGAACAACTTGGGATAGGATTGAAGGACATAAATATATGACACAATATGAGAAGGAAGCATGCATTATATCCTATCCCCCCTTAGTGACAACTTCCTAAACTCCAACCATAAATCAAAGTTTAGTAAATTTCGCCTCTCTGAGAGCCTTTGTAAAGTCGACTACAACTTGATCAGCGGTTGAACAATATTGCACTTCGAGAACATGGCCATGAATGAGCTTTTTGATGAAGTGCATGTGTAGTTCAATGTGTTTGTTGCCTTGATGTTGGACTGGATCTTTGCATAGTTGAATGGCGCTTTTATTATCACACCAAAGTGTAGTCAAATGCTACTGCTGAAAGCCAAACTCTCACAGGATCTGACGAAGCCACAAGGCTTCCTTACTAGCATCTATGGCACCATAATAATCTGCTTCTACTAAAGAAAGAGAAATGGCATTTTGTTTCTTTCAAGCCCATGTAATAGGTCCAAAACTAAGAGTGAAGACATAACATGCAGTAGACTTCCGATCATTAGGGTCACCAGCCCAATTGGAATCAGTGAAACCAACCAATAGAGGAGATGCTTCTGCACTATAATGAATAAAAAAACTGAACTGTACCTTGAACATAATGAAATATTGTTTTATCTACCTTCCAATGACTTTCATGTGGGTTTTCATAAACTGAGAAATAAGGCCAACGACAAAGAAAAGGTCGAGACGAGTATGGGTCAAATACAAAATTTTTCTTACAAGCTAACTGTATAAGGTAGCATCAACTTCAAGGGAAGTACAAGTGACTGAAATTTTGGCTCCAAACTGAAAGGGAGAAGAGGATGGCTTACAATATTCCATGTGAAAGTGGCGTAGAATATCATAGGCATACTTGGACTAGGAAAGGGAAATACCTTCCTTGGATTGCAAGACTTGAAGACCAAGAAAATAATGCAAGTCTCCTAAGTTTGTCATTCAAACTGCTTTTTTGGGCTTGACTTCACATCTTTTATAAGGTTGGGATCATTACCAGTAAGGATAAGATCATCAACATAAATAACAATAATGATAAGAGACTTACCCACTTTCTTGGTGTAGACAGTATTGTCAGAATGGCAACTAGAAAATCCAATATCTAAAAGAAAGCTATCCATTTTGGCATACCAAGCCTAAGGGGCTTGCTTGAGACCATAAAGGGATTTCTTAAGCTGACATACAAGGCTCGAGTTTGTTTCTATAAAGCCAGGAGGTTTTTCCATATAGATTTCTTCATGCAAGTTCCCATGCAAGAAGGCATATTTAACATCCATTTGATGGACTTCCCATTTGAAAGAGCCAACAAGGGAAAGATCAAGGTAGATAGAGTTCATTTTTTCAACAGGGGAGAAGGTTTCAGTATAGTCAATGCCTTCAACTTGTGAAAAACCCTTAGCAACAAGATTAGATTTATGTTTATCAACTTTTCCATCTAGTCCAAACTTGGTTCTGTAAACCCATTTGCATCTAAAAAGTTTTCGTCCCTTTGGAAAAGGAACAAGATCCCGTGTATCATATATCAATAATGAATGATATTCTTCATTCATAGTTGCGTCCCAATCTGGATGGCCTGAAGCTTCTGCAAAGGTGTCAGGATCATAATTCACTGAAGCTTGAGCCAGTAAAGAAGAGGTTCTATCAAACTGAGAACGTGTGCGACGCTTATCTATAGGGTCACCTACAAGAGCTCCCGCTGCATCCCGAGTAGCGCAGACCCATTTTGGAAGATGAGGTGTTGAAGGAGGATCCCGAGAAGGTGGTGGGGATTGTCATCCTCACTATCATCATATGAAGAAGAAATATTTTCAGAAGTAGAAGGGATAGAGAGAGGTGGCACATCCGCCAAACTAGGCTCCTAGGCCGATATATTTTTAGCAAATTTTACACCTTTTCTAATGATAACATTTTTGGATTTAGGTGGAATAAGTCTATATCCTTTGACATCTTCAGAATATCCAAAAAAAATACATTTTCTACTCTTAGGTTCTAATTCTTTATGTTTCTCATTTGGAATATGAGCCCATGCTTCACTTCCAAAAACATGAAAGTGACTTACATCTGGTTTAATTGAGATCCATGCTTCTTCTGGAGTGATATTCTTTAAAACCTTAGTAGGAGTGTGATTTACTATGTAATTTTCATAGCTAATTTGTTTTGACTGAAAATTAAGACTAAGTGTTACACAGTAATTTGTCACTGTCTCCCTGTCAGTCACCCTACTGTGTCAGGAATTCACAATAATCAAGTTCATGCCTTCTGAACTGGCCAAAAACCCACTTTTCCAAAGTTTTCCTCATCAGCGCGTCTGTTTCTAAAATACCCGCGCTGAGTGGTGCTTCATAACAGACTGCGTGCGCTGCCAGCACGGAAGCACACGACTTCTCCGCGCTGATCAAATTTCATGACCAGCGCAGCCTCTGTTCGTATTGAACCGCGCCGACGTGGCCCTTTCCATTATGTCTTTGCGACGTCAGCGCGTCAGCACAGTTATGCACCCGCGCTGATCCAGTTTGGGCGAATTTGTTCCAACAGCCAGCCTTCCAGATAACTCCAGACTTGGTTTTTGGCCTTGTGAGTATCGACTCCCTTCTATGGCATGTCTGTTCGACCCTTTGCAACTACTTCCCTTGAAGATAAGCTCATCCTTCCACCATTCAAGGAGACTCCTTCTCCTATATAAACCTCTACCATTACCATGAGCAGCTAGTTTGGAATAGTTTGGATTGTGTGGAGCTCATAGTGCTCAGATTGCTGCTACTATAGGTAGTTGGTGTGATAAGTGTGGAAGTGTTTGATTGCTTAGGGAAGGTTGTGTTGTGTTGCTTGTATGAGAGAGAGAGTTTCTTGTCTTGGGAGAATCATTTCCAAAGGTGAATGCTTAAGAGACTTGCTGACTGGCCCCTCCTGAGAAGGATACCGACGTTAGAACATTTGGTTGTACTCTTCTCTGTTTGATTAATAATAGATGACTACTACTATTGTTCCATTCTCATTTGTCTCTGAAATGGTTAAATGTGAATTACATCCTTTCTGACTGATGTATGGTTGCTTTTATTAGATTTCATGCTCGTGTTTGTCTTCTCTTTGTGTGTGCAGGTATCTATTCGCGGAGATCGTGGAGGATCGTGACCAGCTAGAGCGAAGGAGCGAAGGTGGCATCTCTTCATCAAACAACAGTGCTGGAATCCAAGTAGGTGTTCTTTGCCTACCTTTTAATTGCAATTAGGAACTTGCATAGTAGCATTGACTGATTGTTGCTAGATCTACTCTGGGCTAGTAGGGATCGCCTCTATCCGTAGAGGGGATTTGCCTCTCCAACAATTTGGCGACTCCGCTGGGGAATTTAGCCTTTTGTCTCTTGTGTTCACTCTTGTGTTTGAATTTGATTGTTCTCTCTTTTTGAGTTTGGGGACTAGTTCTCTTTTTTCAGACTTCCTGGGTCAATCCGGGAGGTGTATGAATTGTTTAAAGAGTTTTGGCCTTGGTTTGGGAGTTCTTGGCTTGTTTTTTCCTCTTTTTTAAACTCAGCACGGTTTATATCAAAACAGTTGCGCTGACAGCGCATAGCTGTTTCTTTAAACCTGTTGTCATCGCACTTGTACGTAAAACAGTCGCGACGGTTCTGAAATCGAACCAGCATGCTTAATACGTGTCCTTCCACGCTGACAGCGCCAAGTTGCTACGCGTGACCTAGTTTCAGCGCACAGTTGCTGAAGGCTACCCGCACTGATCCTGTAAAATTGAAATTGTCTCAGTTTTACCTCCTGAACCTATTGGTTTGGCCATCTCCAGCTCTTTCCACTTGGTTTGTGACTTGATATTCATTGTTTGAACTGTTGCACACTTGCTTGCAAAGCCTTGTCGAACGGATCTCATTTTTGCACCCCGTGACCTAGTGCCATCGTCCAGTTTTCACTGGACCAACCTTGTTTTGTTCGCTTGTTCACTTGTTCGCAAAAGTTCGTTGCTGCTTGCCTTTGCTACTGCGTAAACCTTCCTTTTCGCTTTCTTTGCTTGGTTGTTTAGGTGACTGTCCTCGAACCAGCCCTTCGGTTGTTTCGGCTACTCTTCGCCACCCAGACATAGATTACAATTGCTTGGGTTCAACCAGCTCTTTTCACGCTTGTTGTGTGTTCCATTGAGTGATTTTTGTTTTCTTTGCTCGGTGTTGCTGTCTCTCAAAATTCATTGTAAGTGCATTATGTCATTGAAAAGAGAATCGAACTAAAATCTTTTGCATTCAATAGTTAATCGAAGGAAAGAGCATTTTTGTTGATTTGCATTCTCAAAAGAAAAGTCTCATTTCTTTGTCATTAGCTGCATTAGATTGTTTGATTGATTGATTTCGTTTTGTTTGATTGAAAGCTCTTAACCTTCTCATAGTTAGAATTCATCGAACGAAATGATGTTCTTTGGCATATAGCTTGCATCTAGGAAATTGTGAGAGACCATACGATAGGGCCTGAAATCGAAACTTAATTTCAAGATCAACCATAAAATGAACTGAATTAACCTAAAAACGCATTGGAACTAAATGCAAACATCTAGAGGTCTAGGTTAGAGACGTGTTCCGATGTCTTTAAACATAGTCACTGTTGTTTCACATTACGGTTGGGTGATTCCTCCTTCTGTGACTCGATAGTGGTCTAACACGGACTGTGCTCCCACGTATCGTCGCGTATATAGGGAGACCCCACTAGGCTTTTATCCTTGATCCATAGGAAGTCGAGTTTGCCGCCTTGTGAACCGTAACGCACCGAACACAGCATTCGGGAAGATTGACTGCAGTACGGAAAGTCCTTGGCTCTCATCCGATTGCTAAGGTGTATAAGAAGTTTTACGGATCGCTTGGTAAACCCTTTACCTAGAGTCTCCAGAGCAGTCACTTTTGATCCTTTTCGGACTCCCTAAATGAAAAGGTGCCTGTGAGCGTCTTGTCACTTTGTGCTCATTAAACATTCGAAGGAGACTGGAGTCATCTTTTCGTCCTTTTCTCGACTCTTGAAACGTGAAAAGGTCAAGTTTGGTTCCTGCGTCTCAAAAATTTATTCGGCCACGATAACATCACCTAGTTAGATCTTGTGTGCGTTAGCTTGAGTAGGGTCTTTATCATTAGTTTTCTTTAGGTTTTCTAAGGGGTCTTGTCATCCTGGCTGACCTGTCAACTCCCGGTCCGAGTGATCAAGGTTCTCCATCTTCTGTTGCTCCAGAGGTACCAGTTGTAAGCGATACTCTTCCCATTGTTCCGAGTATCCAGCCTATCAACGTACGTGCCCCGGGCGACGAAGATTACATAGAAGATTGGAATCCTATCTGGGAGCCTGACAGCGACTATACCCCTCGTACTCCTCTCGGTATGTCGTCTCCGATGTCTACTTCCCCCATGGATGAGACATCTTCCAGCACAGGTGAGACACCCGTGGTGACAGACATTGAAACTCCGATCCCAGCTACCTCTCCACTCCCTCCACGATATCAGTCAGTGAGGGATAGGATAGCTGCTAGAACTACTTCTACGACTATATGGGATCCTAGTCTTATTGCCACCACGGGGCCCTTTATTTCGCGACCTCTTAATACGCCTGTTACCTCAGGGCTTAATACGCCTGTTACCTCAGTTCCTACCAATCCAACCGTTTGTGTAGCGCACTCGACTCCGGTCGTCAGTGCTGTGACAGCATCCTCATCTACAAACCCTGGGGCTGGTCCCTCTTACAGTCAGGGCCAGCCAGGGGTTTCGTCTGGAGTCATCGATCCTGCACAAAGTGCTCAGCCCTCTTCTGGTGGTGTTCCAGGAGCAGGGCCGTATGATGCCCATGGGCAGCCCATTGTGGACCCAGATTACCAAGGTCCACTCTTTTATTATGATGCTAACGGTCAGTACCTCGAGAACGTTTCATCCCTGCCTCGTCAACCTTTCGTTGAAAACTCGGCACCGTTGGACGTTACGTATGATCCCGTTACTCATACTTTTCGAGGGTGCCAGAATCCTCCCAGACAGCCCCAAGGACCGCCAAATCAAGGCCAGTTGCCTTATGTGCAAACCCCTCAAGGGCAACCACTTTATGGCCCACCTTACCCAGGAAAATCTGGGGGCCAGCAGGGACAACCCTACCCGGGACAACCCTCGGCCGTTGGGGGTCCGTCGTTTTCATATCAGAGTCAACCTTATGGATATCCAGGGCAACCTGGTACCCAGCAAGGTTACCCAACTGGACAACCAGTGCAGCCTTACATTCAACAAGGCCAACCCGGTTTCCAGCAGGGGTACCCATCTGGACAAGCTGGACAAGTTTACACTCCTCAAAGTCAACCAGCAGTCCAGCAGGGATATCCTCTTGGGCAGGGGGGACAACCCTACTTACAGCAGGGCCAACTTACTGCCCAGTCTGGTCATCTTTCTGGGCAGGGTGGGCAACCCTACGTTCAGCAGGGTCAACCCGCTGTTCAATCCATGCATCCTTCTGGGCAAGGGGGGCAGCCTGCTATACAGCAAAGCCAGCCCTCTGCTCAGTCTCTGCACCCTGGGGGGCAGACGGGCCAACCTTCTATGCAGCAAGGTCAACCCGCTGTCTGCCCTAATCATCCATCTGGACAAGCTGGCCAACCTCGGGGTCAACCAGTTGTTCAGCCAGCTCAGTCATCTGTTCCGCAAGGACAACCCTTGGTGGTCCACGGACAACCTGGCACCTAGCAAGTTCATCCTGCTGGCCAGCCAGGTCCATCCCAAATCCAACCGAGTCAACCTTCGGGCCAGATGATCCAAGCCCAGCTGGTTCAAGGACATTATTCTGGGCCTCAAACTCAAATGGGTTATCAAATGCAAGGTGGGCCACAGCCTCAACCTTCTTACCAGATGCAGCCTCCTTATCAGGCTTAGTATGGGGCCCAGCAGTCATATGGCTACCAGCAACCCCAGGGGCAAACTCAGTTTGCTCCTTATCAAAATTATCAACAGCCACAGGTCACTCCTTACCAAAATTATCAGTATGCTGCACCTGTAGGGCAAGCTGCTAATACATGGGGAGCTGGGGGGCAGACACAGGGACAACTGTCCGCATATGGCCAGAATCCGTATGGACAGAACTCCTATGGGCAAAGTCCCTATGCACCAGGTCCTTTCGGGCCGGGTCCATCTGGACAGAGCCCATGGGGGCAACCACCACCTGGTTGGAACCCTAATGTTGCCTCGAATCCGCAGCCACAAATGTCCTTTAACCCTCAGTTACCATTCTTAGCGACGTTGGAACTGCCTGATGTGTTCAAGTTGACAAATGATCCTATTTTGCATAATCCATATTGGCCACCGGTTCCAACCAAAATGTCAGGTGATTGTCCAAAGTTTGATGGCAAAGCTGGAGAAGATCCTCAGGCCCATGTAATGACTTATCACCTTTGGTGTTCATCGAACTCATGGCTTGATGATTCTATCCGACTCTGCCTCTTTCAGAGAACTCTCACCGGTTCGGCCGCTAAGTGGTACATCGAACTGAATCGCGGCATGTTTCAAGATTTCAACTCGTTGGCTATGGCCTTCTTGACTCATTTTCAGTTACCTATTCGGTACGAGACTGAGACACATCTCCTCACGTCTCTCAAACAGGACACGGCTACGCACATCTCTGATCATATACATGAATGGAGAAGGCGTCGTCGCCTGATCAAATTTTGGATTCCTGATCAACTCCTGACCGATTGGTTCACGACTTCCTTTGTCCCTAAGATTGCAAAAGACATCGCAATGGGAGCGTGTGTAACTGAAGAGCAAGAAATCGTGCGAGCTCAGTACCTCGACTTAGTGTACTCTCAGTCGGGTACTTTGTATGAGTATTTGCCAGATGCCCCGAGGCCTGGACAGCCCAAGGCTCCACCAAAGCCTTCTGTTGATGGAGTCATTGGTTCTGTGAATTCGTCATCAAAGAAATCGGCCGCGAACCCTGGGAAGCAGAAACAGAACGCCTCTAACGAAAATGCTTCTCAGGGCCAATCAATTTCTGGGAGTACCTCCGAGGTAAACGCCGTTCAGTCCACCGCGGCGGACAAATCCTCAAAAGGGAAAAAGAAAGGGAAAGCTAAAGATAAATCTGGACAGCCCAAGCAGGATCCCCCTAAGCCTCCCTCCGAGGAAGGAGCTAAGCGGAAACCTAAGTATCATTTTCTCATCTGCGATGAGGATCACTATACCAAGGATTGCCCAAGGCGGTCCGAAGTTAGTCGACTTTTGAAAGGTGCTCCGAGGCCTCCTGCTGTGCTAAAAGAGCCTTTCCCTTCCCAGCAGACCCAAATGGTGGCAGATCCGTCTCAATCCTCTTCCTCGTTCGGTTCTCAAGTGTTCATGGCTGGAATGATTCCCATCCATGTTTCAACTTGAGCGAAAGATTATCCATCTCAAGCCGGGAAAGAGCCAGAGGTCCCCTCCAGCGCTCCTCCGTCCAGTTCTGGTCCCCTTCACATCGAACGGCCCAGCACCGAGACGATCCCCCGACCCCCTCCCAAACGTGTACTCAGGAAGTCATCTTATAACCCCAATGCTCGTGCTGCCCAGCACTATAGCATTGTCGAGGACTTAGCTCAGGCTCCGTCTGCTATGTCCGTGTTAGAAGTCCTCCAGAGCTGCCCCTCCCAGAGGAAGTCCTTGCTATCAGCCATTGGTGGCGTCGACCCGGCAGATTCAGATTTAATTTCTTTTGATCTCGAGGGTTTCACACAGAGACTGCCTCACCAAGTGGCTTTCCTTATACAGGTCCTCATCAATGGCAAAACGATTCATCGTACAATCATTGATGAGGGTGCCTCGACCTGCATCATGTCTGTTGCTTGCTGGAAGGCTATTGGTTCTCCTGCTCTGAGCCAGTCTCCTACGACCCTGGAAGCCTTCGATGGAAGAGAATCTCGTCCATATGGTATCCTCCCGCGATTGCCTATCTCTTTAGAAGGGAAAACCGTAGAGGTAGAGGTTGAAGTTGTCGACGCTAATCTCACTTACAATCTCCTCCTTGGACGAAGCTGGACATATGCCATGCAAGCCGTGGCTTCCTCCTTGTTCCGTGTCATCCGCTTCCCTCATCAAGGGAGAATCGTCACGGTGGACCAGCTGTCCTTTTTTGCTTCTTCTTCTGAAGGTAATGTGTCGTTCGTGGAACATACCTCCAAGTCATTAGTGAGTGTGGGTGCCGGACTGTTCAAAGATACCTCCTTAATGGGAGTCTTTCCCCTCCCACCTCCGAATCTCGCCCCTGTTAACATGATTTCAGTACGTTCTGGTCCATGGGTTCTTCCTCCCTTGAATCAGGAAGACTCTTGGGGTGATATGATGCCGTTGAGTCCTGCCGAGCTCAACTACATCGAGATTGTCGCTGCATCAGCTCCCCCTCCTAAACCTGCTTTTCTAAGCAGTGTTCCCGATTCATATGATCATTTCCCTTGGCTGGGTGATGAGGCCACTTTGGATCCCCTGAAGGAAACATTTCCCTCCGATGAGGCCATCATAGAGACTATGTCTCTCGAAGAGCTCCCTTGGTCAGATCACCACCATCGCTCTTCGTTTCTCCCTCCACATTCGGAAATGGTCGCATGTCTCGAGCGGTTTGCTTCATGTGTCCCATCTCCGCCCCTCCAAACACCTGTTCAGCTATATCAAGTGTCTTCAGAGGGCAACATGGGTAACATCACGCAAACCCAGCCTATCGACATCTCTGTTAAACCAGGGATTGTCGAGAATATTTTCATTGGAGTCACATGCACTCCTGAGGAAGTTCAACTCTATACTGCTTTATTTCATGAATTCCGTGATGTCTTCGCATGGTCTTACGAGGAAATGCCTAGCATTGACCCTAGTATTGTGGTGCACGAAATACCTACTTATCTAGATGCTAAGCCTGTTCGTCAGCACTTACGTCTAGTGCACCCTCAAAAGGCTGCAGCCATCAAGGCCGAAGTCGAAAAGCTTCTTCGAGCTGGTTTCATTTATGCCATCCCCCTCACGGAGTGGGTGTCCAATATAGTCCCTGTGAATAAAAAGTAGGGCACTATCCGGGTCTGTGTTGACTACCGCGATATCAATCGTGCCTGTCCAAAAGATAACTTTCCTACGCCTTTCATTGATCAGCTCATTGATGACTGCGCAGGAAGTGAGATTTATTCATTTATGGACGGCTTCTCTGGCTATAACCAGATCAACATAGCCCCTGCCGACCAGCATAAGACAACTTTCATTTGTCCTTGGGGCACCTTCGCTTATAAGAAGCTCCCTTTCGGTCTCAAAAATGCCGGTGCCACTTTCCAGCGTGCGATGTCATATGCTTTTCATGATATTCGACACATCGTACAGCCTTACCTGGATGACCTCCCAGCTCATTCAGCTAAGTGTCAGGACCATCCATCTCATCTACGCGAAATTTTTCTTCGCTGTCGACACTACCGTATTCGACTCAACCCGCATAAGTGTGTCTTCTGCGTAGAATCTGGCCGACTACTAGGGTTCATCGTCTCCTGGGAAGGCATCCGTTTGGATCCCCTCAAAGTCGAGGCCATCTTGAATCTTCCTCCCCCTGCCTCTTTGCAGCAATTGCAGAGCTTGCAGGGTAAAGCTAATTTTCTCAAACGATTCATTCCAAATTATGCCGAGGTGGCTAAGGGTTTCACACGGTTATTAAAGCAAGACACACCCTTTCGTTGGGATGCTATCGCCCAGGAGTCTTTCGCGCGCCTTAAAGACCTTCTTGTCTCAGCTCCGCTCTTAAGACCTCCGAACTACCACCGTGATTACACTCTCTATCTAGCTGCCGCTGACACCACCATCGGCATGGTTCTAGTGCAGGATGATGATGCCGGCACCGAGCACGTTATCTATTAGCTTAGTCGCAACCTTCTGGATACGGAAACTCGCTACGCATATGTCGAGAAGTTGGCATTGGCAGCTGTATGCGCCGTCCAACGATTCCGGCATTATATCCTGTTGCGCACAACGACCGTGATCTATGACTGCAATCCCATGACCTACATTTTGTCGCGTCAACTACTGGGGGGCAAATACTCGAAGTGGATTGTAATCCTCCAAGAGTTTGACTTGGAATTCGCTGCAGCCAAGTCTAAGAAATCTCTGCTCTTTGCTGAACTGCTCTATTCCTTACCATCTCACTCTGCACCATCTCGTTCGGAGAAGCATATCTCGGATGAAACATTGTTTCTCATCAGCACCCTCGACCCGTGGTACGGGGACATTATCGTATATTTGCAGACGTCTTCCTTCCGTCCAAATGTATTGAAAGATGCTCGACGGCGAATTCGTCACCAATCTCAACCCTATCGCATTTTGGGCGATACCCTGTACCGCCTCGGCGTTGATTCTGTTCTCCGCCGATGTTTGACTCTCGAGGAAGCTGAGCGGGTGTTGAATGACTGCCACTCTGGTGCTTGTGGCGGTCACATGTCCGGATATGCTACCGCCCAGAAAATTCTCCGTGCTGGTTACTTCTGGCCTTCTATCTTCAAAGATTGCATTCTTGCCGTTCGCGCATGCCATGAATGCCAAGTATACCACCGGAAAATGCGTGCTCCTCCTGCACCACTGCACCCTGTTGTCACCATAGGTCCATTTGCCAAATGGGGCATCGATTATACGTCCTGTAACCTTCGTTCGGCCGGGGGGCATGGGTATATCATCGTTGCCGTGGATTATTTCACCAAGTGGGCCGAAGCGATGCCTACATTGAACGAAGACGGTTACACAGCGGCGCAGTTTTTATTTAATCATGTCATTACTCGTTTCGGAGTCCCTCGGGCTATTGTCACGGATCACGGAAAACATTTCCATAATCACATGATGACGGAACTAACGACCCAACTAGGCTTGCGTCAAGATATTTCGACACCATACTATCCACAATCCAACGGTGAGGTCGAGGCCGTGAACAAAGTTTTGATCACTATGCTTCAACGCACCGTCAATACGCACAAGTCTAATTGGCATCTGATGCTGTTCCCAGCCTTGTGGGCCTACCGGACTTCCGTGAAGGATGCCACCGGTTTCACTCCCTTTCAGTTGGTTTACGGACTGGAGGCCACCCTTCCCGTTGAGTGTGAGATTCCTTCGTTGAAATTAGCTGTCGAGTTGCTTCCCAACACCACTCCGGTGGAGGAACGGCTTCTTTACCTAGAACGGTTGGACGAGACTCGTCGTTTAGCTTCTCTGGCTATCGAAGCGCAAAAGAAGAGAGTCAAGGCTCACTTTGACCATAATATTCATCCTCGTTCCTTCGTTGAGGGAGATCTAGTACTGCTCTATGATCAAGCTAAAGATAAGCTGGGGGCAGGAAATCTCGAATCCATGTGGCTAGGTCCCTATATCGTGAAGAAAGTTTTACAAAAGGGTGCATATGAGTTGATTGATTACGAAGGAAATCCTCTTGACAAGCCTCGCAACGGGCTTTATTTGAAGAAATATTATGCATGACTTCGTGCACTCAGTCTGTACATACGCGTGTTTAGTGTGTTTTGTGTGCATGATTTCATGTTTTGCTTTGGTGTGAAGGCGTGTTTGCCTCTTATTGTGTTTTCTCCTTCTTGTGCAGATGTCTAGTGCACCTTATGTTGGTTTCGCTGATGGCGCCTGCCGTAGTACTTGCAATTTGTCCTCTGCGGCGTGGGCAATTTATGATCCTCACGGAGAGTTGCTAGATCTTCAAGGAGTCTGCCTCGGTCGTACCACTAATAATGTTGTCAAATACAGTGCCGTAATTGAGCTACTAGCCGAAGCAGTTGATCTCGGCATTCGTGCAATGATGGTAAACCTGGACTCCCAGCTTGTCGTTCATCAACTCAACGGGCGATATTCCTTCAGAGATCAACGTATCCTAAGGTTGTATCTACGTGTCAGATTGTTAGAAAGGAATTTTGACTATATCACATATCAACATATTCCGAGACGATTAAACACGTTGACTGACGCATTAGCAAATCATGTGTTAGACAGACATTTGCGAAATAGATAAACATCATACAAGAAGACATAGAAAGCATAATAAGACCATAGAGTAAAGCGTATGTAAATAAGATATTTTCCAAGCATAGTTTGCATGCGTGTCGTGTGTGCTTTTTGCATTTAAAACATTAAAATACATGGGTCATGTCATGTGTTGTGCAATTCATACATAAGATTACATTTGTACTGAACATTTGCATAGCATAAGCAAAACATCATCATATGTAACAAGATCCATCCAAAAAATCGGTATGTATATATATATATATATATATATATATATATATATATATATATATATATATATCGTGTGGCGCACTAAGGCACTCAAAAATAAGTGTATATGTCAAAAATAGAGTCATGGTCCTCGATACATCCGAGACATATGTCTCTCAAAACATCGGTGGAAATAAACCTAGGCGACTACTGTGCTGGGTTATGCTCTTTGTAGCATACAGCTGCTCGTGCCACCCGCCTCAAAAGGCGGTGCATCCTGGGTGCCACCCCCACTGTGTGGATCTGATGCTCTATAGGGACCTCCTCGACCCCCTGGTAATCCGGCACTCCCTCCAGCAAACCCTCAAGGTTGCGAGCCACAGTCTCCGACGTATCCACTCCTGGAGGAACCAAGGCCAGGGCTCCAGCTCCTTGCCCCTCTCTCCGTGCCGTTGGGGCTAGGCCAATGGGTCTCACGGGTCCCACATCTGCATACAGTGACATTTATTAAGACATGTACATGAAAAATCAAAAAATATTAAAAAATATTGAAAAGAGATCAAGTATCATACCTCCGTCGTCCCAATGCTCTCCTGCAGGCAGTGGCATGTCAGGATCGTTGCGGAAGTCCATGCCAGCATATGGCCAGTCCTCCACAATGACAACCTGGCGGTCCAGCCACTCTCTGAAATACACTCCCCAAGATACTGGGCGGCCTCCACCTCCACGTGGCATGACACGGGCCCATCGGCTGGCCCTCGTCTCCCGGGGACCTCTAGGTGGATCCACAGCCATCGTCTGTAACTGTAAAGCTGGCACCCGCTCCAGCATGAGCGGAAGAAGAAGCGACCCGTACGCAAACTGCTTCGTCTCTCCGCGACGGCAGTTGTTTAGTTGCCTCTTCATGCTGTTAGTCACAGCTGTCGCCCAGTTGAAAATAGTGGGCTGTAGGCACTCCAAAGCTAGCAGTAGTTGGTTCTTCGAGGCCTCATGATTGGCCAAAGAACCCGCTGCTCGTGTCACTAGGAAGAGTATAGTGCGAAGAGGCATGTCTCGCACTGTCGGGATACCAACCTTCCCGCTCCGTGTTTTCGCGGCTCCTGGGCATACTCGAGCCATCAGCTGGTCCAGTGTCTCACCGCTGGGTCGCTGCCCCTCCAGGATGGGCATCTGACCCCGGCGTGACAATCCAGTCAAAAAGTAAATGTCCGTGGAGTCAAACTCGATATCCTCACCACGGATTCTGAATTTCCCATCTACGGGGTTCCAAGCTCTGATTAGGAACTCCAGTAAGTCAGGTTGCGCCCTCAGGCGCGGAGTCAGGAAGAATTTCAGGAAACCGCATGCCCGCATTGCATTTCGGCATTCGGGAAGTGCATAAGCCGCTATATCCTCGTCATCATGGGATCTCTCTTGCCACACAAAAGACATTTTGCCCTGCAATACCATGAAAAAACATTAGAGTGCTAATTGTGGAAGTTTGAACGTTCATTTTATTAAATATCAAAATTTTCCGCGCCAGCACGACTGTTTTTAAAACAGTCGCGCTGAAAATGGCGCCCCTTTGTTTTTTCCTTGGGTTAGCGCGGAAGCACACGTTTTTTCCGCGCTGACCCAAGAGGTGGTACGTGTAAAAATAAGTCGATCAGCGCGGTCCCGCGCGGGAAACCCGCGCTGACCGAGAGCGCACCAACGCTCAAAAAATCCGCCCATAGGGCCACATTCCACCATGGAATTGCTCAAAAAAATGCTCAAAATGAAACGCAGGGAGAGGAGAACCTACCTGGAAGAAGCTGCCGGATGAATGGTGTCCGCACGGGCTGGAAATCGCTCCGTCAACTTTTCAGCTCCTCAACGTTCTTCACGATCCAAAATGGTAACAATGGTAAAAAATGACTTTTACCCCCCTATTTATGGTAAAAAACTCATAATTTGCTATAATTTCTTGTCAATGTGGGTTTTTGTCGTATTTTCACCATGGATTTAGCACTAATGCCACTGTATTATGCCTTTATGCATGTTTTAATATGTTTTTACACATGTCGAACAGATTTATGCGGGTGGTGTTCTTGTGCAGGTTTAGGTACCCGGCGTGGTCGTAAGCAGTCTTTCGTATACTTGGTCCCAAAAATGTCGTCTTTGAGCTCTTTTCCGACATAAATCAAGAAAAGATTACCGAGCTTCCTTTCGGCTCGTTAAAGGGAATGAGAGGTGGTCGTTTTAAGCTCTTTTTCCGACCGTGTAACTTAAAAAGATTGCCGGGTGTTTTTCGTTTCGCACTCGTTATTGGCTCTAAAACGACGTGCTTCCAACCGCTTTTTTACTTTTTCGGGTCGAAGGCACTATTCACGAAAAGTACTCCTTGATCGTAATGGTCGGGCGGTTCTTTCGAGCATTGTTTTATACTTTTTCGGGCTCGAGAGACACAACTTTACGAAAAAGGACCCCCCTGGAGTCTCCTTTTCCACTGTCTTTTCAGACTCTATAAACAAGAAAAGACGCCGAGTTTTTCCTTTTTTAGGCTCGTTAAACACTTGATGACATCGGGCATCGTCGAAATGACACTCTTCAAGCATATGTTATCCTCGTCAAGCTTGTCATCCAAAAATAACCGGGGTACCTGCCAGAAATGGTGGGGAAAATGGAACTGCAATTGTCGTGTCGGCAGTATGTCGCTCTTGAACATGGCACTGGTCTGTATTCGTGTCGGGTGGGAATTTCTCATTTTGTTTCACAACTGACCTCCGTGGGTACGGGTTATCCTATTTGACCTCTCATTTTCTCATTACCATACCCTCTGCTCATTTGATGTCAAATACTGCCAAATCCACTGTTGTGCCGCTGATATGTTCAAGAGAAGTGGACCTCTACAATAATACAACCTCGTCTGCTATCTCACACAAATCATTTTACCTCTGTCTCGTGTCGATGATGTGGGAGACATTATGGCCCACCTTCGATCAGGTTTACTTCCTGTCGACTTCAGCTCATTATCCAGGAAAGTGACCTAGAGACTCCCTTCAGGTGCCTTAGAGCCTGCATGCCTCAATGGCAGGTTCTTCGTGTTCGACGCGAGGTTTTCATCATTGTCCTCCGATCGGATGATTCTGCGGGTGTTCGACACCAGCTCATTGATTCACACGCCGCAGATTGTACCTATAGTACCTTGAGGACCATTGTCATTATTGGTGGTACCTCTCGCGTCTGTTAACAGTTCTCATTATTGACTAGTAATCAGACGATGTCCATGCATGTTCGAATTCAGCTCATGTATTCACATGCTTGGACTTGTACTTTGTTCAGGTCGGGACGGAGCGCAAGACCCTGGATCTCTATCTGTTATGGTCCAGGTTGCGATTTTGTGGATGATCTTTACATGATTCATTGATGGATGGTTGTGCCCATACCTGAGTCTTCATGGATGGCTACGACCATACCTTATCATTATTCTGGTCTCTTTAGCTGGGTGGCTGCGTCCATTCCACAGACCTTTCGCACGTCTTTCGGATGGCTACGCCCATGCCTAGACTGCATGTACTTGATTATCAGAGATATTTGATCCTTCCTGGTGGTGTTCCGGTTCGGCAAGTTTTGTAAAGCATTTCACCCCTCCTACTCTCTCGGTCTTCATGCTTTAGGGGGCATCTGTTACACAGTAATTTGTCACTGTCTCCCTGTCAGTCACCCTACTGTGTCAGGAATTCACAATAATCAAGTTCATGCCTTCTGAACTGGCCAAAAACCGACTTTTCCAAAGTTTTCCTCATCAGCGCGTCTGTTTCTAAAATACCCGCGCTGACTGGCGCTTCATAACAGACCGCGTGCGCTGCCAGCGTGGAAGCACACGACTTCTCCGCGTTGATCGAATTTCATGACCAGCGCAGCCTCTGTTCATATTGAACCGCGCCGACGTGGCCCTTTCCATTATGTCTTTGCGACGTCAGCGTGTCAGCACAGTTATGCACCCGCGCTAATCCAGTTTGGGCGAATTTGTTCCAACAGCCAGCCTTCCAGATAACTCTAGACTTGGTTGTTGGCCTTGTGAGTATCGACTCCCTTCTATGGCATGTCTGTTCGACCCTTTGCAACTACTTCCCTTGAAGATAATCTCATCCTTCCACATGTTATCACTGGGGACTGCAATTGCATGTATATAAGTTAAGTCCAAAATTTCATGGGTAAAAATGAATGTTAAATGGTTGTTCTCCTATGTTTACCACTTAGGGGTCATGTTCTTCAATGATATTGTTGAGAATCATTTTCAAAACCATTAGTCATCCTCCATCATGATTGATTAAGACATGTCTTGTCTCGTATATGTCATTTGTCCTTTTCGCAGTTTCGCAGCATCTTTTCGCAGTTTCGCAGCACCGTTTGATTGGCTGATTTTGAAGCATAGTAATGTTTTAGCCTTTTCGTAGCACCAGCCATTTCGCAGCACATGTCGCTAAATTATAACTGTCTGCGCTACGAAATCGGGGATTCGGGGATTTTGCAGCGCACATTCTTGAAATGTCATGTCCGGGGATGAGTCATTGTGTCCGGTTGGATTTTTGTCAGTTAGTGTACCTTCCAAGCACTTACGAGGCATCATTCCACCAATAGGTTCAGAGTCATGCACATTAAGTTCATTCAAACGTTTTTGTCATGCATGGTTGTGTCATGATGTTCTGTTATTATTACTTGAAGTGGCCAGCTTATATGTTAAGTTATTTGAATTGAAATGAGCCCGAGTTTCTTCTTCAAGAGAGCTGCATTGCAAGCGAGCCTGTGTTCTAAAGTTTGAAGTTGCTTTTCGAGTTGAAGCTACCGGTGTTACTGTGTGCAAAGGAAGCTTTATTGCAAATGCATTCTGTTTTAGTAAAAACAACAGTTTCGTAGCGTGCTACGAAACTGCTGTAGGTGCTGTTTTATAAGAAAAACAAGGAGTTTAATGATGAGGTCAGCAAATTTTTGAAGGAAAAGCCTCAAGGACATAAGGGAAACCATAAAAGACTCTCCAAGCTATTCAGAGAATGACAGATGTGCATTTTGAAAAGGTGAAATATTTTGTTTCTAGCTCAAGTCTCGTTAAAGGTACTTTATGACCGAATTGTTAGGGTTCCTGTTAAGGTTATCGGAGATTTTTGTTTGTACACTTGTTCAGCTCACAAAGCTTCCAGATCATTGGAGAGTATGGTGATATGTGTTGTTTATGAAGAATTAGAGAGCAGGGGACATGTTCTTTAAGAGATGAAGGATGTTGGGAGACAGGGACCGTAAAAACAGAGCACTTCTCTTGGTTAATTAATGAGCCATCTGCGCAACAAGAATCCAAAGCCAGCTCGTTCAGTGTATTCTCTTCCAAAATACCTCAACCAAAGCAGATAGAGGACATGTGTCAAGACTCAGAAGAGCATCATGCTACGAGGAGGACAGATTTGGGGTTTTGAGTAAATTAAGACCATTTGTAATTACAGTTCAGCAATCATGTAATTAATGAATTAGTTATACAGTAGATAAGGATAGTGAATAGCAACCTTCAATGCTCCCCTCATGCTGGAGGAGGAAGCTCAAGGTGGTTAAGCATGTAGTCCTATATATGAATCAAACTAGGATGTAATAGGGGTTGGATGTTTTTTGGAAAAAACAGAGTTTATATTGGCTTATGTAAAGACTTGTTATAGTAATATAAAAGACTACTTTTTTTCTTCTCAGGATTCATACTTTGTTCAGATGCTCAAGATGTATATGGCTTTGTCTTATCCTTTATGTTTTACAGCTCTATAGATATACAATCACTCTGAATTCACCTAGTTGCTCAGATTTTCTGTGTATATTTATGAGTTGAGGTTCATTTGAGAAATGTTTTGAGTGTTTCGACTTTACATGCCCTGACTTCCATGAATGAGTAGTTTATAGTTTACTGAAATGGTGTTTGACTCCATGAGCCCAATGGAAGAAATTTTATATTGTCTGTCCAACCAGCATGTTTATTAAGCTTTCATTTCAAGAGTTAGCCCTCTTAGTGTTAATCATGATCAATAGTTTGTTTTGAGAGAGCCCTCTCAGGTTAGGGAGGCTAATCCTTAGCCAGGAGTCTGGTCTGAAATAGTTACATAGAGTCTAACTGATTGATACTTCATCTCTAGTGTCACAAAGAGATAAAGAAGAGTTTTGGAAAATTGTCACCTTTGAATTGTTATTAGAGGAAGAAGATTTGAAACAGCTTAAAGAGCTTGACCCTTTTGAAGTTTTACTTAGATCCAAAACTGGTTTACCTCTTCCAAATTGGAGTTCTTTTGTCAGTGGCTTACAAAGTCCCAATAGCCCTTTCCGTACTCATACTTTATCTTCTGCCTCTGCTAGTCCAAATACTCCTCAGTCAACATCTCATACTAGTTCTGGTCCTCCTAGTCACACAGTACCTGTTATCCCTGCTCCTCTTTTCATTATGGCTGTGCCTGCTAGGTATGCTCCTCTAGCTCTCCCTGCTGTTTTGCATGATCTTCCTAGTAAGTATGCTGCTAGGATTCCAACATGGGGAGGAGATGATGAAATTTCAGCTGAGGAACATGTGGATAGATTCAATGACTTTGTTGATAGGGAAGAAGTAGATGATGAAGATGTAAAGTTAAGACTGTTTGCTCAAACCTTTATTGGGGAAGTCCGAAAATGGTTTAAAGCCCTTGGAGCTGGTAGCATTCATAGTTGGCTTGAATTTGAAGATAGTTTTCTGAGAAAATGGGGAAATAGGACCAATCCTGTTCAAGCCCTCAATGAATATAATGGTTTAAGAAGAGCTCCAGATGAAACTGTCCAAAATTTTTCCAAGAGGTTTAATAAAGTATATAATTCCATTCCAGCACATTTGAAACCTCCTGGAGCCTTGGCACAGTTAAGATATGCTGAGTCCTTTGATTCAGATTTCTCTCTTTTACTTAGAGAAAGAGAGTCTGCTACTCTTGCTGACATGCAGAATGATGCAGTTAAGGTAGAGGGAAATATACTAGCTGCTAAGAAGTCAAAGATGGCAAAGGCTAAGATAAAAGAAGAAGAGAAACCTTCTACCTCCGCTCAAGAAGACAAGTTTGAAGTCATGATGAAAACCATGGAGAAACTAATGGATCAATTAGCACTTGGGAACGCTGTTGCTCCTCAAGCTCAACAAGAACCTCGGTTTAGGAACCCTCAATTTAGAAGGCCTCAAAATCAGCAAAGGCCAAGGGAAAATAGAAATCAGCCAGCAGATGCTCCAGTGAGACCTCCTTTCCAACAAAACATGGTAGATGAAGAGGAAGATCCTGAGGTACCTGAGGAGTCTATTCATTGCTTTGGTGAAGAAGACTCAGAAATTTTCTTAACAAAAGAGGAACATGATGAGTCTAGTTTGGTAAAGACAGAAGAGGAACCCTTTGATTTCTTAAAGGGTTATCAGCATGCTATATTTGAAATTCAGAAGAAGTACAATCTCAGAAACCGAGATGTCCCTATTATAGAAAATAAAGTACAGCCCAAGAAAAATGTTTCAAAATCAGTTGAAGACAAAAAGGAAAAGTCAAAGCAGACTAATGGTAAAGGTGATACTTCTATTGATAAAAAAGATATTCAGAACCCTGCAGTTCTTAAGGAGATTGAAAGGTCTACTTTTGTTTTTAATATAGAAAATGAGATTGCTAAGATTAAAATATCAGTCCCATTTAATGAAATTCTCAAAGTAGACAAATATAGAAGTAAGATTGTGGAAATGCTTAATTCTCCACCAGGAGGGGCTGACATTTTAAGTGTGCAAGAGGATAATCCTATTATCTGTTTAGGACCAAGACTTGAAGATGAGCAAAGTGATGAGTTTCCTCCTTTTTATATCAGCATCAATATCCATGATATGACTCTACATAATGCCATGTTGGATTCAGGGGCGTCACATAACCTCATGCCCAAGGTAATCATGGAGAGGATGGGATTAGAAGTAACTAGACCATACAAGGATTTATTTTCTTTTGATTCAAAAAGAGTCCATTGCATTGGGTTGATAAAAGATGTTGTTGTGGCTTTAACACAAATCCCAGCAAAAACAACTGTCATGGACATTGTTGTTGCAGACATTCCACCTAAGTTTGGGATGCTCCTTTCAAGATCATGGGCTGCAAAAATCAAGGGTACTATGCAAATGGATCTGACATATGCTACTATTCCAGTATTTGGCGAACAAAGGAGGTTGTATTGTGAAACAAGGATGGCATACATGGTAAGCAGCAAGGACAAGCCTCAAAATTTTCCTATTTACTCATGTGATACAGGCCTGGGGTCAGCTATCTTGTTTCATGAGTCGGTTGATAGAGAATCACAAGATGAGCATGCAGAAAATCAGTGTCAGGAGGAACAACAAAGTAATGCAAGAGATATCAATGGTTGTTGGTCCTTATACTTCGATGGAGCAGCAGGAAAAGATGGCGCTGGGGCTGGAATTTGGATTATTAGTCCAACAGAAGAAAGTAAGTTTCTATCATACAAACTTAACTTTGATTGTACCAATAACATGGCTGAGTATGAGTCTCTGGTGTTAGGCTTGGAAACCTTGATAGAGTTGAAGGCAAAGAACATTGTTGTTTGTGGAGATTCTGAATTAATTATTAAGCAAGTACAGGGTACATATCAAACAAAGGATGTCAGGATGAGAGCCTACAGAAACTTAGTATTGGAGCTGTTAGAAAAGTTTCAATCCTTTTCCTTCAGCATTAAGAATAGAAATCAAAATTCTATTGCAGATTCTCTTGCTGTAGCAGCCAGTCTTTTTGTTATTCCCAAACATTCCTCTGACAGTTATGATGTGAAGGTTCACCATAGACCAGTCATCCCAGATAATATCATAAATTGGCAAGTATTTGAAGATGATCAGCAGGTAAGAAATTTTCTTGAGTTGAAAGAGGAGTTTGAGAATAATCAAATAAATCAGCAGAATATGTTGGCTGAGACAAAGGGAAAGTCTGAAGTGTTGCAGCTGCAAAATAACTCAATCCCCAAAGGCTTCATTCCTCTTGAAAAGCTATTTGATCAGAATGATGTGTTTAAAGCGCCAAGGTTGCAAGCTAATGAAGAGGAAATAGAAAGTTGTAATTTAGGTGACTCAGTTGTGCCTAAATTAGTCAAGATTTCAAAGTTTTTATCAGCTGATTTGAAGGTCAAGTATGTTGAAATGATGAAAAAGTTTATTGATGTTTTTGCATGGAGCTATGCTGATCTGAAGCAGTATGATTCTTCAATCATACAACACACTATTCCAATTAAGCCAAATGAGAAGCCTTTTAAGCAGAAATTAAGGAGAATTAATCCCCTTTTGATGCCACTGATTGAAAAGGAGGTGAAAAAGATTTTTGATGCAAAGATCATTGTTCCAATCAGATTCTCAAATTGGCTTGCTAACTTGGTTCCTGTCAGGAAAAAGAATGGGGAGATTAGAATTTGCATAGATTTCAGGAACTTGAACAAGGCTTCACTGAAAGATAATTACCCTCTTCCTAAAATGGATCTTATTTTGCAAAATATTGTTGGCTCCCAAAGAATGTCTATGTTGGATGGTTTCTCAGGGTATAATCAGATCCTTGTTCATCCAGAGGATCAGGAGAAGACAGCTTTCACCACACCTTGGGGCACATTTATGTATGCAAAGATGCCCTTTGGTCTCATGAATGCAGGAGTGACTTTCCAGAGGGCTATGGACATTGCTTTTGCTGAAGAAAAAGATAAATCAGTGGTGGTATATCTTGATGATATCACAGTATTTTCTAAGAGGGAAGAAGACCACTTAAAGCACCTAGAAAGGATCTTGTTGAAGTGTAGAAGGTTTGGTATTTCCTTAAATCCAACCAAAAGCATCTTTGCTTTAACCTCTGGTAAATTACTTGGGCATATTATTTCTGAAGGAGGTATTAAAATTGATCCTAATAGAGTCAGTGCTATTCAAAGACTGGATTTGCCAAGAAGCAAGAAAGAAGTTCAATCTTTTCTTGGAAAGGTTAATTTTGTTAGAAGATTTATTCCTAACTTTGCCGAAGTGGTCAAACATATAACCAAGATGTTAAAGAAAGGATCAGATTTCAAGTGGACAGCTGAAGCAAGGAAGTCATTTGAAGAAATTAAAAAGGCCCTCACTCAAGCACCAGTCCTCATTAGCCCGGATTTTACCAAGGAATTCATAATTTTCACATTCGCCTCTGAAGATACAATTGCTGGAGTTTTATTGCAGAAAGGAAGTCAAGGTACTGAGCAGCCCATCTCTTTCTTTAGCAAGACATTGGCTAATACTGAGTTAAAATACAACATTTTAGAGAAGCAAGCATATGCATTAGTAAAGGCAATTAAAGATTTTAGAATTTATGTGCTGCATTCTCATATTGTTGCATACGTGCCAAGTGCTGTGATAAAAGACATCCTTACACAAGCAGACCCGGATGGAAAAAGAGGAAAGTGGATAGCTAAGTTGTTAGAATATGACATTGAGATTAGGCCCACCAAGTTGGTGAAGGGTCAAGGCTTGGCAAAGTTACTAACTCAGTCAAATCTGGACTGTATTAGTATCAATTTGAGCACAGAAATATCAGAAATTTCCGAGAATGAAGAAGAGTTGGTCCAAATCAGTGAAATTTTTTTAACATCAGAATGGTATAGGGATGTGGCATTTGTGTTGCAGCACAATAGAGCCCCTGATAACCTCTCCAAATCTAAAGCTCGGTTCACCAAGCTAAAATCCCTTAGATACTTTGTGTATGAGCAGAATTTATTTTGGAAGGATGCTGGAGGGATTCTTTTAAATTGTCTCATTGAAGAAGAGGCTGATAAGGTGATTGATGAATTTCATAAGGGAGATTGTGGAGGCCATCATTATTGGAAGGCCACTGCAAATAAAATTTTGAGAGCTGGATATTTTTGGCCAACTATGTTCAGAGACATTTACAAGAAAATAGCAGCCTGCCATGAATGTCAAATATTTGAAGGAAGAAGAAAGCTTATGCCATTACCATTGGTTCCTATCTATGTAGAAGCACCCTTCCAACAGTGGGGATTAGATTTTATAGGTGAGATACATCCTCCTTCATCAGGACAGCATCGCTGGATACTCACAGCCACTGATTATTTTACAAAGTGGATAGAGGCGATACCTACCAGGCAAGCTAATGACTCAGTGATAATTTCTTTCCTAGAAAATAATATTTTATCAAGGTTTGGTTGTCCAATCAAGATTATCACAGACAATGCCCAGGATTTCAAGTCTAAAAGGCTGATAAATTTTTGTTATCAATATCATATTTCCCTTGGTCATTCCACTGCCTATTACCCATAGGGAAATGGTTTAGCTGAAATCTCAAACAAGAGTCTTGTGAGGATTGTCAAGAAGCTGCTGCAGGATAATAAAAAGGCATGGCATTTGAAATTGAAGTATGCCTTGTGGGCTGATCGAATTTGCACAAAGAGGTCCATTGGAACCTCTCCCTATGAACTGGTGTATGGAGCAGAGGCAATTTTTCCAACATCTCTTGGGGTACCAGTTATGAAGCTAATTCAAGGATTAGAAGAAGAACCAAATGCCATACAGAGGAGGATTAATCAGTTGATAGCTTTGCAGGAGAAGAGGAATGAGGTGTTTGAAGACCATCAGCAAAATCAGAATAGAGTTAAGCGAGCTTTTGACAAGAAGATCAAAGAGGTCACATTTCAAATTAATGATAAAGTCCTAAAATGGGAAGCCAGAATTGAGGAGAAAGGCAAACATGGCAAATTTGAGAATTTATGGAAAGGGCCATATCAGATTTCTGCTTTCCATGGAAAAAATACTTACATTCTGTAGGAAGTTGATGGAACACCATGTGCTGGAGGGCCTGTTAATGGCAGGTTCTTAAAGCATTACACTCAGTAAAGGTCTGCCAACAATCTCATGAGCATTGTATATATCCGTTTTATGAAGTTTCTTGTTAAGAATAAGTGATAAGCTGAACAGAAGAGCTTTAGCCCGAGGAGAAGGCCCACAAAGCTTGAAAGAGAAGCTTGCCAGTTGTGTGTGTGTTTTGTTTTTTTTAGAAAATGGACAAGGCACTGGTTCTACGAGTTCTTAGTGTACTACAGGAGCACACTATCCCAAGTGGAGCCACTGTTATCACTGGGGACTGCAATTGCATGTATATAAGTTAAGTCCAAAATTTCATGGGTAAAAATGAATGTTAAATGGTTGTTCTCCTATGTTTACCACTTAGGGGTCATGTTCTTCAATGATATTGTTGAGAATCATTTTCAAAACCATTAGTCATCCTCCATCATGATTGATTAAGACATGTCTTGTCTCGTATATGTCATTTGTCCTTTTCGCAGTTTCGCAGCATCTTTTCGCAGTTTCGCAGCACCGTTTGATTGGCTGATTTTGAAGCATAGTAATGTTTTAGCCTTTTCGTAGCGCCAGCCATTTCGCAGCACATGTCGCTAAATTATAACTGTCTGTGCTACGAAATCGCGGATTCGGGGATTTTGCAGTGCACATTCTTGAAATGTCATGTCCAGGGATGAGTCATTGTGTCCGGTCGGATTGTTGTCAGTTAGTGTACCTTCCAAGCACTTACGAGGCATCATTCCACCAATAGGTTCAGAGTCATGCACATTAAGTTCATTCAAACGTTTTTGTCATGCATGGTTGTGTCATGATGTTCTGTTATTATTACTTGAAGTGGCCAGCTTATATGTTAAGTTATTTGAATTGAAATGAGCCCGAGTTTCTTCTTCAAGAGAGCTGCATTGCAAGCGAGCCTGTGTTCTAAAGTTTGAAGTTGCTTTTCGAGTTGAAGCTGCCGGTGTTACTGTGTGCAAAGGAAGCTTTATTTCAAATGCATTCTGTTTTAGTAAAAACAGCAGTTTCGTAGCGCGCTACGAAACTGCTGTAGGTGCTGTTTTATAAGAAAAACAAGGAGTTTAATGATGAGGTCAGCAAATTTTTGAAGGAAAAGCCTCAAGGACATAAGGGAAACCATAAAAGACTCTCCAAGCTATTCAGAGAATGACAGATGTGCATTTTGAAAAGGTGAAATATTTTGTTTCTAGCTCAAGTCTCGTTAAAGGTACTTTATGACCGAATTGTTAGGGTTCCTGTTAAGGTTATCGGAGATTTTTGTTTGTACACTTGTTCAGCTCACAAAGCTTCCAGCTCATTGGAGAGTATGGTGATATGCATTGTTTATGAAGAATTAGAGAGCAGGGGACATGTTCTTTAAGAGATGAAGGATGTTGGGAGACAGGGACCGTAAAAACAGAGCACTTCTCTTGGTTAATTAATGAGCCATCTGCGCAACAAGAATCCAAAGCCAGCTCGTTCAGTGTATTCTCTTCCAAGATACCTCAACCAAAGCAGATAGAGGACATGTGTCAAGACTCAAAAGATCATCATGCTACGAGGAGGATAGATTTGGGGTTTTGAGTAAATTAAGACCATTTGTAATTACAGTTCAGCAATCATGTAATTAATGAATTAGTTATACAGTAGATAAGGATAGTGAATAGCAACCTTCGATGCTCCCCTCATGCTGGAGGAGGAAGCTTGAGGTGGTTAAGCATGTAGTCCTATATATGAATCAAACTAGGATGTAATAGGGGTTGGATGTTTTTTGGAAAAAACAGAGTTTATATTGGCTTATGTAAAGACTTGTTACAGTAATATAAAAGACTATTTTTTTTCTTCTCAGGATTCATACTTTGTTCAGATGCTCAAGATGTATATGGCTTTGTCTTATCCTTTATGTTTTACAGCTCTATAGATATACAATCACTCTGAATTCACCTAGTTGCTCAGATTTTCTGTGTATATTTATGAGTTGAGGTTCATTTGAGAAATGTTTTGAGTGTTTCGACTTTACATGCCCTGACTTCCATGAATGAGTAGTTTATAGTTTACTGAAATGGTGTTTGACTCCATGAGCCCAATGGAAGAAATTTTATATTGTCTGTCCAACCAGCATGTTTATTAAGTTTTCATTTCAAGAGTTAGCCCTCTTAGTGTTAATCATGATCAATAGTTTGTTTTGAGAGAGCCCTCTCAGGTTAGGGAGGCTAATCCTTAGCCAGGAGTCTGGTCTGAAATAGTTACATAGAGTCTAACTGATTAGCAGCCATCAGTACGTGATTTTGTGATAACACCACCATTCAAGGAGACTCCTTCTCCTATATAAACCTCTACCATTACCATGAGTAGCTAGTTTGGAATAGCTTGGATTGTGTGGAGCTCATAGTGCTCAGATTGCTGCTACTATAGGTAGTTGGTGTGATAAGTGTGGAAGTGTTTGATTGCTTAGGGAAGGTTGTGTTGTGTTGCTTGTATGAGAGAGAGAGTTTCTTGTCTTGGGAGAATCATTTCCAAAGGTGAATTCTTAAGAGACTTGCTGACTGGCCCCTCCTGAGAAGGATACCGACGTCAGAACATTTGGTTGTACTCTTCTCTGTTTGATTAATAATAGATGACTACTACTATTGTTCCATTCTCATTTGTCTCTGCAATGGTTAAATGTGAATTACATCCTTTCTGACTGATGTATGGTTGCTTTTATTAGATTTCACTCTCGTGTTTGTCTTCTCTTCGTGTGTGCAGGTATCTATTCGCGGAGATCGCGGAGGATCGTGACCAGCTAGAGCGAAGGAGCGAAGGTGGCATCTCTTCATCAAACAACAGCGCTGGAATCCAAGTAGGTGTTCTTTGCCTACCTTTTAACTGCAATTAGGAACTTGCATAGTAGCATTGACTGATTGTTGCTAGACCCACTCTGGGCTAGTAGGGATCGCCTCTATCCGTAGAGGGGATTTGCCTCTCCAACACTAAGTCCTTTAGATCGAAGCATACAATTAGCCATTTCCTTTAAGGTGTGATTCTTCCTTTCAGCTACACCATTTTGTTGTGGAGTATATGGAACAGTATGTTGCATTTGAATTCCATGCTCAGTGCAAAAGTTAATGAATTTGTTGTTAACATATTCTCCTCCATTATTAGATCTTAGCTTAAGAATTTGATGTCTAGATTGTTTCTCAACAAAGGCCTTAAAGGAAAAGAACATGTTAAATACTTCACTCTTGAGTTTTAAGAAGTATACCCAAGTGTGTCTGGAGAAATCATCAATGAAAGTTAAGAAATGCTTATAGCCAGAGAATGAAAAACTGGAAGTGGACCACATAAATCACTATGCACAAGCCATAGAGGGGTTGAGTTGTGCCAAGAGGCACATTTTTCAAAACTATCCCGATGATGTTTTCTGATTACACATCTGGAACAAACACCATCTTTGCAAGATACCATAGGAAGACTGTCACCACATTCTCTTTACATAGATTTTGAAGGGAGCGATAGATTAAGTGACCAAATCACTCATGCCAAAGTTTGTTCACTTCATCATTATGAAAAATAAATACCGAGGGAAGTGTTGATGACCCAAAGTTGTTAAAATTATACAACCTTGTAGAATCATCAACAATGCCAATAGCTAAAATCTGTCTAAGATCTCTTAGGTCCTTAATTACAACATCATGAGGTGAAAATTCAATGGTTTTGCCTTCAACTGAATGAGTTATCTGATATACAGATAGAAGGTTGCAGGATAAGGTAGGAACACATAATACATCATTAAATTGACCATTTTCTAGATGAAGAGTTCCAATCCCTAAAACACTAAGAGATCTATCATCGCCAACATATATATTTTTGGTGTTACAATTATTTAAAGAAAAAAACATGGATTTTTTTTCTCCATGTGATAAGAATCTCCATAACTGATGAGCCACTCATGAGAATGAGAAGAAGAAGATATATTTAATGAATAACCACACCGAGATGCTTGACAACCACATGTAGAAAGTGATATTCTTGAAGATGAAGTTGAAGTTGAAGAGTGCTCCAAATGGATGTTATGCTTCTTCATTGTTGCTGCCAAGGCTTCCATCTTCTTAAAGAATTTGGATTCTTTTTAGGATGCTTCTTCTTAGGATTCTTTGAACTTGGTTGTTGTTAGGCAGCTAAAGCTTTCTTAAAAGAGTTTCCAAGATTAACAAGACCAAGATGTAAGAGTTCTTCTTGTTATCTTATTAAAGAATCGCAAAAGGCATTAAAATAGGGGGACTTGTAGTCTTGTCCTAGAGAAATAAAGGTTTCTCTAGTAGAATGGAAGGTGGAAACAAACACAGAGTAGGCTAGTCCCAACTTAGTAAGAATGGAATAGATAAGGTTATCGTCTTCTTTCTTAACCTTAACACCTTCCAAGAGAAGTCTAAGGGTCTTGAACTTGGAAAAAAATATTCAATGGAAGAAAAATTATTGGGGTCCAATGTAAGCAACTCATTTTCGAGTTGATGGGCTATAATTTCATTTTTAATTCCAAAAACTTTATTGATTTGTTTCATTGCTTCATCAGGGGTATCAAGTTTTGTGGTATGGAATCTAAGGTCTAGAGAAATCCTATCAACCCACATGCTTGATCTTGCCTATTTTCCCATTTGGCTTGCTTATCTTCATCTTTAGGTTTAGACTCTTGGCCTGAGGCTATTCTATAAAGACCTTTACTTCTAAGTAAATCCTCCATGTAGGACACCCATTGGAAGTAGTTGGTGCTGTCAAGAATAACTTGGTCTGGACTTTCCATTTTAACATAAACTGAAGTTGTAGATGTTGAAACTAAGTGTTCCAATGGAAAGATCTCGAAAAATTAGGCTGATTAAAAAAAATCGGCTTTGAAAACGACTTCTGGATGAAGAAGTTATCGTTTTTTGAAGAAAAGTTGTTGAAGATGCCAACGAAGTACGTGAATGTGTGGAAGTGAATGATAATGTTTATTTAAAAATAAAAAAAATCTCTTCCAAACTTAATTTAATTAGCTAACTTTAAAAAAATTATTTTATGTGACCCACTTTTATAAATAAGTGAAAGTCACTTTTATAATGGTACTTTATGAGTTGCCCACTAACTTGTAACTTAAATAAAAGATAAAGTGATTTTAGAATTATAAGTGACTCACATTTTGTAATGGGTGAGAGCACTTTTACATAAAGTAATTTTAAAACATAAGTTACATGTGTTTTTTTAAAAAGTAACTCAACAAAAAGAAACAGTTGAACCCAAGACCTCTATTCTCATAAAGTAACTTTGGACCAAGTGAGCTAGTTTAAAAGGTTGGTAATTTTTGGAAAAGAGGAAGGCGTTTTCTTTAGCCACTGAAGCTTTGGAGTGTGTGCTTACTTGAAAAAAACCCTTTTTTCCTAAAAAACAAAAAACCACACAACCCAACATGGACATGCAAAAAAAAACAAACCTTATGGCTTAAAGTTAGCTTTCGCCGAAAACTATATATTTTCCTCAATGTTTTTGATTTTTTGAGATCACACTAAGGCGTGGTGGAAAAGAGCATACCCATGAGAAAAATCCTTCCTTTTTGTTTCCGATTTGCTCAAATCGCACATAATCGCGGGGCAAAGAGCATACGTAGAAATGAAAGGTATAGATCCAGTAATAAAAAACAAAGAGATAAATAAACCGAAATAAACACAGAGATAAATAACAAAAAATGAAAATAAAGATTGTATACCTCTAGATCTTAGCGTAAATAGGGCTACCAGAAACCTTTTTCCATGAAATGAAAGGGGTTCCTCACTGGAACAAGTGCTCCTAACACAATAGAGCAATCCTCTTGGCCCGAAAGTGGTCAGAAATAGTAGATCTAGGAAACGACATTTGGATGCAGTTGTATAGGCTTCAGATTTGGATCACCAAGAGATGTGGCCCTCAAATATCTCTCATACCATGTAGGAATTTATAGGGTAAGTTCCCTATATAGAACACCAAAGGACACCGCTCACAAACAGATCACAAATCAATACACTAGTATTCTTGACGTGGTTAAAACCTTGAAAGAGGGGAACAGTCCATGGCCTGACCCTTACAAATGACCCTCCATTCTCTTTAAAGAGATATCATGGACCAATCGAGTGTTAAGCCATGGATCAAGTGTTGGTAATACCGAGGATAGAATGAACCATGATATCACTTCATGTCTAGAACATATCGTGATCGTTGGATTGTAACTTACAAAAGTACATAGTAAAGAAACACACTTTACTTAACTCTATACTAGACCAAGTTATATTTAACTATTTCCTATGTGTCAGAATATCCTAACACAACCATCTAGGAATGGGAGAGGATGAATTTATAGGTTGGGAAAGGGAGATAGGACCTCTCCAAAGATAGAATTAGGCCCTCATTTCAAGGAGGTAGCTCATAGGGATAAGACCAAGAAGCTAAGTAGGGAGGATTCAACCTCATCTATGCCAAACAACCTCCAGCTTGTCACTCTGGAAGCTTCTAGATCATGAAGCTTCTCATCCTCTTTGGGAAAATTACCTCTTTGGGATCATCGCAGGTATGCAAGGGAACAGAGCGATGCCATCGCTAGACAATCACAATGCAACATGCGACCATCGTTGTTTTAAGCCTTACAAGAGCGATGATTCTCAATTTAGGCTTTTTAGAGTTATTTCTTTAGGGAAAGCTCAAGGCATTTTCCAATCAATGTCTTAGGAGGGATCTGAGCTGCATACATGAATGACTACACTACATAACGGTCATGTTTGGGGCAATTCGGGGTATGTCACAAAGAAGTGCAGGAGACGTGACAAAATACTATGTAACAGATGACCCCTAAAGCATGAAGGTAGAATGAGAAGTCAAGGATGAGATTCTTTACGAGCTTTGGTAAGGACGAGGACACACACTATCAAGAGACCTGCAAATCAAGGACGCATATACATATACATATCTGAGATCAAGACATGAATCTACGATATGGATGCAGCCATCTGGATGATGAAGAATATATGAAAATATCCATGGTGTGGTCACAGCCATCCAAATGAGAAGGATCATATGCGAACATAAGATCTAAGGTATGGTTGTAGCCATCTGATATAGAAGGATCATCATAAATGTAAAGTCTCACGGTATGGTCACAACCATCCGCATAGCAGAAACATGTGTACAATCATGAATAACATATAACTCCATGTAGTCTGAGTCATATCAAACAAGACTCGGGGTCTTGTGCTCCATCTCGACCTGATCAAATTAAGAATCCTAACTTGTGAATAAACATGTTGAAGTCTAACATGCTAGAAAACCACCTGATTGTCGGCTAATGATGTGGATTGTTAACTGGTACAAGAGAAACCATCAATAATGAAAATGGATCTCAAGGTACGATAGTACAATCCGTGAATTTTATAATGAAACTGAAGTCAAACACTCGTGGAATCATTGAATCGAAGGTCAATCATGAAGACCTGTCATCGAATACGAAGAACTTTCAATTAGGGCAAGCAAACTCTAAGGTACTGAAAGGGAGTTTCTAAGTCATCTTCCTAGATAATGAGCTAAATTTGACAGGAAGTGACCCGTCGAAGGAGGAAAATGATGAGCCCATCATCACCGCAACGAAACAAGGAATAAAGTGTAATGAAATGAATGAGATCCAAGACTGTAACAATGGGTCAAACAATGTATAGGTAAATATCTGTAGCTTGGAATTCTCTTGAACACTAACAACACGACTTCGAAGGGTGGAAACATCTGACTCAACATAGGACTAAAGGTCAAGATGACAAAATGGAATAGTCAAATGAGAGGAAAAAATGGATCACCCAAACCCAAGAATACAATTGATTGAGTGAGGATATCCCAAACCCGACATGAGAGCAAAAGAGTGTCATGTTCAAGATTAACATGTTGCCTATACAAAGGATGCTTCATCTTCATTTTTTCCCTGCTATTTATAGTGAGTACCCCAATTGTTTTATCACAAGATTTAAGGGGATATCATATGCTTGTCATGTAAGTTCATTCTTTGAATGAATCCATTCTAGTAATTTTTACGAGCCCTAGAAAGGAGAAGCTTGCTCTCATCATGGTGACGAGTCTTTCATCGTAAAGTTTTAACGACTCTGAAGTAAGAATAACTCGACATCTTTTTCACATTTAGAGAGTTTGAAAAAGAGACAAAAAAGAAAAATCCATCATGGCCCTTTTTGTGATTTGTCTCTTGAATCCGAAAAGGTAGAAAATAATATCCAAGAGAACCTCTTGACCATGTTGATCAAGGTGTACCTTTTTCGTAAATAGTCAATCTTAGCCCAAAAAAGGGGTAGACATATACTGAGATGACGTCGATTCATTTACTTTAATGAGTTAAAAATGACAAGTACTCAACAATATTTTTCAGTTTTTCAAAGTAAGAAAAGAGCTCAAAGATGACTCCAAGGGGGTTCCTTTTTCATTTATTTAATGAGTTCAAAAAGAAGATAAAACAAAACTCGCAATAATCAGTCAATATTGATCATTGTTCACCTGAAAGTACCTGTAACTGCACAAAGAAATGCACCCATCACTGATATCAAAAAATAATAATAAAATATTATGAAAATATTGACAAAAACGACTTGCAAAACTTATAAATAACCAAAAGTAATTTTATTTTTTACCATTTTACCATAGTAAGCTCTGAAAGTGCATTTGTGTCGTAATTCCCTTGATTTTCAAGTGGCCATTATGGGAGATCAAGAGTGCCATTTCGTGAACCATTCGCAATAGGTAAGAGGCCCATATTTTATCTTGCATGTTATCACCTTTTTATGTGTTTTTAACAGTAATTTATTGTTATAAGGGAGGATTTTCAATTTTTTAGGGCATTGGCGATCATCGCAAGTATTGTCATTAGACTCACGATGATCTTGCTTGAGCCAAAAGTCTCACACGATGATATCACTATGTTTTTAAAAACAGGTGCAATGGCATCGAGCAGAGTTCTTAGAAGAAAAAACCTTATTTTCAAGCAAAAATCTTTGATTTTAATCCATGAAAAAAGCATTAATTGGTGTTAAATGATGTTTTGGAGGAGATCATGGTTCTGGAAGGGAAAGAAAGAGGCCATGAGGCTGAAGACCACCAAGCAGCTCAGGATCCTGAATGCATCAATGCTCTAAGGAACTGTAGATTGCTAAAGTTCTTCAGGACCACAGGGTTAAGGGCCCAGATGGAATTGCTGCCCTATTTTATCAATCTCTATGATGTAGATCGAGAGATCTTCATCATAAAAGGCCAAGAACTAGAATTTGAGGAGGTGTATATCTACTTCATCACATGATTATCCTAAAGAGTAGAAGCAATCCAACACTTTGGATCTCACCCAGGGGGTGAGAGTACAAGAACTCTAATCCAGAGGCAATTTTTAGGTGCCGAAATGACCAACGGAGGGAAGGTGAAGACACTAACAATCACCAATAATGTTCCCTTGAGAACGATCTTGTTCACTATGGCATGTGTATCTAGCACGCAAGCCTTGCATGAGGATTCAAAATCCTAGTTCCAATATGTTATTGCATGTTTGACCCCCACCATATTTAACTAGTGGAGGCCTTCTGACAAAAATGAAGAGACAGTTGTCCAAGGCGAAGCATGGACACCTGAAGAAATTGGGGTTTTGTTCAATATTGGTGACCTTTTTAAAGCGAGTGCCCTTATTATGGTATCAGTGGGCAGTAGTACCAAATCCTGCCCCCGAGATCCGAGACTAGTGAGATGGAGTCGACTCATGCATTGAGGAGGAACGGGTCAGCATATGCATTACCCACCACAATTTTTCACTTGGCTAGAATGCCAACTACTCATGGTAGATGAATATGCTTATGTTGGTATGGATTTCAAGTGGGATCTAGATCTACCTCTTCCACCAGGAGAACAGTAGACAGATGCAGGTAAAAAAATTGCTTTTTGGATTTTTTCAAGTTTTTTGGATTTTTTCAAGTTTTATGATCTTTTGTAAAAGTGTAAACTGAGACTAAACTTGTGATAAATGTGTAGATGTGGGACCAGAGAGGCCACCTAGCACGTCGCCAATAGCACGGCGAGTTTCTCATCAGATAGTGGGCACAGACTATGAAGAAGGGGCAAACCCCTTAGGTGAAATGGAGCACAACCTAAGGCGATAACTCAAGGAGTCCTAGAGTATGCCACTATTGATGAGGTGCCACTGCATTGGCATAGACACATAGTGGGAGTATCTGCGAGACTGTGATGGCTATTAGGCTGATTGATCAGAGCGGTCTTGTGCTAGCATGAGCACCGTGCAGGCTAATAGCCTTTCTAACTCTTTTACACATTTTGTAGGCTTTGAAAGCCAAGTGTTCCGAACACTCTATTTTTTGATATCTTGATGTAAACAATCTAATAGATGTGATATATATATATACATGTTTTATTTTCTACTTATGTGTCCATAATATGATCAGTTTTATAAATGACGCAAATTCCTATCAAGAACAAAATTTGCTAATGCATCTGTTAATGTATTTAAATTACGTGGAATATGTTGATATGTGATGAAATCAAAATTTCTTTCCAGTAATCTAACATGTAGATACATACGCAATATTTGTGCATTTCTCACTAAGTAATGATTGTTTAATTGTAACACAACGAGCTGTGAATCCAACTTGAAAACTAAATCCCTAATGCCAAGAAAAACTGCTTCTGACACGAGTTCAATGACTGCACTATATTCAGAAATATTGTTAGTTGTTCGACCAAGGCATATACCTTGTAAGTTAATCATCTCGCCATTAGGGGCATAGGGTACCCATGCTACAGAAGACACATTCAATGTTCTACGACAAGAACCATCAACAAAACCAACGTAATGGCTTGATGACATCTGCAAACTGAGTAAGCATAAAAATACATGTCTGCAAAGCAAAAAAACACACCAAAATTCAAAACGCACACTAATGAATTGACACACTAATGTACAAAAATTCATTACATGAATTTCACGCATAATACTTCTTCATATACAACCCATTTCGGGGCTGTGACAATGGATTTCCCTCATAATCACATAGCTCATAGGCACCTTTTTGTAGAACATGCTTGACATTGTAGGGTCCATGCCACATGGGTTCGAACTTTCCTACTCCCAATTTATTGTTGCCTTGATCATAAAGAAGTACCAAGTCGCCTTCAACAAAAGTGCGTGGAGAAACAGTTTGGTCAAAATGAGCTTTGACACGTTTCTTTTGAGCTTCGATGACCATCACAGCAATGCGACAAGTCTCGTCAAGCCTCTCAAGATACAGTAGTCGTTACTCTTCAGGTAAGGTATTCGGAAGGAGTTCGATAGCTAATTTGAGTGAAGGGATTTTGCATTCGATTGGAAGAGTTGACTCTAAACCATATACTATTTGGAATGGAGTGAATCTAGTGGTTGTCTTAGCGGAAGTTTTTTAAGCCCAGAGAGTTGAGAATAGCATCAAATGCCAGTCCTTTTTGTGCTTCCCAATCATACATTGAAGCATATTAATCTAAACTTTATTAACTGCTTCGACTTCACAATTGGTCTGTGGATAATAAGGAGTTGAGCTATCATGATAAAGGCCCAACTGAGCAGCTATCTCTGTCATCATGTACTGACAAAAATGTGATCCATGGTCAATGACAATGGCTTGAGGAACACCAAAACGTGTTATGACATGGTTAAAGAGGAACTGAGCAGAAGTGATACCATGAGCATTGTATGTAGGCATCGCCTTGTCCCATTTAGTAAAATAGTCGATGATGACGATTATATAACCATGCCCCCCGGTTGAGTGAGGTTTACATCTCATGAAATCAATGCCCCATTTAATGAATGGGCCAATGGTAACTACTGGGCGTAAGGGTGTTGGCGGGGCACGCTACTTATGGTTAAAAATCTGGCACTCATGGCATTTATGAACAGCTAGAATACAATATTTAAAGATAGAAGGCCAGAAATAACCGGCACAGAGAATTTTCTGAGCGGTGGCGTAGCCTGACATATGACCATCACAGGCACCTAAGTGGTAATCATTCAAGACCCATTTAGTCTCTTCTAGGGTGAGACACCAGTGAAGAACAGAGTCCACACCAACCTGATACAATGTATCACCAAGGATCTCATAGGGTTGAGACTGCTGTCGAATGCGGCGTCAATCGGGTCGAGACAACTCAGAGCGGAAAGTTTGGTTTTGAAGAAAAATGATAATATCTCCATACCATGAGTCAAGAGTGTTGATCAGAAACAAAGTTTCTTCGGGTATTTTCTCAGTGAAATCAGTAGAAGTGCTTGCAGACAGAAGGGCACATATCAACTCAGAAAAAACAAGCGATTTCTTTGATTTGGTAGTAGTAAACTCCAAATAAAACTCCTACAGGAAAACAATCCATTTGGAGTATTTCCCCCCAAGTAATTGATGAGTCAGTATGTAGGTCATTGGGTTGCAATCGGAAATCACTGTGGTTTTCCGTAAAAGGATATAATGTCAAAATCTTTGGACAACATGGACTGTTGCCAAGGCAAGCTTCTCGACATGGGCATATCGAGACTCGGTATTAAGAAGATTTCTTCTTAAATAATAAACCACATGCTCATTGCCATCATCGTCATCCTGAACTAACACCATAAAAATAGTACTTTCTGTTGCAGCCAAGTATAGGAAATAATCACGTCAATAATCAGGGGGATGTAGTAAAGGAGCATTGATAAGCATGGATTTCAACGCATCGAAGGATTTTTGGGAAACTTCATCCCAAATGAAAGGGATCCCTTCTTAATTAAGTGAGTAAAACCCTTGGCGAGTTCAACATACTTAGGAACAAATCGGCAGAGAAAGTTAGCCTTTCCTTGTAGGATTTGCAATTTTAGCAATGAGGTAGGGGGGGTAAGTTGACAATGGCCTCAACTAATAAAGGATCAATTTAGATACCTTCTCAAGACACTACAAAACCCAAGAGTTGACCAGATTCAATGCAAAAAATGCACTTGTGTAGATTGATACAGATGTTATAATGTCGACATCACAGAAAGCTGGAACTTAAGTGATTTGGATGGTCATGACACTTAGCAGAATGGGCTGGTAAGTCATCAAGGTAAGGCTGAACAATGTGTCGAATATCATGAAACGCATAGGACATTGATCTTTTGAAGGTAGCGCCAACATTTTTTAAACCGAAAGGGAGTTATTTATAAGCAAAAGTGCCCCAGGGACAGATAAAGGTCATTTTATGTTGATCAGTAGGTCAAACGTTGTTATGGTTGTAGCCATAAAAACCATCCATGAATGAGAAAATCCCTCTCCCAACGCACTCGTCGATGATCTGATCGATGAATGGAGTAGGATAATTGTCTTTTGGACATGCGCGAATGATATCGTCGTAATCAACACAAACACGAACCATGCCCTACTTTTTAGCAACAGGGAGAATGTTTGACACCTAATCTATCAATAGGATGGGATAAATAAAACCCACTTTTAAAAGCTTCTACTTTAATAGAAGCAACCTTTCGAGGATGCACGGGGCAAAGTCGTTGGAAAATAGGCTTGTTACCAGGATAAGTCGGTATTTCATGCACCACTATTGTTGGATCAATACCAGTCATTTCTTCGTATGACCACGCAAAGATGTCTTGAAATTATTTGAAAAGTTGAGTGTAAATCTTGATCTCATCAAGAGAACAGGAAACCCCAATATGAATGTTCTCGACAAATCCAAGTTTAATGGAAATGTCAAGAGGAATAGTAGTCGTGATGTTTCCCATGTTACCCTCCAATAGGACTTCATGCACGAGGACAGGTGTTTGAAGTGCAGGCGTTGGGAAATGAGAAACAAATGCTTTAAGACACGAAGGCATCTCACCGAGGTTGGGAAGAAAGGAATAATGATGATGGATATCGTTCCAAGGAGTTTTGTTCAAATACATAACCTCAATGATACTCTCGTCGGTGGGGAATGTCTCATTCAAAGGATCCAGAGAATCCCAATAACCAAGCCAAGGAGATGGCACATAAGTATCCTGGTTCATACTGAAAACAACATGACTTTCTGAAGTGGCCATTCACAAGGACAACAACCCCCGTATGACGGATAGCGAGGAGCGAAGATCCACCTACTACACATCAACACAGAAGATCTGTCATGGTCAACTTCCATCTCAAGCGAGCGAGGCACCAGCGAGATCGAGGGTTCACCTTTCTCTTGGATGGCTAGATGCACGTGCATGGTACCAGTGGACTACTCTTTTGAGTAGATCTTATTATTTGTGTTCTTCCCATGTTTCGGGGATGAAACATGCTAAAGGGGTGGAGTGTTATATACTTAGGGGGGATAATATGGGGTACCAAGGGAGGTACCCAAGGTAATAATGTAATAATGGGATGGGCCATAGTAATAAATGAGGTGGTTAACCCATATCATGTAAGGGACCACAAGTAGTTAATAATAATGTAATGGTCCCATGGTATTAGTTTGATGGTATGAGGGAACCATGGTAATGACCCATGGTATTGTATGTATGAGGCCTATATAGAGGCTAGAGACTCCATGTCAAGGAATATAGTGAAGGATTATTGTATGAATAGGCATATGGCTTGTGGAGTGTTCTCCTTCCTTAAGGAGTGAATGTATGGTGTTGCCCTACCTTAAGGGTTTGATCAATAAAGAATCATTTCATATTATTTCTGGGTTTATTTGCATTGTCTTATATTTTCATATGAGATCTATAATATTCTGGGTTAGATCTATAACAAGTGGTATCAGAGCTATAACAATTGAAGCCAAGACAATTTCTTGATAATTCTGCTCCAATGGACTTAAAGGCATAGGATCGCCAAATGAATCAATTTGATCTGGAGTAGGAATAATCCAAGGATCCATAGAAACTGAGATCATATTAATTGATGTAACATTCGAGGTGGGAGAGTAAAAGTACCCATTAAAGCAGAATCTTTGAAGAGACCTGCCCCCATATTCTCATAAGGAATCTCAGTATTTCCCGTGTAAGGGAAATTGTCGTTGGATGAACTGGAAGAGAAAAAAGACAGTTGGTCAATGGTGACAATTTTTCCTTTGTGAGGAAAATGAAGCACACGAAACAAAGAATAAACCACACAAAACATAGAGTGGGTCCAGCTTCACCCGAGAAGAAGGTTGTAGTTGACATTCGCATCTACAACTTCCACTTCTAGTTCAACGGTCTTTCCTTCCAATGTAATTGGCAAGTTCGTGAGAATACCGTATGGATGAGAGCCTCTGCCATCAAAGGCTTCCAAAGTGTTCAGTGACTGGTTAAGAGAAGGAGATCCAATGGACTTCCAACATGAAATAGGCATGATGCAGGTGGAAGCACCTTCATCAATAATAGTTCGATGGTTCGTATTTCCTCTGATAAGAACATGTATCAAAAAATAAATCTAATGAGGAAGACGAGGAACGTGGTTTTCAAGATCAAAGGTAATCAGACTTGAATCAACAGGATCAATAGCGCCTATAGTAGACAACAATGATTTTCGCTGCGTTAGACAGGTTTGTAGAACCTCCAAGGAAAACATCGTCGAAGGTGCTTAAGCTAAATCCTCAACAATATTGTAGTGTTGTGTAGCTCTAGCATTCGGATTATAAGATGATTCCCGAAGTACACCCTTGGGAGGTGGTCGAACCATGGACTCACTATTAGGGCACTCAATAAGGAGCGGACCAGAATTGGACAAAGTAGAAGTAGAAGGTACGTCAGTGACTTCTTTCTCCACCATCTGCTTATGCAGGGTTTGGTAGTTCTTTTCTCAAGTAATAATTGAAATAGGTGATGGACCTTGCATCTTGAAAACTTGGGAACCAGAGGAGGTAGAGGATTGTGGTTGGTCTACCAACTGTTTCTGCTGAGATGGAAAAGGTTCTTTTAAAACAGTCAGAGTTCCTTTCAATAAGCAGTTAACTTCATAACATCGGGGACAATCCTTGGCGTAATGATCTTCCAAATAGATGAGGCAAGGATATTTCGGCTTCCTCTTAGAAGCATCATCATCAGATGATTTGGGTGGATCCTATTTTGGGGCTGTTAGATGATCCAAAAATACAATTTTATCATAGGTTATAAAATTAGAATAAAATAATTATTAATTTAAGATATTAAATTAATAATTATTATTCTATAATGTTTAATTATTTAATGGAGACTTTTAGAATTAGCATATTGTTGTAACTAGATATGACTCTCCAAATGTGTCGTATCTTAGGCTCTATTTTAGGAGATTTTTTAGCTAGTTCGTTTTTATAGCATTTATTGTAAATGGAAACTTGTTATTTAATAAGTGATCCATAATTAGAGGTAGTTAGGACATGGAGCTTATAAATAGCTCATTGCAAGAGTGTTTCTGTTGTTCGGGTGTAAACTCTTGCAAAATCATATTATGTAATTGTTTTTTCTGATTAATAAAATTATGTGTCTGAGGACACTTCTGCCATTATTGTGGTATCAGAGCTCCAGTAATGTTGCAGTTGATTTTAGGAGGAGATTCCAACTCTATCAGATCGTGGAAAACTCAACTCCGTTGAAGTGATCAGCAAAAGATTGAGAAGCTGTCAGATGGAGAAACACCATCATTGCCTTTCTTCTTAGCATCATCCATGGCCACTGAAAACAATGCTGAGGTCTTCCAAGAATTGTTTAATGCTTGCAGGAAGAATCCAAACCAGGTTTGCGCAGTTCTGTGTGTTCTGTTTCGAGGACAGCGTGAAAACAGTCAATCCTTTTTTGTTTGTTTGTTTAATCCACGCATTTCCATCACTATATGCAAATCCTCTCTCTGTGATGCCTTTGTCATGACCTTGAATGTTAACGGAGAAGTGTAATAGATCATTGGTGCATTCAGATCTATTGCGAGAGGAGGCCAGATTAGTAATATTTGTTCGTTGTTTAAAATTGTTGTTTGAAAAGTGTTGGAGGTTGTACATGTCAGAGTGATCTATGTTGATAAGAGATGTTGTAGGCCATTGGGAAAACCAATTGTGGCGAATGTAATCGGATCGGAGAAGTGGAGGTTTATACCGAATCGGAGACAGTTGGAAAGTGCATGCGGTCGTCGATGTTTATAGAGTCAGAGGTATTATAATTAAAATACATATATTTCTGTGTGTTGTATTATGGTTTGTGATGGAGTTTTATTACTTGACACGTATCTTGTATGCTTTTGACGGTTATAAATGGCGTTCAAACGCTGTTGTTAAGTGGATTAAGGGGATTCCTGATTAAACAAAAAGAAAAAACCAGAAGTTGATCGTTGTTCCAAGTTCATAGACCGGAATCTGATCGTTGTTCCACGCATTAATTTGAAAATTAAAAGTCTAATCGTTGTTCCTCGGTGTTCATGTGTTAATTCAAGAATTAGAAGTGCGATCGATGTTCATAGATCGGAAGCTGATCGGCGTTCTTCGGTGCTGTGGCCTTTTAGGCGTGCTGAATTTTTATCTTCGTGCAATATGCGGTGTTTGGCTGAAGCATCGGATCTCTAAGTTGTTGTCTTTTTTTTTTTTACCTTCCCATGTTCAAGCTTTATTTGTGCTTCTCAACGATAGTTTATTTGATGTATCAACATAAAATAACCGATTTTGTCATGAGTGATATGGTGTTAAACAAAAGAAAGTTTAAAGTTAAATTGTAAAGTGAAGAAGCAGAGAGATAAGGATATTTTAATATTGTATTTTGGAGAGATATGGAGTTTTTTAATTCATTGTTTGTGGAGTAATAAGGGGATTTGTAAATTTTTGGATTTTAATTGTAATATTTGTGGAGGAATAAGGTCATTTGTAATTTTTGGAGTAAGAAGGAGTTTTATTTGTAATTTGTAAATTGGAGACATAAGCTGTGTTGGGTAATTCGTTTTTAAGAATTTCTTTTTTATTTTTCAATTGGGATCATCACATTGTAACTCAAAGTAATTTTACTTTGAAGGGGGTTAACTTTTTTTACCAGATTGTGCAAAAACACCATTGTAAAAGTCAAATTTTGGAAGCTGCCCTGTAATTTTTGAGAAATTGACTAGAGCCAAGTGCAAAGCTAAGTCAATTTTCTCCTGTTTCGACGACTATTCGAGGGTTAAGGCCAAGCCCCGATAGATCATGTATTTTGCGTGGTGTGTTGTGTTGACTATCTTGTCATTTCTGTTCTAATTCTTGGTGCGACGCTTCAACGCTACAATGTCTAAGTTGATTAATTTGTTTTCTGATTCTAACAAACTTGAAGGCACAAAATCTTATAAAACATGGCATCATCTCATCGAAAGAACTCTCATTTACAATGAATTATGGTAGGGTATATGTGATGGAGATGTTAAGCCGAATAAACCCACAGATGCAGCTGCACTAGCAAAATGGGAAATCAAGAATGCTAAAGCCTTAGTTCTTATTAAATCGTCTGTGAATGATGAAATGTATGTCCATATAGAAAATGCTACAGATGCATGGTTTGCCTTGAAAACTTTTAAATACCTCTTTGATACTCAGCCTAAATCAAAGAAAGTTGATCTACAATTAAAATTGTTGCAATAAGAATTAACTGAAGGCGGTGATGTTCTTGAATATATCTCAAGACAAGAATATTAGGCAAGAAATTATTAATGCTGGTTTTCCCGCAATTGATGATAGATTTATGGTAACAATTGTAATTGCTAGACTTCCTTCTTCCTACACGCATTTTTTGGAGACTCTACAAGTAACTGGGAAATTAGAGAAAATAAAGTTTGATGAACTCTGTGAAATGTTGACTCAACATGATAAAACTTTTGGGAAGAAGAAGAAAGTTGGTGAAGATGTTTTTCTCACAGAGGCCAGCAGTAGTAAATCATCAGCAGACAGTTCTCGAGGCAGAGGTAGAGGGAATTAGAATCAAGCAGCACATAATCGAGGTCGAAGCCAAAGTAGAGGAAACAATTTTAACAGAGGAGGAAGAAATAATTTTCAAGGTAGAGGAAACAACCAAGGAAGAGGCAATTTTCAAGGACAAGGATATAATAATCAAGGTAGAGGACAATCTCAAAATAGAAGTCAAAGAAGAGGCAGAGGAAAATCTTCAGGAAGAGGAAGAGACTTAAGTCAAATTGTGTGTCGAAGATGTAACAAAGTTCGCCATTATGTTGAAGATTGTCGAACTTCACTTAATAAAATTCCTAAGTTTCAGCAGCATTCAACGCAATTTGCCAATGATCAAGATGAAGATAACTCAGAATATGTTTTTACTTCCTCGCCAGCATCACAACTTTCATCCCATCTTAGAAGTGACTATGAAGATGCCTGGATCATGGATTTCGGGGCAACTCAGCACATGACTTGTCAATGTGATTTTTTCTGGAATTTTCAAGATTGCCAACTTAATTCCATTTTTCTTACTGATGATACAAAACATACTCCTTATGGAAAAGGAGTAGTAAAAGTTTTTCTCCCTGGCATTGGAGAAAAAATGATTTCCAATGTATGGTATATATCGAGTTTTAAGAAAAATTTGCTCTCTTTAGTCACGATTCGACAAGCGGGACATCAGGTGATTATGGAAGATGGTTTAGTCAATATTAATTCAGTCAAACAGAACTTGAAAACAGTCATGACAGGTTATGAAGATGGAGATGAAAGGGACAGTTATTCCAAGGCATTTTGATTTTGCAGGGGCAGTGACTACAGATACTTCACCTAAAAGACTATGGCATGTAAGATATGGACATTTAAATTTTGAGAGTCTTTCTCAATTGCATAAACAAGGAATGGCTAAAGGACTCCCCACTTTCAAAAGGGAAAATGCAAAATGTGAAGCTTGCATTTATGGCAAACAAATCGAGAAAGTTTTCCAACAAGTTCATGGCGTGCAAACAGGCGGCTACAACTACTTCACAGTGATGTTTGTGGACCACTACAAACTTCCTTTGGTGGATGCAAATATTTCTTACTATTCATTGATGATTTCAGTAGAATGACTTGGGTTTACTTTCTGAAGAACAAGTTAGAAGCATTTGATAAGTTTAAAATTTTTCGCCAACTTGTTGAAAATGAAGTCAAAGAAAAGATAGGTACTCTCAGGACAGATAATGGGGGAGAATTCACTTCAAATGAATTCAAAATTTATTGCGGTGAAAATGGGATAAGATGCCATCTTACTAATGTTTACACTCCACAGTAAAATGGAGTAGTCTAAAGAACGAATCGCACTTTGTTAGGAATGGCGAGGTCCATGTTAACTTTCAAGACGTTAAGTCCAACATATTGGGCGGAAGCAATTCATACAGCTGTCTACTTAAGAAATAGATCTCCAACTGCTTCTTTAGACGGAATCACACCTTATGAAGCTTGGTTTGGTTTCAAACCTCGAGTTAAACATCTTAGAATTTTTGGGTCAGTGTGTTATGCCTTAGTTCCGAAAGAAAAACGAACTAAGCTTGACTCAAGAAATTTAAAATGCACAATGATTGGCTATTCTGATGAGAAGAAATGGTATCGTCTTTTGACCAATGGAAAATTCATTGTGAGCAGGGATGTCATTTTTGATGAAACTGAAAGTAAGAGTGCTGAAGAAATTGAAAATCTTCTTCACAAGTTAGAAACTAAGGGAAGTAAAAGAAATGGAAAAATGCAAAGTCAACCAACTTCACCAAATTGGTATGAACTTGATTTTCCTTCCTCTGAAGATGAATCATCCAGTCCATCTACATCAACAACATCATCTGGGTCTTCTAGCAGTTCATCCACATCTCCAAGTAGCAGCAGTTATTTTGACAGTGATTCTCCACATTCTTCACCTGAACGATGAACATCAGTTTATATTAATCCTCTTTACAATGATGGATACTTTACAGAAGCGCAAACAAGTGAGCACCAACTTCCGAAATGGGCAGTCCAACTTTTGAAAGATGTAAAGCCTGATAAACAGAATAAAATAGGCACCAAAAGGGCACATAGAAGTGAAGGCAATTTTGCCTTGATAGCAAATGATTTTTCTGAACCTTCCACATACAAAGAAGCAGTAAAACATAAAGAATGGCAACAGGCTATGGTTGAAGAATATCAAGCAGTAATTGATAACAACACTTGGAAACTTGTTGATTGTCCAGCAAATGTTAAACCCATAGGATGCAAATGGGTTTACAAAATTAAGTATAATCAAAGGGGAGAACTTGAAAAGTATAAAGCACGACTTGTCGCAAAAGGTTTTGCGCAACAGGAAGGCATTGATTATGAGGAAACTTTTGCTCCTACAGCTAAACGGAACACCATCCAATTAACACTTGCATTGGCCGCTTAGAGAGGATGGAAAGTTCATCAAATGGATGTGAAAAGTGTTTTTCTCAACGGGGATTTACAGGAGGAAGTGTATATGACCCAACCGCCAGGTTTTGAAGTTGAAGGACAAGAACATAAAGTCTACAAATTGATCAAGGCTTTATATGGATTAAAACAAGCTCCTCGAGCTTGGTATGCAAAGATGGATGACTACCTTAAGAAAGTTGGTTTTCAACGAAGTGAATCTGATGATACTTTGTATGTGCGACAACAGGGAAAATATCTGGTAATTCTTGTTATGTATGTAGATGATTTGATCATTACTGGCAACCATGATGATCATATTGCACAAGTGAAAAAGGAGTTACATGCCAGTTTTAAGATGACAGATTTGGGATTACTTCACTACTATCTTGGAGTTGAAGTCTTCCAACGTCCACATCATATTTTCATTTCTCAGAGTAAGTATGCGGCAGAGGTTCTTCAGTGATTTGGCATGCAGGATTGCAAGCCCGTTCTTACCCCCATGGAGCAAAACTTGAAACTTTCAAAATTTGAAGGGAGGAAAGGTGGACAGTACAACTTACAGACAGTTGATTGGCAACTTGATTTATTTGACAAATACTTGTCCTGGTCTATCTTATGCAGTGAGTATTCTTTCACGTTTTCCACGAGACAGCCACTGGAATGTAGCCAAACGAGTTCTTCGATATATCCAAGGAACAAAATATTTTGGCCTTCTTTACACAAAGACTAAAAATTTTGTACTTGGTGGATATTCTAATGCCAACTTTGCTGGGAGTATTGATGATCGAGCATCAACATCAGGTTATGTAATGAACATGGGGTCAACAGCAGTATCTTGGAGAGAAATAGGCTACAATGGCCACTTCTTCCGCAGAAGCAGAGTACATTTCAACATGGGAAGCAGCATGTGAAATTGTTTGGTTGCGTCGAATTTTGCAGGACTTGGGCATTTCTCAGACAAAAGCTACATCATTATTCATTAACAGCCAGTCAACCATCAAACTTGCCAAGAACCCAGTTTTTCATTGAAAGACAAAGCATGTGGACACCAAGTATCATCATATCAAATCTCTCATTGCCAAAGATGTCCTCAAGCCAGTGTATTGTCCTTCTGAAGATCAGATCTCCGATATTTTCACGAAACCGCTTGGCAGAATAAAATTTACTAAGTTCAGGAATGAACTTGGTATCTGTTGTAATGTATCTTTGGATCATAGGGGCGAATGTTAGATGATCCAAAAATACAATTTTATCATAGGTTATAAAATTAGAATAAAATAATTATTAATTTAAGATATTAAATTAATAATTATTATTCTAGAATGTTTGATTATTTAATGGAGACTTTTAGAATTAGCATATTGTTGTAACTAGATATGACTCTCCAAATGTGTCGTATCTTAGGCTCTATTTTAGGAGATTTGTTAGCTAGTTGGTTTTTATAGCATTTATTGTAAATGGACACTTGTTATTTAATAAGTGATCCATAATTAGAGGTAGTTAGGACATGGAGCTTATAAATAGCTCATTGCAAGAGTGTTTGTTTTGTTCGGGTGTAAACTCTTGCAAAATCATATTATGTAATTGTTTTTTTCTAATTAATAAAATTATGTGTCTGAGGACACTTCTGCCATTAGGGGCATTGGCTTTGGCTTTACGTTTTCCCTTTTTCTTACCTTTAGAGGCCTTATCTGTTGTTGTAGACTGAACCACATGTACCTTAGAGGTTTTACCAGGACTTGATTAATTTTTCGAAGGATTATTGGAATTGGTGTTTGAAACAGATTTCTGCTTTGAGGAATTCTGAGACATAGAACCAATTACACCATCAATAGGTGATGCATCAGGAGATTTTGATGCTTTCAAATCCGAAGATGGTCTCAAAGCATCAGGCAACATCTCATACAACGTGCTACATTGCGAATAGACTAAGTCTAGCTACTGAGTGTTGGCTTGAGGGGGCTTGACCCAGGTTCAGCGTTAATTATCCAAACAAATCCCTACACTACTGACCCTTTCGGCATCAACCTATGGAGTGAGGACCAAAGTCTCACCCGAAGCAGTATGGGGGGATGCTGGAACCAAGTTTCTGCACCCTGAGATGGTTGTGATGTCGTTTGATTCCCTCTATTCATGCCTTTGCGCAAGTCACTTCTCTCTAGGGCTTGAAAGACAAGACCTTTATTTGTCCTTTAATACTTCCGCAAAAGGGTATGATCGACCTTCGCGTAGCCCTAGCTTGTTGCTTAGATACTTTCGCTACTATGGCAGCGTGCCGTGCAGATTCCCAAATTACTCTAAGTGACTTGCTTATCTTATCCAATAATTATAGTTATCACCGCATAAACAGATAATCGTAATTGCGTTCAATTATTCAATGTAATTGCATTCATTCACACATCACATAAGCATAATAAAGGAAATTCATACATAACATATCAAGATGCAATAACAGAACAAAGACATAGGAATTTCAAAATATCTTTCTTTATTAATATCTTCCAAGTGTTTACAACTCTGTCCACCTTGCGCACACAGTTGCAGGGGTCTACGCACTCAGCTGTGGACTTCTACCCTAGGCCTCTACGCATTCAGTTGTATAGCATTTACCTACGCTACAACCCAAGACTTAGACTTCTTACTTCAGAGCTACCACTCTCTTACATTATTCATCATTCTATGTCCCCAAAACTACTTAGAGCTTAGCTCTTTTTATACAATCCCATGGTCCGTGGACCATGGGTAGATCTCTTACATCTGCTTTACTTTTCAAAACTAAGGGCGGACTACCCTTTATGACACCTAACGCCTTCATGCTCTACGACCACAAAATGCGGAGACTTTACCATTTTATTACAAAATTTAACTCAAACATGGGCTTTTAGCCCCAAAACTGCCCTTGGGGGATCCCACTCCCAACAGGCCCCCAACACAAACATCGTGACTTGCCCTCGAGTCACTCGGTAGGCATGAAGATCTTTGCGCAAATCCCATCCAGCTCAACCTGTATGACCGCTACCTTGGCCATGCACTGAGCTGCCACCTGCTTCATATCTTCCACCGTCTTCTCAGCCACTACTCCTGCGCTGTCATCCTGAAGCTTTTGTTGCGTCACTTGTAGAGTCGTAAGCTTGCCTTAAATATTTCTTGTTACTATGTAAGCTTCCTCCATCCACGTCTTTAGTCGCGCCTTCAACACTGCTTCCCTATGCGGCACTGCATCCACCTGTTCCTTCAGCTTCTTGGCCTCCTGCAGCTTGGCTAGCCTCTGTGTCAGCGCGACGGTTCGCGTTATGCCCTTCACTTCATCGTAGCACTCTTGTAGCTCGTGTGCTTCCATTTCCAGCCTCTATCCATTTGGGTCCTCCTACAAGCTTGTTAGGACCTCAAATGATTGCTCGAACAACTGTGTGTAGTCATCTACTACACTTTCCACCAACACGACTACCTCTATGACAGCGGTCGCCCACTGTTCCTTTACTTCTGGAGGTGTGTAGGGTTGGGACCTTAGCTATAGCTCGGTAATTTTCATGTTCAACTCCAGCTGAACCTGCGCCATCTTCGTTTGAGTGTCGCGCACCCCTGTGGCCAACTTGCGGATGCAGACCTCGACTGGCTCTTCCTCGGGAATGGCCAACTCTAGGACCATTCTGCATGCCTCCTCAAGGACCTGCATGATCTTCTTGCTCTGGTTGGTTGCCTCAGTTTCAGAGGCGATGGCAGCATTTCTCTTTAGGGCCATTTTTTAATTATTGATCCATTGTTTGTTGATCACCTGGAGGGCGCAATGCTCTCGGGCCCTCATTTATGCAATTACTCCATCCTCCAAGAGGTGGAGTGCTTCGTGCAGAAGCACTGCCAGGTTTAGCCCAACTCCCTTCAAGGCACTGATAGTGGACCTATTAGCCTCATTTCTTGTGGTCATTGCTCCATCCAGCAGCACTATCGCACATGAAGCCTTCGTGCGGATCATATCGGCAGCCTATGAAGTGCCGATGGCCAAGTGTGTAGACACCGTACCAGCCTGTGACGGTCGGGTCTACAACTCCTGCAACCCAGTCTGGATAGCCCCTGGTATGATCTGTTGTTGTTGTTCAAATTGCTGCAGGGCCTCCATGGTGACATCTCTGACTATGTCACTGATATCATGTAAGTCACCCTCTGTCAATGTGATAGGGTCCAATGAGATCTTGGTTGCCTTGGATTTCTTTCTAGACCCTCCATTTTCTAGCTCTCTCAGGCCCTTAATGTGAGTAGACATCTCCTGAGGGTTCGTATCGTGCTACTTTGTGTCTTCCTCTTTGGTCTCAATTGAAGGTGACCGCACGCCTTTGTTAGAGCCTCACTCTGTTCCACCTGTTTTTTTCGTGTCTCCTTTCATGCCTGCTCTGCCTACGCCTTTTCAGCGACCTCCTTTTTCATCTTTTTGACCAGCTTGGCCTCCTCCTTCTTCTTTTACGCGACGGACTTGCTTCCACCCACAACCAAGTCCGTGATAGTGCGCCACTCCGGTGGCCATTTATCAAGCACTGCATCAATGGCATCATCTGTGGCCAGATACAGAAAGTCATACCACTTCTGCGTAGGGTCCTTCTGCGCTCTAATTGATACTCGATGGAAATCAGATTTAAAATCGACATAGCTCTGCAGGTTAGCATATACCATGGGCGAAAATCGCGGCTTGCGATTAATGGCCATCCTAATATTCATCTCCATCAAGATCTAGAAGGTCTTGCTATCCCGAACTCACTATGCATCCTTTGTCGCCCATAGCGAAGCATACTTCGCTGCTTCAAGGAGGTTTGGCACGATCGAAGGGAACTGGCTCTCCTCTGGTAGCTCCCACGCTACCAGCACAATTTGACAGCAAGAGCCACACGTAGTGGAATGTCTTGATTTTCTCTTGTGCTTCGCGACAATTCGCCAGGAAGTCTCTACGAAGGTAGTCTGACCAGTTAAACTGGACTCCTTCCACGCACTACTATGCGAGCGTAATGACAGGCATCGGCACCTCATCGGTACGGCACTTCCACATCACCTTCCCTACAAGGATTTGCGTAGCTACCTTCATTGTGGGGTCATAGATGCTGTAGATAGCGTACCCACGCGGCTTCTTCACCAACTTGAATTTCTCTTTCATTGACTCTGCAAGAGCTTGCTCACCACCCTTACTGCCAAAGATCATTACTGGATTCTCACCTGTTTATGGCAAGTGTTATCCGGTGAATCAACATATTTGTGATGGGTATCGACTCCTCCAGCCACAGACAGCCATCATGCACCAAGAATAGTAGCTGCTTGATGACCAAAACTGTCACTACGGTACGGTTAAGTGTGGCACACAGAGCAGGTTCAATAATCTTTCCTTCTCTACCCCTTTGAGCCACCTTCATAGCTCCAACGCAGTCATTCCTTTATTTGTTTCTATGATGTGGCGCATCAACTGCTTGGTCACCAGGTGCGGGAACTTCTTGTGGTATACCAAGTCCCAGTCTTCTAGCTTCAGTATCGACACCCGTATCAGGCGCGGACCGTCAAAAGAAATTTCATCCGGTAGCAGAGGGGTTTGCAGGGGAGTCTTACTCTCATAAATGTCCTTTGGGACCTTGGACTTAGGCTTGCGTGGAGGGACATACTCTGGCAACCGTGTAATAGGGTCCACACCCTGGGTTTCAACCTCCTCTACTTTCATTCCCACATCCTCATCATCCATCGGGATGTCTTCGATATCTTCCTCCTCGGCTTCTAGGTTTATAGCCTTGCCTTTCTCTTGTGCAGTGGGATTTGGTGGGTTTTGCCTTGGTGAGGTGTGCACTGGTATGGTAGGTTGCTTGCCCTTCTTGTCCTTCCTAGCTTCCTTGGTTGGGGTTGGCTTTGGTCTCACTGTTCTCGGTGATTTAGGGACCTCTGCCAATACTTCAGTCACTTGTAGAGTAGCTACTTCTGCTTCTATGTCCATTTCCTATGTTGACTCCTCTAATACTTGCTCAGAATTTATAACTTCTGGAGGTGCTGACATAACAATCTCTATCAGTGCTCGCGACTTCTCGGGCAAGTTCACAAATGCAGGAGTCTGTTTGAGAGCCTCAAAGAACTCAGGGTCCATATGTGTCTGAGAGCTCAACAACTAAATACTCAAAATGCCAAGTGTTTCTTGCTAGAAAACCACTTGTAATTTATAGGGCATTTTGAATGCAAATCCAACCATTCCCCCCAAAATTGGTTCATTAATGTCGGATTGGTGGTAGATCTTCAAGGATCTAAGCCATAAATTTTGTCTGAAATGTCGGCCGCCCACTTCATTTGGCCTTTCTTCTGCTGTATTTTCATGAGCAGTGAACGTAACGGTCACTTTCCGAACAACCTGCGTGATTTCTCCCAGGGTAGTGTAGCTCCCTCTATGTTGTTGCAGACCCAGTGACACTCCCTTGCTTCGCACCATCTTCCAATTGCACATCTCCCCAACCCGGGTAGTGTAGTTTATAGTCTTGTGCCTTCTTTCAGCTGCCTGGAGCGCTAAGACTATGCTACCTTCATTTAGTCACATGGCCAAACTACCGGTATATGGCTTCCAGCAACTGCCATTCACCTTTCCGGGTAAGGGTTCTCCATTCAATTTGACCAGCTACACAGCTCCTCCGTCAGTAATCTCCTTAATAACATGGGGCCCTAACCAATGCATCCTGAACTTCCCTAGAAATTTATCAAACTTACTATCATATAACAAAACCAGGTCATTTACCTTAAATGAGCGCAGCTTAATGTGTCGATCATGCCATGCCTTTTCACACTGCTTTTGGACCTACTAGTGAAATCCAACCAAAAATCTCTCTTCTTCAAGCTCATCCTACTGTGCGAGCCTCTCCTCCAGGGCTCCGTGATCCATCATCCCTATGAGCGCTACTATGCGCAAACTAGGCATGATGTATTCCATAGGCATTACTGCTTCAACCCCATAAATAAGCCTAAAGGGGGTTTGTCCAGTCAACTTCTTGCATGTCATTCGATAAGCCCATAATACTGCAGGTATGTGTAGGTCCCAATCACTTCGTTGAGCATTACAAACCTTAGTCAGTGTGTTTTTGAGCACTTTGTTGAACGCTTCCAGCATCCCATTAGCCTACGGGTGATAAGGCGTGCTCTTCTGGTGGTATACCTAAAATTCCTCCATTAGTGCGCTGATCGTCTCATTCAAGAAGTGTGTACCATGATCACTCATCAAGATCTTTAGACAGCCAAATCGTGTGAGTACATGCTCAAATAGGAACTTCGCGGCAGTTGTGCCCATGCAATCCTTCACAGGTTGTGCCTCTGCCCAACGAGTCAAATACTTTGTCGTGGTGATAATGTTCCTTGCTCCCGTCTTTCCTTGGGGCTGAATGGGTCCCACAAAATCTATCGCACACTTCTCAAAGGGTTGCAACATCATCTATGGATTCAAAGGCATCTCATCCCTCTGCGATGGCCTGCCAGTCCTTTGACACACATAACATGCCTTGCAATATTCCTTTGAGTCCTGAATGAGGGTTGGCCACCACAACCCTGTGCGTAGAATCTTATGTGTGGTTTCTCTCCCTACATAATGTCCTCCCGCAGCACCCCCATGAGTGTTTGTGAGGATGTTGATTCTTTCGAACTCAGGTACATACCATCGCAATATCTCATCAGTCTCCATCTTGTACAGATGCTCAGCAATGACAGAGAAATCTACCGCGTGCACCACTAATTCCTTTTTCTGCTGGACAGTGTATCCTTCTGATGCAGTACCTGTCGTTAGGAAATGTATTATATCTTTGAAATGACCATCCACCACGCGCATTGCAAATAGTTGCACATCAGGCAATCCTTCTTCCAAGATGGTAGGTTCCTCCCCTATTTCGATGTGCAACAGATGGTTTGTTCCCACATTCAGTCATCCAATCTTCATGACAACTTCAAAATCATACTCCTGGAACAATAAGAGCCACCTACACATTCTCCCCCCCAACACAAGCTTATTGACTAGGTACTTCAGCGCAGAGTGATCCATATACATCTTAAAATGGCCTCCCAGCAAGTATTGCCTATACTTCTGGGGCGCATACACCATAGCTAGCCCTTCGCGCTCAGTGGTGGAATAGTTCTTCTCTGCTTTGGATAATCTTTGGCTTGCGAATGTGATAGGATGATCCAAGCCTTCTCCGCCAGCTTGTGTCCAATTGGCCAAATGCGCATGCAGATCATCCTACCCATCATATTTGTCTGTCATTCGCATCTTCGGCTTCCCAAAGTGGATTCTCATCATTCCCCTGCATTTGCGCCAATCATCAAAGCTTCCCTTATGTGTACCCCACCATCTTGCGGGTGTAGCGGGCAGTGCCCAATCCAATGCCTAGAAGCGCTACTTTTCTGGTATCTCCCTTTCAAATGCATCCAAAAAGATATCTACCTCATTCAGACCATCATAAGTAGGCAAATTTCTTACCTCTAACGACACACATCATAGCGATTGGGTCATCATGTTACAGTTCAGCGTAGTCACTTCATGTAACCGGTTCTTCCAGTGCTCTAACTCTTCATCAAAGTCCGAAGTGCGGAACTCTCATGATCCCATGTAATTCGTCCATCCATGGTGGGATTCACCCAATCTTGATCTCGTGCTGTTATCTTATAGATACAGTCCAAATCTTCATCGCTCTCATAATCGCGGACTGGTTCCGCATAGCGCAATCCCTCAGCGGGATCTAGAGGTACTATTACATGTAGCGATTTCTTCTCAAAGATCATCTTTCGCTTCTTCAGATTGATTACCTTGTTCATAACAGTAGCCTAGTTAATTCCTAGGAGCACAGGATAGGGATTTCTATCATCCACTATCTCTATTACTTCAAAATCATCCAGCGTGCTCACTCCCTCAATATTCATGGTCACCCCCTGCATCCGCCGCATGGGGATGATATTCAGTTGATTGGTCATCCTTAGCTGAATTCGAGACCATTGCAGCGCAGGTCTCCCCATTCATTCCCAAGTCTGCTTTGGTAGGACGTTCACGCCTGACCCCAAGTCCAAAATAACCTGTTCCATCTCATACTCTCCTATCTGCGCGGTCAATCTCATCTCCCATCCCATTCTTGTTTTATGCTTTCCAATCTTTCGTACTACGCGTGGCTCACCCCACGTAGTTCCAGCGCATTTATTGATGAGCTCTTGTAACCCTTTCACAACCTTACTATCGCATAGTAACTTCATACAGGTCTCCATGAAATTTGTGAGCATAGAGGGGTCCATCTCCTGCTCAGGCTTATCCTTGCTTCCTAAGGTGGAGGCCTTAGCGAAGTTCTTCTTAGCTTCCATGAAGGTTTCACGTGTGCACTCCAAATCGAACTTAGCCTCCTTCGTCGGAGCTTTACGAACCCATGTACTGTCTTCTGGCTATTTCCCCTTGTCATCTCCTATCATGATTCCACTTCTAAGCACTATATTTACATTTGGATCCTCTTCGTGTGGCTCAGACCTCATCATCTATAGGTTCTGAGTCGGTGGAGGTGGTAGTGCCCCTTTGTCGCATATCCTAGCTATTAGCGTAGGACAGTCTTTTGTTTCATGATCAAACAGTGTGCAATACTTGCATGACAGACATGTTGGGTTACTGCAATCACGGGCATAATGTCTTGGCCCTTTGCAATTGTAACAAATCAACTATCCCCGACCTCTACCGTGTCCTCCTCTACCTCGGCCTCTTCCGTGCCCCTGAAATCCTATCCGTGCCATCCATGTGCTCTGGTCAGGGGGTCGTGTTTTGGTTTGGACCCTATAGGCAGGAGTTCTATCCATCATCAATTCATAGTTCCTGCAAGTACGCTCATCTAGCCCTACCAACCTACAAAAGTTGCAGAACAGCTATTGTGGTGTCTGTAGAAACTTTTGTAGCAAGTGACAGTTATCCGTGGCATTTTTTCTGGCTACCTGACAGATAGCGCACCATAATGCAAGCCCTGCGCTAGTTCCTGCTTGAGATTCTAACCTTAAAGGGTCCCCCTCCTACAATATAGTTCGCAAAGACCGAGCAATGGTCCTTCTCATGCCCCTGACTCTTACATGTCAAGCACCATACATCCTCACACACCTCTAGTCGAACTGTCTTGTCCTACTTCAGACTTTTCATCTCAAGGCACAGATTCTTCAACCACGCATGGATCTGCTGAACTCCTAGATTTGGATCTTGCATCGGAGTTTCAGTAGTCTCATGGAAATCTCCAAGGCCTCTGCCTGAGTGGTTATCTTCTGTTGCGACAACGCAACCCTTAATTGTGGCAGGAGCAAAGCAACAAACCACTCATGATGTTGCATGTCTGTTAGGTTCATGTTGGCTTCATAGATTGTACATTTCAATCTTTGATCTAGTTTAAAAGGTGTCTCGTATGGCTGGATCACGATTTCTTTGAATCTCGCAACTGACTGCACCTCAGATTTAGGACGACTGAATTCTTTATTCAGTGTTGTTTGGATGTCTGCCACTCCAGCATTCGGGTTATCATTAGAGTACTTAATATACCAGGTTAGCGCACGACCTTGCAGAGCACTAACCAGCATCACCTTCTTTATATGATCATCTGTAACACCTTGAGCTTCCCATGCAACTCTTACAACGAACCATAAATGGTCTGGGTCCTCATTTCCAAAGCCTTTGAACAAAGGTAGCTTCACTGTATTTGCCATATTGAACTGTCGTGGAGGTAGAGGTGGTACAGGTGAAGTTGTAGGTGATGGTGGTGAGGTCGGAGGTGGTGTGCGTGGAGGTGGTATTTGTGGTAATCCTTGTCTTATTAACTGAATAGAACTTCGCAGAAAAACCTTCACTATTTCTTCCTCGTCACCTCGTGGAGGTGAAATCAATGGACTATACTCCGGACCCTTTTTTCCTTCATTTCTATAAGTTTTTCCGCTTCGCGTAGTTCCAAACATCAAGATAGTTGCATAACCTATTTTTCGCACAATAGCATTTTAATCCATGTATTCAAATATTTTACGTACTTACCTCGCGGTCCCTTGAAAAGCGTCACTCCACCTCACTGTAGCTGACTGAGGTTTCGACTGCGAATTCATTCACAAATCCTCCTATGACACGATCAAGCTAATGATCGACAGCGCAAGTTATCTTATCCTCCGATGCTTCCAATTTCTTTATTAGCTTCGGGGTCCACACAATAGGACTGTCAAGTTTCCACCTTCCTTGGCTATCTGCTAGCTTCGTGATCCACTCGTATAGCTCAATAGGGAAGGAGAAGAAAAATATCTCATGGATCTCTGTATACAGGTATCTGTCCAACCACTATTCTTTTGTCGGTCACAGGTTTCTATTCTCCTGCGCTGCAAATTCCTGGATCTTCCTATCCAACAAGTCTCTGATCTCCTTCTTAGTTGGATTCTAGTGATACGACATCACACATCTCTTATTTAGATTTCAGTCTCGACAACGAAACCATTTTTTGGATTGAGGGGGCCTGACCTAGGTTCATCGTTAATTAGCCAAACAAATCCCTACACTACTGGCCCTTTCGACATCAACCCGCGGAGCGCGGACCGAAGTCTCACCTGAAGCAGTATGGGGGGATGCTGGAACCAAGTTTCCACATCCTGAGATGGTTGTGATGTCATTTGATTCCTTCTATTCCTGACTTCGCACAGGTCACTTCGCTCTAGGGCTTGCAAGACGAGCCCTTTATTCTGTCCTTTAATACTTCTGTGAAAGGGTATGATTGACCTTCGCACAACCATAGCCTACTTCTTATGTACTTTCATGCTGCTATGGCAGCGTTCCGTGCAGATTGCCAAATTACTCTAACTAACTTGCTTATATTATCCAATAATTATAGTTATCACCACGTAAACAGATAATCGTAATTGCGTTCAATTATTCAATGTAATTGCATTCATTCACGCATCACATAATCATAATAAAAGAAATTCATACATAACATATCAAGATGAAATAACAGAACAAAGACACAGGAATTGCAGAATATCTTTCTTTATTAATATCTTCCAAGTGTTTACAACTCTGTCCACCCTATGCACACAGCTGCAGGGGTCCACGCACTCAGCTACGGACTTCTACCGTAGGCCTCTGCGCACTAAGTTGCAGAGAATTTACCTACGCTACAACCCAAGACTTAGAATTATTAATTCAAAGCTACCGTTCTCTTACATTATTCATCATTCTATGTCTCCAAAACTACTTAGAGCTTAGCTATTTTTATTCAATCCCATGGTCTGCGAACCATGGGTAGATCTCTTACAGCTGACTTTACTTTTCAAAACTAAGGGCGGACTACCCTTTATGACACCTAACACCTCGCACTCCATGACCACAAAAGGACGTGATCTGAAATAAGGGTTTAACATTTTGTTATACTTACAAGAACCTCTCACTCTAAAGCTTAACAATTATTTGATCTAGCTTAAGTTGACAATTGCGGAATTAAGTACTTGAAACAGGTGTATGTCTTTGTTTGTTTTTAAGTGTTTAAGTGCTTTAAGTTGATTTGTTTCTGCTAATATTAGACTCACATAACATCCATATAATGTAGCAAATAAACATCAACACATGACAGCAAATTTAATCTAGGAGTTCACCCGAATATCGTGGGCTACGTCTCCTTGAGATTCTGTCAATTTGACTTGGCTCTTTGGGATTATGGCTTCAATTCTTTTACAAGTTCCACACTCAACTCCTATGGTTATTGACTGAACCAATGGGCTTAGAAAACCATCAATATCCCTGTCATGGCTATCATCATTCTGCAAACAGATCTAAGATCCTTTATACTTGATTTCTTCAATTGGTGCACTGATCTTCCCTAAGCTTCTTGATGGCACTAACTCCTTCATAATTCTTCAACTATATCTAGAACCTCTTCCATTGTCTCCAACACATATCAGACATCAAAAATTGACTGTTCATTTGCTCAAAATGAGCACTGCATCCCCAATCTAAGCCTTCCTCCACGGTTGGCACTAGGTTGCCTCAAACTTCCCTGTAGCATCTCGGTCTTTAGAAGTCTTCAGATGCTTTTGTAAACCCTTGCAATGGATTTAGAAGGTTCATTATAGTCAGGAATAATTGTTGGTTCACTGAGAACAGATACTGGTAGCTCTCGCAACTGCCTCCAACCCCTAGTGGCCCTGAGCTCCAAAATCTCCCTGGATGAAAATCTCCTTGAAGATGGCTTCTTCAGCTTCTCTGGACTATTCCATTGGCTTTAGAAGTCCTCAATTAGCCTAGCTAGCCTCTTTTTTCACTCTCTTAGGTCGAAAATCACTTCTGGAGTGCATTTAGACAGTTTCTCCTAGAAATACTCCACTAATTTTGGCAAACTTTAGTTAACTGTAACTAGATTTGGAAAATTTCGCCTTTTTGTTTGCTCCACCAAGCTTGACCGCCAGGCTAACCATTACTGGAACCATTGGCACGTGCACATGTGGTGGTTAATCCGACGGTTATGGAGGAAGACTGTTAAGCTGGCAGTGAGTTGACATGCCACTGCGTATGACTATTTGCAACTAGCGGTTAACCACATCAGAACATGTGAATGGTTCATTTGGGACCACTAGTGGTCCTGACCCTCAAATCACCAACCGTTATAACATAAACATAACCCGGGACCCTTAGATGTTAAGAACCACCGTTAGCAGAGTTGGTAGACAGCTATGCTGGTTTGCCAAAGGTCACGGGTTCGATTCCACTGGACCCCGTAAAAATTTTACATGACCATTCCAGGGCCACGTGGCAGCCTCCGAACTTGCCACGTGTCAGCACCTGATTGGTCAGTCAAAAGAAATATTTCGAGGAATATTCCTTGGAATATTCTTTTTTTAATATTTTCCAAAAATCAATTTATTCTTGAAAATTGCAATTTACTAGACTTTTTCAAATGGCGATAACTTCTTCATACAGCGTCAATTTTGCGAACCATTCACGGTGCCGAAATCAAGAAGACGATATCTATCCGGTCATTTAGGTACAACACTCTTTTGAACACTTTGAAATTTGAGCTATCATTAAAGTCCTGGATCAATATCTAATTACTCGTCCCCATTGGGAACCTTTTGTACCCAAAAGACTGATATACTGATCTAAACAATAGAGGAGAGTACAATACCCTCTTCTTTCAGCCTTCATACATTTTCCTGCATGGCGGGTGCCTTTGAACCAAATCTCGAAGGTAGTCGACACTTCCCTTCCTGCATGCGCTTGTCCTCCTGTTAAGAATTGTCTTCCTTGAACTCATTTAGAATTTACAGAAGGTAGTTGAACATCGCTTCCAAGCAACTTCCATGCAACCTTTGCTGCTACAAATCTCCTTCAGTAGACGATGTCAAAATACAAGAAAATAACTTGACGACATAAATTCTTGCTTCACCAAAAGAAACAAATTTCACATCATGTGAATCATCATCTTGTCTTTGCATCTTGTGCACAAATGATCGACTAAATCCCAAGTTGACAAAAATCATGCCTTTTCAAACATTTGACCCTTCAAGTCAAGCATGTACAAAAACAATTTTAACGATTCTTTTACAAAGATGAAACACTTCATCATTATCTCCCTTTTACATTATTAGAGACCAAATCAACTTTTCCATGTCAACATGACATTACATGCATGTTTAAACAAAACAATATCATGGTCGATATCTTTCCATCAAGTCAATTACATACATGTTCAAATACAAGGAAATCATTAACATCCCTGTGTTCATACATTCCATCCTGATGCATGTATTTGATTCTTCAACTTTCTATCAAGTACAATCATGAGTACAAGATCCTCGATCACATGTACATGTACTTTCAAAGCTGAAATGAAGATAGTTTTGCTGCAATAAAGTGAGTCTAGATACTCGAATTTTCCATCCTACAACTTGCATTCCATTAGAAAAGAAATGCAAATAGACGTGACACATTTCTTTTCTCATCAAAAAACATGTAACTTTAATTAGATAAGAACTCTAGCCATTTCTTACCAATCCACACCAAAGGTTCTTCCTTTAATTGCACATTGACATCTACATGTGGATCATTCTGAAACACATCGATTATGGAAACTTCCTTTCCATTCTTACCATACTCTTTCTCTGCTTTCTTCAGATTTCATGGAAGCGTTGTTGGATTCATGAAAGTCCAACACCTTCCAACAATATGCCCTTGCTTATGGCAGTAAGTACAACACATATTCATCTTCTTGATAACATAACTTTGGCTTCTTGCCTTCTTTCCCTCAAAATTTTCTTGTATGTGGACATTCTCTTCCAACTTCTAGAAACACTATGGTTAACCAAACCACAAAAGGAACATGCAATTCTTTTCCAATGCTTATGTGGAAATTTATCATGCTTAACATAATCAAAAGAAGTGTGATGGAAATCAGATTTATACCTTTCTCTTTCACCTTCATTACCTTCATGAGGAGGTGAATCAAATGAAGAAGTAGCTCCCTTTGGAACACCATCAATCCCTTCAATGGTTTTAGAGCTTTCACAAATCTCTGGTTCAAGTGCATGCTTATGAACACCTTCTTCCTGCAAATGATGTTTCAAACAATTGCATTCCCCAAGAATACAATCTTCACAAACTTGAGGTAGAGAACCTGAAATGAAACTCCTTCCAAGAACTGTTTCAATTGCCTTCATGACTGCTTTGGAACTTTCTCCATAAGATTGTCCATAGCCAAGACCCAAATACTTAGGCCTTTCTTCAACCATTATTGGCTCAACAATACCATGTGCATGTTTACCCAATCCTTATCCTTCATAACCCATTTTGGACAGTAACTTGGACCCTATGCCTCTTGTATGTTTTTCAAAAGAACCAACATAAACATTCTTAGAGGAAATTGAAGACAAACTAGAATTGTTTACCTCTTCTTCAAGCTGATACTTGACTAAGGCTTCTTTGGCAGCAAGGAGTTGTGTCTCCAACTCATGCATCCTTTCCAAATCCATATTTGCAATATGAAGTTGTCTCTCCATTTCCTGCAATTTGTCAGAAAGCAACTGCTTCTCTTCCTTCATGGAATTCAATTGCTCTCGAAGTTCAATACTCATTTCTCTCACCATATCCATCATGATGAACAAATCTTGCTTCAAGTTTTCATCAAAGAATCTTTTGAAAGAGGAGGATTTGGAAAACTCACTTGTAGAGATTGTCATTATCAAAATGAAAAAAATCAATTCAACAAAATTCACAAATCTTTCAAAGAACTAATGACAAATTTCTTAACTAAATGGCAGTAGAATCAAATTCTTATTCAAGCATCCTTTTGCTAAAAAACCATCTTAGGCTTCAAGGATTGTCTTGAGGTCCTTGGGTAAGGAGAATGCCTTCATACCTTCTTCCTTCTTGTCCTCTCATGGACTTGGATTATCAATAGCTTTCCTTTCACCTTTGTAAACTCAAACAATAGTCAGTTTACAAAACAATCAAATAGTAGAATCCTTTGTACTGTTTAAACACCTATCAAGTCAAACAAGAAAATAGATTTCTCTGTCAATAAAGCATCTTGCTATGATACCACCTGATCTGAAATGAGGGTTTAACATCTTGTTATACTTACAAGAACCTCTCACTCCAAAGCTTAACAATTATTTGATCTAGCTTATGTTGACAATTGCGAAATTAAGTACTTGAAACAGGCGTATGTCTTTGTTTGTTTTTAACTGTTTAAATGCTTTAAGTTGATTTGTTTCTGCTGATATTATACACACATAACAGCCATATAATGCAGCAAATAAACATCAACACATAACAGCAAATTTAATGTAGGAGTTCACCTGAATATCATGGGCTACATCTCCTTGAGATTCTATCAATTTGACTTGGCTCTTTGGGATTATGGCTTCAATTCTTTTACAAGTTCCACACTCAACTCCAGTGGTTATTGACTGAACCAATGGGCTTAGAAAACCATCTATATCCCTATCATAACTGTCATCATTCTGCAAACATATCTAAGATCCCTTAGACTTGATTCCTTCAATCGATGCATTGAGCCTCCCTAAGCTTCTTGATGGCACTAACTCCTTCAGAATTATTCAACTATCTCTAAAACCTCTTCTACTATCTCCAACGCATATCATACATCAACAATTGATTGCTCATTTTCTCAAAATTAGCACTGCATCCCCAATCTAAGCCTTCCTCCAAGGTTGGCATTGGGTTGCCTCAAACTTCCTGTAGCATCTCGGCCTTTAGAAGTCTTTAGATGCTTCTGTAAACTCTTGAAATGGATTCAAAAGGCTCATTACAGTTAGGAATGATTGTTGGTTCACTGAGAACGAATACTGGTAGCTCCTGCAACTGCCTCCAACCCCTGGTGGCCCTGAGCTCCAAAATCTCCCTAGATGAAAATATCCATGATGATGGCTTCTTAAACTTCTCTGGACTATTCCATTGGCTTCATAAGGCCTCAATTAGCCTAGCTAGCCTCTTGGTTCACCCTTTTAGGTTGAAAATCACTTCTGGAGTGCATTTAGATAGTTTCTCCTAGAAATACTCCACTAATTTTGGCTAACTCCAGTTAACTGTAATTAAATTTGGTAAATTCTGCATTTTTATCTGCTCCGCCAATCTTGACCATCGGGCTGACCATTACCAGAACCATTGGCGCATGCACATGGGGCGATTAATCCGGTGGTTAGGGAATAAGATCGTTAAGTTGGCAATCAGTTGACATGCCACCACGTATGACTGTTTGCAACTGGCATTTAACCGCATCAAAACATGTGAATGGTTCATTTGGGACCACTGGTGGGTAAGACCGCTAGTGGTCTTGACCCCCAAACCATTGATCATTATAAAATAAATATAACCCAAGACCCTTAGCTGTTAAGAACCATCGTTAGCGGAGTTGGTAGAGAGCTATGCTGGTTTGTTGGAGGTCACGGGTTCGATTCCACCGGACCCCAATACAATTTCACATGACCATTCCAAGGCCAAGTGGCAGCCTCCTGGCTTGCCACGTGTCAACTCCTGATTGGTCGACTAAAAGGAGTATTCCTTGGAATATTATTTTTAAATATTTTCCAAAAATCAATTTATTCTTGAAACTTGCAATTTATTGGACTTTTTCAAATAGCAATAACTTCTTCATATGGTGTCAGTTTTGCAAACCGTTCACGGCACCAAAATCAGGAAGACGAGATCTATCCAGTCTTTTAGGTTCAACACTCTTCTGAACACTTTGAAATTTGAGCTATCATTAAAGTTCTAGATCAATATATGATCATGTGGAGACTTTACCATTTTATTACAAAATTTAACTCAAACATGGGCTTTTAGCCCCAAAATTTCCCTTAGGGGATCTCGCTCCCAACACTGAGCACAGGTAATAGCTTTTTCTTCAGTAACACATCCACCCATAACTACATCCTTATAAATCTTGTTAGCAAATGATTTTGTGAACCATTCAGTCAACAACTCATTAGCGATATCGAATTTGATGAGGTGACGCTGATGTACCCATCCATGGATATGATCGGAAATGTGGGTCACGGTATATTTCTTAAGGGATGTGAGCAAATGAGTGTTAGTTTCATACTGAACCCGAAATTGGAATTGGGTGAGGAAATCCATAGCTAGAGAGTTAAAGTCAGTATAGGTAGCTCAAGGCAACTCAATATACCATTTTGTGGCAGCGCCTATGAGGGTTCTCTGAAAGAGGCGAAGACAGATAGAATCATCAACATACGAATTGGAGGAGCACCATAGGTGATATGTCATCATATGGGCTTGTGGGTCCTCCTTAGACTTTCCTTCGAACTTAGGGAAATCTCTTGGAATTTTGGTAGGAGCAGGAGGCCAATAAGGTGAATGAAGAATAGGATCATTTGTGAGCCTCAAGACATTAGGCAACTCCAAAGTAGCCAAAAAGAGCAATTATGGATTGAATGGAATGTATGGCCTTTGAGGAGACCAATGCAATGGGTTCCAACCTTGCTAGTAAGGATTCTAACCCCATAGTGGAGGATTTTGACCATACAGATTTGATTTTGTCCCCACTGAGGGATACCTTGGCCATAAGGCGAATTTTTCCCGGGGTAGGTTTGATATTGACCTACCATAGGTCGTTGATAAGCATTATATGTGGCATACAGATTATAAGGTTGTTGCACCTGTTGACCCTGGACATAAGGAGATTGACCCTGCTACTACAGGGGTTGACCTTTTGTTTACAAGGGCTGACCTTGTGGATATACATATTGAGCCTGTTGCAGAGGTTGACATTGTTGTTGCAAAGGTTGACTTTGCTGCTATAAAGGTTTACCTTGATGTTGTAAAGGTGTACCTTCTTGCTACAAAGGTTGGCCTTGCGAATACAAATGTTGAGTAGATTGTTGAACAAACTGAGTTTTTTGCTACAAGGGTTGTTGAGACTGCGGAAAAGCTTTCCCCTACTACTGTAATGGTTTCCCTTGTTGCTGCAAAGGTTGTCCTTGTTGTTGTATAGGTTATTGGATAGTTCCTTGGGATATACCCTGTGGGTATTGGTAATTTCTGAATTGAATCTGACCATATCCACCAGGAACAATGGATTGAACAGGCTAGAAATAAGATCCTACTTGAGGAATGTAAGACGGATTGACCAAGGCTTGCGAACCATATGGGACATAATCATGTTGGAGTGGAATTTGAGCCATATAAGGTTATTGATATGGGATGTTACCTGACCCGATGGACCAAAAGGGTTAGGAATACCACCATAATAAGGTCGATTAACTCCAACCATGTGAATTTGTAATCCACTCACATTGGTTTCACCTAAAACAAGAGGAGTATTCAGATCTTTCCCCCCAGGCGATGGCACATTCTATCCACTTGACAGAGGGGTGGAAGAACTAACTAAAACCTGACCTGAAACAGTGGGTTGCACTGGAAGGGTCAGTTGAAACAATGATACAGGTTTCGATGGAATTGTAGGTTGAACGGGAACTGACATGACAATAGTTTGTACAGAAACTTGAGAGGTTGTGTTTGGAATGAACACACCAGAAGTAGGCATGGCATTAGATTACCAAATAGGATTTTGGTATAATGATAAAGCACTAGGTGTTCTCGAAACCAACTAAGCTAAGGTTGTAGAACCATGTGAAATCAAAGGTCCACTGGTTCTAGGGAATGTGTGAGATGGGGTTCTTCCTACAAAAGGAAAATCTTCAGGAGGAAATTCATATGTTAGATCTAAGACTTTTGTGATCCATAATGTAGAAAATAGTCTTTCAAATTAATCACATTGTAAAAATTCATAGTCTTGCTCCTCATGCACTTTAGGAGTATGAGTTGCGGAAACTTTTGGATGACCTTGACGAGAAGTTGGTATTTCGCCTTCTAACTCCATAGATGGAAACAGCTGGTGTCGAGGAATCCGAGATGTGCGAGGAGATAACTCCAAAGGAATACCAGGAAGATCGTAAGGAATGTAAGGATGATAACGAGATATCACAACAGAATCGAATAACGGATTCGGCAGATGAATAACAAGCCTCTGCAGACTCTCAAGGGTCTGTATAGGATTATCAAGAGTATCAAGATCAAATTCTTGATGTGACCAGGAATCCGATGGAGGTGGACAAGAAGATATCGGTTGGATACTTGGAACAATCCCAAGTTTAAAACGTTGATCTTCAAGTGACTAAGAAAGCTTCGGATGAAACTCCTTGGGAGAACCCTTCAGTATCAAAAAATGAAATGTGAGATGAACTCAATAGTTTAGCCACGATGACCTCCTCAAGAGCAGAAAAGGAAAGGAAATTCGTTGAGGGCTTATTAACAATCTTAAAAATTAATAGGGAAATACCCAATATTGGTCCAAGAAGCAATTGCATGGGTTGCACATGTTTATCATAGGCAATTATTTTTAGAAACAAAAACCTTTCCTTTTCATCTTAGTCGAGAAAAGGATGAAAAGGTGACTCTAGTCACTTTCAATGGTTTAGAGAGCTTGAAAGGACAAGTACTCGATATTTTCAAATTTAAAGAGACAGAAAAGATCGAAATGACCACTCAGGTAATTCTAGGCAAAAAAGAGTACCAAGTAACCATGAACTGAAATATACACCTCAGCAAATAAATTTACCAAGGACTTGACCTACGTGCAGTCTATCTCCCCGAATACTATGTTCAATGTATCACGTTTACAGGGCGGCGGACTTGGCTTCCTATGGATAAAGGTTTGCAGCCTATGGGGGTCTCCCTTTATATACTAGACGGTACGAGGAACACAAGTTCGTGCTAGCATTGTCTAATGCAAAAGCGAACGCCAGATGCTAAGTTTTATAAACACTGGAACACGTCTCTAGCCTAGACCACTAAATTTGAATGTTAATGTTTCAAATGCTCCTTATATTAATTAATAAATTTTAAAGTTGATCTTGAAATTATGTTTCTATTTCAAGGCCTTAACGATGTTACCTGTTCCTAAAATGCAACTAGATGACGAAATTGAAATCCTTCAATTCGATGAAAGCTACCTATGTAGGGAAGAGAAACACCTGAATCATGCATCAAACAAGCAAAAATGCATCAATGACAATTTTAAAATGCTAAATGCAAAGCATGAAATCTAATCTTTCATATCATAACCAAATGCAAATGCCAAAACAAAAACCTTAAAGAAAACTACCTTGAGATATAATGATGATTTTTTTTCTTTTCACTTTAGTGCAATCAATGTAATTTAGTGCAAAAAAGTAAAAGAGAATACAAGAAAGCCAACAAACATGAAAATCTCGAATGCAACAAAAAATGCTTCGAAAAATACTTAAAACATAAGCACTTTCGCTTTCGCTTTTCGAAACACAAACTCAAAGCAAACACTTCCATTCAATTCAAAAGAGACAATCAATTTGTAATCTATTGTTTGTCAAATAGAACTTAAGCGACTTTCACAGTGTCTACTCAATCTGACATTAATGAAAACAACTTAAGACTCAAGAACCAAAAGTGATTTGCAAAGGACGCCCAAACACACAAAAGACTCTTTAACACAGGTAATTGATCTCTGATGAGAAGACCAACGAGTGGATGAAGGATGACCTAGAAACCCTAAAAGGCTAATCAAACTTCAAACACACTTAAACCAAGTTAAGAGGTGATTGCAATCAGACAAGAAAAGAGTCAACTAAAATCACACTGGTAAATCATTGGGAGAAGGCAAAAAGAACTGAAAACAAGAAGACAAACCCTAAATTTCTTTAACTTCTGCTATCATCGCACATGTTAAGAGAAAATTAGTGATCATCACTACTATAATCAACACATTCACAATACCATCATGACTTTCACGGCCAAAAACGCGATGGGCAAGAAAAACAAAGAAAAAAAACAAAATATTCAAGAACAGTTCAAATCAACAACCTTCAAGCATCTACCAGAAAGTGAGACTGGCTACAGACAAACAATGAAGTCTGGGAATGGATGGTTGATCAAACTCGTCAAAATACAAGGTGAAGAATTGAAAGGAAAGGACCATAGGCTCCCTAGCAGAGTCGCCATTTTGTTGACAAGGTTAATCCTCTCTGCAGGCAGAGACGATCCCTCTAGCCCAATGAGTGGGTCTAGCAACTGAAGTGACAATCAACTAAACATCTTCCTATGTACAATTGAAAATAAGAACGAAAGAGATAGCCTACCTCGTTCTGATGCTATTATGATCTCCTTTGTTGAGGACCCTAAATCACTTGTGTCACGAGCTTGTTCCTACTTCTCTCAATGTTTATGTACCTACACAAGTGATCAAGACACAACAAGGCATGCCAAAACAAATAGAAAATCTAATAAGAACCTACTTAACTGATCAAGGAATGTCAAGCTAAATGACACATGAATATATGCATTTTGGGAAGATGAACCAGCAGATGTTTATTATTAGAAAATAAAGGGAAGCTTACAACCAAATCGTTGATGTTGATAGGCTCTCCTTGAGTGGTAATCCAAGTCCAAACCAAGAATTCTCTAAGCAATCCTTCTCCAAGTCAAATGAATAGCCTATAGGCACAATATTAGCATAAGGGTGAAAATAGACATAGACTTTCCCATTTTGGAATGGGAGAGGATGAATTTATAGGTTGGGAAATGGAGTTAGGAGCTCTCCAAAGATAGGATTAGGCCCTCATCTCAAGGAGGTAGCTCATAGGGATAAGACCAAGAGGCCAATTTGGGAGGATTTTACCTGATCTATGTCAAACAACCTCTAGCTCGTCGCTCCGGAAGCTTCTAGATCATGAAGCTTCTCATCCTCTGTGGGAAAATTACCTCTTTGGGATCATCGCAGGTATGCAAGGGAATAGAGCGATGCCATCACTGGTCAAGTACAATGCAACATGTGACCACCGTTATTTTAAGCCTCATAAGAGCAATGATTCCCAATTTAGGGTTTTTAGAGTTATTTATTCAGGGAAAGCTCAAGGCATTTTCCAATCAATGTCTTAGGAGGGATCCAAACTGCATACATGAATGAGTACACTACATAATGGTCATGTTTGGGGCACTTCGGGGTATGTCACAGGGAAGTGCAGGAGGCATGACAAAATACCGTGTAACACTCCACAAGATTTCGAAGTTTATGCTCCTTTGATCAAGTTGGCTCTACCCCAAGAGACACTTATTTGAACCCATTAAAGTGTGTATAAATAGGTTATTTGACCCCTATCCAAAGGGAAATTCGGATCACATCCAAAACAAGTATATTTTTATTCTCTAGTGAAGGAATACGAGAAAAAAGTTCGAAGAAAGAGAATACAAATCAGCCAAAGTTCCAAGTGAGGAAGACTTTTGCACGTGTGAATATGGCCTCTTCCCTCATCGCATGTGTGACTGCAAGAGGTCCAAATTTTTCTGTGGTGAAGTCTGAGGTTAGTCTGAGATTTTCTATGGGAGAGACAGGCCAACATTTGGCCCATATTGCATACCTTTGACCGAGTTTTGTGGAGGGTTCAATTGGATTCATGGCAGATTTTTGACATTGTCATATTGTTGGTCATTTTGTCTATGATTTTTAACTTAATGGCTATTTTATTGAATTGACTCTATAAGGAAATTAGTGTTGGGGTTTCCCCCCATGTGGGTTTTCCTAAGGTAAACTTTTGTCTTCTTGTGTGCAGTTGCTGAGAAAACTAAGACAAACTGAATTAGGATTTATTTATTTGTTTTCTCTTATTACATTGAAAATTCTTGTGATATAGATTATTCCATCTTCATTATTAGTATGTTGTGTTTATTATCATCAATACAATGCCAATAAATAAGATCACAATGCAAACAAAGACACCAGAAATAGGCATCAAGCTAGGGAAAAACATCCAAAGGGGAAAACCCAGAAATTATCTCTTCTTATAGAATTTGACCAATGAATACTTCCAAGACCAATACCAAGCCAAAACACAAGTGGTAATCTAGATAGAAACCAAAACCAAAAAATTTGCAAAATATTTCTTGTGGAAACCCTAGTTCCTTTAAGGAACTCGCACGTGTGAGCTAAAGCGACACATATTTGCCTTCTACCTTTTCTCAACAAAATTTTTGCTCCTCTTATGCCTACGTTGGATCAGATTTCCTCTCCCCCTTTTCATTGGATTAGAGAAGATAAATTTCTTGAGTGTATGTGTTTCACAAAGGAGAATAGGATCCTCCTTCTATAGGCTTCTTAGGTGAGCGAGTTAGCCTCTCTAGGCTAACTTGATGTTGGTTTGTTGACTTATCACTAAGAGGCTTATAGACTTCACAAAATACATTAATATTTTTTCTTTACTATTACATAAGCCCTCCAAGGGCTAGTACATCATGACCTTTACCTTTGACTTGTCAACGAGACCCCTAGAGCACTCAATGGGTTCTTTGACCTAGGACCACAACAAGATGGGAAAGAAACCCATTTACAAAAATAATATTTTTATTTTACAAATAGTTTATTTTCTTTTTCTTTTTTACAAGTAAATCAATAATTTTATTAGACAAGTACATCATCAAGTCATGACCCAGTACAATAAATGAAGACCGAACCTAGTTACTTCTTCAAGACTCCCTCTTAACTAGGGAGGTATTCATCACTGGAAACATGTACAAGGATAGTACTTCCATTGGAACATTCTCATAAAAAGAGTTAGATTGGTAAGCCATCTTTACCATCAACATTATGATAAATGTACCATCATTTTCAACATAGCAAGGCCTTGACTAACAAGCCCTATCTCTCAATAGATCAGAGCACAATGGTGGGAGGATTTACGTGAGACACACACGACCTCTTTCTAACAGCCCTGGTGAAAATTCCATGTAATAAAATTTAATAAAAGAAAACTAGTAACCACAGAATATGGGACATTTATTCCAAGATAAATGTTGGGCAAAGAATCCTAGTGTGGGTGTTCATTTGGTTTATTATGGCTAAATAAATTGGCAAAAGAAATGGCTAAGGCATTTGGAAAGGCAAAGTGGCATTAATTGGCATTTTATTTATGAAAATAATGGAAATTTGGAGAAAATGAAGGTGAAAGGTCACAGGTTGCATGTGAGGAGGAAAATAAAGGAAAATGAAGGAAAATGAAGAAAATAGAGGCCTAATTGACAAAACAGCTTCTGAGGATCTGTTGTAGCTCATTCTGAAACAACTAAAATAGCAAAGATATTCAAGAAAGCTCCAGCACAAGTTTGAATTTTGGAAAATTTGATGGCACCTCATAATATTTTGCAACAACTCTACAAAGGGAATACATTTTTGTTTTTATGATAAAAGTCAAACTGTGGAGAAATGGCCATGATTTTGATATATTTTACTATTCCCCAGAGGGGCAGAAGTGTTAGTAAAAGCTAGATGTTGTTCAACATTTAGGCCTTGTAATAGATTGTATTGAACAAGAGAATAATTCTTCAATATAGAGAAGTAAATAGAAGGCTTTATGTTATAGATTTTCATAGATAATGATGAAAGTAGCCCCAAAGACAACTTTAAATTCTCCATCGAGGAGCAGAATATTTTTACCTCATTCTTCCCTAGAGAAGTGGAACTAAAGAGTTCCTCGGAGAATACGATGTTGGAAAATATGAGTTGAAAGATAACAAGGAGCATAATTTTAGTCTTGATGTACCCATCAATGTTAAAATGCAAACAAATACATAAGATATGTACCATGCCCCAGAAGAAATCAAGTTATTGCAGCACTGGAGTTCGAGGACACACTCTTTTCCAGGTTGCTTTCCTACTGTTGATAAACTTGATTCTTCCAATAGGAAGAAGATGAGCCAAGACAATGAGAATTCAGTATATTCAAAGGAGGTATGATTTAAAGTTGTTATGTATGTCAGCATTCTCAATAAATCAGTACAGACAATACAATTGGGGTTCATAGGGCCAATGAGAGTTCAGGGCACCGGTCTTCCTCTCTTGTTGAAACCTCCTTGAAAGCATTACTTTGATGTATCTACAAGTGACCGACCTGGCGGATGAACCCTTTAATGAGTATGGTATTTACAAATGATCTCAGTTTACTGAAACGATGAAAAATATAGACAGGGAAGATGAAGACATCAAACATTACATGAAAGGACATGATGATAAACGGGATTGTCCACTTCTCGAGTCTCGGCAACTAGAAGAAAAGAAAATGGACAAAGTAGATGAACTAGGTGTAACAGATTCAGGCAGGAAATTATGTGTTGGAAGGGATATCTCTGAAAACATATCAATGATAGGGGATCAACGGGCCTTATATCGAAAGTTATCCAATTCTAGGGAGCTAAAGAGTATACAAGGGAAGTTGCCAGATCTCATGGAGGGATGAATTGTACATGCTGGTGATTTGAGTAACAGATATGTAAATTCTCAGAGATCATGTGAAGAAATTGGACACATCTGGGTTACTGATAGATTCTCAGAATGAGGGAATTTCTTAAATTATGGGGAACAAAGGGGCATATGTGAGGAGTGTTTGAAATCTAGCAACCAAAGTAGTAGTAGAAGTCATGGTAATGTCTTGGATGCTAAGAAACTATAGAAATTCCCACTGTAGATCAACAGATTATGCAATAGACTAAAGAAAAATACAAGATCTACTTCTACAACAAACTTTGTGGAAGCTTAATCAATTGAGAAAGATCAATGAGAACACATATAACTGAGAATGAGAAATCAATCACACATAACACAGAAGAAATAACCCGAGGAAAGCATCAGCCTAAAACCCCAATATTTGTATTATCATACAAGTGGAAATATGTTCAGTATTACAAAAAAAATCAGCTCACAAGCTATCCTGCTCTCTCTGCAATCAAACAATGTTGCTCATAGACAATCAAAGGCTCTCACAACCTTCTCCTCTACCTTCCAAGCCTCCTATTTCCTTGTGCAGATTTTCTTGGGGTCCAGTGCTTCCACTTGTGTGAATTCCCACCTCACACTGCTCACTTGGCTCAGAAATAACTGCACAAACCTGAAGGAGATAAATCCTTCTCCATGGATGAGCTTCCTTTAAAGGAAAAATCCATCCAACTGATAGTACATTGTCCCTCCTCTGATCTCAACTGGGTCTATGTCTGAACTGACATGCATGAGTTATATATGAGAGAATCATCAGTTATCTGAAGTGCAGTAGTTACATGCATGCAAGCATTAACTAACTGAACTCACATTAATTTAAACAAACTATTTAAATCAATCTAACTGGACTTGACTCAGTTAACTGAGCAAACTAATTACAACTCAAATAGAACTCATCCTTATCTATTTAACTGATGGATAAATTCCTCACTTAATGGAGAAACTGTTGCATGTCCTCACATAGACTTCATGTTTGATTTTTCACAACTAATTAACTCATGGTGAATTAATTAATTAATTTTCAAATAGCTGTTAAGTTCAAATTCGAATTTTACTTCACTATTTTAGTTCAGGTACTAACTAAAATAGGAATCTATCCCGAACTGCTAAAAATAGCAATGTTATTTTTAGCACTTCCATTTTTCATTCCTTGTTGCTCAATCCAGCACTGGTACCCAAACTGCTATTTATAGCACTTCTATTTTTAGCATTTCTTGTTACTATTTTCAACACTCCCTCTCAACAAGAAAGACATTCAACTCGAACCTGATCCTGTACCTTTGGAATGTTCTCCATGCAACACTTCTACCAAGTGTGGTTGCTCCGACAACTCTAGAAACAAAAAAAACTCCCCACTAACATCTTTGTTGGGCTAGAAACATACTCTGCTCCTGAAACGCTACCTACTGCTAACAAGTGCTCCCTCTATGACCTCTGAGCTGCTGCAACACTCCATGCATCTCGCACTATTGCACACCTCTCTGTGCCATCCTGCACTAGTGCAACACTCTTGTGCCTCTCGCATTGTTGTAGCCTGCTAGTTCTACATAGTCCTGGGACTCCTGCACTGTAGTTCTCTCTGTCGCTCCATCCGCATCTTTCTATACCCACTCATTCAGTCCTGCTACTCCTCGTCAGGGCTCCCATAGCAAGGTCTAATCAAAGAGTTTGGGTACCTCAATGATCCTGCCCCCATTCCAGCCTTCTTGGGACTGTCACTCCATATCGCCCCACCTCCTACCTGGAGGTATGGATTCATGTGATCCCTTTGCCCACCTGGCTCGAAACTTCCCCCTACTGGAGGTCTCTGCATGAGTATATGTCTCTACTTGATCTCCTCTCAACTTCTCTAGTTGTGGCTGATCCACAACCTCCTGAAGCTGCTTCACCAATTGTGGTGCCTCCACAATCGTCTCAGACTTCTTCTGGCACTGCATGTTGAGAGGTAATGTACTCTTCCTCTCAACCGCCAAGTATATAACCTTTGCCCTGTTCATCAAGGCTTTGCATGCATCTTGAACCTGAAGAGCATATAGGTGTTTGGCTAGCACACCAATCTGTTTCATCTGTCCTGTCGTCACGAAATTTTCGGGAAAAAGAGTTGATTTTAAATCAGCGATATCTCCCTCATTTGAACTCTAATTCAACTATTTTTTTTCTTGAACTTGGGCATTTTTTCACAAGGAATCCAGATCTGATATTTTTTTCTAAAACTTTTGCACAAAAATTTTCAGATATGCTCTGCCAAATCGCGACCCAATTTTTTTTTAATTTGATTTCTCTTCTTCGTATACTGTTCACAGCTCTAATCACCTTTGCTCTGATACCATGTAGAAATTCCCACTGTAGATCAACAGATTATGTAATAGACTAAACCAAAATACAAGATCTACTTCTACAACAAACTTTGCGGAAGCTTAATCAATTGAGCAAGATCAGTGAGAACACATATAACTGAGAATGAGAAATCAATCACACATAACACAGAAGAAATAACTCAGGGAAAGTCTCAGTGTAAAACCCCAATCTCATACAAATGGAAATATGTTCAGTATTACAAAAAGAATCATCTCACAAGCTATCCTGCTCTCTCTGCAATCAAACAATGCTGCTCATAGACAGTCAAAGGCTCTCATAACCTTATCATCTACCCTCCAAGCCTCCTATTTCCTTGTGCAGTTTTTCCTGGGGTCTAGTGCTTCCACTTGTGTGAATTCTCACCTCACACTGCTCACTTGGCTCAGAAATAACTGCACAAACTTAAAGGAGATAAATCCTTCTCCATGGATGAGCTTCCTTTACAAGAAAAATCCATCCAACTGATAGTACATTGTCCCTCCTCTGATCTCAACTGGGTCTCTATCTGAACTGACATGCATGAGTTATTTATGAGAGAATCATCAGTATCTAATGTGCAGTAGTTACATGCATGCAAGCATTAACGAACTGAACTCACATTCATTTAAACAAACAATTTAAATCAATCTAACTGGACTTGACTCAGTTAACTGAGCCAACTAATTACAACTCAAATTAGAACTCATCCTTATCTCTTTAACTAATGGATAAATTCCTCAATTAATGGAGAAACTGTTGCATGTCCTCACATAGACTTCATGTTTGATTTTTCACAACTAATTCACTTATGGTGAATTAATTTATTTATTTTCAAACAGCTATTAAGTTCAAATTCGAATTTTACTTTACTATTTTAGTTCAGGGACTAACTAAAATAGGAATCTATCCCGAACTCCTAAAAATAGCAATGCTATTTTTAACACCATTGCTATTTTTAGCACTTCCAATTTTCATTCCCTATTGCTTAATCTAGCACTGGTACCCAAACTGCTATTTATAGCAATTATATTTTTAGCAATTTTTATTTTGAGCATTTCTTGTTGCTATTTTCAACAGAAACAGCATAGCATGTTTGGAGAGCTATTTCGTTCTGACAGTCAAAAGAGCATACCAGCAAAGCTCTCAAGTTTCAGGGATCAACGTGGAAAACTATGAGACAATTGCCTATGGAAATTGAGTTAGATGGGGAGTTTTAATTACATTCTATATTTTCTTGTCCAGTAACACAAGATCAAAGGGCTGAAGAAAATCCTCCAATGATTTATGCAATGTGGTCATGCGCTTTGCAAGTTGTCTATAGTAAAACTTTCAAAAGGTAGGGCGACTCTCAAACCAGTTTTATAGGCATGTTAAGGCTATCAACCTATTTTCAAGAGTTTGTTTTATCAAAATAATTGGACCTCAGATTCAATCTTAAAGTTAGAAGTCGAAGTATTGATTTAACTAATTGATAACATCACCGCGAAGTGAAAGAGGAGCCTATAATCAACGTGGAATATATATATATAAATGCATCTTATATGCATCATTCTCTCATGGGTGGAGGCCTGACATATAAATAAAAATACAAGCAAGAAGTAAAGCCCCAGTGTTGCGTGTGCCACTATATTGGAATGCAGTGCATGAAAATGTTTTTGAAAAAGAATATGTGTTGTGTTGCGTGATGAGATGGTTTATAAAGGAGTTGTCTATAATGCGACTTTTTGGAGATTCCGGTGACGGAATCCGGCGGAAGAAATTGAGGTTAAATCTTGATTTGTTGCAGTTAAAATGGTTTTTCAACTGCATATTTGGATTCAGCACCCTGAAAAACCCCTGGGACGCTTTGATTGTGCAGAAACTAGCTATCAAACATGTGATTCCAATAAATTACTGCCGGATTTTGACCGGAAAAACCCACCAGAAAAGCTTCCAAAAAATCTCATTATAGACAACTGCGTTTCTAAATATTGTTCCCCTCCAAACGATTGTTCCATATATGGACCATAGGGAACAACAAACACTACACTTATTGTCTGGCACCTTATTCATCATACACGTCGATCACAGGTGGTCAACTTCGTCCTCACTAGCTAGAAGGTTTTCAGTGGATGCTTTCTTTCACAAATATTTGAATGGGATTCTCATTATTGAAATGAGATTGGGCAAGATGATTCAGACAATGACACTGCTTTCCTACTTGATGGAGAATAAGGGTGTGTCTAGTTCACATATGATTATTGCCCCAAAAGCTTTTATATGATGGCCGTTTGGATGAAGTAAGGCAATGAGACAAGAATTTGGAAAAGATGGTAAATTTAAATCGCTAATTACTCATTATGACCTCATCATACAGGACAAAGCATATTTGAAAATGATACACTGGTTTTACATGAGGGGCACTGCTTAGAAAAACCAAACCATGAGTGTGCTCTTGCACAGACTTTAGTAACGGGGTATTATGTTCACCAGATGCTCTTGCTTACTAGTACCCCAATTTCAAAACAGTCTTCAGGAACTGTCGGCTCTACTTAACTTCTTTCTTCCGAGCGTATTTAACTCAATCCAAAATTTTGAGGAATGGTTCAATGTACCATTAGCTGATCGCGGTGAGGTTTCTCTTACAGAATAGGACGATATATTTGTTATCTGTCGACTACATCATGTTAAAAGACCATTTCTACTAAAAAAATGAGACGGAGATATACTTCTCATTAAGTTACAGCCTACACATCACAAGCCTAGTAGGATGACTCACGTTGCTCGTAGGTGTACTAAAAGGGTAGGAAATGCTTCAGATGCAGCACTTGCAATACAGACTTTGATGTCGTTGAAATGAATGTATAGAAAAAAACCTCTTATTTTGTTGAATGGATATTCCAAACAATGTAAAATCCAGCGTTTGTGACATTCCTCCCACATGATTGACAGTGACATCTATTTTTATAGGAAATTTCACCTATATTCAATAGATGGAGAATTCCCAAGTAAATTTTGATGTAACCCAAACCTTTTATACATGTAACAAGGATCAAGTCTTTGCTAATCAGATGGGGGATCACATTAGCATTGAACCAGAAATGTCATATTTTATACAGAAGGTAGAGAACCTTCCACATATTTCTGGGATTGTGAACTCAGTATCTATTTGCAACTCAGTTGAAAATATCTTCAATGGGGATGATAAGGAAGATTATAGTAGTGAAGATTGTCAGGTAAGCGCAGTGAAGGATAAGGAGAAATCAGAAATTGAGACACCGGGAAACAATACATTTGTATAATCCATTACAGATGAGGGTTACAAGGAAGACTCTAAACAACAGGTTGTTGGACAAAATGGGTCTCCAAAAATATTTTTCATCGATGGTTCGCACTTCCTTTCTCCAGATCCAACGGCACTCTGGTGGCACAAATTGCATGATGTTTATACAAAAGTTATCCCCCGTAGGCAGTTTTCTCAAACCTCCTTTTAAAAAAAAATTGATGGCTATTAATTGTTTAGGGGGGTCTCTCCTCATCTCAAGAAACCACCAAAGGTACCCCGTAAGCAGTTTCTCGTTTTTATAAATGACATATGCATGACAATGATTGGGATCCACGGTGACATCCATCCTCCAGCTCACAGACTTGGGCTTTCATGCAATCTTAATGGATTCTAACACAAGCGTCATTTCATATTAAAGAATTTGGATCATATGAAATATTGTATATGTTTTATGTATATAATATTTATAAAAAAAATTGTAATTTACATAATTTGTTTTAATGGTAAATCTTCTTTAAAAGAGAGGGTAGTTTGATAATTGTTCCCAAAGTTAGTTTTTGGAACTGATTAAGATATTTTAGTTAGGCTAGGCAATTGAATAAAATGGCAGAAATGAGATGGGGAAAGGGTTCATGCCACAGTCATCCAGGACTGGCAATGTAAACAAAACACACTCTCTGAAATCTGAAGAAGAAATTGTAGTTTGATTCCAGTATTGAGAATCTACCGTGATTGTATTTCCCTTGAGTTTCAGCATTCACATTTATGTATTTTCCTCTCTTGGATATTGTAGTTTGATTCCAGTATTGAGAATCTACCGTGATTGTATTTCCCTTGAGTTTCAGCATTCACATTTATGTATTTTCCTCTCTTGGATATTGTAGTTTGATTCCAGTATTGAGAATCTACCGTGATTGTATTTCCCTTGAGTTTCAGCATTCACATTTATGTATTTTCCTCTCTTGGATAGTGTAAGATGCATCTGGTACTTTAGTTTTGTTTTTATGAATTTACGTAAATGTACTCATTGTTAATTGCCTATGCCAAAATTTTGTCTCCTCCATTTTCTGCTTTACACCTCCACCCTGCAACTCTCACAGCCTCTTTGTCCATTCTTTTTTGGAATGCTATGGTTTCAGAATTAGAAGCTTTGCTTACAAGTCCTCATGGCTTGTACTTCTAGCCACTGAATTTATTTTTTTTAATTAATCTCAAAATGTCTCGGGCACTAGTTCACCCACAACTAGGAATTGTCTCATGTGGTACAACATTTTTTGTCACCGTTGCCAATGAATAGAGATACGAAGCTATTTTTCCTTCGGTTTTATAAAGTTTGAAGTTGATTCTTGGAGGATGACAAGTCTCAACAGTTGGTTGTATATTTTCACCTGTGATCTTCACTTAGGGGTTTCCTTTTCTAGGTTTTTAAGATGGAAATATCTACATTCCATTTTAACAAGTTTATTCCAGCAAAAGAGAAATTAATTGAATTACAGACAAACCCTCAAAACTCTTACATTATATATTTTTCTAGTGCTCCTATGTGTGATGTTTATTCTTCAGATGAGGGTTTTGATACCTCAGTAGATTCTCCAATTTATGACACCTATAGTTCGGAAGATGAAGACTTTGTTGCAGATTTCCAAGAAGATTTGCTTGCTGGAAAATGGCAAGAAAATGTCATGCAGCAACCAATTCAGGAAGAGCCCAGAGGTGAAGAGCTTAACAATGTTTGTGGCCACCCTGTCCAAAGAGATATATGTCAGCAAATTATTCAAGAATATGAGGCAGTTAATTTTCGCTCGTTAATTTTATGACCTAGTAGATGTCTACATGACAACATTATTTGGTTAGCAGCAAATGTTATTTTTGGGGTATGTATCGAGTTTTCTGTTTGAGGATTTTTCATGGTGCATACTTGTTTTGATTTTTAATTTTCAGAAAAACAGAGGCATTAGGTCCAACACTCAAATGCTAGCTTGGTACCATTGAAGTGGATTTTACTTGAGATAATACAACCTTGTTTATAATCAGAAACTATACATAAATAAGCTCAATCAATGAGCATTTTATTTTTTTTAGTTGAAGTTCTTCAATTCAATTTTTGCTAAAGGTTTTTAGAGGTTTCAGTTTTTCCAAATTTCATGATTTCATCATTCTCGACTCCATGCCCAACTAAGGCCACTGATATACATTTCTTAGCACTTTGCACGCAAAGTGTTGTCCCAGATGTTGTAGCTCATTCTAGCACAACTAAAATATCAAAGATCTTCAAGAAAGTTTCAGCACAAGTTTAAATTTTGCAAAATTTGATGGCACCTGATAATATTTTCCAACAGCTCTACAAAGGGAAGACATTTTTGTTTTTATGATACAATTCAAATCACGGAGCAATGGCCATGATTTTGATATTTTACTATTCTCCAGAGGGTTAGAAGTGTCATTCAAAGCTGGATGTTGCTCACCATTTAGGCCTTGTAATAGATTGTAACTGTTATGCTCTTGACCTACTAGAAATTCCAGAATACCAAATATGCGAAGAAATACAACCCAAAACACAGAATAAAATAAGAAAAACAACTAGTATTTTATTATTCAGAGATAAAAGCAATGTTCACTTGTCGATTCGAGGGGACAACCTCTAGCAGAACAGAGTTTGATTACAAAATAAAACTCGATGATTATCCCCTTCTAACTAAGACTATTTATAGCTAAATGACCTTCAACAACCTAACAACTAGTGGTCCTTTGCATAACATAGGTTAACCACTTTATTTATTAATTATGGCCCATTTACAACTAACTCTGGTCTCTTTCTTAAATGCAAGTTAACCACTTACAAATATTAATACGGGCTTTATTGACTCTTTAACTAACTCTAACTATGACTTGACTCTATTGGGTTTATTACATAAATAAAGGGGTTAGGGTTGGACCCTAACATGCCCTCCCCCATCAAAAGAAGCCTTGTCCTCAAGGCTGAAGCTGTGGAAAAAACTGAAGAATAGTGGTTGGTTCCCAGGTTGCATCTTTTGGAGAGGTGTCTTTCCACTTGACTAGGACTTCCTTGATCGTGCGGCTGCGAAGATGTCTTTCATGAGTATCGAGGACCTGTTCAGGTTGGAGCCAGAGTGAACCTTCTTCATCCAATTTAGGTAGACTAGTTTGAATTCTGCAATTGTTCCCCACAACTTTCTTAAGGCATGATACATGGAATACTGGATGCATTTTTGAAGTTGGTGGCAAGGCCAGCTTGTAGGCCACTGCTCCAATGCGCTAAAGTATTTGGTAAGGTCCGTAGAATTTTGGAGCTAATTTCTAGCATCCCTTTTCTTTGAGCGATGTTTGCTTATATGGTTGCAGCCGCAGGAATACCTGATCCCCTTTTTGAAATGTGCGCTTTGAACGATACTGATCTTCCTGTTGCTTCATTCGATTCCAAGCTTGATGGAGATTATCTTTGAGATGAGCTAGCATGGCGGCACGATTCTGTAGGAGTTGATCAACTGCTTGCACCTTAGAGCATCTAGGGATATAAGAAATAGGTGAAGGTGGGAGTTGGTCATACACTACTTCATATGGAGTCATCTTGGTGGCTTCATGATAGTTAGTATTATACCACCATTCAGTTAAAGGTAGCCACTGTACCCATTAATGTTGCTTTTATGAAGTGAAGCACCTAAGATATGTCTCCAAACATTTGTTGACTGCTTCAGTTTGACCATCAGTTTGGGGACGATAGGAAGTACTTAGTTGGAGTTGGGTGCCTTGTAGCTTGAAAAGTTCTTGCCAAAATCTACTGGTGAAATTCGGGTCATGATCAGACACAATGGAATTTGGCATGCCATGCAGTTTGAAAATCTGGTCTATGAAATCTTGAGCCACCAAAGTGGGGGTAAATGGGTGGGGTAGAGCACAAAAATGAGCATATTTAGAAAATTTGTCCACAACCACCATGATGACTGATTTGTTTCCCAACTTCGGGAGACTAGTAATGAAATCCATAGAAACATCTGTCCAAACAGAGGCAGGGATTGGAAATGGTTGTAAGGTTCCTAGTAACTTGATTGTTTCTCCTTTGTGGCGTTGACACACATCACATTCAGCTACAAAAGTAAGAATGTCATTTTTCATGCCCGTCCAAAAGAAATAACGACGAGTGCGAGCATAAGTCTTCTAAAATCCTGCATGCCCTGCAGTGGGAGATGAGTGCAACTCTGCCAAAATGCGAGTTTTGAGGGTGGATGTCGGTGATATAACTACTCGATCCTTGTAGCAAAGAATATCATCCTTCCAAGAGTAGCCAACTAAGGAATTAGGATCTTCTCTCAAGTTATTAATGAGTTGGGAGAGAGAGGGGTATGAAAACCATTCCTTGTGGGCTTCTTCAATCCAATCTGATATGGGAAGAGAGATTGATATCATGGTGCTTTCATCCTCAAATTGGCGTGATAAAGCATCCGCTACTACATTGTCATGATCTTTCTTGTAAATTATCTCATAATCATATCCCAACATTTTGGCTAGCCATTTATTTTGTTGTGGCAAGGATAGACGTTGCTCCAAAAAATATTTGAGGCTTTGATGGTCTGTGCGGATTTGGAACCGTCGCCCCAATAAGTATGGTCACGAGGTATCTACTACGTGTAAAATGGCCATCATATCTTTTTCATAGGTAGATTTTCCCAGATGTTTCCCACTCAGTTGTTAGCTGATGAAATCCAAGGGTCGGCCTTCCTGCATTAAGACAACACCAATACCAGTACCTGAAGCATCACATTCAATAACAAAAGATTTGGTGAATGCAGGTAGTGCCAGTACTAGAGTGGAACACGTGGCCTGTTTGAGAGCCACAAATGCCTGTTGTGCTGCATCAGTCTAGAGGAATGAATTTTTCTTGATAAGGTTAGTGAGGGGCCTAGCAATGTGACCATAATTACAGACAAATTTGTGATAGTAGCCGATGAGACCCAAGAATCCCCTCAAACTCTTCAAGGTTTTTGGTTGGGGCCAATCTTGCATTGTCTGTATCTTTTTGGGATCAACCCTGACACCTTCACGACCCACAATGTGTCCAAAATACTCGACTTCTTCCACGCCAAAAGAGAACTTGGACAATTTGACAAATAATTTTTTATTCCGAATCAGTTGTAAGATCAAGTCCACATGTTGAAGATGGTTTTCCAAGGTTAGGTTGTAGATGAGAATGTCATCAAAGAAAACAAGGACAAATTTATATATATATATATATATATATATATATATATATATATATATGGTTTCAGGAGGTGATTCATGAGGCTTTGAAAAGTAGATGGGGCATTACAGAGACCAAATGGCATGACCAAGAATTCATAATGGCCTTCACGAGTTCGGAAAGCAGACTTCGAAATGTCTACTTCTTTCATGCGTATTTGGCGATAGCCATAGAGAAGATCTAACTTAGTAAAGAATTGAGCACCATGTAATTTCATCAAGCATATCATCAACAACTGGAATAGGAGCCCCAAGAGTTAGCTCAATCGGTCAAATCAAGTGCCTTGCCAATGGGAGGTCACAGGGTCGAATCCCGAAAGCTCTTGGGGTTAGGTCAGTAAATAGGCCGAGGGGTGTTGATGCCTTCGGGTGCGTCCACTCAGTGTTGAACAACCCTGGATGTAGCGGCTACCCATTGACCCGAGTATCCGTGAACCAGAAAGTGAAAAAAAAACCAACCGGAATAGGGAATTTGTCTTTGACAGTGAGCTTGTTGAGGGCCCGAAAGTCTGGATACATGCGCATTCCCCATCTTTCTTGAGCACCATGACCACTGGTGATGAATAAGGACTGATGTTAGGATGAATAACACCAACTTCAAGGAGTTCCTTGATGTTTTTTTCAATTTAATTCTTTTGGTCAAAAGGATATCGATATGGGTACACCTGTGGCAGCTGTGCCCCTGGGACCAAAGTGATTCTATGATCATGTTCTCCTCTAGAAGGTGGAATCTCTTTAGGTTTTTCAAATACCTGCCGGTAGCGGTTTAAGACCTGTTTCATCTCAGGATGAATATGAAGAGTAGTGGATTCTATGGCCTAGATGGCATTAAACTAGGCGATGGAAATGACTCCGTGATGTCCCTTTTTCAACAAATTTTTCATTCGATGTGAGTTGATGATAGAAGGAGCACCTGCATGGAATCCATGGATTGTATGAATGTGGTCATTCTGCTTAAAGCTCATATATAACTCCTGGAAATCCATTGTGATTGGGCCTAGTGTGCGAAGCCATTCAACACCCAAGACAATGTCACAACCACCCATGTTAATTACAAACATGTGGGTCTTTAGGTGGTAGTCTCCCATCTGAAGTTTAATATTTTTGCAGCAGCCTTCACATTTCATTGTCCCCCCATCATAAATAAGGACCTGGAAATTAGAGATCGCCCTTACAAGACAACGAACAGCTTCGGTGACTCGCTTATGGATAAAGTTATGAGTGATGCCACTATTAATCAATACTACTACAGGGCGATTTTAAGAAAGGCTCTGATTTTGAGAGTTTGGGGCGCAAAAATGCCCACCAAAGCATGTAGCGAGATAACCGGTTCATGTGGCGTAGCTGTGAGATTATTGTCCTATTGGGTTTCCTCAACTTCGTCCTCTGGATCCCCAAGGGATGGGGCTTCCTCAGATGAGTTGTGATCAGTAACATCAATTTGAAATAATTTTGGTTCCTTGCATTTATGCCCTGGGGAGTATTTGTCATCACAGTAGTAGCAAAATCCTTATTTTCTTCTTTCATCCATTTCTGCTGGAGACACCTTTTGAACCTTAAGTGTTTAGGTAGGGCCTTGAGCCTAGGTGGAACACCGCTTAGCTATGAAATTTGGACGAGTAGACTAGGCAGCTAAAGCACGTTCCACTTCGATAGCCTTTGTGCAAGAGTCTATCCATGTAGGTGGGTGGTGCATCTAGACATGTGCTTGGATGGCTTCTTTGAGACCACTTATGAAACATTCCAAGTAGAATTCATCTCCTAGACCTTCTGTTCGGATGGCCAATGTCTCAAAGGCTGCAATGTATTCTTTTATTGTGTCTATCTGTCGGAGCTTAGTAAGACAACCCAAAAAATTATATTCTCTGTCAAAGCAGTCACAAAGGGATTTTGAGAACACCTGCCAAGTTATGTTCCCAGGATAGCATTTCACATGCCACTGCCACCATTGTCATCTCTCTTGGTCCAGGTAAAGGGCTCCCACACGTAGTTTAGTTGGATCGTTACGTATATCATTTAGAATGAAATATTGTTCCATTTGTTCTACCCATAATGGCAAATTAGAGCCATCAAATTTATACATGTCCAGCTTGGGTGGTCGAGGGTGGGAATGTTGGTGATTTCCATGGAAGTGAATATGATGGCTAGATTCTCCTTCAAGGTGTTCATCAATACTATGTGCCTCCTGATGCAACCCCAGCGTGCTCTTAGTGATGTTTTCAATGAATTGTGAAATTTTCTGCAGATCTTCCTGGAAAGTATCCAACCTTTTTTCAAGGCACTCGATCTTCTCATTGGCCATGACTTGAGCTCTGGTTTCTACCATACACAGATCTCAGTCACTTGATGTCACTTCAAAAAAAATTGGGACCGCCAGAAAATTGAAGCTAACAAGTGAATGGTACCACTGCGATCAACTCGTCGTCCTAAATCTTATGGGCTAAGTCTCTTGTAAGCGTCCCAGGATCAATATTGTAGTGGCCAAATTCCAGAAAACTTGATCTTGCCCAATGTCCTGCGAAAATCGGGCCTAGACTATAGTAGCCACAAGCCTCATTGCACAAAGGGTCAGATCGGCCTGCGAAACCCCAACGGTTGAATGTGAGTTGGACTATGGTGGCAGAACCCCAACTAGTGGACCTGATTGGTGTGGCGGCAACAAAACCCCAACTGCTAGATCTTAATTGTACTGCAACGATAGAACCCCAACTGGTGGATCTGATTGTTGTGCCAGTGATAGAACCCCAACTACTAGATCTGAATTGTACTGCGCGGTAGAACCCCAACTAGTGGATCTAATCTGACAAATAAGATAATGGGCGATCTTCAGAGAGTAAAGGCAACTATGGTCACAAAGGAGTGTTAGGTGCTACAGATCGCAATATACATAAGGGTCCAACAATAGTACTCGGCCCAATATTTCAGGGCATTAACTAAGGAGGATCAATTATACCCTTACTCATACTACCCGACTACCCTATCGTGTGTGCGAGTAATCTCCCTGAGTGTCATTCTCAGTGTACTGTAGCAGCAAGACGAATGAAGGCTTATCTAAGGCGAGGTTTCAAGTGAGCCTAGGGGGCTTCCGATATAACCAGAGGGTACGTGGAAGTGCAGTCTGTGTGTGGTTTTGTCTAATGCACTACTACTCGAAGGGGTACCCACAGGGGTTACAAGGGAGTCCAACAAGTGTGACCACCTCTTATATTTCCTGTGTGCATGCCTCCCCAAATCCGCAAGTTTATGCGCTCGACGATAGATCTCGTGGTTTAAAGACATCGGAACACGTCTCTAGCCTAAAAAGAAACTTCTGCAAAAAATGGAGGTACCACCGGCCCTAGAAAGTGCTCTGATACCACTTGTTATGCTCTTGACCTGCAAGAAATTACAGAATACCAAATATGCGAAGAAATACAACCCAGAACACAGAATAAAATGAGAAAAATAGCCATTATTTTATTATTCAGAGATAAAAGCAATGTTCACTTGCCTCTTCGAGGGGGCAACCTCCAGCAAATAAGAGCTCGGTTACAAAATAAGACTCCATGGTATTTCCCTTCTAACTACGACTCTTTATAGCTAAATGACCTTCAACAACCTAACGACTAGTGGTCCTTTGCATAACATGGGTTAACCACTTTATTTATTAATTATGGCCCGTTTGCAACTAACTGTGGTCCCTTTCTTAAATGCGAGTTAACCATTTACAAATATTAATACAGGCTTTATTGACTCTTTAACTAACTCTAACTATGACTCGACCCTTTTGGGTTTATTACATAAATAAAGGGGTTAGGGTTGGACCCTAACAATAACGAACAAGAGAATAATGCTTCATTACAGAGAATTAAATAGAAGGCTTTATATTGCAGAGTTGCATAGATAATGATGAAATTAGCCCCGAAGACAACTTTAAAGGCTCCATCGAAGAGAAAAATATTTTTACGTCATTCTTCCCTAGATAAGTTGAACTAAAGAGTTCCTCGAAGAATATGATGTTCGAAAATATGAGTTGAAATATAGAAAGGAGCATAATTTTAGTCTTGTTGTACCCATCAATGTTAAAATGAAAAAAAAATACATGGGATATGTACCATGCCCTAGAAGAAATCAAGTTATTGTGACACTAGATTTTGAGGACACAATCTTTTCCAAGTTGTTTTCCTACTGTTGACAAACTTGACTCTTCCGATAGGAAGAAGATGAGCCAAGACAATGAGAATTTAGTATATTCAAAGGAGGTATGATTTAAAGTTATTATGTAAGTCAACATTCTCAAGAAGTCAATACAGACAATACAATTGGGGTTCAAAGGGCCAAGTAGAGTTCTGGGCACTGGTCTTCCTCTCTTGTTGACACCTCCTTGAAAGCAGGACTTTGATGTATCTACAAGTGACCGGCCTAGCAGGATGAACCATTTAATGAGTATGGTATTTACAGAGGATCTCAGTTTATTTAAACAGAGAAAAATATAGAGAGGGAAGATGAAGACATAAAAAATTACATGAAAGGACATGATGTTAAATGGGATTTTCCACTTCTCGAGTCTCGCTAGAATAAAAGCGAATGGACAAAGTAGATGAACTAGGTGTAATAGATTCAAGCAGGAAGGTCTATGTTGGAAGGGATATCTCTGAAAATATATCAATGATGGGGGATCAAGGGGCCTCATATCGGAGTCTATCGAATTCTAGGGAGTCAAAGAGTATGCAGGGGAAGTTTCTAGATATCATGGAGGGATGAATTGTACATGTTGGTGACTTGAGGAACATATATGTAAAGTCTCAGAGATCATGTGAAGAAAATGGACACATCTGGGCTGCTGATATATTCTCAGAATGAAAGGAAAATGCAAGGGAATCTCTTAAATTATGAGGAACAAAGGGGCATATGTGAGGAGTGTTTGAAATATGGAAACCAAAGCAAAGCAGCAATAACAGTCATGGTAATGTCTTGGATGCTAAGAAACATCATGGCATGTTTTGAGAGCTATTTCGTTCTGGCAGTCAAAAGAGCATACTCGCAAAGCTCTCAAGTTTTAGGGATCAATGTGGAAAACTATGAGACAATGACTTGTGGAAATTGAGTTAGAGAGGAATTTCAATTCCCTTCTTTATTTGCTTGTTCATTATCACAAGATCAAAGTGCTGAAGAAAATCCTCCAATGATTGATTCCATGTGGTCATGCGCTTTGCAAGTGCACTATAGTACAAATTTCAAAAGGCAGGGAAACTCTCAAACCAATTTTATAGGTACGTTAAGGCTCTCATCCTATTTTCAAGAGTTTGTTTTATCAAAATCATTGGACCTTGGATTCAATCTTAAAGTTAGAAGTCGAAGTATTGATTTAACTAATTGATAACATCACCGTGAAGTGAAAGAGGAGCCTATAATCAAGGTGGAATATATATATATATATATATAGTACTTAGAAAATTGGATGCACCCATATAAATACGTCATCCTCTCATGGGTGGAGACGTGACATATAAATAAAAATACGAGCAAGAAGTAAAGCCCCGGTGCTTAGTGTGCCACTATATTAGAATGTAGTGCATGAAAATGTTTTCGAATAAGAATATGTGTTGTGTTGCGTGATGAGATGGTTTCGAAAAATTGTTCCCCTCCAGAGGATTGCTCCACATATGAACCACAGGGGACAACAAACACTACACTTATTGTCTGGCACCTTATTCATCATACACGTCGATCACAGGTGGTGAACTTCATCCTCACTAGCTAGAAGGTTTTCAGTGGATGCTTTCTTTAACAACATTTTGAATGTGATTCTCGTTGTTGAAATGTGATTGGGAAATACAATTCAGACAATGACACTACTTGCCTACTTGATGGAGAATAAGGGTGTATCCGGCTCACATATGATTATTTCCCCAAAAGCTGTGTTGCCAAATTGGGCTCATGAATTCTCAATCTGGGCTCTAAGCATTGCAAGCGTTTTATATGATGGTCGTTTGGATGAAATAATGCAATGAGACAGGAATCTGGACAGGATGGTAAATTTAATGCACTAATTACTCATTATGATCTCATCATACAAGACAAAGCATATTTGAAAACGATATAGTGGTTTTACATGATTGTTGATGAGGGGTACTGCTTAGAAAAACCATGAGTGTGCTCTTGCACGGACTTTAGTAATAGGGTATTGTATTCGCCACAGGCTCTTGCTCACTGGTACCCCCTAATTCAAAATAGTCTTCAGGAATTGGCGGATCTACTAAAATTATTGCTTCCAAGCGTATTTAACTCAGTCACAAATTTTGAGGAATGGTTCAATGTACCATTTTCAGACCACGGTGAGGTTTCTCTAACAGAAGAAGAGGAACTATTTGTTTTCTGTCGACTACATCATGTCATACGACTATTTCTACTAAAATATGAGATGGATATATACGTTTCATTAATTGATAGCCTACACTTCCCAAGCCCAGTATGATGGCTCATGTTGCTCGTGTACTCAAAGGGGAGGAAACTCTTCGGATGTGTTATGCCAATTGCAACACTTACAATGCAGACTTTGATGGCAATGAAATGAATGTACATAACATAAACTCCTCCTCCTCTTTTGTTGAGTGGATTCCAAACAGTGTAAAATCCAGTGCATGTGACATTCCTTCCACAAGATTGACAATGTCATCTATTTTTATAGGCAAATCCACCTCTATTCAAGAGATGTTCAAGAGAATTCCAAAGTAAATACCAATGAAACCCGAAACTTTTGTATAGGTAACAAGGATCATGTCTTTGCTAATCAGATAGGGAATCACATTAGCATTGAATTAGAAATGTCAGATTTTATACAGAACGTAGAGCACCTTCCACATATTTCTGGGCCTGTGAATTCAGTAGGTATTTGCAACTCAGTTGAAAATATCTTCGATGGGGATGATAAGGAAGATTATATTACTGAATATTGTCAGGTAAGCGTAGTGAAGGATTAGGAGAAATTGGAAATTGAGACACCAGTAAAGATTACATTTGTATCATCCATTAAATATGAGGATTACAAGGAAGACTGTAATCAAAAAGTTGTTGGACAAAATGGGTCTCCTAATATATATTTCATGGATGGCTCACAATCCCTTGCTCCAGATCCAATGGCACTTTGGTGGCACAAATTGCACGCGATTTATAGAAAAGTGTGCCCGCGTAGGCAGTTTTCTCAAACCTCCTTTAAAAAAAAATCAATGGCTATTAATTGCTACGAGGGGACTCTCCTTGTCTCAAGAAACCACCAAAGGTGCCCCTATAAGCAGTTTCTAGTATTGATCAATGACATATGCATGAAAACAATTGGTACCCACGGTGACATCCATCCTCAAGTGAAGAGACTTGGGCTTGCATGCAATGTTAAAGGATTATAACGCAAACGTCATTTCATATTAGAGAATTTGGATCCTATGAAATATTATATATTTTTATGTATACAATTTTTTTTTTTTAAATTGTAATTTACATATTTTGTTTTTGTTTTTGTTTTAGTTGTAAATATTTTTTAAAAGAGAGGGTAGTGTGATATTTTTTCCCAAAATCTGTTTTTGGAACTGGTTCAGTTAGGCTAGGCAGCAGGATAAAAGAGCAAAAATTAGATGGGGAAAGGGTTGTGAATGCTATAGTCATCCATGATTGGAAATGTAAACAAAACACACTCTCTGAAATCTGAAGAAGAAATTGTAGTTTGATTCCAGCATTGGGAAGTTACAGTGATTGTCTTTCTCTTGAGTTTCAACATTCATATCTATGTATTTTCCTTTTTTGGATAGTGTAAGATGTAGTTGGTACTTCATTTTTGTTTTTGATCGTAACACCCTCCTCTCAGGTCTACCCAAGAAACCATGCCAACTGGGGTAAACATGAGATGAGAGGCTACTATGATTAGATTCAAACTCCTAGGTGACATTAAGGAATTGGACTCGATGAAACATCACACATAGTCATCCAACATCATCCACAGCACCTTCAAGAGACAAGTCAACCACTCAGACAGCCTGTCCCTGGGTCCTACTGTTATTTAAGAAACTTAGGACAGGGTAACACTCCCTAGACACTAACCAGGGGAGTTGGTATCAGGACGAACGCTCCCCAAACACTGGAAAGGTGCTTTATAACACTTCTCAGACACTGCCCAGGCGAGTTAGTCTCAAACTAACGCTCTGTTTTGCTAGCATTCCAGGATTTGAGCCACCTTTTTTGGCCTAGAGCCCGGGGCACTGCCCCGAATGGAATGATCACTTAGAATTAGTATGGATGCAAGGAAACAAGGATGCAAAAGTGATAAGATGAACAAGATCATAACCATACCCCTACTAGCCATGACAGGCATTTCGTCAAACATATCACCAACATGTAACCTACAAGTGTAAATAACATAATTGAGTGTAGGGATCTCATATTTATCTAAGAATCGCTATGAACCATCATTTCCTCATGTCTCTTGCTGCCTTTTCACTTATTAGTTCATAGATACAATATCCATTCAAATACAAGTAAAAACATGGTGAGAGCCAAACATAGTTGTTGCCATAAAATGTACATATAACCAACGTAATAAGAATAGAAATACAATGGACATATCAACCATCAAAATAAATCTATACATCAGTACATTTGCACATGAAAATCAAGGGAATGAATTTCTCATTAATAATTGTGATGAACCAACCGGTGATGGGACTACCACGTTCCACCTGACCATAGATTGGCTTAGCCAAGTCTCTCTTCAGTCAATCACCCTCGTGCCATATTCCAAGCATGAATGTGGGACTCAAAGAACACATCAAAAACACCAATAAATTTGGATGCCACCAGAGTTCTTCGCCTACACTGTGAGGAATTTGAGTGCCTCCTAATCTCTCAGGCTTTACGTGCATCCATAGTCTGATCCAAAGATCACTAGGCCCTACACTGAGACATACTCTCCAAGCTTTACCATGCATTCCATCCCAGAATCACTAGGCCCAACAAAGAGAAAATCCACCTCTTGGCTTTACCATATATCCTGCCATTCACCGGCAAGGATTCCTAGGCCCACCGAGGCACACAATCTGGATTTACCGCAACCCACAGTCTAGTTCAGGGGTTACTATGCCAGTGGCTTCGTGCATCCTCATTCTGGTTCAGGGACCATTACCACCATGTGTTTTTCAATTCGGAGATCCACCCCACTCAGATTCAAATCCAATCTGTCTATCCCCCACAAACTGCATGAGAGAACCCATCTCATCAAAGCTATCAAGAAATAGCAAGGCTAGGCTAAAAATATTGTCACACCTGGAAAAACCCATGCCATGGTAGAAAAGAAACACATGAAATTTCATGCATGCCAAATGTAGCAAGGAAAATACACATGTAATTTAATACATGCAATGAAGCCTGTTGTAGCTGCTTGATCATGCCTTTCCCTACTTGATCTTTGCTTCCTCTTGCCTTCTTTCCTTTCTTGCTCCAATGCCAAAGTGCTCCAAGAAAACTCTAAGTGTCCAAGAGTATGAGAAAGAGAGAGAATAATGAGAGAGATCCAAAGCTAAACTGATCAAGCCTTGCCCACTGATCCTCATAATCATTTTTATTTATGAGGCCTCTATTTTCTTCCTTTTCCATTATTTTCTTTCAATTTCCTCCTCACATGCAACATGTGACCTTTCACCTTCCTTTTCTCCTAATTTCCATTATTTTCATAAATAAATGTGCCAAAATACCTTTTTGCCTCTTTAATGCCTTAGCCATTTCCTTTTCCACTTTCCTTAGCCATAAACAACCAAATGAACGCACACGAGGATGTCTTGCCCACCATTCATCTTGGAATATGTGTCCCATCATCCGTGGTATTTATATATTTTTACATGGAATTTTCTCCAAGGTTGTTACAGAACCCTCCCCCTTGGGGGAACACTATCCTCGGTGTTTAATGACACCTATAACTAACATGACTATTGAAAACAAATCATACCGCCCATGGAGCTTTATAACACAGCTCGTTGTAGTATTTACAATGAATGAACCACTCAAAAGAAAAACATCATGACAACATGACTAGATAACAACCATACTGCATGTTGAAGCTTTATAACACAGCTCATTATGGTATTTACAATAACCACATATGCACATTTTCTCAATAAGTAAATAAAACAATATGATGTCTACATTTCCAATAAGGGAATCTAGAGGCTCACACCTCCACCCTCAAGGTAATAACAGGATCCACCTCCTTCCCAGGAAGACCAGAATCCACTGCACAGTCAAATCTGCATCCAATGTCCAGCGCTATAATCTCGCGCCAATTTTCCTCTCAGCAAATAGTTACCGACTCATTCTTCTAGGGCACACTCCCGATGTGCATTTGATTCCATCTGGTAATGCTAATGACCAAAACAAATCCACTTCGGCCTTGTCTTCTCTACAACACAGTCCCTCGGGTAATCTGGTTAATCCCTTCCATGCGGTCACTCACCTTCCAAGTTCCGCTGGCACTCCCATCCCAGGCATTCCATCCCTTGGCAAGGCTTCCTCGCATCAGAAGATACAAAAACCAAGGCATATCCCTACATCAACACATCATACCAGTCATAGCATGCTCATGTAAATCAATGTACATTATTGGGTACTAGTGTCCAATAACAGCCCTACTCCTAAATACTTTACCAGCATGTTGTTGCATGTTCCAATTTCTTTTTTTGTTGCTTCCAATTCTTGCAGTTGATTTCAACCACCTAACTAGGCATGTTCATGCTTCCTGTACCAAGAACATAACTTCCATTAGATTCAAAATAAATTGAAATAAATTCACATCATACCTCATTGGTAGCTTGTCAATAAGGTATTTGCAATCTTGTTCGCTTCCTGTCGCAACAAATCAAACTAGCATATTTGACCAAAACATGTATAAAAATATCACATTCCGTTAGCTCAAAAGATAACCATCAAAATCATAAATCACATGTAACCATCATAAACCATAATCATAGATCACATACCAGAATCATAGATCATAAATCAAAATCGTAGACCATAAATCGGAATCATAATTCACATGTAATCATCATATACCAGAATCATAAATCACATGCATAATAAAACTGAAATACAATACCAATACCTATCTTTCATCAATCCTTACTTCTACCTTGTTCTTTTGTATATACACTCGATCGATTGCCACACCTAGCAAACACCCAGTGCCTTCTCCTCTACCAGGTGCACATACGCATAGTGTGCATCACATACATACAACCACACCTTACACACAACACCATGCAATACATGCAACTACACCTAGTGTACAATGCATACACCTACAACCAATGTACAACACAGTGCATCCATCTATACTCGATGTGCAATACCAACCAATGCATGTACCTACACATAGTACAACACAACGAGTACATGGGTCGCAATACCACGACTACATGATGCACATACATAATACTGCATGCCCATAACACAGCGTGGATGACATGCACACAATATCATACATACACCAGTACCATATGTACAACAAGTACACAATACCACCGGTAAACCACACCACCTACACAACGTGTGCACGGCATCACATGTACATGGCACCACCTACACAACATGTACACAACGCCACATTTACAATGCACCACTTGTATAATGTGTACACAATACCACATGTATGACATATACGCGACACCACATGTACTCAGCGCCACGTGCACGACTGCACATAGCACCACATCCACACAGCGCCACTTTTACAACATGTACACAACACCACATGCACACAACACCACTTGTACAATCATGTACACTACACCATATGTACATAGCACCACATGTACAACATGCACGCAACACCACTTGTACATAGAAATGCATATCCAACATGTACATAGCATCATCCGTACACAGAACTGCATATCCAACATGCACAGAGCACCATATGCACACAAAATACCGCATATACATCATGAAGACATTACAATATGTATACAATACCCCATATGCAATATTTGCACAACCTTATTTGTACCATCATGTACTTATTACATAAATAGCATGTACACATGCTATGTATACATAACGCCATAAGTTCACACATCATAGATGCAACATGTACAACATATACAATGTATATACAACAATAGTACCACACATCCAAAACCACACTGTCCTTACCAAGAAACCTTGTTTCCTGTGTCTTATCCATGCTTATCCTAGCATGTCGCAAACCACACTGCTTTCACTTTGTTGATGTATCCTTCAACATTACCTGTCATAACACAAACATAAGAATAATACAAGTATACAATATCAATTCATATCCACATGATACTGACCTCGTATATTTGTCGTGACTACTCTTCCCAATTTATTCCTCGTAAGACCAGGAACCTCTTCATGTCGTTCTCCTACATAAGAAATCATTCCTCCACAAGAATGATCCTTGACAACCCTATCAAACAGTAACATAGAGACATAGATACATACATACATATATAAACATTAGCATAAAACAATCATGATCCTAACAGACAACGACATACATACATACATGTATACATATATAAACTTCAACATAATCATGATCATAAAATAATTACTAGATAACATAAGGTCTAGGTTAAGGGAACTTCCTTATTTATTCACAAGCATTGAGAGCAACAGTTCCCAACATAGCCAAAGCATATGACACCTTTGATCCATTTACTTTACCTTTTAATGTTACCTTTCTCGTGACTATACTACCACCGTCCATTTACCACAATGGACCCAATCAGTCCAACTGAGTGTCATAGTCTTACCTTCCACTGCGCTTACTCATGAACCAAGCTTCATCTAAATCTTACATTACCTTTCGGGTACCACATAGCTCTCCTCGAGTTCCATCAACTTTCCTCTTTCCCAACCAATTCCCAAGACTCAAAACAATAAAAGAGAAGACAAGAAAAAACCAAGAAGAAGACCAAGAAAACCCATAATGATATGACACTAAAACAAAGTGGCAAGGCCTTGCACCAAACATAAACAAAACCACAAATCAAGCTCAAAATACCAAAAGCATAAGATTGACACCATGACTCTAATCCCCATGGTTTCCAAGGAAAGCGCAACCTGAGCCATCTTCAAGATTTCATGGCAACCAGTCTTGCCAGGCAACTCCCTACATCATGCTGCCATAAACACATAACTGTCAATGTATAATTAAGCATAATAATACACCAGTTACCTCATCTTATTGTTCCAAGCACATTGATTGCAACTGAACACATCCACGCGATCTCTCTAGGGACTCTAATCCTTTAATAGATCCAGCTGTAGCTAAAGACTAGCTAATATACCTGTCAAGTACATTTTCATGAATATATCACATATCCACGTAATTTCAGACAAAATCAAGGTTAAGAAGACTTGCCCAATTCCTTTCTTTTACCTTCTTACCTTGTTGGAATCAAGGCTTACTATGTGTTGTCACACCACCCAACTGTTAGTTATATAGACACGTCAACTATTACCTTGTCATGCTAATACCAAGCATTTTACCCTGCAATTGCAGACACATGTCAACCACATGTTCCAAATATAAAAACAATCATATCTATGAATTTGAAATCAACCTTAGCAAGACTAAAAATCATGTCATAATCCATAGTTAACTCATAGTCATTAGTCATAATACTACAACTATCACCTACTATACTCAAGTACATATCAACTGTCTCAACACATATGTGTTAGTACATTCATCTTAAAACAATATCATTTGAACACATACTCATATTATGCAATTCATCAAACATTCAACCAGCTTGCAACATACCATGTTAAATAATTCAACTAGGCACCAAACACTCAAACACCAAATGGACGTCATAATCAAATAACCAAGTGCCAAATATACAACATAACAAAACTCATACCTTACTATATATCAGGGGAGGCTATCTTTTCCACACAATAAAGCTAGGTTTGCATGATACAACTTCACAACATATCAACTCAAACACAAATCATGATATCCATAGCAGTAACTAACTAGCATGTTCACATCATAAGATCATAAGCATTTGTCATTCATGCATAACAATCACATATGTATGATCAATGTATATTAGTACGACACCATATCACAAATATGTTGACTCATACCTGAATATCACAACCATAACAATCTGCATAGGTCAAACCAGGTTAACACAATACATATAACATCAAGATCTTCAATGAAATGAGCCTAACCATCATGCATATGACCAATCCAAATTACAATATCAAGATATCAATGAAGTAACCCTAATCATCAAGTTAATCATATAACAATAATCATCTATAGATCACGCTCATCAACAACATATAACCTAATCATCAGGTTATCTAATATAAAACAACAATAGCAATGCATACAACTACAGGTTACTATATTCTTGACTATCTTACTCATGTGCATATAACCACACTAGTCATCTAACATCTATCATGAATGTAAGCATAACATCAAATACATGTTCATAAACCTAATTTGTATAACCCTAATGCATATAATAATCCTTAACTTACATACCTGCATGTCAAACATACAATACATGTATGATGATATGCTCTTATCCCAAAGTCCAATGTTGCAACCTCATTATGATGATCTACATATCCAGCTCTAACTCAGCTAACACATTAGCATCATAACAACCAATAGCATCATGATGACCTAAATTGCATACAATGACTTCACGAGGCATGTTTTACCTACTATACATGCATAATCATAACCAAGACCATACATGCATAACAACTGCATATACACACATAAAAAATGAGTACCAAACCATATACACATCATTCCAACTAGAGTCTATTCATCAATGCATGAACATGTCAACTACACAAACCATGACCTCATGCATGACAACAACCATTACTCCATTCTACACATTGCCACATGCAACCAAAAATATGCATAAGCAATGCCAAATCAACTACACCTACGCATAAACGCATGTAGTCGAACATAAGCGATCAAATATTGTAATCAACCTACAAGATTGATACATATAATCCAAAATATTCAAGAATTTAACCTAACATACAAGGATGTAAGTAGACTACATGAATTCAACATGTAAGCGATATATAATCCATATGCAGCCAGTCACATACTCATGACCAATACATTTCACGAAATCAACATCAAATTCTCCATAACAACCATACTACAACCATAATCAATCATCAAGCCAATGCAACAAGCACATGAAATGCAAGCATAAAAGACACACATGCAACTAACGTGGATGCATTACTAACACATTCAACCCATCCAATTCGAGAGTTGAACCATGCTCTGATACAACTCTATAACACCCTCCTCCCACGTCTACCCAAGAAACCATGCCAACTAGGGTAAACATGAGACGAGAGGCTACTATGATTAGATTTTACCTCCTAGGTGACCTTAAGGAAGTGTCGATGAAACATCACACAGTCATCCAACATCATCCACAAAACCTTCAGGAGTCAAGTTAGCCACTCAGACAGTCTGTCCCTGGGTCCTACTGCTATTTGGGAAACTTAGGGCAAGGTAACGCTCCCTTGAAACTACCCAGGCAAAATAGTCTCAAGACTAACACTCCCCAGAAACTAGCAAGGTGCATTATAATGCTTCCCGGACACTGCCCAGGCGAGTTAGTCCCAAAATAACACGTTTTTTTGCTAGCATTCTGTTATTTGATCCACCTTTTTCAGCCCAGAGCTCGGGACACTACCCGGAATGGAATGATCACTTAGTATTAGTAAGGATGCAAGGAAACAAGGATGCAAAAGTGATAAGATGAACAAGATCATAACCATACCCCTACTAGCCATGACAGGCATTTCATCAAACATATCACCAACATGTAACCTACAAGTGTAAATAACATAATTAAGTGTGGGGATCTCATACTTATCAGAGAATCACTATGAACCATTGTTTCCACATGTCTTTTTATTCCTTATCACTTATTAGTTCATAGATACAATATCCATTCAAATACAAGTAAAAACATGGTGAGAGCCAAACATAGTTACTGCCATAAAATGTACATATAACCAACATAATAGGAATAGAAATACAATGGACATATCAGCCATCAAAATCCATCTATACATTAGTACATTTGCACATGAAAATCAAGGGAATGAATTTCTCATTGATAAATGTGATGAACCAACCGGTGATGGGACTAACACGTTCCGCTCGACCATAGATTGGCTGAGCCAAGTCTCTCTTCAGCCAATCACCCATGTGCCATATTCCAAGCATGAATGTGGGACTCGTAGAACACGTCAAAAACACCAATCAATGTGGATGCCACCAGAGTTCGCTGCCCACACTGTGAGGAATTTGAGTGCCTCCTTGTCTCTCAGGCTTTACTGTGCATCCGCAGTCTGATCCAAGGATCACTAGGCCCTACACCAAGACATGCTCTCCAAGCTTTACCGTGCATTCCATCCCATAATCACTAGGCCCAACGAAGATAAAATCCACCTCTTGGTTTTATCGTATATCCCGCCATTCACCGACAAGGATTCCTATGCCCACCGAGGCACACAATCTGGCCTTACTGCAACCCATAGTCTGGTCCATGGGTTACTACGCTAGTGGCTTCGTGCATCCTCAGTCTGGTTCATGGACCATTACCACCATGTGTTTTTCAATTCGGAGATCCACCACACTTAGCTTCGAATCAATCCAATCATCACCCACAAACTGCATGAGAGAACCCATCTCATCAAAGCTATCAGGAAATGCCAAGGCTAGGTTGAAAATACTGTCACACCTGGAAAAACCCATGCCATGGTAGAAAATAAACACATGCAATCCCATGCATGCCAAATCTAGCAAGGAAAATACACATGCAAGTTGATACCTGCAATGAAGCCCGTTGTAGCTGCTTGATCCTACCTTTCCCTGTTTGATCTTTGCTTCCTCTTGCCTTCTTGCCTTTCTTGCTCCAATGCCAAAGTGCTTCAAGAAAACTCTAAGTGTCCAAGAGTATGAGAGAGAGAGAATAATGAGAGAGATCCAAAGCTAAACTGATCAAACCTTGCCCACTGATCCTCAGAAGCCTTTTTATTAATGAGGCCTCTATTTTCTTTATTTTCCATTATTTTCCTTCAATTTCCTCCTCACGTGCAACATGTGACCTTTCACCTTCCTTTTCTCCTAATTTCCATTATTTTCATAAATAAATGGGCCAAAATAACTTTTTCCCTCTTTAATGCCTTAGCCATTTCCTTTTCCACTTTCCTCAGCCATAAACAACCAAATGAACACACACCAAGATGTCTTGCCCACCATTTAGTTTAGAATATGTGTCCCATCATCCGTGGTATTTATATATTTTTACATGGAATTTTTTCCAGGGATGTTACATTGATGAATTTACATAATTTTACTCATTAAAATTAATCCTAAAGCCCTTAATGGGCATTCCACATCCAAGAACATCATTCATATTTTCTCAGTCTTACATCATTCTTTATACAGAGTTAAAGCACAGATTCTTAATTGCCTATGCCAAAATTTTGTCTCCTCCATTTTCTGCTTTACACCTCCACCCTACAATTCTCATAGCCTCTCTAGCTATTCTTCTTTAGAAGGACAAGTTTTCAAAATTAGAAGCTTGGCTTACAAGAACTCATGGTTTGTACTTCCAACCATTGAATTTAATTGTTTTTAATTAATCTCAAAATGTCTTGGGCACTGGTTCCCCCACAGCCAGGAATTGTCTCCTAAGGTACAATAGGATCAGTTGGTACCTTTTTTGTCAATGTTGCTTTTTGTCAGTTCAGTTTTGGAGATCCCTCTTTATTATCTCTCTCCCACACACTCTTCGACACCTAGAGTTTTCTTGGAGCATTTCAGCATTGGATCAAGAAAGGCAAAGGAGGCAAAGAGGAAATAGAGATGAAGGAAGGAAGAGCATGATCAAGCAGCTACAATAGGATTCTTTGCAGGTATCGATTTACATGTATGGTTTCCTTGCTATATTTGGCTTGCATGGTGTTGCATGTGTGTTCTTGGTTCTCTTTATGTCATTGACATGGGTTTTACCAAGTGTGACAGTTTTTTTCAGCCTAGCCTTGCCATTTCCGAATAGCCATGGTGTGATGGAGTTCTCATGTTTTGGTTGAGATGGATTACTGAATGGATTCAAATTTGAGTGATTTGGATATCTGAATAAAAGGACACATTTCTTAGTAACCCCTAAACCAGAATGTGGGTTGCATTAAAATTGGATTTTATTTTGCCTCGGTGGGCCTAGGAATCCTCGAACGGTGAATGGCGGGAAATAAGGTAAAGCCTAGAGGTGGGTGATCTCCATCAGACCTAGTAATCCTGGGATGGGATATACGGTAAAACCCAGAGAGTGGATTCTTGATTAAGGCCTATTGATCTGGTGTGGATTGCAATAAATCCTAGAGACTAGGAGACAAGAAAATTCCTCACGGTGTAGGTGGAGAAATTTGGTGGCATCCATGCTTGTTTTAGCCTAGTGATTTGGTGTAGATCATGGTAAATCCTATTATTACATGTTTATTGTTTTGGCCTAGTGATCCGGTGTGGATTGTGATAAAGCCTAGTTTCTATTGATGAGGGTGAGGTGGTTTAGCCTCGGGATGCCTGGGTTAGTTCTTTTGGTTTGAGTCCCACATTCATGCGTGAAATATCACACAAGGGTCATTGGTTTAAGAGAGATTTTGCTCAGCCAATCTATGGTCGGGTGGAACGTGGTAGTCCCACATCGAGTTGCCTTTTGAATTAATTAATAAGAGGTTATTTCCTTGGTATCTCATGTGTAAATGTATTGGTTTATATGTGGATTCTATGGCTAATGTATCCTTGATATTTATGTTGTTGTTATGTTGGTTATAAGCATGTATTATGAAAATGATGATGTATGGATCTCCTCATGTTTTTATTTGTAAATGAATGAACAATGTATCTATGACCTAATAGATGGTAATGTAGCTAATGATATAAGGGAACAATGCTTATAAGAAATTCTCAAATAATTATGAGACCCCTATGCTCAGATATGTTGTTTAAACTTGTAGATTACATAGTTGTGACATGTTTGAAGAAATTCCTATCATGGCTAGTAGGGGTCCAGTCAAGCCCTTGTTCAAGTAATTGCATTTGTATTATTATTCTATTTTTATCTTTCAGTTCTTAAAGTTTCATGGATTTATGGGCAATGACCTGGGCTCTGGGCCTAAAAAAGTGCCACAAGTATCGGTGTCAGAGGCAGAGGACTGAGGGGAAATGACCCTAGATGAACCCATGCCTTGTTGTGGGAGTGACCGGAGCTTCCAAGAACAACCTTGTCCATATCAAGGGAGCTTCTAGGGGTTTAATGGTCTAAAAACTCAATGGGATCCAAGGACTAGTCATGGGGATAACTAGGAAGGCTTTTGGGAGTCTTGTAGCAAGTATAGAAGGTATGTGTTGTGGGTTTCCATCGATTCCACTTCATTAAGGTCACCTAGGAGGTTGAATCCCAATATAGTGGCCTATCGTCGCATATTTACTCCTGTTGGTCGGTTACTTGGGTAGATGTGGGATGAGGGTGTTACAGAGTGGTATCAAAGCGAGTTTCATTCTCTTTGGGTGGTGTTTGGTTTTCGTTATTTTTGGGTGATATCTGATACCATAGAGTGGTATAAAAGCATGGTTCACCCCTTGGACTGGATGGGCAGTGTGTGTTGGTCATGCATTCATGTCGGTTTCACATGTGTTACTCATCCTTGTGGTCTATATGCTTGTTGCATATGAGTGGTGATAGTCATGATTCTAGTGATGTTTCCATGTGAAAGTGAGGGTGTTGTTGTGGAATCTTTCGTCATGATTGTATGATTGGTTACATGCTTTTTATGCTTGTGTATTGTCAGTGTACATTTGTATGGTTGTTGTTGTCATGCATGAGGTCATGGTGTGTGGCTGATATCGTCATGCATTGATGACTGGACTCTAGCTAGAATGATGTTTATATGTTGATACAACTATTTGTTATATGTCTATATGTTGTTGTTATTATGTTTGTACATGTATTACATTGATTTGGTTGATCTTGTAGATGAGATATCCTCCCCAAATTATGCTAAGGTATGTTGGTTTATTGTTATTTGGTTTAGCTGACATAGTATGCCTTGTAGGAAAGAGATCAAAAATGACTATCAAGATCCAGTATACTACAAATATTATCCCTATAAATAAAATGAGTAGCATGGTGTTGGGCACTCTTCTGATTTAGCAAACAAATTGAGAAGCTTGAAGAAAGAAATAAGGAGTTGTAAGGCAGACAATGACAAAATCATGCAGGCACAAGAGAAACAATCATAGGTTAATGCAATACTCCTTAAGAGTTTGTCAAAATTGCAGCAATAAGGGCCACTTTGGATAAGCCATGGACAGGAGGATAGTACTAATGGGGCATATGGTAATAGGTCTCATGGTGGTCACATTTTAGATAGAGATGACACTATTAGATATGGCAAGTTGTTGGATACTCCGGATAGGAGAGGTGATGGATACAGGTACTATTCTAGTTCTAGTTCGAATAAACATCATGATCGTCATCGTTATCATCCTTATAGGAGGAGTGTGATAAGCCCCAGAAACGGGCAACTATATGGGCTCATTTTGCCTATTGATTCCATTTAATCCACCATTCTCCATAGTTTTGTGCATGTTTTCGAATATATTTATGTTAATTGAGTGAATGGCGATAGTCACTTTACCACAAAGTCTAATGAGTGTTTATTGCAGATTTTTGGACATTTTGGGACCAAGACCAGGCATTTATGAGTAGATTGGCAGCCAAATTCGAAGAAACAAGGCTAAGTAATTATAGGAGGGGTGTCTCCTGCATTAATGACCCCTTCCTCAAGTTCTCCACCAACAGCTCAAATTTCAAAGGCCACCACGTCGATGATTACAAGGGCAGCTGAGCAGGTCTAGTGAAGTTGTTGTTATCTGCAGTTTTAGGCAGTCAAGTTCCTAAAGTTTAGGAGGCCTGTTGGGGGTCCTCACTTGTATAAATAAGAAGGCCTCAAGCCTCAGTAGGTTAGCTATTTGAACAGTCTATTTCCACACTTTAGTGCAGCCCTGCATTCAGCTCCTTTTCAAGCTCTTTCTGTAGACAGTTTTGTGATGTGACTATTATTTTTTGATCAATGAAGATGATTCCAGCCTTGAACCAGCACTGATCTTTGTAAGGGGGCTGTAGCTCTTGGGGTTGGGCCCAACCCAAGTGCCCAACACCTCCTTTGTGTATTTATATGCTTTTATTGCATTCATGAAATAATTTATGTTGTTTAGATTAAATCTTGCTTTGTTACTTAGGTTGTTTTTTATGATTAGAATAATTGTTCTAGTTTCAGGATTGATTAGATAGTTTGTTGCAATAAGAAGAAGATTTGCAAAAATGCCATCAAGCATACCTTGATCTCCTTTCTCCCTCTGTGGGACCATGAATTGAGACCAAGGCACTCTTGCTGCCACCAAAACATTGTTTTTGCTTTCCAATGCAATTGCTAAGTGAGAGATTTTGAGTTGGACAAGTTAATGTTAGTTGTATTTACATGATTAGATTTTTTATTGTTCAATTTCCATGGCTTTCTTGCATCAGTCCCTGTCCATAAAGTTATGTTCAACACTTTTCTGGTTTTTAGGTTAGAATTAGGTTAAAATAGATAAAACCCTGTTTTTTTAATTCTCCTTGAATCAGTTTTCAGAAGCAAATGTGAAAATAACTTGAATACCATCCCAACTTATCATCCTTTCATCACCCAACCTACTCCAGCCCATCTCTCAAGGTTTTCTCCACTCATTCGCCACGCTTTCTCAAACAACCCTAATTTCTACGTTCTTGTGCAAAATTGATTCCTTAACCTTTAAACAAATCCAACCATCTCTTTCATGTCTGATCCTCATTGACAGAGTCCTAGACCCTTTGACACCTCCATCTAGCCTTCATTTCCCTTTTCCCACCATTTTTCCACCTTCAAACCTCCAAAAGCCACTTTCAGCCTCCTCTTGTAGAACTTCCTGTAGAATTTCCTGTAGATCCCCTGCAGACTTCCTATAGAAGTTCATGCTAGCGATTTTTCGAAGTCTGATCACAATGGAAATCTCCAGAAGGGTGCTAGGGACTCCTTAGGTCATATCGACACCTTCCTCGTCATCTTCAACAGCCAACTCCATCTCCCTTAGCCACCAAAGCTCTGCACAGTCACAAATAGTTAAAACACAAGCATAATAATTCTGCATAAAATTGCTCAAAAGTACAAAAAGATGTTTTTTCCATATTTTCCTTCAGAAGTAGCTTGAATATATGCATTTTACCTCTTCAGTAGTCAATGGCATCCATTTCAGTAGCTTCATCTCTTTTTCTTGCAAAAGTAGGGTTAGTGGGTAAAACTAGGGTTTGCATTTCCTTCTAGTTTTCATCTTCTTTCTGCAAGTAGAATAGCCTCCTTTGAGTTAGCTTTCTTCCATCACAACTAAAAGCTTCTTCTGAGAACTCATAGAAGTTGGCTTAAGCTCCTATCGAACTTGTGCCATTTGATCAAGTGACAGCCTGCAGTAAGAGCTAGTACTTGTGCATACAGCACCATCACTTCCAAGTTTGTTACAAACTACTGGGTTGATAAAAGTAAAGTAGCAAGTCCCAGGAGTTGCAGCATCATTGCTGCAATACTGGAGATCACCATATTTTTGGCACCGTTGCCGGGGAAGCGTCAGAGTATTTTGTGATTACTGCTTTTCTTCTATTTTCCTACTGCAACATTCTGCTAAGTAGTTTATTTCGGCAAGAGTAGAGTATTTGTTTCATTTCAATTCTGTAATTTCAATTCTGCAATTTCAATTCAGAAAGCGTAGATTAGACATTTCCTGCTTTCATTTCAATTCTGCATTTTCATTTCAGCAAGATAGATTTTAGTTAGTTTCAATTTGTTGTTCAATCCATTTTAGTTTTTGCAGGTACAAGTAGAAAAAGAAACAAAAATTCAAAAAAAAAAGAGATTTCCTTTCATGCCTCGTAGGAATATAGACAATTCAGGAAAATTCCTACCCAACACCCCCAACACATCACTGAGTCACCCTTCTCTCTTCTTTGGTGGCAATGATCTAAAAGATCTTATAGATGAACCTCCAGAGATATACGAAGATCCTATAACAGAAGAAGAGCAAGAAAACATTCCTCCTGAGATCATGGCTGAAAACAAAAACATTAGAGGGAATGGGGAAAGAATAGAAGGTACCTTTCCTATCTGGGAGACCAATGGGGACACAAAAATGAAAAACATAATTCCTTCAGCCTTACCTCACTTCCATTGCCTAACTACCGAAGATCCTAATACTTTCCTATTTGAATTTGTTGTTCTCTGTCGAACCTATGACTATGCAGAAAACGAGCAGAAGTTGAAGTTGTTTCCTTCTACCCTCAAGAATGTAGCCTTGCGCTGGTTCATGGGGTTACCTGGAGACAGTATCACAACTTGGGATCAGATGCAGCAAGCCTTCAACAACAAATATCGAGACTATTGCAGGTCAAAGGAAACCAAGGAAGAAATCTTTTGCATGACCTTGGGTAGTGATGAATCTTTAGAAGACTATGAAGAGAGGTTTCAACTCAGTTATAAAAGGGCCAGGTGCACACTTGACCTTGAATCTATGAAGTTGGTTCTGCTCAGAGGAGTCCCTGAAGACCTTCTGGATGCCCTCTATTTGTTGGCTGGGGGGGACATCTATCAACTACCTTATGATGACATAAAAAATGTGTTTAGAAACCATTCCAGGTCAGCTAGGAAGAGAGGTAGGGGAAGTCAACCATTAGCCAGTACATCCTCATCCAGCTCATCCCTTAGAAACGAACTTGAGGATTTCAAGAGCGAGGTGAGGCAGACTCTTGCCATGCACATGGATACCTTGCATATCAAAAGAAAACAAGAGGAAGCCGAGAAAGCTCTGGCCATCTTCTATCCTAAGTGCATGAGAAAGTACCCTAGGAACAAATGCCCACTGCACTCTATAGAAGTGTGTGTAGTCTGTGAGCAAGACCATCCTACAAATCAGTTCCCTTCCTTGCTATGAATTAAAGGTTCATATCAAGGGGATGAGGGATCCACTGAACCACTCTATTTCATGAACCAAATGAGGCCACATGGGCCCAGACCTTATTAGCAGGGAATGCAAGGGACCTCCCAGAGCTATTACAACCCTAATCCAGCCACTTCCATGCCTTCTTGGGGCCCCCCTACTCATCCTTCCTGGTCCACACCCCATCCTTGGTCATATCCTCCTCAATACCAGACTCCTCTAGCTGCTCATTCGTTTCATCCTTATGCTCAGCCACAACCTCAGTGGAGTGGACCTCATCAGGGGTGGAGACCCCAGTATAACCCTCCCCCCACTCTTTTGCCTCCACCACCTGCTCAACCACAACCATTACCTCCTGCTCCTCCAAGACAACCCCAGATACCTGCTCAAACGAACCCGAACCCCAACAACAAATAGGCCCAGCAAGTATATAGTGGGGAAACATCCTGTCCAACCTATGCTGTGAATATTTAGAAGATTAACCTACGATCTGGAAAGGTTCTCCCAGATAGCCAACCTCCTCCTGAGGAGGATGAGGAAGAGAAACGGGAAAGTGAACCCAAGGTCATTCCACCCTTTCCTGAGAGACTAACTGGAACCACCCAACCAATCCTAGAAGAAACTGAACTTCTGGGAGAACTGAAACAGTTATGTGTAAAAATACCCCTTCTCCAAGCCATAAAGGATGTGCCTATGTACAACAAGATGATCAGGGAGAAGTGCTTCAAACAACCAAGTAGGCGAAAGAGAGACACCCCAACTATCAATGTCATAGGAAAATTGTCTGATCTGATGTTGGGGCAGGTAATTTGCTCGAAATATCTAGACCCTGGGAGTCCTGTAGTCGATGTCCGCATCAATGGCACCATAATCCCCCATACCTTGATTGATCTAGGGGCTACTATTAATGTGATTACCAGGGACACTATGCTCAAACTCAACCTTCAGGGTTCCCTAAGAAAGACCTCAATAGTGTTGTAGTTAGCAAACCGCTCCACCGTGACACCTGAGGGGATTGTGGAGGATGTCATGGTCTCTATTGATTCCTAGGAGTACCCTACTGATTTCCTGGTTCTCCAACCTAAGGCAAATCTCACTAGGTATCCTCTCATCCTGGGAAGACCTTGGTTGGCTACTGCAGATGCCTACATCAGCTGCCGAGATGGGAACATGACAATCAAGAATGGGAATATGTCCAAGCAACTAGTCCTCTATCCTCCTGCCCAACCCCTACTGGAACATGATTTACCTCTCTGGTTGGAGGAGGAAGATGAGGATGAAGTCTATTTCGCACCATTGTGTATAGTAGAAACTACCATGGGGGGTCCACAAACTGAGGATGATCTTAGTGAGAACTTGATCCAAAATCCACCCCCAAGTGTATTGCCCTTAGAAGAGCTGGTGGAAGAAACCCAAGCTAATTCTCTAGTTGATCTTTGTGTAGCTGATCTGACCTCCCACTGAGTCAAGAACGTGGAATTTGGCCCAGAAAAAACTTTGAAGATCAACTCATCCCTGTCCACCTCTCAAGAGAAAGCACTGTGTAGCTTATTGAAGAATCACTTGGATGCTTTTGCTTGGAGTTATAAGGAGATGAAGGGAGTCCACCCTTCCATTTGTACTCATCACATTTACATTAAGGAAGATTGTAAACCAGTTAGGCAACCTCAAAGGAGGATGAATCCAGCCCTTAAGGACATTGTCAAAGAAGAATTGCAAAAGCTGTTGGATGCAGGATTCATCTACCCCATCTCTGACAGCGAATGGGTTTCTCCTTTGGTGCTAGTGCCAAAGAAAAACGAGAAGTGGAGAATCTATGTAGATTATCGGGAACTAAACAAGGCCACCAATAAGGACCATTTCCCTTTGCCTTTCATAGATCAAGTGTTAGATGGCTTGGCAGGGAAGAAGTTCTTCTCCTTCCTAGATGGGTTTAGCGGGTACAACCAAATTCAAATCAGCCCGAAAGACCAGGATAAGACCACTTTCACTTGTCCATGGGGTACTTTTGCATTTCAGGTTCTTCCTTTTGGGTTGTGCAATGCTCCCGCCACTTTCCAGAGAGCAGTATTGAACATATTTTCTGAACTAGTTCATGATTCAATGGAGATCTATATGGATGACTTTACCCCTTATGGTTCTAACTTCCAGGAAGCTTTGACTAACCTGGGAAAAGTTTTAGCCAAGTGTATTGAAATGAACCTATCCCTCAGTCCTGAAAAATGAGAATTCCTAATGACTGAAGGGACCATGCTAGATCATACAATTTCTCAGAAAAGATTACAGGTGGATCCCAACAAGATCGCTATCATCCAAAGGGTCCCACCTCCTCAGAAGGTAAGAGATGTTCGGAGTTTTCTAGGCTTAGTAGGGTATTATAGGAGATTCATTAAGGATTTTAGCAAGCTATCCTCTCCATTGTTTGGCCTTTTGGGGAAAGAAGTTGAGTTTATATGGACTGACGACTATCAGGAGGCTTTGGATGCCTTGAAAGGTAAGCTGGTAACTGCCCCAATCTTGAGAGGTCCAAATTGGGCCCTACATTTCCACATCCACACAAATGCCTCAAACAAAGCAATAGGAGCAACCTTAGGGCAAGTCAAAGAGAAGTTGTCTTATTCCATATATTTTGTCAGTAAAAACCTGTCTAAGGCAGAATTAAACTACACTATAACTGAAAAGGAGCTCCTAGCCGTAGTCCATTCCCTAAACAAGTTCAAACACTACATCACTGGTTATCAAACATTCGTACACACTGATCATGCTACAATTAGGTATTTGATGAATAAACCAGATGTAAATACTCGTATCATTAGATGGTTACTTTTATTGCAGCAATTTGACTTGACTATTGTTGATAAGCTAGGTAAGGAAAATGTTGTTGCTGATTTTCTGTCTAGACTAGATCTGTCTGCAGGTGAAGAAGGAATGGTGGATGATCAAATGCCAGATGAACACTTATTTGCTATTTCAGTGCTCTCTCCATGGTTTGCTGATATAGTGAATTACTTGGTTTCAGCATAGTTTCTGCCACACCTATCCTCAAAAGGGAAGAGCAAGATTGTGAGGAAAAGTACCTCATTCACTTGGATTGGGGGCAATATTTTTAAACTTGGCCCAAATCATATTTTGAGGCGATGTGTCAGGGAGGAGGAAGTTTTCGACATCCTCCTAACCTGTCATGATGGGCCCTATGGGGGCCACATTGCAGCAAAGAGGACTGCTTTCAAAATTTTATAGGCAGGTTACTATTGGCTCACTTTTCATCAAGATGTCAGGAGATACAACAGCCAATGTGACGTATGTCAAAGGATGGGGAAACTGACTCCAAGGGATGAGATGCCCCTGCAACCTCAAGTGACTTTCAAGCCATTTGAGAAGTGGGGAATGGCCTTTGTGGGTCCTATCAACCCTCCTTCAAACCGAGATCTTACATCATTGTGTGTACTGATTATCTGACAAAGTGGGCAGAAACAAAGGCGATCAAAGCAGCAACAGAAGAAAAAGTAGCTGAGTTTTTAAGGGAAAATATCTTCTACAAGTTTGGCTACCCAAGAGAGTTAGTTACAAATCAAGGGAGTCAGTTTACCTCCAATTTGGTTGAAGACCTACTCACACACCACAAGATTAAGCACAGAACTTCCACCCCTTATCATCCACAAGCAAATGGACAGGTGGAAGTCACTAACAGAGCTTTGGAAGGGATTTTGACTAAGGTAGTGAGCAGCAGAAGAAAATATTGGGCAGAACATTTGGTTGAGGCCACTTGGGCCTATAACACTACTTGGAAAACCGCCACAGGTTTTACACCCTATGAGCTGGTCTATGGGTAGAAAGCTATGTTGTCAATAGAATTTGAATATAACACATTAAGGATGGCAGCTCAGCGAGACCTAGACCTCAGCCATGCACAAAAGGAAAGATTGTTTCAGCTAAATGGATTAGATGAACAGAGAATGAAGGCCCTACTCCACTCAGAGGTACTCCAGCTCCAAAGAAAAATATGGCATGACCGACACCTCAGGGAGAAACAATTTCAGCCAGGTGATTGGGCGCTGCTATATGATTTGAGATACAAATATTTCAAGGGCAATTTGAGGACAAGATGGCTGGGACCATATAAAATAGAAAAGTGCAATGACAATGGTTCATTCCTTATCTGGACCATTGATGAAGAAGCCATCCCCATGCTCGTCAATGGGCATCGATTGAAGATCTACAGGAATCCCCTTTCCAAGCAGGAGTTCATTGAGACTCTGGGTAAATCAGTGTTGGTAGTGGAGCAAGTCCTTGTCTCCACTCCACCCACACCCTGAGCAGAACCAAAAAAAAAATGGAAAAAATGATCCTTGGGTGAAAACCTCCTAGAGGCGCCCAAGGCAGGTAGTGAGGGTGAAAACCTCCTAGAGGCGCCCCAGCTGTCTCAAAAAAAAAAAGAGAAAAAAAGAAGAAAAACCTAACTTCTTTTGAATAAATTGCAGGTTGCAGGAAGGCCATTACAGGTTGCAGAAGGGTCGCATCAGAGGAAAAAGACATGGCCAGGCTACATGCACCCTTCATCACCCCATCACCATTATCCTTCCCCAAGTTTTGGTCTCATTTGTTCCGGAATTTCGCATCTTACAGGAAACTCTGTGTATTCTACAGGAGGATCCTATAGAAACTACAGAAAGCCCAAAATCAATCTCAGAGAAGGACCCGAGGGTTGGAAAGTTTTCTATGAGGTCTGTGAACCTCCCTACCACCATCTGTCTTCCTATTTCGCCATTCCATCCCTGTACACCTACACTTCCACTCTTTTTTCCTGTGTCCCTGCACAGCCACATACAGAAATTTTGCTTCTTTGATTCTGCAAACGAAAAAAAAAAAAAGAGAGAAAAAAATAATGACAAATAAAGGTAGTAGCATTTTTTCTCATTCCTACCTGATACCTTCTAGCTGTGATTTCTTTTCAGTTGAGACCTTCTTCAACAGTTTTAGCCCTACTCCAATATTAGCTTGAATTTCAGAAGGAGAAGTAGCTACAGGAAATCCTACAGGATTCCTATAGCAGCTGATCCCTTTGAAAAACATACTCCAGAGACAGGGTCAGCGCAACAGGATGTATGAAACATGCAAGGAGTGATATTTGAACAGGAGATCATCAGCAGAAGCTCAAAGCCGAGCATGCAAAGAGCAAGTAGCCACAACGACGAGGAAACGAAGTGCCCAAGTCCAAAAAATGCATCACACAACAGCGACTGAGCAGGTAAGTGCCTAAACCTATTCCTCGATTGCATGAATAATATTTCAAAACTGCATGAACTATGGGAATGGTCAATCAAATGGAATCGGTGGCTAGCTAATTGGCCACCCTCATTCATTTATGCACCCTCGTGGAATTCAAATGAGCCCCGTTCAATTCAAACTATTGATCAGATACGCAGCCATCATGTGTGATATGTTAATCCGAGAAAAAACATTCGGGACTGGTAGTGGTGGCAGCATATAATGAGAGTAAGGGAGGTGATGGCAGTTAGGCGAGCATGCAGAACCATTATGACCGTGACGTAGGACCAACGGTCCGGATGGAGGTGACATACCCATCCGGCCACCTCATCTCCTCACCACGGATTCCGCCAGCAGTTAAAGGACAGTGCGGTTGATGCCTCCGCCACCCTTTGGTTCATTCTTCGTTCACGACATTCCCGACTACAGTACTCACCTACACTTCCAAAGCAGTAAACCAGTCGTCCTCCACCAATTTTCTACAGGTTTTTCAAAACCCTCCCTCCTATCGGGCTCTACAGGAGCACTGCTACATTCTACAAGAGCCAGAAGATATTCTACAGGAAGATTTCTACAGGAGGGACAGAGCACATGCCTGCAAAAGGAAAACCTGAGATTTTTGTTAAAAAATCGATCTTAAAATGAGGTAGGCTCGGGAAACCTCTCTGCATATAACTTATTTGTATAAGGTGGTGGATTAAAAACACAGCATTGGCTTGAAAGAAAGGAGAGTGAAGCTTAAAAGTGTGCCTGCATATTTTCCCTGAGTTCTACACAGTGCATTGTTTTCTTCTTTGCATTCAAAATCTGTCTTCTTCTTTCTCACATTATATTGTAAAGAGAACACATGAAACCGTAGAAACCAGCCTATGTGAAAAAGGAAACCAAATTTGTATATCTGTCTACGCTCTGAGAAAAACCCTGTGTTATTTATCCTCTACTCTGTTAAAAAAAAAATCTTTCCAAAAGCAGAGAATCAAATTCAAGATAGAAGTAGTTTGAAACAGGGGAAATATTGCAATTTGATGTTGTAAGGAGAAAGCACACATGAAATTTCTTATCTGGTTTCAGAAAAAGACAGAATTCATCTATCCCTCTGTTTTCAGTTTTGCCTGCTTACTCACCTGAGCATTCCTTTTTTTTTTTAAAAGAAGAAAAGCACTCAACACCATGCCAGGAGGTTTTATAAGGAAGGAGCCTTTGAACTCCAACCAATTGCATGAACACCCTGAGGTGGTGGCCCTCTTCACCAGGGCAAATTGGATGATTTTCTTCAAAAGAATACATGGATATGATGATGAGGTGACTGAAGAATTTTTTATGTCCTTAAGACCCCATTCGAAAACACATGCTACAGTCAGTTTTAGGAGTCTGACCCTAGAGCTTACACCTAATATTATCAGTCGAATCACAGGTCTTCCACTTGGGCTTCGTTGGAGCAAGGAGGAAAAAGCATTGGGACAGGTTGCCAAGAAGACATTTTTTCAACCTGGGGAGAATCCTATAGAGGATAAAAATGGGGTGAGAAGGACAAGCTTACCTCCTCCATGGAGTGAAGTCAGCTTCCAAATAATGAAATACATCACTTGTGAAGGAAGGTTCAGCATAATTTATGGTTATCACTTGAGACTATTGCATGAATTGAGGTATGGGATGGACCTACCTCCAGCCAGGAAACTCAGTCTCCCATATTTCCTCCTCCAGTCTTTGATAGAATGTAGCACCAAGCTAAATGTAGGGGTCCCAGATCAGCTGGCCCACCATGGGTTCATCAAAATTTTGGTATAAGATGCCTTACACACATATACCATTCCCATAGCTTGGGAAATTTTCAGGAATATGACCAGCAAATATGAAATCAAAACTTTGACTGAGGATATCAGCCCATCTAGCAGTGAGGAGGAAGAAGAGAAGGAGGAAATTGAGGAAGAAATACATGAGGAGACATAGGACATTCAAACAGAAGGAAAAAAGAGGAGAAATCTGACAAAACTACTGCTGAGCCTAAGGCAGAAAAGAAGACAATCTCAAAATCAGAGAAGAGAAAAGGGACAAAGGCTGAGAAGAACAAGCCCAAGAAAGCCCAAAAGAAGACTGCCATAGGCAAGACAGGGACCCAGCAAGGAAAAGAGAAGACATTACTAGAGATAGTAGAGACACAAACAAAAACAACAGACACATAAACGACTGCAGAAGATGAAGGGGAACAACAGCAGGAAGAGACATCCCCTAAAACATTAGCAAAAGAAGCAGCAATTGTGCTGGCTGCATTAAGCACTCTAGCAAAACAAAAGGGAAAAAGAAAAAGAGAAACATCCATGTATTTCAAGGCCAAAAGGAGCACCAGGATAAAGGTGGGCAAGCCCCGGCTAACATCAAAAGAACCGATAATAATTGAGGATGCACCTACTAATAAAAAGGAGGAATCCCCCTCCAAAATCTCTATCACTTATGAGAGAGGGAGTCCCAAAACTTCCACCTGGAAGGAAATAATCAGACTAATGGACACCAAAGCAGTTCTATAGGAAGCTAATACCTCTCTACAGGAAACACTGGCCAAGCTAAAGGAGACTGAAAAATTAGAAGAGGAGGTAGCAAAACAGTTACAAGAAGAAGACAAGACCGAAAAGATACCTGAACCAAGCACTCGGCCTAATTTAGTCTCATATTACAAGTTTTTAGAAGGTGGGAAGATCATCCCATAGAAATTCATTATGCCCCTTTTCTTTGAATTAGAACAAGAAAGAGTTAGGACACACACCTAGATGAAAATTTCTAAATCCAAGGGAGTTGCAGATATAGGACACATGGAAGAACAGTTGAAAGAATTAAGAAGGGAGTTGGCAATGGTGAGACACACCGAGAGCATTAAAAGAGCACAGCTACAGGAGGAAAATGCACTGCTGAAAAAGTAGTTACAGCAATAGGAAACTCAAAGGGGAGACATATCACAAATTTTTGAAGAACAACAACTACAGGAAGGTCCCCTAGCAGATAAGGAAGCAGCAGAGAAACAGCAGCAAGAGGAAGAGCCACAGCCTGATGTTGAAATGATGATAAAGCAGCAGCGAGAAAGAGAGTCTCAGGCAACAGCTGAAATACTGATGCTGAAGTAGCAGTTGCAGGAAAGGGAAGCAACAATGGAGGCTTTGCAGTGCAAGCAACCAGCTAGATCCTACGCACTATATCTCAAAGATCAATACCTCCAATTCTAGATTCAAACATTGGCCCAAAGGGGCACAATACCATTCCAGAATTATAATCAGTTTATACATTTATGTGATACTAGTTCAGCTGAGGATAAGGCCAAATTAGCATAATTCTACTTACACAATATGGCACTCCTTGATATGAACTTTTGGGATCTGAATGCTGCATTGGGGGACCTACAACTCATGGCCATGGCTTCTTGGATGAGCCATGAGGAAAAAAGAGCAGTGGAAATTCAACAGATCATGGCAAAAGAATTAAATGAGCCCCTGCTAATAAGGGCAGAACCGGAAGACCCCTCATCTCTCATATATGCTCATCACCACCTTGCAAGCAACCCTCAAGTTCTCCTTAGTTATGTTGAAAGGAAAGCGCAAGCTATCGCTCATTTTGAAAATATGGAAAGATTATTTGGCAATGATTGCCTTCATGCTTGCACAAGAAGATAGAATAAATTGTCCCATAGCCTAAAGAGAAGGGAGTATCACTCCCCAACCAGAATGAGGGAGGCTTTGGTGAGAGTGCCCCTCTATAAACAACCAATGCAAAATTTGAAAGCCAACTGGATTGGCCTTAAGTTCAGTCCTCAACTACTCTTAGCACTATTGGAAGGGGTTAAGGAAGAAGAAGAACAAAAGCAATGGGAGGAAGTGGACAGAAAGGCAGGTTTTCATGACAGGGAAGACAACATCACCTCAGAAGCTTGGGATGTCAGGGAAGCTGTTAGACCCATCAAGGATGAAGAACTGGATTAGTTGCTCAGAGGATGAACAACCCATTTAGTAGGGGGTGATGATGAGCCCCAGAAATGGGTAACTATATGGGCTCATTTTGCCTATTGCTTCCATTTAATCCACCATTCTCCATAGTTTTGTGCATGTTTTTTAATATATTTATGTTAATTGAGTGAATGCGGATAGTCACTTTACCACAAAGTCTAATGAGTGTTTATTGCAGATTTTTGGACATTTTTGGACAGAGACCACGAATTTATGAGCAGATTGGCAGCCAAATTCAAAGAAACGAGGCTGAGGACTTATAGGAGGGTGTATCCTACATTAATGACCCCTTCCTCAAGTTCTCCACCAACAGCTTGGAGTTCAAAGGCCACCACATCGATGATTACAAGGGCAGCCAAGCAGGTCTAGTGAAGTTGTTGTTATCTGCAGTTTTAGGAAGCCGAGTTCCTAAAGTTGAGGAGGACTGTTGGGGGTCCTCACTTGTATAAATAAGAAGGCCTCAGGCCTCAGTAGTTTAGCTATTTGAACAGTCTATTTTCACACTTTAGTGTAGCCCAGCATTCAACTCATTTTCGAGCTCTTTCTACAGACAGTTTTGTGATGTGACTATTATTTTTTGATCAATGAAGATGAATCCAACCTTGAACCAGCATTGATATTTGTAAGGGGGTTGTAGCTCTTGGGGTTGGGCCCAACCCAAGTGCCCAACACCTCCTTTGTGTATTTATATGCTTTTCTTGCATTCATGAAATAATTTCTGTTGTTTAGATTAAATATTTCTTTGTTACTTAGGTTGTTTTTTATGATTAGAATAGTTGTTCTAGTTTCAAGATTGATTAGATAGTTTGCTGCAATAATAGAGGAAGATTCACAAAAAGGACATCAAGCAGGCCTTGATATCCTTTCTCCCTCTGTGGGACCATGAATCGAGACCAAGGCACTTTGGTTGCCGCCAAAACATTGTTTTTGTTTTCCAATGCAATTGCTAAGTGAGAGATTTTGAGTTGGAGAAGTTAATTTTAGTTGTATTTACATGATTAGATTCGTTCTTGTTCAATTTCCATGGCTTTCTTGCATCAATCCCTGTCCATAAAGTTCTATTCAACACTTTTCTGGTTTTTAGGTCAGAATTAGGTTAAAATAGGTAAAACTATGTTTTTTTTAATTCTCCTTGAATCAGTTTTCAGAAGCAAGTGTGCAGCTCACTTGAATACCATCCCATCTTATCATCCTTTCATCATCCAACTTACTCTAGCCCATCTATCAAGGTTTTCTCCACTCATCCGCCACACTTTCCCAAACATCCCTAATTTTTATGTTCTTGTGCAAAATTGCTTCCTTGACCTTTGAACAAATCCAACCATCTCTTTCATGTCTGATCCTCATTGACAGAGTTCTAGACCCTTTAACACCCCCATCCATCCTTCATTTCCCTTTTCCCACCGTTTTTCCACCTTCAAACCTCCAAAAACCACTTTCGGTCTCGTCCTGTAGAACTTCCTGTAGAATTTCCTGTAGATCCCCTGCAAAGTTCTTGTAGAAGTTCATGCGAGTGATTTTTCAAAGTCTGATCACAATGGAAATCTCTAGAATGGTGCTAGGGACTCCTTAGGTCCTATCCACACCTTCCTCATCATCTGCAACAGCCAACTCCATCTCCCTTCGCCACCAAACCTCTGCACAGTTACAAATAGTTAAAACACAAGAATAATAATTATGTATAAAATTGTTCAAAAGTAAAAAAAGATGATTTTTCCATATTTTCCTTCAAAATTAGCTTGAATACATGCATTTTACCTCTTCATTAGTCAATGGCATCCATTTCAGTAGCTTCATCTCTTTTTCTTGCAAAAGTAGGGTTAGTGGGTAAAACTAGGGTTTGCCAGGGTTTGCATTTCCTTCTAGTTTTCATCTTCTTTCTGGAGGTAGAATAGCCTCCTTTGAATTAGTTTTCTTCCACCACAGCTAAAAGATTCTTCTGAGAACTCATAGAAGTTGGCTTAAGCTCCTAGCGAACTTGTGCCAGCTGAGAAAGTGACAGCCTACAGTAAGAGCTAGTACTTGTGCATACAGCACCGTCGCTTCCAAGTTTGTTACGAACTACTGGGTTGATAAAAGTAAAGTAGGGAGTCCCAGGAGTTGTAGCATCATTGCTGCAATACTAGAGCTCACCAGAGTGATAGGGGATACTTGCCAGATTAGTTTAGGAAAACGAAGCCACCTACTTTTGATGGATATGTGAAGAAGTCGGAAGATGCAGAGGCTTGGATACTTGGGATGAAAAAATTATTTGAGTTGCATAACTACATAGATAAAATGAATGCCAGAGTAGCTATCTTTAGCTTGAAAGGTAAAGAAGACATTTGGTGGGAAGATGTGAAGCGGGTTAGAGACATCAGGACAAATGACTTGAGTTGCATGAGTTCAAGAGGATTTTCGGGAAGAAATACTTGTAAGAAAGGTACTCAACAGTAAGGCCAAATAATTATATGAGCTAAATATGGGATCAATGACAAATGAAGAGTACACGACCAAATTTCTAGATCTATTCAGGTATGTACTGTATCGTAAAGATGAGAAGGATAAATTTCAGAGATTTGTCAGTGGATGTCCATTAGCATTTAGAGATCGGATTGAGTATGATGAACCTAGGTCACTTGAGGAATTTATTGTGAAATTGAAGCATTGTTATGAGCAATCGAAGTGTAAGAATGAATCTCATCAAGGATGGAAAGAGAAAGATAAAGGTAAAGGTAAATGGAAGACGAAAATAATAAGGCCTAAGAATGTAGAAGAGAGAAAATATGGCACCACAAAATAAGTTCAATGTAGCTAGATAGGGACATGGGTCACAACAACAACATAGAGGTGATGCCACTAGGCAGTTGGAGTGTTGGATATGCAGTAAGGAGGATCTCAAGAGAGATTTTCCACAGAATCAGGGTGGTAGGCCTTAGATATATACTGCACAAGAGACATAGACTGTTGGGGATGTTGGTCAGAGTGTTCCTCATATCGATGTAGCACTGGATAATAGGCAAGTAGACCATCAGGTATCTATCATTGACATGGACAATAAGCTTTGTGATCAAGTTGTTTCTATTTTGATTGACCTTGGATCTAATCATAGTTATGTTAGTCCTAACTTGGTAGATAAGTGTGGTTTGAATAAAGAAGTGCATGTAGAGTCTTAGTTAGTGCAGTTGGCTACAGGTACAAATAAAGGAGGTCATCATTCGGTAAGAGTTTGTGCATTTGAGTTGAATGGCATGTCTACATCAGTGTATATAAATGTATTGTTGTTGGGATCATACAGTATGCTCTTGGGTATGGATTGTTTATATCTTCATATGACCAAGGTGGATTGTTATGACAAAGCCATTAAGTGCTTGGATGACAATGGGGAGCTAAGAATATTATAGGGTAAGAGGAAAGCAACATCAATTAGGATGGTGACAGCTATGCAAGAAAAGTGCAGCCACAGAAAAGGGTGTGTGTTATTTGCAGTGCATATTTCTAGCAACAAAGGTAAGGAAGTTTAGGATGTAAATGTTTTGAGCAAGTTTCGAGTTCTACATCAGTTTCCATATGTGTTTCCAGCAGAGATTTCAGATTTTCCATGTCACAGGGAAGTAGACTTCTCTATTAAGTTGGTGCCATGGGCAGCTCTAGCATCAAAAGAACCTTACAGGATGACTACTCCTGAGTTGGTAGAGTTAAAGTTGCAAATCAAAAAGATTCTTAACAAAGGATACATTAGGCCAAGTGTATCGCCTTGGGGTGCAACCAATATTTTTTTTGAAGAAGAAGGATGGTATTCTCAGGCTATGCATTGACTACAGGAAGTTGAACAAATTGACTATCAAGAACAGGTATCTATTGCCAAGGATTGATGACTAGTTTGATCAGCTCAAGGGAGCAGCAGTGTTATCGAAGATTGATTTTAGATCCAGATATCATCAGGTACACATTAAAGAGGAGAACATTTACAGGATAGCTTTCTGGACTAGGTATGGGAATTATGAGTTTGTTATAGTTCCATTCAATTTGACTAATGCTCCAACACCTTTATGTGTTTGATGAATAGTGTGTTGCATCCCTATTTGGACAAGTTTGTTATTGTGTTCATTGATAACATATTGATATATTCTAAAAATGAGGAAGAGCATGTCGAGCATTTGGAAGTAGTGTTGAGGTTATTGAGAGAGCATCAATTGTATGTTAAGCTCAACAAGTGCAGTTTCTTTTAGACTGAGTTACATTATTTGGGACATATTTTCTCGAAGGAGGACATAGCAATGGATCCATAAAAGGTAAGGGCTATCATCGAGTGGGCAGCTCCTAGAAATGTGGATAAGGTGAGGTCCTTCGTGGGGTTGACAGGTTATTATAGAAGGTTCATCAGGAACTTCTCACAATTTTTTTTATCTTATTACATCATTGCAAAGAAAAGGTGAGAAGTTTGAATGGAAAGAGGAATGTGTAGCCACTTTTGAGTAGTTGAAGCAGTTGTTGACACATGCACCAGTGTTAAGAATGTAGATCCGGACAAAGAGTTTGTACTATGTACAAATGATTACAAGAGAGGACTTGGTGGAGTCCTTATGTAGAATGGACAAGTGGTATGCTATGAGTCATGGAAAGTTAATGAGAACGAGAAGAACTACCTGCCACATGATCTTGAGTTGGAAACGATCATACATGCATTGAAGGTGTGGAGGCACTATGTTCTTGGTAGCAAGTTTGTATTTATGAGTGATCACAGTGGTTTGCAGTATCTATTTGACCAACCAAATCGGAATGGCAGGCAAGCTCAGTGGTTTGCGGTATCTATTTGACCAACCAAATTAGAATGGCAGGCAAGCTCAGTGGTTAGCCACAATCAGTGAGTTCGAATTTGAGATTAGTTATATCAAAGGTAAAGAAGAACGGGGTGGTAGATGCTCTTAGCAGGCGGATACAGGTAAATCACATAGTAGCTATGATATTCTATGGGACAGATTTACAGGATAAGATCTTGTAGGAAGGTCAGCAAGATGATAGGTATATAGAGACTGTGCACAAGTTACAGTAGAGTACAGGTATAGGTACAGATAGTGGTACAGGTATAGGTACAGGTAGTTGTACAGGTACAGGTACAGGTGTATAGGGTGTGGACTATTGTCTCACAAAAGATGGATTGATCAGTTTTGGAGACAGGATATATGTGCCAGATAGTAGTGAGCTCAATAAGGTGATCTTTAGGAAGTTTCATGTGAAACCATATTTAGGTCACCGAAGCTATTAGAAGAAATTGACCGCAGTGAAGAAGTTTTATTATTGGCGGAATCTAAAGAAGGATGTAGCAGAGTTTGTGGCTAGGTGCTTAGATTGTCAACAGATGAAGGCAGAGTGTAAGAATCTAAATGGACGGCTATAGTCGACTGCAATTCGAGAATGGAAATGGGAGGTCATTTCCATGTATTTTATCACAAGTCTTCCCAAGACATATAGATAACATGATTCCTTCATGGTTGTTGTGGACAGGTTGACAAAGGTTGCAAACTTCATTCCAGTGAAGTATACATTCTCAGCTAGCAATATAGCATAGGTATTCATTAGAGATGTGATTAGGTTGAGTGGTGTTCTGAAGAATATTGTATCAGACAGGGATGCTAAGTTCACTTCCAAGTTTTGGAAGGAGTTGTTTGCAGGATTAGGGACAGAGTTGGTCTTCATTAGAGCTTATCATTCACATATTGATGGACAGATAGAAAGGATCAACAGAATATTGGGGGAGATGTTGAGGATGTATGTGATGCATCAATAGCGAAAGTGGGAAGAGTATATTCCACTAGTAGAGTTCACTTACAATAATGGGTATTGTTAGAGTCGATCTGGTCAGCCCTCCGTCAGAGATCAAAACTCTTTGTGCATTTCAATTTTAGGTGTCCCGCTCCATTCACTCAGCTGCATTTCACTAGGGGCATGCCATGATCTGATGGAGAAAGTCATGCTAATCATTTTCCCTCATGTCTGGCTCATGCTGGTTCAGGTCTTTGTCCATAATCACCGAAGTTCATGACAGTCAAGGTCTGGTCCTTTGCAGGACAAAGTCATTTTTATGTTTGGGTCTAGGAATTCATCAATTTGGTCTTTTAAAAACATGTCCAGAACAAGCCATGCACGCCAGAGGGAACCCTTATGCAACTACGGTTCAGAGAGCTTCATCGTCACGTGGATAGACATCGACTCTTCTTCAAAACTCTGCTTTGAAGAAAAGTCAAACAAGGTCATTTATGACAAAATTTTCCAAAAAATCACCAGTTGACTTTTCAGATGCAGTTATGATTTACATGGCCAAATACTCTGTCATACAATCCCTACAAAGAGGTGCCGAAAATTTCATCTTTTGAGCCAAAATGTCAAAGGGAAAGTGAAAATCAATGTGTTTAAAGGTCAATGAAAAAGTGCAAAACACAACATTAGAAAAGGGGTTTTCAAAGAGGCAAAAATCAAACCCATCTCCTCCAAGGCTATAAATACATGTTTTGACACAAATCAAAGGCATTGTGCTCTTGCAAGACTTGGAGAAAGCATTTCAAAGGTGTGAGCATGAGGTTGGAGAAGTTTGAGTGAGCGGAAGCAGGTTTTGGGAGCGCGCAACGCACTCACCGGGCGCGGCGCACACGCAGCCAGCCCGTCGTTGAAAGATTGCACAGGCGTGGCGCATACAAGGAGTATTGTGCACTGGGAATTTTGCGCGGCGCACATAGTCCAACGGCCAAGAAACAGTGCCAAACCACTTCAAACTTTGGGGAAGGCTATCAAATTGAGAGGTAAGCCTTATGACATCACCTGCTCATCAAGTTTTGTCAAGGATATGGTGTTTGTGAAGAGGTTTGAATGTCACCCAAAATGCATAATTTCAACCATGTGAAAATCCCCAAAAAAACGAGGGTTGGGGTCGCGAAATTGTGTTGCTTGTGCCAAGGTTTCACTCCACCCACCTATTCCCCTCACCTATTACATTTTCCCCATCCTCCCTTATCATTTTTCCTAAACCCCTGCCCTAAGTCACTACCAAACCCTCTCCTTTTTCCTCCACTGTTTGGTTAATGCAAAATCACCATAGAACCAGCTTATTGGGCAAGAAAAGCTTTGGGAGAGGGATGCATGGTCAAAAGGTCGAAGAGTCAAAGATTAGGAGAAAATTTGAGTCATTGCATAGCACGCGGCACACACACCAACAAGCGCGGCGCACTCATTGTGCGAGGCGCACACACCAACGAGTGCGGCGCACTCATTGTGCGTAGCGCACACAGGGCCCGCCCACTATGTAAATATAACACTGGCGCGGCGCATACCCGGCGCGCGGCGCATTGGGCAGAGCGCGCGGCGAACAGAAATATAAGGCCCAGAAACTATCCAATCTGCCTAAAAACTTTTGGAGGCTCACCAAATTTGAAAGGTAGGCCACCTACCTTAGTTCTTGTATCAAAACTTGAAAGTGATAGCATGGTGGAAGGGGTATAAATCAAGTGCAAACATTTTTATAAAGCCAACAAAAGAAAAACAAAGAAATCATGATCCTAGGGTTTATGCTACACTGACAAGGCCACCAATATGTTTCAAACCCTACCCCATCAACACTATACCCAAGTTACTCCCAAATCCCTGATAAATCTCTCCCTTTAAACCCTTATTCCTATTTTATCATTCCCCTCCTAATACTCCCTGTTTTATTGTCCCCTTGGCGGCAGATTTTCAGAGCAGCTACCAGCTTCATTGGAATCCAAAGGCAGCATAAAACTCAGGGTACAAACAGTAGAAATGGCATCGAAATTTCATCAGAGTATGAGGAGGAGACCCACAATGACACAGCTTCAGGAGAAAGGGCCCAAAGGAGACATCACCAGAGTGGAAGACATCTTAGAGATGAACCAAACACCCTCACCGAGTGGCAGGCATGCCCTCTTGCTATGTCTTGCTTCCAGCACTTAGCATGTTTCGAATTTTGTCAGAGGGTGGCAAATGTTAGATTTCATCATGAGTTGGCCCGAATTTTTGCACTTCACCTTCATGGAGGACAGTCCATCTTGGCTGGGGTCACTTTCACATTGACACCCGAGATCATATTAGTGGCAACAGGCATACCAAACATTGGAGAGCAGTGGCATAAGAAAAATAAGGTAGAGAGGCATCATTATGAGCCTTACATCAAAGACAGTTGTTTGAGCCACCTCACGAGAGTTTTTCCATTTAGATTTCTGAAAGATGAGTATGCCCCGCTCATGAAATTGATCATGAAGTACTTCAGTTGTGAGGGGAGGTTTTCTCGCCTTTATGCCTATCACAAAAGGTTGCTCATGCACTTTACCAGGGTGTGGATGATGAACCTCCCATTTTTCATCTGTGGGAACATAAAGAGGATGAAAAATTTCATGCAGCACAAGACCCCTCGACAGCAGCTCAACAGTGTGTATCACTCTGCCCTTATCCGGATTTTGGTAGACCATCAATTGGGATTGCAGGGTATTGCTTGGGAGGACTTCATCTACCGTGACTTTTTCAGTGCTCCACAAGTGGTTTAAGAGGCAGAGCATGAGGTAGGGGGCCCATCTCATCAGTATGAGCGACATGAGACTGCCACTATGCCAGTATACATCACCTATCAGAAAGGCAATAGACCTTTATTTGCAGCAGCAAAGCGAGTGTTATCTCCACCCGGGGTCGAAGGGCATCGCTTCCGACATCAGCATCACAGGAGCAGGGGAAGGGTAAGGAGCCAGTGTAGGAGGAAGGGCCATCATGTGAGCAAGAGACCGAGTTTTTTCTCCTCCAGGATGATGAGACAGATGCAGAACCAACAAATGAGGAGCCCACAGAGATCATCCAGGAGCAGCAATCATTGATTGACTCCTTGTCCCTTGACTTGGAGAGGGCCAAATGGAACATGAACTACCAAAATCAGAGAAACAAACAGCTCGAGGACCAACAGATGATCATGGAGCTGCAGAACATCCGTGAGCATCGCCAAGCTGCTCAAAGAAGAAGGGTTGCGATCACATCTTTGGAGCAAGCAATCAATGAGGATCGGGAGGCCAACCTTGAGAGGGTTAACACGCATTTGGAGAGGCTGCTGGACAAAGCTGACCAGGACCTTGCTCTATTGAGACATATGGCTTTCCGTTACAGGGTGCGAAACATGAGTGCACAGGCCAGGATAAGGAGTTTAAAAGCGAAATTGAGGAAAGCAACAAGAAGGGCAAAACGGGCAAAAGAGCAAGATAGCCTTAGAATCTTGGCTGAGGCTTCCTTGTTTCAGTATGGCACCCCATTGAGAACCTGCAGCCCAAATTTCAAAAAATTTGGGAAAATTTTGGTCACTTGATAATTTTTTTAGTAAAAAACAGGGATTTTCTCCCTGTGCGCCGCACCACTGGCGCGACACTAAAATTCTAGGGCTCCAATTGAGAAATGGCTTGCAGATTTGGATTCAGCATTGAAAATTACGACTACTGGTGTCCGGGCAAGAGATTGGGCAAGGTTTGGGTCTCCTAAAGGTAAAAAAACACCCGAAAATGGCCTCTCTGCCATTTTTTTGACAGACAGAAAGCATTCTTGGGAGAATGGAGATTTGGAGGGGAAAATGAGCACCAAATTTGAAATTTTCAGTTGGGTTAGAAAGTAGATATGACAAGCTTTCTAGAATGCCCACTTGGGCACATTTTGGACACCTACCAGTGCCCCAAAATAGGTCCCAAAGTAGCGCGACACACAGAAAAAATGGCACGGCGCACAGAGGAAAAAATTGCCAATTTGGTTCCCTTTCGCGAAATTTCGGTTCGCAACTTCTCCAAGTGGGCTCGCTCATCTACACTTCAGTTTTTTGGCACCAAAGGCGGAATTTAAATATTTTTTTCTCTAGATTGGCTTCTATCCAAGTGGCGAAGGAAGGCAAACGGTCACCCCAAAGCCAAATGTCATGTTTGAAACGCTACACCTGTAGCTGATGGTTGGCTCTCCATCTCCATTTTGTAATGATTCGAGTAACTTCCCAACCCTTGGGTGTTCTATCTCTTCCTCACACATTCTATATATTGTATGCAAGTTATTTGCAAAGGGTGGGTTGACTTGTAACTTCTGGGAGACTGTGGGAAAGAAACTTTGTTTCTTCACTGTGTATTTTTGACAGAGAATTAATGAAAGGCAACAACTCTGTGTCATGAGATTCTTGTGGTTGTGAGTGTAGCAAATGTGTCTCTTATGTTTTCATATGTATTTCGTTATGTTTCATAATTCAATTCATGTTCATTTCCAGTGAAATTTTCTGAGTGAGAATAGGTAGAATTCAATTTTATTGCTCTGCCTGTGGGAAAATTTCATGTTCAGTGTTATTCCTCTGTTGAAAAGGGTTCATGTCAATATGCCCTTTTCACTTTCTTCAGCAATCTATTCATGACGCGATACCTCAAACTAAATTGTTACATTTTCCGCCTACCTTGCCTCACGGAATAATTTGTGCCTTTGTATTAAATTAACTATTCTTTGTTGACCGTTGGTCCCATACCATCCCAGAAGCTCGGTCATTCATGAAAATTGTTTCCCGAATCCCTATTCACTTACTAGCCTAAGGTAAATATTGCATTTTAAGTCATCTCAGACCGTTTTCGATCATCTATTCATTGAGCGTGACTCGGAGAGAGCCCTCTCCTGCTCTTGTAGGGCTAGCTAACAGACTGAGCGTGGTTTGTGGTTACCCTAATTTTTGCCTTCCTTCAGCCTAAGGTAGATTTAGGTGCCAACATAGTGGCGACCATACTGGGGAACTAAGTTGAAATCAAATCCCCTTGTTTCATAATAATTCTGAGCTTCCCGATGATGAGCTTAGGATTGGAAAGGCTGAGTAAGTTGGTCGTGTCCTGTGATTTTTCTCAATAGCACGTTGGCTTCGAGACGATATACCAAAGCCAATCCAGACCCGAATCCTCCTCATATTTACGAAAACCCCAATTTGATCCCAAAACTCCTTCGTCAAGAAAGCACCATAACTCCCGTGTTCAAATCCTATTCATGTCCCGACATTTTTGAGTATCTTGAAGAGCTTGAATTTGACAAACAATTTGAGATATCATTGTTTGAGTCTAAATCTGAAAGGGCTGTTGATTATACTGTCCCCAATCCGCAGTTTATTGTAGACCTCGAAACAGAAAGATCTAATAGATTAATTGATAACTACATTGCAACACAACCCCAAACTCCAATTGCAAGCCCCTTGCAAACTGTGCACACTCCTCCAACACATCCAAGGCCAAATCCACCAAGAATGATGGTTGCCCGTTTTGCACCCCTTCTTCTACCCCAAGTTCTAGATTATATGCCAACTGATTATCAAAGTAAAATCTTGTTTTTTGATGTCACTCCTAACAGCATTACTGCTCAGCAACATGTAGACAAAATGGCAGACTTCTATGAACTTCATGAGATCGATGTAGAGAACGTGGCAATGAGGCTCTTTGTACAGACATTTGCAGGTGATGTGAGGAAATGGTTCAGAGGTTTTCCAGCAGCAAGTATCACTACCTTGGCTGAACTACAAAGACAATTTTTGAACCGGTGGGAAGTGAAAAAGAATCCCCTTCAAATTCTGGCCGAATATGAACAAATCAAACGGAACGTTGGTGAGTCGGTCCAATACTATCGTGTAAGATTTAATGTAGTCTATAACAAAATTCTAGATCATCTAAAACCGCTTGTGGGACTAGCAATGATGAAGTTTCCAGATGGTTTTGATGCTGACACGGCGTACCAATTAAGAGAAAGAGAACTAGCCACAATGGAAGACATGCAGAAAATTACGATCAACGTTGAGGCAAATCTGTTGTCCAAAAGAGCTAGAGCGAAAGCAGAGAAGAAAACCACTATGAAAGAAGAATCTTCTTCGATGGATCAGCTTCTCAAAAAGGTAGAGAAGATGCTTGAAAGGGTAAAACTTGACAAGCCAGAGCCACAAGTTAGGAATCCTAACTTTCGTGGCCAGCAACAGCCACAATATAGAATACGACAGAGAGATCAGCGAACTCAAGAGCAGACAGCACAACAGCCGGTACAAACACCTTTGCAGCAGAATTTTGTACATGGACTGGAGTCAGATGAGGACGGGAATGTAATAGGCGAAGAAAACCATCTCTTTACTCCAGATGAGCTGCCTACTTACATCACCGAAGAGGAAGAATGTGCAGTGAATTCAGCTGCACACCAAGATACTGATTTTATTCTAGCTAGCGACACCGTGTTGGAAGAAGAATCAGAAGAATATCAAAGGGGTTATATGAATGCTCTGTCTGCACAACAGCAATGATATTCTCTTAGAAACAGAGATGAGCCAGCCAAACCAATTCAGAAAAAGGAGGGTGAAACAACAAAAAATGATTCATCAGCTACACAAAGAAAGGGAAAGGAGGTGGTTGTCTCGGAGAGCAGCAAATAAAAATCAGCAGAACAATCACAGCAACTAGCCACATCAAAAGAAAAGGAAAGGAAAGAGATCCCAGTGAAAGAAGTAGAAAATACTCCCGCTTTTAGCTTAGAGAACGATATTTCTAAGTTAAAGGTATCCATCCCCTTGACTGAAATAATGAAGAACAACAGTTATAGAGGACAGATTTCTAAGATGTTGAATTTGGACCCAATGTCTGACATGGTAAATGTAGAAGATGATCAGCCTAAAATGATTTTTGGACCAGCAATGAATGGTGAGTCTCCCAATAGCGATGTTCCACCCTTCTATATCAGTTTACGATTGCATGATTTTGTGTTACACAATGCCATGTTCGATTCCGGAGCTTCTCACAATCTCATGCCCAAGGTTATCATGGATAAGCTTGGTCTGGACATCACCCGGAAATATCATGATCTCTATTCATTCGATTCCAGTAGAGTAAGGTGTATAGGACTCATCAAAGACTTAGTTGTGAGTTTGGATCAGCTTCCTATGAAAAATGTATTGATGGATGTGGTGGTAGCAGATATTCCTCCAAGGTTTGGCATGCTTCTTTCCAGGTCTTGGGTAGTGAAATTGAAAGGGACACTACCGCTGGATTTCTCCTATGCAACAATCCTGGTGTTTGGAGAAATGAGGAAGTTATATCGGGAACAGAAAATGAAATATATGATCACAAGCAAGGAGAAACCTATAAATCATCCTATTAACTATGTACATACAAATTTAGAGTCTTTTGTTTTTTTTTCAGATAGTTTAAATGAGATAGATAGTCAGATAGTAGAAGCAGATGACATACCAGAAATCACAGAAAATTTCAGAGAAATCTTGAAGAAAGAAAGACAAGAAAAGTAGAAAAATGTTGGGCAATCAGCTGAAAGTAATGGACAGCAAGCAGACAAGGCACGGAAAACAGATTTCCAGCACTTACATGAGGAGTAAGAAGACTTGTGGACCATGGATTTCGATGCAGCAATAGGGAATGATGGCGTTGGAATTGGAATTTGGGTATGCAGTCCTTTCTCCGCCCCAAACAAATTGCCTAGCAGTGTGAGGGTTTGCTCTTACAGGCTGGCCTTTGAATGTTCAAATAATGAAGTGGAGTATGAAGCTCTGATTGCTGACCTGAAGATTCTTAGAAAGCTGAATGCAAAAAGGATTTCGGTATATGGCGACTTCGAGTTGGTAATAAAATAGGTCAGAGGTGAGTATCAAGCGAAACATCCTAGGATGCAGGCCTATCGTAATGTAGTTTTATACATCTTGAAGTTATTTTCAGAATACACCTTGACATGTGTGCCTCGTATACAAAATAGTATTGCTGATGCTCTTGCCCAGGCAGCGAGCAGCTTGAAGATCCCCATGAACTCCAACAATAAATTTGAAATCCATGTCAAGCATCGTCCAACCATTCCAGACAATCAGCGATATTGGCAAGTGTTTCAAGATGATGAGGAGATTAAGGATTTTCTGTTGAACAAAGGCAAGTTCAAAGAAACCTCAATTGATGTAGAAAACGATGAGGGCAAAGGGAATGGTACCGATGAAGTGCAGATCAATCAAATGGACGTATTGCAGCTGAAGAATAACATCATTCCTAAAGGCTTGATACCTCTAGAGGAACTTTTTAATCAGGATGATGTAGCCCGCAAGCCAACATTGCAGCCAACGGAGAAGGGTGTAGAATAAGTCAACATCGGTACAGCTGCCCATCCAAAGTTGGTAAAATTGTCCAAAGCATTACCGCCAAAGATCAAGGACAAATACATCAGTTTGATGGCTTCATTTGCAGATGTGTTTGCTTGGGATTATTCTGATTTAAAGACCTATGATACAAATATTATTCAGCACACAATACCCATCAAGCCCAATCAAAAACCATTTAGACAAAAGCTGAGAAGGATAAATCCAAAGTTGCTGCCATCTATCGAAAAGGAGGTAAATAGGTTGTACAATTCAGGTATCATTGTGCCCATTAGATTTTCAGATTGGATATCTAACATAGTGCCTGTACGCAAGAAGACCAGTGAGATCCGCCTATGCATTGATTTCAGAAATATAAATAAGGTCTCATTGAAGGACAACTATCCACTGCCCAAGATGGACCATACAATTCAGCGAGTAGTGGGGGCATCTCGTATGTCACTGCTTGATGGTTATTCCGGATATAACCAAATTTCTGTCCATGAAGATGATAGAGACAAGACAGCATTCACCACTCCAGGGGGAACCTTTCACTATGCCAAAATTCCCTTCGGTTTAAAGAATGTCGGTGCCACATTTCAGCGGGCAATGGACTTGGCTTTTGAAAATGAGAAGGATGTGTTTTTGGTCGTGTACTTGGATGATTTGACGGTATTTTCCAAATCTGATGAAGAGCACATGCATCACCTAAAAATTGTCTTTCAAAAAGGCAGGAAATATGGTTTATCGCTGAATCCTAAGAAGAGCTTGTTCGCCATGGAGGAAGGCAAATTACTTGGGCACATCATTTCAAAGGATGGCATTCGTATAGACCCAACACATGTGCAAGCAATTCAACAAATCGATCTGCCTAGGAACAAAAAGGAGATACAATCATTCAATGGTAAGATGAATTTTCTGCGTCGCTTTGTGCCTAATCTAGCAGAACACTTAAGAGAAATACCAACATGCTTAAGAAGGACAGCCAGGTGAAATGGACAGAGGAGGATGTAAAATCTTTCAACTTGGTTAAATTGGCCCTTTCTTCAGCTCCAGTTCTAGTCAGCCCGGACTACACTCAGGATTTCATATTGTTTTCATTTGCTTCTAAGCACACTATGGCAGCGGTATTATTACAGAAGAGAGATGATCATGAAAGATCCATTGCATTCTTCAGCAGGGCTATAAGGGACGCAACTTTAAAGTACAACATCATTGAGAAGCAGGCCCTGGCATTGGTGAAGGCATTGAAGAATTTCCGGGTATATATCCTACATTCTCACATTCTGGCCTATGTTCCTAATAATGCTGTAAAAGATGTTTTAGTGTAGACTGATCCGAAAGGGAGAAGAGGCAAATGGATTGCAGCCTTGCTGTAATATGATGTGGAAATAAAGCCTACAAAGTTGGTCAAACGACAGGGGTTGACGAAGCTAATGGCCAAATCAAACTTGCATGCCTTGGACATAAATCTGATCGCTTCCATATCCGATGAGAATGAGGAAGGAACGTCAATTCAGGTATCCAAAATGTTTGCTTTGTCCCCATGGTATTTAGATATAATATATGTGCTGAAAAATCTATCACCACCGCCCGGCATGACTAGAAACAAAGCGAGAACACTCAAATTGAAGGCTGCCAAGTTTTGTATTTTGAATTCTGCACTGTATTGGAAAGAACCCAGTGGGATTTTGTTAAATTTTCTGGTGGAAGAAGAGGCAAAGAAAGTCATGGAGGATTTCCACGGAGGAGAGTGTGGTGGTCATCTTTTTTGGAAGTCAACAGCGAACAAAATTTTGAGAGCAGGGTACTACTGGCCTACTTTGTTTGTTGATGTGCATAAGATGGTCAAGCACTGTCATAAATGTCAAATTTTCGAAGGAAAATAGAAATTACATCCTTTGCCACTTAAGCTTATTGAGGTGAGCGCTCCCTTCCAGCAGTGGGGGTTGGATTTCATTGGGGAAATTCATCCCGCCTCTTCTGGACAGCATAGATGGATCCTTACAACGACAGACTATTTTACGAAATGGATTGAGGCATCCCCTACCAGACAAGCCACAGACACGGTAATCATTTCATTTCTCGAAAATAACATCTTGTCTCGCTTTGGTTGTCAAAACAAATTAATCACTGATAATGCAGCATCTTTCAAATCGAAAAGGATGGTAGAATTTTGTCATAAATATCACATAATTTTGGGTCATTCAACTGCATATCATCCACAAGGCAATGGATTGGCGGAATCTTCGAATAAATCTTTGGTAAACATCATCAAGAAGCTGCTGGAAATAAATAAGAAGAGCTGGAACAAGAGTTTGGTCCATGCGCTTTGGGCAGATTGGATCAGTCAGAAAAAGTCCATTGGTATGTCACCATTTGAGCTATTTTATGGAGTCGACACAGTATTCCCCGCCTCTCTTGCTACCCCAGTAGTCAGAACTCTTCAGGAGGCCGGCAGTGAAGAAGATCCCATGCAGAGAAGGCTGAATCAAATGATCCACTTGCAGCAAACAAGACAAGAAGTTTTCAAGAACACATCCAAGTTGCAGGAGAAGATAAAGAAAATCTATGACAGAAAAGAAAAAGTAGATAAATTTCAGTTAGAGGATGTGGTGCTGAAATGAGATGCAAGTAATGAAGAGAAAGGCAAGCACAGAAAGTTTGAAAATCTTTGGAAAGATCCTTTCAATATTGCAGCATATAGGGGTCAAAATGCCTTTCTTCTGAAGGAAATGAATGGGGAAGATTGTCCTGGAGGGCCGATCAATGGTCGGCTGCTCAAGCGGTATCACTGCTGATCTATTAACACTGCTTACATTGTCATTGTAAATACCATTTTTATTTCAGTTTGGTTTCAGTCTGTAAAGTTAGTATTTTGAGTTATTTCAATGTCAAGTAGAGCCAATTTCTTGGTCATTTCAGTTTTATAAATAATTCAGATTTTGTGTTTTTTATCGAAATGATGACTCCATAGCCCAATGGATGAAAGGAACTATCTAGCTCCTCCAGAGATCTATTGTTCTTGGCACCTCCAAGGAGCTACCATCCCCCATTGGAGCCAATGTTAGAGTCGGTCTGGTCAGCTCTCCGTCAAAGATCAAAACTCTTTGTGCATTACAATTTTAGGTGTCCCGTTCCATTCACTTAGCTGCATTTCACTAGGGGCATGCCATGATCTGACGGAGAAAGTCATGCTAATCATTTTCCCTCATGTCTGGCTCATGCTGGCTCAGGTATTTTTTCATAATCACCGAAGTTCATGACAGTCAAGGTCTGGTCCTTTGCAGGACAAAGTCATTTTTATGTTTGGGTCTAGGAATTCATCAATTTGGTCTTTCAAAAACATGTCCAGAACAAGCCATGCAGACCAGAGGGAATCCTTATGCAACTACGGTTCAGAGAGCTTCATCGTCATGTGGATAGACATCGACTCTTCTTCAAAACTCTGTTTTGAAGAAAAGTCAAACAAGGTCATTTATGACAAAATTTTCCAAAAAATCACCAATTGACTTTTCAGATGCAATTATGATTTACATAGCCAAATACTCTGTCATACAGTCCCTGCAAAGAGGTGCCGAAAATTTCATCTTTTGAGCCAAAATGTCAAAGGGAAAGTGAAAATCAGTGTGTTTAAAGGTCAATGAAAAAGTGCAAAACACAACATTAGAAAAGGGGTTTTCAAAGAGGAAAAAATCAAACCCATCTCCTCCAAGGCTATAAATACATGTTTTGACCCAAATCAAAGGCATTGTGCTCTTGCAAGACTTGGAGAAAGCATTTCAAAGGTGTGAGCGTGAGGTTGGAGAAGTTTGAGTGAGCGGAAGCAGGTTTTTGGAGCGCGCGGCGCACTCACTGGGCGTGGCGCACACGCAGCCAGCCCGCCATTGAAAGATTACACAAGCGCGATGCATACAAGGCATGCGGCACACTGGGAATCGCGCGCGGCGCACACAGTCCAGCGGCCAAGAAACGGTGCCAAACCACTTCAAACTTTAGGGAAGGCTATCAAATTGAGAGGTAAGCCTTATGACATCACCTGCTCATCAAGTTTTGTCAAGGATATGGTGTTTGTGAAGAGGTTCGAATGTCACCCAAAATGCATAATGTCAACCATGTGAGAATCACCAAGAAAACAAGGGTTGGGGTCGCGAAATTGTGTTGATTGTGCCAAGGTTTCACCCCACCCACCTATTCCCCTCACCTATCATCTTTTCCCCATCCTCCCTTGTCATTTTTCCTAAACCCCTGCCCTAAGTCACTACCAAACCCTCTCCCTTTTCCTCCACTATTTGGTTAATGCAAAACCACCATAGAACTAGCTTATTGGGCAAGCAAAGCTTTGGGATAGGGATGCATGGTCAAAAGGTCGAAGAGTCAAAGATTAGGAGAAAATTTGAATGATTTCATAGCGCACAACGCACACACCAACGAGCATGGCGCACTCATTGTGTGCGGCGCACACAGGGCCCGCCCAATGTGTAAATATAACACTGGTGTGGCGCATACCCGGCGCACAGCGCACTGGGCAGAGCACGCGGCGCACAGAAATATAAGGCCCAGAAACTATCCAATCTGCCTAAAAACTTTTGGAGGCTCACCAAATTTGAAAGGTAGGCCACCTACCTCAGTTCTTTTATCAAAACTTGAAAGGGATAGCATGGTGGTAGGGGTATAAATCAAGTGCAAACATTTTTATAAAGCCAACAAAAGAAAAACAAAGAAATCATGATTCTAGGGTTTATGCTACAGTGACAATGCCGCCAATATGTTTCAAACCCTACCCCATTGACACTATACCCAAGCTACTCCCAAATCCCTGATAAATCTCTCCCTTTAAACCCCTATTCCTATTTCATCATTCCCCTCCTAATACTCACTGTTTTATTGTCCCCTTGGCGGCAGATTTTCAGAGTAGCTACAAGTTTCATTGGAATTCAAAGGCAGCATAAAATTCAGGGTACAAACAGCAGAAATAGCATCCGAAATTTCATCAGAGTATGAGGAGGAGACCCACAGTGACACAAATTCGGGAGAAAGGGCCCAAAGGAGACATCACCAGAGTGGTAGACATCTTAGAGACGAACCAAACACCCTCACCGAGTTGCAAGCATGCCCTCTTGTTATGTCTTGCTTCCAGCACTTAGCATGTTTCGAATTTTGTCAGAGGGTGGCAAATTTCAGAGTTCATCATGAGTTGGCCCGACTTTTTGCACTTCACCTACATGGAGGACAGTCCATCTTGGCTGGGGTCACTTTCACATTGACACCCGAGACCATATCAGTGGCAACAAGCATACCAAACATTGGAGAGTAGTGGCATAAGAAAAAGAAGGTAGAGAGGCATCATTATGAGCCTTACATCAAAGGCAGCTGTTTGAGCCACCTCACGAGAGTTTTTCCATTCAGATTTCTGAAAGATGAGTATGCCCCGCTCATGAAATTGATCATGAAGTACTTCAGTTGCGAGGGGAGGTTTTCTCGCCTTTATGCCTATCACATCAGGTTGCTCATGCACTTTACCAGGGTGCGGATGATGAACCTCCCATTTTTCATCTGCGAGAACATAGAGAGGATGAGAAATTTCATGCAGCGCAAGACCCCTCGATAGGAGCTCAACAGTGTATATCACTTTTCCCTTATCCGGATTTTGGTAGACCATCAGTTGGGATTGCAGGGTATTTCTTGGGAGGACTTCATCTCCCGTGACTTTTTCAGCGTTCCAAAGGTGGTTTCAGAGGCAGAGCATGAGGTAGGGGGCCCGTCTCATCAGTATGAGCAACATGAGACTGCCACTATGCCAATATACATCACCTATCAGAAAGGCAGTAGACCCTTATTTGCAGCAGCAAAGCGAGTGTTATCTCCACCCGCGGTGGAAGGGGCCTCGCTTCCGACATCAGCATCACAGGAGCAGGGGAAGGGTAAGGAGCCAGTGCAGGAGGAATGGCCATCAGGTGAGCGAGAGACCGAGTTTGTTCTCCTCCGGGATGATGAGACAGATGCAGAACCAACAAATGAGGAGCTCACAGAGATCATCCAGGAGCAGCAATCAGTGATTGAATCCTTGTCCCTTGACTTGGAGAGGGCCAAATGGAACATGAACTACCTGTAATGGAGAAACAAATAGCTCGAGGACCAACAGACGATCATGGAGCTACAGAACATACGTGAGCATCACCAAGCTGCTCAAAGAAGAAGGGTTGCGATCACATCTTTGGAGCAAGCAATCAATGAAGATCGGGAGGCAAACCTTGAGAGGGTCAACATGCATTTGGAGAGGCTACTGGACAAAGCTGACCAGGACCTTGCTCTATTGAGACATATGGCTTTCTGTTACAGGGTGCGAAACATGAGTGCACAGGCCAGGATAAGGAGTTTAAAAGCAAAATTGAGGAAAGCAACAAGAAGGGAAAAACGGGCAAAAGAGCAAGATAGGCTTAGAATCTTGGTTGAGGCTTCCTTGGCTCAGCATGGCACCCCACAGAGAACCTCTAGCCCAAATTTCAAAAAATTTGGGGAAATTTTGGTCACTTGATAATTTTTTGGGTAAAAAATAGGGATTTTCTCCCTGTGCGCCGCGCCACTGGCGCAACGCTAAAATTCTAGGGCTCCAATTGAGGAATGGCTTGCAGATTTGGATCCAGCATCAAAAATTACGACTACTGGTGTCCGTGAAAGAGATTTGGGCAAGGTCTGGGTCTCCTAAAGGTCAAAAAACACCCGGAAATGGCCTCTCTGCCACTTTTTTGACACACAGAAAGAAGTCTTGGGAGAATGGAGATTTGGAGGGGAAAATGAGCACCAAATTTGAAAATTCTAGTTGGGTTAGAAAGTAGACAGGACAGGATTTCCAGAAAGCCCACTTGGGAACATTTTTGACACCTGCAAGTTCCCCAAAACAAGTCCCAAATTAGCGCGATGCACAGAAAAAATGGTGCGGCGCACAGAGGAAAAAAATTCCAATTTGCTTCCGTTTCGCGAAATTTCGTTTCACAACTTCTCCAAGTGGGCCTGCTCATCTACACTTCAGTTTTTTGGCACCAAAGGCGGCATTTAAAGAGTTTTTTCTCCAGATTGGCTTCTATCCAAGTGGCGAAGGAAGGCAAATGGTCACCCTAAATCCAAATGTCATGTTTGCAACGCTACACCTGTAGCTGATGATTGGCTCTCCATCTCCAATTTGTAATGATTCGAGTAACTTCCCAGCCCCTGGGCATTCTATCTCTTCCTCAAACATTCTATATATTGTATGCAAGTTATTTGCAAAGGGTGGGTTGGCTTGTAACTTCTGGGAGACTGTGGGAAAGAAACTTTGTTTCTTCACTGTGTATTTTTTACAGAGAATTAATGAAAGGTAGCAGCTCTGTTTCATGAGATTCTTGTGGTTGTGAGTGTAGAAAATGTGTCTCTTATGTTTTCATATGTATTTTGTTATGTTTCATAATTCAATTCATGTTCATTTCCAGTGAAATTTTCTGGGTGAGATTAGGTAGAATTCAATTTTATTGCTCTGCCTATGGGAAAATTTCATGTTCATTGTTATTCCTCTGTTGAAAAGGATTCATGTCACTATGCCCTTTTCACTTTCTTCAGCAATCTATTCATGTCGCGGTACCTCAAACTAAATTGTTAAATTTTCCGCCTGCCTTGCCTCACGGAATAATCTGTGCCTTTGTATTAAATTCTCTGTTCTTTGCTGATCGTTGGTCCCATACCATCCAGAAGCTCGGTCATTCATGAAAATTGTTTTTCAAATCCCTATTCACTTAATATCCTAAGGTAAATATTGCATTGTAAGTCATCTCAGACCATTTTTGATCATCTATTCACTTAGCATGACTCGGAGAGAGCCCTCTCCTGCTCTGGTAGGGCTAGCTACCAGACTGAGCATGGTTTGTGGTTAGCCTAATTTTTGCCTTCCTTCAGCCTAAGGCAGATTTAGGTGCTAATAGGTATCATTAATCCTTCAGGACGAGTCTGTTTGAGGCATTGTATGGGTGGAGTTGCAATACTCCCATCAATTGGAGCTTTCCAGTGAACATGGTGTTGATTGGACCGGAAATGTTGGCAAATATGGAGTAGGTAATGTAGGCAATCAATAAGAATCTAAAGGAAACACAAGATGGGTAGAAGATCTATGCAGATTAGAATAGGGTGTTCAAGGAGTTTCAGGTTGGGGAACATGTGTACTTGTGCATCAAACCGAAGAAGAGCTCCTTACGGATTGGATCATGTGTCAAGTTGGCACTGTGGTTTTGTGGACCTTACGAGTTTCTTGAGAGGATTGGACCAGTAGATTATCTACTTGCATTGCCCCTGGAAGTGAAAGTCTATGATGTTTTCCATGTGTCATTTCTTAATAAGTATGTTAAATATGTTGATCATGTGATTAACTGGTTTGTATTGCAAGTGGAGCCAGATGGAGAATCCCAGTCGGGACCTCAATGTATATTATAGAGAAAGAAGCTCATGCTAAGAAACTGAGTAATCGAGCAGGTTAAAGTGTAGTGGAAGCACTTTTGGCCTGATGAAGCTACATGGGAGATGGTGGATCATATGTGGGCTATGTATCCTTCCTTATTCGTTGGTTGAGCGGATTTTTTGTATATATATTTGGTATATATTTTTGGTACATGTTTTGGTGTTGTTTGGTATATGTACATATGTATATGGATGTGAATACCTCCATGAGATATGTTATAAAGCTCCAATAAGTTGTATGGGTGCCATGTTATTATAATGTTATGTTGTCATTTTGGTTTCATTCTCAGTAGGGTGATCATTGTAAATACTGCAACAAGCTAAGTTATAAAGCTTCATGGGAATTATGTTTTCTTTTCATCAGTTTTGTTGAGGTATAGGTGTGGTTGGACACCAAGGATGGTGTCCTCCAAGGGGGAGGGTTCTATAACATCCTTGGTGAATATTCCATGTAATAAAAGTTAATAAAGGCAAAATAATAACCACGGATTATGGGACACTTATTCCAAGATGAATGTTGGGCAAAACATCCTAGTGTGGGTGTTCATTTGGTTTATTATGGCTAAGGAAATTGGAAAATGCAATGGCTAAGACATTTGGAAATGAAAAGTGGCATTAATTGGCATTTAATTTATGAAAATAATGGAAATTAGGAGAAAAGAAGGTGAAAAGTCACAGGTTGCATGTGAGGAGGAAAATAATGGAAAATGAAGAAAATAGAGGCCTAATTGATAAAAAGGTTTCTGAGGATCAATTGGTACCTTTTTTTTCAATGTTAGTTTTTATCAATTTAGGTTTGGAGCTCTCTGTCTATTCTCTCTCTCCCACTCACTCTTGGACACGTAGAGTTTTCTTGGAGCATTTCAAAATTGGATCAAGAAAGGAAAAGGAGGCAAAGAGGAAGCAAAGATCAAGCAAGGAAGATCAGGGTCAAGCAGTTATAGCAGGATTCTTTGTAGGTATCAATTTACATGTGTGGTTTCCTTGTTATATTTGGCATGCATGGTGTTGCATGTGTGTTCTTGGTTCTCTTTTTGTCATTGGCATGGGTTTTGCAAGTGTGACAATGTTTTTTAGCCTAGCCTTTCCATTTCATGATAGCCATGGTGTGGTGAGGTTCTCATGTTTTGGTTTAGCTAGATTGTTGGATGGGATCGAAGCTAAGTGAGGTGGATCTCTGAATAAAATAATGCATGGCTTATTAACCCATGAACTTCACTATAGGTTGTGGTAAAGCCAGATATTGTGTTGCCTCAGTTGGCCTAGGAAACCTCAACTGGTGAATGGTAGGATATACAGTAATTCCTAGAGGTGGGTGCTCTCCATCAAGCCTAGTATTCCTGGGATGGGATATACGGTAAAGCTTGGAGGGAGGAGTCTCCGTTAGGGCCAAGTGATCTGGTGTGGATTGAGGTAAAGCCTAGAGACTATGAGACAAGAAAATTCCTCACAGTTTAGGTGGAGAAATTTGGTGGTATCCATAATTTTTTTAGCCTAGTGATCTAGTGGATATCATGGTAAATCCAATTATTACAATTTTATTGTTTTGGCCTAGTATCCGGTGTGGATTGTGGTAAATCTTGGTTTCTATTTATGAGGGTGACATGGTTTTTCCTCGGGATGCACGGGTTGGTTATTTTGGTTTCAGTCCCACATTCATGCTTGGAATATGGCATGGGGGTGATTGGTTGAAGAGAGATTTGGCTCAGCCAATCTATGGTCGGGTGGAACGTGGTAGTCCCATACCGGGTTGGCTTTTGCATTCATTAATAAAAGGTTTTTTCCTTGGTATCTCATGTGTAAATGTATTGGTTTATATGTGGATTTTATGGCTGATGTATCCTTGATATTTTTGTTTTCATTATGCTAGTTATAAGCATGTATTATGACAGTGATGATGTATGGCTCTCCTCATGTTTTGATTTGTAAATGAATGAACAATGTATCTATGACCTAATAGATGATAGTACAGCTAATGATATAAGGGAACAATGCTTGTTGGGTCTTGAAATTGTCATTCACTTCCATTACACTTTCACTATCATGTCCATTATAGCACCTCCATTTCACCTTCATTTCACTCCCATGTCACTACATTCATCTCACTTTCAGCATTATTGGGTCACATTTATGTTTTTCCAAACTTTATTAATTCTTATCATTTTTAAGTGAATTTGTGATTAAAAATTAGAAAATAATGTGCATATGCTTATACCTAACAAGTGGGATGAGATTGTTGACATGTGTAGGTCAAAAGGAAGCTTCTAGAAGACCTTTATGTGGCATCCTACGGCCAAATTCGAATTTGATTGGAGAGGATCATGGGATCATGAGGATATGTATCGCATTTCCTATTTGTATTGAACTCTAAGAATAAATGTGTCTTATCATTTCCTATTTTGATTATAACTCTAGAGGTATAGTGGTATAGACATTTTTGTGCCTTATAGCTACAAGCATGAAATGTCCATAATTCAAGGGATCCAAAGTCCCTAAAGATGTTGTTACAGCTCCTAAAGGAACAAGGTCAACCAATGACAGCTTCTCCCAGAAGTTCTCCACCAAAAACCACTCAGAAACAGTCAATTCAGGATCAATTCAGAGGCTCCACTAGTTGTCTGCGCTGAAATGCAGAGATTACACTGGCTAGGTGCACTGCAACGCAAGTAGAAGCACTACCAGGGTGCGCTAAGAGGGAAATGACAAATGGAAAGTTCATTCAATGAGGTGGAAAGACTCGGGAAGCTTCCAGAATCTTCTCTAATGACACTTGCCTCAATGAATTCGACTAGTGATGAGTAAGAGGTTCTCAACCTCTAAGTGGAAGCAAGAACTGACAGAGAGAAACCACAAGTCAAAACATGAGATGACTCATCCTCTCTGCTCACATCTATATATGGATCTCTCACCCAGAGGTTCAGGAGGCTGGAATTTTGTACTTTGCAGAGAATTGTTGTTGGTTTGAGATTGACATTAGCACATTGGGTGATTTATGCTTTGTTGGAGGAGAGGAAGGGATTCCTTTGCTGGGAGGTAGATGCTGGATCGGAACTCACTTGGTTGTATCTCCTCTTGAACTTTATTATCTTATCAATAAACTATTTGAGTTTCTCCTACATGTTGTATACCAATGATGTTTTGTTATGCTTACATGTTTAGCTTAATCTGATCTTGGGCTTTTTATGAATGTATATATGTATCTTTGTTTAGTTTCTCTCTCTTGTGATCTTGCAGGAATTCGGTGAAGTTGGGCCAGTGAAGGAGCAAGAAGCTGGGAGCTACTGAAGAGAGGAGTGATTTGGATCGACAAACTAGCGGAAGATACAGGTTAGTTAGATCCTTCTTCCTCACTTGCATTTCATAAAGAAGAATACTCGAATAAGTTTACCTGTTTGTTACTAAGGCACTATCACCTCTTAGAGTGGGATAGGGGCATTTCGTATTGGATACTTTTCCCAACAACAAATTGGCGACTCCGCTGGGGATCGTATCTTGTTGGTTTATTTGTGTTTCTGGTGTTGTTCTTCTCATAAACTCAGGAGTGTCGAATCGAAATGCACTTGCCATTTTCAAGTGAAAAGTAGAGATCTGCCACTCTAGTCCAATCACTGGGCCTATTTTTATGATCTAAACAAACTGATCCACAAGTGCTCTAACAGCCCTTTGTGATAGATCTTAGTCCTCCTATAAATCATCCTCCTAATTGTACCTAATTGATAGCTTTGATCTGGCCAAAAACTGTTGATTTAACTGCAAACTGTAATCCAGAACCCAGAAACAACTCTCGTTTCTGCTTCAGCGCAGACTCTATGAAGAGGTTCTGCATTTCAACGCAGGTCCCGTGAAGGCTACCTGCGCTGAATGTCAAAACCTCTGTGTTGGGAGTGCGCTGATCAGTCTTTGCCTTGTGCAGTTGTGGTTCCCTGCTTCCTTTTGCTCAGTTTCATCTCTGTTTTTTGCAGCGTGTTATCAGATAGTGTACCTATCTGAAACCCCTTTTCTTTGCCTCAATTCCGCCTCAGTTGTATAAAGAAACTGTATTTGTTCTTTGTGTATTTGTTACATCATTTGCAGTTTCCCATTACAAAAGTAAACTAGTCATACTGTCGCCCTTAGATCTAGACCTGTCATAAGTGTCGTTTTGATCTTAGGAGTGAGTTTGTTTGCTGTTCACAGTTGATTTAGCTTTTACTTTTGTCGTTTGGTTTGAATTTATGCATTTCTAGTGTCGAAACAAGTAAATCATAAGGTGTCGTAATCGTCTTTTTGATTTTGAAAAAGGAACTTGTTTATGTTTTCACTTGAAATCGAATTCAAATTTGTACAACAGCTTTCTTTTTAGGCATCAATATTAAGGAAGTGAAAACAAATACATGCATTTGTGCATTTGCATTTTGATAGTTTGCATGCTTTGATTTAGGGAAAAGTGCATTACAGTGTGCTCTATGCTCTTTGAGAAAAGTTTGTATCTTCCTTTTCCCCTTGTAGCTAGGATTTTCATTGTTGAAAAGATATAAAGCTTGCTTATCATCTTTAGACTGCATTTAGGAATTGTATCATACATCTCGTGGTGATCCAAAAAGGCAAACTTCTAAGAAAGATCAACCTAAAATAAATTGAATGAACTTAACAACGCTTTGTAACATAACGCACAACATAGAGGTCTAGGCTAGAGAAGTGTTCCGGCGTCGTAAAACCTGGTGACTGTCGATCTCGCTGATGGTTGGGTGATTCCTCCTGAGGGACGATAGCGCCAGTACGGATTGTGCTCCCACGTACCATCAAGTATATATTGGGAGACCCCTATAGGCATAAAACCTTTATCCTTAGGAAGCCGTGTCGGGCGCCCTACTGATCGCAATGCACTGAACACAGCATTCAGGAAGATTGACCGCCCGTACCTTAAAAAGTATTCTGTGGTTTTGCGAAAATTTTGGCACACCCTCTACCTAGAACTCCAGAGCAGTTCCTTTCGGCCTTTTTCAGACTCTATAACGGAAAAAGTCCATCCGAGCATTTGTCACTTCGGGCTCGTTAAAACATCGAAGGAGACTAGAGTCATCTTTAGCTTTTTCTCGACTCTTTAAAATTGAAAAAGCAAGTTGTGTCTAAAGCATCGTTAAAATTTATTTTAAACGGAACAATCACCTCTTTTTCCTGCGTTGATCTTTAAGTTGAGAAAATGGAACCCACCAACCAAGGAATTCTCCTTGGTGGAAATCCTAGTCCCTTCTCCTCTTGGGGAGATGTTGGTGCACCCCATATGGCCACATTGTCGATTCCAGGACTGACAATTGGCTTGCCGATCTGGCTCTTCTCAACCAATGTCGTTCAGAACACCACTATTCCTGAACAGTCGAATCAACAGTCAGACCAGTCCAGAGTTGCCCACCAGCCTTCTACATCCTATAATTCTTCCTCTCCTCCTTCCTCTAGCTGGCCCGCTCAAGTAGTCAGCTGAAGTGCCGGTCATTGAAGATGAACCAGCTGAATCCATACCCGACGAAAGTCAAAAGGTCGAGACGGCAGTTGACCCGGTCTTGCCTTCAGAGGATTTATCTTCGAATGATCCAGTCACTGAAGAGGATAAAGATGACACCATCCAAATTCTCTTCATTAACACAGACTCCGACGAGCACGGGGGCACTCCCTCCATTCCTTTATCGCAGGAAGGAAGTTCGTCAGAGCGATACCCGGCCGTTTACTCGGTCCCACCACCAAGCAACCTAGTTGTCTCCTTCAACTGGAACCAACTAGGCAGACCCCGTTTGCCAGCAAGCATACCATTCAGAATTATCGTCCAAATATACAGAATGGTCATGGCTGGCACCATCATTGATGAAGGGGCATCTGTGAGTATCCTTTCCTCCACTGCTTGGAAAGCGCTCAGTTCGCCAGCGCTTTTGCCTGAAATGAGAAATCTGACAGGCTTTAATAAAGGAACCAGTCGACCTTTAGGGATCCTCCCCAATGTGCCTATCACATTGAAAGGGAAAACCGTTCAAATGAACATGATGGTCGTTCAAGGACCCTTGGATTATAACCTACTCCTTGGACGAGACTATATATATTGCATGGGAGCCATCGTCTCCTCACTCTTTAGAGTAATGTGTTTTCCGCACGAAGGAAGAGTGGTCAAGCTCGTGGACCAGCTTTCATTTCCCGGATCACGCATCGCAAATAGTCATATACCTTCCCTAAATGGTCTCTTCACGCAAGAAATGTCTCAACCCACGGTCCATCCTCCCGATGAGCGCGAGTAATTCGGAGGGATATGACTGGAACCCAGGGGGCATGCATCCTAGTCTGCTTCGGCAGGAAAACTTTGGGTATAGGGTAGGTTTCCGCGGGAGAATATGACTAGTCTGTACCCCATCCGTCTTGGAAGAGGGGTTATTCTAGAATAAGATTCTTTTGTCAAAGTTATGTGTTTGACAAAACAGGGTCACTCACCTTTGTTTATCTCGGTAGACATCGCCAAAGAAGTGTTTTGTTTGAAAGATTAACGAGACAATCTTTGGGTAACCTGAAAGAGGTAGGCCTCTCCCGGTAAAACAAATGTTTTATTGGACTAAGAAGGGGTAACCTTGAAATCGTACTTTATGCCTGGGGGCATGCAAACCTTTTGGAGTGCAAGCAAGGGGCGACTATTTATTTTTTAAATTTTTAGGTCCTCCCTTTAAACCTGTAGGTCTAACCCTTTAAACTCGTAGAATTAGTCGTTTTCGAACTTGCATAACGAAAGGATGCGGGGCAAAGCTTTGTAAGGCGCAAGCTCCATAAAAATGGAATCTTACATGAGACATTCTTATCATATGACTGGAAAACCGAGCAGTTTTAGCGTATATTACATGCTCGTTAAAAAATAAACATAAAATTGAGCAGTTTTAGCACATAGTTCATGCTCGTTAAAAAATAAACATAAGACTGAGCAGTGTTTTTCCGCGTTTAAGCTCATTAAAAAATGAACTATCTTCCGGTAAATAACCACCGTGAATGTAACATTATCAGCCATTAAAGCCTTGGTCGTGTTTGCACCGTCACCTCCACTTTTCCATTGGCCGATCATTCACCTCCATATGATTGTTTACCCATTTTGAGGAACAGCTACGAAGAGTGAATTCACTAGCCATCCTTGTGACACTGCCGTGATTGGAAAATTCCAACTCTTACCTGGAATCAGCTGCTAACCCGTTTTATCACTCGTTCCTCAAAAGACAAGTCTTCTTTAAGCTCTTTTCATCTGACTCGTAAAATATGAAAAGATTGCCAAGTTTTGGCCTTCCATCTTGTTAAAGTGACCGAAAGTGCTATCCCTCCTTTAGATTTTAATCTTTTTGGACCTGAGGGATTATTGCACAAAAAGATCGAGCGCTTGTTTTGTTCGGCTCGTTAAAACTATCGAAAACTCATCCCTTCTGTATTGTTTTATACTTTTTCGGACTTAATGGATTAGATGACGAAAAAGGACTTTCAGAGTTGACTTTACGTACCTTTTCAGACTCTCTAAAAATGAAAAGGACCGAGTTATCTTTGTCGTTAGACTCGTTAAAAACATTAAATAGCGACAAACTTGTCTTTAGACGAGAACGAGTTTCACTATCGCTAGGCTCGTTAAAACATAGCGATGGGTTTGCCCGAAGGGCAAATTATAGAACAAGCATATGTTATCCTCCTCAAGCTTGACAAAAATAAAGAGGTACTGGTCAGCAATGACTGGGGAAAAATTGGGAAGAAACTCAAAGAACTTTATTGGTAGCAAGTCGCCCTTGAACATGACACTTCCACTGCGTGCCTGAGTAGGGTTGGGTTGTTTCATTCACCGGTCACATCGCCATGGTCTCGCCATACCATCCATCTTTGGGGTAAATGCTACCAATCCATCACACAAGTGTCGCCGATATGTTCAAGAGAAGTCATCCAGAGAAGTCAACCGTGTTCCATCCACTACCATACATTATCCTTCATCCTTTCATGACCGCCACCCTGAACCATATATCATCAGATCGTTTTCACCTCCATCAAAGTCATTTGCTCCATTCCGTGTCACTGATGTGGGATACATTAAGGCCCTCCTTTGACGGATCACTTCTTGTCGACATCAGCTCATTATCCAAGAAGTTGATCTAGGAACAACCCCTTCAGTACTTTGAAGCTTGCATGCCTCAATGGCAAGTTTCTCACTTTCGGCGACAGGTATACATCAATGACCTTCGACCGAAAGATTTTGTGTGGTGTTCGACGCCAGGTCCTTTATTCACACCACGTGAATTGTACTGCAGTACCTTGAGGGTCATTATCATTATTGGTGATTCCTCTCGCGCTTGTTAACGGTTTACCTCATTGACCGGTAATCAAGCGATGTCTTTCCATGTTCAACTTCAGAACATTTCTCACATGGATCGACTTGTACTTAGAGTGAAGATCGGACGAGATTGAAGACCCCGGATCTAGTTTCATCCATCCGGGCTGCGATATATATTCAGGAAAAAATAAAGACATTGACATGTACAGCATTGCAACAGATAATCATCCTACCAAAAGGATGATGATTTCAGCAGGATCATCAGTCTATCATCAGACGATTGTCTGTTCTATGTACAGAAAAATGAATTTATAAAGCTGAGCATGGGAATGCCCGCCTCAGCTAGATCATGAAAGCAATATGAAAAATAATGTATTGTATTGTATCTTATTACAGGTCTCCTCCCAGCATTGAGTGAACTTCGGATCATCCTAATAAAGCATTTCACCCGATAAACGGCCTCATACTTTAGGGGGAAACTATTATAGACATTTTTGTGCCTTACAGCTATAAGCATGAAATGTCCATAATTCAAGGGATCCAAAGTCCCTAAAGATGTTGTTACAGCTCCTAAAGGAACAAGGTCAACCAATGACAGCTTCTCCCAGAAGTTCTCCACCAAAAACCACTTAGAAATATTCAATTCAAGATCAATTCAGAGGCTCCACTAGCTGTCTGCGCTGAAATGCAGAGATTACACTGGCTAGGTGCACTGCAACGCAGGTAGAAGCACTACCAGGGTGCGCTGAGCGGGAAATGACAAATGGCAAGTTCATTCAACGAGGTGGAAAGACCCTGGAAGCTTCCAGAATCTTCTTCAATGACACTTGCCTCAATGAATTCGACTAGTGATGAGTAAGAGGTTCTCAACCTCCAAGTGGAAACAAGAACTGACAGAGAGAAGCCACAAGTCAAAACATGAGCTGACTCATCCTCTCTACTCACATCTATATATGGATCTCTCACCCAGAGGTTCAGGAGGCTGGAGTTTTGTACTTTGCAGAGAATTGCTGTTGGTTTGAGATTGACATTAGCACATTGGGTGATTTATGCTTTGTTGGGGGAGAGGAAGGGATTCCTTTGCTGGGAGGTAGATGCTGGATCGGAACTCACTTGGTTGTATCTCCTCCTGAACTTTATTATCTTATCAATAAACTATTTGAGTTTCTCCTACATGTTGTATACCAATGATGTTTTGTTATGCTTACATGTTTAGCTTAATCTGATCTTGGGCTTTTTATGAATGTATATCTGTATCTTTTTGTAGTTTCTCTCTCTTGTGATCTTGCAGGAATTCGGTGAAGCTGGGCCGGTGAAGGAGCAAGAAGCTGGGAGCTACTGAAGAGAGGAGTGATTTGGATCGAAAAACTAGCAGAAGATACAGGTTAGTTAGATCCTTCTTCCTCACTTGCATTTCATAAAGAAGAATACTCGAATAAGTTTACCTGTTTGTTACTAAGGCACTATCACCTCTTAGAGTGGGATAGGGGCATTCCGTATTGGATACTTTTCCCAACAACAAATTGGTGACTCCACTGGGGATCGTATCTTGTTGGTTTATTTGTGTTTCTGGTGTTTTTCTTCTCATAAACTCAGGAGTGCCGAATCGAAATGCACTTGCCATTTTCAAGTGCAAAGTAGAGATCTGCCACTCTAGTCCAATCACTAGGCCTGTTTTTATGATCTGAACAAACTGATCCACAAGTGCTCTAACAGCCCTTTGTGATAGATCTTAGTCCTCCTATAAATCATCCTCCTAATTGGAAGAGGGGTTATTCTAGAATAAGATTCTTTTGTCAAAGTTATGTGTTTGACAGAACAGAGTCACTCACCTTTGTTTATCTCGGTAGACATCGCCGAAGAAGTGTTTTGTTTGAAAGATTAACGAGACAATCTTTGTGTAACCTGAAAGAGGTAGGCCTCTCCCGGTAAAACAAATGTTTTATTGGACTAAGAAGGGGTAACCTTGAAATCGTACTTTATGCCTGGGGGCATGCAAACCTTTTGGAGTGCAAGCAAGGGGCGACTATTTATTTTTTAAATTTTTAGGTCCTCCCTTTAAACCTGTAGGTCTAACCCTTTAAACTCGTATGATTAGTCGTTTCCGAACTTGCATAACGAAAGGATGCAGGGCAAAGGTTTGTAAGGCGCAAGCTCCATAAAAAATGGAATCTTACATGAGACATTCTTATCATATGACTGGAAAACCGAGCAGTTTTAGCGTATAGTTCATGCTCGTTAAAAAATAAACATAAAATTGAGCAGTTTTAGCACATAGTTCATGCTCGTTAAAAAATAAACATAAGACTGAGCAGTGTTTTTCCGCATTTAAGCTCGTTAAAAAAATGAACTATCTTCCGGTAAATAACCACCGTGAATGTAACATTATCAGCCATTAAAGCCTTGGTCGTGTTTGCACCGTCACCTCCACTTTTCCATTGGATGATCATTCACCTCCATATGATTGTTTACCCATTTTGAGGAACAGCTGCGAAGAGTGAATTCACTAGCCATACTTGTGACACTGTCGTGATTGGAAAATTCCAACTCTTACCTGGAATCAACTGCTAACCCGTTTTATCACTCGTTCCTCAAAAGACGAGTCTTCTTTAAGCTCTTTTCATCTGACTCGTAAAATATGAAAAGATTGCCGAGTTTTGGCTTTCCAGCTCGTTAAAGCGACCGGAAGTGCTATCCCTCCTCTAGATTTTAATCTTTTTGGACCTGAGGGATTATTGCACAAAAAGATCGAGCGCTATTTTTGTTCGGCTCGTTAAAACTATCGAAAACTCATCCCTTCTGTATTGTTTTATACTTTTTCGGACTTAAGGGATTAGATGACGAAAAAGGACTTTCGGAGTTGACTTTACGTACCTTTTCAGACTCTCTAAAAATGAAAAGGACCGAGTTATCTTTGTCGTTAGACTCGTTAAAAACATTAAATAGCGACAAACTTGTCTTTAGACGAGAACGAGTTTCACTATCGCTAGTCTCGTTAAAACATAGCGATGGGTTTGCCCGAAGGGCAAATTATAGAACAAGCATATGTTATCCTCCTCAAGCTTGAAAAAAATAAAGAGGTACTGGTCAGCAATGACTGGGGAAAAATTGGGAAGAAACTCAAAGAACTTTATTGGTAGCAAGTCGCTCTTGAACATGACACTTCCACTCCGTGCCTGAGTCGGGTTGGGTTGTTTCATTCACCGGTCACATCGCCATGTTCTCGCCATACCATCCATCTTTGGGGTAAATGCTACCAATCCATCACACAAGTGTCACCGATATGTTCAAGAGAAGTCATCCAGAGAAGTCAACCGTGTTCCATCCACTACCATACATTATCCTTCATCCTTTCATGACCGCCACCCTGAACCATATATCATCAGATCGTTTTCACCTCCATCAAAATCACTTGCTCCGTTCCGTGTCACTGATGTGGGATACATTAAGGCCCTCCTTTGACGGATCACTTCTTGTCGACATCAGCTCATTATCCAAGAAGTTGATCTAGGAACAACCCCTTCAGTACTTTGAAGCTTGCATGCCTCAATGGAAAGTTTCTCACTTCCGGTGACAGGTATACATCAATGACCTTCGACCGAAAGATTTTGCGTGGTGTTCGACGCCAGGTCCTTTATTCACACCACGTGAATTGTACTGCAGTACCTTGAGGGTCATTATCATTATTGGTGATTCCTCTCGCGCTTGTTAACGGTTTACCTCATTGACCGGTAATCAAGCGATATCTTTCCATGTTCGACTTCAGAACATTTCTCACATGGATCGACTTGTACTTAGAGTGAAGATCGGACGAGATTGAAGACCCCGGATCTAGTTTCATCCATCCAGGCTGCGATATATATTCAGGAAAAAATAAAGACATTGACATGTACAGCATTGCAGCAGATAATCATCCTACCAAAAGGATGATGATTTCAGCAGGATCATCAGTCTATCATCAGACGATTGTCTGTTCTATGTACAGAAAAATGAATTTATAAAGCTGAGCATGGGAATGCCCGCCTCAGCTAGATCATGAAAGCAATATGAAAAATAATGTATTGTATTGTATCTTATTACAGGTCTCCTCCCAGCATTGAATGAACTTCGGATCCTCCTAATAAAGCATTTCACCTGATAAACGGCCTCATACTTTAGGGGGCAACTGGTATAGACATTTTTGTGCCTTACAGCTATAAGCATGAAATGTCCATAATTCAAGGGATCCAAAGTCCCTAAAGATGTTGTTACAGCTCCTAAAGGAACAAGGTCAACCAATGACAGCTTCTCCCAGAAGTTCTCCACCAAAAACCACTCAGAAACAGTCAATTCAGGATCAATTCAGAGGCTCCACTAGCTGTCTGCGCTGAAATGCAGAGATTACACTGGCTAGGTGCACTGAAACGCAGGTAGAAGCACTACTAGGGTGCACTGAGCGGGAAATGACAAATGGCAAGTTCATTCAACGAGGTGGAAAGACCCTGGAAGCTTCCAGAATCTTCTCCAATGACACTTGCCTCAATGAATTCGACTAGTGATGAGTAAGAGGTTCTCAACCTCCAAGTGGAAGCAAGAACTGACAGAGAGAAGCCACAAGTCAAAACATGATCTGACTCATCCTCTCTGCTCACATCTATATATGGATCTCTCACCCAGAGGTTCAGGAGGCTGGAATTTTGTACTTTGCAGAGAATTGTTGTTGGTTTGAGATTGAGGTTAGGACATTGAGTGATTTATGCTTTGTTGGAGGAGAGGAAGGGATTCCTTTGCTGGGAGGTAGATGCTGGATCGGAACTCACTTGGTTGTATCTCCTCCTGGACTTTATTATCTTATCAATAAACTATTTGAGTTTCTCCTACATGTTGTATACCAATGATGTTTTGTTATACTTACATGTTTAGCTTAATCTGATCTTAAGCTTTTTATGAATGTATATCTGTATCTTTGTGTAGTTTCTCTCTCTTGTGATCTTGCAGGAATTCGGTGAAGCTGGGCCGGTGAAGGAGCAAGAAGCTGGGAGCTACTGAAGAGAGGAGTGATTTGGATCGACAAACTAGCGGAAGATACAGGTTAGTTAGATCCTTCTTCCTCACTTGCATTTCATAAAGAAGAATACTCGAATAAGTTTACCTGTTTGTTGCTAAGGCACTATCACCTCTTAGAGTGGGATAGGGGCATTCCATATTGGATACTTTTCCCAACAACATATAGGGAGATATTCATGGACTCTCATTAATGACATGACTCCTCATATTTTTGTATAAATAGGAGATCTCTATCCTTTATTTGGAAGCTTTGTAAACTATGTAGCTCAACTTGTTGTACTTTGTAATTTTGAAGAATTTGAATAAAGCTTTGAGATTCCCAACATGGAAGGATATGTGAAGTAGGAGATGTCATGGAGCATATTAGAATGTAAGATAGAGTAGATTTTATTTTGTATTTTTGCTTTGATTTCATTCAAGTATGTCATTTTATTGTTTTCAAGTTTAATAGTTTAGATTTTCCATTCATGCAAGTTTAATTCATACAAGTGTGTTCAACCAGTTGATTGTAGATTTATCTAACTCTGTAATCTATGCTTAGAAAAATATTCCAAGAAAGTATTTCCAATTGGTGCTTGGAGCATTAGAGCACATAGTAGATTAGTTTTCCTTTACATGTTTTGTATTTAATTTTGTTGCAATTTCATTTTCAGTTTTAGAACAATGAAGTATTGAATCCCTCCAAATGCTATCACAGTGAGGTAGTTCTCCCAAAATTGTATAGCAGAGTGATAAAACACTTCATTTAGCTATTATAGTAGATTAGTTGCAATTTCACTTTCAATCTTAATCTTTCATTTAAATTTCATTTTCAGTTTTAGAACAATGAAGTATGGAGTCCCTCAAAATGCTATCACAAGGAGGTAGTTCTCCCAAAATTGTATAGAAAAGTGATAAAACACTTCATTTAGTTGTTATCATTTTTGCTTTCATTTCATAGACATTTTGTCGGCTTAGACTAATCTAACTATTCAAAGTTTTGATTTGTTTTTATCTAATGTTCATTTCCTTTTCTCCCTTCTTTAGAAATTAGATTTTAACATTAAAAGTCATTAGATTTAGTTGTCCATTAAAATTTAGAGATTTTCATCTAGAAGCATAATTTTCTTTTTTAGATTAATTTCCTTAAGCATAAAAAACAAAACCCCCAAAAAAAACATAAACTATTAAACAACGAAGTAAGAAAAAGGTTAACTAAGCACATATAGTGCACCACACTTCATTAGTTTACGATACCCGGATTGATAATTTATGTGGAGAAATTTAGGACACTAAATTGACTAGACATTTTGGCACCATTGCCAGGGAAGTGTAATTAGGAGACCTTATTTCTTACATCTAAAAATAAATAAACTCTCGAGTATGCTCTCCTCCTACACTTTGTGTGATCTGGAGGATTAGAAAAAGAATTTTTACGTCTAATATATATATATATATATATATATATATATATATATATATATATATATATATATCATTTCATTTTATTCAATGAAAAAAAAAATCCAACTTCTTTGATAGGTTCAGTTGTCCAAATTAACTGGTTATGGTTTGTAGTGACCCTCAAAACATTGTGTCTTGTTTAATAAGATTTTGCAAATTAGCTACGGAATGCAGCCTTGTTCCACAAATAATTGTGTGTTCCATAGCTACTTCCATGGTTTAGCAGGTTATAGGCGTCAAACGAAGAAACTGACCACATGGGCATCTCTGAAATCATCTCGACATGGATTCTATCCTAGTCACCCAGCCCAGATCGATTAAAAAACCAACTCAAGACCATAGTCAAAGTCCTATTTTCAGGGTCTAGTACATTCACCTTGAAGGCTTAGTTGCCTGAAATTGAGAACCATTAATCATTTTTATCAAAATTCACAATTTCAGAGAAAAAAAAGAAAAGAAAAACCAAAGCCGAGTCCACGACATTTCAGGAAGATCAAAATAGAATGTAACAACAAAATATGGTTGTAACACAAGAATCAACCATGTTGCAATTCAAGTAAAACTCTTTGAAGAAGTATGAAGTTATCAAATGATATCATGCAAAGTTAAGCCAAAGCTCAAGGATCAAAAGAATTAATGTAATATATATTGCATGAGGACATGCAATAGCTTCAGTTGGGGGTTATGTTGGGTCTTGAAATTGTCATTCACTTCCATTACATTTTCACTATAATGTCCATTATATCATCTCTATTTCACCTTCATTTCACTACCATGTCACTACATTCATCTCACTTTCATCATTATTGGGTCACATTTATGTTTTTCCAAACTTTATTAATTATTAGCATTTTTAAGTGAATTTGTGGTTAAAAATTAGAAAATAATGTGCATATGCTTATACCTAACAAGTGGGATGAGATTGTTGACATGTGTAGGTCAAAAGGAAGCTTGTAGAAGACCTTTATGTGGCATCCTAAGGCAAATTTCGAATTTGAGTGGAGAGGATCATGGGATCATGAGGATATGTGTCACTGTTACACTAAAAAATGTCACCATGACTATTTGCAGTTAGTATGGCTCCATCCACTGTCATACTATCCTCCTTGGCAAGTCTCATGCCTCTGCTCTTCATGTCAAACTTCAAGAAAGAAAGAAAAGTCATTTAAAGTCAATTATCTCTGGTACGCAGTTTCTCTTAGCCTTACCTGCGTGTACGCAACCCAAGTTCACAATACCTGCGTACTTGTACGCTCTGTATGTAAAGGGGTGGGTGCGTACCCCTGTAAAGGTCAAAAGGCGCGAGTTTCATCTTAAAAAAGTTACTTGTGGTCATTTCTAGAGTCTTCTAGAAGCTTGTTTGACGTGTATGAAGCGCCTCCAGATGGTTCATGTATCCCTACCAAAGAGGAACTTATCCCATCAAGAGGGGAGCTATCCCATCCAAAGAGGGGCTTATCCCATTGATGGTGGACCTGAATAACTTCCCCTAGAGCACTATAAATACAAGCATTGGGCCAAAGGGAGGGGAGGTTGAAAGCTGAACATTCCTAAGGGTAGATGCTGCTGGAATTAGGACTTCCTTGTAGAAGCTTGTGAGGAGAGATTACCATCTTTGCTTGTTTCATTTGGAAGTGGGTGAGCTGATCAGAGTAAAGGAGAACTCTTGTGGACCCTGGGAGGGACTTGCACAACACCAAGGCTCAAGTTGTAATGGTTCCTTTTGTTACCTTTTAATACAAATTAGTCCATTCTTCTCAACAATTTGTTATTTATGAGTTGTTTCATATACTCCTTGGTCTATATGTTAAATATGTTTTATTTTATGTGATATTCAGGTGCTATTTAATCGTTTGATTGTTAGTGAATGCAGGTTTCGAAGGGAAGGAGGAGCTCATCCAGATCAACGAAGCTAGACTACTACAACAGCGTTGGATTACAGGTAGGATCTAAACACTTGATTTCTCATATTGTAAAGGCATATTTAGTGAAGGATTTCTCTTATTTGTCTTGTTTGTCACTAGAAAGTCTTAGGCTTCTAGGGAGGTCGGTTGTGTCCGCACTAACGACTCTTTCTGTATGACAAAATGGCGACCATACTGGGGACTCAATGAATTTGTTTGAGTTCTTTTTGATTTGATATTTTGGTCTGAGAAAAATCGCTTGTTTTCTGATTTTTGGCTGTCTAACTGTGTATTTGGGTGGGTTAGCTTAGAGTCAAATTAGATTTTTATTTTTCTTAGCTTTGCCAGCAGTACGCAGCTTCTGAGTTAGGCACAGTGCGTACTTGTACGCACTGTGTCTTTGTGCACAGGGCGTCCCCACACCTATGTCAACAAATCACCTGCGTACCCCTGTCAAATTTGAGAAAATTTCATTTTTCCTCTTTTTGCTCTTTAGATTTTGTTTTTAATTTGTTTTTACTGCCCAGATCCATTAGTTTACTGTCAGAGATCTTCACCTGAACTTGTCCCGTTAGTATCGAGGGTTTTGATGGAATTCATAGGGATTTTGCCTTAGGGTTTGATTTTTAGCTGGTCCTGTAGTGACTTTGGCATTAGAGGTTGTCGAACTTTGGATCTCCTTGGTTTTGATCAGTCCTCTTAGGAGTCGGGCCTGTCATAGAAGTCACCCTTGTGAGAGACCTACCTTTGTGTCTTCTCTTTGCGAATCTCGAAAAGTTTGTTTGTTAAAGCCTTGAATTTCATTCTTGAGAAAAAAGAACAAAAAGATTTCGATTTTGTTTTTTGATTAGTTTATGATTCTGCATGAACTGATCCTTAGTTGCATTTTGACTGAGTAAAACATCCGGGAATTATCCTTGTAGGCTTTTGTCCTCATTATTTTTTGCTTTTAGGTAAATTTCCTTTTAATTTGCTTTTGAGTGAATTTGATTTGATTGTCTTAGATTTGTTAAATTTCATTTGATAAATAGTTTTTACATGCTTTATTAATATAGAAAAAACACAAAAAATTCTTTTGGAAAAAGTTTTCTTTGGTAGCATTTGTAGTCTTTTGGGAGAAAAAGAAAATTTCGTGAAGTAATTAGTGGTCATGAGTTGTGTGTTTTGAAAAGATAAAGAGATTGTTTCTTTGATTGTCTTTACTAAGAAAGTTGTTTTCTATAAAATTTGCATTTTCCAACTCTCTTAGTTAGGAGATTCATTGAAAAAGAAAAGTAGTGTAAATCATCTTAGGTGCATCTTTGTAGTGGTTGCGAGTCGAGTCTACACACCACCAGTTTCATCTCCACTCCCTTTTTGTCTTTAAGAAAAACCATAAAATTAACGCTTAAAGTAAAATCAACTTAGTAACTTTTATTTACTAGGGCTCTGAAACACCAATTTAGATCAGGCTAGTGTCTTGGAGTAGGAGAGTAATTAACTCTCCAAGACAACAAAACCAAACAAGTAGCTTATCTTGTGATAGAATAAATCCAATTGTTTCATTTGTACTCTGGGAAAGCTCCTCTTAAAGGAGAAGCACGAGCTCGTGTCCGAACCAGTGAGGGGATCAATCCTCCCTCGTTGGGAACGACGCCAGACACGCATGTATTACAAACGGTAAACCTCGGATTAACCATTGTCGAGGAGCCAGGGGTCACTTGTCGGTAAACCTTGGATTATTGTCAAGGAGCCGGCAAGGGGATTGAGCTTGATACTCTGCCCTTGCGTGTTGTCGGAGTGTAGACTGTTCCCCCAGGTGCATTTGTTATTGTTGGTAACCTTAGTGACCATTATCTTTAGGATTCTACCGAGGTGACGGTGGAGGGAAGATCCCACTGTACCTAGAGCAGACGTCGGCTAGACTCACTTGGATTTTTCGGGGGGCTCACTTCACTCGAGACGGTTAAAGTGGAGGAACTTGTGCTGGTCTATTCATTAAGCAGGTTGCCGGGGTAACTGTTCCACCCGCCACTTCTGTACTGAATCCGGCGATGTTGGGTTTCATCTCCAACTAGCGTTTTTGGTTTGGAAGGCTACTGTTTGTGCTTGGTTTGACGCCCTAGATTCTTTAGGCGTGTGATTCAAATTTGTTTGGTTCTTTAGAGACTTTAGGTGGTTTGCTTTGAGATTTTACTTTTTTTGCGTGTGCAGTAGTTAAAAGTTTTTAACTGTGGCGGAATTACCGAGACAGTCCCGTCGACTTCGAGGCAAGTCTCCTGAGGTTGTTTCTGTGGCCGAATTGTTGAGGAAATCCTGTAGACTTCGGGGTGAACCTCCTCAAGACGTCCCAAGTCATTACGAAGGTTTAAAGGTACTTGTTACTCCTAGTGGCAGTAAAGTAGGTTCACCTGAAGAAGGAGAATCGTCATTGGTAGTCCATCTAGATTACCAAGGTCTAGAAACAGGTTATAATCCTGAGGCAATTGTAGTTTCCGAGCTTGCTGGTAGTTTTTCATCTACTAGTGATATAGGCGAAGAACCTGAAGTATCTGAACCTGTTACTCCAACTTCTAGTGCACCAGATTCACCTAGGGTAGAAAGAGTCATCACCGAAAATCTTCCTACTGGTTTGATAGCTATTGAAGAACTTGCTCCAGAGGAAGAATTAGGCGTATCTATCCTTGAAGATCAACCTACTATTGATCTAAGGGAGCGTGAATCTATCTTTTACAGTCCTCCTAGAAGTACTACTTGGTACCTTTCGTTAACCAATTATTTAGACAACTCAGGGATAAGTTTTTCTCCACCTTGAACTCCTTTTCCACCTGGAGGTATTTATACTCCTGTAAATATGTCTGGTCAGTCGTCCGTGTTCACTCAATCTCCTAAATCTTACTTGTACGGCGGTCCTTCTGTTCCCTCCGGGTATCAGTCACTTTCTGGTACCTTTGAGGGGGAATCTCCTCAACCCATTGATCATGGGTTATTAGCTGGAAACAATGGTAATAAACCGTTGGGTGTAGGGGACATTTACATGATGTCAGGTTCAGTTCCCAGTTCTCAACCTCAAGGTGGCCAATTACCGCCTGGGGCGCAGCCTCAATTAACGCCTGGGGGGCAACCTCAAGGTACACAAATTGCGTCTGGGGGGCAACCTCAAGGACAGTATGTACCCATAGTACAATACATGCCTCAAGGTCAACCCCAGCCTCAATATGTATTCCAGGGTCAACCTCAGTATCAATATTTACCTCAAGGGTATCAACCTCAAGGTCAAGGTCAACCTCAGTATCAGTATTTACCCCAAGGTTATCAACCTCAAGGTCAATAATCGAGTCAAGGTTATCAACCACCTCAAGGTCAGTCATATGTTCAAGGTATGGGAACTGTGCCTTTCAGTTATCAATCCTATCCTCAATCCGGTTATGGATCTCAGTATCCTCAACCTGTTACGGGTCAATACCCCGGAATGATAGTGTGGGATCCATCACAAGGTCAACAGGTGTTGCAGCCAAGTATACAGTTGTTACCTCAAACTGGACAACCCGTAGTTTCTGGTTCACCCCAGCAACCACAACCTGTCCAGTCAAATATTCAAACTTCTGTAACTTCGGTAGTTACTCAGCCGCCAATTGCACCTAGTACTCCATCTCAAACGACTGCTGCAACTACCGCAACATCTACCGCACTTACTTCTGGAGTATCGACAGCTCTGGTTTCTACTGTCTCTGCAACCACTCCTCAGACATCTTTACCATTGTCCGGATCTACGATTCAAACCACGGTACAGATGCATGTAGGACAGCCTGGTTTAAGTACTGTTGTAACAAGTCAACCTCAATTTACCTATCAACAGTACCAGGGACAGTACCAATTCGGTCCTGCTGTCCAACAACCAGTTTACCAGTATCAACCGTATCCTGGGTACACTTATCAACAACCTCAACAACCCCAGTACGGTCCGGTTAATCCTGGTTTTCCAGGAGGATATAATATCCCAAATGCGATTCCTGTTCCAAGTTATCCTAGATATCCTCCTCCTGGGACTGGTCTTGTGACCCAAAGTTTTAGGGATCCTAATCGGCAATTACCGTTTATCGCAACTTTGGATTTACCCGACTTGACGCACCTAACAAACGATCCAATACAATATCTTCCGTTCTGGCCGCCAATGCCAAATAAGTTGCCCAGTGATATACCCAAGTTCGAAGGTAAGTCTGGAGAGGATCCGTCCAATCACGTGATGACTTACCACCTTTGGTGTGCCTCAAATTCCATCTCAGATGATTCGATCCGCTTACGTCTTTTCCAGTGTACGCTCATTGGTCTCGCGGCCAAGTGGTACATTGAGTTACCACGGGCCTCTTTTTACAATTTTAGTCAGTTGGCTACCTCGTTCCTAACTCATTTTCAGTTGTCGGTTAGATACGATAACGGCACGGAGCTATTAACTTCATTAAAACAGTCGACCTCCACTTATATTTCCGATCATATTCATGAATGGAGACGTCGACGGCGATTGGTGAAAGTTTTTATCCCGGACCAAATCTTAGCTGAATGGTTTGTAAAATCATTATTACCGAAGATTACTGAAGATGTAGCTAAGGCCGGAGTAGTTACTGAGGAGCAAGTCATTGCTCAAGCCCAGTACCTTGACTTAGTTTACACTCATTCGGGTACGTTGCACGAGAAGATCCCAGATCTTCCTAAGTCAAATCAAATCGCTGCTGCTCCTTCGGGGTCTCAAGCTGCTGATGGCATGATTGGTACGGTGAATACTAAAAGTAAGAAGAAATCCTCACAGAAGTCATCTCCAATAATAACCTTACCAGACTCCCCGACAGGAGAGTCTTCTCCTGAAATTACCACCGACATTCACGCTGTAGAGTCATCTACGGCTAAATCAAAAAACGGTGGTAAGAAGAAAGGCAAGAAGAAGGATAAAGCAGACAAGGCTCCAAAGGAGAAAAAAGAGAAGTCGGAACCTAATGACGAAAAGCGCAAACCTCGCTATCCTTGTTTAATTTGTGAAGAAGATCATTTCACAAGAGATTGCCCTCATCGGGCAGAGGTTGTGAAAATCGTTAAAGGTTCCCCAACTCCTGCTGTTTTGAAAGATCCATTTCCAAAGCAGGAGAGTAAAATGATAGGTTCTTCCTCGAATGCCAGTGAAGAACCCATATTGATGATGTCTCATGTACGGATTGCGACTCAATCACAAGATTATGGTAGTAAAAGTCCTGTTGATTGATCGAAAGAAGCAGAATCTTCTCGTTCAAATCCATCAACCTCAGCTCCCGGTTCCGATCCACTACAGATCGAGAAACCTAACCCTGACTTAGTAATAAAACCACCCGCCCAGGGTGTACGTCGAAGGTCTGCTTTCAATCCACATGTGAGAGCGGCCCGAGATTACAACATTGTTGAGGATTTAGTTGTTTCACCCTCAGCAATGTCGGCTTTAGAAGTGCTGCAATCATGCCCAGCACAGAGAAAATTACTTTTGTCGGCTATAGGAGCTATTGATGTTCAGGACCCGAACTTGATAATCTTTGATCTAGAAAATAGTACACCGCGTCTCCCTCATCATATGGCTTTCCAGATTCCAGTGATAGTCAAAAACAGGCCTATTCATCGGACTGTAATTGATGAAGGAGCTTCTACGTGTATTATGTCGATTCAGTGTTGGATATCGCTTGGTTCTCCTTCACTGAACCAATCCCCGACGATTCTTAAGGCCTTTGATGGCCGTGGGTTTCATCCGTTTGGCATTCTACAGGATTTGCCTATAGGGGTTGAAGGAAAAACCGTTAGTCTAGATGTGGAGGTGGTTGATGCCCCTCTGGACTACAACCTTCTTTTGGGTCGCAGTTGGTCTTACGCTATGACAGCGGTCATGGCATCGGTCTTCAGAGTTATAAAGTTTCCACACAATGGTAAAATCATGACGATAGACCAGCTGGCTTACTTTTCATCCGACCCAGCCTCTTCAGAGAGTATCCAGCATGTCGGTAAAACGACTATCCCTTACAAGGATGTTGGTGTAGGATTAGTTAAAGATTTCGGTTTACTGGGAATTTTTCCTTTCCCTCCAATCAACGCAGACCCTTCATTCGCAACCATTCATATGATTACTTCAGACACTATTATCTATGATGATCCTTGGATTGTCCCATCTGAATTTGAGATAGACTCATTCGGCAATGCAATGCCTTTGAGTCCATATGAAATTGCTTATGAGGCCGTGCAGTCTTTTTCCGACTCAAGTTCAACACAATCCGACCAAATGAATGTGGTCCGTGAGGAATCAATTTTCACATCGACCTCAGAACGGATAACGTTTCCTGAAGTTGTGTCATCTGACGAACAACTTCGCGAAATCCTAAGTGTAGACGATCTACCATGGGAAGATCTTCATTATAGATCTTCGTTTTTACCTGAGGGTCATGACTTTGAAAATGATTTTTCATCAATTTTTACAGCTGAATATGTCAAGGACGCTCATAATCCCATGAAACATCCTGATTCAGAGTTGAATTTGGGAAACATTTCCCAAACTATTGCCATTGACATTTCAGTCAAAACCGGAATTATTGAGAACATTCATATAGGTGCCTCGTGTACAGATGACGAAATTCAAACATACAAGGTCCTATTTCAAGAATTCCGCGACGTGTTTGCCTGGTCCTATGAGGAAATGCCAAGAATTGATCCCTCCATTTTTGTTCATGAAATCAAGACCTACCCGGACGCTAAACCCGTTCGGCAACGTCTGCGTCAGATACACCCTAGGAAAGCGGCTGCGACTAAAGCAGAAGTCGAGAAGCTGTTGAAAGTAGGTTTCATTTATCCGATCCCGTTAACGGATTGGGTATCGAATATTGTTCCGGTTAACAAGAAACAAGGAACAATAAGAATATGCATCGACTATAGGGATATAAATCGTGCTTGTCCAAAAGACAACTATCCTACGCCCTATATCGATCAAATAATTGATGATTGTGCCGGCAGTGAAATATTTTCCTTTATGGACGGTTTTTCCGGTTACAACCAAATCAATATTCTACCTGCCGATCAACCAAAAACGGCTTTCATTTGTCCCTGGGGGACATTTGCTTACTGCAAATCACCTTTTGGACTTAAGACCGTCGGAGCCACTTTCCAACGGGCAATGTCTTACGCGTTTCACGACATCAAGCACATTGTGCAACCGTATCTCGATGATTTGCCTGCTCATTCTTTACATCGAGTTGATCACCTTGTTCACTTACGCACTATTTTTATGAGGTGTCGGCATTATCGAATTCGGTTGAACCCACACAAATGTGTCTTCTGCATAGAAGTGGGACGATTGCTAGGATTTGTCGTTTCAAAAGCCGGTATCCGCGTCGATCCCTCGAAGGTCGAAGCTATCATCAAATTGCCTCCTCCTTCGAGTTTGCGCCAACTCCAAAGTTTGCAAGGGAAAGCAAACTTTTTATGTCGATTCATTCCTAACTACGCCGAGGTTACAAAGGGTTTCACCCAGTTGTTGAAACAAAATGCACAATTCTCTTGGGATGAGATAGCTCAGAAATCTTTTGATGCACTTAAGCACGCGTTGACCCATGCACCGTTGCTGCATCCTCCCTACAACCAGGACTACTTTTTGTATCTCGCCGCCTCCCACTCCACCATTGGAATGGTCTTAGTTCAGGAAGATGAATTCGGAACGGAACATGTGATATATTATCTTAGTCGGACGTTAAATCCCACTGAGCTAAAATATTTGCATGTGGAGAAATTGGCCCTGGCAGCTGTTCAGGCTGTCCAGCGTTTTCGTCATTACATTCTTCTCTGTAAAACTACAGTAATTTCGGATTGCAACCCTATGATCTATATTTTGACTAAACAATTGCTAGGGGGCAAGTACTCCAAATGGATTGTTATCCTGCAGGAGTTCGACTTGGAGTTTGAAAAATCTAAGTCTAAGAAATCCTTAGTTTTTGCGGAATTGATGTGTGACTTCCTGCGTGCTGACACGGAAACTGTGGCAGAGGAACCCATTGCGGACGAATCTCTGTTTCTTATCAGCACTTTAGATCCGTGGTATGGGGATATAATCGTCTATCTCCAAACCCAATCCTTTCGGCCCGAAGCTTCAAAGTCGGAACGTCGGAAAATTCGATTCCAGTCCCAACAGTACAAAATTATTGGAGATACTCTTTACGGTCATGGGGCGGACTTGGTTTTTCGTCGTTGCTTAACTCGTGAAGAGGCAGAAAGGGTTTTGAATGACTATCATTCTGGAGCATGTGGCGGTCATATGTCTGGGTATGCCACAGCTCAGAAGGTGTTACGTGCTGGCTACTTCTGGTCGTCCATGTTTAAAGATTGTATCATTGCGGTCCGAAAATGCCACAACTGTCAAGTGTTTGATCGCAAGATGCACGCACCACCTGCTCCTCTCCACCCTATAATTGCCGTTGGTCCTTTTGCTAAATGGGGTATCGATTTTATTACATGTAACCCTCACTCGGCCGGGGGGCATGCGTATATCATCCTTGCGGTTGATTATTTTACTAAGTGGGCCGAGGCGATGCCTACATTCGAGGCAGATGGCAAGACAGCTGCGATTTTCGTATTCAATCATATTATTGCTAGGTTTGGTGTCCCACAAGCGATAATCACTGACCATGGGCGCCATTTTCGAAACATTATGATGACAGAACTTACAAGCCAGCTTGGTTTACGCCATGATAGTTCTACTCCTTATTATCCCCAATCAAACGGTTTGGTTGAATCCATCAACAAAGTTCTAGTTATCATGATCCGACGAATCATTGGTATTCATCGGTCGAATTGGCATAACATGTTATTTTCAGCGCTTTGGGCGTACCGAACCTCAGTGAAAACATCAACAGGGTTCACTCCTTTCCAACTAGTTTATGGTTTGGAAGCAGTGTTGCCCATTGAATGCGAAATCCCATCACTTCAAATGGCTATCGAATTACTCCCAGCTACTTCCGAAGAGGAGAAGCGTCTGTTATACTTAGCTAAATTAGATGAGACTCGACGTGATGCTGCTTTGACAATCGAGACTCACGCAAAAAGAATGAAAGCTCAGTATGATCGTAACGTGACCCCTCGTAATTTTTTGGAAGGAGACCTAGTGCTATTATATGATCAAGCTAACGATAAGTTAGGTGTTGGAAAATTCGTTCCCATGTGGCATGGGCCCTACATTGTCAAGCGAAAGCTAGCAAAAGGGGCCTATGAGCTGGTAGATTTTGATGGGGACTCTTTGGGTAAGCCTAGAAACGGACTTTACCTAAAGAGGTATTATGATTAAATGGCAGGTATGGAGATTCAGTTAGCTTAGTTAGGTTAATTTTTCTTTCTAGCTGGTGTGTTTTGTTAGTTTAGACAGTGTGCTTAGCTTAGAGAGTGTGTTTTTCGTCGTTATTCTGGCTTATCTTGGTTTTACTCTTGATATTGCAGATGTCGACGCCTCTCCAAACGCACATTGGATTTGCTTATGGTGCTTGTCGTAGTACACGGAATATCTCTTCCGCAGCTTGGGTTATCTATTCGCCCTCTGACGAGTTAGTTTCTATGCATGGGGTGAGCCTCGGTCAAACAACAAACAACATTGTAGAATACAGTGCAGTGATTGAATTATTATCTGAATCTATTTCATTTGGGATTCGGAGTTTGATAGTGAGGTTCGATTCTGAACTCATTGTATTATAGCTTAATAGAGTCTATGCCATTAGAAATCCAGTGTTATTAAGATTGTTTTTGAGGGTGCGTCTCTTGGAACGTGAATTTGATTACATTGAATATCAGCATATTCCAAGGTCTTTAAATACATTAGCAGATGCAATGGCGTCTCGAATGTTAAATAGACATTTGTAACAATCATAAATGTAAATTTATAAACATTTCATCACACATGTTTAACAAAATAAGCCAGTAATAATGATATATATAAATAGGAGTGTGTCAAAAAATATACATCGTCTTCGATCATAGGTTGAAAAACACCTTATGATCGACAAAAATGATAAGTACAAAAAACCAAAAATGTCACATGTGTCTACAAAAGTGACTAGCCAATCACTGGTGGTGCTCTCTATATGAGACCACTGCCCGCGCTACCCTACACAGGAACCTCCTGAAAGGTCCTGGGACTGCGACCACATAGCGCTGAAGTCGGATAGGAATATCGTCTATAGTCGTCTCTGGTATGCCCGCCGTGAGACGCTCTAGGTCCTGTTCCAGCTCGGCTAAGGTCTCTGCGGCCGCATCCTGTGGGGCTGGTGCTGGTGCAACTGGTACTCTTCGCTCAAAAGCCCGGAGATTGGCCGGACGCTGTGGGCCTACATCTGCATTTTGAAAATTTTTTGCTGTCAGTTTTGAGACGATATATAAAAAACAAAAAAAGTAGATAATTTAAAAAACTTGTGAAAAATGAAGTGCCTCTGTCGTCCCATTGTTCTCCCTGTGGAAGGACCATGTCCGGATCATTGCAAAAATCTACTCCGGCATAAGGAAAATCCTGAATCGCAAAGACCTGGCTCTCCAACCAGTGAAAGTAACCCGCAGGAAATCGGAAACTCCCGCTCCCTCATCAGGATGTCGGGCCATTACTGAAACCCATCGTGTCAACTTAGGCTCCCGAGGAGGCCCAACTGGAACAGTAAGATGCTGGGGGATCAGCATTGGAACTCTCTCTAGGGCAAAGCTCACAACTAAAGGCCCATATCCAAAGGTCTTCAATTGTCCGTTCTTTGCCCTAGTCAGTTGGCCCTTCATATTGGCCAACACAGCATCGCACCAGTTGAAAATGGTGCCTCAAAAGCAATCTATAGCCATCCGCATTTGGGAACCAGTGGCTATGTGAAAAGCAACAGCACCACAAAGTCTGGTAACTGTAAAGGCAATTACCATAAGTTCAGGTCGGGATATGTATTTGATTTCTATCCCCTTCTCCTGGTTTTGATTGTTGCACCACTCTAGCCGGAGACTAGCAAGGGATTGGCCACCCGGTCTAGTCCCGAATAGAGACAGTTGCTCACCCCTGTTAGGCAAGCCAGTGAGAAAATATATGTCAGAGGGCTCTATCTCGAGCTGGTGTTCTCCGATGTAGAAACATTGATCCTGAATGTTCCACCTTTCAACCAGCCACTCTAAGAATGGCACCTGGGCCCTCATGCCAGGTATGGCCCAATACTTGTAAAGACCGCATGCCTTTAAAGCATCAATGGAAGGTTGATGACCTATTGCGGCCAAATCGACATCTTCGTGTTCTCTTTCACGCCAATCTAGCATGGTGGGCAATCTACACACCAAAAAACATTGATTAGAATTCATTAAATCAATTTTTGATGGTTATGTTTTGAGTTTGGGTTTTGAAAATCCGCTTTGCGCGGAGTACACACCCTGCGTTCAGAAAACAGAGCGTGGGTACGCAGCTGTTCTGAAGGTGGGCTGCGTACTCCGACCATTTTCCCATATACGAAAATGTCGGGGTACGCAGGTCACCCATGGGGCACCTGCGTCCCCCGAAAAGCGGACTCTAAAACCCCAAACCCTCCAAAAAATCAAACTAGAACTTAAAATGGAATTCTAAATGGATGAAATTGAAGAGGAGGATGTTGTGAAATACCTGAAAGAGACGGCGCTCGATTTTGACGGTCGGATTCTCCGCAAAGTCCACGGGAAGTTTCTTGTCAAAAGCCCTTTTCTCACCCTCAACAGTAAAATGGTAAAAATGACATGGTAAAAAGTCTTTTTATAGGTTTTTTGGATAAATGAATGCTAAGTTTGTTTATTTTTCACCATGAAAGGATATTTTTCAATGTATTTTTGCCCATCTTAAACAGGTATGTGTAATGTGTTGTTTTTGTGCAGGACAAAAGGACTTTAGGGTAAAATCATCATTTTTCACGAACCAAGACATCAGAGTCATCTTTTAAGCCCTTTTCTGACTCCTAAAACATGAAAAGATTGCCGAGCGTTTCTTTTACACTCGTTAAAACGAAATTAAAAGACGGTCCTCTTACAGCCCTTTTCTGACCGTAAAAACACGAAAAGATTGCCGGATTTTTGTCGTTTCAAATTCGATACTGGAAATAAAACGACATGCCTCTGATCGTTTTTTACTTTTCAAGTCAAAGGCATTAATCATGAAAGTACTCCTTGGTCGCAAGGCTAAGCGGTTCTCTCAGGTATTATTTTATACTTTTTCGGGCTTGGGAGACACAAATTTACGAAAAAGTTCACCTTGGAGTCTTCTTTAGTTTTTTCAGACTCTCTAAAATTGAAAAACGCCGAGTTTCTCCTATACTGGACTCGTTAAAATTTCACAGTAAAGGACCTGTTCGATTACAAACAGGAACGGACCACTCCTTCTTAGGGTCCGAATCTAAACTAAGTTGGACTCATCCGAAGGATGAGCTTATAATCAAGCATATGTTATCCTCCTCAAGCTTGTAAAAAATAAAGAGGTACTTGCCAGAAATGGTGGGGGAAAAGAGAGAAGAATGAACCTATTTGTTATCCTTTGTTACAGAAGAACCTTATCACCGCTCTTGAACACGACACTTTTCATTCACCTGGGTTGGGAAATCCTTTGCCTTAAAGCTGATAAAACCACTTTGAAAATCTGCAACCGTTTCTGGGTATTAACTTTGGGTCAATCGTCACCAAGCCATCTGTCGTGTCGTTATGTGTTCAAGAGGTCTTTGCAAATAACCATTCATATGCAAAATACTTGTCATCCATTTGACCATCCCTGAGTCAGTCCTTACAGAAACATTTCTTCAACTTGAACAATGATTTCGTGTTGTGGGCTTCCCTGCAACGGGTCGCTTTCTATCGACATCAGCACATTATCTAGAAAGATGACTTAGAAATCGTCAGTACCTTGAAGTCTGCATGCATCAATGGCAGGTTTCTCGCCTTTGACGACAGTTTACATCATTGACTTTCGATCAAAGGATTCCGTGACGTGTTCGACATCAACCCATTCATTCACATTTCATGGATTGTACTGGGTACTTTGAGAACCATTGACATCACTGGTGGTCTCTCTCACACTTGTTAACAGTTTACATCATCGACTGGTAATCAAGTGGTTTCTACCATGTTCGACATCAACTCATTTATTCGCATGGATAGAATCGTACCAATTCAGGAAGTAGAGATGAAGACCCTGGATCTAGTTTCCACCATCCAGGCTGTGAGGAGTTTTGTATTTATTATATAGTAGACTAACCATAAACAGATGGCTGCGTCCATACTGTGTCTACAAAAGTCTACGATTGTGATGTACTGCAAAATCATTCTTGTATCAGAGCAGTAGTTAGATTGTTAGTTAAAGTTTTCAATCTGAGTATGGGAATACCTACCTCAGCGATGATATCATCTTATATATGTATTTTGTGTTGAATATTTGCAGGTTCTGACCGGGCTCTTCGCAAGATACTCCTTGAAATGATAAAGTACTTCACCCTTCCTAGATCATATAAAACCCTAATCTACTACAGGCTTCGCACTTTAGGGGGCAATCTATTACACTAAAAAATGTCACCATGACTATTTGCAGTTAGTATGGCTCCATCCACTGTCATACTATCCTCCTTGGCAAGTCTCATGCCTCTGCTCTTCATGTCAAACTTCAAGAAAGAGAGAAAAGTCATTTAAAGTCAATTATCTCTGGTACGCAGTTTCTCTTAGCCTTACCTGCGTGTACGCAACCCAAGTTCACAATACCTGCGTACTTGTACACTCTGTATGTAAAGGGGTGGGTGCGTACCCCTGTAAAGGTCAAAAGGCGCGAGTTTCATCTTAAAAAATTTACTTGTGGTCATTTCTAGAGTCTTCTAGAAGCTTGTTTGACGTGTATGAAGTGCCTCCAGATGGTTCATGTATCCCTACCAAAGAGGAACTTATCCCATCAAGAGGGGAGCTATCCCATCCAAAGAGGGGCTTATCCCATTGATGGTGGACCTGAATAACTTCCTCTAGAGCACTATAAACACAGGCATTGTGCCAAAGGGAGGGGAGGTTGAAAGCTGAACATTCCTAAGGGTAGATGCTGTTGGAATTAGGACTTCCTTGTAGAAGCTTGTGAGGAGAGATTACCATCTTTGCTTGTTTCATTTGGAAGTGGGTGAGCTGATCAGAGTAAAGGAGAACTCTTGTGGACCCTGGGAGGGACTTGCACAACACCAAGGCTCAAGTTGTAATGGTTCCTTTTGTTACCTTTTAATACAAATTAGTCCATTCTTCTCAACAATTTGTTATTTATGAGTTGTTTCATATACTCCTTGGTCTATATGTTAAATATGTTTTATTTTATGTGATATTCAGGTGCTATTTAATCGTTTGATTGTTAGTGAATGCAGGTTTCGAAGGGAAGGAGGAGCTCATCCGGATCAATGAAGATGGACTACTACAACAGCGTTGGATTACAGGTAGGATCTAAACACTTGATTTCTCATATTGTAAAGGCATATTTAGTGAAGGATTGCTCTTATTTGTCTTGTTTGTCACTAGAAAGTCTTAGGCTTCTAGGGAGGTTGGTTGTGTCCGCACTAACGACTCTTTCCGTATGACAGTCACATTTCCTATTTGTATTGAAACTCTAAGAAGACATGTGTCTTATCATTTCCTATTTTGATTATAACTCTAGAGGTATAGGGAGAGATTCATGGACTCTCATTAATGAGATGACTTCTCATCTTTTTGTATAAATAGGAGATCTCTCTCCTTTATTTGGAAGCTTTGTAAACTTTGTTAGCTCAACTTGTTGTACTTTGTAATTTTGAAGAATTTGAATAAAGCTTTGAGGTTCCCAACATGGAAGGATATGTGAAGTAGGAGATGTCATCTAGCATATTAGAATGTAAGATAGAGTAGATTTTATTTTGTAGTTTTGCTTTGATTTCATTCAAGTATGTCATTTTATTGTTTTCAAGTTTAATAGTTTAGATTTTCCATTCATGAAAGTTTAATTCATACAAGTGTGTTCAACCGGTTGATTGTAGATTTATCTAACTGTGTAATCTATGCTTAAAGAAATAGTCCAAGAAAGTATTTCCAATTGGTGCTTGGAGCATTAGAGCACATAGTATATTAGTTTTCCTTTACATGTTTTGTATTTAATTTTGTTGCAATTTCATTTTCAGTTTTAGAACAATGAAGTATTGAATCCCTCCAAATGCTATCACAGTGAGGTAGTTCTCCCAAAATTGTATAGCAGAGTGATAAAACACTTCATTTAGCTATTATAGTAGATTAGTTGCAATTTCACTTTCAATCTTAATCTTTCATTTAAATTTCATTTTCAGTTTTAGAACAATGAAGTATGGAGTCCCTCAAAATGCTATCACAAGGAGGTATTTCTCCCAAAATTGTATAGAAAAGTGATAAAACACTTCATTTAGTTGTTATCATTTTTGCTTTCATTTCATAGACATTTTGTCGGCTTAGATTAATCTAACTATTCAAAGTTTTGATTTGTTTTTATCTAATGTTCATTTCCTTTTCTCCCTTCTTTAGAAATTAGATTTTAACATTAAAAGTCATTAGATTTAGTTGTCCATTAACATTTAGAGATTTTCATCTAGAAGCATAACTTTTCTTTCTTAGATTAATTTCCTTAAGCATAAGAAACAAAACCCCCAAAAACAACATAAATTATAAAACAACAAAGTAAGAAAAAGGTTAACTAAGCACATATAGTGCACCACACTTCATCAGTTTACGATACCCGGATTGATAATTTATGTGGAGCAATTTAGGACATTAAATTGACTAGACAATACTTCTTAGCAATTCTTAGATAATTATGAGACCCTTATGCTCAGATCTATTGTTTAAACCTGTAGATTACATATTTGTGACATGTTTGACGAAATTGATGTCATGGCTACAAGGGTTCTAGTCAAGTCCTTGTTCAAGTAATTAAATTTGTATTATTATTTTTTTGTTATATTTTAGTTCTGAAAGTGTCATGGAGTTATGGGCAGTGACATGGGCTCTGGGCCTAAAAAAGTGGCACAAACCCTGAAGTCGTGGGCACAATACTGAGGAGAAAAGTCCCCAGACGCACCCAGACCTTGTTGTGGGAGCGACTAGAGCCTCTGAATGCACCCTTGTCCATATCAAGGGAGTGTCCAGGGGTTAAATGGTTTAAAAACTCAGTGGGACTTAGGGATTGGTCATGGGGATGACTGGGAAGGCTTCTGGGAGACCTTTAGTAGGTACATAAGGTCTATGTTGTGGGTTTTCGTCAATTCCACTTCTTTAAGGTCACCTAGGAGGTTGAATTCCAATATAGTGGCCTCTCGTTACATATTTACCCTAGTTGGTCAATTACTTGGGTAGATGTGGGATGAGGGTGTTACACTCTTAGGGAACATACCCCACCCAGATGTTCATTAGGTGTGTCCCTCTAGGAATATTCTTATCTTGGATTCCTAGTCCTCAAAGAATATTGGTCCTCTTCAACCTCTCTTCTCTTGGACACCCCTATCAAATCCTCAAAGAGTGTCAATCACGATACTATTACCTATATTGGATTTACAATCCTCAAGGAGTATCGATATCAGATGCTTACCTAATCCTTTGGATGCCATTCTCTCCCCATGGCCTTCACTAATACTAAAAGTTGTTAGTCCTAGTCCAGTGCATGACACATGAAGTAGAGAACCATCTTCGTCACTCCCTCTTAACCAGGGAGGGTCCAATATCAATCATCAGCTACTGGAAAGTAGCTCTCAGAGCTCTATCATCATCATCATCATCATTATCATCACATGTGCGAGCTTTCTTTGAACATCACATATCCCTCCAAGTGCAATAGTATCATCATCAAGACAGGGTCCACCATCACTTTCCATATTATCAAATTGTAATAGATGCATATTCACGAACCAATCATCACAAAGCTTGAACATGGATCACTCTTAACATTGGAAAAGTGATATAGGACATGATCATCGAATCATCTACAACCACTCTCATGCCTGTCGTCATGGGGTTTAATATCTCCTTCGGACCAAGTTCTAAGGAAACAATCCCAATGTATCAAAAATGTCATTTGTACTTCACATAATAGGATCGTGTAGAGTCTCTCGAGATATCATGTCATCATCAGCATCATGGTCTTTCATCATCATCAGTCTTCAGCGGAATCATTTATATCATGCCTTAGCCAGTCATCTAGTCATGTATATCTACTCATTATGCTACAACTAAACCAACAGGCTCCTCATAGACCTACTCCAAAACATATAAAGTAGATAACAATGGTGATACCATCATGGTCATTCCTCCTAGAATAAATCACTCCATGACATCACACATAAAGTATCCTCATACAATACCATTTAGCTTACAACATAATATCAATGTCAGTTGGATGACTACCAAGTACATACATCGAAATATATATAGTGAAATGTTCAAAATATCACATCTTATGAACCATGATTCAATGCATTCTATCATTGCAACTACGTGTACTACTTTATTTGTACAAAGTATTAATAAGGTGGAGTATCATCAGAAGAACAAATCCCTAGGATCTTCTTCTTTCGGCTTCTTCTTCTCAGATTCCTTGACCTCTTCAGCTACATGGGCTCCATATTTTCACTTTGTACCTTTCCTCAAATTGGATTCTTTCATCAACTTTAGGAAATTTCTCTTGTAGTGTCCCAGCTCGTTACATTTTAAACGCCTTACATTTGCAATGTCTTGCTTCTTGTTCGGATGTCAATACGTTCCAAACTTTCCTTTACTCAATGTGTTCATCCTTGTTGCATAAGCATGATATTTTTTAGGAGGATAAATTTCCTTCTTGTCCTTCAAACAGGATTCTTCCATTACACATTGAGACCATAATTCATCAAAAATGGAAGTCTCCTTTCTCATGTAGATGTTGGACACAAATTAGCTCCATTCTTGAGATATATCATTGAGTATAATTATCGTCATTTATGCATCATAAATTGTCTCGCCAAGGGCCTACAAATGATCTATCAATTGATATATCTTGACTAGATATGTTGCAATGTCTTCTTCAAACGGAATCTTGATCTTGTACAGCCTTCTCCTCAAGGTTATTTTTTTTCCTGAAGTGCTAACACAATAGAATTTGTTTAGCCTACCATATATCTCCTTGGCCTTGTTCAGCTCTGCCACAAATAGAATAAGATGATCCTTGATGGATTAAAATTCCCTGGGCTCTTATCTGAATTTTGTATAACTTGTTCCACGCATCCATGTTCTTCTTGTCTAGTTATGTCACCTTTCCCTGAACAATGTCCAAGACATCATTCTCTATCAAGATGAGGTCTATCCTCTTCTTCCACCCTTGATAGTTAGAGGTGCCCTCTAGTTTATTTCTCTTCTTGCAAAACACAAACATGGTGAACGTTAGAGATTTCCCTAGAATTTTTTCTTTTTTAGATAAGACTCCCTCTGGACTAATGTTTTCGTTAATTCCACTAGATTGTTACTCTTCATTTTAAGCCATTTTAAATTACACAGGTTGCGACTACTTGCTACAGGGACACTAAATGTTCTTCTTCGAAACATTTGACTTGCAAATTACTAATTCATTGATGCACTAAACTTTTTCCTTCCTATAGCTTTCTTTTTCTTTATCAACTTGACACATTCACTATGAATCTTATTATTGCCTATACGCTAGAATTAGGGTTTCTCCAACAGATATTTTCGGCACCTTAATAGAGCAGAACTTTTGACATAATCTTCAATACAATATTTATGTCGATTCAAAAGACAATTATACCTTGTCGATCAACCTCACTAATGGTTATAACTTTCACTATGTATATATATGTATTGGCCTTGCTACTTAAGAATGCACATATCTTCTATCTTCCATGGATCTCAGAGACTTATACAAGTCAGCTTCGTTACTGTAGGATGCTCATGACATGGATCACAGACATTGATCTTTCTCCAAGGGTTAGTGAACTTTAAATGGTTAGAGATACTTTGCATGATAGGTGAAGATACCCCTTATCTGGCTCTATATTGGTCTTCCTCTTGTGCACACCTTCTAGCAAAAAGACTATACCCAGAATTCCTTTTATGTGACATATTCTTCATACATAGGTATGTAGGATATTTTAGTGACTTATAAAACCACCGAAGAGAAATGATACTATACTTTAGAACTTTAGCCTACTTATGCTCAACGAGCCAATGATATGCACAGGTGAGAATTTCGACCTTCCAATATTTTGCAACTATATAATGGATCGAATGCTTACACAGGAGTATACTTCAATACTTTTTAATATGACATATGCTCAGAAATAATCTTCTAAATCATGGCTCACACTATTGCAGAGGTATGACAGAAACAATACTTCAAAACTTTGGGTTATTGATATAGGGTTATGCGTCTTTTATGCATAGAGTGATTCCATAAATCTCAGACAATACACAGAGGGAATTTCTTCATTCTAGGGTTATTGTAAATATCTTGAATGTCTTGAAAAATTAGAGTAATCCTTCTACAAGATCTTAAAAAATTAGCCGATAGAAATATACAAAACAGAGTGCTCAGAAAATCATAAGCCTTGATGAGATGGTAGACCTTGTTAGGTCTTTGTATGACCGTCATTATTATGCTAGAGAATGTGGCCTCACTTGATTTACTTTTCTATCTTATTCTACCTTCAAATATGTGCTATTAAAACCCTCGCTCTTGAAATAGAAGGCATGTGGCTTGATATGGTGACTAAGGGCTAATTGGGGGTGCCAAAGGAATTCATTCCTTGTGCCAATAAATGTGGCTTTGAGAGGTTTTCTTCCTTCCTTTGAAACAGATCTTAAGTGCTCCTTAAATGATCTTGCTTCTGCTCATACTATTATGGCCTTATCTACAATTAGGGATAGATGTGCCCAAAAAAATGGATCTTGAAGCCACCACAAATTCAGAATAGGACAGAGCTTCCCTCAAGATGAAAATGTGCCAGGACAATCTTCTTTTTTCCCTTAGTACAAGAACTTCGCTCTGATTCCATGCTGCGAAGACTAGGGAAAACAAAATTATGATTTATTTATTTGTTTTCTCTTATTACATTAAAAATTCTTGTGATATATATTAGGCCATCATCATTATTAGTATGTTGTGTTTATTATCATAAAGACAATGCCAATAAAGAAGATCACAATGAAAACAAAGATACCAGAAATAGGCTCCAAGCCAGGGTAAAACCCCAAGAGGGGAAAACCCATAAATTCTCTCTTCTTATAGAATTTATCTAATGAATACTTCCAAGACCAAGACCAATCCAAAACCCAAGTGGTAAGCCAGCCATAATCCCAACCAAAAACTATGCAAAATATTTCCTACAAAAACCCTAGTTCCTCCAAGGAACTCGCACGTGTGAGCCAAAGAGACACAGATTTGCCTTCTTCCTTTTCTCCACAAAAAATTTGCTCCTCTTATGCCTTTGCTAAATCAAATTTCCCCTCCCCCTTTTTTTGTATCAGAGAATATAAATTTCTTGAGTGTGTGTGTGTGTCACAAATGAGAAGAGCCTCCTCCTTTTATAGGCTTCTTAGGTGAGAAAATTAGCCTCTCTAGGTTGAATTGATGTTGGTTGGATGACTTAGCATTAGGAGGCTTCTAGAATTCACAAAATACATTAATAATTTCTATTTCTTGTTACATAAGCCCTCCAAGGGTTAGTACATCATGATCTTGACCCTTCGACTTGTCAAAAAGACCCCTAGAGCACTCAATGGGTGCTTTGACCTAGGACCACAACAAGATGGGTGAAAAACCCATTTACAATAATAATATTTTGGATTTAAGAGATCTGTGGCTAGTGTATTTTGAATCAGTGATCGGAGAATCCACAGTTTTAACATCTTTGTACCAACGTTTCAACCCTGATGATGGATCCCACTTGGGATTTGAAACGTTGGTACAAAGATGTTAAAACTGTGGATTCTCCGATCACTGATTCAAAATAATAATATTTTTATTTTACAAATGATTTCTTTTCTTTTTCTTTTTGACAAGTACATCAATAATTTTATTAGACATGTACATCATCAAGTCATGACCTAGTACAATAAATGAAGGTCGAACCTAGTTACTCCTTCAACAACATTCTCTTTATGATCCTCTAACATTTTGTTTTATTGTTGATATTCCTTTGTGTAATTTCTTTGTGATGGAAAAGATCATAAGAAAAATATTAACCTAGTGGAAATCATAAGAAGTAATTATTAGTTTAAAGGATCCACTGAAAATAAATAGATGAGAGACCATGTACAAGAATCAAGAGTGGTACTATCGCCACTCTTTCAGGAGTCCCTAGATATTACACATTTAGGATTAGGGGGGTCATATATGGGAAATGAATAAAAACTTTGGTCGATGGTGGAGCCATGCACAAAGTTATCAATAAGACTTTTGTGGGAAAGAGAGGCATTCCCACAAAGGAATTTGAGGGTTTCAACATTGTGCTATTTGATGGGTACAACATGACATGCACATAAAATATTCCATGCTTGATCGTGACATTGGGTGATTACCATTCATCGATGATTTATAAATTGTAGATCTTGTAGATACCAATGTCGTGATAGGGGTACAGTTGTTGTACTCGATAAGAAAATTCTTAATGAACTACTAGGTGATGGAAATTGAATTCATGGCTTCAAATAGTAGCAAGGTAGTGTTGAGAAGTATGTATAATGTGTTGAAAATATTGTAGCTTAGGAGGTACTAACATAAGTCCTAGGAGCTTTGCTTATGAGGAGAAAATCTAATTTATGGGAAAAGTACCCAAGCCTAGGGTTTTGAACCCAAAGCCTAGGGTTTTGAACCCAAAGCAGTGGGTTTAAAACGGGAAAATGAATTTTTATTTATAATATTTTGGTGTTTGAGCATGTAGACTCAAGTCGAATGAGTACCAAGATACATTTCCCTTGGGGTTAATTAGTCACCCCATGAACACTATAAATATGTGAGACCATGAGAGGTCATTTCATTATAACATAACAATCATTCTTGTGAAGAAAGTGTATCCAAGAAGAGAAAGTTGCAGATCAGCTGGGGAAGACAAATCTACGAGTTTATTCTAGGATTGGAAAGAAGTTTTTTTTCCTAAGATAACAGACTGAGTTTATGTTCCTAAGACAATATTTTTTATGTCTATTGATGTGGAAACGAGGTTCCAAAATGCAAGAACTATCTATTGTTTGAGGAGGCCAAAAATCCATTTGAAGGCCAAAGCCCTAGAAGACTGTAACAGGGGGGCAAGAGGGCCTCATTGCTAACTACAGGTCAACTGAAAGGCCCGATGGTGACTTCACACTGGCCAAAATTTCTTAAATGGACAATAGAAGAGGCCAAGAAGCCTCAGGTTGATTTTAAACTCGTGTGGAAGTGTCTTAGGCCTCTGGAGAGGCCAACAAGAGAAGTAAAGGACTATTTTTCTAAGTAAGAAGGATTGTTGAGTGCTACTTGTTGAAGGGTGTTTGATGTAAGAAAATCAAACAACTTGTTTTGAAGGATAATAAGTAAGTGATTGAAGGAAGATCTCATTGTGAGCAGTTGTTAGTATAGGGATAATAAAAGGATCTATTTCCCTTTGAGAGAAGGTGGAAATAGACTGTTAAGGAAAAGGACTAATGGAGAAACTCCTATGTGGATAACAAGAATTAAAGTGTTGGAATAAAGGGAGCTCAACAAACAAGTAATTTGGGTGTTTTTTATTTGATTTTGTTGGGAATATTAAAGGCCTAATGGAGTAGACCTCGAGCCCTATTTGTATACTAGTCTTGTAACAGCTTTCATAATGGTCCATGATCCCTGGTACGAGAGCCCTATGATTGTTTATTGAAGGAATGATAAAACAAGTTTTGGGCTACATGTGTGTGTGCGTGTGTGTGTACTTTATTGTTTTAGTGTTGTTATATTTTTGTTGTGCAGAGTTGTTTTGGTTGAACATTTCTAGTGTGTTTGTGTTCTATGTCTAGCCATAGACCAGACCTAGGGTGTAAGAGGAATTTCAATGCAATAGTGGTCCTCAAACTATATCAGCTAAGAAAATGGAGGCAATATATAGGCATGGATATATAACTTGCATAGTAGAATGTTTGATTAAAGTCAGAAATCATCATATTGTAGCTAATAGTATTAGGCCTGATTTTTTTATTGAGTACAAGAAGAAAGTTGCGCTTTCAAGGAAACCAATCGCATGCTCACTCGTGGAAATCACCAAAGATTGGAAATTGCATCTGCTAGTAGAATCTTCCAAAAATAAGTTTCTTTGCACATTGATGGATGGTCTCATCCAGGATAATAGTTACATAGTAGAAGATTAGTTCATTTTTTATAAATATTAGATAGATTTGGTCCTTGAATCTATTCTCAAGGAGATCTTGAATGTCACACATGACACCCCACTATCAGGACACAAAGATCTCCTAAAAACATATAGGTAGATCAATGAAAGGTTTTCTTGCAAAGCCCTCAAGGATGATGTCTTTAGGCATGTAAGAGAATGAAAGACTTGTCGACAGCACAAGTCTGAGCATACTCCTCTTGTAGGATTGTTATATCCCTTTCCAATTCCAAAGTAGAGGTGGGAGAGTGTATCAGTGTACTTCATCATAGGTCTACCCAATGCATAGGACAAGGATTACATCTATGTGATAATTGATAAGTTGGCTAAGATCGCACATCTCTTTTCTATCTTAGTAGATTATGAGGTAGCACAAGAAACATAATTGATCTTCAAGGAGGAATTTAAATTCCATAGGCTACCAAATAATATAGTTAATGATGGAGGTGGCAGTTTTATGAGTGCATGTGCAAAATATCAGGTCTAGCTTGAGCTATATCGATTAATGTGTGAGTGTGATCAAATTTCAAGTGCCACACCATATGCAGCAAACAACTCAAATATTAAGAAATGTAATTTACCTGCAACAAGGAAAGGTGTTACCGTAATAAGTCAATCAAGGGACAAGTCATCCAAAGGTTCCTTAAATTCATATAGTAGTCATCCAAAGGAAGCAAATAATATTGGTGATCATAGAATGAATACTACTGGAAAATATGTGAGAGGATCATAATTATGTGGGAATTCATCAGAGAGGAGATGTAAAGTTGGAAATTTGGAATGTGGACTAGAAACTAGCAAGACAAAATCTTTGAAGGCAATAAATTTTGATATATGTTGCATAAATTTTGGAGTTTCCCATGAATACTCTTGTATTCGTTATGGGAAAGTTGTTAGTTAGAGTGTGGCAGATTAATATTCTATCAAATGTGAGGGGAAACTGAATGATGAAATTGTTTATGGGCATGTTTCTCACCTATAATGTGCTCTACTTTTCCATATCACAAACATGGAGCAAAGCATTGGTTTAGATGTGGAATAGTATTATAGGTGTTGTGATAAAAAGACAAACTTGATGTTGCTTGTTTCCAACATAATTCATGCATTTGAATCTCTAGAAGTGTGGGCTGAGGTTGATAAGAATTTGTGTCTTGCTTTACGTATCATATATGGTGCAAGATAGACTATGGGGATATTGAGGAAAGAGAATGAAAAATTGAGACAAATGCTAAGCATTACAAATGAGTGTGTTTGAACTCCAAAGGAAATTCTTAGAGATTTATTTGGAGTAGCAATGGAAGGAGAACAGTTCTTGTGGCACTAGAAATTGAAATTGCTTGAGGACAAGTAATGTGAGGAAGGGGGGATTGTAATGTCCTCTTCTAATTAACATTCCCAAGGGAGGATTAAGTAGCCTATCTAACCATGTAGGCTATAATCAATTGTAAAGTGGGGAATCCATTATTTGATGCTATTGGGGTAAACTTAGATAATTTGGGGTAATTGAAGAAAAAATTCTAATAGATGTCAAATTTGAGGCAAATGGAGGGAAACTTACAAGCCACTCAATTTAAATTAGGAGAGAAAAACCCTAAAGGAAATTTATAAAAATTAGGGAGGAGATTCATTTTTATCATGATGGATTGTGGATGTTTTTTATCTTTGAGTTGAGCCTCTTAGAGGGTTTAAGACCCCTTTTCCCAGATTGGTTTCAGTGGTGAAAGATTCCACCCTAGCCAATCCTTTGTCTCTACTTTGTTTAGAATAATTTCTAAGGCAACAAGTCTATGATAACATGGATCTAGGCCATGATCTGAGACAACGAAGGGTTACGAGTCTAGGATTGAAGCAATGAATTTTTACAAGGCTAGGACTAAAGTTGCGAAGGGTTTCTAAGATTAAATCTTAATCAATGATGGTTTTTGTGATTCTAGTTGAGGCAAAAACCTATCTTGAGGGTGGTTTCTTGCGACAGTGATTTAATTTTTGGGGCTAAATCTTTAGCTACAAAGTTTCCTAGGTTAGATCTGAGGTAGCGAGGGCATTTTAAGCCTCAATTGTGACAATGAATCACCCTTAAAGGATCTTTCATGACAATGATTGTTTGAATAGATTGTATTGTGGTTGTGGGCTACTCTTTGAGGATTTATTATGGTAATGACACACCATTAAGGTCAAATCTATGGTGGCGTAATACTTGTTAAGGAATTGTTGATGACTGTGTACCCTACATGAGCAGTTCTTTGGAAGCTAATTATCTTTGTGACAGCAAAAGAATTCCAAAGATGATTATGTGGAAATAGGACATCCTTGAGGTTTGTTTGTGGCCTCTAACATCTCTCTGACATTATCTATGGCAAGGCAAAGTCTGACTAAATTGATTGTGGCAATAAAGAAAAAGCATAGTCTAGCTTATTACTAAGGCTAATTATAAGGTCAAACCAATAGTAATAGGATAATAGGGTTTGCTAGCAATTGTAGTGAAACTAGACTTTAGTGTGATATTGGAAACATTGTGGATTTATACACCATCATGTACTATTAGATTGGCTTCATTTGTATGAGTTGTTGATGGAAATAAACAATAGTTACACTACTTATTGCATTCAATATTATCTCTATTTGCAAAAATTGAGATATTATTGTGATACTAGTTAGAATATGATCGTGCCCAATGCAAGCATGTGGAATGACAAAATGATGCACCCAAGCAAAATGATCTCACTCTATACAAGTCAATATGACCTCAGTTTTAGTTTTTTTGGACAATGTGTTGGAAAAATAAGTTGGCTCAAACAACTTGCACGACCTGCCCATTTGGCATGATGTTGTCATATAAGTATGCGAAGAACAAGTGGAGGAGGAAAATCACAACATGACCAAGTGAAGGACAAGTAAGTCTAAGACATGCATAGAAGGCATATGGACAAGTGTGCACAAATGAACCAAAGGTGTTTGGAAAAAACCGAGTTGGGAAATGCTCGATCTACTACAAGGTATATGTGATTCAAGTCAAACGATCAAGCGAAGTTGTGCGAGACTGTCATAGAACCGAGCCTAACAACTTGGAATGATCAAACTATGAAAATTCATGTGGAACCATGCAAAGTCATGCAAGTGAGTCTTCGAATGATCAGATTGAGTTGAACGACCTGTGAATGATTGGATAGTGCAAGGATAACTTGGAATGGATATGGGAATTTTGTGCTTGGGGATTTTGTGAGACTTTGTTGATGAATTAAGGGGCTTGTGTTCAGGTTATATCATATGTAATATTATATTAGGTCATGAGCCAATTCTAATGTAATGAATTGAAGGCTTGTATAAAGAATATGGTTTGCACACATGTTTTCACTTGTCTTATAAGATGTGAAGTGTAATAATGTGACATTGTTGTTACACTTTTATTGGATGTTGAATGTGTTGTAGTGGCTACAACACCCTCCAAAATTTTGGCCTGCATCCAATTTCGAAGCCTCCCTTGGATTTTTTACTTGATATTTGAAAGCACTCAAGCTCAACCCATGGGCTTGTGTGGGTCTTTGCACCCTCCTTGCTTGATCGTTCAATGGATAACTTTTTTCATATTGGACTCAATGCATCACTTGCAACCATGTTCTGGTCATGCAAAAGGTCCTCACTTCATGTGTACATGTTGTATTTGCTATGTGAACATCTGTCACACTCACACACGAAGTTGTATGCACTGTCACGCAAGCATTTTCGTGGTCATTCAATGATACATCACAAGCATCGCACGTGTTGCTCGCACCGTCAGCCAGTAATGTTGAGCATATGTTGTCTTGATGATTTGAGGCATCTTGTCGTCAAGTTATGTTGAGTGTGTTCGCAAGGTCACGTATGCACAAATTCACTCGCTCACACACTTAGTCATTTTGTTGAAGTTATGACGACCGGATCACCCTCTAACCGTCAGACCTCCACCCTGTATTCGAATCGACCAAATTTCACCCAAAACAGTGCAGAAGTGTCCAACAAGCCATTTCAATTTTTGTTGCTCGCAAGTTGATCAACCAATCCTCTTGCTGGTCAACTAGAGAGTTTGACTGGGAAGTGGCTCCGGCACTCACTCCCCTTAAAAATTGCACAGAAGATGTAGACCTTTCCCACTTCGTTCACTAAGAAAACTACGTATACAAGTGGGACAGACACCAAGTGTCAGTCTCTGTCTCCCCTCAAGAATTGCATAGCTTTTCCAGACAGTCACCCAGTCAGTAGACTGACTGCTCACCCAGAAAACTACATAGATTTCTGAGCAAGCTCCTCAGCAACCCAACATCCCACTCAACCCAGAAACTACGTAGAGGTGTTCACCAGGTCAACCTCCCAACAATTGCAGAGTTTTTGTCTCTAGAAACCCCGTAGCACACTGCCAGCTCCCTCCAAGAATTGCGCAGTTTTTGTTGTCAAACCTTCTGTTGCCCAAAATGCTTCCCTCCAAAAATTGCGCAGATCTTCCCTCCAGCCGAGCCAGATCTCACAGATAGTCACTACTGATCCAAATTTTCCATCTTAGTCTCCTAATGACCTCTGCACAATTTTCACCAACAGTGCTCGAAGCTCACATCCTAGCTCGAAACTTGCCTCACGCAATTTCGCATCCTTGTCCTCTCTATTGATCACCTGCATCCAAAAGAGAAAAACCATGCATCATGGTAGACTAGGAGGTTTATGGATTTGATGTCATCTCGTCATGAGTGGCTGCAGATACAGGTACATGAATAAACATGACGCGACAAAAAATAATATGAATAAGGAGAGTACATGCAAAAGGACGTGTTCGTGAACGGAAGAACGAACGATGCATGCAAGGAGATGTGTTCACGAACAGACGAAGAGACAAACAAACGATGCATGGAAGGATATGTGTTCGTGAAAGGATGACCATGTGACGATGTGTTCATAGATGGATGGACGAATGAACATGCAAGGATATATTTTCACAAACGGACGGACATTTCAAGCATGCTAAAGTACAAGCGAGGAGAAACATGCACATGCAACATAAAGCGAACCCAATGACCATCGAGGACACCACACACCTTTCCATGTGGAGGTGAAGCTGTGATACACCAAGAGGACATCCATCACTCAACAACACTACAGCTTGACATGCACACTAGCAACAACATGAACATACCAGCATTGTCATGTCGAGTCATGTCATGAGTCATGTCAGCCACATCACTATTGTGGGCCATATTGTTGTCAATCAATGTAATGTAATTTGGAAGCCCAAGAGACCCACTTCTAATCTGAAGAGTCATGTAATCTAAAAATTCATGAAAGTCAAACAGTCACAAGGGGCAGTTTCACCCTTAGTTATAAATACCCCCTCATTTGTACATGAAAAAGGCTTTTCACCTTGGCTCCTCCCACATAGCCTTGAGAGTCTGTAATATTTTCTTTGAGGAGTGAGTAGTGGCTCCAACACCCTGCCTATGGGGTTAGTGATGTATGGTGTATCAATGTGTCTTAGAACTTTCTCTTAATTCAAAAGCATGTTAATAGGCCAGTGCGTTTTCACACATGTGTTGTAACTGTTTGTAAGATTAATCTTGAACACTTGTAATACATGTTGCTTTAACATGTCTTTAACACTTGAATTCATTCAACTATTCTAATATATATATTAATAAAAATTTGTTGTACAAGTTGTTAACTTTGTTCTTCATGTGTTGGTTACCTCCCCAGACATCGGAAAAAACCTTTCATGTAAACTTGTTATAATGATTGTCACACTCGCGCGAATTAACCCGCTGAGTCTTGCACATGCTATCTCCCCTTGTGTGTTGTGACTACCGCATCCATGTGGATTACTCCTCTGGAAGTTGCGCATATCATGTTGTGTTGTTTGTTTCTAATAGAGTTGGGGCTTTTTCCCATCCGACTTGAGACTCGCTCCCACCCTCTCTATGTTGTGAAAGAACCTTGACGCAAGTAACACTAGCATTCACTAGGCACGCGAACCTCGTTGTTTGAAGACAAAGCTGACCACTCTTTTGTGCTGAAAAGCAAGATCTAAGGCAAACATTTAAGATAATGGAAACTGGGCCATCATATTGGATGGGATTCCTACACTAAACAGTGTGAGGTCTAGTTGGGACTTCATACCGGGGAGATCCCCTGAATGTTGGCGAGTCCAACACCATTAACATTTCTGGTGCTAGAAGGAGGGTTGCCAATTGTTTATGGTTCAATGTCCTCTCACACCCATTCATCAATCATTTGGTCAAGGCAGTAACTCGCACTCCCTCTCACCTACGCACAACTTTGCAGTTGGTTACTCCTCACCTCCCAGGGAACACGAAATTTCAAATCAGCATCTTCGTTTCATCCATCCCATCACTCACCAATTCGTGAAATCATTCAGACTAATCCCAGGAATACAGTACCTTCCATACGCATCGAGAAATCCCAAAACCACTTCTACAATGGTTTTTGTATCATCGGTTGAAGAAGCAGTTCTTGCCACACTTGAAGGTCTGGCAAAAGTTGTTGAGAACGGAGAGGAACCTTTAGTCTTCCAACGAGAATGAGACACCCTCATGATTTTGGGCTTAGACTCTAGTACAGGAGGTAGAGGGGAAGGCAGCGGAGGAGGCGGAGGCAAAGACAAACCAACATACTCAAATCTGGAATTATCAAATTGTGAAAAGGAGGAGGAGGACGAAGAGCAAGAAGACATGGCTAACCAAAATTTAGAATGGATGACTCAAGGACCATTGTCTCTCACAGGTGCTTTGCACAAGATGTCAAAGTGGTTGGAGAGGATGATCACAAAGTTCGACCCTGAAAGCACAGTGAAGGCAAAAGATCATTTGGAAAACTTCTACCTACAACTACAGACCCTTGAGGTACATTACGATGACGTTGCATGTAGATTGTTCCCATGTACCTTGGATGGTCGTGCAGCTGCATGGTATCATAGCCTTCCTTTCAACTCCATACAGATTTGGGGTATGTTCAAACGTATGTTTCTGGAAAATTTTGTTGATGACAAAACCCCAGCCATGTTACTCAAAGAATTGGGAAGCGTAAAGATGGTGGGGAAAGAAAAGGTAAAATATTTTAATCAGAGGTTTCTGTGCATATTGAATAAGTTCGCAGTCAACATGAAACCTCATTACTCCATCACCGTCAATTAATACACATCCGCACTGCCAACCAACATTATGCAATTCGTCAAGAGAGCCACGAAACCAACACTGTTACAAAATTGTGAAGAGGAAATCGTTGTTGAAAAGGACCTGCCCGTGATTGGAGTCATTAAGGATGATGAACTGACAAAGGACTCTAGAGATGCTAACAGGAAGCCATAGGATGTGGTGAGCAAGGGTAAGGATAAGGAAATAAGTGATATTGAAACCCTTACTCGTCTTGTCAGAAAATTGACAACATAAATGTTCGAGCTCAAACAACAAACAATTGACACATCTGCGAGTAATCGACCTCCCAGACAGAGATAAGGAAGCATGTCATCAGGAAGCAATTTCCTCCCGACTAAAACTACGTAGAGATCAGTGTTCCAGCTTGAACAATGTGCGAACAATGAATTTTGTTCATTTCATGAAGGTGATCACTCAAAAGGGTCTTGTCTGGACTGGAAGCGATTTGAAGGCTCAATATGCAACTGCGCACTTAACATAGCAAGTAGTGCACATGGACAACCAGGAGATATAGACAATGATGAAGATGTTGCACCTAATGAGGCATCAATCTCTGGGCATGTGGTAAACATGTATCAGTGCTCGCACGCAGTGCAGAAGATGAGCACCGAGAAGCAACCCCAAAAGAAAAATGATCATTACAACCTTAGAAGGGGGCTCCCCTTACACTTGGGTAAGTGAAATAAAAGCTTGAACTACTGAGGAAGGTTTATCCACCAACCGTCCAAAAGAATAAAATGCAAAGCAAGCCCAGGAAGACAACAGCAGACAAGAGTACATCCATGAGCAGCAAACTACATAACACTCCACTGGAAAACACGAATACCAGTCTTACCCCGGACACCTTGATGAATCTACCCCCTCTAGATTACAACATTGTGGAAGACATGAATAAAACTCGTGCAAGCATCAGTTTGTTCGAGTTGGCTAAGATCCAGAGTCAGTGGGACATCCTACTGCGTGCATTGGGACAGACATCAGTGGACGACACAACCTCTACTAGCAAGGGAGCAAGCACACCTCCCAGATCACTTTCAATTGTGCTAAAAACATTCCAGATGGAAGAAGAAAACTATGTTTACCTCCATTCCTACTTTCATTCGAAATCTTCAATTGTAATGTTCACAATTGTTTGGTCAATTCTGGTGTGGCAACCAATGTCATGTCGCTCTCCATTGCTAAAAAGATCAATGCACAGTGGAGCAAGACATCTACGCAAATAATCCAACTGGATTGAACATATGTACCAGCTATTTGTGAACTTTAGGATGTTATCATTCAACTATCTCATGATGGCTGAGTTCACCAATGCATAAACATTGTTGTTGTGGACATACCAGAAGCGTATGGCTTCCTACTCAGCAAAGACTAGTCTAGCAAGTTGAACGGATACTTTGCTATAGACTGGTCGCACATGTGGCTTCAATACAAGGGAAAAACAATCAAATCTGGGTGTTATCCGAGAGATATATGAGGGACAATGTCACTCCCATGAATGGTGAAAAAGAACCCTTGGCCTTCACAAAACTCATGTTTGGAAACTGCCTCTTGGAAACAATGTTGGGGTGTTATCTCGCACAACCAGCTCCCATCCCACCAAACATGTAGTTAGGTCTCCTTCGTTTCCCAGCTGATGGAAATGAAACATGTACAATACAATGTAACAATAGTAGAAGTAGCAATAGCAATAGTGCAAGCACGTCGAACGGTTTGTGCACAAACGAGTTTTCGACCATGTATTTAGACAGATCAAAGACACAAGATGGCTTCGTAGCCAAGTGTGTCTTGATCGAACCAAACAACAGAAAACATTTGATTTCGAGTCACTTGGATTTCGAGTGCACGAACAACATTTTTGAATACGAAGCACTCATATTGGGCTTGCAAAAGGCCATTAGCCTCAATGTGGTTGCGCTCAAAGTGGTAGGTGATTCAGAAATAATGGTATGGCAGGTATGTAACACCATTCATTGTTTATCATTGCATCTTAAAAATTACCAACAAGAAGTATGGCAATTGATCTCTAACTTCCAAGCATTCAATATCACTGTTGTACGAAGAACGCGTAACACATCTACCAATGCTTTCGCAAATGCAGCTTCTAGAAAGTCATTGCTTAGGGATAGATTTACTGTTGAAATTGTGTATATACCATATATCCCATATAACATAACTAATTTACACGTATTTGATGATGATCAACAGATACTGCATTTCATGGCCAACGCTAATACCGTCAAGGATGCAGTGATAGAAGAAGATGAGAACGAGCGATCGTTGCAAATTGGGGCAGATATCAAGAAAGGCCACCTCATCCCTAGGGGTGTGGAATCTTTGGAAAATATCTATGAATTGCAAGAATGCTTTCAGGGGCCGAGGAACAGTAAAACCCACAGCTCTACCATGATGCACTAACTGATCAACTTGGGAATAGAACAAGATATTAAGTTCATCAATCTCGATACGTGTTTCACCTAGCAAGAGCGGCAAGCCTTTGTCCACTTGTTCAAACAGTATCGGGATGTGTTCGCGTCGACATATGATGATCTAAAAACTTATGACACATGAATAATCCATATCAGAAGAATCTGAGGAAAGTACATCCGCCGCTTGAACCCCTCATACAGAAAGAGATCACCAAGCTATTGGATGCACATATCATATACAGAGTTCATCATTCTACTTGGGTTTCAAATCTTATTCCTGTACGAAAGAAGTTCGGGTAAATCCACTTATCTGTTGATTTCTAGAACTTGAACCGTACCTCGAACAAAGACAACTACCTCGTACCGTCTATGGAGCACATTTTGCAAACAGTATCCGGGGCACAAATATTTTCCTTACTTGATGGGTTTTCAGGATATAATTAGGTTCTGGTAGCTGAACCTAATAGACTCAAAACTACCTTCCATACCAAGTGGGGTATGTTCACATACAAACAAATTCCATCCGGGCTTGTGAATGCAGGCACGACCTTTCAGTGCATCATGGACATCATCTTCCGCAAACTCATCATACAAAGTACAGTGGTGTACCTCAATGATGTAACTGTGTTTTCAAGAAAATGAGAAGACCACATACGCCATCTAAAGAAAAAATTTGAGCGATGTTGAAAATACAGGATTTCCTTGAATCCCAAAAAGAGTATATTTGCAATCTCTGAGGGGAACCTCCTTGGACACATCGTTGCCAAGAGCGGGATCAAGGTTGTTCCAAACTGGGTCTAGGCTATCACACAGATCCCTCACTGATCCAATGAGAAAGCTTTGCAGTCTTTCTTGGGAAGGATAAACTTCCTCCAGAAGTTCATCTTGGATTATGCGCAGATAGTCAAACCAATGAAAGACATGATCAAGAAGGATGCAGTCTCTAGTTGGGGCAAGAGGGATAAGTATATGTTCACCCATATCAAGCAGGCTATTGTAGAAGTGCCTGCACTCTACAACCTAGACTTTAACAAATACTTCCTGCTATACACCTTTGCCTCCTACAACTCACTCGCTGCATTACTCACTTAGAAGGATGAACTGAATGATGAATGTCCCATCTCCTTCATGAGCGCAAGCATGTAGGGACCCGAACTTAATTACCCCTCCACTGACAAACAAGAATATGCAGTATACAAGGCGGTGAAACACTTCAGAACCTACTTGCTAAAAAAATATTTTTTATTTTTATTTTGAGGAAAAACCTGTGAACAGTTTTGAAACCAACGTTTTGGACTAGCTTAGTGAGTCCATCATCAGGGCAATGAGATTTGTTTTTGCATAGTCTATGTGCCTCACCTAGTAGTCCACTCACTGTTTGTACAGCAAGAGTAGGGTGAACGACATGCGAACTAGATGACAGGATTGCAAGAGTATGATATTAACATCAATCTAGTTCACGTTGTCAAGGGTCATGGTCTCTGCAGACTTGCAAGTGAGGTAGTACATGCAGGGAGGAAGAAGAAGAGCTCGTCGATTGGGAGTAGGAAATTGAAATGTATGATGTAGTGCGAGCACCACCCACTATAAACGAAAACTCTTGGTACATAGATGTGCACCAGTACCCTGAGTAGGGCACCATACCCTTTCACTTTTCCATCAATCAGAAGAGGGATTTACGTCTCAAAGATTTAGCTTACCAGTTGGTGCACGGAGTTCTTTACAGAAAGCATAGCAATGAAATCTTTCTCAGGTGCCTGGAGGCACATGATCAGAGAATGTTTTGCAAGATCTGCATGACGGACTAGTTAGGGGTCACTTCATGGGAAATACCATTGCACACAAAGTTATGCAAGACAGTTTCTACTAGCCCACATTATTCAAGGATGCACACGCTTATGCCCGCAAGTGCCCGGTCTATAAGCGATGTGCCGGCAGAATTCAAAGGTCAGTGACCCCACCATGTTGTAGTGACTAAACCATTCCAACAATGGGGCCCGGATATCATTGGGGAAAGTTTCCCACATTCATAAAAACAACACAGATACATTCTGACAGCAACTGATTACTTCACGCGGTGGACAGAAGCAGTTCTACTCAAGCAAGTGAACGACCAAGAAGTCATTAGCTTCCTCCAACAGAACATCATCTCACACTTTGGCATTCTGGTATCACTTGTGTTTGATAATGCAACATACTTTTCATCTTTAAAGCTTTATGATTTTTCATTACAAAATGGTATTGTGCTGAAACACTCATCTAACTACTACCCACAGGGAAACGGTCTTGTAGAATCCACAAACAAAAACCTTATCCGCATAATCAAAAAGATTGTTTACTCTAAGCAGCGTAACTGGCACTCTACCTTGACGAATTCTTTATGGGTTGACCGCGTAACACCCAAACCCTCTCTGAATACCTCACCGTACTTCTTGGTCTATGGTAAAGAAGCCATCCTACCGCCCAACATCTACTTGCTTGTACTTTAGTTGTCTCAAGAATCCCAAGGAAAGCCTTGCATGCTAGTTCAGCATAGGATGGATATGCTTCGCAAACTACAGGAAGAAAGGATTAAAGAAAAATAAAATTTTACACTCCACTAGAACCGTATCAATAGATGGTTCGACAAGAAGTCTACAGGGAAATCTAGCTTCGATGTTGGTGACTTAGTCTTGAAATGGGATAAACCCCATGAAGACAAAGGCAAGCATACAAAGTTCCAGTCCCTGTGGATTGGTTCATACATAGTCCATGAGAATATTGGCCCACACACATACCGTCTGCAATCACTTGATGGGATGATTGACAACCTTCATGTCAATGGCCAAGATCTCAAGCACTACTTTCAGTAGGTCAGGCCATGCCCCGCGCCATGTACATAGTCTACTTACTGCTTTTGTTTTGCTTTGTTTACTTTGCTTACTATTTTTGTTTCATTTTGTTTTGTTTGTTTGGTACCCTACTATGTTTGTTTTCCATAAATAAGTTCTGCCCTCTACTGAGTTATGGCTTTTCAATGAATATGTGGTCGAGATCTGAGAGACTTGTGACACTGCAGCAGTGGGCCAATCCTACACTCGTCTTCTCTATGCTTAGCTATAACCTTCAGTTGATGAAGTCTTGACGAAAAATACGAGTTGTCTACAAGAGAAGCTTGGGTCCAGCCATGAACTTTTGTCCACACTGGGAGACACCATGCATGTACTCAGTCTTCTTCTCTATGTGATCAAGCTCATCCAACTAGTAGAAATGGAGAAGGGGAAAATATAAACGAGCAAACATATATCAGAGGTCTTACATGCTTCTCTGAAGGAACAACCTCTTTTGCTCTCAATAAGTCGAGATCCCTCTTCCGCCCCAAAAATAGATAAGTGCCTATGCACGGTCCTCTTTAAATACAAATGTGAAAGAAGAGAAAGGCTTCTTGCGCAGAGAGTTGAAGCATGCAACTCCACCGAGGTACTAACCAGGCTCGCTGGTAGTGGAGCAATGTGTGTGTTCCTGTGTGACTCAACCAGGGTACTGTCCAAGCTTGCTGGTGGCAGAACAACACCAGAGATGAAAGCTTATACTCTAAAAAATTTTAACTCGCAAGCCAAACTACCCTTCCCAATTTCGAAACACTGTGATCAAGCTAAAAATTTTGTTGTGTTCAACTGAGTTGGCAAAAGGTGAACCATGTCTATCCATGGGGTAAGTGGGAAAGTCGAAGTAACCCGCACAGTGATTCAATACTCCCTGAAATACCAAGGCCCTATGCTATCAATGAACCAAAACAAAGAAGCTGGAATTCTACCAATAGCCAAGTGTTGTAGTGGCTACAACACCCTCCAAAATTTTGGCTTGCATCCAGTTTCAAAGCCTCCCTTGGATTTTTTACTTGATGTTTGTAAGAACTCAAGCTCACCCCATGAGCTCATGTGGGTCTTTGCACCCTCCTTGCTTGACCGTTCAATGGATAACTTTTTGCATATTGGTCTCAATGCCTCACTTGTAGCCATGTTCTGGTCATGCGCAAGGTCCTCGCTTCATGTGTACATGTTGTATTTGCTATGTGAACATTCGTCACACCCATACATGAAGTTGTATGCACTTTTTCGCAAGCGTCTTCGCGGTCGTTCAATGATCCATCACAAGCATCACTCTTGTCACTCACACTGTCGGTCAGCCATGTTGAGAATATGTTGTCTTAATGGTTTGAGGTGTCTTGTCGTCAAGTTATGTTGAGTGTGTGTTTTCAAGGTCGTGTATGCACAAATTGACTCGCTCACACACTTAGTCATTTTGATGAAGTTTTAACGACCCGACCTCCACCCTGTATTTGACTCGACCGAATTTCACCCAGAATAGCGCAGAAGTGTCCAACAAACTATTTCAATCTACATTTCCCGCAAGCTGATCAACCAATCCTCCTGCTGGTCAACCGGAGGGTTTGATCAGGCAATGACCCTGGGACTCACTCCCCTCAAAAATTGTGCAGAAGCTACAAACCTTGCCTGCTTTGCTGACTAAGAAAACTGTGTAGATAGGCCAGACAGACACCAAATGTCTATCCCTGTCTCCCCTCAATAATTACTCATTTTTCCCAGACATTCACCCAGTCAGCTAGTCGGCTACTCACCCAGAAAATTGTGTAGATTTCTGAGTAAGCCCCTCAGCATCCCAACATCCCGCTCAACCCAAAAAATACACAGAGGTGTTCAGCAGATCATCCTCCCATCAACTACGTAATTTTTTTCTCTAGCAACCCCGCAGCCTGCTGCCATCTCCCTCCAGGAATTGCGTATTTTTTTTTGCCAACTCTTCTACTGCCCAAACTGTTTCCCTCCAAAAATTGCGCAGATCTTCCCTCCCATCAAGCCAGATCTTTCGGACAGTCACTTGTCCATCTCAATCTTCTAGTGACCTTTGTGCAATTTTCACCATCAGTGCCTGGAGCTCGCATCCCATCTCGAAACTTGCCTCGCTCATTTTCGCAGCATTGTCCTCTCTCCCGGTCACCTGCATCAGAAAGCGAACAACCATGCTTCATGGTAGACTATGAGGTTTATGGATTTGATGTCATCTCGTCATGAGTGACTGCAGATACAGGTACATGAATAAACATGATGCGACGATAGATGGGATAAACAAGGAGAGTACATGAAAAAGGACATGTTCGTGAACAGAGAAACGAACGATGCATGCAAAGAGATGTGTTCTCAAAAGGACTAACGGATGAACAAATTATGCATGCAAGGAGATGTGTTCGTGAGCAGACAATCATGCGAAGATGTGTTCACGAACGGACGAAAGAACATGCGAGGAGATATTTTCACAAATAGATGGACATGTCAAGCATGCCAAAGTACAAGCGAGGAGCAACACGCACATGCAACATCAAGCGAACCCAATGACAATCAAGGAATCCGCACACCTTTCCATGTAGAGGTGAAGTTGTGATACATCAAGAGGACATCCATCACTCAGAAACACTACAGCTTGACATGCACACTAGCAGCAGCATGAACATACCAGCACTCTCATCGAGTCGTATCATGAGTCTTGTTGGCCACATCACTATTGTGGGCCATACTTTTTTCAATCAGTGTAATGTAACGTGGAAGTCCAAGAGACCCACTTATAATCTGAAGAGTCATGTAATATGAAAAACCATGAAAGTCAAATATTCATGAGGGAAGCCTAACAGTCACAAGGGCCAGTTTCACCCTTAGCTATAAATACCCCCTCATTTGTACATGCAAAAGACTTTTCAACTTGGTTCCTCCCACATAGCCTTGAGAGTCTATAATATTTTCTTTGAGGAGTGAGTAGTGGATCCAACGCCTTACCTACGGGGTTAGTGATCTATGGTGTATCGATGTGTCTTGGAACTTTCAATTAATTCAAAAGCCTTTTAATAAGCCAGCACGTTTTCACACGTGTTGTAACTATTTGTAAGATTAATCTTGAACACTTTTAATACATGTTGCTTTAACCTGTGTTTAACACTTGAATTCATTCAATTGTTCTAATACATATGTTAATGAAAATTTGTTGTATAAGTTGTTAACATTGTCCTACCCATTTTGGTTACCTCCCCAGACATCAGACAGAACCTTTCATGTAAACTTGTTATAACGACCACTGCACTCGCATGGATTAACCCGTTGAGTGTTGCACATGATATCTCCCCTTGTGTGTTGTGACTGTCGCATCCATGTGGACTGCTCCTCCGAAAGTTGTGCATGTCTTGTTGTGTTGTGTGTTTCTAACAGTGTTGGGGCTTTCTCCCATCGGACTTGAGACTCACACCCACCCTCTCTCTATTGTGAAAGAACCTTGACACAAGTAACACTAGCATTCACCAGGCACACAACCCTCATTGTTTGAAGACAAAGTGGACCACTCTCTTGTGCTGACAAGCAAGAGATAAGGCAAACATTTAAGATAATAGCAACCAGGCCATCATACCAGATGGGATGCCTACACCAAATGGTGTGAGGTCTAGTTGGGACTTCATACTAGGGAGATCCCTTGAATGTTGTGGTGTCCAACACCGTCAACAGAATGTTGATGTGAATGTTGGGAATTATACTTGTGATGAAGATTGAATTTAAATTTTTCTAACATAATATATCTCATACGTTATTAAGTATAAGTGCTAGAGGCATAGTCTAGAAGTAGTAGTCGTAAGTTGGTCACGACCACTGCAATAAACCTTTTCTGTGTTTCACGTCTAGAGTTGATGTGCCTAAACTTGAATTTACGCTTTGGGGGTGTCATAGTTGTTATCAATCTAGTTCACCACCTTCCCTTGAAGTTGGTTTCAGAACTGAAGTAGGTTGATAGAAGTTTACTTCTCTTCACCAACCGACATTTGGTATTAGTGATGAAGCATGTTGATAGAAGTTTGATTCTCTTCACCACACTATCCCTAAAGAGATGTAAATTTTTCATATTAAAGTGGCAAAGGAGTCATCATGGAGTACATCGATGTAGGATCACATTAATGAGATTCTAGTTACATTGAGAAGTTGGTATTGCTTAGAAGAGAAGATGGTGAAGTTGCATGCCAATGCTAAATATTTTGGTGAGAAAGTAAAGGGAGTAGTGGTAGACTACTCATATACCCACAAAAGTATTGATGTTTGTTTGAGAGAGAAGGATGAACCTAGCCATATGGATGCATGGGTTGGATCTCACTAAGGAACTTTGGCTGAGATGAGATGTGAGGTGGCATACCTTGATTTGATGAGGAAAATACATTATGAGTAGGTTGAGTTAGTGAAGAAGTGATCAAGAAGGATACATGGTGGAGGAAAGAATAAGTCTACCAGGGTTAGGCCTATTTTGGAGTTTTCATAGGGACAACAGCCAAATAAATAGAAGACTTCCATTTTGAGGGAACTGTTTATTATATTGCTATCATAGAGGATCATGACATGGAGAAAATATATCTTGATTCGATGCAAAGGGAGGAGCTTGATGTGTTCATAAATATTACTTGCAAGATGAATGGAAGCACTACAATGAAAATACCATCTAGTGGCGGTTTCTATGGAAGCCCCTATAAAAATAACCCAAAAAACTGTTTGTAGCGGATGTGGGTGTGTGGATGTTTTTTGACGGTGCGTCTACAATATACAAATGCATCGGTGCTTTACTATCCATACAAGCACAGGTGCCTCATAGAACATAGTGCACCCTGGAAAAATTATTTTTATAAAAAAAAAAACAAAAACAAAAAACAAAAAACAAAAAAACACAGTGCGCTAAATAACGCAACGCATCAGTGCTTGAATAATTGATAGCACTGGAAAAAAGGTTAACTTTTAAAAATTGTCAGTGCTATATACACTCCCAGCACTGCTTCACTTCATGTAGTAAAACGACCCGGTGCATACCAAGAAGGAGCAGTGCTATGGTTTTTAAATTTCAAAATAATGTGGTGTTATTTTCCAACAATGTATCGATGCGGTAAATGTACTAAAACACCGCATGGAATCTTCTAAAGAGGATTGCTAGGCGGTTTTTAATTTAAAAAAGGCGAACGATATTGGATATCTTTCACATTGGTGTGGTTATCATAATGCATCGGACAAGAGTTAAATAATAATAATAATAATAATAATTAATTAAAAAATAAAAAATAAAAACCTTTCAGCCGTAAATTTCATTTTTACCATCTACAGTGCTAGAGAGCTCTGAAGCACCAGTGCCACCCTTGCCTCATACAAGTTCCCAGACGTCAATGCTTCTCTTGCTCACCATCCTTTTGTATTGTGCTCACTGTTTGACTTTCCAATGTTTTCAAACCATGGAATAAATTGTTTTTCTCCATTACGTGTCAACAATGCACCGTAGTTCGGTGTGTGAACATAACTCACCAATATTGTTGTGGTGTGTTTCGTAAATGAAAATGCATAGGGAAATATATAAATTGTATGTCGGTGTGTTACACTTGTGTGTTTATATTTGCCAAACGCACCACAAAAATAGTATTTTAAAAATATAGTTATAGCTCAGTGCTTTCGATAACCTGAATGTTATGTACAGGTGTGAAAAGGTTATATGTGCGCACTGATGCATAAGTGTGATGCATCGCGATGAAAATTTAAATTTGTGAACCAATAGTGGTGCGTCATACGTGCGTGTGCATTGTTGTTGGTGCGTGACTATATTTTGTGGCCACCAATAATTTTTTTTGTTAATTGAAAGTTATGTTTTCATATTTATAAATATATTTTTAATTTAATTAAAAAAAAGTATTTTATGTATGAGGCTCATGTATTTTATATGTCAATCATTTAGCAGAGATATCAACAGAGGGAGTAGCAGCAGCAACAAGAGAAAATGACAGACTCATATAATAAGGTCCGACCATGGGAGGCCAGAGAGAGGGAGAACACCTAATTGTTGTCCTATAATACACATTCTAGGTGTCTTACTTGGATCTCAGAGGTCCCTACTACAAACCACCATTGCATCATGGATTTCAGAAATCGAACTGTGAACTTTATACTTTATTAAACACTGCCAATTCAAATGGTAAAATAAGAGTGAAATGAGAAGGCATTAGTATGGAGAAAAGATATCAAATTAGGGTTTCATGGGTCTTATCAGTCACACACCAAACATCGTGAAAACTTGCAGGCATACCTTTCACGCCAATTTCGTATCATACAATTGATGTCCTTCAAACCATTGACATGATGTATATGGCTCAGGCTTGTGACTTTCAACGACATGATGTATATGACTTGGGTTGTGACCATCAATGATCATTCTAGGTAGGATAGATTTTAATAATATATCTCACACAACACCTTATTGTGTAGCCTTATCACTTATTATTACCGAATTTTTGTATATAATATATTCTTGTTAGCATTGGTAGCATTGCAGTAATACTCATCATACTGATTGAAAAAAAAAAAAAAATCAAAACCTAAAAAATCTAATTACACTTTTCTAAATATTCAAATCAATCTAAATTTAATTTTCAACTTGGAATCCTAGAATAATATTATTATGACATCGGTGGTGTCCTCCAAATTTGAAAGAGTTGTTGAATATTATTGTTAGGCCACGACGACATCCTCCCAATTTGAAAGAGTTGTTTAATCACATAATCTAATTATTTGCCAATTTCTTTCAATCAATTTTGTTTTAAATTTGATAGGAAACTGTTAAAATTATAACTTTGAAATCTGTAATTTGTATGGTTTGAATATTTTAAATGTTGTTAAATATACTTATATATAATAAATAAATAATCAAAATTGTAATTTATCTTAATTTATGTTCTCCAAAAATAAAAATATCATAGTGAAGTTGTGCAGATACACAGTTCTAGTCTCCAAATGATGCTCGAATGCAATCAAATTAAAACACAATGAGCTCAGAGCATGAGGTAATATATTTTTGTATTGTAATTAAAAGACATTTCATTGTGGAAAGGCAAAACAACAGATGAACGTCAATTTCTACAACATCAGAGATATGTTTCTCCTAATAAGAGCTTCCGACATTTTTGAAATGGAGGAATATTTTCTACACCTAAACTCGATTTTGACTCAGGATCCTGCAAATTTGGATACACTTTTATTTCAATTGACATGGATTAAAAAAATCAATTAGATAATATAAATATAAATAAAATATGAACTTACTGGAGATGGAAAGGGAAAACTATGTGAAGGACTTTGATCAACAATATGGAATGAGATAGAATTTGAAGAATTGGTCATCTGGTATTATTGAGATTTTGTCCCTGCATTTGAGAAAATTCAGAAATAAAATTTTGTGTTCATATCTAAAATTGATCTCAAGAACTATATAACCACAATCTGAATTTCAATATAGTTTCAAACCATTTTTAAATAATAAGGTGACTTTAAGAGGAAAATGTATAATATGAACTATTGTAATTCATGTGGATGTGTCATAAGGGTTAATTTGATATTAATATGTCGTTTTATGTGAAATTAAAATTCCATATAGCTTTTAAACATGACTGGTGCGCTTATCAAAACAAAGCGCACCAATGTGTTTAAATAATACCAGCACCGGTGTGTTCAAATAATACTCACACCAAATTGTTATCATATGTGTGATCTTGTACAAAAACACATTGATGTGTTTCAAAGAAAAGCAGCACTGGTATGCACCTGAATCTAGATTTTATAAAATAAGATTGAATTCAACCATCTTGGTGTTCTTATACCAATTACAACACTGATATTTTTAAATACAAACTGCATCGTTGTGTTAAAAAAATTAATCGCACTATTTCGGGATTTCGAAAATAAAAAAGAATTATATCATGTCGGTGTGTTGAAAAAAAATTGGCACCCCGACAATGTTAGTGTGCTTTTCTTATAAACACACCAGTGTACTTGACTATCGAACACACCGATGTTCGCAAAAAAAAACAAACAAACAAACGTGATTTTTTTCTTTTTTTAAATTCAAAAACGAGCAGCGATTGATTTTTCGAAATCTAATTTCATAAAGTCTTTTAAGTAGTAAAAATTTATTCACTATTTCATTATTTTTCCCAAAGTTTAAAGGGAGTGACTTGTAATAGAGATATACCAGGAGCATTGTGCAACAACATAAATATTCAAAAGATCAGAAGTTGAAAGGTATGGTGATTCACTCAAAACCATGCATAGTAAAAAAATGTAATTTAATTGTTTATTTTACTAATAAAAAAAATTACAATTTTTTTCAGGATTTAATTAAAAGAGAGATCATTTGCAAGATAGACATATTAGGAACACTGTGGAGCAACAAAATATTTTGGAACCACAAAAAGATCAGAATTTGAAAGGTATGGTGATTCATTCAAAACACTTGATACAAAAATTTCAAATTTTACAGTTAAATTTTTTTACAATTCTTGTTAGATTTATTCACAACTCAAAAAAAAAAAAACCTTGTATAATAAAATAGTTATTATCGATTTGCTCCTAAAAAAATTTACAATCTCTGCTCCTATTTAAATTTAATTAAAATTAAAAAAGTCATTTTATGCATTTTCGATTTAATGGGTTTGTGTACTTATTATATATATGGTGTTTGACATGTAAGTAGGGGAATCACTTATTGAATTAGATCCAAACCCTGTCGGCCCTATTCCTTTTTTTTAACGGATATATGTTCTACGATGTGCCCTATGTAATATAATCCACCGATGCACCCTATGTAATAACATTGTCACCTCTGTCATGTTTGTTCATCGTTGCTCCCAGTGTAATATAATGCACCAGCACGCATCTTCCAAATAGCACCGTTAAAACATTTCGGTGCGTATAGCATTATAAATCGCACCGTAATAATTTAAAATTATTTTAAAAATAATAATTTTCCCTGACAATGTCGAACAATTAAACATTGGGTGCATTAAATGGGATAAACACATTGGTGTGTTTATTCAGATAAATACATTGTTACCAAAGGTCTTTTTGGCTGAAAATTATTTGATATATTCATAAAATATATTTAATGGCTTCTGTATTGAATGGTATAGGTTGTATATTGATAAAAAAAATGTCTTAGAAGGTGTCTAGCAACAAAAATATTTATCGACACAATGATAGCACATCAAAAAATGCAAAGAAGGCAAGTTCTTTGTAAAGTCTTTACAAAATTAATATGTTTGAATTATATGTAAGTTTAACTAATATGTATTGGTTAGTGTGTGTCATGCAAAGCCACAAAATGAAAAAGGTCGATAAGATTATTTCTAATCTAAGTGCAGAAGAGCGTAAAATCCTGATAGAAAAATTGCATAAGGATGAATCAAGTGAATGAAAAAATACTATTCAATATGTTTTTTCATTAATATTATACTTAAGAATATTAGATAACATGTTTCAAACAATCTATTAATTCACATATGCTTAATGTTCTATAGAGAGCAACAACGAAGGAAAATATTAATGTCATTCTAAGAAAAGAAAAATTATAGAACATGTAAGTGACGATGAATTAGCGCTTAGCTCATCTAGAGTGGTACTGAAGGTTAATGAAAGGGGAGAATTTTTTAACAAAATTATGAGGGATCTAGTGGAATGAACGTATAAACGTACTTTCCACTTATAATACAAAAATGAATCCAATGATTCTAAGAACCAAATTATATCTAAACTACAAGAATTGTTTACAAAGCAATGGTCAATGAGACATGTCAGAATTGCAAGTAAAAAAACATACAACAACAAAAAAGAATCATTCAAAAGGTAATATTCCTAATTAAAATGATTTTCTAGAATTATATGTATATATTACGACAAATCATTCATTTATTAATATCAGTTTTGTTATATTTAGTTTTCATATATCAATATAAAAATATTTTGTTACTTTTTCCAAGAAGATTATGAAAATATCAAATGATCAACAAGTTGATATGCGAAACATGCCAATAGGAATGTGCAAAAAAGTGTACAAAGAGATGGTCAAAGAAATGGACATAATTGCATCACACGGGGAGTCATCTCAACAATAAAATGCTTCAAATGTATGTAATCATGATTGACTTTGTACATATAAAAAAAAAAAAATTAGCATTAAATATTAATTTTCAAGTATTTTCTTGTAGCAAATAAAACAAAATGGAACTCATTTAGCACATAATATAGGATGGTAAGGAAGAAAAGGGTTGATTTCAAAGTTTGTGAGTAATTCTTAATATTTATTTATAACAACTCAAGGTTTCATTTTTGGATATTTTAAGTTGTTTTACAACAACCATCCTTGAATATATTCAAATAGGTTCCAACATACAAAGAAGAGCCATCAGAAGAATTGATTGGGATTGAGTTAAATATGGGATGTGAGTATATGTTGGCATATCAAAAATTAATTGTGGAATTTGTAAGTATCTATGTTGTTTTACTTCTCTAAGTTTATAATTAATAGAACAAAAAAATCCTTTATATTAAATCTATGATTTATAATGGGGTTTAAAACATGTAGGAAACAAAATATGGAACTACACTAGCAGAAGACTTGTTGCAACAAGGCATGAGACTTGATTTTGAAACCATGTGCACAGTTTATGAGCCACTTCTTTCTCGTTACATTGTTATTCAATTTACTTTGATGTATTTTATTTATTTCAATTTTCATTATTCTCATCAATGTAGATACACTCATTACACTTTATTTTTATGTTTGAATATGGAACAAGATCAAGAAGACGAAAACAATCGATGCAATCAACAAAACATTCCTCCAAATAACTCGAGTCATGGAAGTAGCTCAAGAACTGATAGCAATTCCAGCAAAGAATGATGATCTATTTGTATATCAATGCAACATGTTGTATTTTTTTAAATAATTGTTTGTGAAAATCAGACATTTTATTTAGTGTAATGGACATAGTTTCCCAATTGAAAGACAAGGGGTTGCCAATAACAATCTCATTTTATATAACAAATAGCCTCTTATTGATATATAATAAAGTACATTTTAATTTATTCTATTGTGTTATCCAATGTCGTTGTGAAATGTTACACCACTGATTAAATATTATAATGAAGAGATATGAAATTTGACAATATAGCAAATTAATCCAAACATTATAAACAAATGCACTAATCAAATTTTAATTTATATGAATATTGTTATAAGATATATGTCGATTTTTCGATGAATAACGGATTTAAAAAATTATAATAATTGCACTGTCATAGATGATGTTTCCAAAAAAGAGAAAATATCATACAAAAAATTGGTGCGCCCATAACATAAGAATACACCAATTCGTTATGGTATATAAAAGCACTGTGATGGCATATTTTTTAATGAATGGTGCCCTTTTGGAAAATGACAGCACCAACGCGTTTATTTCTTCAAGCACCAATATTGTTTGCAATTAACGCCCTGGTGCATTGTAATTCTTAGCGCACTGATGCTTTCATAAAACTAACAACCTGGTACTACAAAATATTACTTCCAGCCCTGATGCATTATTAAAAATAACAACACCAGTCCTTTTATATCCCTAACGCATCGGTGCATTTATACAAATAATATGCATTGGCCCTCCGATTTTAAACAAAAGCATTGGGACTGCAATTATTTTTCACGTGCCCCAGTGTTGTTCCTTAAAAGAATGCTCTGAGGCATTTTTTGATAGGTAAGCACCGGGGCGCTATACATTTCTGGATTCAATGCTCTTTGCATTCAATGCCTCAGTGCTTTTAGTTATGTATGCAGCCTGGTGCTTTTATATATGTAATGCATCGGTGCTACTTTTTCCATGAAGCGCACTGCAAAAAAACATCAACTAAAACCTCCAGCTGCCCAGATTTTTTCAGCTATGATGAAGTTTCATATCTTTGCTAAATCATCTGTTATCACAAACGGATGTTTTAGAGGATGTTTTTTTGACATTTTTTTCCAATTTTATAACACTAAAAACCTTTGTTATAACCTCCACTAGAAGGTATTTTCCTTATAGTGAAAGAGGCCCAAAAATTGAAGAAGGATTTGGGACTTAAGTTTTTACATGGGACAATGATTTGAAATAAGTTGGTAGCTTTAGTTGATATTGGGGCTACTTGCAACTTCATTAGTGAGAGGATAGTTAATCCTTGTAGTATAAGAAGAATAAGGAGGTGGGATTGAGTGGCTACAAACAAATGATATCTGAGATGAGTTCAACATTTGGTATCTCATGGATACATCAATGAGAGTGGGCTTATGGCTTGGTAGGATATATTTGAGATTTATAATGTTGGAGTATTATAAGATGATGTTGAGCTTGTATTTTATGAGGAAAACTCAAGCATTGTCTTTTTTGGAGAAGGATCAAATTTTGATCATTGGAGACCATGGAGCTAAGATAATACTGATAGTGAAGAAGAGAAATGTGGGATATCATTCAAGGGTATTCACAGTTGTGTTGTATGAGAGAGATCCATAGTTGCAGAAGCTTGAGAAGGGGGCAACCATATCTCATTAACAACAGGAAAGGGAGCTTGTGGACATGATTACAGGAATCATATTTTGGAAGTATAAGAGAGATTAGAGGTTGGGTAGGAGGAGATGGATCTTTCCTCAATTTGGAGCAGCATCAAGAGACTTTGTCTAAGTGCCTTCACTAGTAGTTTCGTGCTAGAGTGAGAGGCCTGAGTCCTTCCTATGATATGGATGTTGATTATACATAGGAGGATGATAGAGATCCTACAAATATTGTGGATTATTGTAGACATGCGATGGGGATATATGATTTCAGTTGAAAGAGCAATGACTTACGAAGTTGGGTTGTTTGAAAATAGTAATTGAAGGAGTGCAAGTATACTTTAGGATGAGGCATCAATCAAATACCTTGGTTGCTCAGAGTTAATGAAGTGATTTTTGAGCCTTCCTATCTTACTAGACCCTTTTGTATGATGGATGAGTGCCTTCCTCAGTAGAAGGAGTGGTGCACCACCTCAAGGAGGGGCCTTAGTAGGAGAGGACATGATGTATAGATGTATGTGAGATGTGTATGCATATGTATGGTGATTTGGTGGGATAAGAATCATTATTTTGGAGATGTATAGCATATGGACATAATATTATGTGATTGTGATGATTTGAGTTAGTTCGGGCCTATGACAAAGAGATGTGATGGAAGTGTTCACTTGCATGAGGATGTACATTTTCATTAATTAAGTGCAATGATTGGATTAGATGCCCAATTAGTCTGTGAGATGGGGGAGCTCAATGTGGAGAGACATGTAGGGATGAATGTTAGATGGAGGAGATTTTCTACATCACACTTTTTAGTGCCTAAATCTACCTCAAGCTGAAGGAAGGCAGGTCTAGGGTAACATCAAACCATGCTTAACCTGGTAGCTAGCCCTACCAGGTCGGGAGAGGGCTCTCTCTTTGTCAATCTCAAAGAAAATATGGCAAGTAAAGCTTGAGATGACTGATATGAATACTAATTTTAGGCTAGGTATATGCTCAGAGGAGTTTGTTTGATTTTAATGGTTGGTTGCTAGATCAGATGAGGAAGGCAATTTTAGGTCCGAGAAATCAACTCAGATTTGCAGAGGTTTCTATGGGGCGAGGTAGGCAAGTGTTTTAGCACTTTGAAATGAATGTAATGGTGAGTCTAAAGACTGGTGAGGAGCTAGAGAGGGCATGCAAGTGTCATGAGTCCTCTTCAAATAGTAGAAAACATGCAAAACTAAATAAACCCTAAGGCGGAGCACTGAAACATCAATGAATTCTACCTTTTACACTTGATTCATTTATTTATGCAGAATAAGAGAGATGATGTCACACATAAACATAAGATCAACTGAATAACTGAGAAGAAAACTATGCTAATTCACATTACCACAAGAATCCCACAAAATGCTGCAAAACCCTGGTTTATTTCCTTGCCAAACTACAGAAGTGATGTACAATAGTGCTCAATGCATCCACAAGAGTCCAACCTTGACAAATGACTAAGAAAGTACAAGATATAGGCATCAAACCACCTATGCTAGCCATCAAGGGTCGAATCCATGAGTCAAGGAGCTATTTCAACAATATCTAAACTAGGAACTGAAAAATAGGCAATGGAACAGCTTGTCTTTAAAACTATGGAAACTGATTCATTCATCCTCAAACCAACTCTAACTGATGTATCTACCTCCTCAAGTCACTTTTCATCATATTTTACATCATAGTACATCAAGTTACATCATATTACATCATTAATTGACTAAGAGAGAAGAAAAAGTCAAACTGACAGCAAACTGGGCGAAATTCTGAACAAACAGGTAAAACTGGCAAATTTTCCTCCTATTTGCAGCACCACTGATCCTATGCATAGCTCTTTTTCTAGGCTAGTTTTGGAAGGCTTCCTGAAGTCCAAATCAGGTGCAAAATCGCTCATTAGAAATCTTGGTGAGTATACTTTCTGGGAAAACTTGAATTTTTTGATTTGGAGTCCATTTGCCCCTCCAAAAATGAAATCTCCCAATACTGCTTCCTGTGTGGCAAAAAAGTGACAGAGATGGCACTTTTTGGGTGTTTTTGGCCCTTCTGGAGGTCCAGAACTTGTAAAAATTTCTCAGACATTTCTGAGCATGCATAAATTTTCATGCTGATTCCAAAAATGTAAAAAAAAATTCAAATGGAGGTCCCCATCAAAAGCATAGCGTCGGTGGCGCTACGCACCTGTTGGAAAAGCCTGTGTTGAAAATTTCTATGCACAACGCCACTGATTCTATGCGCAGTGCCACTTTCAGATCAAGTTTTGGAGACCTTCTTGGTGTTAAAATTGGGTGCAGGATAGTTTTTTTGAAATATTATTGAGTCTACTCTCTAGAACATCTTGAATTTTCCAATTTGGAGGTCATTTTCCCTGTCAAAAGTCAAATCTCCCAAGACTGGTCAAAATGTGAAAAATGAGGTTGCCTAAATGCAGAGTGTTGTTGCAGTCAACTTTTGAAGGTCTTCCTCAACTCCAAAGTGAGCTCATGATATCTCATTGGAAATATCTCTCTATCTAGATGTCATTTCACTCATCAAGCAAGTCATCTGGCCAACCAAGCTAGGATAAATCTTGATTTTCCCAAGGTCACTCTAGAGGTGCAGCAATTCTCCTGAGGCAACTATATTTTTGACATTTATCTAAAACCATGACACCTGTGCAAAAAGTGAAGGAGGTTTTTCTTCCTTGGACTATTTTGGGAAAAAACCTCTCTCAATTTTTCCAAATTCACTTTTTCTTTGTCAGAAACATCATTTGAGTAAAACCTACCCCATTGTGTGGAAGAGGGGTTTTGTAGAAATGAAGGGAAATGAAGGGGATAAGGGGCTTCTAAATTCTTGAGAAAATTTTTGGAAGTAGGGAGGGATGTTAGGAAATAGGGGAAAGTGGAATTTCAAATATTGAGTGAGGGGAAGGGGTCCAAAAGGGAAAAACACAAGCTTAGCCTAGAAAATTGTCAAATTGTAGCAAGAAACTAAGGTTTGTGGGAAAATGAGGAATTTGAGGGATATTAGTGATGGGAGGTGTTTAATAAGGTACATTAAGGATATGGGAAGGTGTATGAACATCAAGATACAATTTTTGTTGATGATTCAACCATCCAAGATAAATTACCTTCAAAACCCTGGGAGAGGGAAATGAGCCTTACCCAAGTAGAACTGGAGCACGAACAAGGTGTAAAATTACCTATTGGAACTTGAAATGATGATGACCACTCCTTGAATGATGGTACACTCATCTGAATGGTGACATGGACCGACACTTGGAAAACTTTGGAAGGAGTGAAAACAAACCCTAGACCTAATACCTAGTGACCAAATTTTAATTGAAAACTCACCGAAATGACAAAATTTTACTTTGACATTCTAAAATCACTTTGTAAGAGAATATTTGATCACTGGAGGAATGCTTCAAAGAATAATACTAACATTGGCTCCAATGGGGATGGTAGCTCCTTGGAGTTGTCAAGAACGACAAATCTTTGGGAGAGCAGAACAGTGCCTTATCCATTGGGCATGGAGTCAAAAACTCAAACTAAAATGCATGACTGAAAACTGACGACTTGACGACACAAACTGACTTGAAATTGACTCAATACTAAAACACAACTAACAAACTGGAAAATATGCTTAAAATGGAGCTTATTTAATAAAACCTACTCTAACTGTTCCATTCATCACCTGATCAAGTGAAATGAAACAACCAATGCAACCAAGTAAGCATTCTAGTTGTTGTTTTCATTCTCCACAAGTGCTTGCTTATGAACAACAAGAGAGAACTACTGAAAGGCAACTCCCATGAAAACTTGTAAACAGATCCGTTGAATAATATGGATTCTCTATCTGACTCCAAAAACACTGCATAAGGATCTTGAAATTCATGCGCACTGGGACTTAGCTCATCCAATGGATTACTTTTCTTCTCCTCGTACCATGAATGCAAACTTTGATCTGAGCATTGTGACGAGACTCCTGCTGATAATGACAAAGAAACCGACTGCCAGATCAAGTTTGTATCAGTACACGTTTCAAGCTCACAGGTAGCTAATGGAGAAGGACTTTGACTGCAGACATCATCCAACACATCAGCTATTAGATCGTGAAAAACTTGAAAAGACTACTGCAACCCATTTTCTATTAGTTCCGATGAGATTACATGATTTTCTACAAGCTGCTCATCCTTTACTAAAAATGTACTATGCAAATTTCCTTTCAAAAACTGAAATGATTCAAAATAGAATGGAACGGAATCATCTTGCATCGTTTGATCATATGGTCTAGCTTCCAAGTATTCATTTGCAACTTGACAATCAAAGGCATTCGGGGGCTGCAACTCTTGATATGAAATGTCTTGAACAAGGTTTTCATTGCCCTCAAGATGGTCCAGATCAAGACTTTTCGACAATTGATTTCTGATTGCATAAAAGTTGTCTCTGATGAACTAAAATGAAGCAAAACAAAAGGGCAAAGATCCTTCACTTACTTCAAAATTTGTTGCACTTTCCTCTCACTTCCATAGCTGATATGCAACGGTTGATCACTGTATTCGAGCTAAAAGTGAACTTCCTTCTCCCACAAACTAGCTTTTGATTTGTCTACAAGATTAGCTTATGTTTGGAGAACATAATCATCATCATACTGATCAAACTTAGGCAAATCATCAGTATAAAACACATCATCAAGCATACATGTCATATCAATAGATCTCTCTTCTCCAAGATGGTCTATAAAACAATCATTATCAGATCTATGATAGCTGGGATAAGAAAGAAAAAGTCTTGGATCAGCCTCTTGTTCTTCTTCAATCAACGAACCATGATCTTGAACATCATAGTCATTCCTTGTAGTGATCTTCTGCATCATCTCTTCCACTGCACTTACCAAAATGTCAAGCTTTACCTCTAAAGATGTTGATTCCTTTATATCCATGTTCTTCAGCTCTTCTTCCTTCAACTTTGCCCTTCTGATCAGCAGATTAGCCTCTACAGCTACTGCATTGTTCTGCATCTCTTCAAGTGTTGCAAGGTTCCTTTCTCTCAGCTGAAACTCCATTTCCGGATCTAAAGCATCCGGATAGTGCAAGAGAGCGGATCCAAGAGGAGGTCTTATATTAATCGGCATCGAAAAGTAGACTTGATTAAATCTGGCAAAAAACTGTTGTACTATCTCCCCTGGCAGTCTTTTCAGCCGGTTATACTCTTCTATAATCAAGAAAGGGTTCTGTCTAACCACCCACTTGTCGAGGAAAACTATGACGAACTATTGTAAATCCTAGATGCTCACATCAGGCAAGGTCTTGAACCAAATCTTAACTTTTCCTTGCAAAGAAAGAGCAAAAAGCCTAATACTGACATCTTCTTCATCAACCTCAAAAAGGTCAAGAAAGGACTCAAAATTCAGTACATGTCTCTCGGCAGTGATATTGTTACAGTCACCATCAAATCTTGTTAGATATAGGTCATGACTTTTAGGGAAAGCATGGGATATAGGAGGTAAAATCAGAGGCTTGTATCGATCGGGAATTTTACAAGGTATAGGAGTATGTAAAAAAGGTGTAGAATCAGTATTGGTCTCTTGAGGCTCATCAGTTTGAAGAAGGTCATCACAAGCTTCAGAAAAAGGGTCTTGATCAAGCTCAAAGGCATGCGAATATTTGGTATTCATAATATTCAAAGGGAAGGAATCAAATGCAGGTCGTGGATCTCTTCTCAAATACAATATACTTTGCAAAGCCTTCTTGACATTCTCAGGAAAGGAGAAGAAATAATTTATAACAAAGAACATAATGTCTTAGATGAAATTCCAACTTGAATACCTAATCTGTCCATATTGTCCTTTCATGTTTCTACTGGTCGGGTTCATCCTCGAGTGAAGTCGTTGGATCTGATCTTGAAATTGATTTGGAATCGCCAGGTGAATGATTTCAGCGTTCTTGTGTCTGATCATTGTCCACCATCAACAATCAGATCTAAACTTGATTAAATTTTACTGAGGAACATTAAACTACGTCCCCAATATGGTCACCACTATGTTATTGCCTAAATCTACCTCAGGTTGAAGGAAGGCAGGTCTAGGGTAATATCAAACCACGCTTAACCTAGTAGCTAGCCCTACCAGGTCGGGAGAGGGCTCTCTCCTTGTCAATCTCAAAGAAAATATGGTAAGTAAGGTTGATGACTGATATGAATACTAATTTTAGGCTAGGTATATGCTCAAAGGAGTTTGTTTGATTTTAATGGTTGGTTGCTGGATCAGATGAGGAAGGCAGTTTTGGGTCCAGGAAATCAACTCAGATTTGCAGAGGTTTTTGTGGGGCGAGGTAGGCAAGTATTTTAGCACTTTGAAATGAATGTAATGGTGAGTCTAAAGACTGGTGAGGAGCTGGTGAGGGCATGCAAGTGTCATGAGTCCTCTTCAAACAGTAGAAAACATGTAAAACTAAATAAACCCCAAGGCAAAGCACTGAAACATCAATGAATTCTACCTTTTACAGTTGATTCATTTAGTTATGCAGAATAAGAGAGATGATGTCACACATAAACATAAGATTAACTGAATAACTGAGAAGAAAACTATGCTAATTCACATTACCACAATATCCCACAAAATGCTGCAAAACCCTGATTTATTTCCTTGCCAAATTGCAGAAGTGATGTACAATAGTGCTCAATGCATCCACAAGAGTCCAACCTTGACAAATGACTAAGAAAGTACAAGATATAGGCATCACACCACCTATGCTAGCCATCAAGGGTCGAATCCATGAGTCAAGGAGCTGTTTCAACAAGATCTAAACTAGGAACTGAAAAATAGGCAGTGGAACAACTTACCTCTAAAACTATGGAAACTGATTCATTCATCCTCAAACCAACTCCAACTGATGTATCTACCTCCTCAAGTCACTTTTCATCATATTTTACATCATATTACATCATATTACATCATTAATTGACCAAGAGAGAAGAAAAATTCAAACTGACAGCAAACTGGACGAAATTCTGAGCAAACAGGCAAAACTGGAAAATTTTCCTCCTATGCGCAGTGCCACTGATCCTATGCATAACGCTTTTTCCAGGCCAGTTTTGGAAGGCTTCCCGAAGTCCAAATCAGGTGAAAAATAGCTCATTGGAAAGCTTTGTGAGTCTACTTTTTGGGAAAACTTGAATTTTTTGATTTGGATTCCATTTTCCCCTCCAAAAATGAAATCTCCCAATATTGCTTCCTGTGTGGCAAAAAAGTGGCAGAGAGGGCACTTTTTGGGTGTTTTTGGCCCTTCTGGAGGTCCAGAACTTGTCAAAATTTCTCAGCCATTTCTGAGCATGCATAAATTTTCATTCTGATTCCAAAAATTTAAACTTTTTTTCAAATGGAGGCCCCCATCAAAAGCGTAGTGCCGGTGGCGCTACGCACCTGTTGGAAAAGCCTGTGTTGAAAATTTCTATGTGCAACGCCACTGATTCTATGCATAGCGCCACTTTCAGATCACGTTTTGGAGACCTTCTCGGTGCCAAAATTGGATGTAGGATAGATGTTTGGAAATATTATCGAGTCTAATTTCTAGAACATCTTGAAGTTTCCAATTTGGAGGTCATTTTCCCTATCAAAAGTCAAATCTCCCAAGACTGGTCAAAATGTGCAAAATGAGGCTACCAAAATGCAGAGTGTTGTTGCAATCAACTTTTGAAGGTCTTACTGAACTCAAAATTGAGCTCATAATAGCTCATTGTAAATCTCTCTCTGTCTAGATATCATTTCACTCATCAAGAAAGTCATTTGGCCAACCAAACTAGGCGAAATCTTGATTTTTCCAAGGTCACTCTAGAGGTGCCGCAATTCTCCTGAGGCAACTATATTTTTGACATTTATCTAAAACCATAAAACCTATGTAAAAAGTGAATGAGGTTTCTCTTCCTTGGGCTATTATGGACAAAAACCTCTTTCATTTTTTCCAAATGCATTTTTTCTTGCTCAGAAACATCATTTGAGTAAAACCTACCCCGATGTGTGGAAGAGGGGTTTTGTAGAAATGAAGGGAAATGAAGGGGATAAGGGGATTCTAAATTCTTGAGAAAATTTTTGGAAGTAGGGAGGGATGTTAGGAAATAGGGGAAAGTGGAATTTCAAATATTGAGTGAGGGGAAGGGGTCCAAAAGGGAAAAACACAAGCTTAGCCTAGAAAATTGTCAAATTGTAGCAAGAAACTAGGGTTTGTGGGAAAATGAGGAATTTGAGGGATATTAGTGATGGGAGGTGTTTAATAAGGTACATTAAGGATAGGGGAAGGTGTATGAACATCAGGATACAAGTTTTGTTGATGATTCGACCATCCAAGAGAAATTACCTTCAAAACCCTGAGAGAGGGAAATGAGCCTTACCCAAGTACAACTGAAGCACGAACAAGGTGTAAAATGACCTATTGGAACCTGAAATGATGATGACCACTCCTTGAATGATGGTACACTCATCTGAATGGTGACATGGACTGACACTTGGAAAAATTTGGAAGGAGTGAAAACAAACCCTAGACCTAATACCTAGTGACCAAATTTTACTTGAAAACTCACCAAAATGACAAAATTTGACTTTGAAATTCTAAAATCACTTTGTAAGAGCATATTTGATCACTGGAGGAAGGCTTCAAAGACTGACACTAACAACACTGACTTTTGGATGATTGGATAAATTTAGATGTGTCTGAGGAGAAGTGCATTAGAGCATTCTAATGCAGAGGTAAGAATTATTCAAATGATTCATGGAGTTGGGAGGTTGTTCAATGGCACGATGTTTTAGTTTTATGATTAGTCTTCTTAAGGATGCAGAACCTTTTGTTGATGAATGGTTTGTTAAGGGATATTTGTAGTCGAGGACGACAACATTTCTTTAGTGGGGGAAGATGTTAGGCCCTTGAGCTTGGGCACCCACGAGCAACATGAGCTAGATGAGATGAGTCATAAGGTGAGAGTGCCATCACAATTTTTGTGATGATATTTGCAAAATTTTGGGTGTTGTTGCATGAAGAGATGAATAGCACTTGAAATTTAGTGCTCGAGAGTGAAATGTACCCACTCAAGTCATGAGAGAAGGCACAAGTTGTGCATGAGTCAGCCCAAGGTGTACCAACCATGTCAAGTCATGCGATGTTGTGTGAGACTGCCTTAGAATTGAGTCAAATGACTTGGAATGACTGAACTGTGGAAATTTGTGCAAAACCATGCAAATTCATGCTGGATTGTGCGAGTGAGTCTCGGAACAGCCAAATCGAGTTGAACGACCCATCAATGACTGAACCATGCGAGGATAACTTGGAATGGAGATGAGAATTTTGTGGTTGGGATTTTCGTGATACTTGGTTGATGAACTGAGGGGCTTTTTTTCTGGTTCTATGGTATGTAATTTAATATTATGTCGTAGGCCAATTTTGATGTAATGAATTCAAGAATTGTATAAAGAAGAAGTTTTGCATATGTGTTGTCACTTCTCTTATATGATGTTAAGTGTCATAATGTGATGTTTATATATGTGACATTGTTGCGACATTTATATTGATGTGAATGTTGAGCATCATACTCGTGACATTGTTGTGATGTTTATATTTGATGTTGAATGTTGAGCATCATAATTGTGATGAAAATTGAATGTTAATTTTGTTAACATAATATATCTCACACATTAAAAATTATAAGTGCTAGAGGCATAGTTTGGAAGTAGTAGTCATAAATTGGTCACAACCATTGTGATAAACCTTGTCATTGTTGCACATTTAGAGGACTCGATGTACCTTTACTCGAGTGTACGCTCTAGGGTGTGAAAGTAGGGTTTCTTTTCTATCAGTGACATATTTCCATTTGAGAGATAACAAACATAGTTACAGTGAGATACAATAACAAATTCATACCAATTTTAGCATATGCATGTGCTTGTCAAATTTACGATGAATTAGAGATTGCTTGGTATGAATTTCCATTACCGTTGCCAACAATATGCATATAGAAGTTGTACTACTCTCAATCATAAGAACATCAATAAGAACAAAAATAGTAACTTAGTTTGTAAACAAATCTCACGTCGACAAATACTTTTTGCATTCAAAGCACGAGGAAACCAACCTTTCTTAGTTGTTGATCCTAGTATATTGAACATTATGGAAGACAAGTCGAGAAAATGGAAGGGTATTGAGAAATTCAAGAACTAGAATCCTTCGGATTATATGCATATTTTCCATTGGACTAGTGACCTTTAACTCTTAATTTCATACTTTTTAGAGTATTTGGTAGTCATGTGTATATTTCGCTACTAGGAACATAGAAGTTCATAACCCCCTTCTCTTTTTCTCTTTTATTTCATTACGGAACATAGATCTATTGTCATTGGCTATGAATAATTATTTAGTTCCTTATTAATTTTTCATTAATAAATAAATTAAAGGTTATGAATTGATCATTCCATCCATCCTCCCCTTTAGCTTCAATTGCCTTTTTTCTTTTTTTTGTCACCGACCGATAAATATATTTCTCAAATAGAAATGGTTATTCCTCACAACCTACCGCATTTTGTTCATAAAAGTGCCACTATAACTCACCATGTCACTTTGTCCATATCTCTCTTGGTCATCCAATTACTTTGATCCACTCTCTTTCTTTCTTCATATTTATCCCAGTTGTCAATCTCCTAGGGATTGTACTAAGGGAATTGGAAACCAATTTCCCCCCATCCCTGAACTTATTTTAACCATGATTTCAAGAACTTGAGGAAAATGAAGGGTTGTATTGCGAAATTTGAATGTCTATAGGTGAATTTTTGAAAAATCCCAATTCCAAAAAAGCAATATGAATTGTGAATTTTTTGTCAAAATTCAAGTGATTACAACTGAAAATGTGTCATGTCCACAAAACCTTATTTCCTAGAAATACAAGCACATTTGGAGATTTGTTGTGAAGAGGTAAGTGATTGCAAGTGAAGGCACCCCTTAAAACCTATTTCCAATTCCAAGAATCTTATGGTGAAATAGAGCCTATTAAAATTGATTTATAATAATTTCAAGGAAAAATCATAACCTTAAAACCATGTCCCAAAAAATTGTTTGCAAATTTCAAGCTCCACAATGTAGTCTCTTTGGGTGAAAAATATTTTTCTTCCATTGCGAAGTCTCTTTGGGTGAAATTTATTTTTCCTTTGTATGCCATACATATTTTTATTCTTGGTGGGCTAATCACTCTTCCATAAATCAGTATTTTATATTTTTTGGGTTATAATATATTGTATATTTTTGGATTATAGTTATATAAATATTAGATGTTGACATTTAAATGTCTTTGAGCGACATATGAATTTTTTATGTGTGTCAAGGTTTAAAGAAGAAAAATGAATAATTTCAATAATTTGTAACAATTTTTGATGTTATAATCAAATTTTTCCATAAGCATCAAAGAACAACATCGGATTTTGCACCCAAATGTTACAGTGCCAAATCTAATTGTTTGCTCATTATAATAAAGGTCATTATAATAAAGATAGATATTAAGACCAAGTAGAAACAACAAATACCATATCCATAGGAGGGTTGTAAACATCTAGTTGTGGGTTGTGATGTTTCCATTTTGATCCCCTAATTAAATTGTAATTAATTAGGTTTAAGATTGTCTTATTTCAGTATGCATATTTCATTACCATGTCATGATAATCTGGACATATCAAAACATTGTATGGCTTTTATTTTTCAATTAATGAATAAGCCAAAGAACTAAGGCACAAGCACCTATAGCGGCCATGATACCACAAGTTGGGAATAATGAGGGGGCCTAAGAGGGTGGGTTCATCATGCCTATTAAATCCCTAGCCACCCTTGCCAAAATCATTTTTTGTCTTGATATTTGAACTTTTGAAAATCCCACTCATTTTCCCATTTTACTTGTCTTAGTCAATCATTGAAGTAAAATCTTGAATGGTGGAAGTTGTCACCCCCTAAAATTATGGGAGCATGGAATATTAGTTTAGAAAGTCTTCACAACAACTAATGGGAGGTATGGGCTAAGTACAGTCAACCTAAGATATCGTGGATGACCCCAACTGCATTGAAAATACAATAAATCAAGTTTGTTAGGTGACATGCACGAGTGGGTAGAGAGAAATATTTGCATGCATACAAAGTAGAAAAGAGGGGGGAGGTGAGAATTGAGTAATTGTCAATGAGGAAACCAACTGAAATTCCCTAGTTTGGCACACCAATTTTGTCTGTATAATTTCTCAAAAAATCATTGAGTGTGAGTTTTAAATTATATTCGTGTTAGACACACATGATAAGCACAAGGAAGAGGAGTTGCTTGTGGGACTATGTAGAAATGAAGAGAGTTTGTTATGCAAGTCGATTGAGGAGCACTTGGAAGTCACAAGGCTCCTACACTCAATGATGAGAATTCGCTTGTTTAAAGATATCCCTACGGGAGGTTATAGTATTGTACCTATAAATTGCTCAAAGTGCCAAAAATTTTCCTTGATGGTATCATGGTCTGGCTAGGGGGCGAGCAATTGTAGAGAAACAAAGTGTAATTGTACTACAATAGGGTGGAAAGTTACTCACCCTTAGTCAATTGGATAGACAATCATCACAAACAAATAATATCTTATATTTGTTGCCATCTTGCATATGTGCATGTATTTGTGCTTAACTGATTGATAATATGTGTGCATGACTGAATTTTCATGTCTTATGGCCATTAATAAGGTTGTGGAAGAGTTAAAATCATATGTGTTTGAGTTATTACATTTAGTATTTAATGGAATTCAAAGAACTTTACATTCATGTTTGGTTAAGGAAGTATGGATGCATGTTTTAAGTATGATGTTTCATTGGTAATGGTAAGTTGCATGGAAAGAATTGAATAAAGATGCATATGGGTTTTTATTACATTAATAAATTATTTTAATTCACCCAATTTGAATTCTTTAAGATATGTTATAGCCTTAATCGAATTGAGTTTTGAATGCGATAAGTATAAATCTAAATGTTATGGTTTGGGTTCTATATGCTGAGAACTTAATTGTTGGTAATTTGTAGTTTGAAGGATTGGAATGAGGGCCAATGGTCGGCTTTAGAAAATTGACAATATAATAATATTTACATAGAGAATTTAAGCCCAAGAAGAAGCCTATGCCATGGTGCATATATTTTTTCACCTAAAAGGTGATCAAATTTAACTAAATGGAGCCAAGGGGGACTTTGGACTTTGTTATTCTAGAAAGAAGTATTCCTTGTGAAAGAATCCACATTATCTTTGATATCTTGAATAAGGGAAATAAGGGACCCATATTTATCAATAAATTCTCCTACGACTTTAACAAATAAATTAATATAATTATATTATTAAAACATAAAGGTTATGTAAGTGTTTAAGGGTTAGGTACCCTTGTTTTCCAAGTACTTATGAGGGATAGAAAGCCTAAACCTTGGAGGTAAAAACATGCTTCTTGAATGGAAACCCTTGGTATGACCCTAGAATTTTGTTAACAAAGTTTGAGCAAGTAGGAAGTTTAAATGCTTAGGGTCTCTTCCCTACCTTATAGAAGTGTAAAGGAATCCCTTTTGTTCGAATAAGTCCAATGTGTATTGTGTTAACATAAGCCATATAATAAAGTGTTAATTAAAGAAGATAAGTAGTAACTTAGCATCATTAGACCCTCATCTTCTAAGAGTTTCTTATGAAGGAGGTGTGATTTGGGTCTTGAATACTACAATCCCTAGTTGATTGGAGAAGATCCCTTAACTTAGTATGGTCATGGAAAGAGTTTGCTTATCAAGTTTGAGCAACAATGGTCAATGACATAGATATTGTACTCCTCAGGCATTGTGAATTTCTTGTAGAAGTTGGAATTTTAGTCTGTATGATTTTAGCAAAAAAAATTCATGTATCACATGAAGTTTATTTTCATGTGATAAGGTATGTATCGCATATAAATTATTTTTGCATGATACAGGGGCTTATAAAAAGAAGAGAGGTCTAAGGGAAGATAGGAATTACATGTCGCAAGAAATAAATTTTCTTGTGGTGCAATGTATCACACCATAAACTTTTATAGTGTGATATAATGGAAAATAAGAAGATTCGATATGGAGAAAAAAGAAGAGAAAGGCAAAGAAGAGGACTTAGAGGAAATCGGAAGGAAATCAGTTAGCACAGGAAAGAGAAACTTCTCACAATGTGATAAAAAAAGACAAGTTCCACTTTTTATCGTTGGAAACTTATCATTGTGAGATATTGTGTATTGTGCCATAAAATTTTATGGGGTGATATACCACATGAAACAAATAATAATGTTATCAACTTAAGAAGAACTTGACTGAGCTCTCATTTTTTTGGATGTCTCATTTAGTACTAATTTTTATGCTCATTTTTAAAAGTGGTGATGCAACATCACATATTTTTCATTTCAAGGTTAAAATTCCAACATTTTTCAACCATGGCAGTAAAAACCAAATATCTAAACTACGAAAGTCGTGAAAAACACATCAAAATTCAAAAGTGGTGATGAAACATCACCCTTTTTTGGGGTTTAAAATTCAAACATTTTCAATCATGGCATTAAAGACCAAATATCATGATTATGAAATGCATCAAAAACTGTAACAACCCTAATGAAAATTCCATGTAATAAAAGTTAATAGAGGCAAAATTATTAACCACGGTTGATGGGACACTTATTCCAAGTTGAATTTTAGGAAAGACATCTTAGTGTGGGTGTTCATTTGGTTATAAATGTCTAAGGAAATTGGTAAAGGCAATGTCTAAGGCTTTGGAAAGGAAAAATGGCATTCTTGGCACATTTATTTATGAAAATAATGGAATTAGGAGAAAAGGGAGGTGCAAGGTCACAGGTTGCATGTGAGGAGGAAAATGAAGGAAAATAATGAAAAATGAAGAAAATAGAGACCTCATTAATAAAAAGGCTTCTGAGGATCAGTTGGTAACCTTTTTCCAGCTCAGTTTTGGAGCTCTCTCATTATTCTCTCTCTCTCACTCACTCTTGAACACTTAGAGTTTTCTTGGAGAATTTTGGCATTGGGTAAAGAAAGGCAAAGAAGGCAAAAGGAAGCAAGGATCAAGCAGGGAAGAGAAGGATCAAGCAGCTATAGCAGGATTCTTTGCAGATATCAATTTGCACGTGTATTTTCCTTGCTATATTTGGCATGCATGGTGTTTCATGTGGTTATTTTGTTGTTATGGCATGGGTTTTGCAAAGTGTGACAATTTTTTCAGCCTAGCCTTGTCATTTCCAGATAGCCATGGTGTAATGGGGTTCTCATGTTTTGGTTGAGCTGGATTGTCGGATGGATTTGAAATTGAGTGAGGTGGATCTCTGAATGATAGAGCACATGGCCTAGTGGTCCCTGAACTGAACTATGGATCACGATAAATCCACTAGCCTAGTGACCCCTGGACAGACTATGGGTTGCAGTAAATCCAGGATTGTGTTGCCTCAATGGGCCTAGGAATCCTTGTCGGCGAATGGCAAGATATATGGTAAATTCAAGAGGTGGTTTTCTCTCCGTTTGGCCTAGTAATCTTAGGTTTGGGATATGCAGTAAAGCCTAGAGAATGGGTCTTGATTTAGGCCTAGTGATCAAGGTTTGGATTGTGGTGAAGCCAGAGAGACTAGGAGACAGAAAAATTACTCACGGTGTAGGCAGAGAAATCCTGTGGCATCCATGCTTGTTTGGATTATTGATCAATTGGAGATCATGGTAAATCATGTTATGACATGTTTATTGTGTTGACCTAGTGATCTAGGAGGGATTACAATAAAGCCTGGTTTCTTTTGATGAGGGTGAGGTGGTTTAGCCTCGGTATGCCCTGGTTGGTTATTTTTGTTTGAGTCCCACATTCATGCTTAGAATATGGCACGGAGGTGAATGACTGAAGAGAGATTTGGCTCAACCATTCTATGGTCGGGTGGAACGTGACAGTCCCATCCCGAGTTTGGATTTTGCACCATTAATGAAAGGTTATTTCTCCTTTTATTTCTATGAGTATTATACTGATTTATATGTGGATCATATGGTTGTGATTTCATTGGTATTTTTGTTGCTATTATGCTGGTTATATATGTGTTTTATGACAGTGGCTATGTATGGCTCTCATCATGTTTTTACTTGTAAATGAATGGAAAATGTATCTATGACCTAATAGATTACAATGCAACAAATGGTATGAGGGAACAATGGTTCTTAGTGATTCTCAGATAAGTATGAGATCCATATGCTTAATTCTGTTGTTTACACCTGTAGATTACATGTTTGTGATATGTTTGACAAAATGCCTGTCATGGCTAGTAGGGGTTTGGTTAAAGGCTTGTTCAAGTATTTGATTTAGCATCATTGTTTCCCTTTTATTTTATTGTTATGAAGATGCCATGCAATTTTGGGCAGTGACCTGGGATCTGAGCCTGAAAAAGTGGTTTGAATCCCGATCACTTTGGCATAGAACTGGAAAAATAGTCCCTGGACGCTGGCATACCTATAGCATGAGAGCGTCCAGAGCCTCCTGGATGTTGGCAGGCCTATGTCATGAGAACTTCCATAGGTTAAGTGGTCAAAACTTCAATGGGACCCAAGGGAAAGTTGCCTAAACTTTTGGGATGGTTCTCAGAGGTCCTGTAGTGATGTGGAAGGTATGTGTGTTGTGTTTCCATCGATTCCATTTCCTTAAGGTCACATAGGAGTTTGAATCTAATCATAGTAGCCTATCGTCACATGTTTACCCTGGTTGGTCGGTTACTTGGGTAGATGTGGGAGGAGGGTGTTATAGGAGGTATCAGAGCATGGTTCACCCCTCGGACTGGATGGGATGTGTGTGTTGGTCATGCATGCATGTTGGTTGCATGTGTGTCTCTTATGCTTGAATTCCATGTGATTGTTGCATTTTCATGGTGTTGATCATGGTTGTAGTGATGTCACCATGTGCAAGTTGATGTTGTTGTTGTGGGATGCATTATCATGAGTGTGTGAATGGTTACATGTTGTCATATGTCGCTTACATGTATCATTTTTGTATGCTTAGTTTCATTCTTGTATGCTTGGGTGAATGTATAATTCTTGTAAGTTTATTTTCAAGTATTGTTCACTTAGGCTTGATTATATGCATTCATGCATGTGTGTGGTCGATTATGTGTTACTTATGCATGTTGGTGGTTGCATGTGGCCATGTGAATAGTGGCATAATGGTTGGTGTCATGCATGAGGTCATGTTATGCGTAATTGATATGGTCATGCATTGATGACTGGACTCTAGCTAGACTGATGGTTACATGGTTACTTGCTTATGTATTATATGTCCATATATTGTTATGATTATGTTTATACATGTATCATGTTGATTTGATGATCTTACAGACAAGGTATCCTCCCCGAGCTATGCTAAGGTACGTTGGTTTATTGTGATTTGGTTTAGCTGACATAGTATGCCTTGTAGGAAAGAGATCAAATGGCTAGCAAGATGGTTGACTACAAAGACTCTCCCGATGAATCGAATGAGCAGCATGGTGTTGGGAACTCTTCTGATTTGGCAAACACATTGAGAAGCTTGAAATAAGAAATAAGGAGTTGTAAGGCAAACAATGACTGGATCATACAAGAACAAGAGAAACAAGCAGAGGTTAATTCTAAACTTCTTTAGAGTTTGTCAGAATTGCAGTGACAAGGGCCATTCGAATCAGCCATGGATAGGAGGACATAACTAATGGGGAATATGGTAGTAGGTCTCATGGTGGTCACATTTCATATAGAGATGACACTACTAGACATGGAAGGTTGTTGGATACTCCGGATAGGAGAGGTGATGGATACATGTATTATTATAGTTCTGGTTTAGATATACATCATGATCGTCATTGTTATCATCCTTATAGGAGGAGTGATAGGGGATACTTTCTAGATGAGTTTAAGAAAGTGAAGCCACCTAATTTTGATGGAGATGTGAAGAAGCCAGAAGATGCAGAGGCTTGGATACTTGGGATGAACAAATTATTTGAGTTGCATAACTACACAAATAACATGAAGGCCAGAGTAGCTATATTTAGCTTGAAAGGTAAAGCAAACATTTGGTGGGAAGATGTGAAGCGGGTCAGAGACATCAGGACAGATGACTTGAGTTGGCATGAGTTCAAGAGGCTTTTCAGGAAGAAATACTTTTCAGAAAGGTACTATGATAGTAAGGCCAAATAATTCTATGAGCTAAAGATGGGATCAATGATATATGAAGAGCACACGGCCAAATTTCTGTAGCTATTGAGGTATGTATCATATATTAAAGATGAGAAGGCTAAAGTTCAATGATTTTTTAGTGGATTTACATTAGCATTTAGAGTTTAGATTGAGTATGATGAGCCTCGGTCACTTGAGGAAGTTATTGGGAAATTGAAGCATTGCTATGAACAGTCAAAACGTAAGAATGAATCTCACCAAGGATGGAAGGGAAAAGACAAAGGTAAAGGTAAATGGTAGTTGAAAATAATAAGGACTTAGAATGCAGATGAGAAACAAAATGTGGCACCACAAAAGAGGTTCAACGCAGCTAGACAGGGACATGGGTCATAGCAGCAGCAACATAGAGGTGAGGGTATTGGTTGGTTGGAGTGTTGACATGTCGAAAGGAGCAGCTTGAGAGATTGTTTCCACAGAATCAGGGTGGTAGGCCTTAGATATATAGTTCGTCGGAGGCATAGAATTTTGGGGATGTTGGTCAAAGCGTTCCTTGTATTTATGCAGCATTAGATAACAAATAGGCAAACCATCAGGCATCTATCATTTAGATGGACAGTAAGCTTTGTGATCAATCTATTTCTATTTTTATTGACCCCAAATATAATTATAGCAATGTTAGTCCTGACTTGGTGGATAAGTGTAGTTTGAGTAAGGAATTGCATGCAGAATATTGGTTAGTGCAGTTGGCTGCAGGTACAAAGAAGTGATTTCATCCTTGGGTAAAAGCTTGTGCATTTGATTTGAATGGTATGCCTACCGCAACACATTTGAATTTATTACTATTGGAATTGTATAGTATGTTGTTGGGCATGGATTGGTTGTATCTTCATAGAAACAAGGTAGATTGTTATGACAAATCCATTGAGTGTGTTGTTGACAATGGCGAGCCAAGAGTCTTACAAGGAAAGAAGAAAGCCATATCAGTTAGGATGGTCACAATTATGTAGGCAAAGCATAGTTGCAGGAAAGGGTGTATGGTATTTGTAGTGCACATTTCTAGTGACAAGGGTAAGGAAGTTGAGGATGTAGATTTTTTGAGCAGATACCCAGTTCTACAATAGTTTCAGGATGTATTTCCTGAGGACATTTAAGAGTTGTCACCTCGCAGGGAAGTAGACTTTTCTATTGATTTAGTACCAGGGGAAGCTCCAGCATCAAAGGAACTTTACAGTATCAGCACACTAGAGTTGGTTGAGTTGAAGTTGCAGTTAAAGGAAATGTTGGAAAAAGGTTACAATAGACCAAGTGTATCACCTTTGGGCGCACTGATATTATTCGTGAAGAAGAAAGATGGTACTCTCAGATTATGCATTGACTATAGGCAGTTGAACAAAGTGACTATTAAGAATAGGTACACATTACCAAGGATTGATGATTTGTTTGATGAGCTAAAGGGAGCAGCAGTGTACTCTAAGATAGACTTGAGATCCAAATACCACCAAGTATGCATCAAAGAGGAAGACATATACAAGACAACTTTTTGGACCGGGTATGGGCATTATGAGTTTGTTGTAGTTCCAGTTGGTTTGAATAATTCTCCAGCTACATTTATGTGCTTAATGAATAGTGTGTTACATCCGTATTTGGATAAGTTTGTTATTGTGTCCATTGATGATGTATTGGTATATTCTAAAAATGAGGAAGAGCATGCTGAGCATTTAGCAACAGTGTTGAGGTTTTTGAGAAAGCATCAATTGTATGTTAAGATCATAATGTGGTACACTACTTGAGACATGTTGTTTCCAAGGAGGGAATTGCAGTAGATCCAGAAAATATAAGGGTCATCATGGAGTGGTTAGCTCCTAGAAATGTAGATGAGGTGAGATATTTCATGGGGTTGGCAAGACATTATAGGAGGTTCATCAGGAACTTCTCACAAATTTCTTATCCTATCACATCATTGCAAAGGAAAGGTAATAAGTTTGAATGGACAGAGAAGTGTGAGGCTAGTTTTGAGCATCTTACGTAGTTATTAACACATGCACCAATGCTACAGAGTGCAAATCCAGACAAAGAGTTTGCAGTATGCATAGATGCTTGCAAGAGAGAACTTGGTGGAGTCCTTATGCAGGATGGACAGGTGGTATGCTATGAGTCACGAAAATTGAATGAGCACAATCAGAACTACCTAACACATGATTTGGATTTAGCAATGATCATACATGCATTCAAGATGTGGAGGCACTATCTTCTTGACAGGAGGTTTGTACTTATGAGTGATCATATTGGGTTGGCGTATTTATTTGACCAATTGAATCTAAACACCAGGCAAGCTAGATGGTTGGCCATGATCAGTGAGCTTGATTTCGAGATCAGGTATATCAAAGGAAAAGAGAACAGGGTTGTAAATTCTCTCAAGAGGCGAATACAGGTAAATCACTTAGCAGCTATAAGCTCCTATGGGATAGACTTGCAAGATAGGATCTTCTAAGCAGGTCAGCAAGATGCTAGATTATGGAGATTATGCACAAGTTTCATTAGAGTACTAGTACAGGTATAGGTACAGGTGATAGTAAAAGTATAGGTACAGGTAGTGGTACAGGTATAGGTGCAGGTGCACAGGATGTGGAATATAGCCATACAATAGACGGATTGGTCAGATTTAGAGACAGGATATATGTGTTGTACAGTAGTGAGCTCAAGAAGGTGATATTGAGATAGTTTCATGCGAAACCATATTCAGGTCAGCTAGGTTATTAGAAGACACTAACTCTACTGAAGAGATTTTATTATTGGTTAAATCTGAGGAGGGATGTAGTAGAGTTTGTGGCTAGGTGTTTTGATTGTCAGCGTGTGAAGGCAGAGTGTAAACATCAAGGAGGACTACTACAGCCGATTTCAATTCCAGAATGGAAATGGGAGGTCATTTCCATGGACTTCATCATAGGGTTTCCAAGGACAATGAGACAACATGATTCCATCATAGTTGTTGTGGAGAGGTTGACAAAGGTTGCACACTTCATTCCAGCGAAGTCTACATTCTCAGCTAGTGATGTAGCACGGGTATTTGTTGACAAGGTTAATCCTCTCTTCACGCAGAGACGATCCCTCTAGCCCATTGAGTGGGTCTAGCAACTGAAGTGACAATCAACTAGACATCTTCCTAGGTTATAATGGAAAAGAAGAACGAAAGAGATGACCTGCCTCATTTTAATGTTATTCTGATTTCCTTTGTCAAGGGCCTCGAACCGCTTGTGTCATAGACTTGTTCCTGCTTCTATCAATGTTTATGTACATGCACAAGTGATCAAGAGACAACAAAGCATGCCAAACCAATAGCAAATCCAATAACAACCTACTTGACTAATCAAGGAATGTCAAGCTAAATAATACATGAACATATATATCTTGGGAAGATGAACCAGTAGTTGTGTATTATTAAGAAATAAAGGGAAGCTTACAACCAAAGCTTTGATGTTGAAAGACTCTCCTTGAGTGGTAATCCAAGTCCAAGCCAAAAAATATTCAAGCACTCCTTCTCCAAGTCTAATGAATAGCCTCTAGGCACAAGCTTAGCATAAGGGTGCAAATAGACATAGACCAACCATTTGGGAATGGGAGAGGATGAATTTATAGGCTGGGAAAGGGAGTTATGACTTATCCAAAGATATGATTAGGCCCTCATCTCAAGGAGGTAGCTCATAGGGATAAGACAAAGAGGCCAAGTTGGGATAATTCGACCTCATTTATCCGAAACAACCTCTAGCTCATCGCTCTTGAAACTTCTAGATCACGAAGATTCTCATCTTCTTTGGGAAAATTACCTTTTTGGGATCATCTCGAGTATGCAAGGGAATAGAGTGATGCCATCGCTGGTCAAGTACAGTGAAGCAGGTGGCCATCATTGTTTTAATCCTCAAAAGAGCAATGATCCTCATTTTAGGGTTTTGAGACCTATTTCTTTAAGGAAAGCTCAAGGCATTTTCCAAACAAAGTCTTGGGAGGGATCTGAGTTGTATACTTGGATGAGTATACTGTATAATGGTCATGTTTTGGGCACTTCGAGGTATGTCATAGGGAAGTGCAAGAGGTGTGACAAAATACTGTGTAACAGATACCCCCTAAAGCATGAAGGCAGAGCGAGGAGTGATAGTTGAGATGCTTTACGAGCTCTTGCAAGGACGAGGACATGCATTGTCAAGAGTCTTGCAAATCAAGGACACATATACATATACATATCTGAGATCAAGACATGAATCCACGGCATGGACGCAGCCATCCAGATGATGAAGACTATATGAAAAGATCCATGGTATGGGCGCAGCCATCCAGATAAAAAGGATCATCATCAATATAAAGTCCCACGGTATGGTCACAACCATCTATGTAGTAGAAACATGTGACAATCATGAATAACATATAACTCCATGCAGCCTGAGTCAGAACAGACAAGAATCAAGGTCTTTCACTCCATCCCAACCCGATCAACGTACGAATCCTATCATGCGAAGAAATGTGTTGAAGTCGAACATGCTAGAAAACCACCTAATTATCGTCCAATGATGTGGACCATTAGCAAATACGAGAGAAACCACCAATAATGAAAATGGCCCTCAAGGTACAATAGTACAATCTGCTAATGTGATAATGACGATGAAGTCGAACACTCGTGGAATCACCCAATCGAAAGCCAATGATGAAGACCTATCATTGGATGCAAAGAACTTTCCATTAAGGCACGCCAGCTCTAAGGTACTGAAAGGGAGTTTCTAAGTCATCTTCCTGGATAATGAGCTGAAGTCAACAAGAAGTGACCTATCAAAGGATGGAAATGATGAATCCCCCATCATTGACATGAAACAAGGAATAAAGTGGAATAATTTTCAAGGTTGTAACAATGACTCAAACAGTGTATAGGTAAATAATTGCATATTGGACTTCTCTTGAACATTGGCGACACAACTTTGGAGTGTGACAGCATTTGGCTCAACATAGGACTAAAGGTCATGATGAAAAAATGGAATAGTCAATTGAGAGGCAGAATCGATCACCCAAACCTGGGAGGACAAGTGACTGAGTGAGGATATCCCAAACCCGACACGAGAGCAGAAGAGTGGCACGTTCAAGAGCGACTTAATGTCGATACAAAGGATGTTTCATCTTCATTTTTCCCTGCTAGTGAGTACCCCAATTATTTTTATCACAAGATTGAAGGGGATAGCATATGCTCGTCATGTAAGTTCATTCTTTGAATGAATCCATCCTAGTAAGTTTTACGAGCCCTAGGAAGGAGAAGCTCGATCTCATCATGGTGATGAGTCTTTCATCGTAAAGTTTTAACGAGTCTGATGTAAGAATAACTCAATATCTTTTTCATATTTAGAGAGTTTGAAAAAGAGACGAAAAAGGAAACTCCATCATGTCCCTTTTCATAATTTGTCTCTCAAATCCGAAAAGGTAGAAAACATTATCCGAGAGAACCTCTTGACCATGTCAATCAAGGTGTACCTTTTTCGTAAATAGCCAATATCAGCTTGAAAAAGGGGTAAACGTATAATGAGGTGATGTCAATTCATTTACTTTAACGAGTTCAAAATGACAAGTACTCAGCAATATTTTCAGTTTTCGAGAGTAAAAAAAGAGCTCAAAGATGACTCCAAGGGGGTTCCTTTTTCATTTATTTAATGAGTTTTAAAAGGAGATAAAATAAAACTCACAAGAATTAGTCAATAATGATCACTGTTCACTTGAAGGTACTTGTAAATTCACAAAGAAATGCACCCATCACTTATATCGAGAAAAAACATTAAAATATTATGAAAATATTGGCAAAAATGACTTGCAAAACTTATAATAACCAAAAGTAATTTTATTTTTTACCATTTTACCATAGTAAGCTCTGAAAGTGCATTTGTGCCCTAATTTTCTCGATTGTCAAGTGGTCATTACAGGAGATCCAAAGGGCCATTTCGCGAACCGTCTACAACAGGTAAGAGGCCCATCCCTACTCTTGCATTTTATCACCTTTTTATGCATTTTAGACAGTAAATTATATGATATAAAGGAGGATTTTTAATTTTTAAGGTGTCAGCGATCATCATGGGTATGGTCATCGAACCTGCGATGATCGCGCTCAAGCCCAAAGGCTCGCACGATGACATCACTCTGTTTGTAAAAACAAGCGGGATTGTGTCGAGGCAAATTTTTTGGAAGGAAAATCCTCTTTACAAGCAAAAATTTATGATTTTCATCCATGAAAAAAACATTAATTGGTGTTAAATGATATTTTGCAGGAGATCATGGTCTTGGAATGGAAAGAAAGAGGCCATGAGGCCAAATACCACCAATCATCTCATAATCCTAAATGCATAAATGCGCTAAGGAATTGTAGGTTGCTAAATTTCTTCAAGACCACATGGTTAAGGGACCAGGTGGAATTACTGCCTTACTTGATCAGTCTCTGGGATGTAGATCGAGAGATATTCATCATAAAAGGCCAGGAACTAAAACTTGAGGAGACAGATATCTACTTCATCACAGGATTGTCCCGACGAGGGGAAGCAATCCAACTCTTTGTTGAAAAGTGTGCAACAAGAAATGATTGTTGAGAATGCAACAAGATGATGGAGCTTAGTGGAAAGGAGTCGCCTTCACTAAGTGGGCCCGCAGGCAAATTATGGCGCAAGTTCTATTTTTGGATCCCAGCAGGGATGATCACAACGGGAGTGACCACAGCAGGGATGATCACAGTATGAGTGATCACAGTATGAGTGATCAAATTCTATTTTTAGACTGGCTGTCAAAAATAGAAAAGTCAAATGTTATTGTCTCATAATAATATTTGGACTATAAACTTTGTCTTATTCTCTTGGAGCACTTCAAGATGAGCTACGGATGTGGTACATGTAGATCCCAGAAGGAAATACGTGGTTACCTATGGGATGACTAATATTTGCATGCAGGAGTTCAGTTAGAACTCAAGTGAGTTGAGTTTAGTGGACTGGAGGTGCAGTTGATGGAGTTGTGTTCAGTTTAACTTTGTTAAACTACTTGTATTTAGTCTAACTGATCAATAGACTAGAGATGAGTTGGGTGAATTAGTTATTAATTAATTCACAAGTTATTAACTCATAATGCAACTACATAATACATCAGTTAGCTCAGTTGCATGTCAGTGCATGTTCAGTTCAGCAGGGACAGGTGTTAGAGGATCAGATTGCTATCAGTTGTGACTATAGCTGTGCATGATGATTTGCACAATCAGAGGGATTGAGTATGCCAATGAATTGGCCAATACCAAGAATTGTAGCCTGTGCTCACGTCCAACACAGTGTGAGTGATTATTTGCAAGTCAAATACGAGTTTGGTAAACCATTCTCATCAGTTCTTGAGCAGGTATTGAGCTGGAGAGGCAGGCAAGCAGCGGGGGAGATTTGGAGATCAAATCTGAGTTGTATTGTGTGTAACAGGTGGAGCTGGTACTGGATTGCTTGTGATAAGCATTGTACTTTGTAATGTTACATGTTCTCAATCATTAATATACAGATAGTGTGGGGTTTTTAGCGAGATTCTTTCCCCGGGTTACATACTGTGTTAATGTGTGAATGCTCTTGATGTTTTATCATTATTGATGCTGCTATATTGATGATCAACGTAGAGGAGCTTATGTATTATGTATGTATTCCGCAATAGTACATGATCAGGATAATCTCTGTTGAATATGTGTTAAATTATTCAAAATTTCTACACTCTTTGGGTCTCGCCAAGGAGGTGAAAGTACAAGGACTCTAGTCCAGAGGCATTGTCCAGGTGTCGAAATGACCAATGGAGGGAAGGTGAAGATAGAAACAATCACCAACAACCTTGTCTTGAGAACAATATTGTTCACTATGGCACGTGTATCCAGCACACAAGCCTTGCATGAGGCTTCAAAATCCCAGTTCCAATACGCTATTGCATGTTTGACTCCCACCATATTTAACTGGTGTGGAGGCCTTCTGACAAATATGAAAAGGAAACTGACCAAGGGGAAGCATGGACACCTGAAGCAATTTGGGTTCGGTTCAATACTGGTGACCTTATTTTTAGAGCAAGTGCCCTTATTCTGGTATTAGTGGGCAGAGGTACCAGATCCTGCCCCCAAGATCTGAGACTAATGAGATGGAGTCAACTCATGCCTCGAGGAGGAATGAGTCAACATATGCATTACCCACCACAATTTTTCGTTTGGATAGAATGCCAACTACTCGTGGTAGATGATGACACTTATGCTGGCACAGATTTCAGGTGGGATCCAGATCTACCTCTGCCACCAAGAGAACAGTGGACCAATGTAGGTAAAAACTTGTTTTTTGGATTTTTTCCAAGTTTTATGATTTTTTTGTGAGTGCAAATTAAGACTCAATTTGTGATAAATGTGCAGATGTGGGACCAGATAGACCATCAGGCATGTCGCCAATAGCACGGTGATTTTCTCATCAGATAGTGGGCATATACTATGAAGAAGGTGAAGATACCTTAGCTGATATGGAGCGCAACCTGGAGGCGATAATTTGAGGAGTCCCAGAGTATGCCACTATTGATGAGGTTCCACTGCATTGGCAAAGACACACGTTGGTAGTATCTGCGAGACTGCGTCGGTTGTTAGGCCGATTGATTAGGGTGGTCTCGTGCTATCATGAGCACCATGTGGGTTGATAGCCTTTCTAGCTATTTTACCCATTTTGTCGGCTTTGAAAGCCAAGTGTCCTAGAACACTCTATTTTTTGATATCCTGATGTAAACACTTTAATAGATGCAATATATATATATATATATATATATATATATATATATATATATATATATATATCATGTTTTATTTTCTACTTATGTGTCCATAATATAATCAATTTTATAAATGATTCAAATGCCTATCAAGAACAAAATTTGCTAATGCATCCATTAATGAATTTAAATTATGTGGAATATGTTGATATGTGATGAAATCAAAAAATATTTCTAGTAATCTAACACGTAGATACATACGCAATATTTGTGGATTTCTTACTTAATAATGATTGTTTAACTGTAACAAAATGAGTTGTGAATCCAACTTGACAACTAAATCCCTAATGCCAAGAGCAATTTCTTTTGACAAGAGTTCAATGACTACACTGTATTCAGCAATATTATTGGTTGTTCAACCAAGCCATATACCTTGTAAGTTAGTCATCTCGCCACTAGGGTCATAGAGTACCCATGTTGCAGAAGACAGGTTCGATTGCTACGACAAGCACCATTAGCAAAACCAATGTAATGGCTTGATGACATTTTCAAACTGAGTGGAACACAAGGTAATAAGAAAAACACATGTCTGCAAAGCAAACAAACACACCAAAACTCAAAAAAGCACACTAATGTACAAAAGTCATTACACGAATTTCATGCATAATACTTCTTCAATGCAACCCATTACGGGGCTGTGATAATGCAATTCCCTCATAACCACATAGCTCATGGGGACCTTTTTGTAAGACACGCTTAACGATGTAGGGCCCATGCCACATGGGTTTGAACTTTCCTGCTCCCAATTTATTGTTGTCTTTATCATAAATAAGGACCAAGTCATCTTCAGCAAAAGTGCGGGGAGAAACGATTTGGTCAAAATGAGATTTGACACATTTCTTTTGAGCTTCGATGACCATTGCAGCAATGCGACGAGTCTCGTCAAGCCTCTCAAGATACAATAGTCATTCCTCTTCAGGCAAGGTATCTGGAAGAAGTTTGATAGCTAATTTGAGCAAAGGGATTTCACATTTGATTGGAAGAGTTGCCTCTAAACCATACACTAGTTGGAATGGAGTGAATCCAATGGTCGTCTTAGTGAAAGTTTTGTAAGCCCAGAGAGCTAAGAATAGCATCAAATTCCAATCCTTTTTGTGCTTCCCAATGGTACGCTGAAGCATAGTAATCAAAACTTTATTAACTGCCTCAACTTGGCCATTGGCCTGTGGATAATAAGGAGTTGAGCTATCATGACGAAGGCCCAACTGAGCAGTCAGCTCTGCCATCATGTGCTGACAAAAATGTGATCCATGGTCAGTCACAATGGCTTGAGGAACACCAAAACATGTTATGACATGGTTAAAAAGGAACTGAGCAATAGTAATACCATCAGCATTGTATGTAGGCATCGCCTTGGCCCATTTAGTAAAATAGTCGACGGCGACGATTATATAACCATGCCCCCCGGTCGAGCGAGGGTTACATGTCATGAAATCAATGCCCCATTTAGTGAATGGGCCAATGGTAACTACTAGGTGTAAGGGTGTGGGTGGGGCGCGCTTCTTGCGGTTGAAAATCTTGCATTTTTGGACAGCTATAGTACAGTCTTTAAAGATACAAGGCCAGAAATAATCGGTGCAGAGGATTTTCTAAGCAGTGGAATATCCTGATGACCACCACAGGCATGAGAGTGGTAATAATTTAAAACATGTTCAGCCTCTTCTAGGGTGAGACACCTACGAAGAACAGAGTCCACACCAACCCGATACAATGTATCACCAAGGATCCAATAGGGTTGGGATTGATGCCGGATGTGGCGTCAATCGGATCGAGAAAACTCAGATCGGAAGGTTTGGGTTTGAAGATAAATGATAATATCTCCATACCATGGGTTGAGAGTGCTTATCAGAAATAGAGTTTCATCCGGAATTTGCTCAGTGAAATCCGTAAAAGTGCTTGCAGACAGAAAGGCACATATTAACTCAGAAAAATAAGTGATTTATTTGATTTGGTGGCAGTAAATTCCAAATCAAACTCATGTAGGATAGCGATCCATTTGGAGTATTTTCCCCCCAGTAACTGATGAGTCAATATATAGGTCACAGGGTTGCAATCGGAAATCAAGTGGTTTTCTGTAAAAGGATATAGTGTCGAAATATTTGGATAGCAGGGACTTCTGCCAAGGCAAGCTTCTCGACATGGGCATATCAAGACTCAATATCGAGAATATTTCGGCTTAAATAATAAACCACGTGCTCGTTGCCATCGTCATTATCCTAAACTAACACCATAGCAATAGTAGTATCATTTGCAACCAAGTATAGGAAGTAATCTTGTCGATAATCAGGGGGATGCAGTAAAGGAGCACTGATAAGCATGTCTTTCAAAGCATTGAAGGATTTCTGGGCAACTTCATCCCAAATGAAAGGGATCCCCTTCTTAAGTAAGTGAGTAAAACCCTTGGCGAGTTTGGCGTAATTAGGGACGAATCAACGGAGAAAGTTAGCCTTTCCCTGCAGGCTCTGCAATTGTAACAATGAGGTGAGGGGGGGGGGGGGGGGGGGTGGGGGCGTGTAAGTTGACAATGGCCTCAACTTTTAAAGGATCGATTCAGATACCTTCGCGAGACACTACAAAACCCAAGAGTCGGCCAGACTCAACGCAAAACACACACTTGTGTGGATTGAGATGAATGTTATAATGCCGACATCATAAGAAGATGGATCTTAAATGATTCAGATGGTCACAACACTTAGCAGAATGAGATGGTAAGTCATCAAGGTAAGGCTGAACAATTTATCGAATGTCGTGAAATGCATAAGACATCACTCATTGGAAGGTAGCGCCAACCTTCTTTAAACTAAAAGAAAGTTTTTTATAAGCAAAAGTACCCCAGGGACAGATAAAGGTTGTTTTATGTTGATCAGCAAGTGAAATGTAGATCTCGTTGTAACCGGAAAAACCATCCATGAATGATAAAATCTCACTCCCAACACACTCGTTGATAATCTAATCAATAAAAGGAGTGGGATAATTGTCTTTGGGACATGCGTGATTGATATCTCGGTAATCAACACAGACACGGATTGTGCCCTACCTTTTAGAAACAGGGACAATGTTGGACACCCAATATGTCAATGGGATAGGATAAATAAAACCTGCTTTTAAAAGCTTCTCCACTTCTACTTTAATAACAGCAACCTTTCGAGGATACATGGGGCGAAGCCATTGCCGAACAGGGTTGGCGCCAAGGTAAGTCAGAATCTCATGCACCACTATTTCTAGATCAATACCAGGCATTTCCTCGTATGACCTTGCGAAGATGTCTCAAAATTATTTAAAATTTTGAGTGTAAACCCTAATATCATCCAGAGAACGGGAAACCCCAATATGAATTTTCTCGACAATCCAAGGTTTAATGGAAATGTCAAGAGGCATAGTACCCTCCGACAAGACTTCATGCATTAGGACAGGTGTTTGAAGTGGAGGCGTGGGACAATGAGAAATAAACACTTCAAGACATGAAGGCATCTTACCGAGGCTGGGAAGAAATGAAGAACAATGATGGAGATCGTTCCATGGAGTTTCATCCAGAGACATGACCTCAATGATACTCTCGTCAGCGGAGAATGTCTCATTCAAAGGATCTAGAGAATCCTAATAACCAAGCCAATGAGATGGCACATAAGTGTCCAGGTTCATACTGAAAACAATATGAATTTCTGAAGGGGCCATTGAAGCTAAGACGATTTCTTGATAATTTTTCTCCAGTGGACTTAAAGGCATAGAATTTCCAAATGAATCAATTTGATCTGTGGTAGGGATAATCCAAGGATCCGTAGAAACTGAGATCATATTGATTGAATTAACATGTGGAGGTGGGAGAGTAAAAGTACCCATTATCGGGCGGGTATTCTCTGCATGATTTGCCCACCCGAAATCCCTGATAGTTGTTGGATCTATCGCGTGTGGATCAATTGTGGTGATGTGACATGTTATTTGATTAATCGGGGTGTCCATCAGATCTGACGGAGGAAAATCTACGGTGGAGATTGAGCCTAATAAAGGTAAGCTTTGAATTTTGCGCCAAGGCTATGGAAAGCGGAATTTGTTTCTTCCCATGTGTTTGTGTTTAAGTCTATTTTATCCAACGTTAAGTGTGGGTTTTTGGTTAAGTCTGCTTTAGTCAAAATTATGTGCGGGTTTGGTTACCACGCGAGGCTTAAGGAGCTCAAGTCAAAATTTGGAAAGTTTCCCCATAGCTCAGAACCTCAACATTTGCATTATAGTCTTTGAAGTTTATAGAAACAGGGTTGTAAAAGTAGCTGTGGGGACTACACTCCCATTTTGTGCACTACTTTGATTCAGCCCTCATCTGATTGTACAAGGAACCAGCTTCCTTTTCCCTTTTTTTCTTTTTTTTGCAATATATAAAAATTAACCGACTGTGTTAAAAAAATAAAAAATAAAAATACCCATTAAAGCAGAGTCTTTGAAGAGACCTACCCCCACACTCTCATAAGGAATTTCAGCATTTCCCATGTAGGGACATTGTTGTTCAATGAACCAGAAGAGAAGAAAGAAAGTTGATTGATGGTGACAATTTTTCCTTCATGAGGAAAACGAAGCACCTAGAACAAAGAACAAACCACACAAAATAGAGCGTGGGTCCAGCTTCGCTCGAGAAGAAGGTTGTAGTTGATATTTTCATCTACAACTTCTACTTCTAATTCAACGGTCTTTCCTTCCATTGTAATCGGCAAGTTCATGAGAATACCGTATGGACGTGAACCTCTGCCATCAAAGACCTCCAAGGCGTTCGGGGACTAGTTAAGAGAAGGAGAGTCAATGGCCTTCCAACATGAAACAAACATGATGCAGGTAGAAGCATCTTAATCAATAACAATGTGATGGATCGTTTTTCCTTTAATGAGAACTTGTATCAAAAAGTAATCGTATGAGGAATACGAGGAACGTGGTTTTCAAGATCAAAGGTAATCATACTTGAATCAGCAGGATCAATATCACCTATAGCAGACAACAATGACTTCCGCTGCGTTGGACAGGTTTGAAGAACCTCCAAGGAAGACATCACTGAAGGTGCTTGAGCTAAATATTCAACAATATTGTAGTGTTGTGCAACTCTAGCATTCAGATTATAAGATGATTTCTGAAGAACACCCTTGGGGGGTGGTCGTATTACAGACTCACTATTAGGGCGCTCAATATGGAGCAGACCAAAACTGGATGGAGTAGAAGTAGAAGGGATATCGGTGACTTCTTTCTCCACCATCTGCTTATGCGTGGTTTGATAGTCCTTTGTTCGAGTAGCAATCGAAATAGGTGATGAACCTTGCATCATGAAAACATGGGAACCAGAAGAGGCAGAGGAATGTGATTGGTCTACCAACTGCATCTGCTGAGATGGAAAAGGCTCTTTGAAGAAAGCCAGAGTCCCTTTCAACAAGCGACTAAATTCAGATTGTCAAGGACAATCCTTGGTGTAATGATCTTCCTCACAGATAAGGCAAGGATATTTTGACTTTGGATTTACCATTGCCCTTTTTCTTACCTTTAGAGGCCTTATTTACTGCGGTAGACTAAACATCATGTACCTCAAAGGTTTTACCAGGATGGGATGAATTCTTCGAAGGATTATTGGAACCAGTGCTTGAAATAGATTTATGCTTCGAAGAATATTTCGTGGAAGTTTGAGACACGAAACCAATCACACCATCCACAGGTGGTACATCAGGAGAATTTGATGTTGTTTGACTTGAATATGGTCTCAGAGCGTCAGGAAACATCTCATACAATGTGCCAGATTGCGAATAGACTAAGTCTAGATACTGGGTACAGGAGATAGCTTGCTCATCAGTAACACATTCACCCATAGCTATATCCTTAGCAATCTTGTTAACTAATTATTTTGTGAACCATTCAGTCAACAACTCGTCAGCAATCTCAAATTTGATGAGGCAACACTGACGTCTCCATTCATGGATATGATCGAAAATGTGGGTCGCGGTGTCTAGCTTAAGGGATGTGAGAAAATGAGTGTTAGTTTCATACCGAACTGACAATTGGAAGTGGGTGAGGAAGGCCATAACCAGAGAGTTTAAGTCAGCATGGGTACCTCGAGGCAACTCGATATACCATTTTGCGGCAGCACCTTTAAGGGTTCTCTAAAAGAGGCGGAGATGGATCGAATCGTCAACATACAAATTGGAGGAGCACCATAGGTGATATGTCATCACATGGGCATGTGGATCCTCTTTAGACTTTCCCTCGAATTTGTGACAATCGCTTGGAATTGGAGGCCAGAAAGGCGAATGAAGAATGTGATCATTCGTGAGCCTCAAGACATCGGGAAACTCCAACGTAACCAAGAAAGGAAATTGCAAGTTAAACGACATATAGGGCCTTTAAGGAGACCCAAATTGTGGTTCCAACCTTGCTGATAAGGATTATTCCCACACAGTGGAGGATTTTGTCCATACGGGACCTGATTTTGTCCCCATTGAAGGTTACCTTGACCATAAGGTGGATTTGGTCCAGGGTAGGTTTGATATTGACCCACCATAGGCTGTTGATAAGCATTGTACGTGGCATATGTGTTATAATTTTGTTGAACCTGTTGATCTTGGACATAAGGAGATTGACCCTGCTGCTACAAGGGTTGACCTTGTGTTTGCAAGGGCTGATCTTATGGATACGCAAATAAAGCTTGGTCCTGGGAAGGTTGACCTTGTTGCTGCAAAGGTTGACTTTGTTGTTATAAAGGTTGACCTTGTTGCTGCAAAGATTGGCCTTGCAAGTACAAAGGTTGAGTAGACTGTTGAACAAATTGAGTTTGCAGCTGCAAAGGCTACTGAGACTGTGGAAAAGGTTGTCACTACTGCTACAAAGGTTGCCCTTGTTGATGAAATGTTTTTCCTTGCTTCTGCAAAGGTTACCCTTGCTACTGCAGGTTGAACTTACAGCTAAAAAGGTTGTCCTTGCTGCTGCAAGGGCTGTTGGACAGTTCCTTGGGATATACCCTGTGGGTATTGATAATTCCCAAATTGAATCTGACCATATCCACCAGGAATAGCGGATTGACCAGGCTGGACATAAGCTCCTGCTTGAGGAATATAAGACGAATTAACCAAGGCTTGCAAAACATATGGGACATAAGCCTGTTGGAGTGGAATCTAAGCCATATAAGGTTGTTGATATTAGATGTTTCCTGACCAGGATTGACCAACAGGGTTAAGAATACTACCATAATAAGGTTGATTCACTCCAACCATGTGAGTTTCTAATCCACTCACATTAGTTTCACCCGACATAAGAGGAGTATTCGGATCTTGCCCCCTGGGCGGTGGCACATTCTGTCCACTTGAAGGAGAGGTAGAAAAACTAACTGAAATCTTACCTGAAATAGTCAGTTGTACTGGAAGGGTCGGTTGAAAGGACGAGACCGACTATGATGGAATCGCAGGTTGAACAGGAACTGAGGTGACATAAGTTTGTACAGAAGTTCGAGAGGTCATGTTCAGAATGAACGGGTTGGATGTAGGCATAGAATTTGAAGACCAAATGGGGTTTTGATACAATGACGAAGCACTAGGAGCACCTAAAACTAACTGAGCTAAGGTTTTATAACCAGGTGGAAACATGGGTCCACTAGTTTCAGGAAAGGTGAGAGATGGGACTCCTCCTATATAACAAAAGCCTTCTGGAGGAAATTCATATCCTTGTTCATCATCGACATGAGGAGTATGGGTAGTGGAACTTCTGAATGACCCGAAGAAGAGGTTGGGATTTCACCTTCGGACTCCATAGATGGAAACAACTGGTCATGAGGAACCCGAGATGTACGAGGAGATAACTCTAAAGGAATACCAGGCCAATCATGAGGACTGTAAGGACACTGAGGAGATATCACAACAGAATCGAATAACGGATTCGATGAATAGATAACAAGCCTCTGCAGACTCTCATCGGTCTGAATCGAATTATCAGGGGTATTAGGATCAGATTCTTGAGGTGACTAGGAATCCGATGGAGTTGGACGAGAAGATAGAGGTTGGATAATTGGAATAATCCCAAGTTCAAAACCTTGATATTAAAGTGACTAAGGAAGCTCCGGATGAACTCCTTTGGGGGACCCTTCAGTATTAGATAATGAAGGGGAACTATGAGACAAATTCAATGGTTTAGCCACGATGAATTTCTCTCAAAAGAAAAAAAGGAAAGGAGATTCATTGAGGGCTTTTTAACAATATTGAAATTAACAAGTAATTACTCAATATTGGTCCAAGAAGCAATTGCTTGGGTTTGGCATGTTTATCGTGGGCAGTTATTTTAGAAACAAAAACTTTTCCTTTTCATCTTTTAAGAGTCAAGAAAAGGATGAAAATATGACTCTAGTCACTTTCGATGGTTTAGTGAGCTTTAAATGACAAGTTGCTTGATGATATTTTCAAATTTAAAGAGGCAAAAAAGATCGAAATGACTACTCAGGTGAATCTAGGTAAAAGGAGTACTAAGTAACCGTGAACTGCAATATACACCTCAACAAATAAATTTACCAAGGACTTGACGTACGTGCAGGCAATCTCCCCGAATGTTGTGTTCAGTGTATCATGTTTACAGGGCGGCAGACTCTACTTTCTATAGATAAATATTGCAACCAATGGGGGTCTTCCTTTATATAAGTGATGGTGTGGGGAGCACAAGTCCGTGCTAACATTGTCTAATGTCGAAGCGAACGACAGTTGCTAAGTTTTATAGACTTCGGAACATGTCTCTAGCCTAGACCATTAAGTATGAACGTTAATGTTACAAATGCTCCTTAGATTAATTGATAGATTTTAAAGTTGATCTTAGGATTATGTTTCGATTTCAAGGCATTCACGATGTTACCTGTTCCTAAAATGCAGCTAGATGATGAAATGAAATCCTTCAATTTGATGAAAGCTATCTATGTAGGGAAGAATATCACTAAAATCGTGCATCAAACCAATGCAAAAGTGCATACATGACAATATTCAAACGCTAAATGCAAAAACATGAAATCTAATATTTCATATCATAAGCAAATTCAATGCCAAAACAACCCTTAAAGCAAAACTACCTTAATATATAATGATGATTTTTCTCTTTTTTCACTTAAATGCAATCAATATAATCTAGTTCAAAAGTAAAAGAGAATGCAAGCAAGCCAACGAACATGAAAATATCTTTCACATTAATGATTTGAATGCAACAAAAAATGCTTCGAAAACTACGAAAAGATAAACACTTTCACTTTCACTTTTCAAAACACAAAACTCAAAGCAAACACTTCCTTTCGATTCAAATGAGACAATCAATTTGTAATCTATTGTTTGTCAAATAGAACTTAAGCAACTTTCACAGTATCTACTCAATCCGACACTAATGAAAACAACTTAAGACACAAGAACCAAAAGTGATCTGCAAAGGATGTTCGAACAAAGAAAAACTCTTTAACGCAGGTAATTGATCTCCGATGAGAAGACCAACAAGCAGATGAAGGATGACCTAGAATACCTAGAAACCCTAAAAGGTTAACAAAACTTCAAACATACTAAAACCAAGTTAAAAGGGGATTGCAATTAGACAATAAAAGAGTCAACTAAGATCACACTGGTAAATCACTAGGAGAAGGCAAAAAGAACTGAAAACAAGAAGACAAACCCTAAATTTCTTTAACTTCTGCAATCATCACACCTATTAAGAGAAAAGCAGTGATCATCACTACTGTAATCAACAAACCCATGATATCATCACGACTGTCAGGGCTAAAAATGTGATGGGCGAGAAAAACAAAGAAAAAACACAAAATCTTCAAGAACAACTCAAATCAACAACCTTCAAGCATCTACCAAAAAGTGAGACTGACTACAGACAAGCAATGAAGTCTAAGAATGAATGGTTGATCAAACTCGTCAAAAGACAAGGTGAATAATGAGAAGGAAAGGATCATAGGCTCCCTAGTTGAGTCACCATTTTTTTTACAAGGTTAATCCTCTTTGCGAACAGAGACGATCCCTCTAGCCCAATGAGTGGGTCTAGCAACTGAAGTGACAATCAACTAGACATCTTCCAAGGTTATAATTGAAAAGAAGAATGAAAGAGATGGCCTACCACATTCTAATGATATTCTAATTTCCTTTTTTGAGGGCCTCGAACCGCTTGTATCACGGACTTGTTCTTGCTTCTATCAGTGTTTATGTACTTGCACAAGTGATCAAGAGACAACAAATCATGCCAAAACCAATAGCAAATCCAATAATAACCTACTTAACTGATCAAGGAATGTCAAGCTAAATAATACATGAACATATATATTTTGGGAAGATGAACCAGCAGTTGTATATTATTAAGAAATAAATGGAAGCTTACAACCAAAGCCTTGATTTTGAAAGGCTCTCCTTGAGTGGTAATCCAAGTCCAAGCCAAGAACTCTCCAAGCACTCCTTCTCCAAGTCTAATGAATAGCCTCTAGGCACAAGCTTAGCATAAGGGTTAAAACAGACATAGACCAACCATTTTGCAATGGGAGAGGATGAATTTATAGGCTAGGAAAGGGAGTTAGGGCTTCTCCAAATATAGGATTCGGCCCTCATCTCAAGGAGGTAGCTCATAGGGATAAGACAAAGAGGCCAAGTTGGGATAATTCGACCTCAGCTATGCGAAACAACCTCCATCTTACTGCTCTGGAAGCTTCTAGATCACGAAGCTTCTAATATTCTTTGGGAAAATTACCTTTTTGGGATCATCGTGGGTATGCAAGGGAACATAGTGATGCCATCGTTGGTCAAGTATAGTGCAATAGGCATCCATCATTGTTTTAAGCCTCAAAAGATTGATGATCCTCATTTTAGGGTTTTAAGAGCTATTTCTTCAGGGAAAGCTCAAGGAAGTTTCCAAACAAAGTCTTAGGACGGATCTGAGTTGTATACATGGATGAGTATACTGTATAATGGTCATGTTTCGAGCACTTCTAGGTATGTCACAGGGAAGTGTAGGAGGTGTGACAAAATACTGTGTAGCAGTATTCATCGAAAATTTGGTTAAATTGCATGGTGTTCCAAAGAAGATTGCGTCAGATATGGATGCAAAGCTCACTTCCAAGTTCTGGAAGGAGTTATTTACAGGTTTTCGCATGGATTTTGCCTTTAGTATATCTTATCATTCGCAAACATATGGACAAACAGAGAGGGTCAACAGGATATTGGATGACATGTTGAGGATGTATGTGATGCATCAACGGCGAAAGTGGGAAGAGGATCCTTCCTTGGTTGAGTTCACATACAACAATGGTTATCAGGAGTCATTGAGGATGAGTCCTTTCAAGGCATTGTATTGATAGAGTTGCAATACTCCTATCAGTTGGAGTGATCCAGTTAACAGGGTGTTGATTGGACCAGACATGTTGGCAAACATGGAATAGGAAATGTAGGTGATCAAGAAGAATCTAAAGGTAGAATAGGATAGGCAGAAGAGATATGCATATCGGTAACAGGTTTTTCAAGGGATTTCAGGTTTGGGGACAAGTGTACTTGCGCATCAAACTAAAGAAGAACTCCTTACGGATTGGATCATGTGCCAAGTTGGCACCATGATTTTGTGGACCCTTAAGTATTGTTGAGAGGATTGGGTCAGTAGCCTATCGACTTGCACTGCCTTCGATAGTGAAAGTCCATGATGTTTTCCAGTTGTCATTGATTAAGAAGTATGTTAAAGATGTTGATCATGTGATTGACTGCTCTGTATTATAGGTGGAACCAAGTGGAGAATTCCAGTTGTAGCCTCAGTGTATATTGTAGAAAAAGGTGCTCATGCTCCGGAACCAAGAAATCGAGCAAGCTAAAGTACAGTGGAAGCACTTTGGGCTCGATAAACCTACATGGGAGATGGAAGATCAGATGTAGGCTATGTATCCTTCTTTGTTTGCCAATTGAGGCAAAGCATTTTTGGCATGGTGTTTTGGCATATGTTTGGTGATTTTGGTATATGTACATATGTATATGGATGTAAATACCACCGTGAAATATGTTATAAATCTCCAATAAGAAGTATATGTGTCATGTCATTATGTTGCTATGTTGTTATGTCGTTATGTTGTCATGTTGGTTTTCTTTTCAGCAGGGTGATCCTTGTAAATACTGCATTGAGCTAAGTTATAAATCTCCATGGGAAGTATGTTTTCTTTTCAGCAGTTTTTCTGAGGTATAGGTGTGATTGAAGACCAAGGGCGGTGTCCCCCAAGGGGGAGGATTTTGTAACAACCCTAGTAAAAATTCCATGTAATAAAAGTTAATAAAGGCAAAAATAATAACCACGGTTGATGGGACACTTATTCCAAGTTGAATGTTGGGAAATACATCCTAGTGTGGGTGTTCATTTGGTTATTAATGACTAAGGAAATTGGATAAGGCAATGGCTAAGGATTTGGAAAGGAAAAATGGAATTTTTGGCACATTTATTTATGAAAATAATGGAAATTAGGAGAAAAGGGAGGTGAAAGGTCATAGGTTGCATGTGAGGAGGGAAACAAAGAAAAAAATGGAAAATGAAGAAAATAGAGGCCTCATTAATAAAAAGGCTTTTGAGGATCAGTTGGTAACCTTTTGTCAGTTCAGTTTTGGAGCTCTCTCATTATTCTCTCTCTCACTCTCACTCTTGGACACTTAGAGTTTTCTTGGAGAATTTTGGTATTGAATCAAGAAACAAAAAGAAGGCAAGAGGAAGCAAGGATCAAGTAGCTACAGCAAGATTCTTTGTAGGTGTCGATTTGCATGTGTATTTTCCTTGCTACATTTGGCATGCATGGTGTTACATGTGGTTATTTTGTTGTTATGGCATGGGTTTTTCCAAGTGTGACATTGTTTTCAACCTAGCCTTGCCATTTTTGGATAGCCATGGTGTGATGGGGTTCTCATGTTTTCATTGAGCTGGATAGCCGGATGAATTCGAAGTTTAGTGAGGTGGACCTTTGAATGATATAGCACATGGCCTAATGATCCTTGAACCAGACTATGGATCATGACAAGGCCACTAGCCTAGTGACCCCTAAGCCGGACTGTGGGTTGCGATAAAGCCAGGATTTTTTTGCCTCAGTGGGCCTAGGAATCCTTGCCGGTGAATGGCAGGATATACAGTAAAGCCAAGAGGTGGTTTGATCTCCGTTGGGCCCAGTAATCCTGGGATTGGGATATGCGGTAAAGCCTTGAGAGTGGGTCTCGGTATAGGGCCTAGTGATCCTAGTTTGGATTGCGGTAAATCTTGAGATATTAGGAGACAGGAAAATTCCTCATGGTGTAGGTGGAGAAATCCATGGCATCGATGCTTATTTGGCCTAGTTATCAGTTGTAGATCACGGTAAAGCCTATTATGACATGTTTATTGTGTTGGCCTAGTGATCCGAGATGGATTACAGTAAAGCCTGGTTTCTTTTAATGAAGGTGAGGTGGTTTAGCCTCGGTATGCCCTAGTTGGTTCTTTTGGTTTGAGTCCCACATTCATGCTTGGAATATGGCACGGGGGTGAATAGCTAAAGAGATATTTGGCTCAACCATTTTATGGTTAGGTGGAACGTGGTAGTCCCATCCCGAGTTTGGATTTTGCATCATTAATGAAACATTATTTCTCCTTATATTTCTATGAGTATTATACTGATTTATATGTGGATCATATGGTTGTGATTTCATTAGTATTTCTATTGTTATTATGCTAGTAATATATGTGTTTTATGACAGTGGCTATGTATGGATCTCATCACGTTTTTAGTTTTAAATGAATGGAAAATGTATCTATGACCTAATAGATTACAATGCAACAAATGGTATGAGGTAAGAATGGTTCTTAGAGATTCTAAAATAAGTATGTGATTCCTATGCTTAATTTTGTTGTTTACACCTATAGATTACATGTTTGTGATATGTTTAATGAAATGCCTATCATGGCTAGTAGGGGTCTGGTTAAAGGCTTGTTCAAGTATTTGCTTTAGCATCATTGTTTCCCTGTTATTTTACTATTCTAAAGATGTCATGCAATTATGGGAAGTGACCTGGGCTCTGAACCTGAAAAAGTGGCTTAAATCCTGAGGATGTTGGCACAAAACTGGAAGAAATAGTCCCTGGACATTGGCATGCCTATAGCATGAGAATGTTCAGAGCCTCCTGGACCCTGGCAAACCTATGTCATGAGAGCGTCCATAGGTTAAGTGGTTAAAAACTTCATTGGGACCCAGTTGCAAGCTTCCTAAAGTGTTGGAATGGTTCTCAAGGGTCTTGTAGCTGATGTGGAAGGTCTCTGTGTTGTGTTTCCATCGATCCCATTTCCTTAAGGTCACATAGGAGGTTGAATCTAATCATAGTATCCTCTCGTCGCATGTTTACCCCGGTTGGCTAGTTACTTGGGTAGATGTGGGAGGAGGGTGTTACAAAAACCATGTCAAAATATAAAAGTGGTGAGGTAGTATCACATCTTTTTTGGGGGTTAAATTTGAACTTTTTCAATGATGGCATTAAAAACGAAATATAATGACTACGAAAACCCTAAAGATCAACATATAAAATTTGCCAACCTTTCTTTTTTTTTTAAATGTTCGTTTTCAAGTGTTTTTTAAATTTATCTAGTCTTTATTTTATTTTATTTTGGAGTTAAATTACCAATTAATTAATTGACACCTTAACCATTTGATCCAGATTTAAAGAGGAACGCAATAAATTACAGGATAACCATAACACATAGATGCAGCCAAAATAATACTTCATTTCATTAATGTAAAATACTGAAATATGCTTACAAACAGCAATGGAAATAAACCAGCTAGGGTGATGGTAGCTTATCTCTGAGAAGAGATGTGGCAGCTACATGCCTCTGAACTATGTTACAATGAGGCTCGAAGGCCTATTTATTATTGAGAAACATGGGAAAACCATAAACATCCAAAAACCTAACCCTAAAGATGAAACGCCAAACTGTGGGCCCCGTTTGGGTAAATTGGTACATCAACTTCCCGGGGTCGTAACTTTGGCATACGATCTCCGTTTGATGCATACAATATCTCGTTAGAAGGATATATCTGAGAACTACAACTTTGGGAAGAGAAACATCGGTCCAAGGACCAATGTCGCTCCCAGTTTTCCCAAAAAACGTCGTTTAGGGCCTCAAAATGGCTCCGAAAGTTCAGGACCCGAGAAACTGCTAAAAATAGTAAATTGTGCTACAATTAAGGAAACTGAAAAGTTGAAAGAAACAATGATGGGGGTCCAAGTGGACTTAGCCTCCCCCTTAGGAAGCAATGGTCCCCATTGCGTTGAGTTCCTCCATGAGATGAGGAAACTTCTGCTGAACTTGGTCCCTAGTGAGCTACTTGCCCTAGTGAAGGAGTTGGCCTGCTTTGACAACTTGATACAGTTGGATATTCTGCTAGCGATTGTGCTTGATCTGTGTGTCCATGATTCGATCAGTTGTAGCTTGTTCCATGCAATCTGGATTTAACTCTGTGGGTGTGAGTTGTTCTGCAATGTCGGATGTTTCTAGTAATGGTCGAAAGTATGGCCGAAGGCGGTCCACATTGAACACTGGGTGCAGGCTTAGGAATGGGGGAATGCTGAGCTCAAATGCAATGTCTCCCATAGCCTTGGTAATGGTGTATGGACCATATCGGAGTGGTTTGAGTTTCTGATAGACTCCGGTAAGGCATTCCTTTTGCAAATGCAACCAGACTTTGTCGCCCACCTGAAACTTATGTGGCACCCGATGTTGATCATGTCGTTGCTTGTACTTGGGATTTGATTTCTCTAAAATGTCATGGACCTGCTAGCGAATATGTTGGATGTGCTCAATGAAGTTGTTTGCCTTATCTGTTTCGGACTGGACATGAGCTGAATCTATGTGAGTAGTTGCAAATGGCATCGCCACATCAATGGGACATAGTGGCTAGAATCCCAAGCCCGCCCGAAAAGGGTTGTTGCCAGTCGAGCTATGGAGAGCCCAGTTGTAGCTGTGTTGAACATAGGGGAGGCTCTCGTCCCATGTGCGTGGATGATTTGAGTTGTATATGTGTAGAATGTGTACAATCATCCTGTTGACAACCTTTGTTTGGCCATCAGTTTGAGGATGGAAGGTTGTGGACTTAGTGAGTTTGGTGTCTAGCATCGACCAAAGACTGGACCAAAATGTACTGAGGAACCTGCTATCCCAATCTGAGATGATAGATTGTGGGATCCCAAAGTGTACCCACACTCATTGAAAGAAGAGTTTAGCAGTGGCTTCTGATGTGATATTCTTCTTGCAGGCCACCATAATGGCCATCTTCGAGAACCTGTCAACGACCACAAAAACACAGTCGTTTCCATGCTTAGTGGAAGGAAGGTCTGACATGTAATCCATGGAGATGGATTCCTAAGGTCGACTAGGGGTAGGTAGCGGGGTATAGAAGTCTTTCTTCTTGACGATCGGTTTGGCAATGGCGCAGGCAATGCATGATCTAATGTACTTCCTGACATCCTGTCGAAGATTCGGCCAATAGAAATACTTCTGCAGTACTGCCACCATTTTCTCAGCCCCGAAATGCCCAGCAGCCCGACTGTAGTGTGATTCCCAAATCATCTTGGCACGCTCACTTGAAGGAACACAAAGGTGACCCAGGTAGCATAACAGGGCATCTTGGAGGTGAAAATCTGGAACATGCCGACCCTCCAAGAGTGTTTGGTATGTGTGGTCGAATTCTGGGTCGCTTTTGTAGAGAAGTGGCCAGTCAGAAGTCTCGTGCCCACAATATTTGATCATGGTGGTTAATGCCATGATCGGTGATCGACTGAGGCAATCTGCAACATTATTGGTGCTACCCTTCTTATACTTGATATTCAAATGGAACTATTGCAGGTATGTGGACCACTTTTGATGGCAATCATTCTGCAATTTCCCTTGGGTCTATATGAACTAGAGGGGTCAGTGATTTGTGTGGATAATCGTTTCCTTCCCTAAAATGTAATGTTTCCATTGTCGGCAGGCCTGCACAATGGAATACATCTCTTTGTCCTAAGTGGGATACTTTCGTACTATGTCTTATAGTGTCTCACTGTGATATGCCACTGGATGCCCGTGTTGAGTAAGGACTGCCCCAATAGCATAGTCAGAGGCATCTGTCTCGACCTCAAAGGGTTGTTGCAAGTCTGGCAATGCGAGCACTGGGGCCGAGAAGAGGCAATATTTCAACTCTGTGAATGACTTCTGTTGAGATTCAAACCAAAAGAATTTTTCTTTCACTCCTCCCTTGGCAACTTGACTCAAAGGCCAAGTGATATGAGAAAATCCCAACACGAACCTGCAGTAGGAGTTGGCAAGACCTAGAAAGTTGCAGAGCTCTCTTAGAGTGGTTGGAGAGGACCAATCTCGAATGACTTGGATCTTGGCTGGATCCACGTGCACCCCCTATTCATCAATAATGTATCTCAGGTACTGAACCTGGGTAATGCCAAAAGTGCATTTCTCCAAATTGGCACATAACTTGTGTTGCCGCAGTGTTTGGAGAACCTGTCGGATGTGGTGGAGGTGCTCTTCCCAGCTCTGGCTGAAGATCAGGATGTCATCCAAGTATAGCACTACAAATGTGTTGGTGAATGGCCACAAGATGTCATCCATTAGCCTCATGAAGGTTGCAAGAGCATTCGTCAATCCGAAAGGCATAACCAATCATTCGAAAAGGCCCTCCTTGGTTTTGAAGGTAGTCTTCCACACATTGGAGGGTTCGATTAGTACCTAGTGATATCCTGACTTCAAATCAATATTGCTGAAATATTTTGCCCCCTTCAATTCCTCCAAGAGGTCATCGATCTGTGGGATCGGGTACCTATTACGAACAGTGATCTTGTTCAGTGCCCGATAGTAAATACATAGTCTCCAAGTCCCATCCTTCTTCTGTAACAACACGATAGCGCTTCCACAGGGTGATGAACTCGAACGGATGTGACCTTTCTACAGCAGCTCCTGGATCTGCCCCTTGATTTCATCATTCTCCATAATGGAGCACCGATAGATTGGTCCATTTGGCAGCGGCGCACCTGGGGTCAAATTGATGGAGTGCTTGACCTGACAGTGTAGTGGAACCCCTGCGGGAGAGGTGAAGATGTCCTCGTACTCCTCCATGACCTTGTCCATCTGTATTTGTCGTGCGAAGGGGCCCTATCTGGAGGTCGTGGCCACCATATTCTTCTTTCCTTGAGGGCGTATCATCAGGAAAACAAATTTCCCGGTTTTGGAAATGAGCTTATTGCATTGTTTTGCAGTAACCAAAGAGATGGCAGTAGGCGGTGCTACCTCCGATATCCTGTACAACTTATTTCCCAAGGTAATAATAACAGAACGAGGCCTTGATTCATACACAGCATGTCACTTCCACAAGTATGGTTGTCCTAATAGTACATCACAAACTTCAAGGGGAGCAATGTCACATAATACCTCATCCGTGAAGGGCTTGATGTTGTATGGAAGGCGACACTGCTGGCTCAGGGGAAGATCTCGTCCTTGGTGAAGCCACTTGATGGTGTATGGTTATGGATGTGTTGTGGTCGGTAAGCCCAGCCACTTCACGACCTCTACCGAAATGAGGTTCTTTTGGCTCTCGTTGTCAACAATGAACTATAGCGGGGATCCCTTTACCCACATCTGGGAGTGGAAGAGACGCTCCTCCTCCTATGGATCTTCGAGTTCCTCCTTCTGGATCTTCATGGTGGAAACGGTGGCGTTGGGCTCCGCTTCGATAATCTGCTTCCCTTTGTCATTCCCCTTGTCGGGTTTTGACTCAGAGTTGGAACATGCATCTGATTCTGAAACCTTTATCTCAGCCACCAGTGACTGCTTGGCCCGACACTCACTTTTGTTGTGAGTGGAGCTCTTATGGAACTCACACCATTTTCCCGTGTGCTTTTTTGGCTTCGCGGCACTGTTCTTTGCTTGTAACTTTGGCGGGTTGTCTTAGGTCGCCCCGCCTTGGCTTTGTCCTTTGTTTTGCGGTTTGGGGGTACCTTTCGCTTGCTTCGAGTTCGCAAATCCAAAGTCTCGCTTCTTCTGTTTAAACTTTTTCTCGACCTTGATGGCATATCGGTATGTCGTGCCAAGCGAGGAGATGTTCAGGAATTCTATTTCTTCCTGGATGTACTTGTGCAGGCAGCCGTGGTATTTGAGTATCAAATGTTGCTCTGAATCCTTGATACCCAACTTTGTGTGAAGGGTATGGAAAATATTGCTAAACTCCGGCACGTCTTGGTCCCTTCCCTGCCGCAGCGTGGTCCACTTTATGTATTGATCCTCATAGCTTCTAACAAGGTAGTACTGCTCCTTGATGGCATCCCGGAATGAATTCTAGGTGGGTGCGGGTGAAAATAGTGAGCCGGTATTTCCATCCTTCTGCTCGCAGTAGGTTTCCCACCAGTCCTTGACATGGGGGGCTGCTTTGAGAAGAGTGAAAACAATCTTTTCCCGACTCGAAAATTCATGAACAGAAAAATAACCCTCTATCAGATTTAACCATTTATCTACAGCATCTGCGTCTATCTGACCCTTGAATATGGGGATTTCAAAATTAACTTGTACCTTAAAGGGTGTGGCATTTCCAGACTAGCTGCTGAAAGTCGATGTGTAGCCTCTAGGTAGCCGCTGAAGAATCTGGCAAAGTTGTCCATCATCGTGTTCCTTTGTCGCTCGAGGGCTTCTTCGAGCAATATTTTGATAGGATCTCCTGCCCCCTCGTCTTTCTCCTCATCCGCCATGGGAGGCCGTCAGGATTTGCGAGACTGGTCTTGCAAAGGTTTGACCAGTTCAAGCCCTAACTCCTTATATCCCAACCTCATTGGGGACATGCAAAGAAAAAGCAGACCCCTCTGATACCACTGATCCAGATTTAAACAGGAACATAATAAATTACAGAGATAACCATAAACACAGAGATGCAGCAGAAATAATACTTCATTTAATTAATTTAAAATACTGAAATATGCGTACAAACAACAATGAAAATAAACCAGCTAGGGCAATGGTAGCTTATCTCTGAGAAGAGATATGGCAGCTACATGCCTCTGAACTGTGTTACAATGAGGCTCGAAGGCCTATTTATTGTTGAGAAACATGGGAAAACCCTAAACATCCAAAAACCTAACCCTAGAAGATGAAACGCCAAACTGTGGGCCCCGTTTGGGTAAATTGGTACATCAACTTCTCGGGGTCGTAACTTTGGCATACGATCTCCGTTTGACACGTACAATATCTCCTTAGAAATATATATTCGAGAACTACAACTTTGGTGGACCAATGTTACTCCCAGTTTTCCCAAAAACGTCGTTTAGGGCCTCAAAACGGCTCCGGAAGTTCAGGAGCTAAGAAACTGCTAAAAATAGTAAATTGTGCTACAATTAAGGAAACTGAAAAGCTGAAAGAAACAATGGTGGGGATCCAAGTGGACTTGGAGGGTGGCCACCAATATCCACCTAGATCACCATTAATACCATGAAAAAAAAGTGTACTATAAATTTAAAAGTGGCATTACATAATTTTTGTTCAATTATTAATTGACTTTTTTTTAATAATTTACAGCAAAAAACAAAATAACTCGAGAAAAATATTATCATTTTTTTATGTGGGAAACCAATTTAAAAAATAAATAAATAATCAAATAAAGACATTAAAAGATAAAATACAAAATAAATAAATAAAAAATCAATTCCACTTTTAAAATTTAAACCAGACTATATCCATCATAACTCTCAATCTACCAAGCGCTGAGAGAGATCAAATCCCTTTTCATTCTGAAAGAGGTTTGCATCTCAAAAGATTTGATTTCTCTCGACACTCGGTAGATCGAGAGTTAAGATGGATCTAGGCTAGTTGAATTATTATTCATAATTAATTATAATTATATTTTTTATTTTTTTTTATTTTGACCAATTCAAAATGTTAAACGGGACATTACAACATCTCTACCATACTGGGGTAGAGAATTTTATGTTTCTTATCTTATTTTATTTTTACTTTTATTTTTATTTCATTTTGTTTTATTTTGACCTAGTCAAAATGTTTAACAAGACATTACAACATCTCTACCATACTGAGTTGGAGAGTGCATCTTGACACAAAATAACTAAAAAAAGCCTTCCAAATTAAATATAATAACAAAAAAATAAAAATAATAATAATAATAAAATACTTAAAAATAAAATAAAACACATAACTAAAAAAACAAAAAAATTCTCTAAAATTTTTAGAATTACTATTAATATAATTAAGTCTGCTTGGGGTAGCTCAATTGGCAATGGTCGTGGAAATAAAGTCTCACCGAATCGGAAGTATTGGGTTGAAATCTTGTGTTATCCCCCCCGCCCGATCAGGGTGAGAAGTTGGACATGATGAAGATGTAGCCCTACCAAGCTTACAAAAAAAAACTATTAATATAATTAAAAAATATACTTCTAAAAAATTAGAAATAAATAAATAGATATTAACAATAATGAGAATTTTTGTATTAGATCAAAATGGTTCACAACAAATACATCTAGATATATTTCATCATAAGTCTAAGACTTTTAGATTGATATTTCCAACCCAAATTAAAAATTGTCCTCTCAAGAGGTACATTATTCACACACACAAAAGAGGGAATTTTGGAGATGAATAATTTCCAATAGAGCCCCAAAATAAAGCAAATGTACATTACATACACTTCTAGTTTATGATGTAAATTGGTGGTACATGACTTATCATTGGAACTATTATGGAACAATGAATAATGATCCTAATTTCCCATTAACCATCAATTCACCAAATTTCAGATTGCATCCCAGATTGGCACATCCTTTTGCTTTCTTATTATTATCTCGCAATACATGTGTATAAATCATAATTGGGATATATTTTGTTGCTTGACATGTTTTAAGAGATTATCTAAACACTTATCCCCTGGAGATGAATATTTAACCATGTGTTGAACAATAATAAGAGAGTCCCCCAACACAATGGGAGAGGAAACTTGCTTTTCTTTAGCAAAGAGGATGTCTTTTAGTAAGTCATAGGATTCTACCTAATTATTTGTCATCTTTCCCAAACCCCATGAGTACTCTAAGGCATTTTTTCAATCGGGGCCATAGATAACCCCTCCCCTTCCTACCACCCCTAGATTTATTTTTTATGCACCATCGAAGCTAAGTATGAAATAAGAAGAAGCTTGTCTCTAGCTTTTGAATTCCAACCATGAGAGATGAAGTTTCCATGCCTCTCTATTTGACCTTTTAGTGATCCCTAATATTTGAGTGCTAGCATAATTGAAAGAAAAATTTGAAAGCCAAGTTATTTCCATAGCATCCAACCCTTGTAGAAGATGCTCTTTACTAAGTTTTTGGGACAAGTACTTAGAGAAAAAATGTACGTCTTTCATTACTATCGTGAGGAAGCACTTGAGAATCACTAAAAATACAATTATTTCTAACAAGCCAAACCTTGAAAAAATAAATTTTGACAAAGATTCCCAAATTTGCTTTAAAAGATGGCTTTTGAAAGAATCTACCTAAGTAATACAAAGTCCAGGAAGAGAAGAGATCAAGTATTGAGCTAGGCCATATTAGTATTTTTAAAAGGGGGGGCAAGGCTGAATTCCATACTTCTTCGAGAAAGGGGCACTCCAAAAAAATATGGTGAGTTAACTCTTAGCTTTCCTTACACAACTGGCATCGAGAAGGTCCCTGAATACCTCACTTTGCTTACCAACAACCAACAAAAGGAGTTAATTTTGGGGAGGCAGTTAGAAAGCCATATTTTCATCCAAAAAATGTGAATTATGGGAAGTGCCTTGAGGAAAAAAAAGGGAAACATACCTTTCTTAAACCATATACATTGAAAATTTTCAACCTCTCTCATCAGTTTCGTCATGATTCCATGGGGCATAGCCAACGAGATGACTATAGAGTCTTGGTCTTAGATGCTACGGGTTATAGGGAATGAATTCTAAATTTTGGCGCTCCCATATACCTTCACATTCCCAGCTTGAGAGATCAGACAAGGTAAATTTTCCATTTTCTACAAACACATCCCTGGGTGGCCAGAGTTCATCTCAAGGGATTATTTATTCATTATCCTATTAGATCATAAATTGATACTCATTCCATTACTAGGCTTCCAAAAAAGTTTTGAATTAATGGTGGAGGAAAAGGCTATGAAAGGTTTCCAAGTATATGGGACTCTTTGTTGTGCTTGAAGCAAGTCTAAGCAAATAGTGTGCCCAAAGAGGTATTTTGAACGTAAGAACTCCTTCCACCATTCTTCATTTAGAGGTAAAAACCTCTAGACCAAATTTACTCCAATGGATTTGTTCTTAAGCGGTGGGTAGAGTACCAATTCCACCATGAGCTTTGGGCTGATGAATTGTGGCCCATTTTACTAAATGAAATTTCTTTGTGTTGGATTTACCTCCTTCCCATAGAAATTTACGAATTTCCTTCTCCATTCTTGATAGGATACCAAGTGGAGTGACCAAACTTGCAGAGAACTGGTAGAGAGGGATGACTAAAAGATCAACCCTTATAAAAACCAGTCAGCTTGATAGATTGAGCCAATGGGAACCCCAATGAGAAATTTGCCTTGAATTTATTGATGATACTAACCCAAGCTTGAGAGGAATGATTTTTTCAATGGATAGGAATCCCAATATATTTTGATTCCTTTCATGATTCCACCGAGTGAAATTCTAAGATTCTTACTATTTGATTTTTCTTTCTGAAACTAATATTTTAAGAATATATTTGTGACTTCCCAAAGTTTATCAAACCATTAGATGCCTCAAGAAATTGATTAAGAATTGTATATAATCTCTTGGAAATAATAGTTGAAGCACCTCCCAAAAGAAGAGTATAATTTGAAAATTAAGAATGGTTGATGTCCATAATTCTTCTTCTATATTGAATGCCAAGGAACCTTCCACCCTACCTCTCAAAATCCAAGAACCTACTGAGAGAGTCTACCATTAAAATATAAAGGAAGGAGGAGGATGGGAAGCCTTAACACAAACCCCTTGAGGCTTTGAAGAATCATGTAGATCACCCATTTATCAAGGACAATATCCAACGCAATGAAACACGAAGAGAGATGCAAAGTATAAACTTTCTATCAAATCCATATTTTGGCATTACCTTGAAAAGAAATCCAATTAGACTCTGTCAAAGGGATTTTCCATTTCAAACTTTATCACAATTCCTTTATCATTTCTTTCTTAGCTGGAATGTATAACTTTCTAAAGATGATGTTGTCAAAGATATGCCTTTGATGAACAAAGCCTCCTTGATTTTTAGAGATGATTTTTGGAAGAAGAAACTTGAGCCTTGTTTCCAAAATCTTGGAAATAACTTTGTAAGAGACATTAGAAAGCAAAATAAGCTAAAACCAAAGAAAAGATCAGGGATTTTATTTCTGAGGGGACAAATCCAAAAAGGAATAATTTATACTCCCTTCAATGTAATTGTTCTTAAAGGAATACTCTAACGTTCACCAAAATTCAAATTTTATAACCTACCAGCAATGTTTATAAGCATGTACTAAGAATCCATCAGGGCCTAGAGCTTTGTGAGGGTTATGAAAAGACTATGATTTTATCTCTTCTTCCAATATTTTTTAATATAGAGATATTATCCTCTTGAGATACCAATTTTGGTTTATGCTACAACATGTAGCGCTATGATTATTATTTTTCATGGTTTGCAATGCTATAAATCTCACTATAGTGTTGGATTACTTTGGCCTAGATTTGGGAAAAGTTATTAGTTTTGTTAGCTCTAGCTGTGATTTCTCTAATGTTATTTTTCCAAATTCAATTTCTTGCTTGATTATGAAATAATTTAGAATTTTTTCTCCCTTCTTGAAACCAAATACTATGGGATTTGAGCCACCACCATTTTTCTTCTTTTAGCACATTATGGTATAGCTCAAATTCTTGTTTTTTATGGCATGAGAAGCTCTTTGGAGACCTCTAACTCTATTTGAATAGCCTTTAAATTACTTTGGAGAATGGAAACTAAACTAAGTGAATTCTTAGCCCAATTTTCCGTTGCTTCTTTGAGAAGTTTAATTTTCTTTGCCCATATAGTTATTGGACTACCTATGAACCACTGGCCTCAGACATTTTTAACAAGGTTGATGAAGCCCACAAATCTAAGAAAAATTAGGTAGAACCGAAAGGGCATAGGACACTAATCAAAACTCTCAATGATTTCCAATGGGATGGGTCAATGATCCAAATTGCACCAAGGGAGAATTTTGGAAGTAAACAAAAAATCTTGGGCTAGAAAGGAATATGCCACTAAAAAATTATCTAAACGGGAAGTGATATGGCCAGGGCCCATTCTTGTATTGCTCCTAGTGTACTTGTTGGCATCAAGAAGAATTAATGTCCTAATCAGATCCTCCATATTATAGTTTTGTTGAGTATGTTAAATTGGCTAAATAATTCTTAAAAGTGTTAAAATATTGATTCACCATCCTCTCATTATTTTCCTGGTTTACAAAAATTGATATCATAGTTGGTTCCTTTAATAGCAGTCTAATAACTGGTAGGAAAATCTGAGACGATGGCTAACCAAGATGGAAATTTCACCAACAAAGCCCCCATATTCATTGGAACTAATTATGCATTTTGGAAGGTAATAATGAGAATTTACGTAATGTTTCTTGGTGAAAATGTTTGGGATAAAATGTTGAATGGCCATAAAAAGCCAGAAATATTGGTTGATAGAGATGATAAGTTTGGGTTCACTTACAATGCTAAAGTAATGAATGAAATTCTTGGTGGTTTGCCTGAATCTGAGTTAGTTAAATTCATGCACTACAAAACATCTAAATAAATATGGGAAAAGGCGATTAGTTGTTATGAAAGCGACCGCAAAGTAAAGAAATCCAAACTCCAAGTCTACAAAATGAAAATTGAATCAATAAATATGTATGAGTATGAGGACATTGCCAAAATTTTCCATCACATGGATGAAATAGTCAACATCATTAGAGGATTTTATGAACCTATGGGTGATTCCTTTGTAGTTCAAAAGGTGCTAAATTGAGAAGATGTGAGATCTCAACACATTAACTTGGATCAATTGCATGGAAGTCTGACAACTTATGAAATGTGAACCTCAAAAGATAGATCTACGTAAAAGGGGGAAACCTTCAAAGTTGATAAGAAGAGAAAAGAAGATCAAGAATACTTGAGCTATGGATTTGATGAAGAAGAGGAAAAGTTTATTCAAATATTAAGGAGAGGATTTGGAAAGTACAATGGTAAGTTACCCTTCAAACTCTTTAATTATGGAAAAGTAGGTCATTATGCATCTAAATTTTCACATAAGGAAGAAAATAATGAATATGATCATAAAGAGAGGAATAAACATACGGAAGAGAAGAAGAAAAATAAGTTTAAGAATAATAGTTTCTATACCCAAGAAGATAACAAATCCTCAGAAGATGAAGATGAAAGGTCCTTTACTTAAGAAAAAACGAATGACCTCATGCTCGTGGCCTTAGAAACTCTAGATGAAGGACAAGTTGAGGTTGATGAAGAAGAGGCTGAAGTGGATATTCAAGGTGATTTGATCAATGCCTTAGAATAAATTCAACAACTTATGAAAAAGAATCAGAAGTAGAAAGATATGTTCGCAAAATTTGAAAAAGAAAAGGATAAATCCAAATATTCATCACTTATTATTTTGAAAGTAGAGATGGAGAAAACAAAGAAGAATGAAGACACTTTATTACAAAATTTGAAAGAGAAGGGTAAGGAGTGTGAAAAGGTAGAAGGAGAAATAGTCTTTCTTAGAAATTAATTGGAGAAATCCAAGGCTTGACTCAAACAGAACTTGGAGTTTATGAAGGAGAGATATGAAAAAATAAATATGAAGATAAAGAAACAATTGACTTTATTGAAATAGTCAAAGGACCAAATAGTAATGCAACCAAAGGAAATAATACAACTCAACAACAATAAAATATTACAAGCTACATCCATTTGAACAACCACAAAGACCAACCAAGAAATCAACAAAGATTTTGTTTCCCTCATATAGGAAGCCATAAAAGAATCAATAAATCATATCTTAAAAGGAAAATGTCTCCTAGGTACCAAAACATTTTCCATGGCTAATGTTATTCATGTACAAATTTTGGACATAAATATGTAAATTGTAGAACATATCTTGGAAATAATAAGATAATAAATCAAAGAAATTAATCTTATCAATCAGACAAAGAAAACGGATTTGTAAATTCTCGTAGAAATAATCTCATAGACAGCAAGTGTTTCTCTCCCTTATTTGACTTTATTGAATGTTATAATTGTCATAACGATGGGCATAAAGCTACTAAGTACATAAAAAAAAATTCAAATCATCTCCTCACATCAAGCAAGGTTAAGAGGAACCCAAAACAGGGAAGAAGAAAAAGGAAGAAAACATTGAAGAATGTGGCATTGTCTTATATCCTCAAAACCAAGGAAAACATTGGTATGTGGATAGTGGATTCTCCAAGCATACTACTAGTGGTAGCAGTAAATTATTTTCACTCAGAGAAGATAAGTCAGACAAAACTACTTTTGAAAATGATTTTGTAGACAAGATCATGGGAAAGGACACTATTAGCTTGGCAAATGGAAGAGGCAAAGCTCAAAATTTCCTTTGTGTGGATGGACTCAAGCACAACATGTTGAGTGTGATTCAAATGTGTGACCGTGGATATGATGTCACTTTTCCTTCCAAACTGTGTGAAATAAAGATTGTAGATGTGCGGAAAGTAGTGGAAAGAGCTACAATAACATCAAGCAATGTATACCTATTAATTTAAGAAAATGAGAAATGTTGTTTGGGGAAGCTTTATGAGAGTTGGTTATGGCTCAGAAGGTTGGGACACTTGAAATTTGACCATATAGTGAAGCTCAGCAAAAAGAGAGTTGTAAAAGACTTACAAAAAATATCTAAGCCAAGCAATACAATTTGTAAATCATGCCAAATTGGAAAGCAAGTTCAAGTACCATTTAAGACCAAATAAAACTCATCTACCAGGCCTCTCCAACTAGTTCATACAAACTTATGTGGGCCCTCAAAAACTAAGACTCCAAGTGGTGAACAATACTTTATGCTAATCATTGATGATAATAGTAGGCTTACATGGGTTGCATTCCTAAGGGAGAAGTCTAAAGCATTTGAAAAGTTCAAAAATTTCAAAGCCACAACTGGAAACCAAACTGATTGGAAATTTTAGTGTTTAAGGTCGGATAGTGTTGGATTGTTTACTTCAAATGAGTTTGGTAATTTTTTAGAAGCATGTCATAAGAAGACAATTCACAATTACAAATACTCCACAGCAAAATGGTGTGGCTAAATGGAAAAATAGATCAATACACCAAATGGTAAGAGCGTTGATTGATGAAATAAACCTAATAAATACCTTTTGTGCTAAAGTTGTTCATACAACAATACATATTTTAAACAAATCACATCTCAAGCCAAACAGTGACAAGACTCCCTGGGAACTATGGAATGGAAAACTAGCCTCAATAAAGTATTTCAAAGTCTTTGGTAGCAATTTCTATGTCAAGAACAATGATAAAAATTTAGGTAAGTTCGATGCAAGTATGGATGAAGGAGTATTTTTGGGATATTCAACCAAGAGAAAGGGCTATATATGTTATATTAAAATATTATGTAAAATAGTCCATAGCATTGATATGAAGGTGGATGAGGAATTACCTCTCAAAAGTAAGTAGCTAAGATTTATAAACAAAACTAAGCAGACCAACAATGAATATGAATCACAACAACTTAAAGAATCAAGAGAAGAAGAAGAGGTTAAGTGCTCTCACCCAAAAATCCCCTCAAGGTACATTCAAAATCACCATCCTACAAATCAAATTGTTGGTAATATGGAAGCAGTAGTACAAACTCTAAGAAGTTTATGTTGGATGTGGAGCCTGATTATCATTTTGACTTAAAGGTCTTGTTTCAGCCGCGTTTGGATCCCAATCCTTGATGGGGGGTGTGGGGGGGCATCCCCCCCCACTATTGTTGCTTGGGGGGTCCAAGGGGGGGGGGGGGGGGGGGGGGGGGGAGTTGCATGTTTGGAGCCCTCCCTACCAAGGGTTCGGGGGTTGGATTTCTGTGAAAATTATGTTTATGGAAAGCAGAAGAGAGTCAGATTTATTAGAGTTGGGAAGGAAAATAAGAGTGAAAAATTGTATCTTGTGCATACAGATGTATGGGGACCTACTCAGGTATCATCTCTTGGTGGCTCTCACTATTATGTTACTTTTATCGATTATGCAACTAGGAAAACCTAGATTTATTGTATTCGAAAAAATCTTATGTATTTGATACTTTCAAGAAATGGAAATATTTGGTTGAGAATGAGATAGGAAAGAAGTTGAAGTGTCTAAGATCAGACAATGGAGGTGAATAATGCAGCAAAGAATTTGATAACTACTATTTAGAGAATGGAATTCGCAGAGAGAGGATAGTTCCAGGAACACCATAGGAAAATGTTGTGTCAGAAAATATGAACAGGACAATCATGGAGCGTGCAAGGTGCATGAGATTGCATGCAGGATTGCCCTTACAATTTTGGGAAGATGTTGTAGATATTGTTGTTTATCTAATAAACATATGGCTTTCAAGTTCCCTATATGTTGGTATTCCAAAGGAGTCATCAATAAAGAAAATATAACAAAGCTTGAGGCAAAATCAATGAAATGTACCTTTATTGGATATGGTGTAAATTATTTTGGTTATCGCTTATATGATTATGAAAACCACAAAATAATTAGGATCATAGATGTCATATTCAATGAAAAGGTCTTGTATAAGTATCATATGCAAGTAAATAAAGAGGAAAAGGAAAACAAAGAATACACAGTTCTTGATGAGACCGCAAAAAAAAAAAAAGTAAAGGTGTCTGAAAATTAGAATGATCAGAAGCCACAACAACAACAACCACAACAAAAATAAGCCCCTCAAACACCTGAAACTGGTGTTAGAAGATCTACCAGGATAATTAGACCCCCTAAATGATACTCTCCTTCATTATATTATGTATTTGTTACTGATTCTGGTGAACCGAAAAGGTATGAAGAGGAAATGCGGGTAGAAACCAGTAATAAGTGGGAGCAATCCATGGAAGAAGAGATGGACTCCTTAATGTAGAACCAGAATTGGGACTTAGTCAAGTTTCATGTTGGTACAATAGCATTGCAGAATAAATGGGATTACAGGTTGAAGGAAGAAGATGGAGGTAAACAGAGGTATAAGGCTAGACTTGTGGTGAAGGGATTTACACAAATAAAGGTATATTGTTTTATGAAATTTTTTCTCCTGTTGTTAAAATGACTTCAATCATAAATATTTTAAGTCTAGTGGCACCAGAAGATTTGCATCTTGAGCAATTAGATGTAAAGACAACCTTTCTCCATGGGTATTTGGAGGAAGAAATATATATGCAGTAGCCACAAGGGTATGAGTTCAAAGGGAAGGAGAAATTAGTGTGCAAATTGAAGAAGAGCTTGTATGCTTTAAAATGGGCTCCAATGAAGTGGTATCTAAAATTTGATAGGTTTATGTCTGAAGAAGGTTATACTAAATGCCACTCTAACCATTGTGTTTATTCTAAAAGGAAAAATGACGACAGTTATATTATATTGCTATTGTATATAGATGACATGCTTGTTGCAGGGTCTAACATGCAGGAAATAAATGTGCTCAAAGGAAAATTGGAAAATTTACTTGCAATGAAGGATTTGTGTGCTGCAAAGAAAATCCTTTGTATGAGAATAACTAGAGACAAGAAAAATCGCAAATTAACATTGTCTCAAAGTGAGTACATAGAAACGGTGTTGGAAAGATTTAATATGCAGAATGCAAAACTATTCAGTACACCTTTGGCTAGCCATTTATGTGTCCCAAGACCCAAGAATAGATGGATTATTGATCTAGACCTATGTAGGAACACAATAGAATACAGATATAAACAAAAACACAAAGATACATTAGAAATAAGTCTTCATTTCATTAATATCAAAAAACTAAAAGATGCTTACAAGCAGAATGGAAATAAACTAGCTCGGGCGATGGTAGCTTATCATTAGAAGAGATGTGGTGGCTACATGCCTCTGAACTATATTACAATCAGGCTCAATGACCTTTTTATTATTGAACAATAATGGAAACCCTAAAAAAAAACCAAAGCTTAGGAGATGGAACGCCAAGAGTTTGTGGGGCCCATTGGGGTTAGTTAGGCAGACAACTTCCTACAGTCGTAACTTGGTCATATGATCTCTGTTTGGCGCATATGATACCTTGTTAGAAATATGTATTCAAGTATTACAAGATTTGTGACAGAACCCTACCTATAGCTACAAGCATGCTGCAGAGCTTAAAAAAACGTTGTTTATGGGGTCAAAACAACTATGAAAGTTCAGGACCCGAAAAAACTACTAAAAATAGTAAATTGTGCTATAATCAAGAAAACTGATGAAACCGACTGGAGGTCTAGGTGGAATAGGGGGTGGCCACCAATATCCACCTAGATCATTCCTCCCCCCTTAGGAAGAAATGGTCCCCATTGCATGCAGAGCCTCCATGAGGTGATGAAATTTATGTTGAACCTGGTCTCTGGTGAGCCACTTGCCTTGGTGAAGGATTTGGCCTGCTTTGACAACTCGATGTAACTGGATCCTTTGTTGGCGAGTGTTCTTGATATGTGTGTTTATGATCCTATCAGTTGTGGTATATTCAATGCAACTTGGGATGAGCTCAGTTGGTGTCAGTTGCTCACCAATGCCTGATGTATTCATGATCCAAATTTATACAGGAACGCAATAAAGTATAGAAATAACCATAAATACCGAGTTGGAGCGGAAATAATACTTCATTTCATTACTATAAAATAGTGAAATATGCTAACAACAGAAATGGAAATAAACTAGCTAGGGCGATGGCAGCTTATCTCTAAGAATAAATGTGGTGGCTACATGCCTCTGAACTCCGTTACAATGAGGCTCAAAGGCCTATTTATTGTTGAGAAACAATGGAAAACCCTAAACATCCAAAAACCTAACCCTCGAAGATGAAACACCAAACTGTGGGCCCAGTTTGGGTAAATTGGTACATCAACTTCCCGGGGTCGTAACTTTGGCATACGATCTCCGTTTGACGCGCACAATATCTTGTTAAAAAGATCTATCCGAGAACTACAAGTTGGGAAGAGAAACATCAGTCCATGACCCATTTTGCTCATAGTTTTCCCAAAAAACGTCATTTAGGGCCTCAAAACGGCTCCAGAAGTTTAGGACCGGAAAAACTGGTAAAAATAGTAAATTGTGCTACAATTAAGGAAACTGAAAATGAGATAGTTGTGGGGGTCCAAATGGGATAGGTGGGTGGCCACCAACATCTACCTGGATCAGTCCTCCCCCCTTAGGAAGCAATGGTCCCCATTGCGTTGAGTTCCTCCATCTGCTGAACTTAGTCCCCGATGAGCTGTTTTGCAATCTCTGATGTGTCCAATAATGGTGGGAAGCATGGTAAATGGCGGTCTACATTGAAAACTCGGTGCAAGCGAAGGAATGGGGGAAGGTTGTGCTCCAAAGCATTGTTCCCCACAGCCTTGGTTCTGGTGTAACGACCATGTCACTTATTGTACTTGTCATTTTTCATAATGGAGTGGTGATTTATCGACTCGTTGGGTAGAGGTACTCTAGGAGTCAGATCGAATGAATGCTTGACCTGACAGTGCAACAGTACCCGTGTGTGTGGGGAGAAGATGTTCCTAAGTTCTTTCATGACAGTATCCATTTGTTGTTGTTGCTGCGTGAAGGAACCCTTCGTGGGGGTCATGGATGTGGCGACGATCTCCCCCTTACTTTGGGAGCGAACCAGACAGAAAATGAATTTCCTAGTCTGGGAGATGAGCTTGATGCATTTCTTAGTAGTGATCAAAGAGGTGACGGTAGGTGGGGATACCTCCAATATCCTGTATAATGAATTACCCAAAGAAATAATAACAACACGAGGCCTTGACTCATACACAGCATGTCACCTCCATAAGTATGGTTGGCCTAATAGTACATCACAAACATCAAGAGGTGCAACATCAGACAATACCTCATCTGTGAAGGGCTTGATGTTGTAGGAAAAGTGGCAATGCTGGCAGACTCGGAGATCTCGTCCTTGGTGAAGCCACCGAATATTTTACGGTTGCGGGTGTGCTGTAGTCAGTAGGCCCAACCGCTTCACGACCTCCACTGAAATGAGGTTCTTTTGGCTCCCACTGCCAATAATGAATCGCAGCGGTGAACCCTTCACCCACATCTATGAGTGGAAAAGGCGCTCCCCCTCCTCTGGATCTTCAGGCTCTTTCTTCTGGATCTTGGCGGTGGCAACAGTGGCACTGGGCTCCGTGTTAATGATCTACTTTCCTTTGCCATTCTCCTTGTCAGGTTCTGACTCAGGGTCGGAACATGCATCTGATTCTGAAGCCTTCAACTCAGCCACCAGCGACTGCTTGGTCCGACACTCACTTGTGTTGTGAGTGGGGCTCTTGTGGAACTCACACCACTTTCATGTGTCCTTCTTCGACTTCGTGGTGTTGTTATTTTCTTGCGGCTTCAACAGGTTGTCTTGGGTCACCCCGCCTTAGCTTTGTCCTTTGGTCTTCGGATTCGCAGATCCAAAGTGTCGCTTCTTCTATTTAAACTTCTACTCAATCTTCATCACGTATCATTACGTCGTGCCGAGCGAGGATATGTTCAGGAAATCCATCTCATCTTGGATGTATCTGTGTAGGCAGCCACGGTATTTGAGTACCAAATCATCTCAGAATCCTTGATACCCAACTATGTGCGAAGGGTATGAAAAATGTGTGTGAACTCTGGCACATCTTGGTCCCTTCCCTACCGCAGCGTGGTTCACTTTATGTATTTGTCATCATAGATTTTGATAGGGTAGTACTGCTCCTTGATGGCATCCCAGAATCAATTCCAAGTGGGTGCGACTGAAAATAGTGAGCTCGTGCTTTCGTCCCTCTGCTCGCAGTAGGTTTCCTACCAGTCCTTGACGGGGGGGTTGCTTTGAGAAGAGAGAAAATAATTTTTTCCCGACTGGAAAAATCATGAACAAAAAAATACCCTTCTAGCAGATTTAACCATTTATCTACGGCATTTTCATCTATCTAACCCTCGAATATGGGGATTTCAAAATTAACTTGTACCTTAAAGGGTGTGGTGTTTCTAGTGTAGTTGTTGTAAGCCGATGCATCTCCTCTGGGTAGCCACTGAAGGATCTGGGCAAAGTTTTCCATCATTGAATTCCTTTGTCGCTTGAGGGCTTCTTCGAGCAAGATTTTGATAGGATCTTCTGCCCCCTCATCTCTCTTTTCATCTGTCATGGGAGGCTATCAGGATTTGTGAGGCTAGTCTTGCAAAGGTTCGACCAGTTCAAGCCCTAACTCCTTATATCTCGACCTCGTTAGGGACATGAAAAGAAAAACAGAGAAAGAGCAGACCGCTCTGATACCACTGATCCGGATTTATACAGGAACGCAATAAAGTACAGAAATAACCATAAATACCGAGATGCAATGGAAATAATACTTCATTTCATTACTGTAAAATACTGAAATATGCTTACAAACAGAAATGGAAATAAACTAGCTAGGGTGATGGTAGCTTATCTCTGATAAGAGATGTGGCAGCTACATGCCTCTGAACTCTGTTACAATGAGGCCCAAAGGCCTATTTATTGTTGAGAAACAATGGAGAACCCTAAACATCCAAAAACCTAACCCTAGAAGATGAAACGCCAAACTATGGGCCCCATTTTGGTAAATTGGTACATTAACTTCTCAGGGTTGTAACTTTGGCATACGATCTCTGTTTGACGTGCACAATATCTCATTAGAAATATCTATCTGAGAACTACAAATTTGGGAAGAGAAACATCATTCTATGCACCCATGTTGCTCCAAGTTTTCAAAAAAAACATCGTTTAGGGCCTCAAAACAGCTCCGGAAGTTTAAGACCCGAAAAACTACTAAAAATAGTAAATTGTGCTACAATTAAGGAAACTGAAAAACTGAAAGAGATAGTTGTGAGGGTCCAAATGGGATAGGTGGGTGGCCACCAGCATCCACCTGGATCAGTTCAGCAATGGGTGAAATTATGGTTGCACCCAGTCCACATTGAATATTGGGTGCAGGCCAAGGAATGGTGGAATGTTGAGCTCGAAAGCATTTTCCTCTACAACCTTAGTGATGGTGTAAGGCCCATATCAAAGCGGGTGAATCTTGTGGTGGGGCCCAACAAAGTGTTCCTTTTCCAAATGTAACCAAACTTTGTTGCCCACCTGGAACTTGTGTGGTACTCGATGTTGATCATGACGTTGTTTATACTTAGCATTTTCTCTATCCAATATGTCATGGACCTACTGGAAGATGTGTTGAATGTGCTAAATGAAGTTGTTAGCCCGGTCAGCTTCGGATTGCACATGAACCAAATCTACCTAAGTAGCTGTAAATGGTATGGAAACATCAATGGGACATAGTGGTTGGAATCCCAATCCCACCTGAAAGGGGTTGTTGCCAGTTAAGTTGTGGAGATCTTTGTTGTAGTTATGTTGGACATAGGGAAGGTTCTCATCCCATGCAAGTGGGTGCTTCGAGTTATACATGCATAGGATGTGCACGATCATTCTATTGATTACCTTTGTTTGGCCATCAGTTTGGGGGTGTAAGGTCGTGGACTTAGTGAGCTTGGTATCCAATAATGACCAAAGGCTTGACTAGAATGCACTTAGGAACCGACTATCTCGACCTAAGATAATGGAAAGTGAGATCCCAAAGTGTACCCATACTCATTCAAATAAGAGTTTGGAAGTGGCTTCTGTTGTGATACTCTTTTTACAGGCCGCAAGAATGGCCATCCTAGATAATATGTCGATGACCATGAAAAAACAGTTATTTCCATGCTTAGTAGAAGGAAGGCCTGACATGAAATCCATGGAGATGGATTTCCAAGGTCAATTGGGAGTAGGAAGGGGAGTATATATGCCTTTCTTCTTGATTGTCGGTTTGGATATTGTGCATGTAGTGTAGAATTTGATATACTTCCCAACATCTTGTCGAAGGTTCGACCAACAAAAATACTTCTGCAACACTGCCACTGTCTTCTCTACCCCAAAATGTCCAACGACCCAATTGTAGTTCGCTTCGCAAATCATGTTGGCATGCTCGCTTTAAGGAACACGAAGGTGTCCCAGTTGGCATAACAGTGTGTATTATAGGTGAAATTTTGGAACTTTCTTACCTTTCAAGAGCATTTGGTATGTGGTGCAAAATTTTGGATCATTCTTGTGAAGATGTGGCCATTCTGAAGTCTCGTGTCCACAAGGGTCGAGCACAATGGTAAGCATTATGATCGGCGATCATCTAAGGCAGTCTGCAACATTATTTTTGCTACCCTTCTTATACTTGATGTTCAAGTGGAACTATTGCAGGTATGTGGACCATTCCTGATGGCGATCGTTCTGCAACTTTCCTTGTGTCTGTATGAACTGCAAGGGTCAATGGTCTATGTGGATGATCGTTTCCTTCTCCATAATGTAATGCTTCTATTATCGGCAAGTCTACGCAATGGAATACATCTCTTTTCCATAGGTGGGATACTTTCAGAATGTGTCTGAAAGTGTCTCACTGTGATATGCCATTGGATTCCCCTGATGAGTAAGAACTACCCCGATAGCATAGTCGAAGGCATCTGTCTCAATCTCAAATGGTTGTTGCAGGTATGGTAATGTGAGCACTAGTGCAGAGAAAAGGTAATGCTTCAACTTGGAAAAAGAATTTTGTTGGGTTTTGGACCAAAAGAATTTTACTTTCACTTCGCCCTTGGTGACTTGACTCAAAGGCCAAGTGATATGAGAGAAAACCAACGTGAACCTGTAGTAGAAATTGGAAAGACCTAAAAAGTTGCGTAGCTTTGTTAAAGTGATTTGGGCTGGCCAATCTTGAATAAATTGTATCTTAGCTGGGTCCACAAGCACACCCTCCTCATTAATGTTGTACCCAATATATTGAACATGGGTCATACCAAAAGTGGATTTCTCCAAATTAGCACACAACTTGTGTCGTCGCAGGGTTTGGAGGACCTGCCGAATATGGTGTAGGTGCTCTTCTAAACTCTGGTTGAAGATCAAGATGTTGTCCAAATGCACTACCACAAATGAGTTAGTGAAGGGCCACAAAATGTCGTCTATCAGCCTCATGAATGTTGCAGGGGAATTCGTCAACTCAAAAGGCATGGCCAACCATTCAAAAAGGCCCTCCTTGGATTTTAAGGAGTTCTTCCATGCATCAAACGGTTTGATTAGCACCTGGTGATAACCTTACTTCAAATCAATCTTGCTGAAATATTTAGCCCCTTTAAGCTGTTACAAAAGGTAATTAATTTGTGGGATTGGATACCTATTCTGGTCAGTGATCTTATTCAGCACTCGATAGTCAATACAGAGTCTCCAGGTGTCGTATTTATTTTGTACCAACATGATTGGGCTCCCACAGGGTGATGAACTTGGATTGATGTGCCCTTTCTACAACAGCTCCTGAATTTGCCTCTTAATTTCATTGTTTTCTAGAACATATTGTTGGTAGATTGGTATGTTGGTCAGTGGCACGACTGGGGTCAAATCGATGGAGAGCTTGACCTGACAGTGCAGGGGCACCCCTGTGGGTGAGGTGAAGATGTCCCTGTACTCCTCCATGACCTTGTCCATTTGTTGTTGTCGTGTGGAGGAGCCATGTCTGTAGGTTGTGGATGTGGCCACAATATTCTTCTTGCCCTGAGGGTGAATCATAAGGAAGACAAATTTCCTGGTCTGGGAAATGATCTTACTGCATTGCTTCAAAGAGATCAAAGAAATGGAGGTAGGCGGTGCTACCTCTGGTATCCTGTATAACTTAATACCCAAAGAAATAATAACAGTGTGAAACCTAGACCCATACATAGCATGACACTTCCACAAGTATGGTTGGCCTAATAATACATCACAAACTTCAAGAGGAGAAACATCACACATTACCTCATCTGTGAAGGGCTTGATGCTATACGAAAGGCAACATTGTTGGCTAACGCAGAGATCTTGTCCTTGGTGAAGCCACCCGATGGTGTATGGTTGTAGGTGTGGTGTTGTCGATAGGCCCAACTGCTTATTTACCTCTGCTGAAATAAGGTTATTTTTTCTTCTATTGTCGACAATGAACTATAGTGGGGAACCCTTCACCCACATTTTTTAGTGGAAGAGACGTCCCCTTCCTCTGAATCTTTGAGCTCAATCTTCTGGATCTTGGTGGTGGCAATGGTGGCACTAGGCTCTGCATCAATAATCTTATTCCCTTTGTCATTCCCCTTGTCGAGTTCTAACTCAAAGTTGGAACATGCATCTGATTCTGAAGCCTTCAGCTTGGCCACCAGTGACTACATGGACCAACATTCACATGTGTTGGGAGTGTGTTTCTTATGGAACTCACACCATTTTCTTGTGTCTTTCTTTGTCTTCATGGTGTTGTTATTTACTTGTGGCTTCAAAGGGTTGTCTCAGGTCACCCCGCCTTGGATTTGTCCTTTGTTATGCATTTTGGTGTTGACTTTCCCTTTCTTCACATTCAAAGACCCAAAGTCCCACTTCTTATGTTTAAGTTTCTACTCGATCTTGACAGTGTATCTATAGGTAGCACCAAGTGAGGACATGTCCCAGAATTCCATCTCATCATAGATGTAATTGTGTAGAAAATCGCGGTACTTTAGTACTAGATGCCACTCAAAATCCTTGATACCCAACTTCGTACGAAGGGTATGAAAATTATTTGTGAACTCTAACATGTCTTGGTCCCTTCCCTGTCGCAGCATGGTCCACTTTATGTATTTATCTTCATAGCTACGTACAGTGTAATACTGCTCCTTGATGGCATCTCTAAAAGAATTCCAAGTGGGTGCAGCTGAAAATAGTGAGGGCTCCCCCTTGTCCTTCTTCTCACAATAGGTTTCCCACTAGTCCTTGATGTGGGGGGGGATATTTGAGGAGTGGAAAAGTAACCTTTTCCTGATTGGAAAAATCATGAACCGAAAAGTATCCTTCCAACAGATTTAACCATTTATCTATGGCATTTGCATCTATCTATTCTTCAAATATGGGGATGTTAAAGTTGACTTGTACATTAAAGGGAGTGGCACATCTAGAGTGGTTGTTGGATGAAGATGTATCCCCTATAGGTAGCCGCTAAAGGATCTCAGCAAAGTTATCCATCATCGAGTTCCTTTTTAGCTTGAGGGCTTCCTCGAGCAATATTTTGAAAGGATCTCCTGCTCCCTTGCCTTTCATTTCATCTGCCATGGGAGGTCATCGAGATTTGTGAGGCTGGTCTTGCAAAGGTTCAACTAGTTCGAGCCCTAACTCCTTATACTGTGATCTCATTGGGGACATGCAAAGAAAAACAGAGAAAGAGTAGACCGATATAATACCATTGATCCAGACTTATACATGAATGCAACATAATACATATATAAACATAAACACAAAGATGTAGCAGAAATAAATCTTCATTTCATTAATATCAAAGAACTGAAATATGCTTACAAAAAGAATGGAAATAAACTAGCTCAAGCGATGGTAGCTTATCTCTGAGAAGAGATGTGGTGGCTACATGCCTCTAAACTGTATTGCAATGAGGCTCAAGGGCCTTTTATTATTGAACAACAAGGGGAAACTCTAAACAACAAAAAACCTAACCCTAGGAGATGGAATGCCAAGAGTTGGTTAGCCCCATTGGGGTTAGTTGGGCAGACAACTTCTCGGGGTCGTAACTTGGTCATATGATCTTTGTTGGTGCATATGATACCTTGTTAAAATATCTATCTAAGTACTATAGGATTTGCGACAGGCCCTTATCTATGGCTATGGGCTTGCTGCAGACCTCAAAAAAACATCAGCTCTCAAATTTCAGGACCCAAAAAACTGCCAAAAATAGTAAATTATGCTACAATCAAGGAAACTGATGAAACTACCTGGAAGTCTAGGTGGAATAGGCTGGTGGCCACCAATATCCACCTAGACTGATTATATGTGTAGATTTCCATACGCAAGAGTTGTTGGAAGCTTAATGTATGCAATGGTTTGCATAAGACCTAATATTGCACATGCAGTGGGAGTTGTAAACAGGTATATGGACAATCCGGGAAAAGAGCATTAGATTATCAGATATTTGAGAGGTAACACAAATCAAGCATTATGTTTTGGAGGTTCAAACATTGCTCTACAAGGATATGTTGATGCAGATATGGCAGGTGACAAATATAACAGGAGGAGCACCACAAGGTGTGTATTTACTATAGGTGGAACAACTGCTAATGGGGTTTCAAAATTGCAAAACATTATTGAACTTTCAACAATGGAAGCAGAGTATGTTGTTGCTATAGAGGCTAGTAAAGAAATGATTTGGTTACAAAGGTTTATGGATGATTTGGGTAACAAACATGAGATAAGAAGGTTTATAATAATAGTCAGAGTGTCATTCATCTTGCAAAGAATTCATCATTTCATTCTAATACTAAACATATACAACTTAGGTATCATTTCATATAGTTAGTTTTGGATGACGCACAGTTGAAGTTGGAAAAGATACACACTAGACAGAATCTTGCAGATATGTTGACAAAGGTTATAGCCAGGGAGAAATTGAGATGCTGCTAAGTTTCAATTGGCCTTCAAGAATGATTATGAATATGAGAAATATCCAGGTCCAAAGTGGAAGCATTGTCTAGCAATTGAAGCAATGATGGAGTTGATATAATCAGTCTCCAAGTTGGAGATTGTTGGATGTGGAGACTAATTATCTTCCTGATTCAGAGGTCTTGTTTCAGCCATGTTTGGATCCCAATCCTTGATAGGGAGGTGTGGGGGGGCTTTCCCCTCCACTATTGTTGCTTGGGGGGCCTGAGGGGGCAATTTCATGTTTGGAGCTCCCCCGTGGCAGGAATTTGGGGGAAACACCCTTGAAGCTAAAAATAGATGAAAATTTTCCTTGTAAAATATCGTAATTTCAGTCAATCTTGGTCGCTCATTATGTGGATGATCTGATGGGAGAATTTATGTTTAATTTAGGGTTTTTTAGCTAGAAGACAACCCCTCGGTTTATATGAGGGAATTGTATTGCGGATGTGGATTACTATTCTGAGCGAGAAAGAGAGAGAAGATTGTGTGAGAGCGAAGAGAAAATTATGACAAATCTTCTATAGGTTGTATCTCTTCATTTTGTTGGATAATATAAAAGGAAGGATTGGTTGTTTCTTCATTGATGTAGCCCAAATTGGGTGAACCACCTATATATGTGTCTCTCTTGTTCTATGCATTTTTGTATTTGTGTTTACGCAATATTTTGTGTATTGCATTGCCCCATTAATTAATTTCTATCAAATTAATAAATAATTCCAATCAAACACATATTGCAATGATGTTGATGATTGAGCTAGTAATTTTTTCTTCGGCAAGCTAAGATAAACATTAGATAAAAGCTATGAATGAGGAACTTGATTATATTGAGAAAAATAAAACTTTGGAATTAGATTCAAGACTATTAGATAAAAATGTCATTGGCACAAAATGGGTCTTTATGAACAAATTGAATGAGAATGGACGAGTTGTAAGAAATAAGGCCAGATTAGTATGCAAAGGTTATGCTTTGGTTGAAGGAATAGATTTTGAAGAAATTTGTTCTCTTGTGGAAAGATTAGAGGCAATTAGAATGATTTTAGCTTTTGTCACAAAATTTCAAATTATATCATATGGTTGTAAAATCAACATTCTTGAATGGAGAGCTTGAAGAAGAAATTTATATTGAATAGCCTGAAGGTTTTTAGTTAGACAACCTGGAGGAAGTGTGTAGGTTGAAAAAGGTATTGTACAAACTTAAGAAAACACCCAAGGCATGGAATTCCATATTAGACAAACAACAAGGTTTCAAAAGAGGGACACTTGACAATAACTTGTATATCAAATTTGAAAATGATAGTCTTTTAATTATTGTTTTTTATGTTGATGACATCATTTTTGGTAGTGATGCAGATTTACTTAGCCAAAAAATTGCAGTTGCTATGTAAGCTTAATTTGAGATGTACATGCTTGGAGAACTCTAATTTTTACTTGGATTATAGATTAATCAATCAACAAACGATATATTCGTTTATCAAGGGAAATACCTGAAAGAAGTGTTGAAGAAATTTGGGATGGAACAATGTTGCATTGTCAATGCTCCTATGGTTGTTGGATGCAAACTAAGAAAATATAATGAATCACCAGAGGTAAATCAAACAATGTATAGATCAATAATTTGTAGTATTTTGTACCTAACAGCGTTAAGGTCGAACATTATGGAAGTCATTGGTGATTTGTAAGGTATCAATCAACTCCCAAACAAAGTCATCTTTTAGTTACCAAGGGGATTTTTAGCTATTTAAGTGTCTCAATGGACTATGGCCTATGGTATTCAAAGGGACAAAACTTTTTTTTCATTGTATACACAGATGTTGATTAGGTTGTAAGTGTATATGATAGGGAAAGCACAAGTGGTAGTGCATTCTTCCTAGGGAAGTATTTGGTGGCTTGGCTAAGAAAAAAGCAAACTTCTATATCACATTATATTGTTGAAGTTGAGTACATCGTAGTTGCAGCAAGTTGTATGCATATTTTGTGGATGATGAAAACATTACAAGACATGAAGATCACTTATGATGAACCCATTCCCATTATGTGTGACAACACAATTGCTATCAGTATATCCAAGAATATAGGTATGCACTCAAAGATGAAGCATATTCCCATAAAGTGTCATTTTCTTAGAGAACATGTGGTTGATAGAATTGTGAAGTTAGAGTACATATCCACAAAATAACATGTAGTTGACATCTTCACCAAGCCTTTTCTCCTAGATCCCTTTGAATATTTAAGGTAAATGTTGGGAGTGATATCCCACGCATATTTTCACTAGCTTTCTTCACAAGTAAAGAGGGCACTTGTCCCAATATGTTAAGGATAGTTGTATGTCATGATGTTAGATACAAGAAAAGATACTAAGCTCAGGGGGAAGATTTAAGATCAACAAGAATAGTGTAAGTTTATGGGCAGTACAACACACTATGAAATGGAAGGTTTGCATGTTTTCCTAAGTTTTATATGTCCTTATTCCTTTGGTATCACTTGATTCATGCATGAAGCAATTTGTTAATCAACAAATTAAAATCAACGGCCTATTATATCTGGGGTTATCACTTAATCCCTTTAGTGTAACAACCCCTGGTTGATTTTCCATGTAAAAAATATAAAAAACCAAGGTCATGGGACATTTATTCCAAGTTGAATGGTGGGTAAAAATTAAAGTGGGCATCACTTGTGGTTTATTAATGGCTATGGAAATTGGAAAAGACATTGGCAAAGGCAAAGATGCAATAAATGGCATTTAATTTTGAGGAATAGAATAAAACAGGAGAAAAGGAAGATGAAGAAACATAAATATGCATGCAAGGGAAATTAGAGAGAAAATTAAGGAAAATGAAGAAAAAGGGAAAAAGGAGAGCAAGAAACTAGACATCAATGATAAAAAGGCATCACAGAAACAATTCACAACTATTGTCAATTCAACTTTTGGCTCTCTCCTTCCATTCTTTCACACTCTTGCACACTTAGAGCATTCTAGGAGCATCTTAGCATTCGCTTGGACTTGGAGAGAAGAAAACAAAGGACAAGCAAAGGAATTGTGAGTAGCGAAGAGAAACTTGGATCAACAAATATGATTGGAGTTCATTGCAAGTAACAAGCTGCATGTGTGATTTACCCTTTGGGATCTGGATGCATCGTACATGCATTTGGTTCTTTGGTTATTTTGTTGTCATTGACATGAGATTTTCTTGTATTGATAATGGTTTCAGCTTTGCCTTGTTATTTCCTAGATAACCATGACGTAGTGGGTTCTCTCATTTATTAAGATTTGGATGGTCATTAGACTTGGATCCTAGTTGAGGTGGTCCTGTGAAAATTCCCAAGGGTAAAGAGTGGAGATGGGATTTCTCTTGGAACGTTTAATGAATGGGTGGAGAAAGGAAAATTCCACTGGAGCTAGTGAAGGAAGTTGCAGGCATCCAAGCTTGTTTTGATGTTAGTGATTTCTGTATCGATTTAGGTGAAATCAGTTTGGTTGAGGGTTGAGGGTTTAGGTGGTTTGGCCTCTAGAATACCTTGTTGGTTTTATTTTGGTTTAACCCATATGATCCCACATGCATGCTTGGAATATGGCATGGGGATGATTGGTTGAAAGAGATATTTGGTTCAGCCCAATATATGGTCAAGTGGTACGTGGGAGTCCATGACTTGGTTGGATTTTGCATATGTTAATAAAATTTATTTCCTTATTGTGATTGATGAGAACTTGTATTAGTTATTATGTTGATCTTATGGCTGGTTTGTCATGGATTATATGTTGGTTGTATGCATGGTTATATGATATTCTCTTGTTATGGATCTTGTTCATGATTTTATAAGTGATTGAATGGTTGATGAATGCATAGGCTAACAAGTGTGGTTTCATATAACTTGAGAGGGCGTTGGACCTTCTTGATAATTCTCTGATGAAGTTCAGAAGTTCATGATCAGATATGCATTCATGACCTGTAGCTTCTATGTTTACTATTTGTTTGAAGAAATGTGTATCATGTATTAGGCATATCTTGGTTAAGATATTTCTTGAGTATTGGTTGTTTAGAATTGTTATCACCTGAGACTTGAGTCTAGAAAGTTTTGGGCAATTCTAGGCAGTGACCTGTAGGCCAGCCTTGAAAAAGTCACATAGATCTCGCCACCGCATGCACATAAAATGAAAGATTTCGGTAATTACCACATGCAAAAAGGCTTATGGCATGGTTGGATCCTTCCAATTGCATGCACAATGTATCAAGGGTGTGGTTGGGAGGTAAATCTTGTGAAAAAAAAGTTTCACCTCAGGGATTGATCACCAGGGGTGGTTTTCAGACTCCTGAGTTATTTGGTGCCCCTAATGGGTGGCAGTAAGAGCTTTGGTTAGTAGGCCTATTAGGGTCCATCCCTAACCCCTTTATTTATGTAACAAACCCAATAGGGCCGAGTCATAGTCATAGTTAATTAAGGAGTCAATAAATCCCATATTAATAATTGTAAGTGGTTGACCCGCATTTAAGAAAGGGACCACAGTTAGTTGCAATGGGCCATAATTAATAAATAAAGTGGTTAACCCTTGTTATGCAAAAGACCACTAGTCATTAGGTTGTTGAAGGTCATTTAGCTATAAATAGTCGTAGTTAGAAGGGAAAGATCGTCGAGTCTTATTTTGCAATCGAACTTTGCTCTGCTAGAGGTTGCCCCCTCGAAGAGGCAAGTGAACATTGCTTTCATCTCTGAATAATAAAATACTTGTTGTTTTTCTCATTTTATTCTGTGTTCTGGGTTGTATTTCTTCGCATATTTGGTATTCTGGAATTTCTCGCAGGTTAAGAGCATAACAAGTGGTATCATAGCACTTTTCAGGGCCGGTGGTACCTCCATTTTTGGCAGTTTTTTTTTTAGTCTAGAGATGTGTTTCGGCGTCTTTAAACCACAGGATTTGTCGTTGAGCGCATAAACCTTTGGATTTGGGGAGGTATGCACGCAGGAAATACAAGAGGTGTTCACGCTTGTTGGACTCCCTTGTAACCCCTGTGGGTACCCCTTCGAGTAGTAGCGCATTAGACAGAACCGTGCATGGACTGCCTTCCACGTACCCTTTGGGTATATCAGAAGCCCCCTAGGCTCACCTAAAACCTCGCCTTAGATAAGCCATCGACCGTCTTGCTGCTACAGTACACTGAGAACAACACTCGGGGAGATTACTCATGCATACGATAGGGTAGTCGGGTAGTACGGCTAAGGATACGGTTGGTCCTACTTAGTTAGCACCCTAAAAGATTGGGCCGAGTACTATTGTTGGTCCCTTATGTATATTGCAATCTGTAGCACCTGACACTCCTTTGTGACCATAGTTCCCTCGACTCTCCGAAGATCGCCCATTATCCTATTTCCAAGATCAGATCCACCAATTCTACAGTTGCAGTGTGATTCAGATCTAGTTGTTGGGGTTTTGTCGCTACCGCTACAATCAGATCCACCTGTTGGGGTTCTGTCATCACCGCGCTAATAAAATCCACCAGTTGGCATTCTGCCACCGCATTAAAACTCACATTCAGCCGTTGGGGTTTCGCAGGCAGATCTGACCCTCTGCGCAGTAAGGCTTGTGGCTGCTATAGTCTGGGCCCGATTTTCACAGGACATTGGGTAGGATCAAGTTTCTTGGAAATTGGCCACTGCAATATTGATCAGCGAGGAGTAAAACTCCATTCAGAGTAAAAAAAATAAAATAAAATAAAAATGAGGCCTTCCTGGGACATTGACAGGAGACTTAACCCATAAGATTCAGGATGACCAGCTTATCGCAGTGGTACCATTCACTTTTCATCTTCAATTTTCTAGCAGTCCCAATTTTTTTCAAAGTGACATCAAGTGATCAAGATCAGTGTACGGTAGAAACCAGAGCTCAAGTCATAGCCAACAAGAAGATTGAGCGCCTTGAAAATAAGTTGGATTCTTTCCAGGAAGAAATACAGACAATTACACAATTCATTTCACAATTCAATAAGAGCACGTCGGGGTTGCATCCGAGGCACATGGTATTAATGAACACCTTGAAGGAGAATCTAGCCATCATATAGACTTCCATGGAAATCACCAACATTCCCACCCTCAGCCACCTAAGTTGGAAATGTATAAATTTGATGGCTCTAATCCAATAGTATGGATAGCACAAATGGAACAATATTTCATTCTGGATGATCCAACTAAACTACGTGTGGGAGCCCTTTACTTGGACCAAGAGAAATGGTAATGGTGGCAGTGGCATCAGAAATGCTGTCCTGGGAACATAACTTGGCAAGTGTTCTCAAAATCCCTTTGTGACCACTTTGACAGAGAATCTAATTTTTGGGTCATCTTACTAAGCTCCGATAGACGGGCACAATAAAAGACTACATTGCAGCCTTTGCGACATTGGCCATCCGAATAGAAGGTCTAGGAGATGAATTCTACTTGGAATGTTTTATAAGCGGTCTCAAAGAAGCCATCCAAGAACATGTTTGGATGCACCACCCACCTACATGGATAGACACCTGCACAAAGGCTGTCGAAGTGGAAGGTGCTTTAGCTACCCAATCTACTCATCCAAATTTCATAGCCAAGGGACACCCCACCCAGGCTCAAGGCCCTACCCAAACACTTAAGGTTCAAAAGGTGTCCCCAGTAGAAATAGTTGAAAGAAGAAAACAAGGATTGTGCTACTACTGTGATTACAAATACACCTCGGGGCATAAATGCAAGGAACCAAAATTCTTTCAAATTGATGTTAATGATCACAACTCATCAGAGGAAGCCCTACCCCTTGGGGGACCAGAGGACGAAGTTGAGGAAACCCAGCAGGACAATGAGCTCACAGCTATGCCAGAGGAACTAGTTATATAGCTACATGCTTTGGCGGGAATTTTTGTGCCCCAAAATCTTAAAATCGGAGGCTTTATTAAACATCACCCTGTAGTAGTATTGATTGATATTGGTAGCACTCATAACTTTATCCATCAACGAGTCGCAAAAGTTGTTCATTGTTTTGTAAGAGCAGTCTCCAATTTCCAGGTCCTTATTGCTGATGGGGGGACAATGAAATGTGAAGGCCGCTGCGAAAATATTAAACTTCATATGGGATACTACCACCTAAAGACCCACATGTTTGCGATTAACATGGGTGGTTGTGACATTTTCTTGGGTGCTAAATGGCTTCGCACACTAGGCCCAATCAGAATGGATTTCTAGGAGTTATATATGACCTTTAAGCAGAATGACCACATGCATACACTCTGTGGACTCTAGGCAGGTGCTCCTTCTATCATCAGCTTGCATCAAATGGAAAAGTTGTTGAAAAAGGGCCATCATGGAGTTATCGCCCAGTTTAATGCCATCCAGGCCATAGAACCCACTACTCTTCATATTCATCCTGAGATGCAACAGGTCTTAAACTGCCACCAGTAGGTATTTGACAAACCTAAAGAGATTCCACCCTCTAGAGGGGAACATGATCATAGCATCACTTTGGTCCCAGGGGCACAACCGTCGAATGTGTACCCATATTGATATCCTTTCACCCAAAATAATGAAATTGAAAAAATCATCAAGGAACTCCTTGAAGCCGGTGTTATTCATCCTAGCATCTTTCCTTATTCATCACCAGTGATCATGGTTCTCAAGAAAGATGGGGAATGGCACATGTGTCCAGACTTTCGAGCCCTCAACAAGTTCACTGTCAAAGACAAATTCCATATCCCAGTTGTTGATGATCTGCTTGATGAACTACATGGTGCTCAATTATTTACTAAACTAAATCTTCGCTCTGGCTATCACCAAATACGCATGAAATAAGTAGACATTCCCAAGACTGCTTTCCGCACTCATGAAGGCCATTATGAATTCTTGGTCATGCCATTTGGTATTTGTAATTCCCCATCCACTTTTCAAAGCCTCATGAACCACCTGCTGAAACCATATCTCCGAAAAATTTTCCTTGTTTTCTTTGATGACATTCTCATTTACAGCCTAACCTGGCAAAAACATCTTCAGCATGTAGACCTGATCTTGCAACTGCTCCAGAATCACAAATTATTTCTCAAATTGTCGAAGTGCTCTTTTGGCAGGGAAGAAGTCGAGTATTTAGGACACATTGTGGGTCGTGAAGGTGTCAAGGTTGATCCCAAAAAGATACAGGCAATGCAAGATTGGCCCCAACCAAAAACCTTGAAGAGTTTGAGGGGATTCTTGGGTCTCACCCACTACTATCGCAAGTTTGTTCTCAATTATGGTAGCATTGCTAGACCCCTCACTAACCTTCTCAAGAAAAATTCATTCCTCTGGACTGATGCAGCACAACAGGCGTTTATGGATCTCAAATAGGCCATGTGTTCCACTCCAGTATTGGCACTACCTGACTTCACCAAATCTTTTGTGATTGAATGTGATGCTTCAGGTACTTGTATTGGTGTTGTCTTAATGCAGGAAGGTCGACCTTTGGCTTTCACCAACCAACAACTAAGTGGGAAACATCTGGGACAATCTATCTATGAGAAAGAGATGATGGCCATATTACATGAAGTAGATAGCTCGCGACCATATTTATTGGGGTGGCATTTTCAAATCCGCACAAACCATCAAAGCCTCAAATATTTTTTGGAGCAACATATATCCTCGCCACAGAAAAATAAGTGGCTGGTCAAAATTTTGGGATATGATTATGAGATAATTTACAATAAAGGGCATGACAATGTAGTAGTGGATGCTTTATCACGCCAATTTGAGGATGAAAGCACCCTACTATCAATCTCTCTTCCCATTCCAGATTGGATTGAAGAAGCCCGCAAGGAATGGTTTTCACACCCCTCTCTCCCAACTCATTAATAACTTGAGAGCAGATCCTAATTCCTTAGTTGGCTAATCTTGAAAGGATGATATTCTTTGTTACAAGGATCGAGTAGTTACATCATGACATCCACCCTCAAAAAATGCATTTTGGCAGAGTTGCACTCATCTCCCACTACAGGCCATGTAGTCTTTCAGAAGACTTATGATCGCACTCGTCGTTCTTTCTTTTGGACGGGCATGAAAACAGAAATTCTTACTTTTGTAGTTGAATGTGATCTGTGTCAATGCCACAAAGGAGAAACAGTCAAGTTACCAGGAACCTTACAACCATTGCCAATCCCTGCCTCCGTCTAGATGGATGTTTCTATGGATTTCATTACGGTTCTTCCAAAGTCATGCAACAAATCAGTCATCATGGTGGTTGTGGACAGACTTTCTAAATATGCTCATTTTTGTGCTCTACCTGATCCATTTACCCCCAATTTGGTGGCCCAAGCTTTCATGGACCAAATCTTCAAACTGCATGGCATGCCCACTTCCATTGTGTTTGATCATGACCCGACTTTCACCAATAACTTTTGGCAAGAACTTTTCAAGCTACAAGGAACCCAACTCCAACTAAGTACTTCCTATCATCCCCAAACTGATGGTCAAACTGAAGCATTCGACAAATGTTCAGAGGCATACCTAAGGTGCTTCACTTCAGAAAAGCAGCATCAATGGGTATAGTGGCTAGCTTTAGCTGAATGGTGGTATAATACTAACTATCATGAAGCCAACAAGATGACTCCATATGAATCAGTGTATGGCTAACTCCCACCTTCACCTATTTCTTATATCCCTGGATGCTCTAAGGTGCAAGCAGTTGATCAACTCCTACATAACCGTGCAGCCAAGCTAGCTCGTCTCAAAGATAATCTCCATCAAGATCAAAATTAAATGAAGCAACAGGTAGACCAACATCATTCCGAGCGCACATTTCAAGAACGAGATCATGTATTCCTACAGCTGCAACCATATAAGCAAACATTGCTCAAAGAAAAGGGCTACCAGAAATTAGCTCCAAAATTATACGGACCTTATCAAATAATTCAGCGCATTGGAGCAGTAGCCTACAAGCTGGCCTTGCCACCAACTTCAAAAATCCATCCAGTCTTCCATGTATCATGCCTCAAGAAAGTGGTGGGAACAATTGCAGAATTCAAACCAGTCTACCTGATTTGGATGAAGAAGGTTCGCTCTAGCTCCAACCTGAACAGGTCCTCGATACTTGACAACGACATTTGCATGGTCACACGATCAAGAAAGTCCTCGTCAAGTGGAAATACACCTCTCCAGAAGATGCAACCTGGGAACCAACCACTGTTCTTTAGAAGTTTCTACAATTTCAACCTTAAGGACAAGGCTTCTTTCGATGGGGGAGGACATGTTAGGGTCCAACCCTAAACCCTTTATTTATGTAATAAACCCAATGTGGCCGAGTCATAGTCATAGTTAATTAAAGAGTCAATAAAGTCCGTATTAATAATTGTAAGTGGTTGACCCGCATTTAAGAAAGGGGCCACAATTAGTTGCAACATGCCATAATTAATAAATAAAGTGGTTAACCCTTGTTATGCAAAGGACCACTAATCATTAGGTTGTTGAAGGTCATTTAGCTATAAATAGTTGTAGTTAGAAGGGAAAGATCATCAAGTCTTATTTTCTAATCGAGCTCTGCTCTGCTGGAGGTTTCCCCCTCGAAGAGGCAAGTGAACATTGCTTTCATCTCTGAATAATAAAATACTTGTTGTTTTTCTCATTTTATTCTGTGTTCTAGGTTGTATTTCTTCGCATATTTGGTATTCTGGAATTTCTTGTAGGTCAAGAGCATAACAGGCCCTATTTCGATAACTGGAACTTGGAAGTTAGGTCCTGTCATAGTAACTCTCAGCTCATGTTTACCCTAGAGATCTTGTAAAAGCAGGTAAATTTTGGAGGAGCAGTTACAGAGTGGTAATAGAGCGAGGTTGTAGCATTTAACCTCGAGGTACATGTAAATGGTTATGGTTATCATGTGTGCAGTTATTGTTGTAGTTTGTATTATTCTTATGCATGCATCATGATATATCTATATATATATATATATATATATATATATATATATATATATATATATATATATCTTTAGACTGAGTTGCGCAGATGTGATAACCTCCCCTGAGATACACTGAGGTGTGATTTTGATTATGTATTCTATTTGGTTTCTCTAACATGGTATGTTTGTAGGAAATAGAAGATGAGAGATGAAGAGTAGGGTAGTGGAATACAATTCACATGACTCCCCTTATAAGCCTGATGTGAAATCAGTGGAATGGGAAATGTCAATTGAGCAACAAGGAGAAGAGTATTCTCCTAGTCTAGTAGATAAACTAAGGAATCTAAGGGCAAATATCAGAAGTTGCAAGGCAGATAATAACATGTTGATTAATGCACTAGAAAGACTTTCTAGAGCTCAAGAAAAGAAAATCGAAGTCAATGCAGTGATTCTTCAAAGCCTTACAGATTTGTAGAAGCAGGAACGGCTGGGGAACAATCATGGAGATAGATAGGAGGAGAAGACCAATGCGGCATATGGTAGCAATTCTAGGATATGGACATAGATGATACAGTTAGAGGTGGAAAATATTTGGATACACCTGACAAGCGGGCTAACACTCATGGATTTTATTCTAGCTCCAGTTCTGAGAGATATCATTGCCATTATCGCCAACATACTTATAGGAGGAGTGAGAGGGGGTACTTTTTGGATGAGTTCAAGAAAGCCAAGCCTCCTACTTTTGACGGGGAAGTGAAGAAATCAGAATATGTAGAAGCATGGCTGCTTGGGATGAAGAAGTTCTTCATATTGCATGATTATATAGAAAACATGAAAGCCAAGATAACTATCTTCGATCTCAAGGGAAAAGCATATATATGGTGGAAAGATGTTAAGCATGTTAGAGGAATCAGGGAAGAGGAGTTGAGTTGGCATGAGTTTAAAAAACTCTTCAAGAAGAAGTACTTGTTCGAGAGATATTATGACAGGAAGGTCAAGGAATTCTATGAGCCCAAGGTGGGTTCCATGACAGATGGAGAGTAAATGACCAAGTTTCTAGAGTAGTTGAGGTATGTCACCTACCTCAAGGATGAGAATACAAAGTCCAAAGATTCATCAGTGGATTGGCTTTAACATTTAAAGATCATGTTGAGTATGATGAGCCTTGGTCATTAGAAGAAGTCATCGGGAAGTTGAAGCGTTGTTATGATCAGTCTAAGCACACGCTTGAGTTCAAGTGTGACTGGAAACGTAATGAGAACACTAAAGGAAAATGGCCTGAGAAGCAATGAATATCTTAGGATGCAAGTGACAAGGAGAATGTGGGACTTCATAGGATGTTAAATGTAGTTGAGAGAGGACACAAGTCTCAACTTGAGGAGTAGAATAAAGGTGATGGCAAGAAACATTTGAGGTGTTGGACTTGTGATGGAGAACATCGCAGGAGAGATTTTCCATCACATCAAGGTGGCAAGCCTCATATTTACAATGCTTAGGAGGCACATGTAGTTGGAGATGTAGGTCAGAGTATTCCCTGGATCTATGTGGTAGTGGATAATAGGAAAGTAGGTCATCATGTATCTATTATCGAGATGGAAGGTAATCTTTGTGATCAACTTGTTTCTATTTTGGTTGATCGTGTATCTAATTATAACTATATTAGTCCTTATATGATGGATCAATGTCAGATGAGCAAAGAAGTGCATGCATAATCTTGGTTAGTGTAGTTGGCTATATGAACCAAGAGTTCATCACTAGGCGAGATCTTGTGCATTTCAGCTTAATGGTATGATCAGGTGCTCAAGTTTATGCTCAAAAATCCAAGTGTCAGAATCTTGTCAAACTCAGCTTCAGATTGAAGAGCTTGTCATTCTAAATCCAACGGTGTGAATGGCACTCAAATCCAAGCACGTATTGTTATAGACAATTTTGTGCCTTACAGCATTAGGCATGAATCGTCAATAATCCAAGGGATCCAAAGTCCCTAAACATGATGTTCCTACCCCTAGAGGAACAAGGTCAGCAAACCAACAGCTCTCAGATCAGTTCTCCACCTGAAAACACTCAAAAACAAGCAATCCTGAAATCAAAGCAGGTGCTCCACTAGGCTTCTGCGCTGAAACTCAACTCCTCCATGGTGTACCTGCGTTGCAAAGCAAGTGGAACAAAGGCCACCTGCGCTGAGAGAGATGGGACAAGTGGCACACTGAGTCATTGCTCTGGAATCTTCCAAAAATGACACTTGGATCAGGGATTTCGCCTTGTGATGAGTCAGAGGCTCTGTTTCTCCAAGTGGAAGCAAGGTTCTCCAAGTGGACTCAAGAACTGAAGATCAACTGAAGAGAGAGAGGACACAAGGCAGCTACACATCAGTTGCAAGCTGACTCATCCTTTCTCAATTCATCTATATATTGAGCTCTCTCCTATGAGCTCAGGAGGATGGAATTTTGTGCAAAGTAATGATATGTTGTTGGTTTCACTATAGAGCTATTGGGTGATTGCTTGAAGGAGGTGAAGAGGAGAAATTCTTTCTGCTGGGAGGTGTTGCTGGATTGGGGCCTTCAATGGTTGTAACTCTCTCAGAACTTTACTTCTTCATTAATAAAAGCTATTGAGGTTCTTCTATATGCACTTGTTTCAATGATGTGTTGTGATAATTGTATATTTGATTTATGCTAATCCTTGAATCAGTTATGATTGCATGCTTCTTGTAGTTTCCTTCTTTGTTATTTTGCAGGATCTCATTGTAGCTGGGCCAGCAAAAGAGCAAGGAGCTGGGAGCAAGCAAGCAAAGAGAAGAGTTTGGATTCGACATTAAGCGCAAGGCAACGGTTAGTGCATTTCCTCATTCTCTCTTGCTTTCGTAAAGAAGTAAACCTTAAGTAGTTTTCTTTACAGTTGTTGCTGAGGTACTATCACCCTTAGAGTGGGATAGGGTCATCCGAATCGGATACTTTTCCCTACAACAAACTGGCGACTCCACTGGGGATCGTATCTGTTTGATTGTTTGTAGTATTTTGCTATTCATTTCCTGAACAAAAGAGTACCAAATCGAAAAGCTTTTGACTATATCAAAAGCGAAGTAGAGGGCAGCTACTCTAGCTCATTTCTGAGCATGTTCATGATTTGAAGAGCTGATCTACAAGGATCCTTGCAAGCTCTTAATGATAGCTTTTCATCCTCCTTGTCATCCCTTTGTGTGTGCTTGACTGATTGCTTCTGATTTGAGCAAAAACTGTGAATTTTTGAGAAAATTGTGACCCGGAAACTGAGAAAACGCAACTTTCGTTTTCCAAAGCAGGTAGTACACAGGCTACCTACTTTGCAACGCAGGTCCCGAAGGGGCTACCTACGCTGAGAGCCAGACTGGCTAAGCAGCACCTGCGTTGGCCCAATTTTGCCTTGTGCAGTTGGGGTTTCCTCCCTTTTTCTTGCCTGTTTTCACTATAGTTTTTGCAGTAAGTTGTCTTTCTTGTACCTATTCTGAAACCAACCTTACTTGCCATCATTCCACCTCTGTTATATAACGAAATTGTACTTGTTCTTTTGTATTTCTTACATCATTTACGATTTCTCATAATGAAAGTGAACTAGTCTTGCTTTGGCCTCTTAGATCTGAACCTGTGTTAGGCATTTTGCTGGTCTAAAGAGTTAGCTTGTTTGTTGTCCATAGCTGATTAGTCTTTTTACTTTCGTCATTATGGTTTGATTTCATGTATTTCCAGTGATTAAACAAGTAAATCTTAAGGTGTCTTTTGATTTTGGACTAGCTTGTTTACTTTCGCTTGAAATCGAAATCAAAGTAATGATATGGTGTTGGTTTCACTATAGAACTATTGGGTGATTGCTTGAAGGAGGTGAAGAGGAGAAATTCTTTCTGCTGGGAGGTGTTGCTGGATTGGGGCCTTCAATGGTTGTAACCTTCTCAGAACTTTACTTCTTCCATTAATAAAAGCTATTGAGGTTCTTCTATATGCACTTGTTTCAATGATGTATTGTGATGATTGTATATTGGATTTATGCTAATCCTTGAATCAGTTATGAATGCATGCTTCTTGTAGTTTCCTTCTTTGTTATTTTGCAGGATCTCATTGTAGCTGGGCCAGCAAAAGAGCAAAGAGTTAGGAGCAAGCAGCAAAGAGAAGAGATTGGAGCAAATATTAAGCGCAAGGCAACGGTTAGTGCATTTCTTCATTCTCTCTTGCTTTCATAAAGAAGTAAACCTTAAGTAGTTTTGTTTACAGTTGTTGCTGAGGTACTATCACCCTTAGAGTGGGATAGGGTCATCCGAGTGGGATACTTTTCCCTACAACAAACTGGCGACTCCACTGGGGATCGTATCTGTTTGATTGTTTGTAGTATTTTGCTATTCATGTCCTGAACAAAAGAGTACCAAATCGAAAATCTTTTGACTATATCAAAAGCGAAGTAGAAGGCAGCTACTCTATCTCATTTCTGAGCATGTTCATGATTTTAAGAGCTGATCTACAAGGATCCTTGCAAGCTCTTAGTGATAGCTTTTCATCCTCCTTGTCATCCCTTTGTGTGTGCTTGACTGATTGCTTCTGATTTGAGCAAAAACTGTGAATTTTTGAGAAAATTGTGACCCGGAAACTGAGAAAACGCAACTTTCGTTTTCCAAAGCAGGTAGTACACAGGCTACCTGCTTTGCAACGCAGGTCCCGAAGGGGCTACCTACGCTGAGAGCCAGACTGGCTGAGCAGTACCTGCGTTGACCCAATTTTGCCTTGTGCAGTTGGGGTTTCCTCCCTTTTTCTTGCCTGTTTTCACTATAGTTTTTGCAGTAAGTTGTCTTTCTTGTACCTATTCTGAAACCAACCTTACTTGCCATCATTCCGCCTCTGTTATATAACGAAATTGTACTTGTTATTTTGTATTTCTTACATCATTTACGATTTCTCATAACGAAAGTGAACTAGTCTTGCTTTGGCCTCTTAGATCTGAACCTGTGTTAGGCATTTTGCTGGTCTAAAGAGTTAGCTTGTTTGCTGTCCATAGCTGATTAGTCTTTTTACTTTCGTCATTATGGTTTGATTTCATGTATTTCCAGTGATTAAACAAGTAAATCTTAAGGTGTCTTTTGATTTTGGACTAGCTTGTTTACTTTCGCTTGAAATCGAAATCAAAGTTATATAACAACTTTCTTTTTGTAATACATCAACATTAAGAAAGGGAAAAGAAAATACATGCATTGTGTATTTTGCATTTGACTGCTTGCATGACGATTTAGGAAATTTTGCATTAGTGTGTGCTCTATGATCTGTGTGAAAAGATTTGCCTTTCTTCTCCCTCAGTAGTTAAGATTTTCAAAGTTGAAAGATTGAAAAGTTTGCTTCTCATCTTAGACTGCATCAGGAATTTGTCATATACATCTCGTGGTGATCCTTAAAGGCAAACTGCTAAGCAAGATCAACATTAAAATAAATTCAATTTACATAACAACGCTTTGAAACATAACGCAAACACATAGAGGTCTAGGTAGAGACGTGTTCTGGCGTCGTTAAACGTAGTGACTGTCGATCTCTACGAAGGTGGGTGATTCCTCCTGAGAGTCGGTGGAACTAATACGGACTTGTGCTCCCACGTACCGTCGCGTATATATTGGGAGACCCCTATAGGAACAAAGCCTTTATCCATAGGAAGCCGTGTCGGCCGCCCTACTGATCGCGACGCAGTGAACACAGCATTCACGAAGATCGACCACCCGTACCGTAAAACGTATTCTGTGGTTTCGCGAAAAGTTTGGCACACCCTCTGCCTAGAACTCCAGAGCAGTTTCTTTTGGCCTTTTTCAAACTCTATAACTGAAAAAGTCCATCCGAGCATTTGTCACTTCGGGCTCGTTAATACATCGAAGGAGACTAGAGTCATCTTTAGCTTTTTCTTGACTCTTAAAACATGAAAAAGCAAAGTTGTGTCTAAAGCGTCGTTAATAAAATTTATTTTAATCGGAACATAATCACCTGTTATTCCCACGTTGATCTTTCAGTTGAAAAGTATGGAGCCCACCAACCAAGGAAGTCACCTTGGTGGAAGTCCCAATCCCTTCTCCTCTTGGGGAGATGTTGGTGCGCCTCATATGGCCACATTGTCACTTCCAGGATTGACAATTGGCCTACCTGTATGGCTCTTTTCAACTAATGTAGTTCAAACCACCACAAATCCTGAGCAGTCAAATCAACAGTCAGACCAGTCTAGAGCTGCCCACCAGCCTTCCACTTCTTACAATTCTTCCTCTGATCCTTCATCTTCGCAGGGTAGAGCCGGCAAAAGTCAGCCTCCCATGGAGAAGAAGGAAAAGAAGAAGAGAGAAAAGAAGCAGAAGGGGCCTATGGCGAAGGCGACTGGGGGCAAGCAAAAGACATCTGACAAAAATCCACACACTGCACCGACCGGGCCTAAATCGCCATGTGTCATTTGCAAAGGGACCCACTTCCATCGTGATTGTCCTTGTATTCCCCGGATACTAAGGGACTGGTCCCCCAGGTTGCACAATCCGGTAGCATCAACCTCTGGTAGTCATGTTGATTGCAGTCCATCAACTAGCGAGAGTGAAGGACGAAAAGGGAGACCAAGATCACCCTGTATGTTGTGTGAAGGCGATCACGCCATCCACCGATGTCCATTCTTAGATGAGGCGAAGAGAGTTTTGGAAGATCGTCCGGTATCACCGTTACGACTTCCTCCTGGATACCAAAGACTCGTGCCTAATCCCTCGATAGTTGAAAATCCAGCTGGCCCGCTCAAGTGGTCAGCTGAAGTGTCCGTCATTGAGAATGAACCTGCTGAATCCAGACCAGACGAAAGTCTAAAGGTCGAAACGGCAGTTGACCCGGTTCTTCCTTCAGAGGTTTCATCCTCAAATGACACCGTCGTTGAAGATTCATCTTCAAATGACACCCTCACTGAAGAGAATAAGGATGACACCATCCAGATTCTTTTCATCAACACAGACTCTGATGAGCATCAGGGCAATGCGCCCATTCCTTTATCGCAGGAAGGAACATCGTCAGGGTCGTATCCGGCCGCGTATTCGGTCCCACCACCAAGCAACCTAGTTGTATCCTTTGATTGGAATCAACTAGGCAGACCCCGGTTACCAGCCAGTATACCATTCAGAATCATTGTCCAAATCTATAGAATGGTAATGGCTGGAACCATCATTGATGAAGGGGCATCTGTGAGTATCCTTTCCTCTATTGCTTGGAAAGCACTGGGTTCCCCGGCGCTTTTACCTGAGATGAGAAATCTATCAGGTTTTGATAAAGGAACCAGTCGCCCGTTAGGGATTCTCCCCAATGTTCCCATTACATTGAAGGGGAAGACAGTTCATATGAATGTCATGGTCGTCCAGGGACCCTTGGTTTATAACTTACTCCTTGGACGAGACTATATATATTGCATGGAGGCAATAGTGTCCTCACTCTTCAGAGTTATGTGTTTTCCGCACGAAGGAAGAATGGTCAAGCTCGTAGACCAACTTTCATTTCCAGGATCACGCATCGCAAATAGTCAAATACCATCCCTTAACGGTTTATTCGCTCAAGGAATGCCTCCACCCCCGGTTCTACTTCCCGATGAATGCGAGTGATTCGGAAAGATGTAACTGGGACCCAGGGGGCATGCACCCTGGCCTGCCTTGGGCAGAGGAAACCTTGGGTATAAAGTTAATTTCTGCAGAAGAATGGGACTAGTCCGTACCCCGTCCGAAGGAAGGAAGAGAGGGTTGTTCTAGGATAAAGTTCTTTTGTCAAAGTTATGTGAGTGAGATAATCAGCTTCTCGCTCCCTTTGTCTAAAAAGTAGGCTCTCCTGAGGGAGGAGATCCATTTGTGGCGGCGAGTAGCCACCATCTTTGAAGGCAAGCCTCACCCATTAAAACATATGTTTTGAAGGATAAGTAGGCGCAGCCTCCAAAGAAAGAGATGAAATTGCTGCAACAAGTAGTCACCATCCTTAGCAACCTAGTAATAGACATCGCCGAAAAAAAGAGTTTAGTTTGCGGCAGTGAACAAAACCATTTTTCGGATAATAAGTAAGAGGCAAACCTCCCTCGGTAACGCCAATGTTTTATCTGTTGCGATCTTGCAAAAATCAAAAAGTGAACTGATGGGAAGACAAGTACCGTCGGCACCGAAAAATAACGAGAAGACAAGTATCGTTAAAAATATAGCAAGACGACAAGTAGAAAAACAGAGGTGGGACAGAGGAGGGGTAGCCTTGAAATTATACTTTATACCTGGGGGCATGCGAACCTTTTGGAGTGCAAGCACGGGATGACTATTTATTTTTTTTAATTTTTAGGTCCTCCCTTTAAACCTGTAGGTCTAACCCGTTAAACTCGTAGGATTAGCCGTTTCCAGCTTGCATAAAGAAAGGATGTGGGGCAAAAGTTAAAACTTGCCAAATTGGAGTAACTAGTGAGGTATAGCTCCTTAAAAATGACTACCTCACCTGAGGCGTTCCTTGTATTATGACTAGTATAATCGAGCAAGGTTTGGTCGCATTCAAGCTCGTTAAAAAATGAACTGCCCCTTAAGGTTTAGGGGGCATATGCCTCGTCTGCATTATTATGCTAGGGGCATCCATCATCGAGCAGTTTTAGCAATGTTCATGCTCGTTTAAAAAAATAAACGCAAGATCCGAGCAGTTTTAGCACATAGTTCATGCTCGTTAAAAAATAAACATAAGTTGTGAGCAATCTTCCCCTAGAGTTCAAGCTCACTCAGAAAAAATGAACCGGTAAATAACCTTGGTAAATGTAACCTTTGACAGCCATATTAAAGCCCTTGGTCGTGTTCTTGCAGTCTCACCTCCATCCGTTCATTTGGCCAATCGTTCATCTCCATATGTTTGTTTACCCATTTTGAGGAACAGCTGCGAAGAGTGATTTCACTTAGCCATCCTTGTGACACTGCCGTGATTGGAATATTCCAACCTGTACCTGGAATCTGCTGCTACCCTGTTCATCACTCGTTCCTCAAAAGACGAGTCTTCTTTGAGCTCTTTTCACTGACTCGTAAAATATGAAAAGTTTCCGAGTTTTGGCCTTCCAGCTCGTTAAACGACCGGAAGAGCTATCCCTCCTCTAGATTTTAATCTTTTTGGACCTGAGGGATTATTGCACAAAAAGATCGAGCGCTTGTTTTGTTCGGCTCGTTAAAATCAATCGAAAATTCATCCCTTCTGTATTGTTTTATACTTTTTCGGACTTAAGGGATTAGATGACGAAAAAGGAATTTTGGAGTTGACTTTATGTACCTTTTCAGACTCTCTAAAAATGAAAAGGACCGAGTTATCCTTGTCGTTAGACTCGTTAAATTCATTAAATAGCGACAAACTTGTCTTTAGACGAGAACGAGTTTCCCTATCGCTAGGCTCGTTAAAACATAGCGATAGGCTTGCCCGAAGGGCAGGTTATAGAACAAGCATATGTTATCCTCCCCAAGCTTGATAAAAATAAAGAGGTACTGGTCAGCAATGACTGGGGAAAAATTGGGAGAACCTCACAGCTTTAATGGTAGCAAGTCGCTCTTGAACATGACACTTTGTCCTCCGTATCACATCGAGTTGGGTTGTTTCATTCACCGGTCTCATCACCATGGTCCTCGCCACACCATCCACATTTGGGGTAATGCTACCAATCCATCACATCAGTGTCGTTATATGTTCAAGAGATGTTGTTCTGCAAAGAGTCAACCGTGTCCCATCCACTGCCATACATTGTCCTTCATCCATTTCATGACCGCCACCCTGAATCATACATCACAGTTTGTTTTCACCTCATCACAATCACTAGCTCCGTTCCGTGTCACTGATGTGGGATTCATTAAGGCCCTCCTTTGACGGATCGCTCCTTGTCGACATCAGCTCATTATCCAAGGAGTTGATCTAGGAACACCCCCTTCAGTACTTTGAAGCTTGCATGCCTCAATGGCAAGTTTCTCACTTCCGGCGACGGGTATACATCAATGACCTTCGACCAGAAGATTTTGCATGGTGGTCGACGCCAAGTCCTTTATTCCCACCATGTGAATTGTACTGCCGTACCTTGAGGGTCATCATCCTTATCGGTGATTCCTCTCGTGCTTGTTAACGGTTTACATCATTGACCGGTAATCAAGTGATGTCTTTCCATGTTCGACTTCAAGAAATTCTCACATGGATTGACTTGTACATCGAGTGAAGATCGGAAGAGATTGAAGACCCCAGATCTAGTTTCATCCATCCGGGCTGCGATATATATTCAGGATATAAAGACATTTGATATGTACATCATTGCAGCAGATGATCATCCTTCTCAAAGGATGATAATTTCAGCAGAGAATTATCAGTCTATCATCAGACGATCGTCTGTTCTATGTACCAAAATGTATTTATAAAGCTGAGCATGGGAATGCCCGCCTCAGCTAGATCATGAAAAAGAATGAAAAATAATGTATTGTATTGTATCTTATTACAGGACACTTCTCAGCAGATTGAATGAACTTCGGATCCTCCTAATAAAGCATTTCACCCGATAAACGACCTCATACTTTAGGGGGCATCTGTTATAGACAATTTTGTGCCTTACAGCATTAGGCATGAATCGTCAATAATCCAAGGGATCCAAAGTCCCTAAACATGATGTTCCTACCCCTAGAGGAACAAGGTCAGCAAACCAACAGCTCTCAGATCAGTTCTCCACCTGAAAACACTCAAAAACAAGCAATCTTGAAATCAAAGCAGGTGCTCCACTAGGCTTCTGCGCTGAAACTCAACTCCTCCATGGTGTACCTGTGTTGCAAAGCAAGTGGAACAAAGGCCACCTGCGCTGAGCGAGATGGGACAAGTGGCACACTGAGTCATTGCTCTGGAATCTTCCAAAAATGACACTTGGATCAGGGATTTCGCCTTGTGATGAGTCAGAGGCTCTGTTTCTCCAAGTGGAAGCAAGGTTCTCCAAGTGGACTCAAGAACTGAAGATCAACTGAAGAGAGAGAGGACACAAGGCAGCTACACATCAGTTGCAAGCTGACTCATCCTTTCTCAATTCATCTATATATTGAGCTCTCTCTTATGAGCTCAGGAGGCTGGAATTTTGTGCAAAGTAATGATATGCTGTTGGTTTCACTATAGAGCTATTGGGTGATTGCTTGAAGGAGGTGAAGAGGAGAAATTATTTCTGCTGGGAGGTGTTGCTGGATTGGGGCCTTCAATGGTTGTAACTCTCTCAGAACTTTACTTCTTCATTAATAAAAGCTATTGAGGTTCTTCTATATGCACTTGTTTCAATGATGTGTTGTGATAATTGTATATTTGATTTATGCTAATCCTTGAATCAGTTATGATTGCATGCTTCTTGTAGTTTCCTTCTTTGTTATTTTGCAGGATCTCATTGTAGCTGGGCCAGCAAAAGAGCAAGGAGCTGGGAGCAAGCAAGCAAAGAGAAGAGTTTGGATTCGACATTAAGCGCAAGGCAACGGTTAGTGCATTTCCTCATTCTCTCTTGCTTTCGTAAAGAAGTAAACCTTAAGTAGTTTTCTTTACAGTTGTTGCTGAGGTACTATCACCCTTAGAGTGGGATAGGGTCATCCGAATCGGATACTTTTCCCTACAAAACGTATGCTGAAGTTAGAGCAAGTCAAAGTTCAAGTTTGACTTGACCACATGGCAGGATTGGATGATATGGCAAGTCCTTCAGTGAATGAGGAGGCACCAATCGATTGGCCCCCGCATATTGCAAATCGCAAGTCGTAGGTAGAAAGGCATTACAAATCAGCCCTGGCAGGGTCAGGGTTGTGATGCAATAACGCCATCGCAACTCGCAATCGTAGATCAGCGAGGGGAGAACAAGTTAGAATTGGCCCCCAACAATTACCAAGTTGTGATGCGATAAATCACAAATCACATGTCGCAAGAAGAAAAATTCCACTTAAGACTACCGTTGGTTCTCCGCCAAACTGTGAAATTCGATAAAGTATTCAGACGCGAGGTGTTTATAAATTTCAGTGAAAACTTTCGTCGGGTCCGCCATTATCGCAATCGCAGTTTTCCATCGTGTTAACAAGACCTTCAACCCACCAAACCTCCCCAATTGCAATTTGTGATATGGACAACAGGTTATGGCCCACAGTGTAGCTAAATATTCACTCAGTTAGCAGATTTTGGAGTGGAAATGTGGGTTTCTTCCAGTTTTGGAGCAATTTGTGGAACAAATAGTGGGAGAACTAGGAGAAGTCATAACTTCTTTAGTTCTTATCCAAATGGGATGCAAAAAGAGGCTATATAGCCATTTTTTAGCATTATAAACTCATTGAGACAGTTTTTAGAGCCATTTGAGCATTTTAAACACACTTTTGTTGTACTTTTGAGCATAATAGAGAGGCCGAAGCATTGGAAGCTAGACCAAGGAGACGTAGCCCAAGAGGGCTGAACTCCTCATCAAATATATATGTTGTGTGTTGTATTTGATGTTCTTTATTGTTATTTTTTTATTGTTCAGCATCTGTGTTATATGAAATTGTCTATAACATTTACATAAGAAACTCTCATGGGATTCAGTTAATTAAGCAAAAATATTGAATCCTTAAGCACTTGATAAGCAAATGATAAGCATCTTGGGTTTTATTCTGATTGGGGAATTAGCACATCATTACTAATCTACTCCATTTCAGATCAAGTTAGTATCAGAGCCCTGGTTTTTTCTTTCTAGATTTGCTTTGTGAAAGAAGGATATAATTGTTTGCGACTTTATGTCATGCTTACAAGGTTAAAGATCAAAAGAGGTGAAGGAAAGATAGTTGAAAGCCCTGGAATTGGGTCAAGGGGAAGAAGAGTAATTTTTCCAAAGTCTTCGACACTAGTACATCCTCAACTTGCAGAAGTTGCAGTTGAGTCTTCAGAGACCATGTCTCATGAAGGAGAACCTATCATGACAGAAGATGAGAAGACCCTCAAAAAGGATTTCTTTGATATGACAGAGATGGTGAAGGTCCTCTATGAAGACAGGAATAGCATATTGCAAGGAGAAAGTTCCAAACCTCCCAAAGGTGAAGGCTCTTTAGGAGGAGGTAATGGGAATCGAGACAAGCCTCCACCCTCTCCACCATCTTCTTCGTCTTCTTCTTCACAAGTATATTCACACTCTTCCACTAATACAACCCTTACTCATACTCATCAGCATTCTTCAAAAGGAATTGTTAAATCATCTTTTCTAAAGCTTGATGTTAAATTCGAGTTGCCATTGTACAATGGAGAAGTTAATGCAGAAAATTTGGATAATTGGATTTGTCAATTGGAGGTGTATTATAGAATTCAGAACCTTCAAGAGGATGATATCAAATTCAGTTGGCTTCATTGAGAATGGAGGGTGTATCACTCATTTGGAGGGAAGCAAGGACTCGAGACGAGATCAAAAAACATGGTAATATCTCAATTACTTTGTCTAATTTCATTGCAGCTATAAAAATATAATTCTACCCTTTAGCTCATATGCAAAAATCTATCATGAATTGGAAAAAATTTTGAGAGTTAAAAGGTCAAAATCTACAAGAGTATACTCAAGAGTTTAGGAGAAGAGCTCTTATGCTAGGAGTAGACTTACAGTCATAAGATACCTTGTTGAAATACATAGGAGGGTTGCATAGCTCTCTTTGACACACCATTCTTATGTTTAGTCCCATGAATATTGATGAGGTTTGTGTTCAAGCTACACACCTCAAAGCGAGATGGAAAAATGTACAAGAAGAAGGTAAGAATAATTCATTCCAGAACGGTGAAAAAGGGAAGAATTTTAAAGGAAAGCATAAGAAAATTTATTTTGTTAAGAAAGAAGGGGAGAAACCCGTGTGTAGGAATTGTTCTAAGGAGGGTCATGATGAAGCGCATTGCTGGAAGCTTCATCCTAAATTAAGACCAAATAAATCCAACAATAAAGGCAAACAGAGGACAAACGATGTTGTACAATAAGACTTGGGTTCTGACTCAGGTGATGAATCAAAAATTGCAGCCACAGTCACTAAGGGAAAAGTCGTGGCAAAAACAAGCAAAGAGGCAGTCGTGGCAAGTACCAGCATAGCACAAAACTCCAACAGAGTTTCAAATGAGGAAAATTGAATCGAGTTGTTCCACATTCGAGTTATTTCCAAACACACAAAAATCGATACGTTGTTTGACAGTGGATCTCAGGCAAATTTAATCTCTATAGATTTGGTCAAGAAATTAAACCTAGAAACCGTGCCTCATCATAAACCGTATCCATTGGGTTGGATAACCAAGGATTCCAATTTGCAGGTCACACAGAAATGTGTTTTCAGGTTTGCAATCACTGTCAATTTTGTTGATGAAGTCGAATTAGACATTGTGCCACTGGATATTTATGGAATTGTGTTGGGAATCCCATATCTATATGATAGGAAAGTCGTTTTCCATAGATTTGAGAACAAATATCATTTGTTCAAAGATGGAGTGGAGTACATTGTAAGATCCCAGTGCATAAAGCTTAATCTGTCTTTGGTAAGCATAGGGAAAATGAAGCGACTGGTCAATTCCAGCAAGAGTCTTGTGCTCCTTATGATCAAGCAAAAGAATGACACGGAGCAGGAATGCTTTACAGGCTGTGATGTAAAGCTGAAAGCTAAACTGGTTGATGTGATCAATCAATATGGAGACATGTTCCAAGAACCAAAACGATTGCCACCGAAAAGGGTAATTCAGCATGAACTACAGCAAGACTATCCAATCCCAAACATCCATATGTATCGAATGTCAATTCTGGAAAGTTTAGAAATTAAAAAACAAGTCCAGGAATTGTTAGATAAAGGAGTAATTTGTCCCTCTACTTTGTCATGTGGTTCACCAATTGTTTTGGTACCAAAGAAAGATGGAACCTAGCACATGTGTGTAGATTATCGAGCTTTGAATAAAATTACCATAAAGAATCGATACCCACTGCCCATTATAGATGATTTGCTAGATCGGTTGAAGAATGCAAAATATTTCACCAAATTAGACTTGAAAAGTGGATATCATCAAGTTAGAATAGCTGAGGAGTATATTTGGAAGACTGCTTTTAAAACCAAACAGGGATTGTTTGAGTGGTTGGTTATGTCTTTCGATCTTTACAACACTCTAGCTACATTAATGAGAGTTATGAATGATGTTTTAAGATCCTTTCTTGATGAGTTTGTAGTTTTCTATTTAGATGATACTGTGATATTCAACAAATCACGAAAAGAGCATGTCAAGCATGTGAGGAAAGTGTTGGATGTCTTGAGAAAAGAACAAGTATTTCTGAAGATGTCTAAATGTGAATTCGGGAAGACTTCCTTAGTGTATTTGGGCCACATAGTTGGAGGAGGTGAGCTGAAGATTGACCCCTCTAAATTTTAGGTCATTATGAATTGGCCAATACCCAAATCAGTCACAAAAGTAAGGAGTTTTCTGGGAGCAGCGCAGTATTGGAGGAAGTTCATTTCCAATTTCTCTTCCATAGCAACTCCACTACATGCTTTGACCAGCGTGAAGGTTGTCTTCCAGTGGGGAGGAAAACAACAAAAAGAATTTGATGCTTTAAAACAAAAGATCAGTTCAGCCCTAGTTTTAGCATTGCCAGACTTGAAACAACCCTTTGAAATACAAACAGATGCAAGTGACTACGCCATGGGTGCAGTTCTTTTACAGCATGGTAAGCCCATTTCATTTCATTCTAAAAAAATTTATGGTGTTGTTATTAATTATCCTACATATGATAAAGAGCTTTATGCATTGGTGAAAATTATGAAGAAATGGAAGCATTACTTGATGGGAAAAGAAACCATTATTCACACTGATCATCAACCTTTGATTTTTACAGTAATTCCACTTCGTACAAGAAAGGTATTTATAATAGAGTTGTTGATATGCATTCTAGACCGATTGTTAATGCAACCATTTTACTCAAGAATCATTATGATTTTCCTGAAAGTTATGTTGAGCAATATGCACATGATGCTGACTTTCAAGAGGTATACTTAAACTTGAGTCAAGGCCACCAAGTTGACGAATTAGACTACCATGTTCATGACAATTTGTTGTACCATTTGGGAAAACTTTGTGTTCCACAGGGGGAGAGAGTAAATGTCAGAAGGGAAGCGCACACTTCTCTTATTGTTGGACATTTCGGTGTAACTAAAAAAGTGGCAAATATTCAGAGGTATTTTTATTGGCCTCGTAAGCTTGAAAGTGTGTCACGTTTTATTAAAGGTTGTTCATTGTGTGCAGTCAATAAGCCTAGTAATAGGAAACTAGGATTGTACACAACACTTCCAGTACCTTCACGTCCATGGGAGAATGTTTCTATGGATTTTGTAGGAGGTCTTCCTTTATAAAGAAAAGGTCATGATTATTTGTACATAGTTGTGGATAGGTTCAGCAAGGTGTGCATATTAATTCCTTGTAAAAAATATATTACAGCTGAACAAACAGCTTAACTTTTCTTTCAAAATGTATGGGTTCGTTTTGGATTACCTACTTTTATTGTAAGTGATCGTGATTCCCAATTTGTTGGGAATTTTTGGTCAAGTTTATGGAACTTGACGGACACCAAGTTCAAGAAAAGTACAGCCTTCCATCCGCAAACAAATGGTCAAAATGAAGTGGTTGATAGAACAGTTATTCATTTTCTAAGAGGATATTGCAGCAAACATCCTAAGTTGTGAGATGAATAGTTGCATTATATTTAGCATGCTTACAACCGAGAAAAACACTCTTCTACTCTAACTTTTCCTTTTGAGGCTTGTCTTGCTTATTTGCCTAAATCACCTTTGGATTTCATCTTTGATAAAGATGTAGTTGTAGATGGACATAGTGACATAGACAAAGGAAATAAATTCATTGAGCAAATTCAGTAGTTCAAGAACAACTATAAAAGAGTCAAGCCAAGTATAAAGCAAGGAATGATAACCATCGTGTGGATCATCAATTTCAAGTAGGTGATTAGGTTTGACTCTACATTAGCAAGGAAAGGCTTCAAGATGAAGGTAAAAAACTGAAACCAATCTGTTATGGTCCATTTAAAATTCTGGAAAAGATTGGTAATAATGCTTTCAAGCTTGATTTAGCTTCATATATGCAAATTTATTCTGTTGTTAATGTTGAAAATTTAAGATTGTATGGGCCTCCTCTGGTTGAAGATCAAGGAGAAAAAATGTATAGATTCCATCAATTGAATATTTTTCTCGAGAATTTCTTAATGAGCTTTAGCAAGCCACCATACTTGACAAAAGAATGAGGCCATCAAAGAGGGGAAATCTTGATTATCTTCCAATGGGTCTCAAAGTTACAAATCCATCAAAGGCCAAATGGATTGAAGAAGGAAAGGTGAGGGAACAGTACCCTCATCTGTTCAATAAATGAATATAGTATTTTGGGGTCCAAAAGCTTCCAATGGGAAGGAGTGATCAGGTGCTCAAGTTTATGATAAAAAATTAGTGTCAGAATCTCGTCAAACTCAGCTTCAAATCGAAGACCTCATCATTCTGAATCCAACAGTGTGAATGGAACTCAAATCTAAGCTTGTATGCAGAAGTTAGAGCAAGTCAAAGTTCAACTTTTACTTACCCACATGGTAGGATTGGATGATATGGAAATACCTTCAGCGAATGAGGAGGCTCCAAGTGGCAGTCTTCCATTGGCCCCCGCATATCGCAAATCACAAGTCGCAGGTGGAAGGGCATTACAAATTGGCCTTGGCAAGGTCAGGGTTGCGATACGATAAGGCCATCACAACTAGAAATCGCAGATTAGCAAGGGGAGAACAGATCAGAATCAGGCCCCGACAGTTACCAGGATGCGATGCGATAAACCACAGATCAAAAATTGCATGTCATGAGGCGTTTATAAATTACCCAGACATGAGGCGTTTATAAATTCTGGTGAAAACTTTCATCAAGTCCATCGATATCACAATCACATTGTTACGTCGTGTTAACAAGACCTTCAGCCTGTCAAACCTTGTCGATTGCGATTTGCAATACGACAAACATATTATGGCCTGCAACGCAGTGAAATATTCGCTCAGTTAACTATTTTGGAGCAGAAAAGTTGGTTTCTGCCCGTTTTGGAGCAATTTGTGGAACAAATAGTTGGAGAACTAGGAGAATTCATAACTTCTTTAGTTCTTATCTAAATGGGATGCAAAAAGAGGCTATGTATCCATTTTTGAGCATTATGAACTCATTGAGACGGGTTTCAGAGGCATTTGAGCATTGTAAACACACTTTTTTGTAACTTTAAGCATAATAGAGAGGCCCAAGCATTGGAAGCTGGACCAAGGAGACGTAGCCTAGGAAAGGTGAACTCCTCATCAAATCTCTGTGTTGTGTGTTGTATTTGATGTTCTTTGTTGTTATTTTTTTGTTGTTCAGCATTTGTTTTATGTGAAATCATTTATAACCTTTACATAAGAATCTCTCATGGGATTCATTTAATTAAGCAAAAATAGTGAATCCTTAAGCACTTGACAAGAAAATGCTAAGCATATTGGATTTTATTCTGATTGGGGAATTAGTAGAACATTACTAATCTGCTCCATTTCATATCAATTTGGTATCAAAGCTCTCATTTTTTCTTTCTATATTTGCTTCGTGAAAGAAGGATTTAATTGTTTGCAAGTTTATTTCATGCTTACAAGGTTAAAGCTCAAAAGAGGTGAAGGAAAGCTGGTTGAAAGCCCTGAAGTTGGCTCAAGGGGAAGAAGAAAAAGGTTTCCAGTCTTCTACACCACTACATCCTCAAGTTGCAGAACTTGCAGTTGAGTCTTCAGAGACCATGTCGCATGAAGGAGAACCTACCATGACAAAAGATGAGAAGAACTTCAAAGAGGATTTCTTTGATATGACAGAGATGGCGAAGGTCCTATATGAAGAGAGGAAAAACATATTGCAAGGAGAAAGTTTCAAACCTCCCAAAGGAGAAGGCTCTTCAAGATGAGGTAATGGAAAAGGAGGTAATTGGAATGGAGACAATCCTCCAACCTCTCCATCATCTTCTTCGTCTTCTTCTTCACAAGTATCTTCACACTCTTCCACTAATACAATTACTCATACTCATCATCATTCTTCAAAAGGAACTGGTAAATCGGCTTTTCTAAAGCTTGATGTTAAATTTGAGTTGCCAATGTACAATGGAGAAGTTAATGCAGAAAAGATGGATAACTAGATTTGTCAGTTGGAGGTGTATTGTAGAATTCGGAACCTCCAAGAGGATGATATCAAAATTCAGTTGGCATCATTGAGAATGGAGGGTGAAACACTCATTTTACGGAAAGAAAGGACTCAAGATGAGATCAAAAAACATGGTAAGATGTCTATTACTTGGTCTGGTTTCATTGTTGTTATAAAAATACAATTCTACCCTTTAGCTCATATGCAAAATGCTATCATGAATTGGCAAAATTTTAGACAGTTAAAAAGTCAAATGTGCAAGAGTATACTCAATATTTTAGGAGAAGAGCTCTTATTCTAGGAGTAGACTTACAGTCACAAGATACATTGTTGAAATACATAGGAGGATTACATATCTATCTTCGACACACCATTCTTAGGTTTAGTCCCATGACTCTTGATGAGGTCTGTGTTCAAGCTACACACCTCAAAGCAAGAGGGAAACATGTACAAGAAGAAGGTAAGAAGAAGCCATTCTAGAGTGGTGAAAAAGGGAACAAATTTAAAGGAAAGCAGAAGAGAAATGCTTATGTTAAGAAAGAAGGGGAGAAACCCGTGTGCAGGAATTGTTCTAAGGAGGGTCATGATGAAGTGCATTGTTGGAAGCCTCGTCCTGATTAAGACCGAAGAAATCTAGGAAACATAGGACAAACATTGATGTACAACAAGACTTGGGTTCTGACTCAGGTGATGAATCAAAAATTGCAACCATAGTCACTAAGGGAAAATCCATGGAAAAAATAAGAAAAGAGGCAGCCGTGGCAAGCACCAGCACCACACGTAACTCCAACAGAGTTTCAAATGAGGAAAATCGAATCAAGTTGTTCCACATCCAAGTTATTTCCAAACACACAAAAATCGATACGTTGTTTGACAGTGGATCTCACACAAATTTAATCTCTGCAGATTTGGTTAAGAAATTAAATCTGGAAACAATGCCTCATCATAAATCGTATCCATTGGGTTGGATAACCAAGGATGCCAATTTGCAGGTCACACGAAAATGCATGTTTTGGTTTGCAATCACTGCCAATTTCATTGACAAAGTTGAATTAGACGTTGTGCCACTGGATATTTCTAGAATTGTGTTGGGAAGCACGTATCTATATGACAGGAAACTCGTTTTCCCTAGATTTGAGAACAAATATCATTTGTTCAAAGACGGATTTGTGTATATTGTAAGAGCCCATCACAGAAATCTTAATTTGTCTTTGGCAAGCGCAGGGCAAATGAAGCGACTGGTCAATTCCAGCAAGAGTCTTGTGCTCCTTATGATCAAGCAGAAGAATGACACAGAGTAGGAATCCTTTGCAGGCTGTGATGTAAAGTTGAAATTTGAACTGGTTGATGTGGTCAATCAATATGGAGACATGTTCCAAGAACCAAAAGGATTGCCATCGAAAAGGGGAATTCAGCATGAAATACAGCTACAACAAGACTGTCCACTCCCAAACATCGGTATGTATCGAATGTCAATTCTGGAAAGTTTAGAAATTAAAAAACAAGTCCAAGAATTGTTAGATAAAGGAGTAATTCGTCCCTCTACTTCGCCATGTGGTTCACCAATTGTTTTGGTACCCAAGAAAGATGGAACCTGACGCATGTGTGTAGATTATCGAGCTTTGAATAAAATTACCATAAAGAATCGATACACACTGCCCAGAATATATGATTTGCTAGATCAGTGGAAGAATGCAAAATATTTCACCAAATTAGACTTGAGAAGTGGATATCATCAAGTTAGAATAGCTGATAAGGATATTTGGAAGACCGCTTTTAAAACCAAATCGGAATTGTTTGAGTGGTTGGTTATGCCTTTCGGTCTTTGCAACGCTCCAGCTACATTCATGAGAGTTATGAATTATGTTTTAAGATCCTTTCTTAATGAGTTTGTAATTTTATATTTATATGATATTTTGATATTCAACAAATCACGAGAATATCATGTCAAGCATGTGAGGAAAGTATTGAATGTCTTGAGAAAAGAATAGTTATTTCCGAAGATGTCTAAATGTGAATTTGGGAAGACTTCCTTAGTGTTTTTGGGCCACATAGTTGGAGGAGGTGAGCTGAAGAATCACCCCTCTAAAGTTTTGATCATTATGAATTGGCCTATACCCAAATCAGTCACAGAAGTAAGGAGTTTTCTGGGAGCAGCGTAGTATTAGAGGAAGTTCATTGCCAATTCCTCTTCCATAGAAGCTCCACTACATGCTTTGACCAACATGAAGGTTGTCTTCCAGTGGGGAGGCAGACAACAAAAAGCATTTGATGCTTTAAAACAAAATATCAATTCAGCCCCATTTTTAGCATTGCCACACTTGAAACAATCCTTTGAAATACAAACAGATGCAAGTGACTATGCCATGGGTGCAGTTCTTTTACAGCATGGTAAACCCATTTCATTTCATTCTGAAATTTTTAATGGTGCTATTATTAATTATCCTACGTATGATAATGAGCTTTATGCATTGGTGCAAAGTGTGAAGAAATGGAAGCATTACTTGATGGGAAAAGAAACCATTATTCACACCAATCATCAACCTTTGCAATATTTTCAATCTCAAACAAAATTGCAGCAGTCAAGGCACTTTTGTTGGATGGGAATCTTACAGCAATTCCACTTGGTAATTAGGTACAATAAAGGTATTTATAATAGAGTTGATGGTATGCTTTCTAGACCGGTTGTTAATGCAACCATTTTACTCAAGAATCATTATGTTTTGCCTGAAATTTATGTTGAGCAATATGCACATGATGCTGACTTTCAAGAGGTATACTTAAACTTGAGTCAAGGCCACCAAGTTGAGGAATTAAACTACCATGTTCATCATAATCTTTTGTATCATTTGGTAAAACTTTGTGTTCCACAGGGAGAGAGAGTAAATGTCACAAGGGAAGCACACACTTCTTTTATTGTTGGACATTTCGGTGTAAGTAAAATAGTGGAAAATATTTAGAGGTATTTTTATTGGCCTCATATGCTTGAATGTGTGTCACGTTTTATTAGAGGTTGTTCATTTTGTGCAGTCAATAAGCCTAGTAATAGGAAACTAGGATAGTACACACCACTTCTAGTACCTTCACGTCCATGGGAGAGTGTTTCTATGGATTTTGTAGGAGGTCTTACTTTATCAAGAAAAGGTCATGATTATTTGTACATAGTTGTCAATAGGTTCAGCAAGATGTGCATATTAATGCCTTGTAAAAAACAAATTATAGTTGAACAAACAGCTCAACTTTTCTTTCAAAATGTATGGGTTCATTTTGGATTACCTACTTCTATTGTAAGTGATCGTGATTCATGATTTGTTGGGAATTTTTGGTCAAGTTTATGGAACTTGATGGAAACCAAGTTGAAGAAAAGCGCAGCTGTTATAGACATTTTTGTGCCTTACAGCATTGAGCATGAAATGTCCATAATCTAAGGGATCCAAAGTCCCTAAACATGTTGTTCCTACCCCTAGAGGAACAAGGCTAACAAACCATAGCAATTCACAGAAGTTCTCCACCTGAAACTGCTCAAAAACAAGTCAATTCGGGATCATTTCAGTGGCTACACTAGCTGTTTGCGCTGAATGTCAAAGCCAACACTGGCTACCTGCGTTGAATGTCAACTAGAACACTAGCTACCTACGCTGAACGAGAGTGGACAAGTGGCAGGCTCATTTCTCAAGGTGTCAAAACCCAGGAAGCTTCCAAAATGACACTTGCCTTAGGGAATTCGACTGGTGATGAGTAAGAGGTTCCAAATCTCCAAGTGGAAGCAAGAACCTCCAAGTGGACTCAAGAACTGACAGAGGGAGAGGACACTAGTCAGATCTCAAGCTGACTCATCCTCTCTCCAAACATCTATATATGGATCTCTCCTCCATGAGATCTGGAGGCTGGAATTTTGTTATTGCAAAGAATTGTTGTTGGTTTGAGATTGGAATCATTGGATGCTTAATGCTTTGAAGGGGGTGAAGATAGGAATTCCATTTGCTGGGAAGGAGATGCTGGATTGGAGCCCTCTGGGTTGTATCTCTTCCTGAACCTTGTTATTCATCAATAAAGCTATCTTGGTTTCTCCAATATACTGATGTATTTTTGATGTATGATTGCATTAGTATGTTTAGTTTATTTCTAATCCTGAACTAGTTATGAATATGAATCCATGTCTTGTGTAGTGTTCTCTTCTTGTGATCTTGCAGAAACCTCTTGAAGCTGGGCGAGGAAGAAGGCAAGTAGCTGGGAACTCTCCAAGAGAAGAGAAGCCGGATCGAGGGACAAATGGAAGACACCGGTTAGTCCATCCATCTCTCTCTTCATTCTTAATTCATAAAGGAAGAAACTAGAATAGCTGTACTCGTTTGTTGCTAAGGCACTGTCACACCTTAGGTGGATAGGATCGTCCTGCATAGGCATTTTTCCCCACAACAAATTGGCGACTCCGCTGGGGAGATTTGTTTAGTCATTTTATTTGTGTTTCTATTATTGTTTCTTTCATAGACTTGACAGCAACAATCGAACTGCATCTTTCCCGGATGCAAAGTAGAAAGTTGCTGCTTTGATCCAATTGCTGGACTTGTCTATGATCTTAACAATGGATTCACAAATGATTTGATGATCCTTGTGATAGATCTTAGTAGCCCTTCAAAGCATCCCTTTGATTACACCTTGCTTGTTGCTTTTATTTGGCCTGAAACAGTTTATTGAGTAGCAATCTGTGACCTAGAACCTGAGGGAAACGAGAGTTTCTCCTTTAGCGCAGACCCAGTGAAGGGATTCTGCATTTCAACACATGTCCTGTGAAGGTTACCTGCGCTGAATGTCAAAACCCTTGTGTTGAGGTTGCGCTAAACCAGTTTGTCCTTGTGCAGCTGGGGTTCTCTGCTCTGTTTTGCCTTGTTTTGATCTCTATTTTTTGCAACCTGTAACCAGCATAGGTACTAGTCTAATAACCCCTTTTCTCTGCTTACATTCCACCTCCTTTTGTACAAAAAGACTGTGAGTGTTTTTATGTGTTTGTGGCATCATTTACAGTTTTCTTTTGCATGACTGAAATAGTCATCCTGTAGCATTTGATTCAGATCTGTTGATTGTGATCTTAGAAGAGAGTTCATTGGTTGTTTGCAGATTGATTATACATTTACTTTTGCTTATTCGTTTGAATTTGTCTCTTTTAAGTGTCGAAACAAGTCTTTATTTCGAAAATCGTTAAGTGTTGTAATCTCTTCTATCTTCTCTGATTTCGAAAAAGTGAACTTGTTTGTATTGATCATTTAAAAGCAAATTCAAAGTTGTACAAAAAGCTTTCTTTGTAGGCATCAATACTAAGAAAGCGGAAAACAAACACCTGCATTGTGCATTTTGCATTTGATAGTTTGCATGTTGGATTTAGGAAAAGTGCATTAGAGTGTGTTGATTGCTCTTTGAGAAAAGATGGTGTCTTTCTTTTCCCTTAGTAGCTAGGATTTTCAAAGTTGAAAAGATATAAAGCTTGCTTATCATCTTTAGACTGCATTTAGGAATTTGTATCATACATCTCGTGGTGAACCTTGAAAGGTAAACTTTAAAAAGATCAACCTAAAATAAATTGAATGAAATTAACAACGCTTTGCAAATAACGCACAACATAGAGGTCTAGGCTAGAGACGTGTTCCGGCGTCGTTAAGCCTGGTGACTGTCGATCTCATGGATGGTGGGTGATTCCTCCTGAGGGACGATAGCGCCAGTACGGATTGTGCTCCCACGTACCGTCGCGTATATATTGGGAGACCCCTATAGGCATAAAACCTTTATCCTTAGGAAGCCGTGTCGGCCGCCCTACTGATCGCAATGCACTGAACACAGCATTCAGGAAGATCGACCGCCCGTACCCTAAAAAGTATTCTGCGGTTTTGTGAAAAGTTTGGCACACCCTCTGCCTAGAACTCCAGAGCAGTTCCTTTTGGCCTTTTTCAGACTCTATAACAGAAAAATTCCATCCGAGCATTTGTCACTTCGGGCTCGTTAAAACATCGAAGGAGACTAGAGTCATCTTTAGCTTTTTCTCGACTCTTTAAAACTGAAAAAGCAAGTTGTGTCTAAGCGTCGTTAAAATTTATTTTAAACGGAACAATCACCCTTTAATTCCTGTGTTGATCTTTAGGTTGAAAAAATGGAGCACGCCAACCAAGGAATTCCCCTTGGTGGAAATCCTAGTCCCTTCTCCTCTTGGGGAGATGTTGGTGCGCCCCACATGGCCACATTGTCACTTCCAGGACTGACAATTGGCCTGCTAGTCTCGCTCTTTTCAACCAATGTCATTCAGAACACCACCATTCCTGAATAGTCGAGTCAACAGTTAGACCAGACCAGAGTTGCCCACCAGCCTTCTACTTCATCTTCTTCTCCTCCTTCCTCTTCGCTTGACAGAACTGGTAAAGCCAAAAACCAGGTTCCTAAGGAGAAGAAGGAAAAGAAGAAGAAAGAAAAGAAGAAGAAGGAGCCAAAAGCGACTGGGGGCAAACGAGTGTCGTCTGACAAAAATCCACACACAGCACTAACCAGGCCTAAATCGCAATGCGTCATATGCAAGGGAGACCACTTCCATAGAGATTGTCCCTGTATCCCTCAAATACTAAGAGACTGGTCTCCCCGTTTGCACAATTCAGTAGCATCAACCTCTGATAGCCATGTTCACTGCTCACCGTCGACTAGTGAAAGTGAAGTCCCAGGACAGAGAGGGAAAGCTAGATTTCCCTGTAAACAGTGTGAAGGCGATCATGCCATCCACCGTTGTCCCTTCTTAGATGAGGCTAAAAGAGTTCTGGAAGATCGCCCGATTTTACGAGCGCAACTTCCTCCTGGATATCAAAAACTCCTGCCAAGTCCTTCACTAGTTGAAAACCCGGCTGACCCGCCTAGGTGGTCAGCCGAAGCACCTATCATTGAAGATGAACTGTCTGGATCCATGCCTGACGAAAGTCAAAAGGTTGATACGGCAGTTGACCCGGTTTTGCCTTCAGAGGCTCTATCTTCGAATGATACCATCACAGAGGAGAATAAAGACGACACCGTCCAAATTCTCTTCATCAACACTGACTCTGATGAACAAGGGGGCAATGCCCCCATTCCTTTATCGCAAGAAGGAAGTTCGTCAGAGCGATATCCGGCCGTTTATTCGGTCCCACCACCAAGCAACCTGGTTGTGTCCTTTGATTGGAACCAACTAGGCAGACCCCGGTTGCCAGCAAGCATACCATTCAGAATTATCGTTCAAATATACAGAATGGTAATGGTTGGCACTATCATTGATGAGGGGGAATCTATGAGTATCCTTTCCTCTATTGCTTGGAAAGCGCTTGGTTCGCCAGCGCTTTTGCCTGAAATGAGAAATCTATCAGGCTTTGATAAAGGAACCAGTCGACCTTTAGGGATCCTCCCCAATGTGCCCATAACATTGAAAGGGAAGACTGTTCAAATGAACGTGATGGTCGTTCAAGGACCCTTGGATTATAACCTACTCCTTGGACGAGACTATATATATTGCATGGGAGCTATAGTCTCCTCACTCTTTAGAGTAATGTGTTTTCTGCATGAAGGAAGAATGGTCAAGCTCGTGGACCAACTTTCATTTCTCGGATCACGCATCGCAAATAGTCATGTACCATCCCTAAATGGTCTATTCACGCAAGAAGTGTCTCAACCCACGATCCGTCCTCCTGATGAGCGCGAGTAATCCGGGAGGATATGACTGGAACTCAGGGGGCATGCGTCCTGGTCTACTTCGGCAGGGAAACTTTGGGTATAGAGTAGGTTTCCGCGGGAGAATATGACTAGTCTGTACCCCGTCTGTCTAGGAAGAGGGTTATTCTAGAATAAGATTCTTTTGTCAAAGTTATGTGAGTTGGCAGGCTACGTCGCTCACCTTTGTTTACTTCGGTAGACATTGCCGAGGAAGTGTTTTGTTTGAAAGATTAACGAGACAATCTTTGGGTAACCTAAAAGAGGTAAGCCTCTCTCATTAAAACAAATGTTTTGGCGGCAGTGAAGTAGAGGTAACCTTGAAACTCTGTTTTGTACCTGGGGGCATGCAAACCTTTTGGAATGCAAGCAAGGGACGGCTATTTATTTTTTAAATTTTTAGGACCTCTAACCCTTTAAACTCGTAGGATTAGTCGTTTCCGAACTTGCGTAACGAAAGGATTCGGGGCAAAGCTTCGTGAGATGAAGCTCCATAAAAAATAGAATCTCAATGAGACACTCTTATCATATGACTGGGTAATTCGAGCAGTTTTAGCACAAAGTTCATGCTCGTTAAAAAATAAACGCAAGATCCGAGCAGTTTTAACGCGGACTTCATGCTCGTTAAAAAATAAACATAAGCAATGAGCAAGTGTTTCCACCAGCGTTTAAGCTCATTTTAAAATAAAAAATGAACCATACAGGTAAATAACCACTGTGAATGTAACCTCATCAGCCATTAAAGCCTTGGTTGTGTTTGCACCGTCACCTCCACTTTTCATTTGGCCGATCGTTCACCTCCATATGATTGTTTACCCATTTTGAGGAACAGCTGCGAAGAGTGATTTCACCTAGCCATCCTTGTGACACTGCCGTGTTTGGAAAATTCCAACCTGTACTTGGAATCAGCTGCTATCCCTGTTTATCACTCGTTCCTCAAAAGACGAGTCTTCTTTAAGCTCTTTTCAACTGACTCGTAAAATATGAAAAGATTGCCGAGTTTTGGCCTTCCAGCTCGTTAAAGCGACCGGAAGTGCTATCCCTCCTCTAGATTTTAATCTTTTTGGACCTGAGGGATTATTGCACAAAAAGATCGAGCGCTTGTTTTATTCGGCTCGTTAAAACTATCGAAAACTCATCCCTTCTATATTGTTTTATACTTTTTCGGACTTAAGGGATTAGATGACGAAAGGAGTTAACTTTATGTATCTTTTCAGACTCTCTAAAAATGAAAAGAACCGAGTTATCCTTGTCGTTAGACTCGTTAAAATCATTAAATAGCGACAAACTTGTCTTTAGACGAGAACGAGTTTCACTATCGCTAGGCTCGTTAAAACATAGCGATGGGCTTGCCCGAAGGGCAGGTTATAGAACAAGCATATGTTATCCTCCTCAAGCTTGACAAAAATAAAGAGGTACTGGTCAGCAATGACTGGGGAAAAATTGGGAGAAACTAAAGAAAACTTTGATGGTAGCAAGTCGCTCTTGAACATGACACTTTTCCTCCGTACCACAATCGGGTTGGGTTGTTTCATTCACCGGTCACATCCATGGTCTCGCTATACCATCCATATTTGGGGTAATGCTACCGATCCATCGCATCAGTGTCGCCATATGTTCAAGAGAAGTCGTTCAGAAAGAGTCAACCGTGTCCCATCCACTGCCATACATTATCCTTCATCCATTCATGACCGCCACCCCGAATCATATGTCACAGATCGTTTTCACCTCCATTAAAATCATTAGCTCCGTTCTGTGTCACTGATGTGGGATTCATCAAGGCCCTCCTTTGGCGGATCGCTTTTTGTCGACATCAGCTCATTATCCAAGAAGTTGATCTAGGAACACCCCCTTCAGTACTTTGAAGCTTGCATGCCACAATGGCAAGTTTCGCACTTCCGGCGACAGGTATACATCAATGACCTTCGACTGAAAGATTTTGCGTGGTGTTCGACGCCAAGTCCTTTATTCACACCACGTGAATTGTACTGCAGTACCTTGAGGGTCATTATCATTATCGGTGATTCCTCTCGCGCTTGTTAACGATTTACATCATTGACCGGTAATCAAGCGATGTCGTTCCATGTTCGACTTCAGAGCATTTCTCACATGGATCGACTTGTACTTAGGGTGAAGATTGAACGAGTTTGAAGACCCCGGATCTAGTTTCATCCATCCGGGCTGCGATATATATTCAGGAAAGATAAAGACATTGACATGTACATCATTTTAGCAGATAATCATCCTACTCAAAGGATGATAATTTCATCAAAATTATCAGTCTACCATCAGACGATTTTCTGTTCTATGTACAGAAAATGTATTTATAAAGCTGAGCATGGGAATGCCCGCCTCAGCTAGATCATGAAAGCAGTATGAAAAATAATGTATTGTATTGTATCTTATTACAGGTCTCCTCCCAGCATTGGATGAACTTCGGATCCCCCTGATAAAGCATTTCGCCTGATAAACAGCCTCATACTTTAGGGGGCAACTGTTATAGACATTTTTGTGCCTTACAGCATTGAGCATGAAATGTCCATAATCTAAGGGATCCAAAGTCCCTAAACATGTTGTTCCTACCCCTAGAGGAACAAGGCTAACAAACCACAACAATTCACAGAAGTTCTCCACCTGAAACTGCTCAAAAACAAGTCAATTCAGGATCATTTCAGTGGCTACACTAGCTGTTTGCGCTGAATGTCAAAGCCAACACTGGCTACCTGCGTTGAATGTCAACCGGAACACTAGCTACCTGCGCTGAACGAGAGTGGACAAGTGGCAGGCTCATTTCTCAAGGTGTCAAAACCCAGGAAGCTTCCAAAATGACACTTGCCTCAGGGAATTCGACTGGTGATGAGTAAGAGGTTCCAAATCTCCAAGTGGAAGCAAGAACCTCCAAGTGGACTCAAGAACTGACAGAGGGAGAGGACACTAGTCAGATCTCAAGCTGACTCATCCTCTCTCCAAACATCTATATATGGATCTCTCCTCCATGAGATCTGGAGGCTGGAATTTTGTTATTGCAAAGAATTGTTGTTGGTTTGAGATTGGAATCATTGGATGCTTAATGCTTTGAAGGGGGTGAAGATAGGAATTCCATTTGCTGGGAAGGAGATGCTGGATTGGAGCCCTCCGGGTTGTATCTCTTCCTGAACCTTGTTATTCATCAATAAAGCTATCTTGGTTTCTCCTATATACTGATATATTTTTGATGTATGATTGCATTAGTATGTTTAGTTTATTTCTAACCCTGAACTAGTTATGAATATGAATCCATGTCTTGTGTAGTGTTCTCTTCTTGTGATCTTGCAGAAACCTCTTGAAGCTGGGCGAGCAAGAAGGTAAGTAGCTGGGAACTCTCCAAGAGAAGAGAAGTCGGATCGAGGGACAAATGGAAGACACCGGTTAGTCCATCCATCTCTCTCTTCATTCTTAATTCATAAAGGAAGAAACTAGAATAGCTGTACACCTTAGGTGGATAGGATCGTCCTGCATAGGCATTTTTCCCCACAACAGCAGCCTTCCATCTGCAAACAAATAGTCAAACTGAAGTGGTTAACATAATAGTTATTCATTTGCTAAGAGGATATTGCAGCAAACATTCTAAGTTGTGGGATGAACAGTTTCATTATATTCAACATGCTTACAACTGAGCAATACACTCTTCTACTCTAACTTCACCTTTTGAGGCTTGTCTTGGTTATTTGACTAAATCACCTTTGTATGTCATATTTGAGAAAGATGTAGTTGTAGATGGACATAGCGACATAGACAAAGCAAATAAATTCATTTGATTCACCAAACAGTTCAAGAACAACTAGAAAAGAGTCAAGGCAAGTATAAAGCAAGGCATGATAAGCATCGTGTGGATAATTAGTTTCAAGTAGGTGATGAGGTTTGGCTCTACATTAGTAAGGAAAGTCTTCAAGGTGAAGGTAAAAAGTTGAAATCAACCTGTTATGGTCCATTTAAAATTCTGGAAAAGATTGGTAATAATTCTTTCAAGCTTGATCTGCCTTCATATATGCAAATTTATTTCATTGTTAATGTTTAAAATTTGAGATTGTATGAGCCTCCTTTGATTGAAGATCAAGGAGAAAATGTATAGATTCCATCAATTGAAGATTTTTCTCCAGAATTTCTTGATGAACTTCAGCAAGACAACATATTTAACAAAAGAACGAGGTCATCAAAGAGGGGAAATCTTGATTATCTTCAAGTGGGTCTCAAAGGTACAAATCCATCAAAGGCCAAATGGATTGAAGAAGGGAAGGTGAGGGAACAGTACCCTTATCTGTTCAAAAACTGACTATAATCTTTTGGGGTCCAAAAGCTTCCAGTGGGGAGGAGTGATCAGGTGCTCAAGTTTATGCTCAAAAATAAAAGTTTCAGAATATTGTCAAACTCAGCTTCAGATCAAACACGTCATCATTCTGAATCCACAGTCTGAGCGGCACTCAAATCCCAGCTCGTATGCAAAGTTAGAGCAAGTCAAAGTTTATGTTTGACTTTCCCATATGGCAGGATTGGATGATATGGAAGGTCCTTCAACAAATAAGGAGGTGTCAAGTGGTAGCCTGCCATTGGCCCCCGCATATCGTAAATCGCAAGTCGCAAGCAGAAATGCATTACAAATCGGCCCTAGCGGGGTCAAGGTTGCGATGCGACAATTCCATCGCAACTCGCAATCGCAGATCGATGAGGGGAGAACAGGTGAGAATCGTCCCTTGACAGTTACCAGGTTGCGATGTGATAAATCGTAGATCACAAATCACATTTCACAGGGAGAAACAGTCCGCTTAAGACTATCGTTGGTTCTCTGCCGAATTGCGAAATGCAATAAAGTACCCGGGCACAAGGTGTTTATAAATTCTGGTGAAAACTTTTGTCGGGTCCGTCGATATCGCAATTACAGTGTTCTATTGTGTTAACAAGACCTCCAGCCCGCCAAACCTTGCCAATTGTGATTTGCGATACGATCGACAGTTTATGGCCCGCGACACGACAAAATATTCTCTCGGTTAACGGATTTTGGAGCGGAAATGTGGGTTTTTGCCGGTTTTGGAGCAAGTTGTGGAACAAATAATGGGAGAACTAGGAGAAGTCATAACTTCTTAATTTCTTATCCAAATGGGATGCAAAAGGAGGCTATATAGCCATTTTTTAGCATTTTGAACTCTTTGAGATGGGTTTTAGAGGCATTTGAGCATTGTAAACACACTTTTGTTGTAATTTTGAGCATAATAGAGAGGACCAAGCATTAGAAGCTGGACCAAGGAGACGTAGACCAAGAGGGGTGAACTCCTCATCAAATCTCTATGTTGTGTATTGTATTTGATGTTATTTGTTGTTATTTTGTTGTTGTTTAGCATATGTTTTATGTGAAATTGTCCATAACATTTACCTAAGAAACTCGCATGGGATTTGGTTAATTAAGCAAAAGTAATGAATACTTAAGCACTTGATAAGCAAATGATAAGCATCTTGGGTTTTATTCTGATTGGGGAATTAGCACAACATTACTAATCTATTCCATTTCAGATCAAGTTGGTATCAGAGCCCTGGTTTTTGCTTTCTGGATTTGCTTTGTGAAAGAAGGATTTAATTGTTTGTAAGTTTATGTCATTCTTACAAGGTTAAAGCTCAAAAGAGGTGAAGCAAAGTTGGTTGTGTTATAGACATATTTGGGCACTGCAACCCCAATCACATATGTCCATAAACCAAGGACTTCTAAACCCATAAAAGTGTTGTTTCATACCCTAAAGGAACAAGGTCAGCTGATTACATCATCTCAGAACTGGTCAAAACAGGACCATACAAACTGATCCATGCATAGGGTGCGATGCATCTCACTTATTACACACGAGGGGTGTGATGCATACTGGAAAGCCCTTCTGTAGGGTGCGATGAGTGAGAGCAGACAAATGGCAGAAGCAGCGTGCTCGTGGAAACCCAGAGAATCTTCCAGAAACTGCTCATATGACACTTGCCTCTCTGAATTCACCCAGGGATGAGTAAGAGATATGAAATCTCCAAGTGGAACCAAGAACTATCAGTGAAATGACACTAATCAAAATCCCAGAAGCTGACTCACTCTCTTGTAAACATCTATATATGGATCCCTCGTCCAAGAGATCCAAAAGGCTGGAATTTTGTAATTTACAAGGAAGTGTTGTTGGTTTCTCTTTGAAGACATTGTTGGGTGATCTTGCTTTGTATGAGGTGAAGAGGGCTTTCATGCTGGGAGGATGATGCTGGATCAAACAACCTAATTGTAATCCTCTCTTCTACTACTTCTATCAATAAAGCTATTTGAGTTTTCCTCCATATGCTTGTATATCTCTGGATCTTGTATTTGTATATGCATCTATATGGTTAATGTACATCTGATCCTACATTATTTATGGTTATAAATCTCTATGCTTTGATGGTATTTTGCTTCCTTGACTCTACAGGTGTTCTTTGAAGCGGGACAAGCGAGAAAGGAGTGGCGAAAGCTCTATCAAAGGAGAGAGGAAAAAATCAAGGAGACTAGCGAAAGACTGAGGTTGGTGCTCTCTACTTCTCTCTCATCTATCTCTCATAAAGGAAAACACAAGTAACTTTAATATGTTTGTTTCTAAGATAGCTACCCGTCTTAGTGGGACTAGAAGCTCTGAATGGACACTAGTTTTCCCGATAACAGGTTGAAAGCCCTGAAGTTGGGTCAAGGGGAAGAAGAGAAAGGTTGTTAAAGTCTTCTACACCAGTACATCCTCAACTTGCAGAAGTTGTAGTTGAGTCTTTAGAGACCATGTCTCATGAAGGAGAACCTATCATGACAGAAGATGAGAAATCCTTCAGAAATGCTTTCTTTGATATGACGGAGATGGTGAAGCTCCTCTATGAAGAGAGAAATAGAAGATTGCAAGGAGAAAGTTCCAAACCTCCCAAAGGAGAAGGCCCTTCAGGAGGAGGTAATGGAAAAGGAGGTAATGGGAATGGAGAAAATCCTCCACCTTCTCCACCATCTTCTTCGTCTTCTTCTTCACAAGTATCCTCACACTTTTCCACTAATACAACCCTTACTCATACTCATCATCATTCTTCAAAAGGAACTATTAAATCACATTTTCTAAAGCTTAATGTTAAATTCGGGTTGCCAATGTACAATGGAGAAGTTAATGCAGAAAAGCTGGATAACTGGATTCATCAGTTGGAGGTGTTTTTTAGAATTCATAAACTTCAAGAGGATGATATCAAAATTTAGTTGGCTTCATTGAGAATGGAGGGTGAAACACTCATTTGGTGGGAAGGAAGGACTCAAGACGAGATCAAAAAACATGGTAAGATCTTTATTACTGGGTCTGATTTCATTGCTACTATAAAAATACAATTCTACCCTTTATCTCATATGCAAAATTCTATCATGAATTATAAAAAATTTAGACAGTCAAAACATCAAAATGTGCAAGAGTATACTCAAGAGTTTAGGAGAAGAGCTCTTATGCTATGAGTAGACTTACAGTCACAAGATACCTTGCTGAAATACATAGGAGGGTTGCATAGCTATCTTCGACACACCATTCTTATGTTTAACCCCACAAATCTTGATGAGGTTTGTGTTCAAGATACACACCTCGAAGAAAGAGGGAAAAATGTACAAGAAGAAGGTAAGAGGAAGTCATTCTAGAGTGGTGCAAAAGGGAAGAAATTTAAAAGAAAGCAGAAGGAAAATGTTTTTGTTAAGAAAGAAGGGGAGAAACCCGTGTGTAGGAATTGTTCCAAGGAGGGTCATGATGAAGCGCATTGCTAGAAGCTTCATCCTGAATTAAGACCGAAGAAATCCAACAATAAAGGGAAACAGATGACCATCACTGCTGTACAACAAGACTTGGGTTCCGACTCAGGTGATGAATTAAAAAATTGCAGCCAAAGTCACTAAGGGAAAAGTCGTGGCAAAAACAAGCAAAGAGGCAGTCATGGAAAGCACCAGCACAACACATAACTCCAACAGAGTTTCAAATGAAGAAAATCAAATCGAGTTGTTACACATCTGAGTTATTTCCAAACACACAAAAATCGATACATTATTTGACAATGGATCTCAGGAAAATTTAATCTATGCAGATTTGGTCAAGAAATTAAATCTGGAAACTGTGCCTCATCATAAACCGTATCCATTGGGTTGGATAACCAAGGATGCCAATTTGCATGTCACACGGAAATGCGTTTTCAGGTTTGCAATCACTACCAATTTCATTGATGAATTCGAATTAGACATTGTGCCACTGGATATTTCTAGAATTGTGTTGGGAAGCCCATATCTATATGACAAGAAAGTCGTTTTCCATAGATTTGAGAACAAATATCATTTGTTCAAAGACAGAGTGGAGTACATTGTAAGAGCCCATCGTAGAAAGCTTAATTTTTCTTTGGAAAGCGCAGGTCAAATGAAGCGACTGGTCAATTCCTGCAAGAGTCTTGTGCTCCTTATGATCAAGCAGAAGAATGACAAGGAGAAGGAATCCTTTGCAGGATGTGATGTAAAGCTGAAAGTTGAGCTGGTTGTTGTGGCCAATCAATATGGAGACATGTTCCAAGAGCCAAAAGGATTACCATCGAAAAGGGGAATTCAGCATGAAATATAGCTACAACAAAATTGTCCACTCCCAAACATTGGTATGTATCGAATGTCAATTTTGGAAAGTTTAGAAATTAAAAAAAAAAAAAAAAAAAAGAAGAAGAAGAAGTCTAGGAATTGTTAGATAAAGAAGTAATTCGTCCCTCTAATTCACCAAGTGGTTCACGAATTGTTTTGGTACCCAAGAAAGATAGAACTTGGCACATGTGTGTAGATTATCGAGCTTTGAATAAAATTACCATAAAGAATTGATACCCACTACCCAGAATATATGATTTGCTAGATCAGTTGAAGAATGCAAAATATTTCACCAAATTAGGCTTGAGAAGTGGATATCATCAAGTTAGAATAATTGAGGAGGATATTTGGAAGACTACTAGTCGTAAGGTCTGCTGGTCAAGCTGCTGATGCTGGATCTCGAGATGGAAGGTATGCTACGGCCCATGCTACTGGCTAGGACTATGTACCAAAACCCGGAACAGGGTGAAATTGAGAAACTTCAGATTAGTTAGTGCGGCGCTGGACCTTACCAAAAGACTACCTAATGAGCTTTTAAAACCAAACAGGGATTGTTTGAGTGGTTGGTTATGGCTTTTGGTCTTTGCAATGCTCCATCTACATTCATGAGTTATTAATGATGTTTTAAGGTCCTTTCTTGATGAGTTTGTAATTGTCTATTTAGATGATATTTTGATATTCATCAAATCACGAGAAGAGCATGTCAAACATGTGAGGAAAGTGTTGGATGTCTTGAGAAAAGAACAACTATTTCTGAAGATGTCTAAATATGAATTCAGGAAGACTTCCTTAGTGTATTTGGGCCACATAGTTGGAGGATGTGAGCTGAAGATTGACCCCTCTAAAGTTTTGGTCATTATGAATTGGCCAATACCCAAATCAGTCAGAGAAGTAAGGAATTTTTTGGGAGCAACGTAGTATTGGAGGAAGTTCGTTGCCAATTTCTCTTCCATCGCAGCTCCACTACATGCTTTGACCAACATGAAGGTTGTCTTCCAGTGGGGAGGCAAACAACAAAAAGCATTTGATGCTTTAAAACAAAATATCAGTTCAGCCCCAATTTTAGCATTGCCAGACTTGAAATAACCCTTTGAAATACAAACAGATGCAAGTGACTACGCCATGGGTGCAGTTCTCTTAGAGCATGGTAAGCCCATTTCATTTCATTCTGAAATTTTTAATGGTGTTGTTATTAATTATCCTACGTATGATAAAGATCTTTATGAATTGGTGAAAAGTGTGAAGAAATGGAAGCATTACTTGATGGGAAAAGAAACCATTATTCACACTGATCATCAACCTTTGCAATATCTACAATCTCAAACAAAATTGCAGCAATCAAGGCACTTTCGTTGGATGGGATTTTTACAGCAATTCCACTTGGTCATTAGGTACAAGATAGGTATTTATAACAAAGTTTTTGATATGCTTTCTAGACCGATTGTTAATGCAACCATTTTACTCAAGAATCGTTATGTTTTGCCTGAAAGTTATGTTGAGCAATATGCACATGACATTGACTTTCAAGAGGTATACTTAAACTTGAGTCAAGGCCACCAAGTTGAGGAATTAGACTACCATGTTCATGATAATTTGTTGTATCATTTGGGAAAACTTTGTGTTCCACAGGGAGAGAGAGTAAACATCACAAGGGAAGCACACACTTCTCTTATTGCTAGACATTTTGGTGTAAGTAAAACAGTGGAAAATCTTCAGAGGTATTTTTATTGGCCTCGTATACTTGAAAGTGTGACACATTTTATTAGAGGTTGTTCATTGTGTGCAATCAGTAAGCCTAGTAATAGGAAACTAGGATTGTACACACCACTTCCAGTACCTTCACGTCCTTGGGAGTGTTTCTATGGATTTTGTAGGAGGTCTTCCTTTATCAAGAAAAGGTCATGATTATTTGTACATAGTTGTGGGTAGGCTCAACAATATGTGCAAATTAATGCCTTGTAAAAAACAAATTATAGCTGAACAAATAGCTCAAATTTTCTTTCGAAATGTATGGGTTCATTTTGGATTACCTACTTCTATTGTAAGTGATCCTGATTCCCGATTTGTTGGGATTTTTTGTCAAGTTTATGGAACTTGATGGAAACCAAGTTGAAGAAAAGTGCAGCCTTTCATCCTCAAACAGATGGTCAAACTGGAGTGGTTAACATAATAGTTATTCATTTGCTAAGAGGATATTGCAGCAAACATTCTAAGTTGTGGGATGAACAGTTGCATTATATTCAACATGCTTACAACTGAGCAATACACTCTTCTACTCTAACTTCACCTTTTGAGGCTTGTCTTGGTTATTTGCCTAAATCACCTTTGTATTTCATATTTGAGAAAGACGTAGTTGTAGATGGACATAACGACATAGACAAAGCAAATAAATTCATTTGATTCACCAAACAGTTCAAGAACAACTAGAAAAGAGTCAAGGCAAGTATAAAGCAAGGCATGATAAGCATCGTGTGGATCATTATTTTCAAGTAGGTGATGAGGTTTGGCTCTACATTAGCAAGGAAAGTCTTTAAGGTGAAGGTAAAAAGTTGAAATCAATCTGTTATGGTCCATTTAAAATTCTAGAAAAGATTGGTAATAATTCTTTCAAGCTTGATCTGCCTTCATATATGCAAATTTATTTCATTGTTAATGTTTAAAATTTGAGATTGTATGAGCCTCCTTTGATTGAAGATCAAGGAGAAAATGCATAGATTCCATTAATTGAAGATTTTTCTCCAGAATTTCTTGATGAACTTCAGCAAGACAACATATTTAACAAAAGAACGAGGTCATCAAAGAGGGGAAATCTTGATTATCTTCAAGTGGGTCTCAAAGGTACAAATCCATCAAAGGCCAAATGGATTGAAGAAGGGAAGGTGAGGGAATAGTACCCTCATATGTTCAATAGCTGAATATAATCTTTTGGGGTCCAAAAGATTCTAGTTTGGAGGAGTGATCAAGTTCTCGAGTTTATGCTCAAAAATAAAAGTGTCAAAATCTTGTCAAACTCAGCTTCAAATCAAAGAGCTCATCATTCTAAATCCAATGGTGAGAACGACACTCAAAACCAAGCTCGTATGCAGAAGTTCGAGCAAGTCAAAGTTCAAGTTTGACTTGCCCACAAGGCAGGTTGGATGATATGGCAATTCCTTCAATGAATGAGGTGGCACCAAGTGGCAGCCTGCCATTGGCCCTCGCATATCACAAATCACAAGTCGCAGGTAGAAAGGCATTACAAATTAGCCCGACAGGATCAGGGTTGCAATGCGATAAGGCCATCACAACTCACAATCGCAGATCGACGAGGGGAGAACAGGTCAAAATCGGCCCTCAACAGTTATTAGGTTTCAATGCGATAAATTATAGATCGCAAATCGCATGTCATAGGAAGAACAAGTCCACTTAAGACTGTTGTTGGTTCTCCACTGAACTATGAAATGTGATAAAGTACCCGTACGCGAGGTGTTTATAAATTCCAGTGAAAACTTTCATCGGGTCCACTGATATCGCAATCCCAGTGTTACGCCGTGTTAACAAGACCTTCAGCCCACCAAAGCTCACCGATTATGATTTGTGATACGGCCGACAGGTTATGGCCCACGACGTGGTGAAATATTTGCTTAGTTAGCAGATTTTGTAGCGGAAATGTGGGTTTCTGCCGCTTTTGGAGAAATTTGTGGAACAAATAGTGGGAGAACTAGGAGAAGTCATAAAGTCTTTTGTTCTTATCCAAATGGGATGCAAAAAGAGGCTATATAGCCATTTTTTAGCATTTTAAACTCAATGAGACTGGTTTCAGAGGCATTGGAGCATTGTAAACACACTTTTGTTGTAATTTTGAGCATAATAGAGAGGCCCAAGCATTGGAAGTTGGACCAAGGAGACGTAGCCCAGGTGGGGTGAACTCCTCATCAAATATTTGTGTTGTGTGTTGTATTTGATGTTCTTTGTTGTTATTTTGTTGTTGTTCAGCATATTTTTTGTGTGAAATTTTTTATAACATTTACATAAGAAACTCTCATGGGATTCAGTTAATTAAACAAAAATATTGAATCCTTAAGCACTTGATAAGAAAATGATAAGCATCTTGGCTTTTATTATGATTGGGGAATTAGTGCAGCATTAATAATATGCTCCATTTTAGATCAATTATGCCTACATTAGCACATATAAATGTGCTTCCTTTGGGATCATATAATATGATTTTGGGCATGGATTGGTTGTTCATTCATAGGACTAAAGTGGATTGATATGAAAAGACTATTGAGTGCCTAGACAATGATGGGGAAAGGAGAGTCATGTAGGGAAAGAAGAATCTAGATCAGTGAGAATGGTTACAACTATGCAGGAAAAATGTAACAACAAGAAAGGATGTGTATTGTTTGCAATTCATATATCCAGTGACAAAGGGAAAGAGGATGAAGATGATGAAGTCCTAGAGAGGTATCTTGTTCTGTTGTAGCTTTGGGATGTGCCTCTTGCAGAGATTCCAAAGTTACCACCTCATAGGGAAGTGGAATTCTCTATTAAGTTGATGCCTGGAGCAGCACTAACATCTAAGACACCGTACATGATGAGTACTCTAGAGTTGGTGCAATTGAAGTTGCAGCTTAAGGAAATGCTTGATAAGGGGTACATTAGGCCAAGTGTGTCGCCTTGGGGTGAACCAGTGTTGTTTGTAAGGAAGAAGGATGGTGCTATCATATCGTGCATTGATTACATGTAGTTGAATAAGGTGACTATCAAGAACATGTATCCATTGTCATGGATTGACGATTTATTTGATCAACTAAATGGAGATGCAGTATTTTTGAATATTGATCTGAGATCAGGATATCATCAGGTGTTTATCAAAGAAGAAGACATATATAAAAATACACTTCGCACAAGATGTCAAAAGTATGAGTTTGTGGTGGTTCCTTTTCGTCTTACTAATGCTCCACCCACCTTCATGTGTATGATGAACAATGTGTTGCATCCTTACCCAGACAATTTTGCGATAGTTTTTGCAGACAATATATTGGTATATTCAAAGAATTTGGAGGAGCATGCAGAGCACGTGGTAGCATTGTTGAGATTGTTGAGAGCGCATCAATTGTATGCCGATCTCATCAAGTGTAGTTTATTTCACACTATAATTCATTACTTGGGACATGTTGTTTCCGAGGAATGGATAGAAATGGATCCGTAAAATATTAAATCTATCAAGGAGTGGGCAACTCCTAGGAATGTGGATGAGGTCATATCATTCATGGGACTAGTAGCTTATTACAGGCAGTTCATTAAGAAATTCTCTAAGATTGGCTATGCTATTACATATTTGCAGAGAAAAGGGAAGAAGTTTGAATGGAATGAGGAGTGTGCATATAGTTTTGAACAGTTGAAGCGTTTGTTTACAAATGCTCCGGTTTGAAGATTGCAGATCCTAATAAGGATTTTGTGGTATGTACATATTATTGTAAGGACGGACTTGGTGGAGTCTTGATGCAGGAAGGATAGGTGGTTTTCTATGAATCAAGGAAGTTGAATGAGCACGAGTATAACTATGTTACTCATTATCTTGAGTTGGTAGCCATCATTCATGCATTGAAGATGTGGAGATATTATCTCCTTGGTAGGAGGTTTGTTCTAATGAGTGATCACAGTGGGGTGAGGTATCTATTTGAGCAACCCAATATAAATGTCAGGCAAGCTAGATAGTTGGCTACCTTAAGTGAGCTTGAATTTGACATCAAGTACATTAAGGGAAAGGATAATAGAGTTGTAGCTTCTCTTAGTAAGAGAGTGCAGGTGAACCATATTTCAACTGTGAACTCTTATGGGACAGATTTACAGGAGAAGATCTTGCATGCAGGGTAGCATGACGAGAGGTATCAACAATAGGGTGAAGGTGATAAGATGATGAGTATCACCTCATGGTAGATGGCTTGGTTAGATTTAAGAACAAGATCTATGTGTTGAGAAATATATAGGGCAGTAGTTAGGATGATTTCTCTTTCTATGATAACTTATTGTGATGTCTTTTTACATTTTCTTATTTATTAGCTTCTTCTCTTATTATTATGTTCTATAACACGCCCTCCTCCTAGGTCCACCAAAGCAACCGAACAATTGATGTAAACATGTGATGAGAGAGGTCACTATAAGGGATTCAACCTCCTTGGTGACCTTAAGGAAATGGAATCAACAAAACATATCAAGAAAACCCATCCACATCAGCAACAACACCCTAAGGAGACATGTCAGCGACTCAGACATCATGTCCCTTAGTCCCACTAATGTTTTAATCCTTTTAACCCCTAGTCACCCTCATGCTATAGGCATGACAACGTCGAAAACCCAAAGTTGCTCTCACAGGCCTATGTGCTAGTGTTTCTAGACTCTTTTCAGCAGACATGTGCCAGTGTCCTCAAGATTTGAGCCACTTTTCTAGCCCGGAATCCTAACCTCTGCCCATAACTTGTTACAACCTCTAGAATCCATAAAATACATGATGACAAGATAAACAACTCAAAATTCAACCTCAGGACTAGGCCTGAGCATCCCCAACCGGGACTGACATTTTGTCAAACACTTGGCATCAATGCAACCTACAGGTCTAGGTTACAAGACAGGGTATGAATGATTGAAAGAACTTATTAAACATAACTAGAAGGATAACAACATTCTCCATTGAACTGATATAACATCAATTAGGTCTTGCATCCATCCATTTAACAATTACAAGTAATTACATGAAATAACCATGACATGAACCAACCATATAACCATGCTCTTAACCTCTATAAAACCATATAAATATCATAGATATGACAACCATTAAATCCACATATAAACTAGTGCAAAAGTAAGAGAACTTAGCTTTTATTAATCATATGAAATTTCGACCAGGTTCGAGACTTCCACATACCACTCGACCATAGACATTGCTGAACCAAATATCTCTTTCAGCCAGGCACCCCCGTGCCATATTGCAGGCATGAATGTCATATCTCATAGAACAACCAAGGGAATATGGAGGTTAAACCACCTCCACCCTCACCAAGCCATGATCACACCAAACCCGGTGCTCCGATCGCAACCGAAACAAACTTGGAATGCCATATGGGATCCATCACTATCCTTGAGGAATTTTCTGTCTCCTTGTCTCTTAGGACTTATTGCAATCCAATCTTGGATCACTAGGCCTTAAACCGAGACCAGTATCTCAGGCTTTACCACAATCCAAACCTAGATCACTAGGCCCTAAACTGAGACTCCTCCCTTAGGATTTACCATGTATCCCGCCAAAACCTATTAAGGGATTCCTAGGCCTTTGGGAATGAAACTTGAGACCACCTCCACCCCGAATTCGAAAATCTATCTAGAAAACCAAAGATCAAAAACCAAAATAGACATCCCAACACCATGGCATCTAGAAAAAGGCAAGGCTAGGCTGAAAACCATTGTCATAACCCGACAAAACCATGCCACCGACAGCAAGAGAACCATACACCAACATGTAAAGCCATGCATGTCCAAACCAGCTAGGAAATCACACATGCAAAAGGTTACCTGCAAGTATTCCTGCTAAAGTTGCTCTATCTTGATTTTCCTTCCTTGATCCTTGCTTCCCTTGCTTTCCCTTTGCTTGCTTTTCCTTGATTGCTCCAAAGCTAGAGTGCTCCAAGGAAACTCTAAGTGACCAAGAGTGAGAGAGAGAGAATAATGAGAGAGCTCCAAACTTGAACTAACCAAGCTTGAGCCAAGAGCTTACACTAACTAAGAAAACTTGAGATAAGAGATTACACTAACTAAGAAAACTTGAGCCAAGAGCTTACCAACTAATCCTCATAAGCCTTTTTATTAATGAGGCCTCTAATTTTTTCTTTTTCCATTATTTTCCTTCATTTTTTCTCCTCACATGAAACCTGTGACCTTTCACCTTACTTTTCTCCTAATTTCCTTTATTTTCATAAATAAATGTGCAAAAAATGCCTTTGCCTTAGCCTTTGCCAATTTTCCTTAGCTAAAACACACATCCAGTGATGCCCACTAGGATATCTTTGCCCAACATTCAGCTTGGAATAAGTGTCCCTTAATTCTGGTCTTATTTTACCTTTATTATCTTTTATTACATGGAATTTTCACCATGGCTGTTACAGAACCCTCCCCCTCGCAGAACACCACCCTCGGTGTTTAAACACACCAAGACCTTGACAAAACCGCTGAAAAAGAAAACATACTACCCATGGAGCTTTATAACTTAGCTCATTATATTATTTACAATGAAAGACCTGCTCAAAAGCAAAACATCATGACAACATACTGCATATTGGAGCTTTATAACATAGCTCATTACGGTATTTACAATAACCACATATGCACATTTGCTAAACCAACAAATAAAAGGATACAATGCCTGTATCAATCAACAAGGGAATCCAGAGGCTCACACTTCCACCCTCAAAAGTAATACCAGAATTCACCTCCTTCCTACGAAGTTCAGAATCCACTGCCACGGTCAAAGTTGCATCCAATGTCCAACACTATAATCCTTTACTTGTCCCCTTAGTGAACAGTTACCGGCTCATTGTTCCAAGGCACACTCCTAATGTCATCTGATTCTATATGGTAATGCTCATGACCAAAATAAATATATCCGTGACCTTCGCTTCTCTGTTACACGGTCCCTCGAGAAATTCGGTCACCCCCTTCTGTGCAGTCACTCACCTTCTAAGTTCCCCGAAATCCCCTATCCCGGGCAATCCATCCCTTGGCAAGGCTTCCTCGCATCGAAAGATACAAAACTAAGGCATATACCTGCCTTAAAACCAACATAATGGTCATAGCATGCTCATGGAAATCAGTAGACATTATTGGGCACCAGTGTCCCACAATGACCCTGCTCCTGAAGTTCTCTACCAGCATACTGCTGCATTTTCCAATTCCTTTTTTTGTTGCAAATTATTGTAGTTGGTTTCGGCCACTTAACCAGGCATGTTCATGCATTCCTGTTCCAAATACATAACTTCGATTAGATTTAAATAAATTGAAATTTCCTCAAATCATACCTCATTGGTAGTTCGTCAATAAAGTATACTTGCAATTTTGTTGGCTTCTTGTCACAACAAGTCATACTAATTGTTTGATTAAAACATCATGTATAAACATATCAAATCTGGTTAGCTCAAAACACTACCATCATAGATCAACATCATAAATCACATGTAACCACCATAAACCAAAATCATAGATCACATATAATCATCATATACCATAGTCATAAATCACATGGATAATAAAACTGAAATAAAATGTTGATACTTATCCTTTCATCAATCCTTAGCTTCTACCTTTGTCTTTATTTCGTACACACTCTGGTTCGGTTTCCACGCCAGACAAACACCTAGTGACTTCTCCTAAACCATGTGCATGGACACATGTCGTGATACCACAACTACACAATGCACATACATAGTACGACGTGCCTTCAACACAACATATATGACATGCGCACAATCCCACACATACACCAGTACCATATGTACAACATGTACATAGTACCACATGTACACCACACCACCTGCACAATGTGTGCACAACATCACATGTACACGGTACCACATGCACGACATGTACCCGACACCATATGTACATAATGCCACATGCACGACATGTACACAAAACCACCTACACACAGCGCCACTTGTACAACATGTACACAACACCACATGCACATGACACCACTTGTACAATCATGCAAATCACACCATATGTACATAGTGCCACATGTACAATATGCATGCAACACCACATGTACATAGCACTGCATATCCAACATGTACATAGCATCATCTGTACACAGCACTACATATGTAATATCTCCACAAAACTACATGCACATAACATTACATATCCAACATGTGCACAACAATAATACCAAACATCCAAAACCACATTGTCTTTACCAAGAAACCTTGCTTCCAATGTCTTATCCATGCTTGTCCTAGCATGTCGCAAACCACACTGCTTTCATTGCGTTGTTGTATCCCTCGGTATAACCTGTCCATAACATAGACATAATATAATCACATAATATCAATGCATAACCATATGATACTGACCTTGTATATTTTCCAAGCTACTCTTCCCACTTTATTCCTCATGAACCAGGAATCTCTTCATTCCATTCACCTGCATAAGAAATCATTCCTCCACAAGAACGATCCCTAACAACCCTGTCAGACAGTGACATAGATACATACATACATACATATATAATCATTAGCATAAAACAATCATCATCTTGTTAGACAACGACATACATGTATACCTATATAAATAACAACATAATCATAATCATAACATAATTACCAGAAGCATAAGGTGTAGGTTAAGAGAACTTCCTTTATTCATGCACAACATTGAGAAAAAAATTTCTCAACATAGCCAAGGAATCTGACACCTCATATCCATTTACTTTACCTTTTCTAGTTACCTTTCACATGTCTTTACTGTCACCATCTGTTTACCACTATGGACCAAACAATCCAATCGTTTGTCATAGTCTTACATTTTGTTGCGCTTACTCATGACAGAGCTTCATCTGAGTATTACATTACCTGTTGGGTACCACAAAAATCTCCCCGAGATCCATTAACTTTCCTCTTTCCCAAAAAATTCCGAAGACTCAAAACATAAAAGGCAATACCAAGAAACAACCAAGAAGAAAACCATGAAAACCAAGAACAACATGACACTGCAATAAAGTTGCATAGTTATGCACTAGACACACTCAGAATTGCAAATTGAGTGCAACAATCGAAAAATACCAAAGCACAATATAAATGCTAGACACCGTGACTTGATCCCCATGGTTCCCAAGGGAAGCTCAACCTAAGCCTTCTTCAATATTTCATGGCAATTTCTCTTGCCATGCAGCTCCCTGCATCATACTGCCGTAAACACATAACTGTCAGCGCATAAATAAATATAGCAGTACACCAAATACCTTATCTTGTTGTGCCAAGCGTGTTTCCTTGTATCTGAATACGTCCATGCCATCTCTAAAGGGACTCCAACTCCCTTCATAGATCTACATGTAGCTAGAGACTAGCTAATATACATGTCAAGCACATGTCCATGAACATAACACATATCGACATAATTTCAGACAAATCAAGGCTAAGAAGACTTACTGTGTGAAAAGTACTCATTCGTTTGGAATTAGGGTTTCCAAACATAGCCAAAGGAATTCTTGCCCAATTCCTTTCCTGTACCTTTTTGTCTTGTTGCAATGGAGGCTTACTATGTATTCTCACATCACCCAACTGTTAGTTATATAAACACATCAACTATTACCTTGTCACTCTAATACCAAGCATGTTTCCAACTGCTCACACATGTCAACCACATGTTCCAAATATCAAGACAATCATATCTATCAATTTGAAATCAAATTTTACAAACAATCATGTCATAGCCCATAGTCAACTCATAGCCATTAGACATAATGCTACAACTGTCAACTACATTCAAGTACATATCAATTGTCTCAGCACATATGTGTTAGTACAATCATCTCAAAACAAGATCATTTCTTCATGCAATCTTATAGTCTCATACTCATATCATGCAAATCATCAAACATTCAACCAACTTGCAAACATACCAGGCTCACTAAATTAACTATATGACCTAATCAAACAGTCAAGCACCACATATTTGACATAAGCAAAATCGTACCTTAATGTATCTCAGTAGAGGAAATCTTGTCTGCACAATCAATCCATATTAGCACAATATATCTTCACAATATATTAACCCAAACATAAATAAGATCATGATATCCAAATAATCACTAGCTAGCATGTTTACATCATAACTCATACACAATTATCATTCACGCATATGGAAAGTCAATCTATATTAGTACAACACCATATCACAAATATGTCGGCTCATACCTGAATGTCGTAACCCTAACCATTTGCATAGACCAATCCAATTTAGCATGATACACATAACATCAAGATCTCAATGTAATAACCCTAATCATAAAGTTACTAGCATATAATAACAACAAGTTAACCTGTCATGCTCATCAACAACATATAACATAATCATCAGGTTATCTAATATAAAACAACAATAGCAATGCATACAACTACAGGTTACTATCATTCTTGACTATCTGACACATGCGCATATAACTACATTAATCAATTAACATCTATCATGAATGTAACCATAAAATCAAAAGGCATGTACATAAACCTAATGTATATAACCCTAATGCATATAAAAATATTTAATTTACATACCTATATGACGATCTTCTCTTACCCTAAAGTCCAATGCTGCAACCTCATTATGATGATCTGCATCTCCTGCTCTATCTCATCCAACACATTGGCATCATAACATACCAATATCACCCTGATGACCTAAATTGTATACCGTGACTTCACAAGGCATGTTTGACCTACTGTTCATGCATAGGTATAACCAAGACCATTCATGCAGGAAAACTACATATAGACATATAACACATGAGTACCAAACCATATACACATCATTCTAGCTAGAGTCCAGTCATCAATGCATGACCGTATCAACTACACAAACCATGACCTTATGCATGACAACAAACACTACTCCATTGTACACATTGCCACATGCAGCCATCAACATGCATAAGCAATTCCTAATCAACTACACATATGCATGAATGCATGTAGTCAAGCATAAGCGATAAATTCTTGTAACCAACCTATAAGACTGATACATGTAATCAAACATACCAAGAATGCAACCTACCATACAAGGATTTAATCAAGCAACATATAACAACATGTAAGTGACATATAACAATATGTAATTAGTCATATACTCATGATGGTGCACTCCACAAAAATCAACATCAAGCTCCTCATGATAACCTTACTACAACCATCATCAACATGATGCAATGCAACAAGCACATGGAATGCAAGTGTAAGAGGCACACATGCAACTGAAATGCATGCATGACCAAGCACCTTCACCCAATTAGAGCACAAGCACACTCTGATACCAATTTGTAACACCCCTCCTCCCAGGTCCACCCAAGCAACGGACTAGTTGGGATAACACATGCGAAGAGAGAGGTCACTATAAGGGATTTAACCTCCTTGGTTACGTTAACGAAATGGAATTGACAAAAATATCAAACAAACCCATCCACATCAGCAACAACACCCTCAGGAGAAATGTCAGGCACTTAGACATCATGTCCCTGAGTCCCACTGATGTTTTAAGCCTTTTAACCCCTAGTCACTATCATGTTATAGGCATGACAACGTCCAGCAGCCAAAGTCCCTGGACTCTTTTCAGTAGACCTATGCCAGCGCCCCTGATATTTGAGCCACTTTTCTAGCCCTAAATCTCGGCCTCTTCCCAAAACTTGTTACAACCTTCAGAATCCATCAAAGACATGATGACAAGATAAACAAATCAAAATTCAACCTCGGGACTAGGCATGAGCATCCCTAACTTGAACTGACATTCTATCAAACACTTGGCATCAAAACAACCAACAGGTCTAGGATACAAGACAGAGCATGAATGACTAAAATAACTTATTAAACATAACCAGAAGGATCACCACCTTCTCCATTGAACTGTTATAACATCAATTAGGTCTTGCATCCATCCATTTAACAATTACAAGTAAATACATGAAATAACCATGACATGAACTAGTCATATAACCATGCTTATAACCAGCATAAAACCATATAAATATCAGAGATATGACATCCATTAAATCCACATATAAACCAATGCAAAAGTAAGAGAACTTAGCTTTTATTAATCATAGGCAATTCTGACCAAGTTCGGGACTTCCACGTACCACTCATCCATAGACATGGCTGAACCAAATCTCTCTTTCATCCATTCACCCCTGTGCCATATTACAAGCATGAATGTGGGATCTTATAGAATAACCAATCCAAGAAAAAACAAGGGAATCTAAAGGTTAAACCACCTCCACCCTCACCAAACCGTGATCACACCAATCGAAGCATTGCTTCGATCACAACCAAACCAAACTTGGAATGCCATTTGGAATCCATCACTATCCTTGAGGAGTTTTTTGTCTCCTTGTCTCTCATTCTTTACCGCAATCCAATCCTGGATCACTAGGCCCTAAACCGAGACTAGTCTCTCAGGATTTACCACAATCCAAACTCAGATCACTAGGCCCTAAATTGAGGCTCCTCCCTCAGGCTTTACCATGTATCTTGCCAAAATCGGTCAAGGGATTCCTAGGACTTTGGGAATGAAACTTGAGACCACCTCCAACCTGGATTCCGAAATCCATCCGGCAAACCAAAGCTCAAAAACCAAAATAAACATCCCAACACCATGGCATCTGGGAAAAGGCAAGGCTATGCTGAAAACCACTGTCATAACCTTGCAAAACCATGCCATCGACAACAAGAGAGTCATACACCAACATGCAAAGTCGTGCATGTCCAAACCAGCTAGGAAATCACACATGCAAAAGGTTACCTACGAGTATTCCTGTTGAAGTTGCTTGATCCTACTTTTCCTTCCTTGATCCTTGCTTCCCTTCCTTTCCCTTTGCTTGTTTTTCCTTCCTTGCCCCAAAGTTAGAGTGCTCCAAGGAAAGTCTAAGTGACCAAGAGTAAGAGAGAGAGAATAATGAGAGAGCTCCAAACCTGAACTAACCAAGAGCTTAACACTGACTAAGCTTGAGCCAAGATCTTACACTAACTAAGAAAACTTGAGACAAGAGCTTACACTGACTGAGAACTTGCCAATTGATCCTCAGAAGCCTTTTTATTAATGAGGCCTCTAATTTCTCCATTTTCCATTATTTTCCTTCATTTTCGTCCTCACATGCAACCTGTGACCTTTCACCTTTCTTTTCTCCTAACTTCCTTTATTTTCATAAATAAATGTGCCAAAAATGACTTTTTCCTATTAATGTTTTTTCCTTAGCCTTTGCCAATTTTCCTTAGCCAAAACACACATCCAGTGATGCCCACTAAGATCTATTTGCCCAACATTCAGCTTGGAATAAGTGTCCCTTAACCATGGTCTTATTTTACCTTTATTAACTTTTATTACATGGAATTTTCACCAGGATTGTTACATGTTCATTCTTATCATCAAACAACTACCAAAATAAGAAGAACAATAGTACATAAGAACATAGGATATAGGCTACAAGATAGGGCCAAAACCTCTCCACTTGAGAGGAAAACCCATAAATCTCTTCTCTCCTTATAGATTCTTCAATTGAAGAATTCCAAGACCTATAGACCAAGACTAAGACCCTTTCAAGACCAAGTCCAACCTTCTTGATGATGTTCTTTCCTTGTCCAAGTCAAACCCGGTCAAATTTCTTCCTACAACACAACTTTGACGCCAAGCAACAAAATTTTGGCCTCTATTACAGATCTGAAATTTTTGGCCCTCCTAGCAGCAGCTGCTTCCACATGTGTGAGCTTATTTCGACCTTCCAAGACTTCTTTAGACCTTCGCTTGACTTTCTTTCTCTTCTAGGGCTTGAGGATAATCTAATGAGTCGTCCTTCGACCTTCTTTTTGCACTTCTTCCAAGTTCGATCCTGCAGTAGCAAAACCCTAACCCAACAACAGAAACCCTAGCTTCCTTCCTTCGCACATGTGAGGATAGAAAGAGAAAATATCCCAAACACTTGATCTTCATCCTGCTTCTTCCTTCGCTAGCCTCTTTCTTGTTCTTCTTTGCTCACTTGGTGAGAGAATCAATTGTGTCTCTAGGAGGTCAAGTTCTCTCATATATATAGGCTTCCAAGGTGGACGAAGTTCCTCAAATTAGGACGACTTCTTTGCTCGCGGGTCGACCTGGTCTTGGAGGGTTTATTGACACTTTAAAATACAAAAATAATTATTTTTACAAGTTATAATGTGCTTGAAGGGGTCTTCAACATATGACAATGAATCTTTTGACTCCTTGACCTAGGACAAACCCTAAAATCACTAAATGGGTGCTTTATCTCTAAAATAAAATACCTTGAGCATGAAACCCATAATCGAAAAATAGCAACAAAAATTTCTTTCATTTTACAATATACAAGAGTCAAAAGTACATTTCATATTTATGAAGATTGAACCTAGTTACACATTTTTCAACACTCCCTCTTAATTAGGGAGGTATTCGTAAATGGTACATGGACATTCTCAATGTAAAGATATCTCATAAGAAGAGTCGGATTCGTAACCCATGTGTTTAGCATCATAATGACCAACATTTTCACATAGCAAGTCCTTGACTAACAACTCTATCTCTCAACAAGATCAAAGCACAATGTTGGTGAGACCAATGATTTACAGCCACCATCATCATTATCTCTCAAGGCACATACGCCACCCGGGTTCACAGGGTATGTCCTTCTTTGGAATATTCTTATCTTCAATAGCTAGTCCTCAAAGAATATCAGTCCTCGACTACTCTTATCTTGGATTCCCTACCTCATCCTCAAAGAGTATCGGATGCCAGATGTTTAACCAATCCTCCATTTTGTCTTTCCAAATGAAGACAAGAATGATGTGTTTATCTCTCCCTCTAAACTAAGGAGGATATATCAACCAGACCAAGCTTGTATCTCAAATGCACAAGCTTCTTATTAGGAAGATATTTTGTCAATGTGTCAGCTACTTTCTCATCACTGGAGATATATTGTAGCTTCAACACACCATCTTGTACTATCTTCTGAATGTAGTGATACTTGTTGTTTATATGCTTTGTCTTTCCATGAAATACTGGGTCTTCGGACAATTTTATACAACTAGTGTCATCACATTGTATCACTTTAGGGTCCATTGGTCCTTCAAACAAGTCAAATAGTAGCTTCCTCAACCAAACAACTTCTCTGCTTACTTCACAGGCTACGATATATTCAGCCTCAACACTACTCAAAGCAATCGAATCTTTCATTTTTCTCATCCATGAGACCATGGAGGATCCCAAACTAAAACATCCTCATGCAGTTCTCCTTCCATCCCACTCATTGCCTCCCAAGTTGGAATCTGTATATCCAATCAAGTGGACATCATTCTTCCTTTCATATTTCAGGAAATAGTAGATTGTACCTTGCTAATATCTCATAATGTGCTTGGTTTCTATCCAATGATCATGCTTCGGATCAACTTAGAACTGACTACGAACATTTAATCAAAAGCATATGTCTGGTCGAGTATTCACCAAGTACATCAATGAGCCAATCAATTTTCTATACCTGGTCAGATCCACTAGGCTTGATTCAGAACTCCTTAGCCTTCTCAAGTTTGTGATCATCAAGGTTGTCATTGGTTTGCAATCCATCATGTCAAATATCTTCAACATCTTGATCACATACTTCCCTTAACCTAGACAAATCTCATCAGGTCCCCATCAGAATTCTAGTCCCAAATAGTAGTGTATCAACCCAAGATCCTTCATATTGAATTCTGCTACTAGTTGCTTCTTGCATTCTTGGATTCGACCTTCCACACATGTCAAGAGAAGATCATCCACATATAGAAGAATAATCATGAGCTCACCTTGTACAACCTCCATGTAGAGATTCAAATCAACATAACTCTTTGTGAAGCCCAATCTTTGTAAGTATGTGTCCACCTTAGCATACCATGCCCTTGGTTTTTGCTTAAGACCATATAATTCCTTCTTCAACTTGAAAACATAAGCCTCTCTACCTTTGACTTCAAATCCCAAGGGTTTCTCTATATAGACTTCTTCATCAATTGAGCCATTTAGGAATGCAAACTTGACATCCATTTGATGTATATTCCATCCCATTGATGTTTCCAAAGAGATCAATGAATGTATAGCTGTATACCTTACTGTTGGAGCAAATGTATCTTCATAATCAATGCCTTCTTGTTGAGAGAATACCCTAGCCACACATCTTACCTTATACTTGTCAATACTTCCATATGCCACATGTTTGATCTTGTAAATCCAATTGGAAGTTACCACATACTTGTCTTCAGCCCTAGGTACGATCTCCCATACCCCATTCTTCATTATCGATTGGTATTCTCCATTCATAACATATTTCCATTTTTTATCATTAACAACTTCCTCAAAAGTGGATGCCTCTACTTCTATTAACTTTTTCATATATGTTGCATACCCTGAAAATCTTTTGGGCTTCTTGCTTCCTCTAAATGTGTCTTTTGCTACTCCATGATCCTCTACATCTAATAGGGTATATTTCAAACAATTAGGTATATTTCTAGTCTCAGGGATTACCACAGGTTGTATAGGTTCACTAGGACCTTCATCGTCATGATTTGATTCTTCTTCCTCCCTAGTAACTTCTTCTTCAAATACTAGAAGTTCTTCATCAATAGAGTCCATAAGAAGATCCTTTGATTTCTTGAATGCAATATTTTTGTCAAATATCACATCTCGACTAAATTCTATTAGGTGTCCTTATTTTATGTAGATCCTATAGGCCTTAGAAGAATTATTGTAGCTAGCAAATTCTCCCTTCATGCCTGATGGATCCAACTTCTTTCTTTTGTATTTTGGTATATAAATATAGACAGGACAACCAAATATTTAGAGATTATCCACGCTTGGTTTCTTCCCAATGAATGCTTCTTCGAGGGTCATGTTATCTAGTGACCTATGGGGAATTCGATTTTGTATGTAAATATATATCTTTGTAGCTTCACCCCACAAATTTTTTGGCAAATATTCATCATGTATCATAACTTTTACATTTTCTTCAATGGAGCAATTCTTTCATTCTGCAACTCCATTTTGCTCAGGATTATATGGGACTATCAATCCCTCTTCATCCCAGACTCCTTATAGAAGGCTATAGTTTCCTTGGATGTGTATTCTCCTCCATTTTTAGACCTTAATATCTTGATTCTCATTTCTGTAAGGTTCTCTACTTCAACTTTGAATTCTTGAAATTTGATAAATACTTCATCCTTGGATTTCATTACGCCCAAGTTTTCCTTGAATGGTCATCTATGAATGTGACATAATATAGATGACCTCCAAGTGACTTTGGAGTCATAGGACCACATACATCAGAATGAATAATATACAAGATTTCTTTTGACCTTGAAGCATTACTTCTTAATGGACTCTTGGTGTTCTTACCCAATGCACATCCCTTGCATAGTCCTCAATGATCTTCTTTTAGTTCAGGGACACCATTCACTATAGAACTTAGGGTTGGTAAGACTTTGTAGTGAAGATGACCAAATCTTCTATGCTAAAGTTCACATGGGCTAACTTCAATGTGAACCAAAGCTTGAGCGAGGGGAGTTAACAATCTGTAAATTCTTCCTTCACAGATCCCAATCATTCTTGCATATTCTATGCTTGAGTTTTTACCAATACTACCTTTCCATCAATTATAGCAACTCTATCACCTTTGTCTTCTATACATTTAATGGAAAGTAAATTCTTGTGCAAACCTGGAACAAATAAGATATTGTTGAGATGAATGTTTCCTCCATTCTCCAGCTCAAGTGAAGTATATCCAATTCCTCTCACAAGGTAGCTTTTATTTGTCCCTAAGCTCTAAGAAGTAAGAGGACTGTCCTTTTGATAATGTCTTTAATTGCTTGTGTTGACTAGTCATATGTCTTGATGCTCCACTGTTAATCACCCAAATATTATCTTCTTGAAATGTACAGTGAGTGCTGAGAATAGTCCTTCATCCTTTATAGATGTCTTGGTCACTTCCTTCTTAGAAGAAAATAGGATATCCCATACTTCTTTGATGCCCTTCTCGAGTTGACTTTCCACCTTCGTACACTTATTTAGGAACTTCTTCAGTGTAGTAGATATCTTCATTATTCCCTTAGCCAATATTAACCCTGAACCCATGTTGAGAAATCTATAGGGTAGTAGTTAGGATGATTTCTCTTTCTATGATAATTGTTTATGATGTCGTTTTACCTTTTCTTATTTATTAACTTCTTCTCTTATTATTATGTTCATTCTTATCATCAAACATATACCAAAACAAGAAGAACAATAGTACATAAGAACACAAGATATAGGTTGCAAGCCTGAATCAAAACCTCTCCACTTGAGAGGAAAACTCGTAAATCTCTTCTCTTCTTATTGATTCTTCAATTGATGAATTCTAAGACCTCTAGACCAAGACTAACACCCTTCCAAAACCAATTCCAACCTTCTTGATGATGTGCTTTTCTTGTCCAAGTCAAACCCGATCAAATCCCTTCCTACAACACAACTTCGATCCCCAGCAACAGAATTTCAGCCTCTACTGCAGACCTGAAATTTTGGCCCTCCCAATAGCAGTTGCTTCCACACGTGTGAACTTATCTCGACCTTCCAAGACTTCTTCAGTTTCTTTCTCTTCTAGGGCTTGAGGATGATCTAATGAGACCTCCTTCAACCTTCTTTCTGCACTTCTTCCAAGTTTGATCCTATAGTAGCAAAACCCTAACCCAACAGTAGAAAACCAACTTCCTTCCTTCGCACGTGTGAGTAGAGAGAGAAAAAATAGCCCAAACACTTGATCTTCATCCTCCTTCCTTCACTAGCTTCTTTATTCCTCTTCTTCACTCACTTTATGACAGAATGAATTTTGTCTCTAGGAGGTTGAGTTCCCTCCTATATATAGGTTTCCAAGATGAACGAAGTTCCTCATATTAGGCCGACTTATTTGTTGGCAGGCCAACTTGGTCCTGGAGGATTTCTTGAGACTTTAAAATATAGAAATAATTATTTTTACAAGTTACAATGTGCCCGAAGGGGTCTTCAACATATGACAATGAATCTTTTGATTTCTTGACCTAGGAAAAACCCTAGGAGCACTCAATGGGTGCTTGATCTCTAAACTAAAAGAACTTGAGCATGAAAACCATGTTCCCAAAATAACAATAATAAATTTTCTTTCATTTTAAAATATACAGGAATCAAAAGTACATTTCATATTTATGAAGACCGAACCTAGTTACACATTTTTCATCAATATGTGCCTCACAATGGTGAGTTGAAGAAGCTTATCTTGAGAGAGTTTTGTTAGTGTCAGTCTTTCCAGCCTTCCTCCAGTGATCAAATATTCTCTTACAAAGTCAGGGTGTCAAGGTCAAATTTTGTCATTTCAGTGAGTCTTCAAGCAAAATTTGGTCACTAGGCATTAGGTCTAGGGTTTGCTCTCACTCTTTTCAAAGTTGCCCAAATGCCAATCTATGTCACTATTCAGCTGAGCCTATCATCATTCAAAGGGTTTTCATCATCATGTCAAGTTCCATAGGGTCATTTTACAGCTTATTCATGCTTCAGTTGCACCTAGGCAAGGTCATTTCCCTCTCCTAGGGTTTTGAAAGCTAATTTCTCTTGAATGGTCAAATCATTAGCAAAACTTGTATCCAGATGTTCATACACCTTCCCCTATCCTTCATGTACCTTATCAAACACTTTCCATCACTGAGATCCCCCAAATTCCTCATTTTTGCACAAACCCTAGTTTCTAGCTACAACTTGGCAATTTTCTAGGTTGGGCCTGTGTTTTGCCCTTTTGGACCCTTTCCCCTCACTCGATATCCACGATTCCACTTTCCCCTGCTTGCTAACATCCCTCCCTACTTCCAAAAATTTCCCCAAGAATTTAGAAGCCTCTTATCCCCTTCATTTCGCTTCATTTCGACAAAATTCCTTGTTTCACACATCGGGATAAGTTTCACTCAAAGGCCGTTTCAGAGAAATAAAAGATGCATTTTGGAAAACTGAGAGAGGTTTTTGTCCAAAACATGCTAAAGAAGAAAACCCTCCTTCACTTTTTGCACAGGTGTCATGGTTTTAGAGAAATGTCAAAAATACAATCGCCAGATCCAAGGAGGTTGGCCAAGGCACTAAAACGACGGAAAAGGCCCGATCCACTCCAAATTTTGGCCAAAGCCTCTTTGACTGAGCATGGTACTTGATTGGGGACTCCCAGCCCAAATTTCAAGAAATTTGGAGAAAATTTTGTCAATTGTGAATTTTTTGTGCCAAACACAGGTTTTCCTCCCCAACACGTCGCGCGCCGCGCGCGACCCTTTCGATGGGCAACTCCTTTTCAGGAAAACTCAGCATTTTTGGATTTTTCATGCAAAAATACACTTTCTCAGCAATTACCAAGAGATTTCATCAAGTTTTGAGCCTCCAGAAGGTCAAAAAACAAGCAAAAAATGACTTTCTGCCACTTTTTTGACACACAGGAAGCAGTCTTGGGAGATTGCAATTTTGGAGGGGCAAATGGACACAAAATTCAGAAATTCCACCTGGGTTGGAAAGTAGACATCTAGAAATTTCCAACAAGCCCACGTTTGCCTCATTTGGACACCTGGAAGTGCCTCAAAAGCAGCTCCAAAGGCGCGTGACGTGTTCAGGATCAGGGCGCGACGTGTTGGGCAGTTTTCACAGAAATTCACCTACAGCTCAGCAAAACGCAGTTTTGACTGGATTTGACTTTTTGGAGTGGATTTTGATCCTCCTTGTTGTAAATGATGTAATTTTATGATATTTTGACACTTATTTATCTCTTCTAGAAGATTCATTCATGAGATAGGCAAAATTTAATGAATGAATTGGTTTCCTAGCTTATAGAGGCAAGTTGTTTTGACTGCCTAGTTTTCAGTGCTCAGTTTAGAATTGGTTGAAACAGCTCCTAGGATAGTGAGATCGACCCCTAGAGGCAAGGAAAGATGTTAGATTGCCTATATTATGTACTTTCTTGGTCATTTTCATGGTTGGACTCTTGAGGGAGAAAGCTCTATTGTATTACTCATTGTATCTCTGCAATTTTGGCAAAGGAAGAAAGACCAGGGTTTTGCAGTCCTTTTTGGGATTCTTGTGGTTACATGTATTGATGGTGTGTTTCTCTTTGTACTTGTAAGTTTGTTATGTGAATCATCTTCTTACTTTTCCTTCTGCAAATTAGGCAAATGAAGTGTTAAAGTAGAATTCATGATTTCCATGCTCTGCTTTTAAGTTTGCTTAATATCAATGTTTTCATCTGTTTAAGGAGAACTCAAGGTGTTTACTTGCTCTCCTTAGCTCCTCACCAGTCATTCTTGCCCATCTGACTCTTTCAAAGGCATCAATACAGTCTCCTACCTTGCCCCAAAGAACCCCCTGCAAAAACTGTGTCCAATCCCCGCACCCAAAATTGCCTTTTCCCGATTTTCCACCAAAATCCTAAAAATCTCAAATCAACCTTTTATCAGTTTACTAGCCTAAAATTAGTGTTCTTTATTTGTTATCTCCGCCCGTTGAAGATCTTTGCTGAGATATACCGGAGAGAGCCCTCTCCTGCCCCGTAGGGCTAGCTACGAGGCTAAGTGGTTTGATGTTGCCTTGGAGTTTGCCTTTCTCAGCCTGAGGTGAAATTTCAAGCGCTAACAAGTTTCATGTCGAGTTGTATTAAACCACCCAAGATATCAGAATACTTTGACAATTGTTAAGAATTTTTATCATTGACTGAATTTGAAGAAACAAGTCGTTGAGTTTGTTGCAAGATGCTAAGATTTTCAACATGTGAAAGCAGAGTGTAAGCATAAAGCAGATTTATTGCAGTCTCTTGTGATTGCAGAATGGAGATGGGAGGTCATTTCCATGGACTTCATTACAGTCTTTCGAAGGGCCTCGAGGTAGCATGATTCCATCATGGTTTTGGTTCACAAGTTGAATAAGGTGGCTCACTTCATTGCAGTGAAGTGTACTAATTCAGCTAGTGAGGTAGCTCAGATCTTCATCAGTGAGATATTGAGGTTGCATGGAGTTCCCAAGAAGATTATATAAGACATAGATGCCAAGTTCACTTCCAAGTTTTGGAAGGAGTTGTTTTCAGGCTTTGGAACAAAGTTAGCTTTCAGTACAACTTATCATTCGTAGACAGATAGACAAATAGAGAGGGTTAACAGAGGAAGTGGGAGGAGAGCATCTTCCACTAGTAGAGTTTTCATATAATAATGGGTATCATGAATCCTTGAATATGAGTCCATTTGAGGCTCTTTGTGGGCGAAGTTGTAATACTCCTATCAGCGGGAGTGATCCAATGAACAGGGTGTTTATTGGAACAGATATATTGGTTGAGATGGAGTAGGAGATATAGGTAATTAAAACTAACTTAAAGGTAGTGCAAGACATGAAGAAGAGTTATCCAGAACAGCGTAGATCATTCAAGGAGTTTCAGGTGGTGAGTATGTGTATCTGCACATCAAGGCCAAGAGGATCTCCTTGAGGATTGTGTCATGTGCCAAGATGACACCTCAGTATTTTGGGCCTTTTGAGATCTTAGAGAGGATTGGACTAGTGGGATACATACTTGCACTGCCACCAACAGTGAAATTCCGTGATGATTTCCATGTTTCATTGCTTAAGAGATATGTGCAGGATGTTGATCATGTGATTAATTAGTATGTATTGCAGGTGGAACCAGAGGGAGAGTTCTAGCTAGAGCCACAATGCATATTGAAGTAAAAACAACTCATGCTTCGGAACAGAGGAATCGAGTGGAAGAAATTTGGGCCCAATGAAGCTACATGGGAGATGGTTGATCAAATGTGGGCACTATATCTTACTTTATTTGTTGGTCGAAGCAAATGAGTTTTAGATTTATGTGTGTGTGTGTGTGTGTCATTGTTCATATTGCATCGAGTTGTGTTATAAAGCTCCACAAGCAGTATGTTTTACTGGTCATAAGCGTCATAAAACATTGAGGATGATGTTCCCCCAAGGGGGAGGGGTTTGTAACATTCCCTGGTTGATTTTCCATGTAAATAAAATAAAAACAAAGGTCATGGGACATGTATTCCAACTTTAATGGTGGGTAAACCTTAAAGTGGGCATCACTTGTGGTTTATTAATGACTACGGAAATTTGCAAAGGCATTGGCAAAGGAAAAGAGGCAATAAATGGCATTCAATTATAAGGAATAGAGGAAAATAGGAGAAGTGGAAGATGAAGAGACACAAAAATGCATGCAAGGTAAATTAAAGAGAAAATGAAGGAAAATGAATAAAAAGGGAAAAAGGAAAGGAAGAGACTAGACATAAATGATAAAAAGGCATCAGAGAAACAATTCACAACTTTTGTCATTTTAGATTTTGGCTCTCTTCTTCCATTGTCTCACACTCTTGCACTCTTGGAGAATTCTTGGAGAATCCTAGCATTCACTTAGACTTGGAGAGAATAAAGCAAAGGATAAGCAATGAAATTGTGAGTAGCGGAGAGAAGGTTGGATCAGCGACTACAACTGGAGTTCATTGCAGGAAACAGGTTGCATGTGTGATTTCCTTATTGAGATGTAGATGCATGTTACATGTATGTGGTTCTTTGGTTATTTTTTTGTCATTAGCATGGGATTTTCCTAGATTGACAGTGACTTCAACCTTGCCTTGTCATTTCCTAGATAGCCATGATGTAGCGAATTCTCTCTTTTATTAAGCTTTGGATGTGTTACACTAAAAAATGTCACCATGACTATTTACAGTTAGTATGGCTCTATCAACAGTCATGCTACCCTCTTAGGCATGTCTTATGCCTCTGCTCTCCATGTCAAACTCCAAAAAAGAGAGAAAGTCTTTCTAAATGTATTTATCTCTGGGGACGCAGGTTCTCTCAACCTTACCTGCGGGTACGCACCCAATGTTCACAAAAGCTGCGTCTTTGGACGCTCTGTATGTAAAGGGGCAGGTGCGTCCCCCTGTAAAGGTTAAAATGCGCAAGTTTCATCTTTAAAAAGTTACTTGTGGTCATTTCTAGAGCATTCTAGAAGGTTGTTCAACGTGTATTGAGCGCCTCCAGATGGTTCATGCACTCCTACCAAAGAAGAACTTATCCCATCAATAAGGGAGCTATCCCATCCAAAGAGGGGATTATCCCATTGATGGTGGACCTGATTAACTTCCTCTTGAGCACTATAAATACAGGCATTGGGCCAGAAGGAGAAGAGGTTGGAAGCTATACATTTCTAAGGGTAAATGTTGCAGGAATTAGGACTCCCATTTAGAAGCTTGTGAGGAGAGATTGCCATCTTTGCTTGTTCTATTTGGAAGTGGGTGAGCTTTGTCAAAGTAAAGGAGAACTCTTGATGGACCCTGGGAGGGACTTGCACAACACCAAGGCTCAGGTTGTATTTGTTCCTTTTGTTACCTATTAATGCAAATGAGTCCATTCTTCTCAATAACTTGTTATTTATGAGTTGTTTCATGTACTCCTTGGTCTATGTGTTAAATATGTTTTATTCTATGAGATTATCAAGTGCTATTTAATCGTTTGATTGTTAGTGTATGCAGGTTTCAAAGTGAAGGAGGAGCTCATCCGGATCAACGGAGCTGGACTGCTACAACAGCGTTGGACTACAGGTAGGATCTAAACACTTGATTTCCCATATAGTAAATACATGTTTAGAGAAGGATTGCTCTTGTTTGTCTTGTTTGTCACTAGAGAGTCTTAGGCTCCTAGGGAGGTTGGTTGTGTCCGCACAATCAACTCTTTCCGCCTGACAAATTGGCGACTCCGCTGGGGAATCCATTGATGTGAAAGTCTTTTCCTTTATATGAACTTTGCTCTAAGAAAATTGGTTTATTTTTCTGGTTTTTGGCTCTGTGACTTTGTCTTTGGGTGGGTTAGCTTAGGGTTAGATTCATTTTAGTTTTTCTTGAATTTTCCAGTAGGACGCACCCTCTGAGTGTTGCACAGTGCGTCCTTGGACGCACTGTCGCTGTGTGCACAGAGCGGGCCCGCACCTGTTCTAACGGGTCGCCTGCGTCCCCTGCTAAAATTTGAGAAAATTCCATTTTTTGCATTTTTTCTCTTAGATTTTGCTTTTTCTCAGTTTTTACTGCCCAGATTCATTAGTCTCTTGTCAAAGATCTTCACCAGAACTTGTTTCGATAGCATTGAGTGTTTTAGTGGATTTCATAGAAGTTTAAGCCCTAGGGTTTGATTTTTGAGTAGGTCTTGTAGTGACTTTGGCGATAGAAGTTGTCAAGCCTTAGATCTCTCTGGTTTTGTCAGCATTCTTAGAAGTCAGACCTGTCATAAAGTCTACCTGTGAGAGCAACTTACCATTGAGTTGTCTCTTTGGGCAAATTTCGAAGTGCTTGTTGATTGAGTCTTGAATTCCATTTTTACAAAAAGAACAAAAAGATTTGAGTTTTGTTTTGACTAGTCTTTTGATTCTGCATTAGCTGGTCCTTGATTTGATTTTGGTCAAGTAAAACAACCTAGAATCATCTTTGTGAGCTTTTGCCTCGTTAGGTTTGCTTAGAGTAAATTTCTTTTTGGCTTGCTTATGATTCAAGTTTTCATAGATTTTATAGTTTTTAAGATTGATTTTTGTTAAAATAGATTTATATGCTTTATTAAAAAGAGAAAATACAAAAATATCTCCTTTGAAAAGTTTTGTTTCAAGTAGCTTTGAAGAGTTTTGAAAGAAAAAGAATTTTTCGTGCACGTAAAGAGTGGTTATGTTTGTATGCTTGAAAAGATAAAGAGAATTGTTTCTTTGATTGACTTTACTAAGAAAGTTGTTTTCTATAAAATTTGCATCTCTCAACTCTCTTAGTTAAGAATTTCATTGAAAAAGGAAAGTAGCGTAAATCATCTTAGGTGCATCTTTGTAGTGGTTTGAGTCGAGTCTACACACCATTGGTTTCACTTCCGCTACCTTTTGTCTTTAAGAAAAACCATAAAATTAACGCTTAAAGTAAAATCGACGTAGTAACTTTTATTTACTAGGGCTCTGAAACACCAATTTAGATCAGGCTAGTGTCTTGGAGTAGGTGAGTAATTAACTCTCCAAGACAACAAAACCAAACAAGTAGCTTATCTTGTGATAGAATAAATCCAATTGTCTCATTTGTACTCTGGGAAAGCTCCTCTTAAAGGAGAGCACGAGCTCGTGTCCAAACCAGTGAGGGGATCAATCCCCCCTCGTTAGGAACGACGCCAGACACGCACGTATTACAAACGGTAAACCTCGGATTAACCATTGTCGAGGAGCCAGGGGTCACTTGTCGGTAAACCTTGGATTATTGTCAAGGAGCCGGCAAGGGGATTGAGCTTGATACTCTGCCCTTGCGTGCTGTCGGAGTTTAGACTGTTCCCCCAGGTGCATTTGTTGCGGTTGGTAACCTTAGTGACCATTATCTTTAGGATTCTACCGAGGTGACGGTGGAGGGAAGATCCCACTGTACCTGGAGCAGACGTCGGCTAGACTCACTTGGATTTTCTGGGGGGTTCACTTCACTCGAGACGGTTAAAGTGGAGGAACTTGGTCCAGTCTATTCATTAAGCAGGTTGCCGGGGTAACTGTTCCACCCGCCACTTCTGTACTGAATCCAGCGATGTTGGGCTTCATCACCAACTAGCGCTTTCGGTCTAGAAGGCTACTGTTTGTGCTTGGTTTGACGCCCTAGATTCTTTAGGCGTGTGATTCAAATTTGTTTGGTTCTTTAGAGACTTTAGGTGTTTGATTTGAAATTTTATTTTTTTTTCGTGTGTAGTAGTTAAAAGTTTTTAGCTGTGGCGGAATTACCGAGACAGTCCCGTAGACTTCGGGGCCAGTCTCCTGAAGTTGTTTCTGTGGCCGAATTGTTGAGAAGATCCCGTAGACTTAGGGGATCACCTCCTCGAGACGACCCGGGTAATCTAGAAGGTTTAAAGGTCCTTGTAACTCCTCATAGTGGCAGTAGAGTAGGTTCACCTAAAGAAGGAGAATCTTCCTTGGTAGTCCATTCAGATTACCAAGGCTTAGAGACAGGTTATAATCCCAAAGCTGTTACAGTTTCTGAGCTTGTTGGTAGTTTTTCGTCTGCTAGTGATACAGGCGAAGAACCTGAAATATGTGAACCTGTTACTCCAACTTCTAGTGTTCCAGATTCACCGAGAATAGAAAGAGTTATCACCGAAAATCTTCCTACTGGTTTGATTGCTATCGAAGAACTTGCTCCAGAGGAAGAAATAGGCGTCTCTAACCTTGAAGATCAACTTACTATTGATCTAAGAGAGCGTGAATCTATCTTTTACAGTCCTCCTAGAAGTACTACTTGGTACCTTTCGTTAACCAATTTGTTAGACAACTCGGGGGTAGGTTTTTCTACACCTCGTACTCCATTTCCACCTGGAGGTATTCATACTCCTGTAAATATGTCTGGTCAGTCATCCGTGTTTACTCAAAGTCCTGAATCTTTCTTACACGACGGTCCTTCTGTTCCCACCGGGTATCAATCACTTTCTGGTACCTTTGCGGGGGCATCTCCTCAACCCGTTGATCATGGGTTTTTAACTGGAAATAGTGGTAATATACCATTGGGTGTAGGAGACATTTACATGATGTCAGGTTCAGTTCCCATTTCCCAACCTCAAGGTGGCCAATTACCGCCTGGGGGCAGCCTCAGTTAACGCCTGGGGGGCAACCTCAAGGTACACAAATCGTGTCTGGGGGGCAACCTCAAGGTCAGTATGTGCCTATGGTACAATACATACCTCAAGGTCAACCCCAGCCTCAATATGTACCCCAGGGTCAACCTCAGTATCAATATCAACCTCAAGGATGGCAACCCCAAGGGTACCAACCTCAAGCGTACCAACCTCAAGGTCAAGGTCAACCCCCGTATCCGTATTTACCTCAAGGTTATCAACCTCAAGGTCAATACTCGAGTCAAGGTTATCAACCGCCTCAAGGTCAGTCATATGTTCCAAGTATGGGAACTGCACCTCACAGTTATCAATCCTATCCTCAATCCGGTTATGGATCTCAGTATCCTCAACCTGTTACGGGTCAATACCCCGGAATGTTAGTATGGGATCCATCACAGGGTCAACAGGTGTTGCAGCCAAGTATACAGTTGGTACCTCAAGCTGGACAACCCGTAGTTTCTGGTCCACCCCAGCAACCGCAACTTGTCCAGTCAAATGTTCAAACTTCTGTAACTTCGGTAGTTACTCAGCCGCCAATTGCACCTAGTACTCCATCTCAAACGGCTGCTGCAACTACCGCCACATCTACCATACTTACTTCTGGAGTATCGACGGCTCTGGTTTCTACTGTCTCTGTAACCACTCCTCAGACATCTTTACCGTTGTCTGGATCTACGATTCAAACCACGGTCCAGATGCCTGCAGGTCAGCCTGGTATAAGTACGGTTGTCACTACTCAACCTCAATTTGTTCACCAACCGTACCAGGGACAGTACCAACCTGGGCAAGTTGTCCAACAACCGGTTTACCAGTATCAACCGTATCCTGGGTAAACTTATCAACAACCTCAACAACCCCAGTACGGTCCGGTTAATCCTGGTTTTCCAGGAGGATATAATATCCCAAATGCGACTCCTGTTCCTAGTTATCCTAGATATCCTCCTCCTGGGACTGGTCTTGTGACCCAGAGTTTTAGAGATCCTAATCGGCAGTTACCGTTTATCGCAACTTTGGATTTACCAGACTTGACGCGCCTAACGAACGATCCAATTCAATATCTTCAGTTCTGGCCGCCAATGCCAAATAAGTTGCCCAGTGATATACCCAAGTTCGAAGGTAAGTCTGGAGAGGATCCGTCCAATCACGTGATGACTTACCACCTCTGGTGTGCTTCAAATTCTATCTCGGATGATTCGATCCGCTTACGTCTTTTCCAGCGTACACTCATTGGTCTCGCGGCCAAGTGGTACATTGAGTTACCACAGGCCTCTTTTTACAATTTTAGCCAGTTAGCTACCTCGTTCTTAACTCACTTTCAGTTGCCGGTCAGATACGATAACGGCACGGAGTTATTAACTTCACTAAAACAATCAACGTCCACGTATATTTCTGATCACATTCATGAGTGGAGACGTCGAAGAAGGCTAGTGAAAGTTTTTATCCCGGACCAAATCTTAGCTGAATGGTTTGTTAAATCATTATTACCGAAGATTACTGAAGATGTGGCTAAGGCCGGAGTAGTTACTGAGGAGCAAGTCATTGCTCAGGCGCAATACCTTGACTTAGTTTACACTCAGTCGGGTACATTACACGAGAAGATTCCGGATCTTCCAAAGTCGAATCAAATCGCTGCTGCTCCTTCGGGATCTCATGCCGCTGATGGTATGATTGGTATCATGAATACAAAGAGCAAGAAGAAGTCTTCCAAGGCTTCAACTACTCCTATTATCACTTTACCTGATTCCCCGACAGGAGAGTCTTCTCCTGAACTTACCGCCGATATTCACGTTGTAGAGTCATCTACGGCCAAATCAAAAAACGGTGGAAAGAAGAAAGGAAAGAAGAAGGCTAAAGCAGACAAGGCTCCGAAGGAGAAAACGGAAAAGTCAGAAACCAATGACGAAAAGCGCAAACCTCGATATCCTTGTCTTATTTGTGAAGAGGATCATTTTACGAGAGATTGCCCTCATCGGGTCGAGGTTGTGAAAATAGTCAAAGGTTCTCCCACTCCTGCTATGTTAAAAAATCGATTTCCAGAGCAGGAGAATAAGATGATAGGTTCTTCCTCGAATGCCAGTGAAGAACCCATTTTGATGATGTCTCATGTGAGGATTGCGACTCGATCGCAAGATTATGGTAGTAAGAATCCTGTTGATGGTAAGGAAGCAGAATCTTCTCACTCTAATCCATCAACCTCAGCTCCTGGTTCCGATCCACTACAGATCGAAAAACCTAACCCGGACTTAGTAATTAAACCGCCCGCCAAGGGTGTACTTCGAAGGTCTGCTTTCAATCCACATGCGAGAGCAGCCCAGAATTACAACATTGTTGAGGACTTAGCTGTTTCACCCTCAGCAATGTCGGCGTTAGAAGTGCTGCAATCATGCCCAACACAACGAAAATTACTTTTGTCGGCTATCGGAGCTGTTGATGTTCAGGACCCGAATCTAATAATCTTCGATCTATAAAATAGTACACCACGTCTCCCCCATCAAATGGCTTTCCAAATCCCAGTGATAGTAAAAAACAGGCCTATTCATCGGACTGTGATTGATGAGGGAGCCTCTACGTGTATTATGTCGATTCAATGTTGGAGATCTCTTGGTTCTCCTTCGTTGAACCAATCCCCCACCATCCTTAAGGCCTTTGATGGCCGTGGGTTCCGTCCGTTTGGTATTCTACAGGAATTGCCTATAGGGGTAGAAGGTAAAACCGTTAGTGGGGATGTGGAAGTGGTTGATGCCCCTCTAGACTACAACCTTCTTTTGGGTCGAAGTTGGTCATATGCTATGACGGCGGTCGTTTCATCGGTCTTCAGAGTAATTAAGTTTCCATATAACGGTAAGATCGTGACTATTGATCAGCTGACATACTTTTCATCCGACCCAGCCTCTTCAGAGAGTATCGAGCATGTCGGTAAGACGACAATCCCTTATAGGGACGTTGGCGTAGGTTTAGTTAAAGATTCCGGTTTACTGGGAACTTTTCCTCTCCCTTCACTCAGCGTAGATCCTTCATTTGCATCAATTCATATGATTACATCAGAAAACATTATTTATGATGATCCTTGGATTGTCCCATCTGAATCTGAGATAGACTCATTCGGTGATGCTATGCCTTTGAGTCCATATGAAATTGCTTATGAAGCTGTCATGTCTTTTACCGACTCGCGTTCAACCAAAATCGACCAAATGAATGTGGTCAGTGAAGAATCACTTTTCACCTCAACCTTAGAACGGATAGCGTTTCCCGAAGTCGTGTCATCTGACGAACAACTTCGCGAAATCCTAAGTGTAGACGATCTACCATGGGAAGATCTCCATCACAGATCTTCGTTTTTACCTAAGGATGATGCATTTGAAAATGATTTTTCATCTATTTTTACCGCTGAATATGTCAAAGACGCTCAGGATCCAACGAAACATTCTGATTTAGAGTTGAATTTGGGGAATATTTCTCGTACTATTCCCATTGATATTTCAGTGAAGCCCGGAATTGAGGAGAACATTCATATAGGTGTCGCATGTACAGAAGATGAAATCCAAACTTACAAGGCCCTGTTCCAAGAATTCCGCGATGTGTTTGCCTGGTCTTACGAGGAAATGCCGGGAATCGACCCTGCCATTGTTGTTCATGAAATAAAGACCTACCCGGATGCTAAACCCGTTCGGCAATGGTTGCGTCGGATTCACCCTCGAAAAGCGGCTGCGATTAAAGCAGAAGTCGAAAAGCTGTTGAAAGCAGGTTTCATTTATCTGATCCCGTTAACGGATTGGGTATCGAATATTGTTCCGGTCAACAAGAAACAAGGAACAATAAGAATCTGTATCGACTATAGGGATATAAATCGAGCTTGTCCAAAAGACAACTATCCTACGCCTTATATCGATCAAAATATTGATGATTGTGCCGGAAGTGAAATGTTTTCCTTTATGGATGGTTTTTCGGGCTATAATCAAATCAATATTCTACCTGCCGACCAACCAAAAACAGCATTCATTTGTCCATGGGGGACATTTGCTTATTGCAAATTACCTTTTGGGCTTAAGAATGCCGGGGCCACTTTTCAACGGGCGATGTCTTACGCATTTCATGACATCAAGCACATTGTGCAACCGTATCTCGATGATTTGCCTGCTCATTCTTTACGTCGAGCTGATCACCTTGTCCACTTACGAGCAATCTTTATGAGGTGTAGACATTATCGAATTCGGTTGAATCCCCACAAGTGTGTTTTCTGTATAGAAACAGGTCGATTGCTGGGATTTGTTGTTTCAAAAGCCAGCATTCGCGTCGATCCCTCGAAGGTCGAAGCTATCATCAAATTGCCTCCTCCTTCGAGTTTGCGCCAACTCCAAAGTTTGCAAGGGAAAGCGAACTTTTTACGCCGATTCATCCCAAACTACGCCGAGGTCACTAAAGGTTTTACACGGTTGTTGAAACAGAACGCTCAATTCTTTTGGGACGAGATTGCCCAACAATCTTTTGATGCACTTAAACACGCGTTGACCCATGCACCGTTGTTGCATCCTCCCAACTACAACCAGGACTACTTCTTATACCTCGTAGCCTCGCATTCCACCATTGGAATGGTGTTAGTTCAAGAAGATGAATTCGGAGCGGAACATGTGATATATTATCTTAGTAGGACCTTAAATCCCACTGAGCTAAAATATTCGCATGTGGAGAAATTGGCCCTGGCAGCCGTTCAAGCTGTCCAGCGTTTTCGTCACTACATTCTTCTCCGTAAAACTACAGTTATTTCGGATTGCAACCCTATGATTTACATTTTGACAAAACAATTGCTAGGGGGCAAGTACTCTAAATGGATCGTTATCCTGCAAGAGTTCGACTTGGAATTCGAGAAGTCCAAGTCTAAGAAATCCTTGGTTTTTGCGGAATTGATGTGTGATTTCCCTCGTGCTGACACAGAGACTGTGGCAGAGGAGTCCATTGCGGACGAATCTTTGTTTCTTATCAGTACTTTAGATCCGTGGTACGGGGATATAATCATCTATCTCCAAACCCAAACCTTTCGGCCTGAAGCTTCAAAGGCAGAACGTCGAAAAATTCAGTTTCAATCCCAGCAATACAAAATTATTGGAGATACACTTTATCGCCGGGGGGCAGACTTAGTTTTTCGACGTTGTTTAACACACGAAGAGGCTGAGAGGGTTTTGAATGATTGTCACTCTGGAGCATGTGGCGGTCATATGTCTGGGTATGCCACAGCTCAGAAGGTGTTGCGCGCTGGCTATTTCTGGCCGTCTATGTTTAAAGATTGTATCATTGCAGTCCGGAAGCGCCACAACTGTCAAGTGTTTGATCGCAAGATGCGCGCACCACCTGCTCCTCTCCACCCTATAATTGTCGTTGGTCCATTCGCCAAATGGGGTATCGACTTTATTACTTGTAACCCTCACTCGGCCGGGGGGCATGCGTATATCATCCTCGCGGTTGATTATTTCACTAAATGGGCCGAGGCGATGCCTACATTCGACGCAAGCGGCAAAACAGCTGCAATTTTCGTATTCAATCATATTATAACTAGGTTTGGTGTCCCACAAGCAATCATTACTGACCATGGGAGCCATTTTCGAAACATCATGATGACTGAGCTTACAAGCCAGCTTGGTTTGCGCCACGATAGCTCTACTCCTTATTATCCGCAAGCCAACGGTTTGGTTGAGTCTATCAACAAAGTTCTGGTTATCATGATCCGACGAACCATTGGTATTCATCGGTCGAATTGGCACAACATGTTATTTTCAGCGCTATGGGCATACCGAACCTCAGTGAAAACTTCAACAGGGTTCACTCCTTTCCAGCTAGTTTATGGCTTGGAAGCTGTGTTACCCATTGAATGCGAAATCCCATCACATCAAATGGCTGTCGAATTACTTCCAGCTACTTCCGAAGAGGAGAAACGTTTATTGTACTAAGCTAAATTAGATGAGACTCGACGTGATGCTGCATTGGCAATCGAGACTCACGCGAAGCGAATGAAAGCTCAGTATGATAGAAATGTGACCCCTCGAAGTTTTTCGGAGGGAGACCTAGTGCTATTATATGATCAAGCTAACGATAAGCTAGGTGCTGGAAAATTCGTTCCTATGTGGCATGGACCCTACATTGTAAAGCGAAAGCTAGCAAAAGGGGCTTATGAGCTGGTAGATTTCGATGGGGACTCTTTGGGTAAACCCAGAAATGGACTTTACCTAAAGAGGTATTATGCTTAAATGGTGGGTATGGAGAATTTTTAGTTAGGTTAGGTTTTCTTTCTAGCTAGTATGTTTGTTAGTTAGTCAGTGTGCTTAGCTTAGAGAGTGTGTTTTTCGTCGTTATTCTGGCTTATATTGGTTTTACTCTTGATATTGCAGATGTCGACGCCTCTCCAAACATACATTGGATTTGCTGATGGTGCTTGTCGTAGTACACGGAATATCTCTTCCGCAGCTTGGGTTATCTATTCACCCTCTGACGAGTTAGTTTCTATGCATGGGGTAAGCCTCGGTCAAACAACGAACAACATTGCAGAATACAGTGCAGTGGTTGAATTATTATCCGAATCTATTTCATTTGGAATTTGACGTTTGATAGTGAGGTTAGATTCTGAACTTGTTGTATTACAGCTTAATAGAGTTTATGCCATTAGAAATCCTGTGTTATTAAGGTTGTTTTTGAGAGTGCGTCTCTTGGAACGTGAATTTGATTACATTGAATATCAGCATATTCCAAGGTCTTTAAATACATTAGCAGATGCAATTGCTTCTCGAATGTTGGACAGACACTTACGATAATCATGCAAGTAAATTTAAAAATATTTCGTCACATATGTTAAACAAGATAAGCCGGTAATAGTGATATATATATAGATAGGAGTGTGTCAAAAAATATACATCGTCTTCGATCATAGGTTAAACACCTTATGATCGGCAAAAATGATAAAGTACAAAAAGTCAAAAATGTCACATGTGTCTACAAAGTGACTAGCCAATCACTGGTGGTGGTCCCTATACGACACCACTGCACGGGCTACCTTACACAAAAATCTCCTAAACGGTCCAGGGACTGCGACTACATAGCGCTGAAGTCTGATAGGAATATCATCTATGGTAGTCTCAGGCATATCCGTCGTCAGACGCTCTAGATCCTGCTCCAACTCAGCTAGTGACTCTGCAGCCGCGTCCAGTGGGGCCGGTACCGGTGCAACTGGATGTCTCCTCTCAAAAGGCCGGAGGTTGGCTGGGCGCTGTGGACCAACATCTGCATTTTGAAAATTTTTACTGTTAGTTTTGAGACGATATATATAAAAAACAAAAAAAATACATAATTTGAAAACTTGTGAAAAATAAAGTACCTCTGTCATCCCATTGTTCTCCCTGTGGAAGAACCATGTCCGGATCACCTCGAAAATCTACTCCGGCATACGGAAAGTCCTAGATCGAAAAAACCTGGTCCTCTAACCAGTGAAAATAACTATCAGAGAATCGAACAATCGTCGTACCCTCGTCAGGATGCCGGGCCATCACCGTAACCCATCGTATCAGCTTTGGCTCCCGAGGACCCAAGATATCAACAGTGAGTTGCTTTGGGATCAGCATCGGAACTCTCTCTAAGGCAAAGCTCACAACTAGAGGCCCATATCCAAAGGTCTTCAGTTGTCCGTTCTTTACCCTAGTCAGTTGGCTCTTCATATTAGCCGACACAGCATCACACCAGTTGAAAATGGTGCCTTGGTAACAGTCAATCGCCATCCGCATTTGGGACCCGGAGGCAATATGTAAAGCGGCTGCGCCGCAAATTCTGGTAACCGTGAAAGCTATAACTTTGAGTTCACGCAGAGAGATGTGTTTGATTTCCACGCCTTTCGCATGGTGTGCATTGGGTGTGCACCAATCTGCCCGGAGACTAGCAAGGGATTGGCCACCCGGCCTAGTCCCGGCTAGATTGAGTTGCTCGCCTCTATTTGGCAAGCCAGTGAGAAAGTATACGTCAGAGGGATCTATCTCGAGCTGGTGCCCTCCTATGTAAAAGCATTGCTCTTGAACGTTCCATCTCTCAACCAGCCATTCCAAGAACCTCACCTGAGCCCTCATGCCAGGTATGGCCCAGTATTTATATAGCCCGCATGCCTTTAGGGCATCAATGGAAGGTTGATGTTCAATTGCGGCTAAATCAACGTCTTCGTGCTCTCTTTCTCTCCAATCCAACATGGTGAGTGCCCTACACACCAAGAAACAGAGATTAGAATTAATTTGGGAAATTTTTAATGGTTATTGGTGGAGTTTGGGGTTTCAAATTCCGCCTTTCGCGGGGGACGCACCCCGCGTTCAGAACACAGAGCGTCGGGACGCAGCTGGCCTGAAGGTGGGCTGCGTCCCCCGACCTTTTTCCTGTACAGGAAAAAGTCGAGGGACGCAGGTCACCCGAAGGGCACCTGCGTCCCCCGCAGAGCGCACTTTGAAACCCAAAACTCCCCAAAAATCAAAACTGAAACCTAAAACACAATTTTAAACGGATGAAATTGAAGAAGAGGATGTTGTAAAATACCTGGAAGAGACGGCGTTCGATTCTGACGGTCGGATTTTCCGCAGCGACCACGGGAAGTTTCTTGCCAAAAGCCCTTTTTTCAACCTCAACAGTAAAATGGTAAAAATGACATGGTAAAAAGTCTTTTTATAGGTTTTTTGGATGAATTTGTTCATTTTTCACCATGGAAGGATGTTTTTTGATGTATTTTTGCCTATCTTAAACAGGTATGAGTAATGTGTCGTTTTTGTGCAGGACAAAGGGATTTAGAGGGAAAATTGTCATTTTTCACAAACCAAAATATCAGAGTCATCTTTTAAGCTCTTTTCTGACTCCTAAAAAATGAAAAGATTGCCGAGCGTTTCTTTTACACTCGTTAAAACGGAATTAAAAGACGGTCCCCTTATAGCTCTTTTCTGACCGTAAAATCAGGAAAAGATTGCCGGGTTTTTGTCGTTTCGAACTCGATACGGAAATAAAACGACGTGTCCTTGATCACTTTTTACTTTTCAGGTCAGTGACACTAATTATGAAAGTACTCCTTGGTCGCAAGATCAAGCGGTTCCCCCAGGTAATATTTTATACTTTTTCGGGCTTGAGGGACACAAATCTACGAAAAAGTTCAACTTGGAGTCTTCTTAAGTTTTTTAGACTCTCTAAAATTGAAAAACGCCGAGTTTCTCCTATACTGGGCTCGTTAAACATTTCACAGTAAAGGACCTGTTCAATTACAAACAGGAACGAACCACTCCTTCCTAGGGTTCGAATCAAAACTAGGTTGGACTCATCCGAAGGATGAGCTTATAATCAAGCATATGTTATCCTCCTCAAGCTTGTTAAAAATAAAGAGGTACTTGCCAGAAATGGTGGGGGAAAAGAGAGAAGAATGAGCCTATTTGTTACCTTTTGTCTCAGAAGAAACTTTATTACCACTCTTGAACACGACACTTTTCATTCACCTGGGTTGGGAAATCCTTTACCTCACAGTTGATCAAATCACTTTGAAAGTCTTCAGCCGGGTTCCGGGGATTAACTTTGAGTCGTTTATCACCAAGCCATCTGTTGTGTCGTTATGTATTCAAGAGGTCTGCAAGCAAAACTTTCATCTGCAAAATACTTGTCATCCATTTGACCATCCCTGAGTCAGTCCTTACAGCAACATTTCTTCAACTTGAACAATGATTTCGTGTTGCGGGCTTGCCTGCAACGGGTCGCTTTCTATCGACATCAGCACATTATCTAGAGAGATGACTTAGAAATCGTCAGTACCTTGAAGTCTGAATGCATCAATGGCAGGTTTCTCGCCTTTGACGTCAGTTTACATCATTGACTTTCGATCGAAGGATTCCGTGAAATGTTCGACATCAACTCATTCATTCACATCTCATGGATTGTACTGGGTACTTTGGGAACCATTGACATTACTGGTGGTCTCTCTCACACTTGTTAACAGTTTACATCATCGACTGGTAATCAAGTGGTTTCTACCATGTTCGACATCGACTCATTTATTCGCATGGCTAGAATCGTACCAATTCGGGAAGTAGAAATGAAGACCCTGGATCTAGTTTCCACCATCCAGGCTGCGAGGAGTTTTGTATTCATTATCTAAGTAGACTAATCATAAACAGATGGTTGCGCCCATACTGTGTCTACAAAAGTCTATGATTATGATGTACTGCAAGATCATTCCTGTATCAGAGTAGTTAGTCTGTTAGTTAAAAGTTTTAATCTGAGTATGGGAATGCCTACCTCAGTGATGATATAATCTTATACATGTATTTTGTGTTGAAAATTGCAGGTTCTGACCAGGCTCTCCACGAGATAATCCTTGAAATGATAAAGCACTTCACCCTTCCTAGATAATACAAAACCCTAATCTATTACAGGCTTCGCACTTTAGGGGGCAATCTGTTAGACTAAAAAATGTCACCATGACTATTTACAGTTAGTATGGCTCTATCAACAGTCATGCTACCCTCTTAGGCAAGTCTTATGCCTCTGCTCTCCATGTCAAACTCCAAAAAAGAGAGAAAGTCTTTCTAAATGTATTTATCTCTGGGGACGCAGGTTCTCTCAACCTTACCTGCGGGTACGCACCCAATGTTCACAAAAGCTGTGTCTTTGGACGCTCTGTATGTAAAGGGGCAGGTGCGTCCCCCTGTAAAGGTTAAAATGCGCAAGTTTCATCTTTAAAAAGTTACTTGTGGTCATTTCTAGAGCATTCTAGAAGGTTGTTCGACGTGTATTGAGCGCCTCCAGATGGTTCATGCACTCCTACCAAAGAGGAACTTATCCCATCAATAAGGGAGTTGTCCCATCCAAAGAGGGGATTATCCTATTGATGGTGGACCTGATTAACTTCCTCTTGAGCACTATAAATACAGGCATTGGGCCAGAAGGAGAAGAGGTTGGAAGCTATACATTTCTAAGGGTAATTGCTGCAGGAATTAGGACTCCCATTTAGAAGCTTGTGAGGAGAGATTGCCATCTTTGCTTGTTCTATTTGGAAGTGGGTGAGCTTTGTCAAAGTAAAGGAGAACTCTTGATGGACCCTGGGAGGGACTTGCACAACACCAAGGCTCAGGTTGTATTTGTTCCTTTTGTTACCTATTAATGCAAATGAGTCCATTCTTCTCAATAACTTGTTATTTATGAGTTGTTTCATGTACTCCTTGGTCTATGTGTTAAATATGTTTTATTCTATGAGATTATCAAGTGCTATTTAATCGTTTGATTGTTAGTGTATGCAGGTTTCAAAGTGAAGGAGGAGCTCATCCGGATCAGCGGAGCTGGACTTCTACAACAGCGTTGGACTACAGGTAGGATCTAAACACTTGATTTCCCATATAGTAAATACATGTTTAGAGAAGGATTGCTCTTGTTTGTCTTGTTTGTCACTAGAGAGTCTTAGGCTCCTAGGGAGGTTGGTTGTGTCCGCACAATCGACTCTTTCCGCCTGACAGGATGGCCAATAGACCTAGATCCTGGTTGAGGTGGTCTTGAGAACATTCCTAAGGGTCAAGGGTGGAGATGGTCTTTCTCCTGGAACTCTTGACAAATGGTGGAGATAGGAAAATTACTCTGGAGTTGGTGAAGGAAGTTGGAGGCATCCAAGCTTGTTTTAATGTTAGTGATTTCTGTACTGGTTTAGGTGAAATCACTTTGGTTGAGGGTTGAGATGGTTTGGCCTCTGGAGGCCCTAGTTGGTTCTATTTTAGTTTAACCCATATGATCCCACGTTCATGCTTGGAATATGGCACGGGGTTGATTGGATGAAAGAGAAATTTGGTTAAGCCCAATTTATGGTCGGGTGGTACATGGAAATACTTGACTTGATTGGCTTTTGCATATTTTAATATAAGTTATTTTCTTATTGTGATTGATGAGCACTTATACTGGTTATTATATTGATCTTATGGCTGGTTTTGCATGGATTCTATGTTGGTTATATGCATGGTTATATGATGTGCTCTTGCTATGAATCTTGTTCATGATTTGATAAGTGATTGAATGGTTAATGAATGCATAGGCTAACAATTACAGCTACCTTGAAAGGACATTGGACCTTCTTGATAATTCTATGATGAAGTTTAGAAGTTTATGATCAAATATGCATTCATGGCTTGTATCTTCTATGTTTACTATTTGTTTGACGAAATATGTATCATGTATTAAGCATGTCTTGGTCAAGATCTTGCTTGAGTATTGGTTGTTTAGACGTTTTATCACCTGAAACTTGACTCTGGAAATTTCTGGGCAATTTTGCGTAGTGGCATGTAGGTCGGCCCTAAAAAAGTGGCATAGATCTCGCCATTGCATGCACAAAACTAGAATACTTAAGTCATAACCGCATGCAGGAAGGCTTACGGGTGCAGTTTGAGCCTTCCAATCACATGCATAGCATGTCAAGGGCAATATTGGGAGGTAAATATTTTGAAAAGAAGTTCCATCTTAGGGATTGATAGCCAAGGGTGGTTGTCAGATTCCCGAGTGATCTTGTGTCCCTAATCGATGGTAGTAAGAGTTCCGATTAGTAGGATCCACTTCCATAACTAGAAATTGGAGGTCGGGTCATGTCATAGTAACTCTCAGCTCATGCTTACCCTAGATAGACTGTAAAGGTAGGTAAATGTGGGAGGAGCAGTTACATTTAGGCAAATAATGATTAATGAGGGAGTTGCAACAACCCTTTTCCATTGATGTCAAAGGGGGAGATATTGATGATAAGGCATTGACACCTAGAGAGAATGAGCAACCATTGGAAAGAATGAAAGTGTCTTGGAGAAAGAGAGAGCAATCAGCCTAATAGTGGGATTTAAGCCTAAAGCCATTATAGAAAATCATGTAGATTCACAAGCTCATGCAATGTACTAAAGCACATGACAAGAATCTACTTCTACTTTCAACCAGCAAAAGGCAATAGATCGATGAAAACAATATGAATAAGAAGAAGATAAATCAATGGCACATAACACAAGATGTATTGGGGAAAGCCACTGCTCAAAACCCCGCTATCTGTATTGCATATAAAAAATATGAGTGAAGATACAAGGCTTATTATCACTAGAACAATTCCACACAAGTATGCTCAACTCTCTCAACTCACAAGCTAGATCAAGCCAAATCCTTAATCTATTCAACAACTCTCCAAGCCCCTAATCTCTTGCTTAATTCATAGGATGAATAACATGTATTTAAAGGGAATTCATGCTTCCAAAACTGTGCAATCCAAACATAGGATCAATCTATGATGCATGCATGATATTTACACTCTAGTAAATAATACAACTGATAGTACATTGTCCCTGCACTCTAGTCTCAACTGGGTCTTTCTCTGAACTGACATGCATGAGTTTTTGATGAGGGAATCTTCAGTTAACTGGAGTAGAACTAGTGGATGCACTAGTGCACCAACTGACCGTAAACTCTCTATTAGTTCCTCAAACAGTTTGGAACTAATTTAACTGAACTTAACTCAGTAAACTGAGTGATCTAATTTCCAACTCAATTTAAACTCATACTAAACCCATAAAATTTAGGGAGAACATATACATGACTATAGAAAGACTTCCAACTCGAAATCCCTAAGATAATTAAGTTAATTAAACTTAATTAAATATTTACAAGTTGCTATGAGAATAAAATTCGATTTTAATTCTCGGTTTAATTCAAGGACAAATTAAACTTGAATTTCTTGTTGCCATTTCTCAACACTCCCTCTTAACAAGAAAGGGATTATTAGCTACCCCAATCCTGTCTCTGTGAAACTTGAATTTACATCTTGACAATGCCTTTGTCAAAATGTCATCATCTTGCTCCTCCATGGGAATGTACTCTAACAACATAATCTGCATCAATACACAATCTCTGAGATGATGATATCAGACATCAATATGCTTGGACCTATCATGAAAAACTAGATTTTCATAGAGTTCGATACAACTCTAATTATCGCAGTAAATCACAGTTGGATCCATATGTTGACCAAACAAACCAACCAGGATCTTCCTCATCCATATGGCCTCACATGCTACCTGACTCGCAGCCATGTACTCTGTCTCTGCCGAACTGAGTGCAACTGATCTTTGTTTCCTATTGTACCAACAAACTGTCCCTGACCCAATACTGAAGATCCCTCCTAATGTGCTCTTCCTGTCAGATTGACTCCCTGGCCAATATACATTGGTGAAGCCTTGAACCTTCACTCTCTATGTCTGTCTGTACCATAATCTATACTGAGAAGTGCCCCTGAGGTATCTCAACACATGCTTTGCCGCCTTCCAATACAACTTGGTAGGCTTAACCATCACTTGAATAAGCTGGTTAATTTCTTATCACATATTTGTTCGTGTGTCACCAAGTACATGAGCGAACCCACAAGCTTCCTGTAAATAGTAGCTTCCACTACTTCTCCAGAAGTAGCATCCGCCTTCCTCTAGTTACCTGCTAAAAGAGTCTCCATGGGTTTGCTGCCCTGAGTATCTCGTTGGCATACTTTACCTGAGACACACACAACTCCCCATCTCCCTAACATACGTCCATGCCAAGAAACTAATGCATGAGCCCCATGTCCCTCATCTCAAACTCTCTTGCAAGGTCCTCCTTGCAAGACTTGATCAGCTGATCATCACCTATTAGTATGAGATCATCAACATAAAGTGCAATGATCAACAGTTTACCTTCCACCACTATGTGGTACATATTCGCATCCACTTCACTCTTCGTGAAGCCCAACCTGTTGAAGTAACTATCTATCCTGGTGTACCAAGCATGTGATGCTTGCTTTAGCCCATACAACGCTTTCTTGAGCTGGCACACATGTGACTCATGATCAAAGGTCTTAAAACCTTCAGGCTTCTCTATGTACACCTCTTCCTCAATCATGCCATTAAGGAGGGTTCTCTTCACATCCATCTGATATATCTTTCAAACCATCTGTGTTGATAGTGCCAATATAGATCTGATTGATGACTACCTTACAACAAGAGAAAAGGTCTCATCATAGCCAATCCCTTCTACGTATGAAAATCCATGGGCCACAAATCTAGCCTTATGCTTCTTGACACTACCATTTGCAGCTTGCATTATCTTGTAAAGCCAACAGGAGATCACCACTGACTTGTCCTCCGGTCTTGGGACCACATCCCAAACACTCTTACGAACTATGGAGTCATACTCCTCCACCACGACATCAACCCTAACTAGTTGTTGCACTGCTTCCTTAAAGGAATATGGCTTTGTCACAACACATTTCCCCATAAGATCCATGTATCTAGTTTACCTCTCATGTGACCTCTTCCTACGCTGAGAAGTGGGTGCTCCCACATTCTCCCATGCATCATCCAACAATCAGTTAGCCTCTTTGGTGAGCTTTCTTCCCTCTCTAGAAGACTCTGCTCGAGTGGATGTCTCCACCCCCAAATCCTCTACATGTGGATGCTCCACAACAATCTGAGGCTCCTCAACTTTAAGAGTTAAAATCTCCTCATCTGTATGTAGCTCAATCTCCCTCTTAAGGGAAACTCGCATGGCCTTCTCCTCATCGAATCTAACATCCCTGCAAACCATTGTCATCCTTCTGGTCGGAAAGTACACCCCATAATTGTGAGGTGTATCAGTGTACCCCAAAAATATCCCAAACTATGTTGTCGACTCAAGCTTCTTCCATGCATATTTGGTCACATGCAAATATACCCATGACCCAAAAATCTTGAAGTGACCAACATCTAGCCTCTTGCTAGAATAAGCCTCCTCTAGTGTCATCATCTCAAGTATTTGATGTGGGCTACGATTCTGTACATAAACCGTTGTGTTGCATGCCTCATCCCACAAGTGTAGTGGTAGGCACTGATCATGAAACATTGCCCTTGTTGCCCCTACTATGATTTTGTTCTTCCTCTCAGCCACCCCATTTTGTTGAGGGTTATAGGGCGTCGTCAACTCCCACTTAATCCCTTCCACTGCACAGAAGTTCTTCAACTCATTTGAGACATACTCACCACCGTTATCACTCCATAGAGCTTTAATCTTCTTGCCTGACTCTTTCTCTACCAATGCTTTAAGCTCACAAAACTTTGTGAAAGTTTGATCCTTTTCTGCATGAAAAATATCCAACATTTACGAGAATAATCATCAACAAATATAACATAATACCTATGTTTGGACATGGATGCTGTCGAGAATGATCCACACACATCTGAATTGATTCGCTCTAGAATAACCTCCACTCGGTTGTCTCTGTTGTGAAATCGAGACTTGGTGTATTTTCCCAAAGTACACCCCTTGCATGTATCAACTTGCTCAAGCGTACCTTTGGGAAGATCGATAGAGATCTGCTACAATATATTCAAAGCCCCATGATGAAAGTGGCCCAATCGCTTGTGCCACAACTTCCCAATGTCTCAGCTCTGCACCTTTTCTGCTTTTGTGCTCAAAGAAGCACACTCCTCTACCTCCAGCTTATAGACATTCTTCATCTGAATCTCTATCTTCTTTACTTGACCTGTGGCTATGTGTCGAAGGAACGCCTTTCCTTTTGAGAAGATCACATCATAGCCTCTATCCTCAAGCATGGAAATGGATACCAAGTTCTTATTCAGCCCAGATAAAAAATTCTTCAAGGTGAGTGGAGCCCCATGCTCCCTCTGAAATGTAATCATGCCCAATCCAGTAACACTATACTTCCCTTCGTCACCCATCTCGATATGCATCTAGAGATACTTCTCCTCCAAGTCACAGAATAACTCTTTGTCGCTAGTCATGTGGAATGAAGCTCCACTGTCTAAGTACCATACACTTCCCATCATTGATGATGCCATGCATGAAATGAGGGAAAATTCCAGTTTGAATTGAGAGGCCGAAGCCTCACCTACCGCTCCTCCTGAGGACTTCTTCTTGGAATTCTTGAGTGGACAATTTGTAGCAAAATCACCTAGCTCATGACAATGAAAGCACTTAACTTTCGTCATGTCTTTCTTATTACCTCCATGATAAGAATCCAATTTGGAATGGGAAGTTTTCCCTTTCATCATCATCAGTCTTTGATGAATAACCTTCCCTGGTGTTCCTCCTGATCTCCTCCTGCATCAAATCCGACCACAGTTGTTCCCAATCTAGTAGCTTCTCCCGACCATTGACAAAGTCCTAATAACTATGCCAACTCTTTGGAAGTCCTAGAAGAGCAAGACTCGTTGTATCATCCTTATCAACCATGATTCCAACACTTCCAAGTTCATCATGACACTGAGTGAACTTGGTCAAGTATTTTGGAATCGTCTCGCCTTTCTCCATTTTGATTTTTCGAAGTTTGTCCTTCAGTGCCAATTTGCTTTGGTCACTATTGTTCTAATACAAGTCCTTCAATGTTTTCCAAATAACATACAGAGTTTCCTTGCCATGGAGACTCGAGACAATGTGGTCTCAAACTCCCTCAAGTATTATATGCCTCGCCTTCACCACACACTTCCTCCATTCAGCCAAATTTTGTGCATCTGATGATGTTGGCTTAGGAATTTCTTGATCAACTAATTCCTTCAAGCCATTATCCTCTAGCACATCCTTCATTTTGTCCCTCCATACTATAAAATTATAGCTACCTTCCAAGGCATACTCGAGCCGCAAATTGTAGAACGCCATTTGTCGATCCTAAAGTATGTATTGCAAATTCGAATTTCACTTATAACCCAAAACTCAAAAATTCAAAATCTCCTATAGTATATTGTTCTCACCTCTAATACCATGTAGAAAATCTTGTAGATTCACAAGCTCATGCAATGTTGTTATAGACATTTTTGGGCCCTACAACCCCAAGCATGAAATGTCCATAAACCAAGGGCTCCTAAGTCCCTAAAAGTGTTGTTCTAACCCCTAAAGGAACAAGGTCAACAGATTACAGCTTCTCCAAGAAGTTCTCCATGAGAAACTGCTCAGAATTGGTCAAAACAGGATCATTGCAGCTGCTCCACTGGCTAGGTGCGTTGCATCTCACCCAAATACACTGTGAGGGTGCATTGCATTTCAAAAGTCCCTTCTGTGGGGTGCGATGGGCGAGAAATGACAAATGGCAGTGTCATTCCGCGAGGTGGAGAGGCAATGGAAGCTTCCAGAATCTTCTCCTGTGACACTTGCCTCACTGAATTCGACCAAGGATGAGTAAGAGGCCCTCAGTCTCCAAGTGGAAGTAAGAACTATCAGAGAGAAGACACTAATCAAATCACAAGTTGACTCATCCACCTTACAGATATCTATATATGGATCCCTCATCCCAGAGATCCAGAGGCTGGAATTTTGCATATTGTAAGGAATTACTGTTGGTTTTCTTAGACAAACATCAAATTGTTGGGTGATCTAAGCTTTGTTTGAGGTGAAGAGGGGCTTCTTTGCTAGGAGGTTGATGCTGGGTCGGCACAACTGGTTGTAACTCCTCCTGGCTCTTTTCTTGTTTATCAATAAAAACTATTTGAGATTTCCTCCATACTTTTGTATCATTGATGTTTGTTACATTTGTATGGTCAATTTACATCTGATCCTAGACTGTTTATGATTATAGATCCATGTCTTTGTATAGTGCTATGCTTCTGTGATCTTACAGGTACTTTGTAAAGCTGGGCGTGCAAGGGAGCAGGTAGCTGAGGACTATCAAAGAAGAGAGGGATCGAATTGAAGGATTAGCGCAAGACAGAGGTTGGTCTTTCTGTTCCTCTCTATCTATAATTCATAAAGGAAAAACAAAAGTAGTTTTTCTATGTTTTTTTCTAAGGCAGCTGTCACAACTTAGTGGGATAGAGCAGTTCTAAATAGACACTTTTCCCTGTAACAAAATGGCGACTCCGCTGGGGAGCTAATTAGTTTGTTTGTTTATCATTCTTTGTTGTTTGTTTCATAAACTTACAAGTAGAATTCGAACTGCATTTGCCATAACAAATGCAAAGTAACAACTGCTACTTCAATCCGTCTATTGGATCTGTTTATGATTTAAACAACTGATTCACAAACTATCTGATTGCCCTTGTGATAGCTCTTAGATCCTCCTTAGATCTACCCCTGATTGTTGCATTACTGATTGCTTTTTACTCGGCCAAAACCCAAGAACTGAACTGCAAACTGTGACTCGGAACCCGAACAGGGTCTCGTTTCTGGCCCAGTGTAGGTACTGTTCAGAGATTCTGAATTTCAGCGCACTTCCTGAGTGGATAACCTGCGCTGCATTTCAGATTATCTGTGTTACAGGTGTGCTGATCAGACTAGCTCTGTGCAGTTGTGGCTTATGTGATTCATTCTTTCCAGGTCTATTCCTGAATTTTGCTGCCTGTGATCAGTATATGTCTGTTTGAAACCCCTTTTCCTTACTTTTATTCTGCCTCCTTTGTACGAAAGAACTGTAGATGTTTTTGTGTGTTTGTTGAGTCGTTTACAGTTCTCCTTTGAAAAAGTAGCATAATCGTACTCTCGCCCTTTGATTTGAAATTGTCGCAAGCGTCGATTTCAGTCCTAGGAAAGAGTTTGATTGCTGTCGATGGTCGATTATCCTGTTACTATTGCTTTTGGTCTGAATTTGTAATTTTCTAGTGTCAAAAACAAGTATCCATTTCAAAATCGTAAGGTGTCGTAATCGTCTCCATTTTTTTGATTTCAAAAAGAAACTTGTTTATATTTGTCGCTTGAAAAGAAATTCAGATTTGTGCATCAACTTTCTTTTTAGCATTCATAAACTAAGAAAGTCGAAAAACAAATACATGCATGTGCATTTGCATATAGACAGTCTGATTGGCTTGATTTAGGAAAGTGCATTTAGAGTGTGCTCTTTTCTCTTTGTGAAAAGATTTTGTCTTTCTTTTCCCTAGTAGCTAGGATTTTCATTGCATAAAGGAGATAAAAAGTTTGTTTATCATCTTAGATTGCATTTTAGGAATTACATCTACATCTCGTGGTGAACCCGAAAGGCAAACTTCATAAACAAGATCAACTTAAAATGAATTCAATGAATCTAACAACGCTTTGGAACTTAACGCACAACATTTAGAAGTCTAGGCTAGAGATGTATTCCGGCGTCGTAAAGCCTGGTAACTATTGTTCTCACTGATGGTTGGGTGATTCCTCCACTTTGAGACGATAAGTGCCAGTACGGACTTGTGCTCCCACGTACCGTCAAGTATATTTTGGGAGACCCCAATAGGCTTAATCCTTTATCCATAGGAAGCCGTGTCTGTCGCCTTATCGATCGCAATGCACTGAACACAGCATTCGGGAAGATTGACTGCCGTACTGTAAAAAATATTCTACAGTTTTGCGATTGGTTTGGTACTCCCTCTACCTAGATTTCCAGAGCAGTCCCTTTCGTTCCTTTTCAGACTCCTTAACAGAAAAGGTCCATCTGAGCACTTGTCACTTCAGGCTCATTAAAAATCGAAGGAGACTAGAGTCATCTTTTGTTTTTTCTCGACTCTTAAAAACTGAAAAAACAAGTTGTGTCAAAGCGTCTAAAATTTATTTTAAACGGAATATTCATTACCCCTTTCCTACGTTGATCTTGGGTCGAGAAAATGGAATCCACCAACCAAGGTATTCCCCTTTGAGGAAATCCTAGTCCCTTCTCCTCTTTGGGAGATGTTGGTGCACCCCATATGGCCACATTGTCGCTTCCAGGACTGACAATTGGTTTGCCTATATGGCTCTTCTCAACCTCTGTCGTTCAGAACACCACAATTCCTGAACAATCGAATCAGCAATTAGACGAGTCCAGAGTTACCCACCAACCTTATACTTCCTCTAATTCTTCCTCTCCTCCTTCCTCTTCGCTTGATGAGGCTGGTAAAGCCAAAAATCAAGTACCTAAGGAGAAGAAGGAAAAGAAGAAGAAAGAGAAGAATAAGGAGGAGCCAAAGGCGAATGGGGGCAAACGAGTGTCGTCTAGCGAAAATCCACACACTGCACCGACCAGGCCTAAATCGCCATGTGTCATTTGCAAGGGAGACCACTATCACAGAGATTGTCCTTGTATCCCTCGGATCTTAAGGGACTGGTCTCCTCGTTTGCACAACCCTGTGTCGTCAACCTCTGTTGATCATGTTGAAAACACACTGTCAACTAGTGAAAGTGAAGCCCCAGGACAAAAAGGAAAGTATAGATTTCCTTGTAAACTGTGCGAAGGCGATCATGTCATCCACCGTTGTCCCTTCTTAGACGAAGCTAAAAGAGTTTTGGATGATCGTCCGGTTTCACCGTTACGACTTCCTCCTGGGTATAATAAACTCTTGCCGAGTCCGTCACTAGTTGAAAGTCCGGCCGGCCCGCTCAGGTGGTTGGCCAAAGCATCTATCATTGAAGATAAAACATCTGAACCCATACCAGACGAAAGTCAAAAGGTCGAGGCAGCAGTTGACCCGGTCTTGCCTTCAGAGGTTCCATCTTCAGATGATATAGTCATTGAAGAGAACAAGGATGACACCGTCCAAATTCTTTTCATAAGCACAGATTCCAATGAACATGGGGTCAATTTACCCGTTCCTTTACCGCAGGAAGGAAGTTCGTCAAAGTCGTACCCGGCCGTCTATTTGGTCCCACCTCCAAGCAACCTAGTTGTCTCCTTCGACTGGAATCAACTAGGCAGACCCCGTTTACCAGCTAGTATACCATTCTGAATTATTGTTCAAATATATAGAATGGTTATGGCTGGTACCATCATAGATGAAGGGGCTTCTGTGAGTATCCTTTCCTCAACTGCTTGGAAAGCGCTTGGTTCACCATCGCTTTTGCTTGAGATGAGAAATCTAACAGGCTTTGATAAAGGAACCAGTCGACCGTTAGGGATCCTTCCCAATGTGCCCATAAAATTGAGAGGGAAAACTGTTCACATGAACATGATGGTAGTTCAAGGACCCCTGGATTAAAATCTACTACTTGGATGAGACTATATTTATTGCATGAGAGCCATTGTCTCATCACTCTTTAGAGTGATGTGTTTTCCGCACGAAGGAAGAGTGGTCAAGCTCGTAGAACATCTTTCATTTCCCGGATCATGCATAGAAAATAGTCATATACCATCCCTAAATGGTCTTTTCACACAAGAAATGTCTCAATCTCCAATCCTTCCACCCGATGAGCACGAGTGATTCGAGGGGACATGACTGAAACCCAGGGGGCATGCACCCTGGTCTGCTTCGGCAGGAAAACTTCGGGTATAGGGTAGGTTTCTGTGAGAGAATATGACCTCCGTACTCCCATCCGTGATTGGAAGAGGGAGTTGGACTAGAATAAGATCCTCTTGTCAAAGTTATGTGGGTTGGCGGGCATCGCCGCTCACCTTTGTTTATTTCGGTAGACATCGTCGGAGAAGTGTTTTGTTTACGCACTAAATAGAACAATCTTTGGATAGCCTGAAAGAGGTATACCTTTCCTGATAAAACAAATGTTTTGTCAGCTCGAATAGAAGGTGACCTTGAAACTCTGTTTTATACCTGGGGGCATGCAAGCCTTTTGGCGTGCAAGCGAAGAGCGACTATTTATTTTTTTAAATTTGTAGGACCTCTAACCCTTTAAACTCGTAGGATTAGTCGTTTCCTAACTTGCATAAAGAAAGGATGTGGGGCAAAACTCTAAAAGTTGTCGTTTTATATGAGACATTCTTATCACACGACTCGATTAATCGAGCAGTTTTAGCACATAGTTCAAGCTCGTTAAAAAATAAACATAAGACATGAGCAAATGTTTCCACCCGTGTTTAAGCTCGTTAAAAAATTAACTATTCCCCGGTAAATAACCACCGCGAATGTAGTACTTCAGCCGTTAAAGCCTTGGTCGTGTTTGCACCGTCACCTCCACTTTTTCATTGGCCGATCATTCACCTCCATTTGATTGTTTACCCATTTTGAGGAACAGCTGCGAAGAGTGATTTCACTAGCCATCCTTGTGACACTGCCATGATTGGAAAATTCCAAACCTTACCTGGAATCAGCTGCTACCCGTTTTATCACTCGTTCCTCAAAAGACGAGTCTCCTTTAAGCTCTTTTCAACTGACTCGTAAAAAATGAAAAGATTACCGAGCCATTGGCCTCTCCAGCTCGTTAAAGGGACAGGAAGTGTTATCCCTCCTCTAGATTTTAATATTTTTGGACTTGAGGGATTATTACACAAAAACATCGAGCGCTTGTTTTGTTCGGCTCGTTAAAAGTATCGAAAATCCATCCCTTTTGTATTGTTTTATACTTTTTCGGACTTAAGGGATTAGATGACGAAAAAGGAATTTTGCAGTTACCTTTACGTTCCTTTTCAGACTCTCTAAAATTGAAAAGGACCGAGTTATCTTTGTCGTTAAACTCGTTAAAAAGATTAATAGCGACAAACTTGTCTATAGATGAAAACGAGTTTCACTATCGTTAGGCTCGTTAAAACATAGCGATGGGTTTGCCCAAAGGGCAAATTATAGAACAAGCATATGTTATCCTCCTCAAGCTTGACAAAAATAAAGAGGTACTGGTCAGCAAGGACTGGGGAAAACTGGGAAGAAAACTCAAAGAAACTTTGTTGGTAGCAAGTCGCTCTTGAACATGACACTTCCGCTCCGTGTCCGAGTCAGGTTGGGTTGTTTCATTCACCGGTCACATCACCATGGTCACGCCATACCATCCACATTTGGGGTTAATGCTACCAATCCATCACATCAGTGTCGCCGATATGTTCAAGAGAAGTCATTCAGAGAATTCACCTGTGTCTCACCCACTACCATACATTATACTCCATTCTTTCATGACCGCCACCCTGAACCTTATATCACCAGATCGTTTTCACCTCCATTAAAATAATTTTCTCCATTCCGTGTCATTGATGTGGGATTCATTAAGGCCCTCCTGTGACGGATCACTTCTTGTCAACATCAGCTCATTATCCAAGAAGTTGATCTAGGAACACCCCATTCAGTACTTTGAAGCTTGCATGCCTCAATGGCAAGTTTCTCACTTCCGGCGACGGGTTTACATCAATGGCCTTCGACCGAAAAATTTTGCGTGGTGTTCGACGCCAAGTCCTTTATTCACACCACGTGAATTATACTGCAGTACCTTGAGGGTCATTATCATTATCGATGATTCCTCTCGCGCTTGTTAACAGTTTACATCATTGACTGGTAATCAAGTGATGTCTTTCCATGTTCGACTTCAGAACATTTCTCACATGGATCGACTTGTACTTTGAGAAGATCGGACGAGATTGAAGACCCCGGATCTATTTTCATCCATCTGGGCTGCGATATATATTCAGGGAAATAAAGACATTAAATGTACATCATTGCAGCACAGATAATCATCCTATCAAAAGGATGATGGCTCTACCAGAATCATCAGTCTACACTCAGACGATTGTCTGTCCTATGTACGTGAAAATGAATTTATAAAGCTGAGCATGGGAATGCCCACCTCAGCTAGATCATGAAAACAGTATGAAGATAATGTATTGTATTGTATCTTATTACAGGTCTCCTCCCAGCATTGAAAGAACTTCGGATCCTCATAATAAAGCATTTCACCCGACACCAAAAGATTAACGGCCTCATACTTTAGGGGGCAATTGTTATAGACATTTTTGGGCCCTACAACCCCAAGCATGAAATGTCCATAAACCAAGGGCTTCTAAGTCCCTAAAAGTGTTGTTCTAACCCCTAAAGGAACAAGGTCAACAGATTATAGCTTCTCCCAGAAGTTCTCCATGAGAAACTGCTCAGAATTGGTCAAAACAGGATCATTACAGCTGCTCCATTGGCTAGGTGCGTTGCATCTCACCCAAATACACTGTGAGGGTGTGTTTCATTTCAAAAGTCCCTTCTGTGGGGTGCGATGGGCGAGAAATGACAAATGGCAATGTCATTTCGCGAGGTGGAGAGGCAATGGAAGCTTCCAGAATCTTCTCCTGTGACACTTGCCTCAGTGAATTCGACCAAGGATGAGTAAGAGGCCCTCAGTCTCCAAGTGGAAGTAAGAACTATCAGAGAGAAGACACTAATCAAATCACAAGCTGACTCATCCACCTTACAGATATCTATATATGGATCCCTCATCCCAGAGATCCAGAGGCTGGAATTTTTCATATTGTAAGGAATTGTTGTTGGTTTTCTGAGACAAACATCAGATTGTTGGGCGATATTAGCTTTGTTTGAGGTGAAGAGGGGCTTCTTTGCTGGGAGGTTGATGCTGGGTCAGAACAACTGGTTGTAACTCCTCCTGGCTCTTTTCTTGTTTATCAATAAAAACTATTTGAGTTTTCCTCCATACTTTTGTATCATTGATGCTTGTTACATTTGTATGGTCAATTTACATCTGATCCTAGATTGTTTATTATTATAGATCCATGTCTTTGTATAGTGTTATGCTTCTGTGATCTTACAAGTACTTTGTAAAGCTGGGCGTGCAAGGGAGCAGGTAGTTGAGGACTATCAAAGAAGAGAGGGATCGAATTGAAGGATTAGCGCAAGACAGAGGTTGGTCTTTTTGTTCCTCTCTATCTATAATTCATAAAGGAAAAAAAAAAGTAATTTTTCTCTGTTTGTTTCTAAGGCAGTTGTCACACCTTAGTGGGATAGAGCAGTTCTAAATAGACACTTTTCTCTGTAACAAATGTACTAAAGCACAAGACAAGAATCTACTTCTACTTTCAACCAGTGGAAGCAAATAGATCGATGAAAACAATATGGACAAGAAGAAGATAAATCAATGGCACATAACACAAAATGTATCTAGGGAAAGCCACTGCTCAAAATCCAACTATCTATATTACATATATCATAAATATGAGTGAAGATACAAAGCTCATTCTCACTAGAAAAATTACGCACAAGTATGCTCAACTCTCTCAACTCACAAGCTAGCTCAAGCCAAATCCTTAGGCTATTCAACAACTCTCCAAGCCCCTAATCTCTTGCATAATTCCTAAGATGAATAGCCCGTATTTAAAGGGAATTTGTGCTTCCAAAACTGCGCAATCTAAACATAGGATCAATCTCTGATGCATGCATGATATTTACACTCCAGTAAATAATACAACTGATAGTACATTTTCCATGAACTCTAGTCTCAACTTAGTCTTTCTTTGAACTGAAATGCATGAGTTTCTGATGAGGGAATCTTTAGTTAACTGGAGTAGCACTAGTGGATGCACTATTGCACCAACTGACTGTTAACTCTCTATTAGTTCCTCAAACAATTTGAAACTAATTTAACTGAACTTAACTAAGTAACTGAGTGATCTAATTTCCAACTCAATTTAAAGTCATACTAGACCCTTACAATTTAGGGAAAACGTATACATGACTACAGAAAGACTTCCAAATCGAAATTCCTAAGCTAATTAAGTTAATTAATTAAGTCATCATCAAAGGATTGAGAAATTAGCATCAGAGTGAGGAAGGTTTCTCTCTCTATCTCTGCATTTTTAAACATAAGCTAAAAAATTCTGCATTAGTTTGTTCAGTTCGTTGTTAGACCCACTCAATGGACTAGAGAGATTGCCTTTGTCCACAGAGCGGATTTATCTTCACAACAAAGTGACGACTCTGTTGGGGAAGCTAAAACTTCTTCAATATCTTTTTTTGATTTGGTCTTTTGATCATTTTTACCAACCATTGAATTACTAGTTAGTTTGAGCCTGTATAGGTTTGCGCATTGAATGATCACTGCTTTATAGTGTTAGGTCTTAAGTGTTTATTGAGATTATTTTTATTTTTTCCCAATTTTCTCGCCAAGCGCGTTTTTGACCTAAACAGTTGCGCTGCCAACGCGCTTTTCTTAAAACATTCACGCATAAACAACCTTTAGTACGAGTTTGGCTTTAACATCTGTGCTAATCTCAAAGATTTGAGAAAAAAATAGGGTGTCTACGCTAGAATCCAATGTGTCTTAGCCTCTGAAGGTCTTTTCTTGTCCTTTGTGTATGGATTTGCCAGTGTTTTTGTCTCATTGTCTTTGTTAATTAGAAAATTAGTCTCTTTGGCTTTGAAGTGCTTGAAGTGAAATTTGGTTGAGTTCTAGGGTTTCTAGGTCAATTAGTCATCACTTGCTCTTTTTTTGTGTCACTAAGATACTGGTTTACCAATTGATTGAGTCTTCTTTATGTGGAAATCATTGAAAACATCAGTTTGCATTTGTTTTAGATTATCTTTCACAAAGTTTCTTTTTAAGTTGCATTAGGTCATTTGAATTTGGAAATCATATTTTTTTTTAATCGAGAATAGATTACATTGTTTTATTTTTAAGTTAAAAAAGTGCATTGTTTATTTGTTCAGAAAGAAAAAGTGAAAGATATTTTCATTTAGGTTTTTTGAATTGGATTTGGTGCTGCTTTGGTTGATTCATTAATTGCATTAGAGCATTTGAATCAAATTTTCATTTTGCTTTAGTTGCATTAGAGCATTCAAATATCAAAGAAAAAACATCACTTATATAAGTGCATCTTAGTAAAAGTGAAAATCATTTTGCGTCCAAAAATTTGCATTCAGGATAGTGAAAAGTGAAGATCATTTTTACTTTTGAGCATTGCATTTGGAAAGCAAAAGTGAAAGTTAGTGGAAGGCATGTTGTTTGATGCATTATTGATTGAAATTTCTTCCCTTGATTAGTCTAGCTTTCATCAAAGTGGAAAGTTTTCCTTTTCTCATATAATTGCATCTTAGGGATTCAGGTGACATCGTTTTGAGCCCAAAATTGAAACATAATTCAAGATAAACGTTAAAATTTACTCAATTAACCTAAGGAGCATTTGGAACTTAACGCAAACATTTAAAGGTCTAGGCTAGAGACGTGTTTCGGCGTCTATAAACCTAGCAGTTGTCGTTATCTGCCAGCATTGTATCCCAAGGCTGATATCCCATTCCCCATACGAAAGTATATAGGATCGTTCTCTAGTACTCTTGGGTGTATCGGAAGTGCTCCATGTATGGCAAGTATATGGGAATGCTCTCATCAAACGGTTATGCATTAAACAATGCTAACACGAACTTGTGCTTCCTGTATCGTGGCGTATATATTGGGAGACCCCACTAGGTTGCTATCCTTTAGCCACAGGTAACCGAGTCAGCCGCCTTGTAAATGTGATATACCAAACACGACATTCGATGAGATTGGTCGTCGTACGTTAAGTCCTTGGTTTTGGCTAAGGTGTATATTTTGGTTCACAGATACTTGGTAAACCCTCTTGCCTAGATTACCCTTTTTGATTTATTTTTTGTTTTAAGTTCTAAAATTTATTGCCCACGATAACATGTCTTACCCATGCAGTTCTCCTTGGCCTCATTATGCATTATTAATAGTAAATTTTAATTGAATCTCAAATAAATTTCCTCCTCTCCTTTTGATTTTGAGAAAAGGTCATCGCGACAGAATCGCCGAGTTCGCCTCACATACCCCCTTCACAATATGAAACTGAAGGGTCACCACAAGACGTCCACCATGAGATTCTAAAGTCACTTGAAGGTCAAGGTTTTGAACTTGGAATTGTCCCGAGTATTCAACCCCTTGCTTCTCGTCCTCCACCTCGAGAGTCATTGTCATCATCTCAGGAATCTAACCTAGAAAGTCCTGAGGTTCCTCAATAGTTTTTGTTGTTTCCCCTGAATCCACTTTATGATCCTTTGATAATATCTCCTCAATGCCCATATAGTCCATTTGATAATCTTGGTGTAACTTTGGAACTTTCTCCTCGATCATCGCAAATTCCTTCTCACTAACTGTTTCCACCCATGGCATCAGAAGTTGAGATTCCAACCTCTCCTCAAGATCCTCCTCCAGAAGTCTCAGCCACTTATACTCTAGGTCTTCATGATGAATATGAATATCACTTTCCACCTAAAGGCTTTCCATATGTGTCCCCTCCTCATATGGGGAGTGGGCCAACTCCACCACGTTAAAGTAGTGAACCTTTATTCCCAACGGGTTATACTTCTATTAATCATTTAGTTTCAAGTACTCCAAGCATATCTTTGATTTATCTCATCCAATATGGTCATCTGACGTTACGCCTACCTCTGGCCTATTCGTTTTGAATGTGGTGTTGAGTCTTGAAAATGTAATTCATTTCCATTACACTTTCACTATTATGTCCACTATATCACCTCCATTTCATCTCCATTTCACTACTATGTCACCACATTCATCCCACTTTCATTATCATTAGACCACATTTATGTTTTCCCAATATTTATTAATTCTAAGCCTTTTAAGTGAATTTGTGGTTAAAAATTAGAAAATAATGTGCATATGCTTATACCTAACAAATGGGTTGAGATTGTTGACATGTGTAGGTTGAAAGGAGGCTTCTAGAAGACCCTTATGTGGGACTCTAAGGCCAAATTCGAATTTGAGTGGAAAGAATCATGGGATCATGAGGATATGTGTCACATCTCCTAATTGTATTGTAACTCTAAGAAGACATGTGTCTTATCAGTTCCTATTTTGATTAGGACTCTAGAGGTAGAGTGAGAGATTCATGGACTCTCATTAATGAGATGGCTTCTCATCTTTTTGTATAAATAGGAGATCTTTCTCCTTCATTTGTTAGCTTGTTGGTCTTTTAGCTTGTGAGTTCTTTAGCTTGGAGTTTGTAGTTCTTCCTTGATGGCTTTTGAAATCTTTGGAGAACTTTGTTGTACTTTGTAATTTTGAAGAATTTGAATAAAGCTTTGATGTTCTCAACATGGAAGGAGATGTGAAGTAGATGTCATGGAGCATATTAGAATGTAAGGTAGAGTAGATTTAATTTTGTAAATTTTGCTTTGATTTCATTATGTCATTTGATTGCTTTCAAGTTTGATAGATTAGATTTTTCATTCATGCAAGTGTGTTCAACCGGTTGATTGTAGATTAGTAATGCACATAGCTTTTTAATGACTAATGACATGATGGAATCATCTTATCCTTCTGCTGATTTATTTTCTGAGTTCTAATTCTAGCATTGTTATTTCTTTCAGTTTTGTTTTGTTCATTTACTTTTCTGCAAGATAGATATTAGACTGCTCATGTCATTTTCGGTTACCGCCTATAGCCAGAGCGACTCAAATGGTGAGGGATTGAAGTATGAATGCGTAGTTTGATATTAGTTTATTTTTCTGCAAGTTAGTTATTGAATTGCTCATATCATTTTCAGTTACCTCCTATAGCCAGAGCGACTCAAATGGTGAGGGATTGAAGTATGAATGCGTAGTTTGATATTAGTTTATTTTTCTGCAAGTTAGTTATTGAATTGCTCATGTCATTTTCAGTTACCTCCTATAGCCAAAGCGAGTCGAATGGTGAGGGATTGAAGTATGAATGTGTAGTTTAATATTAGTTTCATTTTATGCAAATTAGATATCAGATTGCTCAATTTGTTTATGATTACCTCCTATAGCCAAAGCGAGCCGAATGGTGAGGGGTCAGAATATGAGTTGATGTAATATGATTTAGTTTACTTTGCTTACAGTTTTTGAATTGCTTTAAGTTCAGTTTTCTTTTTATACAGCAGCAAGGATACTGGGTTTCATAGTCACTAGCTCATTGATTTGTTGTTGCATTCCATTTTGATTGAAGTAGCTGCATATTTACACTTTTGTTTAAGTACTAATTCCATCAATAACATGTTTTGAGATCTTTTGAAGTGCTAAGTTTTGGAAGTTACCATTAGGGACATAGGCCTTGCCTTGAAATCTCTATCCATACTTGTCCTTTAAAAGTATTCTTAAGACCTTAGAATAGGATTTCCATTTGCATTAGACACTTTAGGAAAACAACAAAAACAAAACCCCAAAACAAAATAAAATCTATAAAACAACGAAGTAAGAAAAAGGTTAACTAAGCACATATGGTGCACCACACTTCATCAGTTTACGATACCCGGATTGATAATTTATGTAGATCGATTTAAGACATTAAATTGACTAGACATTTTGGCGCCGTTGCCGGGGAAGTGTAATTAGGAGACCTTATTTCTTACATCTGAATTTTTTTTTTTAATAATTCTTGAGTATGCTCTCCTCCTGCACTTCGTGTGATCTGGAGGATAAAAAAAAGGATTGTTAAGTAAAAAAATAATAATAATAATTCTTGAGTATGCTCTCCTTCTGTACTTTGTGTGATCTGGAGGATCAGAAAAAGGATTGTTATGTAAAAAAGAAAAAGAAAAAAAAAAAGACAAAATAAACTTCATCATTTCAATTGATTCAAAAATAAAAAATAAAAAATAAAATAAAATAAAATGGAACTCAACTGCTTTGATAGGTTCAAATTGTCCAAAACTGAATGGTTATGGTTTGTAGTGGTCTTCAAAACACTGTATCATGTTTTAATAAGGTTTTGCAACTTAGCTGCGGAAAGTGCCCTAATTCCGCAGTTGTTTCAAGGTTTAGCAGGTTACAAGCATCCAATAAAAAAATCGACCACATGGGCATCTCCAGGATTGTCCAGACATGGATCCTATCCTAGTCACCCAGCTCAGATCAATGAAAAACCAGCCTAAGACCTCAGTCAAAGTCCTGTTATTAGCATGTTTTTCTTGAAGTCTTTGTTGTCTGAAATTGAAAATCATTGATCCTTTTTATAAAATTTTACAATTTCAGAGAAGGAAAAGAAAGAAAGAAAAACAATCTATGGCTATCTTCAATCCTAGCTTCCACTGTGGCTTCAATAGAAATCTGCATTCCTGTTCAAGCTTTGGCCTGAAACAAACCTGCACAATCATTAAAAAAAAAATGCATTTAGAAGTGAGTTTATATCATAACGATTGTGGAATATACATTGAAAGCTTACAAAGTCTAATTGCAAAATCTGATCCCAAACAAAATCCATGACTTTGAAGTCGAGACAAAGTGCTGGAAGCCACAACCTTCATATGTTGAAGAGATCTTGCTAGCAACCAAATCCCAAATTGCAAATGGTGAAGTTTAAATTTTAGAGAACATGGGCTATTTAAATAAGGGCAAACAAATTTGTTTTAGAAAAAAATAATGAAGATGCGAAGATGATAGAATTTGTGAGACGTCTTTGCAATCTGTCGTTGCCTAATTTAAGTTCTAAAGGTCGCAGGGAACTGCACGCTGATGGCAGGTCTTCAGGTTGCACTGAAGGAAGAACAAGAAGGAATATTTTTGGTGAAGAAATCAAAGAAGATACTGAATAATGGTTACATTTGCCTGTGCTGTGATCGCATCTAAAAAAATTCAAAATCAATTTCACAACCGAATGTAGCAACTCAGAAAAACGTAAACAACAAAAAAACGTCAAACTTTGAGAGCATGATTTGGCCATACGGAGATGAATTTGAAAAAAATAAAACATGGGTTTTTTCTCCAGTAGGGTCAATTAGATAACCCAGAAACCGTTTGAATAAATTTGCGGCAGTCTGAGAGAAATCCTCGGTTCTTTGGAGCCCATTTTTGCTTGCCGCGTGTAAAAAATGGATTTTTGAACAGATTGTGATTGAATTCGGCATGCCTGAGAAAGGGGAATTCTAATTTGGTTCTGTGCTGGCACCTACTCTACCTCTACCATGTCTTCCACCCTTTGCCACCACGTCTTCTGCCCTTAATGCCACCCGTTTGCAATTCATTAACGCTTGTTAACAACAGTTCTGATTTAAGACGGCTCTCCATTATGTGACTTATCCTAATTGAACACGACTCTCTGTCATTAAAACCCGTGAAATTGTTGCCACCCGTCTGCGCTTGTTCCGCTACTTCTTGTTTAACAATAAGAGGATCAAACACGGCACTAGAATTATATGAAAAGGATTATAGCTTGTCGATGTTTTGGTTATTCGGGGGATTCCTTACAAGGCGTGCGGTAGCATTGTTCAAATTTATAAAAAGATGAGTTCTGCTCTAAGGCCTGCGGCAGTGGAAAAGGTTACCAATCAAGAAATAAGGCAAGCTATTGAAAATGTATGACAGTGGCATCAGCAAGGCCTTCTGCTGCAGCACGTCTGAATGACCCATCTCTCAGAGATGTAGAGTTGAGTAGGTAGTGCACATGCACGTTAAACTTCCCAATTATTTTGAGATTGACTTGGGTGTTTCTGTTACAGCATGCATAGGAATTGTTGGTGACAAATACTAATAAAAAAATATGAGCAGCACAAGAGTTGGTACTCTGATCTATTTCCATCTTTAAAATTGTTTTGCTTCATATTTCAAAGTTTTTATTTTTCAAGCAAACAGTAAAAATAAAAAATAAATAAATAAAATGATGGGGCTCATTGGGAGAGCTAAATCAGTTGAACTTTCTTTAGCTAGATAAAAGGGGCAGTCAGGGATATGTGTCTGATGGTTGACTGTTTCAGCCACTTTCCGCAGCTGATTCAACTTTCCGCAACTGGTTCAACTTTCCGCAGTTGTTTTGTTAAACTCTAGGTTGTAGATGTCATCAGGCAAAACAAGCCACATGGGTAGCTGGGGGAATGTCAGTACATGGATGGTGTCCTATTCATTTGATCCAATTCAATGAAAAAGACCCCGGTCAAAGGGAAGTCAAGTTGTGTGTTATCACTAAGTCGCCACACTGAGTCACCGCATGTCAAGAAAAAAATAATAATTTTGAATCAATGAAATGAATAAGTTATTTGCTCACTTTTCTGAAGGTATTGACTAATTTTGGACTGATGATGAAAGATGAATGGCTAACTTTTTATTCAAGGTTTTTAGCTACAGAAACTGTGCACATTTTGCAACTAAAGTCCAATTCCGCAGTTGTTCTCTAATTCCGCAGCCAGAAAAACCTCATTGTTCAAATCAGCCTAACTTTTTCATACAAAATCAGATTTTGATGATTTAAGTACCATTGGAAAGATCTCAACAAGATCTACACAACGAGAAATCCATCATTAGAGTTTGAAATGGCAAATAATGAAATAAATTGTTGAAAAGAAGCAACATCAACTTGAGGCACTAATTCCAAATCAGGTATAAATTCTTTTGATTTTTCCTTTAAAAACTTGTTTCATTAATACAAATTCTTAGTTTTGTGTGTAAATATCATAACTAGAGAGATTGGCCATCTCTCTCCTTTGATAATCTTACATTCCATTGCAGAAGAAGTATTAGTTTTTTTTGCAGGTTCCAGGAGGAAGGACAAATGACTACAAGAGAATGGTGTCTCTCTAAGAGACTAATTTGTTTCATAAGAGGATGATCAGCAACAAAGAGGAAATATGCTGATGCAAAATCAGATCCAAACATTTGAAAAACTTTCAGATACTATTGTCTCCATCACATCCATATTTCATAATAAACCATTCATCTCATTTTCCTCCATATTTTCCATTTACATTCACATACACTTTCCATCTCTTTTTGTCCATTCATAACCCACAAATAAAAGCAAGAGGCTCATTCACACGCTTATTTCCCATTGCCATTTCTGCTCCCCATTGCCATCTTCCTTTTCATCTTCCATTTCCTGTCATTTTCATTTCGCAAATAAGCCCTACTTCAATGCAAATTATTGAGTCCATAGTCCTTTGAGTCTAAGTTCTTTATAAAAACACCTTGAGGCTTGCATGCCTTAATGGCAAATCATCATGCTGACAAACAATGGGAATACATTAATGTCCCTTGTTCGTTAGATCTTCCAGGTGACTCGACATCGGCAAATTCATTCGTACCTGGCAAGATGTGTTTGGGCATCTTGACTGTCATTGTCATTAATGGTGAGAGTTCTCGTGTTGACTAGTGGCATCCATTAATGGTCACTAAGTCAACAATTTCCTACTATGTTCGACATTAGAACATCTTTTCACATAGTAGGAATTGTGCCAATAAGTTTTGAAGACGTGAAGACTATTATTTTCAGCAGTTTGAGCAGATTCAGCAAGTTTTAGTAGAATCAATAAAAAGTCATCTTATCTCTCTATCCATGACTCCTCTTGTTCAGCCACTTGAAGACGAATATGATCATAATTTTTCAACCACCACACATACAACTCATCCATTCCAAAGGGGTAAGTGAAGGTACGTCATTTTCTAACTTTTGACCATAGAATTCAATAAAAAACTAGAATGATAATTGTTGGAAAAACATTTCTCTTCCTCATTTCATAAAATTGTCAATACCAACAGTTGGGGGGGGAATACATTCATCTTCATATTTTTCCACATCCATATCATATTCAGGAGCCCACATACTTCCAACATATATTAACTATTACATTGCTATTATGAGCATACAATGGCTTTTGAAAAAGTGCTTAAAAGGATAAATTGGATACAAACAAAATCATGGTTGTCACACAAGAACCAACCATCATGCAATCCAATAAAGATATACTTTGCAACAATAATCAAAATATCATTATGCAAAGAACAAAGATCAAAATACAAGGCAACAACGAAAAAAATGGTTGTAACACAAGAACCAACCATGTTGCAATTCAAGTAAAACACTTTGCAGAAATATGAAGTTATCAAATGATATCATGCAAAGTTAAGCCAAAGCTCAAGGATCAAAAGAGTTAATGTAATATATATTGCATGAGGACATGCAATAGATTCAGTTGGGGGGTATGTTGAGTCTTGAAAATGTAATTCATTTCCATTACACTTTCACTATTATGTCCACTATATCACCTCCATTTCACTACTATGTCACCACATTCATCCCACTTTCATTATCATTGGGCCACATTTATGTTTTTCCAATATTTATTAATTCTAAGCCTTTTAAGTGAATTTGTGGTTAAAAATTAGAAAATAATGTGCATATGCTTATACCTAACAAATGGGTTGAGATTGTTGACATGTGTAGGTTGAAAGAAGGCTTCTAGAAGACCATTATGTTGCACTCTAAGGCCAAATTCGAATTTGAGTGGAAAGAATCATGGGATCATGAGGATATGTGTCACATCTCCTAATTGTATTTTAACTCTAAGAACACATGTGTCTTATCAGTTCCTATTTTGATTGGGATCCTAGAGGTAGAGGGAGAGATTCATGGACTCTAATTAAAGAGATGGCTTCTCATCTTTTTGTATAAATAGGAGATCTCTCTCCTTCATTTGTTAGCTTGTTACTCTTTTAGCTTGTGAGTTCTTTAGCTTGCAGTTTGTAGTTCTTCCTTGATGGCTTTTGAAAGATTTGGAGAACTTTGTTGTACTTTGTAATTTTGAATAATTTGAATAAAGCTTTGATGTTCTCAACATGGAAGGAGATGTGAAGTAGATGTCATGGAGCATATTAGAATGTAAGGTAGAGAAGATTTCATTTTGTACATTTTGCTTTGATTTCATTATGTCATTTGATTGCTTTCAAGTTTGATAGATTACATTTTTCATTCATGCAATTTTAATTCATGCAAGTGTGTTCAACCAGTTGATTGTAGATTAGTAATGCACATAGCTTTTTAATGACTAATGACATGATGGAATCATCTTGTCCTTCTGCTGATTTATTTTCTGAGTTCTAATTCCAACATTGTTATTTCTTTCAGTTTTGTTTTGTTCATTTACTTTTCTGCAAGATAGATATTAGACTGCTCATGTCATTTTCAGTTACCTCCTATAGCCAGAGCGACTCAAATGGTGAGGGATTGAAGTATGAACGCGTAGTTTGATATTAGTTTATTTTTCTGCAAGTTACTTATTGAATTGCTCATGTCATTTTCAGTTACCTCCTATAGCTAGAGCGACTCAAATGGTGAGGGATTGAAGTATGAATGCGTAGTTTGATATTAGTTTATTTTTCTGCAAGTTAGTTATTGAATTGCTCATGTCATTTTCAGTTACCTCCTATAGCCAGAGCGAGTCGAATGGTGAGGGATTGAAGTATGAATGTGTATTTTAATATTAGGTTCATTTTATGCAAATTAGATATCAGATTGCTCAATTTGTTTATGATTACCTCCTATAGCCAGAGCGAGTCGAATGGTGAGGGGTCAGAATATGAGTTGATGTAATATGATTTAGTTTACTTTGCTTACAGTTTTTGAATTGCTTTAAGTTCAGTTTTCTTTTTATACAGCAGCAAGGATACTAGATTTCATAGTCACTAGCTCATTGATTGTTTGTTGCATTCCATTTTGATTGAAGTAGCTGCATATTTACACTTTTGTTTAAGTGTTAATTCCATCAATAACATGTTTTGAGATCTTTTGAAGTGCTAAGTTTTGGAAGTTACCATTAGGGACATAGGCCTTGTCTTGAAATCTCTATCCATACTTGTCCTTTAAAAGTATTCTTAAGACCTTAGAATAGGATTTCCATTTGCATTAGACACTTTAGGAAACCAACAAAAACAAAACCCCAAAACAAAATAAAATCTATAAAACAACGAAGTAAGAAAAAGGTTAACTAATCACATATGGTGCACCACACTTCATCAGTTTACGATACCCGGATTAATAATTTATGTAGAGCAATTTAAGACATTAAATTGACTAGACATGTGGCTTCCCAAATTCCTGTTCAAACTGCGGTTTCTTCAGTTCTTGTTCAACCTACAGTCACAGTTGGGACAATTAATGTCCCTATAGGTTCTTCAACTCCTCTTTCGACCTCTACAGTGGTTACACCTCCTCCATTGAGTGGGCAATATGTACCACCCCCTATCCCACTGCATGGGGGGAAACCACCTCCTCCATATGTACCTCCTGTTTCTGGTGGAACCTATGTGAGTGGATCCAAAACTCACATTATGGGAGCAAGTCAAACTGTTGGTAGTATTCCTTTTGGATCTAGTCAAATTCCTTATCAGTAGCCTCTTTTGGCTCAAATACCTTACCAACAGCCATACCCTCCTTATGGTTCACAACAACCTCAAAATCCACCTTTCAATCAACAGGCAGGATCCCAAATGTAGTCTGGTCCTAATCCCTCATTTGGGTCGTCTGGTCAGTTTCAGTCTACTTCTAGAACTTATCCTTTAGGAGCTGGTAATCCTTTACAACAAGGAACCTATCAAATTCCACAAGGAACCTATCAGCAACAAGGACCTTTCGTACAACAAGGACCTTACATGCAGCAAGGGTCTTATCAACAACCATTGCAGTAGCAAGGGCAACCATTACAGCAGAAAGGTCAATCATTGCAACATCAAAGCCAACCATTGCAGCAGCAAGGTCAACCCTTGTATTAACAGGGTCAACCATTGCATCAACAAGGTCAACCATTGCATCAACAAGGTCAACCATTACAGCAACAAGGTCAATTGTTGTATCAACAAGGTCAATTGTTGCATCAACAACCCTATACTCAATACTCGTCGTAGGTTGTCTACCCCCCTTATGGTTCTCAATGGCCTGTGTCAAGGTCAATATCAAACTTTTCCGAGTCAGAACCCACCTATGTGGGGACAAACTCAACCTTTGTATGGTCAAAATTCCTCCTAGTGGGGGCAGTATCAAAATCCCTATGGTCAAAATCGCCACTATGGGGGTAAAATCAATACCAACAAGGTTGAAATCCTCAATCTGGACGTTATCAAAGGCCTTTCGTGCCTTTTAATCCTTAATTACTAGTTTTAGCTACATTGGAGTTACCAGATGTGTCGAGGTTCACAAATGACCCAATACTTCATTCATCGTATTGGCCTCTTGTTCCTACCTAAATTCCTGGCGATTGTCCAAAATCAGAAGGGAAGTCTAGAGAATACCCCCAAGCTCATGTCATGACCTACCATTTATGGTGTCCGTCCAACTCTTGGGTCGACGATTCCATTCGATTACGTTTTTTCTAACGAACCCTAATGGGTGTTGCCGCCAAATGGTACATCGAGTTACCTCGAGGTGCCTTTCAATATTTCAACAATTTGGTTATTTCTTTTCTTACTCGCTTCCAGCTACCAGTTAGGTATGAAATTGGTACCCATCTCCTCACGTCTTTGAAATAGAATATTGCTACCCACATCTCTGATCACATCCATGAATGGAGGCGTCAACATCGTCTTATTAAATTCGAAATCCGCGATCAAATTTTAACCAAATGGTTTACTAAGTCATTTGTTAATTAAATCGCCAAATACATATCTATGGGTGGTTGTGTGACTAAAGAACAAGCCATCGCCAATGCCCAATATCTAGATTTGGTATATTCGCAATCTGGCACGCTTTATCATCTCTTTCCTGATGCTCCACGAACTTCAATTGATCTGGCATCTTCTAAACCTGCGGAGACACCACCCATTGATGGTATTATTGGGTTAGTAGCTCAAACTTCTAGTAATGCTTCTTCTGCTTTGGCTACTGCACCTTCTCCTCCTTCAAGTACTCCCAAAAATCCTGGTAAAGCTTTTGAGGTGAATGTTGTCCAATCTACCACAACAGACAAAGCCTTGAAAGGAAAAAAGAAGGGTAAAGCTAAAGCTAAATCTAATACCCCTAAACAAGATCCTCCTAAACTATCTGTTGATGGTGCATCCAAGCACAAGCTGAAATATCCTTTCCTTATATGTGACGAAGATCATTATACCAAGGATTGTCCCTGTAGTGCTGAAGTTAGTCATTTATTAAAAGGAACCCCAGGGACACTGACTGTGTTGAAAGAACCCTTTCCGTCACAAAAAACTTCACTGGTAGATCAAACTCAATCCTCTACATCTTTAGGCTCTCAGGTTTTTATAAGTTGTACGACACCTGTCTCTATTGCTACTCGATCAAAATATTATCGGACTCCTACCAAACCGATTGTGGAAAATGATGCCACTAATACACCTTCTACCTCCACTCCACCCAATTCTGGTCCTCTTCATATTGAAATACCTAGTAATGATTCCATTATTCGACCACCTCCAAAAGGTGATCTTTGGAAGTCATCATATAATCCGAATGTGCGAACTGCTCAACATTATAATATTGTGGAAGATTTAGCTCAAGCACCCTTGACAATGTCAACTTTGGAAGTCCTCCAGACTTGTTCATCGCAAAGAAAAACATTAGTATCTGCCATAGGAGGGATTCATCCTACATATTTGAATATGATTACTTTTGATCTCAAAAACCACGTTCCTCGTCTCCCGCATCAACTTGCCTTTCTTATAAAAGTTATTATTAAAGGAAAGACTATTCATCGAACTATTATTGATGAGGGTGCTTCTACTTGCATCATGTCCCTTTCATGTTGGAAAGATATAAGTTCTCCACCTCTCAACGAGTCCCATAATACATTGGAAGCTTTCGATGGTAGAGGTTCTCATCCATATGGTATTCTTAATGACTTTCCAATTCAATTGGAAGGAAAAACCGTTAACCTCGAAGTAGAAGTTGTCAATGCCAATATAAATTACAATCTTCTACTTGGTCGTAACTGGACCCATGCAATGTTTTGCATGGTTTCTACTATATTTCATGTGCTCTTTTTTCCTCACCAAGGGAAAATAGTCATTGTCGATCAGCTCGCCTTTTTCTTTTCACACTCCTTAAATGGTTATGTGCCATATGTTGGGAATATTGATATTCCTTATGAGAGTGTTGGGGCAGGTCTTTTCAAAGACTCTTCCCTTATGGGAACTTTTTTCCTTCCACCTCCGAACGCCACTTCAATTAACATGGTCTCGACTTGTCACGATCCTTGGCTCGTTCCCCATCCTAATCAGATTAATAGTTTTGGCGATGTTATGCCACTTAGCCCCATAGAGCAAGCATATCAAGTTTTCGTTTCAGTTTATGCGACAACTTCTGAAATTCATGATCATTTCAGTATGAGTCTAGACGCATATTCACAATCTCCCTGGCTCGGTTCTTGGGATTCTCCATATCCTTTGAATGAGACATTTCCAACTGATGAGAGTATCACAGAAGTTATTTCTCTTTAGGAAACTCCATGGAATGATGTTCATCATCTCCTCGTTTCTCCCAAGCGTTGGTGATATTTCTTCTTGTCTAGAAAACCTTGTTTCCAATGAATTGGCTCATCCACTTCAGACACCTATTTTGGTTCACGAAGTGTTGTTCGAAGGAAACATGGGGAACATTTTGGCTACCTTGCCTAGTGACATCTCATCCCATCATGAGGTTGTCAAAATATTTCACTTGGGGGCATATTTTTCTCACAATGAGATTAATATTTTTCATCCCTCATCACGAGACTTTCTCACCGAGTTTTTGTCGTTCGCCCATTATCGTAATGGGACATTGATCTTATGACTCATAACCCTCACTTGCTTTTGTGTATCATTACACTAATTGGCCGAGTTGATGCTTACATGTCATGCCAACGATGAAACTATGGTTTTACTCTCCCTTGATCAACTACCCGAGTCCCGAAATGGGCTCCATCTGAAAAATTTTGTTCTTCGATTTCACATAGATACCTTGTACATAGTGTGCAGTTTGGTTTAGGTGTGTTTGTTTGCTTTTGCAAACATGTTTTCCTCTGCTTTCCATGTGTTCTACTTGGTTTGCAGATGTCATCGAACCTTTATGTCGGTTTTGCTAATGGAGCTTGTTGTAGTACACAGAATTTATCTTCCGATGGATGGGCAATCTATGACCCTAATGGTGAGTTAGTGAATTCAAAAGGCATATGTTAGGTTGTACTACTAATAAAATTGTCGAATATAGTGTGGTTATCGATATTTTATCAAAAGCCATTACTCTTAGCATTAGAGAGTTAGTCATTAACCTTGATTCACAGCTCATTACTACAACTTAACAGACAATATTCAGTTACAAATCCTCAGATTTTGAGAATGTATTTGCGAGTTTGCCTCTTGGAACAAGACTTTGATTATATCACTTATCAACATATTCTGAGATGTTTGAACACATTAACAAATACATTGGCTGATTATGTACTAGATAGACATTTGTGACATATGTAAAGCAAAAACCATCACATAGTAGAAATAGTAAACATGAAAACATGTATCTCTATATATATATAGAGAGAGAGAGTTTGCAAAACTTTTACTACATCAAAATGTCAAAAACTGTGTTCTGAGACACATGGCTTCTCAAGCTTACATAAGAGCGGAAAATAAAGACTAGAGATGGATATTCACCCACATGGTGCTCATGGTAGCACGACACAACTCTAATGACTCGATTTAGCAACCAATGCAATCTGGCGGACACCCCTACATTATGCCTCTAATATTGCAGTGGCACCTCATCAATCGATGCAAATTCTGGAATGCCCCTTGTTAAAACTTCCAGGTTGTGTTCAACCTCTACGATCGGGTTTGCTCCCTTCTCATATGGAGCATCCTCTATCTGTCGTTCCACTCACCTCGCTATTGGAGAAACCCCTGGAGGTATCTCTGGTCCAACATCTGCAAAAATCACAAGTGTCAAATATCAATACATAAAAAAACAAAAAAAAACAAAAACAAAAACAAAAACAAAAAAACAAACAAAAAAACAAACAAAAAAAAACAAAAACAAAAACAAAAACAAAACAACAAAAAAACAAAAAAACAAAAACAAAAACAAAAACAAAAACAAAAAAAACAAAAACAAAAACAAAAACAAAAAACAAAAAACAAAAACAAAAAACAAAAACAAAAACAAAAAAAACAAAACAAAACAAAACACAAAAAAAAACAAACAAACAAACAAAACAAAAAACAAAAAAACAAAAACAAAACAAAACAAAAAACAAAAACCACACTTCAAAAACTTTAAAAAACTGGTATTTACCTGCATCAGTCCACTGTGCGCTTGGTGGAAGTGGAAGGTCGGGATCTCCTCGGAAATTCATGTTAGTGTGTGCCCAATCATCTACCATGATTAGCTATTGTCGCAGTCATCCAAAAAATGTTGGGGAAAATGACATTTGCCGAAAACCTCCCTGTCAAGGCATCAACTCACCCCACCTCATCAACAATGGATCTCTGAGCCCTGGTGCATCCACTTCTATCTACTGATATCGAAACAATGGCACATATTCAAAGAAGAACGTCACTAGGATAGATCCATAGCTGAATTGTTTCAACTTTCCTGACTTGCACTTCATAATTTGGCTCTTCATATTGACCAACAATCCCTCACACCAATTAAAAACTGTGGGACTTAGACAATCAATGGAATATTGGAAATGAGACTTTGTTGCTTCATGCAAATCCTGAGCCCCAGCTATTCGGGCCATAGTATGAAGGATTATTCTTAGCGAGAGAATGGTGATGGTCTTTATATCTATCTTCCCACTGAGTTTTTCAAGTGTTCGGGCAATGTCTCTCAATCAACATATATGTACTCTCCCTTTTAGTACGAGAACCAGACAGTTGAATCAGTTGTCGCTTTCTAAACAAACCCATAGTGAAATAGATGTCTGCGACATCTATCTCAAGTTCTTGGTCCCCAATCATAAACAATTGGCGATCCACATCCCACCAACAAATCAAATGTTGTAGTAACTCAACCTGGCTCCTAATCCCAGGAATCTGAAAGAATTTCAGTAACCCACAGTCTCGAAGGGCAGCAATGCAATTTGGGTCTTGGGTTGCTTGATTATCTTCGGCTTCATATCCTCTTTCTTTCCATTCGATCGCCATTTTCAGTTGATTGACATGTGGAACATCCATAATACAACATTTCATTTGTTTCTATGAAAACAAATAATTAAACATGGAATATTTTCCAATATATTTGCAACTCTGCTCCAGCGCGTCTCTCTGTGTGTTTTTCCGCTCTGCCACGGTTGGTCACGAGGTGAGCAGCGTGGGTTCGATGGGTAAAACCCATGCTGATCACCCTCAACATAAATTTTTGCTAAGCCCTCCTTATAAGCTAATCTATGGATGAAAATGCATGAAATTACAACCAAATTAAAGGGAAGGGACAAATCTCTTACCTGCAGTGAACGGCTCGATGAATGGTGTCTGATATTGATCATACTCCTTGCCTCAAGATCGAGGTAAAATAGGGTAAAAATTCTCTTTGATTTGCAAAATGGTAGGTATAAATGATTTACTTTTTAAAGATTTTATAAGTTTTTAAATGACATTTTTACCAAATTAGGGCATATTTCACTTATAGTTTAATATTTTTTCCCAAAATAGGTAATAAGTGTTTCACTTGTGCAGTGACAAATCATGGAATGTGGTGATGGCTAAGTTTTATTGGCTGGTATCACTTTCCAATTTTCCACTTACTCTAACAATTACCAAGTGAAAATGAGCGGGTGCCATATATTAAGTATGACTGATTCAACGAGTTTTATTTTATCATGTTTTCAAGCTCGTAAAAAATAAACGAAAAAGCGACCCCCTGGAGTCATCTTTAAGCTCTTTTCTGACTCTCGAAACAGAAAAAGATCATTGAGTACTTGTCGTTTTGAACTCGTTAAAGTAAATGAAATGGCGTCCAATTAGTATAAGTTTAACCCTTTTCCGGACTAAGATAGACTATTGTATGAGAAAGGAATACCTTAGTCGAACACGACTAAGAGGTTCTCTTGGATATTGTTTTCTACCTTTTCAAATTCAAAAGACGAATTACAAAAAGGGTAATTTGGAGTTTTCTTTTTTTGTCTCTTTTTCAAACTCTCTAAACATGAAAAAGATGTCAAGTTTCACCTCCGTCGGACTCATAAAACTTAAAAGATGCAGGACTTGTCATCCTGATGAGGTTGAGTTTCTCCTTCTTAGGACTCGTTAAACATACTAAGATGGATTCATTCGAAAGATGAACTTATATGACAAGTATATTCTATCCCCTTCAAGCATGTGATAAAAAATAATGGGGTACTCACTAGAAATAGTTGGGGGGAATGAAAGTGAACATCTCTTGTATTTTGTGTAAAGGTATCATGTCGCTCTTGAACATGACACTCATATGTTGCTCGTGTCGGGTTTGGGATATCCTCACTTAGTCACTTGCCTTCTTGGGTTTGGGAAATCCATTTTGCCTCTCATCTGATTATACTACTTCGTCATCATGACCTCTAATCCTATGTTGAGTCAAATGCTGCCAAACTCCGAAGTCGTGTCGTCGATATGTTCAAGAGAAGTCATATCTGCAGTTTTTACCGCTTATACACTGTTTGACTTTCTGCCACAGTCCTGAATCAAACTTACCTACTCTATTATATCTTTTGTTTCGTGTCGATGATGTGGGATACATTATGGCCCTCCTTCGACGGATCACTTCATGTCGACTTCAACTCATTATCCAGGAAGATGATCTAGAAACTCCCTTCTAGTACCTTGGAGCTTGCATGCCTCAATGGCAAGTTCTTCGCATTCGACAATAAGTTTACATCATTGGCCTTCGATCGAATGATTCTACAGGTATTCGACTTCAGCTTTATTATTCACACTCGTGGATTGTGCTAATTGTACCTTGAGATACATTGTCATTATTGGTGGTTTCTCTCGCACTTGTTAACGGTTTACATTATTGATCGGTAATCAAGTGGTTTTCTATCATGTTCGATTTTGACACATCTATTCACATGATAGAATTTGTACTTTTATTGGATCGGGAAAGAGCTCAAGACCCTAGATTCCAACTGATAAAATCCAAGTTGCGTGGAGTTGTGAGTTATTCATGATTATACAGATGGTTGTGACAATACTGTGGGTCCATATATATGATCCTTTCTATTCAGATGGCTACATCCATACCATGGATCCATGCACATGATCCCTTCTAATCGGATGGTTGTGCCCATGCCATGGATTCATGTATCATTAGGAATGCTTATATCAAAGATGTCAAATATGTATATGTATATGCTTGATTTGCAGGTCTCCTGATGGTGTTTTTCTGGTCCTTGCCTTGACTTGTAAATAATTTCACCCATCACCCCCTGTTCTACCTTCATGATTTAGGGGGAATTTGTTACACAGTATTTTTTCACACCTCCTGTTCACTTCCTGTTCCACATCCCGAAGTGCCAAAATGTTGACAACTTTGAAGTGTACTCATCATGAAACACATACTGAAACATCCCTAAAGAATAGAAGAAAAACTTCCCTGAGTCAATTTTGGAGAAGATTTACTGAAACCCTAAATTTCAAGACCAACGCTCTTTGCTCCACTACTTACCCATGCTGATGGTAGGTTTTAGTTCTTTGATCTAGCACTTCCAGCGCAGTTTTTGATATGAAACCCTGCGTTGAACCTCTTCTGGAAGGTTTTCTCAAAATGGAGGAGAAGCTTCATATGCTAGAAACTTCAAGAAAAAACGAGTTGGATGTTGTTGGGTAGAGATATGGTCGAGCTCTCCCATTTGGAGCTCTTAATCATAACTTTATGGCCTTTCCCTTGAGATGTGGACCTCCCTCCCTCTTTTGTGGATCTCTAACTCCCTCTCCCTTCCTATAAATCAAATCCCCTCCATCCCCAAATGGTTGGTCATTGATTGCGTGCATTCCTATGCTGAGATTATGCCTAAGTGTTGCCCATCTAACTTGGAGAAGGAGTTCTTGAAGAGTCTTGGATTGGACTTGGACATCCGCTAAGAGGAAGTTTCAAACATCAAGGAAATGGTTGCATGCTTCCATTTTTTATTCATTAATATATACATCTGATGTTAACTTTCCATAAATGTCTAAATATTTATGCATTTAGCTTGATACTACTTGATCTATCAAGCAGTTTATGTTTGATATATACTATGTATGCTCCTGTATCTTGTATTGTCCTTTGATCTCTCTTGTAGGTACTCGGACGTAAGGAACAAGCAAGGAACGAGCCTGGAAGCTAAGGGATCAAAGTCATCATCAAAGGATTGAGCAATTAGCATCAAAGCGAGGTAGGTTTCTCTCTCTCTCTACATTTTTAAACATAATATAGGAAAGTCTGTATTAGTTTGTTGCTAGACCCACTCATTGGGCTAGAGAGATCACCTCTATCCGTAGAGGGGATTTATCTTCACAACACTCATAGCTCTGAAGAGCCAGAGGAGCAGTTTGTTCAACCTGTGTTCATCAGTGAAGAAATGAAATTTGATGGTGATAAGTGGAAAACCCACGTACCCTATGTTAGTCTTCATTGGAGCAGTGAAAGAAGACTATAGTGGAAGAATTCCCTCAGTAGCAATAGTGGGCAGTAGTGAGTTGTTCACAAACGGAGTTGTGAACAACTCGATAGGAGTCTCAATGTGTTGTGCCCTTGATGGACTAAGGCATAACTAGTGAGCAGATTGGATAGCCGAGATTCAGTGGCCAGATGGACTCCGAGAATTGATAGAGGCAAATGTTGCAGATGGGGAGCCAAAGGACCAGGAAGATGTGTACAAGGTACGACCAAGGCAACTGTGAGGAGCTCTACATTAATTAGACAGTTAGAGTATCTTGTATTGGGTAGATTGGTGATCATCACGATAGACATCAAGCCCTAGTTATTGTATATCTTGTATTAGTGGATGTATGAGGGCCATTATACTTGGTACGAGAGCCCTAGACTATTTTATTATTCAAGTTGATTAATATAACAAAGTTGGGTTGAAAATTTGTAAAATGTTATGCACTGGTAGATTTACTATTGTTTATATTTCATTGTGCAAAGTAGAGTTGTTATGATACTTAATTTGGTAGCGTCAATGATTTTAGAGTCTATCCTAAACTCTGGTATCATCAAAAAATAACATGGTATCACAGCATGTCTAAGCTACTTTGAGGGACAATGAATCAAAGTGTGCACAACGAAGCAACTTGGAGGGAGTTGTGGGTGTCTAGATCATAGAGCAGAGGGTTCAACTAAAAAAATGGAGATGTGGTATTGATTGGCTTGGCAAAGAGATTGGTTGGGAGTTCTCGTAGATTGGTGGAGAGTCTGGTGAACAACAGTTTGTTGTAGTACAGGTTGTTGATCACGAACTTCACATGACTTCATGGATGGTTGTGACAACTCAAGGATTGCTTTGTCATGGATGAGATCAACATAATAGATTTAGCTTCATGTGATGGACTTCAGATTTGCAAGCTAGAGTCTTCATCAGATCGTGATGTTGCATATCTAATGTTGGAGGGATTTTCACATGATGTATTTGATTCAGGGGGATGAGTGCTTGCAGGACTGAGTCAATGGAGATCATGTAGGCTCATAGGGAGGCCAACTTTAGAGGGAGAAGCCCTATGGAGGTTTGGGATCTTCAAGATTAGATGAGATGAGGCAGAGGCACTACAAAGATTGCAGGTTCATTCTATTGAGTATGTTGCAGTGATGGATGCCAGATGGGCTAGTGTTGTCGGATGATGTTCATGGAGACTTTCTGGTGTTAGAAGTACCTCCTTCACTAAGAGTGAGTGTTGAGAGTTGTAGCTTGGGAGGTACTCCAAACCCTATGCTTGAGGGTTGTGGAGGAGTTAGAACAAAAGTGTGGCTTATGGGTGTGAAACCCAAGCTTATGGGTTTTGCGCCCAAGCATATGGATGCGAATCCATGAAGATATTTCTACATGTGATTATTTGAGTCGATAGAGGACTCTGAGAGTAACCAAACGCAATGAAAATCACTTGAATCCGAGTTGTAGAAGTGGACATATTAATTTTTGAACTTTGTGTGTGGCCTTGTGGCTCATGTTTGAGGTCGACTAGGGAAAGATTAACCCTCATGACAGTTGGATGAGCCTACCAAGGGCATTTGTTGGAGCTCTTGATAAACCTATAAAAGGATGAGAGATGTGAGGCATTGTGATACATCTAAGTGAGCAACACAAAGGAAACAAACATAAAGAAGATAATCCATGTTTGGGCAGCAGGCTAGGGTAGATTGCAACAAAGGAGAAGAGGGCTAGTTCATGCCTATTTTGTGACTATTTGGATTCCTAGGTGACCTTACAGAAGGGATAAGTAAGAGAGCATGTTTTTTGGACTATTTTTGGGTATAATTTTAGGAGAAACACATCTCTGTCTTGGGCCACAGGTAGAAGCTACTTCAACGAAGGAGAGAGGGGATGTTAGGGCCTCCCTTGAGACTATTTTGGAGTGAAAGTTATTTTGCAACAAGGCTGCATAGGAGAGGAGTTGTTATGGGCTTGTTTGGCGTGGGAATTCTTCCTTAAGTAGGCTGAAAAGGTGACATACCTGCAATGTTTAGGCTGCAGACCTGTAGTGGCAGTTTGGTAGGCTAAACGAGCATAAGACATGTGTTTTAAGAGCCTAACAAGGAAGTGAGTTGCCCAGACTTGAAGAAGGGAGGAGGTTGTAGTATTTTAGGTGATTTTTGGCCATAGATGGTGGGTTGTTGTGGGCTACAAGATTTCCCTAACCAGTGACCAAAATTCAATCCATGAGCAACAATTTAAAGGTATTTTATTTATCCATTCTTGTTAGGTGTTGGGTCTAGTTTTGGACCCAATTGGATGGGTTGTTCGTGAAGTATATTGTTATCCATGAGGAAGGGTTTCCTAGGTGGATGGATTCCCTAACTAGTGGGTAGATGCTACAACAGTTTATTGGAGCCTAGATTTTTGTAATAGCTCCTCTATTGTAGAACAAAGGATAGATCTTTAGAGCTCTAGTCGGATGATGTTTGAGTAGATCTAAAAGACGTGTTTGTTTGTGTTGGATTGGTCATTTGTGGTCTGTTGGAGGGCAACGTGAAAGTGCCCAAGGGTGGATCCCTAAGTGCAATGAAGGGAAGGACACTTGGCTGCTAGGAGAGACAGTTTGTTGGATATCATAGGTTTGATCAACTAGAGGAGCAGTTTGTTGCATCATGTGTTCATCATTGGAGAAGCAACATTTGATGGTGGTAGGTGGTACCCCTCCTACCCTACATTACTCTTCATTGGATCAGTGCAAGAAGAATATAGTGGGAAGAAGTCCCTGAGTAGCTGAGGAGTAGCACTGGGCAGTTTTGAGTTGTTCAGAAATGGTGTCATGAACAACTCGACTAGAGTCTCGATATGTTATTCCCTTGATGGACTAAGGCACAACTAGCGACCAGATGGGATAACTGAGATTTGGTGGTTAGATGGATTTGGAGCATTGATAGAGGAAAATACTACAGATGGGGAGCCGAAGGAACGGGCAGATGTGTACAGGGTACGACCAAGGCAATTGTGAGGAGCTCTTCATAAGCTAGATAGTCAAAGTATCTTGTATTGGGTAGATTGGTGGTCATCACGATAGACACCAAGCCCTAGTTATTGTATATCGTATATCAGTGCATGTATGAGGGCCATTATCCTCGGTACATGAGTCCTAGACTGTTGTATTATTCAGGTTGATTAGTATAATGAAGTTGGGTTGAAAATTTGTCATAAGCTATGTATATTCTGTGCACTACAAAATTTATTGTTGTTTATATTACACTGTGCAAAGTAGATTTGTTGTTATACTTGGTTTGGTAGCATCATTGATTTAAGATTCTATCCTAAACTCCAGTATCGTGGAAAAACAACAGGGCATTGGGGCAAAAAGGTGTTAGTCACAATGCTTGGTTTCCAAGGACCTTGGTGGCAAGAGGCCAAGCACTTATCAGACCACTAGGTCTAATGACGTGCACACAATAGTTATTGGTGATGATCAACGAGATGACATGACGTGGAAACACACACGAGGTATGACCTAACACTGTGGCACGTGGATGTGGCCTTTTTGGGTGGCCAAGTGACTTTTTCTTAGTGACACTTGGTAGTGACATAGCGGTGATGTGGCATGACACATGGAAGACAGTGATGTGGAGAAAATGAATTAATGTGGCAAATGAGGTGGTAGTGACCTAGGAGGGAGTGGTATTGCAGGGCTTCACAGTGTTAGGAAATTCGACCAATAAGTGATGAAGCAACAATTAGAGCTCAGGCGATAGGAAGTGGCTGATAGATGATAGATTTCATGTCTTGTAATGGTTTTTTCTATCGAACCATTAAGATAGAAAAGTTTCACATTGGACGAAAAGATTGCGTAGCGAGTGGAAAATGGTAGATGAAGAATTTGAACATCAAAGTGCCATGTGTGACAAGTAACAAAATCACGGAACGCGGTTTGGTAGGTTAAACGAGCATAAGACATGTGTTGTAAGAGCCTAACAAGGCAATGAGTTGCCCAGACTTGAAGAAGGGAGGAGGTTGTAGTATTTTAGGTGAGTTTTGGCCATAGATGGTGGCTTGTTGTGGGCTACAAAATTGCCCTAACTAGTGAGCAAAATTCAATTTATGAACAACAATTTAAAGGTATGTTATTTATCCATTCTTGTTAGGTGTTGGGTCTAGTTTTGGACCCAATTGGATGGGTTGTTCTTGAAATCCGTTGTTAGACAGGGGGAAGGATTTCCTAGGTGGATGGGTGCCCTAACCAGTGGGCAGATGCTACAACAGTCTATTGGAGCCTAGATTTGTGTAAAAGCTCCTCTATTGCAGAACAAAGGATAGATCTTCAAAGCTCTAGTTGGATGATATTTGAGTAGATCTGAAAGAAGTGTTTGTTTGTGTTGGATTGGGCATTTGTGGCCCGTTGGAGGGCAGCATGAAAGTGCCCAAGGGTGGATCCCTAAGTACAATGCAGGGAAGGACACTTGGCTGCTAGGAGAGACAGTTTGTTGGAGATCATAGGTTTGATCGGCGAGAGGAGAAATTTGTTGCATCCCGTGTTCATCATTGGAGAAGCAGAATTTTATGGTGATAGGCGGTAGCCCTCCTACCCTATGTTAGTCTTCATTGGAGCAGTGCAAGAAGAATATAGTGGGAAGAAGTCCATGAGTAGCTGAGGAGCAACAGTGGGAAGTTTTGAGTTGTTCAGAAATGGTGTTGTGAACAACTTGACTGGAGTCTCGATATGTTATGCCCTTGATGGACTAAGGCACAACTACTGACCAGATTTGATAACCAAGATTCAGTGGCCAAATGGATTTGGATCATTAATAGAGGAAAATACTACATATTGGGAGATAAAGGACCAGGCAGATGTGTAAAGGGTACAACCAAGGCAACTGTGAGGAGCTCTACATAAGCTAGACAGTTAGAGTATCTAGTATTGGGTAGATTGGTGGTCATCACAATAGACACCAAGCCCTAGTTATTGTATATCTTATATCAGTGCATGTATGAGGGCCATTATCCTTGGTACAAGAGCCCTAGACTGTTGTATTATTCAGGTTGATTAATATAATGAAGTTATTTGTAATAATCTATGTATATTTTGTGCACTGGTAGATTTATTGTTGTTTATATTCTGTTGTGCAAAGTAGACTTGTTGTGATACTTGGTTTGGTAGCATCACTGATTTAAGATTCTATCCTAAACTCTAGTGTCGTGGAAAAACAAAAGGGTAGTGGGGCAAAAAGGTGTTAGTCACAACACTCGGTTTCCAAGGACCTTGGTGACAAGAGGCCAGGCATTTATCAGACCACTAGGTCTAATGATGTGCACAATATAGTTATTGGTGATGAGAAACGAGATGACGTGATGTGGCAACACACATCAGGTATGACCTGACACTGTGGCACATGGATGCGGCCTTTTTGGGTGGCCAAGTGACACTTGGTAGTGACATGGTGGTGATGTGGCATGACACATGGAAGAAAGTGATGTGGAGAATAGGAATTGATGTGGAAAATGAGGTGGCAGTGACCTAGGAGGGAGTGGTATTGTAGGGCTTCACAGTGTTAGGAAATTCGACCAATAAGCGATGAAGCGACAATTAGAGCTCAGGCGGCAGGAGGTGGATGATAGATGATATATTTCACATGTTATGATGGTTTTGTCTATCAAACCATTAAGATATAAGAGTTTCACATTGGATGAAAAGCTTGTGTAGCGAGTAGAAAATGGTAGACGAAGAATTTGAACGTCAAGGTGCCATGTGTGACAAGTAACAAAATCGTGGAACACCCCCCCCTGGCCCATCCCCTATAGTTCAAATAGATTGGGGGCCTCAAAGTGATTTTCCTGTCATCTAATTGAACTAGAGTATGGGATCACATGAGGGTCGTAAAGTGCTGGCAGGTTTTTAAACCCCATTGTGACAAATTACGGATAGATATTCAGAGCTCTAGTTAGATGATATTTGAGTAGATTTGAAAGAAGTGTTTGTTTGTGTTGGATTGGGCATTTGTGGTCTGTTGGAGGGCAGCATGAAAATGCCCAAGGGTGGATCCCTAAGTGCAGTGCAGGAAAGGACACTTGGCTGCTAGGAGAGACAGTTTGTTGGAGATCATAGGTTTGATCAGCTAGAGGAGCAGTTTGTTGCATCCCGTGTTCATCATTGGAGAAGCAGAATTTTATGGTGATAGCTGGTAGCCCTCCTACCTTATGTTAGTCTTCATTGGAGCAGTGCAAGAAGAATATAGTCAGAAAAAGTCCATGAGTAGCTGAGGAGCAACAGTGGACAGTTTTGAGTTGTTTAGAAATGGTGTTGTGAACAACTTGACTAGAGTCTCGATATGTTATGCCCTTGATGGAATAAGGCACAACTAGTGACTAGATTTGATAACCGAGATTCAGTGGCCAAATGGATTTGGATCATTAATAGAGGAAAATACTACATATGGGGAGCCAAAGGACCATGTAGATGTGTACAGGGTACAACCAAGGCAACTGTGAGGAGCTCTACATAAGCTAGACAATTAGAGTATCTAGTATTGGGTAGATTGGTGGTCATCACAATAGACACCAAGCCCTAGTTATTGTATATCTTATATTAGTGCATGTATGAGGGCCATTATCCCTGGTACGGGAGCCCTAGACTGTTGTATTATTCAGGTTGATTAATACAATGAAGTTATTTGTAATAATCTATGTATATTTTGTGCACTAGTAGATTTATTGTTGTTTATATTTCGTTGTGCAAAGTAGACTTGTTGTGATACTTGGTTTGGTAGCATCAATGATTTAAGATTCTATCCTAAACTCTAGTATCATGGAAAACAACAAGGCAGTGGGGCAAAAACGTGTTAGTCACAACGCTCTGTTTCCAAGGACCTTGGTGATAAGAGGCCAGGCACTTATCAGACCGCTAGGTCTAATGATGTGCACAGAATAGTTATTGGTGATGAGCAACGAGATCACGTGATGTGGCAACACACATCAGATATGCCTAGACACTGTGGCACGTGGATGCGGCCTTTTTGGGTGGATAAGTGACCTTTTCCGAGTGACACTTGGTGATGACATGGTGGTGATGTGGCATGACACATGGAAGAAAGTGATGTGGAGAATAAGAATTGATGTGGCAAATGAGGTGGAAATGACCTAGGAGGGAGTGGTATTGTAGGGCTTCACAGTGTTAGGCAATTCGACCAATAAGCGATGAAGCAACAATAAGAGCTCAAGCGGCAGGAAGTGGATGATAGATGATATATTTCATGTCTTATGATGGTTTTGTCTATCAAACCACTAAGATATAAGAGTTTCGCATTGGATGAAAATCTTGTGTAGCGATTAGCAAATGGTAGACGAAGAATTTGAACATCAAGGTGCCATGTGTGACAAGTAACAAAATCTTGGAACACCCCCCCCCCCCCCCCCCATCCCCCTATAGTTCAAATAGATTGGGGGCCTCAAAGTGATTGAACTAGAGTATGGGATCGCATGAGGGCCATAAAGTGTTGGCAGGTGTTTAAACCCCATGTGTGACAAATTACGGACACCCCCCCCCATTAAAAAGCACACCATAGAAGGTGTGGGTTATTTTAACCATTGAGGGAACTACAATGGTCTAGGGCTTAAGCCCTTAACTTCAGGCCCATGGTCATATGTTATAGGGAGCATGAAGATAAGCAATATGATAAAGAATTTGACGTTCACACACCGAAACACAATGAAGTGATTAAATATTATTTTCAAGAAAAATTAAACGGCTAGAATATATAAAAGGAAATCAAAAAATGTAAAAACATGTACTTCCCATGAAAAATAAAGAGTAGTAGTTTCATTTGACAAGTAGATGTATAGTTTGAACGACAAGAAGAAGGGGGAATCAAACTACAAGAGGTTGAGGACAAGGAGATCTAAGATAGAGTTGTAGAGAAGTGTTGAGTAGTGAGCTATGAGTAAATATCTAGGAGATCTTGAGCTGCTATGAAGTAAAATAATGAATATTTGAAACGAAAAGATTTGAATTGTGGAGAATTAGAATTGCAGATCTATAGTGCAAAGAATTGGATCAAAAAATGATGGAAGAAAGGTTGATGTACAGAAAATACGAGTAGAGTTAAGAATTATTCAATTGGTTCAACAACATTTTAATTAAAGGAGCCTTGGATCTGAGTTTGAAAATTGATAAAATATGGATCTAAAATGCTGAGCTAGTAGGTGCTTGCAAAAAATGGGGATTGGAGTCTCCTTTAGGTTGGTGCCTCTAACAGGTTTGAACTTGTGAATTATGGGAGTTGGTGCTTGCAAAGAAAGGGGGTTTGGAGCCTCTTGTAGGTTAGTGACCACCTAACTTGATGTAATTTGAAGTTGGAGCTTACATTTACATCATAATAAAAAAAATGTGGTTTTCTCCTATATGGATTTGGATTTCCACGTAAACTTCTTGTGTTCATAATTTATGTGACTAGTGTATTATATTTTATTATAGTATTGCTAAGTATGTTAAATTGACTAAATTATTGTTAAAAATGTTAAAATACTAATTCAACCACCCTTTCATTGTTTTCCTAGTTTCCAACAAAGTCCTTGTTAAGTTGGCAACTTTATTAAATGTTTTTGCAAATGTGATGAGGGAAGGAAAATATTTTGTTGTAGGAAAAGAAAGTTATTACAAGTGCGACATGATGCATGAAAAGAAAAATGAGCGTGAAAAATGTAGGAAAAAAGTAGTTTAGATTGTGCAATAAGGGAAGATTGCAATATGAAAATTGTTTGGAATGTGATGTGCGACATTGATGAACTTTTTAGAGGTGCAAAATTGACCATTTTACATGAAAATTTTTGAGCAATAGGCCACACGAAGGAAGATTTCCAAGGATGCAATCCCATGTCAATTGGAAAATATGGTGCCACATAGGTATGATGACATGATAAAATAAAGAGAAAATGCATAAGGACTTCAAAAGATCATAACTTTTGGACTGGAGCTTGAAATTGAGCAAGAGTATAAAATGACCACTATGGGGCCTACTTCGAGTTAAAAGAAGTAATGAAATTGTTAAGGATTTTTTAAGAATATGTATTTCAAATTTATTTGCAACAAAAACACTTCATTAGTGTTGCAATGCCACAATGTTAAGCCTTTAGTGGTATTTAATGGGAGAAATAAATATAATTTGGAGGCGCTCTATCTCAAATAGCTAATGTTAGTACAGATAACAAGAGCAAGTGTAACTAGACCAATGAGAGAATAATCAACAAAAACAAATCCTCATTGATCATATCACAACTTAAGACCAAATCCTATCACTAGGAGTTCAACATACACCTTGTGAGCAACATATATGATAGAACCAAAATGCTTGAATTATGGTTAAATAATAATTTGATAGGAATTTATTACCAATCACATTTTATAAAAAAAAAAATCTACACGAACTATGTAGAACTTTTAGCAACAAGAAAATCTACTCAAAGGAATTGAGATTAACACATAGCTTGGTCCTTGAGTTTTTCAACATCACTAAATTTACTTTTTAAAAAAAAAGTACAATCTAATTTAAAATTATTATCATTTAAGGTTTCATAAGATTACTTTCTTTATCAAAACAAAAATAAAAAACAAGAAACTAAACCCAAAATCGCCAATTTATAAAACCCAGAGAAACCATTAATCAACCAAAGAGATAAAAGATTAAAAACTTTTCCATATTTAAAATCTTTGAAGTTGCTTCACATTTTAATAGATATTTTGATTTGTATATGTCTTAATTATTAATATCATATTTATATATTGATTTTATATTAACAATTATAACGGAAATATAAATGATATATATTTAGGAATAATAATAATATAACTACTATACAATTTTAATAAATTAAATAGTATAATTATCATTGTTATTATATTATATAAATATTTATAACTAAAATATTAAATATATATAAATATATATATATATATATATCAAAAGGTTTCTATTAATTTTTCTAAAGAATATAACATGTTTGCTTGAGTTTTACTGATTTTCTGGTCTCACTCCTACTAGATTTGTTGGTGACACAAAAACTGATTACAAAATATCAAAATTTGCTAATAATCCAGAAACAGAAAGATCAAAAATCACAAAACACCCCTAGGATGAGAATGCAACCCACAACCATCAAGGAGCAAGAGGAATTGTTGAAGCTAAATTATTCAGATCATCACCCAGTAATCTTGGGGGCCCGGGCTTACCATGGACATGGAATTCCAAGTGAGCAAGATGTCCCTCTATATGCTCCAATTACTCATTAATTCTCCTTTGACCTCGTCGAAGTGAATCAAAGTGATCTTGTATGTTCCACTAGTTATGTTGTAAATAATCCATAAAACCAATAACCTCATTACGATCATCATGAAAGTTATGACCCAAATGTTCCAAGAGCACAATGACATTACAAATCTAGAAATTTAAGGAATCTAAAAAGGGAGGGATATCCACTCAACCCGGAGAAGGGATGTGGTCGTGAGCCATCTCACCCTCAAACTTTGCCTCTGCACCACCGTCAACACCCATCTTTGTTGCTTGCCCTCCATGAGCTACCCTTTAGCCTCATGGCCCTAACCCCCTCCTTGCTCGGTCGTGTTGATGATACATCACCATGCCTACCATGGTCCACAAAAACTAGCCCCTTGACTCCAACAACCCACAGGGAAACGATGGAGTTTTTTTACTACCGAACTCAACAATGTGGTTTCCACCACACTTTAAGTAGCCACCTACCAATTCCAAATTGTCACCACTACCAAGTTCTAGTCGCCTCCTCCCATCTACAGACCCTGAGTAAAGAAGAGTGGTGCACCCCATAGCAAAAGTGATTTTCCTGAACACCCACCAATAAACCCATTGCTAATAGGCTTGAAAGAGATATTGCAATTGACACTAGAACATGGAGAACCCAAGTTTATCTCCACAAGACATGGAAACAATAGGAAACAAGAGTAATTGAAAGACACCACCCCTTGACGAATTAAGAGCACAACACTATGAAGACCAAACCACTAGTCTGAAAGACTTACCCAATTAGCTACAGAAGAACGCTTCGTTGGCTGCCAAATTCCGAGAATGACTCTTCCTATTTGAGCGGAATCAGCTGCTAGATGAACCCTAAGAAGTGGGCACACTAGGATCCCAAACTCTGTGTGTTTGGCCACTAACAAAGCCGCGGGAGAAACCCCACCCACCTTCAAGATTCCTCGTCGCAAAAAATTCAGACTGAAGGAGCATGCACAAGTCGACATCATGTGCAAAACTCTTCTTGACCAACACCACCCTCGTAACCTCCCATAACCAAACTCATGAACATCGAAACAGAGCCCATTATCCCGCTTATAAGCTTATCACTCTACATCTTGAACGTTTTATGCTTCATGCACCACATGTGTCATTTCTCAACATAGTATTGATCACCTACCCTCATCTCTCACATAACTGTGCTCTTCCAAACCATCGAAACATATTATAATTAATAAATAATTTATAATTTATATATAAAATATATAATATTATAACTTAAATATAAAATGTGGTACATTTAAGCATATTCGCTGTATATTTCCTTTTTAAAATCACATGTTAAAATCCAAAAGGAATAAGATAAGTCGTTAATGCACACTCCTTTATTATATGTCAAATAAGACGAGGATATCAAAAATCCTCAATTTAGTGATGATGAGTTATAAGATGCTAGTACAATGTTGGCTAAAGATGAAATGCAAAATGCTCAAACACCTAGTCAAATATAAAGTAACACTGGTTGAATTTGCACTGAAAATAAATATTTGGAAATAATATATATTTTCGGTTATGGCCAACATTTAGTTGGGTGTAATGTGGGCTAGCGTTTGCAATTCATAATATAAATAATTACATACATGTTTTTGGGTGGCTATGGTGAAGCAATATGCATATTACAAAAATAAATTCAATATGAATTTTTTTTAATGATAAAGCATGCTTTAATGATTATATTACTGGAAATAAATTACATATAAGCAAGATATTATTAATTTATATTGAGTTATTAATGAGTATACATTTATTGTAAATTATTGGTAGTTTAAGTGAGTGATTTATAATATAGACATTTAAAATATATTAAATGACATAAATTTGATTATTATTTAGATTATAACAAATGTTGTGATTAATTTTTTTGGTTGTATAGTCATAAACTAGTTAATTTGTACTAGTGAAATTATTTGAGCATAAGAAGTATGAGGTACATTACTTTATCTTAGGCATGATTGAAATATATAAATTCAAATAGAAACATAGTTATAGGAGGGCATTTCCTAAGAGTTTATATTCAAAAGACAAGGTTTTCAAAGTAAGGTTTTAAGAAAAATACATGACAAATTTAGATTCCCAACCTCAATAAATGATGTCATTAGGAAGCTAGATATTAAAGAGATATGTGTTATATGGGTCTAGTCTAGTAATGTGACACATAAGTGGAGTCTTTAAGTGAGATATATTTTCCTTAAGAGCCATGACTTGCTCACCATAAGAAATGACTAATTAGTAGCAATGGAATAGGGCTTCACTCCTTGATGAGTCATTTCTAGCTAGAAAAAAACCTTCAATAACACAAAATTATATGTACCATCTTTCACTAGATTAAAATCTAGCAAATAGATGAACAATGGTGTCACCAACATTTGTTCTTATTTTCCTAAGGAGAATTCTCTCCTTGGAAATGATGTTGATTCTTACATTGTCCCTCGAGTTAGCCTTGCTCTCGTAAGGTTAATGTTGAGGCATAATGCGTGGGAAGATTTCCCATGCCACTCTAGACCTTCGAGGTAGCTCTTGAGTTAGAGGGGGGATACCTTTAGCGAATCATACATCCTGTTGAAACTAACATGTAGGGGTTTAATAAGCTAATGCCTTTGTAGCCTCAAAAAAAAAACAAAAAAAACAAAAAACAAAACAAAACTTTGCATTAGTTTTAGAAGTGACCAAGAAACCAAATAACACATGGATTTGGTAGATATAGCAACAAGAATGATTTTTTGAACCACATACATCAAAATTTGATTTTCCATGACAAATAAGTCAAGGGAAAATGAATATGTAGTTATGAAAGGCTTGTCAAAGGAATGATCTAAGAAATGAAAATCTAAAAAACATTTATCTATATGTTTAGCGATATGCATATGTCATTTACAAGGCTCGTAGTTATCTTACATTGTAGCTTAAATCATTCTTTTTCCTAAAGTAGGAAAACGTTTACATAGTCTTTGTCCATATAATTTCAATATCTCAATGAATGCAAATAAAATATGACTACCTGAAATGACATGTTGGTGATCTGTAAAGGGATAGACTTCCACTCTTGTTAAATATCTCTAAGCCCTAAGTCGTTAACATGTGTCCTTACATTTGAAGAAGACAAACTCTTAACTAATCAAAAGTAATTTTAGGCTATACTCCAAGGATAAAAAGTAATTTTAACCCAAATAATGTTGCAAGAAATCCAATATTCTATAATATAAAACTACGTTTTTCCTAGCTTAACTTTGCACGTTGAAATTTAGTAATTTTTGACAATTTTTTAATTTATGTTTATGTATTATGATTGGCTATCACATTGAACATGCTATTACTCAATGTATAGATTAATGAGGCAAGGGTACACAGGTCTCATCATGGATTAGTGGTCTTGTGCAAGATACAATTACAATTACACGAAATGACAAATAGTGCTTTCATCATATACAATCAATATACTTCTATGTAAAACGATGTACTTCAGTTTTTTAGCTTCTTCCTTAGATTCATTAGTGCAACAGACCCTTCAATGGCGGTTCATCTAATCAACACATGTACGTGTTCATTGACAAACAATCTAGCTTTAAATTAAGTTGAAGTTACCAGCTACTTAACACATTTGTTTTGAGAGAAAGCAAATACCACTTTCGCCCATAAATGACCCACCTGCTAGATCATTAATGGTCTCTATTCAACTCACATCTAAGTCGTGACTCCTGAGTCATCATTGTCTAACATTCAAACGACGGAGGGATCAATGTTGTACCTTGCGGGAAAGCTTAGGTGGAAGTATTAATTACCTAATTCAGTGAGTAATTTTCCCATATTTAATTGGCCAAGGGATCAATGTTGTATGTAGGTGGAAAGTTTTCCCTTCACGTTTTGATTAGTAATTCGTCATTAAATGAAAAACATGATAATCAACCTAGGTCTAGCTCTAACTTGCCCTAAACTTCTCTTACTTTTTAGATTTTGAATGTATACTTAGGGTGGCCAACAAATATTTATGTCCCACCTGCCTAAGCAATTTAATATAACTTTTTATGCACATTATACAATTGTAAATAAATATACAAAATTGGGTAGTTTTTCAATTTTGTTATCACAAGCTGATTGATTTCTTTTTTGGAATATTTTAATTTTCAAAATTAAAATAATTTATTATATTAAAAAAATTAAATTAAATTAAATGTATTTAATTATATTAAATATTCAAAATCGAAAGTAAAAAGGTATTACAATATATTAATATTGAAAGTAAAAAGATTTTAATAAAAAATTATATTACTTATATTCATATTTTTGTAATAAATTCTAGTAGAAAAAAGATTTAAACTCGGTATTATTGTTTGACAATTTATCCATAATTTACAAAAAAATGATTATGAACAATAACATTGATATTTAGTAACTAGTAAAATATAATACTCAATGTATTATTTTTTACTTTAATTATATTTAAACTAAGTAAAAAAAACAAACACCAATATTTCTTTAATATTTGGGAAAACCAAACCAAAAATGATTAATGTCCATTAAGACATATATATATATATATATATATATATATATATATATACACACTTTTAACTCTTGTTAAAATATGTGCTTTCATTAACTCGTTTATGAGATTACTAAAAAGGGAGTTATCTAACGAGGTGGAGGAATTGCCCGGACGGCCAAAAGTGGCCGGAATCTTGGTAAAAAAAATTCAAAAAATCTTGTAGAGGCAGTGTTTGAATCATGTTTTTGATGGTGGAAACAGATTCAGCACCATCAAAAACGTCTAGGACACCTAAAATTTTGAAGTTTAACAACTATAACTTGGATTTACAAAAATCCTTGCCAGATTTTCTCTAAATATGACTGGAATTTCTATAACTTTCCGGGCAACTCCTCCGCCTCGTTAGACTACGTGACTAATAAGAGGTATTGGGTATATTAGTCAGTGTATGCACATAAAACGTGGTTATAGCTCTAAGGTGCCTCGTAAATAATTTGCAGTGGAACTATGATTAGTGCATTTTGCTATACATATTTTTTTTCCCATAGGAAAATTCGTAATTTCATTAAAGAGAGAAATTACATTTTGTAGATGCATATGCATATGCTGAACATGTCTATGACTAGCTGCCATCATCAAGAAACCATTGTTCAAAAATGTTGTTACCTTGATCCATGCAGGGAGGTAACAATCCAATATATATTGAAAGATAAACATACGATATAAAACCTGATCTGTCCAAAAGACGATATATATGTACATAATCAAAAAACCATATGCCTTGTAAATTTATGCATTAATGTCCATAAAATGTCGATGGTAATACTGATAGTGTGCTCCATCGAGCAGTTCCCGAATCATTAGAGTGCTCGACTCCCAGAGCGCAACTTCTTTGGAAAGGCCATCAGCTACTGCGTTCCGCTCCCTAAAAATGTATTTGCAATTAAATGAGTCAAAAATGAAATTAGTCTCAGAGTATCTTCCAAAATATGACTCAATAAGTAAGTAGAGCATCTAGCATTCCTATTCAACCAATCACAAACAATTTTGGAATCCCCAGATAATTGTAAGTCTTTGCAATTTCTTCAATGCAAAATGAATAAGATGTTTTGCTGCTGATAATTCTAAAAAATTATTTGTGCCTCTTCTGAATCTCATGAGCATGCTGAAAGAGTCTTGTCGAGAGATATGTAGAATGCGCCCCCCCCCCCCCCACAACCATTCTCCTACGCGGCCCCATCGAAGTATTGCCAAGGCATGTTGTAGTCAATGTGTTCGAGGATGATATTTCTAGGTCTCTAGGGAGGAGGGTCTTCCGGGATAAGAGCATAACCTGCCAGCACCTTGGCCGCAATGATAGGCCAGCAAGGAGGTAAGTTCTGAAAAACAAGGGTATTGCGGGCAATCCAAATAGCCCAACAAATCAGAGCTAGAAGGTTACGCTACTTGGGGGAGGTAACAGTGGTAAACCAGATATTCCAAGCCTCAACGACAGATGCAACAGTCCAGTTGCAGGGGGGGCGACATCGGGGATGACCAATTCCCACAGCCTACGAGCTTCCACACATACATATTTTTTTGTTACTTGAGTCTAAATATTAATAATTGTAATGTAACATGAAACAAGCAAATAAATTTTTTAACACGTGTTTATAGCTAGAAGGTCTCACATAGATAGTAGATCATTTTGGTGGAATGATGCTTAACGCACATTAATATACATATAATTATAGATAATTTCGGTGGAACGATGCTTAACACACATTAATATACATATAATTATATGCTAAAATTGATTGTCATTAACATAGTGAACCTCATCCACATCATATCAAAATGGTCACCATAAATATCCTATTAACTTTATTTAAATCCTTATTACCTCACTAAAAAATTCACCATATACTTTTACAAATTAATAAATAAAATGACATATTTAACAGTAATGTATCTTTTAATTGCGACAGGTGCGGTAGAGATGTTGTAATATAATGTTTAACATTTTAACTAAGTCAAATTACAAAAAAATAAAATAACATAATGTAAGTTAAACATTGTAGCTTGGTCAAAATAAAATAAAAATAAAAATAAAAATGGGCCATGGTATTGAGAACCCATGGTACTCATGTGGAATATAGCCTATTTAACAGAGGAGATTAAACAAGTCTAGATTCATCTTAACTAGAATCTACGAAAAATAGAGAGGGATCAAATCTCCTAATATGCAAAACGCATGACATTTGAACCCCCCCACATGACACTGGCCAAATTGTGCAGACAGGCAGAGCAAGAGCGACTGAAGCGACCAACAGAGCAAGAGCGAGAGCGACCAACAAAGAAACTAGCAGATCCAGTGATTTGTGGGACCAACAAAGCTAGTGCCGTGCAGAGAACTGCGAGAGCGGGACCCGCAAAGACCAGTGAGAAAGGGACTTGAGTGAGAAAGGGACGTGCAGAGCGAGAGCAAGACTAGCAGAGCGAACCAACGACCAAAAGCACAAATTGGGGGATTTTTCAGAAACAAGGGCACAACATTTTCTCAAAAAAAAGAGCTATACCAATGTCCACGGGTGTCCCAGACCCACATCTATATATTTTTTAGGTTATTTTCTTATGTGCATTGTTGGTGTTTCAAACAGGAAAATAAAAACAAAAACCTTTCAAACCTTGCTCCCTTAAAATTCTGTTAAACATCTCATAACTAACAAGTAAGTGTTAAGATAACCTGATATGGGGACAGGGGGGCCAATGCAGAAGAAATGTCAGTTTTGGTGGAAACTAAATACCCAGGAAACAATGAGTTAAGAAAAAACACTTCAAACAGGTGGGATGTAACAGACAATTATCAAAGGCAAATACCGAGTTCAGTACTAAGGAGACTTTTGGAGGAAAGTGGGTGCACATATTACAACATTATTTCATAGAATATAAGTGGGAACTAGAACCCCTTTCTCCCAGAGTTTTCTCAAGCCAATGCATTTGGCATAAATGAGAGATTGATCTTTGTGAATGCAAAACAAACAAGGGGATTTTACGACGCATGCAAGCCAAAAAGATGAGACATTCACCAAGAAAAACACTCACTTGGATCTTACCAAAAACATCTAAAAACAAAACAAGTTTCATGGCCAAAATGTTTTTGTTAGCAGTAGAGCAGGTAAACCAAGAAGGGGATTTTAGCAAGAATAAGGAGGTCTTAAAGATACTCCAACAAACAAAGAGGAGAGCAGTAAGGACACATATATCACCACAACCACTTAGTTGTTGTGGTCATCAAAGCTCTATGTAAGCGAACTCATGAGCATGAAAAAAAGAATTGAGTATATTGAGCTAAAGGGACAACATGAAGTTGTCAAATTAAAAGAAATTTTGGAAGTCAGTCAGAAACTTGAAAGAGAAAACAAGGTCCTCAAAGAGCAGGTAATAAGCTTACAAAACAATATGGAAAGAGGGCATCAAGAGTTGATCATGCTGAAACAAGAGTTAGAGAAAACGAAGGCAGTAGAAGAAAAAGACATAGGGACAAGGAAAAATAGCAGAGCAAATCAGATGAAATAATTTCAATCAACAATTACAAACATGGAAATGAGAGAAATCAAATTAATGCAACAAATAGAAGAAACTAAAACTTAGGCTCAAGTGGTAAAGGAACCATTGGTTGAGCAAAAAGAAGCTATGGAGAGACAAATCAAGAGGCAAATAAGAGAAGAAAAAACTAGGCAAGACAAGGCCACAAATGTCATCATCAAAGGCCTAAAAGACTATGGAGAAAAATAAAGAACAAATATGTTAGCAAGGGATTTTCTCAAGGACAAGTTGAATTGGACAAGTTATATTCAACAAGCAAATAAGATTGGTAGGAAGGCAGAAAATGGAAAGGATAGACATGTGAGAGTTTCATTAAAAAGTATAAAAGACAAGATGGATATCCTAAAGAATAGAGGGCCACTTAGAGGCACTCATATTTACCTAGATTATGACTTGACACTTGAATAACAAGATGAACGAAGGAAGGAATGGGAGAAAGTAAAATCAACAAGAGATGGAGGAAAATGGGTGTGGCTGGAAAATGGGAAAGCCCAAGTCAACGAGCGCTTAACAAATTAAAAATAGGGATTTGGGGCTCCCCAGAAGTATTTAAACATGGTGACTTGGAATTGTAGAGGTTACCCATGGAGGAGAGGACCGGGATTGGGACCCATAGCAGAAGGGAAGGACATCATTATCCTTACAAAAACCCATGAGCATGATGGTTGCAGGGTTCCAAAATTCGAAGGATACAATAAAATTTCAGTGTGGATCCAAGAGACTAGTGCGGGGAAAGGGCATGGAGGGATCATCGTTCTAATAAGACAAATGTGGAGTGGAATAGTGAAAATGGAAAAAGAGGATCCAAATAAGCAATTTATATGGCTAAATATAACATACAACAAAGTAACATTGAAGCTGACTTCATGCTACTTCGCCAAAAAAAAAAAAAAAAAAACTCAAAGTCCTACAAGAAGACAAATTTAGATAAAGAAGACCCTTATGATGCTTTAAAAAGAGATAATTGTTGCTTTCAAGAGTTTAGAAGGTATAGTTTTAATTGACAACTTTAATGCCAAGACAACAAATAATTAGTGCATTTAGTTGGGAAGTGATGGGAATTTGGACAACAATCCTCTTGGGTTAGAGGAGAATGAAGAGCACACATGGAAAAGGACTTCTCAAGATGGGAATGGGAGTGTGTCACACTTTGGAGCTGAGTTTTTAGGCTTATGTAGCCTCTATGACATGGTAATTTGCAATGGCATGAAAGCTTGGCCAACATTCGGTGGCATCACATGTAAAACATATGATGGTCAAAGTGTGGTGGAATATGTAATATACTCTTAAAGCACTATTTGTAATTTGTTAGAGTTCAGTATTGAGGCTTGTCTTATTACTATTCTGACCATATGCCTCTTTGTATTAAGTTGGACATACACTCAAGTGGGATAGAAGAAGGGCAGACCCAACAATGCCATAAGAAAGTGCATGCAAATGGAAAAATCCTCATAAATCAAGAAAACCAATATCTCTTTGTTGCCGCTCTAGAAAAACACTTTCAGTGGGAAAAAGCAACATGGAAAACAAAGAAGACAATGCAAAAATAGAATGTATTAGCAATAATATGTTGATCCCTCTAATCCACAAAGCCTTAAAGGTGTGCAAAAGGTCTCAACACAAGAAGAGGGTCTCAAACACCTTTCCAACGAATCCTTGGTACAATGAAGAGTACAAGGCTGCTAAAAGATCCCTTAAGGAGAAGGAGGGACACAGTGAAAGCAGGAAAAAGTATAAAAATATGATTAAAAAAAAAAAAAAAAATTATGTGACTTCAAGAATAAATGAATTAATCTCTTTGGGAAAGCATAGGCCCAAAGTATTTTGGCGGGAACTACAATAAAAGAGAAAACAAATAGATAGTAATATATCGTATACTCATTGGTTGGAATATGCAAAGCTTCTTTATGAGAGAAAACAAGAGAAAAGTAGCCCCCCCATAATCAACTCTGCAACTATGTTATTTTCAATGGAGGATGTCAAGCGTGGTATAGAAAATTTAGCGAGTGGTAAAGTCCAACACAATGATGGGTTATAGGCAAAATTCTTAAAATGGGGTGTTGAGATCTTGGCCCCAATCATCAAAAGGATCTTCAACAACATCACACAAGGCAATTTTCCAGTTGAATGGACAACAAGTGTCACCATCCCTCTTTACAAAAGTGGAGACATCAATAATCCCTCTAATTATCACACTATTATGGTCAATCCTCTTCTTGGAAAATTGTTTGGGAGCATGATGGAGCATAAAATCAACAGTTGGGCAGAAAAGGAGTGTAAAAGAGAAAAAGGGCGGCTTGGTTTTAGGCCAAGGCATTCTACAATTGATCATTGCATCACTCTTAGGCACTTCATCGAAAAAGTATGAGACATTCAGGGTGGGGAAGCCTTTTGTTGCTTTGTTGATTTCAAAAAAGCTTTTGACATTGTTCCTAGGGATAAGCTTTGGAGAAGAATGGAAGAGCTTGGAATCCCAAATGAATATAGAGCTGTTGTCCATAAACTATATGAGAAAGTTAGTGCTAAAATCATAACTAAAGAGGGCTTTTCAAAATGCTTTGGTAGTGACATTGGGGTCAAGTAGGGGTTCCCCCTTTCCCCCACACTATTTGGTTTATATATTGATAAGCTAGAAGAATGGCTAAACAACACCAGTGGAGAGGGTATTCAACTAGCAGGTTATGTGGTGAAACTACTTTTGTATGCTGGCGATCTTATCTTAATTGCAAAATCTGCCCATGGTTTGAGAGAGTATTTGAAGGCCTTAGAGCTCTTCTATCAGGAAGTTGGGATGCAAGTAAACACTAGCAAAACCAAAGTCACGATCTTCACTTTGAAACAGAAAAAAGCAACAGGTTAGCTTCATATTTGAGGAAAACCCCTAGAGATAGTGGAAGAGTATAAGTACCTGGGAATTGTTTTTCACAACAGGCTCAATTTGGAGACATTCTTAACTAGAAGGATCTAAGGGGGTTGGAGAGCTTCTTACCTTCTTCAGAATAAATGCAAGAAAGCATAATTATGGGATTGGAGAACCAAGAAAAATCTTTTTGGAGTGTTGGTTACCTCAGTTGTCCTCTATGGATGTGAAGTTTGGGGGAGCAACATGTCAAATCACAAGTGGAGAAAACTAGAAAGAATTCAAAAGCACTATATCATTAGTAACCTCAAATTCAAGTCAACGATCTCATATGGTATCCTACTAGTCGAGGCTGGAATGTTCCCAATGGAGGCTTCAACAATCATTCGTTTGTTAAGCTATCTAAAAAAGGTGGAAAGCATGGAGGCACATTGTTGGCCCAAGATGATTGTCACAAAGGAGATAAAGAATAGGAAGAAAACTTGGAGGAAGCAAAATGACAAATGGATGAGAAAATGGGGAATTAATTGGCAAGATTGTCCTAATTCTAAAGAGGAGATAAAAATTGGGTGCTTAAAAAAATTTAGGACTGCCATGTGGGAAAAACAGGTTGGCAGGAAAAAAAACGATATATGTCAAAAATTTCAACCCATCACAATCGCATGAAGAGAATACTTATCTTATTGCCGCAATCAAGGGAAAGGCTAAAATTTTAATAGCACAACTGAGGACCGAATATCACCATCTCAGGTGCGAAACAGGTAGATGGATAACCCCCAAGGAAGAGTGGGAAGAAATAATTTGTATCTTTTGCAGGACCGAAGTGTTGAAACCAAGTGGCACTTCATCATGGAATGTCTGGCTTATGAGGACATTCGTAATACGTTTGAAAGTGGTATAAAGGTGGACAGTTTGAGCATGCTCGCTTAACAAAAATGCGAATTTCTTGATCAAAATTCACAGAAAAAGGGTTGTTTGAGAGGGAAGCTTGAGAGTGTAATGTCTTGTTTGGTGTGGAGTTTTGGTCCTTGTTAGAGCCTAGATTTACCTCAGGCTGAAAAGGTAGGATCCAGGGCCAACATCAAACCATGCTCAGCCTGGTAGCTAGCCCTACCAGGTCAGGAGAGGGCTCTCTCTGGGTCAATCTCAGCAAATTATGATCAACGAGGGCTTGAGATGACTGATAGATATATTGATTTTAGGTTAGGTATAAGTGCAAGAGAGTTTGATTTGATAAAATGGTGTTTTGTTAACTCAGATGGGAAAGGTAGATTTTGGGTGCGGGGATTGAGGCTCGGTCCTGCAGAAATCTCAATGGGGCAAGGTAGCAATTGTTTTTGGCACTTAAAATTGAATGAGATGGAAGGAATAGACAAATGAGGTGTTGAAGAGAGCAAGAGCAATCATGGATCCTCCCCAAATAGCTGAAAACATCAAGTAACTAAAGCAAACTTCAAGTAGAGCATTGTAATTTCAATGGATTCTACTTACACTCTTGTTTGTTTAGTTCATAAGAAACAAGATAGAGAATGGCATACATGACATATAAGCAAATTCACAATTACAAAGAAAATCACTGTACCAAGACAAATTTCCACATGAATCCCAAAGAGTGTTGCAAATCCCGGTCTCAATTCCTTAGCCAAAATGCTGAAATGAATGTACAATGAAGCTCAATGCTTTTTCAAAAGTCCAACCATGCTAATGACTGAAAAAACATAAGATATAGGCAAATAACAACTCATCCTAGCCTCTAGGGGTCGAGCTCATGAGTTTAGGAGCCGATCCAACTGATTCTAAACTGAGAACTAGAAACTAGGCAAGATAACAGCATGCCTCTAAAAACAAGGGAATTGATTCATTCAGTTTCAAACAACCTCTAAACTGATGAATCTATTTCTACAAGTGAAAATCCAACATATTTACATCATGATCCATCAATATTTATCAAATTTTATCATAAATTTTCCATTAGGAAAGTAAAAAAGTTAAACTAGGCAAAGCTGGGCGAAAAACAGAGCAAAACTTGGTCAAACTGGCAATTTTTCCTCTATGTGTCGCGCCTGATTCTCTATGCGTCAGGCCTGTTTGGACCCACTTTTGAAGGCCTTCCCGATGTCCAAATGAGCTCCAAGTGTGCGTTCTAGAAAGGCCTGCCTATCTACTTTCCAACATAAGTGGAATTTTTCAATTTGGCCTCAATTTTCCCCTCCAAAAGTGCATTCTCCCAACACTGCTTCTTGTCTGTCAAAATAGGGGCAGTGATGTCATTTTTTTAGTGTTTTTGACCCTTTCGAGGGCTCAAAACCTGCCCAAATTTCTTGGCCATAGGTAGGCAAGCATAGTTTTCCATGAAAAATCCAAAAATGATGAGTTTTTGCGATTTAGAGGCTCCTAGCAAAAGCGAGCGCCATGTGGCGCGGCGCATAGAGCAGAAAACCCTGTGTTAAAACTTGCTATGTGTAGCACCTTTTTACAGACCAGTTTTGAGGGCCTTTCCGGTGTCCAAATTGGGTGTAGGATAGTTCGTTGGAAAGGCTATTGAGTATAATTTCCAACCCAACTAGAATTTTTCAATTTGGAGTTCATTTTCCCTGTCATTAATCAAATATCCCAAGACTGGTCAAAATGTGCCAAATGAGGCTGCCTAAAGGCAGAGTGTTGTTGCAGTCAACTTTTGAAGGTCTTCCTCGAATCCAAATTGAGCTCATGATAGCTCATTGAAAATGTATTTGTTGGACTCATCAAGCAATTCATTTGGCCAACCAAGCTAGGAGAAAACTTGATTTTCCCAAGGTCACTTCAGAGGTGCATCAATTCTCCTGAGGCAACTGTATTTTTGACATTTCTATAAAACCATGACACCTGTGTAAAAAGTGAAGGAGGTTTCTCTTCCTTGGCCTATTTTGGACAAAAACCTCTCTCATTTTTCCCAGATTCATCTTTTATTGCTCAAAAACATCATTGGAGTAAAACCTATCCCGATGTGTGGAACAAGGGATTTGTCGAAATGAAGGGGATAAGGGGCTTATAAATTCTTGAGAAATTTTTTGAAAGTAGGGAGGGATGTTAGGAAGCAGGGGAAAGTGGAATTTAAAATATTGAGTGAGGGGAAGGGGTCCAAAAGGGCTAAACACAGGCCCAACCTAAAAAATTGTCAAGTTGTAGCAAGAAACTAGGGTTTGCGGAAAAATGAGTAATTTGGGGGATCTCAGTGATGGGAAGTGTTTAATAAGGTACATTAAGGATAAGGGAAGGTGTACGAACATCAGGATACAAGTTTTGCTGATGATTTGACCATCCAAGAGAAATTTCCTTCAAAACCCTCGGAGAGGGAAATGAACCTTACCTAGGCACAACTAAAGCATGAACAAGGTGTAAAATGACCCATTGGAACCTGACATGATGATGACAACCCTCTGAATGATGGTACACTCAGATGAATGGTGATATGAAGCTCTTGGGACAACAATTAGGGTTTGGGAATTTTTAACTAGGGTTTGGGATAATTAGGACTAGGGATTTGGGATTAATAATTTAAGAATATGGGGTTGATGAAAATGTAATGAGAAGGAGAAAATGAATGAGGGAATGAAGGAGTGAGGGAATAAGAGATAGCTGGGAGTAGAATTGGCAGCTAAAATAACCAATGCAAACCTTAGGCAACAGTTTCTTTGGCAAGAATGTAGGGTTTGATTTTTCTTTTACATAACCACCATAAATTGTATGAAAAACTCCTTCACTAGCAAGGAAGAGGGCTTAACTTACTTGCAAACTAGAAGACTTGAGTGATTTTGGAAATTGAGGGATTTTTTAAGCAAATCGGCCTTGGTAGCTCTATGCACCGCGCCTCAAACCCAATGCGTCGTGCCACCTGTATGCGTCGCCCAGTGCAAATTAACACTGAGGAGAGTGGCTCTATGCACCGCACCACTCACCCAATGCGCCGCGCCTCCAAAACTGGAACTCTTTGCTATGATTTTGCTTCCTTTCTCCAACATGACCTTCACTTTGCTCAAACTTTCTTCTTTGAGTGCCAATGAGCTTTTGAATTGTAAGGATGATTTATATACAAGAGCTTTTGATTTTTCCTTCAAAAAACCGACTTTTATAATGTTTGCAATGTGACTTTACTTCTTCAACTCTATTTTTTGGGCAGTTTATTTTCTTTGTGCCTTTGATGAACTGAATGCTTTGATTTTTCTGTTTGCCTTGCAGGTGATGGAGATGTTGAAGCTTGGGAAGGAGACCAAGGTTGCCTCTGAGCTGATTTACATTCAAGAGAACTGAAAATACTTGAATTAATACAATAAAAAACTAGAATACTCTGTTTTTCCTCAAAACAAAGTTTTGAGGAAAAATACATTACTGAGCAATTTATTATGAACTTTATTGGTACTGGAACCTCCTCATGTGCCTGTTGACTGTTCTTGGACATTTTGGAGACCTTTTTGATGAAACCCTAGACCTAAATGACAATGAAACCCTAGAAAAGACTTCTGCAATCTTCAAGACAAAAAGGTGATTGTATACAATTTTTGATGAATAAACATGAGCCAACAGGTAAATGACATAAGGGAAACTGTAGGAGAAGCCACTACCATCAGATGATCCATGCTCCTAATGGAATGCAGCTAACTGGGCGGGACACTTAATATGCAATGCAACAAGAGGATTTGATCTCTGACAAAGGGATGAAGATACCGACACTAACATTGGCTCCAATGGGGATGGTAGCTCCTTGGAGGTGCCAATAACTACAGATCTCTGGGAAAGCAGGCAGTGCCTTCGTCCATTGGGATATGGGGTCAATAACTTTGACAAACCAAAACCAAACTCTTGACTCAAAATTGGACTCAATTACATGACTGAAAACTGACTCAAAAGTGACTTAACACTTAAACACAACAGATCAGGTGCTCATGTCCTAAGTGTCGTAAAATGCTCAAAATTTAAAATGCTCAGAACTAGTTCAAAGTTGAACGATTGGAAAGTGCTCGTCTTCTTGATTCCGGTGCCGCAAACGGTTCGAAAAATGGTCACCGTATGAGAAAGTTATACGAAAAACAAAATCGCCCATTAACCCTTAATTTTTGAATATTTTTCAAAAAAAATATAAAAAAAAAAAAGAATATTCCATAGAATATTCGTTGGAATATTCTAGGGAATATTCCTTTTGGGCAGCCAATCACAGGTTGCCACGTGGCAAGCCCAAAGGCCGCCACGTGGCTCAGGATGACGTCATCATATCCTATGGGCGCATTGTAAATTTTTTTGGCATTGGCAAGTTTTGAACACGCAACCTCCTCCGCACTAGCCAAACACCTTACCAACGTGCCACAAGCATCACATCAATTAATGGAGTGGTGAAAACCATTTATAAAGCTTGCAGGAATCTTTGGTGGGGGCCGAAGGGGGCCAGCCCCATACACGTGACCTCAAGCCCGGAACCGCAGGCCTAATCCCTAAACCGCCGGTGCTAAACATACGTGGTCACATTTCAGTTTAAAGCGGGCTAATCAACGCTTAATGGGTAGTTAACCCGAAGGTCATGGCGCATACTCCAATGCAGCTAAAACCGCCAACGAACTGATCACATGCATTTAACCCAAACTCTAATTGCATTAAACCATAACGGTTTGTTTGGCGGGATTCTTGGCAGACCGCCAAATTTGGGCGGTCCCGCCATAATTGGCGGGGCTAACTGGCCCCAACTACAGTTAGCTGGAGTTTTTTTAGGCTAAACTGGAGGGAATCTTTAATGGGCCATAACTTTGGCTAGGAAAGGCGGTTTTGGACGAATTTTTTTTTTTGATTTTGGGTATTTTCGACCTTGTGAAGCCATTGGCACAGGTCTTACAGCCATATGAGGTCATTTGCAGAGGTTTTGGAGCCGTGGAAGTTCCAGGAGCCACTGGGGCCCAGTATGGGGAGAACTGTATAGGGTTGCAGGTATCTATTGGAGGTGAACCAGTAGTCAATCCTGAAGGATTCAAGTGTTCTGAATCCATTTTTACCATCTATTCCACCTGTAGATGCTATTCAGCTGTATATTCAATTTGAGCATTTAATTAAAACAAGGACATGCCCATTTGGGAGCCTTGGAACCAGCAGACGTAGCCCGGGAGGGGTGAACTGCTTCATCAACTTCTTTTACATCTGTGATTGATTTATTTTGCAAAACAAATTCGTTTTAGTGTGTTAAACATTAAAAGGAAATAAATCTGCTATACTTAAATGGGTCATGAACAGCTGAAAATTTCATTTGTTTCTTTTTTGCAAGACATGGACATCTTTTAAACATGTATATATATGAATTGAATACCTTGCAAACCATTTACAAGTAGTTTCAAATTCAGATCAAGTTGGTATTAGAGCCAGGTTGTTGTTTCTTTGTATCAAAAGCAGTCAAATAAACTATAGACAGAGCCTGAAACGAGCCAGGAAGCCTTCGAAATGCTCTTGTTATACAATTGCAAAGTAGATAAATGCTCTTTCAGTCAATCTCTAGTGTAGTTGTCTTTTGATTGTTTTTGTGCAAAGATCTTCTAACTGTCTTGCAAGTATTGATGCTTACCAGGTTGAAACTTAAAAGAGGGGAAGGACAATTGACTAGAGAACGAGAGAATCCTCAGTCAAGGAAGGCCAGAGAGCCATCACCTCCACCTTCAATTTCACCCTCAAGAGTCTCAGCAGAAGCTTCAAGAATATCTGCACATGAAGGAGAAATTCCTGCAGACATGGATCCAAAAGAAGAAGAAAGAGTCTTCAGAAAGGCTTTCTTGGACCTCACTGAAATGGTGAGGATATTTTACCAAGAAAGAAATGAGAAATTGGCTGGAGAAGGGTCCAAACATCCACATGAAGGAGAGGGCTCTTTAGGAGGTAAGAAGGATGATGATCATTCCAAGAAAGGACAAGGAGGTAATGGTGATCCACCACCCCCATCGTCACCTTCTTCCTCTTCATCCTTGTCTTCTTCTTCTGTGCATAAGCATAGATCCTCTGGAAAAAGTCCTTTTTTGAAGCTTGATGTAAAATTCGAATTACCTATGTTTAATGGTGAAGTGAATGCAGAAAAGCTTGACAACTGGATTAGGCAGTTGGAAGTTTACTTGAGGATCCAAAATATGCATGATGATGCCACCAAGATTCAGTTGGCTTCTTTGAGAATGGATGGAGCAGCATTGGTCTGGTGGGAGGCCAAGACTAAAGAGGAGATCAAGAAATTTGGTAAGGTTACCTTAACATGGCCTGAATTTCTGTTAGCCATTAAAAAACAGTTTTATCCTCTTGCTCACATGCAGAAAGCCATTATGAACTAGCAAAATTTCAGACAACTTAAGGGTCAGAGTGTCCAAGACTACACCCAAGAATTCAGGAGAAGAGCTCTCTTGTTAGGGGTAGATTTACAGACCCAGGAAACCTTTATGAAATACATTGGTGGCTTGCATAGCTACATTAGACACACCATCTTGATGTTTAACCCTACTAGCGTGGACGAGGTTTGTGTCCAAGCTACCCATTTAGAGGCAAGGGGAAAAAACACATTTGAAGAGGGTAGAAACAAGCCCCCAAAGGGGAAAAACAAAGAGAAAACCTCCAAGGGAAAAGGCAAAAAGAATGCAACTATCAAACAGGAGAGTGAGAAAGTGATCTGTAAACACTGTTCTAAACCAGGCCATGAGGAGAAAAACTGTTGGAAATTACATCCTGAAAAAAGACCTCAATTTAACAAATCCAAATGGAAACAGAAAAATGCTGCTACTACATCTACACCACAAGATTTAGGGGATGATTCAGGTGATGCAACCAAAATTGCAGCCATGGGTTTGAAAAAATTGAAGGGAAAAGAAATTGAAACTCAAGCCAGCACCTAGTACCTCAAACTGTCATGTACAAGCTCCTAATGAGGAAGAAAGAATTGAACTGTTTCATGTGAGGGTGATTTCAAAACATACTAAGATTGCACACTTTTTGATAGTGGGTCACAAGCAAACCTTATATCAGAGGACTTGGTCAAGCAGCTTAAACTTGAGACCGTTCCACATCCGAAGCCATATCCACTTGGATGGATTTGCAAGGATGCAAATTTATAAGTTTCAAGAAAGTGCACATTACGCTTTGTAATTACTGCACATTTTATTGACACAATTGAACTTGATGTGGTACCTTTTGATATAGCAGGAATTGTTTTGGGAAGTCCTTACTTGTTTGACAGGAAAGCTATCTTTCATCGCCATGAAAACAAATATCATCTTTTCAAATATGGCAAGGAGTTCATTGTTAGAGCTCATCGCAAGAAGACAAATATAGCGATGGTGAATGCAGGACAGGTAAAAAGGTTGGTCAATTCAAGTAAGAATTTTGTTTTTCTTATGATTAAGCCCAAGGTTTATGTGAATCATGAGTCATTTGACAATTGTGATCCAAAACTTAAGTCAGAACTGTATGATGTAGTTGATGCATATCATGAGATGTTTCAGGAGCCAACAGGTTTGCCTCCTAAGAGGGAGATTCAGCATGAAATCCATTTGCATCCAGATTATCCTCTTCCAAACATAGGCATGTACTGCATGTCTATTATGGAGAATGCTGAAATAAAGAAGCAAATCAAGGACTTGTTAGACAAGGGTTTCATAAGGCCAAGTACTTCGCCATGTGGGTCACCAATTGTATTGATTCCAAAGAAAGATGGCACTTGGCGTATGTGTGTTGATTTCAGGGCCTTGAACAAGATAATGGTAAAGAATCGTTACCCACTCCCAAGGATAGATGATTTTCTAGACCAGCTAAAAGATGCTCGATATTTCACTAAGTTAGACTTGCGCAGTGGATATCATCAAGTAAGAATTGAAGAAAGTGACATTTGGAAGGCAGCCTTTAAAACCAAACAAGGACGCTTTGAGTGGCTTGTGATGTCGTTTGGTTTGTGCAATGCACCTGCAACTTTCATGCGGGTAATGGATGATGTCTTGCGTCCTTTTCTTGATGATTTCGTTATTGTCTACTTAGATGAAATCTTAATTTTCAGTAAGTCTAGAGAAGATCATGTCATGCATGTTAGGAAAGTACTTGATGTTTTGAAGAAGAATCAGTTATTTCTTAAAATGTCAAAGTGTGAATTTGGAAAGACTTCTTTGGTTTATTTTGGACACATAGTAGGAGGAGGTGCTTTGAGAATTGATCCTGCTAAGATTGAGGCTATTGTGAAGTGGCTTGCTCCCAAATCCATAACAGAGGTAAGAAGTTTTTTGGGTGCAACTCAATATTGGAGGAAGTTCATCTCTAACTTCTCTTCTATAGCAGCTCCTATGCATGCAGTGACAAGTGTGAAGCATGCTTTCCAATGGGGAGGCAAGCAGCAAAAAGCTTTCGAATCTTTGAAAGAGAAGATTAGTTCAGCTCCGGTCCTTGCATTACCAGATTTGAGACAACCATTTGAGATACAAACCGATGCTAGTGATTATTCCATGGGTGCAGTTCTTCTACAGCATTGGTACAAAGCGTCAAAAAGTGGAAACACTATTTGATGGGCAAAGAAACTGTTATACATACCGACCATCAGCCCTTACAATACTTGCAATCACAAAGCAAGTTACAACAGTCACGACACTTCAGATGGATGGGCTTCTTGCAACAGTTCCATTTGGTAATAAGGTACAAGAAAGGTACTCTGAATAAAGTTGCTGATATGCTTTCAAGGCCTATTATTGGTGTTGTTACTTTACTTAAGAATGATTCCATGGTACATGATAGTTACATAGAACAATATGCATCTGATGATGACTTTAAAGATGTGTATGCTAACTTGAGTAAAGGGAATCATGTAGAGGAAAATGACTATCACATGCATAACAATTTGCTGTTTCATTTGGGCAAGTTGTGTATACCACAGGGGGAGAGAATAATGTCATAAGAGAAGCTCATTCTTCTCTTATTGCTGGCCATTTTGGTGTAAGCAAAACAGTTGCACATCTACAGAGGTATTGTTATTGGCCTCGCATGGTAGATTCTGTTTCAAGGTTCATAAGAGGTTGTTCATTATGTGCTACAAGCAAGCCTAGTAATAGGAAGCTTGGCTTGTATACTCCTTTGCCGGTACCTTCTAGACCATGGGAGAGCATCTCTATGGATTTTGTAGGAGGTTTTCCAAAATTTAGAAAGCAGCATGATTATTTATATGTAGTAGTTGATCGTTTCAGCAAAATGTGTATACTTATGCCTTGTAAGAAAACTATAACTGCTGAACAAACTGCTGAATTATTTTTTCATCATGTATGGATTCACTTTGGTTTGCCTACTTCCATTATTAGTGACAGGTATTCCATATTTGTGGGGAATTTTTGGTCCAACCTATGGGAGATGATGGACACAAAGTTGAAGAAAAGTACTGCTTTCCATCCGCAAACAGATGGAAAAACTGAAGTTGTGAACAGAACCATTGTGCACCTCTTGAGAGGATATTGCAGCAAGCATCCCAAGCTTTTGGATGAACATTTTCACTACATACAGCATGCTTACAATCGTGCCAAGCACTCTTCCACAAACACCTCACCGTTTGAAGCTTGTTTTGGTTACTTGCCAAAATCACCTCTTGATTTCATTCTTGAGAAAGATGTTGCCATTGAGGGACATAGCGATATTGACAAAGCTCGTTCATTCATTGAAAGAATTCAGCAAATACATCAGCAAATTCAAGAACAACTTGAGAAGAGTCAAGGCAAGTATAAGGAAAGACAAGACAAGCATAGAGTTAATCACAAGTTTCAAGAAGGGGATGAGGTATGGTTGTACATTAGTAAGGAAAGGATGCAAGGAGAAGGTAAAAAGCTGAAGCCTATTCGTTATGGTCCATTCAAAATCCTCAAGAAGGTTGGAAATAATGTTTTTCAATTAGATTTGTCTTCCTACATGCAAATGTATTCTGTTGTCAATGTGGAGAACTTACGTTTGTATGAACATCCTTTGTTTGTTGATCATGGAAGTGTTGTTCAGCTGCCATCTATAGAATATTTCTCGCTAGAATTATTAGATGAGCTGAAAGAATATACAATCCTTGACAGAAGGACACACACTTCAAGGAGGGGCAATGTAGATTATGTTCGGGTTGGTTTCAAAGGCAGAAAATCGAACAAGGCAAAGTGGATGGAGGTGGATAGAGTGAGGGAGTTGTACCCTCACCTCTTTAACAGGTAGTTGAAGGCTTTTGGGGTCCAAAAGCTTCCCAATGGGGAGGCGTGATCAGGTGCTCATGTCCTAAGTGTCGTAAAATGCTCAAAATTTAAAATGCTTAGAACTGGTTCAAAGTTGAATGACTACAAAGTGCTCGTCTTCCTGATTCTGACGCCGCAAACGGTTCGAAAAACGGTCGCCGTATGAGAAAGTTATACCAAAAACAAAATCATCCAATAACCCTTAATTTTTGAATATTTTTCAAAAAAATATTAAAAAAAAGAATATTCCATAGAATATTCGTTGGAATATTCCAGGGAATATTCCTTTGGGGCAGCCAATCACAGGTTGCCACGTGGAAAACCCGGAGGCCACCACGTGGCTCAGGATGACGTCATCATATCCTATGGGCGCATTGTAAATTTTTTTGGCATTGGCAAGTTTTGAACACACAACCTCCTCCACACTAGCCAAACACCTTACCAACACGCCACAAGCATCACATCTGTTAATGGAGTGGCGGAAACCATTTATAAATCTTGCAGGAATCTTTGGTGTGGGCCGAAGGGGGCCAGCTCCTAAGGGCCAGCCCCATACACGTGACCTCAAGCCCGGAACCACAGGCCTAATCCCTAAACCGCCGGTGCTAAACATACGTGGTCACATTTCAGTTTAAAGTGGGCTAATCAACGCTTAATGGGTAGTTAACCCGAAGGTCATGGCGCGGACTCCAATGCAGCTAAAACTGCCAACGAACTGATCATATGCATTTAACCCAAACTCCAGTTGCATTAAACCATAACGGTTTGTTTGGCGGGATTCTTGGCAGATCGCAAAATTTGGGCGATCCCGCCATAATTGGCGGGGCTAACTGGCCCAACTACAGTTAGCTGGAGTTTTTTTAGGCTAAACTGGAGGGAATCTTTAATGGGCCATAACTTTGGCTAGGAAAGGCAGTTTTGGATGATTTTTTTTTTTTTGATTTTGGGTATTTTCAACCTTCTGAAGCCATTGGCACAGGTCTTACAGCCATCTGAGGTCATTTGCTGAGGTTTTGGAGCTGTGGAAGTTCTAGGAGCCACTGGGGCCCAGTATGGGGAGAACTGTATAGGGTTGCAAGTATCCATTGGAGGTGAACCAGTAGTCAATCCTGAAGGATTCAAGTGTTATGAATCCGTTTTTACCATCTATTCCACCTGTAGATGCTTCTATTCAGCTGTATATTCAATTTGAGCATTTAATTAAAACAAGGACAGGCCCATTTGGGAGCCTTGGACCCAACAGACGTAGCCCAGGAGGGGTGAACTGCTTCATCAACTTCTTTTGCATCTGTGGTTGATTTATTTTGCAGAACAAATTCATTTTAGTGCGTTAAACATTAAAAGGAAATAAATCTTCTATACTTAAATGGGTCATGAACAGCTGAAAATTTCATTTGTTTCTTTTCTGCAAGACATGGACATCTTTTAAACATGTATATATCTGAATTGAATACCTTGCAAACCATTTACAAGTAGTTTCAAATTCAGATCAACAACCGACAAACTGGAAATGATGCTGAAAGTAGAGCTTATTCATCATAACCTACTCTAACAGTTTCATTCATCACCTGATCAAGTGAAATGAAACAACCAATGCAACCAAGTAAGCATTCCAGCTACTGTTTGAATTCTCCGCAGGTGCTTGCTTATGAACAACAAGAGAGAACTACTGAATGGCAGCTCCCATGAAAACTTGTGAACAAATCCATTGAATAATATGGTTTCTCTATCCGCCTCCAAAAACATTACATAAGGATCTTGAAGTTCATGCACACTGGGACTTAGCTCATCCAATGGATTACTTCTCTTTTCCTCATACCATGAATGCAAACTTTCATTTGAGCTTTGTGACGAGACTCCTGCTGAAAATGACAAAGAAACCAGCTGCCGGATCAAGCTTGTATCAATACTTTTGTCAAGCTCACATGTAATCAATGGAAAAGGACTTCGACTACAGACATCATCCAACACATCAGCTATTGGATCGTGAAAAACTTGAAAAGACTGCTGCAACCCATTTTCTATTGTTTCTGATGAGATTCCATGATTTCATACAGGCTTCTCATTTGAAGATATACTATGCAATTTTCCCTTTAGAAACTGAAATGATTCAAAACAAAATGGTATAGAATCATCCTGTATCATTTGATCGTATGTGCCAGCTTCCAAGTCTTCATCTGCAACTTGACAATCAATGGCATTCGGGGGTTGCAAATCTGGATATAAGTTTTGAACAAGGTTTTCATTGCCCGCAAGATGGTCCAAAGCACGACTTGTCAACAATTGATTTCTGATTGCATGAATGTTGTCTTTGATGAACTGAAACAAAGTAAGACAAAAAGGCAAAGATCCTTCACTTACTTCAAAATTTGCTGCACTTTCCTCGTCATTGTCATAGCTGATATGCATCGGCTGATCACTGTATTCGAGCTGCTGAAAGTGAACTTCTTCCTCCCACAAATTAGCTGTTGATTTGTCTGCAAGATTAGCTTCTGTTTGGAGAACATAATCATTGTCATACTGATCAAACTGAGGCAAACCATCAGTATAAAAGACATCATCAAGCATACATGTCATATCAACAGATCTCTCTTCTCCAAGATGATCTATAAAACAATCATTATCAGATCTATGACAACTGGGGTAAGAAAGAAGATGTTTTGGATCAACAACTTGCTCCTTTTCAATCAGCGAGCCATGATCGTGAACATCATAATGATTCCTTGTGGTGATCTTTTGCATCATCTCTTCTACTGCACTTACCAAAATGTCAAGCTTTACCCCTAGAGATGTCGATTCCTCCGGATCTATGTTTTTCATCTCTTCTTCCTTCAACTTTGCCCTTAAAATCAGCAAATGAGCCTCTACATCTACTGCATTGTTCTGCATCTCTTCAAGTGTTGCAAGGTTCCTTTCTCTCAGTGGAAACTCCATTTCCATATCAAAGGCAGCTGGGTAGTGCAAGAGAGCGGATCCAGGAGGAGGTCTTATATTAACAGGCATCGAATAATAAACTTGGTTAAATCTGGCTGAAAACTGTTGTACTGTCTCCCCTGGCAATCTTTTCAGCTAGTTATACTCTTCTATAATCAAGAAAGGGTTTTGTCTTACCACCCACCTGTCGAGGAAAACTTTGATGAACTGTTGGAAATCTGAGATGCTCGCATCAGGCAGGGTTTTGAACCAACTCTTGACTTTGCCTTGCAAAGAAAGAGCAAAAATCCTTATACTCACATCTTCTTCATCAACTTCAAAAAAGCCAAGAAAAGACTCAAAATTCAGAACATGTCTCTCAGTATTGATGTTGTCATGTTCACCATCAAATCTTGGTAGATATAGGTCATGATTTTTAGGGAAAGCATGGGATATAGGAGGTAAAATCAAAGGCTTGTATTGATCTGGAATTTTACAAGGTATAGGGGTATGTACAAATGTTGCAGAATCAGCCTTGGTCTCTTGAGGTTCATCAGTTTGAAGACGATCATCACAAGATTCAGAAAAAGGGTCCTGATCAAGCTCAAAGGCATGCAAATCTTTGGTATTTACAATTTTCAAAGGGAAGGAATCAAATGCAGACCGAGGATCTCTTCTCAAATACAAGATACTTTGCAAAGCCTTCTTGACATTCTCAGGAAAAGAGAAGAAATAATTTATAACAAAGAACAAAATGTCTTGGATGAAATTCCAACTTGAATACCTGATCTTTCTGTATTGTCCTTTCATGTTTCTGCTGGTCAGGTTCATCCTCCAGTGGAGTCTTTGGATCCGATCTCAAAAATGATTTGGAATCGCCAGGTGAATGATTTCAGCCTTTCCAGTGTTTGATCGTTGTCCACCATCAAAAATCAGATCTGAACTTGATACATGTACTGGGGCAATTTGCAAGTCAGATGTTCAGCTTATAAGACTAGACTGGAGATTGACTGAAGCAGCTTTTATCTACTTGCGCTAATGCAAAGCAAAAGTGTTTCGAAGGCTACCTGGCTAACTTCAGGCTCCGTCTGTAGTTTATAAAGCAAGAACACTAAAAAACAAACAAGCTTTTCTTCCCTAGTATGGTCGCCACTATGTTAGAGCCTAGATTTACCTTAGGCTGAAAAGTTAGGATCTAGGGCCAACATCAAACCACACTCAGCCTGGTAGCTAGTCCTACCAGGTCAGGAGAGGGCTCTCTCCGGGTCAATCTCAGCAAATTATGATCGGCAAGGGCTTAAGATGACTGATAGAAACACTGGTTTTCGGCTAGGTATAAGTGTAAGAGAGTTTTGTTTGATAAAATGGTGTTTTGTTGACTCAGATGGGAAAGGTAGATTTTGGGTGCGGGGATTGAGGCTCAGTCCTGCAGAAATCTCAATGGGGCAAGGTAGGCAATTGTTTTTGGCACTTAAAATTGAATGAGATGGAAGGAATAGATAGGTGAGGTGTTGAATAGGGCAAGAGAAATCATGGATCCTCCCCAAATAGATGAAAACATCAAGTAACTAAAGCAAACTTCAAGTAGAGCGCTGTAATTTCAATGGATTCTACTTACACTCTTGTTTGTTTAGTTCAGAAGAAACAAGATAGAGAATGGCATACATGACATATAAGCAAATTCACAAATACAAAGAAAAGCACTGTACCAGGACAAATTGCCACATGAATCTCAAAGAGTGCTACAAATCCTCGTCTCAATTCCTTAGCCAAAATGCTGAAATGAATGTACAATGAAGCTCAATGCTTTCTCAAAAGTCCAACCATGCTAATGACTGAAAAAACATAAGATATAGGCAAATAAAAACTCATCCTAGCCTCTAGGGGTTGAGCTCATGGGTTTAGGAGCTGATCCAACTGATTCTAAATTGAGAACTAGAAACTAGGCAAGATAACAGCATGCCTCTAAAAACAAGGGAACTGATTCATTCAGTTTCAAACAACCTCTAAACTGATGAATTTAACTCTACAAGTGAAAATCCAACATATTTGCATCATGATCCATTAATATTTATCAAACTTTATCATAAGTTTTCCATTCGGAAAGTACAAAAGTCAAACTAGGAAAAGTTGGGCGAAAAACAGAGCAAAACTTGGTCAAACTGGCAATTTTTCCTCTATGCGCTGTGCTTGATTCTCTATGTGTCATGCCTGTTTGGACCCACTTTTGGAGGCCTTCCTGATGTCCATATGAGCTTTAGGTGTGCTTGCTGGAAAGGTATGCCTATCTAATTTCCAACCTAAGTAGAATTTTTCAATTTGGCCTCCATTTGCCCCTCCAAAAGTCCATTCTCCCAACACTGCTTCCTGTGTGTCAAAATAGGGGCAGTGATGTCATTTTTTGAGTGTTTTTGACCTTTTTGAAGGCTCAAAACCTGCTCCAATTTCTTGGCCATAGGTAGGAAAGCATAATTTTCCATGAAAAATCCAAAAATGCTGAGTTTTTGTGATTTAGAGGCTCCTAGCAAAAGCGAGCGCCACGTGGCGCGACGCATAGAGCAGAAAACCCTGTGTTAAAAATTTCTATGTGTAGCGCCTTTTTGCAGACCAGTTTTGAGGGCCTTCCCAGTGTCCAAATTGGGCGCGGGATAGCTAGTTGGAAAGGTTATTGAGTCTAATTTCCAAAACAACTAGAATTTTTCAATTTGGAGTTCATTTTCCCTATCAAAAATCAAATCTCCCAACACTGGTCAAAATGTGCCAATTGAGGTTGCCTAAAGGAAGAGTGTTGTTGCAGTCAACTTTTGAAGGTCTTCCTCAACTACAAATTGAGCAAATGATAGCTCATTGGAAATATATTTGTGTCTAGTTATCATTGGACTCATCAAGAAAGTCATTTGGCCAACCAATCTAGGAGAAAACTTGATTTTCCCAAGGTCACGTCAAAGGTGCACCAATTCTCCCAAGGCAACTATATTTTTGACATTTCTCTAAAACCATAACACCTGTGTAAAAAGTGAAGGAGGTTTTTCTTCCTTGGCTTATTTTTGACAAAAACCTCTCTCATTTTTCCCAAATTCATATTTTATTTCTCATAAACATCATTGGAGTAAAACCTATCCCGATGTGTGGAACAGGGGATTTGTCGAAATGAAGCGAAATGAAGGGGATAAGGGGCTTCTAAATTCTTGAGAAAATTTTTGGAAGTAGGGAGGGATGTTAGGAAGCAGGAAAAGTGGAATTTCAAAGATTGAGTGAGGGGGAGGGGTCCAAAAGGGCTAAACACAGGCCCAACCTAGAAAATTGTCAAGTTGTAGCAAGAAACTAGGGTTTGCAGAAAAATGAGGAATTTGGGGGATCTCAGTGATGGGAAGTGTTTAATAAGGTACATTAAAGATAGGGGACGGTGTACGAACATCAGGATACAAGTTTTGCTGATGATTTGACCATCCAAGAGAAATTGCCTTCAAAACCCTCAGAGAGGGAAATGAACCTTACCTAGGCACAACTGAAGCATGAACAAGGTGTAAAATGACCCATTGGAACCTGACATGATGATGAAAACCCTATAAATGATGGTACACTCAGATGAATGGTGATATGAAGCTCTTGGGACAGCAATTAGGGTTTGGGAATTTTTAACTAGGGTTTGGGATAATTAGGACTAGGGATTTGGGATTAATGATTTAAGAATATGGGGTTGATAAAAATGTAATGAGAAGGAGAAAATGAATGAGGGAATGAAGGAGTGAGGGAATGAGAGATAGCTGGGAGTGGAATTGGCAACTAAAATAACCAATGCAAACCCTAGGCAACAGTTTCTTGAGAAATGGCAAGAATGTAGGGTTTGATTTTTCTTTTACATAACCACCATAAATTGTATGAAAAACTCCTTCACTAGCAAGGAAGATGGCTTAACTTACTTGAAAACTAGAAGACTTTAGTGATTTTGGCAATTTGAGGGAATTTTTAAGCAAATCGGGCTTGGCAGCTCTATGCGCCGCGCCTCAAACCCAATGCGCCGCGCCAGTGCAAATTAACACTGAGGAGAGCGGCTCTATGCACCGCGCCACTCACCCAATGCGCCACGCCTTCAAAACTGGAAATCTTTGCTGTGATTTTGCTTCCTTTCTCCAACATGACCTTCGCTTTGCTCAATATTTCTTCTTTGAGTGCTAATGAGCTTTTGAATTGTAAGGATGATTTATATATAAGAGCTTTTGATTTTTCCTTCATAAAACCAACTTTTATAATGTTTTCAATGTGACTTTACTTCTTCAACTCTATTTTTTGGGCAATTTATTTTCTTTGTGCCTTTGATGAACTGAATGCTTTGATTTTTCTGTTTTCCTTGCAGGTGATGGAGATGTTGAAGCTTGGGAAGGAGACCAGGGTTGCCTCTTAGCTGATTTACATTCAAGAGAACTGAAAATACATGAATTAATACAATAAAAACCTAGAATACTCTGTTGGAAAAATACATTGCTGAGCAATTTATTATGAACTTTATTGGTACTGGAACTTCCTCATGTGCCTGTTGACTGTTCTTGGACATTTTGGAGACCTTTTTGATGAAACCCTAATGAAACCCTAGACCTAAATGACATTGAAACCCTAGAAAAGACTTTTGCAATCTTCAAGGCAAAAAGGTGACTGTATACAATTTTTGATGAATAAACATGAGCCAACAGGTAAATGACATAAGGGAAACTGTAGGAGAAGCCACTACCGTCAGATGATCCATGCTCCTAATGGAATGCAGCTAACTGGGTGAGACACTTAATATGCAATGCAACAAGAGGATTTGATCTCTGACAGAGGGATGTAGATACCGACACTAACAGTCCCTTAGATCGTTGGGTCTAATGAACATCATTAAAATATGGAGTTGTCTTTAGTGCGACTTTTTGGACTTTCCGGTGCTAGAAACCGGCGGAAAAATTTGAGGTAAAATCTTGATTTGTGTTATTAAAAGTCATTTTTTGACTGTATATATGGATTCAACATCCCGAAAAACCCCTAAGGCACTTCGATTGTATAGTGGTTACTGTTATGTGGAATTTTGCATCTACGGATAAACATAACTTCCCTAAGTGGGTAGCTACACTTAGAACAACGAAATTAAAGAGTTTAACCTTTTCCTATAGAAGATAAATAAGACAAGGGACCTACTTGTTATCTTCTGCTTCCCTTTGTCTCCTTTGAATAACTCCCGCCGCTCCTTCTCAAACTGAATCCGCTCGATCAGTACCTGCAATCATAAATAGAGGACAAAAACCAATCAAAGCAAGAGATCTATCTACTAAAAGCAAATGGAATCAAAAGCATTTAAACATATAATCATCATACATACAGACAAGAATATGGGAAAAGTTGTAAACAACTTTATTATGTAGAAGGAAGAGTTACAACCAAAGAAGTCTAATCCCATGTCACTCATCTAGCTTGAGTTCCATCCTTCATCACACCAAAAGCACAACACTTCGACAACATAACAATACTTGCTTATGATCTCAAACCTCAAACCAACATTATCTCCTTACAATTCTTCAAATTCCAGCCCCCGCTAACTATGATGAGTGCTCAATTTATAAGGAAATGGAGGTGGTTTTATCATAAGTTGGGCATTGAATGGCTTTCCAGATTTGGATTTAGTTTCCATGGAGGAAGGGATGAGAGGATAAGAGGTTATTTGATTCATTCCCTATCCAATTTCGAGATCATAGGAGAGGATAAGAAGTGGGAATCTTCTAGAATGATCTAGAATGAAAGAATATTCCCAGAACCCTATGAAGATTTCGCTCAATCTCACCCAGCACAGGTCAAAGTGGGCCTAGGTGCTCTGCAGAGCGGGCTTGAATGGGCCTAAGCACTCTGCAATGCAGTTACCCCTGACCAAGGTTGCGTTGGTCCCTCAAGGAGTCATTTCAGGATGTCTTCAGGCCAGGAAACTCTCAGGAATAATGGCATTCAATGTGATGACTTGTCTAGGCCATGTAGCAACTGAATTAGGGTTTGATGAGCCCTAAAAGTATTGATTTGAATGTTGGAAGTGATGTGCCCAAACAGACCTATAACAGTTGCTCCCTAAAGCATGAAGTTGAAAATGATAATGTCGAGTGATATGCTTTACGATGTGATGAGGAGGTTCTGAAGCATATGGTGAACTGCATCAATTACAATACATAATATCATGATATTTTGGATTTTTCATGAATCGCTAAGGGAAGGCATACCCATGTTCAACATATAAAATTTTCATTACATGTACATAAATTAGATAGTCATCTACAGATATAGACCCATGATAGGAGGACCATCTGGGTAAAGCCACCATATAGATGATTTAATACTCTTTTGAAATCGCAGCCCAGATGGATGAAACTAGATCCAAGGTCTTTTATCTCGTTCAATTGTTCACTCAAGTACGAGATTAACCATGTGAATATGTGATTTGAAGTCGAACATGGGAAGACACTGCCTGATTAATAGCTAATGATGTAAGTTGTTAACAGACGTGAGAGAAATCATCGATAATGATAATGATCCTCAAGGTACTGTAGTACATTTTGCATGGGTGTGAATGGATGTTTTGAAGTCGAACACCATACAAAGTCTTTCGGTCGAAGGCCAGTGATGTTAACCTGTCGCCCGAAGCGAGAAACCTACCATTGATGTATGCAAGCCTCAAGGTACTGGAAGGGTATTTCTAACTCAACTTCTTGGATAATGTGCTGATGTCAACAAGAAGCGACTCATCACAAGACGGCCTTGATGTATCCCACATCAACGACACAAAACGAGTGTAATGATTTTTGGATACAGAATGTGACTGACAACACAAGGTTTAGGAATGGAGATCATGAAAATGAAGGTTTATGAGTATTGCAAAGGATGAATTTTACTGAGTGACTTCTCTTGAACATATTGGCGACACTAAATGAATTGGCAGCATTGACCCAAAACCAAAGTAATGGATGGTGTGATAGACCATAGGTATGACAACCATCAAGCAGATAACCCAACCCAAATAGTCTGAATGAATTGGCAGCATTGATCCAAAACAAAAGTGATGGATGGTGTGATAGACCATAGGTATGATAACCATCAAGTAGATAACCGAACCCAAATAGTCACATTGATGAAGTGAAAGTCATGTTCAAGAGCGACTTGCTACCATAAAGTGATTTACCCCTCTTCCCATTTTCCCCAGTCATTGTTGACCAATACCTCTTTATTTTTTATCAAGCTTGAGGAGGATAACATATGCTTGTTGTATAATTCCACCCTTCGGGTGAATCCATTGCTATGTGATGTTTTAACGAGTCTAGTGAAGGTGAAAGTCGGTCTTGTCATGATGGACAAGTTTCTCACTATTTGATGTTTTTACGAGTTTAACGACAATGAGAACTCGGTCCTTTTCATGTTTAGAGAGCTTGAAAAGGGACAAAAAGAAAACTCCACAAGTTTTTTTTGTAAGTTTGTCTCTCAAGTTTGAAAAAGCGTAAAATAATACAAGAGAGAACCTATTGACCATGTTCGATCAACGTATTCCATTTTCGTAGATAATCTATCTCAGTCCGGAAAAGGGTTAAACTTATACTGAGTAGATGTCGTTTCCAATCCATTAATGAGCTGAAAAGAAAAGCGCTTGACAATCTTTTCATATTTCGAGAGTCTGAAAAGAGCTTAAAGAGGACTCCACTTAGAGGAACGAGTGGTGTCTAGGATAACAACTGGTTCCAGTGATGTTAGAACTTCTCAAAACATGTTGATTTATCTGAAGAGGTTCGCTAATAAAACCACTCATTGCAACTGTTCCTCAAAAAAGGTAAAACAACCAAGTGAAAGCGTATGATCGACCAACCAGATAGTGATGATGGAAGGAGAAAAACCAAGGCTCATCTGACGAAAGAGGCTGATAGAATGGAAATCACGAGGGTTAAAATGGAGATGGGTTCATTTCTACACAAGCTTGAACCATAGGGAACTATGCTTGGATTCAGTTTCGTGTTTACACAAGCTTGAAACAAAAAACTATGCTTGGATTCAGTTTCATTTGTACACAAGCTTGAAATGAAGAACTATGCTTGAGATTGGTTTACATGCCCCTAGCATGATTACTCAATTCTAGGTGCATTCCCCCCAAGCTTCATTGCATTCACCTAAGTAGACTACTTGTGGCTATCAGGGGGATGGAATGAAGGTTCATTTACGAGATCAAGTGAAAGACTCGACTGAGATTTTACGAGATCTAATCAAAGACTCGAATTAGAACTTTTCTCCAAGGGACCTTGTTTCATTTTTTAATGAGCTTGACACAAGACAAGGAACTTTGCTCAGATTCCTTGTTTCATTTTTTAACGAGCTTGACACAAGACAAGGAACTATGCTCTAGGACCTGTTTCATTTTTTCATGAGGTTGACACAGTAAAATAATTATCCTCATATTCCTTGTTTCATTTTTTAACGAGCTTGACACAAGACAGGGAACTATGCTCATACCTTTTGTTTCATTTTTTTAACGAGGTTGACACAAGATCAGGAACTATCCTCATATTCCTTGATCACGACCCATAAGAGGTCATGACTTCCAAGATGTTCTCATTAGATGGGAGAACAATGTTCTGGAAGGGATACATAGCAAGGAATCCATTAGAGAGATCTGGTTCTAATGCCCCCAATACATAATGCGCAACATCACAGAATTGATCATCAATTGATGTAGGCATGGAACGGGTTTCCACATAGTTGATTCGTGGCGGGGAAGATACCATTGGGACAAAAGGACCATTTAGGGAAAATGGTTGACTGGAAGCCATATTTGGACCGGGAAATGAAAGCTGGTCAACGGTGACAATTCTTCCTTCATGCAAGAAACACATCACTCGAAAGAGTGTTGAAACAATAACTCCCATGCCATAAACATAGTCGCGCCCAAGAAGTAAATTGTAATCTAAAGGGCCTGGGACTACCATCACATTGAGATAAACATTTTTTCATCCCAAAGTTATAGGCAATTGAGGAAGCATCCCTAATGGTTGACTGGTTCCTCTGTTAAAAGCCAAAAAATTATGGATAACAGGCACAAGTGGCGGCGAACCGAGTGCTTGCCAAGCAGTGGAGGAAAGGATACTCACTAATGCACCGTTATCTATAATAGTGTTAGGTACAACCATATTACAAACCTGTAATATGATCTGGAAAGGCACATAAGAAGGAAGACGACATCCTGCCAGTCGATTCCAATCAAAGGAAGTGACCAGACTACTTGGAGGGGGTACCATAAGAACGGGAGAATTACCCCCTTGAGTTACGAGAATGGGAGGATTTTCCTCCTGTCTTGATGGAACAGGAGGGTTGCCTCCAAGTTCATTGGAATCTGAAGAAACAAAAAGAACCTGATTGGTATCATACTCACTCTTTACGGGAAAGGTACGATTAACTAAAGGTGAAACCGAGTCAATTTTTTCCTCGACCTGTAATTGGTCAGGTATAAACTCATGGGATTCACATTCAGAGAGAGTAGGTTTGACCGACGGTTGACTTTGGTCAGTCACTTTATCAACTAGTGAATGATTAAGGGAGAGTCTCCTGTAGCCAAATGGAAGTTGCTGCAGAGAAGCAGGACGGTTATCCAACACTTTTTTGGCTTCATCCAGATAGGGACAAAGGTGAATGGGGTGATTCCCTTCACATAACCTACAAGGAAACTTAACCTCACCCTTCTTTCCATGAACTTTACTATCACTAGTTGATGGTGTGTCACCAACATGATCTCCAGAAGTTGATGACACAGGACGATGCGAACGAGAAGACCATTCTTTTAAGATCTGAGGAATACCAAAACAATTTCGAAGAAGATGGTTTCCCGTATAAAGTTTGCAAGGATATCGAAGTTTGTGAGGCTTATCAAATGGTTTCTCATCAGAAGTTGCATTCAAAGCCATGGTTGCTTGGTTGCCCCCTGCTGATTTTGCTTCTTCTTATTCTTCTTCTTCCCTTTCTTCTTCTTCTTAGCCACCTGGTTACTAGTACCAATGCTTTCACCAGGCGAAGAGGAAGAAGGGGAGGAAGAAACAACAAATGAAGAAGGCAAAGGGTCAACTTTAGGATCAACTAGAGGTTGATTTTGTCCAATTGGAGGAGTACTCAATTGCGGAGAAATCACGACATTTTGAACAAAGGAGGTTGAAAACAACCAAATTGATAAGCTAATGGTAAATCCCGAAAGGGATAATGTAGCCATATAAGGAGCACCAATATTTCCGAAATGAGGAAAAGGACTAGGATTCCCATCAAAAGGAATTCCTTGATCAGTGGACTCCGGAGTCGTTGCCATATGCCTCAACCTCAGATCAACTAAGGAGTGAGCGTGGAGGATGTTATCTGTGGTCAATTAATTTTATTTTAATCAAAATAACATAACAAAACAAAAGAGGGATAATCTAGGCAAAAGAATTACCAAGCAACTATGAACTGCAGAATACCTCTCGGTGAACCGAGAAGTACGGGCAGACAATCTCCCCGAATGTTGTGTTCGGTGTATCACAGTGTACAAGGCGACTGACTCGGTTACCTAAGAATGGATAGCAACCTAATGTAGTCCTCCCATATATACCCGAAAGTACATGGAGGCCCAATCCATGTTAGCGCTGTCTAATGCGAAACCGCATAGTGAGAGCATTCCTTTATACTTTACGTACTGTAACACCACCCTATATACCCGAAGGTACGTGGATGAGCTATGATATACTTACGTACATGGAATGAGGTATCACACTCGGAATGTATCGCAAACAATTTAGTGACAACTGCTATGTTTAACGACGCCGTAACACATCTCTAGCCTAGACCTCTAAATGTTATGCGTTAAGTTACAATGCTCCATTAGGTTAATTGAGATAAGTTTTAAGTTAATCTTCTTAAGGATTTGCCTTTCAAGGTTCACCACGTGATGTATGTTTGCAATTCCTAGAATGCAACTAACATGACAAACATTCTTTCATTCAATTAACAATGAAAACCGTAGCTAGTAAGGGATAGAGCAATCAGAGCTTTGACAAAGAGCAAAGAGCACACCTAATGCAATTTCCGTAGCTATTCCTATCAAGCATTCACAAACTACAATATGCAAATGCAAGTTTTTCTTTTCATTCCCTTTAGTGTTTAGATGAACAAAAAGGAACTAGATGCACAAACAATCAATCAATACTTTTCACAAGAAACGAAGACTTTACGACAATTTATTTTTCAAAGAAATGAAGACTTTACGACACTTCCTTTTCAGAAAAGACTAATCGATATAAACTAACTTTGACAATGAATTGATAATGATAAAGAAAAATCTTAAGAAACACTAAACAATCAAGGTCAAAGTAGGGCTAGGAGAAGAGATACAAGTTGATTTCAGAACCATAGAAACATTGATCTTTAAACAAACAACTTCAGAAGCAAAATTGGAAAAATCCAAGCCAAAGATAGGTTTTTAAGCTTGTGGAGGATCAACGTAGGTCAAAGTGGGAGTAATTGCGCTACAAAGCACTGTCTCTGAGCCAAGGGTGCTCTGTAGAGCATTGTCCCCTGACCAAGCCGGCACTGGTGCCAGAGAGGCCAATCAAAAGACATCTAACCTCAATTTTTTTGGCCAAAAACACTTCAAAAAGACTGAAATAAGATCAATGAAAGCAAGTAAAGTCTACTAGGGTGTACTATGATGATGATAAACTACCCGGAATGATGGCCGATCCCCAGTGGAGTTGTCAATTTGTTATGTGAAATATTGCATCTATGAATAAACACAACTTCCCTGAGTGGGTAGCTACACTTAGAACAACAAAATTAAAGAGTTTAACCTTTTCCTATAGAAGATAAATAAGACAAGGGACCTACTTGTTATCTTTCACTTCCCTTTGTCTCCTTTGAATAGCTCTTGTCGCTCCTTCTCGAACTGAATCTGCTCGATCAATACCTGCAATCATAAACAGAGGACAAAAACCAATCAAAGCAAGAGATCTATCTACTATAAGCAAATGGAATCGAAAGCATTTACACATATAATCATCATACATAAAGACAAGAATATGGGAAAATGTGTAAACAACTTTATTAAGTAGAAGGAAGAGTTACAACCAAAGAAGTCTGATCCCATGTCACTCATCCAACTTGAGTTCCATCCTTCATCACACCAAAAGCACAACACTCCGATAGCATAACAATACTTGCTTATGATCTCAAACCTCAAACCAACATTATCTCCTTACAATTCTTCAAAGTCTAGCCCCCAATCACTGTGATGAGTGCTCAATTTATAAGGAAATGGAGGTGGTTTTGTCATAAATTGGGCATTGAATGGCTTTCCAATTTTGGAGTTAGTTTCCATGGAGGAAGGGATGAGAGGATAAGAGGTTATTTGATTCATTCCCTATCCAATTTTGAGCTCATAGGAGAGGATAAGAGGTGGGAATCTTCTAGAATGATCTAGAATGAAAGAATATTCCCAAAACCCTATGAAGATTTCGCTCAATCTCACCCAACACAGGTCAAAGTGGTCCTAGGTGCTCTGCAGAGTAGGCTTGAATGGGCCTAAGTGCTCTGCAACGCAGTTACCCTTGACCAAGGCTGCGCTGGTCCCTCAAGGAGTCATTTCAGGATGTCTTCAGGCCAAGAAACTCTTAGGAATGATAACATTCAATGTGATGACTTGTCTAGGGCTTGTAGCAACTGAATTAGGGTTTGATGAGCCCTAACAACACTGATCTGAATGTTGGGAGTGATGTGCCCAAATAGACCTGTAACAATTACCCATCAAACTTGTGATTTCAATAAATTTCTGTTAGATTTTAGGGAAATTAAACCGAAAACACTCACCTGAAAAGCTTCCAAAAAATCGCACTAAATACAACTCCTTAAAATATATCTAATTTAATCTAATATTATATTTAATCCCTTTAATCTAATCTAATATTTTATTTAATCTGATCCCTTTAAAACTTGATAATTTAAACTTAACATATTTGAAGTAATCCTCATGAATTAGGTTGCCCTTTATTACTATTTTTGTCGGTTAATGCCCTTTATTACTATTACAAAAACACTGGTCGATGGTGGCTTTATTTGTATTTTTTAATGTGTTTATGGGGAGCTGGTGTCCAGGGAAAGACGACCTGCCCACACGATTGCAGATAGATTGTTGATGAATGGATGAAAACGGTGCCATGAAGAACCCGGCGAAACTGGGAGGTGGATTTTGGTGGGGTGGATGTAGTGCTGTGCAATTTGGGTTAGCAGGCGCTGCTTACAGGACAGGATACGGGGGCGATGCGTTGATGGTGGTGAAAGCATTTGGGATTGCATCATTGATCGTAGGAGGAGGAGCTTGCGCCATAGGAGGAGCCCTCCACGTTGCCGGGATCAAAGAGGTATGCAACAGATACAAAAGTCATTCCTTTGGGTTTAAGGTTTATGCTGTGCCCTAGTCTTAAATAAATCGAGGTAAATCATTGTTTAGGGTGAATGTTTTTCTCAGGTGAGTGATCTGGTCCAAGTCGGGGAGAGTATCAGGAAAGGTCTGGGCGCTCCATCTCGGAAACAGTCATAACACTCTTTATCCATCAGGCATATACTTTCTGCCAGTTTTGGCCTTATGCAGGTTAGAGTACTGAAAATAGCTGTGCGGAGTGTAATAACGTCTGACCCATGGCAATCAAAAGAAAATAAAAATGCAGCCATTCTCTGCAATTTCCATGATATGTCTGAAGGGATTTTGAAAATAGCTTGTGTATGCAATTCCGTCTTGTTCTTTACTAGAAGCGAGATGTTTTGTAATGACATCTGAACCTTGGTAATCAAAAGAAAAACAACAGTGCCGCTATTCTCTGCAACTTCCATGACATTTATTTCCTGAAAGGATTTTGATTTCAAGATTCTTTGGTTTTCATCTGATCAAAAGTACAGATTTGAAATGTCCTTTGTATGCAATTATGTCTTGTTCTTTACCGGAGGCGACATATTTTGTAATGACATCTGATCCATGGCAATCGAAAGAAAAAAAATGCAGGTGTTCTTTGCTATTTCATGATGTGTGTTTCCTTACGGAGTTTTGATTTCAAGATTCTGGGGTTTTCATTTGGTCAAAACTGTAGAATAGAAATGGCTTTTGATTTCAAGATTCTGGGGTTTTCATTTGGTCAAAACTGTAGAATAGAAATGGCTTGTGTTTGCAATTGTGTCTTATTTCTTTTTTGAAAAAGTGGGAGGCTAGTCCCCTTTAGAAGCTTGTATTAAGCCCAGAGTACAATATTTACATTATATACCACTGTAAGATCAATCACATCAGTAACATTTTACAGAAGCGAGATAGTACATAGCGAGATAGTACATAAGTGTCGGATCAATCACATTAATCACATTTTACAGAAGCGAGATGTACAAATATCTGCTGCAGAGCAGCGGAGCAAGTATCTGGCACATTTTACGGATCAATCACATTAGTCACATTTTACAGAAGTGAGATGTACAAATATAGCGAGATAGTACATAAGTGTCGGATCAATCACATTAATCACATTTTACAGAAGCGAGATGTACAAATATCTGCTGCAGAGCAGCGGAGCAAGTATCTGGCACATTTTACGGATCAATCACATTAGTCACATTTTACAGAAGTGAGATGTACAAATATCTGCTGCAGAGCAGCGGAGCAAGTATATGGCACATTTTACAGAAGCGAGATAGTATATAAGTGTCGGATCAATCACATTAGTCACATTTTACAGAAGCGAGATGTACAAATATCTGCTGCAGAGCAGCGGAGCAAGTATCTGGCAACATATAGCTGCAGGAGCAGCCATAAACGTGCAGCGAGGGGAATAGAACCCGGGTGGGGAGGCGGCAAGCCGACCGTCCCGACCGTGGGGGTATAAGCCTAGGTGCTTTCTTACCATTTTTTGGCCGAATGGCGAGGAGCAAGGGGATTAGCAAATGCTATGTGACGCATACTTGCAAGGTGGGGTAAGAAAAGTTCGAAACGTTCTCGTAAGTCCATATTCCACGGTCCACCCATTCTATGCGGCCTCAGATACTTTTTGGAATAGTTTTTGGGTTTTTTTAGTAGGCGATTAAGCGGACGTGGGAGCCGCAGATCTGCGGGCCTAACCACCGAGCCCAACCGAAGGTGCCAGCTTTTGATGGAGTTCAATAGAACAGATATCTATGCAATGTGGTGGAGGTGATGTGGGAGGTTGTTTGCATGTGAGATGTCAATTCTGTGGAAGTGGAAAGATCATTGTCTATTGCCCAATTGCTGAGCCAATGCCCAAGATTGCTAGTGCATTCAGTATAAGATAAAGTCCAAGGATGGTTGAAAACATAGCAATGAACCCAATTATATATTATAATGGCAAAATTTCACAAATTTGAACTTACAAGTTGAATTCCTTTACAACTGCTTTGCACTTCTGTGTTACCAGTTGAATTCCTTGATTTCCTTTTCCAACTGCTTTGCACTTTTGTGTCACTTGTGTTACACGTTGAAATCCTTTACCAACTCTCTATGAGATAATTAAATATAGAGAGAATTCCACAAGATTTAAACTTTATACTTCTAAATTACAAGTTGAATTCCTTTACCACCTGTTCATGATGTAATTTCATAATCTTTATAGGACTACTCAAATCTAAGTTATTAGTGTTTTTCTCTGGAAATATTTCAAGAAACATATCCTACAGGGTTGCACTCCATGTAGAGGACTTCCTTCAACTAGATGCCAAAAGTCACCGAATGCTTACTCCCTTTAGACGTCAGTGCCAAAATCTTTATTAAATCAAGTTGCAAAATCATTTCGGAAAGTTGGGTGCCAAAACCCTTGAGCAACTCAGACAATGTGGATGGGGCACATCAGAGCAAGAATGAAATCTGTTAAAAAGCAATGTTTGAATTAATAAAAAATAGCCATTGGTCAGCTCTACGAAAGAGAGTCTGAACCAGGAGAGTCTGCCTTTGCAGAACGCTCTACATTGTCCATGTACATCACACATTATATAGCAATCATGGATTAGGAAGTTAGAAACTTAGAACCATACCCTAGGAAATAGAAACTAATTCCTATCCTGAGGTACTGTGAACCAATTCACTATTCTAAGATATTCTCCATTATCTCTAACACTCCCCCTTAATAGAGAAGCGGTTCACAAATATGCCTAACATCTCCCTAAACATTTCAAACTTAATTTTGCCAAGAGGCTTAGTGAAAATGTCTGCAACATTATCATATGTATTACAATATACCAGATGGATTTCTTTTGATTGCACTTTTTCCTTGACAAAGTGGGATTGTGTATCAATGTTTTTACTGTTCTTGTGAAACACCAAATTATTAGCAAGTTTGATTTAACTCTGATTGTCACATCTGATTGTTGTTGCATCTTTCTGTTCTTCCCCGAAATCTTGGAGAAGTCCCCGCAACCAAATTGCCTCACATGTCGTTGCGCACATGGCTTGATACTCTGCTTCCGCTGAAGACAAGGAAACTATGTTCTGTTTCTTGCTGCTCCATGTAATCACCCCGGATCCAATGCTGAATGCATAGCCTGTTATGGATCTGCGGTCGTCTACATTTCCAACCCAATTGGAATCTGTAAACCTTATCAATCTAATATTAGAGGAATCAGTGTAAATAATACCATAGTCTATAATACCTTGTAGATACCTCAAAACACATTTCGCTGCATTCCAATGACTCTCAAGTGGCTTGGATATGTATTGACTTAGCACACTGATTGCATAAGCCAAATCTGGTCTAGTAGTGGTTAGGTAGATTAGGCTCCTAACTAGCTGTCTATAAAATGTCACATCTGCCTCTTTAGAGCCATCCTCACTCTAAAGTTTAATGTTTTGCTGTAATGGTACTGTTGCAGCCTTACACTGATCCATCTTGAATCTTTCCAGTAGACCTTTGACATACGTACCCTGAGACATAAAAGTTTGTTCTGAATCTCTCAAAATCTTAAGACCTAAACAATATCTTAATTCACCAAGGTCTTTCATTTCGAACACCTGTGACATTTGTTGCTTGATATCTTTGATTCGAGCAATAACATCACCTATAATAATTAAATCATTTACATACAAAGAAATCAACACTATGCGACCCTGTTCATCTTTCATGGTATACAAATTAGGGTTGTTTTTACCTCTGTTGTAGTCAAGTTGCAGAAAAAATGGATCAATCTCTTCATACCAGAACCTGGGTGCTTGCTTTAGTCCATAAAGAGCTTTCTTTAATCTACAGACTAAATGTTCTTTCCCTTTCTAGACAAACCCCTCAGGTTGCTCTAAATAAACCTCCTCTTTCAATTTTCCCTTTAAAAATGCAGACTTTACATTTAGTTGGTGAATCATCCAATGTTTCTTAGTCGCTAAAGCAATCAACATTCTGATGGTATTTAGTTTAGCTATAGGGGCATAGGTTTCTTCATAGTCAATGCCTTCTTTTTGTGAATACCCCTTTGCTACAAATCTAGCTTTTAATTTATGTATGGTTCCATCTGCATTAATCTTTGGTTTATACAACCATTTACAACCTATGGTTTGTTTCCCTTTAGGAAATTCAACCAGCTCCCAAGTGTTGTCCCTGATTATAGATTCATATTCCTATTCCATAGCTATTTTCCATTCACTACATTCATTTGCTTCCTTATAACTAGAAGGTTCAACAGCATTAATCATACTAGTTATAAAAGCATTTTCCTTGTATCTAGTAGGCAATTGAGTCTGCCTACTTGATCTGCCGAGTGTTGGTGTAGCTTCTAACCTATTCCGAGTTTCCTTTGCTGGACTTGGCTTGATTGGTGCATCTGAATTCTCTTCTTCTGCCTTTGTCTATTGATCCTGGTTGTTTCTTATTTCATCACTTTCTTCCACCAAGAACAGAATATCCCATTCCTCATTGCGCTTATCAGATTCTTCATGATCTTGTTCATGGAATATGACATCTCTACTAACAAAAATCTTGTGAGTAGAGGGATTAAATAATATATAAGCTTTATATTGTGAACAATACCCTATAAAGGTACATCTGATGGCTTTTGAATCTAGTTTTCTTGTCTTCCTTTGGAATATGGGCAAATGCTTTAGACCCAAACACTCTTAAATGTTTTACTATAGGCTTAAATCCATATAATGCTTCATAAGGAGTTTTAAACTCAAGACTCTTTGTAGGACTCCTATTTTTCAAATAAACTGCAGTATTCAATGCTTTAGCCCAAAAACCATTCGAAAGATCCTTACCTTTCAACATGCTCCTAGCACATTCCACCAATGTTTTGTTCTTTCTTTTCGTTACTCCATTCTGCTGAGGAGTATGGGGTACTGTGAATTGCTGTAATATCCCATGGTCTTTACAATACTTGATAAGTTCATCCTTCCTGTATTCTCCCCCTTGATCGGAGCGGAGAATTTTTATATGCTTCCTTGTTTGCTTTTCAATCATGTTTCTGAACTGCTTAAAGTACTCAAATGTGTGACTTTTCTTACTCAAAAAATATACCCAAGAAAACATTGTGCAATCATCAATAAACAATAAAAAATACAATGCACCTCCTAATGACTTTGTTTGCATGGGTCCACAAAGGTCTGTGTGCACTAATTCAAGTATGTCTCTGTTTCTTCTCTACTCGAACATGGAACTCCTCACTATGCATCTTTCTTAATGTACAAGCATCACAATCATTATGCACTTGTTTTAACATAGGCATATCTCTTACCATTTCCTTTTTTTGAAGTAACAACAAATCATTGTAGTTGATATGACCAAATCTTTGATGCCACAACTCTTCTGTAGTCAATCTCGCTGCTGTCAAAGCTCAAAATGGTGTTGGTCTTACATCCAATTTGTACAGACCTCTTGTTCGAATTCTTGTAGCAATAGTTTTCATGCCATCTAACAGATCTTTAATATAACAGTTAGATTTAAAAAATTCAACTTTGAGATCTTGAACTGTAATCATGGATATAGAAATTAAGTTCTTTGTTACACCGGGCACATACATGACATTATGAATTTGTCTTACAGTACTGTTAGGTAAAATGACAGAAATTTTCCCACACCCTTTGATCTGATGACTTCTATCATCACCTAGGTAGATTTGTGCTCCGTCGTTGATTTCTTTAAAATCTTTGAACCATTGCTTGTTCCCCGTCATATGTGTTGATGCTCTCGAATCTACATACCAGATGTCTGCATCAACATTCTCATCAAAGTTTGCCATGAACAATATGAAGTTCTGTTCATGATTATCATTTGCGAGATGACCTGCATGTCGTTTCTGCTTCTGCTGTTGTTCATGATATTTCTTCTTCTTGCACTCCTTAGCTATATGACCAAGTTTTCCGCAATAAAAGCATTTAATTTTAGATTTGTTTCTATTCGGATGCATACCTTGAGTTTGATTTGGTCTTTTTTGTGAGTTTCCTCCGTTTTGCTGTTGCGGATTTCCTTTTCCTTTGAAGAAGTTCTTTTTCGCCATCAATGCAAGATCTGCACTCTGGGGCTTCAGAGTCAATCTTCTTTCTTCTTCTTGCATTAATATTCCTGCCAGTTCTTCAAACTTTGAGATCTTCTCCCTCGCATTTATCAAAGTGATGAACATTTGGTAGTCATCGGTCACACCATTCATGGTAATGGTTACTAGATCTGTATCTGCAACTGTATCACCAATGTCTGCCAATTTGTTCTTCAGATCTTTGATCCTCACTATGAAGGCAACAACTGTTTCATTCTCCTCCATCTTCAGGGATAAGATCTTGCTCTTCAGGAACAGAAGACGATTTGTATTCTTGATCTCATACAAATCCTTCAAAATTCCCCAGATTTCGCTTGTTGATTTACATTCTTTGATATGTGGTATGATGCAGTCTTTCACTGACATCTTCAACAACGTCCTTGCTTTACCTTCTCGCTTCTCCCAATCTGGGATCGATGCTGATCCAGCTGCTAGTTTCTGCTCATCCCCATTTGCAACGGTCCAAGCACTCTGCACTTCTAGAAGAGTTTGCATCTTGAATTTCCATTTCGCATAATTGGAGCCATTGAGCTTGTTATGCTCATTCAAGTATGCTTCAATCATTTGATTATTCATCTTGGCGATTAAAAAATTTGACGGGTAAAAAAATATATATATGTTAGATCTACCCCAGATTTATGTCAAAGACAGAAATCGCTGATCTCTGCGAGTCCGGTTTTTGGTATTTTCAACAGCCTCTAGCATTGGCTGATCATTTGCAGTCTGCACGCCCTCTCCACGTGGCCTTCGGGCAAGTCTCCACCACACTGCGCGCTCTCCACGACAATCCTGTGAGGAACCACGTATAGGGCCGTCGCAGCTTTCTCTCGGCAGACCTCGGCCTCCACGCAACCTTCTCTCGGCAGCCACCGTCAAGACACAACCCCCTTTTTTTGTTTGCATGGTTAGCGCGATTAGCCAACACGGATTCGTGACGGTCAGCGCGATTATCCAACACGGATTCGTGATGGTCGTTCAAAATAAAATCGTGGGTAGTGTCACAGTGGGATCAGTGCGATTTTTTCCCAAACCACGCGACGATTTCGCCTCAGGCGCGCCAGTCAAATCCTCACTCAGCGTATAGGTTCCTTGACCCTGCAGCTCTGATACCATGTTAAAAAGCGATGTTTGAATTAATAAAAAACAACCACTGGTCAGCTCTACGAAAGAGAGTCTGAACCAGGAGAGTCTGGCTCTGTAGAACGCTCTACATTGTCCATGTACATCACACATTATATAGCAATCATGGATTTAGGGAAGTTAGAACCATACCCTAGGAAATAGAAACTAATTCCTATCCTGAGGTATCGTGAACCAATTCACTATTTTAAGATATTCTCCATTATCTCTAACAAAGTCTTTGTAAAACCAATGCTCTTAATTGAACTCATTTACATCACCATGAATATTATTGTTTTAAGCCAATATTTTGAATTTTTTTTTGTATATCATGACATTTATTTTTCATTGAGCGGAGAGGCTCATTCTACAACCCAGTATGATGTGTAACTCTGTCCCTCCATCATCAAAGTTGAAATTTTATTCATGTCCGCCCAAATAAACAATTTAAAAAAATTAAATTTTCTTTTAATAAACTATACAAAATATTTAATCATAAAAAAATTTGCGCATGAAGAAATTGGATCCCTTTCAGCTCATGTTAGATCCGTATTTAAGATGGATCTATGCTAGTTGGTGAAAAATTTTACTTGACAAAGCAACAAGCCAGAGCTGGCTTCTTTTTGAGATATTGGTGATGAGGAGGAGACCCAATTACCTGTGGTGGGCTTGTGATCTAAAATTGATCGGAGGTAAGACTATGTGGGGCTTAGAGAGCGTCACCTCTAAGGCAATCTTACAAACTCTGCTCAGAACTAATGAATCAAACATAATCGCACAAAATAAGATAAAAGATTTTAATATTCACTTGTATTATCGTGAGGCTTGATAGCCTTTTAAAGAGATGGCAAATACATATTTAGAACTTGCCTCTGTTATGAGTTGCTAAATAGGAAAAAACTAAATACATTATTAAAATATTGCCTTTCTTGATATAAGTTTCTTAGGACTAGATTTTTCCTTCCTCATTAGATGTTACCATTATGAGCCAGGCCCGGCTACCCAATTCCTCTTGGTTTAGACAGAAAGTGTCCCCAATTTTCCGCTCCCGGTTTAAGATTGAAGATATGGTGAAACATGACTACAATGAAAATATAGATGTTGATGTTGATGTAATGCTGAAGATGATGATGAAGCAAGTGCTTACTAAAGCGGGGTGGTAGGACATGTCCCCAAAAGGAACCCGTTGGAATGTTGTCGATGCTATCCTGAAGAGGAGGTAGCAGGTGCCTACGTAGCCCGAGGTGGGAGGGCACCTCTCCAACGGAACTCGAGCCAAACACTGATCCGGAATATATCTAAACTGAAAACCGTGTTGAATCGGATGATGTAGCAGGTGCCTACTAAAGCGGGGTGAGAGGGCACATCTCCAAAGGAAACCCACTCCAGATGTTGCTTTGCTGAAGCTTGATGACTGTGAATGTGGTAGGGCTGAAGTGAATTGTGATACCTGTGACAAAATGATGGAAATGGGACTGCTGAGCATTATGCTAAGTGAGAACCAAAAAGAACACATGTTAGATTTTTTGTGAGTGTAGCGTGGAAATAATGGAGGCGAAACAAGCTGCATAGGTGTGAGGGAAGGTTAGCGTGTGATAAAAAAGGAGCAGATGTATGCAAATGGAGAGTTGCGTATATGTGCAAACGAGGTTTTGCTAATGAAGATGGACTGAACTGCAAAAATGAGCATGAGCGTGTGGGTGAGAAAAAATGGATTATGGCTATCAAATTTTAGATCTAAAACCTGTATGCAAGGGAAAAAGATGAGATCTGCCATTGGGAATATGAGGTGGGCGCAGAGATGTGTATGGCACTTAATTTAAATAAATGAGCATTATATATAAAAAAAATTTAAGATCAAGTCTCAAGGAGCAACTCGCTCCGATACCAATTGATCTGAAATTGATCATAGGTGAGGTTCTATGAGGCTTAGAGAGTCTCACCTCTGAGGCCGATCTTACAAACTCTGTTCAGAACTAATGAATCAAACACAATTGCACAAGCGAAGATAAAGACTCTAATATTCACTTGTATTATCATGAGGCTTGATAGCCTTTTTTTTGTAAGTTTGGTAGGACTACATTTTCATTATGTCCAATATATCACCCCGATCAGGGCGGGGAATTGAACCGGTGACTTCACGTCAAGGAATGCCTTAATAGAACACCGGTCACCGCCTATCCAAGACCCAGTGGACGAAGCTTGATACCCTTTTAAGGAGATTACAAATACATATTTAGAACTTGCCTCCTTTGTTGTGAGTTAATACATAGGAAAAAAAGCTAAATACATTATTTAGGTATTGCCTTTCTTGATATGAGTTTCCTAGAGCTAGATATATTTCTTTCCTTATTAGATGTTACCATTATAAGCTAGCGTGGCTGCCAACTTGCGTTTCACTTTCCTAAATCGTTGAAACTGCTCTGCCTTTTGCTTTTTGTTCAATATTTTTGCAGCTTATGTATTTTATATGTTTACTTCAACGTGTTCATGTTGTTAATGTCTTAGCCCTCTCTCAAAATGCTTTATGCTATACTTGATCATGTTTTTTGCCGTCATGTGCTTCGTAGTTTTATTGACCACTTCCCCCTGTTTTTAGGGATTGTTTTGGTGCTTGTGAATTTGTTTCGTAAATGTTCATGGAGAAGATCTGTTGTAACTAGTAACATTTAACCTATGAAACCACATTCATCCCCTAGGTCCTACGTGTCCCGCATCTGGCGAGCGAATCAGACACGATTCGGGCGGATTTGTGTCCGAAAATCAGGACATGTCGTGTCCAATCGGGACACTTCAAATCCAGAACGTGTCTCGATCAGGACACTTTGAATCCCGAACGTGTCCTGATCAGGACACTTCGAATCTGGAACATGCCCTGATTTTTGGACAAGAATTCGGAAATCAAGAACCCATGCGACGTTATAAAGGCTTATTTCCCCATTTTATTTGCACATTCACTTGTTTAGTTTGTTGTGGGTTTGCTGTGGGTGTTTGGGAGCAAGGAGCAAAGGGTGTGGGATCATTTTCAAGGAGATTCAAGCAACAGGTAGGTGCTAAATCGTGTTAGATTTGATGATGGTGATACTATTGAGGGGTCATCTTCCACACCAGCAGATTCAGAGATGACTTTGGATATAGAGCGGGAGGATGCAACATAGGAGAGCAATGGTGACCATGATGATGAGGACAATGATGCTTATTTTGATGATGACCATGAGGATTGATGGCTCATGAGTCATGAGCTACCTATTGCCTTGAGGCTTGTATACTTGTAGACTTGTAGTTGTAGTTGTTTTGTATTTGCTATTTCTATTTTCCATTGGCATTGCACTACCTATGTAAACAGTGACACATTTTGATTTTGATGAATTAATGAGAAAACTACAATATCTTTATCTTACTATCTTGTCTTTCTCCTATTGGATCATTGATGAATTGCATATGTATTATAAATTTATAATTTATCATTTATCATTTATGTCACAATTGTATTTTTAATTTTGTATGCATAATGTTACTTTGTAAAACTTACATCTAGATGAAGATCTATGTTTGAATCAATGAATTTGTACCATGAATGAGAATTTGTGTAAGAAATATCTAATTTTTAATATATATATATATATATATATATATTTTAAATGTATATATAATTTTTAATAAAATAATATATACCATGTCCGAACGTGTCCTGTTTTGGGGGGTCAACGTGTCCGTATTCGACACTCGAATCCCCGTATCCGTCGAATTCCGAATCCCTGTGTCAGGTTACTTAGCATTTAACTGACAGATCTAATAGTGTGATATAAGAATGATTCATTCTATATTATGTAAAGACAAATACCCTTTTCGGTCATGAAATTTAATAAAAGTTATCGTTTTGGGGTTATAATTTTATTATATATTCCAATTTTTTTATAAAATAAAAGATAAAATTTATTTTAAATGATAAAGATGGTCAAGAATAATGTCATGTTACCTTATTAGACATACCCAATGTAGTAATCAGTCACCTATGGAGAGAAGAATAACCAGCTTGTAAGTAGTTAATTTTCCAGCAAGCGCAGTATATGCTTTTCTTTATCTTGAATTTAGGTTTAGGGTATATTCAACGCTTGAGTTTCTCCACATTTTTGTACTGTGGTTTACCTTTTCTATAAAGATTTTTGCATTGGGTTTTTATTTGGGGATGGTCTTTGGGACCATAAGGCATAACCAGTAATGAAAAGAGAGCTTTTTTTTTCATAGCGGACAAGATTCATCTTTGTGGAAGGGCAAGGTCACATAAATTGTGGGTGTAGGTTGAAATTGGCAAAAAAGATTAGGGGTGGGTGTAGCAGCCATCCCAATTTAGGAATTGGTGGGTGGTGCTTTATTTTATTATATAACGATAAATAAGAAATTTAAGAAAAAATTCAATTCTTGGAAGTGTGGTGTAGCAAAAAGTAGTAAAGTGATGGAATTGTGTTAAAGCAAAAACTTAGGTTCAAATCTCTCTAAGTGAATGCTGATGAGGTTAAATGTAAGTCTCGAATGATTTAAACTTCATAGATATGAATTCACTCTTCATAATGTGGCATTTAATCAAAATTATCATATAAAATTTATTTTTAAAATTGAAAAAATTAAATATATAAAAACAAATGGTCACATTTTTTAACCACAACCTTCTAGGTGATCAACACCAAGACAAAGGCTTGAAGGTGATGCTAATTATGGAACTATGGAAAATCATCGAGAACAATTGTGTGATTGTCAGAACAAGAATATGTCTGTCTATCATGATCTGGTTCAAAGTTGCCATGTCTGTGAAATGGCCTCTATGTTTATTGTTGCTACCTACCATATTTTTGACTTAATTAAGAATAGTCTTCAGTCTGCCATGTAATTAGTGACAGAACGTTTATCCGCAGCTGTATTGAGGATTCAGAAATCATCAAGGAAAGACTCAGGCTAGAGAAGGCCAAAAGTAAACACTTACAATATTTCTGCACATTACACAATAGTGGAGGTATATGACCTATCCTTGGGTTTAGTGTCTAGACTCAACTTTATGATCTATTCTTGTATAAGCAGTTTGTGGGGTTAATTTTATTTAAATTGGTTTGTAAACTGTTGTGAATATTCCACTGGATCAGTTCGTCACAACCGATCTTACAATATTTTGAAATCTTAGATTTATATGGGTTATTTCTTTAGATCTTAGATTATTTATTTACTAGCTTTGCTTGAATTTTTATGAAATAACTGAAATAAAAAAATGGAAAGAACAGGCAAAAAATATATACCATCTATACAATTACACACAAGATTTATCCTAGGAAACTCAATATAGGAGAAAACCTCGTTAGAAGGTGAGGTCTATCCTTGTCTCTCTTTGTTTCGATTATAAAAATGTGCATACAAAAGAATGAGAACTTTTATGGAGTTATCTTTAGGCATTATGGCCTTAACAGTTGCTACAAAATCTTCCTCCTCCTTTGTTATGCTTTGAAAATACCACTCCTGGATGTTTTGCTCAACTATAGGACAAGTACAGTGTAAAAGAATGGAACCCCTTCTCCTGGAAGCTTGGAATTCAACATAGTTTGATAGCCATCTAGGGTCAGGCGTTTGACTTTCTCAAATCACAATGTGATAAGATTTTGGACCTTCTAGACTCTTCTGGAAAGTCCTCACCTGGCTAGTCCCACATGTGTGAGTAACTGAGGGCTGACATGGCATCCACTTGTATTATGGTGGTCAACTAAGTATGTCAACTTGTAGGAGGCATGACCCGCATGTGAGATCTGATTGAGGTGATCTTTGGATCATTGGAAAGGTCCCGAAGTGTAGAATTACATTGTGGGGATGGGAGGTATGCTCACAAAGTTTTGACACCCAAAACATGCTGTTTGGTTCCTCAACAGGGCTCTAAAAGGTTCCAGACCCCAATTTTCCAAATTGCTACTTGGCACTAAAATGGGCCTTACAAGTCAATTCCTCTAATTTTTCCAACCATTAAGTATTAAGATAAATGAAAAATAGTATGATGATCTAATCTAGATCACACCTTCCCATTTATAAAGGCTTTTGGTCCCCAAAAACTTTAATGAATGAGGTGAGAATCTTTCCTCTACCTTGTCCTTGGAGTATCATTTTGCTTTTCTTGGAAGTTGTCCTTTCAACGCAATCTGCCAAAGGTCATACTATCCTTGTCTTGTAGTTTTGGACATCTTATGCAAAACTGTGTCTTTTGCCAAGATTTGCTCCTCCTAATCATGGAAGACTCATATAGTTTCAGAGTCTCCACATTCACCATTGACTAAATGCTATTAAATTTAGATAACAATGGTATGTTCTATGCTTAGCACAATTACTTCAATGTTCCTTTAGCAGCCCAATGACAATTTCAATTTAGTTTTCCAATAGCAATCAGATTAACCATTATTCACATTGGCAGTAATAGTAGATAGAGCATGAAACAAAATGCAGAAGACAAGCCAAGACAAGAGGACACCAGATTTGGCGGATGCCAGGGAAAAGCCCTTTGATCAAATATTCTTATTATTATATGAAATGTTCAGCAAAGAGAGAGTACAAAAAGTAAAAAATTGACTTGCAAATAGATGATTGTTAAATTTGGACAACTAGGTCCAAACTCCATGTTCTGATGCTCAGATTAAGAGGCTAATATTTTTGTTGGATTCCTCTTTCTGAGAGGTGTAAAATCCATATAAAAATAGTCTTAATCCGATGAGCAGAACTTATATTTTGAATTTATTATTCTTAATAAATTATATGTGCAAGGTCAGCCAATTTTGTAATGTAGGCTCACATGCCCAACAGATGTGTCACACACCCTCATTGATGGATATATATACAGGAAAAGTTGGAGAGAATTTCAACACAACTCAACTCATATCTTCCTCCCTCATCCTAAGAGTACGAGCTACCTGGAGGACGAATTTCAGCCACACGTGGGAAGGACGAAGAGGACTTTTCTGCTAGGGTTTCTGCTGCTAGGGTTTCGCAGAAGTTTGACCAGCGTTGAGGGTTGTTGTGACACATGCTGGTTAGAGGGTTGTTGTGACACATGCTGGGCTGGCTCTGGCTGACCAAAGGAGACTTTGCTGGTTGAAGCATCCTGTTGACCGCCGAAACGAACACATACATTTTTCTTGTTTCTGATTTGTCTTCTGTAAGATCTGCTTATGTGTTCTATCTGCATTTTGCTTATCTACTTTTGCTGTGAGAAAAGTGAAATTGCTCTTAGCATAGAACATCTACAAAACTTTACATGGTATCAGAGCTGAGGTGAAGACAAACTCTATCTATAGCAATCAATCAACGGAGTCTCTCGGTTAGCTGTGCAGTTCTATTGCGTCTGGCTATGCGCATACGAAGAAAGGGCGCAGATGTTAATTCCTGGTTCACGGTTGGATTAACGGAACGATTGGTTGCAGAGATTCGGGGAAACAGTCACGGGTAGTGGGATGCAGGTCGCGGTGGACGATAATATATATACGCAGTTATATATATAGATACGCCGGTGTGTTTGAGTAAACAGTGCCGGGAATTACTTGTGGACAGCGGCGGATAAGGTTTGACAGATAACCAAGCGTTGGTCGAAGAACAGGGAATTGTGCAGGGTTGCTGAGACCACACGTGGACAAAGGTTCATGACATCGCTGCGCAGGTTTGTATAAGTGCTGGAGCACTTAGTCAACAGCGCAGAAGGTGTGTGCGGACCGGATTATGGGCTAAGGAATTCGGACAGCTGTTGTATATATAATCGCGTAGGAGTTTAAAGGCGTGGTAAAACAGCGCGGAGATTTATATAAATAGCAGGCTGTCGGATTTGTTATATCGGTGGATAGCTGCAGGACTGTCACGTGGACAGGACAAAAGACTGTTACGTGGACAGAGGTGTATATGTCTACCCGGGTTTATATATATATATGCTGATGCGTTTGGAGCAAACAGCAAAGGAGATTGCGCCGAGTTGCTGAGATAATGCGTGGACGGGGTTAAATATATATACGCAGGTTTATATACACATTGATGCGGTGGGAGCAAATAGCGTAGAAGTGTATACGTGCCGGGTTTTGAGTTAATGAAGTCAGACAGTAAGGCGGATACATGATAATGCGCGTTCAGGAATAGCGCAGAAGTTATAATAGATAACCGGCTGAGAGTTTTCCAGACTGTTACGTGGCAGCAGGACTACAGGACAGCGGTTGAATGTGTCGTTGTGCAGGGTTATGAAAGCGTGGAACGCTTGAATAAACCGCACGAAGACTTACACAGTAAATTGTCGAAGGACTGACACGTGGTCAGAGGTCTGTAGTCTTACGCAGATCGCTGGCGGCTTACGTGTTAAACGCAGTCATGGTTTGGGCATTATATATATATGGTGGGTATTATATATATACACGCTGGGCACTCAGAAATATATACACCGTCAACGCTGGAAATTTATGTGTTAAACGCAGTCATGGTTTTACGGTGTGAATTATATATATACACGTTGGGCACTCAGAAATATATACGCAGTCAACGCCGGAAACTTACGTGTCATGGTGAACGCAGGTGATACGCTGTCAATGATAAACGTTGTCAACGTGTGGATGTTAACTCTGGGTTCACGCAATCTCGTATAAATGCAGCCGCAGTAAATAAAAGAGTTGCAGTGATAACATAAGGAAGACCTGTTCACGTAGCATAGGAAGATCTGTTCACGCAGGCAAAGGAGACCTGTTCATGCAGATAAAGCCCACGCATCTCTGTAGCCTCAGCATAAATAAGGACACAACAAAGATCTCAGATAAAGGTATATTCTCGCCACTCGGCATAATCTCAGTTAATATAGCAGAGAGATAAGGTAGCATGAAGTCTGGACAATCTCGGTATAACAAGGATTAGTCTTGACATTAAATGGCACTCCTGTAGCAGACTCTGAACAGTCATTGAACAACAATGATAGATTTACTCTATCAGCTCGATGAAGATAATGTTATACGCTGTCTCTTCCATACATATATATTACAGTCTTGCCATAACCTGATAATGAAACAAGGGTTTGATGAAGAAATCCTCTCACACATAGAAGGAGACTATATCATCACAGGATGAGGCAGTCTCAGAAGAGTGATTATGATCATAGTCTTGATCATGACTGTAATGATCATACATAAATGTGATCTCATAGTCTCAGAAAGTGATCCTAGTGATACTACGGTAAAGGCCTCTATGGTGTAGCAAGAATATGTTGCAACCGTGATGAAGATTATGGTATTACAGTAACACTTAAGATGCAACATAATGGGCAGCATGATGATGAGAGCAGCTCAGTCATCAAGGTCCAGCACTGTGATGGTACAACATGGTGCTGCATGGTAAGCGACAGTTAATGGACGAAATATAACTCTATGATAGGTGAAGGAGTCACCTTAGAGAATCAGTTGAAGCAATATGTCTTCAACTGATCTCATCATAATAGGAAATGATCTATGCTCAGATCCGGACAAGTCAAAGTGTTGACTTATGTTGTAAATGTACTCTCTCTCTCTTTCTCTGCTGAACCTTGAAGATAAAAGAAGAATTTATCAAGGGTTTCCCCACACATGAAACAAGGATGAAGGAATTTGATAATGAAAGAAATACTGCTGTGTACATTCAAAACCGATGCCCTCATTCCGCTTTGGACTCCAAAACTCCCGAAGAGGTTTTCTCTGGTAAGAAACCTGATGTCTCACATTTTAGAATTTTTGGATGTCCCGTCTATTTTCATGTGCCGAAAGAAAAGAGAAGTAAGCTGGATGCTACTGGGAAGAAAGGAATGTTTGTGGGCTTCAGTGAGACTTCTAAGGCATATAGAGTCTATGTACCTGGTCAAAGGGAAGTAGAGATAAGCCATGATGTCACTTTTGACGAAGATGCTTCCCTGAAGAAAGTAGTAGATCTTCCTAGATCTGGAGAATATGAGGCTATTATGAAGAATGATGTCTGGGATGTGGTCCCGAGACCGAAGGACAAATCTGTTGTCACCGCTAAATGGCTCTACAAGATTAAACATGGATCTGATGGGAGTGCTGAAAAGTTTAAGGCAAGATTTGTTGCCCGTGGCTTCTCTCAAAAGGGAGGAATTGACTATGACGATATATTTGCACCTATGGCTCGATATACCACCATCCGATCCATCATAGCCCTTGCTGCTACGCAAGGATGGAGTCTTCATCAGATGGATGTCAAGACTGTTTTTCTGCATGGTGCAATAAAGGAAGAGGTGTATGTAAAACAACCTCTGGGATTTGAAGTTCAAGATCGAAGACACTTATGTCTGCAGGTTGAAGAAAGCCCTCTATGGGTTAAAGCAAGCACCCAGAGCTTGGTATGAGAGGATGGATAGTTACTTGATGAAGCTGAGCTTCACTCGAAGCAATGCTGATCCAAACCTTTACTTTAAGGTTATAGAAGGAAAGCCTCTCATTCTAGTGCTGTATGTGGACGACCTCTTCCTGACAGGTGATGACCCTCTCATTCATCAATGTAAGAGGGAGCTTGCTGCTGAGTTCGAGATGAAAGACCTAGGACTGATGCACTATTTCCTAGGCCTGGAGGTCTGGCAGAGACCTGGAGAGATTTTCCTTTCTCAAGGAAAGTATATTGTGAAGCTTCTGGAAAGATTTGGGATGGTGGACTGTAAGTCCGTGTCGACACCAATGGAACTCAACTTTAAAAAGTTGAGTGGCAGCGCTGCAGGGCCTATCTTGGCCAATCCTACTGAGTATCGTCAACTCATAGGAGCTTTGATGTTCTTAGTGAACACCCGTCCGGACATATGTTTTGCAGTGAATACTTTGAGTCAACAGGTGGTTGAGCCTCATCATTTTCACTGGGTTGGTGCCAAGAATCTTTTGAGATATCTTCGGGGCACGATAAACCATGGGCTGAGATACACTGCCGGGAGTGTGATACTCCGGGGATATACTGATGCCAATTGGGCTGGCAGTGTGGTGGATCGTAAGAGCACATCTGGATGTTGTTTCAATCTTGGTTCTGCTTCGATCTCATGGATGAGAAGGAAGCAGAAGTCGGTGGCTTTGAGCACTGCGGAGGCCGAATACATTGCTGCTAGTATGGCCTGTTGTGAAGCCGTTTGGTTGAGGAAGCTCTTTAGTGAGCTGTTCCAACATGTGCTAGATACCACTGTAATACTCTGTGATAATCAGAGTGGGATTCGTATGACTGAGAATCCTGTGTTCCACGACTGATCCAAGCATATTGATATCAGGTACCACTTTATCCGGGATATGGTACAGCGAGGCGCCGTAAGGCTCGATCATATAGGAACTGATGAGCAGGTTGCGGATATTCTCACTAAGCCCCTGGGGAAGGTCAAGTTCCTAACCTTCCGTGAGAGTCTTGGTGTCGTGGAAAGACCCTATGATGTGGGTCCTGTTGGACGATGAGCTCTGGGAGCTCTGGGGGGCTTTGGGGATAGCTTCTCGGAGCTATAAGCACTCATAATGCCTCTGCCCCACCCTTGTGATTATTGAGCTGGTTCGCCACTCATTTAATCTGTGCCCCGTATGCATCCTACCCATTGAGTTCAGGGCTCATGGGAAGTACCTCTCATTTGGCCAATGAGGTGTGGAAAAGCTAGAGACTATTAGCAAAGACTGATGGACGCATCAGAGATTGCCGTACTCTCTATCTAGGATGGCATGGTCCAACCACTTGATCTGGGATCAAGATTTGTGAGGTCTGGGACCTCTGGACTGATTATGTCAGTCGGGGAATGATGTCTTTGTGACTGACCCACTTCTGTTCTGAAATAAAGAAGCCAGCAAAGCAAGTTTCGGCGGGATGACTCACGATGTTAATTGCACTAATAGATGGAGTTCTCCCTAGTTGAGAGGGAGTGTTAAATTTGGACAACTAGGTCCAAACTCCATGTTCTGATGCTCAGATTAAGAGGCTAATATTTTTGTTGGATTCCTCTTTCTGAGAGGTGTAAAATCCATATAAAAATAGTCTTAATCCGATGAGCAGAACTTATATTTTGAATTTATTATTCTTAATAAATTATATGTGCAAGGTCAGCCAATTTTGTAATGTAGGCTCACATGCCCAACAGATGTGTCACACACCCTCATTGATGGATATATATACAGGAAAAGTTGGAGAGAATTTCAACACAACTCAACTCATATCTTCCTCCCTCATCCTAAGAGTACGAGCTACCTGGAGGACGAATTTCAGCCACACGTGGGAAGGACGAAGAGGACTTTTCTGCTAGGGTTTCTGCTGCTAGGGTTTCGCAGAAGTTTGACCAGCGTTGAGGGTTGTTGTGACACATGCTGGTTAGAGGGTTGTTGTGACACATGCTGGGCTGGCTCTGGCTGACCAAAGGAGACTTTGCTGGTTGAAGCATCCTGTTGACCGCCGAAACGAACACATACATTTTTCTTGTTTCTGATTTGTCTTCTGTAAGATCTGCTTATGTGTTCTATCTGCATTTTGCTTATCTACTTTTGCTGTGAGAAAAGTGAAATTGCTCTTAGCATAGAACATCTACAAAACTTTACAATGATCAAAACAACCTTGTCAAAGTCTTGCAATACAGTCCCAATCAATAGCAGTCAAATCAACCCTAGCCAGAAAGTCAAAGATGGTCAACACAACAATTAGACTTCTCCTTTGAAGCTCGGTCAAAGGTAGTCAAACTTGTCCTCTAGCAGTGGTCAAAGTCATCCCAAAACAGTCATAAAATCTATAGTCAAACTTGGTCAACCTGCGGTCAAACAGGCCTGTGGTCAACGCAGGTCAAAGTACTCCTTTTGCCTTGGTTCATGTGCCTAGGAATGTGGCCTGCTGAGACATAAATCCACCCTGAAAATTGAAGTCAAAGGATGCTTAGAAAGTCAAAGTCAACGCTGGTCAAACTGCAATTTTTTTGAGATTTTTGGCCCTGCAATTCGGTCCTGTAATTCGACCTCCTTGTGCCACATGTGGGAGAGAGAGAGAATGCTTAATGCTATACGAACCAATGAGAGAAGGAGAGAGAACGTGTGAGTGATTATGATGCCAAATGAGGTGAGAAGACACTTGTATTATTTATACAAGTCGTTGAGGGTGAAGAGTCATGTCCATTGGGCTTCATGAGCCTACATGATGATTTGGCCGACCTGAACAATTTGCCCATGTGTGGGCATAAATTCAAAATCACACTTGTACTTGTCCAAGTTGGATGATCTTTATATCAATTTTGTTCATCTCGAAAAGAGGAATTTAATGCAATCATCATCTCCATCAAATGAGCTGTCCCAAGGTGGAATTTGGCCCTAGTTGCCAATTTTAACAAATGCACATGTATGGGGGTAGACTGAGTTTGTAGGTATTATCTCTCACCTTCTCCCATACTTCAAAAGGACCATATTGCAGGGCCTTGATCTTCTTACCAGGACGCTGTTGCCTTTCCTTATTCAGTTGTAACCAAACTCTATCTCTCACTTTGAATGACTTCTTTGTTATATGCTAGTCATGTCTAGCCTTGTAACTTTCTCGTGACTTGTTCAGTGTCTCTAATACTTGTAAACGATGTTGAAAAAATTGCCGTCAATAAAAAAATCGACGAGGGTTTAGAAAACATCTTCTCGAAAATATCGTCAAAAAAATTGGCAAATTGCGGCCAACATTAAAAAATACAAATATATTCATTTTTTCAAAATTAGAAAAATTGGGAAAATTTGTTGATGGAAAAATCGCGATTTTTTTGGACCGAAAAATCAGTTGGCTGAAAAATCATGATTTTTCGGCACTTTGCAAAAAAATCAACAATTTCATTAATAGTGCTTGTAAATGGATCCATCTAATCTTTTCACTAAACTTCTCTGTTTTTAATGCTTTTATTGTGATGTCTTTCCTCACTCTTCCTTGCTGTCCATATATATCATCCAAAGGTGAAGGCGACAAATATCCAAAACAAGTTTCAAATGGACTTACCAGTAGAAGTGTGGACTACTCTGTTATAAGAGTGCTGAATATAAATTAGATTTTCATTCCAGGTCTTTGGATGCTTTTGATTGTAAGCCCTCAAAAGCTACACCAAAGTCCTATTTACTATTGATGCCTTCCCATTTGTCTGTGGATGGAATGCTATAGACCTTTTCAATTTAGTGTCCATCTCCCCCAAAAGAGTAGTCCAAAAGGTGTTGATAGAAATCTGGTATACCTATTTGAGATGATGCCCCTTGGTATCCCAAAGCGTACCCAGAGCCATTCAAAGAACGCTGATTCTTGTCCTTTGATGGCATTTGTAGAAGGCATTAGAATGCACATTTTGTTGAGCTTGTCAACTACCACAAATAAATAGTCATGTTTTTTTCATGTTGTTGGTAAACCATCCACAAAATCCATGGAAATGCTTTCCCATGGTTTTGTAGGTACAAACAAGAGATGGTATAGACCTTGTTTTTATTACTTGGCTTGCTGGTACAACAAAGTTTGCATCCTCTAATATACCATGTTACATCTTGCATTTTGGGCTAGTCCACATACCTTAGAAAGTTAGCAACTGTCTTCCCAACACCAAAATATCGTGCGACAATAGAGGTGTGAGCCTCTCCAATAAGTTGCCATCTTTCACCTTTAAGGACACAAAGCTTGTCTAGCTTGTAGAGTAACCCATTCTGGAGATGACAGTTAGCCTTGTTATCACCTATTCTACATGAATTTGGCCTTGTAGCTGCTGAAACACCTTCTTAAGTCCTCATCTTTTGTTTATGCCTCTCTGTATGCATCATGGATAAATGGCTCCATGTGCTTAAGCATTCCCAAAGTTGTAATCTTGGCTTTGGGTGGCCTTGATAGTATGTATACCAACTTATTAGTTTTGTCCTTCTTGTACTTTATGACCAGATGGAATTGCTGTAAGAACCCCATCTACTTGTAATGTTTGGTTTGTTGAAGCTTACTATGGGCCTGCAAATATTGCAGTGGCTAGTGATCTATGTGGATGATGGTTTCCTTGTCGATTAGATAATCCTTTCATTTCATAACAACTTGTGTTAGGGCATAGAGTTCATTATCATATGTAGGGTAGTTTAAGACTCCCCCATGAAACATTTCCGAATGATAGCGAACCTCTATTTAGGAATTTTTCTTGTGAAGGGACTGAATCCCATGTGGAAGCCTGAAGGGCTATTTCTATAGAAGGCAGAAGGTAGAGTAAAATAATGTGTTCTTGTGTGGTCATCTCTTTGTAATCTTCTGGCATATTGTTTTATTGTTGAAGTTCTCTGTGTAATTGATTTATGATGATCAATAAATGTAAGATAAGATCGATCTAATAAATAATCATAAGAATCAATTATCAGTTTGGGGAACTCTTTAAAAATCAACATGGTATCAGAGCAACCTTGAAGATGAAGACATGGTAAGTCTTGGAATGAATCCTTTTATATTTCATTTAAATCTGTATAGTAAACCGAAGTTCCTCAGGAGATGAACGAAGCTGCTTGAAACCCTAATTCTTAGGACTCAGTCCTAGTCTCAGTATCGAACTTCAGGGCTTGTTGCATAGGCCATAAATCCTTAGCAGATGATTGCAGGGATCCGGAATACCTCAGATATACTTGATCAAAGTTCGAAGCATGAAAGAAGGCTGGCCTAATCCTCAAGGAATAAATCGAGGACTTGTGAATAGTTAAGTTGATAGGCCGAAAATCTAGCCTGTGCAAATTATTTGAAAATCTCAGGAGGTCTAAAACTGTAAAAGGCCTTAGTCCCATATCAGACAGGCCGAAAATCTCAGAAGCAAGCCGAGATTTCGCAGGGTATCCGATATTCCTCAGAAGATTGAGAGACTCACTCGTGCAATCCCATAAAACTCTCAGACAATACAATTTTGTTTTGGTTTCAAAAGGCAGAGTCATTATTATTCAAAAATATGTCCTGAGCATAAAAATTCTTTTGACTAAGACCAAGGGTTATCTCAGCGAATGAAGGACTGATACCTCAACTTTCAAGTCACTGAGATGAAGTGTTGGAGACCTAACCTATCATATGAAATAAAAGGTATGGTCCCAAAGTCAAGATACATTACAAGGTATGTGTCATTGCTCGTTTGGATCAAATGTTTCACTTAAAGAATATGCTTATGGAAATAGTATTGTATCAAAGTGATAGGACTATAGTTAAGAACCTGATATGTCCGAGCCTATCTTGTCCATGAAATAGAAATAGATTCAAGATATTGCCAACAAAGGATCTTGATTTCTTCTCTCAATTGGCAAAGTAAAAATCTTGAATGGTTAAAGGAACTGAGCCCTTAAAAGAGTTCAATCTGATGTCTTAGTTTGGACTAATATCTCAGTCTGAAGTACCTTCATATGGCTACTAGAGTATGTGCTATGGATTGAAGGGTTTGAGGCCTAGAAATGAAGTCTTACCAGAAAGGCTATAATTCTGAAATTGAAGAAGTCACAATCTCACATAAAATCCTTGTTAGGTTCACCTACTGATTTGATGAAGAGAAAGTTATCTTGACATTTTAAATGACAATAGAACAAATTTATGTTATGAAGCAGAGTGTTACAAGCTTGAAAAGTTCTGTGATCATGAACCTTGTAAAGGATCCTGGAAAGATACACTGAAATTATTCAGGTTCTAAAACCACATATGCTTCCCTTTGAAATTGTTGCATTGTGTCTAAGCAAGATTTTTGAATGGTATCTATTTTATGTTTTTTGATTGCTCAGTCTTGTAAGGAGGCATGACTTCTTGTCTAACAGTGAAAAAGAGACTGAGCTCTCTTTAAATTAAGGACTGAAGTCATAAGTCTTTTGCAGAACTTGATAGGCTCTTGGGGATGAAAAGCTCAAAATCAATGCATTGCTAGAAAAGTTGCAGCAGTATTTAGTGGCGCTGTCATATTTTCCCCTTGATGAAGACATCTCATTGGAAATTGTCTGATCTTGACACAGTCTGATATCCTTAATTATTTTGCTGTGAAAATTGAAACTCTATGGTATTTGAACATTTGTATATGTAAAGGAAATATTGCAAATATCAAAAGCTGTTTGACTTGCGGGATGTAAAAAATGAATAATCTAGGGTTTGGAAGACTGCAAGTCTTGGCTATGATTTTAAACATTTGGATATCTAGGGATAGTAAACCCTAACAAGCAAAATGGGTTTAGGTTTATGAACAAATCTTAGGATTGGACATTTTCGCTGAAAATAGAAACCTTAGCTTTTGCAAGAAAGGAATGGCATCAGGATGATGACGTGGATAAGGTTGACAAAGTTGCAAATGGATGCAAGAAGACTAAAGATCAAGAGGGAATTGACATACTTCTCAAAATATAAGTATCTTATATCTCTCTTATTTATTACTAATGTTATTCATTTCACTAGTAATTAGTCTATTGTTTTTGAATTCTTTGCTTGGTTGTAATTGTTCTTCCATGGTTTCCTAGTGAGGATTGCAGGTACATATTAAAGGCTGCCTAGACTTAGGTAGCAGGTTGAAGACCAAAGCAAAGTTGTGACAAGATTGCTCTCCTAGAAATAAGGATTTGTGATGAGAGATATGTACTAGATTTGGACTCATAGGAAGCAGACAGATCAACAAGATTGAGGTATGCCTTGATCTAAGTTGAAAAGAAGTCAGTGGTGAATTCCAAGAAAAAGTATGATTGAATGGCAAGAAGTAAAAAGTGAGGATTACCTCAGTAACAAGGAGAAAGACTACGAAGGGACATTTGGTCAGGTACACCATGATTTTTGTTGAAAACTACATTAGATGGATGTAGAGATCGTTGATGAAAGAGGAAATGTACATAAGAGCTACCTGTAAGTAGAAAGAAGGCATCATACAAGCTCCTCAAATTTGATACACTTGGATCAAGGTTGGTCCTATGTGTGATTTTTCTGATGAAAGTAGAAGAGCTCATGTGTCAGAGGGAGCAACATTGATCGAAAAGAGGAAGCAATGAAGGATTTCTCAATAATCCTTGCCTTAGCTTCAGGAGGAGTTGATCTTTGGATTCAAAGTGAAGGATCTTGACGAGATAAGCAATGCACTTTAATAGCATTAGTGGTTTGCCTTAGGAGGATCTCTTCCAAAAAAACACCCAGTTAGGGTAACCTGAAAATAGCCAAGATGATGGATCAAGAAAAGGAAGCAGATTAGTTTGTGGTTGAGCCAAGGCATATAGCTCAACATATGTTGACGTACTGGTCAGTTATGATATGACTCAAACTGTGATGTTCAGTTGCAAGGATATACAGATTCTGACCAGGTAGGGAGTGTAGATGATAGGAAAAGTTCTTCAGGAAGATGCCTCAGTTTGGGTTCTAATCTCGTGGATGAGCATGAAGCAGGCATCTGCTGCGCTCAGAGGCCGAGTATGTTGTAGCGTGAATGGTGAGTTGTGAAGTAGTATGGCTCCAACTTGCAAGATTGGTTGATCAGGTGCAGGTGACAACATGATTACAGGCCAAGGCACCTTGTGATCTAGTACCAAGAATGTGGTACAGGAAGAAAATAGTATGGCTCCAATACTATCAAGCGGATTGTCCCAGGATAGGCTTGTCTTTCTCAACAAGAGGGAGTGATGTGATAGCAACATCATAGGGAAGTCATGGTCATATACTTCTCTGTGAGAGGGAGTATTGATATGACAGCATCATGGATAGTCATTCTCCCTTTGTCAAAGATGTTGACTAGTTGGGGAGAGTGTTCCACAGAGGACAATTGTTCTCCCTCTGTCAAAGGTGTTGACTAGTTGGGGAGAACAGTCCTATGAGCCCAGGATCACTTAGTTGAGTGTGTGGCTTTCAACATTAGGCTCAGTCTCTCCAGTTTGGATGAGGAGCTCATTTAGCATCGAGCCTAGTTGCTCAGATAGAGTGTGGCCTTTGGAGTTTCACCACGAGTCAGGTTGACTAGGATGGGGAACCAAGACTAGTCTAGGTCAGGAGTACCGACCAGTTGGGTCAGTGGTACTGACTAGAGTTATGATGACTAGTTGATGCTAAATGTTGTGCCACGTGTCAGGAGTACCAACTAATTGTGGCTACTAGTTGATGCTGATAATGCATAAGAAATTCCAACTAGTTGATGTTGATACTGACAATGTGTCAGACATTCCAACTAGTTGATGGTGATATTGATAATGATGTTGATGTTAGGGATGCCAACTAGTTGATGTTGATAGAGTGTCAGAGATTCCAACTAGCTGATGTTGACATTTATGATGACGCTGATGATGATGAAATGATACAAATGATGCCAGAGATGCTGACTAGATGATGAGTTACCTTATGTCAAAGATGTTGACAAGGTTAATGATGATTATGTTGTAACCTTTTCATAGAGAAAATCTGTCAACAGGAGAACACCTAGATAGTCTTTATGACTAACTCCCTAGTTAAGAGGGAGTGTTGAATTTTGTAACTATGGTTGATCTGGATAATATTGATTATTCTAAAGTAAATAGTCAAAAGAAAAACATTTTTGAGTCATGTACATTTGGACATTTAAAAAGAGAAAATTTGAATTTTAAAAGGCAAAATTTTTAGCTCCAAAAGTTGATGTCAGCCTCCTCCTAGTCAAGTTGGCCCAGCCTCTAAGAGGCATCCATTTGACCACCAAAGATTCTATATAAAGGCACCATTTTGTCCCTCTCAAGGCTAAGAACAACTCACATCTTTGAGGCAACAAATAGGGCATTTTTGAGGTAGCGAATAGGGAATATTTGAGGCAAGAAGGTCGAATTTTAGAAGTGAATCTCTGTTTGGGCAAAACTTTTGTGAAGGGACTGAATCCCCGTGGAAGGGCTATTTCTATAGAAGGCAAAAAGCAAACTTCTATGCAAACCTAATCAATCACTTCAGTGGGCAGTTGACTTGACTAGGAAGATGGACCTTGGACCAGGTTTGACCTAGTTATTGACTAAGATGTATCTCTATTGAATTGAAGATTTCTCTATTGAAAAGGTTGTTGGGTTTCTTCTATATGTGGGTTTTCCCACGCTAAAATAATGTGTTCTTGTGTGGCTGTCTCTTTATGATGTTCTGGCACATTGTTTTATTGATGAAGTTCTCTATGTAAGTGATTTATGATGATCAATAAATGTAAGATAAGATTAATCTAATAAATAATCATAAGAATCAATTATCAATTATCTATCTCTAATTTAAAAGGCTTATGCAAGTTTGGCAATGTAAGAACCAATGTTTGATTGATCCTCTGTTTTAGCACGTCAAAAGCCTTCTATTGATTCTTCCCCCACTTGAGACTCTTACTGCTTGTTGCTATTATGTGGAGTGGTGTAGCTATTGCTAAAAAAGGTGCTATGAAATTTCGTAGGTACTATGCTACCCCAACAAAGCTCCTAACTTCAGTGACATTTGTAAGAACTAACCATTTTATGATGGCCTCCATCTTTGAGAGATCTATCTTGAGTTCTCCTCCATTGACCACATACCTCAAATACACTAGTGATTGCGAAGCAAACTCACCTTTCATGATGTTAGCTAGTAGTTGGTGTTTTTTTTAAGTCTCTAACACCTGCATGAGATGTGAGATGTGCTCCTTCTAGGTAGAGCTGTAAACCAATGTGTCATCCAAATATACTATAACAAATAATCTAAATATGGGTGTAATACATTATTCATTAGTCTCATAAATATAGTTGGTGCAATACATAATCCAAACGACATGACTAATCATTCATACAAACCTTTCTTATCTTAAAGGCGATCTTTCAGATGTCTTCTTCTTTGACACATATCTAGTGGTATCTTAATTTCAAATTTAGCTTGGTGAAGTATTTTGCATGCTATAATGGGTCCAACAAATCATCGATCCTAGGCAGAAGGTACTGATTCTTGAGTGTAATCTTATTTAAAATTATGTAGTCAATATACATTTGCCAAGCCCCATTTGTCTTGGGCATGATAATGATAAGTGAACCATAAGGCAAGGTTCTTGGACAAATCACTTGCTACTCTAGTAGTTGTCGCATTTGCTTCTTTACTTCATCTACTTCTATAACAACTGTCTAGACTCTATACAACCTGATCTTTGGCAGTGGGGAGTTAGGGAACAATTGTATCTTGTGCTCCACTTCTCTCTTAGGTGGCATCCCTTTAGGCTTTTAGAACACCCTTTTATCTAAGTTGCAGGAAACGTGGGCAAGGGATGAGTTTCCGTACGGAAACGGAAACAAAACTTAAAAATGTGTACGATATGGACCAGAAACGCGTTTTCGGCTGTACTGGCACGTTTCTTGAGGCGGAAACGTGGCCAGTAAGGCCGGAAATGCGTTTCTGGGCCATACGATGCCGTTTCCACATGCAGTTTGACTTTTTTTATAAATTTTTTATTTTTTTGTCTTCTAATTTTAATTAGGTTATTAAAATGAACTTCATGGTAATGTTAAATTCTTAAAGTAAAAGTGATATTCTCCTTTATTTTTCATTTTCATCGTTTTACTTAAATTTTTAACATTACCATGAAATGACTCGGGATGTTTGAGAGTGGTTTCGCCCTCATTGGATTTCATATGGAGAAAGTAGAATTTTAGATCTCACTCAAAATCCTACAGACTTATCTATTTTTCAGGATTTCAGGATTTGGGGGATTGCAATGTTTCCATTGGATTTTATCATGTACTAGGGTATGGAACTTGTATTTAATCAGGAGATCCAAGCCCTCTATGTAGGGGAGACTCCCAATAATCAAGAGCATGTATGTTACTAGGGTATGAAACTTGTATTTAATCAAGAGCACTAAGGTCGTTCGACTATGTAGGAGGAGACTCCCAATCAAGCACGAGGCAAGAAATTAGAAATTTCTCATGGCTGATTTTGGATATTTCTATTTTCATTATGTGATCATTCATGAGTAAATGTGATGTAAATTTAGAGACTTATAGTTTATGCATTGACAATTGACAAGTTTATCATAATGTAATAAATTAGAATGTATCATATATGCCTTATGATTGCACATATTTCTTAAATGTCCTAATATATATATATATATATATATATATTCGTGTTTCCCTGTTTCCAAAATTGGGGGGGGGGGGGTCATGTTTCTTACCCGTGCCCGTTTCGGAAACTCGTACCCGTTTCCTCGTTTCGTGCAACTTAGCCTTTTATATGCCTATAACAATTCCTCCAATTGTTGCTTTTTCTCTTTAATACATCCCTCCAAGGATGCCTTTGCCCTTACCGATTCATCACCTGGATGATTGTTAAAGTTGGCAACTAGGGCCAAATTCCACTTTGGACAACCCATTTGATGGAGATAATTATTGCATTGAATTCCTCTTTTTGAGAGGACCAAAATTGACCTAAGGATCACTGAATTTGGACAAGGAGAAATATATTTTTGAAGACAAGCCCACACATGTGCATTTGGTCAAGGTCGACTTGAGGTCAAGTTGGACAAATTGACCCTCATCCAATGCATATAAATGAAAGAGACCTTCATCCTCATTTAGCACATTCATCACACAACATATCCTTCTTTCCTTCATTGATTGGGTCATACAGAATGCAGGGCAACCTTTCTTCTTCACATGTGTGAGTTTTTGGAGGACAGTTTGGCTGGGCATTGACTTTCTATTTCAACCATACTTTGACCGGCATTGACCGAGGCATTTTAAGGACTGTTTGAGTGCATTTTGACCAGGGATAGGTCTATCCAAGTAGGCCGCATTATTTGGCACAAAAACCGATGCGAAAGGAGGTGTTTGACTAGCGTTGATTGTAGAGTTGTAGGACTATTTTGACGCAAGGTGACATCATCATTTAACTAAGTTTGATCACGGATTTGTTGACTATTTTTGCTGCTATTTTACCAACAAAGAAGGTTGAGTTTGACTAAGGTTGACCAAGCTTAAGAGGGGAAGTTTGATTGTTGATTGTTGACCGGTTAGGCCTGATTTGTTCGCTGTTGACTGAGAGTAGAATTGCAGACTTGATAGGGCTGTTTTGGACAGTGGTATTGGATCATCCACTTGCAAGTCAATTTTGACTTTGACTTTGTATTATTGTACTCTCTCTCTCTATTGAACATTTGATATTTATAATAAGAAGAATTGATCAAGGGTTTTCCCCATCTTGGGGTTTTTCCCTGGCTTGAGCCAAATTCTTGTGTTCTCTTGTCTTGGCTTGTCTTCTGCATTTATTGTTTATGTTCTATCTACAATTACTGTCAATGTGATTAATGGTTAATGTGATTGCTATTGGAAAATAAGTGGAAATTATCATTGGGCTTCTAAAAGGACATTGAAGTAATTGTTGCAAGCATAGAACATACCATTGTTATCTAAATTAACACTGATTCTCTCTAATGAAAAGTAACACATTTTTTACTAGAACTAATCAACTTCGTAGGTTGATTGGCACTTACTAATGATATCTTTGATTTATCTTTGCGTGTGTGATAATGTAGGATTTCTCATCCTTGATTAGGCAGTTCTATTTTGCTCTTTATATTAAGATTGCATCCCTCATATATGTAGGGGCTTCCAAATGTTGAATTTCCACGATCTTGGGATCTAGGATAAAATTTATAAAATATCTAACGCTACCAAACCAAGAATCTCAACAAAACTACTTTGCATTGCGGAAAATATAAAGCAGTAAATCACACAGGCACAAGCATAGACAACTTTTTACAAAATATTGTACAAATATGTACAACAACCCAATCTTTGTTATATTAAACCAACTGAGTAATACAATAGTCTAGGGCTTCTATACAAGGGATAATCTCCCTCAATTATCCACAAGTACAAGAGTACAAGATACATTGACAATCTCGTTGCAATCTCTATTTCGTATCTTGTCTTGCTGGTCCTCCGCTTCTGTTTTGCTCTCTAGCTGCCCCTTAGTCCATCAAAGGACAACATAGAGTCTCTAGGAGGGTTGCCACCTATCATTGCTGTGAGTCGCTTCTGCTACAATGAACACGGGCTGATCTAATTTGCTCTTCTAGGCTGGTCAACACCCGAGCTCCAATCTGGCAAGCTAGTAGCTTCTTTCGTCCATCAAAGAGCTACGCATTAGGATCAATTCTTCACCCAACCTTTAGCTGTCAAGCTCTCGTTATGACTGCTTGTCAAGGGCTACTTTGGGCCATCAACGCACTGCCCTCCACCAGTCCAATGATGCCCAATACAATCGCTATAAGATCTGCTCCTAAGAAAGGATTCTAACCCTAAGTCCGCCTTTCTAATTGGCTCCCACAGGATGCATATAACTCTCATCCAAACTGATCTAAACATAGACCCAACACAAGGAAAAAACTCAGTCAAACATATCTTTTGACTGCTGTTCAAAACTGAAGTGAACTGCTATTGATGACGCTGCCTGGTTAGGGCTTCTCACAACCCCCTGTGAGTCCATTATTTTGTTGAAGGAAATGTAACTAGGTTTGGTCTTCATAAATGTACTTTTGACATTTGTACTTATTCAAGTTTAGAAATAATACTTTTATAATATATGTCAATGAGTTTCTTGCTCATTGAAGTAGGTCTAGCACATGTCAAAGTGCTATAGGTGAGTCAAAGAGTCAAAAGAATTATGTTGAAGACCTTAAGGACATGTTACATCATGTATAAATATATATTAAAGTCAAAGAGAAAAACCTCCAAGCAAAATCAAGTCTACTCCTATGCAAAGGCACCATCATGAAGCTCCTTCAAGCATGCTACACCACCATAGAAACTATCCAAATTCTGCTCAACAAATCGACCTCCAAACAATCCTCAAAGTCGGTCTACAAACAAGGTGACAAGTTGGCCTAAATGGAGGGACAAACCTCTATATATAGAGGTTGTCCACTCCTCTATAACGCATTCAAGGATCTCTAAAATAAGCGAAGACAAGGAGCCGAGATTAGAGTAAGACAAGCCAAAGATAAAGAGCCTCTAGTGTAGCGAAGGCGGGAGAAGTCTAAGTGAAGATTGAAGGACCGTTTCTAGGGCCAAACGCAGTCACACATGCGAGAAAAGAAGGGCTTTCTGTGGACATATCAACAACAATATAACAGTCCCATACTTCTCATTATTTGGGCTTAAAACTTAGGCCTATAAGGCCTCTCATTGGAGCGAAGAAGAGACTCTCACATACGAAGGAGAAAGGAACCAAATACATAACGAAACCTCTCACACACGCGAGGTTTAGGGTTGCAGTGCTGCCACATCAAGTTTGCAATCTTACATGAAGAAGAAGCTCAATTGATGAAGAGAAGAAAAACATCATCCTATGTGAGTAGGTACACTTAGGATCAAGAAGAAACATCTCTTCTAGAACTAGCATAAGAGAGCCTACCACCAAGGAGTAAGAGAACGAAGTGCCGCAAAACAAAGTACCAGAAGAAGCGCCGAGGAATAAGGTGCAGAAAGAAGGAAGGATTTGACTTGTGCTTGGAGGATACTCTTGTCAGAGGTCTAGGGTTTGGCATGGATCAATAGAAGCTTCAATAAGAGAAATTCACTCAAGGGTTTTCCTCTGAAGAGAAGAGAGGTTTTGGCCCTGGCAGAGAGCCAACTTCGTGTGTTCTTGTTTTAATGTTTTGGTAGCAGTTTGATGAAGTACACACATATGCACTAATAATAATAAGAAGAAGAATAAGCTAATAAGGAAAAGTAAAAATACTCCACAAACTGTTATCAAGTAACGAAGAATCACACTACACTACTTTGTCCTAGATTCTTCAACATATTCCACCTTCTGTCTGCCTCCCACAACTGCGGCATACATCCCTGACTCCCTGTCCTTGATGTTGACTTACGCTGGAATGTAGGGCTAAAACCAACCCCTTTACATACCCAACAACCCACTATTTGGGGCTCGACCTACCTGCAATAACTCCTGTGCAACCTGTTGCCCAAACAATGATGAACCGTGTTACAAACAACCTAGAAATTGCTCTCTGCAATGCGGCCTCCTTGTTGGCTAACTCACACTTCAAGACAGTCTTGGGAGAGGAGGCCCTAACCTCTCTTCCTCCTTCGCTGAAGTAACCTTAGCCTGCGGCCCAAAAACAAAGATCCTCTTCTTCCTTGAACGAGCTACTCCACTCCTTCTTCGCCGCCTTTGTTGCACAAGATGGATCTGCTCTCAAATGAATCAATTCACCTCTTATTTTTACCAAACAAGAGGGCTCAACGACTTCATGAAGAGACCTGACTTTTGAGTAATTTTACTTCAAGCCTACATGATTTGAACACCCAAAAAATTCATTGTCAACTTCAAAAATTCATAACTCATCAAGGACATCTCGGAATTCGATGATTCTCGAAGCGTTTGATTCTCCACGCTATCCTCTATCATCTCCATCCCTCACATGTCCAAAATGCTTCATGGTTTTGGCCCAAACATTGATGTGTGCAAAACCCCAACCTTGGGTTCCAAGCCCACAAGTGACTCTTATGGTGCTCTGACCTCCAAACCCTGAACCCTAGGCCTTGGAGTACCTCCCAAGCTACTCAAAAATCAACACTTCCTCTTAGCGAGGGAGGTACTCTCAAGACGAGGAAGTAACTCATCATCATCATCACTACTCGCAACATTCACCCATCTCTTGGTGCTCACAACTGCAACAATCCCTGTAGTATGAACTACGCCTCTCTCGGAAGTGTCGTTGTTGCTGGAAGCATCCCGCTTCTTCTTCTCCTAGAATGTATTCCACTCGCTCCATGATTCCTTCTTGATAGTTGTAGGAGCACCCTTGCTCCCTACTGATCACGCACTTTTCTTGGGCTGCAAAATCTCCCTCTGAACTTGCAAACTCCCTCTAGAACTTGACTCTCCCTGAGTCTCTGGAACTTGGACCTTCTTATCTGGCACATGTACCTGCCCCTCTGAAGCTTGCACTTGCACCTGCTTCTCTGGACCCTGCACTTGGTCCTCCTACTTCTTCTTCCCATTATCCATAGGCTTTCCCGTTAGCCTGTATAGGCCATGCTCTCTAACTCCAAGCACAATACCTGTGGAGCTAGAGCCTTTGGGCCTGAGTCTTGCCCTCCCATCCTGGAACAAGACCTCAAACGCCTTCTTCTTGATCATCGAGACAAATTTCACATTATATCCGAGTCCTGGTACAAACAGTACATCTAGGACCCGCATTACCCGTCCTGTCTCCATCCTGATTGGCACAACTCCCGATCCTAGGATCTCCTTCTGACTCTTGTCGCCCAACACCATGTGCAACTTTGAGTCCCATTCAGTTAGAGTCTCAAAAGCCTCTTTTGACCTTGTCATATGTTTCGATGCACCACTGTCCATGTACCATTCCTCCTCATCGATAGTACCCTGCGAGAAATGAGAGATCATAGCAAAGTCCTCTTCCAACCTCCTAGTGAGAGCATCTATCTCAGCAGAGGTGGCAACATTGGCGACCTGCTTCCCTTTCTTCTTCTCGTCATCTCCCGTCTTCTGCTTCATTGGAAATCTTGACGAAAAATGACCCATCTTGCCACAATTGAAACACTTACTTTACTCAAGTCCTTCTTCTTCTTACCCTTCATTCGTGCTGCAAGTGCCATGTCATCATCTGAAGCCCTCTTCTTCGGATGGAGATCCTCGTCTCGCAACTCCTCTTGAATGAAGTTGTCCCACAGCCCATTCCAGTTTGGCAACTCCTCTTTGGCAATGATCCCCTTGATTAAGGGATTCCATTCCTCGGTGAACCCTTTCAAAGCAAACCTTACCATATCAAAATTTGAAATAGTCACATCGATGGCAACAATCTCATCTTTGACCTAAGACAATCTCGTTAGATATGAAGTCACTCCTTCACCCTGTATCATCTTGGTGGACTTCAACTTATCCTCCAATACCAGTACCCGGTTCTCATTCTTATTCTGGAACAAATTCTAAAGAGCCATCCACATCTCATGTGCAATGTTCTTCTCGGACAAATGAGGTATTAGGGGATCCTTCACACCATCAAGGATGATCAATCTCGCCCTCATATCCAAATCCTCGTACACTTCCAGCTCCTTTGGGTCAGTTGGCTTCTTGATGGCTTTCTCGGGAACTCTCAGATCTTGTTGACCTGCAAGACCAACTTGATCCTTTCCTTCCATGGACTATAGTTGGACAACCCCTCCAACTTGTCCTCGTACCGGAGACTAGCCTGCAACTTCGACATTGTAGTGAGCCCTTCACCTACAATGTGACCAACTCCCTCTTAAGTTGTACTTCGTTGTTGTTAATTTTTCTAGAGGGCTATATTGTTCTTTGCTTTGATAATTACATTTCTCCGTTAACACATTAAGTTCACCCCATAGTATCATAACATTATTCAGATTTACTTCATTATTCATCAACATATGCAACTAAGTAGAAAGAACAATAACATCATCATCAATGCAGTGGAACCGTGAGCGAAACATAAAGGAACAAGAGAAGAAAAGCATGCACACATAGAGACACCAGGATTGTTCGGAGTCCAGGGCAAAACCCACTATGGGGAAAACCCTTGCAAATCTTCTTCTAATAGATTGTCATCAAATGATTTAGCAAAAGAGAGTACAATGATCCATATCCTCACAACAACTAGAATATCCATGAAATGCATCTAAACGTCAAAACTCTGATTCAGATAACTGTAATGTACTGTCACTGCCTTTAGCCTGCTGCTGAACACTTCTGTCACTAAGCGAAATCTTCGGAACATTGAAATCTCATCTTGGAGTCCCGGATGTAGGGAGGAGGAGCTGTGCGAGCGACTATGATAGACCTGGTCGCTCTCTGTGAACTGTATTATAGCGACTATGGCAGTGCGGTTGTTCCCATACCCTTCTATGTGGGCGATCGGGAACCAAACTGACCTAGACTCCCGGTTGCTCTCATGAAGACTTTGTGTCAGCGTCCAAGGGTCCCTGGTCGCTCTCATGACCAATCTATGCCAGTGTCCGGGGACTAAAATGCTCAGTTTTTGCCAGTGACCAGGAATCAGAAAACCTTAGTTTAGTGCGAGCTTCATCTCGAAGCTTCGGACCCTTGTGTGAGCGTCCTCCGTCAAACTTGTGCGAGCCAAGACAAAATAGAAGAGGAGAAGAGAGCTTGATCAATGTGTCCAAATGAGCTTGAGGTCTCTTCTGTTTATAGGCTTCCATGAAGGTCCACTTGACCTATCGATTGGTACATGTGCATAGGGCCGACCTGATCCAGAATATATGTATGAATAAAATAATTCATAACTCAACTTCTGCTTGTCCAAATGTGGTGATCTTTAGGTCGATTTTGGTCCTCTCAAAAAGAGGAATTCAATGCAATCATCATCTCCATCAAATGAGTAGTACAAAGAGGAATTTGACCGCAATTTATATTTTTAACAGTTGTGCACATTTTGATTCACTATCTTCCAAAGTAGCTCAGACACCCTCTGATACATGTTGAATTTCCACAATCTTGGGATCTAGGATAGAATCTTAAAATCTCTGATGCTACCAAACCAAGAATCTCAACAGAACTACTTTGCACTGTGGAAAATATAAAGCAGTAAATCACACATGCATAAGTATAGACAACTTTTTACAAAATATCGTACAAATATGTACAACAACCCAATCTTCATTATATTAAACCAACTGAGTAATACAACAGTCTAGGGCTCCCGTATAAGGGATAATGGCCCTCAATTATCCACAAGTACAATAATATAAGATACACTGACAATCTCGCTGTAGCTTCTATGTCATATCTCGTCTTGCCGGTCCTTTGCTTGCATTATGCTCTCTAGCTGCCCCTTAGTCCATCAAAAAACAACACAGAGTCTATAGGAGGGCTGCCACCTATCACTTCTACAAGTCGCTTTTGCTACAATGAACACATGTTGATCCAATCTGCTCTTCTAGGCTAGTCAACACCTGAGCTTGAATCTGCCAAGCTAGTGGCTTCTTTTGTCCATCAAAAAGCTACACATTAGGCTCAATTCTTCACCCAACCTTGAGCTGTCAATCTCTCGTTATTACTACTTGTCAACGTTACTTTGGGCCATCAACACGTTGCCTCCGCCAGTCCAATGATGCCCAATACAATCACTGTAATATCTGCTCCTAAGAAAGGCTTCAAACCCTCCAAGTCAGCCTTTCTAATTGGCTCCCATAGGCTGCATATAACTCTCATCCAAACTGATCTAAACATAGACCCAATACAAGGCAAAAACTCAGTCAAACATATGTTTTGATTGTTGTTCCAAACTGAAGTGAACTGTTGTTTATGAGGCTGCCTGGTTAGGGCTTCTCAGAGCCACCTGTCCTTGTTGTCGACTTACGCTGGAATGTAGGGCTAAAAGTAACCACTGTACATACCCAACAACCCACTGTTTGGGGCTCGGCCTACCTGCAATAACTCCTGTGCAATCTGTTGCCCAAACAATGATGAATTGTGCCACAAACACCCTCACAAATAACCCAGAAATTGCTCTCTGCAATGCGGCCTCCTTGCTGGCTAACTCGCACTTCAAGACAGTCTTGGGAGAGGCCCTAACCTCCCTTCCTCCTTTGTTGAAGTAACCCTAGCCTGCAACCCCAAAACAAAGATCCTCTTCTTCCTTGAACGAGCTACTCCACTCCATCTTCATTGCCTTTGTTGCACAAGATGGATGTGCTCTCAAATGAATCAATTCACCTCTTGTTTATACCAAACAAGAGGGCTCAACGACTTCATGAAGAGACATGACTTTTTGAGTAATTTCACTTCAAGCCTACATGACTTGAACACCCAAAAAATTCATTGTCAACTTCAAAAATTCATAACTCATCAAGGACATCTCGGAATTCGATGATTCTCGAGCGTTGGATTCTCCTCGTTGTCCTCTATCATCTCCATCCATCATATGTCCAAAATGCTTCATGGTTTTGGACCAAACATCGATGGGTGAAAAACCCCAACCTTGGATTCCAAGCCCACAAGTGACTCTTGTGGTGCTCTGACCTCCAAACCCTGAACCCTAGGGCTTGGAGTACCTCCCAAGCTACTAAAAAATCAACACCAAACACTACACCGCACACGTCAAGTGGTACTAAATCTAAATCAAATTTACCAATAAATTCTACACCAACAACAAATTTGATCTTGCATTGTTTTGTGGCCTTGATTTCTACATCCTTGTTCACCTACCCCAATGGGCATGGGCTTGGATGATCATGGACCTCCAAACCAAGCTTGATAACTTGGTTAGTTGCTATGAGATTGGTCTACAAATCATAACCAAATAAGGCATCTACCTTGGCCTTCTTGTCTTGGATCTTGATATGGAAGAGTTTTGTAACTCCTTATCTTCTTTGTGATGAAAGCTACTTCGATTCACCTCCTTTTGCACTAAAGTGCAAGTAATATTCTTATCCATATTTGAGTTTCTTTTTTCCTAATTGCTTGAATCTATGGGTAAAATGTTGTTCTTGACGTCCTTATAATTCTTAGGGTTTAGCTATGAATGTAGTTTCCAACACTTTTCTTCAATGTGACCATTGATATTGCAATGGTTGCAGTGATTACTTGGATCCTTGCATTGATGTTCAATGGTTTTCATCTTACTGTCTTTCCCTTTCCACTTCTTCTTCCTCTCCTTGGAAGTGTCTTGGTGATCTTTATGTTTGGAATGACCTAGTTCAATGCCCTTTTTGTGGCCTATATTTTCTAAATTTTGTGCTTGCACATCGACCTCATCAATTGTCTTGAGTTTGAAGAGCATCACTTGCTTCCACAAATGATTGTGTAGACCAACCAAATATTTAAGGAGTACATTTGGGTTCTTGGGAGAGATACCTACCATGATAGGGATCTTTTTGAATTCAATGGTGTACTCTTGCACATTCTGCGCCTACTTTTGCTTGATGTAATGTGAACAGATCCATTGGTCCTCGACACACCCATTATGGTGGAATTGAGACTTAATGAGGGTTTTGAAATCCTTCCACTTAGTGACTCACAGATCACCCTCTTGCCTAAGTTTCTTAGTGTGTCTTTTCCACTATGTTAGTGCATGGACCTCTAACTTCAACATGGCAGACAAAATCTTTCGCGCTTGTTTGATATGGTGGACATTGAAATAGACCTTTGATTATTGCAACCAATGATGCCATTTTATTGCATTGATCTCACCATAGTACAATTTGATGTCCACTTTTGCTTCCATTTAAAATAAGGACTATGAAGGGGTAATGGTACTAGAATTTGGTTGCTCTTTCTTGGGCCCTCTCCTCGACTCCTTTTTGGGGTTTCATGATCTCTTAGTTTCCCCTTTGATTCAATTTTTGAGTTAGAGCCTCCAACCTCCTTGAATGGTATAAGCTTGCTTGCTAGAGCTGCCATGAAAAGGGCCATATTACAAGAAATAAGCATGCTCTTGTAGCATTGTGAATCTCTCTTTTGTTGGATTTTGAGGGTTTTTGTAAATAGACTCATCCACCATGGCTAGGGTTTTGTGATTTTTTTCTTAAGCCAATTCTTGGATCCTACAATTTCCCACAAATACAATTTCCACAATTTACCACAAATAAGAAAAATTGCTCTGATATTAATATTGCTTGTAAATTGTCGTTGATATTTTGATTGGAATAGTTCATCACAATAAATCTCATAATGATAATATTGCGAAATCTTAGATTTATGTAGGTTATTTCCTTAGATCCTAGAATATTTATTTACTAACTTGAATTTTTAAGAAAATAACTGAAATAAGAAATTGGAAAGAACAAGCACAAAATCTACACCATGCACATTGCACACAAATTAGCACAAGATTTATCTCTAGAAACCCAATATGGGAGAAAACCTAGTTAGAAGGTGAGACCCATCTTCTTTTTATCTTTGGCTACGTTATAAAAATGCACATACAAAGGAATGGGAACTCCTATGGAGTTACCTTTAGACATTGTGGTGGCCTGAATGACTTCTACAAAATCCTCCTCTACGTCTGTTATGCTCTGGAAATACCACTCCTAGATGTTTTTCTCAAATATGGAAGAAGTACAATGCAAAAGAACAAAACTCCTTCTATTAGCAACTTGGTATTTAATATAGTCTGATAGCCATCTAGGGTTAGGGATTTGACTAAGTCAACTCTTAATGTGATAAGGTTTTGGAGCTTCTAGAATCTTCTTGAAGGCCCTTAGATGGCTAGTCCCACATGTCTGAGTAATGGGGGACTGATGTGTCATCCACTCATACTATGTTGGTCAACTAGGTAGGTAAAGTTGTGTGAGGCATAACTTTTGCATACGAGCTCAGGTTGAGATGATCTTTTCACTATTGGAAAGGTCTTAGAGTGTAGAATAACATCACGGGGATGAAAGCTATGCATCAAAGTTTTGACTCCTAAAAATGCCATTTGATGCCTCAAAATGGCTCTAGAAATTTTCGAACCTCAACTTTCCAAAGTGGGACTTGCCACTAAAATGAGCCCTACAAGCCAATTCCTCTAATTTTTCGACCCAGAAAGTATTAAGATAGACAACAAATAATATGATCCAATCCAACCCAAATCATAAACTTTGGGTTGCGTTTTGTGGGAAAATGGTGTGGTTCCCAAGGTTTCCATTGTGGATTGGTGGTTGGATCATGGGCGAGGACAAAATGATAGTCTCTACGGGCTAACTAGATGGAGGGTGGATCATGGGCGAGGACAAAATGAAGATGTTTATCCAAGTCCACACACAGCATAGAACTAAACGCAGCGTCCATTTCCAGGTGGACAAATGGATGTGTTGTAGTGCATGGCTTGGGTATGGGAGTCCAAGGTGGCATCCAACATGACCTTAGATAAAGCATAATATTGGGCAATGACTATGTGAAGGGATTAGAAATGAGAGAAGTGTGGGACAAGCTATGAAAGGCGAGAGGCATTAGCATCAATGTACTTGACATCAAAGTGAATTGTATTGTGGTGCGCATATTGTTAAGTAGGCTTGGTAGAAAGCAGAGAATGGGGAAGAGGCATTGGAGTGATTGAAAGCAATGTAGGCATGATTGGCAACAGGTAGAGGAAGGAATACAAAAGGAGATGTAGTGGATGAGAGCTTCATTAACCATGACCTGTAAACTATGCTAGCATAACCACTGTGAGGAAAAAAGGTGTACCTGTGAGAGTCCAAAAAACAAGACAGCCCATTGAGAATAAAATGCCGATCCAAAATGGGGTGGCAAATCTGGTAATGAGGTGAGGGGAATTAGGTTTTGGAGTGGAAGCCAACATTTTCTTATTGACATTGTAGAGTAGTTATCTAAGAACATTTTTGACATGAAATTATGTGTTAATGCATAATTATATATTATGATATGGCAATAAAAATATATTTATCAATGCATTGAGGTTTAAGCTATAAATTATGCTTTATTATCATTTATCTACATGTAAATGAAAACCTTGATTATCTTTGTGTTTTATATTGATGTATATAAATGTTTTATTATCTACATGTAAATTGAAAATGTTCTACCTTTTAGACAAAAGTCCAAGTAAAACGGTTTTTAATTTAAAATTTTCTTTTTCCAATATCCCATTTTTGGGGTCCCTGCTTCATATGATTCGTTATAAAATGTAACGCGAGTTTCGTACCCTGACCATAGCGTTGCCATTACCCTTTCAAGAAATTGATTTCCTCTCATTTCTTGTGTCTCTTTGTGAAGACCAGGTGGGAACGCATTGGTTCGGCTCTTCACATGTGATGTGATTTTTTCCCCTTTTTTGCTTTGTCATGGTCAGAACTAGTTGAATATCTACCGTAAGTGCTATAAATCTGAACAGAATTCCAAATTTCTTAACCAATAGCGGTAGCTGAACAAGAATCAAAGTCTGACCGCTCGAAATACGTTTTTTAAAAGCTATGGCAGTATTACTTCTTTGACATTTCAACAACACATATCGTGGCAATAATGTATCAAACTTTTGATATCATACCACAAAAGATATTTCATCTCCAAATTTAACCCAGAAATAAAGTTTTAAGCATACTTCTAGTTTTAATGTCCTAGGCCATGAAATGACTTGAAATTGATTATACATGTTCGATGCTCTTGCATAACTCCAGTTTCATATATTACGCTGGTATTATTTTAGCTATAACCGTGCTGGAAATCATAGACATCAACAAATGCATGACTCTGATTGGGGTACTATCGGAGGTCTAGTTGGAAAAATTAAAGATAAGAAAACCCTATCGCTAACTTTACAGTTGGCCTCTAATCGTCAAAGAAATTCTGAGAATATTAGTCGGAACGATTACACTCGAATTTTTGTATGCTTGTTAGATGAAGAATGTTTGCGCAGAAATTAAATGGTTAATGTTTTGAAGGTGGAGTTGCTATCTAATATCTGTACACCGGAGTTAGGACAGACAAAAAATTGTCTACGTGAGTTCATTTAACTTCTACAGTATTCAGAGTTCATGAATCAGTCATGTTCTTTATATTTGTTGCACGTCTTTAGTACATCTTTCTGTTAAACTCTTACAGTTAGAATGAATTAATTCAAGTGTTAGTAGAATTGTTAAAGCTAAATCATTACTAGGTTGGGCTCCAAGATTTTAAAGTAGATTCTAACTGTTTGGCTAGATTGATAACCTTTGTTAGATTGTGTAAAGTGCTAATGTTCAGGTTATATATCTATTAGCTAACAGATTACTTATACTATATTAAAATGTTATCTACATTAACATACTCTTTGATTACATAAACTGTTCCTAGTTTGAAATGTTATTCCTAATCTGAAATGTTTTATGCTTTTATATTTTTTTTCTCATTTGAATAATTAGTGAAAGGATTTCATCAAAACTTGAAATAAGAACTGAATTATGTTTATCAAATCTAAAACGCAACTGTGAAGCTAGAATGTATAGTGTAAGCAAAGAGTGCAATCAAAGAACAGAGTGTATAGAATGGTGATATAAAAGAAAAACTAAGTGGGATTTTTTTAAAATCTAGAATATTGGATAAAAAGTGATTCAACCACCAGTGAAATAATTAGCGCTTTTCCATGGGACTCAGACCTTAACAAACTAGAACAAGGGATGTCATTGTGTACAGTCTGTAGTGGGTGACGGCCTCATAAACCATGACCTAGTAAACTACGCTAGCATAACCACTGTGCCCTGCGCAATGATTGTGTCCCTTCTTTCCAAAGCATGTTAGAATGAAGAGTCTCACTATGATTTCTGGTGTCTTCATTGTAATCCAATCACCTGAGACCAGCTGTTGCGTAAATTTGTCTTCCGTGCTCATTCCGGCATCGTTGGCTACGCGTACGGAAAGATTGCTTCTAGAATGTTCATTGGAAGCATTATTACCGTTAAAGGGTTCAATCCATGACTTTTATGGCTAATCTATTGGCACTTGTGATCATCATCTATTGACCACTTGTGATCCTCATATGGTCCTGCATTCGGTTAGCTTCCATGATCCTTTATCAGATTCTCTTCCAATCAGCAGTCTCCAGAATCCTATTCTAAACTACGTCAGCCTCTCCATCCTTCGACCATGTTCTTTTGTTTTTTATGTTCTGCCACATCGTTGGTAGGCTGTATCATATGTTGGAATTTGATTTGGCCGAAGTTACTCTTTGAAACCAAAAACCAAGGTACATTTTCAGCTGGTTCCCATGACATGCTAGTTCCCCGCTCCTTCAGGACAGATAAGGAGCTTCGGGTCTATTTTCCGTATGATCTAGCATTCATCTTCATTGCTTGACAAATGCCTGCTATTTCTGTGGCTTTCTGTCATGTTATTTGTTCCTTTCCCGATAATTTGTACAAACACCTTTCAGATCCGCCAGTGATGATCTTTGATTAATCCCACCCCTGCCCCTTGGAGTTTTCCTTTGGAAGCGCCTGCCATAGTAGCGATATTCAACTTTATTAGTCTTTACTGTAGGAAAATTCATCGATAGTTGGAAATTTGGCTGATTTTCCATATGATATGGAAACGATACCACTATTCATAAACCTTAAACAACTCCAAATTCTTAAAAATAAGATCATGAAAAAACTCTGAAAGGCTTATGATGTAAACTAAGTCACCCAATTTTAAATTATTTTATCTGGTCCGTTGAGCTGAGATTCTTGCAGCTCAAGTGATTTTTACTTTGCTTCCCAAGGCCTGAAACCTATCCGGAGAGGCTGTGTTTCCTCCAATGCATTTCTGGGCTGTCTTTTTGTGCTTTATTTTGCCCCCAAAAGAGATAATTTCAAGTACTTCAACTTTTCTGATTCCGGACTCTGAACGAATGATAATTTGCTTTCTTGATTCATAGTACTGAAGCTTGTTTAATAGTTAACTGTAATTTTGTGTAGTTTTATTTCTGATTTATATGCTTCATTTTTTATGACTGAGTAGACGACGCTATTAAAATGGCAGATGACAGTCCTATTGTAAATGGTTTAAAAATTGTATGGAAATGGAACACTGGGAAAGGTAGTAGTTTTAGTTTTGTCCAATACGATTACTTAGTATTAGCATTTTCTATTGGAGTAGAGTTTTTGTTTTGAAGAAAATCTCGTAGAAAAATTTAAGGGATAAATTAGTAAACTTATTTGCATAAATTTGTGCATATCGTCAAGCTTGAAAGGATTTTAATCGGGTATAATCAAATGTCTAGTGCATTAGTAACACCATATTTAACTAGCCCCTCAAACAGACTAAAATAGATGCTGTCTTCAGTTACAACTTACAACCTTACCATGCTAGGCCCTTAGTGACCACTGACAACTACAATCATGTGTGAGATGGCCCCTTTGTACTTGTAGGAAGTTGGATACTAGAATAAGCTTTATGTAGTTGATCATAAACCGAGAGTATGATCTGTGTTAATAGACAAATTGCAACATGGTATCACAATGGTATCACAAACGCTAAGGAAATCAAAATGCCCGCTGTCTAGGTTACATACTTGCAGCAGAGGTCTTAAAAAATTTAGATTATAAGAAGTGATATCGGACTCTGTGAGACGTCTGCATACATTTGGGCAAATATTTTGAGCGTTAAAATCATTCAAGATCTAGTATTATCATTAAATATGATACATCAACGTTATGGTCAAAGAGGTTTAATTTGTAGAACAGTAAACGTTGACATCAAAATTTTGAACTAAATTTGTATCACAGTTATTGTACATTCTCAAGAAGGGGTTTACAATGTATGGTTTGTCTGGCTGCACATCTCGTAAGTAACTAATTTGGTTAGTTTAAAGCAGGCATAATTGTTCTGTGAATGTCGTGAATCTCGATGATGTGAGTTTGAACTTTTGATTTATGATTTCAAATTTGTCTATTTAATATATTGTTGTTTCATTTGTAGTTTTGTGTTTGTCTATGCAATAATTGTTTTTTTGAATTTTTAATGTGGAGATCAAAAAGATTATAGTATGTTAGATTTGAAATTTGAGACATGTTTCAAATTCTTTAAAAAAAAGTATGAATATTATTTTTAATTTTAATTAATTAATGAATATTTTATTCCTTTTAAAATTTAAAACAGAATATATATTTTCATATTTATAGAAAATGTGTACTTTTAAAATTACACTTTGATATTTTAGTTATATGTTTTGTTATATTAAACTGTAATTATATTTATATTTAAATTTCACTTTGTTAGAGAAGTGTACCAAGCATAAATATTTTTATGGTTTGATGTATAGTCTAGGAAAAAGTGTGTAACATGACCCCTTGACATAACTTTGTGAGATATAAAGTTAATGTGACTTTATGAGATACAGAGTCGTAAAGTAATTTTTTGTAGATTAAATGAAAAAATGACTTAAGTGGGTTAATGAGAGATTAAATCCCCACCTTGATCTCAATTGCTGAGATCAAATCCCAACCATTGGATTTTAGGGTTAGGTTACTCTTCATGAAGAAAACAAAAAGATATTTCAAGGGAGGAAAATGCACTATTGTCATTCATGAGTTTTGAATGAGAAAAGAGCAACAAGGATAATTTGCACAGAAGAGGAGGTGGTACAGTAGCAAGGAGGGCATGAATCCCAAGGAGAGGGCATGGTTTTTGAGGTAGGGTACAACACATAAATCAAGGCAGACATTCTAGCAATTGTATAGATGCTACAACATAGAAATCGAGGAGGATATGGTGCACTAAATGCTCAGGTCGTACAACAAAAATAGTATAAGTTTTGAGGATAATGGCACGAATTTCGAGGGGTTTTTGCTGCATTAATTGTAGCCTGAATCAACATGAAATTTGAGGCAAAATAGGTATAATTTTTGAGGCAACTGGGCACAAAAACTTGAGGACTTCGTACAACATTTGTTGTTGACTATTCATACAAGTAACACAAATTTATGAATAAGGAGGGCACAAAAATTGAGGTAGAAAAGGCACAAAATTTAAGGAGGAACTCGAGAATGAATTTTTAGGAAACATGGGCATGATTTCCAAGATATAAGTCTGCATTTATTGCTGTAAAATTTCTCTGAGAAATAAGAAATATCTCCTCTCTTTCACTAGTTTTTCCTTCAGGATTTTTCCAGGGGCTATTGCCCAAAAAATCTTTTGCCAAAACTTTGTGGGTTTGCTATTGTTTTGTCTCAGCGAAAAGTAGATTAGACTCTTTGTGTTTTAATTTTGGAATTTACAAGTTTTTATGACAACAACAATTAATATGTGGGTTGGGTATTAAACTTGATGAAATTCTTGAAACTTGGAACTAGGTTGGGTCTAAGTGAAAAATTCCTACATGGTATTGGAACATTGGCCAAAAGTGTTGAGAAAGTGACCAAACAACAATCATATCAACAAGAATAAACATAGTTTTGTGGTTGAGAGGGAGCAGTTGTTTACCTTGGTCAAATATGAGACTTTGTGTTGCATTGAGCAGGTCAAATGGAAACAGGTTTGAGGGTTGAGGACACGTTAAATGGGGTTGATAATTTTAGTCCATGGAAGGATAGGTTTGTATTGGTGCTTCAAGAATTTGAGTTGTGTGACATTGTTGAGAAGGCAACGATACCTCCCACTAATCCAATACAATGGGAGAATTCAACAAAAAGAATGTCAAGACAAAGAGACTTTCTCATAGATGCCATTAAAGATCACCTCATTCACCATGTTCGGGGAAGATGTTTGCTTTTGAGTTGTGGGAGTCCTTAACAAAGCTTTACCAAAGTACTAATGAGAACATTAAAATGGTATTGTGGGAAACACCGAGGAAAACCAAAATGAACAATACTAACACAATTCCATTATACCTCACTAAAATCACTCAAGTGAGAGATGAGTTGGCAGCAGTGGGAGAGGTTATTCTAGAAAAGCAGTTGGCTGGATTTGCCTCGAGTGGTTTTTCCAAGAAGTGGGATGTCTTTATTGATGGGATTTTAGCCCGTGAAAACTTTCCAATTTGGGGGAGATTGTGAGATGATTTTCATCAGTAGAAGTTAAGACAAAATGCCTTTTGTATCTTTGTAGACAGTTCTCGGCTAAATAACTATATCAAAGCATCAATGTAAGGGAGTGTTGAAAGTGGATGATCCAAGGATACAAACTTTGCTTATATGTTAATAATTGTTAAAAACCTTTAAAATTACTCAAAAGTGTTGATTCCAACCTTAACAACATACAAATCTGTGTATAGTTTTGATAGAAGACTGTAGTAGAAATTAGAAAATTACATGTTCTTCTAGCATATCTAACCCTCTAACCAGAGAAGATGCGTATAGAAGAATATTTATAGCTAACAACAATACATTTGAGAATTGATATAGGAGCAACAATCTATTGATGTAGAGGGATCAATATGACACAATGTCATCTTAATCTAATAAGTAATGAACATAACTTTGCAGCGGGCTTTCATGGAAGTTGACATAGCTTAAATTGGCGTAGTGTCCTATACAACATCAAATATATGCAGAAAAAAGATATGTAATACAAGAAAGTACCCACACAGTAAACAAATGTTGCAAAAGATTGAAATCAAAATCCTGTGATTATCTCCAAAAAGCTTCAAAAATTACATTTGTGTTCAAAATTCGGTCCAGGTATCAACCCTTTTTCATTAAAAAATAAGAGTGTATATAGAGTGCTTCACAAAATGACCTATCTATTACATATTTATAATTAAAAACAACGATTATCCAAAACATTTTGGATAATTTAAATAACAACTTGATAAAAATAGAAATTAACTCCTATAATGTCTTCATCTGCTCTTGATATCTGCATTTGGGTTAGCTACATTTGAATCTGTTCTATTTCTGCTCTTTGAAATCATGAACTGCTTTGGTTTCCTGTTAATACACTGCAACAATACGCTGAACTTATCTAACTAGTTTGAGACTAAATGTTCTTATTCTTCATCTGTTGGATAATCTTGGTCGATCATCTGCCTGTATGATTCATCTACTTCAGTGTATTTTTCAAAAGAAGGCTTTTACCATGTACAAGTGTTTGATTTCATAGCAAATAAAAATATCATCAACTAATAACTGAAGTAGATTTTGACCACTTAATTCTCCCTTGATTCCAACAAACTTTGACCTGTCTATAGCTTCCTTGTCCAATAATCTCTGATACCATTGCTCTGTTACCATCTGGCCTTCTAAATTCTTGAAAGAGGGAAAACCTTTCTACTGTAGAACATTAATTTTTTTTCCTGTAAAATTTATGAATTTGTACTTGCAAATTCTCACCCTTATCTTTTGTTTTCAACATAATAATTTTCTTCATTAGAATTTTTTGAATAACTGAGTTAGTTCTATCATGAAAACCTAATTCTTCTAGTGCTTCACTTGACTTTGTATTCAAAGCTTTAATGATTTGACTTGCTAATTCAAGTTTATTTCCCAATTCAATCTTTATTTCATCCATAGTTTCCTTTGCTCTATCCAACAACTCTTCCTGTTTCATAATGATTTCAATAGAAAGCCATAGGTTAATTGCAGATGACATATTATTCATCCAAATTTGCTCCTTTGCCCGTGTCAAACATTGAACACTGTTAGAACTACTCAAATAATGCTCTATTGTTTTTGTAAATTAGAAGTTTTCTGTATCTTGACCACTAAAGCATTATCTGATTTGATCTTAGTTTGTTCTATTCTATCCATTTTTTTTTTTAAATTTATAAATCTCTACACTCTTCATGGAGAGAGAAGACAATGCTTCTATTAATTTGTCTGTGGGATCATTTCCTGCTAAACCTACTTCCATTGTTGGAATTACTATAGTACCAGTTTGTTCCTTCTCCTTTAATAATTCGTCCATCTTTGGTTTACATTTTTGTATTTGCAAGTTTTGTTCGGTTATAATGGATAACAAAGACTCTTTTTCTAATTCCCCTATTTCTAGAGCTTGTGGATGCTCTGTTGTAGGCAGTTTCAATCTCTTTTGGAGAGCCTAGATGTCTTCATTCTTTTTAATAATTTCTTGAGCCACATTAATATCTTTAGGATTCGAGACCTAATTTAATCACAATATGTTCAAGAGATCTAATTCTAGTATCCTTTGCAAGAGAGGATGTCCTTTCCTTTGCCTGTGTCAAACACTGAACATTGTTTTTTTTTTGGTTCTGTAAATTAGAAGTTTTTTGTATCTTGACCACTAAAGCATTATTTGATTTGATCTTATTTTGTTACAATTTATAAATCTCTACATTCCTCATGGAGAGAGAAGACAATGCTTCTTTTAATTTGTCCATGGGATAATCTCCTGCTAAACCTACTTCCACAGTTGGAATTACTATTCCTCCATCTTGGTTTCAGTCTTTTGTATTTGTAGGTTTTGTTCGGTTATAATGGATAACAAAGACTCCTCTTTTTCTAATTCCCTTATTTCTAGAGCTGGGATGCTCTGTTGTAAGTAGTTTCAATCTCTTTCGGAGAGCCTGGATGTCTTGATTCTTCTTTTTAATAAGTTCTTGAGCCGCATTAATATCTTTAGGATTCAAGCCCTAATTTAATCACAATATTTTAATCACAATATTTTTAAGGGATCTAATTCTAGTATCCTTTGCAAGAGAGGATGCCATTTCCTTTCCCTGTGTCAAACGCTGAACATTGCCAGAACTACTCAAATAATGCATTTTTGTTTTGTTTTGTTTGTAAATTAGAAGTTTTATGTATCTTGACCACTAAAGCATTATCTGATTTGATCTTATTTTGTTATGCTCGATCCATTTTTTTTTTCAATTTATAAATCTCTACACTCTTCATGGAGAGTGAAGACAATGCTTCTGTTAATTTGTTTGTGGGATAATCTCCTGCTAGACCTACTTCCACTGTTGGAATTACTATACTACTAGTTTGTTTCTTCTCCTTTAATAATTCCTCCATCTTGGTTTCCATTTTTTTTAATGGCTAAAATAAACTCCTCCTTTTCTAATTCCCCTATTTCTAGAACTTGTGGATGCTCTTTCGTAGGCAGTGTCAATCTCTTTCGAAGAGCCTAGAACTACTCAAATAATGAATTTTTGTTTTGTTTTGTTTGTAAATTAGAAGTTTTATGTATCTTGACCACTAAAGCATTATCTGATTTGATCTTATTTTGTTATGCTCGATCCATTTTTTTTTTCAATTTATAAATCTCTACACTCTTCATGGAGAGTGAAGACAATGCTTCTGTTAATTTGTTTGTGGGATAATCTCCTGCTAGACCTACTTCCACTGTTGGAATTACTATACTACTAGTTTGTTTCTTCTCCTTTAATAATTCCGCCATCTTGGTTTCCATTTTTTTTAATGGATAAAATAAACTCCTCCTTTCTAATTCCCCTATTTCTAGAACTTGTGGATGCTCTTTCGTAGGCAGTGTCAATCTCTTTCGAAGAGCCTGGATGTCTTCATTCTTCTTTTTAATAATTTCTTGAGCCACATTAATATCTTTAGGATTCAAGCCCTAATTTAATCACAATATCTTCAAGGGATCTAATTCTGGTATCCTTTGCAAGAGAGGATGTCCTTTCCATTTTAAGCTTTGATTGAGTATTCATTAAATAATTTTGTAATTTAGACCCGTTGATGGCAAAACTAGTGAATGTGGAGTAAATCATCTCACCAGTTTGTCTGTGCAAAGCTATATAATCAATTGGATGAATATGTTTAGTATGAAAAAAAACACAAAGGTTTTAAAATCTTCAGCGACTCTAGCTCTAGGAAATTTACCTTCAAGAAATGTTAATTTAAATAAACATTTCTCAATATCTAAAGTTGAAAGCAACCTAATATTTGTGTAAAAAGTCAGTGTCCATAATTGAGTATATGTTATTGCTTTCAAAGACTCATTCTTTTTCTTCATTTCCAAGAATTCAGAAAATATGTTTTGATTAGAAGAAGAAGAAGAACAATGTTCCTTTGTTGTTTCTTTTTCTTGCACTCTGAATACATGCTCGCTTGAAAGGACCATAGTAGTAGGTGAAGAAATATCAGAAGATACAATTTCTTACATTGTTGCCTCCACATTCTTTGTTTTCTTCCTTTTATATACTCTGAACTGATTTGTTTTTGACTCTGATACACTTTGAATTGTCCTTTTAAGTTCCTTTTCTAGGTGAAGAAATATCAGAAGATATAATTTCTTACATTGTTCCCTCCGCATTCTTTATTTTCTTCCTTTTATATGCTCTGAACTGATTTGTTTCTGACTCTGATACACTTTGAATTGTCCTTTTAAGCTCCTTTTCTTTCAACTGAGGTGTTGTTAATACCTTTGGTCCCATTGACTGTTACATTGTTTGCTCTTCTGTCAACTCTTGTAGTGTGCTTTCTTCCCAAGTTTACTTGCTGGCAAACTTTTCTATTTCTGGTTTAGACATATGAATGTAAGGAGTAGAATTTTTCTCAACCCTTAGTGTTGAAATTCTCCTCGTTGGGTCAAAGGACCAACTGAAACTCAATTTGAACTTCATCTAAGTTATTAAATTGTTAACCTCTTTATCAGTAGCTCTAGTCTTAACAATGAAAGGACCAATTTGAGCCTTGAGTTTGAATGGAGCTTTTTGCTTTCTTAATACAAAATGCATTTCATCAACGTTTAAGTTTTATCTTATGAACTCAAGGGCAAAAAATCGCATTGGGAGAAACACTGGTAATTTATATGGTGGAAATTCACAACCATAAACTTTGATCTTTGTGAATTTTTTGTACAAATACTAGTCTCCAACCTTGGGTTGTTCACTTGATTGTAGAATTTTTTTGATTTCAATTGAGATCCTTGGAATTATATCATTGTTGAGAAGACAAAGTGAAACATACAAGAATTGATCAACAAATTCACTTAAACAAAATTCCTCTGAATTCTTCCTAACTGGTGGAGTCTAGTGAATGACAAATTTCAACTTACCTTGCATATTCTGCTTCTGTAGTGGAATCTTGAATCTTTCTGACTAATGATATAGGAATAAGTAAACCAATATAAATTGATGTTTAAAATACTTCTCATTACCAAATTTTAAAAACTGTTCATGGATGTTATTAGAAATAAATCGATTGAAGTCGAACAAAACAACAGGGTTCTTTCCAGATGCAAAAATTGACAAAAAACCCAAAATAGCCTCATTGACCAATTTGTCACTATGATATCCTAATAAGCAACAAAAAATAGAGATAATTTGCCTAAACATCTTAGGAAACATAGCTAAAGAGTAGGGTGGATTATGGCGAGGAATTTAAGCTCCCTTTGGCAGGAAAGACTAAAAAATGAAGGTCCTTTGTTGGAATGTGAGCTTTTGATAAATTTCCAATAAAGCTTCAGTGGAAAATACGTGTAGAGAACTTGGAACGTTTATATGTAAAGATTGAATAATAGATTCAGGGGTTATGGAGAACAGGGGTTCGCCATTCCTAGCTATAATTGCTTTTTCACTAGGCAAATACCTATCTACACACCAAGTTACAAATATAGGGAAATGATGCATCTGAGGAAAAGTGAACTACGATAACATAGATTCCCATAGGTTAAATTCATGACTTTTATCATCAAATTTCTGAAAGGCCCATTTGTGCAACTCATATAGATTGAATTCACACTTGGTTTCTACAATTTTGACATCTAAATCTATCAAAGGTTATTCATCATTTTTGGGAACTATAAATGACACAAGTTTTTTCAGTATGAGATATTTCCTTCCCTTTCTGAGTGCTCACTTTGAATTACAAAGAAGAAATGAGCAAAATGGAAATACTAGAATAGTCGTAGATGACGTGCATAACTATATCTAATAGCCTTTGTTGATTTTAAGAATTGCAGCTCATGATAATTGCTCCGAACGGATACAAATGCTTTGTATGAACAATTGGGAAATGTTACGGTTTTATGCGGGGGTAGCTATCCTTTTTCAAATTAAATGGAGGAACAAATAAATGCATCGTTGGCGAGTAAAATAAATGCGAGCAAATTGGCGACAATGACCAGTTGATTATGGCAACAGAAAAAAATGGTGGCATATACAATGTGGTAGTGGGAATTATAATGAAGGATAATGATGGCGAAAGGGTAGCATAAAACCAAGTTTGGCGAAGGAAATGAGAAAACCGGAGGTAGTTTCCGAGGGGGTAGGGCTGTAAGTGGGCTTGAGTGAAGGGGTGCGTATTCTGTAGCGCGCGCCACATATACTTCTCTTTCAAGGAAACTATTCATTGCGGACCCCCCCGGTTAAACATCAGGCATACAGGGGGTCCTGCAATTAAACAATGGCCTTAGATCGTTGTGGGTGCAATTCCCGCAATTGGGATCTGCATGATACTTATCAAGTGCCATTATTTGTGAAAATAAATAAAATTTATTTCGAAAAATAAATCTTCATTATATATAACATTTATAAAGTTATGCCACATATTTACAAAGTGCATAATTTTTTTTTTGGCTTTTCCTCAACAAATTTCGAAATTATTGTAACAAGAAAATATTACAACATGCCAAGAGTGGTAGCCAACATGGTGGGGATGATGAGGACACTATTGCTCTTGAGGCAAAGGGTAAAGAGAATTCCAAGAAGGGTGCTACAAGTGGGACCAAGTAGAAGGGTAAGAAAAAGGAGAAGGAGAAGGGCATGAAAAAAGTGAGATGCTTTGTCTGTCAAAAGATGGGAAACTATGCAACTATGTGTCCTAACAACAAGAAGAAGAATGTTGCAACTTCAACTTAGGTGGACGAGTTTTCCACAAAGTTTGAGGAGTTTTCCTTGGTGGTTAGTCTTTCCACTAGCAAGACATCCTCCAGTTTATGGTACATTGACAGTGGAACTTCACGCCATATGACACGTGTCAGGGAGCACTTTACATATGTTACTAAGAGGACTATGGATCTTGAGGTGGTGTTTGGTTACGACTCCATATATAGTAAGAGCAGTGTTATAGACATATTTGGGCACTGCAACCTCAATCATAAATGTCCATAAACCAAGGGCTCTTAAGTCCCTAAAAGTGTTGTTCCAACCCCTAAAAGAACAAGGTCAGCTGATTACATCATCTCCCAGAAGTTCTCCATGAAAAACTACTCAGAACTTGTCAAAATTAGACCATCTCACCTGCTCCATGGTCAAAGTGCGCTGCATCCCACCTAAATGCACACGGGAGGTGCGATACATACTGAAAAGCCCTTCTATGGGGTGCGATGGGCGAGAGTGGACAAATGGCAGGGTCAATCTGTGAGGTGGAGGATCATGGAATCTTCCAGAAACTTCTCCTGTGACACTTACCTCTCTGCATTCGCCTAGGGATGAGTAAGAGATCATCAATCTCCAAGTGGAATCAAGAACTATCAGAGAGATGACACTAATCAAATCTCAAAAGCTGACTCACCCCCCTTGCAAACATCTATATATGGATCCCTCATCCCAGAGATCCAGAGGCTGGAATTTTGTATCTTGTAAGGAAGTGCTGCTGGTTTCTTGGTGCAACATCATAGTGTTGGGTGATATAAGCTTTTCATGAGGTGAAGAAGGGCTTTCTTGCTGAGAGGATGACGTTGGGTCAAAACAATTGGTTGTAATCCTCTTTGCTATTCTTGATTATTAATAAAGCGATTCAAGTTTTCCTCCACATTCTTGTATGATTGATGATATGTGCATTTGTGTGGTCAATATATATCTGGTCCTATATTGTTTATGATAGTAGACCTCTGTTCTTGGATAGTGTTATGCTCCTTTGATTCCACAGGTGCTCTTTGAAGCTGGGTAGACGAGGAAGTGAGTGGTAAAGATCTATCAGAAGGGAGAGGAATCAAGCAAGGAACCAAGTGCAAGACAGAAGTTGGTCTCCTTTATTCCCCTCTTATCTACTTCTCATAAAGGAAAACGAAAGTGGTTTTAGTTTGTTTGTTTCTAAGGTAGCTACCAGCCTTAGTGGGACTAGCAGCTCTGCATAGACACTAGATTTCCCGATAAAAAAACGGCGACTCCACTGGGGAACGAATAGACTGTTTGTTTGTCTATATTTGTTTGCTTTATAAACTTACAGACGGAGACTGAAGTCAAGCCAGTTAGCCTTCGAACTGCATTTGCTATGCAAGTGAAAAGTAGATCAATGCTGCTTCAGTCTATCTCCGGGTTTTGTTTATGAACTGAACAATCGATTTACAAGCTCTCTAATTGCCCTTGTGGTGGTTCTAGTAACCTCCTTAGATCTACCCCTGTGATTTATTTACTGATTACAACTTGCTCGGCCAAAATCCCTGAACTATGCTGCAGACTGTGATCAAGAACTGGATCAAAAGTCTCGCACTGTACCATCGCACCCTCTCTTCAAGGATATCAGTATGCATCGCATTTCCCGTGTGCTGTAGGTGGGATGCATACTGGAATCCTTGTGTAACAGGTGCATTGATCAGAAAAGGCTAATTTTGCCTCCAGACTTTGGTTTTTTCACTCTTTTCAGCTCTATTCAGGAGTTTTGTTGTCCGTAGTCAGTATACCTCTGTTGGAAACCCCCTTCCTTGCCATTATTCCGCTTCCATTGTGCAAAGAACTGTAAATGTTTTTTTTTTTTTTTTTTTTTTTTTTTTTTGTAATTTTAATTTTAATTTTTAATTTTTTATTTTCATGTATTGTGAGCCATTTTCAGTTCTCTTTTACAAAGTAGTGTAATTGAACTGTCGTTTCTTGATTTGAAAGTGTCGCAAGTGTCGTTTTCAGTCATAGAAGATAATCCGATTGTTCTTGATAGTCGATTACACTGTTACTCTTGTATTTGATCTGAATTAATAGTTTTTCAAGTGTCAAAAGCAAGTTTTCAATTCCAAATAACAAAGTGTCGTTATTGTCTTCATTTTGTCTTGAAAAGAAACTTGTTAGTAATGTCGCTTTGAAAAATAATTCAGATTTGCACTTAGCTTTCTTTCTATCATTCACACATTAAGAAGGCTGAAAACAAATACATGCATGTGCATTTGCATTTAGACTGTTTGTTGGTTTGATTTAGGACAGTGCATATAGTGTGTGCTTTCTGCTCTATGTTGAAAGAATATCGTGTCTCTTTCCTTAGTAGCTATGATTTTCATTGCAAAAAGAAGATTAAATGATTGTTTATCATCTTAGATTGCTACGCACAACATTTAGAAGTCTAGGTTAGATACGTATTCCGGTGTCGTAAACATTGGTAATTGTTGTTTTCATTGCTGGTTGGGTGATTCCTCCACTTTGAGACGATAAGTGCCAGTACGGACTTGTGCTCCCACGTACTGTCGATTATATATTGGGAGACCACAATAGGCTTTATCCTTTATCCATAGGAAGCCGTGTCTGCCGCCCTATCGATTGCAATGCACTAAACACAGTAAAAAGTATTCTGCAGTTTTGCGATTGGTTTGGTAATCACTCTGTTTAGATTTCCAGAGTAGTCCCTTTTGTTCATTTTCAGACTCCTTAAAGGAAAAGGTCCATCTGATCACTTGTCACTTCAAGCTCATTAAAAATCGAAGGCGATTAGAGTCATTTTTTGTTTTTTCTCGACTCTTAAAAATTGAAAAAACAAGTTGTGTCAAAGCGTTTAAAATTTATTTTAATCGGAATAAACATCACCTTTCCTACTTTGGTCTTAGGTTGAGAAAAATGGAGTCCACCAACCAAGGATTTCCCTTCGGAGGAAATCCTAGTCATTTCTCCTCTTGGGGAGATGTTGGTGCACCCCATATGGCCACATTGTCGCTTCCAGGATTGACAATTGGCTTGCCTGTATGGCTCTTTTCGACCTCTGTCGTTCAGAACACCGTGATTCCTGAACAATCAAGTCAGCGACTAAATGATACCAAAGTTACCCCCCAACCTTCTACTTCGTCCAATTCTCCCTCTCCCCCTTCCTCTTCGGTTGATGAAGCTGGAAAAGCCAAAAATCAAGTAACTGAGAAGAAGAAGGAAAAGAAGAAGAAAGAGAAGAAGAAGAAGGAGCCAAAGGCGAAAAGGGGCAACCAGGCATTGTCTAGCGAAAATCCACACACGGCATCGTCCAATGCTAAATTGTCATGTGTCATTTGCAAAGGAGACCACTATCATCGAGATTGTCCTTGCATCCCTCAGATCTTAAGGGACTGGTCTCCTCGTTTGCACAATCCGGTGTAATCAACCTCTGACGATCATGTTGAGAATACACTGTCAACTAGTGAAAGTGAAGCCCCTGGACAAAAAAGAAAATGTAAATTTCCTTGTAAACTGTGTGAAGGCGATCACGCCGTCCACCGTTGTCCCTTCTTAGACAAGGCTAAAAGAGTTTTGGACGACCGTCCGGTTTCACCGTTACGACTTCCTCTTGGATATAAGAAGCTCTTGCTGAGTCCGTCATTAGTTGAAAATCTGGCTGACATGCTATTGTGGTCGGCCGAAGCATCTATCATTGAAGATGAACCCTCTGAATCCACACCAGACGAAAGTCAAAAGGTCGAGGCAGAAGTTGACCCGGTCTTTGTTATAGACAATTTTGTGCCTTGCAGCATCAGGCATGAATTGTCAATAATCCAAGGGATCCAAAGTCCCTAAACATGATGTTCCTACCCCTAGAGGAACAAGGTCAGCAAACCAACAGCTCTCAGATCAGTTCTCCACCTGAAAACACTCAAAAACAAGCAATCCTGAAATCAAAGCAGGTGCTCCACTAGGCTTCTGCGCTGAAACTCAACTCCTCCATGGTGTACCTGCGTTGCAAAGCAAGTGGAACAAAGGCCACCTGCGCTGAGCGAGATGGGACAAGTGGCACACTGAGTCATTGCTCTGGAATCTTCCAAAAATGACACTTGGATCAGGGATTTCGCCTTGTGATGAGTCAGAGGCTCTGTTTCTCCAAGTGGAAGCAAGGTTCTCCAAGTGGACTCAAGAACTGAAGATCAACTGAAGAGAGAGAGGACACAAGGCAGCTACACATCAGTTGCAAGCTGACTCATCCTTTCTCAATTCATCTATATATTGAGCTCTCTCCTATGAGCTCAAGAGGCTGGAATTTTGTGCAAAGTAATGATATGCTGTTGGTTTCACTATAGAGCTATTGGGTGATTGCTTGAAGGAGGTGAAGAGGAGAAATTCTTTCTGCTGGGAGGTGTTGCTGGATTGGGGCCTTCAATGGTTGTAACTCTCTCAGAACTTTACTTCTTCATTAATAAAAGCTATTGAGGTTCTTCTATATGCACTTGTTTCAATGATGTGTTGTGATAATTGTATATTTGATTTATGCTAATCCTTGAATCAGTTATGATTGCATGCTTCTTGTAGTTTCCTTCTTTGTTATTTTGCAGGATCTCATTGTAGCTGGGCCAGCAAAAGAGCAAGGAGCTGGGAGCAAGCAAGCAAAGAGAAGAGTTTGGATTCGACATTAAGCGCAAGGCAACGGTTAGTGCATTTCCTCATTCTCTCTTGCTTTCGTAAAGAAGTAAACCTTAAGTAGTTTTCTTTACAGTTGTTGCTGAGGTACTATCACCCTTAGAGTGGGATAGGGTCATCCGAATCGGATACTTTTCCCTACAACAAACTGGCGACTCCGCTGGGGATCGTATCTGTTTGATTGTTTGTAGTATTTTGCTATTCATTTCCTGAACAAAAGAGTACCAAATCGAAAAGCTTTTGACTATATCAAAAGTGAAGTAGAGGGCAGCTACTCTAGCTCGTTTCTGAGCATGTTCATGATTTGAAGAGCTGATCTACAAGGATCCTTGTAAGCTCTTAGTGATAGCTTTTCATCCTCCTAATCATCCCTTTGTGTGTACTTGACTGATTGCTTCTGATTTGAGCAAAAACTGTGCATTTTTGAGAAAATTGTGACCCGGAAACTGAGAAAACGCAACTTTCGTTTTCCAAAGCAGGTAGTACACAGGCTACCTGCTTTGCAACGCAGGTCCCGAAGGGGCTACCTGCGCTGAGAGCCAGATTGGCTGTGCAGCACCTGCGTTGGCCCAATTTTGCCTTGTGCATTTGGGGTTTCCTCCCTTTTTCTTGCCTGTTTTCACTATAAATTTTGCAGCCAGTTACCAGTCTTGTACCTGTTCTGAAACCAACCTTACTTGCCATCATTCCGCCTCTGTTATATAACGAAGTTGTACTTGTTCTTTTGTATTTCTTACATCATTTACAATTCCCCATAACGAAAGTGAACTAGTCTTGCTTTGGCCTCTTAGATCTGAACCTGTGTTAGGCATTTTGCTGGTCTAAAGAGTTAGCTTGTTTGCTGTCCATAGCTGATTAGTCTTTTTACTTTCGTCATTATGGTTTGATTTCATGTATTTCCAGTGATTAAACAAGTAAATCTTAAGGTGTCTTTTGATTTTGGACAAACTTGTTTGTTTTCGCTTTAAATCGAAATCAAAGTTATATAACAACTTTCTTTTTGTAATACATCAACATTAAGAAAGGGAAAAGAAAATACATGCATTGTGCATTTGAAAAAGTTTGCATGATGATTTAGGAGAAGGTGCATTAGTTTGTGCTGTATGAACTGTGTGAAAAGATTTTGCCTTTCTTCTCCCTCAGTAGTTAAGATTTTCATCAGTCAAAAAGATTTGAAAAAGCTTGCTTCTCATCTTAAGCTGCATTTAGGAATTTTTCATATACATCTCGTGGTGAACCTTGAAAGGCAAACTTTAAAAAGATCAACTTAAAATATACTGAATGAACCTAACAACGCATTTGAAACATAACGCAAACACATAGAGGTCTAGGTAGAGACGTGTTCCGGCGTCGTTAAACATAGTGACTGTCGATTTCTACGAAGGTGGGTGATTCCTCCTGAGAGTCGGTGGCACTAATACGGACTTGTGCTCCCACGTACCGTCGCGTATATATTGGGAGACCCCTATAGGCATTTATCCTTTATCCTTAGGAAGCCGTGTCGGCCGCCCTACTGATCGCGATGCAGTGAACACAGCATTCACGAAGATCGACCACCCGTACCGTAAAACGTATTCTGTGGTTTCGCGAAAGGTTTGGCACACCCTCTGCCTAGATCTCCAGAGCAGTTTCTTTTGGCCCTTTTCAAACTCTATAACTGAAAAGGTCCAACCGAGCATTTGTCACTTCGGGCTCGTTAATACATCGAAGGAGACTAGAGTCATCTTTAGCTTTTTCTCGACTCTTAAAACATGAAAAAGCAAAGTTATGTTTAAAAGCGTCTAATAAAATTCATTCAAATCGGAAACACAAATTTTCCCCTTTATATTTTAGTTGATCGAGTAATCCGCAATCGTGGAAGAAAGTCAATTGAATATCCGTCGTTCTCGGAGGCTTGCGAGTCAATCGTCTTTGTCTCCGGAATCGAAAACAATCCGGACAAAGCGAGCTCGTCGAACCAGTTCAAAATCTCCTTTAAAAGTTAGAACAAGTGTTCCAACAACATCTGAGATTCTGGTTACTCCAAACATTTCCGGAAACCCTGCCTCTATAGAAGAAGTTCAACCGCCACAGAAGGACAGTAATACTGATCCTAGTATGGGGGCAAATACTTGTATAACTGAACCAGTTCCATCTGTAACTGGTCCAGAGAGTTTTGTTCCTCAAACATCTGTCGCTGTTGATACAACCCCTTCTTCGGCACCGGAAATCTTTTACGGACCTGACGGTCTTCCTCTTCCACCTGGTCTGATTGCGATAGAGGAAATTATAGAGGAACCGCAAGTATCCACTCCAACTCATTTTGGAGTAGGGGTCACTCTATTTCCTGCTACAACAGAAGTTTGTCCATCACCAGTGGAAGTTCCTGTAGAATCACTAGGCAATCAATTGGATAGACTTAAAATGTCTGAACAACCGTCGACATCTAGGACTGTGTCAAATGACACGGCGACAGCAGAATTACCTGCTGCGAATCCAACAATGTTCGCCGGCATACCATCTGTCCCAACTAGCTCTCAATCGCTAGAAGGAGTCCACCAAGGGACTATCTCGACAGTATGGTCTGTTCCTGTCTGTTCCGGAGTAATGTCTGGTAACTCTTATGGTGAGACTCATCAAATTGACCCTTTTGGGAATCAATTTAGGCCGTCCAGTCCTCCAGGACAATCAATTGCCTTGAGTTCTGGATTACCACCGTATGGGGGGCAGTATGCCTTTTCATTACCCCCTCCGGGAGGGTACCCATATGGGAGTTCTCAACCTTACTCAAGTTATGGTGGAATTGCAACGAGTAGTTGGGTACCTATGCTATCCCAGCCACCAAGAGTTGTATATTCTATGCAACAGTGTGTACCTGTGACGAACATCCCAACTACACCGGCTATCGTAACTGTGTCGCAAGTTCAAACGATGCCTGTTGTATGTCAACCTCAGATTTCTCAGGTTCTCATGCAACAGCCCCTTGACCCTGCGACCCAACCACAATCGCCTACTGGTGGGGCGACACAAGTACAATCGGGTACAAGTACCCCACATCTTGGTCCAATGGTTAGTGTAACACAACAACCCATGGTATCGCAACCGTGGATAGTGCAATACCAACAGCCACAATTCCAGCAAGTGTACCAAGGTTCTGAACAGCAAATCTTTGCGAATACTGGACAACCATATATCCAAAATGGTCAAAATCAACCACTTTATAGTGGTCAAGTCCATCAACCGTATCAGTCATACCAACATCAACTCCATTATGCTGGTATGCAAAGACCAACTGTTCAGGCGATTCCATCGTACCCTGGTTACGCTTCACCTAACTTGAATCAACAGTTACCATTCGTGGCGACTTTAGAGTTGCCTGATTTACATCGGTTAACCAATGATCCAATTGCTTACGCCCCATGGTGGCCAGTGATCCCGCACAAACTTCCATCCGACATTCCTAAATTCAATGGAAATCCAGGTGAAGACCCGTCGAATCACGTGATGACATTTCATCTATGGTGTTCGTCGAACACTTTAAATGACGATTCAATAAGGCTTCGCCTCTTTCAGAGGACATTGACAGGTCCAGCGGCAAAATGGTATATAGAATTGCCAAGAGCTTCGTTCGACAATTTTAGCTCCCTTGCCACGACATTCTTAACCCACTTTCAATTACCAATAAGGTATGAAACGGGAACAGAGATATTAACTAACTTCAAACAGACAACCGCAACTCATATATCAGATCATATACATGAGTGGCGACGTCGACGAAGAATGGTTAAAACATACGTTCCTGATCAGCTTTTAGCTGAGTGGTTTATAAAGTCGTTACTTCCGGCCATAACGGAAGATGTGGCAAAGGGGGAGTCGTAACAGAAGAGCAGGTTATCGCTCGTGCACAATATTTGGACTTAGTATATACTCAGTCCGGCACGCTCTATGACAAAATACCAGACGCCCCTAGACCAGAGTTTTCAATCCCTCCTCCTCCTAAATCAAATAGTGACTCTCATGCCGGCGATGGCGTGATTGGCACAACAAACACGAATCCGAAAAGGACCAATCAAAAGAAGGCCCATAAGGATTCGGATCAAAATGCGCATGAAGAAGTTCTTGCTTCGGAAGTAAATGCCGTATCGACAGATAAGGGCAAAGAAACCAATCAACCAGGAAGCAAGAAGAAACAAAACAAAGGGAAGAAGAATAAACAAGGTGAGTCATCCCCTAAGAAAAATTCTTCGAACCCTCCTGGAAATAGGAAACCGAGTCCATGCCAAATATGCGATGACAAAGATCACAACACTAAGAATTGCCCATTCAAAGCTGAGCTAAAGAGGTTCTTTAAGAGTCCTCATACCTCAACTGTGTCAAGTGATCCATTTCCTAACCCAGGTCAAAATCTGGTTGATAGTGGAAACGCTTCCCCATCTCAAGTGCTTATGTTGTCAGTTTCAAAACAGCAAAATGATGCTTTGATTTCGACAAGGAACAAAGATTACGGGAATCCACAGGTGTCGAACGATAAAGGTAAAGATCAACCTAGCAGTTCGACAACAACTTCGGCAGAAGTTGTACCCCCCATCACGCATGAATTAACGATAAAACCGCCAAAGGGAGTAGTGCACAAGTCGACCTTTAATCCTCGTGCCAGAGCAGCACAACATTATAACATAGTGGAAGATTTGGCGCAATCGCCATCTGCTATGTCGACTCTTGAGGTACTACAACATTGCCCATCCCAAAGGCAAGCATTGTTATCAGCAATTGGTGGGGTGGATCCTAAAGATTCCAATCTAGTGTCCTTTGATCACAAAGGGTATGATCCTCAGTTACCAGCTCAACTAGCTTTCCTCGTCCAAGTGAAAGCCCTCAACAAAACAGTTCATAGAACGATTATTGATGAGGGGGCATCAACATGTATTATGTCGATGAGTTGCTAGAAAACTTTAGGATCTCCAACCTTGTCGCGATCATCGACAACATTAAAAGCATTCGACGGAAGGATATATACCCCTTACGGTATCCTTAGTAACCTGAAAGTTGAACTAGGGGGCAAAACAGTAGAAATAGATGTTGAAGTCATTGATGGCAATCTTGACTATAACATCCTACTGGGAAGACCATGGATTTATGCCATGCAAGCTGTTGTGTCGACTTATTTTAGGAAGATCGCATTCCCCTTTGAAGGAGGGATTACGGTCGTCGATCAACAAAACTTCCTCCCTAATGGTTCACAAGTTACAGGAAGCGTTCCCATGATCCATGGCAGCGACCGGTCGATTCAAGATATTGGAGTAGGTCTGTTGAAAGATCCCACTATGATGGGAACTTTCGCGCTACCACCTCCTATTTGCATAGGCAATGTACCATTTGTAGCAACATGCAATATGGTATCCACCTTGAAAGTCACAGAAGGCAGAGTCGCTATGGATCATTCGATGGTTTTGCCACCAAGCCCCATTGAAATATTGTAGCAATCAATGTTTCAGGCCTGGGAGGCGAACCCCAATCAGCGCTCATCGAGCGTTTGGGTAGATAGATCTAGAGAATATGGTACCCCATTAGATCCTTGGTCAAAAGTACATGGGACTGACGAAGGAATCTTACAATCAATGATGATTGAGGGGGCACCATGGAATGACCACCACCATCGTTCCCTTCTTCCGGAATACGAAGAAGATACTCAAAAAGATCTTTACCACCCTTCAGTCTTTGAATTCCTAACAAATACTGTAAACACGGTGGATTCCGAGCGAAACTTATCCAATATTGAAGAGACTATAGCCATAAATATCTCGACCAAAACAGGTGTTGTAGAGAATATTCATGTTGGCAAAGGTTGTTCCCCTTCAGAACTGGAAATATATAACGCTCTTTTTCGCGAATTTAGAGATGTCTTTGCTTGGTCATATGATGAAATGCCAGGCATCGACTCGAGTATCGTTGAACATGAAATTAAAATGTATCCTGATGTCAAACTAGTAAGGCAACGACTTCGACAGGTTCACCCTAAGAAAGCCGCTGCCATTAAGGCAGAAGTTGAGAAACTTCTCCATGCTGGATTCATCTACCCGGTTCCGCTAACTGATTGGGTATCGAATATTGTACCTGTTATGAAAAAACAAGGAACAATACGAGTGTGCGTCGATTATAGGGATGTAAATCAAGCTTGTTCAAAGGACAACTACCCTACGCCCTTCATCGACCAGATAATTGATGAATGCGCCGGATGTGAAATCTTTTCCTTTATGGATGGATTCTCCGGGTACAATCAAATTAATATCCGCCCACAAGACCAGTCAAAGACTGCTTTTATATGTCCGTGGGGCACATTCGCTTATCGAAAATTACCCTTTGGTTTAAAGAATGCAGGGGCGACTTTTCAGAGGGCTATGAATTATGCCTTCCATGACATCAAGAGCATTGTTCAACCATATCTCGACGATCTTCCGGCTCATTCGCGAAAGCGGACTGATTATCCGCAGCATTTAAGAGCGATATTTCTACGTTGCCGACACTACAAGATAAGACTCAACCCACACAAGTGTGTGTTTTGCGTCGGTTCTGGTCGTTTACTTGGCTTTGTAGTCTCTAAAGATGGGATTCGTCTCGACCCTTGTAAGGTTCAGGCAATCATCAATTTGCCTCCACCTTCGAATTTGCTTCAGATTCAGAAACTCCAAGGGAAAGCAAACTTTCTGAGGAGGTTCATTCCAAATTACGCAGAACTTGCTAAAGGTTATACACGTCTTTTGAAAAAAGATGTACCCTTCCATTGGGACCAGGTTGCGCAAGCTTCCTTTGACGCTTTGAAAGAATCTCTAGTAAAAGCATCATTAATGTACACCCCAGATTATCTTAGGGACTTTAACCTGTATCTAGCTGCAGCAGATACAACCATTGCGATGGTTTTAGTTCAAGAAGTCGATGGAGTTGAACATCCTGTATATTATTTAAGTAAAAACTTAAATGATACAGAAAGTAAATATTCTTACGTTGAAAAGCTAGCGCTTGCTGCTGTTCAAGCGGTACAGAGATTTCGACATTATATCCTCTTTAGGAAAACTACCATTCTGTCAGATTGCAACCCCATGACTTATATACTGTCGCGACAGTTGCTGGGGGGCAAGTATTCCAAATGGATAGCGATTCTTCAAGAGTTTGATCTGGAATTTGTAAAATCCAAGTCAAAGAAAGCTCTGGTATTCGCATAATTATTATGCGACCTCCCTTCGTCGTCCAACGATGAAACCTCCAAGGAATCAATCGTGGACGAGAATTTGTTTCTGATATCTGCAAGCGATGAATGGTATGGAGATATAATTATCTATCTCCAAACCCAAAAGTTTCGGCCAGACACCTCACACTCCGAACAGAAACGTATACGATACCAAGCAAAAGACTACATGATCGTCGGTGATACTCTTTACCGTCGTGGTATCGATACCGTTCTGAGGAGGTGTCTCACCCATGAAGAAGCCGAAAAAGCCCTGAATGAGTGTCATTCAGGCGCGTGTGGGGGGCATCAATCAGGTTTCGCTACAGCCCAAAAGATATTAAGAGCAGGATATTTTTGGCCAACAATGTTCAAAGATTGCATAATCGCAGTCCGAAGTTGCCATTCCTGCCAAATCTTTGATAGCAAAACCAGAAGACCGCCCGCACCCCTGCAACCAATAGTTGCAGTTGGGCCTTTCGCCAAATGGGGCATCGATTTCATGCAATGTAACCCCACCTCGACCGGGGGGCATGGGTATATTATAGTCGCAGTAGACTATTTTACCAAGTGGGCCGAGGCGATGCCTACATTGGACAATACTGGTGAAACAGCTGCCCTTTTCTTTTTCAATCATGTAGTCGCCAGGTTTGGCATACCCCAGGCTATAGTTACAGATCATGGATCGCATTTCCGCAATCACATGATGGTCGAATTAGCTGCCAAACTAGGGCTATCTCACGACAGCTCTACTCCGTATTATCCACAAGCCAACGGACAAGTTGAAGCAATCAACAAGGTCCTGAAGCGTATGTTGCAGAGGATGATCGGAGTTCATAAAAGAAGATGGCACCTAATCCTGTATGCAGCCTTGTGGGCCTACCGAACCTCGGTAAGAAACGCAACCGGATTCACACCTTTCCAATTGGTGTACGGTCTAGAAGCAGTCTTACCGATCCAGTGTGAAATTTCGTCGCTTAAACTCGCAATTGATCTCCTCCCCGGAACTTCGAAAGAAGAGGCTCGTTTCTTGGAATTAATCCAATTGGATGAAACCCGTCGTGATGCCGCTTTGGCTAACGAAGCCCATAAGAAACGAGTCAAGGCTCAGTTCGACAAAAATGTCAAACCCCGTGTCTTCTCAGAAGGTGATTTGGTCTTGCTTTATGACCAAGAATCCGATAAATTAGGAGCAAGTAAATTCAATTCCTTATGGATGGGCCCCTATATTGTTAAAAGAGTGTTAGCAAAAGGAGCCTACGAGTTAATAGATTACGACGGAATTCCACTGGCGCAGCCCCGGAACGGGCTGTACCTCAAGCGTTACTATGCTTAAATAGTAACTTGCATGCTTTTGTTGTATTTTGTTTTCGCCAAAGTTCTTGTTCTGGTTGAGTGATTCCCCTTTTTCATTTGTTGCAGATGTCAAACCTTATGGAGACATGTGTTGGATATGCCGACGGAGCGAGTCGTAGTTCGCGGAACCTATCCTCCGCAGCCTGGGCCATTTTTGATCCAAGCGGCGAGTTAGTAAGTTTCAGAGGTGTATGTATTGGGCAATCAACGAATAACATCGCTGAGTATAGCGCGTTGATAGAACTACTCTCTGATGCCATCACGCGAGGCATACGCCGACTAATTGTCAGGCTAGACTCACAGCTCGTAGTACTACAACTCAATGGTATATATTCTGTTCGTAATCCAGCTATTTATCGCATGTTCCTAAGAGTAAAGATCTTGGAAAGACGATTTGATTCAATTCAATATCAACATATTTCGAGAAATCTAAACACATTAACTGACTCATTGGCAAACTATGTGTTAGATAGACATTTGCAACATTTATAAAAAGGACACATCATAAAAAGTGTACATATGAATCATCCAAATCAACCAGAATGAAACTCGAAAATCAAAATATATATAAGCTGTTCATAAAGTTCATACATAATGTCCTGTAACCGAGACAAAAATTGGTCATATGACCTAAAAACTCAAAAATGCTAGGGGGCACCCTAGCCTAGTGATGCTCCTGATAGTAAGCCACAGTCTGTGCTATCATGCGCAGAAGACGGGTCCATCGTCTAGGTACACCGATAGTATGCTGCTGCATCGATAAAGGTAACTCGTCAATCTGTACATCCGGAAGACCACGGGTAAGGTTCTCAACCTGCCCCTGCACAGCTGTAAGGGTCTCTGTGTCGCTAAGATCACGGATAATAACTCTCCGAGCAGGCTCCTCTGCTGGAGCAGCAACAGGTGGTCTCAGACGAACTGCCGGACGAACAGGACCGACATCTGCAAGCACATATGAGTTCAATTAAAGTCTTGATAGAATAAAGCACAAGAACATTATGAATGGAAACAATGAACAGTAATATGGTTGAAGTTCTTACCAGTAGCATCCCACTGAGCACCGTCTGGCAGTACCATATCCGGATCACCCCGGAAATCCATACCAACATATGGGTACTCGGAAAAAGCCATCTCCTGGCGATCGAACCACCTGAAGAAAGCGGCATTGAAAGAAATCTGGGATTGACCTGCATGTCTGGACATGTGATCGACCCATCGCTGCATACGTGGCTCGGTAGGAGAAGGCACTCCGAGATCAATGTACTGAGGCTGCATCAAAGGGATCTTCTCCAAGGCGAAGGCAGTCAGAATCGAACCAAAACCAAATTTCTTCAGCTTCCCGTCCTTCACCTTGTTCAGTTGACTTTTCATTTGAGTAAGCACTGCATCACTCCAGTTGAAGATCTTCGGTTGGAGACACTCCAAGGCGCGCTGCATATGAGACCTGTTGGAAACATGTAAAGATGCGCTACCGGCCATCCTACCAAGAGTATACAGAATAGACCTGAGAGGCCTACTAGTAACATCACGGATGACTACCTTGCCGTCTCTGCTCGGCTGGGACCCCTCCCTGCAATACTGGCGGACATAATCTCTCACGGAATCATTTCCCCGAACTGTACCTGATAAAGAAATGGGGGCACCCCGCCTTGACAAGCCAGTCAAGAAGTAAATATCTGTCACAGTCAATGGAATAGGTTTGTTCCTGATCTGGAATACTTGGTTAACAGGATCCCAAGCATCAAGCAAGTACTGCAGTAGTGAAATCTGTGCTCTCATGCTTGAGATACGGAAAAACTTCAGCATACCACAGTCTCGTAGAGCACCCACCGTGACAGGATCATGAAGGGCAATCATATCTTCTTCTTCATGTTCTCGTTCTCGCCATGTAAGGGCCATCTTGATCAAGAATCCCTGCAAAACAAACAAGAGAATGAGTCAGCTCCTGAAATTGATGAAAAATTGGCAAAAATTTCATCAAAATCTGTGAAAAATTGTTGCTTTTATGCCCCAAAGCAGGTGCCCAGTGTACTACCTGCGTTGGGGGACAAGCTGCCTTCAAGCAGCTTGGATCCCAACGCAGTTTTCGAATGGGGAACCTGCGTTGATCAGAGGGCGCCCTGGCAAAACCCCAGAGGCTCAATAGAACAGCAAAACAGGCATAAAACAGGAAAATGAAACCATGAAAATGAAGAGCTAAGGTTTAGCTCCTACCTGGTCCAAACGACGCCGAAAATCGTCCGCAGAATCTCCCGGAATCAGCTGATGAAAATCGAGGGGAAAGAGGCTCCTCCAAAGCTCCAACAAGCAAAATGCAAATGAAATGGTAAAGTGAGAGGTAAAAACCCTTTTTATTTGCTTTCTTACGTAATTCAAGGTAAATATTAATGTGTTAATCTCATTTTCAAGTAAATATTACTCATTTCTAACTAGTTTGTTGCAGCAATTTGAAAATGCAGTGCTATCAGTGAAAAAGAGAAGTTAGTTATGGTAAAAAATCAAAAGTAAACCATATATTCGAGCAGTTTTAGCAATGTTCATGCTCGTTAAAAAATAAACGCAAGACCCGAGCAGTTTTAGCACATAGTTCATGCTCGTTAAAAAATAAACATAAGTTGTGAGCAATCTTCCCCTAGAGTTCAAGCTCACTCAGAAAAAATGAACCGGTAAATAACCTTGGTAAATGTAACCTTTGACAGCCATATTAAAGCCCTTGGTCGTGTTCTTGCAGTCTCACCTCCATCCGTTCATTTGGCCAATCGTTCATCTCCATATGATTGTTTACCCATTTTGAGGAACAGCTGCGAAGAGTGATTTCACTTAGCCATCCTTGTGACACTGCCGTGATTGGAATATTCCAACCTGTACCTGGAATCTGCTGCTACCCTGTTCATCACTCGTTCCTCAAAAGACGAGTCTTCTTTGAGCTCTTTTCACTGACTCGTAAAATATGAAAAGTTTGCCGAGTTTTGGCCTTCCAGCTCGTTAAACGACCGGAAGAGCTATCCCTCCTCTAGATTTTAATCTTTTTTGGACCTGAGGGATTATTGCACAAAAAGATCGAGCGCTTGTTTTGTTCGGCTCGTTAAAACAATCGAAAATTCATCCCTTCTGTATTGTTTTATACTTTTTTCGGACTTAAGGGATTAGATGACGAAAAAGGAATTTTGGAGTTGACTTTATGTACCTTTTCAGACTCTCTAAAAATGAAAAGGACCGAGTTATCCTTGTCGTTAGACTCGTTAAATTCATTAAATAGCGACAAACTTGTCTTTAGACGAGAACGAGTTTCCCTATCGCTAGGCTCGTTAAAACATAGCGATGGGCTTGCCCGAAGGGCAGGTTATAGAACAAGCATATGTTATCCTCCTCAAGCTTGATAAAAATAAAGAGGTACTGGTCAGCAATGACTGGGGAAAAATTGGGAGAACCTCACAGCTTTAATGGTAGCAAGTCACTCTTGAACATGACACTTTGTCCTCCGTATCACATCGGGTTGGGTTGTTTCATTCACCGGTCTCATCACCATGGTCCTCGCCACACCATCCACATTTGGGGTAATGCTACCAATCCATCACATCAGTGTCGTTATATGTTCAAGAGATGTTGTTCTGCAAAGAGTCAACCGTGTCCCATCCACTGCCATACATTGTCCTTCATCCATTTCATGACCGCCACCCTGAATCATACATCACAGTTTGTTTTCACCTCATCACAATCACTAGCTCCGTTCCGTGTCACTGATGTGGGATTCATTAAGGCCCTCCTTTGACGGATCGCTCCTTGTCGATATCAGCTCATTATCCAAGGAGTTGATCTAGGAACACCCCCTTCAGTACTTTGAAGCTTGCATGCCTCAATGGCAAGTTTCTCACTTCCGGCGACAGGTATACAACAATGACCTTCGACCAGAAGATTTTGCATGGTGGTCGACGCCAAGTCCTTTATTCCCACCATGTGAATTGTACTGTTGTACCTTGAGGGTCATCATCCTTATCGGTGATTCCTCTCGCGCTTGTTAACGGTTTACATCATTGACCGGTAATCAAGCGATGTCTTTCCATGTTCGACTTCAAGAAATTCTCACATGGATCGACTTGTACATCGAGTGAAGATCGGAAGAGATTGAAGACCCCGGATCTAGTTTCATCCATCCGGGCTGCGATATATATTCAGGATATAAAGACATTTGATATGTACATCATTGCAGCAGATGATCATCCTTCTCAAAGGATGATAATTTCAACAGAGAATTATCGGTCTATCATCAGACGATCCTCTGTTCTATGTACCAAAATGAATTTATAAAGCTGAGCATGGGAATGCCCGCCTCAGCTAGATCATGAAAAAGTATGAAAAATAATGTATTGTATTGTATCTTATTACAGGACACTTCTCAGCAGATTGAATGAACTTCGGATCCTCCTAATAAAGCATTTCACCCGATAAACGACCTCATACTTTAGGGGGCATCTGTTATAGACAATTTTGTGCCTTGCAGCATCAGGCATGAATTGTCAATAATCCAAGGGATCCAAAGTCCCTAAACATGATGTTCCTACTCCTAGAGGAACAAGGTCAGCAAACCAACAGCTCTCAGATCAGTTCTCCACCTGAAAACACTCAAAAACAAGCAATCCTGAAATCAAAGCAGGTGCTCCACTAGGCTTCTGCGCTGAAACTCAACTCCTCCATGGTGTACCTGCGTTGCAAAGCAAGTGGAACAAAGGCCACCTGCGCTGAGCGAGATGGGACAAGTGGCACACTGAGTCATTGCTCTGGAATCTTCCAAAAATGACACTTGGATCAGGGATTTCGCCTTGTGATGAGTCAGAGGCTCTGTTTCTCCAAGTGGAAGCAAGGTTCTCCAAGTGGACTCAAGAACTGAAGATCAACTGAAGAGAGAGAGGACACAAGGCAGCTACACATCAGTTGCAAGCTGACTCATCCTTTCTCAATTCATCTATATATTGAGCTCTCTCCTATGAGCTCAAGAGGCTGGAATTTTGTGCAAAGTAATGATATGCTGTTGGTTTCACTATAGAGCTATTGGGTGATTGCTTGAAGGAGGTGAAGAGGAGAAATTCTTTCTGCTGGGAGGTGTTGCTGGATTGGGGCCTTCAATGGTTGTAACTCTCTCAGAACTTTACTTCTTCATTAATAAAAGCTATTGAGGTTCTTCTATATGCACTTGTTTCAATGATGTGTTGTGATAATTGTATATTTGATTTATGCTAATCCTTGAATCAGTTATGATTGCATGCTTCTTGTAGTTTCCTTCTTTGTTATTTTGCAGGATCTCATTGTAGCTGGGCCAGCAAAAGAGCAAGGAGCTGGGAGCAAGCAAGCAAAGAGAAGAGTTTGGATTCGACATTAAGCGCAAGGCAACGGTTAGTGCATTTCCTCATTCTCTCTTGCTTTCGTAAAGAAGTAAACCTTAAGTAGTTTTCTTTACAATTGTTGCTGAGGTACTATCACCCTTAGAGTGGGATAGGGTCATCCGAATCGGATACTTTTCCCTACAACAGTCTTGCCTTCAGAAGGTCCATCTTCAGATGATACGGTCACCGAAGAGAATAAGAACGACACCATTCAAATTCTCTTCGTAAGCACAAACTCTGATGAACATGGGGGCAGTCTACCAGTTCTTTTACCGTAGGAAGGAAGTTCGTCAGAGTCATTTCCGGCCGTCTATTTGGTCCCACCTCCAAGCAACCAGTTGTTTCCTTCGATTGGAATCTACTAGGCAGACCCTGTTTACCGGCTAGTGTACCATTTCGAATCATTGCTCAAATATATAGAATGGTCATGGCCGGTACCATCATAGATGAAGGGGCTTCTGTGAGTATCCTTTCCTCAACTACTTGGAAAGCGCTTGGTTCGCCATCACTTTTGCCTGAAATGAGAAATCTAACAGGCTTTGACAAAGGAACCAGTCGACCGTTAGGGATCCTTCCCAATGTGTTGATAGCATTGAGAAGGAAAACTGTTCACATGAACGTAATGGTAGTCCAAGGACCCCTAGATTAGAATCTACTCCTTGGACGCGACTATATTTATTGCATGGGAGCCATTGTCTCCTCACTCCTTAGAGTAATGTGTTTTCCGCATGAAGGAAAAGTGGTCAAGCTCGTAGACCAGCTTTCATTCCCCGGTTCACACATAGCAAATAGTCAAATACCATCTTTGAATGGTCTTTTCACGCAAGGAATGTCTCATCAATCCCTAGTCCATCCACCTGATGAGCGTGAGTGATTCGGAGGACATCACTGAAACCTAGGGGGCATGCACCCTGTTCTATTTCGACAGGAAAACCTTGGGTATAGGTTAGGTTTCCGCGAAGGATATATGACTGGTTTATGAGATTAGTCTGGAATAAGATTCCTTCATCAAAGTTATGTGAGTGGAGCCAGTGGCGCCACTCATCTTTGTTTATTTCGGTAGACATCGCCGAGGAAGTGTTTTGTCTGCAGTGCGGATAGAACAATCTTTGGTAACTTGGAAATTTTTCGCTATACCCGGGGGCATGCAAACCTTTTGGCGTGCAAGCGAAGAGCGACCATTTATTTTTTAAATTTGTAGGTCCTCTAACCCTTTAAACTCGTAGGATTGGTCGTTTCCTAACTTGCATAAAGAAAGGATGCGGGGCAAAGCTTTGAAAAAATGCCATTTTAAATGAGACATCCTTATTATACGACTAGATCAAGCAGTTTTAACGCGGAATTCAAGCTCATTAAAAAATAAACATAAGCAATGAGCAAACATTCCCCCAGAGTTTAAGCTCATTAAAAAATGAACCAATTTCCGGTAAATAACCATCGTGAATGCATTATCATCAGCCTTTGAAACCTTGGTCGTGTTCTCATCATCACCTCCACTCTGTATTGGCCGATCATTCACCTCCATTTGATTGTTTACCCTTTTTGAGGAACAACTGCGAAGAGTGATCCTGTTAGCCATCCTTGTGACACTGCCGTGATTGGAAAATTCCAAACCTTACCTGGAATTAGCTGCTACCTGAATTTATTACTCGTTTCTTGAAAAACGAGTCTCCTTTAAGCTCTTTTCATCTGACTCGTAAAATATGAAAAGATTGCCGAGCAATTGGCCTCTCTAGCTCGTTAAAGTGACCGGAAGTGCTATCCCTCCTTTAGATTTTAATCTTTTTGGACCTGAAGGATTATTACACAAAAAGATCGAGTGCTTGTTTTGTTTGGCTTGTTAAAATTACCGAAAATTCATCCCTTTTGTATTATTTTATACTTTTTCGGATTCAAGGGATTATATGACGAAAAAGGATTATTGGAGTTTTCTTTACGTTCTTTTTCAGACTCTCTAAAATTGAAAAGGACCGAGTTATCTTTGTCGTTAAACTCGTTAAAACCGAATAGCGACAAACTTTTCCATACAGACAAGAACGAGTTTCACTATTGCTAGGCTCGTTGAAACATAGCGATGGGTTTGCCCGAAGGGCAAATTATAGAACAAGCATATGTTATCCTCCTCAAGCTTGACAAAAATAAAGAGGTACTGGTCAGCAATGACTGGGGAAAAAGTGGGAAGAAAACTTGAAGAAACTTTATTGGTAGCAAGTCGCTCTTGAACATGACACTTTCACTCAGCATCCGAGTCAGGTTGGGTTGTTCCGTTCACTGGTCATATCACCATTGGTCCATCACACCATCCATATTTGGGGTTAATGCTACCAATCCATCATGTCAGTGTCGCCGATATGTTCAAGAGAAGTCTTCGCTTGTGTCTCATCCACTGCAATACATTTACTCTCCATTCTTTCATGACCGCCACCCTGAACCTTATGTCATCAGATCATTTTCACCTCCATTAAAATCATTTGCTCTGTTCCGTGTCATTGATGTGGGATTCATTAAGGCCCTCCTATGACGGATCGCTTCTTGTCGACATCAGCTCATTATCTAGGAAGTCGATCTAGGGACAACCCTTTCAGTACTTTGAAGCTTGCATGCCTCAATGACAAGTTTCTCACTTCCGACGACAGGTTTACATCAATGGCCTTCGACCGAAAGATTTTGCGTGGTGTTCGACGCCAAGTCCCTTATTCACACCACGTGAATTGTACTGTAGTACCTTGAGGGTCATCATCATTATCGGTGATTCCTTTCGCGCCTGTTAACGACTTACATCATTGGCTGGTAATCAAGCGATGTCTTTCCATGTTCGACTCCAGAACATCTCTCACATAGATCGACTTGTACTTTGAGTGAAGATCGAACGAGATTGAAGACCCCGGATCTAGTTTCATCCATCCGGGCTGCGATATATATTCAGGAAAATAAAGACATCAAATGTACATCATTGCTGCACAGATAATCATCCAATCCAAGGGATGATGGCTCTACCAGAATCTCAGTCTGCACTCAGACAATTGTCTGTTTTATGTACATGAAAATGAATTTATAAAGCTGAGCATGGGAATGCCCGCCTCGGCTAGATCATGAAAATATAATGAAGATAATGTGTTGTATTGTATCTTATTACAGGTTGCCTTCCAGCTCGAAAAAACTTCGGATCCTCATGATAAAGCATTTCACCCGACATCAAAAAATTAACGACCTCATGCTTTAGGGGGAAACTGTTATAAACATTTTTGGGCACTGCAACCCCAATCATAAATGTCCATAAACCAAGGGCTCTTAAGTCCCTAAAAGTGTTGTTCCAACCCCTAAAAAAACAAGGTCAGCTGATTACATCATCTCCCAGAAGTTCTCCATGAAAAACTACTCAGAACTGGTCAAAGTTGGACCATCTCACCTGCTCCATGGTCAAAGTGCGCTGCATCCCACCTAAATGCACACGGGAGGTGCGATGCATACTAAAAAGCCCTTCTATGGGGTGCGATGGGCGAGAGTGGACAAATGGCAGTGTCAATCTGTGAGGTGGAGGATCATGGAATCTTCCAGAAACTTCTCCTGTGACACTTGCCTCTCTGCATTCTCCCAAGGATGAGTAAGAGATCATCAATCTCCAAGTGGGATCAAGAACTATTAGAGAGAGGACATTAATCAAATCTCAAAAGCTGACTCACCCCCTTGCAAACATCTATATATGTATCCCTCATCCCAGAGATCCAGAGGCTGGAATTTTGTATCTTGTAAGGAAGTGCTGCTGGTTTCTTGGTGCAACATCATAGTGTTGGGTGATCTAAGCTTTTCATGAGGTGAAGAAGGGCTTTCTTGCTGAGAGGATGACGTTGGGTCAACACAATTGGTTGTAATCCTCTTTGCTATTCATTAATAAAACTATTCAAGTTTTCCTCCACATTCTTGTATGATTGATGATATGTGAATTTGTGTGGTCAATATATATCTGGTCCTATATTGTTTATAATAGTAGATTTCTGTTCTTGGATAGTGTTATGCTGCTTTGATTCCACAGGTGATCTTTGAAGCTGGGTAGACGAGGAAGCGAGTGGTAAAGATCTATCAGAAGGGAGAGGAATCAAGCAAGGAACCAAGTGCAAGACAGAGGTTGGTCTCCTTTATTCCCCTCTTATCTACTTCTCATAAAGGAAAACGAAGGTGGTTTTAGTTTGTTTGTTTCTAAAGTAGCTACCAGCCTTAGTGGGACTAGCAGCTCTGCATAGACATTAGATTTCCCGATAACAAGCAGTTGGTATTGGGATTGTATCATTTTAAAGGAGTTATAACCTCCCATGAGAGTGATGGAGGTCTTATATGTTCAGGGGTTGATAGAGAACTTGATATCAATTTCCACTATTGAGGATAAGGGGTATGAGAAGGTGTTCTATGATGGGAAGGTTCTCATGTATCCCAAGGGATCCGGTATCACTTCGGCCAAAGTGATTGGAGTTCATCATGGGATGTTATAACGGTTCATTTTCAGCTAGCTAGAGCATTGGTTTCTACCACCACCAACAATGACTTGTGTGAGTTGTGGCACATGAGGATGACCCACTTTCACCATGGGGCTTTTAAAGTATTGAGAGAGATTGTTACAGGGTTACCATATTTCAATACCCAACACTAGGATGTGTGCAGAGGGTGCTTATTGGGAAAATACACCAAGATTGATTTGCCAAGCAGTGACATGTAGGAGGGATTCTTGATTTGATTCATTATGATGTTTGTGGTCCTATGTCTTATGTATCATTGAGTGAATATGAGTATTATGTCACTTTCATTGATGACTTTTCCAGGAAGACCTAGAATTTCTTCATGAAGATTAAGGGTGAGGTCTTCAAGAGGTTCTAAGAGTGCAAACCTCTTGTGGAGAACCAAACAGGTAAGAAGATCAAGGTGTTGAGGTTCGACAATGGGGGCGAGTATATCACCAACGAGTTTAAGGACTCCTGTGTGAGAGCAGTCATCAAGAGAGAGTTGACAGTTCCTTACAACCCACAACAAAATGGGGTTGCAGAGAGGAAGAACAAAACCATAATTGGGACAATGAGAGCCATGCTTCATGATCAAAAGCTACTTTTTTTTCTTTGGACTGAGGCTTGTAACACTGCAGTTTACTTGCAAAACATGAGTCAACATAGTGTTTTGGGGAGTAAGACTCCCAAGGAGGATTTTTTTGGGAATAAGCTTGATCTGGATTGGATCATTATATTGTTTTTCATCCATCTCGATGCTTCTAGGGTGGAAAAAGTGGAGGAATTAACTCTTAGGACCATTTTTACTTGCAGGACCTAGTTAAGAAAATTGGGGTATGAAAACTTCCAGGAGTGTTTTGAGACATCAAATGACGTTTTTTGGGGGCAAAACTTTGTTGCTATCAGGCCAGGCGGTAACTCCTCAAAGCAAAATTGATTGGTATATCATTCCTTCAGGTTGGTCTTTATTATATACATGAGGGAACACTGTTCACTTCATCTCCCAATGACTGTTCATATTACTTATTATTTATTTACATTATATTCATCCAATCCTGATGATTAGGTGTCAACATTCCCCTCCTTAATCTGAAGGGATGTTGGTGAGTCCAAGCATCATTCTGAATCGTTCAAGCTTTTCTCTTCCGAGCGCTTTGGTGAATATGTCTGCAATTTGCTTATTAGTGGAACAATGACAGAGATGGATTGTTTTGGCCTCAACATGATATCGAATCAGATGATATTTAGTATTGATGTGCTTCGTTCGATTATGGAACTTTGGGTCCTTGGCCAACTTTATTGTAGAGGTATTGTCAATCATGAGTGGAGTTGATTGTACTTGTTTTACTTGCAAATCTTCAGGAATTTTCCTGAGCCACACAATTTCTTGTGTTGCTTCAGCTGCTGCCACATATTCTGCTTCTGTTGTGGAATCCGCTGGAACTGAGTGTTTGCGTGATCTCCAGGAGACAACTCTTGATCCAAGACTCATAGCATATCCTAAAGTAGATACCCTAGTTTCTTTGTCTCCATCGAAGTCTGAATCAGAGTATCCAATCAAGCTGAAGTTGTCCACCTGTGTATACTTGATTCCAAGGTCTTGAGTTCCCTTCAAGTACCTTAGAACTCTTTTTGCAGCAGACCAATGTCCCTCACAAGGCTTTTGCATAAACCTGGAGAGGATTCCAACAACAAACGAAATGTCTGGTCTGGTAGTAGTTAGGTAGTTGAGACTTCCTACAAGCTGTCTATACTTTGTTGCATCCTCAAATTCTTCTCCTTCAATAGATGTGAGCTTTAAGTTTTGTTCCATTGGAGTAGTAAGAGGATTGCATTCTATCATGCCAAACCTGTTCAATAGATCTCCAATGTACTTCTTTTGAGAAAGAAATATGGACTTCGGATGTTGGGTTACTTCAATACCAAGATAGTAATGAACATAACCCAAATCAGTGATTCCAAAACTTTTCCCCAATTCTTTCTTTATGGATGCAATGTAGCTTTCATTGTTCCCTATCATCAAAAGATCATCTACATATACCACAGGATATACAACTGTTTTGCCAACTTTCTTGACAAATAAAGTTGCATCATCAAGATCATAATGTTCGAAATTGAGTTTCAAAAGATGCTCAGTTAGTTTTTCATACTAGGCTCGCGGAACTTGTTTGAGGCCATACAAGGACTTCACAAGTTTGCATACTTTATGTTCATGTCCTTTCACAACAAATCCTTCAGGTTGGGACATAAAAACATTCTCTTTTAGATCTCCATTCAAGAAAGCAGTTTTTACATCCATTTGATGGACTTTCCAACCGTTCTGAGCTGCTAGGGCAAAGAGTGTCCGGATGGTAGCCCATTTTGCTGTGGGGGAAAAAGTCTCCTCATAATCGACCCCTTCCTTATGTGCAAAACCTTTTGCCACAACCCTGGCTTTGTGCTTGTCAAGTGAGCCATCAGCTTTGTACTTGTTCTTGTAGACCTACTTGCAGCCAATTGGTTTGGTTCTTAATGGAGGATCAACTAGCTTCCAAGTGCCATTCTTTATGAGGGCATCATACTCCTTTTGCATCGCTTCTTTCCATTCATCATGAGAAGTAGCTTCTTTGAAAGAAGTTGGTTCAAAATCTGTAGACAAGTTCAATTCACAATCATAAGAAACATCCATATCAACAGGTGTATTAGAGTCATCTACATCACCTCCATTTTGCCGGTTTGAATTTATAGTTCTTGTCTTTCCAACCTCATCAGGATGAACACTTTCAAGTGTCTTTGTCAGCCACTTTGGGGGACCTTTCTCAGATGGTCCACGCTGCTCCGCTGATTGAGTTGAGACTGAATCAAGGTTGAGTCTCCCAATTCTGTCAATCACATCACTTAAAGCATCATCCGTTGTTGGAGTTTCATGTAGGGGAGTGTTCTTCAGAAGAAGATTCCACATGTTGATCTAGTATAGGAATCCCCCCTTCAAGATGTGGAATTTGATTATCTTATTCTTGAAATGATTTTGCTTTTGCGAATTTATCCAAGCGATCAAGTTTTCGCTCAACACCATTCTCAGTTTTGGATGATTCAAGAAAAATTACATCTCTAGATACAACAAACTTTTTATTTACTTCATCATAGAGACGATATGCTTTGGAGGTGTTTGAATACCCTAGGAAGATACATTTACGACTTCTAGCACCAAGTTTGTTTCTATGTACCTTTGGTGTCAAGGCATAACAGGTGGAACCAGACCCTGAGATGCTTTATCAAAGGAACATGTCCATACCGCATTTCATATGGAGTCTTGTTTCTAATAGCATTAGATGGACATCTATTCTTTATATATGCATCACATAGAACAACATTAGCCTAAAACATTATCTTTATATTTTTGAAGAAGAGCATGGATCGTACCATACTTAAGATTGTCCTATTCATTCTTTCAGCTACACCATTCTGTTGGGGATTATAAGGCACAATTGTTTGATGTTTGATCCCATGTTGGCGAAGATAGTTTTCAAATTCATTTGATGTGTATTCTTTTCCATTATCAGCGCGAATAGACCCAATATGAGATTGTGCATCATTTTCAACCCATTTATGAAAGTTCTTGAATGTTTGAAAAGCATCAGATTTGTTCTTCAATAAATAAACCCAACACACTCTGGTGTAGTCATCAACAAATGTCATCATATATTTATTTCCATTTGCAGAAGGAATAGGCATTGGACCACATAAATCTGAATGAATGAGTTCAAGTTTTCTATGTGCTATTGAATGTGAATCATGAAAACACTGTTTGTTATGCTTTCCTAGAATGTAAACATCACATTGCTTAAGTTTCCTAGGAATTGTAGGCAAACCAACAACACCATTTTTCTTCAACAAGCGGACGCTGTGATCGTTCAAATGTCCAAATCTAGCATGCCATAATAAACTTGATGGAAGCGTACCTTCTTCATAATGAGAATTGTATGAGAAATGTTGTGCACGAGCAGAGGTTCCTTGCAGCTTGAGAAGCCTTTCTTCTTCCATTCCCCTCATGACAAGTGAATGGTAAGATGATTTTCTTACCTCAAGCCTGCCATAAAACATATGAATGGAGTGACCTTGCTGGCGATGTGGACCAAGGACAACAAGTTTCTCTTGAGCTGTGGGAGATATAGAACATGATGTAGAAGAAAGTATGGAAGACTAGACAGTTTAAGCCTGATTGTGCCAAGCCCTGATGGCTTGATTTTTGATTGGTCTGCAAAGTATACTGCTCCATCAACATTGTCAGTGAATTCTTCAAAAAAATCTTTTCTATGAGTCATGTGGCAGGTTGCTCCTGAATCAAGCAACCAATCATTTTTCCAAGAAGCAAGTGAAGCATTAAATAAATCTTCATTTATTCCAATATTACATTGTGCCACAACATAGTGAGCGGATTCAGGTGCTTTACCTTTGTCTGTATCATTAGTTTTACCTTTCTGTTGGTTTCTTTGCTGCTCAATTTTGTCCCATGGTAACTTTCATGTAGAGGCATCATGTGATCCATTTCTTTTGCAGCGTATGCAGTGCAAATCTGCCTTTTCTCCTTGAGAGTGTATGCCACTCTGCCTCTGAAATATCTTCCTCTTCCTCTTGAAGAATCTTGAGCAGGATGCTTTTCTTTATGAGCAAGGCACACAGTCTCTTCAGAAGATTCAGGGGCCGTCTTTTTTCCAAAATCTTTCTCTCTTTCAACAAATTTTTTCACAAGAGAGTCAAAGGTAATGTCTTTAAGATTTCCATTTGCTTGCAATGACTCAAGATAATTGGAGTAAGTAGGATAAAGTGCCTTGAGAAAAGCGATAAGAGGAATATCCAAATCAATTTTAGTGGCTTGGATATCATGCATTATAGCCTTACTTCAGAGGCAAGAGCAAGAGGATCATTATTTTGCAGTTCAAGAGTGAAGAGTTTAATCATGAGTTGAACAACTTCAAGTGCAGAATGTGAGTCATAGAGTTCTTTCAGCTTTTGTAAGGCTTCGAAAGCAGTTGAAAATGACGTAATATGACGACTCACCTCTTCACTTACAGATGCTGCGATTAATGCATAGGCTTTGCTGTTCTTGTTTTCCCAAATGGCGAGCTCTTTGTCTGATGTAGGTTGTTTTGGTTGTTTGTCTCTGTCTCCAATGCACACTCTTTTCCACAAATCATTGAAAATGATGGTGTGTTTTATCATTCGGGACCACTCAAGATAGTTCTCTTTGCCAGTGAGAACTATTCCCACAATGGATATGATTGAATGCATACTGTAACAAAAACTTCTGCTGCAAAACACTCTTAATGGGAAAAAATATAATTATGATATGACTGGACAACAAATTCAACTCGACAGCAAATGTCAATACTTAAGACTATAAATACACAAATCTGTACAGTGCATTCAACACTTCATGCCACAGTGCTTTGACCCACGACTTAGTTTTTAAAAAACTTTATTCGACACATGGCATTGACACATTTTACATGCCAAAAAAACTTCAACGCATACACAAAGGCAACGCTTCCAGCGTACATACAATGTAATGATATGCCAAAAAACTTCAATGCAAACACATTTTATATGCCAAAAACTTCAACTGTAGGACCAACATTACAATATCATAGGAATTGGCATTCAACACATTTTATATGCCCGTGTTACAATGACAGTAGCGTAAACACAAAGGCAGTGTAAATACAATGTTCCCAGCGTTATATAATATCTGCGATGGCTACCAACATTTCCACGCCTTTAATATTATTCTTGTTCGTTAACCCGTTCTCTCTAGCGTGGTCTGGAGGCGAGGCTCTACCAGAAACCCCAAGGCTGTTATTTCGAATCCTCATACGAAGGTTTAGTTTGGCTCCATGGCTCATATCAAGCAGACAGCTCGTAAGTCCACGGGAGGAAAGGCTCCCAGGAAGCAGCTCGCCACCAAGGCTGCTCGCAAGTCTGCCCCCACCACCAGTGGTGTGAAGAAGCCACACAGATATCGTCCTGGTACTGTTGCTCTTCGTGAAATGTTTAGGGGCTTGGCATCCACACCATGCTCTCAGAGCTCATGTACCATCAACGCAACAACATTTCACACCATTGACGCAACAGCGTTTCACACCATTCACGTAGTAAACTCTCGCAGCAGCACTCCCTCAAGGCATTCAATGCAACAGCATGGCCTCAAGACATTCAATGCAGCGATTCAGAAGGTTTTCAGAGCTGAGGCATGGCAGAAATGCCGCAGAATTAATTATGGTAGACAGAGCGCAGTATGGCGCAGAATCAATTATGGCAGACAGACTCCACTGGGGTAGTGGACAGAGAGCGCAATAGGCAGAAGGGAGTTACAACTAATTTTGGGAGCTGGCTCTGATACCATGTCAGGCCAGGCAGTGATTCCTCAAAGCAAAATCGATTCGTATATCATTCTTTCAGGTTGGTCTTTACTATATACATGAGGGAGAGAGATTGTTCACTTCATCTCCCGATGACTGTTCATATTACTTATTATTTATTTACATTATATTCACCCAATCCTGATGATTAGGTGTCAACAGTTGCTTTAGCGCCACACCTTTTTTTTTCTATTCTACACACAAAGACCTTTCCAATGGCACAATAATCACATTGATCAGAGTCTTTATGCAAATTCTATGCCACATAGAAGTTGACCTCCCTATTTTTACCACCATAATTTGAGAGGATGCCACGTCAACGCCCATTATTCATGAAAAATGGGCTAGCAACATGATGTAGAAGATGTTAGACGAGTTTACATTGTAACTTTGGTTAAGAGTTAGGTAGTCAAACCTAACCACTAATACACTATCAAGTTGTGTTATAACTGAGCCACTAGGAGGAAAAGGGGTTCCATTATTTCGAGTGCATTTGTTCCATAGTTGAGCAAAAAATAGCCAAGAGGGATAGGAGGTACATCACACAAAGATGATTTGTGCATTGTAACAACCCATGGGCCACAAGCCATATTTCTTTGTACTCAACCATATTTCTATTCGGAAAAAGAGAGAGGAGCAACTTCACCTTCTGGCTGGGCTTTTATCTCGAAAGGGTTTCCTAGGTCATATCGTGTGTCAAATGTGTTTGTGAGCTTTTATTTTGTCTTTCTTTATTTTTAACATAATTTTAATTCACATGCAGACGTTATTAACACTAATCTATAGATCTATAAGTCTAAAGAGATATATAACTGTAATACTGTATATTTTGCAACTTTTAAGTGTAATATTATCTAATATGTTGTGACAAACTATCTAGTGGAATATCCATGACAATTTACAGATCATATTGGTTTTAGAGCATGTTTCTTTAGGTATATTGTGGAGATTTGCAGGGGATCTAGATTGTCTGGGCCAAAAGTCGTAAAACCCTAATCATGGATGACGAATATGTGAATAACACTTGTGACCCTATAGAGGAGAGGTTTTCGCGGCTGGAACAAGAAGTCACAGATATAGATCGCAATGTAAATCTCCTCGTGACAACCCTGAGAAATAAGCTTGGGATATTTAGAGAAGGTGTGGGTTCTAATGCAGAGGACAAATTAAAAGGGGGATAAGGAGATCATGAAGAAACAAAGAACCAATCGAAGAAAGAACCAAAAGAATATCGACCTAGTTCAAGTGTTCTGAATCAATCACAACCCTTGTTCAAAATGGAAGCAAAAGTCGATATCAAGCCATACCACATGTAGATCGACACTCTTAAGCTAAATCATTGGTTGCAACCACTGGAAGTGTATTTCAGTGTCCATTAATTTGAGGAAGAACATAAGATTTCATTTGCACGACTGAAATTAGAGGGTGATGCCCTAACTTGGTGGGAAAGCCACACATAAACGCTGAGGTTGTATGGAGAGCCTATAGTGACTATGTGGGAGGAATTCAAAACCCTCATTAAGTCACAATTTAACCTTATTTGGTACATATAGGACCAATGGAAATGGTGGCACTACTTCAGGAAAAATCCGGGGCAAAGTGTTTAGGAGTACACCATAGAGTTTAGAAAGATGGCCATAATGCTGGTTATCTGCCTAAAGAACCCAAATGCACACCTAAAGTATTTGGGGGTCTACACTGCCATCTGTGGGAGCAAGTGATGTTGTTCAAACTTAAATTGGTGGATGAGGCTTGTGTACAAGCACTGTACCTGGAGAACAAAACTTTGAAGAAAGCGCAATTGAGTGGATTGAAGCAGAAGGAGCAACATGACGCTTCTTAGGAGGGGAAGAAGAAGCAAAAGGGGGAAAAGATAAAAAGATGACAGCTACAACACACCAGTGCAAAGATCCCAACAACCATTGCAACATTGACGACGATACAAAGGAGAAGTGTTGGAAGTTGCATCCAAATCTTAGCCCAAAGAACAAAAAGAAGGACAATAAGAAGAAGATTCTCATGGCCATTTATCTGAGTAATCGAGTTAAAAACAACTCAAATGTGGATGAGAAGATTGTATGTACATTAGTGCAGAAAGAGGTGAATCTGAATAGCCTTCAACAACAAGAAGATAAAGAAATGATTAAACTATTCCATATAAAGATATAGGTCAAAAAGACCAAGATTGATGCTTTGTTTGACTCAAGATTGCAGATGAATCTCATTGCAGAAAAGTTGGTCAAGAAATTGGGATTGGAAGTTCATGATCATCCAAGCCCATATCCATTTGGATGGGAAAATAAGGATGCACGGCTGAAGGTAACAAAATAGTGCAAAATTAGATTTATCATCAATGTTGATTTTATTGATGAAGTAGAACTAGATGTGGTTCCCCTTGATGTATGTGGAGTCGTGTTTGGAAGTCCCTACATGTACATGCGATATCCAATATTCATTCAGTGAGCCAACCAATATGGACTCGTCAAGGATGGAAAATCATTCACCATTAATGCTTTGTTGACATGGTGAATGTTCGCTATACCAACAAGGGGAACTAACCCGATCTCAAGCCCTAATTAGACCTACTTTCGTTTGGAATGGCTAATTCCAACGGCTTTTAAGGGACCTCGTAAACTGTTAAATGAGTTGAGAGATTGCTTTTGGGCGGAAGGCTTCAATTAAATCAATAGACTAAAACAACTAACCACTATGTATTAAATCCTATCTACACTTCCTTTAACTACTCTAGTCTATGTCCTAACTATCCTAATCTATCCTGCAGGAGCATGACAAAAGGAGGTTAAACATCATATATGAATTCCAAGTCTAAATGAATCAATTACTGGTTCATATAAGAACAAGGCTGCATTAATACTTAATTACAATCCAATCATTCCTACATGAATACACATTCCATTTATGGAAGAGGAGCTTGCAACTGATGTCCAACAGAGTTTTGAGTCAGCAACCTTTCATGTTTTAACCATGATATTGAATCACATTCAAGTAACCAAGCATAACCATGAACTGTAAGTCATCAATATGCACAATACAAATATACATTTGCATTTATACCAACGACAACATTATGATCAAAACGCATGATAAAAGAGGAAAATCAATCTAAAACATAGGCTCTTTATTGAGCTAAACAATCTTTCTTTATTCACAATAATCAAAGTTGTCCTTCCCCCAACCAAAAAAGCCCCTATTTCTTCTCCAGAGGGAATATTTATGCCCTTGGAAATGACTCTCGGTCTTCCCTTTTCTGCTTCGCCTTCCCTCTCTCTTCCTTCATTATACAAATCAGAAACAACAGAGGAAGCCAATCAGTGTCACTGTTGACACGTAGAGGGCGTTTCCTGTCATTAGAGCGCTTCATTTCCTAGGGAACTGAATGGTTATTGACTAGAGGGGATGACATGTGTCATCTCTTCATGATGCAATCTGGGGCAGTTTCGCTTTCAGAATACATAGGCAACACCTGGGCATACGACCGCCACGCCATAAAACCCAATCTTCAAATAAACATATCCACATGGGTAAACTCTTCGGATCCGCACATGCATCTTTTATTTGGAGTCAAACTTGAAGCTTATGCATCCATCCTTAGGCTTCACATGCGTTCTCTTGGTCCTCACTTGCAGAGATGGCCAACATCAGTTACACACACACACACACACACACACACACACACACACACACACACATATATATATAGATATATATGATAAAAAATGCTTAAAAAACACAAATTTTGCATTTATGAAGCATTTATAACATCAAGAGCCACAATCGCGAAAGAATTGGCCCCTGGTCTTTATCTACGCATTGATTTGGTCTTGTAGGCGAAAATCCAATTTACACTAAAAGTCCCTGCAAAACACAAGGCTGCATCCAAAGTCCGGACTTGAAAAACTATAGGTAGGACCCCCATACCCTATCGGGTCCGCCACATCGCATCGCATCGTGCCATGAGCTTGGGCTTAAGACTATGCCGATTGGGCCTTTCGGTTGGTCGGACCCGACATGCATATATGTTGTAGTTCATAATTCCTTCGGGTCCACCGCATAAGGCTTCCCTTTGTAAAACCCAGACTCCAATGTTTTTTCGAAAGACAAGGGAAAACACGGGCAAAACCCGTGGCTGGTCGTAAGGCCGGACTTCAAATGTTATATGCTCTGGTTTATAATCATCGGCGGGTCTAGGGTATAATGATGTGCCTTATATAGGCCCCGGACCTTGCCAATTGCGATATGCGATGTGGCTTCCGGACCCGATATCTATATCTATATATATATATATATATATATATATCGTGTTTAATAGAACCGTCGGGTCCGATAACAGTGGTGCGCCATATATATATAAGCCCCGGGACCCCGCCGATAGCGATATGCGATATAGCTTCCGAACCCGAAATATATAGAATACGGTTAATAATGCCGTCAGGTCCGGAGGCCAGTGGTGCGCCATATATATATATATAAACCCCGAGACCCTATTGATAGCGATATGCAATATAGCTTCCGGACTCGAAATATATGAATTTGGGTTGATACTACCGTCGCGTCCAGAAGGTAATGATGAACACTAAGTCTTAGTGTTAATTGTGATAGGCAGAAAAGGGTTTTACACATGTTTTTTGTGCATTTCCGCTATAAAGAGCTATGACAGGAATAATGATGCGATGGGAGGTTTTGTGAGTTAAATAAATCCCGATGAGCATATGAATGAAGGGCTTAAACAAGGTTATATGTGAGGTATTTATTAAGGGGATTTAACCATTTGTGAATGGAAGATTTGACTCTCGAGAGAGCTAACTCCCTCAGGTAAAACAGATCATTCGAAGAGATGCAAGATTAACTTCTCGGGGACCCATCCAAAATTGTTGCCAAGGCAAGTTTTGATAGAGTGGTGGTTGTGGCCACAACATGCTGACAAAGGCAAGTCGAACATTTCACTGGTAAGTGCCAACCAAGCCAAGAAATTGATCAGTTCTAGCAAAAAATTATGTTTTATTGTTTTTAAGAGAAAACTAGTCTTTAGAAGAGTTTTTAAGAGGCAAGGCGTCCCTGAGGTGTACTAAGAAGAAAAAACAACAACTGGAAGAGTTGCTACATGCATATAAGGATGTGTTTCGAGAGCCTAAAGGGTTACTACCTAAGAGGGAAGTGGAGCACGAGATCCAACTGTTGCAAGACTCCCCATTGCTAAACATTGGGTTGTACATACAGTTTGTTATAGAAGCGAGGTGAAGAAACAATTGCAACAACTACTAGAACAAGGTGTCATTTGACCAAGTACATCGCCATGTGGGTCACATATCATCATTGTGCCAAAGAAGGATGGGACTTGGTGAATGTATATAGATTACAGGGTGTTAAACAAAATAATGCTCAAGAACAGGTACTCCCTACCTAGGATGGATGATTTGTTGGATAAGTTGCAATAAGAAAAATACTTCACCAAGTTGGACTTAAAATCTGGATATCCCCAAGTTAGAGTCAAAGAAGAAGATACCTGGAAGACTGCCTTCAAAACTAGGCAAGGTTTGTATAAGTGGTTAGTCATGCCATTTGGCCTATGCAATGCATCGACTACATTTATGAGATTGATGAATGATGTACTGCACCCTTTTTATAGATTCATTTGTTATTGTTTATTTGGATGATATACTGGTATACAATGCTACCTAGGGGGAGCACATATCACATTTAATGTAGGTGTTGGAGACATTAAAGAAGCACCAACTGCTAGCAAATCTCAAGAAGTGTGAGTTTGCACAACAATTTTGGTGTATCTAGGGTATGCGATAGGTTGAGGATAGCTGGAGATCGATCCCACCAAGATGAAGGCCATCATGAAATGACCAGTGCCTACTAATGTTTATGGGGTTAGGACTTTCATTGGGGCATCACAGTACTTGAGGAAATTCATAGCCTCGTTTTCAACGGTAGTAACACCACTCCACGTGATAACAACAAGTGGCAAGAGTTTCCTGTGGGGGAGTTTGAGGAGCTAAAGAAGAAGATTAGTCAAACACTAGTTTTGGCATTACCAAACTTGCAACAACGCTTTGAAGTGGAGACGAATGCGAGTGGGTATTTTATGGGAGCGATTTTGATGCAGGGAGGAAGGGCTGTATGCTACCATTTTGAAGTATTTCATGGGGAAGTTCTTAACTAACCTACTTATGACAAGGACATTTATGCCCTAGTGCAAACTGTGAAAAAGTAGAAGCACTATCTGATGGGAAAGGAGACAATAATCCACACACATCACTAGTTTCTATAGTACTTGCAAGCCTAGAGTAATCTACAACATACCAGGCATTACAAATGGATGACATTTCTACAACAAGTTCATTTAGTGATTAAGTACAAGAAGAGCAACACAAATAAGTTTGTCGACATGCTTTCAAGGCCACCCACATCAAAGATCATAGCTTTGGAAAATCTAATGCACATGGAACCATTCACGCATGATGCATACAGAGAGGCATATTAAGAGGATGAGAACTTCAGAGAGGTGTTTGAATAGTTGTAGAGTTAGAGTCATGTGCATGATGGCGACATCATTGTTGACTACCATCAACAGGATGGGTTACTTTACAGGCTAGATAAGTTATGTGTTCCTAGAGGCGAGTGATTGTAGTTAATTAGAAAGGCTGACACCTCCAATGTTGTAGGGCACTTTGATGTAGGGAAGATTGTGGCCAACTTGCGAAGGTATGTGTATTGGCCTAAGATGCAAGAACATGTAACTAGGTTCATAAGAGGATGCATGCTTTGTTGTACTAGCAATCCTAACAACAAGAAACAAGACCTATATCATCCCTTGTACCCACTCGTCTTTGGGAAAACATTTCCATGGACTTTATAGGAGGTTTACCAACAACCAGAAAGGGACATGACTACCTATTCATGGTAGTTGACAGGTTTAGCTAGATGTGTGTTTTGATGCCCTGTAAGAAGACCATCAACGAGTAAGAAGCAACAAGCTTGTTCTTTGGACGGGTCTAGGTGCACTTTGGGATACCAAGGAACATTGTTTCAACAAAGATGCAAGATTTCTCAGTGCATTCTGGACTACAATGTGGGAGAAGATGGACACGAAGTTGAAGAGATCTACAATATTCCACCCACAGATAGATGGGCAGAAAAAAGTAGTCAACATGGATACAACTAGAAGCATTTGAAAATCTAGGATGAAAATCTGGTATATATACAACATTCTTACAATAGAGCAATCCACACTTCTATAGGAAAGTCCCCTTTTGAAACTTAGTTTTGGATGTTTTCCGTCTTCACCTTTGGACATTGCATATGGGTAGTAAGGAGTGATGGAAGATCTTACAAGAGATGTCCCGAGGGCCGAAAAGTTTATAGAGAAGATCATACAGATCCATCTACATGTACAGAGAGACACTGCAAAAGTCACAAGAGAAGTATAAGACCAGGAATGATCAACATAGAATAGAGAAACCATTCAAGGTGGGAGACAAAGTATGGCTACATTTGAACAAGGAAATGTTGTAGGAGCTTGGTAAGAAAATCAAGACTTTGTGGTATGGTCCCTTTGAGATACTGGAGAAGGTGGGTGATAATGCCTATCATCTCAGTTTACCACCATATATGCACATTTACTCAGTTATGAATGTAGAGAATCTGAAACTCTATGAGCCTTCAATGTTAGATCAGGAAGAGGAATAGGTCCTACCTTTTGTGGAGGATTTGACCTTAGACAGAGTTGACAAAAGATACACTTTGCAGAAGAGGTCCAAAACTATAAGACAAGGGCAACATGACCTTTGGCAAATTGGGTTGATTGGATAACTTCCATGCAAAGCTAAATGGTACGCCTAGGAGAAGGTGGAGGAAAAATTTCTTCCCATTCAAGAGAAGCTTTTGGGGACTGAAATCCTCCCAAAATGGGGAGGTGTGATCTAGATTGGATCATTATATTGTTTTTCATCCATCTTGATGTTTTTAGAGTTGAAAAAATTGGAGGAATCAACTCAGAACTTTTTTTACTAGCGGGACCCAGTTTTGCAATTTGGGGTCTGAAACATTCTTAGAGCATTTTGAGGCATGAAATGACGTTTTTTGGGGGTAAAAATTTGCTTCTTTGCTGCACCATATTTTTTCCTATTCTACATAGAGACCTTTCCAACGATGCAAGAATCATGTCAATTGGAGTCTATATGCGAAAGTTATGCCACACAGAAATTGACCTTCCTATTTTGACCACCATAATTCGAGAGGATGCCACGTTAGCCCCCATTATTAATGAAAATGGGCTCGCCATGTGATATGATGTGGAAGACTCTAGAATAGTCTATATTGTAACTCTGGTTAAGAGTTGAGGTAGTTAAACTTAACCACTAGTAGGCTATCATGATGTGTTATAATTGAGCCACTAGGGGGAAAAGGGGTTTCATTCTTTCTAGTGCATTTGTTCCATAGTTGAGTAGAAAATAGCCAAGAGGGATAGGAGGTAGAGCACATAGAGTCGATTTTTGCATTGTAGCAACTCACGAGCCACAAACCATACTTCTTTGTACTCACATTCATATTTCTATTAAGGAAAAGAGAGTGGAGCGACCTCACATTCTAGTTGGGTTTTTCTCCTGAAAGGGTTTCCTAGGTCATATTGTGTCAAATGTGTTTGTGAGTTTTTATTTTTTCATTCTCTTTTGTCTCCATAATTTTAATTTGCATGCATACACCACTAACAATAATCTATATAGTTGTAAATATAAATAGATATGAAACTGTAATAGTGTATATTTTGGACGTTTAAGTATAATTTTATCAGATCTGTAGTGACAAAGTGTCCAATGGAATATCCATGGTAGTTTACAGATCAAAGCTTGAGGTTGGACACTTTAGGATTTTTGGGTGCCTGACTTATTCTCATGTCTCCAAGGAGAAGAGGACAAAGCTAGAACCCACGACTGAGAAGGATCCTTTTGTGGGGTATAACGAGAACTCAACGACTTATTGCATTTATATTCCTACCTTGAGGAAGGTTGTTGTGAGGCAACATGTGATATTTAAGGAGGAGAGAGCATTGTGGAGGTCATGAGAATTGGATCAGGTAGAGCAGTAGACTCCTTAGGAGGGGAGTCCACTATAGGGCACTGGACCACAAGGATTTGGAGGATCACAAGTTTTAGGAGTTGTAGGATCATAGGTGATAAGATCTCAGGTTACAAGATCATAGAGCACAGGGTCCCAGGGTACATGTTCACCAACTTCAGGTGCATTGTTTTCAAGGACACAGTCTTCAAAGGAGGATATACCCACGCTAGCATAGGAGGCCACTCCAGGGAAGAAGAAGCTAAGATGGCTTCATGAGACTATGAAGGAAGCCCGAGAATTAGTGGGAAGTCACAAGAGCGCTGCTAGAGAGAGCATACCACCAAAGGAATTTTATAACTATTTGGCCATGGTGACTAACATTGTTGAGTATGTGTCTTCTAGTTATGAGGAGGTAGTAGGCCAACATATTTGGAGGGATGCCATGGTGGATGAATATATTTCCATCATGAATAATGATGTTTGGGAGATTGTGTCGAGGCCTGAGGGGAAGTCAATAGTGACTTCAGGTGGCTCTACAAGATTAAGTATGCTATGGATGGAAGCATTGAGAAGTACAAGGATCAATTTGTGGCTTGAGGGTTCTCACATGTAGAGGGAGTCAATTATGAGGTGTTAGGTCCCTATAATACTAGTGTAGCTCCCATATTGTTATTGTTGTGCTTCATAGACGCCCACTATTGTTATTTTTGTGCCCTTACATTATTATTGTTATGTAGGCCTTGATTATATTGAAACCCTTTAAACTCTTATATATAACAAGGAGGTCTTGTCATTTGAATCATCCAAGAATTGTTTTTTGGGAATAATACTTGGGGGGGGGGGTGAATCAATATTCACAAATCAATAACTTTTTCATTTCATAATCAAATTTATATATGCTACTTTAGTGAAGGGAACTCACGTGTGCATGCAACTGTTCTTAAGGGAACCAACGTATATCCATTGAACTTATGATTTAGTTAATTCATTATATGCTGATCTTTTAATCAATGCATCAATACTTTATTAAGCATTAAATAATAACCATGTGCAGTAATAACAAAATAAACCATCACACATAAGCAACACATGAACACCAAGATTTAAGGTGGAAACTCAATGTGGGAGAAAAACCACCCGCTGTTGTTGTCTTTGTCTTCTTTTAATATAAAGAATAATATGTTTACAATCTTGTACTGGTGCAAACTCACACCAGTACGCAGGCACCCACCTGCAGAAGGCTACAACCTTCTCTCGTTCTCTAGCTTCTATTGGAAGGGAGCTACAACCCCCTAGCTCTTGTACTAGCCGATATGTTTATTAGTATGTAGGTGCCGACCTAGAGAAGGCTACTACCTTTTCTCATTCTCCAGCTGCTACTTGAAGGGAGCTCCAACCCCCTGACCTAATCACCAACCACTACTAGCAGGAAGCTTCGACTTCCTCACTGAAGGCTTTAACCCTCAATATCCTCCAGGGACCACGTTTCATAAATTTTCATTCTGGGTACTCCTGGTACATAACAACACAATGTGAAGGCCTCGTTTCATCAAATTTTCATACTGGACCCATCAGTAACAATGAAGTTCAAAATCAATCGTCACTTCAATACAATCAACAGATACATCTGCATTAACCAATCATTGAAACCCAATCATCAATATCTGAATCAACCACAACTAAATCAATCAATCACTGAAACCTCTGACACACTGAATCAAACAAACACTGAACCTATGACACAACTGAATCAAACAAACGCTGAACCTTTGACACAACTAAATCAACCATTCACTTAAAACCCAATTAGCTGATACTTAATCAAAATTCAACCAATCAATGTGAACGGTCAGATCATTGTAACCAGAACACAGATTTGAACCCAAAACACTGCATCAACAACCAGAACCAATTGCAACCTCCAAAAATCATGTCAGAATGTATACACTACTTCAATGAAGCCAACCTGCGTGTATATGTTACTTCCTTTAACTAAACCTACGTATACCTCCAAAATTACTGAATCATAAAAACCTCTGAATCAAATCTGTACCAACCAGGAATATTCTGAACATCCACTGTCAAATTACTAAGATCTAGACAGTGAGCAGTAAAGATTACCCTTCTCACTTACTCAATCAATCAATCAATCAGACTCAATCTACTTATGCATTTAATTCTACTTTCAGATCTAAGAAGACATCATTGACATACAACAGTAAACCAACAACACTGATCAGATAGATCAATCATTTCTTAATAACATGCTTTTCTTTTATATACGTTACTTGGAATCTTCTAACCAGTGTGTATATGCCTTTACCGAGAGGAACCAAGGCAAACCAATGTACAGATCTTCAGATAAAACTTATAACTTCATAGTTATTCCAGTTTTCAGATATACCCATATCATAGCATTTAAAGCACAAAACATTTGTTAGCACTCAGATCTAGCCTATCCATTTTAGATCTCATAATGATAAGTCATTATGATCCTCATTCATCATTAGATCTCATCCATCATCAACCACTCAGGTGCATACTTAGTCCATATCAAGCAAAGCATTAAAAACCCATAACATGCATAATTTCTTTTGATCTAACACTTCATAAGATATTCATTACTTATGCACTTAGCCCTTTGATCTTCTCCTCCTTATATAGTTTTAGCCTTTCTCAATACCTCGGACCAAAACGACACTTAGAACATGTGGTATTCTTAGACATGATCAAATAGTCGTTACTCTGCTCAATATTGTGGGCTAATACCATGGTATTGACCCTTGGTATTCTTTCACCTTAATTTCCTTAATTTTTCATCCCATACGCGCTTTTCCTCTTGTGAAAGTGTGTGCATACATATACGCTCTTTTTGTACAGTGAACTCACATATACAACTTAACATACCTGAAAACATCCTTTTTCTTCAACTTCTTGATTCTGATATGTAGTCCTTTGTTCCAACATCTTGTTTACCTCTGAATTGACCTATTATAATGTGATTTTCCATCATACATCACTTCTAAACTGATTTCTTTGAACTTCCCTGCATTTTGTCACATTTGGAAACACAACTACCATGCATTCTATCACAACCTGTTTATACTTTTATCAATTAGTTCATTCATCAAATATCAAGGACAACACACACTAACAATCTCCCTGTATCAAACCTTTGACCATTATTCTCTTCCATCATTCTGTCACCTCTGACCTGTAGATTCATCTCTGTTCCATCATTCTGTCACCTCTAATCTATCCTGTAGATTCATCTAGTTTCCATATACTTGTTCTGCTACAAGTGGGTTTCCATCAAGTACAACACATGCATCATAATGCCAACAATCTCTCCCTTTGGACTTGATGGCAACTACTTTGGTGTTTGGTCACCACAAATTGTAAATAGCACCAAGTTGTTTTAAACATCAAGCTACTCTCCAAACACCAAGCTACTCTCCGCCTTTGACATCAAGGGAAAAGGGCTGAATGGCAAATGTTAAATGAAGACTTCCATATATGAACAATTGAATATAAACATTGATCATGCCCCCCCAGGCACATGTTGAATTCTTTGATTAAACTCCGCCTTTGTACACGCTGAGATGCACTATACCTTCCATGCTCTCCCTGAGCACATGCATAGTCTGAAAAAATATTTTCAAAAGAATAACATGACTCTATAACTCAACCATGTGAGTATGACCTTCCTATCACCAATGACCCATACATACATCAATCTTCCAACCAAGTGGGGATACATCAAATTTGACTCATCCACCCAACCAGGTGGAGCTATACCAAGTGTTTATACATGACTGAAATATGACAATTATTACATCATAGGTCTTTACATGACCTTTACATCAATTGATATACATGACATTTATAACAAAGACCAAAGATCTAAACAAGACCATGATAGTAATTAGCAACTATTATACACCATATATGATTTGCACCATAAGCCTCTGTCAGCAGCATCCGGACCAACAACCTGTATATGTTCATCATCAGTTCCCAAGATATGACAATGTAAATATCATCAACTTGTGACAAAGTATGCCGCATATATATATCAACTCAGCCTCTTAATCTCATCAAGATCAACTTGCTCTGTTTCCTTAGTAGAAAGAGCCTTATAATAACCTTCCACGAATAAACTAAGCATATGTCATATCTCCAAGCAATAACACAAAATCATTCACATCATATCATATGTATGTGAAAACACCATAGTCATCATCTATGATCATAACATCATCATCAAGAACTGCATGATCTTTTCACAAGAACCCTCAATATATCAACCATTTATCATCACTAGGGAACATCCCACATCTGATAAGCATCAACCATGATAATCAACATATGTGAATATCAAACCTATCATCATAGTGTAAGAAGTCATCATCATTATGTGACTAAGTAAGCCGGGTTTCCGAATATCCATGTCTTCAAATAGCTATGTCTTCATGAGACCTGCAATAACACCATTCTCTTGGCCCACCAACAATATTTATCAATATGCAACTTAAGTAATCATCCATGTATCCAGCATAATGTGTATCCATCAAAGAGATAGCAATATGTATCTAGCAAACCACGAGCTCATAGTCATTTGTCAAGCTTTCTTGATACCATCAACATCAACAATCCTCAACCATGTGAGAGCCAAGAACTATAGGAATCCTCATCCATAGCTGCACCATATGAATTTTATGCATCTTTGAAGGCATGATGACAACAACATAAATGAAATGACACTTATCAAATAATGAAGTTGTGTACTCAAGATTTGTTCTTCTCCTTGTCCTTATGAATATCACCATTTAAGCAGCATACCATATGTACTGTATGCATCACCAAAAGGGTCATCCACAATCATCCATAAATCTGATATGAATAAAAACTATGTGGCTCAAGCAATATCAGTACATCTGAGATTTCATCATATGCAACTCATGACTACAAGGTAACATGATCTATCATTTAAACACTTCAACAACATAAGTACCAAAGACTTCTAAACATAATGCCAACAATGCATTATTAGAAGCATATCATATTCTCCACTTGAACCTGTGCCAACTGTTCACTGTCAGATCTGATCATTGCATATATTAGTAAGGATTATCAAGGCATCATCATCAACTAGTTATACATCAAGTCATCAATAACTTATGAAGGTCAAAATCACTTCTACTTATCATCAATAGACTGTAATCATCATCAATTAGAACATAAAGGATAATTGATAATTGACTGAACCATATCAGACCCCTTTTCCTGAGTCTGTCTTATTACTTCTACATCAAACCAACATATACGCGACTGTGCAACTTTTAACTCGCGTATATATGTGACTTGTATTCATGATAACTGTGTATGAGAATTATAACACTGAAATTTCATACTTTCAGTTCTTCTTGAGTTTGTTATGATTGTAATTCTTTTTTCTTCCATACCTTGGAGTGTGATGATGTTTGCTCCTTTTGATATGTTGGCCGGAATTTGCTCCTGCATTCTTTTGCTATATGCCTAAAATTGTTACAAGCATAACATCTTATATGTTTCATATTCCTTCTAAAGCAATCAATGGCTTTGTGACCAAACATATTGCAAGAAAAACAATATCCCTTAAAGTACCTGGACGCTGATGATCTTTCTGTGTGACGATTATTAGCTCGAACCATTCTACTTCTGCATCTTGCTGCAACAGAGGAAAGAATTGATTAACACTTTCATGGTTAGGAGTAAATGATTTTCTTTGAAGACTTTCTTTCCCTGGTTGTTGAGCATTTTAGATTTTGCACTAGAGTTTCGTGCTTCAATTTGTGAGCTAGATTCACCTTTAATAGTATCATGAAAACCGAGACCAGATTCGATGGCAGGAGACCTTTGACTACTGAGAATATCATCCAAAATCTTAGTACTATCTTGAAATTGTAATTTTTTTTTCATTTTCTTCTAATTTACTTTTTAGGATATTCACCTTAACTTGATATTGCTCTTCCTTTTCAAGATACTTCTTCTTCATGATTTTCTCAACTTTTCTTCCTTCTTCCACTTGTTGCCAATTCGAGAACTTCATTTTCTTGTTCTTCAAATGCTTGAAGTGGTTCTTCATTCTGCTTATTTGAACTTTTGATATCTTCTTTTAGAGAGACGACCACAGCTTCAAGACCTTCACAGTAACTGGTTCTTTCTATAAGTTCCTTGGTTGTTGTGTCATTTTCATTCACTTCGTTTCTCAATGATGTCACTTCATCCTGCAACCTTTGACTTTGTTCTTCTTTTTCTTTGTACTGTTTCTTCATTTTGTTTCCTTCCTCCAACTGAGCTTTTAACATGGTAACTTCTTCTTTGTAGAAACATGCCTTTTTATCAATTATATATTTTTGATCTCTAATTGTGTCTGTGAGATTTTTAAATTCTGCCTCTATTTGATTTCTTTCTCTTTCACCCATAAGAGAAAATTCAATTATTTTGCTGTCACAGTCATTATCTTCAAATGAACAAAGAAATGTATCACCAGAGTACAACAAATTCATACTTGATAATTCTTTTGCTTGTTCATCTTCATTATGAGGTGATTATGAATTTGAAGAATTGCTTCCACATAATAGCCAATTGTCTCTCCTGCTGTTACTGTTCCTTTGAGGTGTCTTCTTCTTCTGCGGTGCTTTCTTCTTTAACTTTTTTCCCATTGTTTCTACGGATCTCCTTCAAACGATCAAGCTTCCGCTAAAGGACCCGCTCTGATACCAATTGTTGGGAATAATACTGAGAGGGGAGGGAAGGGGAGAGGGGCACGAGTAGTGAATCAATATTTACAAATCAACAATTTTTTCATTTCATAATTAGATTTATATATGCTACTTCAGTGAAGGGAACTCGCGTGTGCATGCAACTATTCTTAAGGCAACCAACATATATCCAGTGAACTTATGATTCATTTAATTCATCATATGTTGATCGTTTAATCAGTGCATCAGTGCTTTATTAAACATTAAACAGTAACCATGTGCAGTAATAACATAATAAACCATCACACATAAGAAACACACATGAACACCAAGATTTAAGGTGGAAACCCAATGTGGGAGGAAAACCACCTGTTGCTGTTGTCTCTGTCTTCTTTTAATATAAAGAATAATCTGTTTACAATATTGTACTGGTGCAGACTCATACCAGTATACATGCACCCACATGCAGAAGGTTACAACCTTCTCTTGTTCTCCAACTTCTACTGAAAGGGAGCTACAATCCCCTAGCTCTTGTACTAGCCGATATGTTTACTGGTACGTAGGCACCAGCCTATAGAAGGGTACTACCTTCACTCGTTCTCCAGCTGCTACTGGAAGGGAGCTCCAACCCCCTAATCTAATCACCAACGACTACTGGTAGGAAGCTTCGACTTCCTCACTAAAGGCTTCAGCCCTCAATATCCTTCAGGGACCACGTTTCATAATTTTTCATATTGGATACTCCTGGTGCATAACAATGCAATGTGAAGGCCTCGTTTCATCAAATTTTCATATTGGACCCATTAGTAATAATGAAGCTCAAAACGCCACTGCAACCAACCACTACTGATAGGAAGCTTCCACTTCCTCACTAAAGGCTTCAACCCTCAATATCCTTCAGGGACCACGTTTCATAATTTTTCATACTGGATACTCCTGGTGCATAACAATGCAATATGAAGGCCTCGTTTCATCAAATTTTCATACTGGACCCATTAGTAATAATGAAGCTTGAAACGCGACTGCAATACAATCAACAGAAACATCTGCATCAACCAATCATTGAAACCCAATCATCAATCTCTGATATAACTGAAACCTAATCATCAGCCTCTCAATCAACCACAACTGAATCAATCAATCACTGAAACCTCTGACACACTGAATCAACAAACACTGAACCTATGACACAACTGAATCAAACAAACATTGAACCTCTGACACAATTGAATAAACCATTCACTTAAAACCCAATCAACCGATACTTAATCAAAATTGAACCAATCAATGTGAACAGTTAGATCACTGTAACCAGAACACGGATTTGAACTTAGAACACTGCATCAACAACCAGAACCATCTGCAACCTCCAAAAATCATATGTCAGAATGTATACGCTACTTCAATGAAGCCAACTTGCATGTATATGCTACTTCAATGAAGCCAACCTGCGTGTATATGCTACTTCCTTTAACTAAACCTGCGTATACCTCCAAAATTACTAAATTATGAAAACCTCTGAATCAAATCTGTACCAACCAATAATATTCTGAACATCTACTGTCAAATTACAAATATCTAGACAGTCAGCAGTAAAGATCACCCTTCTCACTTAATCAATCAATCAATCAAACTCAATCTCCTTATGCATTCAGTTCTACTTTCAGATCTAAGAAGACATCATTTACAAGCAGTAGTAAACCAACAACACTGATTAGATATATCAGTCATTTCTGAATAACATGATTTTCTTTTGTATACGCTACTTGGAAGCTTCTAACCAGTGTGTATACTCACCTTTAACAAGGCGAACCAGCATACAGATCTGCAGATAAAACTTATAACTTCGTAGCTATTCCAGTCTTTAGATATACCCATATCATAGCATTCAAAGCACAAAACATTTGTTAGCACTCAGATCTAGCCTATCCATTTTCAGATATCATAATGATAAGTCATTATGATCCTAATCCATCATTAGATCTCATCCATAATCAACCAATCAAGTGCATACTTAGTCCAGATCAAGCAAAGCATCAGAAACCCATAACATGCATAATTTCTTTTGATCTAACACTTCATAAGATATTCATTACTTATGCACATAGCCCTTTGATCTTCTCCTCATATAGTTTTAGCCTTTCTCAATACCTCAGACCAAAACAACGCTTAGAACCTGTGGTATTCTTAGACGGGATCAAATAGTCATTACTCCGCTCAATATTGTGGGCTAATACCATGGTATTGACCCTTGGTATTCTTTCACCTTAATTTCCTTAATTTTTCATCCCATTCGCGCTTTTCCTCTTATGAAAGTGTGTGTATACGTATACGCTCTTTTTGTACAGTGAACCCACGTATACAACCTAACATACCTGAAAACATCAATTTTCTTCAACTACTTGACTATGATCTATTGTACTTTGTTCCAACATCTTGTTTACCTTTGAATTGACCTGTTATATTGTGATTTTCTATTATACATCACTTTTGAACTGATTTCTCTGCACTGCCATGCATTTTGTCACATCTGTAAACATAACTGCCATGCATTTTGTCACATCCTGTTTATACTTTTATCAATTAGTTCATTCATCAAATATCAAGGACAACACACACTAACAATCTCCCTGTATAAAACCTTTGACCATTATTCTATTCCATCATTCTGTCACTTCTGACCTGTAGATTCATCTCTGTTCCATCATTCTGTCACCTCTGATCTGTCCTGTATATTAATCTAGTTTCCATATACTTGTTCTGCTACAAGTGGGTTGCCATCAAGTACAACACATGCATCATAATGCTAACGTTGTTCATTTATGTGATGTAAAAGGAGGTTCGCCCTCGAAGAGGCTTATTTTCAAGTCATTGACCTATATATATATATTTTTTCTGTTTGTGATTTGGTTATGTAACATTTGGTATCAAAGCTTTGGATCTTAGGGTTTCACTGCTTCAAATAGGTGATCTTAGAATTTTAGCTACAAATATTTTTCTACGAGGCTTTAGAAGCTAAAATTTTGACCACGTGAATCGAAATCTTGTTGAACATCATGTAAAAATTTAGAGCTTGGTTTGTCATATACTCAGAGATATGGTTCAAGGAAGTTAGAGTTTTTGTATGCTCCAAAATCCTGTCTCAAACATGTGTCTCGGGGAAAATTGTCATAACTTTTGTTTCAAGAATCTGTTAGTGTCAGTCAGTTCTGCCTGTGACCAGTGATCAAATATCCTCTTACAAGGAGTTGTTAGGGTGTCAAGTCAAATTTTTGTCATTTCACTGAGTCTTCAAATAAAAATTTGGTCACTGGCTAGTGTGTCTAGGGCTATTTCCACTCTCTCAAGAATTTCATTTGACAGTCACTTTCATCACTCAGTTGAGTCTACCATCATGAAAACATCATTAACATCAGTTCAGTCACATCGTCATGGTCTCCAATCATCTCAATGTCACCATTAGGTCATTATGGTTAAGGTCTCAAAATTGGTCATTTCATGCATAAATTCGAGAAATGAGGAGTGGCAATAGGTAAATTTTCTCAATAACACTGGATTTCAAATGTAATTTATGTTTTATATGTAATAATGTTCCTAAGGTTCTACATCTACAAGAAGAGGTCCTAAGGCTACAAAAACTAAAAAGGAAGTGAAGTGGTGAGGTGGGTCATCCTACCTCATTAATCACTTAGACACCAAAAGCAAGTTATAAAGGCACATGGAGGGGCTCATTCATACTCATTTTCATTCGTCTCTCACCCTAGAATTGAGCTCCCACCTCTCATTCGCAAACAAATGTGTTTCCATAACCCTCACTGACAAAAACTAGCTCTCGTTGCGCTCCTAGATAGCACGATGCACACAGGTGAACTATGCTGCGCACGAGCACTACGCAAAGGGAGTCTTCGCTATGCATGGGCCAAAATTCTCCAAAATCACTTTTTGACCACCAAAATTCATTTTTCAAGGCTCCTCTTCTGTCATTTCATCCTCCAGGCTTCATAACAAGTAAGTTCAATTATTTTCATGCCCTCCTTTTGCCTCTTATGTCAAAAATTGTTCAGATACTTCCACTTCTAGGGTTTACATGATTTTCTTAGTTTTGATCTTCAATGATGAATTGTTGCTTCAAACCCTATTTTCCTTGTTCCTACAACTCTGTTTGCAGCTAATACACTATTTCCATCCATCACAAATCTTTATCCCCTCACTTTCTATCATTTTCATCTAAACCTAATCTACCCTATCTCTTTCTAAGGCAGGCCTGTGTTTTGGCCTTTTTCACCCCCTCCCCTCACTCATTTCCCAAAATTCCCTTTTCCCCTACTCACTAACATCATTCCCTACCCTCCTAAATTTCCTCAAAAATTTAGGCAACTCCCAAGTCCTTCATACCACCTCATTCCTTCACAACAACAAATTTCACTGTTTTTGCCTACCTTTCACCCAGGGTTTGAAGCATGAAGTCTGACTCATCACCATAAGAAAAGAGGAAATACAACAAGGGGGGAAATATACTGAGGTTTGAGCCCTCTAATTGCAATGAAATCACCTCCTTCCCTTTTGTCAAGAAATTATTTGAAGATGTCAATTGTTTAGGGCTTTGTCAAAAAGTGGATGAAGTAGGTCACCACGAGCATCTCACAGGTATATTTGTCCTCACCTTGAAAGAAGATAAGATCACCATTGCAGGGACTAATTTCATGTTTTCAGTGAATGCCATCTCTCAAGCTACAGACATACCAAACCATGGTGAAAATTGGTTCAAAGGCATGAGCCTAGACCTAGAAGAGTACAAACCCTACCTGAAATCACAGTACAAAGGAACTCACTCACATGTTTTCCCATTCAGATACTTATTGGAGAGATATGCACCATTAATGAAGGTTTTCATGAAATTCTTTACATGCGAGGGCAGATTTTCCAGGTTATATCAATACCACGTAAGGCTTCTCATGCACTTTACAATAACCAAGTCTCTCAATTTGTGCAGTGACTTGCATAGTAGCTTAACAAAAATGTCTGAAAGGGTGTAATTGAAAGGAAACGTGCATTATCCCAACCTCTTTCACCATAGCCTGATAAAGGTTATAGTTCTCCATCAATTGACAGAGAAGAACATGACATGGGACACTTTCATTAAGGTAGCCTTGAAAATGCATATAACCACTTCACCAAGCCAACACCAAACCATGTCAGCACTGTCAAAGGAGTTGGGGTCGTCAAGCAATCATGATGATGTTTTCAAGTCACCTAGGCATGAGGTGACCAAGACATATCAAAGAGGCATAAGGCTTGTGTATGCTCCTCAAATTAAGGAAGGGGCATGATGAGGAGCCCATTGAGCATGATTTTGACCTAGTTGACTTGGAGGCACAAGATGAGCATCAAAATCCGCAATAAGTCATCAAAGAGAAGGATTCTCAGATCATGGAGCTCAAGGATAATTTGGCAAGGGCCAAATTCATCATTTCGTTCCTTGAGCAAGAAAACAATCAACTTAAGGCAAAACAGTTAGCCATGGAGAAAGAGAAATTCAAAGCCAAGAAACAAGATATGAAAGGCAAGACACTTGTGGACCATGATGACATTGAGCAACATGAAGGACATGTGGCAAAAAAAAGGCCAAGAACAATGGGTCTTAGGAAGGCACTTCAGAGAGAAAGAGAGCAAAGGCCACCAATAGGAGAATTGACCTTTGAAGAGAGGATTGCCATGGAAATAAATGAAGATAGGCAGTTTTGGCTTGACAAGATCAATTACCACCTTCAGAAGCTCCTGATAAGGCTAACAGGGATAAAAAGTTGCAAAGAAATATGGCCATCCATTATTACATAAGGAATCAGGTTACCAAGGTCAGAATCAAGGAGTTGAAGGCCAAACTGAAGGAAACCCTAATTAGCCAAGAGGAGAAGGGTAAGTTAGAGTTGCTTTTTGATGTATCCATGGTTGCATAATACACCTCATCAGGCATCTCTGGACAAATTCTCGGAGAATTTGGAGATTTTTTGTTTTGGTGTAGACTAATGCAAATTTATAGTTTTTGGCAATTTTTTGTCTAGGTCAGCAGTAAGCTCACGCTACACTTTTTCCTCAGGGCTCCAAATGATTGAAACTCAGCATTTTTTGAAAGCTTATGACCCCCTCTCAAAACCCATTTTCTCACTTTCTTGATCCAGGGCTCAGTTTTTGAGAATTTTGCAAAAAAGAGGCCAAAAATCACCTTTCTTCCTCTCTTTTTCCATTTCTTTGCGCACCTAGAGACACCTTGGGAGAATGGCCATATCTCAGTGAAAATGGGTCATTTTGAGTGCTCAAATACTCTAAAGACATATACACTCTCATATTTCTAGAACATTATTTAGATCTGGATTTGGACTTCATTAAGGCACTCAAAAATGGCCTCCAATAGCTCGCTACGCACCTGGAAATTTATGAGATTTTTGTAAAATTTTCACTGTGTATTTTTTTTGTAATTCCTAGTTCGACTTTGGTAAAAGTCAAAATGGTGAAGTAGATGAATGTGAGGGTAAGAGGAAATGTAAATATGATGTATTAATGAGTGGTTAGTCTTTGTTTGATGTAAATTTGGCCTCATTTATGAGAGAGGTTGTAGTCAAAGTTAATTGTAGAAGTTGTTTTTAACTTCCCTAGACATTAGGGTTTGGTTAGAACACCTCATGGAACAGTTCCTAGAGTCATGGATTCGACCCCTGAGAGTGGGGAGAGGTTGTTTTGGTCTTTATGTATTAGTTTCTCAGTCATAGAACATGTTGGACATCAGAGGAGAAAACTATTGTAGCTTGTACTTGGAAATTTCTGGAAATCAAAGGACACAGTTTGCAGCTATTATTTAGGAATTCATGTGCACTAAGTTTGTGATGTTTTTTTTTCTCTATTATAGCTTTACATGAAATATATTCATCTTCTCTTTCCATTCATCAATTCTTCAATGATTTTTCTTACAGTTTATAAATATAATTCTTTGTATTAAGCTCTGTTTTGATGGAAAAATCATTATGTGTTACTTTCTCTCTTGCTTAATGACTTCGTGTTTCATGCTCATTAAGAATTTTTGCTTCTTCTAAACACTACACTACATTGAAAAACCCTAAGATCCATCACAAAAGTATTGCTACTTTTCTCCTCTATATCTTTGTTGTTGTAACCCTTTGATCCTCTGACCTAGCTACCTGGTTTTTTCCCTTATCTAGTAAAAAAACCCTAAATTTTCCAAAACCTACCCGAGCCTAGTTATCTAGCCTAAAATCCTTTACATTCCAATCATCTCTTGACTGTGATTTCATAGAGAGAGCCCTTTATGTGTTGGTAGGGCTAGCTACCAAACTAAAATCTTGATCTGTGGTTACCTCCATCGATTCCTCTCATCCCGGGACATTGTGGGGGATAACAGAATCCAAATTGAATTTAGTAAAAATTGGTTGGAAGTGCACATATTGTAGTTTCTTGGGTACACTTTTCGGGGCCAAAGGTTGACAGTGTGACATGTGGCATTCTGTACAACTTCACTCGACTGAACGAGTCCATAAGCAGGTAATCTTGGGATATTTGGCCTAAATTTATCTTGAAAAATCCAATCTCAATATAGCTAGTGGGGTTGGAAAGATGACACAGAGGGCTGCCACGGGACGAAATTTCATACCTTGGGAGGCCAAAATCATAGAGAAATAATAGTTTCAAGATAAACCTATCAACAAGTTCAAAAGGGGTGTATTTTTAAATTTGCATTAATTTTGTTTGAAAAATAGGTTTGAAGTGATTCACAGGGCATAATGAAGCACATATATATATCATTAATTGGTCCAAAATGCCTCCTAAACAAAAAAATTCTATGCCCATTAAGCCTTTAGAAAGCTCTACTATGACGCATGAAAAAGAAGAAATGCAACATGATATATCAAAATTACGGGACCAAGTGCAACAATTTTCACTCTCACAAAGAGCAACTAAAGATGAATAGGAAGCAATGAATGTTAAGATGGATGGTTTAGAGGCAAAAATAAAATCAAACATGGAAGGTTTGAAGGGTGTTTTAAAAGAATAAATGGAATGTTTAAAGGAAGGTTCTACAAAGTTGTAATAGGAAATGATTCCTAATGGACCTGATAAGGTAGTTCATGAAACTCATGATGAGAACAAAAGGAATGTGAATCATGATTTTAAGGACTCTAACTTTGGGTTGAAGACCCACCACATTTCAAAGATCAATATGAGGAAGTTTGATGGCAAGAATCCAGTAACATGGATACTATAGATGGAGTAATCCTTTGATCTACATGATGTACTACACACACAAAGTTTCATATTACATCTTTATGTTTAGAACCTAATCTGTGTGTAAAACAGTTACCGATCAAACGAGAAAGTGAGTTGGTACCCGTTTTTTTAAGGTAGCAAAAAATCACCCGCTTTTGAAAAGTGGTAATGCCAGAATAAACTTCTTTATTTTTTAGCATATTTTTGGAACTTTAAATTTTCTTACGTATCAAGTATGAACATTTTTTTTCAATGTTAGTGATTTTCATGCTAATTTTGAATAGTGTTGATGCAGCATCAACCCTTTTTTTAGAGGGTTGATTTTTGACACTTTTTTTTTTGTAGCAAGAATGAACTCCTTTTTTAAATGTTAGTGATTTTCATCTTGATTTTGAAAAGGGTTGATGCAACATCAACCCTTTTTGTTTAGAGGGCTTATTTTATACTGTTAGAGTATACACAACGGACAGCTAAATAAATAAATCTCACACAACAAAAAATATGAGACATCATTTAACGTGGTTCACCAAATCAATCTCGGCTACGTCCACCAAACAGAGGGATCAGTTTATTAATTATTCAACAAGAGATTACAACAGATTACAACATCAAATTTCCTCTTCCTCACACCTTACATCTAAATTTGCCTCTACAGGCTTACAATTTATAGATGTAGAGAAGAAACTGAATAATAAATTCTATCGCATCAAAATAGGATAGGATATCTCCTCATCAAGATTTGATGCAACCAGTTTAGGAACAAATCCTATTGTTGGCATTATCCATGAGATTTTAGCCAAATTAATATATACAAAATCTCAACAATCTCCACCTTGACAACAATTAGCCTGATACCTCGTTCCTGTTTATTCTTTTCATTTTCTTTGCAAGCCAAGAGAAGCCAGACACCATCATAGCTTCTCTAATAAAATTGGTTTCGTGAACATGTCTGCAAAATTTTCCTTTGTATGCACTTTTTCAAGAGAGACTCTCCGTTCAGTGATAACCTATCTTACAAAATGGTACTTTATAGGTATATGCTTTGATTTACTATGATATGCTGGCTTTTTAGCTAAGTGAATTGCACTTTGACTATCACAAAATAACTTAATGTTGTCTTGTAACCTACCAAACTCACCAAACAAACCTTTCAACCAAACAACTTCTTTGCAAGCATGTGAAGCATCTATGTATTCTGCTTCTGTAGTTGATAAAGCAACAATGTTTTGTAGCTTTGACATCCAGCTAATAGCTCCACTGCAAGAGTAAATACATACCCTGACGTTGACCTTCTCTTATCCAAATCACCTGCAAAATCAGAATCAACATATCCGCAAACAAATTCACTACTTCTGTTATAAGTGATATAATAATCACTCGCGCCTCTCAAATACCAAAGCACCCATTTCACTGCCGACCAGTGTTCTTTCCCTGGATTTGCCATATACCTACTGACAACCCCAACTGCATGTGAAATATCTAGTCGTGTACAAACCATCGCATACATCAAACAACCTACTACATTGGCATATGGAATTCGAGACATATATTCCTTTTCTTTATTTGTGTTAGGACATAAACTTGAAGAAAGCTTAAAATGGGAAGCTAAAGGGACTGAAACTGGCTTCACATTGTTCATACCAAACCTTAAGAGTATTTTCTCAATATACTTCTTTTGTGATAACCAAAACTTACCATTTCTCCTGTCTCTGAAAATATCCATGCCCAAAATTTGTCTTGCTGCTCCTAGATCTTTCATATCAAACGTCCTAGCCATCTGAGCCTTTAACCTGTTGATCTCACTTATGCTTTTGCTTGCTAAAAGCATATCGTCAACATATAATACTAAGATAATGAACATGTCATTACTTAATTTCTTAAAGTAAACACAATGATCATATTCACTTCTTATATAATTTTGGCTCATCACAAAAGAATCAAATTTCTTGTACCATTGTCTCGACGACTGCTTCAAATCATACAATGATTTCTTGAGCTTGTAGACAAATTTCTTGTTGCGATTTTGAACAAACCCTTCAGGTTGTTCCATATAAATCTCTTCATCTAAATTTCCATGTAAGAATGCAGTCTTAACATCTAGTTTTTGTAATTCTAAATCAAGTAAAGCAACTAATGCAGAGAAAATCCGAATTTAAACAATTTTACCAACTGGTGAAAATATCTCATGAAAGTCAATTCCTGCTTTCTGAGAAAAACCTTTTGCAACCAGCCTCGCTTTGTACCTGTCTTCTTTATCATCAACACCCCTTTTCAATTTGTAAACCCATTTACATCCTACAGTTTTTCTGTCATTCAGAAGTTCTACGAGGTCCCATGTGGCATTCTTGTCTAATGCCTTCATTTCTTCCTCCATAACTTCTTTCCACTTATCACTGTTAGAACCTTCTACAACTTCCTAATAGCATAAAGGTTCATCATCATTAGCGGTTAAAGCAACTGAAGTAACATAATCATCATACCTTTTAGGATGATATCTGATTCTTGTGGACCTTCTTAAAAATGTTTCTGGTTCTTCCACAATTTGTTGATTATTATCTGTAGGAACTTCTTCATGATCTTCATATGAAACTTGTTCATCTTTACTATCATCAGTATTTGAACTGGTTTTAAACTGAATATGTTGAAACTTACGTACATTTTATTGTTTAAATTTAGTATCTACATCTGGATTGTCAAGTGAAGATTCATTGAATTTAACATCTCTGTTAATGATGATCTTGTGAGTAGTAGGACCCCACAACCTGTATCCCTTAATCCCAACATCATATCCAACAAAGATATATCTTTTTGATTTAGGATTTAATTTAGAACGCTGATGTTTCGGAATTAGAGCATATGCATCACAACCAAAAAATTTCAGTTTAGAATAATCACAAGGATGTCCTTTCCATACCTCTTGAGGAATTTTGCATCTTATTGCAGTTGATGGCAATCGATTTACCAAATAAAAAGCCGTAGATACTGCTTCTGTCCATAATTCCTTCTGCAAATTGGCGTTACTTAGCATACTTCTTTCTCTTTCTAAGAGAGTCTTGTTCATGCGTTTAACAACTCCGTTTTGCTGAGGAGTATAAGCAATAGTTCTATGTCTTTCGATCCCAACTTCCTTGCAATAATTACCAAATTCCTTTGAAGTAAACTCACCACCATTGTCAGCTCTTAAACATTTAATGGTTCTTCCAGTGATATTTTCTACTAATGCTCTAAACTGCTTGAAAACTGTGAATACATCAGACTTTCTTTTCAACATGTAGACCCATACTTTCCTAGAGAAATCATCTATAAAAGATACAAAATATGATGATCCTCCATATGAGGTTGTAGGAGATGGACCCCAAACATCAGAATGGACGTAATCAAGGATTCCCTTACTAGTATGTTTTCCAGTTTTAAATTTCTGCTTGCTTTGTTTCCCATATATATAATGTTTGCAGAAATCTAACTTAAAAGACTTTAAACTAGGAAGTAACTTACGATTAGATAAAATTTTTAATCCTCTTTCTCTCATATGGCCCAACCGTTGATGCCATAGTCGAATAGAATCACTGTCGTTTTCAGATACAATAGAAGCATGATCTAACTCTGTTCTTCCTTCTAACTGAAAAAGATTTCTAACCTTCTTTGCATTCATTACTAGTAGGATTCCTTTATAAATTTTCGTTACTCCACCTTGACTTAAAGTTTTATATCCATTTGTGTCTAGCACTCCTAGAGAAATAAGATTTTTTCTGAGTTCAGGCACATGTCTTACATCAGTTAAGATTTTAATTGTCCCATCAAACATTTTAATCTGGATGCTTCCAATTCCCACAACATTACATGAGACATTATTCCCATGTAAACTACTCCATCATTGATTAATTTATAAGTTTTAAACCACTCTTTATGAATGCACATGTGATTGGACGCACCAAAATCTAACAACCAATGTTGATCATGATTAACAAATTAATCGATAAAACTTCATCACTTATACTTGAACCGAATGCCGAACCTGTATCTGTCGTGTTTACTTCTTTATTTTCTGTTGAAGAGTCTCCTTTGGATGTCTGCTGTGTCTTCCAATAGTCCTACCTCAAATGTCCCGATTTGCCGCAAAACCAACATTTTAGCTTACTCTTCTTCCCTTTCGATTTTGACCGAGAGTTGTTCTGCTTACTGAACTGTCTTTCTTTAGATCGACCTCTAACCATCATTGCTTCTGATGTAGAGGTTTCTTGATTTGACCTTTTTCTGGTTTCTTCAGACAGCATAGCTCCAACAACATCATCAAATTCAAGGGTTTCTGATGAACTAAGACTTATAGAAGTAACAAAATGATCCCATGACTCAGGCAACGAGCATAATAAAGTTACAACTTTATCTTCTGAATCAAATTTTACTTCTATGCTATCTAACTGCACCAAGAGAGTATTAAAGGTATTCAAATGATTAGTTATTGTCGTACATTCCTTCATGTGCAAGTTGTACAACTGTATCATTAAAAGAATCCTATTTATTAAGGATTTAGTCATGTACAATTTTTCTAGCTTTGTCCATAGACCAGCGACAGTGGTCTCTGACATGATGTTAAATAAAAAATCATCCACCAAACACAATCGTATACCGCTTAGTGATCTATCATCGATGTCATTCCATTCGTCATCTGTCATGGCTAAAGGCTGCTTGGATTTTCCCAAAAGTGCCTTCGCCACACCTTGTTGCATGAGTAAATCGTGCATCTTGACTTTCCAGATTTCAAAGTTATTCCTCCCATTAAACTTCTTGATCTCAAATCGAGCACTTTGAGTTTTTGACATATTTAATTTAACTTCTCACACAGAATAGAAAGCTTCACACAACATATAGTGTCAACAATAAAAAATAACACTGCATATAGTGTCAACAATAAAATGCTACAAAACATTCACGACATTAGGGTCTACTTCTCCTTACATAGTTGAAATTCAGTATGCCATATGCTTTTCACAAAATTCCACTCTGTCTCCAAAATCAAATTTCTGTTGAAGATATTAAGAATCAAACTGTTCACCAGGATCAGTGGCATTACTCATCCCTCGAATGAAATTTGAATGTTAAGTTGACGTGCTTAGTGCTATTACCTCAATTCGGCTCTTCCTCTTTTGATTCCACAACAGATCGATGACAGAGCTAGCCACGCAGATCAATAACAGATCTGGTCTCTTCCACCAGCTCACGACGTAGTGAATCAACACACACGGCCACGCAGATCGATTGGAAAACACATTGATGCTAGTGCATCTGCATATGTACCTGTCTCTGCTACCGCATATGCAGAGACTGTTTCGGTCTCACGGCTGCTACTTTACTTTGGGTTTCCGCTGTAAGTATCTGATCTCTGACGCAACGAGCAGCAATGCTAACAACACACAGGTTCACTTTTCAACAACAGGCAGTGGATCGATCAAGCTTTCATACCAATTGTTAGAGTATACACAACAGACAGCTAAATAAATAAATCTCACACAACAGAAAATATGAGACAACATTTAACGTGGTTCACCCAACCAATCTGGGTATGTCCACCGAACAGAGGTATCGGCTTATCAATTATTCAACAAAAGATTACAACAAATTTCCTCTTCCTCACACCTTACATCTAAATTTTCCTCTACAGGCTTACCATTTATAGATGTAGAGAAGAAATTGAATAATAAATTCTATCGCAGCAAAATAGGATAGGATATCTCCTCATCAGGATTTGATGCAATCAGTTTAGGAACAAATCCTATTGTTGGCATTATCCATGAGATTTTAGCCAAATTAATATATACAAAATCTCAACATATACACTTTAAATTTTCTAATGTATTAAGTGTGAATATTTTTTTAAATGTTCGTGATTTTCATGTTCGTAATAAAATATTAAAAAAAAATTAAAAAACATGACAAAAAAACTCAAATAATAAAAAAAAACTAAAAAAACACCAAAAAAAATATAAAAATAAAACAAAATTAAATTGTAAAAATACAAAAAATTAAACGAAAAATAAAAAATAAATAAAAATATAAAATATTTTTAAAAAGCATAAAATCTAAAGAATATTTTTGAATATTAATAAAAAAAAAAATCCATAACGATTTTGTTTTAAGTTAAAAAAATTAAAATGCAACAACATAATAATAGTTAAAAATAAAACCTAAACAAAATTATAAAAAAAAAATGAAAAAAAAAATATTTAAATTAAAAAATAAATAAATAAAAAAAAGTTAAACTAAAATAACAAAAAAAAATTCATAAAAATTATAAAATTAAAATAAAAAAAATTAAAACAACAATTGATTTTTTTTTTGAAAAATTAAAAATACACAAAATTAAAAAGGCATGGCTAACCCCGCTTAGGTGGTGGATGATATATATATATTAATTTTTTTTAGTTATTTATTGTTTTATTTTGATTTTGATTTTTTTAGTTGTTTTGTTTTGAGTTTTTTTTAATTGTTATTTTTTAATTTTGTTTTGTTAGCCTCTCTCACAAAACAATAACAAATCCAAAAATAAATAAATAAATTAAATATTCCAAGTTAGGAATTTGTGCCTAACTCTTGGGTTGTTCCTCTAAGATAGGAGTTAGTTTAGGTAACTCCTATATTGGTGTGTGTCTGGTGAGAAATTATCTAAACCAGGGGAGAAATTATCTCAACCAAAAGTGTCTAAGATAGCACGCACTATCTTGAGAACACTATCTCTCATCTATTTAATTGTAACACTATATTCAATTTTTTTATGAATGAAAAAGAGAGAGAATACCTGAGGAAGCCATGAGGCTGAAGCCTTTTCCACCAATATTTTGTGTCTGGTTTTTACGTGTGCTTTATCTATTTGTCTGAGTTAATTTCTTTTTCAATATGTGGTATCAGAGCTAAGGTATTTGGTGCCTGATCATTCCATGGTAGTTTCCATGGAATATTGTAAGTGTGTGTATAGTTTCGTTGTGTGAAATAGTTGTGGAATTACCAGTGCATGGAATTCTTTTTTGATGAGAGGTGGAGATCATAGAAGCGAAAGGCCTGTGTTTGCAGAGTTACTGCTCTATTTGGAACAAGTTTATTTATGTGAAATTATTGTTCATAAACGCTGGAACATATGTGTAACCCATTATTCTAGTTCATCAACATTCAAAACCTGCAATGTGCTCTGTTCGGCTTGGGTTTTGCAAAGCGAGGCACGAAAATGGCTTAAAATCAAATTGATGCATGCACCATCAAAGTTTATACGCTGTTGAGCAGTCCTTCGAAACTTTTAATAGAGGGCTTGATAGCCCGTGTATGGAGTTTTTACTGCGGCTTGTGAATATCGTGCAGTGCATAGAAACATGCGACTGTAGGGTATTGTGGAAGTTTTTTGAAAGCTGAATGGAAGAGCCGTGTATACCTTGCAGCGAAGAGAGTGCAACAAAGAACTGCGTACAAGAGCTACAACAATGCAGATGATGCAAAGGTGGAGATTTCAGCTATGCAGGCTTTTGGAAAATTCTACCAAACAGTCAATTGGTATGCAATTTGTTTAGCTCATTATAATAGGAAAATAAATTTATCAATTTTTTAAATCTCGAGATTCCATGTTCATTGTTGGCATATTTCAACCTTCTACTCTCATCGCTGCCTTTGTTCTACTTTGCCCGCCTACGCTCTTGATTTGAAATTTTGAATCAAGCCAATATTCACTGCGTATAAAGATTTCTTTGCATCGGTTATTGCACTATTACCATAGTCAGTAACAACTCTGTTTCTTCCATGATGAGATTGTGTGGGGAGGTCTAGTGACTTCACCGCTGGTGGTTACTCTGCCTAACAGAAATAAGTTGCAACCACATGCGTAAACAATTGATAAAGTTGATGACCAGAGCCAAGGCCAATAAACTGGAAAGTGCACACCAGAATTTGTATTTTTGTGTTTCTTCAAGCGAACTACAGCCACATTTGTTTATCCTTTTTGCCCAACGAGTTGTAGTATTAACTTTGACATTTCCAGTAGTTTTCTTGAACAAAATTATACGGCTTCCTTCAATTTCCTCTGTTTATGGAGTGTGGCTTACATGAAACAATCGTTGAAGAAAATTCCACCAAGAAATTGTTGCAAATGAAATCAAATCATTGAAGAGAACACTTAATTGTTGCGGATGAGATCGAACCATTAAGGAGAACACGAAATTGCTGTGATTGGAAAGATCTGCATTACCCATGGAAGCTACATATCAGTAACCACTGTGCAGATCTTATGCAATTTTCTCAACAAGCTAAAGCCATTAGCGTGAAGAACAAGTGAAGCGTTGAATTTTTTTTAGTAATTTTATGAATTAGCTTTCAAAATGGAGTGCGTTGAGCCAACTTGGAGGTTTTCAGTGCATTGAGCCAGGTTAAAGGGCAGTCTTCACTTACAATTTCGAATTGGTAATTTTTTTCTCTGCGCAAAATGACCAAAATGATGTGCGTTGAATTTTTTTATGTTGTTCTACATAACTTCTCCACATGAATTTTTTTTTAAAATGTGATTTGACTTTGTTAAAGGAGATCTTTCATTTTTAAAGTGAATCCATAAAGTTCACTTTTTAATTCACTTCATTCAAAAAGGAACTTCATGAAATTTGTTCACTTTTTAATTCACTTCTTTAAAAGGGAATTCATGAAATTCTTTTAAGGGATGTTTTCATAATGGAGTGATAAGGTGTGACTTTAAATTTGTAAAACCTTTTTGGAGTGATAAGTGGTGGATAATTTTGGGAGATATAAGGAGTGAATAGGAAAGAGGATTATTGCATAAGGTGCATATTTTGTAATTTTGGAGTGATAAGTGAAGATTTTTAAAAAAGGAAGCTCATCGTTGTATTTTTGAAGAAAGCTTTTTAGCAGAGTATACTTTTATTTTTGAAGACAAGGGGTTGTGTGAAGGTGAAGGTTGATGTAATTCACTATTTAATAAAGACATATTTTTTTGTGGTGTTTGTGTCCTAGATCCACCCGAAATTGAATAAGGGGATCTTAGGTACACGAAGAGTGTGTTGATGATGGTGCATGCTTCATGTTGTTGCTTTTTGATTTGTGTCTAGTTTTGACACATAAATGATCTCATTTAACACACATAAAGTTCAATGCAAGCAAGCACAACACTTGTAACAAAATAGCTTCAAGGAAGGATAATTAAACTCAACACATGCATCTGCGCAACTACAACTCATTGTCAACATCAACATTCTACCTCAACAAGCAAATTCCCTTAATCAAGTTAAAGCATTTCAAAGCAAAGTCTACATCAACATTATTGAACTTGTAATCAAACTCAAATTACATTGAATTGTAAGGGTGCATTCTCAGTTGAAAATGACACTCAAGTCTTGAATTGAGTGAAATTGAATTCATTGTAGTGAGTCATTAAAATCATTGTAAGATTTTTTGGGTGCATTTTCGACAGTGTTCGACACCCTTCCTTTAAAGCACAATCAAGTGAGTCCACGAATTTTAACTCTAAAGCAAACAAGCAACAAGTTCACATTTCCTGCAAGCGAGCGTGAGTACTCATTCAAGCAATTTGCGTCAAGACAGTACAAAGTTCAAACCTTCAAGCGAGCCAAAGTGAAGTTCATCAAAGCAACCAAAGAAGTTCAACTCTAACACCAATCAAGCAAGTTGAGATCGACATCAAGCGAGCGTGGCTATTCCTTCAAGTGAGTGTGAAGTCATCAAGTAAGGCAAGTGAGCATTTACGCAAACACGATCATCATCAAGCGAGCGTGAATTCTAGAGTTTAAGCAAGAAAGTTCTACAACTCTAGCAAGTGTTCCCAGCAAGTGCAATAAGCAACAAATAAAACGAGCGTGCCATTCAAGTCCCATAGCAAGCGAGCCTGTCATTCAAGTAACAAAATCAAGTGAAACAATTCAAATCACGACATCTACGACAAGAGAGCCTGATTTCAAGTGAGCAAGTTCAGATGGCGCAACATATTCAGTGGTTACACATTCTTCACAGTTTGATCATCTCTAGTGATGAAGACATGGTGCATATCAGCAAAGACACTCTTGTTGATCTTTCACGGCATCTACAACAAACACATGAAACCATTGAGTTTCTTCAACTCGAGTTGCAACTTCAAAGGAATGAATTGTAAGAAAAGAGTGATACTTTCAAGTCTTTGAACCATCCAGATGATAAGTCATTCATCCCAACAGCTTCAAGTGTCGAAATTGTTCCAGTTAAAATTTCTTCCAAACCCATCATCAAGCCCTGGGAAGAAATTCAAAATAACAAGAATCGACGAGGCTTAGGATATGTCACTGATGACACCAACTTACATATCCCAGATTATTCCAAGCCAATTAAGTTCGTCAGTGCATGATTTCTTGCATAACTCACCTCAGTAGGTTCAAAGAAAGTTGCAGACAAACAGACTTGCACGCAACTTAAAGTTGAAGTCCAACCGAAATGTTCTCATTGTCAAAGAACCGGTCATATGGAAGATCAGTGTTTTGATATCCATCCTTGTTGCCATTGTGGCAAGCCCAATCATTCCTCAGAAAAATGTCACAACCAACAAAAATCAGCGACATTGAAGATACATTATGAATGGATTGATCCTTGGGAATGGTCATCCACAGTCAAAAGATTCTCTCAGTTCTACAACCGACTACAATCACACATAGTGCAGCCAACAATGAAACGATGATGGTACTCTCATGCCGTTGAACGAGGGAGTACAATAGAGAAAATCTCCTACACTTGAAGGGGGGAGTTCAGAATTCAGATATAATTTGAAGAAGATTGTCTCTCCTTTCAACTGACAAAGGGGGGAAATGTCAATGAAATTGACAAGTGGTTGTCAGATTGAAAGTCTCGACAACATTAGTGAAGCAGCTAGTGGGCGATCGACAACAAAAGCAATAGTGAGCAGCTTTCATCATAGCAAAAGCAACATTGAGTTGTTTTTTCAACATCATCAGCTAGTGGGCGATCATCATCAGCGAATACGCCAGTGGGTGTTCATCAAATTGTGTCAGTGGACACCGGATGCTATTTTCAAGCAAAGGACAGTTGGATCCTTTTGTAGCTTGGCACATGATGGAGTTGTCAAGCATCATTTAGAGATGAATCAGTCATGCAACTGACTCAGTCTCTTCATATTGCAGTTTCTTCAGCATCCAGATTTGGCGGTTTTTTCCGGGCAATGTTTTTGACCAACATGAGAACTTGGAAGATGGTTCCTCGTTCTTATTTTGGATTTATCATTGAGGTGGGGAATGTTAGCCTCTTTCACAAAACAATAATAAATCCAAAAATAAATAAATAAATTAAATATTCCAAGTTAGGAATTTGTGCTTAACTCTTGGGTTGTTCCTCTAAGATAGGAGTTAGTTTAGGTAACTCTTATATTAGTGTGTGTCTGGTGAGAAATTATCTAAACCAAGGGAGAAATTATCTCAACCAAAAGTGTCCAAGATAGCACGCACTATATTGAGAACACTATCTCTCAGCTATTTATTTGTAAACTATATTCAATTTTTTTATGAATGAAAAAGAGAGAGCATACCTGAGGAAGCCATGAGGCTGAAGCCTTTTCCGCCAATATTTTGTGTCTGGTTTTTATGTGTGCTTTATCTATTTTTTTGAGTTAATTTCTTTTTCAATATGATGTTAGCCTCTCTCACAAAACAATAATAAATACAAAAATAAATAAATAAATTAAATATTCCAAGTTAGGAATTTGTGCCTAACTCTTGTGTTGTTCCTCTAAGATAGGAGTTAGTTTAAGTAACTCCTATATTGGTGTGTGTCTGGTGAGAAATTGTCTCAACCAAGGGAGAAATTATCTCAACCAAAAGTGTCTAAGATAGCACGCACTATCTTGAGAACACTATCTTTCATCTATTTATTTGTAACACTATATTCAATTTTTTTATGAATGAAAAAGAGAGAGAATACCTAAGGAAGCCATGAGGCTGAAGCCTTTTCCGCCAATATTTTGTGTCTGGTTTTTATGTGTGCTTTATCTATTTGTCTGAGTTAATTTCTTTTTCAATATGTTTTGTTTTGTTTTTTTTTTTTAATTCATTTTTTTAATAAATGTTTTGTATTTAAAAATTTTTATCTTAAAAAAAGATTTTTATTTAAAAAAATTATTTGAAAATTTTGTTTTTATTTTTTTGGTTAAATTATGTTTATTTTTTGTTTTTTACTTATTTTATGTTTCTTTTTTAATTTTTAATTTTCGTCATATATATATGTGTGTGTGTGTGTGGTTTTTTTTGTTTTGTTTTGTTTTTGTGTTTTTTTCACTGTTTTTAATTTTTTTATAATATTAAAAAGGAAACTTATTTTGTACTAGTTTTTGTGTTTTTTATTGTTTTTATCTTTTTTCAATATTTAAAATTTGCTTTCTTTTTATTTATTTTTTTGTGTTTTTTTCGTTGTTTTTTCTTTATATATATATATATATTATATTCATTTTTGTGTGTGTGTGTGTGTGTGTGTTGTTGTTGTTGTTTTTTCAATCTCTGAATTTTTGTTTTCTTTTGTATTTTTCATTTTTATTTCTTTATACTTTTTTTTTAAATTTTTATTTATTTATTATTTATTATTTTTACAGGGTGCGTGTCGATGCTCGTCTTCTTTTGTATTATATATATATATATATATATATATATATATATATATACCTACAGGGTTTGTGTCAATGCTCGTCTGAAACCCGGTCCCATTATGGGCAATTTGATAGTTGATTTTAAAATTTTCGTTATAATGAATCGAGTCTGCCCTCATAATGTATCAAATTCATGGTTGGTCTTTAAGTTTTCGTTACAACAGGTCGAGTTCACCTACACCACATGTCAATTTGATGGTTGATTTATGATTTTTTGTTGCAATGTATCAAATTGTCTTAGGCTAAGATTTTAAAATCGATATATATTTTGTGTTTAAAAAATAAATTACTTTTGAGTGTTCATTTTTAAAGTTTTTTGTCATATTTTTTTTTTCATAATGTCATGCTTGAAATATTTTGAAAACTTGAGATTTTTTTGTAGTCATAATCTTTGGTTTTAATTGCATGGTTGAAAAATTGTCAGGATTTTAATGTTTTCCTAAGTCACGATATTTCATCTTTAATGCTATGGTCGAAAACAATTACAATTTCAAGATTTTTTAGAGTTAAGATATTTTATCTTTAACAACATGGATGGAAATAGTTGAAATTATCAGGATTCGAGACATGATATTTTATCTTTAACATCATGTCCGAGAATTGTTGAAATTTTACATTTTTTTGAAGTTTAGATATTTTCTCTTTAACTCCATTGCTAAAAATGGTCAAAATTGTACCCTGATTTTTTTTTTTTTTGTTATTCTAAAATAAACAATTTTTTTAAGGGTGTTTTTTTCATCCATTTAAAAAAAAATGGTTTTTACTTCCATTTAAAGAAAATGTTGGAAATTTACACAAAAAAAACATCGTTCTGGAATAAATAATTTTCATCTTTGGGTTGTTTTTTCATGTTTTTTGGGCTCGAGTACCCGTTTTGAAGTAATAGTTCCCATTTCATCTGTAACTATGTTTTGTGTGGTATCAATGGTTTTTTTCTCGTAAATCAATTGTCACTTGGACAATCTTTACGGAGGAATTGGTAGCACTTTATGAAGATACAAAGAGTAATATCTTCTTTAGCCAATTGATAAATCTCAAACAAAATGGTTTAATGGCGGAGCACATTGAGGAATTACAAAGATTGAATATCAAGGTAATTTATATTCCAGAGGAGCATATGATTGATGTCTTCATAGGGACTTTAAAGGATAACATCCAACATGAGGTTCTCCTTTGGAAACATAATTCATTGGAAAATGCATTCAGGGTGGCAAGAAAAGTTGAAAGTAAAATTATGGCAACAAGGAGGTCTACCACCCACAACTATAAAGAGGAAAGTGTTGCTACTCCTAACCTCCCACAACTTGCAAGGTTGACACCACAACAACTGGAGGAAAAAAGAGCAAAAGGGCTTTGTTATAGTTGTGATAACAAATACACTAAAGGTCATAAGTGTGATGAGAAGAAATTATTTTACATAGATTGTGAAGAGGAGGAAGAAAAAGAACAAGAAATATCAAAAGAAGAGGATATACACCAGGAACCGACCCCTGAAAAAGAAGAAATGAATCCGACCATATCTTATAATGCATTGGCAGGAATTACCACTTCTCAAACTCTTAAGATAGAATGATATATCAAGAAGAAAAAGGTAATAATGTTGATTGATTGGAGTAGTACCCATAATTTTATTCATTGTAAGATAGCCAAGGAGTTGAATTGCTTCCTATATCCAGCACCAGAGTGTCAAGTGATGTCTGCAAATGGAGGAACTATAAATTTCTTTAGGAAGTGCCATAATATCAAGCTAACCATGGGGGAATATATATTTAACATTCCAATTCTTTCCATTCCAATAGGTGGTGTAGATGTTGTATTAGAAGTCCAATGGTTACAATCTTTGGTGACGATAAATTTTAATTTTCAAAAACTTTTCTTGAAATTTTTCTGGGAAGGAAAGAAAATTGAATTAAAGGGTATTGCAGGGAAACTGGGGAAGATAATTAGCTCTAATGGAATGACAAATATTTTGAAGAGAACAACGCCGCGTAATTGCACAATTATTTTCGCTAGATGTTCAAACATTGAAATCATACATTTCTCCAGATATTCAAAGAGTCTTGGACAATTATTCCAAGGTATTTGAGACTCCCAAAGGTCTCCCACCTATTTTTGATCATGCTATTCACTTGATTCCAGGAAGTGTTCCTCGAAACACCAAACCTTACAATATCCCTATGCCTAAAGAGTGAAATTGAATGCATGGTTTTAGAAATGTTAAAGGCAGGTATAATTCAACCTAGCCAATGTTGTTTCTCTTCTCTAGTAGTATTGGTGCACAATAAAGATGGATCATGGCATATGTGTGTAGATTATAGAGAGCTCAATAAACTCATTATCAAAGATTAATTTCCCATTCCTTCCATTGATGAATTGTTGGATGAATTACATGGTGCAATTTACTTCACCAATTTGGATCTTCGTTCCAAATATCATCAAATTAAAATAATACAAAAGATATTCCAAAAACAACATTCAAAACTCATGAAGGCCACTATGAATTTTTGGTCATGCCTTTTGGCCTTACCAATGCACCTTCCGCATTTCAAGGTTTGATGAATTCCACTTTCAAACCCTTTCTTAGAAAATTTACGTTAGTATTTTTTAATGTTATACTAATTTACAACAAGCCTTGGAAATATCATGTTCAACATGTTGATAGGATGCTTAAACTGTTGGAGGAGAAACAATTGTTTGCAAAACCCTCCAAATGTTTCTTTGGGGTATAAGAGGTGGAATATTTGGGTCATATTGTATCTCATGAGGGTGTTACGGTAGACCCTAACAAATTTAAACCCATTGAGGAATAGAAAATTCTCACAACCCTAAAGCATCTTCGAGGATTTCTCGCGTTGACAGGGTACTATCACAAGTTTTTTATGAAATATGGGAAAATATCAGCACCTCTAATAACATTAATGAAAAAGATGCATTTTTTAAGACTCCAGAAGCAACTAAGGCCTTTAAACATCTTAAAGAGGAAATGTGCCAAACTTCGGTCTTAGCTATTCCAGTGTTCGCAAAAACCTTTATTGTGAAATGTAATGCCTCATGAAACAGAATTGGTATTGTTTTAATGCAAGATGGAAGACTCATTGCTTTTTAAAGTCGTCCAATCAAGGGAAAGTATTTACAAAAACCTATTTATGAGAAGGAAATGTTAGCAATACTACATGCCCCGAATCAATGATGCCCTTACCTGATGGGAAGACACTTCAAGATAAAAACAGATCATAATAGTCTTAAATACTTTTTGGTAAAAAGATTATCTTCAAAAAAGTAGCAAAAATGGGTCACAAAGATGTTGAATTATGACTTTGAAATCATCTACAAAAAAGGGAAGAAAAATGTTGTTACATATGCACTCTCAAGAAGGGATGAGGATGTGGAAGCATTGCACTGTGACATTTCTATTATCTAACTTGATTGGATCACTGAAGCAAGGGATGAATGGAATAATGGCATACAAATTGGAGGTGCCTACACTTTCTCGAGTACACCCATTTTTCTATGTTTCATGCTTAAATAAGGTTATATATGACAGGCTCCCAGTTCAAACAATATTACCAGAACTTGAGGAGGAAGGGAAAATCGTATTGGAGCTTGAAGCAATCACGGAAAAAAGAACCCAACAGCTATGAAATTGTTCAATTTTAGAGTATCTCATTAAGTGGAAAAACTTACCAACTGAAACTTCCACATGGGAGGATGAGAATTTCATATAGAAGCTCCCATAACTACTTAAGCGTTGAGGACACCACTTTTTTGAAGGAGAGGGGCATGTTAGGTCCCTATAATACTAGTATAGCCTCCATATTATTATTGTTGTGCCCCATAGTCGCCCAACATTGTTATTGTTGTGCCCTTACATTATTATTGTTATGTAGGCCCTGATTATATTGTGACCCTTTAGACTCCTATATATACCAAGGAGGTCTTGTCATTTGTATCATCCAAGAATTGTTCATTTATGTGATGTAAAAGGAGGTTTCCCCCTCGATGAGGATTATTTTCTAGTCGTTGATCTGTTTTTTCTTCTGTTTGTGATCTGGTTACATAACACGAGGAGACCTTCACTCCAGTTCCTCGGTATACTTCTATTAGGTTAGTGATCTTTATAACAAAAAATATCGGTTAGAAGATCTGCCAAATGGATGTGAAGACCACATTTTTGAATGAGATTATTCAGGGTGAGGTTTACATTGAGCAACCATAGGGCTTTGAGGTGCATGGGAGGGAGTCCCATGTTTGTAGATTGAAGAAGGTGCTTTAGGGATTGAAGTAAGCTCCAAGAGCTTGGTATTCTCGGATAAACACTTGCAATGATTGGGTTTTATGAATATTGATTTAGATCCAAACCTTTAATACATTATGGTTGGTGAGGATCCTCTCATTCTACCACTCTATGTGGATGACTTATTTATCACTGCAAGTGTGATCTTGCTTTAGAGTTTGAGCTGACATATCTTGGACTGATACATTATTTCATGGGATTAGAGGTTTGTAAGGAGGAGGGGCATATCTTTATGGGACAAGGAAATAGAAATTTTGATGAGATCTCACATGAAGGACTGCAAGTCGATGTCCACACCTATGATTACCAACTAGAAGAAGCTTCATACTTCTAAGTCTGAGTTGGCTGAGACAATTTATCGTTAGTTGATAGGACCATGGATGTCTATGGTCAACACTAGGATCAAAAATATGTTTTGTAGTCAACACTCAGTCAGTTTATGGTGGATTTAGAAAGGGTAGTGCAGCTTGAGTATATATCTATTGATGAGTAGGTAGTCGACATTTTGATGAAGTCCTTGCTAAGAGGAAAGCATGTCTACTTTAGAGACAAGATGGGAGTGGTGAAGAACACTTTCCTTGATAAGAGGGAGTGTTAGAAAAACATACAAGGATAAGTATTCATAAGGCCTAGTGTCTAGCTTAGGAAAAAGTGTTCAACATGACCCCTTGACATATGAGATACAAGGTTAATGTGACTTTATGAGATATAAAGTCATAAAGTGACTTTTTGTCAATTAAATGAAAAGGTGACTTAGGGGATAAAGTGACTTAAGTCAGTCAATGAGAGATTAAATCCCCACCCTTGATCTCAATGGCTAAGATCAAATCTCAACCATTGGATCTTAGGGTTAGGTCGCTTTTCATGAGGAAAACAAAAAGAAATATCAAGGGAGGAAAAGGCACCATTGTCATGCATGAGTTTTTAAAGAAGAAAAGAGAGAAACAAGGAGAATTTGCACTGAAGAGAAGAGGAGCTACAACAACAAGGAGGGCACTCCTCCCAAGGAGAGGGCATGATTTATGAGGCATGGTAGAACACAAATTGAGGCACACATTCTAGAAATTATACAATAGCCACCACACAAAAATCGAGAAGATATGGTGCATTAAATGCCCATGCACACAAATTTTGAGGAGAGGCATGGAATTTGAGGGGGGTTTTTGCTGCATTAATTGCAGTATGAATACACATGAAATTTGAGGCAAAGTGGGAACGAGTTATGAGGCAGTTGGGCACAAAAATCAAGTTCGTACAACGTTTATTGCTATATGTTAATACAACAAGTGGAACAAATTTCTAAGTGGGTGCACAAAAATTGAGGCAACAAAGGCACAAAATTCAAGGAGGAACTCTGGAAAAAATTTCAAGGAAATATGGGCATGATTTCCAAGAGATAAAATTTCATTTATTGCTGGTTTATTATTGGTGTAAAACATCTCTGAGAAATAAAAAATATCTCCTCTCTCTTACTAGTTTTACCTTCTCGGTTTTTCGTGGGACTATTGCCCAAAATTTCTTATGTCAAAACTTTGTGGGTTTTCTATTGTTTTCTCCCATCAAAAAACATATTAGACTCTTGTGTTTTAATTTTGGAATTTACAATTTTTTATGACAAAAATAATTAATATGTTGGTTGGGCATTAAACTTGATGAAATTCCATGAAACTTGAAACCGGGTTGGGTCTAAGTGAAATTTTTCTACACACTTTTAATCATCTATATTGTGGAAGGGATTATTGTTCATTTCCCATATGTTTCTTCCCCCTCAAGTCCTTTATTGGAGAAAAGATCCATATATATTTATATATACACATGATTACCAAACTCTGCCAAAAACATTTCCCAATTGAACATAGATTACCTTACTGAGACAATAGAAAAAGCTATAAATGCACGTTTGTCACATAAATTTCAAAATGATAGTTTGTGCATTCATTAAATAATTTGGTGTAGATAGGGGTAGAAAGAGGGGGAGGTATATTACTAAATCTTGAAGGAAACATTGTGGACAAATTTTCGTGGGGCCTTGGTAAAAAATCTAATAACCAGGCAGAAACGTATGCACTTTTCCTGGGGGTATTTCTAGCTCAAGAATGAGGCATTAGAGACATTATCATTCTAGGTGATTCTTTCGTAACTATCCATTGATTGAGAACTAATACTCATCCTAAAGAGAATACCTTATGTCTTTTGTGTCACGGTATTAAAAAAACTCTTTTCTCTTTCACTAGCACTTCCTTATTTCATATTCTTAGAAACTTAAACTCTGAGGTGGATGATCAAGATAATAAAGCTTGTGTTGTGGAGGTAAATCCTCTCTGCGGACAGAGACGATCCCTACTAGCCCAGACCGGGTCTAGCGACAATCACACAATGCTATCACGCAAGTTCCTAATTGCAAATAAAAAGTAGATGGTGAGAACCTACTTGGATTCCAACGCTACTGTTCGTCGAAGAGATATCACCCTCGTTCCTTTGCCTTGGCTGATCACGATCCCCACGATCTCCATGATTGGACACCTGCACATGCAAAGAACAACACGAAAACAAGCATAAAATCTAGTAGATGCAATTATATATCAGTCAGAAAAGATATAACTCAACATCAAACATAAGATAATGAGAGTGGAACCATAATGATAGTCATCTATTATTAATAAATAACAAAGAAGAATACAACCATTGTTCTGACGTCAAATCCTCCTTTGGCTGGGTAGTCAGCTACACAAGTCTTGCAAAGATTGTTGGGATGAGGAACAAGCCTCTCTCTCTTTGGGTGACAAGAATCTCCTTACTTAGATTTGGCCTTATGGATGCAAAGAAGGCTCTTGCAACTTCAATCTCTTGAATGCCTGTAATTCTCACTATCTTAGCACTATGTTGGAACCAGAACTATTGTAACTATGACTATTGTGACTAGCTTTCTCAAGGCATAGAGGCAAGATTTTATAGATAGAGAAGAAAGAGATAGGATCAACCATTCATGGGATTGGCTTTATCACTTGGAAACTTCCATGAAAGGTGGCAAACCACTTTCCCTTCTATGGAGATTCGAAGCCAAACCATCCTAGCTCAACATAGATTCAGTTGGTGAATGGGTTGAAGAGAACCTTCGGGAGCTTGTTGGTTAAAAAATTTACTCAATTCGGTTGGCGCGAGTGCGACTCTGAGACAGAGCGCCAATAGCGCGCCCTTTTTAGAGGATTTCCCTCATTGGCGCGGGCAGTGAATTGTGGACCCGCGCTAATGAAAAAAGAGTTGTTTTCATGGAGATTTTGCAGGAGATGTCTTCAGGGCATATGAAGCTCATAATTAGAGGAATATGATGCAAGTGGTTTCAGGTCATGTCACTTCTCATAGGTCCCGGAATGAGTCCTCCAGTGTGCGGGTGAGGGGTAACAGGGACGGTGACAAACGGTGACAAATTGCTGTGTAACAGATGCCCCCTAAAGCATGAGGCCCGAGAGAGAGAGGGGTGAAATGCTTTACAAGGACATGCGTGACTGAAAACACGGCCGCCGGAGAACCTACGTAAAGAAGTACAACTGATATCTCAAGTACATGATATATGTGGTATGGGCGCAGCCATCCATAACAGAGTACATAATAAACTAGATCCAAGGCATGGACGCAGCCATCCAGTGAATGAGTCATGTAATGATCATAATAAGCCACAAATCGCAGCCTGGATCCCGATAGACAAAATCCAGGGTCTTGCGCTCCATCTCGACCCGAATAGAGTACAAGTTCAAGCATGCGAATACATGAGTTGAAGTCGAACATGCATGAACATCGTCTGATTACCAGTCAATAATGAAAACTGTTAACAGACGTGAGAGGTACCACCAATAATGACAATGGTCCCCAAGGTACTATAGGTACAATCTACGACGTGTGAATCAATGAGCTGGCGTTGAACACCCGTAGAATCATTCGATCGAAGGCCAGTGATGAAAACCTCTCGTCGAACACGAAGAACCTGCCATTGAGGCATGCAGGCTCCAAGGCACCGAAGGGAGTCTCTAGATCAGCTTCCTGGATAATGAGCTGAAGTCGACAAGAAGTGACCTTGATCAAAGGTGGGCCATAATGTTTCCCACATCATTGACACGAGACAGAGGAAGAATGTTGTGGTGAATCAGAATTATGTGAGGTATCAGAGGAAGGCTGTAATTCTGCAGAGGTCAACTTCTCTTGAACATATCAGCGGCACGATAGTAGACTTGGCAGTATTTGACATCAAATGAGCAGAGGTCATGGTGACAAGGCAATGAGCAGATGAGAGGTCAAGTAGGATAACCCAAACCCACGGAGGCTAGTGTAAAACAAGATGAGATGTTCCCTCCTAGACACGAACGCAGACTAGTGCCATGTTCAAGAGCGACATACTGCCGACGCGACAATGATTATGGTTCCATTTTCCCCACCATTTCTGGTGAGTACCCCAGTTATTTTTAGCAAGCTTGACGGGGATAGCATATGCTTGTGAGCGTCATTACGATGGAATCCGATGTCATTAAGTTTTAACGAGTCTGACAAAGGAAGAACTCGGCGTCTTTTCCTATTTAGAGAGTCTGAAAAGATAGCAAAAAAGAAAACTCCAGGGGGGTCCTTTTTTCGTAAAGTTGTGTCTCCCGAGCCCGAAAAAGTATAAAACAATGCTCGAAAGAACCGCCCGATCATTACAATTGAGGAGTACTTTTCATATATAGTGACATTGACCTGAAAAAGTAAAAAAGTGATCAACATCACGTCGCTTCGTAACCATTAACGAGCCTGAAACGACAAAGACCCAACAATATTTTGTTTTTACACGGTCGAAAAAGAGTTTAAAGGCGACCACCTCTTATTTACGTTTTAACGAGTTAAGAGGGGTAACTCGGCGATCTTTTCATCTTTAAACGGTCGGAAAAGAGTTGAAGGCAGACCTCCATTTTTATTCTATTTAACGAGTCAAAAAGGGAAAATACTCGGCAATCTTTCCATATTTTACGAGTCAGAAAAGAGCTTAAAGGTGACTCATCCTAGAGGAACGAGTGGTATAAAGGGTAGCAACTGGTTCCGGCAATGGGGGAACTGCTCAAAACATGTAATGGTCAAGAGGCTGGCTAATAAAACCACTCATCGCTGCAGTTCCTCAGGAAAGGTAAAACAACCAAGTGAAAGCATATGATCGGCCAAAGAGATGGCGGCGATGGAATGAAAACAACCAAGGCTCAACTAGCAGAATTCAGCGGATAAAAATGGCAATCACGAGATGTAAATCGGGTATGGGTTCATTTTTACACAAGCTTGAACCATGGAGAACTTTGCTTGGATTCGGTTTCATGTTTACACAAGCTTGAAGCGAAAAACTATGCTTGTTATAAGTTCGCATGCCCCCAACATAATGACGCAAAACGAGGCACATGCCCCCCAAGCTTCATTGCATTCAACACAGTGGATGGAATGAAGGTTCACTTTCGAGATCTTGGAAAGACTCGACTTGGATTTTACGAGATCTTAATCAAAGACTCGATTGGAAAAAGCGGTTGTTTCATTTTTTAATGAGGTTGACATAATAAAAGAACTATCCTCATAACCCTTGTTTCATTTTTTAACGAGATTGACACAAGATCAGGAACTATGCTCCAGACACCTAGTTTCATTTTTTAAGGAGCTTGACACAGGAAAACAAACTATGCTCCGACCAAGCCTAGTTTCATTTTTTAAGGAGCTTGACATAGGAAAACGAACTATGCTCCGACCAAACCTAGTTTCATTTTTTAAGGAGCTTGACACTGGAAAGAAACTATGCTCCACCCGAACTTCATCATAATGAATAGAAAGTCGGGGCTTCCAAGATTTCCACTCCCGGTGGAAGGGAAACATCTTGGAAGTCAGGGCCCAATGCCCCCAGGACACTATGCACGATGGCGGCATCACTGGATCCAGGCATGGGATAGGTGGCCACGTAGTTGATCTGTGGTGGGGTAGATGCAACTGGTGGATGAAAACTAGGAGGGGACGACAACGACACAGGAGGCATCGGGGGACTAACGAATGACACTTGATCGATAGTCACAATTCTTCCATCGTGCGGAAAGAAAACCACACGGAAAAGCGAAGAAACGAGGGCCCCCATGGCGTAAACATAGTCGCGACCAAGGAGAAGACTAAAGTCTAAAACACCTTGGGTAACCAAGACGTCTATATAGACGGTTTTGCCTCCCAAAGTAATAGCTAACTTCGGGAGAACTCCTAGAGATGGACAGGCTCCTCCGTCGAAGGCCAACAGATTCTGAGTGACTGGCCCAAGCTGCGGGGAACCTAAAGCTTGCCAAGTAGTGTACGGCATAAGACTGATAGACGCCCCTTCATCCAAAACAGTGCCAGGTACTGCCTTAGCACAGGCATGTACTGTGATCTGGAAAGGCATATGGGATGGAAGGCGACCGATGATCAGGCGATTCCAATCAAAGGAAGTGACCAGACTACTTGGTGGGGGAATCGTATGATTACCCCCATGTGCTAAAGGAACCGATGGAGAACCTTCGGGAGCAGCTGGGTTAGGGGAGTCATTTCGGGACTCAGGAGAATCTGAAGAGACGAGAAGAACATGGGCGTGATTCTCTTCCGAAACAGAGTGACCGAGCGGCGGACTTGAGTCGACACTCTTTCCGACCAATGGTTGGTCTGCAACAGGCTGGGCACAGCCAGGTTTGGGAAGAGGAGGTTGGACAAGAGAAGAATATGAATCAATCTCTTTGTCAGTAGGGGAACGATCTGTGGCTACAGAGAGACGTTGATAACCAACGGGAAGTTGGGGTGAAGAAGCTGTAAGACTTTCCAAGACAACGGAGGCTTTATCCATGAGTGGACAAAGGTGAAGGGGATGATTGCCTTCAAAAAGCCTACAGGGGATTCGAATCTTCCCTTTTCCCTTACCATTCCCAACTGATAAGGTAGCATCACCGTGAGCTTCAGAGGATGATGAGGGGCGGGCCGGATCGCGAGACAATACTTCTAGTACCCTGGGAATGCCAGGACAATCGCGAAGAAGATGGTCCTCCTTGCATAATCGACAAGGAAACTTGACCTTCCGCGGAGGAGAGGAAGGGGGCCCGACTTCAGGTGTACTTGAGGGGGTAACTGCACTTGTAACCTCTCCCTTAGGAGCCTTCTTCTTCTTCGTCTTCTTCTGCTTCTTCTTAGCCACCTGGTTACTCGAATCTAGACTTTCACTAGGTGAAGTAGAAGATGAGGATGTAGAAGTGGGCGTAGAAGGGGAGAGTTCCACCTTAGAATCAACATGATGTTGTTCAGGTGGAAGGACAGATTGACTAGACGGTGAGACGACAGGGACCAAAGAGGTTGAGAACAACCAAACCGGCAACCCAACAGTTAACCCTGGGAGGGACAACGTTGCCATATAAGGAGCACCAACATTTCCAAAAGGAGCGAAATGACCAGGGTTCCCGTCAGAGGGGGTCCCTGGATTGGTGAACCCCAGAAAAGTTGCCATCGAGCACGAAAAGAAGCCTACTCAAGCTAACGCAAACAAGATCTAACCGGGTAAATGTGAACGGGGCCAAATAAATTTTATGACGCAAGGACACAACTTGACCTTTTCATGTTTTAAGAGTCGAGAAAAGGACAAAAAGGTGACTCTAGTAGCCTTCGAATGTTTTGTGAGCCCGAAGTGACAAACTACTCAAGTGAGCCTTTTCTTTTAAGGAGTCTGAAAAGGATCAAAAGTGACTACTCTGGAGAGACTAGGCAAAGGGTTTACCAAACAAATCCGTAAAACTGCATATACATCTTGGCAGTCATATGAAAACCAAGGACTTCCCATACGGCAGTCAATCTTCCCGAATGCTGTGATCGGTGCGTTACGGCTTGTAAGGCGGCAGACACAGCTTCCTGTGGATAAAGGATGATAACCTAGTGGGGTCTCCCCTATATATGCGACGATACGTGGGAGCTCAAGTCCGTGCTAGACCACTATCGAGTCACAAAAGGAGGAATCACCCAACCGTAATGTGAAACAACAGTGACTAGGTTTAATGACGACGGAGCACGTCTCTAGCCTAGACCTCTAATCAGTGAGAGTTATGTTCCAATGCGTTTTTAAGTTTATTCAGTTCATTTTATGGTTGATCTTTAGTTAAGTTTCAATTTCCAGGTCCTACCGTATGTAATCTCTCACAATTCCCTAAATGTAAACTATATGCCAAAGAATATCATTTCGTTCGATGAATACTAACTACGAGAGAGTTGAGAATTTTTCAAAAAAAATGACCACAAACAATAAGCACTCTAATGCAGCTAATGACAAGTAAACGAAACTTTTCTTTGTTTTAAATCACTTAATCAATGAAAAGCTTCTAATTTCAATTAACTAATGCAACGCAAAAGAGATTATTTGTTTTTCTTTTCAATGGCAAAGTGCACTAAACAAATTTTGAGAGATAGTAACACTGAGTAAAAGATCAATTTCACTCAACGAGAACACAATCGAATCCCCAAAACACCAAAAAAGTCCTTCAAACCAAGCACAAAGACCTCTATGAGCTATGTAATCTAAGCCCAAAAGAAGCCAAGTGAAACCCAAGCGAAAAATAAACAAATCGCTTGAAAAAAAGCTTTGACAACTACTGAGCAAATGCAAAAAGAAATCACAAAGTCGACTGGACGATCGAAGAAACCAAGACTCCTACGGAAGGCTCGATGCATAAAGCCACTAGATGCCCTAGGGCTAAAAAGTGTAATCGATAGAAAGAGGCAAACACCCGAAGGACGAAGGTCTAAAACCAGTCAAACAAGGATCAAACACACTCTAGTAATTGAAAAAGACGCGGCAAAATACAAATCCAAGCTCAGAGGGCTTGAAGACAAGCGAACTGGAAAAGTTGACAGGCCTGGCGCGACTGTCAGGCTGCAACTCGCGCTTTTATGGAGGTAAATCCTCTCTGCGGACAGAGACGATCCCTACTAGCCCAGACTAGGTCTAGGAACAATCACACAATGCTATCATGCAAGTTCCTAATTGCAAATAAAAAGTAGATGGTGAGAACCTACTTGAATTTCAACGCTAGTGTTCATAGAAGAGATATCGCCCTCGTTCCTTTGCCTTGGCCGGTCACGATCCCCACGATCTCCATGATTGGACACCTGCACATGCAAAGAACAACACGAAAACAAGCATAAAATCTAGTAGATGCAATTATATATAAATCAGAAAAGATATAACTCAACATCAAACATAAGACAATGAGAGTGGAACCATAATGATAGTCATCTATTATTAATAAATAACAAAGAAGAATACAACCATTGTTCTGACGTCAAATCCTCCTTTGGCTGGGTAGTCAGCTACACAAGTCTTGCAAAGCTTGTTGGGATGAGGAACAAGCCTCTCTCTGTTTGCGTGTCAAGAATCTCCTTACTTAGATTTGGCCTTATGGATGCAAAGAAGGCTCTTGCAACTTCAATCTCTTGAACGCCTGGAATTCTCACTATCTTAGCACTATGCTGGAACCAGAACTATTGTAACTATGACTATTGTGACTAGCTTGCTCAAGGCATAGAGGCAAGCTTTTATAGATAGAGAAGAAAGGGATAGGATCAACCACATTATTCATGGGATTGGCTTTATCACTTGGAAACTTCCATGAAAGGTGGCAAACCACTTTCCCTTCTATGGAGATTCGAAGCCAAACCATCCTAGCTCAACATAGATTCAGTTGGTGAATGGGTTGAAGAGAACCTTCAGGAGCTTGTTGGTTAAAAACTTTACTCAATTCGGTTGGCGCGAGTGCGACTCTGAGACAGAGCGCCAATAGCGCGCCCTTTTTAGAGGATTTCCCTCATTGGCGCGGGCAGTGAACTGCGGACCCGCGCTAATGCAAAAAGAGATGTTTTCATGGAGATTTTGCAGGAGATGTCTTCAGGGCATATGAAGCTCATACTTAGAGGAATATGATGCAAATGGTTTCAGGTCATGTCACTTCTCACAGGTCCCGGAATGAGTCCTCCAGTGTGCGGGTGAGGGGTAACACGGACGGTGACAAACGGTGACAAATTGCTGTGTAACAACTTGTCTTTTGGATGAAGTACAAATTGAAGTCAATGGTTTAAGAGGCCATGTTTTAATCCCCTAAGAAATATGTCTCTCTTCCTAATACACCCTCTTCTTTGTTCCTCCCCTGTGAGCCCTTGTGCCTCATCTTGCGCCCTTTCCTCCCCTCTCCTCTCAACTTAATTTACTTCAAGGACAACACTAAGTCCCCAAGCCTGTTCATGATTGTTCGTTGTCAAATAGACGTGGTAGATGTAGGCATCACGCTCCATGCAAGCATGCATGCCTTAATTCCCTCTGTGCGAAATATACCTGCTTGCAAGCTCGATCTTCTGGGTAGTTATTGTTGCATCACCTTGGATTGCGTGATGATGATTTCCCTGCCTCGGGGTATTAGAATCAATATTACTGACATGAAATCTAGGCTACAACTCCCATGGTGCGATGGGAATAAATCTGACCAAGGGAGCTCAGATTCATCCATAAGCTGCGAGTGGAGTTTGTCGAGCACTCAAAATTTTTGGTGGATTTTAAAGTGGGTATCCCCCATTTCAAGGGTGGTGACTGGGCACTGAAAAAATTGGAAGCTCAATGATGAGCTTCAGGTAATTTAGAGGGCATCCTCCTACTGTGGGAACATTGTGTGGGTGCAACATCATTGCAGCTGGGTACTTTGGTGCTTCGGTCTTTCGGGGTCATAGGTAAGATTTCCCATTCTTGTTATCCTCTATTCCAAGGGATTTTCCTTCAGAAAAGGAAAATTCTATATTTTGGGCCTCTCATTTGCCCTCAATTTGGTTTCCAATTTGGCGGTGGCTCGCTTCCTTTGTTTGAATCTTAGTGTTATAAGCTTCCTTTCCAATTTTAATTATGTTATCTGATGGTTGTGTTGGAACCTCCTGGTCATGAAGCCCTCTCCCGGTTACCCCTGGTTCTATACCCTTTGTTGCTCAGAATCTTACAGTGCTCTTCACCCAAGTCTTGCATAATTTAGGCCCTTTAATGGATTTTGGCTCCTTGGCCTCAGACTCCTCAACCTCCATGGTGTGCAGTCAGTGCAAAAAAGAGCATGAAGCAATTTATTTGGAAATATATGATTTGCATGTTATGATGTATCAACAACATGCCTTCAAATGCAATTTTCTTGATATAATTGCGGCTCTACAACAACAAATTTCTCGTTTGGAAGACGAGGTGGATGCATTGAGAGGCATCCTCATGGGACTCTAGTTACAAGTCGTTCATCCAACCAACAAACCCACAGAGCCCTCTTGCAACATCGACCTTAACAGGCCAAAAAATCCTACAAATGATCCATAATTGTAATGTTTGTCTTCAAATGCATATGCTTTTTGTTCCAATTTTTACGCATTTTCTCTTCTCGGTAAATAAGAGTACAATTAGAATTGATGTTTTTTGTTGTAATCTGGTCAAGGGAAATTATATACAATTTGATATGTCAGATGTATTTGAGAAAAATGGCTATGTAATTTTCTCGGGTATTTGCCGCTACCGAGCGTAGATTTAATACAAATCAATACTCATTTCTATTAAAACAAATGGTGTAGAGGATATAAATTTAAGAGACAAAGTCCAATAAAGAAGCATGAACATTGAAAAAGACAAGTGGATATCAAAGAAATTCTCTATTCCTAGAAGTTTGATGTTAGAATATGTTTTGACTTAAATGATTTATGCAGTTTGAGGGTAATTTTATGTAACGTACCTACAATGTATGATTTTGGTATACAATCTCAAGGTTTACATTTAGTGAATCTGTGCACAGCATGTGCATTTGTGGGATATTAAAGAATGACCCTAATTTTACTAGATGTTGATAAACATTTCTTAAAATATTTTTGTTAAATATCCTTCCCAATACATCTTTCCAATTAAAACCCCCCCCTGTGCTACTAGATACCCATTTTTATACATCGACTACATAGAATAAACTCACTTGTACCCTCAATGCCTCCCAATACCTACCATATATTGAATTTATTTTTCGTAATGTAAATGCTACCTTTATGAATGAATGTGGTAAGATATTTGTAAACAAGGTTAAGAAAAAGAAGCAATAGGGCACTTGTTGAATTTGACCAAGAAAATTCAGTGTTATAATTTTGCTTGTAGGAAGTGTAGGCATGTTCCTTTATCCTTTTTCAAGGAAGGAAAGTGACTATTAACAAACTTTGTATATGCATTTCCATATATCTAGCTAGACCATCCATCATTGTTTCCACTATGATGGTTTAAGTTAGGAGGAGTGGTTTCATGTTTATAAGTGGTGTCTACTAATATATATTATCATCAATGAGCTCTTGAGAACCACACACATTTTTATACAATCCCATCCAAAGGAGGAAATACATTTTCAATTATTGGAAACTCCATGAATAACCTTTGATTTGTAACATTTCATGCATTACATCTAGGAGGATAAGATCGTCATTGAAAAATGACAAGTATGAACTAATTATAGCAACAAAACTTTGAAAGTCATTACCTATACAATAAAGAATGTCATTGCCACATATGTTGACAATATACCTCTTAGAGGTTACATTCATAGAAATGTATTTTAACTCCCATTCACTCCCTATAATTCAACAAATATTGGTCCTTGATTTAGAGAAAACATTTTTGCATAATCTTTGCAATGAGATTGCCACTTCACAACCTTGAGTTGTTTCCTGTACTTGGGGTCAACAATGGATAAGCCACCACTAGTCATCACTTGTTCATCTAGATTACGGTGTTGCCCAATAAGCTAAATATGACTTGTGGATCAATGACTATCAATATATCTAACATAATCTACGCCAACAAATCTAGGTATATCCGCTTCCTACCTTATATATAGTTTTTACAAATACTAATTGCCCTTACCTTGGTAACATAGTCTATTGTGTCACATAGGTACCTGAAATTCCACTCAATTACGATCAATTGCCCCTTACTTGGATTCAAGCTTATGTAAACCATTACATACATAAGACTCTTAACCTCGCTAGTGTAACACACACATAACATGTCTTCTTTTTTATCAACGCTCTTGCGAACTGTTGGATTGAAAAAGGAGGTTGATCCAACAACTAATCCTACATCCAAAAAAGATTATGGATCCAACATACTAATGGCAACTTATTAAATTCTTCAATTTTTGTAGTTTTGTCTTATGTCAATGCTAGAATAGTGATGCATTTCACCAAGATCTTTCATACCAATTTTTTATAGAAATGACAACTTTATCAACTTGACTAATTACCTAGTTGTCACTAGATTAACAATATATCATCCACATATCAACATGACAAAATGATTAATAATTGATTTGAAATATGCATAGTGATTTGCATCAATACAAAGAAATCCTCATTGGGACATAGACATATCAAAATGTTGATACCATTGTCCTAGTGATTGTTTTTTCTAGATAATGCATTATTTTAATTGACATACCATAACTTTCCTGCCCTCCACTTCAAATACCTCATGATGTACCATGTAGATCTCCTTGTCAATATATCTATATAGAAAGGTAGTCTTCACATCCATGTTATCCACCTCAAATTCATATGCAATTCTATTGCTAACATCACCTTAATTGAAGCCATTTTGGCTACTAAAGAGGTGGTCTCACTAAAATGGGAATATCCTTTTGCTATCAATCAAGTTTATATTTGTAGAAAAGTATATCCCCTTGTGTTAATTAGGTCTAGCATAATTTATTGAGAATAGGAATGCTATCCTCACCACCCATGTTCAATTTTCATAAGTGATATGTTGAGCTCTTAACTAGAGTATTGTTGTAATGACTTTGAACCCTATCGTTGACCTAGTCTTGTGCCTTTAAGAATGTAGTGTTTACCTCGGGTACCTTGGAATGAGGGGAAGTGCCCAGGGGTTTTCCCTGGGACATGTTACGTAGAAAAATAAAGGGTCCATCCTCGTACTTCTTCTGAAAGACCCATTTACAACAAATTATTTTCCTCCTTGCATGGAATATCTCTAATTACTAACTTTGGTTATGCTATAATGCATTCAATTCTTCCTTAACACCATGCTATGGATGATAAGCTTCCCAACCTTTCAAGGTCATTGTTTTAGGATCATGGTCTATTTTTCTTTTCACTTAGGTGGATCTTCTTAGTGATACGACATGATTTAGATATACTTCCTCTTTATGCACATCTTCATCCAATCACTCAACAAGGGGATTCTTTGTTGGTTTCTCTTCCACTAACATGTTAACTAACCATTGATTGAACTATTTGTTTCACCCTTCCGTAGCTTGAATTGCTACATACATTTTTTGGATCCAATTTCTTACATAGATTCTTATCTCCTAAGGCCACAAAGCTAGAAGTTATTTCATGAGATCATTTTTTATTACAATATTTAGATTGACCTTTGGAGATTAAGGTCTTAGATTCATGGTGATGTTTTGAGGTTTTCATATTTTCTCATGCAATAATTGTCTCTTAGGTGGCCTTCTAAAGTTTCCATTCTTGTTTCATCATGCAATATTGTCCCTCAACCTTCTCTAACTTCAATTTGTTATTCATTGTGCCATTGAATATGATGACTGGATTACCCCATAAATCTAGCAAGCTACATAACAAAGTGGCCCATTTCTCTTATTCTAGTATAGAATACCCCAATGATGCCATCTATATCGAATCATTCAAGTGAGCATTTACATTGTCATCCATTTCAAGAGTATAAATTATTCCGAAATGATAAATTATTTACTAGCAACTTTATATGGTAAAAAGTTTGTGCCTTTTAATAGATCTCCTTTGTAATGTTGGATGTGTAAACATTTAGTGGTACAATGTTGGAAAGACTCAAGCAAAGAGGCCTTAAATTTCACATCCAAATGTTTCTATGCTTCATCAACTATCCATTGAGGTTTTACACCTCCCATTGCAACTCATTGATCTTTTTCCACCAAGACATCCTCCATCCTCAATTTTCACAAGTTGAAGGTTTGGCCTCTTTAGTTTTTCAATCTTCCTTCTCAAGGATGAATCCATTTATCTCTTTTCTTACGTCTCATATTAACAAGGTAAAATGTACAAGAGAGCTAAAAAATAAAACCAAATGAAACGGTATATATAGTGAAGTCTATATCCTCTTCCAAAGAAGCTACTGTGAAAAAATTAAACTCAAAATATTCTAAAGCATTGAAATCTTTGGCATCCTTAATCAAATTATAGCCTTTGTAGGAAAATTACATACATACATATTGTCACCAAGAGTGAGAAAACAAATGGACCAAACTAACCTCATCAAAGAAATATAATTGTATCTTAGCTTCCATATTATGAATAACATTTAAGTTCGAATAGTCTCATGTGCTCGTGAAGTGAGACAATAACAAGGAACTTGAAGTCTCGTATGCTCATGAAGTGAGATAATAACTAGGAATTTGAATTCTTGTATTCTCATGAAGTGGGACATTAACAAGGAACTTGAATTGAGAAGAGCTACATGGCAATGATGTTGTCCCTAAAGCGACAAGAAATTTCAGTCCTAAACATACCTCCAAAAAGTCTAACAAAATTGCACTCACGTAAAATGTGATTCAAGGTTGTTGAGATGGTGCAGTAGAGGCACATGCCATAGATGAACCTACTTTTGCCAAGGTGGAATTTAAAGAGCAATGTTTAGTAAACAAGGAACCATGCAAAAAATCAGAGCTTGTAACTAATTCAAAGCAACCAAACATCATGAAAATAATGAATCCACCTAACCTCAATGTGAGAAGATGTCCATCTAGTATTCAATACAATAAATAGAGGATGCCTTCGATGCAAAAGAGATAATTGTTTTTGGAACATATCACTAACTCAACTTCCCAAATCTCTATGCCTAATGTTTCCGAAAAGGGATTTGCATATTAATATTGATTTGATACTATCCTCAGGTGCAAAAAAACCTATAATGTTTACGATAGTTTCTTATCAATGGAAAAAAGATCCTTTTAAGGAGCTAACTCTCTGTAATCCCTCTGATCCTTGGATGCAAAGTCCCATAGATGCCTCCAAAAGAAGATCCATTTCTTACTCAAGTGATGAGCTTGAAAATTTGGGGCACTCAACAATACACTATCTTCAATTTATCTGAATCCATACAGTAACTCATAACAAATCTCATACAACATGAATCTCAAACAATTTCCATCTTACCAAGGGAATGGAAAACTTCCGAACCTCCCACATACTCTAGCAAATCCTGTAAAGTATCAACATCACAAGATAATTTCACACAACCGACAAGGGCCTTAGATTGAGAGTAGAAGCACTAAAATTGATAATGCAAGAGGATCTAACATTGGGGAAGGCCTTAAAGGACTTTAACTACATGATCAAGATACAACCATGTGTCATCACATCCATAAGCCCAAGACCATGAACATCCTCCTTAGGCATAGTACAAACTTTCGAAGGAACTACAAGAAGTCCTCTCTTATCAATGTACTTGGACCAATGAAAGGACTCGAGGATATACTCCAATCTCTTGAATTCTGCTCTTCTTGGGAGCTACAAAGAGACATATAAGACATGGGAGGTTTGAAGGATGTGTGATACCACTGTAAACTTTCTACCAAAAGCGATATCCTTATATTTCTAGAACAAAATCTTGGATTGCAACAACTTGAAACAATAATACTATATATCAATGATTGAAAGATTGGTACCAAATGAAATACCAAGATAGGTGGCAATCACTCTAGGATTTACCTTCCATAAAATGAATCCAAAATGGAGAATTCTCAAACCCAACCAACCAATAATTTGTCTTTCATTCAATGCCCATTGCATTAGATGCATGATAAAAGGTATCCAAACAAACTCAAGTAGCTTGTATTGAACCTTGATCCAAGCAATCCAAAATAAGGGAATCATCAATAAAATAATGGTGATCATTTGAGACCCATTTGAAATAAAAATACCATGACTTCTCCCATGTGCCCTGTGCAATTCTAGTAAACACCTCAAGAAATCAAGAACTAAAACATAAATGTAAGGTACAAGAGGCCCTGTTTGATAAAAAAATGTAGTGGGATGTGTTCAATTGGAGTGTTGTTCATTGAAACAAGGTTTGAAGCATTAAAAAATAGGGTTTGCACCAATGTCACATGATTGGGGCCAAAACAAAGGCATCTCGTTGATGAAGGACCACTCAACCCTATCATAGGATTTGCAAAGATAATCTCAAGGAACAAGGAATTGTAGTTAGTCTCCCTAGCCCAGTCCTTGTCCTCCCAAGCATATATACTAGTATCAAGAATGAAACTACCTTATACAAAACTTTTTTGCTCCTTCTAAACAATTTTCAAAGCCACTTTTCACATACAAGGTGCAAATGCCTTAGCCAAAATTTTATAAGAGATAGTAAGAAGAATAATGGGTCTACATCCTATAATCATGACAAGAATTCTTTGGGATCAAATTCTCCTAAGTTAAGAAAGGTCACAAGTTAGCTAAATAAAAAGCTTCATTGGTCATGTAATATAGGTCTCTTCCCACTATATATCACATGCCTTGAATAATTCACAAGGCAATCTGTTAATGTTTGGAGACTTGTCATTTTCCTCATAGGAAAGAGCTTCAAAGATTCCTCCTTAAAGAGCACAACATCCAACTGAATCTTTATCCACCACACTAAACTTCTCGGGAATTACTTGGTAATAGGATTTCCTAGCTTCCATTACATAGTCATAAAGCTAATATAGTGAGAAAATATGTTGAAAATGCAATTGAAACAACTATCTAATCTTGGAATTATCCTCCAAAGACCCATCCTCTCGAGGAAGTCCTAGGATTTGATCATAATCTTGGAATTGTCCTCCAAAGACCCATCCTCTTGAGGAAGTCCTAGGATTTGATCATAATCTTGTAATTGTCCTCCAAAGACCCATCCTCTCGAGGAAGTCCTAGGATTTGATCAACAAAGACTTTGCACTTCAAAAATTCAAAGCATAATTTAGAGTCTACATCCGCTTTATTAATCCATTAAAGATGACACAAATCCTATCTCTCTTGGGATTATACTCCTCTCATCCACCAACCATCACCAACTTCTTTTCCTCTTGAAGTGAGGTGTTGTGAAATGTTTCTCAAATAATGGAAAAACCTCCTCCAACTACCTTTGAGCCTCCTTCAACTCCCTTGTCTACTTTTAAGCAATTTTTTTACCCTGGACTCACATAAGCTTCCTTGTATGAAAAAGAACCACATCCCACCAAATTGACCATCTTATGCCCCCTAGTAGTTAAAGGGAAAGATACAAAATGTGGTGAACTAAGGTTATGAAGTCAAGGAATTCTGGATGTGATACATTTAACTTGAAAGGAAATACAAGGGGGAATAATCTGAGTACCCAGAAAATATTACTATTTGAATTAGGCAAGTGGTTGGAGCTAGTCATATCCATCAAACGATTTGTTATCCTCTACAATTTCCTAGGTTGAGGAGGAGATCAAAAGAGGTAACCTCGAACCACTTTTAGCTCAGTAGCTAGCCCTACTAAACCAGAGAGGGATCTCTCAAAGGATTTTTCAATGGATATCTGTAAAGAAAAATGTTCTAGGCTAGATATATAAGTTTTTCTTGAGTATTTGTGAATTTAGGGTTTTTAGGTCTGCTGGACTAGGGTTTAGAGCAGGTAATTAGGTCAAGGCTTCAAGTATGCAATGACAAGTATAACTAGGAGCTAGATATCAATGTGTTGTGGTGCACTTAGAGTGTGTCAATTTAGTGTATATTTGTGAGTTTAAGAGAACTTAATGAGCATGTGAAAGCATGAATTCATTAGCTTTAGAAGAAAATAAACACAATTATGATTTCCAAATAAACAGAGCTTAAATTCAAGATTTATGTCTATATAACTACAAGGAAATTCATAGGAAGAAGATAAATCATGTAAAGAGATATGATTGATCCATTAAAAACTAATAGGAAAAGGAAACAATACCATAGACTCAATGAACTAGAGTTCCTGAAATATAGCTGCAACTGCTTCTGTATTAGCTGAAGAGAACATAAGATACATGCCTTCTCCACAAAAGTCCAACCCCTCTCTCTAAATGAGAAATGATACATATATATTCAATTAAAAAACTTTCCCAACTTCAAGAGTCGAATTCCTAGGTGGTGGAACTGTTTCCAAGATTCTCTCAACGAACAGGTGAGAGTGAGAAGGTCAAATACAAACTCTTCTCTTAGAGTTTGTTTTGAATTTTGCTTCCTTTATGAGGCCTAATTAACCATAAAAACAACCTATTATGTCTATTTATTCATTGTTACATCATCTAATATTGAACTACTGCAATTACATCATGAGTTTTGACTTTGACCAAGTCAAACTGAAAAACTAGGAAATTAGACAGTGAAATTTTAAATAAAAACTCAGAAATTTGCAGAAGCACAGCACCAACTTTGAGCTCACTTTAAGGTGCCTTCCTGAAGTCCAAATTGAGATTTGAGAGAATGGTGAAATAGCCTTGCTTGTCTAGTTTCCATAACACCTTGAATTTTTGAAAATTACCCATGGGAAGGCCTTGAAAAACTCATTCTCCCAAGGTGTCTCCAAAAGAACATTGTCTGTCAAAAAGAGTGGAAAAATGATGAGTTTTTACCCCTTTTTCTCATTTTTCTCAGAATTTGAGCCCTCTCTGAGAAATATGATGAAGTGGGTTATGAGAGGAGGCCATGAGATTTCCAAAAATGCAAGCCATTTTTCATTTGGAGGTCTGAGGAAAAAGCATTGTGACTAGCCCAATTTTTGAATTTGGCACCAAAATTCTCAAAAAAGAAAAAAATGCTCAGAAAACCTTCAAAATTGGTCATGAAGTGTAAAATGAGGTATGTTATGCTCTCATGGATTCTTCAACAAATATCTCCAAGTTATCCCTCTCATTTTTGTCCTTTGGGGTTTTCTTTAGCTTGTTTTTCAACTGCTTGAGCTTGATGTTGCAAATCATATTTCTGGTCTGATAATGATGGGCTATGTGCCTAAATAGCTGATTATCCCTGTTGGATTTTTCAAGAAGCTTTTCTAAGTGGTTATTGAACTTACTTAGCCAATACTCTCTATCTTCATTGATCTCCAAGGCAATTTTGTCTTCCATGTGTAAGTCTTCATCTAGAAGGTTATGCTCTTTCTCTTCCTTCAATGCTCTTTTGAGTCCCTTGGTTCTTGGTTTCTTTTTCCCAACTTTCTTTTCTTGTTCATCATGTTCATCATGTTCAATACTTCTTTACCTTTGTCTTCTTGCTGCAACATCTTGGATTGCTCTTTCTCCATGATTAGCTACTTGGCCTTAAGTTGACTGTTTTCTTGCTTAAGGAAGGAAATGATGAATCTGGCCATTGCCATATTGTCCATGGGCTCTCTGATTTTGGAATCCTTCTCCTTGATAACTTGTTTCAAGTTTGAATGCTCATCTATTACCTCCAAGTCAACTAGGTCAAAATCATGCTCAATTAGCTTCTCATCTTGCAAATGTGATCCTTGTTGTGCTGATGTAGAAAGCTTGACTCTTTCCTCAACTTGAGAAGCAAACACAAGTCTTTTTCCTCTATGGTATGTTTTGGTCTCCTCGGGTCTAGGCACCTTTGGTAACCTCCTCTGATTTGTTTGATAAACCTACCTCCATAGGTTGTGTTGATGTGTATTAGTGAAGTAGTGTCATTCCATTTTTGAAGCCCTAGATGATAGGAAAGGGGAAAAACATTGAAAAGTGATTAAAGCGGTGAAATGAGGGAGTTAGGGAAGGGAGATGGTAGTAGGGAAATTTTGGGAGGTGGATAGGGGTTGTAAAAAAATTAAGAAGTTTGAATGGAGTGAAATGAGAGAGAGAGAGATGAGTAGGAGAATTTGAAAAACAATTATTCTAGGAAATTGTCCAAAATGATAGGTATGAGCTAGGGTTTCTGTAAAGGTGAGGCAATCTGAGGGTAAATGAGCTGATTAGTGAATGATAGGGTGATTTATACATGTACAGAGGTATGAGATGACAAATTTAAAAGTTTACAATGTCATAACTAACAAAACCTATCATTGGCACTAGCCTTGCAACATGAAATTTCTCATAAACCCTAGATGAAGAAAACTCACATTTGCATTTAATTTTACAAAGGAAAAAGGTGAGTTAGATGATGATAGTTACTTGTGAATAAGCTTAGAATAACAAAAAGTAGAAATGCAAGGTCAAATTTGAAGTTTGGGTGAGTTTTGATAGTTTTCGGGCTACTCTGTCACAAGCATAGCACAGTTAGCAGAAGTGCAACGCCAAAGCACAACACAGTTAGCAGAAGTGCAACACCAAAGCGTAGCGCAGTTCATGGAAGTGCAGCGCCACCTCCAGAAGCGCAACGCAATTCACAGAACCACATCACCAACTTGAAACCCACTTTTGGAGGCCTTATATTGTTCCAAATTGTGAACTTGATAGCTCATTGGAAAGATCTTGAAGTCTGCTATAAGATGGACTCAACAAGAATGTAATTTGGACAATTTAGCAGGGATAAAAATTGATTTTCCCGAGGTCGCTCCAAAAACCAAGGGTGTCTCTGACAAAATTGCAGCACCAACTTGCAGAGAACTTTTGGATGCCATCCACTAATCCAAATCACTATATGAAGGTACCATTGGAAAGGTTAGGATGTCTGGTACACAATGGAGTCCTTAAGAATTACGAACACCTACTCCAAATCCCTGAAAATATGTCTTGAAGTCAAACTGTTCAAAAGTGTAAGAACTCTCCCGTTGCAAGTGTAGTTTGGGCATTTCTCTTAAATCATAATACCTGTGAATAAATTGAAGGGAATTTTTGTTTCTTGGTCTAGCATTGACAAAAACCTCTTTCACTTTTGTAAATTTCTTCTCCATTTGGTAAGAAACATATTTTGAAGCAAAAATTGCCCTATGAGAAATGATGAGATGAGGTAGTGTATTGCAACATTGTCTTATTTGAAATAAAACATTACCTTTACCTTTATTTTTCTTTCCCTAAGCTGCTAACTCCCTTTACCCACTGAATCACATGATGGACATGTTTTTATGTTGATATATGGTATCATGATGACACATGGAGTGAAAACCCTAGACCATGATCTAAAATGAGGAATTTAACTATTTCATGACCCTATACATTTAAATGAAGATATGATACTTCGAAGAAGACTATGACCATGATGAGTGATGAATACCATGAATAAGTAAAGGGAGAAGCATCGACCTAGACTCAACAACCAGTGACCAAATTTTTATTTGAAGACTCACTGAAATGACAAAATTTTGACTTGACACCCTAACAACACCTTATAAGAGCATATTTGATCACTGGTGACAGGCTGAACTGACTGACACTAACATTGGCTCCAGCTGGGGATGGAAGCTCCTTGGAGGTGTCAAGAACACCGTAGACCTAGTAGCCTTACCCATTGGACATGGAGTCAAATTGCAAATACTAAATTCAAAATAAAAACTGACTACTAACTGACCTTAACAAAACTCTAAAACTAACTAAACTTACCTATGGAAACATACCATCGAGTTCTTAGGGCATTCACCTCGGGCTTCAAATCCTGATGATAACCGCCCACCTGCTAAAGATCTATATACAATCATGTGTAATGATCCCTCCAGTGTAAGCAATTCAGCAAATGGATACTTATTTGAATCATGCTCGTACTTTCCTTGAGCAAGCAGAAAAAACAAAAGCTAGGCCACTACAAGTGTCCACGGAACATCTTCTCATGATCCATAAATAGAAGAAAGTCCATATTCCATTATGGCTACAACAAGTCAATGTAAGGAGCCTTAAAAATCTGAAATGTTACCTTGTCTTGAAATCGAGCAAAGATACAAGTACTCCTTTCATTTTGATCTGAAAGAACACTTGGTTGTTGATCCATAGGAAGGCATAAGGAAGTATGACTTTCTGCTACCTGAGTGTTGGCTGGAAATTCTTCAAGCATGAGCAACTCTGATTCTATCTCTGGAATACTATCTTCCCAAACTCATATTCTTCCAATTCATAGTCTAAATCATCTTTGAACAAAACACACTCTTCAAGATTATTAAACATGTTAGCCCTATCCTCTTCATGAAAGAAAACAATCCCTGTTAGCTGATATCCTTGCAGGAAATATACATCATAAATTGGCTTACTCACAACTTCCTGTATAGTTTCATCAGTCTCATGACTGTCATCATTTAAACCCAGATTTTCATTTTCAATAATGGAAGAAATTTCTCTTACACATTCTTGATCGTGTGACCACTACAAACCTGACTTAACTTGGGATGTAACATGGCTTTTGAAGAGCTGATCTATTTCATATTTAGATAGAGGAGAAATTTGAGTTTTATAGAAATCAAAATTGGCTTGGTGAATTTCATTTTCAAGATTAGGAATAAGCATTTCTCTATTTTGATCCTAGTCTGCTTCATCCAAGGAGGAAACTGCAAAATTCCTTTTGGGAGGAAAAATCATAAAGGGCTTCTAATATATCTTCTTCCATACATTCTTCATCCCCATACAAATTTTCAAGAAATTTAATGAAATTTTCAGAAATCTCACAACATCTATCCATCATTGATAAGGAAAATTTGCAGCTTTGATAATGTTGAAAGAAAACTGAATGACCCCGGATGCGGGTGCTACCTTGCCAGCTCAAGGAGAGCCACGTGCCCAGCACGGGCTGCCACGTGAAGGCTGGAGGGCTTTAATGCCTCTCGCCGCCAACACTCCAAGCCGGGAATTGCAGAGTTATTGCCTTAATGAAGGCGCTGGACGCGATGGAAGGGACGCAGAGCGCATTCAATGCGATCGAGCTGCAGAGGAATGTTGATGGGTTTAAGACGGAGGGAATGTTGGCATGCGGAGCTCAGTTCGATGTGGAATTTGCCCAGATCTCTGAGCAAAGCTGTGTTATTGCTGTTGATAGCTTGGGCGAGGCTTGCCCCTTGCTGGTTATTCCCGGTTCTTGCTTGTGTTCAATTGTGCTCTGGTGCGAGCCAATTTGGAGGGGAAAATTCTCTGGGGAGGAGCGCGAAGATAGCAGGCCCTCATCCGCTGGGGAGAAAGTTAAGGAAGCCGAAGACAACATGGTGTGAGAGAGGATGCCTAGCAGAAGAGGAAGGAGCTCAGGGCGTGGAAATTCCTCCCGCTCACCTGCAACGGACACTCACCACCACTGTTGCTGCTGTTATTGTTATCGAAGAGTGGGAGCTTCCCCTGTTCAAGCTAGTCAGTTTATGGAGGCTGGGGGATCCAGTGATGGTGCGCCTAGACTCCCTGCGTTCGGATCAGTTATCTTCACCTTGGGTAGCTCCAGGGACAATGCTGGCATTAATGCCCATATCTCAGTGCTATTTACCAAGATCCCTGGGGAGAGTGAAGAAGGAATGCAACAGCTCCCTACTGAGGAAAATGAAGAGGATGACAAAGGGAAACGACCAATGGGGGAGTCTTTGAGTGCAGGGGGCAATTCACTGCAGGCGCCTCAGCAAGCACCTTCCCGAGCTCGCGAACCTGAACTGCCAGCCCCAACGCATAATCCCATGGCAATGTGGGAGGGATACCCGGAAGGACAAGGCTGGGCTACAATTGTGGAAGAAGAACCAGAGGAGTAACCCCCAGCGGCACTCCCTCGTCTTTTTCGGCTGGCTCTGGGATCGCGGTTGGCTTCTGATATACTCCTCTTGTCTTATGTCTTATGTATTCGGTTATATCTCAGGTCGATACTTGTTTCTTTCTCCGTTTTGGGTCATGGCCACGGCCATTATAGTCTTTGTCTCAGGTCGATACTTGTTTCTTTCTCTGTTTTGGGTCATGGCCACGGCCATTATAGTCTTTCTGTTTTGGGTAATGCACGATGCTTATATGGACTTCTGGGTCATGTGTCATTTGAAGGATGCCCCTGCGTGGGCTTTGTCAGTACTATATGGGATCATTAGTCTTTCTGTTTTGAGTCTGTTAGAGCTGCCCACAGAGCCACTGTTGGACCTGGGCAGCCAGTCCTCCTGATTGTAAGTTTTTCCTGTACATATTAATATATAAGTAGTTAGTGTTGCTGAGAAAAAAAAAGAAAGAAAACTGAATGAAAATCCTTTAGAGAATATAAACTAGCAGATGGTAGAATCTCATACCATTTCCTCGCTATTTCCTCCAGGCTATCCATGAAGATCTTCATCAGACAATCTTCAGGAAACTTAGTCTTTAATTTGTGAATATGAAAATGAAATTTGACCAAATGCAAACTAGCATCTTCTCCATCCTGACCTTTAAACTTGGGCAGCCCTGTTTTCCAATCTATACAAGGAATACGGTTTGGAAAACCAAGAATATGACCTCGATTCATAGGAGCATACCTTCGAGCAGTTGAATCCATTTTGAAAACAATTAAGTCACCAAGAAGTTCTTCAAAGTACTGTTTTTTGAACAATGGAGTCACTGTGAAAATTCTGAACCTTTTGATTCTTCGACATTGGAGTCGCCAGGTGAAAGATGCACAACCTCTCTTATGTTTAATCATTGTTCACCATCAACAATCAGATCTGATCCTTGTCATTCTTTCCTAGGGAAGATATGATTCTTTTGTTCCCAGACAACGACGCCAAAATTTTATCCTCTACAATTTCCTAGGTTGAGGAGGAAATCGAAAAAGGTAACCTCGAACCACTTTCAGTTCAATAGTTAGCCCTAATGAACCAAATAGGGATCTCCCTGAGGATTTGTCAATGAATAAATGAAAAGAAATAGGTTTTAGGCTAGATATACAAGTTTTGTTTTTGAGTCTTTTTCATAGAATTGTACTTAGCCACAATCTGTAGTGGATTTTTTTCTTGCCAACGTGCTAATAACAATTCTATCAGTCTCTGAGAATTACTGATAGAATTAACAACCAAATTGCGAAACCATTTCTTCACATCTCCGGAAAAGCTCTGAGCTATGATTCTCATCTTAGCATCATCTTCATCAATTTCTTCCAGATCAATAAAATCCACTAATTTGTCAACACGCTGCTGGGCTATGATTTTTGAACTTCCATCAAATAGAGGGAGTCTTTAGCCATAGTTTTGAGGTATAGCAACAAGATGAGCAGGAAATAAAAGAGGTGCGAATCGTGCCATGACTGTTGGAGTTGGTGGAGGTACTACAATGGGTTGTGTAGGTAGAGATGATGACACTAATGGAGGTGGTGGAAGAAAGGATGAGGTAGCTGAGGTAGTAGATGTATTTGGAGGTGTAGTAGAGGATGAAACATCAGTTAAGTATTCAAGCTGATATTAGATATAGGATTTTTTAGTAGTGATTTGGAGCTGGTCAGCAAGAATTTTAAGTTTTTCAAAATTCAACCACAACTCATGAGCAACTCTAGCAGATAGAGATTCTGAAGAATGGGAATGAGATTCAAATTGAAGAGGTTCAGACATCACTTCAGAAATGCAAGACTCAGATTTTGATCTTGAAAGAGACGATTCTAACTTAATATCAAAAGGAAGCTGCTCAAAAGCAAATAGATGTTTAGGCAAAGAAGTTTTCCTTTTTATTTTTCAAACTGCACTTTTAGAGATGGGTAACTTGAGTTTTCTGAGCAATTTTCCTGGGTCTTCAAGAATAAAAGGTGGATTTGGGTCAGGATTTGACCTAGTATGTCTTTTAGGAGCCAAAGTTTTTTTTCCCACCTTAAACTTGATGAAATTTGTAAAATCAACATATCTTTAAATACTGGAAACATTCAACTACATAACCAGTTTTCTTGAAAGCTCTAAAATAACTCCCAGGAATCATTTATCAGTTGTTTCCCCGATAACGACGCCAAAATGTTATCCTCTACAATTCCTTAGGCTGAGGAGGAGATTGAAAGAGGTAACCTCGAACCAATTTTAGCTCAGCAGCTAGCCCTACTGAACCAGAGAGGGATCTCTCATAGGATTTGTCGATGAATAATTGTAAAGAAAAATATTTTAGGCTAGATATATAATTTTTTCTTGAGTATTTGTGACTTTAGGGTTTTAAGGTCTGCTGGACTAGGGTTTAGAGTAGGTAATTAGGTCAAGGCTTCAAGTATGCAGTGACAAGTATAAATAGGAGCTAGATATCAATGTGTTATGGTGCACTTAGAGTGTTTGTCAATGTAGTGTAGATTTGTGAGTTTAAGAGAACCTAATGAGCATGTGAAAGCATGAATTCATTAGCTTTAGAAGAAAAGAAACACAATTATGATTTCCACATAAACAGAGCTTAAATTCAAGATTTATGTCTATATAACTGCAAGGAAATTCATAGGAAGAAGATAAAGCATGTAAAGAGAGATGATTTATCCATTAGAAACTGATAGGAAAAGGAAACAACACCATAGACTCACTGAACTAGAGTTCTTGAAATATAGCTACAACTACTCCTGTATTAGCTGAAGAGAACATAAGATACAAGCCTTCTCCATAAAAGTCCAACCCCTCTCTCTGAATGAGAAATGATACATATAGACTCAATCAAACAACTTCCCCACCTTTAGGAGTCGAATTCCTAGGTGGTGGAACTGTTTCCAAGATTCTCTCAACCAACAAGTAAGAGTGAGAAGGTCAAATACAAACTCTTCTCTTAGACTTTGTTTTGAATTTTGCTTCCTTTATGAGGCCTAATTAACCATAAAACAACCTGTCATGTCTATTTATTCATGATTAAACCATATAACCTCGAAATACTGCAATTACATCATGAGTTTTGACTTTGACCAAGTCAAACTGAAAAACTAGGAAATTAGACAGTGAAATTTTAAATAAAAACTCATAAATTTGCAGAATCGCAACGCCAACTTTGACCCCAGTTTAAGGTGCCTTCTTGAAGTCCAAATTTAGATATGAGAGAACGGCCAACTAACCTTGTCTATCTAGTTTCCATAACACCTTGAATTTTTGAAAATGACCGATGGGAAGGCCTTCAAAAATTCATTCTCCCAAGGTGTCTACAGAAGCGCAGTGCTTGTCAAAAAGAGTGGCAGAATGATGATTTTTTTACCCCTTTTTCTCAAAATTTGAGCCCTCTCTGAGAAAGATGATAAAATGGATTTTGAGAGGAGGCCGCGAGATTTCCAAAAATGCAAACCATTTGTCATTTGGAGTTCTGAGGAAAAAGCGCAGCGCCTTGTGACTAGCCCAATTTTTGAATTTGGCACCAAAATTCTCAAAAACCAAAAAATGCTAAGAAAACCTTCAAAATTGGTCATGAAGTGTAAAATGAGGTATGTTATGCTCTCATGGATGCTTCAGCAAGCATCTCCAAGTTATCCCTCTCATTTTTTTCCTTTAGGGTTTTCTTTAGCTTGTTTTTCAACTGCTTGAGGTTGATGTTGCAAATCATATTTCTAGTCTGATAATGATGGGCCATGTGCCTAAATAGCTGATTATCCCTATTGGCTTTTTCAAGAATATTTTATAAGTGGTCATTGACCTTACTTAGACAATACTCTCTATCTTCATTGATCTCTAAGGCAATTCTATCTTCTATGTCTAAGTCTTCATCTAGAAGGTTATGTTCTTTCTCTTCCGTCAATGCTCTTTTGAGTCCCTTGTTTCTTGGTTTCTTTTTCCCAACTTTCTTTTCCTGTTCATCATGTTCAATCACTTATTTACCTTTTTCTGCTTGCTGCAACATCTTGGATTTCTCTTTCTCCATGATTAGTTGCTTGGCCTTAAGTTGACTGTTTTCTTGCTCAAGAAAGGAAATGATGAATCTGGCCCTTGCCATATTGTCCATGAGCTCTTTGATTTTGGAATCTTTCTCCTCGATAACTTGTTTCAAGTTTGAATGCTCATCTACTGCCTCCAAGTCAACTAGGTCAAAATCGTGCTCAATTAGCTCCTCATCCTGCAATTGTGATCCCTGTTGTGCTGAAGTGTATTGAAGCAAACACAAGTCTTTTTCCTCTCTAGTATGTTTTGGTCACCTCAGGTCTAGGTGCCTTTGGTAACCACCTTTGATTTGTTTGTTAAACCTACCTCCATACGCTGTGCTGATGTGTATTAGTGAAGTAGTCTCATTCCATTTTGAAACCCTAGATGATAGGAAAGGGGAAAAACCAACGAAAAGTGATTGAAGTGGTGAAATGAGGGAGTTAGGGAAAGGATATGGTAGTAGGGAAATTTTGGAGGTGTATAGGGGTTGTAAGAAAATTAAGAAGTTTGAATGGAGTGAAATGAGAGAGAGAGACGAGTAGGAGAATTTGAAAAACATTCCTGCTAGGAAATTGTCCAAAATGATAGGTATGAGCTAGGGCTTTTGTAAAGGTCAGGCAATCTAAGGGTAAATGACTTGATTAGTGAATGGGTGATTTATACATGTACAGAGGTATGAGATGACAAATTTAAAAGTTTACAATGTCATAACCAAAAAAACCTATCATTGGCACTAGCCTTGCAGCATGAAATTTCTCATAAACCCTAGATGAAGAAAACTCACATTTGCATTTACTTTTCCAAAGGAAAAATGTGAGTTAGATGATGATACTTGTTTGTGAATCAACTTAGAAGAACAAAAAGTAGGAATGCAAGCTCAAATTTGAAGTTTGGGTGAGTTTTGGCAGTTTTCTGGCTACTCTTTCATAAGCGCAACACAGTTAGCAGAAGCACAACACAGTTCATGGAAGTGCAACGCCACCTCTAGAAGTGCAACACAGTTCACAGAAGTGCAACACCGACTTGAAACCCAATTTTGGAGGCCTTAAACTACTCCAAATTGTGAACTTGATAGCTCGTTGGAAAGCTCTTGAAGTCTGATACAAGATGGACTCATAAAGAATTTAATTTGGACACTTCAATAGGGAGAACATTGATTTTCCCAAGGTCACTCCAAAAACCCAGGGTGTCTCTGAAAAAAGCGCAACGCCAACTTGCAGAGCACTTTTGGACGCCATATACTAATCAAAATCACTATCTGAAGGTACCATTGGAAAGCTTAGGATGCTTTCTACATAATAGAGTCCTTCAGCATTGACAATACCTGCTCCAAATCCTTGAAAATATGTCTTGAAGTCAAACTGTTTAGAAGTGTAACAACTCTCCCATTTCAAGTGTAGTTTGGTCATTTCTCTCAATTCATAATACTAGTGCATAAATTGAAGGCTGTTTTTGTTTAATGGCCTATCATTGACAAAAACCTCTTTCACTTTTGTAAACTTCTTCTCCATTTGGTCATAAACATATTTTGAATAAAAAATGGCCTTATGAGAAATGATGGGATGAAGTAGTGTACTGCAACATTGTCTTATTTGACATAAAACATTACCTTTACCTTTATTTTTCTTTCCCTGAGTTGCTAGCTCCCTTTACCCACTGAATCACATGATGGACATGTTTTTGACTTGACATATGGTATCATGATGACACATGGAGTGAAAACCCTAGACCATGACCTAAAATGAGGAATTTAACCATTTCATGACCCAAGCCATTTAAATGAAGATATGATACCTCGAATAAGACAATGACCATGATGAGTGATGAAGACCATGAGTAAGTAAAGGGAGAAGCAGTGACCTAGACACAACAACCAGTGACCAAATTTTTATTTGAAGACTCACTGAAATGACAAAAATTTGACTTGAAACCCTAACAACACATTGTAAGAGCATATTTGATCACTGGTAGGCTAAACTGACTGACACTAACACGATCAACTAGACGAAGCTTACCTAAAAACACCACCCCATATTGGGGCCCATAGAAACAATTCAAATGTCCTTATACTCCATCTCCAACGTCAAAAGTTAGCCCATGTGAACCATCCCTTATAATCTGAATCCCTCTTTTCCCATAACACTTGTAAAACAGCCTTAAAACAAGACTAAAGTGACTTTTCCAATCTAAAAATAACATTTCCATCTCTATATCCTGACCACTCAACCATATTAAAATCCCCACGTACAATTCACTTTGTAGTTAGGAACCATCTAATCCTAGAGGGTACACCCATCAATACTAGAGTTGGGGGTGTAAAAAAAACAAAATCCCACCAACCTATCATAAATCAAGACCATAACCCACATTCATTTGCGAGATAGGTCAAAGCCATACCCAATTACGAAGCTCTGCAAAAAAGAAGAAAGGGCTACAAACACTCTACAACCCTAGGAGTGTTTTGAATACTAATAAGGGCATTTCCAATAATAACTTGTCCATCACTGTAACTCAAAAGTAACAGACTTAACGTTTTGAGTGAAAACCATGTCAAGATTAGCTATCATGCATCTTATCTCAAACATATATATTTCTACTTTCCGGAGTCATCCATTTAACATTTCAACGCATGACAAAGAGCTTCATTTAGGGATTAACTCCATATTTGAGATAATAAACTTCTCACTCAACACAAAGTCACCCAATTGGAATGGGAATTGCTTAGACAAGCACATAGCCACGAACTTATAGGATTTGGGATGTGAATTTGGCCAAATATTCTAAAGCTAATATTTGGCCCAATAAGGAGACTTGGGTTCCTTCCTCTTCCTCATCTTCATTATCCAACCTCCTTCAATATCCATAGCCCTTATCATGTGAGGCTAGGGTTGGGCCACTACTAAAGAGTGGAAGGAAGGTTTAGAATGGTTACTAATAACATTACATGAGGATGAAGGGCCTTTCGAGAGAGGAAAATCTTGTTGGGGAGTTGGACCAACAAATGACGATATACCTGGTTTAGATGAGATATTGGTGTTAGGCATTGAAGACTCCTCAGGGTTCCTAAATCTAGGTTTGTGATTGGGGAAATGATGGATGCGATGGTATTGGACTTGGCATGGGACATAGGAATCGAGAATATTTAGATAACACAGTTTTTGCTGGTGAATCCCATCAGTTGTAAAAACTAAAGTCAATAGAGAAGGCTTATGATTCATGTCCACCTCAACATAGACCCTCAAGTTAGCTCAAAAAGTGTTATAATAACCATCTAGAACCAATAATTTACCAAATATTTGTGCAAACATATCCACAAGAGATTGAAGGTTTTCATGGGGTTTAGGGAATTCAATCCATAACATACATTATGCTTGGAAATAATCATCAAGGTTGAAATTGGACCCCTGGGATTACATATGGGCCAATGAGTCAACAATGTTCCATGCATCATACTTGAGAACATTTTGCATGACAACGTCAAAGTTAAATAATATAAAAAGATACTTGGATGGAAAGACCTAGTACAACTACAAACAAATCCATTTGATCTCTCAGTTCAAAATAACCCATTTGTTGAAGGAATTTTAATTTGGTGTTTAACACATAATAATACAATGATAGCCTTATTTTTGAAATTATGGTGATGCTATTCATATTCCTTGTTGCAGGTCATGAAAAATTAAATCATTTTATGGATCTAACTCAGTCACTTGGGTAGGAAAAGGGTTTAGAACAAACTATTTCTTAAAAAGCCTAAGAAAAGGCCTAGACTTCAAAATGGGACTTCCATGCACCTTTGTTGCCTCTACTAGAGTCAATGATTATTGCACACGGATTGGAACCCCAATACCCTAGTTAAGACAAATGGGGACACCTAATTAGGAGTAAAGGATATAGAAATAATGTGGGTTTCCTTCCCCATAGCCTTATAAGGACCATGATCATTGTAGTAATGCACATCCTCTTTGGTTTTCATAGGGGTTTCCACAAATATCAGAATTACGTTTTCCTCGACCAACTTACAACCTAATTTCAGGAGCCACTAGTAAATAGAGACAAATCCATAGGCACTTCCTAATCCACTAAGAAATTCTAGGCATGAAGCTTCAATATTTTGTTGAGAGATTTCATCTCAAATTTCTAGGTATAAGTGTCATCAAGTGGGTTGAAATCCTAGATGGGATTGTAATCTTGAAATTTATTTATGTTTACATTACACTTGCCACTCATAAAGAGGGTTAACCAAAAACCAACCTCTTTCAAACTTGATACCCTCTACTCAAGGTGATATAAAATAAGGGTCTCCCAAAGTATGTTGAATGGGGTTTCCCCTCACACTAACTACATTAGAAAAAACCTATACAACCACCATATATTCTCCATTTGTACGATTGTTGTCTATATGACATTCATCTTCTTCCTTTGCTAGATCCATTATTGCTTCCTTGTAATATTCTATTTTTTTACCTTGTAGATGTTTTGGATTGAATTATAAATAAATGGACATAATAGAGAGCGTCAAGTTTTTCAATTGGGTTTATCTTAAGTGGTTGGGAGGAATGATCGTCATCATCTCCACCCAAGTTCAATTCCTGCAAGTGACATGTTGAGCTCATATTGAGTATATTGTTGTAATAGCTTCTAGCCTTATTGTTAAACAACCTTGATCCCTAAATAGTATCTTACTCTTGCATATGGGTTAGAGTGTGGGTGTTTGGTCAAATGGAAATAGAAATGATGAGAGTCAAGTTATCTCAATCATCCTATGTGTAAATGATGTATACAACTTGAGTGGGCCTAATGGTTAAGCGCATGTGTTTCCTCCTAAGAGGTCACAGGTTCAAAACTAGAGGGGGGTAAAGTATGTATGCCTTCGTAGACTTAGCAGTCAAATCGCTGCGCGGAGGTGGGTCCCTTGTCCCACAAACAAGGGGGTCTCATACACCAATTTGGTGTTTGGCTTGGCTATGACCTTAAAAATATATATTATATTATTATTATTATATATCTTATATGCATTCCTAGTGCATAGTTAATGGCAAAGGAAAGACTCCATTATCCCACCTTTCCATTGATAAAATACATAGGATGATTCAAGAGTCTAGCCAAGAGTTATAAATTCATACATGTTAGAAGTGAGGGACCAAGTATTATCAAATATTGGTCTCTCATTTGAGATCAAATGATGGCGGCAACATGACATATGTTGTTTAATTATGAGGTAATGTGTCTCCATAACAATAACCTATAAAGATTCAGTTTGTGTACCCTCATTTTTTCGAAGAATATCCATTTTGAGCATAGTTGCTTCATTGGGTAAAGAATTAACCTCATGGTTATGTTCTCTTATAACCTTGTAGAGCGAAGCCTAGTCTGAAAAGATCCTTCTAAATTTGAGCTATAATATATACTAGTTTTCTATTAGGAGTTGATTTTGAGATCAATAAGTTGATGGTTATACTTGAGTCACCAACAATAATCAATATGTTTGTTTTGGATTCATTTGCAAGAAGAAGGCCCTAAATAAGAGTGTAAACCATTGCTTGATTGTTTATGCAATTCCCTAAACCCTAAATAAAGATTGTTTCTAGATGTCCATCTAGATCAAGAATGATCCCCCTACTCTTGACATCACTATGACATGTTACTAATAATTGTAACAAATATTTATTGATGGTTTGAAGAATGTTCCAAACTTAACGAGAATTGTAACCTTAAAATGAGAACTCTAGTCCAAAAAACCCTTATTTTTGCGCAAAAAACATGAAAAAACGTCTTGAAACTGAAAAGTGGTGATGCTATATCACCTTTTTTTGGGGGAGGAGGTGGGAACTTAAAATTCCAACAAATTTCAGCTATGGCATTGAAAACCAAAATCATGATTATGGAAAACCTTGAAATTCCAACAATTTTCAACCATGGCATTAAAAACCAAATAGCACAACTTCAAAAAACCTTAAAGTTTTGACTTTTTCCAACCATGGAATTAAAATGAAAATATCATGAGTACAAAAGCCCTTAAAAGTCAACACCTACATAGTTCTACCAAAAGCATTTTTTCTTCTTCTTGAGGCTAAAATTATAGCTCTTTTGAGATCTTAACTTAAGACAACTTGAACATTTTCAATAGTGCACTAAAATTGCAATATTTTTTAACTATGACTTATAAAATCATCGTTAATGTAAAAAAATCATGATAAACATATATAAAACAAATTAAATAATTAAAAAATGTATTTTCCATAAAATATTTAAATCAATAATATTTCATTAAAACAAAAGAATTTAAAATAATTTTCAAAACAGATTTAAACGAAATTTAAATTACACTGAATTTTAATATATATATATATATATTAAAAAATAGAAATAAAAATAAATCAAAGTATTTTAGAAAAATGGTAAGATATATGATTTAAAAATTTAAATCTATTAAAATATATATGTATGAAAGCACAAGAAGGGAGGCGTAGATAGTATCTCTATATTGATTGGATCTCTCTGAAGGGCGACATGGCATATTCTGGTAATTATAAAGCGGTGAGGGTTTACGGTATTGCAGATCTTTGCGGATCTGAACCTCGTTGCCTGAAGGACAAGCCGGGAACGCCTCTAAGGATCTGTGGCACCATCTATCCAATCGAAGCTAATGAGGGTCTTGATACTAACCCATCAACAACGCCAAGGTAATGAGGGTCTTGATACTAACCCATCAACAACGCCAAGGCTTCCGTTCGAGATCTCTACCTTTCCCTGCCCAACGATCTATTTCTACAAGTAGAGGACAGATCTATCCTTCTAGCGAGGGAAATGACAAGAAGTCAACCTTCTAGATCTTGTATCTAATTATAGATAGATCGATCGGGAGAACGTTGCAGTTACGTTAGGCAGATCCAGAGCCACTGCCCTGTGCGGAAAGGATTAGGGCGTAAAGGGGACTGGAGATGATCAACCTTTCGTTGCCAAGGCCAGATATGACCTGATCATGTGGAAAGGTTGGATATCCTTTTTCAGATCGTTATGTTACAAGCCAGATATATACACACACTAATGCGAGCAGGAGTAGACCGAGAGGTTACAAGGGGAAACAAAACCGGTGGGGAGTTGATCTACGAAAATAAGCTGACCTTTGTAATGAAGCACATGGGGCTTGACATCCTCTCCATGGCCATCGCCGGCCTAATAGTAACGGTTCCCAGCACTACAGACCTCGTGGCTGGATGGAAATCATATCATTTTTGGACAAGTTGTAGACAGATCGGTGGTGGCACGCGAGATCGAGAAGTTTGGATCTGGAACTGACAGAACTTCAACGACGGTTTTCATTGCTGACTCCAGACCGCTTGATCTATACTCTTTGGATTTGCTCTCAAAATTAATAGATCTCCGAACAACAAGGATCTTGCAGCCGACGAAAATCCCCGCAATACATCCCCTGCCACAGGCAACAGAAATAACACACGACATCGATCTAGATCTGGATCCGGATCTGATTCAAATCTTTATCAGAAATTTGCAAGGGAAGATTATATGCCAGCAGATCTGGAAGGGGATGCATCTACAAGAGCTAAAGTACGCGATTAAAAAACAACTGGGTATATCAACAAGCATGCAAAACTTGATTCATGCATGGCACATACTACAGGAGAACCTCACGCTACAAGACTATGGCATTGTTGCTAAGTCGACCATCATATTCACTCTGAGACTACAAGGAGGATGCTCTGGGACCAGGTCAAAGGGCACAGGCTCATTCAAAGACGCATTCAAAAGGAAAGGAGAATCACAACCCAAACCAACACCATCTCCAAATCTACCTCGGCCCTATATCGTGGAACAAAAAGCTCAGATATTAGTATTGACACTCACATTACTTGAGGTAAATCAATTTTATGCAAATCTCTATACCCACATAATCAATTTTATGCAAATCTCTATACCCACATAGTCATTTGTAGATTTAATGGTTTCTGGTCAAAATCAGACGTCCTACATCAATGGATATTTTCTACATGAACACCAAATTGTGATATTCATCTATGTTCCAAAGGGTTTTTCATTGTCAAGTTTGAAACAATAAAAGATAAAGACTATGTCCTAAATGAATGACCATCGTTATGTGGCAATGCAGGGCTCTTCATAACACCCTGGTTCTCAAAATTTGATGCTACCACCATGGTGGTCTCCAAAATGCCCCTATGGGTCAGGATACATAATCTATCACAACATTTTTGGCACCACAAGGTATTAGAAAGAATTGGGATCTCCTTGGGGAAATTCCTTAAGATTGATGCATATAGACTTTCAAAAGGCATCTCAACTTTTTCCAAAACCCATGTTGAAGTAGATCATAGCCAAGGCTTACCGGATTGCATTATGTTGGTTCACAACAATATTCAATGGACACAACCACTAGATTATGAAAATATGACATTCCATTGTTGTGGATGTCTTCAGACAGGCCACCTTCAAAGTGCATGACCTTAAGCTAAAAATATCCTGGAAGAGGTAAGAAACAAGCACAAAATCCAAAAGGTTGTCCATGCACTGATCCCTGGAAGTAGATGAAAAAGGTCTCCCAGAAAACACCACAATCAACAATGAACAGAACATCACGCAGAAGGACGAGATCGAGCATAGCTCTGCATTAATTCCAAATCCAACCATCCCACAATAACAGAGTGAGAAACACATCCATGGGAAAGAGGTAAGTGGCAACAAACAAATACGTGGCTTAGAAGTCTCTGATTCTAACAAAGAAATCCAAACAACTACAATAGAGAATCAAATGTCCATTGTAACATCCACACCCAACATTGGTGGTTGGAAAAAAGTGGAAAAAAAAAAGGTAGAAAAGAATAAATTAGTTTGCCGGATATATTTCTATAGATCTTGACAAAATAGGATCCCGTTATTGTGCATATGCTCTTTAGCATCTACAACATGTAATTTTACCCATTATGAATAAAATTATGGTTTCTCCTGGAAAAAAAAGCACAAGAAAATCTAGAGTATTTCCTCACATTTCGTGGATGGTAAATTGGGTAAATTGTCAGCTTTTATTATGAGGCCTCGCCCCAAAGGAATCAAGAGAGTCTAAGCCCTGATCAACAACAACCTAGCAACTATATAAAAAAACTTCATGTCTAACTCTAGATCACTTGAGCTAACCCTTGGGGCTCTATAATTAATAAAATTAATAATGTATATAACAAAAAAAAATTATTTAATTAAAAAAACTATTATAAAAAAAATAAAAAAAAATAATAATTAAAATTATTTATATTAAAAAACAAAATAAAAAATTACTTATTTTTCTCATGTAATTTGTGGGGAGAGCAATGTCGAGCATTGCCTTCCCCCATGCACAACAAAACAGATGTCGTGCACGGGGGAGGGAGATGCTAGACATCGCCCCTCTACTCATGGGCTAGGCTCACAACCAACCAAACAATCGTGTGGGAGAGGGGTAATGTCACGCGACTGTTTGGTCAGTTGCCACCTTGGCCCATAGGCAGAGGGGTGATACTCATCATTGCCCTTCCCATGCACAACATTTTTTGTTGTGAATAGGGGAGGACAATGTTAGGCATCACCCCTTTGCCTATATATATATATAAAGTTTTTTAAATCAAAAATATATTTTTAAATATTTTCTTTAATTTTTAATTAAAGTTTATTTATTTATTTATATTTATTTGATTTTTAAATTATAATTATGTATTTAATTTTTTATTTTATAATTTTTTTTCAAAGAAATAGTTAGGGTTTTGGCATTATAATAAAAGTCTGGAGTCTGGGCTATAACACTTACATAATGCTTTGTTATCCAATACTAAACTACATTTAGAAAATACAAGATAGAGTATCTTTGTTTATGACAATATTTTCCAACATTTTTGAATAGGAGCCTATGATAGACTCTACAAAATATTCCTAGCAGCAATATATATCTACAATGCATCAAGAGACTTCAAAAGCTAGCTAGGTTTCTGATAAAGAATGGCCTTTTGCCCCAGGTTGTCCATGCAATTGTGTTTCCACCCTTAGTTTGTTGTTCCATTCCATCAAGCTCTCCTGGGATTTTGTTGTTGTTGCTACTCACTAATTCTGACTACTTCCATGCTAGATTTGGCACCAATACTAGAGCATTATGCTACCTCTATAATCATGGTTTTCATTATTGCTAGCTCATTGCACATCTCAGACTGTAGATTGACCACCCCGCCTTCTAATAATGCAAACATGGTGTCCAACAACAATTGAAATGTCATTTGCTCCTCCTCCTCCATAACGCTCTTATGATTCAAGGATTTCAAAATCCCTTCATGAGATTCCATTAATCACTCCAAGAGAATTTAATTTTGTCGCCTTGCCCTCGCATGATGATTCTCCTTGTGCCACCATTATCAGTCTTTGTAGCGTCTCGCAGAAATTACACCTTTACACATTGTTGAATTTTCTCAACACAGAACAAGGTCGAATATGGGATACATTGCTCCTTTTATAACTAATTCTCCCTCTGCACCACCCCCCTGATGCATTGAATACCAAAGCCTTTGAATCCATACTAATATCACGTAACATTCTTTGGGATGGCATCTAATAAATACAGAGGAGAAGCAAAATTAAGTTCAGGGTGTGAAGGAGTAAATGCATTTGTGAAGCCAAGACTCCCCACGCCTATGAGAACTCCTTCCTGCCTTGAGATATTAAACACCAATGCCATCTGCGCCCGCATGCATCCAAGAGCAATCACCAAGTGGGATTTAGATAGAGACAATGGTACTCCATTATTGTATGCCAAATATTTGGAGTTAATGTTGGTCGATGCCTCTCCCTTAATATCATTTTGTTGACCCATACATCTATTAAATTTATTGAGTATTAAAACTTCAATAATGCTTCTAATGATCATGGGGTATGTGAAACAATGACAACCCTTTGATCAACTTCTAAAGTCCCTTGTTCCGTAGTGGTACCTTGGTTGGCCAATGAATCAACATTTGAGTTCAATTGTCTAAGCACATGAAAGAATTTGATTTGTTCGAATTGCAAAGAGATTAGAACAATCCTTTAAAGGATAGGAGGGAAATTTGGGTTTGACGACCCTTGTGCTTTTCTCACCTATCGAATAATTATCATTGAATCTCCAAATACTAATACGTTTGTGATTTTATTTTCAATTGCCATTTTAAATCCTTCCGAAAGGGAAATATATTCAGCTTGGTTGTTGGTGGCAACCCCCAAGCTCCAGGCAAATTGGATCTCTATTAGTTTGCAGGGACGAAAATTAACCCGTCCCCCTTCTAACACCCCTTTTTATTTTATAATTTAATATATATATCTAAATTTTAAATTATTTTTTATTTTAAATTTTTAAATGTTCATTTTTTTTGGTTATATATATATATAATTTAAATTATTTTTTATTTTAAATTTAAATGTTTTTTTGGTTATTAATTTTTATTTGCATAATGTTTTTTAGTTTTGTTTTTGTTATTATTATTATAATTATTATTATTTTATAAATGTTTAGTGTAAAAATTATGTTTTAATTTTTAATTTTTTTATTTTAATGTCCCCCTTTAAAAAAAATCACTTAATTAAAAAAAAATCAATATTTTTAAAATAAAGTTTTTTTAATTGATTTTCCCCGATTTAGAAGTAAAAAAAATATCTACAATTTTTTTCTCAATTTTTTTTCTGAATGTAAATTATGAAAAAAATAAATAATTAAAATCGTTGTTTTATAGCATAATTAGAGAATAATCCACAATTTTTGTCATTTTGAAGTCGATGTTTCGAATCTAAATCAGGTTCATCATTAGGACATTATTGAAAGAAGAGTTGCAAGAGGTAGGGTATAAGTATAGGAGGAGAAAAGGGAGAACTCAAATTAAGGTGTGTCAGCCTGAGAATTAAGAGGGCAATGATCATCAAAGAAATATTGTTAAAACCATAAACCTAACAAAATCAATATATAAGCCACCTCTCCAACTCTCCTAATCACTTGGTATGGTCCATAAAAACTGGGTTGTAGCTTGCCGACCCCCTTCTGTTTTAGTGTCAACTGTTTATATGCATGTAGTTGCAGGAAGACTAAGTCCCCCTCCTCAAACTGCCTCTCGATCCTGTGTCTTTCTGCATAGACTTTCTGTTGATTCTAGGATGTCAATAGGTTGACCTTGAGAGCCGTGAGGATATCTTGTCTCTCTTGGATCCAATCTTTGGCCTTTGGGGCCCAATTGTCTCCAAAAACAATGTCAGCAAAAGACAAAGCGTTATAACCATACAAGCCATAGAAAGGTGACATACCAATGGACATGTGGTGGGTGGTGTTGTAGTAGTACTTGCCCAAATGCAACCACTAGATCCATGCTCTCTATTTCCTGGTCACATAGTTTCGTAGGTAGCCATCTAACCATTTTTTGACCCTCTCGGTTTGGTCATCTGTCTGTGGGTGGTAACTGGTGCTCGAGGTAAGACCAATGCTCACTAACCGAAAAAGTTCATGCTAGAATGCTCCTATGAAGAGGATGTCCCTATCTTTGACTATGGCCTTGGGAAGTCCATGCAAGTGGAAGATCTCTCTGCAAAATAGCTCTGCTACCTGTGAAGCATAATACTGAGTTCGAATAGCAAAGAAATGTTTATATTTGGTCAACCTATCCACCACCCCATATATAAGGTCTCTACCTTGCACCATAGGAAGCCCCGTGATAAAATCCATAGAGTTACTTTCCCATTTCCCCTCAGGAATGGGAAGTGGCTGCAACAACCCGGTCGGATGGGTCAACTCTCCCTTGTTCCTCTAAAAAGCCTCACACTCCTGCATATACCTCAACACATCCCCCTTAAAGCACTTCCATGTGAAGCGCTCTCTGACCGTCTTATACGTCTTTAGGAACCCCTGATGTCCTGACAACGAGGAATCATGGGCTGCGTGGAGAATCCTCTCCCTCAACAGTGAATCTGACACCAATAATATGCGTCCTTTATAGTATATGACATCAGCCATCAACCTGTAATGCTCATCAGCATGTGTACCCTCCAAAATCTCGCACGCCTGTCAATCTTTAGAGTACTCTACCAACAACTGTGCCTTCCAATCATGACAGATGCTCATGAGTGAAAGTGTCGCAGGCATCCTAGATAATGCATACACTAATACATTATATTTTCCCCTGACATACTCAATATCAAAATCGTAGGTCTGGACCTTACTAACCCACCTCTGTTGCCTGTCATTGAGGCTCTGCTGACCCATAAAATGACGAAAACTATTGTGGTCATTCTTCACTCTAATTTTTTTCCCACTAGGTATTATCGGAATTTGGCCAAGGAATGCATAATGGCAAACATATCCTTGTCTAAATAGAATATGACCTCTCATGTGGAAGGAGCTTCTGGCTCTCGAAGCGATGGGGTGGACATCCTGTGACAATACTGCGCTAGCTCCTTCACTAGATGCATCACACTCCAAGGTGAAGGGTTGGGTGAAATCCTTGAGTGCTAGTACTGGATAAATTCTCATCACTTCCTTGAGGTGCTCAAATATTGACTGTGCTCTATCTATCCATGCAAAAGCCCCCTTCTTGGCTAGATATGTGAGGGGAGTTACCAATTGTGAGAAACCCTTCACGAATTCCTGTAATAGGTGCATATGCCCACGAAGCCCTCAACTCAGTCACATTCCGAGGCACTGGCCAATATCAGATGGACTTGATATTCTCCCCATGCACCCTCACGCCATCCTCCCCAATAATATGCCCCAAATAGAGCATCTGTCAACCCAAACTCTCACTTGGACAATTTGGCAAAGAATTGCTGCTCCTCTAAAAAGTGTAACACCACCTCCAATTGTTGTAGATGCTCCTCCTAGGTCCTATTGTAAATCAGAATGTCATCGAAGAATACCAATACAAATTTTTGCAACTTCCCACGGAACACATGGTTCATGCAGGATTAGAAGGTGGCAAGTGCGCTGGTCAGCCCGAAGCGCATAACCAAGAACTCGAAATGCCAATAGTGGCATCTAAAGTTCGTCTTCGGGATGTCTTGATCCCTCACTTTGATTGGGTGGTACCCCGAACACAAGTATATCTTAGAGAAGTACTTGGCTCCTCTAATCTCATCCATCATCTCATCAATGTGTGGAATGGGGTAGCGGTTCTTCAAGGTCTTCTTGTTGAGTGCCCGATAATCTATGCACATGTGCAATGTCCCATCCTTCTTCTTCACCATAACAACTGATGAAGCAAAGGGGTTAGAGATAGGACTAACGTGCCCAAGTGCTAACAACTCTTGAATTTCTCGCTCAATCCCATTCCTATAGGCCTTGGTATGTCTATAAGGAGTGGTAATAACTGCTTGTACCCCCAGCTCTAGCTCAATCGTGTACTCAAATCATCTGTTAGGAAGTTTCTCGTGTGGTATGTCCCCAAACAATACCGGATATCTGTCCAAGATGGCCTGTATGTTGGGGTGTGGTGGCTTGGGATGTCCCCCAACCTCTGAAATCCTTAATTCCATTGCCCATGCTATGTCCCCATGCCTCAAGTTAGCCTCCATATTGTGCATTGAAAATGTCTATGGAGGATATGAATGCATTCCCCGAAGAACACCTAACTTGCCATCTAACCTTGTGAACCCTGTCTCCAACTTCCTCCAATGCATAGTGACCTGCTCAAGGGAGTAGAGCCACTAAACAACCATCACCAAATTGGTTTCTGGTACAACCGCCATGAAGAAATGATATGTCACTGAGTAGTTCCCCATGGTCACTGTCAAAGCGGGGACATATCGGGTACATTTCATGGTCCTACCCCCCGACACTAGGACTGAAAACCCCTCAAACTCCTCTATAGTGATACCTTGTCTCTAAACCATCTATGCATTAATGAAATTTTGGATGGCCCTACTGTCTACCAAAACCAAGACACACTGCCCCTCCACTGTGCATATGATCCTCAAGGCAAAAAATTTGTGAACCCCATGCAAATAATCTAGGACTCCTCCAGATGGTGTGAAAGGTGGTCCCCCAAGTGGTGGTGGTGGTCCCCTCTCTGCATGTGTCTCATTGTCACCCCCGCCTATCTCCAACTCCACGTCATCTTCTTGGTCACTATTAAATAATACCTCAATGTAATGGGCCTTGCTCACTGTGCATCTATGGCTTGGTGCCCAAGGCTCTTGACATGTGAAGCATAGGTTCCTCCTACGAAGGTCTCTCTTGGTCTACTCATCTAACTACCCATGCCCTTGGACTGCTCGCTGTGGTGGGGTCTTGTGTCCTGCCCTTTCTGTGGGTAGGGAGCTTGTGATGGTATGGGTGCTAGAGTCTTGGGGATTTCCCCCTGCAAATCCCTTGCACAACTCACAACCTCTTGCAAAGTATTGGGTTTGCGGGATTTCACCAGCCCACGCAATGGCTCAAGCAAGCCCTCTACAAATGTGTACACCCTCTTAGCATCAGACAAATCTGGAACCATGACTGATACCCTCAAAAAATCTGATATATACTACCCTTGATGGCTAATCTTCCCGAGCTAGATTAACTCTCTGAATTGAGCCTCCAGGTCCCTCTTATCAAAACACTCCACCACTCTCTGTATAAAGTCCTCATAACAGGTCACATTGGCATGCCCTAACGCGGTCAAGCCATGAAACCACCAGTTGTGTGCCTCTCCCTCCAAGTGCAACGTAGCCATTTTGACGACTTCCACCTATGTCATCCGGTTAAGCTGGAAATAGGTATCCAACTTATCCACCCAAGCTCAAGCTTTGCACTTGGTAGATCCATCATACATTGTAAAATACATCCTCTCAATGGTATGATACAACTCTGAACTCTGCGTGCTAAACCCCCCACTTTTCTTGCCTCTCTTATTCTACTTGAGCTGGAAATAATCTCTGAAGGACAAAGTTGCCTTGAAATCTCCCCCCATGGACTAGCATTCTCGGAAATAATCTCCCATATGCATTTGATCATCCGTCCCACCCTGCTCACTTGGTACTGAAAGGTAAAAATGTAGGCAACGTGGTTCTGGTGGGGCCACTGAAAGCTAGTGGGTGAGTGGTTGGTGAAGGGTGGTCATACTGTTGTGAGCCCCTAAAGTCTCCCCAAATAGGAACTCATGGTGGATGCTCTTGTCCCTATTCTACTGCTTGATTTCCTCCAACGTCTCCTTCTGCCCTTTGGATAAATCATTTAGGGCCTTTAAGAGATTATCAAATGTTGCTTCCTCATTGCTCCTTGGTTCCCCCATGTTTTCCACCACTATTACCTTCCCAGGTGTCTCAATATCAAATGTAATCTCCAACTCTCACTCCCTACTCTGATATCTCTGCCTTCCCTAGGTAATGTTCTTTCTATCCTCCTTGTTCATAGGAAATATCCCCACAGCTGAGCCAAGAATGGAGCTCTTATACCACTGTAATATTCCTAATTAGGAAAAACAATGATAAACAAAGCAATAGTTGACATGCATACACAAAATTCAGAAATATAAGTAAACACCCATGTGCTCACCAAAAAACACCATCCAGTTGAGCCATTTTATTATATATTTGGAGTAATAGTACAATGGGTATGGGAGGAGTTCACTTGGGCTTTCTTGTCTCAATGGCAAGCTAGACAAGTCCCAGGTTGGATAATACAACACCCATACGAGAGAATGAGTTTCCCCAAAAATGCTCTGTGTTACCCAAGAGGAACTACACTGTCTACTGGAAAATAAATGCTAAAAGACCCACCTTCGGTGCTCAGAAAATTATGCAAAATTAGCCTTGGGCTCCTCTCATTAAACCCACCAAAACCAGAAAGGGTTTGGTTTAGTTCTGAACCCCGAAAATTGATCCCAAATACCACGTCCTCCTCAAAATAGCTGGAAGATATGACCTATCTGGAAATTCACTGAAGCATCCCTCCAATCACTCCAAAAATGTTGAATTGTACTCCCCAGATGATTTCATCAAATTCCTGGCACAATCCATCTCCCCAACTCCTTTCCTAACCTTCCACGTGTTCCCAAAATTTGGCTCCTGTACAGGCCCCGAGTAAGAGGAATTCAACCTGCTTAAACACAACAATCTTTGACCCCAAAATTCCTCACCAAGTCTTCCCCTGGAGTAGCTGTGAAAATTTTCTCATGGTAAATGCCACCCTACTGCATCCTCCTGGAGCACGAAATTGGCTAAGTGAGATGACTGGATGATGCACCTTGAGCTCCACAAATCACCCTCCAATATGGCACAATCTTACCTTCCGAGGGTGGCACTCATAGTCCACCGAAAGAAGGGTGAGATCTCCCCTTGGAAAGCTTTGCGCTGAACAACATTGTGACCCAACTAAGCAGCTCAAGCAACAAGAGAAATGTTAGATTGACAAAAGACCACAATATTTGCTATGCCCCATCTATTTATATTTTTTGAGTTTCCTTCCCATGTGGGTTCCTGCATCAAGCATTTCTACCTCCTACCTTAGCAACTCAACTTTTCCACCAAGGAAGTGTGTACTTCATGTGGGTCTACCCCCCACATCCCACCAACAAAATGATTTCAGCCTCCATCTCCTAAGTCTTAGTCCAAAAATTTCATGGGTTCCATAATAGACAAAATTGCCAAAATTGTGAAATTAAATTTAGGGAAATTATTCTAGGAAGGAACATCACAAAACCAACGAAGAATAGGGATGGTGGAGTCTACCATAACCCCAAAGGCCTTAACAATCTAATGAAAGACTGCAAGGTCTATACTCAAACAATAGTCCCTCCCCAAAGGGATAGCTTAAAGAATGTCATATTGTTTATGAAGAATATTAAACAAAAGGAGGAAGGGATCCTGAATGTTCTCATGGAATCTCGTATCTATTTGCAATATGTAGTTGATGCAAGTCCAAATCCATCGCAATGCAGGAGTTTAATTTGGGGCCCACAAAACAATTACAGAGCAGGACACCCACTTAGAACAATTATTACAGATTGTAGACAAGATAGTATGAAGAGTGATGCATCCACAACTCCTCTCGCATGTGGGTTAGAGAGGTAGAGGCATAAATCCATGGATAAAAATTCACATAGGCAAAGGGGTTTTTCCATTTTAGTTTTGACTTCAATGATGAAATGCCAACGACTATGGAAAATCCTATGCCTTCCATGGTAATTCTTGGCAAGTGATGCAGAACTTGTATTTGATAGAATCATAGTTAGTTTTGCCTTGTGCTTTGAGTTAAATTTTGTTAGAGTGCTTGAAAATTGCATAGTTGGGCCAACATTTGACCAGTTTCCAAATTTTTCTTCTCTAGCTCAACGGGGTGGGATATTTCCCAATTGGGTTTGGGCTTGGCTTTTTGAGCGTCTATGAAAAGAAATTTATGCAACATGTGAGTTTGGTAAGGTGGAAGATGGGCTGATTTGGGTGGCTCTCACTATCAGTGCATTAGTTATGGTGGCTTACATGCCCACAAGACAACATGGGATTGTTGTCGATTTGGAAGGGTTTTATGTTCCTAGGTCAGACACCTAACATGTATTGAGGGGGAAAAAACTTGTCCATTAAGGGACCTGGGACTTTCAATTTGAGTTGAAGCTCACACTTGTGAAAAGAAAGGATCTGATAGAGGGGTTCAATTGTGTGAAGCTAAGAGGACAAGAAGCATGATGTGGAAAGGCCAAATAGAAACAACAAGAAACAAAATTGGCATCAGGAAAACCAATTGTGGTTTCTAGGTTAAATTCAACCAATTGATGAAGAAAATAGATGTGCTCCAGGTGGACTTGATCATAACCAAATTGAAACTCAAGGATGAAATGATGACCAACGTGCAAGCATTGGATGAGCTCCATATTTTGATGGCAAAATTGGTCCAGACACAAAGACGAGACAAAGGCTCTCCACAACTAGATAATGGATCTCCAAGAACAAGTAATCCTTATGAATACCAGGCTCGGTGAAAAAGACAATGAAAATTGGAGACAAAGTGGGTAGTGTCTGGACCTTAGCAACCAACATCTAGGGAAGTAGATAATTCTAATTGACATATGTTGTGCTGCAATTTTTGTTTTTTGCTAGGTTTTTTTTGTAGAATCTACACCACCACGAATGTACTGAATCCTATAAAAAAGCTATTAGAAAATTCGAGTCCCGAGGGCTTATAAGAAGGGGATCACATTGTAAAATTTCCCATGTATCTGTTGTGATCAAACACAAATTTAATACAAATTATGCTCATTCCTGTTAATTTTTTTGATAAATATACATAAAAAAAATATTGAATAAGAAATAAATCTAAAATTTAAACTTTTAAAATTTTAAAAGTAAAAATAAATAAAAAGCAAAGATAAAGCAAAACAGAACCAACCAAATAAGATCACCAAGTGAATAAATTACTAAATTTAATAAAAATTTGAGGAAAAAACAAAAAATTATAAGCTAAAAGAAAAAGGTAATACAAAAAATCCCCGATGCAGGTGTTGAAATTTAAGCAAGCGGAAAGGGGGGGAAGCTCGATACCCCACTGCCTCTCCTAGGATTAAAGAGGGGGGGTGGCATGGCCATCTCACCCCATGCATTCACACATGTCACCAACCTCGACATTATAGCACATTAAAACAACATACTCCAATTCCACTGGGCATTCTTGCCTTCCATGTTGTCGTCCCAAGCTTTTTTGTTGTATATGAGGTTATTCCCAACTATAGGTTGGATATTTCCACTATGGTGTTGTCTTTTCTGGCTCCTTAGAAAGTGAAGGCATAGGCCCTCATTGCTTGGAACCCTATAAGATCCACCTTTCGGCGAGTTTCGAACCTAGTTCATGGGAGAGGTTGCAGGGAATGCACGTCCTGGAATTTGCGTTGTTTAGTGGAGTAGTGAGCTTCGAACTTAGTAACTTAGAGCTTAGTAGCCTATCAATGCACGGTAAATTATCCCATCACTACAAGGAAAATACATTCTAGTGAATGTTTTTATGGAGGCCCCTATAAAAATAGCCCACATATCTGTTTGTCGTGGAGGTCACTAGCGGAAGTGAGCTGGTAGATGTTTTAGTGGATATTTCTTTGACAATGCGTCTAAATTATTCCAGATCACCGTTACTTTATTATCCACACTATTACACTGGACAAATTCCTCTTGCTAACAAGAGAAATCTCCCTCGATCCTAAAAGGAAACTAGAAACAAACATACAATCAAGCTAATTCCTTCCCTGAATCTATCTTTCCTTGAATCATAAGATAACAAGGTGAGAAGTAGAAATTAATACCTTATTACGACATGCTTGATGAAGATCCCTCTTTGTGCTCCAGTGCAACTTCTCCATGCTTGAATATAGACCTACACACCTGAAAACAACAAAGGATCAAAGGCATATGCAGCATAAATGATTCAATAATTCAAACTAGTGATCAAGGAGACTAGTAACAAACATCATTCCAATGGACAAATATAAATAACATCATTCCAATGGACAAATATTAACAACATAAACCATCCATGAAATTGATCAATTAATCCATTAAACAATGAAGTGAGAAGAAACGCTTGTTTGTATTAATTTCATAAACATAAAGGAGCTACAAAACCTATGCCTTGATGTTGTGAAGCTCCTCCCATTGATATCAATCCTCTCCAAGAATGATAAGCTCTCCAACCTGATTACTCCAGCATAAACTTACTCCCAGCAGCCTCCCTCAATTCCCCCATCTATGGGTTGATTAATAGGCCAAAAGGAAGTAGTTTGAGATCCTTAGTCCAAGGATGAGATCCACTAAAAGAGGGATGAGGGATCCTTGAAGAATGGGAATTAGTTCCATAAAAAATGAGGTTAGGCTCGAATAAACATGAGTTCGAGGCTTTTTTTTGGGAATGATTCGCCCAACAATGCTTCTATATCTCACTTTTTATTTTACTTTTTATTGATTGACCTGCACAATTTTTGTTCAAAAATAGAGCGCAGTTCCGCACAATTTTACAATGGAAGAAACTGCACATGTGTGGTTTTTGTTTAGAAAAACTGCGCAGATGCTCAAAATAAGGGTTTTGTACCATAAGATCCAGAAATTCCACCTTATTCAAGGTATATAAGTTGTTGACTTGCAAGGGAGTGTTTCATGACGCTTGGTTGGATGGTGAGGGATCCAATTTTGATGATTATTGCCATGGTGACAAAATGAAGTGTAAAGGGGGGAAAGCTCGATACCCCACTGCCTCTCCTAGGATTAAAGAGGGGGATTGGCATGACCATCTCACCCCATGCACTCGCACATGCTGCCCACTTCGACATTATAGCACATTAAAGCGACATACTCCAGTTCCACCAAGAATTCTTACCTTCCATGTTGTCGTCCCAAGCTTTTTTGTTGTACATGAGGTTATTCCCAACTATAGGTGGGATATTTCCGCTATGGTGTTGTCTTTTTTGGCTCCTTAGAAAGTGAAAGCATAGACTCTCTTTGCCTGGAACCCTATAAGATCCACCTTTCGGTAGAGTTTCGAACCTAGTTCATGGGAGAGGTTGTAGTGAATGCAAGTAGTAAAATTCACATTGTTTAGTGGAGTAGTGAGCTTCGAACTTAGTAACTCAGAGCCTAGTAGCATATCAACACACAGTAATTATCCCATCACTACAAGGAAAAGACCTTATAGTGGAGGTTTTTACAGACCTTATAAAAGTAGCCCAAAAATATGTTTGTAGTGGAGGTCACTAGCGGAATTGGGCAGGCAGATGTTTTAGTGGATGTTTCTTTGACTATGTGTCTAAATTATTCAAGCACACCGGTGCTTTATTATCCACACACGCACCAGAGTTGCATATAACATGGTGCACCGTAGATTTTTTTTTTGAAAAATAAAAAACCATGCTGCGGTAAATACCCAAACACACCGGTTCTTGAATATTTTCTGGCACTGAACTCCTTCATATAGTAAAACGTACTGGGTGTTATTCAATAATGACATCTTGGTGCGGTAAACATATAACAACACCCCAGGGAATCTTATAAAGTGTAGTGATAGACAATTTCTAATTTCTAAGAAAAGACGAGTGCTATTGTAAAACCACAACACCAGTGCATTACCAGTAACGTAAATCTCTGGGGCATCTCGATAAAGCACATTGGTGGGACTACTACAAATCGATTCCAAACACCAAAACTCCAGAGGCCGTAGTAATTTAAATTAAAAAAAATATGGTGCTTTTGGATATAGCCCACCCTTGTGCGCTTCGCGAAACATACCGAAAGAGGTTTAAATAAAAAAAACCCTCCCGGCTGTAATTTTCATTTTTACCATCTATAGTGTGGGATAGCTCTAAAGCACCAATGCAACTCTTGCCATGTGCAAGTACCTTGACATCGATGCTTCTCTTGCTCACCACCTTTTAGTACTGTGCTCATTGTTTTAGTTTCCAATTTTTTCAAACGGCGTGATTTTTTTTTTTCTCCAATATGTGTCCACAATGCCTCTGTGACGACCAATTATCGAGGTAATCTCTATGTTTCTTTCTAATTTAAGTTTTTAGTAGACTAGAATTTCAAATTAGGTTGAATTTCTCTTTGTTTTTGCAAAATAAAATAAAATGATGAACAGTGTTCGATATGTTCGGCTCGCACTGGGACCATCGTGCCCTGTAAATTTCCAAGGTGCACTGTGTTTCGATGCATGAACATAACACACTGTCGTTGTGGCAATGCATTTTGTAAATATAAATGCACCAGGAAGGATGTAACAATTTGTACATCAGTGTGTCACTCCCAGTGCGTTTATATTTACCAAACACACCACAAATAAATATTTAAATATATTCTTATAGCTCGGTGTGTTCAATACCTAAACGTACTATACCGGTGCCAACAAGTTATACGTGCGCATTGATGCACAAGTATGTTAGACCGCTATGAAAAAATAAATTTTTGAAACACTTGTGGTGTGTCATAATTGTGTGCTCGCCGTTACTGGTGCGGTTATAGTTGGAAGCGTATCGGCACCAGTGTTTTTTTTTTTTAAATTAAAAGTTATGTTTCCATAGTTATAAATACATCTTTCATTTAATAAAAAAAATTGTATTTTATGTATGAGGTTGATGTGTTTTATATGTTAATCATGTAACGAAGATGTCAACAGTGTTAGAAAGTTATATATTACGGAGTAATGGAACACATAAAATATTGCAGAAATATAAACACAGAAAACACATAAAACAAGAGAGACACAGTTATACGTGGTTCACCCAGTTCCGGCTACGTCCACGGAGAAACATCCAATCCTTCTTTTATTGCATTATCCAGCAAACTGAAGAGATAAAACCTACATCAGATCCACTGTAACACCCTCTTCACTCTTAATCTCCTCTCTCTTTCTCACTCAGAATAAAAAGATACATAGGCGCAATACAATTCCCTCATATATAGTGAGGGGTTGCCTTCTAGGGCAAAAAACCCTAAATTAAACATAAATTCTACCGTCAGATCTCTGCCTAATGAACAACCCAGATTGACTAGAAATTACTATACTTTTAAAAGGAAATTTTACATCTATTCTTAGCTTTGGGGGCGTTGCCCCCGAAACCCCCCGCAAGGGGGGGGGGGCTCCCAAAAGGTTGCATTGGCCCCCCTCTGGACCCCCTTGCAGCGAATATTTTACGGGTGACTTTCGAACTGGGGTCCAATGTGGCGATACCTTTGACTACAGAAGATAATCAGGCTCCACACCCAACAAACAGAGGGAGCAACAACAGGAGTAGGAGCAACAAGTGGACCCACACAATATGGTATGACCATGGTAGGCGAGAGAGAGGGAGATGAATTTATACCCTCGCCCTATTACTCCAGCGACCTAAGCACTCTTGAGGAATGTAGGCCTCCTTGAGTACTATGAGGAGGGTACATATGTGAAGGCGCACTTTGTCTTATTGGCGCATCTAGTCCACCGATGGAATATCTAGCAACAAGTTTTTTTGTGTTGGTTTTGAGTTGTGGTATAGGTGCACTTAGGAGAACATTTACTTTATCACTGGCATATCTAGGAGGGGAGGATTTTCCCCAGTTCCATGATGTCCCCCATGGTGTTGTAGCTGACAGTTAGCTTGCATACACTTAGAGATATGTCGGGCCTCATGCAGTCCGTCCATCAGATTTTCAGGTCTGTAGTGGACAACTACAATTTTCTTCTTTTGATATAGAGGAGGCTAGGTGACTCTAATTATTAGTCAACACCATTGCACATTCTTGTGGTGATGGGAAACACATTAGTTTCCCTTTTCTGTATTATTTTGATTCTTTGATTCAGGTGCCACGTTGCATTAGATGGTCTGCCATTTTTTGAGGTGGTTTTGTATGACTTTAGATAGGTGTCATGCGTTGTCGAGACAGGGGAGGGAGACCTTTTATTTTGCTTTCGAGATTTTTTGTTTATTTTTTGAGAGGTTTCTGGAGACAAGGCCTACATTTTATCATCGCCCTACTAGGCCTATCACTGAGGCCCATATGTGCATGTGGGGGAAAATTATGCCTAAGAGGGGCATGTCATAGTTTCCGGCTAGGATTTCAGAGCAGGCACTGCCGCTACTGACCAATGTGGATGACCATGTGTTTGTCGTGTTGGGGTATCCCTACGTGGGGATTGATTGGAGAGGGTATCCCAACATATTCTTCACAGCGGTTAAGCCTCCATACGATAGAGGTAATATTAGTGTTTTCTTTAATTTAATTTAGTTTCATTTTCTTTTTTTAATGAATTAGAATAAAATTTATTCTAACATGTTCTTTAACTTGTTTTATTAAATTATTCTATTAAATTGTTTAATGAAATTGTATAATTCTTTTTGTGTACTATATATTTTGTAGACATCAGCTCATATGATGGGGACATGCCTCCTCCCCCACCACCCGATGGAGGAGATGAGGAGATAGGTGAGGCCAAAGAGGGCGCGACACATCCTCAAGGGGGCATGGGTGTTTGGGGGCAGACAATTGCTATGCGATTTATATGGACTACTATGATAGATTGGCCAAAGTTTGGGTTCGGTAGGGAGTCCTCCTTGCGATGCCTCGAGATATTAGTGCGGATCTGATGTTTGTGGATCTCTACAGGGAATATCTGCAGGATTTGATGCCTGTTATGTGGCATGTCATCGGAGCTAGTACTTTACTAGTAGCGATGAGGGCTGTAGGGCGGCATGCAACAACACATCCATCATATGAGGGTGGTCATGATGATGATGAGGGTGATGATGATGATGATGAGGGTGATGATGATGATGATGATGATGAGAATGGTGATGATGTTGCTTCTAGTGGTGCCACCCCATCACATCATGGTCGTAAAGGTGTCGGTGATCCTTCTGGTAGTACACCTACTCATCAATCGCCTCATGATGATAATATGTTAAAGCTAGAGGATGTGTTGTATGTTTCTCCTAATAGAGAAGACATACCACATTCTCCTGCAGACCAAACACCTCTTAGTCCTCCACCTCAAATGAGTTCGACATACGTACTTGATCAGGCAGTAGTTGACTATCCATCGTCTTCTTGTGCAGATCAGGCTACGAGCACTACTATGTATGTTGTATTGGATATTTGAATGCACTTATTTGACATCATGATGTAGTTATTTGACTGTGTGTGTGTGTGTGTGTGTGTATACGGTGCATTTTTTTGTTCTTGTTTATCTACTTAAGTTATATGTTGGTGTTGATGTGTATATTGTTAGGTCATGTTAGATATGTTCATTTAATGTGCTTGCGAATAGATGTGTACGTGATAGTATTTGACATGATATTTATATTAATTTGAGGATGTGTGTGGTGATGATGTTAGATTACAATATTTTTTTTTGTTAAATGTGATCATGATGATGATGCCCTATTAGATTATTAGATTTGTGTGTTAGCTAATGACGTTTATATGTGCTACTAAAAGTGTATATAATTAGATGATGGTACTGAATTCGAATGTGTATCTTAGATGATGTTTATGTTTGTTATATGATTATCGTCATGATGTTTATTTTTATGAAATAATGCTTATTATAGATTATGTATTGGTGAATTTATATCAAACTTTTATATATGAAATTGCATGTAAAACAACTTCCTTAAAAAAATTGCAAAGATCTTTTATAAACTACAAAAGTTTAGTATGGTTGAAACTATGATTGTAAAATTACAATAAATATTTTTCTATTGCTTAGATAGTTCATTGATATTCAATCTAACTTAATTTAGTAAAATATTTCAATACTCACAATGATAAAATAATTAAAGGAAAAAAAATAATTAGTTCTTCAAAAGACGAAAATGTGTAACTCATTCAATTTTTAATATAAAATATTATAAATAATAAATTATTCAAAACTAAAATTTAACTAATTCAATACTGATTTATAAAATTCAATCTATTGTTAAATTTAAAAAACTTAAGTCATATTTTTTTTTACAATTTGTAGCCTAGATCCATCTTAACTCTTAATCTACTAAGCGTCGAGAGAGATCAAATCTCTTGAGATTCAAACATATTTTTGAGGGAAAAGAGATTTGATCCCTCTAGGTGTTTGGTGGATCTAGACAGCTCGTATAATATATATGTAGTTGAAATTAAAATATTTTATTTATAATTCAAGTTCTGTGTATTAAAATATTTCCCCTTATATATATTATTACTATTATTTTCTAAAATATTGCATATCAAATCCATATTAAACATTGAAAATTTTATAAATATCCTTCATACATTGAATTAGAAAGCAACTATTAATGGAATAAGAATTCTCTCAATCTTTCTCACTAAAGTGAAAATATAAGAAAATTTTCAATTTAAATTATTTTATTTATCTCTATATAAAATATCTATAAAATTATGTTATTTAATATGGACATTGAAATATTTTACTTATGGCTGTCAGTGAAATATTTTTTGTTTGAAATATCACATGTAAATGGAACATAGAATGAATTACACATAATGTAATATCAATAATACTATTTCTTGTCATGTGAAAAAATTACATTTTACTCATTACATTTCTTCCACATAATAAAAGCTACAATTATATAATGTTAAGGTGTAAATTGAAGTATTGTAATTATGGCCGACATTAACTTCTTTTCTTATTACTATTTTAAATTTGTTAATTTCAATTATTATTTTACTATTTTTAAATGTAACGTTATGTGGAAAAATCTCCCTCATACTGAGGTGTAGAGCGCTTCTCGATGCAATTAATTTAAATTTACTACACATAAAAAAAAATATTTTTATAAATTTTATTTTATTACTAAAGTTATGAGATTTGCAAGCAATTTAAATTTAATCTTTATAGCAACTCGTACCAATTTAAATTAAAAAAATTCTCTCTAAGGATGAAAAAATTTAAAATAAGGCTTGTGATTAAGTTATTTGTAGTTGGAGATTTGCTCTATTGGAAGTTCTCCCTTAAGGAGGCAAGTGGACCTTTTTCTAGTAATTAAGATATAACATTTTGATGTTATTTTGGTTCTTTATTTGCTATTGTATTGGTTTAAATTTAACTCTTTTTAATAATAAATATGAGTTAAATAATAGAGTGAAAATAATATAAAATAAATTATCTCGAGATATTCACTAAAATTCATATTTTTCACATTTCTCCTAGCTAATATTACATTATGTTCACAATGATAAAGACAAGTCTATTTTAAATAATTTAGTTACAAATACATAAAAAAAGGAAGATATTTATTTTACATAATCTAAACTGGAAACAAAAATGCATCACCAAGTTAATTTGAAACTCAAACAAATGCCTCTTAATCACCATCACAAGTGTGGTGCACTTGGCATGTTCTGATCGCATCGGTGCTATCATATTTACACAACGCACTACCTAAATACTATTTAAAAATATAGCTATATATCGACGCGTTCGATAACGTGAACATTCCATCCCGATGGGAAAATGTTATACGTGTGCATTGGTGCATATGTGTGATGCACCGCTAAGAAAATTTTAATTTGTGAACCAACAATGGCGCGTCATGGTATGTGTGTACTGTCTACGGTGCAATTGTGTTTTACAGAGCACTGAAGCTAGTGCATGATTGTGTTTTTGGTGTACCAATATATATATATATATATATATATATATATATATATATATATATATAAATTGAAAGTTATGTTTCCATATTAATAAATACATTTTTCATTTAATTAAAAAAATGGTATTTTATGTGTAAGCCTGATGTATTTTATATGTCAAACATGTAGCATAGACATTAGCAGAGGGAACAACAACGATTGGAAATGATTAGATGACACCAGTACATATCACTCTCCATTTTCATCACCTTGATTATCTTCCTCGACGCTTGGCATGATAACATTGTTGTTCTCAAAAACATTTTTGATCCAACGTCGTGTCTTAATAAGAACCACCAATCCCTATGTAACACACCTAGGTAAAAAAACAATTGGTTGCAGTGTTTTGCGAAAACATAAGGCTCCATAGCTTCATGTCACATCTTTCTAGAGTTGATAGATATCAACCCACTATCACAATCTTCCTTTACATTATTCCGATCAAACATGTCCTACCACTTGCACCTAAAAATAACACATTGGAATGAAGATACTTACACTTGAATGATCTCTTGTATATTTCCAACGTAACCTAATGTCCCCTTCATTAGGTTTTGATCATGGTGGCTAGCATGACTAGAATGGTCGAACTTGACTTCCACTCCACAATCTTGTGTCATGCATCCATCATCGACATCCACTGTGTGAAAATGATGTTTGTATGCCCACATAGATGGGAAAAAATGCACCTACAAAAAAGTGGAAAAATCACAGTGGAAATATAAAATATGTATAGACGTTACAATTCAAAGGTGCAATATGAAGTTAAAAATGTACATAAGGATATTATAATTGCCGAGTTGCTGCACAAATCCCTATGTTTAGCACATCCTCTTCAACACACAGGTAACGACTAGATGCACCGTATTTCTCTCTTACTTGATCAACAACACAATCGTTAGGGAATTTCATTGGCAAATTTTCTTTTAAATGATCAGGATAAGGCACACTTCTACCATTCAACCATTTGAACTATTTCCTATCACTATCCCATTTCCTCCTCTTTTCTTTGTACAATGCAACCCACGGTTGTGTCGCTTCCATATTGTAAAGAATGAATTTGTTGATGGCTTCAATTTCTGAATTTTCTAATGAAATCAAACCAACACACACACACACACACACACACACACACACACACATATAGTACACATGAGATCAAAATATGCATTAATATGAAGTTCAGTGTGAATAGTTTTGTTTTTCGTTTTTTGTTTTTTTTTTTTCAACTGTGGTTCATGGTCATTGAGTGGCCACTACATCCACAGGTAATAATTTGGGAAGATCCACCTGAATGGATCTACCCATTAGTTTATCTGGTTGGGCCTAAACCTAAGGGCATCGAGGGGATTTGACCCTGTGACCTCCCAATTGGCAAGGTACTTAGTGATGGGAACTCGACTAAGTTCAGTGTGAATAGTTATTGTGTAGTAATTTGACAAATGATAATCTTGCACTTACTCTTTCTCATGCGCCTCTTTCCATTCATTTCGAGAAGATCCCCTTATCTTTTGTCTTCATCCCTTTCGTCGTACCAAATTGCCACACATGATGTGTTTTCAATTTGCTTGATGTACTCACTAGCATAATAGAAAGACTCATACGATATATACCCCTCGGGTTTTTCCCTTTGTTGAACAAAACCTTTCAATTTCTTCATGTACCTCTCTAAGAAGAACATCCAACAACAAGAAACAACCCCAACTAATTCAACCTAATTTACCAGGTGAATTAAAAGGTGAACCCACAAGTCCATGAAACTCGTCAACAATTCCTTCTCAAACATACAAACAATATCAGTTATCTCTTGATGCCATCGTGGAATGCTAGCCATATGAATCTCCTTTGATGTGTTCCAACGTACAAATACAGATACTTTAGATATAGCACGCCCTAGGTATTGGGGGAATTCATAGTTCACACACCTACACACGAGCAAAGGATAATGACACTGCACAATAAATAGTACATTATACAAAAATTAATTATAAAATATCCCATTAGATAAAAATAAAAATAATAATAATAAAATCATATTTTTGACATACGCACTCTTAGAATGTTCAAATAGTCATGTGATTTCAACCCTGACAAACGGTCATCCACAATGAAGCGAATCTGTAGTGAAGACCCATATAAAGAAGGCACCCTCACATTCATTATAGCTTCCTTTACCAAAGAAATATAATATTTCTTTAAAATCCATGGGACATTACCTTCTTTGAAAGACCAAGAGGGGCTAGCCTCTCCTCTAGTTTCTTGTCTTGGCTAATGTTTCTTTTTAGTTTTTGAGGAAATAATATCTCTCCTAACAGCCAATGTGTCACTTTATTTCAATGATATGTGCCTCCATAAAGAAGATGAAATATTTTTAAATATATGCATGGCATCTAGTAAGTGGGAAATATTAAGATGCTCCCAATATGGGAGATCATAAAAGACAAATTTCCTTTTCATCCCAATGGGAAATTTCTCAACATAGTATCAAAGAAATTTGGATCATCGAACATAGGCTGCCCATTTCTCCTTCTCCTTCTCTATCTCATATGGTCTAAGCCATTCAAATGGTGTCATTATTGTAGGCCTTTGGGTTCTCTCTAGTTTACCATTGAAAGTGTAGGTTTCTCTTCTCTAAGGGTGTTCTTCTGGGAGGAATACCCTGGCGCAATCATACACTGGCTTTTGTAGGTGGTCAAACCACCTAGCCTTTAGAGAAGTTCCACAACATTTACATCCATGATGCCTTTTTGTTACAAGACCTGCAAAATTATTGTATACATGCCGACACATTAGCGACTATGAAGATCTCAACAATTGCAACGAATTAAATTATATGCGAAAAAATATTGTTACTAAACAAATCAATTAGAATGTAATTTACTAAAGAAAACTCCTAAACCTAGATAACCATGTACGGTGTAAGCACATATTCCATACAACGTAAAACTCCTCTGTGTTGCAATGGGTCTTGATACATCGTATACATGTATCCCTTCCCATAACTCCTTAAATTCATTTACCAATGGTTGTAAGTAGATTCCATATTATTCACTTGTCTTCTACCAGGGACTATGAGAGCCAACATAAGATGTTCATTCTTCATGGACAACCATGGTAGGATATTGTTATTGATCACTACTACAGGCCAAACAAAATAGTTGGTGTTTTGAAGGGAATATGGGTTGACGCCATCCATGGCTATGCTAAGTCATAGACTTCGTACTTCATCCTTGAATTTTTCAAGCCATGTATCCTCTATATGCTTCATGGCTATTGAATCTGTTGGGATTCACATAACTCCTGAATCACTTTTGTGTGAGGCATGCCATCCCTGCAACGTAGCTAATTCATTACAATGAAATTGTTTTAATCCTTGGGATCATAGGCATGTGCCTCAATATATTATGGGTAGGACCATGTGATTTACTCTTTTTTTTTTTTTTAATTACGGAACCTATCATGCCCACATTTCAGACATATATATTTGTCTACATATTCTCCTCTATATAGAATATAATCATTCAGACATGCATGATATGATATGTATTCAACACCCAACATTTTCAATAACTTCTTTGCCTCTTCGCAGCTGCCCGAGAAGACATTATCACTTGGAAGAACCTTATCTTTGAATATCCTATAGTTGGTGGGAAATATAATTGTACAATGCCAATATTTAACATTAATAAAATCGACCATTTTTAAATTTGATTGTGTGAAAAAATATAAGGAACTTGATTGATCATGCAAGTCAATTACCTCAATATTTTCGAGAAACATGCATTCGACATGCCAAACTTTTCTTTCACGTTGTGCAGCAACATCGTCGTGCCCAGCTGAGTAGAATTTGACTTGCCGCCAGGTCCATAGAGAGGGGTGGTGGAAGCATATTTCAGGCTTTCGAATAAGGTATCAATGATATGAGCATCATCCCATAGTAGGGGAACGAAGTTCCGGGAAACAAAGTGTTAGAAGAAGTGTCGGGGTATATGATGCAAAAAGGAGTGAGGTCTTGACTTGTGCTTGGAGGATCTCTTAGTCAGGGGTCTAGGGTTTGGAATTGATCAATATAGGCTTCAATAAGAGAAATTCACTAAAGGGTTTTCCTCTCAAGAGTAGAGAGGTTTTGGCCCTGGCAGAAAGACAACATCTTGTGTTCTTGTTTTTATGTTTTGGTTGAAGTTGGATGAAGTACACATATATGTGCTAATAATAAGAAGAAGAAGAATAAGCTAACAAGAAAAGTAAACAGACTCAACAAATTGTTACCAAGTAATGAAGAATCACACTACACTACTTTTCCCTAGATTCTTCATCATGGTATTAGAGCTAAGGTCACACATCAAGGAAAGGGAAACTCAAGGAAACACATCAAGGAGAAGCATCTACAAAGTTGAAGCATAAAGCCTACAAGTCTCAATCACTTCTAGAACAAGAAGAGTATACAATCCAACATTCATCAAGGAGGTCTACAAAGCTAGAAGAAGATCCTTACATAAAGGCACCTACCAAGAAGAGCAGATTGAAGCAGGACCTACATCAAGCCACAAGTCTTAAAGCAAACATCATCACCAAGCTAATTCATTTGGAGAAGGAAACTTGAAGAACATAAAGATCCAGGGAAGACAAGCCATCAAGCCTTCCAGGAGGAAGCAAATCCATCACATCTCAAAATCTCTCAAGTAGGTACATGTCCCCTTTTGAATATACATCAATGTCTTTTTGTAAGGAAAGCAATAATTAGTAGGGACCAATAACTTTCTTTCATGGAAGAAGAGGACTGATCTACTTCTCAAGGAGAATGAACTCCTAGAACTTGTCAAAGGGAATATCACTATCCATGCTAAGGAGCAGACTCAAGCCTTATCCAAGTACAATAAGGATGAGATAATAGCTCAAAGGATTCTGATAGAATCAATCAAAGACTCTCATTATCTATGTCTCCAAGTTTGAGACATCGAAAGAAATTTATGATAAGCTATTAGAGCTATTCTCGATATCTACAACCGGAGAAGTAATATCTCTAAGGAATGAATTATACAAGATGAATATAACAAAGGAAGGAATAACTCTCTACTTCATGAAAAGATTTGAAATGAGAGATCAAATTCAAGATCTTGGGGAATTCATGTCTGACAGAGAGATGAAAACTGTAGTACTCAATGCTCTACCTGAGGAGTAGGGAAACTTCACATCTAGCATATATGCCAAGAAGGAAGCAACCACTCCCAATGAAATGTGGTCTCTATGCAGAATAGAGGAAACCATACTTAAGGCAAAAGAAGATGTGGGATCAAAGGAGCAAGCATTTGCTACCATGGCTAGAAGAAAGGGTAAATTTGGTAAGTTTGTTCCACGAAGAACAAACAACAAAGACATGTCCAAGATCCAATGTTTTGTATGCCAAGAATATGTACACTACAAAAGGAATTTTCCTAAGCTTAAGAAGGACAACAACAAAAGAAAGAGGGAAGAAGCTCACATAACTCAAGAGATGAAAGAAGAAGGAAAGAACCAAAATAAGGAAGATCCTCCAGATCTCTACTTGACTAGGTCAAACTCTTTACTTCTAGACTTCTTTCAAATTTTGAGTAGGATAGGAGCATGTAGGAAAAGATTAAAAATTGCATGGCTAGAAACACCCTCTAGAATCTAGCAGCATGATGTACATAAAGCTCTAGAAACTCATGTAGATGTAGCATTTATGATCAGAACAAAAATGCATAAGTAGAAATATCTTCTAGAATATAGGAGCATGGAAAATATAGCTCAAGATATTCGTGTAGAAGAATAATACCTAGTATAGGACCTCATACATGATGAAAGAAAAATTGATCATGACAAGCATCTTAGAAGACCTACATCATTAAAAGAAAAGGAAACATTTGTAAGGCAAAGATCTTTAAGATCCTATTATGAAATCTTCAAAAGAAGGTGTTAGTCCTTACAACCCCCTAGGCTGAAAAGGAAAGCGAGAAGGGTAACCTCAAACCACTTCAGCTCAGTAGCTAGCCCTACTGAGCATGAGATGGATCTCTCTAAGCCTCTTATTAGTGATTCGACTTTAAATAAAATGATTTTTTGGCTAGATATGTGCATTTGTTTGTTTGTTTGTAAAAAATTGAGTTTTAGGGTTTGCTGAACTTAGGGTTTGGAGCCATAAATAGGTTTAGGTTGTAGGAGTGTAGGAGCAAATATGAGAAGGAGCTAGATATCAGAAGCCATGGTGTATTTTGAATATTGTCAGTGTAGTATAGAGGAGAAAGTGTAGAAGAAACTAATGAGAATAAGTAAACATGATTTCATTAGCTTAGGAAGACATAAACATAGCTATGAAAACAAGATAACGGAGCTTGAAAAGCAAGAATTTTGTATATTTCATTGTAAGGAATTCATAGAAAGAAGATATATCATGTAGATAAATATGTTTAAACCATTAGAAAACAAATAAAATGAAGTACAAGCACCATGAACTCACTGGACTAGAGTTCCTTGAAAATCACTGTAACCTATCTATGTATTAGCTGAAAAGATGATTACATGCAAGATTCCTAGACCACTTTCCCACCTTTAGGAGTCGAATTCCTTGGTGGAGGAACTGACTCCAATATTCTCTCAACCAACACGTGAGAGTGAGAAGGTGAAACTCAAACACTTCATGGAGAGTTTGTTTAGGAGTTTGCTTCTTTTATGAGGCATAATAAACATAAAAAACAACTTATTGTTATAAACATTTTTGGGCACTGCAACCCCAATCATATATGTCCATAAACCAAGGGCTCCTAAGCCCCTAAAAGTGTTGTTTCACACCCTAAAGGAACAAGGTCAGATGATTACATAATCTCCCAGAATTTCTCCACATAAAACTAATCAGAACTGGTCAAATTTGGACCATACAGACTGCCCAGTGCAGAAGGTGCGATGCATCCCACCTGCCCAGAGTAAAAGGTGCGATGCATACTGGATATCTCTTCTGCAGGGTGCAATGAGCGAGAGTGGACAAATGGCAGAGACAGTTTGCAAGGTGGTTCGACATGGAATCTTCCAGAAACTTCTCCTATGACACTTGCCTCTCTGAATTCGCCCAGGGATGAGTAAGAGATCATCAATCTCCAAGTGGAATCAAGAACTATCAGAGAGAGGACACTAATCAAATCTCAGAAGCTGACTCACCTCCCTGCAATCATCTATATATGGATCCCTCATCCTAGAGATCCAAAGGCTGGAATTTTGTATCTTGTAAGGAAGTGCTGCTGGTTTCTTGGTGTAACATCATAATGTTGGGTGATCTAAGCTTTTCATGAGGTGAAGAAGGGCTTTCTTGCTGAGAGGATGACGCTGGGTCAAAACAATTGGTTGTAATCCTCTTTGCTATTCTTGATATTAATAAAGCTATTCAAGTTTTCCTCCACATTCTTGTATGATTGATGATATATGCATTTGTGTGGTCAATATATATCTGGTTATATTGTTTGTGATAGTAGATCTCTATTCTTGGATAGTGTTATGCTGCTTTGATTCCACATGTGCTCTTTGAAGCTGGGTAGACGAGGAAGCGAGTGGCAAAGATTGCAAGGAACCAAGCGTAAGACAGAGGTTGGTCTCCTTTGTTCCCCTCTTATCTACTTCTCATAAAGGAAAACGAAAGTAGTTTTAGTTTGTTTGTTTCTAAGATATCTACCAGTCTTAGTGGGGCTAGCAGCTTTGCATAGACACTAGATTTCCCGATAACAAAATGGAGACTCCACTGGGGAGCGAATAGCTTGTTTACTTTTCTATATTTGTTCATTTTATAAACTTACAGATGGAGCTTGAAGTCAAGCCAACTAGCTTTCGAACTGCATTTGCTATGCAAGTGCAAAGTAGATCAATGCTGCTTCAGTCTATCTCCGGGTTTTGTTTATAAACTGGACAATTAATTTGTAAACATCCTAATTGGCCTTGTGGTGGCTCTGGTAACCTCCTTAGATATACCCCTGTGATTTATTTACTAATTATCATTTGCTCGGCCTAAATCCTTAAACTGTGCTGCAAACTGTGATCAAGAACTGGATCAAAAGTCTCGCATTGTACCCCGCACCCTCTCTTCAAGGATATCAGTATGCATCGCACTTCCCGTGTGCAGTAGGTGGGATGCATACTGGAATCCCTGTGTGACAGGTGCGATGGCCATAGAAGGCTAATTTTCCCTCCAAACTTTGGTTTTTCTTCACTCTTTCCAGCTCTATTAAGGAGTTTTGCTGTCTGTAGTCAGTATACCTCTGTGGAAACTCCCTTCCTTGCCATTATTCAACCTCCATTGTGCAAAGAACTGTAAATGGTTTTATGTATTGTGAGCCATTTTCAGTTCTCTTTTACAAAGAAGTAGTGTAATTGAACTGTCATTTCTTGATTTGGAAGTGTCGCAAGTGTCGTTTTCAGTCATAGAAGAGAAACCGATTGTTCTTGATACTCGATTACACTGTTACTCTTGTATTTGATTTGAATTAGTAATTTTTTCGAGTGTAGAAAGCAAGTTTTCAATTCCAAATCGCAAAGTGTCGTCATTGTCTTCATTTTGTCTTGAAAAGAAACTTGTTAGTAATGTCGCTTTGAAAAATAATTCAGATTTGCGCTTAGCTTTCTTTTTACCATTCACACATTAAGAAGGCTAAAAAAAAATACATGCATGTGCATTTGCATTTAGACTGTTTGTTGGTTTGATTTAGGACAATGCATATAGTGTGTGCTCTCTGCTCTATGTTGAAAGAATATCATCTCTCTTTCTTTAGTAGCTAGGATTTTCATTGCAAAAAGAAGATTAAACGATTGTTTATCATCTTAGATTGCATTTTATGAATTATATATCTACATCACGTGGTGAGCTTGAAAGGAAAATTTCTTAAAAAAGATCAATTGTAAAATAAATTTAATGAATCTAAAAATGCATTGGGACCTAACGCACAACATTTAGAAGTCTAGGCTAGAGACGTATTCCGACGTCGTAAAGCCTGGTAACTATTGTTTTCATTGCTAGTTGGGTGATTCCTCCACTTTGAGACGACAAGTGCCAGTACGGACTTGTGCTCCCACGTACCGTCGAGTATATATTGGGAGACCACAATAGGCTATATCCTTTATCCATAGGAAGCCATGTCTGCCACCCTATCGATCGCAATGCACTGAACACAACATTCGGGAAGATTGACTGCCGTACTGTAAAAAGTATTCTGCAGTTTTGTGATTGGTTTGGTAATCCCTCTGTCTAGACTTCCAGAGTAGTCTCTTTCGTTCCTTTTCAGACTCCTTAAAGGAAAAGGTCCATCTGAGCACTTGTCACTTCAAGCTCATTAAAAATCGAAGGTGACTAGAGTCATCTTTTGTTTTTTCTCGACTCTTAAAAATTGAAAAAATAAGTTGTGTCAAAGCGTCTAAAATTTATTTTAATCGAAATAATCGTCACCTTTCCTACGTTGGCTTAGGTTGAGAAAAATGGAGTCCACCAACCAAGGATTTCCCCTTGGAGGAAATCCTAGTCCTTTCTTCTCTTGGGGAGATGTTGGTGCACCCCATATGGCCACATTTTCGCTTCCAGGATTGACAATCTGCCTGCTCGTATGGCTCTTCTCAACCTCTGTCGTTCAGAACACCGTGATTCCTGAGCAATCAAGTCAGCAACTAGACGATACCAAAGCTACCCCACAACCTTCTACTTTGTCCGATTCTCCCTCTCCTCCTTCCTCTTCGCTTGATGGAGCTGGTAAAGCCAAAAATCAAGTAACTAAGAAGGAGAAGAAGGGGAAGGAGAAGAAAGAGAAGAAGAAGAAGGAGCCAAAGGCGAAAAGGGGCAACCATGCTTCATCTAGTGAAAATCCAGACACTGCACTGTCAAAGCCTAAATCTCCATGTGTCATTTGCAAAGGAGATCACTATCATCGAGATTGTCCTTGCATCCCTCAGATCTTAAGGGACTGGTCTCCTCATTTGCACAATCCAGTGTCAACAACCTCTGATGATCATGTTGAAAGTACACCGCCAACTAGTGAAAGTGAAGTGTCGGGACAGAAAAGGAAAAGTAAATTCCCTTGTAAACTGTGTGAAGGCGATCATGCCTCCACCGTTGTCCCTTCCTAGACGAGGCTAAAAGAGTTTTGGATGACCGTCCGGTTTTACCGTTACGGCTTCCTTCTGGATATAAGAAACTCTTGCCAAGTCCATCACTAGTTGAAAATCCGTCTGACACGCCATTGTGGTCAGTCTAAGCGTCTATCATTGAAGATAAACCATTTGAATTCACACCATACGAAAGTCAAAAGGTCGAGGCGGCAGTTGACTCAGTCTTGCCTTCAGAAGGTCCATCTTCAGATGATACAATCACCGAAGAGAACAAGAATGACACCGTTCAAACTCTCTTCGTAAACATAGACTCCGATGAACATGGGGGCAGTGTACCCATTCCTTTACCGCAGGAAGGAAGTTCGTCAGAGTCATATCCGACCGTCTATTTGGTCCCACCTCCAAGCAACCTAATTGTTTCCTTCGATTGGAATCTACTAGGTAGACCCCGTTTACCGGCTAGTGTACCATTTCGAATCATTGCATAAATATACAGAATGGTCATGGCCGGTACCATCATAGATGAAGGGGCTTTTGTGAGTATCCTTTCCTCAACTGCTTGGAAAACGCTTGGTTCGCCATCGCTTTTGCCTGAGATGAGAAATCTAACAGGCTTTGACAAAGGAACCAGTCGACCATTAGGGATCCTTCCCAATGTGCCGATAACATTGAGAAGGAAAACTATTCACATGAACGTAATGGTAGTCCAAGGACCCCTAGATTATAATCTACTCCTGGGACGTGACTATATTTATTGCATGGGAGCCATTGTCTCCTCGCTCTTTAGAGTAATGTGTTTTCCGCATGAAGGAAGAGTGGTCAAGCTCGTAGACCAGCTTTCATTCCTCGGCTCACACATAGCAAATAGTCAAATACCATCCCTGAATGGTCTTTTCACGCAAGGAATGTCTCATCAATCCCCAGTCCATCCACCTGATGAGTGCAAGTGATTCAGGAGGACATGACTAAAACCCAGGGGGCATGGACCTTGGTCTGTTTCGGCAGGAAAACCTTGGGTATAGGGTAGGTTTCCGCAAAGGATATATGACTGGTTTATGAAATTAGACTGGAATAAGATTCCTTTGTCAAATTTATGTGAGTGGAGGCAAGTTGCGCCACTCACCTTTGTTTATTTTGGTAGACATCGCTGAGGAAGTGTTTTGTCTGCAATGCGGATGGAACAATCTTTGGTAACCTGGAAATTTTTCGCTATACCTGGGGGCATGCAAACCTTTTGGCATGTAAGTGAAGAGCGACCGTTTATTTTTTAAATTTGTAGGTCCTCTAACCCTTTAAACTCGTAGGATTGGTCGTTTCCTAACTTGCATAAAGAAAGGATGCGAGGAAAATCTTTGTAAGGTGCAAGCTCCATAAAATATGGCATCTTAGATGAGACATCCTTATTATACGACTAGATCGAGCAATTTTTATGTGGAGTTCAAGCTCGTTAAAAATTAAACATAAGCAATGAGCAAATGTTTCCCCCTGAGTTTAAGCTGGTTCATTAAAAAATGAACCAATTTCCGGTAAAGAACCATCGTGAATGCATTATCATCAAACTTTGAGCCTTGGTCGTGTTCTCATCATCACCTCCACTCTGCTTTGGCCGATCATTCACCTCCATTTGATTGTTTACCCTTTTTGAGGAAAAACTGCGAAGAGTGATCCCGTTAGCCATCCTTGTGACACTGCCGTGATTGGAAAATTCCAAACCTTACCTGGAATCAGCTGCTACCCGAATTTATCACTCGTTCCTTGAAAAACGAGTCTCCTTTAAGCTCTTTTCACCTGACTAGTAAAATATGAAAAGATTGCCGAGCGATTGGCCTCTCCAGCTCGTTAAAGTGAGCGGAAGTGCTATCCCTCCTTTAGATTTTAATCTTTTTGGACCTGAGGGATTATTACACAAAAAGATCGAGCGCTTGTTTTGTTCAGCTCGTTAAAATTACCGAAATTTCATCCCTTTTGTATTATTTTATACTTTTTTGGACTTAAGGGATTATAAGACGAAAAAGGATTATTGGAGTTTTCTTTATGTCCCTTTCAGACTCTCTAAAATTGAAAAGGACCGAGTTATCTTTGTCGTTAAACTCGTTAAAACTAAATAGCGACAAACTTGTCCATATAGACAAGAACGAGCTTCACTATCGCTAGGCTCGTTAAAACATAGCGATGGGTTTTCCCGAAGGGAAATTTATAGAACAAGCATATGTTATCCTCCTCAAGCTTGACAAAAATAAAGAGGTACTGGTCAGCAATGACTGGGGAAATTTGGGAAGAAAACTCGAAGAAACTTTATTGGTAGCAAGTCACTCTTGAACATGACACTTTCACTCCGCATCTGAGTCGGGTTGGGTTGTTCCGTTCACTGGTCATATCACCATTGGTCCATCACACCATCCAAATTTGGGGTTAACGCTACCAATCCATCATGTCAGTGTCGCCGGTATGTTCAAGAGAAGTCGCTAAGAGAATTCACCTGTGTCTCATCCACTACAATACATTCACGCTCCATTCTTTCATGACCGCCACCCTGAACCTTATATCATCAGATCATTTTCACCTCCATTAAAATCATTTGCTCCGTTCCGTGTCGTAGATGTGGGATTCATTAAGGCCCTCCTACGATGGATCGCTTCTTGTCGACATCAGCTCATTATCTAGGAAGTCGATCTAGGAACAACCCTTTCAGTACTTTGAAGCTTGCATGCCTCAATGGCAAGTTTCTCACTTCCGGTGATAGGTTTACATCAATGGCCTTCGACCGAAAGATTTTGCGTGGTGTTCGACACCAAGTCCCTTTTTCACACCACGTGAATTGTACTGTCGTACCTTGAGGGTCATCATCATTATCGGTGATTCCTCTCACGCCTGTTAACAACTTACATCATTGGTTGGTAATCAGGCGATGTATTTCCATGTTCGACTCCAGAACATCTATCACATGGATCGACTTGTAATTTGAGTGAAGATCGAACGAGATTGAAGACCCCGGATCTAGTTTCATCCATCCGGGCTGCGATATATATTCAGGAAAATAAAGACATCAAATGTACATCATTGCTGCACAGATAATCATCCAATCTAAGGGATGATGGCTCTACTAGAATCATCAGACTACACACAGACAATTGTCTGTCCTATGTACATGAAAAATAATTTATAAAATTGAGCATGGGAATGCCCGCCTCAGTTAGATCATGAAAATATTATGAAGATAATGTATTGTATTGTATCTTATTACAGGCGCCTTCCAACTCGAGAAAACTTCGGATCCTCATGATAAAGCATTTCACCCGACCTCAAAATATTAATTACCTCATGCTTTAGGGGGCAACTGTTATAGACATTTTTGGGCACTGCAACCCCAATCATATATGTCCATAAACCAAGGGCTCCTAAGTCCCTAAAAGTGTTGTTTCACACCCTAAAGGAACAAGGTCAGCTGATTACATCATCTCCTAGAAATTCTCCACAGAAAACTGCTCAGCGTTGGTCAAATATAGACCATACAGACTACCCAGTGCAGAAGGTGCGATGCATCCCACCTGCCCAGAGGAAAAGGTGTGATTCATACTAGATATCTCTTCTGCAGGGTGCAATGAGTGAGAGTGGACAAATGGCAGAGACAATTTGAAAGGTGGTTCGACATGGAATCTTCTAGAAACTTCTCCTATGACACTCACCTCTCTAAATTTGCCCAGGGATGAGTAAGAGATCATCAATCTCCAAGTGGAATCAAGAAATATCAGAGAGAGGACACTAATCAAATCTCAGAAGCTGACTCACCTCCCTGCAATCATCTATATATGGATCCCTCATCCCAGAGATCCAAAGGTTGGAATTTTGTATCTTGTAAGGAAGTGCTGTTGGTTTCTTGCTGTAACATCATAGTGTTGGGTGATCTAAGCTTTTCATGAGGTGAAGAAAGGCTTTCTTGCTGAGAGGATGACGTCGGGTCAGAACAATTGGTTGTAATCCTCTTTGCTATTCTTGATATTAATAAAGCTATTCAAGTTTTCCTCCACATTCTTGTATGATTGATGATATATGCATTTGTGTGGTCAATATATATCTGTTCCTATATTGTTTGTAATAGTAGATCTCTGTTCTTGGATAGTGTTATGCTGCTTTGATTCCACAAGTGCTCTTTGAAGCTGGGTAGATGAGGAAGCGAGTGGCAGAGATCTATCAGAAGGGAGAGGAATCAAGCAAGGAAGCAAGCGCAAGACAGAGGTTGGTCTCCTTTGTTCCCCTCTTATCTACTTCTCATAAAGGAAAACGAAGGTAGTTTTAGTTTGTTTGTTTCTAAGATAGCTACCAATCTTAGTGGGACTAGCAGGTCTGCATAGACACTAGATTTCCCGATAACACCTATGATGTACATTTATTCATGCCTGCATCACCTGTCCTCGAAACTAGTTCCATTACATAAAGAGGTTTGACTTTGACCAAGTCAAACTCGAAACTAGAAATTTTACATAGTGAAATTTACAAATTAAAACACAGAAAAGTGCAGAAGCACAACGCCGAATTTGAGATGATTTTGAGGTGCCTTCCAAGGTTCAAAATGAAACACTGAGAGAACGATCAACTAGCCCTTCAAGTCTAGTTTCCACAACATTTTGAATTTTTGAATTTGGACAATGGGAAGGCCTTCAATAATATATTCTCCCAAGGTCGCTCCAGGAGCGCTGCGCCTGTCAAAAAAGGGTCCAGAATGCTAGTTTTTTGCCACTTTTTTGCATTTTATCCAAATATAAGCCACCTATGAAAAATATGAGAAAATGGGTTTTTATAGGATGGCAAGAGCTTTCCAAAAATATAGACCTTTTCTCAAATGGAGGCTTGAGGAAAATGCGCAGTGCCTTGGGAGGGTCAAAATTTTGGGTTTCTATGCACAAATATTGCTCAAAGATGGAGTGATATATCTATACCCATAAGTATTTTTGGAAAAATGAGAGTGGTTTGTTTAGATGAGGATGTTTTTAATAAAAACCTCTCTCAATTTTTGGAAATTCATTTTCATTTGTTTGTAATCCGTGCCATAAAATCATAACTAAAACAGGAAATTAACTTCTTCTTCTTCTTCTCTCTTTTTTTTTTTTTTTTTTCTGACATAGGTCTCCAAGAAAGTTTCATATCTCCCAATATATGATACCTGTGTAAATAATAAAGGATCTTTTGTCCCTTGGTATATGATTTACAAAAACCTCTTCCACTTTTGTCAATATTATCTCCATTTGGTCAGAAACACACTTTGAAGAAAAACCGTCCCTGTGTGCCGCAAATGACCTCTTGATGGGTTTGTGAGGCACTGATCTCTTTAATCTTAGATGGCTCAAATATTCAGACATGTCCTCCATTATTGTACTTCTTCTTTTCAATGTGTGTGGCCTCTGCTTCCAATGTGAAACCCTAGCTCACTAGGAGGAAGAATTAGGGTTTAGTTTTAGGAAAACATGGGATTTGAGACAGTCTTGTAGATGGACAGGAATGAAGGGGCTACGGGATTTCTAAATTCTTGGGAAAATTTTGGATGGTAGGGATATATGTTAGGGAGTGTAAGGAGGTGTAATTTCTTGAAAAGAGTGAGGGAAAGGTATGGAAAAGTCCAAAACACAGTCCTAACCTAGAAATTTGCAAAAATGCAACATTGAGCTAGGGTTTAGGGAAAATGAGGGGAAATGAAGGGAATGGGTATGGGAAATGGTTGGGAGGGGTATATAAGGTATTTTTGGGGGTTATGGAACATAAAAACTAGGATTTTTCTCACCGCAATGAAGCAAAAGCATTTGGAGACCAAAAGCACAACGAAACCCTAGGAGAGGGATTTTCACCAAGTTCTTCAAAATGAAGGATGCATAAGAGGTTCCAGATGTTTATTTACTTGCCAAGGAGATGCTTAAACTTGTGAATGATGAAATGAAACCATTTTGATTCTTTGGATGGTCCTTTGTAGCTTCAAATTTGATTTTTGCTTTGGTAGTGGCATGACATCATATGTCCCTTTGAGAAATGATCAGACGAGGTAGTGTACTACATCATTGTCTTATTTGAAATAAAACATCACCTTTACCTTTATTTTGATTTCCCTAAGCTTATAACTCCCTTTATCCACTGACTCACATGATGGACATGTTTTTGTTTTAACATATGGTATCATGACGACACATGGAGTGAAACCTTAGATGATGACCTAAAATGAGGAATTTAACCATTTCATGACCCAAGACACTTAAATGAAGATATGATACCTTGAAGAAGACAATGACCATGATGAGTGATGAAGACCATGAGTAAGTGAAGGGAGCAACAATGACCTAGACACAACAACCAATGACCAATTTTTGTTTAAGGATTCACTGAAATGACAAAAAATTGACTTGACAGCTTAACAACACCTTGTAAGAGCATATTTGATCACTGGTGACAGGCTGAACTGACTAACACTAATAGAAGGTTCATGGACCAAAGAAAATGTCTCATTGGGAATCCCATTCATGGGTTTCAAGAAAACAATGATATGCAGGCAAGCTAAGATGAAGAAAGAAGGGCCACACCAAAGGATGATGAAAGGAGAATCAAGATGAGGTATGTATGCATCAAAGTTTAAGTCATGTTATCATTTGTATATTATTAAGTCATGGGTATAGTTCTATAACATGATTAAGAAAGAATCTCTTTCACCAAGAACATGCTCGAAGGCATGTACCACAATGCAATGAAGGTCAACAAAAGAATATGTTCACATAAGCATCATGAGATTGCTGACTAATGTTGACAAGTCCAAAAAGCAAGAAATAAAGGAATTCTCTCACAAGAATCATTGATGGTTGACCTATATATCTGAGAAGAAGCAAATGAAGAAAGAGATCAAGCATGTGAAGAACACCATGATCGCCAAGAATCACTATCTGACAAATTGCCTTCAAATATATCTCCCGAAAGAAGGCAGGACAACTCTAATAAAGGAAGAAAGGACCCTTGACACTTATGAATGCCTTGGAAATATGAAGGTGCAGATAAATGATTATACACTACAGAGATGTTGTGATGAAGAAGCCATCCAACAAAAGAAAAGGAAATGTTGAAGCAATATCAGGATGAAGTCATGATGCATTACTAGGTCAAATCATGTAACCTATCAAGTACTATGAAGCATCCATGAGGAGCGTATTCCGAATCATGGACAAGATGACAAAGGAGTAGCCGAGATGACAAGAAAAATCTGATAATCACTTTCCACGAAGCAATAACATGACAAACCAAGAAGGAAAGTGATCGATCGATGGTGCCCTACCTAGAATAAGTTCAAACAAATACTTCATGACATCAAGAAAGAAAGGAGATGAAGAACCCATGAAGAAGAAGTTGTTAATGAAGGAAAGAGTCCCCAGTTAAGAGGAAGCTCTAACAGATCCCTGATCAAGAGGGAGTTTTGGATCACCCTTGATTGCAAAGGAGTGACAATTGTGTTTTCCATTTCATGGGTCATGCACTAGACCAGGACTAATAGCCATAAGTCTAGATGAAGGCCATGAATGGAAATGTAGACACAAGTTAGACACAACATTCTTGTCTTCACTTAGGGAGAAAGAATGGGAGGATTAGGTAATCATCTAGCATCTGATACTCTTTGAGGATGTGTAGGGCATCCAAGACAAGAGTAGGATAGAGGACCAATATTCTTTGAGGGCTGGGAACCCAAGATAAGAATTGTCCTAGATGGTCATACTCGGAGAAGACCCGAGTGGGCATGTACCTTGAGAGACAATGATGAAGGTGTCTATAAATCATTGATCTCGCTAGAATTGTAGCTCATGGTCTAGTAAATAGATGGATCTGTTATTCAAGGCCTTGCACTATGACAATGTTGATGGATATGATGCTATAACAGATGGATTGTTAATCTGGTTTCTCCTATGTGAATTCTTCAAGATTGATAATATCCAAACACCTTGTAATGTTGTATGAATACCTCCCTAGTTAAGAGGGAGTGTTGAAGGACAGTGTAACTAGGTTCGGTCTTCATAAATGTACTTTTGATATTTGTATTTATTCAAGAAAAGAAATACTATTTTTATAATATATGTCAATGAGATTTTTGCTCTTTGAAATAGGTCTAGCACAATTTAAGGTGTTATAGGTCAGTCAAATAGTCAAAATAATAAGTTGAAGGCCTTAATGGCATGTTATACCTTATATGTATATGTATTATGGTTAAGAGGATACCTCCAAGAAAAGTCACAAGAATCCTCCAAGCAACGACATCCCTGAAAGAAGAAATCCAATGTATAAAAGCAGTCCTCAAGTCGGCCTAAATGCAATTGACAAGTCGACCTAAATACAATTGACTAGTCGGCCTAAAAGGAGCAGACTCCTATATATAAGAGTCATTTCACCCTCCAATAAAGCGTAATTCATCTCTGAAATCAACACAGAACAGATGTAAGTAAAAGGGTAATAAAAGGACAAGAGAAAGAGCCTCTAGTGCAACGTACAAGGAAGAGACTAGACTAAAGTTGAAGGGACTATTTTCTAGGGTAGAAAATAGTCACATGTGCGAGAAACAAACCTCTTCCTGCAGTCACAACAAAACTATATTTACAGTCACATAATATATTTGGTTGGGCAATCTAAGCAGACCTAGAAGGCCCCTCACTCAAGCGTAGAAGGTGCTCTCACAAATGAAGAAGGAGGAGGTCTACACCATGGATAAAACAGTCACACATGCGAAGGTAAAGAGGTTGTCTCTGTTGTCATAACAACCTTCCTATTCAAGTCCTACAAGTTCATTGATTGGTGAAGACAAGAAAATAATCAACATATGAAAAGGGTCTCATTAAAGGCATCTTCTCTAGAGTAAGTACAACAAGGTTACTAACAAGTTGAAAGAAGAACGAAGTGCCTGAGAAAGGAGAACGAAGTGCAGGGAAACAAAGTGCAAGAAGAAGTGCTGGAAGAAGTGCCAGGATATATGATGCAGAAAGGAGTGAGGTATTGACTTGTGCTTGGAGTTTCTCTTAGTTAGGGATCTATGGTTTAGCATTGATCAATAGAAGCATCAATAAGAGAAATTCACTAAAGGGTTTTCCTCTCAAGAGTAGAGAAGTTTTGGCCCTCGCAGAAATCCAACATCTTCTCTTCTTGTTTTTATTTTTTCGTAGAAGTTTGATGAAGTACACACATATTCGCTAATAATAAGAAGAAGAAGAATAAGCTAACAAGAAAAGTAACAAATTGTTATCAAGTAACAAAGAATCACACTACACTACTTTGCCCTAGATTCTTTAACAAGTCTCTCATCATCACTAGAATCCTAATTTCAAAAAATATTGAACATCATTAGTACAATATCAATGATATTGATAAGCACCGCAATGCAATTGGTTTGTTTAAATTTCAATATTCTAAACAATTATTACCATTGTTGATCTAGGATTGCGACTAGAAGATGCCATGTTCCAATTGGCTGGGTGAAGAGGTTGTCCATTTTCGTCTACCAACTACTTGTGATATGTTGCTTCTGATAAGAGCTTCCGAAATTTTTGAAAATAATATGGAGTAATATTTTTTACATCTGAACTCGATTCTGAATCTGGATCTTGCAAATAATTTGCATACATATTTATTGAAATTGACATGGATTAAAAAAAAATCAATTAGATAATCGAAATATAAATAAAATATGAACTTACTCGAGATGGAAAGGGAGAACTATGTAGCCTTTGATTAGCAATATGGAATGAGCTGGAATTTGAAGAATTTACCATTTGATATTATTGATATTTTGTCCCTGTATTTGAGAAAAATCAGAAATGAAATTGTGTGAATATCTAAAATTAATCTCAAGAACCATATAATCACAATCTAAATTTCAATATTGTTTTGAAACCATTTTCAAGAACAATACGACTTTAAGTGGAAAACGTATCCTATGAACTATTGTAATTCATGTGGATGCATCCTAAATAACAATTCGAGATTAATATGTCATTTTATGTGAAAATAAAATTTCAGATAACTTTTAAACGTCACTAGTGCACTAATCATAATAAATCGCACTGTTTCGTTTAAATAATAAGAGCACCTGGGAATTTAAATAATACCTGCATCGGTTTCCAGAATTTTGAAAAAATAAAAAATAAGTTATCATATCAGTTCTCTTTCAAATAAAAGCACATCGGGATGTTTAAATAAAATACAACACTGGTACGTAATTGTTTCCCTAATTTAGAAAATAAAAACGAATTCAACAGTTTCAGTTCTCTCTCAAATATAGACTACATCATTGCGTTAAGAAGAAACAAACACATCGTTTTAGGATTTCGAAAATGAAAAAAAAATGAATCATGTCAGTGCGTTGAAAAAATATAGTGCCATAGAAATGTCAGTGCACTTTATATATAAACATGCTGGTGCACTTGACTATCAAACACACCGATGCGTGGAGAAATTGAATTAAAAAGACACAGTAGTTTTTTTTGTTTTGTTTTGTTTTTTGTTTTTTTTTTTTTTTGAAAATGAACGGTAATTGATTTTTCTAAATCAAATTTCATAAAGTATTTTAAATAGTAAAAATTTATTCACCATTTCATTATTTTACCCAAAAATTCAAGGGAGTGATTTGCAAGAGAGATATACGAGGAGCACTGTGCAGCAATAGTAGAACTATTCAAAAGATTAGAAGCTAAAAGGTATGGTGATTCACTAAAAACCTGCATAGTAAGTTTGAAATTTTATTGTTAATTTTACCTATAAAAAAATTACAATTTCTGTTAGGTTTTAATTAAAGAAAGATCATTTGCAATAGAAGATCAAATCAAAGCTGCAAAACATTTTGGATTTGTCAAAAGATCAAAAGTTGAAAGGTATCGTGGTTCACTCAAAACCCTAATAGCAAGAATCTTAATTTTTACTATTAAAATATTTTACAATTTCTGTTAGATTTATTCACAATTCAACAAAAAAATTACAAAACAAAAATACCTGTTTAGTAAAAAATTTACTATATATTTTACTAGTAATTTTTTTTTACAATCTATGTTCTTTTTTAAATTTAATTAAAACTAAAAAAAAAAAAAAAAAAAAACAACAACAACAACAACCAAAAAAAAAAAAAACAAAAAACAAAAAACAAAACAAAACAAAAAAACAAAAACAAAACAAAAAACCAAAAAAAAAAAAAAAAAAAAAAAAAAAATTCAATACTTGCCTTAAACCCTTGCTTCTTCCTGCAAAATTTCACATTAAGGTTGAACTTTCTTTGCCACTTCACAATTAGGGTTTTCCAATTTAGGCATTTTATATTTAATGGGTTTGTTTACTTACTATATATAGGGCATTTGACATATAAAGTGGGGGAATCACTTATTTAATTAGATCCAAACCTTGTCGGCCCTCTCCGTATTTTTTTTTAAATGGTTATATGTTGCGCGATGCGCCATTTGTAACATAAAGCATCGGTGCTACCTGAGTAATACAATGCACTAGTAAATTATAGAACTTTTGATTTTGTCTAGTTTGTTCATCATTGCTCCCGGTGTATTATAACGAAACGATGTGTTTGTTCATAATAGCATTGTTAAATCATTGTGGTGCATTAAGCCTTACAAATCACACGAATAACTAGGCTCTCTGAGTACTTCCATGCTAGATTTGGCACCAATACTAGAGCATTATGCTACCTCTATAATCATGGTTTTCATTATTGCTAGCTCATTGCACATCTCAGACTATAGATTGACCACCCCGCCTTGTAATAATGCAAACATGGTGTCCAACAACAATTGAAATGTCATTTGCTCCTCCTCCTCCATAACGCTCTTATGATTCAAGGATGTCAAAATCCCTTCATGAGATTCCATTAAGCACTCCAAGAGAATTTAATTTTGTCGCTTTGCCCTCGTAGGATGATTCTCCTTGTGCCACCATTATCAATCTTTGTTGAGTCTCGCAGAAATTACACCTTTACACATTGTTGAATTTTCTCAACACAGAGCAAGGTCGAGTATGGGATATATTGCTCCTTTTATAACTAATTCTCCCTCTGCACCACCCCCCTGATGCATTGAATACCAAAGCCTTTGAATCCATACTAATATCACGTAACATTCTTTGGGATGGCGTCTAATAAATACAGAGGAGAAGAAAAATTAAGTTCAGGGTGTGAAGGAGTAAATGAATTTGTGAAGCCAAGACTCCCCACGCCTATGAGAACTCCTTCCTGCCTTGAGATATTAAACACCAATGCCATCTGCGCCCGCATGCATCCAAGAGCAATCGCCAAGTGGGATTTAGATAGAGATAATGGTACTCCATTATTGTATGCCAAATATTTGGATTTAATGTTGGCCGATGCCTCTCCCTTAATACCATTTTGTTGACCCATACATCTATTAAATTTATTGAGTATTAAAACTTCAATAATGCTTCTAATGATCATGGGGTATGTGAAACAATGACAACCCTTTGATCAACTTCTAAAGTCCCTTGTTCCGTAGTGGTACCTTGGTTGGCCAATGAATCAACATTTGAGTTCAATTGTCTAAGCACATGAAAGAATTTGATTTGTTCAAATTGCAAAGAGATTAGAACAATCCTTTAAAGGATAGGAGGGAAATTTGGGTTTAACGACCCTTGTGCTTTTCTCACCTATCGAATAATTATCATTGAATCTCCAAATACCAAGACTTTTGTGTTTTTCTTTTCAATTGCCATTTTAAATCCTTGCCAAAGGGAAATATATTCAGCTTGGTTGTTGGTGGCAACCCCCAAGCTCCAGGCAAATTGGATCTCTATTGGTTTGCAGGGGCGAAAATTAACCCCTCCCCCTCCTACCACACCTTTTTATTTTATAATTTAATATATATATCTAAATTTTAAATTATTTTTTATTTAAATTTTTTAAATGTTTATTTTTTTTTGGTTATATATATATATATATATATATATATATATATATATATATATATATATATAATTTAAATTATTTTTTATTTTAAAATTTTAAATGTTTAATTATTTTTTTTTGTTATTAATTTTTATTTGCATAATGTTTTTTAGTTTAGTTTTTGTTAGTATTATTATAATTATTATTATTTTATAAATGTTTAGTGTAACAATTATCTTTTTAATTTTTTTTTAATGTCCCCCTTTTAAAAAAATCACTTAATTAAAAAAAATCAATATTTTTAAAATAAAGTTTTTTTTAATTGATTTTCCCCGATTTAAAAGTAAAAAAAATATCTACAATTTTTTCTCAATTTTTCTAAATGTATATTATGAAAAAAATAAATAATTAATATCGTTATTTTATAGCATAATTAGAGAATAATCCACAATTTTTGTCATTTTGAAGTCGATGTTTCAAATCTAAATCAAGATTCATCATTAGGACATTATTGAAAGAAGAGTTGCAAGAGGTAGGGTATGAGTATAGGAGGAGAAAAGGGAGAACTCAAATTAAGGTATGTCGGCCTGAGAATTAAGAGGGCAATGACCATTAAAGAAATATTGTTAAAACCATAAACCTAACAAAATCAATATATAAGCCACCTCTCCAACTCTCCTAATCACCTGGTATGGTCCATAAAAACTGGGTTGTATCTTGTCGGCCCCCTTCTGTTTTAGTGTCGACTGTTTATATGCATGTAGCCGCAGGAAGACTAAGTCCCCCTCCTCAAACTGCCTCTCCATCCTGTGTCTTTCTGCATACACTTTCTGTTGATTCTAGGATGTCAGTAGGTTGTCCTTGAGAGCCGTGAGGATATCTTGTCTCTCTTGGATCCAATCTCTGGCCTTTGGGGCCCGATTGTCTCCAAAAACAATGTCAGCAAAAGACAAAGCATCATAACCATACAAGCCATAAAAAGGTGACATACCAATGGACATGTGGTGGCTGATGTTGTAGTAGTACTTTCCCAAATGCAACCACTGGATCCATGCTCTCTATTTCCTGATCACATAGTTTCGTAGGTAGCCATCTAACCATTTTTTGACCCTCTCGGTTTGGTCATCTGTCTGTGGGTGGTAACTGGTGCTCGAGGTAAGACCAATGCTCACTAACCGAAAAAGTTCATGCTAGAATGCTCCTATGAAGAGGATGTCCCTATCTTTGACTATGGCCTTGGGAAGGCCATGCAAGTGGAAGATCTCTCTGCAAAATAGCTCTGCTACTTGTGAAGCATAATACTGAGTTGGAATAGCAAAGAAATGTTTATATTTGGTCAACTTATCCACCACCCCATATATAAAGTCTCTGCCCTGCACCATAGGAAGCTCTGTGATAAAATCCATAGAGTTACTTTTCCATTTCCCCTCAGGAATGGGAAGTGGTTGCAACAACCCGATCAGATGGGTCAACACTCCCTTGTTCCTCTGAAAAGCCTCACACTCCTGCATATACCTCAACACATCCCCCTTAAGGCACTACGATGTGAAGCACTCTCTGACCGTCTTATACGTCTTTAGGAACCCCTGATGTCTTGACAACGGGGAATCATGGGTTGTGTGGAGAATCCTCTCCCTCAACAGTGAATCTGACACTAATAATATGCGTCATTTATAGTATATGACATCAGCCATCAACCTGTAATGCTCATCAGCATGTGTACCCTCCAAAATATCGCACTCCTGTCAATCTTTAGAGTACTCTACTAACAACTGTGCCTTCCAATCATGACAGATCCTCATGGGTGAAAGTGTCGCAAGCCTCCTGGATAATGTATTCACTACTACATTATGTTTTCCCCCGACATACTCAATATCAAAATTGTAGGTCTGGACCTTGCTAACCCACCTCTATTTCCTGTCATTGAGGCTCTGTTGCCCCATAAAATGGCGAAGACTATTATGGTCATTCTTCACTCTAAATTTTTTTCCCACTAGGTATTGTTGGAATTTGGCCAAGGAATGCATAATGGCCAACATCTCCTTGTCTAAATAGAATACGACCTCTCATGTGGAAGGAGCTTCTGGCTCTCGAAAGCGATGGGGTGGACATCTTGTGACAATACTGCGCTAGCTCCTTCACTAGATGTATCACACTCCAAGGTGAAGGGTTGGGTGAAATCCTTGAGTGCTAGTACTGGATAAATTCTCATTACTTCCTTGAGGTGCTAAAATGTTGACTATGCTCTATCTGAAATTGCAAAAACCCCCTTCTTGGCTAGATATGTGAGGGGAGTTACCAACTGTGAGAAACCCTTCACGAATTCCTGTAATAGGTGCATATGCCCACGAAGCCCTCAACTCAGTCACATTCCGAGGCACTGGCCAATCTCAGATGGACTTGATATTCTCCCCATGCACCCTCACGCCATCCTCCCCAATAATATGCCCCAAATAGAGCATCTATGTCAACCCAAACTCACACTTGGACAGTTTGGCATAGAATTGTTGCTCCTCTAAAATGTGTAACACCACCTCCAATTGTTGTAGGTGCTTCTCCCAGGTCCTATTGTAAATCAGAATGTCATCGAAGAATACCAATACAAATTTCTACAACTTCCCACGGAACACATAGTTCATGCAGGATTAGAAGGTGGCAAGCGCGTTGGTCAGCCCGAAGTGCATAACCAAGAACTCGAAATGCAAATAGTGGCATCTAAAGGTCGTCTTAGGGATGTCTTGATCCCTCACTTTGATTGGGTGGTACCCAAAACACAAGTATATCTTAGAGAAGTACTTGGCTCCTCTAATCTCATCCATCATCTCATTAATGTGTGGAAAGGGGCAGTGGTTCTTCAAGGTCTTCTTGTTGAGTGCCCGATAATATATGCACATGTGCAATGTCCCATCCTTCTTCTTCACCATAACAACTCATGAAGTGAAGGGGTTAGAGATAGGACTAACGTGCCCAAGTGATAACAACTCTTGAATTTCTCGCTCAATCCCATCCCTATAGGCCTTGGGATGTCTATAAGGAGCGGTAATAACCGCTTGTACCCCCAGCTCTAGCTCAATCATGTACTCAAATCATCTGTCAAGAATTTTCTCGTGTGGTATGTCCCCAAACACTACCAGATATCTGTCCAAGATGGCCTGTATGTTGGGGTATGGTGGCTTGGGATATCCCCAAGCCTCTGAAATCCTCAATTCCATTGCCCATGCTATGTCCCCAAGCCTCAAGTTAGCCTCCATATTGTGCATTGAAAATGTCTGTGGAGGATATGAATGCATTCCCCGAAGAACAACTAACTTGCCATCTAACCTTGTGAACTCTGTCTCCAACTTCCTCCAATCCATAGTGACCTGCTCAAGGGAGTAGAGCCACTAAACACCCATCACCACATTGGTTTATGGTACAACCACCATGAAGAAATGATATGTCATTGAGTAGTTCCCCATGGTCACTGTCAAAGCGGGGACATATCGAGTACATTTCATGGTCCTACCCCCCGACACCAGGACTAAAAACCCCTCAAACTCCTCTATAGTGATACCTTGGCTTTAAACCATCTATGCATTAATGAAATTTTGGGTGGCCCTATTGTCTACCAAAACCAAGACACACTGCCCCTCCACTGTGCCTATGATCCTCAAGGCAAAAAATTTGTGAACCCCATGCAAATAATCTAGGACTCCTCCAGATGGTGTGAAAGGTGCTCCCCCAGGTGGTGGTGGTGGTCCCCTCTCTGCATGTGTCTCGTTGTCACCCCCGCCTATCTCCAACTCCACGTCATCTTCTTGGTCACTATCAAATAATACCTCAATGTAATGGCCCTTGCTCACTGTGCATCTATGGCTTGGTGGCCAAGGCTCTTGACATGTGAAGCATAGGTTCCTCCTACGAAGGTCTCTCTTGGTCTCCTGCATCAAGCATTTCTACCTCCTACCTTAGCAACTCAACTTTTCCTCCAAGGAAGTGTGTACTTCATGTGGGTTTGCCCCCCACATCCCACCAACAAAATGATTTCAGCCTCCATTTCCTAAGTCTTAGTCCAAAAATTTCATGGGTTCCGTAATAGACAAAATTGCCAAAATTGTGAAATTAAATTTAAGGAAATTATTCTAGGAAGGAACATTACAAAACCAACGAAGAATAGGGATGGTGGAGTCTAACATAACCCCAAAGGCCTTAACAATCTAATGAAAGACTCCAAGGCCTATACTCAAACAATAGTCCCTCCCCAAAGGGATAGCTTAAAGAACGTCATATTGTTTAGGAAGAATATTAAACAAAAGGAGGAAGGGATCCTGAATGTTCTCATGGAATCTCATATCTATTTGCAATATGTAGTTGATGCAAATCCAAATCCATCGTAAGGTAGGAGTTTAATTTAGGGCCCACAAAACAATTACAGAGCAGGACACCCACTTAGAACAATTATTACAGATTGTAGATAAGATATTATGAAGAGTGATGCATCCATAACTCCTCTCACATGTGGGTTAGAGAGGTAGAGGCATAAATCCATGGATAAAAATTCACATAGGCAAAGGGGTTTTTCCATTTTAGTTTTGACTTCAATGATGAAATGCCAACGACTATGGAAAATCCTATGGCCTCCATGGTAATGCCTAGCAAGTGATGCACAACTTGTATTTGATAGAATCATAGTTAGTTTTTCCTTGTGCTTTGAGTTAAATTTTGTTAGAGTGCTTGAAAATTGCATAGTTGGGCCAACATTTGACCAGTTTCCAAATTTTTCTTCTCTAGCTCAACGGGGTGGGATATTTCCCAATTGGGTTTGGGCTTGGCCTTTTGAGCGTCTATGAAAAGAAATTTATGCAACATGTGAGTTTGGTAAGGTGGAAGATGGGCTGATTTGGGTGGCTCTCACTATCAGTGCATTAGTTATGGTGGCTTACATGCCCACAAGACAGCATGGGATTGTTGTCAATTTGGAAGGGTTTTATGTTCCTAGGTCAGAAACCTAGCATGTCTTGAGGGGGAAAAAACTTGTCCATTAAGGGACCTGGGACTTTGAATTTGCATTGAAGCTCACACTTGTGAAAAGAAAGGATCTAATAGAGGGGTTCAATTGTGTGAAGCTAAGAGGACAAGAAGCATGATGTGGAGAGGCCAAATAGAAACAACAATTGTGTCAGGAAAACCAAGTGTGGTTTCCAGGATATATCAAGCAATTGATGAAGAAAATAGATGTGGTCTAGGTGGACCTGATCATAACCAAATTGAAACTCAAGGATCAAATGATGACCAACATGCAAGCATTGGATGAGCTCCATATTTTGACGGCAAAATTGGGCCAGACACAAAGACGAGACAAAGGCTCCACAACTAGATAATGGATCTCCAAGAATAAGTAATCCTTATGAATACCAAGCTCAGTGAAAAAGACAATGAAAATTGGAGACAAAGTGGGTAGTGTCTGGACCTTAGCAACCAACATCTAGGGAAGCAGATAATTCTAATTGACATATGTTGTGCTGCAATTTTTGTTTTTTGCTAGGTTGTTTTTGTAGAATCTACACCACCACGAATGTACTGAATCCTATAAAAATGATATTAGAAAATTCGAGTCCCAAGGGCTTATAAGAAGGGGATCACATTGTAAAATTTCCTATGTATCTGTTGTGATCAAACACAAATTTAATACAAATTATGCTCATTCCTGTTAATTTTTTTGATAAATATACTTAAAAAAAATATTGAATAAGAAATAAATCTGAAATTTAAACTTTTAAAATTTTAAAAGTAAAAATAAAAATAAAAATAAATAAAAAGTAAAAATAAAGGAAAATAGAACCAACCAAATAAAATCACTAAGTAAATAAATTACTAAAGTTAATAAAAATTTGAGGAAAAATACAAAAATTATAAGCTAAAAAAAAAGGTAATATAAAAAATCCCCAATGCAAGTGTTGAAAGTTAAGCAAGCGGAAAGGGGGGGAATCTCGATACCCCACTGCCTCTCCTAGGATTAAAGAGGGGGGTGGCATGGCCATCTCACCCCATGCATTCACACATATCACCAACTTCGACATTATAGCACATTAAAACAACATACTCCAGTTCCATCGGGCATTCTTACCTTCCATGTTGTCGTCCCAAGGATTTTTGTTGTATATGAGATTATTCCCAACTATAGGTTGGATATTTCCACTACGGTGTTGTCTTTTCTAGCTCCTTAGAAAGTGAAGGCATAGGCCCTCATTGCTTGGAACCATATAAGATCCACCTTTCGGCGAGTTTCGAACCTAGTTCATGGGAGAGGTTACAGGGAATGCAAGTCCTGAAATTTGCGTTGTTTAGTGGAGTAGTGAGCTTCAAACTTAGTAACTTAGAGCTTAGTAGCCTATCAATGCATAGTAAATTATCCCATCACTACAAGGAAAATACCTTCTAGCGGAGGTTTTTACGGAGGCCCCTATAAAAATAGCCCAAAAATCTGTTTGTAGTGGAGGTCACTAGCGGAAGTGAGCAGGTAGATGTTTTAGTGGATATTTCTTTGACAATGCGTCTAAATTATTCCAGCTCACCGTTGATTTATCATACACACTGTTACACCGGACAAATTCCTCTTGCTAACAAGAGAAATCTCCCTCAATCCTAAAAGGAAACTAGAAACAAACATACAATCAAGCTAATTCCTTCCCTGAATCTATCTTTCCTTGAATCATAAGATAACAAGGTGAGAAGTAGAAATTAATACCTTATTACGACATACTTGATGAAGATCCATCTTTGTGCTTCAGTGCAACTTCTCCATGCTTGAATATAGACCTACACACCTAGAAAAAACAAAGGATCAAAGGCATAAGCAACATAAATGATTCAATAATTCAAACTAGTGATCAAGGAGACTAGTAACAAACATCATTCCAATGGATAAATATAAATAAAATCATTCCAATGGACAAATATTAATAACATAAACCATCCATGAAATTGATCAATTAATCCATTAAACAATGAAGTGAGAAGAAATGCTTGTTTGTATTAATTTCATAAACATAAAGGAGCTACAAAACCTATGCCTTGATGTTGTGAAGCTCCTCCCATTGATCTCAATCCTCTCCAAGAATGATAAGCTCTCCAACCTGATTACTCCAACATAAAATTACTCTCAACAGCCTCCCTCAATTCCCCCACCTATGGCTTGATTAATAGGCCAAAAGGAAGTAGTTTGAGATCCTTAGTCCAAGGATGAGATCCACTAAAAGAGGGATGAGGGCTCCTTGAAGAATGGGAATTAATTCCATAAAAAATGAGGTTAGGCTCGAATAAACATGAGTTCGAGGCTTTTTGTTGGGAATGATTCGCCCAACAATGCTTCTAGATCTCACTTTTTATTTTACTTTTTATTGATTGACCTGCACAATTTTTGTTCAGAAATAGAGCGCAGTTCCACACAATTTACAATGGAAGAAACTGCACATGTGTGGTTTTTGTTCAGAAAAACTGCGCAAATGCTCCAAATAAGGGTTTTGTACCATAAGATCCAGAAATTCCACCTTATTCAAGGTATATAAGTTGTTGACTTGCAAGGGAGTGTTTCATGACGCTTGGTTGGATGGTGAGGGATCCAATTTTGATGATTATTGTCATGGTGACAAAATGAAGTGTAAAGGGGGGAAAGCTCGATACCCCACTGCCTCTCCTAGGATTAAAGAGGGGGATTGGCGTGACCATCTCACCCCATGCACTCGCACATGCTACCAACTTTGACATTATAGCACATTAAAACGACATACTGCAGTTCCACCAAGAATTCTTACCTTCCATGTTGTCGTCCCAAGATTTTTTGTTGTACATGAGGTTATTCCCAACTATAGGTGGGACATTTCCACTATGGTGTTGTCTTTTCTGGCTCCTTAGAAAGTGAAGGCATAGACTCTCTTTGCTTGAAACCCTATACGATCCACCTTTCGGTAGAGTTTCGAACCTAGTTCATGGGAGAGGTTGTAGTGAATGCAAGTCCTAAAATTTGCATTGTTTAGTGGAGTAGTGAGCTTCGAACTTAGTAACTCAGAGCCTAGTAGCATATCAACGCACAGCAAATTATCCCATCACTACAAGGAAAAGACCTTATAGCGGAGGTTTTTACAGACCCTATAAAAGTAGTATGTTTGTAGTGGAGGTCACTAGCGGAAGTGGGCAGGCAGATGTTTTAGTGGATGTTTCTTTGACTATGCATCTAAATTATTCAAGCACACTGGTGCTTTATTATCCACACACGCACCAGAGTTACATACAACATGGTGCACCGTAGAATTTTTTTTCGAAAAATAAAAAACCATGCTGCGGTAAATACCCAAACACACCAGTGCTTGAATATTTTCTGGCACCAAACTCCTTCATATAGTAAAACATACCAGTGTTATTCGATAATGACATCTTGGTGCGGTAAACATATAACAACACCCCAGGGAATCTCATAAAGTGTAGTGATAGACAATTTCTTATTTCTAAGAAAAGACCAGTGCTATTGTAAAACCACAACACCAGTGCATTACCAGTAACGTAAATCTATGGGGCGTCTCGATAAAGCACACGGGTGGGACTACTGCAAATCGATTCCAAACACCAAAATTCCAGAGGCCGGAGTAATTTTAAATTAAAAAAAATATGGTGGTTTTGGATATATCCCACCCTTGTGCGCTTCGGGAAACATACCGAAAGAGGTTTAAATAAAAAAAACACTCCCGACTGTAATTTTCATTTTTACCATCTATAGTGTGGGATAGCTCTAAAGCACCAATGCAACTCTTGCCACGTGCAAGAACCTTGACATCGATGCTTCTCTTGCTCACCACCTTTCAGTACTGTGCTCATTGTTTTAGTTTCCAATTTTTTCAAATGACATGAAAATTTGTTTTTCTCCATTACGTGTCCACAATGCCTCCATGACGACCAAATATTGAGGTAATCTCTATGTTTCTTTCTAATTTAAGTTTTTAGTAGATTAGAATTTCAAATTAGGTTGAATTTCTCTTTGTTTTTGCAAAATAAAATAAAATGATGCACAGTGCTCGATATGTTCGGCTCGCACTGGGACCATCGTGCCCTGTAAATTTCCAAGGTGCACTGTGTTTCGATGCATGAACATAACAAACTGTCATTGTGGCGATGCGTTTTGTAAATATAAATGCACCAGGAAGGATGTAACCGTTTGTACATCAGTGTGTCACTCCCAGTGCATTTATATTTACCAAACACACCACAAATAAATATTTAAATATATTCTTATAGCTCGGTGTGTTCAATAACCTAAACGTACTATACCGGTGACAACAGGTTATACGTGTGCACTGATGCACAAGTATGTTAGACCGCTATGAAAAAATAAATTTTTGAAACACTTGTGGTGTGTCATAATTGTGTGCGCGCCGTTTCTAGTGCGGTTATAGTTGGAAGCGTATTGACACCAGTGTTTTTTTTAATTAAAAGTTATGTTTCCATAGTTATAAATACATGTTTCATTTAATAAAAAAAATTGTATTTTATGTATGAGGCTAATGTGTTTTATATGTTAATCATGTAGCAGAGATGTCAACAGTGTTAGAAAATTATATATTACGGAGCAATGGAACACATAAAATATTGCAGAAATATAAACACAAAAAACACATAAAACAAGAGAGACATAGTTATACGTGGTTCACCCAATTTGGGCTACATCCACGGAGAAACAACTAGTCCTTCTTTTATTGTATTATCCAGCAAACTGAAGAGATACAACCTACAACATATTCGCTGTAACACCCTCTTCGCTCTCAATCTCCTCTCTCTTTCTCACTCAGAATACAAAGGTACATAGACGCAATACAATTCCCTTGTATATAGTGAGGGGTTGCCTTCCAGGGCAAAAAACCCTAAATTAAACATAACTTCTACTGTCAGATCTCTGCCTAATGAACAACCCATATTGACTAGAAATTACTATACTTTTACAAGGCAATTTTACATCTATTCTTAGCTTCAGGGGCGTTGCCCCCGAAACCCCCCGTTGGGGGGAGCTCCCCAAAGGTCGCAGTGGCCCCTCCTTGGACCCCTCTTGTAGCAAATATTTTACGGGCTGCTTTCGAACTAGGGTCCAATGTGGCGATACCTTTGACTACAGAAGATAATCAAGCTCCACACCCAACAAACAGAGGGAGCAACAACAGGAGTAGGAGCAACAAGTGGACCCACACAATATGGTATGACCATGGTAAGCGAGAGAGAGGGAGATGAATTTATACCCTCGCCCTATTACTACAGCGACCCAAGCACTCTTGAGGAATGTAGGCCTCCTTGAGTACTATGAGGAGGGTACATCCGTGAAGGCACACTTTGTCTTATTGGCGCATCTAGTCCACCGATGGAATATCTAGCAACAAGTTTTTTGTGTTGGTTCTAAGTTGTGATATAGGTGCACTTAGGAGAACATTTACTTTATCACTGGCATATCTAGGAGGGAGGATTTTCCCCAGTTCCATGATGTCCCCCATGGTGTTGTAGTTGAGAGTTAGCTTGCATACACTCAAAGATATGTTGGGCCTCATGCGGTCCGTCCATCAGATTTTCAGGTCTATAGTGGACAACTACAATTTTCTTCTTTTGCTATAGAGGAGGCTAGGTGACTCTAATTATTAGTCAACACCATTGCACATTCTTGTGGTGATGGGAAACACATTAGTTTCCCTTTTTTGTATTATGTTGATTCTTTGATTTAGGTGCCACATTGCATTAGATGGTCTGCCATTTTTTTGAGGTGGTTTTGTATGAATTTAGATAGGTGTCATGCGTTGTTGAGACAGGGGAGGGAGACCTTCTGTTTTTATTTCGAGATTTTTTGTTTATTTTTTGAGAGGTTTCTGGAGACAAGGCCTACATTTTATCATTGCCCTACTATGCCTATCATTGAGGCCCAGATGCGCATGTGGGGGCAGATTATGCCTAAGAGGGGCATGTCATAGTTTCCGGCTAGGATTTCAGAGCAGGCACTACCGCTACTGACCAATGTGGATGACCATGTGTTTGTCATGTTGGGGTATCCCTATGTGGGGATTGATTGGAGAGGGTATCCCAACATATTCTTCACAGCGGTTAAGCCTCCATACGATAGAGGTAATATTAGTGTTTTCTTTAATTTAATTTAGTTTCATTTTCTTGTTTTAATGAATTAGAATAAAATTTATTCTAACATGTTCTTTAACTTGTTTTATTAAATTATTCTATTAAATTGTTTAATGAAATTGTATAATTCCTTTTTTGTACTATATATTTTGCAGAAATCATATGATGGGGACATGCCTCCTCCCCCACCACCCGATGGAGGAGATGAGGAGATAGGTGAGGCCAAAGAGGGCGCGACACATCCTCAAGGGGGCATGAGAAACTGGGGGCAGACAACTGCTATGCGATTTATATGGACTACTGTGATAGATTGGCCAAAGTTTTGGTTCGGTAGGGAGTCCTCCTTGCGAGGCCTCGAGATATTAGTGCAGATCTAATGTTTGTGGATCTCTACAGGGAATATCTGCGGGATTTGATGCCTCTTATGTGGCATGTCATCAGAGCTAGTACTTTACTAGCAGGGATGAGGGCTGCAGGGCATCATGCAGCAACACATCCATCATATGAGGGTGGTCATGATGATGATGATGATGATGATGATGAGGGTGATGATCATGGTGATGATGATGAGAATGGTGATGATGATGCTTCTAGTGGTGCCACCCCATCAGATCATGGTCGTAAAGGTGTCGGTGATCCTTCTGGTAGTACACCTACTCATCAATCACCTCATGATGATAATATGTTAGAGCTAGAGGATGTGTTGTATGTTTCTCTTAATAGAGAAGACATATCACATTCTCTTGCAGACCAAACACCTCTTAGTCCTCCACCTCAAATGAGTTCAACATACGTACTTGATCAGCCAGTAGTTGACCATCCATCGTCTTCTTGTGCAGATCAGGCTGTAGGCACTACTATGTCTGTTGTATTGGATATTTGAATGTACTTATTTGACTTCATGATGTAGTTATTTGACTTTGTGTGTGTGTGTATATACGGTGCATTTTTTTTTTCTTGTTTATCTACTTAAGTTATACGTTGGTGTTGATGTGTATATTGTTAGGTCATGTTAGATATGTTCATTTAATGTGCTTGCGAATAGATGTGTACGTGATAGTATTTGACATTATATTTATATTAATTTGAGGATGTGTGTGGTGATGATGTTAGATTACAATCCTTTTTTTTGTTATATGTGATCACGATGATGATGCCCTATTAGATTATTAGATTTGTGTGTTAGCTAATGACGTTTATATGTGCTACTAAAAGTGTATATAATTAGATGATGGTACTGAATTCGAATGTGTATCTTAGATGATGTTTATGTTTGTTATATGATTATCGTCATGATGTTTGTTTTTATGAAATAATGCTTATTATATATTATGTATTGGTGAATTTATATCAAACTTTTTATATATGAAATTGCATGTAAAACAACTTCCTTAAAAAAATTGCAAAGATCTTTTATAAATTACAAAAGTTTAGTATGGTTGAAACTATGATTGTAAAATTACAATAAATATTTTTCTATTGCTTAGATAGTTCATTGATATTCAATCTAACTTAATTTAGTAAAATATTTCAATACTCACAATCATAAAATAATTAAAGGTAAAAAAAATAGTTAGTTCTTAAAAAGAGGAAAATGTGTAACTCATTCAATTTTTAATATAAAATATTATAAATAATAAATTATTCAAAACTAAAATTTAATTAATTCAATACTGATTTATAAAATTCAATCTACTGTTAAATTTAAAAAACTTAAGTCATATTTTTTTTTTACAATCTGCAGCCTAGATCCATCTTAACTCTTAATCTACTAAGCGTCGAGAGAGATCAAATCTCTTGAGATGCAAACATATTTTTGAGGGAAAAGAGATTTGATCCTTCTAGGTGTTTGGTGGATCTAGGCAGCTCGTATAATATATATGTAGTTGACATTAAAATATTTTATTTATAATTCAAGTTCTCTGTATTAAAATATTTCCCCTTATATATATATATATATATATATATATATATATATATATATATATTACTATTATTTTCTAAAATATTGCATATCAAATCCATATTAAACATTGAAAATTTTACAAATATCCTTCATACATTGAATTAGAAAGAAACTATTAATGGAATAAGAATTCTTTCAATCTTTCTCACTAATGTGAAAATATAAGAAAATTTTCAATTTAAATTATTTTATTTATCTCTATATAAAATATCTATAAAATTATGTTATTTAATATGGACATTGAAATATTTTACTTATGGCTGTCAGTGAAATATTTTTTGTTTGAAATATCACATGTAAATGGAACATAGAATGAATTACACATAATGTAATATCAATAATACTATTTCTTTTCATGTGAAAAAATTACATTTTACTCGTTACATTTCTTCCGCATAATAAAAGCTACAATTATATAATATTAAGGTGTAAATTGAAGTATTGTAATTATGGCTGGCATTAACTTCTTTTCTTATTACTATTTTAAATTTGCTAATTTCAATTATTATTTTACTATTTTTAAATGTAACGTTATGTGGCAAAATCTCTCTCATACTGAGGTGTAGAGTGCTTCTCGATGCAATTAATTTAAATTTATTACACATAATATATATATATATATATATATATATAGATATATATATATATTTTATAAAGTTTATTTTATTACTAAAGTTATGAGATTTGCAAGCAATTTAAATTTAATCTTTATAGCAACTCGTACCAATTTAAATTAAAAAAATTCTCTCTAAAGACGAGGATATTTTTTTTTTTAAAATAAGGCTTGTGATTAAGTTATTTGTAGTTGGAGATTTTCTCTATTGGAAGTTCTCCCTTAAGGAGGCAAGTGGACCTTTTTATAGTAATTAAGATATAACATTTTGATGTTATTTTGGTTCTTTATTTGCTATTGTATTGGTTTAAATTTAACTCTTTTTAATAATAAATATGAGTTAAATAATACAGTGAAAATAATATAAATTGAATTATCTCGAGATATTCATTAAAATTCATATTTTTCACATTTCTCCTAGCTAATATTATATCATGTTCACAACGATAAAGACAAGTCTATTTTAAATAATTTAGTTACAAATACATAAAAGAAAAAAAATAAAAAATAAAATATATATATATATATATATATATATATATATATATTTTACATAATCTAAAAAGGAAACAAAAATGCATCACCAAGTCTATTTGAAACTCAAACAAATGCCTCTTAATCACCATCACAAATGTGGTGCACTTGGTATGTTCTGATCGCACCGGTGCTATCATATTTACCCAACACACCGCCTAAATAATATTTAAAAATATAGCTATATATCGGTGCGTTCGATAACGTGAACGTTCCATCCCGGTGCGAAAATGTTATACATGTGCATTGGTGCATATGTGTGACGCACCGCTACGAAAATTTAAATTTGTGAACCAACAACGGTGCATCATGCTATGTGTGTACTGTCTACGGTGCAATTGTGTTTTACAGAGCACCGAAGTCAGTGCATGATTGTGTTTTTGGTGTACCAATATATATATATATATATATAGTTATGTTTCCATATTAATAAATACATTTTTCATTTAATTAAAAAATGGTATTTTATGTGTGAGCCTGATGTACTTTATATGTCAATCATGTAGCATAGACATTAGTAGAGGGAACAACAATGATTGGAAATGATGAGATGACACAAGTACATATCACTCTCCATTTTCATCACCTTAATTATCTTCCTCGACGCTCAGCATGATAACATTGTTTTTCTCAAAAACATTTTTGATCCAACGTCGTGTTTTAATAAGAACCACCGATCCCTATGTAACACACCTAGGTAAAAAAACACTTGGTTGCAGTGTTTTGGGAAAACATAAGGCTCCATAGCTTCATGTCACATCTTTCTAGAGTTGATAGATATCAGCCCTCTATCGCAATCTTCCTTTACATTATTCTGATCAAACGTGTCCCACCACTTGCACCTAAAAATAACACATTGGAATGAAGATATTTACACTTGAATGATCTCTTGTATATTTCCAATGTAACCTAATGTCCCCTGCATTAGGTTTTGATTGTGGTGGCTAGCATGACTAGATTGGTCGAACTTGACTTCCACTCCACAATCTTGTGTCATGCATCCATCATCGGCATCCATTGTGTGAAAATGATGTCTGTATGCCCACATAGATGGGAACAAATGCACCTATAAAAAAGCGGAAAAATCACAGTGTCATGTGTCTAATAACCCGAACATAGTTAAAAATATAAAATATATATAGACATTACAATTCAAAGGTGCAATATGAAGTTAAAAATGTACATAAGGAGATTATAATTGCCGAGTTTCTACACAAATCCCTATGTTTAGCACATCCTCTTCAACACGCAGGTAACGACTAGATGCACCGTATTTCTCTCTTACTTGATCAACAACATAATCGTTAGGGAATTTCATTGGAAAATTTTCTTTTAAATGATCAGGATAGGGCACACTTCTACCATTCAACCATTTGAACTATTTACTATCACTGTCCCATTTCCTCCTCTTCTCTTTGTACAATGCGACCCACGGTTGTGTCGCTTCCATATTGTAGAGAATGAATTTGTTGATGGCTTCAATTTTTGAATTTTCTAATGAAATCAAACCAACACATACACACACACATATAGTACACATGAGATCAAAATATGCATTAATATCAAGTTCAGTGTGAATAGTTTTGTTTTTGTTTTGTTTTTCTGTTTTTTTCAACTATGGTTCACAGTTTTTGAGTGGCCACTACATCCACAGGTAATAATTTAGGCAAATCCACTCAAATGGATCTACCCACTAGTTTATCTGGTCGGGCCTAAACCTAAGGGCATCGAGGGGATTTGACCCCGTGACCTTCCAATTGGCAAGGTACTTAGCGATGGGAACTCGACTAAGTTCAGTGTGAATATTTATTGTGTAGTAATTTGAAAAATGATAATCTTGCACTTACTCTTTATCATGCGCCTCTTTCCATTCATTTCGAGAAGATCCCCTTATCTTTTGTCTTCATCCCTTTCGTCGTACCAAATCACCACACATGATGTGTTTTCAATTTGCTTGATGTACTCACTAGCATAATAGAAAGACTCATACGGTATATACCCCTCGAGTTTTCCCTTTGTCCAACAAAACCTTTCAATTTCTTCATGTACCTCTCTAAGAAGAACATCCAACAACAAGAAACAACCCCAACTAATTCAACCTCATTTACCAGGTGAATTAAAAGGTGAACCCACAAGTCCATGAAACTCGTCAACAATTCCTTCTCAAACATACAAACAATATCAGTTATCTCTTGATGCCATTGAGGAATGCTATCCATATGAATCTCCTTTGATGTGATCCAACGTACAAATGCAAATACTTTAGATATAGCACGCCCTAGGAATTGGGGGAATTCATAGTTCACACACCTACACACAAGCAGAGGATAATGACACTGCACAATAAATAGTACATTATACAAAAATTAATTATAAAATATCCCATTAGATAAAAATAAAATAAAAATAATAAAATCATATTTTTGACATACGTACTCTTATAATGTTCAAATAGTCATGTGATTTCAACCCTAACAAACCGTCATCCACAATGAAGCAAATATGTAGTGAAGACCCATATAAAGAAGGCACCCTCACATTCATTATAACTTCCTTTACCAAAGAAATATAATATTTCTTTAAAATCCATGGGACATTACCTTCTTTGAAAGACCAAGAGGGGCTAGCCTCTCCTCTAGTTTCTTGTCTTGGCCAATGTTTCTTTTTAGTTATTGAAGAAATAATATCTCTCATAACAGCCAATGTGTCACTTTATTTCAATGATATGTGCCTCCATAAGGAAGATGAAATATTTTTAGATATACGCATGGCATCTAGTAAGTGGGAAATCTTAAGATGCTCCCAATATGGGAGATAATAAAAGACAAATTTCCTTTTCATCCCAATGGGAAATTTCTCAACATAGGTATCGAAGAAATTTGGATCATCGAACATAGGCTGCCCATTTCTCCTTCTCCTTCTCTATCTCATATGGTCTAAGCCATTCAGATGGTGTCGTTATTGTAGGCCTTTGGGTTCTCTCTAGTTTACCATTGAAAGTGTATGTTTCTCTTCTCTAAGGGTGTTCTTTTGGGAGGAATACCCTGGCACAATCATACACTGGCTTTTGTAGGTGGTCAAACCACCTAGCCTTTAGAGAAGTTCCACAACATTTACATCCATGATGCCTTTTTGTTACAAGACCTGCAAAATTATTGTATACATGCCGACACATTAGCGGCTATGAAGATATGAACAATTGCAACGAATTAAATTATATGCGAAAAAACATTGTTACTAAACAAATCAATTAGAATGTAATTTACTAAAGAAAACTCCTAAACCTAGATAACCATGTATGGTGTAAGCGCATATTCCATACAACGTAAAACTCCTCTATGTTGCAATGGGTCTTGATATATCGTATACATGTATCCCTTCCCATAACTCCTTAAATTAATTTACCAATGGTTGTAAGTAGATATCCATATTCTTCACTTGTCTTCTACCAGGGACTATGAGAGCCAACATAAGATGTTCATTCTTCACGGACAACCATAGTAGGATATTGTTATTGATCACTACTATAGGCTAAACAAAATAGTTGGTGTTTTGAAGGGAATATGGGTTGACGCCATCCATGGCTATGCTAAGTCATAGACTTAGTACTTCATCCTTGAATTTTTCAAGCCATGTATCCTCTAAATGCTTCATGGCTATTGAATCTATTGGGATTCACATAACTCCTTAATCACTTTTGTGTGAGGCATGCCATCCCTGCAACATAGCTAATTCATTACAATGAAAGTGTTTTAATCCTTGGGATTATAGGCATGTGCCTCAATATATTATGGGTAGGACCATGTGATTTACTCTTTTTTTTTTTTAAATTACGGAACCTATCATGCCCACATTTCAGACATATATATTTGTCTACATATTCTCCTCTATATAGAATACAGTCATTCAGACATGCATGATATGATATGCATTCAACACCCAACATTTTCAATAATTTCTTTGCCTCTTCGCAGCTGCCCGAGAAGACATTATCACTTGGAAGAACCTTATCTTTGAATATCCTGCAGTTGGTGGGGAATATAATTGTACAATGCCAATATTTAACATTAATAAAATCGACTATTTTTAAATTTGATTGTGTGAAAAAATATAAGGAACTTGATCGATCATGCAAGTCAATTACCTCAATATTTTCGAGAAACATGCATTCGACATGCCAAACTTTTCTTTCACGTTGTGCAGCAACATCGTCGTCCCCAGCCGAGTAGAATTTGACTTGCTGCCAGGTCCATAGAGAGGGGTGGTGGAAGCATATTTCAGGCTTTCGAATAAGGTATCAATGATATGAGCATCATCCCATAGTTCATCATTCTAGAATGCATATAAAAACATTGCCTCCATGGCAGTTGTATCCCTTAAGTAATCATCCATACCAACCTCCATTTGATTTCTCCCATTGCCAACTTGTGATGAAGAAGTACTATTATTGTAGTCATTTCTAATTGGTGAATCTAGACATAGTGGGAATTGAATAGGTGGTTTATTCAACCAATCTTTGTACGCTTCGTCCTCGAGTCTTGCTCTTAATGCAACCTTCTCTTGATTTGACATTGTAGTGGAACACACCGAAAGATGGTAGGTGGTTCGTGTTGAAGGAAAGTGTAACTAGGTTTGCTCTTCATAAATGTACTTTTGATATTTGTATTTATTCAAGAAAAGAAATATCATTTTTATAGTATATTTCAATGAGTTTCTTTCTCATTGAAATAGGTCTAGCACTATTCAAAGTGCTATAGGCGAGTCAAATAGTCAAAAGAATAAGTTAAAGACCTTAAGGGTATGTTATACCTTATATGTATATGTATTATGGTCAAGAGAATACCTCCAAGAAAAGTCACAAGAATCCTCCAAGCAATGACATCCCTGAAAGAAGAAATCTAAAGCATAAAAGCAGTCCTCAAGTCGGCCTAAATGCAGTTGACAAGTTGGCCTAAATACAGTTGACTATTCAGCCTAAAAGAAGGAGAAGACTCCTATATATAATAGTCATTTCACCCTCCAAGAAAGCATAATTCATCTCTGAAATCAACACGGAACAAAAGTAAGTAAAATGGTACTAAAAGGACAAGAGAAGGAGCGTCTAGTGCAACGTACAAGGAAGAGACTAGGACGGAGTTGAAGGGACTGTTTTCTAGGGTAGAAAACAGTCGCACGTGTGACAAACAGACCTCTTCATGCAGTCACAACAACAATATATTTACAGTCACATAATACCTTTGGTTGGGAAATCTAAGCAGGCCTATAAGGACCCTCACTCAAGCATAGAAGGTTCTCTCACAAACGAAGATGGAGGAGGTCTACACCATGGAGAAAATAGTCACACATGCGAAGGTAAAGAGGTTGTCCCTACTGTCAAAACAACCCTCCTATTGCAATCCTACAAGTTCATTGATTGGTGAAGACAAGAAAAGAATAAACGTATGAAAAGGGTCTTATTAAAGGCATCTTTTCTAGAGAAAGTACAACAAGGTTACTAGCAAGTTGAAATAAGAATGAAGTGTCGGAAGAAGGGGAACGAAGTACCGGGAAACAAACTGTCAGAAGAAGTTTCAGGGTATATGATGCAAAAAGGAGTGAGGTCTTGACTTGTGCTTGGAGGATCTCTTAGTCAGGGTTCTAGGTTTTGGAATTGATCAATATAGGCTTCAATAAGAGAAATTCACTAAAGGGTTTTCCTCTCAAGAGTAGAGAGGTTTTGGCCCTGGCAGAAAGACAACATCTTGTGTTCTTGTTTTTATGTTTTGGTAGAAGTTGGATGAAGTACAAACATATGCGCTAATAAGAAGAAGAAGAAGAATAAGCTAACAAGAAAAGTAAACAGACTCAACAAATTGTTACCAAGTAACGAAGAATCACACTACACTACCTTTCCCTAGATTCTTCATCATGGTATCAGAGCTAAGGTCACACATCAAGGAAAGGGAAACTCAAGGAAACACATCAAGGAGAAGCATCTATAAAGTTGAAGCATAAAGCCTACAAGTCTCAATCACTTCAAGAACAAGAAGAGTATACAATCCAACATTCATCAAGGAGGTCTACAAAGCTAGAAGAAGATCCTTACATAAAGGCACCTACAAAGAAGAACAGATTGAAGCAGGACCTACATCAAGCTACCAAGTCTTCAAGCAAACATCATCACCAAGCTAATCCATTTGGAGAAGGAAACTTGAAGAACATAAAGATCTAGGGAAGACAAGCCATCAAGCCTTCCAGGAGGAAGCAAATCCATCACATCTCAAAATCTCTCAAGTACGTACATGTCCCCTTTTGAATATACATCAATGTCTTTTTGCAAGGAAAGCAATAAATTAGTAGGGACCAATAACTTTCTTTCATGGAAGAAGAGGACTGATCTACTTCTCAAGGAGAATGAACTCCTAGAACTTGTCAAAGGGAATATCACTATCCATGCTAAGGAGCAAACTCAACCCTGATCCAAGTACAATAAGGATGAGACAAGAGCTCAAAGGATTTTTATAGAATCAATCAAAGACTCTCATTACCTATGTCTCCAAGTTTGAGACATTGAAAGAAATTTATGATAAGCTATTAGAGCTATTCTTGGTATCTACAACCGAAGAAGTAATATCTCTAAGGGATGAATTATACAATATGAATATAACAAACGAAGGAATAACTCCCTACTTCATGAAAAGCTCTGAAATGAGAGATCAACTTCAAGATATTGGGGAAGTCATGTCTGACAGAGAGATGAAAACTGTAGTACTCAATGCTTTGCCTGAGGAGTATGGAAACTTCACATCTAGCATATATGCTAAGAAGGAAGCAACCACTCTCAATGAAATGTGGTCTCTATGCAGAACAGAGGAAACCATACTTAAGGCAGAAGAAGATGTGGGATCAAAGGAGCAAGCATTTGCTACCATGGCCAAAATAAAGGGTAAATTTGGTAAGTTTGTTCCACGAAGAACAAACAACAAAGACATGTCCAAGATCCAATGTTTTGTATGCCAAGAATATGGACACTACAAAAGGAATTTTACTAAGCTTAAGAAGGACAACAAAAAAAGAAAGATGGAAGAAGCTCACATAACTCAAGAGATGAAAGAAGAAGGAAAGAACCAAAAGAAGGAAGATCCTCTGGATCTCTACTTGACTAGGTCAAACTCTTTACTTCTAGACTTCTTTCAAATTTTCAGTAGGATAGGAGCATATAGGAAAATATTAAAATTTGCATGGCTAGAAACACCCTCTAGAATCTAGCACCATGATGTACATAGAGCTCTAGACACTCATGTAGATGTAGCATTTATGATCATAACAAAAATACATAAGTAGAAATATCTTCTAGAATATAGGAGCATGGAAAATATAGCTCAAGATATTCGTGTAGAAGAATAATACCTAGTATAGGACCTCATACATGATGAAAGAAAAATTGATCATGACAAGAATCTTAGAAGACCTACATCATCAAAAGAAAGGAAACATTTTCAAGGCAAAGATCTTTAAGATCCTATGATGAAATCTTCAAAAGAAGGTGTTAGTCCTTACAATCTCCTAGGCTGAAAAGGAAATCGAGAAGGGTAACCTCAAACCACTTCAGCTCAGTGGCTAGCCCTACTGAGCATGAGAGGGATCTCTCTAAGCCTCTTATTAGTGATACAAATTTAAAGAAAATGAATTTTGGGCTAGATATGTGTATTTGTTTATTTGTTTGTAAAAATTTGAGTTTTAGGGTTTGCTGAACTTAGGGTTTGGAGCCACAAATAGGTTTAGGTTGTAGGAGTGCAGGAGCAAATATGAGAAGGAGCTAGATATCAGAATCCATGGTGTATTTTGAGTATTGTCAGTGTAGTATAGAGGAGAAAGTGTAGAAGAAACTAATGAGCATAAGTAAACATGATTTCATTAGCTTAGGAAGACATAAACATAGCTATGAAAACAAGATAACAGAGCTTGAAAAACAAGAATTTTGTATATTTCATTGTAAGGAATTCATAGAAAGAAGAGATATCATGTAGATAAATATGTTTAAACCATTAGAAATCAAATAGAATGAAGTACAAGCACCATGAACTCATTGGGCTAGAGTTCCTTGAAAATAGTTGTAACCTATCTCTGTATTAGCCGAAAAGATGATTACATGCAAGATTCCTTCACAAAAAGTTCAACCCCCTTCTCCTGAAGAGAAATGATACATATAGACTCTCTTAGACCACTTTCCCACCTTCAGGAGTCGAATTCCTTGGTGGAGGAACTAACTCCAATATTCTCTCAACCAACATGTGAGAGTGAGAAGGTGAAACTCAAACACTTCATGGAGAGTTTGTTTAGGAGTTTGCTTCTTTTATGAGGCATAATAAACATCAAAAACAACCTATGATGTAAATTTATTCATGCCTACACCCCCTATCCTCGAAACTAGTTCCATTACACAAAGAGGTTTGACTTTGACCAAGTCAAACTCGAAACTAGAAATTTTACATAGTGAAATTTACAAATTAAAACACAGAAAAGTGCAAAAGCACAACGCCGAATTTGAGATGATTTTGAGGTACCTTCCAAGGTTCAAAATGAAACACTGAGAGAACGGTCAACTAGCCCTTCAAGTATAGTATCCATAACAATTTGAATTTTTGAATTTGGACCATGGGAAGGCCTTCAAAAATCTATTCTCCCAAGGTCGCTCCAGGAGCGCAGCGCCTGTCAAAAAAGGGTCCAAAATGCTAGTTTTTGCCACTTTTTTGCATTTTTCTCCAAATATAAGCCACCTATGAAAAGTATGAGAAAATGGGTTTTTATAGGATGGAAAGAGATTTCCAAAAATGTAGACCTTTTCTCAAATGGAGGCTTGAGGAAAAAGCGCAGCGCCTTGGCAGGGTCAAAATTTTGGGTTTCTATGCAAAAATATGGCTCAAAGATGGAGTGATATATCTATACCCATAAGTATTTTTGGATAAATGGGAGTGGTTGGTTTAGATGAGGATGTTCTGAATAAAAACCTCTATCAGTTTTTGGAAATTCATTTTCATTTGTTCGTAATCCGTGCCATAAAATCATAACTAAAACAGGAAATTAACTTGATTTTTTTTTATTTTCTGACAAAGGTCTCAAAGAAAGTTTCATATCTCCCAATATATGATACCTGTGTAAAAAATAAAGGAGATTTTGTCCGTTGTATATGATTTACAAAAACCTCTTCCACTTTTGTCAATATCATCTCCATTTGGTCAGAAACACACTTTGAAGAAAAATCGTCCCTTTGTGCCGCAAATGACCTCTTGATGAGTTTGTGAGGCACTGATCTCTTTAATTTTAGATGGATCAAATATTCAGACATGTCCTCCATTATTGTACTTCTTCTTTTCGGTGTGTGTGGCCTCTGCTTCCAATGTGAAACCCTAGCTCACTAGGAGGAAGAATTAGGGTTTAGTTTTAGGAAAACATGGGATTTGAGACAGTCTTGTAGATGGACGAGAATGAAGGGGTTATGGGATTTCTAAATTCTTGGGAAAAATTTGGATGGTAGGGATCGATGTTAGGGAGTGTAAGGAGGTGTAATTTCTTGAAAAGAGTGAGGGAAAGGTATGGAAATGTCCAAAACACAGTCCTAACCTAGAAATCTGCAAAACGCAACATTGAGCTAGGGTTTAGGGAAAATGAGGGGAAATGAAGGGAATGGGTATGGAAAATGGTTGGGAGGGGTATATAAGGTATTTTTTGGGGTTATGGAACATAAAAACTAGGATTTTTCACACCGCAATGAAGCAAAAGCATTTGGAGACCAAAAGCACAACGAAACCCTAAGAGAGGGATTTTCACTAAGTTCTTCAAAATGAAGGATGCATAAGAGGTGCCAGATGTTTATTTACTTGCCAAGGAGATTCTTAAACTTGTGAATGATGAAATGAAACCATTTTGATGCTTTGGATGGTACTTTGTAGCTTCAAATTTGATTTTTTCTTTGGTAGTGGCATGACATCATATGTCCCTTTGAGAAATGATCAGACGAGGCAGTGTACTACATCATTGTCTTATTTGAAAAACATAACCTTTACCTTTGTTTTTCTTTCCCTAAGCTTCTAACTCCCTTTATCCACTGACTCACATGATGGACATGTTTTTGTTTTGACATATGGTATCATGACGACACATGGAGTGAAACCCTAGACGATGACCTAAAATGAGGAATTTAACCATTTCATGACCCAAGACACTTAAATGAAGACATGATACCTTGAAGAAGACAATGACCATGATGAGTGATGAAGACCATGAGTAAGTGAAGGGAGCAGCAGTGACCTAGACACAACAACCAATGACCAATTTTTTATTTGAGGATTCACTGAAATGACAAAAAATTGACTTGACACCTTAACAACACCTTGTAAGAGCATATTTGATCACTGGTGACAGGTTGAACTGACTAACACTAATAGAAGGTTCATGGACCAAAGCAAATGTCTCATTGGGAATCCCATTCATGGGTTTCAAGAAAACAATGATATGCATGAAAGCTAAGATGAAGAAAGAAGGGCCACACCAAAGGATGATGAAAGGAGAATCAAGATGAGGTATGTATGCATCAAAGTTTAAGTCATGTTATCATTTGTATATTATTAAGTCATGGGTATAGTTTTATAACATGATTAAGAAAGAATCCCTTTCACCAAGAACATGCTCGAAGGCATGTACCACAATGCAATGAAGGTCAACAAAAGAATATATTTACATAAGCATCATGAGATTGTTGACTAATGTTGACAAGTCCAGAAAGCAAGAAATAAAGGAATGCTCTCACAAGAATCATCGATGGTTTACCTATATATCTGAGAAGAAGCAAATGAAGAAAGAGATCAAGCATGTGAAGAACACCATGATCGCCAAGAATCACTATATGAAAAAATGCCTTCAAAGATATCTCCCGAAAGAAGGCAGGACAACTCTAATAAAGGAAGAAAGGACCCTTGACACCTATGAATGCCTTGGAAATATGAAGGTGCAGATAAATGATTCTAAACTACAAAGATGTTGTGATGAAGAAGCCACCCAACAAAAGAAAAGGAAATGTTGAAGCAATATCAGGATGAAGTCATGATGGATTAATAGGTCAAATCATGTAATATATCAAGTACTATGAAGCATTCATGAGGAGCATATTCCGAATCATGGACAAGATGACAAAAGAGTAGCCAAGATGACAAGAAAAACCTGATAATCACTTTCCACGAAACAATAACATGACAAACCAAGAAGGAAAGTGATCGATCGATGGTGCCCTACCTAGAAGAAGTTTGAACAAATACTTCATGACATCAAGAAAGAAAGGAGATCAAGCAGCTGAAGAACCCATGAAGAAGAAGTTTTTGATGAAGGAAAGAGTCCCCAGTTAAGAGGAAGCTCTGACAGATCCCTGATCAAGAGGGAATTTTGGATCACCCTTGATTGCAAAGGAGTGACAATTGTGTTTTCCATTTCATGGGTCATGCACTAGACCAGGACTAATAGCCGTAAGTCTAGATGAAGGCCATGAATGGAAATGTAGACACAAGTTAGACACAACATTCTTGTCTTCACTCAGGAAGAAAGAATGGGAGGATTAGGTAATCATCTAGCATCTCATACTCTTTGAGGATGTGTAGGGCATCCAAGACAAGAGTAGGCAAGAGGACCAATATTCTTTGAGGGCTGGGAACCCAAGATAAGAATAGTCCTAAAAGGTCATACTTGGTGAAGTCCCGAGTGGGCATGTACCTTGAGAGACAATGATGAAGGTGTCTATAAATCATTGATCTCGCTAGAATTGTAGTTCATGGTCTCATAAATAAATGGATCTGTTATTCAAGGCCTTGCACTATGACAATGCTGATGGATATGATGCTATAACAGATGGATTGCTAATCCGGTTTCTCTTATGTGAATTCTTCAAGATTGATAATATCCAAACACCTTGTAATGTTGTATGAATACCTCCCTAGTTAAGAGGGAGTGTTGAAGGAAAGTGTAACTAGGTTCGGTCTTCATAAATGTACTTTTGATATTTGTATTTATTCAAGAAAAAAATATTATTTTTATAATATATGCCAATGAGATTCTTGCTCTTTGAAATGGGTCTAGCACAATTTAAAGTGTTATAGGTGAGTCAAATAGTCAAAATAATAAGTTGAAGACTTTAATGGCATGTTATACCTTATATGTATATGTATTATGGTTAAGAGAATACCTCCAAGAAAACTCACAAGAATCCTCCAAGCAACGACATCCCTGAAAGAAGAAATCCAAAGTATAAAAGTAGTCCTCAAGTCGCTAAATGAAATTGACAGGTCGGCCTAAATACAATTGACTGGTCGACCTAAAAGAAGGAGCAGACTCCTATATATAAAAGTCATTTCACCCTCCAATAAAGCGTAATTCATCTCTGAAATCAAAGCAGAACAGATGTAAGTAAAAGGGTAATAAAAGGACAAGAGAAAGAGCCTCTAGTGCAGCGTACAAGGAAGAGACTAGACTAAAGTTGAAGGGACTATTTTCTAGGGTAGAAAACAGTCACATGTGTGAGAAACAGACCTCTTCCTGCAGTCACAACAACACTATATTTACAGTCACATAATATATTTGGTTGGGCAATCTAAGTAGACCTAGAAGGCCCCTCACTCAAGCATAGAAGATGCTCTCACAAATGAAGAAGGAGGAGGTCTACACCATGGATAAAACAGTGGCACGTGCGAAGGTAAAGAGGTTGTCCCTGCTGTCATAACAACCTTCCTATTGAAGTCCTACAAGTTCATTGATTGGTGAAGACAAGAAAAGAATCAACATATGAAAAGGGTCTCATTAAAGGCATCTTCTCTAGAGTAAGTACAACAAGGTTACTAACAAGTTGAAAGAAGAACAAAGTGTCGGAGGAAGGAGAACGAAGTGCGGGGAAACAAAGTGTCGGAAGAAGTGCTGGAAGAAGTGACAAGATATATGATGCAGAAAGGAGTGAGGTATTGAATTGTGCTTGGAGGTTCTCTTAGTTATGGGTCTATGGTTTAGTATTGATCAATAGAAGCTTCAATAAGAGAAATTCACTAAAGGGTTTTCCTCTCAAGAGTAGAGAAGTTTTGGCCTTCGCAGAAATCCAACATCTTGTGTTCTTGTTTTTATGTTTTGGTAGAAGTTTGATGAAGTACACACATTCTTGACCATTCAGCCTCAACCCTATTTATCAACACATATATCTCTCTCCTTTGTAAATCAAGTCCTGATGATGAGTCTTGGTCTAGACTCGAAACGTCGACAAAGAAAGAATGAAAACTGTGGATTATCCGAGTTCAGATTATAAAAAACCGAACCACAGAAATCTGCAATCCATTATGAAGTACACACATATTCGCTAATAAGAAGAAGAATAAGAATAAGCTAACAAGAAAAGTAAACAAACTCAACAAATTGTTATCAAGTAACGAAGAATCACACTACACTACTTTGCCCTAGATTCTTTAACAAGTCTCTCATCATCACTAGAATCCTAATTTCAAAAAATATTGAACATCATTAGTATAATATCAATGATATTAATAAGCACCGCAATGCAATTGGTTTGTTTAAATTTCAATATTCCAAACAATTATTACCATTGTTGATCTAGGATTGCGACTAGAAGATGCCATGTTCCAATTGGTAGGGTGAAGAGGTTGTCCATTTTCATCTACGAACTACTTGTGATATGTTGCTTCTAATAAGAGCTTCCGAGATTTTTGAAAATAATATGGAGTAATATTTTTTGCATATGAACTCGATTCTGAATCTGGATCTTGCGAATAATTTGCATACAATTTTTATTCAAATTGACATGGATTACAAAAAAAATCAATTAGATCATCGAAATATAAATAAAATATGAAATTACTCGAGATGGAAAGGGAGAACTCTGTAGCCTTTGAATAGCAATATGGAATGAGCTGGAATTTGAAGAATTTACCATTTGATATTATTTATATTTTGTCCCTATATTTGAGAAAAATCAAAAATAAAATTGTGTGAATATCTAAAATTAATCTCAAGAACCATATAATCACAATCTAAATTTCAATATAGTTTTGAAACCATTTTTCAAGAACAATACGACTTTAAGTGGAAAACGTATCCTATGAACTATTGTAATTCATGTGGATGCATCCTAAATAATAATTTGAGATTAATATGTCATTTTATGTGAAAATAAAATTTCAGATAAATTTTAAACGTCACTAGTGCACTAATCATAATAAATCGCAATGTTTCTTTTAAATAATAAGAGTACTGGGGCATTTAAATAATACCCGCACCGGTTTACGACATTCCAAAAAAAGAAAAAATAAGTTATCATATCAGTTCTCTTTCAAATAAAAGCACATCAGGATGTTTAAATAAAAAACAACATTGGTACGTAATTGTTTCCCGAATTTAGAAAATAAAAACAAATTCAAGAGTTCCAGTTCTCTCTCAAATATAGATTGCATCATTGCGTTAAAAAAAACAAACACATCGTTTTAGGATTTTGAAAATGAAAAAAAAATGAATCATGTCACTGTGTTGAAAAAATATAGTGCCCTATAAATGTCAGTGCACTTTCTATATAAACTTGTTGGTACACTTAACTATCAAACACACCGATGCGTGGAGAAATTGAATTAAAAAGACACGGTTTTTTTTTTTTTTTTTTTTTTTGCCGAAAATGAACGGTAATTGATTTTTCGAAATCAAATTTCATAAAGTATTTTAAATAGTAAAAAGTTATTCACCATTTCATTATTTTACCCAAAATTCAAGGGAGTGATTTGCAAGAGAGATATACGAGGAGCACTGTGCAGTAATAGCAGAACTATTCAAAAGATTAGAAGCTAAAAGGTATGGTGATTCACTAAAAACCTGCATAGTAAGTTTGAAATTTTATTGTTAATTTTACTAATAAAAAAATTACAATTTCTGTTAGGTTTTAATTAAAGAGAGATCATTTGCAATAGAAGATCAAATCAAAGCTGCAAAACATTTTGGATCTGTCGAAAGATCAAAAGTTGAAAGGTATCATGATTCACTCAAAACCCTAGATAGCAAGAATCTTAATTTTTACTATTAAAATATTTTACAATTTCTGTTAGATTTATTCACAATTCAAGAAAAAAATTACAAAAAAAAAATACAAAACAAAAAACCTGTTTAGTAAAAAATTTACTATATATTTTACTAGTAATTTTTTTTACAATCTCTGTTCTTTTTTAAATTTAATTAAAATTCAACGAAAAAAAAAAACAAAAAAAAAACAAAAAAAAACAAAAACAAAACAAAACAAGTCCACATGGGGTAGCTCAAGCGACAAGGGCCGTGGAAATGAAGTCTCACCGAACCGGAAGTCTTGGGTTCAAATCTTGGGCTACCCTTCCCCCGTAGAGGGGTACATAATGGACATGTAAATCGGAGAGTCCCACCCCAGCTTACAAAAAAAAAAAAAAAACAAAACAAAACAAAAAAACAAAAACAAAAACAAAAACAAAAAAACAAAAAAAATCAATACTTGCCTTAAACCCTTGCTTCTCCCTGCAAAATTTCACATTAAGGTTTAACTTTCTTTGCCACTTCACAATTAGGGTTTTCCAATTTAGGCATTTTATATTTAATGGGTTTGTTTACTTACTATATATAGGGCATTTGACATATAAAGTTGGGGAATCACTTATTGAATTAGATCCAAACCTTGTCGGCCCTCTCCATATTTTTTTTAAATGGTTATATGTTGTGCAGTGCGCTTTTTGTAACATAAAGCATTGGTGCTACCTGAGTAATACAACACACTAGTAAATTATAAAACTTTTGATTTTGTCTAGTTTGTTCATCGTTGCTCTCGGTGTATTATAACGAAACGATGTGTTTGTTCATAATAGCATTGTTAAATCATTGTGGTGCATTAAGCCTTACAAATCACACCAATAACTAGGCTCTCTGATTTTTAAGAAATGACTATATGTTTCGTAGTACGCCCTATGTAACATAACGCATCATGGCTACTTGAGTAGTTCAATGCACTAGTAAATTATAACACTTTCGATTTTTTCCATTCTGTTCATCTTTTCTCCTAGTGTAATATAATGCATCGGCACGCCTGTTCCTAATAGCATTGTTAAATCAGTGCAGTATGTTGAGCCTTACAAATCGCACCATCTTAATTAAAATTAATTTTAAAATTTAATTTTCCATGATTATGTTGAACAATTAAAATCCTAGGGTGTTTAATCTTATAAATGCATTGGTGCATTTATTTATGTGTTTAATCTTATAAACCCACATGTGCGTTTATTCAGATAAATGCACCGGTTACCAGAGTTCTTTTTGGCTTAAAATTATTTGGTTTATTTATAAAATATATCTAAGAAGGTCTCGAATAACAAAAATACCTTGACACAATGAAAACACATCAAAAAAATGAGAGAAGATTATTTCTTTGTAAATTCTTTACAAAATTAATATGTTTGAACTATATGTAAGTTTAACTAATATGTGTTAGTTGGTGTGTGTCATGTACAACCACAAAATGAACAAGGTCAATAAGATTATTTCTAATCCAAGTGTAGAAGAGTGTAAAAGCCTAATAGAAAAATTACACAATGATGAATAAGGGGAATGAAAAAATATTATTCAATATGAGTTTTATTTATCTATAATAATATACTTAAGAATATTAGATAACATGTTTCAAACAATTTATTGATTCATATATGTTTAATGTTCTAAAGGGAGCAACAACGAAGGAAAAGATCAATGTTGTTTTAAGAAAAGAAAATTTATGGAACCTGTAAGTGATGATGAATTGTTCCTTAGCTCCTCTAGAGTGGTGTTGGAGGTTAATGAAAGGGGGAAGTTTTTTACAGCAGTATGAGAGATCTAGTGGAACGAACGTATAGACGTACTTTCCACTTACAATACAAAAATCAATGTAATGACTCTAAGAACAAAATTGTATATAAACTACAAGAAGCATTTCCATAGCAATGGTCAATGAGAAATGTCATACTTGCAATAGCAAAAACGTACAACAACAAAAAAGAATCATTCAAAAGGTAATATTCCTAATTGTATAAAATAATTTTCTAGAATTATATGTATATATTACTACAAACCATTAATTTATTAATATCGATTTTTTTTTATTTCGTATATCATTATAAAAATAGTTTATTACATCAAAGAGATTTAGAACAGTCGGTGAAGGAGCACGCTGTTAAGGCGCTCCGTAAGCAAAAAGTCATTGGTTCTAGTCTCATCGATACCTTAAATCCAGCATGGTTTCCGCTGGTGCGGCTCAGGCCGGGTGCGATCTCCGGGTGACTTTGACGGCTTAGATGCCCCTGAGTCGTGGCCTCTCAGCCACAGGGTAAGAGTGATTTTCAGGATTCACCCACTTATCAACCAAAAAAAAAATAGTTTATTACTTTTTTCAAGAAGATTATGAAAATCCAAAATGATCAACATGCTTATATACGAAACATGCTAGTAGAAATGTCCAAAAGAGTGTATAAGGAGATGGTCAAATAAATAGACATAATTGCATCACAGGAGGATCCATCTCAACAACAACGTACTTCAAATGTATATATTCATGATTGAATTTGTACATATAAAAATATTAGTATTAAATATTAATTTTCAGGTATTTTCTTGCAAAAAAAAGATGGAATAACATATAAAGAAGATCCATTAGAAGAATTGATTGACATTGGGTTAAATAACGGTTGAGTATATGTCGGTATATCAAAAATTAATTGTGGAATTTGTAAGTACCTATGTTGTTTTAGTTTTCTGAGTTTATAATTAATAGAACAAAAAAACCATTTATATTAAATATATGATTTATTATGGGGTATAAAACTTGCAAGAAACAAAGTATAGAACTACGCCAATAGAAGAGTTGTTTAAAGAAGGCATGAGATTTGGTTTTGAAAGAATGTGTATAATTCATGAGTGACTTCTTGCTATGGTACATTGTTTTTCAATTTACATTGATGTATATTATTTATTTCAATTTTTATTATTCTCACCATTGTAGATACACTTAATACACTTTATTTTTATGTTTGCAGATGGAACAAGATCAAAAGTCTATGAAAAACGATGCAATCAACAAAACATTCCTCCAAATAACACAAGTCATGGAACTGAGCTCAAGCACTGACAACAATTCCAACAAAGAATGATGATATATTTGGATATTAATGTAACTTCTATTTTTTAAATAATTGTCTATGAAAATCAGACATTTTTTTTAATGTTATCATGGACATAATGTCCCGATTGAAAAACAGGGGGTTACCAATAACAATCCCATTTGGTATTGCAAAGAGCCTCTTATTGATATATAATAAAATATATTTTAATTTATTCTATTGTGTTATCCAATGTCATTGTGAAATGTTACACCAATGATTAAATATATGGATGATTAAATATCATAATGAAGAGATGTGAAATCTGATAATATAACAAATTAATCCAAACATCATATATAAATGCACTAATCAAATATTAATTTATATGAATATTGTTATAAGATATATGTTGATTTCTCAATGAATCACAGATTTAAAAATTACAATAATTTCATTGTCATAAGTCGATGAAAAGATAAAATCTCATACAAAAACATTGGTTCATCCATAACATAACAATACACTGGTGCTTTACTTTAAATAAAAGCACCGTGACATCATATTTTAGCATAACCGATGCATTTTCATAAAACAACATAATTAGGGCTTTAAGGTCTTCAAACACTGCTATACTTCTTAATTGATGCCTCAGTGCATTGTAACTCTTAACACACCAGTGCTTTCATAGAACTAACACCCCTCCGTTCTACAAAATATTATTTCCATTGTCGGTGCACTATTAAAATTAACAACACCAAACCCTCTATCTAACAAACACACCGTTGCGTTTATGTAAAGAAGACATGTTGGTGTTGGGTGTTTAAGAGAAAGCATCAGAACTTCAATTATTTTTTGCATGCCCGAAGTCGTTCCTTGATCAAAGTACGATTGGGGATTTTTTTTTATATAAGCACCAGTGCAATATACATTTCAAGGTCCAGTGCTCTTTGAGTTGAACATACCATGGAAGTTTTTGTCGTAAGCACCGGGGTGGTATACATTTCAGGTTTTGATCCTCTTTCAATTAAATCCCTCAGTGCTTTTAATTATATATGAAACCCGATGAGTTTCTATAAGTACTACACTAAGGTCACTTGTTCCATAAAGTGCACCGCAAAAATAAATAAATAAATAATAATAATAATAATAATCCGCTAAAACCTTTGGCCACCCATATTTTTTCAATTGTGATGAAGTTTCGTTATAAGCTCCGCTAAAACACTTGTTCACACAAATGGATGTTTTAGCGAATATTTTTTTGACAATTTTTACCAATTTTATAACACTAAAAACCTCCATTATAACCTCCACTAGAAAATCTTTGCCTTATTGTGCATGTCTAATCTCTACAAGTTTTTCAATTTGGTTTTTTCTCCACATGGTGGAATTTTGTGTTTGTTGTACAAGGTGTCATAGTGGCCTTAAGAACTCTTCAGGTGTTTTGGTTAGTTTTTCTTCAATTCGCGCCCAAATCTTCCCTCTATAACTGCCCCCTCCACTTCCATTGTTTCATCCCATCCCTTGGTTAGGTTGTGTGTAGTGTCTAACCTCCCTCACAACTTTGTTCTAGATTAGTGTTGTCTCGTTCATCAGTCCTCACCTGCTTTGGGAGTTTACCAACCTCATGTCCTGTATCCTCTCGAATGTTGTGTCATCCCAAAGGATGCACTCTCTGTTACACAAAATATTGTCACCCTGACTATTTGCAATCAGTATGGGTCTATCATCATTCATACTGTCCTCCTTAGCAAGTCTCAAACCTCAGCTCTTCATGTCAAGCTTTAAAAATGAGAGAAAGTCCTTGAAAATCAATAAATCTCTGGTTCCGCACTTTCTCTTACTGTTACCTGCAGTCCCGCACCCCTTGGTCATGTTATCTGCGGACCTGCCCGCTCTGTCTCTAAAGGAGTGGGTGCAGACCCTTGTGAAAGTCAAAAAGGCGCAAGTTTATTCTTAAAAACTCACTTGTGGTTAATTCTGGATGCTTCTAGAAGGAATCTTGACGTGGATGGTTCGCTCCTAGGTGGTTCATGCATCCCATAACTAAAGGAGCTAATCCCTTGATGAGAGGAGCTTATCCATTTGAAGGAGGGCTTTATCCCTTTGAAGGTGGACCTAGTAACTTCCCTCCATTGCACTATAAATTAAGGCATTGGGCTGGTTGCTAGAGAGGTTAGAAGCTGAACATTTTTTAGGGTAAATGTTGTTGGAATTGAGACTTCCTAGTTAAGCTTGAGAGGAGACATTACATACCTTTTGGCTTCATTGGGAAGAAAGTGAAACTTGTCAAAGTAGAGGAGATTCTTGTTGGACCCTGGGAGGAGCTTGTACAGCATCAAGGCACCAAGGCTGTAAAGTTCTTCTATGATTAAAGTTAATACAATCATATTCATTTTTCTCAATAAATTGTCTTATATGGTTTGTTTCATGAATTCCTTGATCATCATAATAAATATGCTTTATTATATTGCCTTTTTAGGTGTTATTTAATGTGTGTGCTTGTTTGTGTTTGCAGATTCTTTACAAGGGAGCTCGTTTGGATCAACGGAGCATGGCTTCCACAAACTAGCACTGGACCCGAGGTAGGCCTAAAACACCTGTTTTCCTTTATTTATAAATTGCATATTTACAGAAAGATAGAATTTGTTTGGTTTGCTTGTCGCTAGATATCATTAGATACTAGGGAGGTCGGTCTTGTCCGCACGAGCGACTTATCCGGCCGACAAAATGGCAACTCCGCTGGGGACTTGAATTTTTGATTTTTTCCTTTGCTTTTACTTTGACTTGAGAAACTGTGTCTTTGTTTCTAGTTTTTGGCTTGATGTGTGTGGGATTGGGTAGGTTCAGTAGATCTTGAATTATTTTTTGTTTTTCGTACTTTTGGAAGAGAACCACACCCTCTACTTGTAATACAGTGCGGACATCGCCGCACTTTTGTTTTACACACAGAGCGGTACCGCACCTTGATATACTGGGGGCCTGCGGACCCTGTCAAAATTTTGAAAAACTTGAAATTTTCTCATTCAGTCAGCTTAGGATTTGTTTATGTGTTTTTAGCCTCTACCCAGATCTGCACGTGACTTTTCATAAACTTTTCGTAGGTTAATTCCACTGGCATTAGGGTTTTAGGTGAAATTCCTAGAAGTTTTGTGTGTCGGGCTTGATTTTCGTTTTATTTGTAGTAACTCGAAGCTTAGAAGCCTTAGAAACCTCAGATCACCTTGGTTTTTGCTGACCTTCTTATGAGTTTAACCATTTTGTAAAGTTTGCCCTTGTTGAGGAATCCATCTTGTTTTTCTCTTTGCGAAACTTCGAAAGAACTTGTGTTGAAAGTTTTAGATTTCATTTTTAGAAAAGAAAACAAAAGCTGGTTGTTTTTTGATTAATTTGTGATTCTGGACAAATTAGTCCTTAGTTTGCTCATAACTAAGTAAAACATCCTTGAAAAGAAATCTTGTAAGCTTTTTCTTCAATTAGCTTTTTAGAATTTACAGATCTCAAAATTAGATTTTTCAATAGTTTTGAGTGTTTTATAAAAATAAAAATAAAAAAATCTCTTTTGAAAAAGTTAGTTTTAGTAGTATTTGAGTGCTTGAAAAGAAAGGAAAATTTTCATGAGCATAACTAGTTGTCTCGTTTTTGAGTTCATTGGAAAAGACAAAAAGTTCTTCTTTTTATTTGTTTGTTAAGGAAAGATTTGTTTTTACAAGCATTTGCATTCTCAACTCTTTCTCTAGCTAGAAATTCATTGAAGAAAAAGAATTGTTTTTCATCTTAAGTGCATTTTTAGTGATTCAGAGTCGAGTCTTCACACCATAAGTTTCATCTCCGCACCTTTTGACTTAAGAAAAAACCAATAAAAATAACGCTTAAAGTAAAATCTATCTAGTAATCTTTTTATTTCTAGGGCTCTTTATCACCAACATAGCTTAGGCTAGTATCTTGGAGTAGGGAGTAATTAACTCTCCAAGATAGTAAAACAAACAAGTAGTTGTATCTTGCGGTAGGAGATAAATTCCAATTGTTACATCTATGCTCTGTGAAGCTCCTCTTATAGGAGTCAAGCACGAGATCGTGTCCGAACCAGTGGGGTAATCAATCCTTCCTCATTGGGAACGATACTAGATATACACGTATTAAAAACGATAAACCTCGGATTAACCATTGTCGAGGAGCCTGGGGTCACTTGTTGTTAAACCTTGGATTATGTCAAGGAGCCTTCAAGGGGATTGAGCTTGCTACTCTGCCCTTGCGTGTGTATCGGATCACAGATTGTTCCCCCAAGTATATTTGTTTCTGTTGGTAACCATAGTGACCATATTCTATAGGATTCTTTTGTAAGGTGACGGTGGAGGGAAGATCCCACTGTACCTGGAGAAGACGTCGGCTAGACTCACTTGGATTTTCTGGGGGGTTCTCTTCACTCGAGACGGTTTAGTGGAGAAACTTGTGCCAGTCTATTCATTAAGCAGGTTGTCGGGGTAACTGTTCCAACCACCATTTCTGTATTGAATTCTGCGATGTTGGATTTCATCACCAACTAGTGTTTTCGGTATGGAAAGTTACTGTTTGTGTGTGGCTTGACCTCCTAGATTCTTTAGGCGTGTGATTCAAAATTGTTTGGTTCTTTAGAGACTTTAGGTGGTTTTCATTGAGATTTTTCTTTGTTTGCGTGTGAAGTAGTTAAAATATTTAATCGTGGCTGAATTACCGAGGAAGTCCCGTAGACTTAGGGACCAACCTCCTAAGTTTTCACCGAGCCAGCTTGAAGGGTTACGAGCCCTTATAACTCCTAGTGACAGTAGAATTGGGTCACTTGAAGAAGGAGAGTCTTCTTTGGTTGTACATCCTGATTACCAAGTTCAAGCACCAAATATATTTTAGAACCTGTTTCTTTTTCCGAAGTTACTGTTATTTTTTCTTCTACTAGTGATTTAGCCGAGTAACCTGAAATATTTGAACCTGAAACTGAACCTGATGCTACTCCAACATCATGATTTGCCTCTCCAACTTCCAGTGGTCCTGGTTCACCCAGGGTAGAAAGAGTCATTACCCAAAATCTTCCTTCTGGACTTATTGCTATTGAAGAACTTGTTACTCTGGAAGAAGGTATACCTATCCCTGAAAATCAACCAGCTATAGAACATAGGGAGCGTGAATCGATCTTTTACAGTCCACCTAGGAGGGACGCTTGGTATCTTTCATTGACCAAATTTTTGGAAAACCCGGGACTAAGTTTTTCACCACCTCACATTCCTTTTCATCCAACACCTAGGGGTTATTGTCCTTTGTTAAATATGTCGAGACAGTCGTCCATGTTTCCTCAATCTCCAGAAACCTTTTTATATGGCGGTCCTTCTGTTCCCTCTGGGTATCAGTCACTTACTGGTACTTTTTCGGGAGCATCTCCTCAACCTATTGAACAAGGGTTATTAACTGGTAATAACGGAACTAAGCCATTGAGTGTAGAAGATATTCTTATGATGTCAGGTACCATTCCAAATCTGCAACCTCAAGGTGGCCAGTTACCTCCTGGGGGGCAACCTCAAGGTCCTCAATTATTGCTTGGGGGGCAACCTCAAGGGTACCCAATTACCGCCTTGGGGGCAACCTCAAGGACAGTACATACTTACAGGACAGTACATTCCTCAAGGTCAACCCCAGACTCAGTATGTACCTCAAGGTCAACCCCAGTATCAATATGTACCTCAAGGTCAACCCCAATATCAGTACGTGCCTCAAGGTTATCAACCTCAAGGTCAGTACCCAACCCAAGGTTTCCAACCACCTTCCGATCAATCATTTGTCCAAGGAACTGGAAATGTACCTTTGAATTATCAACCCTACCCTCAGCCCGGTTATGGTCCTCAATATGCTCAACCTACTATGGGTCCGTACCCTGGAATGAAGTTAGTGTGGGATCCATCTCAATCTTAATAGATCTTGCAACCAAATGTGTAGTTGTCATCTCAATCTAGACAACCCTTGGTTTCTAGTTCAACCCAGCAACCTGTTCAGTCTACTATTCAAACTTCTGCACCTTCTATATTTTCTCAGCCTGGGCCTAGTTCGCCTCGAACTCCGCATCAAACGACTGCTACAACTGCTGCAACATCTGTTCCATCTACCTACTTCTGGAGTATCGACAGCTCCGATTTCTACTGTTCCTGTATCAACTCCTCAAGAATCTTTACCTCAGTCTGGACCCACAATTCAGAATTCGGTTCAAATGCCTGTAGGACAACCTGGTCCAAGTACGGTTGTCACAAGTCAACCTCAATTTACTTATCAACCGTACCAGGGACAGTACCAATTCAGTCCTGCTGTGCAACAGCCACTCTATCAGTATCAACCGTACCCTGGATATACTTATCAACAACCTCAACAACCCCAGTACGGTCCAGTTAATCCTGGTTTTCCAGGAGGATATAATATCCCAAATGCAATTCCAATTCCTAGTTATCCTGGATATCCTCCTCCTGGGGCTGGTCTCATGACCCAAGGTTTCAGGGACCCTAATCGTCAGTTACCGTTCATTGCAACTTTGGACTTGCCTGATTTGTCGCGCCTTACGAATGACCCAATTAACTATCTTCCATTTTGGTTGCAAATGCCGAATAAGTTGCCTAGTGATATTCCTAAGTTTGAAGGCAAATCAGGAGAGGACCCGTCGAACCATGTGATGACTTATCACCTTTGGTGTGCGTCTAACTCCATTTCAGATGATTCAATCCATTTAAGGCTTTTTCAACGCACTCTAATTGGTCTTGTGGCCAAGTGGTACATTGAGTTACCGCGAGCCACTTTTTATAACTTTAGTCAGTTAGCTACTTCATTTTTAACTCATTTTCAGTTGCCAGTCATATATGACAATGGCACGGAATTATTAACTTCATTAAAACAACCAACGTCCACTTACATTTCAGATCACATTCATGAATGGAGACGTCGATGACGATTAGTGAAAGTTTTTATTCTGGATCAGATCTTAGCAGAATGGTTTGTCAAATATTTATCACCGAAAATCACTGAGGATGTAGCTAAGGCAGGAGTCCTTACTGAAGAGCAAGTAATTGTTCAAGCCCAGTACCTTGACCTAGTTTATACGCAGTCAGGTACGTTACACGAGAAAATCCCCGACCTTCCTAAACAAAATCAAATAACTGCAACTCCTTCAGGGTCTCATGCCGTTGATGGCATGATTGGTACAGTTAATACCAAAAGTAAGAAGAAATCTTCCAAGAATTCTTCTCCTATCATAGCTTTACCAGATTCCCTGACAGGAGATAACAATGTAAACTTTGAAACGGGAACTGATACTGTTACCCGTTTCGTAGAGATAGCAAAAAAATGACCTGATTTTGAAAAGGGGTGATGCAGAACACACATTTTTTTTAGAGCATAGTTTTTGGAACTTTAATTTTTTTTATGTGCATTACATTTTAGAATGGTAGTGATTTTCATGCTGATTTAAAAAAGTGAGTATTCTGCATCACACCCTTTTTTTAAAAGACCTATTTTTTGACTTTAAATTTTCTAGTGTATGAAATGTAAATAATTATTTTCTAAATTTGATAGTTTTTGAAGTGTTCGTTTTCTTCATATTTTCTTGTTTTCTATTTTAATTTTAATTTTTTTTGTAGTGGGGTTTTTATTGTTTTGCATTTTTAAATTAGAAAGTCGATAGTTTGAATTTTAGATAATCTACATATTTATACATCCTTAATTAATTTTTCAATCCACATGAAATAATTATTTCTAAAAAACAATATTTTTTAACAATGGACATAAAAATAACAAAAAAACTACAGGTTTTGATAATTTTTTGCTAGAATTAACATGTCAAAATCACAATTTTTATACAAAAATTTTAACTAAAAATGGTCAAATAATAGTTTTTTTAATGAATTTCATGTCAAAAAATAACAATAATCACTTTTTTTTCAAAAAATAATAATTAACTTAAAAATCAATGCGAAAATCACCAATTACAAATATTGAACACATAACAACTTTAATTGATTGATTATTCTTTTCATAAAATGTCAGAGTCAAAACATTGCAAAACTTGATTTCCAAGAATAACTTAAATTTAATCAACAATGTCACGTAATCCAAACTCTTTGTCCTCTAGAGTTTCATCATTGTCTTCTTCCACAATATTTTCTGCTTCATTTTGCGCATTTTCCTCTTCTAATGGGTCTTTGATGTCTGCGAATCTCCCAATGTATGTCTTTCCAAACATACCATGTAATGGTGGTTGGGGTTCCTTTGCCCTTTTTGCCACACGTGATTCACTAAAGTCCCCTTTCTTCAACCCAATTTCTTGCATTGCATCTGGAAGAAATTGAAGAGCATTAATTCTTTGTTGAATGAAATTGCATTGTAATGGATCTTTCTCAATTGCAATGCAATTTCTTCCTTTTTGAAGGTAGCATGCTAGTGTTGTACCTAATTATCAAGCACAAAAAAAATAATGAAGTAAATTAGTACAGTGACATATTAATTAAAAAAAGAACATATTGAAATTCAATTCCATATAGCAAAACCTACCTGAGCCAGAAAATAAATCCAGAACCCAATCTCCTTCATTTGAACATATGTCTATAAGATAGTTAATCAATAATTGTGGTTTTTGATAAATGTTAACTATCTCTCCTTTCGTTTCTTTGTCTTCATATGTTAGTTTTCTCACAACAGCATCATAAGTCAGTGTTTGGCTATGACTCTTTCCGTCAACCCGATTAAAAATCATAGACATATGGCTATCATCTTTTGCCCAACTATCAATATGAATGAACTCACAGTCATTTATAAATTGTTGATCTTCATTGTTAAGAAGATTTGACTTTTGCCTGTAACATGAAATAGTAAAAGTTCAGTTAACTTGTTCATAAATGAATTTTTCAACATTAATCAAATATACCTATTAAACGTCTTACCATGTAAGTTGCATCCTTGAATTTGTTTTCCCCTTAAAGCTTGACAAATCATTGTCAATTGTGTGTCTGAATGAAATGTCACAAATCTCCATAATGGTGATGACGTCACTTCTACAAATCCCGCAACCACTTTATTAAAAGCTTGATAAGTATAAGGGTCACTATCATAGTAAATGTTTGGAATATTGAAACCATGGGGAATATCTGCAATAACTAGGGCATAATCCATTTTTGGTATGAGTTTAGCAATGTCTTCAAAGTCGCCTTGTATTACTTGATATTGAATAGTGTCTAGCCCATTCCAAATGAAATGATTAAGAGTTGGATCAAGTTAAAAATTCTTAATACGTTGCTTCCTTAGTCTTTCAATCTTTATTTTTTCAATAAAAGTCTTGAAACTGTCTGGTGCTCCATTATCTTCCTTCCTCATCTTTTATCAAATAAACAAATATATGTGTAAGTTTTAAATTAAAAATAGTACACAGATGAATAAAACTGAATGTATAAATCAACCTACCTTTTTAAATGCAAGATAAAAAGCTTTTAATGTTGATGTAGAACTTGAATCTGGATAGTTGCGTACAACATCATCCCAACTATCTTCATTCAACAATCTAACCATTTGTTCCTGAATTTTCATGTAAAATTTCTGACTGCATAGATAAAGTAACAAAAAGTTAATATAATGATATGTATAACAAATACTACCAAGAACAACATGTTTTATTTAAAAGATAACTATAATCCTAGAAATAAATAAAAATAATTCAGCAAACTTACTTTTGAAATTCTTCAGACATTTCTTCCAATGATAATACCCCTGACCTCACACGAGATAATATTGTTTTGACAATTTTTTCATCTTTCACTCCTTGCATCGCCCTCCAAGGCGTGATGGTCATATCGTCTGGAAGTTGCTTCAGTTCAGGAGCTGATTTACTGTTGCTACATATCAATGGCTTAGATTTTTTGACCCTCTGGTTTTTAATGCCAATGTCTTCCCACATGCTAAAAATCTCATCAATCAACTTCCAAACATCTCCAGTTCTAAATGCCAATTGGAAAATGTTATCAACACCTCTGAATAAATCACTATGTATGTTGTCTTTTCCACCTTTTGAATTGGTTTTCTTTTCAATTTGATAGCCTATTTCCATACAACATTCCTTTCGGAAATCTGCAGTAACATGTATCCTATCCCCACCACATTTTTATTGAAATTCACTATGAATAAATCTAACCCTTTGGATGAAAGTCATAGACATCCTATATTCATTATCTGAATTATGGTCCCATGCAACTAACTTTGCTTCTGTTTCATTTAAACCAGCATAAATGATACATTTCATTGTTTCAAAACGTGGGTTATTAGGATATTCCTCCATCAATTGTCTTTGAGCTTCTACAGAATGGTTCCCCCCAAGTACATAATAATTGTATTCAAAACATTTTGACTTATCAAATGCTTCTTTGTTGGGAACTTGAAGTGGATCAACAAGAAGCACATAACTAACCACATGAGCATATGGATTGTACCTCATCAATGTCTTCAAGTTGTGAACGTGCAGATGATGTGGCTTTCTGACTTGATATTGGCATTGTCCTTCACTTGCCTTATAGGTTTGTCTGACATTTAGCTGAAATGTACGACCACCATCAATTAAGTTTCTTTTTGTCAAGTTCTGTCGAATGGCATTTTGTTTTGTTTTGATAATGCCATCATCTAAATCAGCTCCTGGTGTAATGATTTCTCTGCTTTCTTTTGAAGTTTCACTAGGTTCATGACTGCTGGTAATGACTACTTCAAGATCTTCAACTCTACTTTTCTTCGTCATAACATTCTCAACAGATTTATTCTTGGGCATTGTTACTTTTGGTCTTTTACGACTTTTCTCAGTTCCAATGTCATCTTCAGTAATGGCAACATATGCTTCACTGTCAATTTCAACTTCATCGTCCTCAAAAGTAACTTGTTTACCCTTGCTATATTTATCCACCAGAGACCTTTTTTTCTGATTCTTTGGATGTAGTTTTGTAACATCATCAATTACTACATTTTCCATGTTTTCCATATCTTCTTCTGACACTGAGTAAAAATGGCTGACAACTTTCATGATATCATGCTCTATGAAATGAATGCCTCCCAACCTAATTGAACAACTTTCAACAAAATTCTGCCAAACAAAATATCATATGTCAATAAAAACAAAATTAAAAAAATATAGCGAGACACTTTCAAGAACGCAAAATAAAAATACAAATAACAATACTTACAATGTTTTATGTCATCTCATTTACGATTTGTTTACACAACTTTGTAGATACCTCTCTCGTGTCATATAATGAATATGATAGTCGGTATTTAATCCTTTCATGTGACTTGGGAGCTTTTGTAAGTACGTAAACAACTTTAGTGTTCGGTACCGAACACATATCTATGACTCTTCCCATCACCTCCAAATTTTCATTATTATGGGGTATATCAATATATAGATATATATTCACATTTATGCTCTCTCTTTCTTTCACATACCAGGCCCTTGATGAAAATTTCAGCTCTTTTGAAGTTTTCCAGTCTGAAATTATCTTCTTATCACTTAAGGCACTTGAATGATTTGTAGCAATGAGCTCAGGTGGAGTTCGTTCACCAATGTTTTTCGAAGACGCACCTTTAAGAGTCTTTGGTCCACAAAGATTCACAGAAATTTTCCTTGATGCCATTTTCCTAAAAAATAAAAACACATAAATTAGTAAATAAAAAAAAGCATATCAACTTAAATTAACAACGAAAATATACCATAAATTTGTTAATATACCATAAATTTGTTATTCGTATAATCAAAATGGCCCAACCACCTCTAACGGGTGGGTGGGTGGGTCGATGGGCGGGCGGGAGCTCGAGTCAGGGACAACGAAGCTAAGTGGACTGCTGGGCAAGTGAGGGCGAGCCCCCTACCCCCCTACCCATGCGCCCCCCACAACCCCCTACCCAACCGACCTGTCCCCCTACCCATGCCACCCCCCTCTACCCCCATGTCCCACGCCACCCTCCCTCAACCCATGCGCCCTCCCACCCCCTCACCGATCAGCCTCCCCCCAACCCATTACCGACCTCTCCCCCTCATCCATGCCCTCTTCACTTTCCTACCCAACCCATGCGCCCCCCCTCCCCAACTCCCCTCTCTTCCCTCCCCCACCCCCTAACTCCCACGCCCCTCGCCCAACCCAATCCCCGTTACCCCCCTCCCCCGGCCCATGCCACCCAACACCCCTACCCCCCGCCCCCTCCCTTACCACCCCAGCCCATGCCCCCCCCATTCCCCTACCCCCCCAGCCCACAGCCCCCCCCCTAACACCCCTACCCAGCCTCCCCCCACGCCACCCCCCCCCCCCCCCTTAACTCCCCTACCCCCCGGCCCCCTTAACTCCCCCCGCCGGCCCACGGCCCTAACCCCCCTCCTAACTCCCCCCTCCTAACTCCCCCCCGCCCACGACCCCCCCCAACTCCCCTAACCCCCCCACCGGCCCACGGCCCCCCACCCCTACCCCCCCCCCTAACTCCCCTAACCCCCCGCCGGCCCACGGCCCCCCACCCCTAACTCCCCTACCCCCCACGCCACCCCACCCCCTCCCCCCCATCCCCCCCATGACCCCCCCAACCGGCCCGCCCAAGGCTCCCCTCCCCATCTCACCCACCGCTCCCCTCCCCATCTCCCACCACCCACCGCCTCCCCATCTCCCCCGCCGCTCCCCAACTCCCACCGCCCATGCGGCCCTCCACCCCGCCAGACCAGCGGGCGGTCAATTCAACGGTCTCACCACCCGCGCGGCCCTCTGCCCCGCCGGTCGAGCGGGGCGGAGGGCCGCATGGGCGATGGGAGTTGGGGAGCGGTGGGGGAGATGAGGAGGCGGTGGGAGATGGGGAGCGGCGAGGAGGGGGCGGGGGGGCTGGGGGTTGGGGAGGGGGGGGTAGGGAGGTTAGGGGAAGGGGTCGTGGGTCGGGGGGGTTAGGGGGGGGGCGTGGGCCGGGGGGGGAAGGGTGGGGAGTAGGGGTGTTGGGTGGGGGCGGCCCCGGGGGTAGGGGTGTTGGGTTGGGGCGGGCCTGGGGGTAGGGGTTAGGGGCTAAGGTGGGGGGGGGGCAGGGAGACCCACGGGGGGGGGCGCCGTGGGCCCGGCGTGGGGTAGGGGGGTTAGGGGGGATGGGGGGGCCGTGGGCTGGGGGGAGGGGTAGGGGGGTTAGGGGGGATGGGCGGGTAGGGGGGATGGACCCACGGGGCAGGGGGTAGGGGTGTTAGAGGGGCGTGGGCCGGGATTGGGTTGGGCGGGGGGCGTGGAAGTTAGGGGGTGGGGGAGGTGAGGGAGGGGAGTTGAGGAGGGGGGGCGCATGGGTTGGGTAGGAAGGTGAAGAGGGCATGGGTGAGGGGGAGAGGTCGGTAATGTGTTGGGGGGAGGCTGAGAGGTGAGGGGGGAGGTCGCATGGGTTGAGGGAGGGTGGCGTGGGACATGGGGGGCATGATGACGACCTACCACAGTTATTGAGCGATTGAGTTTGATCGGGCCCACCATGCTCAAAAAAATTATTAATTTAAAAAAAAAAAAATCTTCTTCATTAAATTAATTTAATATGAAAATTTTGAAGGAAAAAAATTGAACTTACCTTTCAATTGCGAGAATTCTTTGTTCAATATGTTATTGATAACAATACAGCTGCTCTACAAATTCACGAGTCTTTCAACGAACCTCAGAAAACCTGGATGTGACGTGAGTAATAGTGATAATGAAATTTAATATATAAGTGAAATTACGAAGATGTTTTTCCATACGATTAATGTGAGATAATTTGTTTTAAAATATTATAGAGCGAATATTGTAGAATTGTTTTACAACGGATTGAATGTGGGATTAATTTGTTTTAGAATATATTATAAAAATTAAAAAAAAAAATCAGTTGTTAGTAAATATTATATACTTTAACTATTACAATAATTAATGTACAAGTTGTAGTTTACAATTTTAATTTTAGTGATTTATTTCATAAAAAAAATTAGTTTGCATTTTTCAATAAATTGTAGAATAAATTAATGAAGGTAAATAAATCTAACAAACTTTTGGAGGGAAATTATTTCGCGAAAATTTTTGAAGGGGAATATTTTCGCGAAAATTTTTGGAGGGAATAATTTTGGAGGGAATATTTCATTCTTTAAGCTATATAATATCCTTATGAGACTCCATTTGTATCATTCAACATCTCCTATTTGAAAGGGATGGATTGTTCTGATAGTGAAGTTTCGATTTATACACCATCAACATCTTCATCGCGTAACAATTCTATTCATATTGATGAATATAGCGGGAATTCTTCCACTATGAATAGAAAGTCAATTCTTCCACTTAGTCCCCATTCTAAAGACTATGAGAGCAGCACTGATGAAAGAGGGGATGGAGAATTTCAAATTAATAAAGAGTCACAGATTCCACTTAGTCCTAATTCTAAGGACTATGAAAGCAGCGGTGATGAAGAGCATGATGGTGAAGTTCAAATGAATGGAGTGTCACGATGTCCACTTAGTCATAATTCTGAGGACTATGAGAGTAGTAGTTTTGAAGAGCATGATGGTGAAGTTCAAAAGAATGGAGTGTCACGGTGTCCACTTAGTCCTAATTCTGAGGACTATGAGAGCAGCAGTTTTGAAGTGCATGATGGTGAAGTTCAAAAGAATGGAGTGTCACGGTGTCCACTTAGTCCTAATTCTGAGGACTATGAGAGCAGCAGTTTTGAAGTGCATGATGGCGAATTTCAAAAGAATGGAGTGTCACGGTGTCCACTTAGTCCTAATTCTGAGGACTATGAGAGCAGCAGTGATGAAGAGCGTGGTGATTAATTTCAAAAAAATGGAGTGTCAAAGTGTCCACTTAGTCCTAATTCTAAGGACTATGAGAGTAGCAGTGACGAAGAGCGTGGTGATGAATTTCAAAAGAATGGAGTGTCAAAGTGTCCACTTAGTCCTAATTCTAAGGACTATGAGAGCAGCAGTGATGAAGAGCGTGGTGATGAATTTCAAATGAATGGAGTTTCAAAGTGTCCACTTAGTCCTAATTCTAAGGACTATGAGAGCAGTAGTGATGAAGAGCGTGGTGATGAATTTCAAAAGAATGGAGTGTCAAAGTGTCCACTTAGTCCTAATTCTAAGGACTATGAGAGCAGCAGTGATGAAGAGCGTGGTGATGAATTTCAAAAGAATGGAGTGTCAAAGTGTCCACTTAGTCCTAATTCTAAGGACTATGAGAGCAGCAGTGATGAAGAGCATGGTGATGAATTTCAAAAGTATGGAGTGTCAAAGTGTCCACTTAGTCCTAATTCGAAGGACTATGAGAGCAGCAGTGATGAAGCGCGGGATGATGAATTTCAAAAGATTGGAGTGTCACAGTGTCCTCTTAGTCCTAATTCTAAGGACTATGAGAGCAGCAGTGATGAAGGACATGATCATGCAGTTAGTCCTAATTCTAATGATTATAAAGGTAGCAGTGATAAAGGACAGGATGTAACATCTTCAATAAGTAAACAGTCTCCTTTTCAACGTAGTCCTAATTCTATGGACTATGAGAGTAGCACTGACAATGCACATGAGGAAGAATATCCATTAAACATTGAGTCAAATTTTCCATTCAGTCCGAATTCTAAAGACTATGACAGTGGCACTGAAGAAGGGGAAGATGAAGAGTATCCTCTAAGTCAATATCTGAAAAGAAAAGCTGATGATAGTGTGGATAACATTCCTCTTAATGATGATGAAAATCCTTATAAAAATGATGATCCAATGATGGAGATGTTGCCAAGAAATATTGTATCGAGGAGTAGGAGAAAACCTTTTCGTATAAATGCAAGCTTTTCTAGTTATACAAGGGGTAGATCAGAATATCTGATGAGAAGAAGTTCTATCAATGCTCTCATTTCAAGTGAATGTTGCCAAAAAAATTGCTTGAAACATATGGATTTCACATTTGCATTAGAAAGCAGGAAGAGATATTTGTTAATGAATAAAAGCATGCAAAATTCATATTTAGTCAGATGCATGCAATCTACATTGTCGGGTTATGATTATCATATTAGGAATTTATTATTGTGTAGAAAAGCTTTCAAAATGTTTCATTCGATTGGGAATTTCGTCTCTCGAGAATTCAAGAAAATTTGGAAAAAGATCCCACATTTTATTCAGAAGTACGTCATAAAAGACAGTTTGGGCCATTATCAAACACTGCAATGTCATGGATGAAAGATTTCTTTTCAAAGCATGGAGAGTGTATGCCAAATAGAGAGACAATACATATTCCAGATAATTTTTCAAGACGAGAAATCTACAACTTATACAAAGAATATGCAGAAGGTGCTGAGGGACATGGCCAATTTATTACATATCAATATTTTGTGAAGATATGGAAGAAAGAATTCAATAATGTCCGTATTCCTAAGAAGACAAGGATGGGGATTTGCAGTACATGTTCTTCTCTTAAATCAAAAAGGGACAAATGTGAAGGCTCAGAAAGAGGTAAGCATTCATAACTTTAACTTTTAAAATTGTATAGTCATCAACTATGAAAACATATTTCTTAATGAATTTCTTTTATGTTGTGTAGATTTAATTGTCAAAGAGCTTCAGGAGCATCACGAACAACAAACAAATGAAAGGAAGAAGCTGTACAAGCATCGAAAGAAGTGTTATGATAATCCGAATAAATATTTGGGTTTGATAATTGATGGTATGGACCAGAAGAAAACACTTTTACCACATTTTGTTCGCACACCCAAAAATTTACAAGAGGAAAATTTTATTCAGTTTCACTTGGTCGGTTGTATGGTCTTCAATGGGAAAATGTTGCCATGGGTGTACTTCACAGCTCCTAATATTCATAATGATGCAAATCTGACCATAACCATAATTCATGATGTGATTTCTCATTGGTCTGGTAATCTTCCTGAAGTTTTGTATCTACAATTGGACAACACTTGCCGTGAAAACAAAAATCAAGTTGTTTTTGGATATCTAAACATGCTTGTTGAATTGAGAATTTTTCAAAAGGTAAAGGTTGGTTTCCTTCTTGTTGGGCACACTCATGACCATATTGATCATATGTTCAATCGTTTTTCAGTCATATTGAGGAGGAAGGAAGTTGGGAGCTTGCCATCACTAATTGAATGTATTAAGAAATCATACATGCCAGAGCCTACGTTTGATGTGTTGGAAGAAACTGTTGACATGCGAAGGTTTATTCTGGGATCATATGGTGAGGGGAAATGCATTGAACAACTTAATGACATTAGCTTCCAACATCAATTTCGTATCAAAAAAATTGATGGGAAAACACTAATATGGGGCAAGAAGTTTTCAACTACTACAGAATGGGCATCGTCATCAGGTTTGCAATTTTTGAAGTTCATTCCAGATCATCCAATATTTGCATCAAAAATATTGTTATTACAATCAGTTGGTGAAGTTCAAAATGCACGTAGACAGAATAGACATATAAATTATTCTGATTGCCTGGAAGAAATTAAAAAATGTATTAGATATACATATGAGTACTTTGACATTGCTTATTCAGTTTGGTGGGAGTCATTTTTCAATAATCAAAGTGATATCATTTCAACAACAACAAATGAAGATATACCTTTGAAAAATCCATTTAGTTGGCCACAAAATGTGTCGAATGAACATGAGGAAGTAAACATTGTTGAACAGCAACAAAGTCAAGGTATTATTAATTCTTCACAGGCAATGGAAAGAGAGATGTATATTGGTTCCAGAAGATCTCGTGCACAACGTGAAGCCATGGAAGACCTTTACAGGGGTTCAGTACAGGATATTAAGGAGGGTTGCATGATTGCAGTGCTAGCAGATGGAGATCCCAATGGCTATCCATTTTGGGTTGCTAAAGTTATAAAGGTCTTTACAGAAAATGAGGATGTTACAGGTGTTGAAGTACATTGGTATGCCACAAATACACACCCATTCAATGGTGTGTATAAGCCAGAGATGGTAGTTGACAAAAAAAATGGCGGAAAAAATAAAAAGAAAGGGTACAAATATAAATCGTCGCCGCACAGACATATTACAATTGGAGGATGTTGACATACTTGTTTATGACTTCAATTTAAAAAAGAGAGGAACTCTTCGCTTCAAGACAATAGATATTCTGAAAAGGTTGTTACCAAAAGGAACAATGTTGACATGGGAGTCTGCTAAAACCAGTCGTAGATCTAGAAGAATTTTGAAACCTGGAATGTTCGGCATGCATGTGGACTCAGATGGGGCACTAGTTGATGAAAGAGAAGAATATGGAACATCTTCGTCAGCATCCAGTCACTCATCTGAAGATGTGAATTCTGATGGTGTGCAAGAAAATATGAGTGATTTTGAATAATTGTTTAAGACAGTTTATATAACTAATGTATGCATCGTATCTTCAAATAAAATTAAATGAGAAGTTATGAATCATTTTTATGTTGTTGGATTATATGTCTTAAGTATGATAAATTTTATTGTTTAAATATCTACAATGCAATATCAAATTAGAGATATAATGTATGTTTTAGTTAGTATACAAATAAAGACTTTTGAATTCATTTAGTGATGTAATTTTTTCATAATGTCATGGTTTCTTAATTTTATAGTTGAAAAATTTTCAATTTCTTTTGTATCTAGCATGAAATGGTTGAAAACATGTTAAATTTATACTTAGGAAAGAAAAAAGATATTCTACCAAAAACATTAATGTGTTTTTTCCTCATAAATAAATTTGTTTGAGACATAAAAATTTGGTTTTATTAGCATTTTTTAAAAAGTTCGAAAATTGACCCTAAAAAAAAATCATTGTTCCAGTATCATTACTTTCATTTTGAAGCTATTATTTGCACAAAAATTTCATAGTAAATTTCGTATTCACTGCCATTTTTAAAACATGTTCAAAATTTACGCCTAAAAAATAAAAACATCGTTCCAGTATACACACTTTTCGTTTTTAGCACTGTTTTTGATGTTTTTTTGGGGTTTTTTGGCCAGAGTTCCCATTTTGAGTTTATAGTTCCCGTTTCAAAGTTTACATTGTTAGATTCTTCCGCAGAAATTTCCGCTGATATTCATGTTGTAGATTCATCTACAGCCAAATCAAAATCCGGGGTAAAAAGAAAGGGAAGAAGAAAAATAAAACAGATAAAAATTCGAAAGAGAAAACAGAAAAAATGGAATCTATTGATGAGAAACGCAAACCTTGTTATCCTTGTCTCATTTGTGACAAAGAACATTTTACAAGAGATTTCCCTCATCGCGCTGAGGTTGTGAAAATCATCAAAGGTTCCCAAATGCTTGCTGTTTTGAAGGATCCTTTTCCTAGTCAAGACAGTAAGATGATAGGTTCTTCCTCAAATGCCTCCGAAGAACCCATAATGATGATGTCCCATGTTAGGATTGCGACACGATCGCAAGACTATGGAAGTAAAAGTCATGTTGGTGGTAAGGAAGCAGAATCTTCTAATTCGAACCCATCAACTTCAACTCCCGGTTCCGATCCACTACATATCGAGAAACCTAACCCAGACTTAGTAATCAAAACGCCCGCCAAGGGTATACTTCGAAAGTCAGCTTTCAATCCACATGCGAGAGCGGCTCAGAACTATAACATTGTTGAAGATTTGGCTATTTCACCTTCAACAATGTCGGCTTTGGAGGTGCTGCAATCATGTCTAGCACAACGTAAATTGCTATTGTCGGCTATAGGAGTTGTTGACATTCAGGACTCGAACCTTATAATTTTCAATCTAGAAAATAGTACACCTCGCTTACCTCATCAAACGGCTTTCCAGATTCCAGTGTTAGTCAAAAACAGACCTTGCTATAGGACTGTGATTGATGAGGGAGCCTCAACTTGTATTATGTCGATCTAGTGTTGGAGATCGCTTGGTTCTCCTACACTTCAATCCCCGACGATTCTAAAGGCCTTTGATGGCTATGGGTTCCATCCTTTTGGAATTCTACAGGATTTACCTATAAGGGTTGAAGGAAAAACTGTTAATCCAGATGTGGAGGTGGTTGATGCCCCTCTAGATTACAACCTTCTCTTTGGTCGTAGTTGGTCTTATGCTATGACAGCTGTTGTTTCATCGGTTTTTCGGCTTATAAAGTTCCCTTATAATGGAAAGATGGTAACTATAGACCAGCTAACTTACTTTTCATCCGACCCAGCCTCTTCTGAAAGTATCCAGCATGTCGGCAAAACAACTATCCCTTATAAGGATGTTGGAGTAGGACTAGTTAAAGATTCTGGTTTACTGAGAACTTTTTCCTTTCCTCCTCCCAACGTATCGCCTTCTTCTACAACCATTCATATGATTTCATCAGACACTATTATTTATGATGATCCTTGGATCGTACCTTCCGAATCTAAGATAGATTCATTTGGTGATGCTATGAAATTGCGTATCAGGTCGTACAGTGGTTTTCTGACTCTTCTTTAACCGAAATTGACTTAATGAATGTGGTCCATGAAGAATCACTTTCAACATAAAACTCATATTCAACAAAATTTTCCGAACTTGTTCACACTAATGAGCAAATTCGTGAAATCCTGTGTGTTGATGATTTACCATTGGAAGATATTCATCATAGATCTTCGTTTTTACCTAGAATTGATCGCTTTGAAAATGATTTTTCATCTATTTTTACCACTAATTATTTCAAGGAACCTAAGAATCCAATGAAAAATCTTGATTCTGAGTTAAATTTGGGAAACATTTCTCGAACTATTCTTATTGACATTTCGGTTAAGCCCGGAATTGTTGAAAACATTCATATAGGTGCCTCTTGTATGGAAGATGAAATTCAAACATATAAGGCCCTATTTCAAGAATTTCGTGACGTGTTTGCCTAGTCATATGAGGAAATGCCAGGAATTGACCCAGCAATTGTTGTTCATGAAATCAAAACTTACCCGGATGCTAAACCCATCCGGCAACGTTTGCGTCAGATCCACCCGCGAAAAGCTGCTGCTATTAAGGCAGAAGTTGAAAAATTACTTAAAGCAGGTTTTATTTATCCAATTTCGTTAACGGATTGGGTATCGAATATTGATCCTGTTAACAAAAGGCAAGGAACAATAATAATATGTATCGATTATAGGGATATTAATCGAGCTTGTCCAAAAGACAATTACCCAACTCCCTATATCGATCAAATCATTGATGATTGTGCTGGCAGTGAAATATTCTCCTTCATGGATGGTTTTTCCATAATCAAATAATATTCTACCTGCTGATCAACCAAAAACGGCTTTCATTTGTCCATGGGGGACATTTGATTTTTGAAAATTACCTTTTGGGCTCAAGAACTTCGAGGCAACTTTTCAAAGAGCCATGTCTTACGCGTTTCATGACATCAAGCACATTGTGCAACCCTATCTCGATGATTTACCTGCTCATTCATTACATCGAGCTGATCATCTCATCCATTTACGAGCAATCTTTATGAGGTGTAGGCATTATCGAATTAGGTTGAATCCACATAAGTGTGTTTTCTGTATAGAAAGGGGTCGGTTACTGGGGTTTGTTGTTTCGAAAGCCGGCATTCGCGTCAATCCCTCGAAGGTTGAAGCTATTGTCAAATTGCCTCCTCCTTCGAGTCTTCGCCAACTCCAAAGTTTGCAAGGGAAAGAAAGCTTTTTACATTGATTCATTCCTAACTACGCCGAGATCACAAAGGGTTTTACCCGATTGTTGAAACAAAATACTCCATTATTTTGGGATGAGATAGCTGACAAATCTTTTGATGCACTAAAACACGCGTTGACCCATGCACCGTTATTGCATCCTCCCAACTACAACCAGGACTACTTCTTCTATCTCGCCGCCTCGCATTCCACCATTGGAATGGCGTTAGTTCAAGAAGATGAATTCGGTAGTGAACATGTGATATACTACCTTAGTCAAACCTTAAATCCAACTGAGCTAAAATATTCACATGTGGAGAAATTGGCATTGGCAGCTATTCAAGTTGTCCAACGTTTTCGTCATTACATTTTACTACGCAAAACTACAGTAATTTCCGATTGCAACCCTATGATCTATATTTTGACCAAACAATTGCTAGGGGGAAAGTACTCCAAATGGATTATGATCCTGCGGGAGTTTGACTTGGAATTTGAAAAGTCTAAGTCAAAGAAATCTTTAGTTTTTGCGGAGTTGATGTATGACTTCCCACGTGCTGACACTGAAACTGTGGCAGAGGAGCCCATTGTGGACAAATCCTTGTTTCTAATCAGCACTTTAGATCCATGGTATGGAGATATCATCGTTTATCTCCAAACCCAATCCTTTCAGCCAGAAATTTCAAGATCAGAGCGTCGAAAAATACGATTCTAGTCCCAACAATTCAAAATTATTGGAGATACACTTTATCGTCGTGGGGCGAACTCTATTTTCCGATGTTGTTTAACTCATGAGGAAGCTGAAAGGGTTCTAAATGACTATCACTCTGGAGTGTGTGGCGGTCATATGTCTGGGTTTGCCACAACCCAAAAGATATTGCGCGCTGGCTATTTCTGGCCGTCTTTGTTTAAAGATTGTATTAACGCGGTCCGAAAATGCCACAACTGCCAAATTTTTTATCGAAAGATGCGCGCTCCACCTGCTCCTCTCCACCCTATAATTGTCGTTGGTCCTTTTGCGAAATGGGGTATCGATTTTATTACATGTAACCCTCACTCGATCGGGGGGCATGCGTATATCATCCTTGCGGTAGATTATTTTACCAAGTGGGCCGAGGCGATGCCTACATTTCAGGCAGACAGTAAAACTGCTGCAATTTTCATGTTCAATCATATAATTGCTAGGTTTGGTGTTCCACAAGCGATTATCACTGATCATTGGCGTCATTTTCGAAATATTATGATGACTGAACTTACAGACCAACTTGGCTTGTGTCACGATAGTTCAACTCCATATTATCCATAGGCTAATGGTCTGGTTGAAGCCATCAACAAAGTTCTAGTCATCATGATCCGACGAATCATTGGGATTCATAGGTCGAATTGGCATAACATGTTATTTTCAGCGCTTTGGGCGTATCGAACCTCAGTAAAAACATCAACCGGTTTCACTCCTTTCCAACTAGTTTATGGTTTGGAAGCTATGTTACCCATTGAATGCGAAATCCCGTCATTGCAAATGGCCATAGAATTACTTCCAGCCACTTCCGAAGAGGAAAAACGTTTGTTGTACTTGGCTCAGCTAGATGAGAATCGACGTGATGCTGCATTAGCAATCGAAACTCATGCCAAACGTATTAAAGCTCAGTATGATCGAAATGTTACACCTCGTAATTTTTCGGAAGGAGTCCTACTCTTACTGTACGATCAACCAAATGATAAATTAGGCACTGGAAAAGTCGTACCCATAAGGCATGGTCCTTATGTTGTTAAGCGAAAGCTGGCAAAAGGGGCCTATGAATTGGTAGACTTTGATGGGGTCTTTTTAGGTAAACCCAGAAATGGTCTTTACTTGAAGAGATATTATGCTTAAATCTGGGTGTGGATATTTTTAGTTAGGTTAGTTTTATTTCTAGCTGGTGTGTTTTAGATTAAAAAGTGTGTTTAGCTTAGAGAGTTTTTTTTGTCATTATTCGGACCTGCTTATATTGATTTTACTCTTGATATTGCAGATGTCGACGTCTCTCCAAACATACATTGGTTTTGCTGATGGTGCTTGTCATAATACATGGAACATTTCTTCTGCAGCTTGGGTTATCTATTTGCCCTCTGATGAGTTGGTATCTATGCATGGGGTAAGCCTCAGTCAAACAACGAACAACATTGCAGAGTATAGTGCAGTGATTGAGTTATTATCTGAATCCATCTCATTTGGGATTCAGAGTTTGATTGTGAGGTTAGATTCTGAACTCGTTGTATTACAGCTTAATAGAGTGTATGCCATTAGAAATCCAGTGTTATTGAGATTAGTTTTTAGAGTTCGTCTCTTGGAATGTGAATTTGACTATATTTAATATCAGCGTATTCCAAGATATTTAAATACATTAGCAGATGCAATTGCTTCTCGAATATTAAGTAGACATTTGCAATAATCATACAAGTAAATTTAAAAACATTCCATAACATGTCTTACAAGATAAAATGGTATTAGTGATATAGTATAGCATAGAAGTGTGTCAAATATACATCGTCTTCGATCATAGGTTGAAAAACACCTTATGATTGGCAAAAATTATAGTACGAAAAGAAAAAAATGCCATATGAGTCTACAACAGGCGATCATCCTATCACTGGTGATTATCACGATAAGAAACCACTGTACGGGCCACCTTACAAAGGAACCTCCTGAAAGGTCCTGGGACCCCAATCACATAGCGTTGTAGCCTAAGAGGAATGTCATCTATGCTGGACTCTGGAATGTATGTTGTCAAACGCTCTAGATGGTTTTCCAATTCAGCCAAGGTCTTTATAGATTCGTCCTGTGGGGCTGGTGCTGCTGCAGCTGGCTGTTTCCTCTCATAGGGTCGGAGAGTGGCTGGTCGCCATGGACCTACATCTGCATTTGAAAATTTTTACTATCAATTTTCGAACGGTTTAAAAACAAAAACAAAAAAAAAAAAAATTAGAAAATCTTAAAAATGATTTTACCTGAGTCATCCCATTGCTCTCCTCATGGAAGAGCCATGTCTGGGTCACCACGATAATCTATCCCAGCATAAGGAAAATCTTGAATAGCAAATACTTGGTTCTCCAACCAATGAAAATACTCAGGAGTAAATCGAACGACTTATGTTCCCTCCTCAGGATGACAGGCCATAACTGCAACCCAACGCATCAATTTGGGCTCTCGAGGAAGTCCAGCTCCAACGGTAAGATGCTATGGGACCAACATTGGGACCCTCTCTAGACCAAAGCTCACAACTAAAGCACCATATCCAAAGTTATTCAGTTGTTCGTTCTTTGCTCTAGTCAGTTGGCCTTTTACATTAGCCAACACAGCCTCGCACCAGTTGAAGATGGTGCCTCGAAAGCAATCTACTTCCATCCACATTTGGGATCCAATGGCCACATGTAGTGTTGCGATTCCGCAGATCCTGGTAACAGTAAATGCAATCACTTTGAGTTCAGTACGGGAGATGGTTTTGATATCAATCCCTTTGTCTCTAGTTTGGTCGTTGCAAAACTCTAGCCAGAGGCTATCGACAGACTGGCCACCTGGCCTAGTCCCGAATAGAGTCAAATGTTCACCTCTCTTAGGCAAACCAGTCAAAAAGTAAATGTCTTCCGGCTCCATTTCGAGCTGGTGGCCACCAATAAAGAAACACTGGTCCTGTATATTCCACCTATCTACCAGCCACTGCAAAAAGTCCACCTGGGCCCTCATGCCAGGTATGGCCCAGAATTTGTATAAACCGCATGCCTTCAATGCATCAATCGAAGGTTGATGATTAATTGCGGCGAGATCCACATCCTCGTGCTCCCGTTCCCGCCAGTCAAGCATGATGTATACCCTACATTCAATAAAAAGGCGGATTAGAATATTTAAAATCAAAATTTTTGGGTGGAATTTGAAAATTTTAAGTTTGAAAACCTTTGCTGCGGGGACCACACCCTCTATGTTAGAGACAGTGCGTAGGTCCGCACTCTGCCTTAACGGCAGGTGTGGGCCCCTGAATTTTTTCCTTTTACGAAAAAGTCGGGGTCCGCAGGTTTCCTATGATATGCCTGCGGACCCCCGCGCGCGGGTTTTTAACCTAAAAATTTCCTAAAAAACAAAATAAAAGCCTAAAAACAAATTTCAAACGGATGAAATGAAAGAGTATGATGATGTGGATTACTTGGAGGTGATAGTGTTCAATTCCAACGGACGGATTTTCCGCAATATTCACGGAAAGTTTCTGACCAAAAGCTCTCTTTTCTCACTCTAAAGTCAAACGGTAAAAATGAATTTACAAAAGCCCTTTTTATAAGCTTTTTTGAATAAATGAGTTTTTAATTTGTTTATTTTTCACTTTAAAGAGGTAACTTTTGAAGCATTTTTATTTATTTTAAACAGGTATGAGTAATGTTTGAGTTTTTGTGCAGGATAACAGATTTTTCGGGCAAAATTTGTCATTTTTGACGAAAAACATTAGAGTCACCTTTAAGCTCTTTTCTGACTCCTAAAATATGAAAATATTGTTGAGTTTTTCTTTTTAAGCTCGTTAAAACGGAACTAAAAAGACGGTCCACTTACAGCCCTTTTCTGACCGTAAAAACATGAAAAGATTGCTGGATTTTTGTCGTTTCAAATTCGATATTGGTTATAAAACGACGTGTCATTGGTCGCTTTTTTACTTTTTCGAATCAGAGGCACTAATTATGAAAGGTACTCCTTGGTTGTAATGATCAAGCGGTTCTCTCAAGTATTATTTTATACTTTTTCGGGCTTGGGAGACACAAATTTACGAAAAAGGACAACCATGGAGTTTTCTTAAGTTTTTTCAGACTCCCTAAAATTGAAAAACGCCGAGTTTCTCCTATACTAGACTCGTTAAAATTTAACAATAAAGGACCTGTTCAATTACGAACAGGAACGGACCACTCCTTCTTAGGGTTCGAATTTAAACTAAGTTGGACTCATCTGAAGGATGAGCTTATAATCAAGCAAATGTTATCCTCCTCAAGCTTGTTAAAAATAAAGAGGTACTTGCCAGAAATGGTGGGGGAAAGAGAGAAAAATGAGCCTGTTTGTCATACTTTGTGTCTCAGAAAACATTTAACCACTCTTGAACACGACACTTTTTATTCACCTGGGTTGGGAAATCCTTTGCCTAACAGTTGATCAAACCATATTGAAAGTCTTCAGCCGGTTTCTGGGTATTAACTTTGGGTCAATTGTCACCAAACCATCTGTTGTGTCATTATGTGTTCAAGAGGTCAGTGCAAATAAACCATTCATCTGCAAAATATCTGTCATCCATCTTGACCATCCCTGAGTCAGTCCTTGCAACTATATTTCTTCAAACTTGATCTATGATTTCGTGTTGTGGGCTTGCCTACGACGGATCGCTTTCTATCGACTTCAGCTCATTATCTAGAAAGATGATCTAGAAATCGTCAGTACCTTGGGATCTGCATGCCTCAATGGTAGGTTTCTCGCCTTCGACGATAGGTTGCATCATTGACCTTCGATCAAAGGATTCCGTGACATGTTCGACATCAACACATCTATTCACATCTCATGGATTATACTGAGTACTTTGAGAGCCACTTACATTACTGGTGGTTTCTCTCACACTTGTTAACAGTTTACATCATTGACTGTTAATCAAGTGGTTTCTACCATGTTCGACTTTGACATATTCATTCACATGGATAGAATCGTACTATTTCGAGAAGTAGAAATCAAGACCCTGGATCTAGTTTCCACCATCCAGGTTGCAAGGAATTTTTTATTCATTATACAGTAAACTATTCATAAGCAGATGGTTGCGTCCATACTGTGTCTATACTTGTGATGTATTACAAGATCATTCCTATATCAGAGCAGTAGTTAGTTTTCTAGTCAGCTTTGATCTGAGTATGGGAATGCCTACCTCAGCGATTTTATGATCTCATATATATATTTTGTATTGAATGTTTTTACAGGTTCCAACCAGGCTCTCCACAAGATGATCCTCGAAATGATAAAGTACTTCACTCTTCTTAGATGATAAATGAAATCCTCATCTACTACAGACTTCGCACTTTAGGGGGCAATCTGTTACACAAAATATTGTCACCATGACTATTTGCAGTCAGTATGGGTCTATCATCATTCATACTGTCCTCCTTCGCAAGTCTCAAACCTCCTCTCTTCATGTCAAGCTTTAAAAATGAGAGAAAGTCCTTGAAAATCAATAAAGCTCTGGTTCCGCACTTTCTCTTACTGTTACCTGCGGTCCCGCACCCCTTGGTCATGTTACCTGTGGACCTGCCCGCTCTGTCTCTAAAGGAGTGGGTGTGGACCCCTGTGAAAGTAAAAAAGGCGCAAGTTAATTATTAAAAACTCACTTGTGGTTAATTCTAGATGCTTCTAGAATGAATCTTGACGTGGATGGTTCGCTCCTAGGTGGTTCATGCATCCCATAACTAAAGGAGCTAATCCCTTGATGAGAGGAGCTTATCCCTTTGAAGGAGGGCTTTATCCCTGTTATCACTGTAAAACTTCCTTAAAAAAAATTGGACAACTTACATGGTTTCTCAATTCTTGTATCAGTCATGGTCAAGTCATGGTGTTAAAGGGTCTCTAGGTCATTTCATGCTTTAAGGGTTAGGTCATAAGGTTAGAAATCTTTTAAGATCATATCTCTTTTCCAAATAATGTTTGACAGCCTCATTCCATGTTTTAGAAGTCTTACCAGGTGTTTATAAGTCATATCTCACATATTTTTGGAGAAATTTTTTAAGTAGCTACGAAATCACTGAACTAGGAGTTTTCGTAGCGCGCTACGAAACCCCTGTAGCAACCTGTTTCAACAGAAAAAACTATGCTTTCTGCGTTTACTAGTAAATTTCCAGAAGGGGTTCTGAGCAGCTGAAAACTTAATTTTGAAAACTGAAAGAGGCTTTTATTACTAACATACCAAACTACAAAAACCTCTTTCATTTTCTTCAAATCCATTCTGAGGTGGGAGGAATTTATGATCAAACTTGCGCTACAAAACTGCTGTAGGTGCAAGTTTTCCACAGGCATATTTCTCTGTTTTACACCTGTTTTTTCAAAATCAGTTTCTGGTCACATGAAAGGGTATTTTGGAATTCTGAAGGAGTTTTATCTTCATCAACTCTCCTACTACAATAATCTATCTCAATTTCTTCCTAAGTGTTTTCAGTTGGGAGATACTAAGCTTTCATTGAGACCCTACTTTCAGAAAACAGATTTTTCCTGTTTGCCACGTGTTTTTCAAGGACAGTTTCTAGACAGCTGGAGAAATGTTTTAAAAAACCAAGAGAGGTTTTTGTTTTGGACAACATGGGCTACAAAAACCTCCTTCAATTTCATAAAATGTGTCATGGATGAAGAGATAAAGGCTCTGTCCCACGTGCCAATTTTCAAGGATCTAAACCTAAAAACAGGGAAACATGTTCCCTAATTTCTAGGGTTTGTCATCAGCAGTTGGGTGACCACGTGGGAGGCTTCATCAAATTCGACTTCTTGAGGTTGCAAGTTGTCAAATAATGCTTTAAATGCTTAGATAAGGTTGTTGAATCATGATAAGGAGTTACACTCCTAGTTGTATTAGGTCTCTAGGACTGCTAGTTAGGTGTCATTTGCATTTAATAATTAGTTTTATGTATCAATAGGTGTCATAGTAGGATGAATTCGAATTTCCCTCATGCTGGAGGAGGAATCTCAGTTATGTAAAGAGCTCTATATATAGAAGAAGATCTAATGTAATCAGGGTTGGAAATTTTATGGAAAAGCTTGTATTTGGCCTATGTAAGACTCATTTTCAGTAATGCATGCTTGCCTTTACTTCTCAGGATTCATGAAGGATTTTTTATGTTCAGAATATGTGATGTTGTCCTTTTCTTAATTCTTACAGTGGTATGGATGTATAATCACTCAAAATTCACTGAATGTGCTCTGACTTCTTGTATACATTTATGTACTGTGTGGTCCCATATGAGTTTATGTTCTGAATGTTTAAATGTTGAATGCCCTGACTTCCATGTAAGGTTGAGTTCATTGTTATATTGAGGTGTTGTTGACTCCATAAGCCCAATGGATGTTTACTGATCATGTTCAACCATTCATATTTTTCACTTGTTTCATAGAGTTAGCCATCTAATCTTTATCAAAATCATTAACCTTTGAGAGAGCCCTCTCAGGTTGAGGAGGCTAAGCCTCAGCCAAAAGTTGGCTTGAAAGAGTTACATAAGGTCTTCCTGATCAGCAGCCTATCAGGGGCATGATTTTGTGATAACATTTTGGTGCGTCTGCCGGGAGCCTGAAGCCTATTCATTCCCGAAATTTAGAGGCTGAAATTCTGAAGGTAGCAGGAGCTTAGACATCTTTTTGAGGCTGCAAAACTACCTTGGTGACTCCACACATCAAATAATAAATTGGAAGGTGACTCCATTGCTAGAAGATCAGTAGATTGATGAAGTTACAAGATGAATTCCACTGCAAGAATGAATGCCAGGTATGCTCCTATGAATCGGTCTCATATCCCTGGTTTTCCAAATCCTATGCCAAAGGTTGATTGGTTAGAGGATCTTCCAATATTCAAAGATGAAAAGAAAGACGATGCTGCTCTTCATTTGGTTAGGTTTCATATGCATGTGCGCAGTCTTAAGGTTCATTTCCCTGAAGATTGTCTCATGAAGATGTTTATGACCACTTTAGAAGGAAAAGCATGGTCTTGGTATAAAAGTTTGGAAAATGGTTCAATATATTCGCTTGCTAGTTTTCATGATGAATTCTATCAGATGTATAAAGAATGTTATCCTTCCTTATTGCTGCTTAAAGATTGCTGTAGGCATTCTTTAAGTCTTATTCAATACTTGGAGGATTTTTATGATGATGATGAATTTATGGATGAAGAAATTTTAGAGGCTCTTCATAACAATGCATTTCAACACCAAGAAGAAAGTATAACATCTCATGAAACGCAGCGTGAAGATCAGCAGGGGTTTACTTATGAAAACCATGTTACATCCTTTGATATAAATGAGAAGATGCAGCAAAATTGCCAAGATTTTGATCACAATGAGTATGAAATTGATTGCAAACACCAAGAAGAAGTACCAGAAGATAGCTTTTATAACCCTCAGGCAGAGGAAAAGGTTGTTCATTTTTGTAATTCCTTGCACCAGCTTGCATCAAAGAATGATCTTTATAATGAAGAAAATTACATTGTTTGTGGGCATCATGCAGAAAGGCAGTTGGATAGCACATCAAAGGGCTCTTGTGTGGTTGAGAATCAGTTGTCTGAGGATTTAGAGTGTTATGATGGTCATCAAAATAATCATGTCTTCTTTGACCCTATAAGTGAATACATGGCAAAGCTTTGCACACCAGTATTTCATTTTCATTTGCATTATGAAGATCAGGTACATTATAAGTTGATTTGGTCATCTCACTATCAGGGTTATTTTGAGGTTGAATGCAGTCAAGAGCCTCCAATATCAGAAAGAACAATTGATTGGCTTTATTGGAAATATCATGTTGCTTGACCTAAAGTGGAAATTGGAGCTAGTAGGTAGGTAGGAAAATGCAAATAAGCTCAGGGTAGGTTGACTGAGCATCTATTTCAGTAGGTGCAGTTTGAATTCTTCTTACAAAAAATTATTCAAGGCTTGAGGAGCAGATTGGGCAGAAGTTCAAAGTTTTCTTCTAGAGGATGGATAGCGGCACTGGAGCTACAGGTTCTTAATGTACCACAAGGGCACACTATCCCTAGTGGAGCCACTGTTATCACTGTAAAACTTCCTTAAAAAAATTTGGACAACTTACATGGTTTCTCAATTCTTGTATCAGTCATGTTCAAGTCATGGTGTTAAAGGGTCTCTAGGTCATTTCATGCTTTAAGGGTTAGGTCATAAGGTTAGAAATCTTTTAAGATCATATCTCTTTTCCAAATAATGTTTGACAGCCTCATTCCATGTTTAGAAGTCTTACCAGGTGTTTATAAGTCATATCTCACATATTTTTGGAGAAATTTTGAAAGTAGCTACGAAATCACTGAACTAGGAGTTTTCGTAGCGCACTACGAAACCCCTGTAGCAGCCTGTTTCAACAGAAAAAACTCTGCTTTCTGCGTTTACTAGTAAATTTCCAGAAGGGGTTCTGAGCAGCTGAAAACTTAATTTTGAAAACTGAAAGAGGCTTTTATTCCTAACATACCAAACTACATAAACCTCTTTCATTTTCTTCAAATCCATTCTGAGGTGGGAGGAATTTATGATCAAACTTGCACTACGAAACTGCTGTAGGTGCAAGTTTTCCACAGGCATATTTCTCTGTTTTACACCTGTTTTTTCAAAATCAGTTTCTGGTCACATGAAAAGGTATTTTGGAATTCTGAAGGAGGCTTATCTTCTTCAACTCTTCTACTACAATAACCTATCTCAATTTCTTCATAAGTGTTTTCAGTTGGGAGATACTAAGCTTTCATTGAGACCCTACTTTCAGAAAACGGATTTTTCCTGTTTGCCACGTGTTTTTCAAGGACAGTTTCTAGACAGCTGGAGAAATGTTTTAAAAAACCAGGAGAGTTTTTTCTTCTGGACAACATGGGCTACAAAAACCTCCTTCATTTTCGTAAAATGTGTCATGGATGAAGAGATAAAGGCTATGTCCCACGTGCCAATTTTCAAGGATCTAAACCTAAAAACAGGGAAACATGTTCCCTAATTTCTAGGGTTTGTCATCAGCAGTTGGGTGACCACGTGGGAGGCTTCATCAAATTCGACTTCTTGAGGTTGCAAGTTGTCAAATAATGCTTTAAATGCTTAGATAAGGTTGTTGAATCATGATAAGGAGTTACACTCCTAGTTGTATTAGGTCTCTAGGACTGCTAGTTAGGTGTCATTTGCATTTAATAATTAGTTTTATGTATCAATAGGTGTCATAGTAGGATGAATTCGAATTTCCCTCATGCTGGAGGAGGAATCTCAGTTATGTAAAGAGCTCTATATATAGAAGAAGATCTAATGTAATCAGGGTTGGAAATTTTATGGAAAAGCTTGTATTTGGCCTATGTAAGACTCATTTTCAGTAATGCATGCTTGACTTTACTTCTGAGGATTCATGAAGGATTTTTTATGTTCAGAATATGTGATGTTGTCCTTTTCTTAATTCTTACAGTGGTATGGATGTATAATCACTCAGAATTCACTGAATGTGCTCTGACTTCCTGTATACATTTATGTACTGTGTGGTCCCATATGAGTTTATGTTCTGAATGTTTAAATGTTGAATGCCCTGACTTCCATGTAAGGTTGAGTTCATTGTTATATTGAGGTGTTGTTGACTCCATAAGCCCAATGGATGTTTACTGATCATGTTCAACCATTCATATTTTTCACTTGTTTCATAGAGTTAGCCATCTAATCTTTATCAAAATCATTAACCTTTGAGAGAGCCCTCTCAGGTTGAAGAGGCTAAGCCTCAGCCAAAAGTTGGTTTGAAAGAGTTACATAAGGTCTTCCTGATCAGCAGCCTATCAGGGGCATGATTTTGTGATAACAATCCCTTTGAAGGTGGACCTATTAACTTCCCTCATTGCACTATAAATTAAGGCATTGGATTGTTGCTAGAGAGGTTGGAAGCTTAACATTTTTTAGGGTAAATGCTGTTGGAATTGAGACTTCCTAGTTAAGCTTGAGAGGAGAGATTACATACCTTTTGGCTTCATTGGGAAGAGAGTGAAACTTGTCAAAGTAGAGGAGATTCTTGTTGGACCCTGGGAGGAGCTTGTACAACATCAAGGCACCAAGGTTCTAAAGTTCTTCTTTGATTAAATTTAATACAATCAGATTCATTTTTCTCAATAAATTGTCTTATATGGTTTGTTTCATGAATTCCTTGATAATCATGATAAATATGTTTTATTATATTGGATTTTCAGGTGCTATTTAATGTGTGTGCTTGTTTGTGTTTGCAGATTCTTTACAAGGGAGCTCATTTGGATCAATGGAGTGTGGCTTCCACAAACTAGCACTGGCCCCGAGGTAGGCCTAAAACACCTGTTTTCCCTTATTTATAAATTGCATATTTAGAGAAAGATAGAATTTGTTTGGTTTGCTTGTCGCTAGATATCATTAGATGCTAGGGAGGTCGGTCTTGTCCGCAAGAACGACTTATCCGGTTGACACTCTCATTAGGGGTTTGGAGATCATGGCCCTTTGGGTGGGCCTTGTGCCCAAACTCAAGCCCATTCCACCAATGTTATTTTCCATTATACTACTCCACCTAAAATTTATGATGAAATTCAACAATTGGAAGCTTTAACCATCATTGATTTCTAGGCCTATTCTGACTTTTAAATTCAAACTGAAATTGCAATTTGGGTCCCTAACCCTGGCCACACCAGGGAATGACGTAGTCAATACCTTAATTTCGTCACCCTTCATTAGAAAATGAAGACACTACTGGGATGGGCGCTCAAACAAAAACAAGACCACAATGAGATCATTTCATGCCTTAATGAAATTTGAAGGCTTCAATGCCACTAGCGCCCCTATTTGGTAAGCCTCGATGCCTACTTAACACATATCAAAGGTCATGTTTAGTGTGGTCACAAACCTCCAAGTGGGCAAGTGTACAAGGCCTAGCCCTAGTAATGTCCTCAGACAAATGATGAACACCAAGATCTCTTGGCTTATGTTTTGAGTTCAATTTTTTTTCTTTTCTTTTCATAGTTAAATGCATGACCAACTACATCTGGGAAATGATATGTAGTAATTTAGACAATCCTTTTAGATAGATGTTTAAACATAGAATAACTAGTAATGAACTTATATTTTTTAGTATTTTGATGGATGGGAAACTTCTTTTCTCATCATTGGTTTAATTTTCCTCATGACAGACCACAACAATAAACAAGTGCTACATAGTAGCTAGTACCTTTCGCTTAGTTTAAATATAGCTAAATTAAAGTAAAAAATAATAAAAATTTGTTGATAGATAGATAAATAAACTAGGAACAATACTACCTTTATGCATCAAACATTAATGCTAAATTGATAAATAGTGAATTAAAAAACTAATAAGTCATGCATATATAATAACCAAATTATTTTTTAGTCAAACTAATTGTTATTTCTAACAGTTAATTAGCTGCTCTCATCATCTATTTATTCCATTTCCTAGATCTGATTCCTCATCTTGTCCTGAAGATGAACCACATTGGTTGATTCGAAATGCGTCAACAGGATTTTATTTTATGTGATTTTTACCGAAAATGCTGTTACAATTAATATGGATCACAAAAATCTAAATTCTACAACCAAATTAATTTTAGAACAAATAGAGTAATAAATAACACTAAGTAATAGCTCAATTATTTCTAATACAAATGGAATTACGTTTTGAAAAATAATGAGTAAAAAAACTAAGGTATAAAATAAATTATTTTTAATACACTCAAATTTATCTCTCTAACTACAAGAACAATAAAAGTGAAATAGCAGGGAAAGTACAAATTTGACTTAAAAAGTAATATACCAGCGAAAGTGCAAGTTTGACTTAATAATATCTCAAAGCCATCCACAATCGTTTGACTTAAAAAGTAATATAACAGCGAAAGTGCAAGTTTGACTTAATAATATCTCAAAGCCATCCACAATTTTATAGAATGGAAAGGATTTTGGGAATTTATTAATTATTTAAAAAATGATAAAAAGTTGTAGCACCGATTATGTCTCCCATTGCCATCAAATTTCTTTTTAAATGATAGGTTTGCTTTTGCACTCGACAAAGTTTAAATCATGAAAAAACATAATAAGAAGAAGAAGAAGAAGAATAGTAATACGAAATGTATTATGTTAAAATCATTGTTTGGTTCGTATTAAGACAAAAGATGGGAAAATAGAAAAATGTGAGTATAGTTTAAATTTTAAAAAATTAAATTCAGATGCATGTATTTATACTCATGGAAAAACACTGTAATATTCTTTCTGTCACATGTGTCCTTTCCTATATATATATATATATAAACGGTAGAATAATGCAAACAAACATTCAATCCTTTTTTTGAATTTGGTGTGAGTTGAGCAATTGATGCGTAGATAAGTGGAGGTTCGTTCAATTGAAGCCAAAACTCAAACTAAAATTCAATGGTCGCCATGATTATAAGTAGAATGACACAAATATTTGTTCAAAGCAGGCTGGCCGTGGTTTTCAAGGGACGGCCGGGGTGCTCAATTAACTGTAAGCTTTTTCATAATATTATGTTGCAGAAGGCGATGATTATATATAGAAAAAAAGTATATATGGAATAGTCAGCGGATGATTCCACCACCCACAAATGTATGTTCTAGATTCTCCAAGAATGCCCCAACATCACAAGCTTTTTTTTTTCAGAGAAAAAAAAACGACATAGCTTTATATTAAGAGAATATAAAGGTCAAGTATACATAATTCAGAAAAGACTGATTGGCTTGGATGCCCAGGCCTCTGCATAATGATGCAAAACCAATTCCATGCCAACAGATATTGCCTATCATCATTACAAAAACCATGACAGAAGAACACATGAGAAAAAAAAGTGACAAATACAGTGACAAAATATATACATCTCCCGAATCAGATGTTTATGGAGATGAGACAAAACTTTACTGGCTGTTCCAAAAAGGAAATCCCATCCAAAATACAAATAAGAAGACAGTAGCTACATCTTGCCTATATGAAAAGGAACCGGAAACAAAAGAAAGAGTGACAATCTGAAGGCAGAGACCACTTCAGGAGTCTATTGAAAATGAGATGAACTCAGACAAATTACAGAAAAACACACATAAAAACCAGACACAATTTATTGGCGGAAAAACGCTGAAGCCTCATGCTTCTCTCTCACTATCATACATTCATTATTCCAAATAAATAGATGAGAGACAGTGTTCTCAAGATAGTGCGTGCTATCTTAGACACCTTTGGTTGAGATAATTTCTCCTTTGGTTGAGATAATTTCTCACCAGACACATCTATATAGGAGTTACCTAAACTAACTCCTATCTTAGAGGAACAACCCAAGAGTTAGGCACAAATTCCTAACTTGGAATTTTTAATTAATTTTTGGATTTATTATTGTTTTATGAGAGAGTCTAACATTCCCCCCCTCAATGATAAATCCAAATAAGAACGAGGAACCATCTTCCAAGTTCTCATGTTGATCCTCAAAAACATTGCCTGAAAAAACCGCCAAAACTGGATGCTGGAAAAAACTCAAATCTGAAGAGAACATGAATCAGCTGCATGCTTGATTCACCTTTGAAGGACGCTTGACAACTCCATCATGTGCCAAGCCGCAAAAGAATCCAACTGTCCTTTGCTTGAAAACAGCATCCGGTGTCCACTGACACAATTTGATGAACGCCCACTGGCTGATGATGTCGAAAAACAACTCAATGTTGCTTTTGCTATGAAGAAAGCTGCTCACTGCTGCTTTGGCTGTCGATCGCCCACTGGCGAATTTGCTGATGCTCACTGCTGATGACAAATTCCCACTGGCTGATGAAGATGCCCACTGGCTACTTCGTTGATGTTGTCGAGAATTTTAGTCTGACAACCACTTGTCAATTTCATTGACATTTCCCCCCTTTGTCAGCTGAAAGGAGAGACAATCTTCTCCAAAATATATTTGAACTCCCCCCCTTCAGGTGTAGGAGAGTTTCACTGTTGTACTCCCTCATTCAACTGCATGAGAGTACCGTCATCTGTTCACTGCTGGCTGCACTATGTGTGATTGTAGTCGGTTGTAGAACTGAGACAATCGTTTGACTGTGGATGACCATTCCCAAGGATCAATCCATTCATAATGTATCTTCAATCTGGCTGATTTGTGTGGGTTGCAACATTTTTCTGAGGAGTGATTGGGCTTGCCACAATGGCAACACGGATGGAGATCAAAACATTGATCTTCCATATGACCAGTTCTTTGACAATGAGAACACTTTGGTTGAACTTCAACTTCAGGTTGCGTGCAATTCTGATTGTCGGCAACTTTCTCAGAACCTGCTGAGGTGAGTGGTTCAAGAAATCCTGCACTCACAAACTTAACTGGCTTAGAATAATCTGGGATTTGTAAGTTGGTGTCATCAGGGACATATCCTAAGCCTCGTCGATTCTTGTTATTTTTAATCTCTTCCCAGGGCTTGATGATGGGTTTGGAAGAAATTTGAATTTGATCATGAACAACTTCGACACTTGAAGTTGTTTGGATGAGTGATTTGGAATCAACATCTTTATCTTCATTTGCATGGTTGAATGACTTGGAAGAAGCACTCTTCTGTTGCAGCTCATCTCTTTGTAGTTGCGATTCTAGTTGAAGAAACTTAATGGTTTCATGTGTTTGTTGTAGATGCCGTGAAAGATCAGCAAGAGTTTCTTTGCTGACGTGCACCATGTCTTCATCACTGGAGATGATCAAACTGTGAAGAATGTGTAACAACTGAATATGTTGCGCCATTTGAACTTGCTCACTTGAAATCAGGCTCTCTTGTCGTAGATGTCGTGCTTTGAACTGTTTCACTTTACTTGAATGACAGGCTCGCTTGCTATGGGACTTGACTGACACGCTCGCTTGATTTGTTGATCTCAACTTGCTTAATTGGTGTTAGAGTTGAACTTGTTGTGGTTGCTGTGATGGTTGTTTCAAGGAGTTAAAACTCATGGACTCACTTGATTGTGATTTAAAGGAAGGGTGTCGAACACTGTCGAAAATGCACCCAAAAAGCTTACAATGATTTCAATGATTCACTACAATGACTCAATTCAAGACGTGGGTGTCGGTTTCAACCGAGAGTGCACCCTTACAATTCAATGTGATTTGAGTTTGATTACAAGTTCAACAATGTTGATGTAGACTGTGCGCTGAAACGTTGAAGTTTACAGATTCATTAACTTGAATGTAGTGATGTAGACTTTGCTTTGAAATGCTGGAGTTTGCAGATTCATGAACTTGATTATATTGAGTGAAATTGTTTGTTGAGGTAGAATGCCGATGTTGAAAACTTTGATTATTTGTTGTAGTGACGCAAATGCATGTGTTGAGCTTAATTATCCTTCCTTGCAACTATTCTGTTACAAGTGTTATGTGTGCTTGCATTGAACTTTATGTGTGTGGTAAATGCGATCATTTATGTGTCACAACTAGACACAAATCATAAGCAACAACATGAAGCCATAAAAACACTCGCCATCACAAATACACATGGTGTACCTAAGATCCCCTTATTCAATTTCGGGCGGATCTAGGACACAATCACCACAAAAAGTTATGTCTTTATTAAACTTTGGAGTACATAATTGCTCAACTTCACAACATTGCAATGGAAGCTTTCTCAAACAATATGAATCTGACACTCACAAATTTGGAAGAAAATGCGTTCAAAAGCCTGACTCAACCTCCTACACCAATGAGCCTTCCATTGAAAAAATTTATCACTCCAAAGATTTCAAAACATCACCCTTATTACTCCATGACAAAGCTTTAAAAAATACTTTTAAAAAGCTCACCTTATTTCTCCCCAAAAAACACTATAATTAAAAAATACACTTTTCAATTTCAATTTCAGCTCCGCTTAACTTTCACTCAACCATATTCCACTCCTTATCTCTCCAAAAACAATTTAATAAACAACTTTACCTTTTCCTTACCCAACGTGACTTATGCATTTAAATCCTCCAAAGCGTTTCTTTTACATATCACCAAGGACTATAAAATATTTTATTACTGTAATGAAAAGTAATAAAATATATTTTCTTATGCCATTAGAACTTGTGCATCGCTTCATGTATAATGTTTATGAATAACTACGCATAGACCTTGAAGGAAGTGCTTCAATCTTATGCAGGTTTTCCTTTAATCTTGTTTTGTTTTAACCAAAATCTTTGGCCACCATGTATCATTCATGAAGCACATAAATATTTATAAAGAAAATTGTTTCAACTTTTGATAAAAATCATTCTCCGCATTAAAATTACCTGAATCTTCACGCACCGATGCAGCTTCATAAGTCGATGTTTCAGTATCTTCAGGTATGTTTGAGCGAATTAAGCGTGCTTCCAGCATTCAATTTGATGAAGTTTTCCACTAGCGTTCCTTTCTGGTTCTCAAGGCGCTGTGTCAGCGGCGCATCGGCGATTTGGCAGCTTTTTCCGTCTGTTGAGTTGTTTGAAGATGAAGATGATGGAGGGATCCCTTAGGTTCTATCGCAGCTTGCTCGGTACTGTCTCGTTCATGCTTTTGCTGGTCCACTGCTCTGTAAATGCCCAGGAGTTTGATGGATTCCCCAACAATGACACAAGTTGATCTATTTCCGACGTCGGCCCGACGGTAGCCTCCTTGATTCTCGAGAACGAAGACAACGCCAATGCAATTCTGATCACGCATATTCTTCATCAGAATCTCTTTTCCGTAATCACATCGTGGTCTTTCTTCAGTTTCGTGGAAACCAGGGAGAACAAGTTTGTTGTTTCCATCGTGGTATGCGGATGTCTTTGCAGCAAACTGGTGAGTTTGTGTGGACTGCAAATCGAGATAAGCCCGTGTCGCGAAACGGGATCCTGGAGTTGCAGTGTGATGGGAATATGGTTGTCAAAAAAACAACATTGGCGCATAGCTTTATCTAATATCTATTGGACACAGCTGGAAGCACGTTTTCAAAAATCCACCATTAATACAACTGAGTGAGGGATCTATGGCCATGCACTCTGTTCTTTGTTCATTCATTCAGAAAGCGAAGCAAACCGCAAGGATTGGATTCCATGGCTTTCAGAAATGGAGGCAATCGAAAGAGCGCCCCGCCTAGCTTTATTATATGATTCTCAGCTACAGGATTCGAACAGAAAAGGAACATCCATTCAAGCCGTTGAAGTACAGCTGCATACGCAGGTTGCTCCGTCCAGAATACTCAGGTTGCAACAGCCCAGTTAACATTCAGATGCATCTCCTCACAACACAGGTTCACAACACAGGTTCAGATCTTGCTCTGATACCACATATTGAAAATGAGATGAACTCAGACAAATTACAGAAAAACACACATAAAAACCAGACACAATTTATTGACGGAAAAACGCTGAAGCCTCATGCTTCTCTCTCACTCTCATACATTCATTATTCCAAATAAATAGATGAGAGACAGTGTTCTCAAGATAGTGCGTGCTATCTTAGACACCTTTGGTTGAGATAATTTCTCCTTTGGTTGAGATAATTTCTCACCAGACACACCAATATAGGAGTTACCTAAACTAACTCCTATCTTAGAGGAACAACCCAAGAGTTAGGCACAAATTCCTAACTTGGAATTTTTAATTAATTTTTGGATTTATTATTGTTTTATGAGAGAGTCTAACAGAGTCACCACCCACGGCAAAACTAATGGGATCACATGTTGTTGCAAAAAGATGTTAACGATAGGAATCATGGCAAGCCAGAGTACGCTGAAGAATAGCCTGGAGAGGCTCCTTAGAATCTTAGAATATATGCACATTCCTCCAATTCCACAGGTACCAGCAAGTGATAATGAACAACGATCTCCAAGAGAGGGATTGTCTGCTCCACCAGAGAAAACCTTCCTGTACAATAGAAAAAGAGATGAGAGGAAAAACAAAATATGTTGATAATTCATACCAAATTGTGAGGGACGTCGGGCACTGAAAGAACATGTGCAAATTTGTTTCCAATGCATTGCGGCACATGGAGCATCTACTTGGACCCTCCAATTTTTCCTTTGCAGATTCTCCCATGAAAGATTTTTGTTCCGAAAAAGCAACCAGGAGAAGGTCATCATCTTCATCGGGCACAGAGCTTTCCAATGACATAGAGGAAAAAGAGGAGGATTTCCGGCAGCAACAGAAATCATGTCCGCGTATATGTTCTTGACGCTCACAGGTTTATGAATTGACCATACCAGATTATCTCTAGTGCCCGAGCGAGATATCCCCAAGCAGTCAAGACTCGCTTTTACCCTCAGCCATAGAGGAATCGACTGACGAGGCAGATGGAGCTCCTCCCCATCCTTCCAAATCGGAGAGGCTCCAGACCAACCTTTGATTAACTTGTCCCACGTAAAGACCCCCAACCTATGAAAATCATATAGCAGTGTAAGAGGAAATGTGAACCCCCGGCCAGATAAGATAGGATCAAAGGCAATAAAAATATATGATCCTGAATATAAAGTCCAGCAGAATTTTTCCATGAAGAATGGGTGGATTTTTTGCAGGCTGTTCCAAATCATCAAGCCACTTCTGGTGCCAAGGATCTGTTTCCTGTACCAGAAATCAACAGGCTTATCCCTCAGATATTTAGTCTTTACAAGACTACTCCACGGACCGTCCCCAAAAATTCCTCTGTAGAGAGACTTACAGAGAAGGGCGTTACCAAAAGAACAGAGGTGTATCAGGCCCCATCCACCCATACGTTTTGGAACAGAGATGGAGGCCATCTTTACGAGGTGTATTTTATGCTGATATGCTTGTCCTCCCCACAAAAAATTTGCAATCAACCTATTCATCTGCTTGATAATTTTGCTGGGAAGGTAGAAAATGTGAGCCCAGTAGACTGATAGTTGACAGAGGACAGATTGCGCTAGTGTAAGCCTACCCGCAAGTGAGAGGAATTTATATTCCCATAGTGCAATCTTCTTGTAGAACCTTTCCAGCAGCCATTGCTAGTCCCTAGTAGAATATCCTTTTGCCTTTAAAGAGAAACCCAGGTATTTAAATCCCTGATGTAATGAAAGTGGAGATATACCCATCATGTCTGAGATCCACTGAACAATATCCAGCCCGACATCATTGTGATACAAGAAGGATTTTTCCTTGTTTATAAACAGGCCCGTAGCCTTCTGGAATCTTGTGAGAATGTCATTTATGCAAGCCTAGGAGACCCGACAGAGCATTGAAAAAATGAGAACATCATCAACAAAAATATTATGTGAGATGGAAATATTCTTACAGATCTTGACCGGAAGACATCTTTTGTCCGCAACAGCTTTGTTAATCTGAAGACTAAGAGAGTTCATCACTAGAATGAAGAGCATTGGAGAAAGGGGACATCCCCGCCGAAGGCCCCTCTCAGCCTGAAAAAAGACCCAGGGAATTCCATTCACAATTACCGAGTATTTTAAATTCTCCACACAAGACATGACCCAATTGACGCCTTGAGACTTAAGTCCAATATTTGCTAACAGAATTCTCAAAAAGCCCCAATCGACACAATCATAAGATTTCTGTAAGTCTATCTTGAGGATTGCTGCATCCACATTCTTTGATATCATTTTAAAAAGGCTTTCTTGTGTCATGGCTACCGCATCCAAGATGAATCTGCCCTTTAAAAAAGCATGCTGGTCTCTGGTGATGAAGGAATTCAGAAAGGGCTTCATTCTCTCTGCAACAATTTTTGATATGATTTTAAACATGATGTTACATAAAGAGATTGGCCAAAAATCCTGAAAGGATTCAGTCCTATGCTTCTTTGGGATAAGCGCAATGAATGTAGAGGTAGTGGCTGAATGAATGTTTCCTGCCATGCGGGAAGCATCTACCATGCGCAGCAAATCCATCTTGAGGAGGTCAAAGAAATGTAGAAAAAATTCTATTGGCCAGCCGTCAGGCCCCGGGCTTTTATCCTTTTTGAAGGATTTCATGGCCTTAAGAAGTTCATCCTCAGAAATGGGTCTAAAGAAGTCTTCATTTGCCTCTTCGTTAAACATTTCAGGCACATGCTCAACACCCCAAAGGGTGTCCTGGAAAACAACCTCCCTTCTTCTGTATTGTTCTTGGAAATACCGCACTGCCTCCGACGAAATCTGGTCCTGTGCAATAAGAATGTTCCCCTGATCATCTCTAATGCTCCAGATATAATTTTTTTCCCTTCTTGCACTAGCAAATTTGTGGAATAATTCTGAGTTCTTGTCTCCTGCTTTTATCCATATTGCTCTGCTCTTGAGGCGCCATGATTCCTCCTCTTTTAGGAGAATCATGTTTTTTCTTTTTTCCAACTTTCTGATTGTGTTTTTCATTTCAAAAGAAAGGGAATTGGGGTCATGCAACTCCCAAAGGGAATCCAGTTCCTTGCGGATGCTATTCAGTTCCTCATTATCCGACTTCTTCTTGTTTTTTTTCCATTCTTTCGAGACCACTTTCAGCCTTTTTAGCTTATCACGGAATGGCATGTAAGGAGCCATTTCGGACTCCTGAATATGCTTCCAGTTTTCTAATACGAGTACATTATAGGATTGATCCTCCAAGAGGGTTCTATTAAATTTAAAGGAGTATCCAACTCTATAAGTATTCCCATGCTAGGACAAAAAAATGGGTCTGTGATCGGATGTGTGATCTTTCCCAATTGATAAAGAAGGCATGCCCAGAATTCCAATGATGCTGGCATGAATAATAACCCTGTCAATTCTCTTAGCTACATATGCTTGCCTGGTCCTGTAGTTATCCCAAGACGGAATTATTCTTTCTGGAGCAACGTCCGTCAAATCCATGTTGAGTAGTTCCTTCTTTATTCGTTCTAACTTAGAGTCAAATTTCCTGCAATTCCCCCAGCACTCATCAGCATTAAGGGTGAAGTTAAAATCGCCAGCTAATAGCAACGATTCTACCTCAAGTATGTGTGATTCGAAAAGCTTTTCCCAAAAGGGCAGTCTATTTTTATATGGAGCATAGATGTTCAGCAAGTTGAGGGGACAAGTTTGTCCCCTGATTGAAGCATGGATTAAGATCCCAACACAACATTTATATGCCTTTGCCATGATCCATATAGGATCCCATAGAACTACTAAACCACCCGACTGACCAGTTGCTTCACTTTCCACCATATGCCATTTTGGGAACATTTATCTAAAGTATACTATGGATGCTAGGTTGGGATGCATGGTCTCCTGAATGAATATGATCTTCGGATGGGCCGCATAGAAAACTTCTTTGAGCGCATTAAATTTGGGGGCTGCGCCCAAACCCCTGATTTTCATAGAGACAAGGAATGTCATTTTGATGATTCACCAACCTCGCATGCTCTAAGGGGCCGGAACTCAGGTGAATCCAGAATAGGAACTTCCACTAAAGAGAAATTCCTGACATCATGCTCTGAAGCAACAGTTCTCCCTCTAAAGTGACAAGTGCCTCCCTTTGATTTCTTCCTAACAGTGATATTTTTTGCAGATTGTGGACTGATGAAAGGATAGGGCGTGCTGGACGGTTTGTGAATGGTAAGCGGTTCAAGTTCCAACGAGGTTCGATTGAGGAGACAATCAAATGGTGGAAGTTTACCATTCAGAAAGATCGGGAATGGAAGTGGTCCACGTTGGTGGATCCTATAAATATGTAATTAATAATTGCATACCATACTTGCAGTTTGCCATGCCATGATTAGAAAATAAGATGTGAGCATGAAAAATAAATTTAAATGTTAATAAATAATAATAATAATTAATATGTTTATGAGTTTTTGATAGACGATGATCTAGTACTCTATTAAGACACTCTTTGATGTGAAGTCACTGGGTCAATTCCCCACTTCGATCAGGGTGATATATTGGACATGATGAAGATGTGGTCCCACCAAGCTTACAAAAAATTCCATGGGGTCTTGGGTAGACAGTGATCGGGTGGTCTATTAGGGCACTACTTGATGTGAAGTCACCGGTTCAATTCCCCGCTCTGATCGGAGTAATATATTAGATGTGATGAAAATGTAGTCCTACTAAGCTTACAAAAAAAAAAATTAATATATAAAGTTAAACTAATATGTAGTTACAAAATAATTGGTTAGAGACAATTGATATAGAGTCAATGCAATACCTAATGGGTAATATCCTACCTAGAACAGGATAATAAGCAAAACTCTAAACTTTGTATGCCAATTCACACGATTTCATTTGGTTTTCCAATTTTTTATTTATTTTTTAAATACATTTTTATTTTTAAAAATTTTAATTATATTTTATTCATTTATTTAGTTGATAATTTTGTTTTTATTCGACTTTTTTTTTAAATTAAATATATGTTATTATACTTGCCGCGGGGATGGTATTACACATTCAATTTTGCTTTGACTATGTATTAATTGTCTTTAAACGAAAATTTATGTCGTTTATCCAAAGTTTAACATTGGGAATTCAAATTACGTTTTATTATTATTATTATTTAAATTTATTTATTTGTAAGGTGATTGGTTGAGGTCTTATTATGGATGTTGTTTAGTAACTTCTATTTTTATATTAGTTACTATTTTATTTTTTTATTTAACTTTTTTTTTCTTTTTTCTATTATTTCCATTTACATGAATTATAGTTTTTTCTCCATATTTTCAATTTAAGATGACATTTTTTTTGTAAGTTGGAACATTCTATTAGCTGCAGAAGAAAATATTTACAAGATTATTGCTAAAAGGTTTATCAGTCTCATGCCAACCAGGTTTGTTGACCATTGCCATCAGTCCAAAATAAATAGTCCAAAAAAGACATAAGCTAACCAACCATAACCATAAGGGAAAGATATGCCAAAAGACTGACAAAATGAATAGAACACCAAAACACATACTCAATCATTAGAGTTGATAGAAGTTGGGTTGTCTAGACCCATCCTAAGTGAAGGAGGGGGGTACAACAAGAAACTATCGTGTTGCTCCAGATGAACCAACCAAGCCTCCAATAGCTCCAGCTTGTCCAAAATGCGCATATGTCCATGCCAAACCAACACCACCTGATCCCAAAGATGACACTCGAAATATTAGATTTGAGCTAAGGTCATCATGACCGCATCATGCGCCTCCCGAAGAATTTTCTCATATGCTTCCAACTACATTTTCACACACTAGCACAATTGACCTTTGGTGGAGCAAGAGGGATTATTCCTCTTCCTCGGTAATAGCCAACATTCATGACGGGGTACCCACAAGCTCTCGGTTGACTCTGAGCTCAGCCCTACCTCCTCCAACTTCCGGTATCGACTTCGAGGTTTGAATTCCGCATTCGGCCCCCTTCCACCTCCACCCAAGCGTGAGCTATGTCACAGTGAAATGTGCACGCCGCAACACAACACCTCTCTAACTCCTTGGTCGCTTTCATCACCGTAACACCAACAACATCGAAACACCATCACACCGCAACACGTCCAACACCAGAAACACTACAGCACCACCGCACCGCAACACATCCAGTACTAGCAACACCAACACCACAACAACACCCGAAACACCAACAACACTGCAACACCAGCACCACCTCAACAATAACAACACCGAAACACATCTACAATGGAGATAAAATCTTCCCCCCCAAGCCTGATGACCTTAACATCCAGACCCTCTTCCTGCTCTGTACTGGTCACCCCACCCCAGTTCGACCTCCATAAGGAACACCTTCCTCGTATGAGGCACCCAAGTGTGCTATCCCACACAATAATGCACGTTGTTGCAACCTTAAGTCGAAGATACACCAACACCACAGGCCCAGAAAAATGAGAGGCAAGTGGGGTAAGAATTTCCCCAAAACCCCTTCAAATTTTAATGCGGCGCCTCTAACACCAATAGGAATGTACCTAGAAATAGACCACAATTCAATAAAGATATCAAAGGAGGGCCTCCATTGGGTTGGGTTATGGAAGCTCGCCCGATCAAGAGGGTGCCATAGAGAAAGCAGGAAGATATACATGAACATAGGATTGATGGCTCCCTCCTACAACCAGAAACCACCTCCAACATCATCCAAAGAGCAGCAATTCGCCTTACCCCCCCTTCAAAACTTGTCATCATGGCATCGCTCTGAGTTGCACACTTTGAACTGCCATTGCTAGAGTATCATAACAATTCCCTTCGAATTTCGTAGACTTCCCATTTCCCATCGACCTCCATTTAAATGCACACGAGTGAAGCTAGTTGGGTTCACATGGACCGGCTATGGCATACCCTGCCATGCATACCTCTTACATGTCACACAAATGGGAAGTCTAGGGGGAGGCTAGGCTCAACCTCCATTATCCTCGATTCTGCCACTCCCATCCAGGTTAAGATGCCAAATTTGAAAGAGGAAAAAATAATTAAAAGAGATGCAATAATTTTATTTATTTATTTATTTATTTTTGAGTTATACTTTTTTTTTTTTTTTTTTCAATTCCAAATCTATTATATATATATATATATATATATATATATATATATAGATGACTTTATTTTTTCCTTCACCTTTCTATAATTTTCTTTCCTAAGCAACAACTATTTCTTTTTCCTATTTTCAATTCCACTGGAAATGCTACCATGCATCCTCCCCTTCTTTGTGGAAACGTATGCTATCGTTTCCTTTTCCCTTTTCCATTTAGTTTTCATTTCCTCCTATGATATGTTGTTGTTTCATGGTTTCTTGAAATCCCCAGGTTTAGATCATGTTTGGCAGCTATGAAATGAAACTAAGTTTGCTTACATCTTCTTTTAATGCTCAAAATCAAGACCATGATATAAAACCCTATCAAATAATCACAACATAGCAATTTGATTAACTTGTTTCAAATTTAGATATTGGATTTTGGTTGGGAATTTTTTATTCTATTTATTGTTAAACAGTTTCTCCACAGAATATGTAGAGTTGTTTTATATTGTTACAAGGAGTTGGATCGACTGACTTAACAAAAAAAATTCTTTGAAAAAAACTACCTCAATGTTATCTATGGAATTTTTTATGATTTTATTGGCGATTTTGCTTTCCTGGTCTACAAAACATGACAATACCATATGCAACACATTTTAATTTTCTTGCAACTTAAGGATAAATGTTTTCTTTCATTTGTGTTTGTTTAGAAAGTATAAAGCTATGTCTATTTTTTTTCAATATTTGTAGGACTGTGATCACAATTGAACTTGTGAAGTAAGCCTATGGTTTATTTTCACTTGTGCTCATTTAGTAAGTATAGATGATCTTTTTCGTTTATATTTTTTCAATTCTCAATTTTCACAATTGTTCAACCAATATACGTTATTGTTTATGTTAATGTCTAGGTTTCTTTTTAAAGATCATTATTTATTTATGTAGTTGAGCATATTGGTATTTGGTTTTCTAATCCATTTCACTCAATAAAAATTGTTCTGGGTTGATTATATCGATAGCTAATTTTCTACGCCATTTCACCTATTAAAATTTATTTGTTGTATACAATGTTTCTCGTTTAATATTATAGTATAGGATAAGTATGTGTTGCAGAAATTATGATTTTCTTTATAGTTAAAGTTAGTATATTAGAATTGAATAATGGAAATTATAATTTGAGAGATAACAATAAAAGTTTTGTTCCATATCCCCTGTCTTCACTGCCATAGACACAATTACATTCATCTCTATATCAATCATGTACAATGCCCATGAACATTGTAGGAGACAAATGTTCGTGCAAAACAAGTTTCCTGGAATTCACATCTCATTCAATTGAAACTAAGTTTCTCCATATCAATTTGAATGAAACAATGCCAAAGAAATAAAGTTATAGAGCTTCATTATAGCCAATGAGGTAGGGTGCTCACCAAAAAGCACCATTTTATCACTATATTTTGACTTTCATATCCATTTTTCATTAAGGCTTTAACTGATAAATTCATAGCTTGTCAGTAATACGAAATCCAATTTAACTATATTTAAACTAAGAGGCAGGGACTAGATACTACATCTCATTTAATTATTTAATACTTATTTAAAAGATTATTTTGTATAGTACTTATAGTTTTTAAATCTCATCTTTTAAAGGTACATAGCAGAACCAAGAATGTGAGAAATATGAGTCCAATTTGTGTCTGGATATCGATAGAGAGATGAGTGCTTATAAAGAATATGAAAAGTTTGTTCCTTCACCTCCTGCATCAAGCCATGAGGCAAAGAAATAGAGAAGGAATAAATCCCTTTTGGTTGTAATATGTTCTATTGTTTTTTTGGTTGGTTTAATTTATGTGTGTGCAATTAACCCATGGTGAGGATTCTAGCCCTAATCGAATTCGATCCTTAGATATTGTCCACAAAGTCTACAACTCAACTTCCCATCATGACCTTTGTATGTCGGCTTTCCATCCATTTGCATGGTATCTGTGGGCAAACATTATCGATCTTGCAAGAATCACAATGGAGGTTAGTCGTGACAAAACCATTAGGGTTACCCAATTTATCATGGATCTAAACAAAACAATGGTTGGAAACAAGCTGGGTGCACTTGAAGATTGCAAGAAACTAAGATTAAATTTAATCCAATATAAACTATCAATGGACTCCATCTACATTGGTTTGTTTTAATATTTTTATGGTTTTTCAAAAAAATATATTACCAATGTTTTAAAGTCTCTAAAATTCCAATTTCTTTCCTTTTAAAATCAAACATGCATCACTATAAAAAATGTTTTTTTGTTAGTATGTTGTTCATATATTAACATATCTATTTTATAGAGGGTTGTTTGCTCCTATGAATCTCTAAGATCATCCAAATCTTTAAAATACAAGGTTGTTATATCTTTCGAGATATACAAATCGCCTAGTTAAAAATAAATGTCAGTTTTGATGTCATTTCACATTTTCATGCTTTCCAGAACTATTACATTATATTTTTTTTAATAAATTATTTTATCATAATATTAACTATAATATTCTATCACCTTATTTATTTACCATGATATTTTCATTGTCCTTTAAGGTGTAAAAGATAGATTTTAATGAGTTTTGTAATATGAAAAATTAACAAATTTATAAAGAAGAGTAAACGCAACACTTCAACATTTTCAATCCATTTAAACTCATTATTAATGGGGAGAGTGAATGCAGCAACTATGAACGAAAATGTTTTTGGGGTTGACTACACTAGTTTTATTGATCTTCCTATCATATGGTACGACCATTTCTTTGAGCGCTTTGTAATCTTCTTTCTAATTTCAATAATTTCTTATTTTTATATTTCAGTTAATCATTATTTTTTATTATTTGCATATCCTGGGACTATAACAGAGGCTAAAACCTTTTACAATTGTTATGAAATCCACGCGTGCAACCCTAACATAAATAATTGCCCCGAGAGAACTCCCTACTATATGGTTCCCCATGATGGTGGTTGTACCACCCTCCATTACTATAAATATTTTTCATTTAATGTCATTTACTTTCATTGTATGAGACTCTAGTAATTAAAGGCTTAGTGGGAAAATCCTAGGTGGAACTCTAATATTTAAAAGGTTTATTTTATTACTTTGTTAATAAAAACATTTTGGTGAGCCTTGGAAACTCACGGAAAGGTCCCAAATGAACTCTCTAACTTCCAGACAGTTGGTGACAATTATGATTCTCTCATTCCCTAGAGATAAAAGATCTCAGTGAGAAAAGCAAGGTTTTTTGACTGGAAAATAGTTGAGGACACCTTGAGAGGGAAGATGGAACTAAACAGTACGGTGGGAAGGTTGGAAGGACGATGCTTGAGGAGTATCTTCTTGAGTTGGACTTGAGCTAATGGAAATGTCCAAGACAAATAGGAGTATGTAAGTTCCAAGTTGAATTGGGTCTTGATGGCTGAGAACTAACCTCAACAGGTCATTGTTAAATTCATTGTTCTTGCAGTAAGAAGCTCGGGGAGAGAACTAGACGTAATTGTTGTTCTTGTTGGCAGGGAGGTGTCACCTTTCTTGGTTGACTTTCTTAGACAAATTTACACTAATATAGATAACTATAACTAATACTTTCCAAAACTTATAAACTCTGCGAATTTTGCATACCAATAAAATCTTTCACAGTGATTTTAGTTTTTGTTGCTAAAATGGTGAAGCTTTTACTTAAAAAAAACAACTTATGATTATGATTAAGTATGAGTGAATAGAAAGAAGAGTTTTTACTTGGACCCATTTAAATTTGTACTACATTTTTTGCTTAATGAATAAATAAATATCTGGACTCATGATAGGTTTGGTAACCGTAGAACTGTAGAAGGTCCGAGGAAGGGAAATAAATTGTCTTTGTAATCAGTAGACAAGAATCATGTGAAATATAACTCTCTTGGAATCACAATGAGATTTAAGACCTAATAGGAACAAAATCAAAGAATTCAAGGTTTAGGATTTAGATAAGTTCGGAAATAAAAAAAACTCGGTTTCTTTAAGAATGGTCTAGGCCCTGCAAATTATTTTGCAAGTACTATAATACCCCCGCCAAAGTCTACCCAAACTAACCATGCCAACCATGGAATCGATGGAACATCACATGTAGTCATCCAACGCCATCAATAGACCCCTCAGCAAATAAGTCATCCACTCAGACAACATGTCCCTGAGTCCCACTATTGTTTGAGAAACTTAGGGCAGAGTAACGCACCCTAGCAACAACCCAGGTGAGTTATAATGCTTCCTAACCTTCAACCAACAGCGTTAGTCCCTAGGGTAATGCTCTATGGGCCAGCAATCCCAGAAATTGAGCCATTTTTCTAGCCTAGACTTCTCGACCTCTGCCTAGAACTTGTTGGAACCTTCAGGAATCATTAAAAACATGATAACAATGCCAATGAATCAAACTCAACCTCAGGATTAGGCCTGAGCATCCCCAACCGGGACTAACATTATGTCAAACACTTGGCATCAATACAACCTACAAGTTTAGGATACAAGACATAGCATAAATGACACAAACAAATTATGAAACATAACCAGAAGGATTACCTCCTTCTCCAATGAACTATTATATCATCAATGAGGTCTTGCATCCATTCATTTAACAGTTACAAGTAAATACATAAAATAACCATGACATGAACCAGTCATTTAACCATGCTTATAACCAGCATAAAACCATATAAATATAAGAGATATGGCAGTCATTAAATCCACATATAAATCAGTGCAAAAGTAAGAGAACTTAGAGTTTATTAGTCATAGGAAAATCTGACTAGGTTCAGGACTTCCACGTACCACCCAACCATAGACATGGCTGAACCAAATCTATCTTTCAGCCAGTCACCCCCATGCCATATTCCAAGCATGAATGTGGGATTTCATAGAACAACCAATCCAAGAACAACCAAGGGAATCTAGAGGCTAAACCACCTCCACCCTCATCAAACTGTGATCACACCAAAATCGGTGCTCTGATCACAACTGAACTGAACTTGGAATGCCATCCGGAATTCATCACTATCCTTGAGGAATTTTTCGTCTCCTTGTCTCTCAAGCTTTACTGCAACCCAAATTGGATCACTAGGCCCTAAACCGAGACCAGTTTCTCAAGCTTTACGTCAATCCAAACCTGGATCACTCAAGGTCCTCTTTTCAAACACTATCATCCACACACTCAATGGCCTTGTCAAAGTAATCCACTTTGGTTCTGTGAAGGTATAGCCAATCCATACCCAAAATCATATTATACGATCCCAATGGAAATACATTCAAATGTGTTGTTGTAGGCATACCATTTAACTTGAATTCATGAGCTCTTACCCAATGGTGAACTCACTTCTTTGTACTTGTAGCCAAAAGTATCAACTAAAATTTTGCATGCACTTATTTTCTCAAACCACACTTATCCACCATGTGAGGGTTAATATAACTATAGTTAGATCCAGGATCAATCAAAATAGAAACAACTTGATCACAAATCTTATCGTCCATGTCAATGATTGATGCTTGATGATCCGTCTGCCTGTTGTCCATAGCTACATAGATCCGAGGAATACTATGACCAACATCACCAACTATATGTGCCTCCTGAGCACTGTAGATCTAGGGTCTACCACCACTCTGATACTGTGGACAATCCCTATTACGATGATCCTTACCACATATCCAACACTACAATGGTTCCCTACCACCGCCTCTAACCTATTGCTCTCCATGTCCCTTCTTAGTTGTATTAAATCTTTTTTAAGGAACCGCATTTTCTTTCTCACTTGCATCTTGAGGTCTTCCTCTCTTTCGTGGCCATTTTCCTTTAGCTTTGTCATTTTGTTTCAAGTCATGATTAGAATCAACTTTACACTTCAACTTCTCATAACAATGGTTCAACTTTTCGATGGCCTCCTCCAACGATCTAGGCTCATCGAACTCAATTCGGTCTCTATATGAAACTGGAAATCTACTGATGAATCAGTAAACCTTGATCTTCTCCTCCTTGAGGTAAGGCACATATCTCAATAGCTCAAAGAACTTGCTAGTATACTCATCATATGTCATAGAACCCATTCACAACTCGTTAAACTCCTTAGTTCTGCCATCATAGTATATTTTCGATAAATAATCCTTCTTGAAAAGCCTTTCAAATGCATGCCAAGTCAAATCATCTTCATCAATAACTTTAACATTCTTCACATCTTACCACCAAATATCCGCTTTACCTTTGAGACTGAAACTGGTTATTCTTGCTTTCATGTTTTTTGAGTAATCATGCAATCTAAAGAATTTCCTTATACCAAGAAATCAAGCCTTTGTATCTTGTGATTTCTTCATTTCCCCATCAAAGGTAGGTGGCTTCGCTTTCTTAAACTCATATGGAAAGTATCCCTTATCACTCCTCCTGCAAGGATGATAACAATGACGATCATGATGTCTATGAGAACTATAAATAGAATAATACTTGTGTCCAGTACCTCTCCTATCTGTAGTGTCCAACATCCTACCATCTATGATTGTGTCAAATCTATTCAACCTGTGTCTACTATGATACCTATTTCCATATGCCCCAGTAGTCTTGTCCTCCTGTCCATGGATGATATGAATTGGTCCCTATCACTGCAAATCTGACAAGCTTTGAAGTAGTATCGCATTCACCTCTGCTTGTTTCACTTGTGCCTGCACGATTTTTTCATTGTCTACTTTGTAACTCCTTATTTCTTCCTTCAATCTTCTTAATGTAACTGCCAAATCGGAAGGATTCCCACCACCATACTGCTCTTCGACTTCATAGGGAGAGTCTTTAAAATCAGCGTGATACATGTATAACATAATCATAACAACATATAGACATACGTGATTAAGCGTATCAATACATAAGCATCACACTAGTTAGATCTAGTCATCAATGCAAGGCCATATCAACACTACATGCTACAACCTCAAGCATGACAACAACCATCATGGAAACTTTTAGGGGCTAATATTCATAGGTGGGCTAATTTTCCATGATTTTTCCACAAAAAGGATTCACCAATTTCCATTTTTTATAAAAATGATTCAGCCAAAATTTACAATATAAAATTATTTTACCTTTAAAATCGCCAACATTATATAGATACTATATACAAAATCATTATAAATTTGAATAATTTTACAAATATATCATTAAACATTTTATAGTTTACATATTAGGGACTAGTGAGATTCGCCAATGTTTTTAAACTTCAAGATAATTTTCCATCCTTAAAATTTTACTTGACAACTATTACTCCATTGTACAAATTGTCAGCATGCAACTGTCAATATGCATAAGCAATGCCTAGTCAACTACACATATGCATAAATGCATGTAGTCGAGCATAAGTAATCAATTCTCATAATCAACCTACAAGACTGATACATGTAATCAAAATATTCAAAATTGTAACCTAACATACAAGAATGTAGTCAAGTTGCACATAATCAAGTAACCAATCATGTACTTCTAACGATACATTGCACAAAATCAATCATCAAATTCAGCATGACCCCTTACTACCATCATGATCAACATGATGCAATGCTTCAAGAACATGGAACACAAGTGTAAGATACACACATGCAACTCACATGCATGCATGACCAACGCACATCACCCATACATGCAACTCACATGCATGCATGACCAACACACATCACCCATCCAGTCTAAGGGGTGAACTATGCTCTGATACCAATTTGTAACACCCCCCCAGGTCTACCCAAATTAACCATTCCAACTAGGGTAAACATGAGACGAGAGGCTACTATAATGGGATTTAACCTCCTATGATTCCTTAAGGAAGTGGAATCGATGGAACATCACACACATTCATCCAACACCATCAGTTGACCCCTCAGCAGACAAGTCAACCACTCAGACAGCCTATCCTTGAGTTCCATTGTTGTTTGAGCAACTTAGGGAATAGTAATGCACCCTAGAAACAACCCAAGTGAGTTATAACGCTTCCCAGCCTTCAGCCTACAACATTAGTCCCTAGGGTGTCGCTCTATGGACCAGAAATCCCAGAAATTGAGCCATTTTTCTAGCCCGGACTTCCCAACCTCCGCCCAGAACTTGTTGGAACCTTCAGTAATCATTAAAAACATGATAATCATGCAATTTGTGACCTTTCACCTGCCTTTTCTCCTAATTTCCTTTATTTTCATAAATAAACGTTCCAAAAATGCCTTTTAATGCCTTTGCCTTATCCTTAGCCTTAGCCAAAATAAAAATCCAGTGATGCCCACTAGGATATCTTTTCCCAACATTCAGCTTGGAATAAGTGTCCCTTAACCGTGGTCTTATTTTTCCTTTATTAACTTTTATTACATGAAATTTCACCAAGGTTGTTACAGAACCTCCCCCTTGGGAACACCGTCTTCAGTGTTAAACCATACCATGACCTCAGCAAAACCGCTGAAAGGCAAACATACTTCCCATGGAGCTTTATAACTTAGCTCGATACAATACTTACAATGAAAGACACGCTCAAATCAAAACATCATGATAACATGGCAATCTAACAACCATAATAACATGACCTCCATACCGCTTATTGGAGATTTATAACTTACCTCATGGCAATATTTACATACATATACAAAACAACAACAAAACATATGCTAACATATACCAACATCAAACCAAAACTGCTTTGCCTCAACCGGAAAACAATGAAGGATACAGCGTCTACATCTGATCGACCATCTCCTATGTGGCTTCTTTAGGCACAAAGTGCTTCCACTGCACTTTAACTTGTTCTATGGCTTTGTTACTGAGCATGAGATGTTTTCACTGTAGTATGCACTAAGGCTCCGACTAGAACTCTCCTTCTCGCTCCACCTACAATACAGACCAATCAATAACATGATTAACATCCTTTATATACTTCTTAAGAAATGAAATATGGAAAACATCATGGAATTTCACTGTTTGAGGCAGGGAAAGTCGATATGCCCCCATTCCAATCCTCTCAAGGATCTCAAAAGGCTCGCAATACCATGATGCCAACTTGGCACATGAACCAATCCTCAAAGATCTTTTTTTGGGATTGATGCACAAATATACCCAACCTAAAATCCCTTGAATACCCTGTGTTGATCCACATAACTCTTCTATCTATGCTATGCTACATTTAGACTCTTCTTTATAACCTACATTTCCTACTCCATGTCTACCTAAGTGCCATGTTCACTGGATCACTCTAGCTGATGGGAATGTTACAACTCTGCCCATACAATGCCTCGAAAGGACTCATCCTTAATGACTCTTGATAACCATTATTGTATGTGAACTCAACAATTGGAAGATACTCTTTCCATTTCCTCTGTTGGTGCATCATGTACATCCTCAACATATCTTCCAAGATCATGCCGATCCTCTCTGTTTGTGGATGATAAGTTGTACTGAATTCCAACTCTGTCTCCAAGCCTACAAATATCTCCTTCTAGAACTTGGAAGTGAACTTTGCATCCCTGTCGGACAAAATATTCTTTGGAACACCGTGTAGTATCACTATCTCTCTAATGAACACCTATGCTACCTCATTGGGTGAATATGTAGTCTTTACTGGAATGAAATGAGCTACCTTGCTTAACCTGTCAACCACGGCCATAATAGAATCATGTTGATTCACTGTCCTAGGAAGACTTGTGATGAAATCCATGGAAATGATCTCCCATTTCCATTCCAAAATCGCAATAGGTTATAGTAGACCACTTAGATGCTTATATTCTTCCTTGACTTGCTGACAATCTAAACATCTAGCCACAAACTCTACCACTTCCTTCTTCAGATTCAGCCAACTGTAAAACTACTTCACTGTCATCAATGTCTTATGATATCCTGGATGACCCGAGTATGGCTTCGCATGAAACTCCCTAAAGATAAGCTTCTTGAGATCACTGCAATTTGGCACATATATCCCGTCTCTAAACCTTTCCAAACCATATGACATGAGATGGTAGTCTGCATCCTGATCCCCTGTACCTATACTTGCACATGTACTTGTTCATGTACCTATACTCTGATGTAACCTGTGCATGATCTCCATGTATTTGTCATCCTGCTGACCTGCCTGCAAGATCCTATCCTTTAACTCTGTCCCATAAGAGCTCATAACTTCTATATGATTTACCTATACCTTCCTGCTAAGAGCATTTGTAACCCAATTCTCTTTCCCTTTGATGTATCTGATCTCGAAGTCAAACCCACTAAGGGTGGCCAACCATCTAGCTTTTCCTGGAATTTAGATTCGGATGATCAAACAAATATCTCAACCCACTATGATCGCTCATCAATGTGAACCTCATGCCTAGAAGATAATGTCTCCACATCTTCAATGCATGTATAATCATTGCTAGCTCAAGAAAATGCGTTGGATAGCTCTGCTCATGCTCATTCATTTTTCGTGACTCATAACACACTACCTATCCTTCTTGCATGAGAACTCCACCAAGTCCTCTCTTGCAAGCATCTGTACATACTACAAACTCCTTGTCCGGATCTGCAATCTTTAGCACTAGTGCATGTGTCAACAACTACTTAAGTTGCTCAAAACTAGCCTCACATTCTTCTGTCCATTCGAACTTCTTACCTTTCCGTTGCAATGATGTGATAGGATATGCAATGCATGAGAAGTTCCTGTTGAACCTCTTGTAGTAACCTATCAATCCCATGAATGATCTCACCTCATCCACATTCTTAGGAAATGCCCATTCCATGATAGCCCTTATCTTTTCTTAATCCACTACTATGTCATCCTTGGAGACAACATGCCCCAAATAATATACCTAAGTCTTAAAGAAGTTGCACTTGCTAAGTTTAGCATATAACTAATGCTCTCTTAGAAATTTCAACATTGTTGCTAAATGCTCAGCAGGCTCCTCCTCATTCTTAGAATATACCAATATATCATCAATGAATACAATAACAAAATTGTCTAGATAAGGACGCAACACACTATTCATCAAACACATAAATGTAGTTGGAGCATTAGTCAAATAGAATGGAACAGCAACAAACTCATAATTCCCATACCTGGTCATGAACACAATCTTGAAGATATCCTATTCCTTAATGTGTAACTGATGGTATCCCGATCTCAAGTCGATCTTAGAGAAAATTTCTTCTCCCTTGAACTAAGCAAATAAATCATCAATCCTCAGCAAAGGGTACTTGTTCTTTATCATTACCTTGTTCAGTTGCTTGTAGTCAATGCATAATCTGAGAGTACCATCTTTCTTCTTTACGAACAACATTGGTGCACCCCAAGGCGATATACTTGGCCTAATGTACCCCTTGTCCAACATTTCCTTCAGTTGCAACTTTAACTCAACCAACCCAGGTGTGCTCATCCTATAAGGTGATTTTGATGCTAGGGCTGCCCCTGACACCAACTCAACAGAAAATTATACCTCCCTGTGAGCTGGAAACTCTGAAATGTCCTTAGGAAATACATTCTGAAATTGTTGCAATACTGGATATCTTCTTAGCACATCTACATCCTCAACCTCCTTACCCTTGTCACTAGAAATGTGTACTACAAACATCACATAACCATTTTTGCAACTACGCTTAGCCTGCATAGTGGTAACCATCCTCACTGATGTAGGCTTCTTCTTTCCCTCAAGGTCCTCTTTTCACCACTATCATCCACACACTCAATGGCTTTGTCGAAGAAATCCAGTTTGGTTCTATGAAGGTATAATCAATCCATACCCAAAATCATACTATATGATCCCAATGGAAATACATTAAAATGTGTTTTTGTAGGCATACCATTTAACTTGAATTCAGAAGCTCTTACCCAATGATGAACTCGCTTCTTTGTACCGGTAGCGAACTGTACCAACCAAGATTTTGCATGCACTTATTTTCTCAATCCACAGTTATCCACCAGGTGAGGGTTAATATAACTATAGTTTGATCCAGGAACAATAAAAATAGAAACAACTTGATCACAAAGCTTACCGTCCATGTCAATGATCAATGCCTGATGATTTTTCTGCTTGTTTTCCACAGCTACATAGATCCGAGGAATACTATGACCAACATCACCAACTATATGTGCCTCCTGAGCACTGTAGATCTGGGGTCTACCACCACTCTGATATTGTGGACAATCCCTCTTACGATGATCCTTACCACATATCCAACACTGCAATGCTTCCCTACCACCCCCTGTAGCCCGCTGCTCTCCATGTCCCTTATTATTTGTATTGAAGCTTTTGTAAAGAACCACATTTTCTTTCTCTCTTTCATCTTGAGGTCTTCCTCTCTTTGGTGGCAATTTTCCTTTATCTTTGTCATTTCTTTTCAAGTCGTGATTAGACTCAACTTTACGCTTCGACTGCTCAAAACAATGCTTCAACTTTCGAATGGCCTCCTCCAACGATCTAGGCTCATCGAACTCAATCCGGTCTCTATATACAACTGGAAATCCACTAATGAATCTCTGAACCTTGGCCTTCTCCTCCTTGAGGTAAGGCACATATCTCAATAACTCAAAGAACCTACTAGTATACTCATCATCTGTCTTAGAACCCATCCAAAACTCGTAAAACTCCTTAGCTTTGTCATCAAAGTATCTTTCTGATAAGTACTTCTTCTTGAAGAGCCTTTCAAATGCATGCCAAGTCAAATCATATTCATCAATACCTTTAACATTCTTCACATCTTCCCACCAAATATCCTCTTTACCTTTGAGACTGAAAGTGTTTATTCTTTCTTTCATGTTTTCTGAGTAATCATGCAATCTAAAGAATTTCCTTATACCAAGAAACCAAACCTCTGTATCTTGTGATTTCTTCATCTCCCCATCCAAGGTAGGTGGATTCTCTTTATTAAACTCATCTTAAAAGTATCCCTTATCACTCGTCATGTAATGATGATAACGATGACTATCATGATGTCTATTAGAACTACAACTAGAATAATACTTGTGTCTAGTACCTCTCTTATCTGGAGTGTCCAACATATTGCCATCTTTGATCGTGTCATATCTATTCGACCTGTGTCTACTATGAGACCTAATGCCATATGCCCCATTAGTCTTGTCCTGTTGTCCATGGCTCATATGAATTGGTCCCTGTCACTACAAATCTGACAAACTCTAAAGTAGTATCACATTCACCTCTGCTTGTTGCCTGCATGATTTTGTCATTGTTTGCTTTACAACTCCTTATTTATTCCTTCAAGATTCTCAACGTAACTTCCAAATCAGAAGGATTCCCACCACCATACTGTTCTTTGGATTCATAGGGAGATTCTTTAAAATCAACCATCTTGGTAGCCATTGATGTTTCTTCCCACAGTGCATAATATTTCAGATAAACCAAATCACAATAAATCAACATACCTTAGCATTGCTATGGGAGGATACCTTGTCTACGAGATCACCAAATCAGTGTGATACATGTATAGCATAATCATAATAGCATATAGACATACATGATTTAGTGTATCATTATATAAGCATCACTCTAGTTAGGTCCAATCATCAATGCAAGGCCATATCAACACTACATGCTACAACCTCAAGCATGAGAACAACCATTACTCCATTGTACACATTGCCACATGCAACTGTCAATATGCATAAGCAATGCCCAATCAACTACACATACACATAAACACATGTAGTCAAGCATAATTAATCAATTCTCATAATCAACCTACAAGACTAATACATGTAATCAAAATATTCAAAATTGTAACCCAACATACAAGAATGTAGTCAAGTGGCATAAAATCAAGTTTCACATAAACAAGTAACTATTCATGTACTTCTGACAATACATTCCACAAAATCAATCGTCAAATTCCCCATGACACCTTACTACCATCATGATCAACATTATGAAATACTTCAAGCACATGGAACACAAGTGTAAGATACACACATGAAACTGACATGCATGCATGACCAACACACACCGCCCATCCAGTCTAATGGGTGAACCATGCTCTAATACCAATCTGTAACACCCCCCCCCCCCGAAGTCTACCCAAAGTAACCATGCCAACAGGGGTAAACATGAGACGAGAGTCTATTATCACAGGATTTAACCTCCTATGTTTCCTTAAGGAAGTAGAATCAACAGAACATCACATGTAGTCATCCAACGTCATCAGTTGACCCCTCAGCTGACAAGTCAACCACTTATACAGTCTGTCCCTGAGTTCCACTATTGTTTGAGAAACTTAGGGAAGAGTAAATCACCCTAGCAACAACCCAAGTGATTTATAACGCTTCCCAACCTTCAACCAACAACGCTAGTCCCTAGGGTAACGCTCTATGGGCCCGCAATCCCGGAAATTGATCCATTTTTCTAGCCCAAACTTCTTGAGCTCCACACAGAACTTTTTGGAACCTTCACGAATCATTAAAAACATGATAAAAATGCCAATGAATCAAACTCAACCTCAATATTAGGCCTGAGCATCCCCAACCAGGACTGACATTTTGTCAAACACTTGGCATCAATACAACCTACAGGTCTAGGATACAAGACATAGCATAAATGACTGAAATAACTTATGAAACATAACCAGAAGGATCACCTCCTTCTCCAATGAACTATTATATCATCAATGAGGTCTTGCATCCATTCATTTAACAGTTACAAGTAAATACATAAAATAACCATGACATGAACCAATCATTTAACCATGCTTATAACCAGCATAAACCCATATAAATATCAGAGATATTATACCCATTAAATCCACATATAAATCAGTGCAAAAGTAATATAACCTAGCTTTTATTAGTCATAGGTAAATTTGAACAGTTTTGGGACTTCCACGTACCACCCAACCATAGACATGGTTTAACCAAATATCTCTTTCAACCAATCACCCATGTGCCATATTCCAAGCATGAATATGGGATTTCATAGAACAACTAAGGGAATCTAGAGGCTAAACCATCTCCACCCTCATCAAACTGTGATAACACCAAAACCGGTGCTCTGATCACAATCGAACCGAACTTGGAATGTCGTCCAGAATTCATCACTATCCTTGAGGAATGTTCATCTCCTTGTCTCTTAGGCTTTACCACAACCCAAACCAGATCACTAGGCCCTAAACCCAGACCACTTTCTCAGGCTTTACTGCAATCCAAACCTGGATCACTAGGCCCTAAACCAAGACTTCTCCCTTAAGATTTATAGTGTATTTCGCCAAAACCGGTCAAGGGATTCCTAGGCCTTTGGGAATGAACCTTGAAACCACCTTCGCCTCTGATTCCTAAATCCATCCAGAAAACCAAAGCTCAAAAACTGAAATAAACATCCCAGCACCATGGCTTCGGGAAAAAGGCAAGGCTAGGCTGAAATCCACTATCATAACCCAGCAAAATTGTCTCACTGGCAGAAAGAGAACCATACACCAACATGCAAAGCCATGCATGTACAAACCAGCTAGGAAATCACACATGCAAAATGTTACCTGCAAGTATTCCTACTGAAACTTCTTGATCCTTTGCTTTCCTTTCTTTCCCTTGCTTACTTTTCCTTCCTTGATCCAAAGCTAGAATGCTCCAAGAAAACTCTAAGTGACCAAGAGTGAGAGAGAGAGAGAGAATAATTAGACAGCTCTAAAGCTAAATTGAAAAAAAGGTTACCAACTGATCCTTAGAGGCCTTTTTATTAATGAGGCCTCTATTTTCATCATTTTCCAATATTTTCCTTCATTTTCCTCCTCGCATGCAACCTGTGACCTTTCACCTTCCTTTTCTCCTAATTTCCTTTATTTTCATAAATAAATGTGCCAAAAATTCCTTTTGATGCCTTTGACTTTGCCTTAGCCTTAGCCAAAAACACACATCCAGTGATGCCCACTAGGATATCTTGCCCAACATTCAGCTTGGAATAAGTGTCCCTTAACCATGGTCTTATTTTGCCTTTATTAACTTTTATTATATGAAATTTTCACCAGGGTTGTTACAGAACCTTCCCCCTTGGGGAACACCTTCCTTGGTGTTAAACCACACCATGACCTCAGCAAAACCGTTGAAAGGAAAACATACTAGCCATGGAGATTTATAACTTAGCTCGATGGAGTATTTACAATGAAAGACTTCCTCAAAGAAAAACATTGTGACAACATGTTATGAAACCAGCTCAAGAAAATATAGAAAAGATAGATCAACGCCTTAGAATTCAGCCTCTTCGAGGGGGAAACCTCCTTTACATTACATAAATGAACAATTCTTGGATGATACAAATGACAAAACCTCCTTTCTATATATAGGAGTCTAAGGAGTCACAATATAATCCATTCGACCTAACAATAATAATATAAAGCCACAAAAATAACAATAGAGGGATTCTATGGGGCACAGAAATAACAACATGGGGGTAATAGGGGCACAACAATATAAATAAGGGGTATAACTACAATAGTAATGGGGTAATCACTAGTATTATAGGGACCCAACATGCCCCTCTCCTTCAAAAAAGTGTTGTCCTCAACGCTTGAGTAGTTCTGGATACTTCTGCATAAAATTCTCATCCTCCCATGTGGAATCTTCAACAGATAAGTTCTTCCACTTGATAAGATACTCTGAAATTGAGAGATTTCGTAGCTGTCAAGTTCTTGTTTCTGTGACTGCTTCCGGTTCCAATATAATTTTTCCTTCCTCGTCAAGTTCTGGCAATATTGTTTGAACTGGGAGCTTGTCACCTATAACCTTCTTTAAACATGAAACATGGAAAACTGGGTGCAATCAAGAAGCTGCAGGAAGCTCCAATTTGTATGCCATAGTACCAATCTTTTGCAACACCTTGTATGGACCATAATACTTTGGTGATAATTTATTATCCTTCTTAGCTTGCTTTAGGGACATTTGCTTATATGGTTGTAGCCTTAGGAATACCCAATCACCTACATCAAAACTTCTTTCACTGCTATGTTGATTTGCCTGTTGTTTCATTCTATTTTGTGCCAACACGAGGTTATCCTTTAAGAGTTGGAGGACTTTTTTTTGATGTTCGATGTGATGTTCCACTGCCTGAACCTTAGAATTTTCTCTTAAATATGGTGTGATGGATGGTGGTTGATACCCATAAAGTGCCATAAATGGGGTCATTTTTGCTATTGTATGGAAGGAAGTGTTATACCACGATTCAGCCAGAGGCAACCATTTGACCTATTGTGTCTGTTTATGAGATACAAAGCAACGAAGATATCCTTCCAAACATTTGTTTACTATCTCAGTTTGCCCATCAGATTGAGGATGATAAGATGAGCTATGAGCTAACTGAGTACCAAGACAAGAAAATAATTCTATCCAAAAATTTCCAGTGAAAATGGGATCTCTATCACTTACAATAATCTTTGGGTTTCCATGTAGCTTTTGAATTGTTTCCATAAATGCAGTAGAAACTGTACTGGCTTTAAATGGATGTGATAATGCACAAAAGTGTGCATACTTGGTAAGTCTGTCAACTACCACCATGATGACACTCTTTCCCTCAGACTTGGGTAAACCTGTGATAAAATCCATTGAAACCTCCTCCCAACGTTGGCTTGGAATGGATAAAGTTTGCAATAGATCCGGTGTCTTAATTGTTTCAACTTTATTTTGTTGGCAAACCAAACATTCCGCCACAAACTTTTGAATATCTGATTTAAGGCCATCCCAAAAAAATTCCTTCTTAACCCTGTGGTAAGTTTTTACAAATCTTGAGTTCCCTCCTAAGGGAGAAGTGTGCAATTCCATAAGAATATTTTGTTTTAGCTGGGAATTCTTACAGAGGTATAAGCGATCTTTGTACCATAATGAATCATTTTTCTAGCTAAATGTATCAGATGTACTGGAATCTTGTTGTAGCTTCCGAATAAGTGCCCACACTTCTTCATCATTCTTCCTTTCCTCCCTTGCTTCGTTTATCCAATCTGGTTGGATAATAGAAATGGCACACAACAATGCTTCCACATCCTCATCCTTTCTTGAGAATGCATCTGCCACCACATTTTGCTTCCCTTTTTTGTAGATGATTTCAAAGTCATAACCCAACATCTTTGTGACCCACTTTTGTTGCTCTTCAGAGGATAATCTTTGTTCTAAAAAGTATTTAAGGCTATCATGATCCATTTTTACCTTGAAGTGTCTTCCCATTAGGTAGGGTCGCCATTTCTTAAGTGCATGGAGTATTGCCAACATTTCCTTCTCATAAATAGCTTTGCTTAAAAACTTTCCCTTGATTGGACGAATTTCAAAAGTAATGGGTCTTTCGTCTTGCATTAGAACAGCACCAATTCCATTTCCTGAAGCACCACATTCCACAATAAAGGTTTTTGTGAAGTCCGGTGTAGCTAAGACCGGTGCTTGGCACATTGCCTCTTTAAGATGTTCAAAGGCCTTTGTTGCTTCCAGAGTCCATGAAAATGCATCTTTCTTCAATAATGTTGTTAGAGGTGATGCTATTCTCCCATAATTCTTAACAAACTTGCGATAATACCCTGTCAACCCAAGAAATCCTCGCAGATGCTTTATGGATGTGGGGATTTTCCATTCCTTAATGGCTTTAATTTTGCTAGGGTTTACCTTAACTCCTTCATCAGATACAATATGACCCAAATATTCCACCTCCTGGACTCCAAAGAAACATTTGGATCTTTTTACATATAATTGTTTCTCCTCCAATAGTTGTAGCACCCTGTGAACATGTTCAACATGATCCTTCCAAGACTTGCTGTAGATTAGTATATCATCAAAAAATACTAACACAAATTTTCTAAAGAATGGTTTGAAAATTGAATTCATCAAACCTTGAAATGTTGAAGGTGCATTAGTAAGGCCAAATAGCATGACCAAAAATTCATAAAGACCCTCATGAGTTATAAATGCCGTTTTTGGAATGTCTTCAATCTTCATTCTGATTTGATGATATCCCGAACGAAGATCCAACTTGGTGAAGTAAATTGATCCATGCAATTCATCCAGTAATTCATCAATGACAGGAATGGGGAACTTATCTTTAATAGTGAGCTTGTTGAGCTCCCTATAATCCGGACACATGCGCCATGATCCATCCTTCTTGTGCACCAATACTACTGGAGCAGAGAAAGAACTTTGACTTGGTTGAATTATACCAGCCTCTAGCATTTCTGCAAGCATACGTTCAATTTCACTTTTTTGGACATAGGGATATCTGTACGGCCTGATGTTTGGAGGAACACCTCCTGGAATCAGATGAATAGCATGATCATGATCACGCATAGGTGGGATACCTTTAGGAGTCTCAAATACCTTGGAATGATTGTCCAGGACTTTTTGGAGATCTGGAGAAATAGATGATCCCGATGTGGAAACATCTAGCGAACATAATTGTGAAATTACACCTCTTTGCTCCTTTTTTAGAAGCTATGTCATTCCATTAGAGCTGATTATCTTTCCTGGTTTCCCTACAATACCCCTTAATTCAACTTCCTTTTCTTCCGTAGAAAATTTGATGAAAAGTTCTTGAAAATTAAAAGCTATTGTACCCAAGGATTGTAGCCATTGGACTCCTAGTACAACATCAACACCTCCCATTGGAATAGAAAGCATTGGGCTAGTCAATACATATTCTCCCATGGATAGCTTGATATTATGGCACCTTCCAGAGCAATTTATTGTTCCTCCATTTGCAATCATCACTTGACACTCTGGTGCTGGATATAGGAAGCAATTCAATTCTTTTGCTACCCTACAATGAATAAAATTGTGGGTGCTTCTTGAATCAATCAACACTATTACCTTTTTCTTCTTGATTTGTCCTTCTATCTTGATGGTTTGAGGAGTGGTAATTCCCGCCAATGCATTACAAGATATGGTCGGATTCATTTGTTCTTCATCTAGGCTTTGTTCCTGGAGTATATCTTCTTCTTTTGACCTTTGTTGCTCCTTTTCTTCTTCCTCTTCACAATCTATGTAGAATAATTTCTTCTCAGCACACTTGTGACCTTTAGTGTATTTGCTATCACAACTATAACAAAGCCCTTTTGCTCTTTTTTTTTCCAATTGTTGTGGTGTCAGCCTTAGAGGTTATGGAAGACTAGGGGCAACAACACTTTCGTCTTTATAGTTGTGAGTGGTATGCTTCCTAGTTGCCATAATTTTGCTTTCCATTTTTCTTGCTAACCTGAATGCCTTCTCTAATGAATTAGGTTCCCAAAGGCGAACATCATGTTGGATATTATCCTTTAAAGACTCTATGAACACATCAATCATATGATCCTCTGGAATATCTTTTACCCTTATGTTCAATTTTTTGAACTCCTCAATGTGCTCCATTACTAAACCCTTTTGTTTGAGACTTATCAATTGGCTAAAAAAAGTGTTGCTTTTTGTATCTTCATAATGTGCTATCAATTCTTCCGTAAAAATTGCCCAAGTGATAAATTTTTTACGAGAGCAAAGCCATTGATACCATACAAACTGATTTGGTTCCAAATATACAGTTGCCATACGTACCTTTTGTGTGTTTTGCACATTATTGAGATCGAAGAACTGCTCCATCTGTAATATCCATGTGGCGGGATCCTTGCCATCAAACTTCCTCATATCGATTTTCGGAATATGGTGGGTCTTCGATCCAACATTAGAGTCTATGGAATCATGATTAACATTAATTTTGTTCACATCATGAGTTTCCTTTACAACCTTTTCACCATTAGTAAGTATTTCTTGTAGAAAATTTGTCAAATCTATATTCAAATCTGCCATGTGTGTCTTCAAATTTGTCTTCAAATCTGCCATGTCTCTCTTCAAATCTGTCTTCGAATCATCCATCTTAGCTTCCATGCCATTTATCTTAGATTCCACGCCATTTATCTTAGCTTCTGTTAGCTTTTGTGAGTGTGACATTTGTTGCACTTGTTCTTGTAATTTTGCTATATCATGTAGCATTTCTTCCTCTTCTTCATGAGTCATGCTAGAGCTTTCAAGTTCCTTACTAGGTGTTTTAATTTTCTTTCCTCGGGTCATCAGTTACCGATAATAAGGCTTTACTATGCCCTTTGAATTCCGTTAAACCAAGCTTACACAAAAATTTAAAAAAAACTACACACCTTTTTTCACGTTATAGAAGCCTGATATTGAATCTGATGTATCTCTGTAATTTCGGATTATCCAGTTCTAAAATTGCAACTTGTAGTAGCCTTCTGTGTCCTCTTTCCAATGCCACAAGTATAACCCAAATTGGATTCTCCAAGGAAGAGTTATGTGAAATCTCCCACAGTGACTTGCTTTTAGACTAGTTCAGTAGAGCGAACTTGTACGACATGCCATGAGTCACTGTTTCAACCTTTGGATCTGAAACACGCATACAAGAAACTACAATTCGTCCTCTTTCTTTACCTTCTTACAAAATTTCAATCCAATCCCCAGAGAGAAAGTTATGACGATTTTCCCCAGGTCACCTGTTTTGAATGTAATTCAGGAGTCTGCAAAAATACCAACTTCCTCAGATCATATCTCCGCAAATATCGCGCGAAAATCTCTGAAATTTGGACCCAAGGTTCAGCGCGATTTCTTCTCAAATGGGTTTTTTTGCGACTTCTGAACGTCACAGAAAAAGTTATAGCGAAAATGCCACGATGACCTATTTGGAGCAACGAAACCCTAGAATCCAAAGCTCTGATACCAAATGTTATGAAACCAGCTCAAGAAAAGATAGAAAAGATAGATCAATGCCTTAGAATTCAGCCTCTTCGAGGGGGAAACCTCCTTTATATTACATAAAATAACAATTCTTGGATGATACAAATGACAATACCTCCTTTCTATATATAAGAGTCTAAGGAGTCACAATATAATCCAGCCGACCTAACAATAATAATATAAAGCCACAAAAATAGCAATAGAGGGATTCTATGGGGCACAAAAATAACAACATGGGGGTAATAGGGGCACAACAATATAAATAAGGGGTATAATTACAATAGTAATGGGGTAATCACTAGTATTATAGGGACCCAACACAACATGGCAGTCTAACAACCATAATACATATGCATGGGGGTATTTACATCCATATACATATATATATATATATATATATATACCAAAACAACAACAAAACATATACCAACATCAAACCAAAACTTCTTTGCATCAACTAGAAAACAATGAAGGATACAGGTTCTGCATCTAATCATCCATCTCCCATGTAGCTTCTTCAGGCCCAAAGTGCTTCCATTGTACTTTAACTTGTTCTATGGATCTGTTCCTGAGCATGAGATGTTTCCGCTGTAGTATGCACTGAGGCTCCGACTGGAACTCTCCTTCTTACTCCACCTACAATACAGACCAATCAATAACATGATTAACATCCATTATATACTTCTTAAGAAATGAACTATGAAAAACATCATGGACGTTCACTGTTGGAGGCAGTGCAAGTCGATATACCACCGGTCCAATCCTCTCAAGGATCTCGAAAGGCTCGCAATACCATGGTGCCAACTTGGCACATGAACCAATCCTCAAAGGGATTTTCTTGGGCTTGATGCATAAATACACCTGATCCCCAACCTGAAACTCCTTGAATACCTTGTTTTGATCCACATAACTCTCTTGTCTATCATGTGTTGCCTTTAGACTCTTCTTTATAACCTGCATTTCATACTCCATGTCCGCCAACATGTCTGGTCTACTAAGTACCCTGTTCACTGGATCACTCTAGCAAATGGGAGTGTTACAATTTTGCGCATACAATGCCTTGAAAAGAATCATCCTTAATGACTCTTGATAGCCATTGTTGTATGCGAACTCAACCAATGGAAAATACTCTTTCCATTTCCTTTGTTGGTGCATCAAGTACATCCTTAGCATATCTTCCAATATCCTTTTACCCTCTCTATCTGTCCATCTGTCTGCAGATGATAAGATGTATTGAAGGCCAATTCTATATCCAAGCTTGCAAATAGCTCCTTCAAGAACTTGGAAGTGAAATTTGCATCCCTGTTGGACACAATCTTCTTTGGAACACCATGTAGTCTCACTATCTCTTTGATGAACACCTATGCTACCTCATTGGCTGAATATGCAATCTTTACTGGAATGAAATGAGCTACCTTTTTGAGAATCATGTTGCATCACTGTCCTAGGAAGACCTATGATGAAATCCATGGAAGTGACCTCCCATTTCCATTCTAGAATCGCAATAGGTTGTATTAGACCACTTGGATGCTTACATTCTACCTTCACCTATTCACAATCTAAACATCTAGCCACGAGCTCTGCCACTTCCTTTTCAAATTTGGAAAATATTAAAACAAATTCACCATCGTCAATGTCTGTTGATATCCTAGATGACCCAAGTATGGCTTCACGTGAAACTCCATAAAGATAAGTTTCTTGAGCTCACTGCAATTTGACACATAGATCCTATCTCTAAACCTCACCAAACCATATGACATGAGATGGTATTCTACATCCTGATCCCTTGTACCTATATATGCACATGTACTTGTTCCTGTACCTGTACTTTGATGTAACCTGTGCATGATCTCCATGTATTTGTCATCCTACTGACCTACCTAAAAGATCATATCATGTAACTCTATCCCATAAGAGCTCATAACTGCAATATGATTTACATGTACCTTCCTGCTAAGATCATCTGTAACCTAGTTCTCTTTCCCTTTGATGTATCTAATCTCAAATTCGAACTCACTAAGGGTGGCCAACCATCTAGCTTGCCTGGCATTTAGATTCAGTTGATCAAACAAATATCTCAATCCACTATGATTGCTTATCAATGTGAACCTCCTGCCCAGAAGATAATGTCTCCACATCTTCAATGCTTGTATAATCACTGCTAGCTCAAGATCATGCATTAGATAGTTATGCTCATGCTCATTCAATTTCCATGACTCATAACACACTACATGTCCTTCTTGCATGAGAAATCCACCAAGTCCTCTCTTGCAAGCATATGTAAATACTACAAACTCCTTGTCTAGATCCACAACCTTTAGCACTGTTGCATGTGTCAACAACTGCTTAAGATGCTCAAAACTAGCCTCACACTCTTCTGTCCATTCGAACATCTTACCTTTCCGCTGCAATGATGTGATAGGATATGCAATGCGTGAGAAGTTACTGATGAACCTCTTGTAGTAACCTACAAATCCCATGAATGATCTCACCTCATCCACATTCTTAGGAGCTTCCCACTCCATGATAGTCCTTATCTTTTCTAGATCCATTATTATTCCATCCTTGGAGACAACATGCCCTAAATAATGTACCTTAGTCTGAAAGAAGTTGCACTTGCTAAGTTTAGAATATAAATAATGCTCTCTTAGCAATTTCAACGTTGTTGCTAAATGCTCAGCATGCTCTTCCTCATTCTTATAATATACCAATATATCATCAATGAATACAACAAAAAAATTGTCCAGATAAGGATGCATAACATTATTCATCAAACACATGTAGCTAGAGCATTAGTCAAACCGAATGGAACAACAACAAACTCATAATGCCCATATCTGATCCTGAACGCAATCTTGAAGATATCCTATTCCTTAATGCGTACCTGATGGTATCCCGATCTCAAGTCGATCTTAAAGAACAATGTTGCTCCCTTTAACTGATCAAAGAAATCATCAATCCTTGGCAAAGGGTACCTGTTCTTGATCGTTACCTTGTTCAGCTACCTGTAGTCAATGCTATCTGAGAGTACCATCTTTCTTCTTTATGAACAACACTGGTGCACCCCAAGGCGCTACACTCGGCCTAAAGTACCCCTTGTCCAACATTTCCTTTAGCTACAACTTTAATTCAACCAACCCAGGTGTGCTCATCCTGTAAGGTGCTTTCGATGTTGGGGCTACCCCTAGCACCAACTCAATAGAAAAGTATACCTACCTGTGAGGTGGTAACTCTGAAATTTCCTCAAGAAATACATCCTAAAACTGTTGCAATGTTGGATATATTCTTAACACATCTGCATCCTCAACCTCCTTACCCTTGTCAGTATAAATGTGTACTGCAAACATCACACAACCTTTTTTGCAACAACGCTTGGCCTACATAGCAGTAACCATCCTCACTGATGTAGGTTTCTTCTTTCCCTAAAGGTCCTCTTTTCACCACTATCATCCACACACTCAATGGCCTTGTCGAAGCAATCCACTTTTGTTCTGTGAAGGTATAGCCAATCCATACCCAAAATCATACTATATGATCCCCATGGAAATACATTCAAATGTGTTGTTGTAGGAATTCCATTTAACTTGAATGCACAAGGTCTTACCCAATGCTGAACTCGCTTATTTGTACCTGTAGCCAACTGTACCAACCAAGATTTTGCATGCACTTCTTTTCTCAAACCACACTTATCCACTATATTTGGATCTAGGATCAATCAAAATAGAAACAACTTCATCACAAAGCTTACCATCCATGTCAATTATCGATGCCTGATGATTCGTCTACCTATTGTCTACAACTACATAGATCCGAAGAATACTATGACCAACATCACCAACTATATGTGCCTCTTGAGCACTGTAGATTTTGGGTCTACCACCACTCTAATACTGTGGACAACCCCTCTTACGATGATCCTTACCATATATCCAACACTTCAATGGTTCCCTACCATTGCCTTTAGCCTGCTACTCTCCATGTCCCTTCTTAGATGTATTGAATATTTTGTAAGGAACCACATTTTCTTTCTCACTTGCATCTTGAGGTATTCCTCTCTTTGGTGTCCATTTTCCTTTAGCTTTGTCATTTATTTTCAAGTCATTATTAAACTCAACTTTACGCTTTGGCTGCTCATAACAATGCTTCAACTTTCGGATGGCCTCCTCCAACGATCTAGGCTCATCGAACTCAATCGAGTCTCTGTATGCAATTGGAAATCCACTAATGAATCTCTGAACCCAGGCCTTATCCTCCTTGAGGTAACGCACATATCTCAATATCTCAAAGAACCTGGTATTATACTCATCATCTTTCATAGAACCCGTTTGCATCTCGTAAAACTCCTTAGCTCCGTCATCATAGTATATTTCCGATAAATACTTCTTCTTGAAGAGCCTTTCAAATGCATGTCAAGTCAAATCATATTAATCAATACCTTTAATATTCTTTACATCTTCCCACCAAATATCTGCCTTACCTTTGATACTGAAAGTGGTTATTCTTGCTTTCATGTTTTCTAAGTAATCATGCAATCTAAAGAATTTCCTCATGCAAAGAAACCAAGCCTTTGTATCTTGTGATTTCTTCATTTCCCCATCAAAGGTAGGTGGCTTCGCTTTCTTAAACTCATCTAGAAAGTATCCCTTATCATTCCTCCTGTAAGGATGATAACGATGATGATCGTGATGTCTATCAGAACTAGAATTAGAAATAGAATAATACTTGTATCCAGTACCTCTCCTATCTGGAGTGTCCAACATCCTGCCATCTCTGATTGTGTTAGATCTATTCGACCTGTGTCTACTATGGTACCTACTGCTATATGCCCCATTAGTCTTGTCCTCATGTCCATGGCTCATATGAACTGGTCCCTGTCACTACAAATCTGACAAACTCTGAAGTAGTGTCGCATTCACCTCTGCCTGTTTCTCTTGTGCCTGCATGATTTTGTCATTGTCTTCTTTACAACTTATTTTTTCCTTCAAGCTTCTCAACGTAACTGCCAAAGCAGAAGGATTCCCACCACCATACTGCTCTTTGGATTCATAGCGAGATTCTTTAAAATCAACCATCTTGCTAGCCATTGATGTTTCTTGATGCAGTGTATAATATTTCAGATAAACCAAATCACAATAAATCGACGTACCTTAGCATAGCTTGGGGAGGATACCTTGTCTGCAAAATCACCAAATCAACGTGATACATGTATAACATAGTAATAAAAACATATAGGCATACGTGATTAAGTATATCAATACATAAGCATCACTCTAGTTAGCTTAAGTCATCAATGCAAGGCCATATCATCACTACATGCTACGACCTCAAGCATGACAACAACCATTACTTCATTGTGCACATTGCCACATGCAACTATCAATATGCATAAGCAATGCCTAGTTAACTACACATACACATAAATGCATGTAGTCGAGCACAAGTAATCAATTCTCGTAATCAACCTACAAGACTGATACATGCAATCAAAATATTCCAAATTGTAACCTAACATGCAAGAATGTAGTCAAGTTGCACAAAATCAAGTTGCACATAATAAAGTAACCATTCATGTACTTATGATGTACATTCCAAAAAATCAATCCCCATGACACCTTACTACCATCATGATCAACATGATGCAATGCTTCAAGCACATGGAACACAAGTGTAAGGTACACACATGCATCTGACATGCATGCATGACCATCACACACTACCCATCCAGTCCGAGGGGTGAACCATGCTCTGATACCAATCTGTAACACCCTCCCCGGGTCTACCCAAAGTAACCATGCCAACCGGGGTAAACATGAGACGAAAGCCTACTATGATGGGATTTAACCTCCTATGTTTCCTTAAGGAAGTGGAATCAATGGAACATCACACATAGTCATCCAACACCATCAGTTGACCCCTTAGCAGAACAGTCAGCCACTCAGATAGCATGTCCATGAGTTCCACTGTCGTTTGAGAAACTTAGGGAAGAGTAATGCACCCTAGCAACAACCCAGGCGAGTTATAACACTTCCCAGCTTTCGGCCAACAATGTTAGTCCCTCGGGTAACGCTCTATGGGCCAACAATTGAAATTGAGCCATTTTTCTAGCCTAGGCTTCCCGACCTCCGCCTATAATTGGAACCTTCAGGAATCATTAAAAACATGATAAAAATGCTAGTGAATAAACTCAACCTCAGGATTAGACCTCTACATCCCCAACTGGGACCGACATTTTGTCGAACACTTGGAATCAATACAATCTACACGTATAGGTACAAGACAGAGCATAAATGATTCAAATAACTTATGAAACATAACCAAAAGGATCACGTCCTTCTCCAATGAAATATTATATCATCAATGAGGTCTTGCATCCATTCATTTAACCGTTAAAAGTAAATACATAAAATAAACATGACATGAATCGATCATTTAACCATGCTTATAACCAACACAAACCCATATCAGTATCAGAGATATGATATCCATTAAATCCACATATAAATCAATGCAAAATTAAGAGAACTTATCTTTTATTAGTCATAGACAAATCTCACGAGGTTTGGGACTTCCACGTACCACCCGACATAAACATGGTTGAACCAAATCTCTCTTTCAGCTAGTCACTCATGTGCCATATTCCAAGCATGAATGTGGGATTTCATAGAACACCCAAGGGAATCCATAGGCTAAACCACCTCCAACCTCATCAAACCGTGATCACACCAAAAGTGGTGCTCCGATCACAACCGAACCGAACTTGGAATGCCATCCTAAATTCATCACTATCCTTGAGGAATTTTTCATCTCCTTGTCTCTCAAGCTTTACTACAACCCAAACCATATCACTAGGCCCTAAACCGAGATGAGTATCTCAGGCTTTACCGCAATCCAAACCCGTATCACTAGGCCCCAAACCGAGACTTCTCCCTCAAGATTTAACGTGTACCCCACCAAAACAGGTCAAGGGATTCCTAGGCCTTTTGGAATGAACCTTGAGACCACCTCCGCCAAGGATTTTGAAATCCATTCGACAAACCAAAGCTCAAAAACCGAAATAAACATTTCAACACCATGGAATCTGGAAAAAGGAAAGGCTAGGTTGAAATCCACTATCATAACCCGACAAAAAAATGCCACCGAAAGTAAGAGAACCATACACCAACATGCAAAGCCATGCATGTCAAAAACAGCTAGGAAATCACACATGCAAAATGTTACCTGCAAGTATTCCTGTTGAAGTTGCTTGATCCTGCTTTCCTTCCTTTCCCTTGCTTACTTGCCCTACCTTGGTCCAAAGCTAGAGTGCTCTAAGAAAAATCTAAGTGACCAAGAGAGAGAGAGAGAGAGAGAGAGAATAATGAGAGAGCTCTAAAGCTAAACTGACAAAAAGGTTACTAGCTGATCCTCATAATCCTTTTTATTAATGAGGTCTCTATTTTCTTCATTTTCTATTATTTTCCTTCATTTTCCTCCTCACATGCAACGTATGACCTTTCACCTTCCTTTTCTCCTAATTTCCTTAATTTTCATAAATAAATGTGCCAAAAAAGCCTTTTAATGCCTTTGCCTTAGCCTTTTCCATTTTTCCTTAGCCAAAACACACATCCAATGATGCCCACTAGGATATCTTTGTCCAACATTCAGCTTGGAATAAGTGTCCCTTAACCATGGTCTTATTTTGCCTTTATTAACTTTTATTACATGAAATTTTCACCAGGTCTGTTACAAGTACCCTATGGGTAGGAGATAGTTCCTAAGAAGTTCAGGTCTCGTCTTCCTACTGGGCACCAAAAGAAAAGAAAGATACTCACAACATTGGTAGCATGCAAGGGATTGGACGATGTCAAAGAAACTAACTTTAGGAAAAAATATGAATTATCCGCCAAGGAAAGAAGTACCAATGGAACCAGAAAATTTAAGCTTGTGCACACATTCAAGAAGCTATGTAATAGGAAGTAGATAAACTAGCAAATAAGAAATACACTTGTATTTACACAATATCAGAATCAAACTCCATTCTCAAACATAACTAGAAGTCGAAAGGAGGATCTTTTATAATACTTGAACAACCCATTTCAGTACAAGGAAAAGAACAGAGAACAAATTGATTATACATGTATAGCAACTTCTAAACTAGAATCTTTAACAGAAACAAGTGAACAATGAAAAATTAAACAAAATCCCTTGAAGTAATAATTATGCTTGTTCAAATCCTCTAGTACAATTCAACTATATGGTGTTGCTAGAGCGGAATGAGAACATTAATTAAATAGTAAGAATATCGGGAATCTTCCATTAAATTCAACAAGTCATAACACCCAAAAGTGGCCCTGGTGTAAATAATAGCATAGTAAAAACCCCTGCTGTGTACTGCAACTAATAGTATTGACGGTAGCTAACTTCAAAAAAATACATAATTCCATCCAGGGTTTCCTTAAATATGTCAGAAAACCTCTTGAATGCTTCACAATAAACATTTAAACTTGCTCTAGAAAAGAATAAAATTTTATGGAACAGTTGCACGAAAAGGGTGAGTTTAAGAAAATTCCAAAAACATAAGTATTGGTGTGAGCCCATGCTATTTTAGCAGTAAGTCCCAACCAAGCCAAAATTGAAAATAAACGAAAGCGCAGAATCAAACCTGTAAATCAACAGTGAAGGTAGTAAGTTGCATTCCTATGGAACTATACCTTTCAAGAGAAAGAAATACAAGTACAAAATTTCTAGAGCTCCTTACCTATGGGAGAGACAAAGTTCTTGGTAGTCGGTCTCTAAAACCAATAGAATTCATAATCTTGTTACCAGGCAAAAACAACACAACTAAGGAAAAATTTGAAGAAGAACCTTATTAACTTCTTAAGTTACCTTGTCGGTCGAAAGAGTTCCATTCCTAGTTGGCCATGGAGACACTGAAAAACCTTATCATACCTGTAGCGACCATAAGAGGAAGAGAGAAAATACTATTGGCCCCGTGGAAAATTATGAACGATTCTGTAGATAGCTTGTAGAGATGATAAGGAGAGTAGAATACATGTAATCACTGAAGAAGTAAAACCCTAGCACCATCGAAAACAAGTTGCAGACTCAAGGATCTCAACAGCAGAACGAACGACGGAAGTGAGAGTCGGGTAGTTACCCTAAATCGACACTTACCATATTGATCGTTGGATTAGGCGATGGAAAATCCATGGTTATGTTGTGTTATACAAAAACCCCCCATTTCAATTTTTTAATTTTAGTCTTAAAATGCTAATAAGTAATGGGTCCCCTTTAGAATATATATATATATATAAAAAAAAAAAAAAAAAAAAAAAAAAAAAAAAAAAAAACTTTTTAATAAAATAGATTTGAAATATTAGTCATATAAAAGTTTCCTTATGAGTATTTAGGACCGCTCATCGCAAATCGCAATTCTTTAGAACCCATGAACATCCATTTGGAAAGTTGTGATGCGATCAGAGTCATAGCAAAACCCTCATCGCAAAGTTTTAATCAAAATAAGCCATTTATAAGAAATACGATGTGATATAACTATCGCGTCTCGCGCATCATTAATCTCAAGGAATGACTTATAGCGTTTCATTGAAACCTTGTGATGTGATAAGACTATCGCAATCGCATATCGCTGATTCATAGGGAAGCATCCAAAACACTCCATTGAAAAATTGCGATGCGATATAAATATCGCATATCGCGCTCTCAATAAAAGCGAGTAATACATACTATGAAGACATGCGGTATAGGGATAAAGCAATCATAGAAAAAAACATGATTTTCCAAGTTTGAAACCCGTTGTCTCCCCATGCCAACTCAGCACTCATCGCAATCACAACAATGCAAAGAAACCTTTTTGAGCATGGTACTGGTAACTCCCGATTTGTGATATGCGATGGTTCTATAAATATTAAAATAATACAATCGCCAATCGCAAATCACAAGAGTCACGACACCTATTCTAAAAAGGACCGTTACGAAACCTGCGATGCGACATGTATTACTTGAGCATTAAAGTTTCACGTTATCAGATTACGGTAAAAGCATTAAGGGGAAGTTATGGTCAAGTCCTGTAAGGATTTCATCCGTGGTAGCTATGTACAATATAAGATCTTTTGCATCTAATGCGCATAACTGCTTGTAGTATGTCATTTTTGTATTACCTACTCTCAAGCTTTTCGCCTATTACGCTCTTATTTCTCATTTTGCAGTGTTGATCCAAAATCATACAGTTGGTCAAGATGTCTAAGAAATCTCAAAAGTCAAAGGCACCCATTACAGTGGAAGAAGGACCAGCAAAATTGGTGTTAGTTGCAGATACTACCTGTCAAGGCCTTGGTAAAATCTCGTGGGAAGGAATATATGCTTCACTTGAAGCAGAAGATCCAACGGAGATAGAAGAAGAAGCAACAGCTGATGGAACTGATAAAACAAAAAGCACTCTCAGTGATTTGGCCAACTCCTTCCTCCATAGAATAGCAGCCCGAGCAAAAGTTTTACCATATAATGATCTAGTGATATGGGTAATTGAAAGTATTAATATAATAGACAGAGCTTTCTTCGCAGCCGATGGGAGGATGTTCGGGACATTCAAACCTGAATATGTCGAGAATGTATCACTTGTCGGTTCCCCAGCGACACTACAACAAATCCTTCCTAGAAGCTTTTGCTAAGGAAAATGACATAGAGTCAGACCCTATCAAACAGTGGAGGCATTTTCCTAACAAGCATAAACATGAATCTTTTGGTATGTACTTTGTGGACTCCTCAGCATCTCTATATTGTTATGCTGCTACTATGGTATGTAGGCTCTTTGGAAACCCCGATTATGCTAGATTTTCTATAGAAATGGTTCCATTAATAGAAGCAGCAATCAACTCCTTTATTATGGATTGGGCAACCATTCTATCTGATAAAATGGCTAGTCAAATACTAGATTATAGAAGGAACAGATTTGTCACCACCAGAGTTGTGCCCCCATTCTATATGAGCGCTTACATAATGGATACAATCTGTTTTAATTCCGACTTTCCCATCCTAGGTTGGAAATGGACTGTTCAGGATCCAACCCCCATTCATATTTATCATAAGTATTTATGGAAGTCTAACTACAAGAATCATTTATACAGGATTTGCCATGGATTTATTTTACCTGTCCATCAAGCCATCTTTAATAAACCTGCTCCTCGGCTATCTGACGAGGCTAGCATTGATTTAACTTCAATCGGCAGTTGGTTCGGGGAGGAGAAATTCACTTATATTAGGGTTTTTGGCAGTATTACAGACCCTCATGTCCTTCCACTCTACATTCCATATAAGATATTAGCTAGGGAAATAGCTTACCAGATAGTGGAAAAAGGGATGTCTAGAAACCTTAAAGATTCTAAGAAACAAGTATGGCCTCCATTTCCCCTCCATTGTGGCACTTACACATTGCATGATTTTAAACATGCTGAGAAAGAAGCAGAGAAAACAAAGGATCTGGGTCTAGCGGTTATTCCTAAAAGACAGTATGATCCAAACAAGGTCGCTTTCAATTTCACCAGTCAGGTGAAAGTTAGTAAATTTATACTTATTCACTTCAGCAGAGTTGTTCTCATAAGTAAGTCATTTGTCAAGATTCAAATTGGGGGCCGAGAAGATGGACAAATTCATGGAATACAGGACACATAGGTTACTGGTAGTACCTCTATGTTTATTAAATACTACCCCTATTGTTCAGCGAGCAGAGCACAGCGGGGAGCAGACTATTGAAGAGATTTCCGGGGAAGGGGAAACAAGTGGAAAGACCAGTGAACCCCTTAGCACAGATGTTCATATTGACCCCATCTTGATAAAAAAACTGGGAGCAATTTGATCAGCATATAAAAAGCCAGAGCGACCCCCAAAACAATACCACATCAGCATAACCCGCGACACAGCAGCCCACCATTCCTGATGGTGCAATTGAAGTAACACCCATTAAAGACATAGCTCAGAAAGAGATTGAAATAATCCCTGAAAATCCTTCAGAGAAATTACATTGAATATTGAGGAAATACCACCCTTGGATGTATTTTATAGCCCAAAACACAGGGTTGTAGTCAAGAGGCAGAGGAAGAAGAGGAAAATAGACCAGACGTCATCCACAGCTCCTCAGTCTGAATTTATGAATGTTTTATGGAAGGATTCAGAGGTCAATCCTTCTGAGGATTTAACTAAGTTATCTCAATTTGCAAGGGCATACATAACTGCTACAATTGATAAGGAAACTGAGGTTAATCAATTGTTCAAAGAAAAGGATCAAAGGATTAATCAGCTTGAAGAACAAGCAGCAGTAGAACAACAAAAAATTAATCGGCTTGAAGAACAGTTGGCAGAAGAAAAACAAAAGAACGAGCAGCGTGAGGAATAATTAAACCTGGAGAAACAGAAGATCGACCAGCATGCAATCCAAAAACAACAACAGTTGTCTCAAGAGCTTGAACAACTTCAACTAACACATCAACAAGAAATTAAGACTAAAGAGGAGCAAATCACACAGCTACAACTCTGTATATAAAAGTTCAGAGATTCTCCCAAGGTTGAGGAATTTAAGAAGGAAGCCCTAGAAGCGAATAAAGCCTTATCTCAACAGATCAATCTACTTTGCCATAAAATATCTCTTATCGACCCATTATGCATCATAACTACATCACTGATTGATCAAGCAGTTAATACCATATTAGAATTTGAGGATGCAGATGATAAGGTCACAAATTACCTCTCCTAGCAAAGCACAATAGAAGGAAGAGCTGCTAACCTACCGAAAATTCAAGAGTCGCATAAAGAAATATTGTTTTCGGAGTGGGAAACACAGTTGATAAAGGAAAAAAGGGCTACCTCCGTGGCTAGGTCTATAATGAATAATGTGATTGAAATGATAAATGATGGTTTATATGGAGCCAATTTAATTTCCGATTGTTCCCCCGGTAATCTTCCAAAGGCGAAAGTGTTAGAAAATCAATGGAAGTAAGATTTGGCCACCAAAGATGAACAGCTCAACAGAATACAAAGCCTTAACTGGGATGCGTACTGGTCCTTTTTGGTCAAGCCACACAACGAACAGATGACCATCAAATGCCTTGCCAATGTTGTTGATCACATGATCCCCGAGCTTTCAAATGCCACTTACATGGGACAACTACACTCCAGGATGAGTCATACTCCGGAAATTCAAAATATGCTTTCAATTTGTCGGTTGCAAATACAGGAGAAGAAATAGACACGATGAATCTTTTCAAATGCAATCACATTACTACTTTTGCAATTCAAATCCCAGATTTTAATGTTGGCAGTTCCAACAACTCTCAACGATTTTTGTAGATAGTTTGTTTTAATTCTATTATATAAACCCTTTTATGTTATTGGAGAGGGGGTCCTGAATTTGTACAAAAACTAGACTTGAGAAGTTGCACTTCTGCACTTCTTAATTTATTTTTTTATAAGCAGTGGATCAAGGTTTCAGATTTTTGTGAAAGAATTTTTTCAAGACCTGCATTTTTGTATCTCCTGGAAGTTTTTGGAATAAAAAGATGGAATCAGAATGTTACTTACATATGAAGACTCAAATGCATGTGGTATTTCTACCACTGTTCTTTTTGTCTTGTTCTTTATGTAATTTGCATTTCATTTAATTTGCTATTGTTGATGTATTAACATGCTTCAAGCAATTCTATATTGAGTCACTTCTAAATGATTTAGAATTGTTATATTAGAGATATATGTCAACAATAAATACCAGTATGTCATGCGATATGTTTTTATAATTACTTTGTTTAATTTCATAAACAAAGTAATCATTATTTAAATGCATCCTTCTATGGATAAGTAAACCATCTATATGGTTGTTTGTCTGCTAGGAATTATCAAAAATCGCATTTTTATGAGATTACCCGGGTTATATAGATATATGTGTATATTTTCAGAGTTATAGATTAAATCACCTATCATCTTTGTTATATATTTAAAACACTCATTCATCAAACCATACATTATTGGGAAACTGGTCCCATAACATCCTGTCCAAGCCACCACTCCAAACGGAAAAAAAAATTGTACTAAAGTCTGAACCGGGTAGTTATCCCCAATATTGATGCTACGATTTTAGAGGCATCAACAAATTATAATCATACCAAGTGTTTGATGAAAACAAGGATAGATCCCATCCAAATGTACCCGGGCTAGTGGAGAAGGTTCGATGAACACATATTATAATAATTCTGATCATTCACATAAACCTTAGTTATGATAGGAATAAAGAAAAGTGTGGTAGTTAAGTTATGCATGACCCGCAAACATACCTATGTCGTCCATTAACCAAGACAATGACATATAATGGTTAGGAGTAGATAAACTATAGTTGTGACATCAACCTTTTAGCTTCTATGTGATCCAACGCAAATATTTTATTACATAAAGTGTTGTAATTCGTAATTGCCATGCATTGTAACTTCGTTAAATAATTTATTTATTTATTTTTATCGGCGTTGATGTGTTGTACATGTTACAGTGGTAATTATGTGTGGTAATTATGTGTGTTGTGGAAAGAGTGAGTGTTGTGATTGATAGGAAAAAATTGTGAGAGTATTTTAAACAAAGTTCCCATTGTATTTTAAATTTTACAAAGGGAAAATGTTTTTAAAATAATTTTATAAAATGTCAAATAGTGAAAATACACATTTTGTAGTTTTTAAACATGTTTTTATAATTTTTAAGAGTTGTAAAATATTTATTTTTAACATATTTAGAAATGCATGTTTGTGTAATTTCCTCTACATAAATGGATTACTTTTTGTTCACAATTATTGATTAGCTTTTCACCATAATACTATTGAAACAAGACGAGCTTCAAAACTAGCATTACTTTAATTTTTCAAATAAAAAATTAAAAAAGATAAATGTTATAATAATGAAAAAATATATATTTTATAAATTTGTTTTCATTGGTACAATACAACATTATATTAGTTGTTTTTTTTTGTGATGAAATCTTTGTCTTTATTGAAATCATTTAAGTGTTATAGAATTTTACGTTTAAAACTCATGAGGTACATATATATTAAATTGTATATATGTTAATATAAACACTATTAGTTTATCATATTTCTTAATTTCTTAATTTTTGGTGATGGCATTCAACAATAGAGTATTTTATTAGTTAGTTTATTTTTGTGATGAAATCTTTATGCCTTTATTGTTTTTTAATTTAATTAAGGTTATTTTTAAGTTAATCGAGAGGTACTAGCTATTATGTAGCCCTTGTTTAAATATTTGAATTTGAATAGTTCAATTATTATTAAAATATCACCTATATTTCTTAAAATATTAATAGAATATTTGAATTTGAATACAATCACTTCTCTCTTTTGCATTGGAAAATTATTATTTAAACCATTTTCTATAGTAATACTCTAATTAATAGATGAAACAGTTTTTCTGGTCGAAATTTGATAATACAATTTCCAATAAGATTGTGATTTCTTGTTATTTAAAATATGCACCTTAAAAACCCCTAAGGTATTAGAATTATACAGATTAAACAACTTAAACTTAAGATTCTTAAAAATCTCTACCAGATTACTAGGCATTTTTATGACTTATATAAAAAATTTAGAAGTATCCATATCATGAGTTTGCATCCCACATTTCAGAGTCAAGTCAATATTTCTGAATTTTTATTGTAAAATGGTCTTAGAGCAATACATTCACTTTGAATTATAGTTATACTCATGTAGCCATATGAATTAAATGACTAGTAAAAGCCAATAAAAATAAAAAACACTTACTTCATAATATACATCTAGTCTAACTAATAGATGAAATGTTTTTTTGTCCTTTTTCGGGCACCTTTTCTTGATATTTTTTCCCAAAATATTGTAGATATTTTAAGATTCATAAATTTAAGTTGTTTAATATGAGAAGTTTGAGTAGCCCATCGTTTTTCACGGTGTTGAATCCATTTATGCATTCAAAAGTACATTTTAAACAACGAGAAATCACAATCTTATTGGAAATTGTATTGCTATATTCTGGCCCAAAAAATTATTTCATTTATTAGTTAGTCTCATCCCATAATATATCTTGCATTTCCAAAATTTTAAAAAATAAATCATAAAAATTAATTATTATTAATATTATTGATAAAAGAATTATTTTCTCCTATATGTGTGTCTATTTTGTAATAGCGCTACACAACACTATTTTTGACAACTTTATGTCACTCTCTAGGTGATAAGTATTATGGGAGTTTACCTGCAACCAAATAATTAAAAATATATGCAAACTAGGGTACATCAGTAGACAAGCAAAACAAATGTTCATCTAGAAAGACATTTTCTATAGGGTTAGACTCATCTATATTTTGAAATCATGATAGGAAGTCAACAATGGCACTCTCTTTTCCTGGCTTATCAATGATAGTTATACCAAATTCTTGTACGAGAAATTTCCAACTGGTTACTCCATCATGAGTAATAGGTGTATTCATGAGATATTGGATGGCAGAGTGATCAATATGTACAAAGACATGATATCTAGTAATTATAATGACGAATATTTTTATGGCATGAACCACAAGAAGGAATTATTTATCAATTATAGTATAATTAATTCGGCTCGAGTTAACTTCTTACGCATATAATAAATGGCATAGGGTTTTTGTTCTTCCTTTTGACCTAATACAACCCCAATGGTCATATATGAGGCATCGATATGAATATGAAAAGGTAAGGACCAATTAGGACCTCGAAAAATAGGAGAAGTTGATAATTTTTCTTTAAGGGCATCAAATGCCAATTGACATTGTTCATCCCAATATAATTCTGCAACTTTTGTCAAAAGAAATAATGGGGAAGCTATAAAAATCTTCGATAATATCCCGCATATCCTAAAAAGTCACGGACATCCTTTTATGTGGTTGGGGTTGATAATTTAAGAATTGCGTCTATTTTAGTAGGGTCCAACCTAATCCCTTCATGAGAGATATGGTTTCCTAACACACTTCCATCGGTGAGAAGCATTTGACATTTTCATTATTGAGAGAAAGGTTTGTCTCTTGACATTGAATTAGTACCTTCTCAATACTTTTCAACGCTTCCTCAAAAGTTTCCCTATATCTCGACACAATATTTGGTCAGATTAAAAAATATCTCAAGGACAACAAATTGAAAAGTTGTTGGAGCATTATATAATCAAAACAAGAGCACTAAGAAAGCATAAGTCCCCCAAGCATAGGTGAAGGTGGTCTTCTCCTAATCTTCAAGGGATACTTGGATCTAATTGTAGCCATTGAATCCATCAAGAAAGGAGAATAATTTATTTCTTGCTAGGGTGTCTAAGATTTGATCAATCAAAGGTAGGGGAAAGTAATATTTTAGTGTAGCCTTATTCAGTTCTTAATAATCAACACACATTGACCACTTTCCATTCTTTTTATGGACAGTGACCATGGGTGAGACTCATTTTCTATCAGAAATAGGATAAATAAAACTTGTATTCAACAAATTTTGTAAATATTCTTTGATTATGTATCTTAGAGCTAGATTCATCCTCCTTTGGGGTTGTCTAGTAAGTCAGGAATCCTCTTTTATATAAAAATGGTGGGTACACAAATTAGGAGAAATACCCTTCATATCAATATAATCCCAAGCAAAAGAACTATTATTTTTCTTAAGCATTTCTACCAGTTTCTTTTTTTTATTTTTCTAGCCAGTAATTAATGTTTAGAGTTTTCCCATGATAAATTGAAATAGCTTCAGTTTGATTTTATATGGCAATGTCAGGTAGATATATTGAATCCAGTTATTGTAGTAGTTTAATGAGTGAACATTTCTCTTGGGACTATTTTTCTAAAACTTGACCAAGTGGTGAATTGTCGTTGGTATAGGGATGTGTTATGAAGGTACATATTAGATCATCCTTACTATGTTCTTTAAAAATTGAGGCTTGATAATAGGTCAACAAAGGTCGGGTAGATTCTTTGTCACTAACTTCAAACCAAAGAGAATTCTCGAAGTCTAAGAAAGGTTTAGCAGGAGGATAAAGAGTAAGATTTTTAGTATAAATTCCATGGGAAATAGTCATGTCCCCGTACCTACAATTGATATAAGAATTTTTTGTGGCTAACTAAGGTCTTCCCGGGATGGAGGAGTAACCTCCAATATTAGCTTTTGGTTAGACAGTCATAAAGTCAATTGGATATTACTAGGAGTCTATGGAAACAATAGTGTCTTCCACCATTGCTTCTTTTTTTATTGTGGACCTATCAACCATGATACTTCATTCATTTACAAGCTACCATGAGACTTCAAAATTTACATTAGTCTTTGCGTAGTGAAACCTAGATTCGAAGATCCTTAACTAAATCAATTTCTAACCAATGGATTCCTAGGGGATGGGTTCCCCTAATGAAAAACTTGACTAAACTGGGGGGGGTGAATTAGTTTATTCCATTCATGGACATTAATTTATTTTCTTTAAAATTCATTAACTAAGCATTAAATGAGCAGCTTAACAAATAATGACCAACATATTGAATATATGAACAACAAGTAATAATAAAACCAAAACATCACATCAGCACATAATAAGAACACATATGGACACCATATATAAGTGGAAACCCATAAAGGTAGAAAACCATGATTTTGTTATTGTTTTGATGCAAAGGCAAGTTATTACTCCCTTATTACATCTGATTTTCTTTGTAGGCTACAACCTACAAGAGGCCGCTACCTCAATTTTCTGCAAGGTACAACATGTAAGGAAGATCCAACTACCATACGTTTTATGTAGGCTACAACCCACATGAGGCTCCTACCTAAAGAGGATCCAACCTAATATTTATCAAGCCACTAATTGAAAGGAGACTACAATCCCCTTATGCAAACAAGAAACAACAATGTGTTGGTTTACCTGGACACAAATTTTGCATGTCTCCATCTTCATTTTTGCCTCTTCTTCCCTTCAAATATGCTTCACATAAGATTCATATGTGCCAGGTAACTATTGCATAACACCTCAATCAGATCTCACACATTTTCCAACTCTCTAACCCCCTTTTCCTTCCAAAATCACATATTTTATAAATATAGTTTGTTGGTTGTTTGTATCCCACATAAGAATATGAAGTGAACAAGCTTGTCTCTTTTCCTTCCACTCATTTGTTTCCAATCTCTTCACATTTTGAATATTAGAAAACAAAAATAAATGCTCCATCCAATGTTATTTTCATCCACATGTAATGATTAAATTCATCAACATAATTCCAACATCATGTAAAATTATAGGAATAACATATGACTATATAATTGATCATCCATTCCTCATGATCAATAACAACATTTTCCATTAATGCATCACAACAATATTTGTAACATCTTTGCCTTGACTTATCTCTCATGGAGTCCTACCTTTTCTATCATGGAGTCTTGCCTTTATTGTTATGGAGTCTTGCCTTGCATCACAACAATTTTCTCCAACAAACCAGTCTTCAAATCATGCAACACACAACACATGCAAGCATCAATGCACAACACATGCCTCTTTATATAATTGTACATACACCAATTGTGCCATAACATTTGTTACTCCTTCGTTCTGCCAAGTCATCATATGCCTTTTTCTACTTTTTGTTCTTCTTTTATGATTCTATTACCACGCTTTTGTTGTTCCTCTACCCAAGCTATTGCATACCTTGCTTCTTCTATAGCTCCTTTTCCATCAAATGACAAAAATGTCATCAATCTCCCCCTTTGGCATTGATGACAACATTGTGATCCTCCCTCTTTTTGTCATGAGAAACATCCTTCTTCTTACCTCCCCGTTTGACATCAATGACAAGAGGATTATTCAACGTATTAACCTTAGCATCACCACCATTCTCTCATACATACATTACCTTTACCATTCTCACCATGTTTCCCTCACAATCATTCAATTTAAAACCATCCAATTCTAAGGGATTAGCATCATCCAAGGCTAATTGCTCTATAAAACTATGCTCCAAATCCTCTAGTGTGTGAGTAGGAGTGATAACGCTTATAGCTTCATGAAAGTTTAGCTCTTTACCACAGGAAATGGCCTCCACAATGACACAGATTCCTTCTCAATTGCTGTAAAAACGAGGCCTAAAATTTTTGTTTACAATAAATAATGCAGCCTTAAAATGTTGTTCACAAGCTATTGGTATTGTTTATTCTTACTCAGTACATAATTTTGGTGCATTAGTTTTAACATATATTATGTATTGTGGCCGACAGTCCCTGGGTGGAGTCCGTGTACTGCGAAGCCTTGTCCATATCATATTTTATATTTTCAACCCCTTTTTGTTTACATAGTATGAAAACTATATGTCTTTGTTCGATATCCAAACCATATACTATATCTAAACATTTGCATTGGAGGCACCATGGCATAGATCTGTTCTAACCTTATGAATTGTAGTCGCATGGCCTGATGTTAATGTTTGCATTACAGCCCAAACATTATGGTCCAAACATTCCTCCATCAAACAATTTTCCAACCAGTCGTGGAGACACCATAGCTGCAATTCCACGATTTCAAGAGTAGAACAACTCTCGAGAAAGCTACTCAACACAGTTAGTTCCCTCTCAACAAATTCCCATGAACTGCGATTGTCGACATTGTACATACATGTGCTCTGCATGTGAGTACAACGTGAGCTTGCATTTCTAACCATGTTACGCATGGATGATAAACTTGATTTTAGATGACTTGGATGTCAACCAAATGAAAAAAATATGTACTCAATCTCTAAAGATTCGAGCATATCCCTCTATAGCGCTTGTGACCTTCATTGTCAACAAAGACAAGAATATTTGACTTCAATGCTCAAGATGTAGACCACCAAAAAAAAATATGATAAAGTTAACATCGGTTTGTGATTGAAACCACCAAAAAATTATTGATGCAAAGGCAAAAAAAATGATTGATGCAAAGGCTCTATCCCCTACCGCTACAACCACTACTCGAATTGCAACAAATCACATTGTAACTTCATAAATGTTGCCATATCAAGATCCACTTTATCACAATGACGTTGCATAAGATCATGTGAAGGAACCTCCATAACACAAGCTTTAGTACCATTGTGAACCAGTTTTTCCATCAGCAGATAAGAAATTATGGTTTTTCCATTTGTGCCTATTATTTCAATCATAGCCATTTTTTTTTTACGATAGATTACCATAAAACAACGCTGCGAGTGCTTAGAGAATAGCTTGAACTGATGTAGGCTCATAATATATCTCTTCGTACACAATTTTATAATAATAACCACCCATAAATATATGTAATAATTATATATATCGACAACAGGATATATTGCAATATGTGATAATGTGAACTGTCCTAAACACGAATACCAATTATAACGCATATCCAACAATAATAATAATCCTTGCAACGGGATAATAATAACCGTGTGGATATATCTCAACGCCAAATTGTTCGCCTTTATGTCAACACCACCTTCTTTATAATCTCTGACATGACTGTGTTGGTTGATTTGCAACACGAATAGGTGAACCGATTCTTCTCACATAGACTTTGTGCAATATTATGCTTTGTGCCAAGACTACAAGTTGAACAAGCAATAATATACTAAGTTGTCTTTCATGATACCTTGACTACAATGTAATTAATATATGGTTCACCGTACTGCAGGTCTATGCAGATAATGCGACACCAGTGAATATAACTCAACACCGTTTTGTGTAACGTTGTCTTACCATTAACCACTTCATAATGTTTCTGATTGCAACATACATTATTCCCATCACTATTATTGTTGGCTATGACTCCAAGGCTACAATAATTATTCACGCTACCTATGTAACGCTCCAATGCATCCATAGATCTAGAAAATATTTAATTGCATAATTGAATGCATACCATTCTAATTGTCAAACATATCGCTGCACACTATAGCGTTTCCTCGTATTTGTAACGTTCACATATCAATCGTTGTTGATATCTTCAAACTCATACATTCCTCTGTTGTTTCCTCGTATTTGTAACGTTCACATATTAATCGTTGTTGATATCTTCAAACTCATACATTCCTCTGTCATCTACTCCCTCTATCAATGTGGCAACTATGTCCATCCATTATCTCTCAGTGGCACGTTTTGAATGTAACGCATCATTAAAGATTTGGTCTGCTTAAGCATTCAGTGCCTCGTACCTCTATATCTTTGTGGTCTAAGTGACATTGTTTCTCCCTTTTTTTGTTATCTTCTGCCACTGCACTCTGTCACTTATGTCAGAACGTTCTATCTCATTTTAAACTTTAGACGTTACTGAAAAAATATTCTTCCATATTAACAATAATTTTGTTAGGTCATTGATGGAAATATTGTGTAATTCTAACTGACTGATCTTTCACATGAGGTTTTCTCCCTATTCAGCTTCGTTGGTAGTGGCTGAAGGTGATTTTGTATGTTTTGTATAACATGCATGCTCGAAGCACCTGCCACAATTTAGAAGCATCTCGCCAAATTATTCAGAGACCATCAATAGAAATTCACACCCATGGTATTTTTAACAATTTTTATTGCAACTGTCGTGACTTGTGAGTCTGCTGTAATAAATTGTGCATATCAAAGTCTTCAAATCGTTCTCTGAAAATTATCTTTCCCACAATCTAATTTTTCGGTTTGTGATGCACAAGTGCATGTTCTGTGGTGTCGATCTGGGTGACGACCATCATTATTTCTGCCCCAAAGTTACATAATGCTTTCAATTGAGATCTTAACACAATGATGCACAATCATTATGCATAGAGAGACAGTGGAAGTGCAAATGGTGCAATACCATGGATAGGGGGATTGAAGAGGAGATTTCTGAGGCATCTAAATGTAGCCTTCCATTAAATTCCCTTTTTTGTTTTGTTTTTGGAAATCCTTCCATGAAATTCATGTTCGTTTCTTAAATATCTCAACTTCTTTACCTTAGAAACATTTCAAATGGAAGATGAGGAATTCCAACATAAAAAATTATATCCGAGTTTTCAAATATTTTCTTACATTTACCAATTGCTTGATTTCCCAAATAGCTACACATTCAGTCTAGTTTAGATGCATTATCCGAGTTTTCAAATATTTTCTTACATTTACCAATTGCTTGATTTCCCAAATAGCTACACATTCAGTCTAGTTTAGATGCATTTAAATGCAATGGATCGTTATTTTCGCTTAACTACATACCTTTGATCTCTTCAATCAACTTATCTTAATTTTTATTTTTATTCAGTAACTCCTTTACTTGCAACGTATCTTGATATTTCACACACCTTTTTTATTTTTTATTTAAGCGACACTTTCACTTTTCTCATGAATATATTATGCACGTGGAGCATATTATTCTTTGGATCTAGATTTATTCAATCCTTCAAAGATTATGGCCTTATTTTTAGCTCAAAGAGGCCTTCACTGTATTGTCAATGTCTTTATTACTTTTATTAGAGTTTGCTTTAACTCATGTTAAAATTTGGTCCTGCTTTCTCTAACCAAGGAATTGAGGCTGCTCTTCCCTTGAGATGGTGATTCTCTAACATAGGCCAAGTTCTTCGTTGCTTCCATGAGCAAGTCCCACGTTGACTTCCCTTTGTTATTGAACTCCCATGCTGCTCTTTTTCCTTCGTCTTCCACACTTCAGTAGTCAGTAGTTTTCCTTTTGTTGTCTGCATTTCTTTCATTTTTTGGTCTATTTATAGTGGCTTCCATCTTTTGCCTAGAGCTCTTTAGGGTATAGGGAAACTTACATTCTTTGGCCATGTGGCCAAGATTGCTACACAAATAACATTTCATATGGGAAGGAAATGGAAGACATGGTGTGTTCTTTCTTGAGTTTATATTCTTCTTTGTATACATATTGCATTCAATATCTTCATGTCTAAATCCATTGCACAAATAACAATAACCATAGAAATGATTTGTGTACCTAGTGGATTATTGTCTTCTTTGTTTGCTTGCTTGAGGAAGCCTTTTTTTCCCCGAAGGAAAAATCGTAATTTTATTCATAATAAGCAAAATTACATGTTGTAGATGCTAAAATAGCATATGCATAATAAGCATGTCATGATACTAAGTAACAAATACAAAAACTCTGGAAAACTAATCTATTATTTCATACCTTTCTTTTTTTCCACTTTTCGCCAGCCACCAGTGTTGGGAGTGGATGTTACAATAGACATTTGACCCTCTTTGGTAGTAGATGGGATTTCTTTGTCAGAATATGAGCTTTATGTTGCATGTGTTCACTTCTGATCTCTTTCCTTGGAGTGGGTTGTTCACTTTGTTGTTGTGGGATGGATGGCCTTGGGACTAAAGCACAATAATTATGGTTATCATCCTTTTGTGAGATGTACTGGGTGTTTTGAGCAATGAGGACTGAGGTATTTTCGAGGTGTTCTACTTCTTGGGATGTGTTATTTGTGGCATTTTTTGTGAATTCTTCCTCTTCTATATCATCTACCATCCTTTCGCCTTTGGTGGTTGTCTTTTTTTCCTGTTTTGTGGGCAGGCACTTTGTAGATGACCAGTTTGTTGACAAATACGACATCTAAAGGTTGTATTCTCATAATCAAGGGGTTGGGACCATTGTTGATTGTTGTGGTATAAGATAATGCAATCTAGTAAGCCTTGATTAAGATCAACTTCCACACAGATTCTAGCAAAATTGAAGATATCCTTGGTAAGACTATCGCCATCCACTTTTAATAATTTCCCAAGGGAATTTCCAAATCCTGCTAATACTTTGTTGTGCCAAAAATAGAGAGGTAGGTTATATAATCTTACCCACACAGGCATTTTGGAAACCACCATGGTATTTGCATCAAAATCTAGAAACCATGATGTCAAGAAAAGACCAGCATTACCCCAAAAGCATGGTCCTTCATGCAATGCATATTCCTTGTCTTTAATTGTGTCAAACTTAACAAGGAAAAAACCTTTTGAGAATAAGTGTATATCATTGTTTTATGTCTATATAGAGAAAATCCATTAGTGTAGGGCTTGTGGTTTAGGCCAGAACCTATTAAATGTGCATTTCACTTCTTTAGATATATAATCATCATGTATCTAATTTACCTCAGGTATAGTAATTGATAAAGTATGGATCTGAGCAATCTACTCCACAATGTAGGAACCAAGAATAGTGTCTCTATGTTCTGATTATATTTGGGGCTCCATCTTTCCTTTTACTAAAGTAGCAGGTCCTTAGAGCTTGTGCCAACGTAGCCTCTCAGGACTCTTGTATTAAGGAAGATAGTTGAGTCGCAGCCGATGTTATAATCCTTTAACTTGTATTCCTCCTGCGATACTTTTCCTGTGTGGATCAGGAGTTGTATACTAGCTGGAATACTCATCTTTTCTTGTATCCTCTGTTTAAGAATTTTTATCTCCTCACAACACCCAATCTTAATGCAGACATATTTCCCTTCGGTAGATCTGATAAAGAGAGTGATATGTATTCCTTCAAAATGTTCTGATGTGGGTGCTTCAAGATCCAGAGGTGGATCAATCACCGTTGCATGGCGATCTTGTTCAACCGGTATTGCTTGTTGTAGATCTGGGGTGTTGAGTACATTGACTCGCGGTACCCAATGACAAAAGAAATATGCAGGCCCAAGGAAATACGTAACCTGTGGCCACAAATGATTCTCTGTCCCCGGACATTGAATCGAGACTGCCTTCGCTCCTTCGTTGCCACATATCTCCACCTTATCACCCCATTCTCCACGCTGAGGAATATCACGAAATCAAAGAGTGTTAGACAAAACTGTCCACCTCTGGTCTGGTTCTGCTGAGAGGGTCTCTGATATGGGAAGATCAGTCCAAAATAAAGTCCCATCTATAACAATATGCTCCAGATCTAGGATATTGAATCTTATCCCCACTAAAGGAGATAGATCTATCCCCAGAGAGAGTCGATTGACATTCATAAAACAGAGATACGTGTCTAAGTGTCCATAGATTTGTAAAGAACGTCTATCGGACTTCTCGAACAAATCTCCTTTGTATTTTTATCTCACGAGCGGCGTATTTGCAAATGTAGAAGCCAGATCAAGCAAGTAAATCCAGACCTGGCCACTGCGAGTGTAGATCTAATTTATGGGAGTGCGGATCTAATAGGAAATGGCTCAATCTTAGGGCAAGTCTTCGATTCCATATGGGAGCATTCATACCTTGCCAAATACCATGGCGTTGTCGAAGCTACTTTTGTTTGGCCTGATCTAGGTATCTTCCTTTAGATCTACTATGCGGAGATCTAGTCCTCGTCCCGTGATATCCCAAAGTGCTCAGATCGCAAGGCAGAGGAGCTTCACCTGTGCACTTAACAAACTCTGCTGCTCTCGCCATCATTTCCAAAATCTGAGGAAGCCTTCTTGTTTACTGCACCTTTTTCTTATTAGTCTAGATTTTCTTGTTCTTACATTATGTTGTTATAAGCCCAAGTGCTTCGCAAGAAAAACACTTAATTTCTTTCACTAGAGAAAAGAATCTCCTTTGAGATCTTCAAAAATTGCTCAGTTCATTTGTAGGAGGAAATGGCCTTTTTGCAAAAAGTTTTTTTTCGACTCATTATTTTCATTTTTATTCTATTGCTTTCCTTTGTTTGTTTCCTTGTTAATCAAATTGCTTGTCCCTTCTTCTACATGTATTTTCAAGGTTGTTGTGTCATCTTTATTGGCTATTTTTTTTTAGTTCTTCATGGAGATATTCTCTTATTCTAACCTTCTAAATAATATGTTCTTTTCATCTAGCTCACTTCTAGCTGAAACAATCTCAACCTATAATATTTCACACTGTACCTCTCTCTCATTTAGTTAATTATTCATCATTTCTTATATTCTCCTTGCAGCTTGAAGTTGGGACTTCAAATTAACAATTTCTTCCTTGTACTAATGCTCTCTCTCATCACGTATCTGCATAAGTTTCTTCAGGTATTTGTTGTTGGAGAAAATGTAACTAGGTTAGGTCTTCATAAATGTAATTTTGATCTTTGTACTTATAAAAGAAAAGAAATATTATTTTTGTAAATTATAAAATGAGTTTCTTGCTCATTACATAGGTCCAGCACATGTTGAAGTGCTATAGGAAAGTCAAAGAATCAAAGAAAATGTTAAATTGCTCTTCTTGAGCATATATGTAATGTATATGAGTCAACGTAGTGTCTAGATCAGCCCTCCAAGACAAGCACAATCCTCTTGAAGAAGATGGCAAGCAAAACGATGAAGTAGACATTCATGTCGGCCTCAAAGCATATATAGATTTCAAGTCGACTCAAAAATAGAGACACATCAATTCACCCTAACATGTCATATTATTATGGATACTTGACAACTATATATACCCAGCTAGGGTCACCACAGAAGCTAAGAATCTTGGACAAGTCTGCAATCTCGGATGGGTACATGAAGGTACATAATCTCGATGATAAGTCCAGTGATCTCCTCGCATATTCCCTGCAGTATCGGCCTAGTTTAAGGGTCACTGTAATATAGTCTCGGCATAGTTACAGCAGACCTAGGTGCAAGAAGAACAGGCGTACAATCTCAGTGTCGATCATAGAGCAGAAGAAGATGCAATTATTACCTCAGAATTCATGATGGAGAAAAGATCTCAACGTATATCATAGACATAACCATGTCCTCAACATGACCATGATTATGATAACAATCATGATACTCATGAAGATGAAGATTTCGGTACATTTGTGTGTGTATATATATATATATATATATGGAGATCTCATTAACAAGATAAGATTCCTAGTGAAGGTGAAGCATTGGTGCATCAAGTTCTCAATTAAGGTGTAGCATTAATGCAACAGTAATGAAGATCTCAATGAAGGAGTAGTCATGGTGCAACAGTGATCTAGTTGAAGGGGCAGTCATGGTACAACAATGATGATGATGATAATCTTAGCAGTGACAAAGAAGAGGATTGTTGTCTTCATCTTGGAGCGACATGATGGGTCATGGTCTTGGTATTCGTCAACTGGAATCTCTATAAGAATAACTTTGTGTAGGTTTCCTCTCCAAGAGGGAGAGGTTTTGGCTCTGGAAGAATGTGAACATTGTTGAAAATAGCAACAAGAAATGATAAAAATAGAATCTAGAAATTCCAATTTTAATTTGTTCTTGAATTAAAATTCGAATTTAGTCTCACCAACTACTTGGAAATCATTAATTAATTCATTATGGATTAATTAGTTGGATAAATTCAAGTTAGAAGTCTTTCTGAAGTCATGCAACAATTATCCCTTAAATTAAGGAGATTATCCCTTAATTAAGGAGATAAGATTGAGTTATATTTGAGTTGTAATTAGTTAGCTCAGTTTGCTGAGTTAAGTCCAGTTAAATTAGTTCCAAATTGTTTGAGGAACTAATTGTGAGTTATCAGTCAGTTGATGCATGCATGCATTCAACCAATGTACTCCAGATAACTGAAGATTCTCTCATCAGAAACTCATGCACGTCTATTCTGAGAAATAACTAGTTGAGATTAAAGTCAAGGATAGTGTACTATCAGTTGCATGTTTTCTCCTATAAAGGAAACTCATGCATGCAGTCAAGGTAAGGTTCCTTGAGGATTGTGCAGTTCTGACAGTGTGTTAGAGCAGTGTGTGAGAGTAGTGTTACACTGGGTGAAGGAGATCATCCCAGAGGTAACTACGCAAGGAAATAGGAGCTTGGAGGGTAGAGAGGAAGGCTTGTGAGCAACTTTGATTACCTGTGAGCATTCAGGAGGATTGTACTAAGAGTTGGCTAGTTGTGAGAGCTAAGGCTTTGTATAATTTTGATGTATTTCCACCTTGTATGATAATACAGATAATGGGGTTTTTAGCTGAGGCTTTCCCCTGAGTATTTTTTATGTTTCACGTGCATTAATTCTTCTTCTTCTGGTAATATGTGTTAAGCTCGATCTTGCTCAATCTTTTAGCTACCGCAAATTGATAGTAGAAGTAGATTATAGTATTTTGCTTTGGTATATTGCATTATCGAGTTAATCTACAGTCATATTTTCTACATAGATCTTAGAGGTAGATTTGTAGAGAATTTGCAGAATTTCTAAATGGTATCAGAGCTAGCTGATCTATAGAGAAATTTCTACATGGTATCAGAGCCAGGTTTATTAGAGCCAAGTTTATCGGAGCAAAGTTTATCAGAGCTGTGAGCAGTATACGGAGAAGAGAATTCGAAGTTTGAAGTTCAGGGTTGTAGGTGCAAATCAAATTCTTATCATACTTCAAGGTTGGCCAATGGCGTTCTATGGCTTAAGACTCGAGTATGCCTTGGAAGGTAGCTCGAATTACATAGCATGGAAAGATCGCATGGAGGTTGTATCAAAAGACAATGGCTTGAAGGATTTCATTGATCAAGAAATCCCAAAGCCAGGTTCAACTAATGCACAAGAGTTGGCTTAGTGGAACAAGTGTGTGGCGAGGGCGAGATGGATCATCCTTGAGGGAGTTCGAGACCATATTGTCTCGAGTCTCCATGGGAAGGATACTCCATATTCAATGTGGAAGACATTGAAGGACCTCTACTAAAACAGTAGTGACCAAAGGAAATTGGCACTCAAAGATAAGCTTCGAAGAATCAAGATGGAGAATGGCGATACTATTTCCACATATCTGAATAAGCTCACCACTTATAGAGATGAGCTTGGTAGTGTGGGAATAACTACTACCAATGATGATATGGTGAGCCTCGCTCTCCTTGGCCTTCCATAGAGCTAGAATAGCTACCAGGACTCTATGAATGCAAGAGAGAAACTGCCAGATTGGGAACGACTATGGTCAGATTTGATGCAGGAGGAGATCAGGAGGAGCACTCGAGATGGTTCTTCATCCAATGATGATGATGAAGAAAATCTGGCCTTAGCAAGTAAGGCAAGGAAAGGGAAGGGGAAGGATTCCCATTCCAAATCAAATTCTTCTCATGGAGGGAAGAAGGGTGACAAGTCTAAAGTGAGATGCTTTAATTGTCATGAGATGGGACATTATGTGACTAATTTCCCATCGAAGAAGTCCAAGAAGGGATCCTTGGAAGGATCGAAAGGTGAGGCATTAGCCTCTCAGTTTGAAATGGACTTTACCCTCGTCACATGCATGGTGTGATCGATGATGGGTTGTGGTTGGTATCTTGACAGTGGAGCGTCATTCCACATGACCAACGATAAAATTTTATTTAGTACCTTGGAGGAGAAAGACCTCAAGATGCGCATAGAGATGGGTGACAACGAAAGGTTTAGTGTTTCAGGAGTGAGCACGGTTTCTTTTCAGAGGGAGCATGGAGCTCCTATCACCTTGACAGATGTGATGTGCCTGGACTAAAGAAGAAGTTGGTATCGTTCGTGATGTTGGAGGACAAAGGCTATGATGTTGTATTCAGTAAACGAAAGGCGTTCCTTGGGCACATCACCATGAGATAGGTGAAACAAATCGGTTCACGAGTTAAGAACCTATATGCTCTTGAGGTTCAAGATGGATGCAAAGCCTTGAGGAGCAAGGCAAATGTTAGTAACTTGGTGGTTGAGAGGGAGAGTAAATTACCTCTCAACATGCAGTCCCAGAAGAAGTCTCAGACAATTGTGAAGGAGCCATAATTGGAGAAGTAAGCAGAGGGATCACATGCAGCCATACCTCCAGGTGTGAGGTGGGGCGATGTGAAGTGATAGTCCCAAGAAGGTTGAAATTGGGCAGGGTCCATTGAGAGGTTTTATCTCATGGATTGTACCTTGCTACAAGAGCCCAAAGTACATAGTAGCGGGAGGAATCAGTGGGATTGATGCAGTCAGAGATCAAAGTGACAAAGGCGAGAGAAGTCGGATACTGAAGAGCATAGAGAAGGATTGACAACAATGCAGAAAGGTAGAGTTAGCCAAAGCACAAAGTTTTCAGTTGACAGAGGTAATAGCAGTCAGAGACTTTGATGACAGATGCATCATACTGATTCATGTTGGATGTTTTTTTGTTCCTGGAGTTGTTGGAGCAACAACGCTAGAGAGAAGTGTTGCATGCATAACATTCCAAAGTTTCACGATCGGGATCGAGTTGAATTCATTTCTCGTTGAGAGGGAGTGTTGAAAATAACAATAAGAAATGATAAAAATAGAATCCAGAAATTCCAATTTTAATTTGTCCTTGAATTAAAATTGTGAATTAAAATTCGAATTTAGTCTCACTAGCTGGTTGGAAATAATTAATTAATTCATTATGGATTAATTAGTTGGATAAATTCAAGTTAGAAGTCTTTCTGAAGTCATGCAATAGTTATCCCTTAAATTAAGGAGATTATCCCTTAATTATGGAGATAAGATTGAGTTATATTTTATTTGTAATTAGTTAGCTCAGTTTACTGAGTTAAGTCCAGTTAAATTAGTTCCAAACTATTTGAGGAACTAATTGTGAGTTATCAATCAATTGATTCATGCATGCACTCAACCAGTGTACTCCAGATAACTGAAGATTCTCTCATCAGAAACTCATGCATGTATATTTTGAGAAAGACCCAATTGAGATTAAAGTCAAGGACAGTGTAATATCAATTGCATGTTTTCTCCTATAAAGGAAACTCATGCATGTAGTCAAGGTAAGGTTCCTTGAGGATTGCGCAGTTCTCACAGTGTGTTAGAGCAATGTGTGAGAGCAGTGTTACACTGGGTGAAGGAGATCATCCTAGGTAACTGCGCAAGGAAATAGGAGCTTAGAGGGTAGAGAAGAAGGCTTGTGAGAAGATTTTATTGCCTGTGAGCATCCAGGAGGATTGTACTTAGAGCTGGCTAGCTATGAGAGCTAAGGCTTTGTATAATTCTGATGTATTTCCACCTTGTATGATAATATAGATAATGGGGTTTTTAGCTGAGGCTTTCCCCTGAGTATTTTTTGTGTTTCATGTGCATTAATACTTCTTCTTCTGGTTATAAGTATTCAGCTGGATCTTTCTCAATCTTTTAGCTTCCGCAAATTGATAATAGAAGTAGATTATAGTATTTTGCTTTGGTATATTGCATTATCGAGTTAATCTAAAGTCAAATTTTCTACAGAGATCTTAGAGGTACATTTGTAAAGAATTTGAAGAAATTCTAAATGGTATCAGAGCTAGCTGATCTATAGAGAAATTTCTACAAACATCTTGTGTTCTTGTCTCTTTGTTTTGGTAGCTATTTGATGAACTAAAGAAGACACACTCTAATAATAATAAGTGAAGATTGGTATAAGAAGAAAAAATTTAAAACACCTCACAAATAGTTATCATGCTAAGAAGAATCTCATTAACTATATTAGCCCTATATTCTTCAACATGGGATTAAAGCTAAGGTGTTGAATTCAAAGGAAGGGCAACAAAAAGATGCATCCAAGGATCAACTTCAAGAAGGGCATCAAAACAAGTTTAAGGGTTTTGTCAAAATTAAAGGATCAAGTCTACAACAAGAAGTATACAACAACAAGGCAACTCTACATCAAGAACTTGTGTCTCCACATCACCATCATCAAAATACCACCAAGACTCTCATCAAGATATCTACAAATAAATGAATCTCAAAGGACCTCAAAATCGAAGACTACATCATCTCGAAGAAGGTCGAAGTCTTAGAAGCAGCGTTGATCTAAACTACAAAAGAAGGCAAATTGAAGGCAACAAGGCATGAACATCTTCAAAAGGATCATCTCCTTGCCCTAGAAGAAGATCATCCGAGGAAGCAGCAAATAATCCTCATCAAAAGGAGCAACATTTTCTATTAAGGAAAGGCTCTCTCATTTGTAAGAAGGTCATCCAAGAAGAAGCTCTAATATATCTTCTTCAACCATCATCAAAGCAATCAAGGTGAATATTTCATCTTCACATGTGAAGTAAGTATCTTTTCATTCTATAATCAAGTTTGGTTAAGTGACTTCATGATTGCAAGTAGATCTATAGGTTGGATGGGTCATCAAGATTCCTTGCATCAAGAATGACGATGGACATGGTCCTCTAAGTAGTTAACGCCATTGAACATAACAAAATATCTCGTCTGAGTTCATGGAAAGGGATACTTATGAAAGATCCCCTCATATATCAATATTGGAGACATCAAAAAGATGTATATGATAAACTCATTCTTTGAAGGTGAAATGAAGAAGGTCACATGAAATTTAATCTACATGAAAGTAAAGGTATCAAATGATATATTTCTAAGGTCTCACCTGCAAAATATCGGAAGGAAATTATCATTGTTCTAACTGATAGGCAAGGTAACAAATGTCCATGAACAAGAAGGTTACTTCATTCAACAATTTGTGGTCTCTATGCTAGATAGAGAAAAACAATGTCATGGCAAAAAGTGTTGAAGGTTAAAGGAATCAAACATGTGCAGAAAGGAAAGGAAAGGGTCCTCAAACAAGACATAACAATGCTATGGAAATATTATAAAAATAAAGCTCATATCATCGGAAAGATTGAGGAAGCTGAAGAAAGGGACAAAGGAAAGATGGAGTAACAAATATCTACTATGATTGAGATGGTATCTGATGCAGCCTAAGCCACACATACCCACAGTACGCATATAAAATGCATTTCATATACATGTCCTAGGAATTTTAATATTCCTGTTTAGTAAAACCTTCCATAACCCAAGGTTTAACTCTCTTTAATTAAATGCTTAAGCGGAATCTAATAAATCACATCTTAATCAGATTATACCCGCGATTTTTCTTACCGTCTGATTCACAACAAACCTGACCAATCACCGTCAACCGTGTGTCACATAGCTGACATATTTATTTCAATGTTGGACTTTTATGTGCCCAAATCTCCACCGTCAATCTGTCTCGTCCGATCCAATGGCTATCGCGCAATAACTTGCACCAACTAGCCGGCTGATCTCTACCGTTTATTTCTCCTACCTCAATCCAATGGTGATCGCGTAATCTCACGTGAAAACTTGCACGACCGATATCAGGTTGAGAGCATGCGAGAAAATTGGTTTTCCATGCGATGTGTAAACCCCTCAGATTAATCGCGTGAAATTGTAGAATACCATTTACAACTTTTAGGATGCGCGAGATACCGCTTACCCCTTGTGAAGACCGCTCCATCCTTCTGCTAACACGTGGTTTTAATCTGATCCATTCACTCTTGACTTCATTTTGCATGACTTAATCCTAGCCGTCTATCTCCCTCACTCTCATTCATTGATCTAATTAATCCAACGAATGTGCTTCGCTACTACATTCTTATATATGAGACTTTTGTGATCCATATTGTAGATAAAGTCTTTCGGAATAATCACATCATTAGGATTTGGTTGACGTTTCGAACCACGACCAAATCCTAATGATGTGATTATTCCGAAAGACATTTATCTACTACATTCTTCTTCATCTCACTATCCTAAAATCCTAAAATCTCCTCTTTATCCCTAAGGATCCTCTCTAATCCACAGAATCGTCAAATTCCTAATCTAAGCTTTATCAATCCCTATGAACTCTCAACTGTCCTAATTCTCTCATGTTCTCCAACATTCGAGAACATTTACAAAATCCTCCCAATATTTAATTAATTTCTATTCCAAATCACTCAAGACATTAATAATTACATTAATTTGATACATAGGAATCCAAATTCCTTGAAAACACAAGACCCCTTAAGTTAACTAGAATACAATGAAATTGTTGAGCTAGATGCTCCTACATCAGACTCCCAAGGTTAAAATAATCATGATCTCCGGATCATGTGCTTTCATCCTTTGTCCACCTGGATCCCATACTTTGTTTTGTAATTTGTCTTTGGTTGTTGTTGTTGTTTGTTGTTGTTCTCCAGGTCTCCACACTTTATGTTGCTCTGCCCCACTGGCTATGCTTTCACAGTCTATTGTTGTCTTTCTCTTGCTGCTGCTTGGCCTTCTTATTGTTGTTTTCTTCTTAGGCACCATCATCATCAATCTAAGTATTCTTTCAATCTCTATGTCCAATTTATCTTCTGACTGATAATTACTTTTCCATTTGTTTTTGTACTCTGTCCACTCATATTCAAATTGTTGTTTACTGTCTTATCTTTGACGTTGTCGGATTCTTACTACTGTCCTTTCATCCTTACCCTCTTGTGACTTTCCAAGCAACTTCTGTTCAATATCTTTATATTTACTTCCAAGAAATAAATTATCCTCCAATTTCCTTTGTACTTGATTCCTCTCAAATACATCACTTTGTTGTTCATCTATTCCAGCATATTTTCCTTTCTCTTCCTTGACAACCCTTAGTAATTTTCCTTCACTTCCTTGACTGATTCTGATAGCCAATTTAACTTCTCCAAGCATGGTATCTTCATGCTTTTCATTTCCCTCATCAGTATGTTTGTCCTAGCAACTTCCAGTCTTCTTCGGTTCTAAAATTGATTCTTCAACTTGAAACATGTTTGTCTCATCTTCATCAAATCCTGTAATCATAAAACAATTATCAGAATTAAAAATATAAGGCTTCATTACCTTTTCCTTCTCTGGCAACATTTCAATATGTTGCTCTAATTTTTCCTTAAATTCCTTTGTCAACATGTCAATATGTTGATTTAAACTCTACTCCATATCATCTATTTCAATGATATCTCTCTGCTCTGGTTCACAATAATGAACTCCTTCTTCTGTAATGTCAATTTTTTGAACTTTTATTACCATCCCCTTTTCCTTATGATTGTCATTCATGAAAATTTCTTTATCTTCCTCTTTCAGCAATTTATCCTGAGTATACATCCTCTGCTTTTCCAACTTTATTCTTTGAAAGTCTAATTTTCTATATAACTCAATAATTTCAATTGGAGTAGAATTTGGAAATTTTACACAATTTTCCATACCTTCCTTTGTTATTTATCAATCATCAGATGTCATTTCTCCCTTTGCTAAATCTTTTGCATAGACTTCTTCTTTCTTCAATTATGTGATTGTCTTTTCTTTGTCTTAAGACAAATCTGCATCTCCTTCTTCTTCAATACACTTTGCCTTGTTGTCTCTCTGTAAACCTTCTTCAAGAGCTATCCTTGCCCCATCGTCTGCATTAGTATTCTCCTGCATTTGTTCTTCATCAATAACATTAATAAAATTCATTAGATTACCTCTTTGAGACAATATTCTTTCATTCTTCATTAGAATAAGATCTTGATTTTCCATCTCTATGACAGCTTTAAATGATTGTCTTCTCTCACTAAGTAACTCATCCATAGACTCTTTCTGTTGTAACCATTCAAATTCTTCCTCTTCTGAGAAATTTTATTTGTCACCTTTTACTTCAAGACCTTCATTCATCCTGAAGACATCTTCACAAAGTTGCTTTTCTCCTGTAATACCTGCAATCATACACAAATTATCAGTTTTAAAAACATAAGACCTTGTGGTCTCACTTGATGCTTCAGTCATCATATCTCCTTGTTGTTTTGAATCCTTCATATGATTCAGCCCCTCTGTAGATTCCTTCTTTGTCTCTTCATTACTTTCAGAAAGTAATGGACCATATTCGGGTTCACATACATACTCATTTAATCTGAGTAACTCTTCCTCTATTTGAGCATTCACTCTTTGCTCCCATTTTACTTGCAATCTATGCCATTTGACTCTCCTTTTCATAATCCATCCATGCCTCTGGTCTTCCTTATTCATCTGCAACATCTCCATCAACAACTCAAGATGGAAATTTATCTCAACTTTCTCTCTTTTGTAATGACCTTCAGTAGTCATCCTTTCTTGTTCTGTGAACTTTATCTATTCACTTGTGAACTGCACCTAAACTTCCCTTTTTAGCAAGTCTCTATACCTACCCTTCATCAAGCTTTTCTCCTTAAACTTGATCTATGGTTCTATACCTCTGGAACCATCTCCTTGTCAAGCTCCTCTTGACTCATTTGTTTCCTGCAGATTGCTTTAGCACCCTTTTCCTTCATCTTGTAGCCTTCTTCTGAACCTTCCATATGACTTTTCATAGTCACCTTCTCTTCTGTGTGAGCTTCTACACCTACAACCAATCAACTTCCTTCTGAGTTGATCTTCTCACCAAGCTTCTCCTCTGTCCAGTTCCCAAGTCCTCTTTTCCTTAGAACTTGCACTGAGCACTCTTGCTTTCTCTCTGGTTGCTACACTCACTTCTCTTAAGGACTCCTTTGGCCCTATCTCTTCCAAGCCTCAGCTGGAATAAGGTTCTGCTACAATCTCTAAGAACTTCCAAAAGTTCTTCCTACAGTTTTACTGTTGTAGTCTTTTGCCAAACTTTTCCATTCATTCAACTATTGCAAACTTTCATACCTTTGTAATCAATTTATGTCTCTGCTAGTTGTCTCTTGCAAACATGCAACTTTTGCACCCCCTTGATCTGTTTCAATCTGTAAAATATCATTAATTAATAAAAAATTATACATTCCTCTTCCCAACAACACATGTCTTTAGGATCTCCTTATCTACTAGTCTTTACCATTCCTGTGAATCTGATTCTGCAGTTCTGTCTCTGATCTCCATGCTTCCACTGTGCATTCTTTCAACATACAACTACTGCCACAACAATCAATCCTGAACAAGACTTCCATTCACATCAATTTGGATCTCATTCCTAGAATGATCAAAATGCGTCCTTGCCTTTGAATAATGCTTTGAATCTGAACCTCAACAAATTAGAATTTACACAGAACTTTATTTACTTTCTAAGCATCTATTTCACCAGCAACACAGTTCATAATTATGCATTAATGGTTCAACAATACAATACCCTACAAACATAACAAGTCATCTCTTCCTCATGAAATCTGCGTACATACAATATAAAGGTCACTTCAAACTTCCTCAAAAGTTCCCTTCCAAGTAGAAAACAATATTCCTTTGTTATCACAGCCTACCACCTATGATCAATCTTCATCATGCTTTTTCTTCCTTCTACTGGATAAAACCTGCTTTACTATGATCATCCTTTCTACAACTCACTTAATTCACTGTTGGAACTATCAATCTCTATCTAAATGAGGAAAATAATTTATGTGTTTGTTACTCAATTTTCAAAGAACGCTCTGCTCTGATACCAAATGATGCAGCCTAAGCCGCACATACCCACAGTATGCATATAAAATGCATGTCATATACATGTCCTAAGAATTTTAATATTCCTGTTTAGTAAAACCTTCCATAACCCAAGGTTTAACTCTCTTTAATTAAATGCTTAAGCAGAATCTAATAAATCACATCTTAATCAGATTATACCCGCGGATTTTTCTTACCGTCTGATTCACAACAAACCTGACCAATCACCGTCAACCGTGTGTCGCATAGCTGACGTATTTATTTCAACGTTGGACTTTTGTGCACCCAAATCTCCACCGTCGATTTGTCTCGTCCGATCCAACGGCTATCGCGTAATAACTCACACCAACTAGATGACCGATCTCCACCATTTATTTCTCCTACCTCAATCCAACGGTGATCGCATAATCTCGCGTGAAAACTTGCACGACTGATATCAGGTCGAGAGCGCGCGAGAAAAGTGGTTTTCCCATGCTACGTGTCAACCCCTCAGGTTAATCGCATGAAATTGTAGAATACCATTTACAGCTTTTAGGGCACACGAAATAGCGCGTACCCCTTGCGAACACCACTCCATCCTTCTACTAACACGTGGTTTTAATCTGATCCATTCACTCTTGACTTCATTTTGCATGACTTGATCCTAGCCGTCTATCTCCCTCACTCTCGTTCGTTGATCTGATTGATCCAACAACTATGCTTCACTACTACATTCTTCTTCATCTCACCGTGTAATAATCTTCTCGCTTCTATGTCTGTGTATTTATTCTCACCTTACGGTCTTCAATTGTTCTGATCCTGATCTTTAGCTCCGTTACTTCACTCCTTCACACCTTTAAGCTTCCTTCATAAATCCTTAGGTTTTTAGGAAAACTTGCAGCTATACCTTCGTTGTAACATTAAAGGTTTTCTCCAATATTGTCTGTGTGCAAGCCCATAACACTCCTCTCTATATTTCGTCTCTGGTTCTACACACTTGCAAACCTATGTTATGCAGATTTATTCTAATCCACACACAATTTATAATTCAATTACTCAATCCACATTTGCACAATTTATAATTAAAATCTTTGTGTATATATAAACAAATGATTACATAATGAGTCTCTCTCTGTGGCCTGATTTCTAATCAGTGACCTTTTCCTTTCCTGCCCGTAGGCTTACAATCAAACCCTATCTAATCTCTGAACTCTAATTCCCTAACTCGTTAACTCTCTAACTAACTAACTCTATGCCTTTTAGGCTTACATTTATGCAAAAGGATTCTATAACCAATTCCTGGTTTAGATCCATAACCTTCTCAATCAAAATCCTAAAATCTCCTCTTTATCCCTAAGGATCCTCTTTAATCCACAAAATCATCAACTAATTCCTAATCTAAGCTTTATCAATCCCTATGAACTCTCAACTGTCCTAATTCTCTCATGTTCTCCAACATTCAAGAAAATTTACAAAATCCTCCCAATAATTAGTTAATTCTTATTCCAAATCACTCAAGACATTAATAATTACATTAATTTGATACATAGGAATCCAACTTCCTTGAAAACACAAGACCCCTTAAGTTAACTAGAATACAATGAAATTGTTGAGCTGGATGCTCCTGCATCAGTATCCCTCACAAAAGGGTCCTATCATAAGCTCCTAAATCTTTATTTATAGATATGACCATGATAATAAGATGCATTGTGGCATCATGGAAGCATTAGAAACAAGAGCTCGGGACATCACCATGGGAATCATGGAGGACAAAATCCATGGCAAACAAAAATGAAGGATATATCTCTTGGGAACCTCATTGGACATTGAAAAAAAGGATGAAGTCATCCAGGACAGGGCCCGTCATACAAAAAGGAAACATCTTCCAAAGGGGATATACAAGGTCCTCAAGATTCTCTGAAGGAATCCTCATCGTAGGGTTCACTGATCTAGAGAGGAAGCAAGTGTTTCATCAGGAAATCCAACTTATGGAATTCATGAGATGATTGTGTGATGACATGAGAAATGAAGCAATCAAGGGATTGAAGATCTTTTCAATCAAGGAAGTTGTTGGAAGAAGCCTAGATGACCTAAAGGTAAAATGAGGTATGTATGCTTGTGTTTAATATTATAATGTCATGTCATATGGTTGCAGGTAACATGGATCATTATCTCTCTTAAGAATCTTGATCAAGAGAAAAAGGATCTCCTCCTCTGAAAGGATGCAGGAAGGCATAAGTCACACTAGATGAAATCAACATAATATGTCCTCATATGAAGTATGAGGTGGTTGACCACAATGAATAAACTCTGATTGAAAGCTCTTAGGAATGGAATGTGTAAGGAAGGAGGAGATCATGAGATATGCAACCTTGATGAAGGCAATCAACATCAAAAAGACCAAGAATAATTGACTAGGAAATCTCTCAGAAAGATATGAAGACTCTGATAAAAGTCTGAAAAATATGGAGACCCTTTACTATGGATATCTTTGGTAGATGCGTCAACATGTATGCAGGACATTGATACGTACAATAACATGTCAATATGAAGAGGCATCTCGAAAGATGCTATTTGATTTAATGTTATGTTTTGATTTCTTGAATAATATCTGGATGAGTTCATGCAGGGCTACTGGCACAAGAGTTGTAAGTACAAGTACAACTATCATTCATGTGGAGGATGGAAATTCCTGAAAGAAACATGATAAGGAAGAAGTAGCCATATGACGAAGGTTCCATATATGTATCAAGAAGGCCACTTTTCATGAAGAAAGGAATGACATGATGAACCAAAAAGGAAAGTGATCAATGGATAATGCCCTACAAGGAAGAAACTCGATTGAATTTCATGACATCAAGGAAATTGATCAAGCAAATGAAGGACCCACAGAGAAGAAGTTGCTGATGAAAAAGAGAGTCCCTAGTTAAGAGGGAGCTCTGACAAGTCCCTAATTGAGAGGGAGCTTGGGAAAGTTCTTGGTTAGAGGAAACTTAGGTACATTCCTTTATAGGAATGGGCATATCCTCCCTAGTTAAGAGGGAGAGATAGACACAACATTCTTGTCTTTACCTGAGAAGAAATAATGAGAGGATTGGGTAATGATCTGGCATCTGATGCTCTTTGAGGATTTGTAAGGCATCCAAGATAAGAGTAGGAAAGAGGACCGATATTCTTTGAGGGTTGGGAACTAAAGATAAGAATACTCCTAGAAGGTCATACTCAGTGAACACCTCAGTGGGTATGTACCTTGAGAGACAATGATGAATTTGTCTATAATCATTGGTCTTGCCAACATTGTGCTTTGATTTAATGAGAGATAGAGTTGTCAAACAAGGCCTTGTTGTGGAAACAATGTTGGTTACTATGATGCTATACAGATCGGTTACTAATCTGATTCTTCTTATGATAAATTCTTCAAATTGAGAATGACCAAGTACCATTATGAATACCTCCCTAGTTAAGAGGGAGCGTTGAAGAAAATGTAACTAGGTTTGGTCTTCATAAATGTAATTTTGAGCTTTTTACTTATAAAAGAAAAGAAATATTATTTTTGTAAATTATAAAATGAGTTTCTTGCTCATTACATAGGTCCAACACATGTCGAAGTGTTATAAAAAAGTCAAAGAGTCAAAGAAAATGTTAAAGAGCTCTTCTTGAGCATATATGTAACGTATATGAGTCAACCTAGTGTCTAGATCATCCCTCCAAGACAAGCACAATCCTCTTGAATAAGGCAACAAGTAAAACGATGTAGACAGTCATGTCGGCCTCAAATCAGATATAAATGTCAAGTCGGCTAAAAAATAGAGACACATCAGTTCACCCTAATATTTTGGCTTATTATGGAGACATGACAACTATATACACCCAGCTAGGGTCACCACGAAAGCTAATAATGTCAGACAAGTCTGCAATCTCCGATGGGTACAAGAAGGTACAAAATCTCGGTGATAAGTCCAGTGATCTCCTCACATATTTCCCTGCAGTCTCGGCCTAGTTAAAGGATCACTATAATACAGTCTCAGCATAGTTGCAGTAGATCTCAGTGCAAGAAGAACAGGACTACAATCTCAATGTAGATCACAAAGTAGAAGAAGATGGAAATATTACCTCGACATTCATGATGGAGGAAAGATCTCAGTGTATCATATATCATAGGCACAGTCATGTCCTCAGCATCAATGTGGCTATGATAACAGTCATGATACTAACGAAGATGAAGATTTCAGTACATATATATATGGAGATCTCATTAACGAGATAAGATTCTCCATGAAGGTGAAGCATTGGTGCATCAAGTTCTCAATGAAGGTGTAGCATTGATACAACAGTAATGAATATCTCAATGAAGGAGCAGTCATGGTGCAATAATGATCTAGTTGAAGGAGCAATCATGGTACAACAATGTTGATGATGATCTCAACAGTGACAAAGAAAAGGATTATTGTCTTTGTCTTGGAGTGGCATGATGGGTCAAGGTCATGGTATTGGTATTCATCAATTGGAATCTATATAAGTAGAATTTTGTGCAGGTTTTCCTCTCCAAGAGGGAGATGTTTTGGCCCTGGCAGAATGCCAACATCTTGTGTCCTTGTCTCTTTGTTTTGGTAGCTATTTGATAAACTAAAGAAGACACACTCTAATAATAATAAGTGAAGATTGGTATAAGAAGAAAAAATTGAAAACACCTCACAAATAGTTATCATGTTAAGAAGAATCTCATTAACTACATTAGCCCTAGATTCTTCAACATTTGTTTTCATTCTTCATTCTATCTAAGCTAGTCAATGATAAGTCAAGCCTAGCTTGATATTCATCTGTCCTTTCTTCAAGAGAGTCAAGTACAAGGTTTCATTTAATTGAACACTTTCCTTTTGATAGGGACTTTTCTTCTTCCTCTTTATTTTATCATTTTTTACACAACTACTACTAATCTTTCCTTCATGCATGAGTTGCCACCATTCCAAAATTTATTTTGTAGATGTAAGATCTATGACTGTATCAAAATCCTTATTATGAAGATGGTTATACATAACACATTTTTCCTTAGCATTCCATTGTACTAACCTTATCTTTCCATACATCAAAGTTTGATGTACTAAGCACGAGTACACTTTGATAGTCCATGACTCAACCAAACCTACCTTCAAGTTGTTAGGCTTACACCGAAGGAACCAGATCTGACACCAATTGATAAAAAACTTGACTAAACTAAGAGGGGGGGTGAATCAGTTTAGTCCATTCATGGACATTAATTAATTTTCTTTAAAATAATTAACTGAAACATTATATGAGCAGCTTAACAAATGATGACCAGCAGATTGAATATGTGAAAAACAAGTAAAAAGCAAACCAAAACATCACATCAGCACATAATAACAACACATATGGACACCAAATATAAGTGGAAACCCATAAAGGGAGAAAAACACGATTTATTTTATTGTTGTGATGCAAAGGCAAGTTTTTACTCCCTTATTACATCTAATTTTTTGTAGGCTCTAACCTACAGGAGGTTTCTACCTCAATTTTTTACAAGCTACAACATGCAAGGAAGCTCCAACTCCCATGTCTTTGATGTAGGCTAAAAACCACAGAAGGCTCCTACCTCAATAGGTTCCAACCTGATATTTATCAAGCCATTACTTGAAAGGAGACTACAATCCCCTTATGCAAACAAGAAACAATAATGTGTTGGTTTACCTCATCATAAATTCTACATATCTTCATCTTCATTTATGCCTCTTCTTCCCTTCAAATATACTTCACATAAGCTTCATATGTGCCAGGTAACTAATGCATAACACCACAATCATCTCTCACACATTCTCCAACTTTCTAACCCCCTTTGCCTTCCAAAATCACATATTTTATAAAGATAATTTTTTGGTCGTTTATATCCCACATAAGAATATGAAATGAACAAGCTTGACTCTTTGCCTTCCACTCATTTGTTTCCAAACTCTTCATATTTTGAATATTAGAAAACAAAAATAAATGCTCCATCCAGTATTATTTTCATCCACATGTAATGATTAAATTCATCAACATAATGCCAACATCATGTAACATTATAGGAACAACATATGACTATATAATTGAGCATTCATTCCTCATGATCAATAACAACATTTTCCATTGATGCATCACAACAATATTTGCAACATCTTTGCCCTTCCTTGTCTCTCATGGAGTCCTACCTTTGTTGTCATGGAGTCTTGTCTTTGCTGTTATGGAGTCTTGCCTTGCATCAAAACAGTTTTCTCCAACAAACCAGTCATTAAATCATGCAACACACAACACATGCAAGTATCAATGCACAACACATGCCTCTTTATACAATTGTGCATACACCAATTGTGCCATAGTATTTGTTGCTCCTTCATTCTGTCAAGCCATCATATGTCTTTTGATACTCTTTTGTTACTTCTTTGTTGATTCTATTACAACTCCTTTGTTGTTCTTCTACCCAAGATACTACATACCTTGCTACTCCTATAGCTTCTTTTCTATCGATGACAATAATTTCATCATTCCCTAGTTGTAACCCAGCATTAGAAGTCCAACAAAATCAATGGCTCACCCATCCTTGTCCTAGTTTGAATTTTATGTCTAGTTGCAACTTGCTTCCTAGAGTCATTAAGGGACATGTGATGAATTTGGTACGGGAGTATAAAAACTAAACTGAGATGAATAAATGAGTTTCATAAGCTCCAAAAAGTGTGTTTGAACAAGTCCCATGTGATTACACTACCCACAATCTCTTGAGCCAAGCTTTTGAAAATTCCATGCCCTTATGAAAAAATGAACATTGATTTTTATTAAACAAAACCCTAGCTCCAAATATCCTCATAGAAATAAATTTTTAAAGTATGGAGTCATGGGGGGTTCTCCTAGTTGTAACCTAGTTCTAGGAGTTTAGCGTAATTAATGGTTAACTGATCTAAATCCTAGTTTGAATTTTATGGCCAGTTGCAACTCACTTCCTAGATCTATTTAGGGAAATATCATGAATTTGATTTAGAGGTATAAAAAAAATCAAATAGCATAAATGAGTTTCATAAGCTTCAGCGAGTATGTTTGACCAAGTACATGGATAGCTTTCTTAGACTATTCATTATCTTCACAAATGTGTTAAATGATGCTCTATCCATTTCAATTGTAATTGGTTAAAGTTCATCACCATCATCTTCTACACATAATATTCTCTAACAAAAAAACACTAAATATTCCTTTCCTCCTCTCAAGGAAAGTAAAAAAATATCTATTGCAAAGAAATTTTGAGTTTCTAGCCCAAAACTCACCGACATTTAATATTGATCATGAACATTAACATGCAACTAAATGTCTTCTATAACTATCACTTTTTAACGGAAACTTCGTTGCTTTTTCCTAATAAATAATTTTTTTCATCGTTTCGTTGAGGAATGACTTCATATACCCATATACCCTCTTTAAATATTATGAAACTACGTTCATTTTTTATCTATCTACAATAACTTAAGTTGTTTTACACTCTTAGGTTTTTAACAAATAAGCAGGTGCTTGCTCTATACATTTTGTTCTTGTTATATTGGTGATAATTAAAATCTATATAATCCAATGTACTTAAAACAATGACCATTACACTATCTAATATGAATGTATAAAGATTAATGGATTAGCAATTGTCTATAATGCACCTTTTTGGAAGCTTTTCCAGTGAGTTTTTCCGGTCAAAATCCGGTAGCAATTTATTGGAATCACAAGTTTGATAGCTAGTTTCTGCACAATCAAAGCTTCCCTGGGGTTTTCCAGGGTGCTGAATCCAAATATGAAGTTAAAAAACCATTTTAACTGCAACAAATCAAGATTTAACCTCAATTTCTTTCTGCGGATTCCGTCACCGGAATCTCCAAAAAGTCGCATTATAGACAACTCCAATGGATTATATATCAATCCCCTTAACAACGCTAAACGTAAAGAGAAGTTTAAGAAACAAATACAAATACGAGGTCAATCTAGCTCATCAATTTCTTAGTGGTTACTCAAACGGTTTATACATAAATGTCCAATTAGCGCTGGTTGTCATGGGACATTACTAATATCGGGATTACGGTTGCTATTAAACATGGTCAAATGGAGTTACAGGTTTATTAATAATAAATGGAGTCGTCTAACGGAATAATTGCCCAGACGGTTAAAAGTGATAGGAATTTGGGTAAAAAAATTTAAAAAAATCTTGTAGAGGCAGTGTTTGAATCATACTTTTGATGGTGGAAATAGATTCAGCACCATCAAAAACGTCCAGAATACCTAAAATTTTGAAGTTTAACAACTATAACTTGGATTTACAAAATCAGAATTTCCATAACTTTTCGAGCAACTCCTCCACATCATTAGCCTACAAGATGATCAACAATAACAAGATGATCAACAATAACAATACAAGTTTGGCGCTAATACATAATTATGTGGATAATGAAAAAAGCCACAAAATAATTGAATGAAGTTATGCCGAAATAAAATACAATGTGACGAAGAAAAGGTGGGAAACAAATTTTGTTGTGATTAAAGCGGGATAGAGGGATAAAACAAACGCTAATCTCATAAACTTTTTTGCAACGCATTAACGGGAAAATATCTATATTTTCTAAAATGTATATAAATATTTGGAATTTGATTATACTAATCTTTGTTGGGTTTAAATATAGGTAATATATTTAATATAATGAAAAATTTGTAGTATAAGTCTGATAATATCTATATTTTCTAAAATGTATATAAATATTTGGAATTTGATTATACTAATTTTTGTTTAAAAATAGGTAATATATTTAATATAATGGAAAATTTTGTAGTATAAGTTTGATTCTATAATATTTTATAGAGATTTACAATTTTATGTGTTTTAATACTTAATAGTAAATAAAAAATAAATTTATATGTTATTTTAATTTTTTGATTTATCTTTTTTGTGTGAAAAGAATCTAGATGTTTAAAATAAGAATATCAAAGTGTTAGAAAGAAAGTTAATATGTAATAGGGTATATAAAAAATATGTGAAATAAATTTAAAATTTTTCTTTATCTTACATAAAAAAAATTATATGTATGAATAAAAAGAAGAAAGCCAAATTTGTATGCATATAGTTCGAAAATGTATTAGTTAAACTTACGTTTTATTAATAAATATATTATTTAAATTTAATGTTTTATTTTCCCAAATATGTTATTATGTAATAATAGAGAATAAATGTATATGTACATTATTCATGTTAGAATTTGGCTATATCCACATGATAAAAGACAAAAAGCGATAGTTAAAATATATAATATTTGGGTTACAAAGTAAAGATCTGTGTTACACTTTAAAAAAATATATTTATCTTATATAATAATGTTAAAACAGGTTCATGGATAGTTAAAATATATAATATTTGGGTTACAAAGTAAAGATTTGTGTTACACTTTAAAAAATTATATTTATCTTATATAATAATGTTAAAACAAGTTCATGGGTTTTTGGATAGACGGTGATTGGGTGCTCTATTAAGGCACTCCTTGATGTGGGTGCTCTATTAAGGCACTCCTTGATGTGAAGTCACCAGTACAATTCCTTGCCCCAATCAGCCTGATATATTGGACATGTTACAAAAAATATTGTTAAAACTTAAATTTAAGTATAATGGGAAAACAAATCATTTATATATATTAGAATTTAATTTAATATTTTTTTCATATAAAAAGGAAGAAAAAATAAATAAATAAAATAAAAAATTCATATAGCTTTGGAAACTTGTTTTTTTAGAATGTTAACATAAATAACAAGAAAAAGAAAGATTACATATGTATTGGATTTTTTTCCCAAAATAGTATTAGTATTATTATATCATAATTTTCCTAAAATTAAAATTAAATTAAACTAATTATATAACCACCATCACATTATGGAAACATTACAAAACCATGGCTACATAGTAGCTAGTACTTGCTATAAAGCTTAATTATATAAATAAACAATAAAGACATAAAATTTCATCACAAAAATAAAACAACTAATAAAATATCTTATTGTTGAAAGCCATCACCAAAATTTAAAAAATATGATGAACTAATATTATTTATATTAACATATATGCACTTTAATATTTGTGTGTTTTATTTTTATTTTTTTTAACGAAGTCGGGTACTTATATATTATAAAAGCCTGCGATACAGAATTCAAGTACATAAGGGAGATGGAGCTTTGTGCTGAGATTCAAAAGAGGGTACGCAGACCCATATTTCTCGCTGCTCCTTTTGTTTAAACAGAAAGCAAAACAAAGGCGACTATATTGCCTGACAAAAGAACCCCCTATCCATCTAAATTTACATTGCATCCGTTAAGGGTAATGTTGAGTGACTGAGTCATCTGGATTCCTGACGCTTGCCTTGGTTGAAGCTTCAGCTTGGTAGCTCTGGGTAAGGGAGCGAATATGCTCTATGGCAGCCTCCAGGTGGCTGCATCTTTCTTTTAATGCTTCGATCTCTGTCTTCCTCTTATCCAATTTTTTCCGCTTTGAATTCCTGTCTGCATGATAGTCTTCTTGCAGCTCTTTGAGTTGCTGAGTCAGGCGATTTATCATAAATGTGTGAGCCTTGCACATGGTGCAGTCCTTGTTGTTAAATATGTTGCCCAGAGGGTTGCCTGGTTGAGCCTGGCCCGCTGGTTGTTGTTGCTGATCTGCCATCCGAACAGAGAGAATACCAAGTCTTGAGGGAGGGAATGTGAGCAGCGAAACAGAGGAAACACCACTGCTTGTGGGAGGAGATGGGAGCAACGTAGAGGGGAAGGCGATGCCACTAGGGTGTAATCTCAGTAGGGAGTGATGGAGATTACTTAGAGGCCTGAGAGTGGGCTGTGAGGAGACATCAAAGACCCTGCTGCACTTCAGAAATGAAACGGTCAGCGAATAGAAAACAAAGTATAAAACCACAGTTACCAGGGGCTCGTAGCGGAGCTCTGCTTCCCATGAGTTGAATTCTTCTACCAGATGCCTACGCTTGGAGCATAAGCGGTTGCATAAGTCACAACTGCTATTGACTGACGCAGAGTAATACTCCTCTTGAGCTGTGTTGTTGCAAGAAGTGCGACTGCAATTTATAAGACCCTGGAGGAGCCTCATGAGCTCTAATCTGTTCTGGACGGTTCTGTTCTTAGAAGTGGAGAATTCAGCTGTGATGATTTTCCTGCTGCCAAGGAACGTGCGGAGGTGAAGGATAAGATCCCAAATCCTGAAGATGTCTGCGCTGATCAGATAGGAGATCCCGGTGAGATATGGCTCAGTATTGTGGTTCAGATCATGAGGACGCTTGGATTTCCAATGTTGCCAGTTGGAGCAGAGGGGAGGATTGGGGAAGGGCCAGGTACGGGATAAATTGTTCCTGAGGTGACAGGGCTTCTTGGACGAGGCGTTGAGGGGGATCCACTTAGGGAATGGTTTTCTCATACACAAATTCATTTTCTTTTACTTGACCTGTTAGCCTTTCAATTGCCTTCTTCGCTAGTTCGTCTGCTTCTCCATTATTTGCTCTGAGGATGTGCTTGAATGAGACTTCCCCGAGAGTCCTAATGTTTTCCATAATCCTTTCTTTGATTCTGTTTAGAGCAACTTGTTTGAAGTCTCTTCCCGATGTCATGGCTGCTATAATAATAGCAGAATCGCCCATTATTAAGAGACTTTTTAGACCAAGATTCCTGGCTATGCCTGTCCCAAGAAGGAGGCTGTATGCCTCCGCCTTATTGTTTGACATGGTGCCCAGGCCCCATTCAAAAGTCGCAATGTTTCTTCCTTGACAGTCTTTGATAATTCCACCTGCTCCCGCTTTGCCCGGGTTGTTCTTTGATGCCCCATCGAAGTACAAGGTAGGTTTGTTTTGATTTTTTATCCACTGTTTCACTTCTTCTTTCGTTCCTCTCAATTTCCATTCTGACTTCCTTCCTTCCGTGTTTGCTTGCTCCTTAGTTCCCGTTTTGTGTTTGAACTTGCTGATCCATTCTTTGACTCCTTCATCTGCCAAGTCCAGCTCTACCTGAGTTCTGCCATTTGCCTCAATGGTCTCAGAGATGAGGGCCATTGTTTTGGCAAGAATGCTGGAAATGCTTGGTTTTTTGTCTTTGAAGATACACTTATTCCTAGCGAGCCATATCTGCCAGCAAAGATTAGCAGGGATGCTGTTCCATATCCTTTTGACCGGGCCTTTACACTTACCAGCTTGAGGGAAGTTGTTTCCCCATTGTTTATGAAGAAGATTGATTTGGTTGGGGAGATCACTGATGCTTAGAGGGCTGATAATGTGGTTCCAACAAGCTCTTGCGAAGGGGAAATCCCTAAATAGATGGGTGCTGCTTTCCTCTTCCTCCCTACACATGCAGCAAATTGAAGGTCCATGGATGCCCTTCTTCCTGAGATTTTCTGCAGTGAGGACTTTACCATGCAGAAGGGTCCAATTAAAAAACTTTACCTTTGGCAAACACTCAATTCTCCACGCAGCTTTGTAAAATGGCCAATTGTTTATTGCTGAGGCGTTTTGCAGAACTTTGTATCCCTCCTTGACCGTATAACTTCCCCCATTGGGGTCCCAGACATATTTATCTTCTGCAGTTCTGTTTGTAGGGGCTGAGCCTATCAAAGAGGATTTGAGCTCAGTCCAGGGGTTCTTGAGGTTATCCGGGAGGGAGAGAGGCCTCCAGCCTATCCAACAGTCCTGCTCCCATAGAGAGAGATCATATAGAGATTTGATCTTAGCTTCAGCCATCCACCTTTGCAGGGCCCTGAAGTTGGGGAGCATTGCCCTTGCTTCCTTGCCCATGATCCTGTCCTCCCAGATATTTATTTCTTTGCCATTCCCCGGAGCCCTGGAGATGCAAGATTTGAAATGAGGAAGTGTCTTTTTGATCAGCTTTCAAACAGGAGTGCACTGTCTTTCAGTGATGGTTTCTGAGAGGATGCTACTATTGGTCCCATTTAAGTACTTCCTCTTGATGACCTCTGTCCACCAAGCCCCTTTCTCATTTAGAATTCTCCAAACTAGTTTATAGCCCATTGCCATGTTAGCGAGTCTTGGAATTCTGATTCCGATTCCTCCTTTTTCTAAGGGAAGAGTGACCTTATCCCATTTTACCAAGCTGAATTTCTTTGTGTCTTGCTTTCCTCCTTGCCACAAGAAACTTCTGATAATCAGTTCCATGTGCTTATGGATGCCTGCCGGGGCGAGGGTAGTAGCAAATTGATAGATTGGAAGGGTTGAAAGAATGGCCTTGATGAGGATAGTTCTGCCTGCCAAATTAAGCCAATACACTCCCCAGCTTTGTAGTTTCCCTCTTAGCTTCTCGATTAGTTTTACCCAAATCTCAGCTTTAATAGTTTCCTTGGCTAAAGGCAGCCCTAAATACATGAAATGGGACCAATTCCCTTGTGCGGGTATTTCCATAATTATGGATATTCTCTGGGTTATGTTTCTTGGAACATTCCAGGTGTAAATCATGCATTTGTTGTTGTTCAATCTGCCTCCAGAGGCTTGTAGAAACCTTTCCAGTGTGCTCTTGAATCTCCGGGCAATAATGCTGGAAGCACCCCCTATCAGCAGAGTGTCATCTGCAAAAAGGGAGTGATTGATTCCCTTTGAACCGCGAACTATGTCCACCCCTGTTATTTCTTTTGATTTTCGCTTGTTCTCCAAGTGCAAGCTGAGGGTTTCAGCCATTATAATGTAGAGAGATGGTGACAACGGGCATCCCTGCCTCAAGCCTCTAGAACTCTTGAAGGCGCTGCAGGGCCTTCCATTGATAAGGGGAGCTGTCCAATTATGAGAGATACATTCCATGACCCGGTTAGTAAAGTTCTCTGAGATACCAAATTTCTTTAGGACTGCCTTGAGGAATGAGTGGTTTACTCGATCAAAGGCATTCGCCATGTCCAGTTTAATGACCATGCCCCTCTCCTTTCTGGATATGCTGCTATGTATTGCCTCTTGTATTAGAATGACATTATCCGTGATGTGTCTCCTAGGTACAAAGCCTCCTTGGTTCTCGGATATGAGGGAGGGAAGAACTTGTTTTAGCCTGTTTGCCAATATCTTGGTGATAATTTTGTACGAAACATTACACAGAGAAATTGGGCGGAATCTGTCAAATGATTGGGGGTTTGGGTCTTTGGGGATAAGGGCTAGATGGGAGGACTTAATGCTGCTGCCCATTTTGCATTTAATAAAGAAATTCTTTGCCATTCTTATGTAATCCTTCTTAATGATTTCCCAGTGGGTTCTGTAAAAGGCCATTGTGAAACCATCTGGGCCTGGGGCCTTATCCATTGGCATGCTTTGGATAGATCTGACTATCTCCTCCATCGTTATCTCCTTATCTAGCTCAGTGTTTTGAGCTTCAGTAATTTTGCTCTCAATTATGTTTAGGAATTCCGGGTTTTCCAAGTACTGAGGATCAGCAGTCAAGAGAGTTTGAAAGTGATGGGTCGCTGCTTCTTTGATCTCCTCCTGCTCTGTTAGGACTCTACCCTCCACTGTGATTTTCCCAATGTTGTTCCCTGCTCTCCTCAATTTGATGTTGTTATGAAAGAAAGATGTATTCTTGTCGCCTGATTTGAGCCAGAGGCATCTCGATTTTTGCCTTTGCTCTTCCTCCTCCACCCGGTTCTGCTTATACAGCTCCATGTATAATTCCTTTTCCTTCCTTAAATCTTCTTCTGTATCTTGGCGTTTCTCTTTTTCTTGACTCCACTCAGCAAGCTTTATTTGTAGGGCGGTTTTCCTTTTTCCCTCCTCTGTGGCGTAATTTCTTGCCCATTGTTTGATGGCTGTCCGGAGCCGTTTAATCTTAGTTTCCCATATAAAGTGCGGAGAGCCTGTAACTTCTGTTGCCCAATTTTCCTTTATCAAATTCCTAAAGTCTTCACTGCTGTCCCAAGCTCTGTTATACTTAAAGGGTAATGGCCCCATGTTTTCCCCTTTAACCAGATGCAGTGCCACTGGTTTATGGTCTGACATAAAGCCTTGGATAATTGTGCTTTGGATCCTTGGGAAGTTGGCCACAATTCTTTCTTGAACCAGAATACGGTCCAATCTCTCTTTGATGTTATTTTTCCCTGTTCTCTTGTTTGACCAAGTGAACCGCCCGTTCTGAGGCGGGATATCCACAAAACTGTGATCTTGGATGATTTTTTCCAATGCATCCCTTGATGAATCTGCAAAAAAATTCCCTCCCATCTTCTCTTCTGCATTCCTTATCAAATTCAAGTCTCCTCCCAGGAAGATATTTCTGCCTTGGGCACTCATTAAATCTGTGCTGACCGATTCCCAGCATGAAGCTTTTTCTCTAAAGTGGGGGGGGGGGCGTAAATGTTGTATATCGTGTAGTCTTCTGTCTTAGATAGGTTTTGCATATCTAGTCTTAACCACCATCTGTTCTGCCTGCTATCTTTGAGTTTCCATTTAGTTTTGTTCCAAATTGTACCTATTCCGCCTGAGGCTCCTGCTGCGCTTATTGCTATTCCTTCATAGCTTCTGCTTCTTTTCACACTGCTTTGAAAATCCTGCTCGGTGATTTTGGTCTCCTGAAGTAGTAGAAAGTCTGGGTGTTCCAATTTGAGAAGGTCACGGACTGCATTAGCTTTTAGGGAGGAGCCCATCCCCCTACAGTTCCAAGAGACCAGATTCATCACTTACTTTGTTTATTGTGAGTTCCACCTTTCTCCTTTACCTTCTCCCCGCTTCCTTTGGTCTTATCAAGATATGTGTCCATTGGTTGTTGGGTCCCTGTGGCCATTTCCTTTGCGGCATTCTCATCCCTTATCTCTTTGTTTGATTTCCTTCCAACTTTTCTGGGTGGGTCTGTGGATGTGATGTTTTCCTTCGCTTTGTTCCTTGTTAAGATTCTTTCAACAGTTTGGGGGGGGGGAAGTCTGAGGGGGGGAGGGAGGGGTTGATTTGGGACCTCTTGGAGAGAGGGGGGGGGAGGAGGGGTCCTCAGCAGATAGAGATTCGAAAGGGTTGAAGGAGGAGGGGAAAGAAGGGTCAGATCCGGTTGGAAGGGAATGAGGGTTTGAGTTATCAATAGGAGGCTTTGAGGAGGTTCCAGGGGGAGGATTTGTCTTTTTCTTCTTTACAATTTCCCATGCTTCTTCCGGAGCTTCCACATTGTTATCAGAGTCTACTAGTTTATTTTTACTACATCTATTGGCAAAATGCCCATACTCGTGACATACCTTGCACTTGAACGGCAGCTGTTCGTAGTCCACTTGCTGTATATGCGTCCACTGGTCCACCTTTAGTTTGATCGCTTCCGACAATCCTTTCCCCAGGTCCACTTCTACACATATCCTTGCACATGCGTGCATATTCTCCTTTGGTTCCGATCTGTCGATATATTTCCCTACAGCATTCCCTATGGCTTTCACAGATTCGTCTCCCCAGCAGTGGAGGGGCAGATGGGGAAGACGGACCCAGACCGGAACAGCACTTGGAACATCCATCTCTGGATCAAAGTCAGGAGTCCATCTGTTTAGATAAAGGCCTCTGGTGTCCATGAAGTAGGGGCCGTTCCTGAAGATGAGATTACGATCTTCCACCGTTTCGAAAAGGAAGGTAAAGAATCCCCTCCCACAGAATCTTATTGCTATCTTCCCTTGGACCATTGAGTTCCAGTTCCTTTCTACCCATCGCTGAACTGTTCGGGGGGATGGCCATAGTCCCGTGAACTGGCCAACCAAACCACGATCAGCTAGGGCAACTGCTGCTTTCCTCGGAAGGGCAGGAGGGAGCGAGACTTCCGGGATTTCATCCAGCTTCTTGATGAACTTTGAGGCAGTGGGGCGTATTTTCTCAGTGGTATTCTCTTGGATTAATGAGGCAAAAGTCTTCTCCAGGTCATCTTGCTCTTTGTTTGGTGGATCCATTGCAGAGGGGATCAGCAGCGCCAGAGGCGCTCCTGCGAAAGGCAGAGGGAGGGAAGGGCCGCAGGCCCCCAAGAGAAGCGGGCAGGAGGCCCCAGGATGGCAGAGGGAGCAGTCAGACAGAGGAGGCAGCCCAGCAGCAGCGCTGCTAGGCGCAGGCGCGCAGAGGGTACGCAGCAGCAGCAGGGGCAGGCGTGGGAGGGAGGCGCGGGCTCGCTCAGCTCTTCCCTGGGAGTTCTGTGTTTTATTTTTTATGAATATATAATTTTTATAATTAAAATTATTAAAGTATGTTTTTAATATAATAATAAGTCATCTTAAATAAAAAACATGGGAAAAAAATTAAAAGTCATGAAAATGGAAATAATCATAATATTAATTATTATTATCCAATTGGTGTATGAGACCCCTTATTTGTGGGATAAAGACATAAAATTTCTTCACAAATATAAAACAACTAATAAAATATCATATTGTTGAAAGCCATCACCAAAAATTAAGAAATATGATGAACTAATATTATTTATATTAACATATATGCACTTTAATATATGTGTGTTTTATTTTTTATTAATATATAATTTTTATAATTAAGATTATTAAAGTATGTTTTAATATAATAATAAGTCATCTTAAATAAAAAACATAGAGAAAAAAATAAAAGTCATGAAAATGGAAATAATTATTATTATTATTATTATTATTATTATCCAATTGGTGTATGAGACTCCCTTATTTGTGGGATAAGGGACACACATCCACTACTCTTAAGCCTACGAAGGCATACATACTCTACCCCACTTTGGTTTTGAACCTGTGACCCCTTAGTAGGAAACAAACGCTCTTAACCAATAGGCTCACTCAAGGGAAATAAAAATAAAAATCAAAAAGTTAATAAAAAGAAATAAAACAAAAAACAAAAGAATAGTAATTAATAGAAATGGAAGTTACTAAACATCCCATAATAAGACCTCAACCAATCACCTTACAAATAAATAAATTTAAATAACAATAAAACGAAATTCCCAATGTTAAACTATGGATAAACAACAAAAATTTGTGGTCAAAGGACAGTCAAAGCAAAACTGAATGTGTAATACCATGTCAACATGTATAATAAGATAGGGAAACACTACTCATGTTATCATTACAAAACAAAATCGGGTTGAAGATAAATAAATTAAGTTATTGTTAAAAAACTAAATAAATAAAATCAATCTGCAATGTTAAACTATAGAAAAATTGCAATTTTTTTTTGTCAAACTGAAATTAATATGAGTTTGACCAAAAAACAGAATGGGTTATCTATCTACCTATTTTTTAAATAAGCTAAATTGATGTAACAATATTTAATACACTAAAAACATAAAATATGTTATTGTCCACTTTAAAAAAATATTTGTAAGGTGATTGGTTGAGGTCTTATTATTTCCTTTTTATTTTTATTTTTTACCTTTTCTATTATTTCTATTTTCATGAATTATAGTTTTTTCTCAGTATTTTCAAGTTTATATGACTTATTATATCACATTCATTTTTGCTTTTAATTGTGTATTAGTTTGTCTTTGACCAAAAATTTATGACTCTTATTCATAGTTTAACATTGCAAATTCAATTTTTGTTATTTATTATTATTATTTAAATTTATTTGTTTGTAAGGTGATTGGTTGAGGTTTTATTATGGGTTGTTTAGTAACTTACATTTCTATTAGTTACTAATTTTTTGTTTTTTGTTTTATTTCATTTTTATTTAACATTTTGAATTTTTTGTTTTTTCCTATTATTTCCATTTTCATGGATATAATATTTTCACCATATTTTCAATTTAAGATGACTTATTATTATATTAAAAACAATTTTAGTAAATTTAATTATAAACAATTATATATATTAATAAAAATAAAACAGGCACACACGCACATATATATATATATATATATATATTAATGTAAACAATTTTAGTTAATCATATTACTTAATTTTTGGTGATGGCATTCAACAATACAATATTTTATTAGAGTTTTTATTTATGCAATGAAATTTTTGTCTTTATTTTTTTGTTTGTTTAATTAAACTATATTTAAACTACTAGCTACTATGTAGCCCATGTATTAAAAACATATTTTAATAATTTTATTTTTATATATAAAGCTATATATATTAATAAAAAATAAAAACACGCACATATATCAAAGTGTATATATGTTAATATAAACAATATTAATTAATCATATATCTTAGTTTTTGGTGATGGTATTCAACAATACAGTGTTTTGTTAGTATTTGACACTTGCTCACTATGCTCAACTCAATTACTCAAATTTATGAAATAGAGCTATTAGTTAATCAGAGCTATTAGTTAATCATATATCTTAGTTTTTGGCGATGGTATTCATCAATACAGTGTTTTGTTAGTATTTGAGACTTGGGCACTATGCTCAACTCAATTACTCAAATTTATGAAATGGAGCGGGACCGGAAAACCAATGGATGAAAATAAGAATTATTGCATTTAGGAGTGGAAAGTATTGAATGTTGTTTGCATTTTTATCCCATTTCTATTAGATGTGGGATATATTGGGAGGGAAAGATTACTGACGCAGTGACATTATTTCCATTTACAACCTTGCAATTATGAGCTCATATGTTTTTCACAACACGCCTTTTATTGTGTTTTCCATTTCCTTGCAGCAAAGAATTCTTATGTCCACCGACTCACTATTCCAATTTGAGTTGAGTTAATAACGGGTCTCTCTTCATACATTTCTTTAAATCTCATCTTTTAAAGGTACAGAGCAAAACCAAGAAAGTGAGAAATTTGAGTCCAATTATGGATAGAGAGATGAATGCTGACAAAGAATACGAGAAGATTGTTCCTTCACATCCCGCATCAAGCCATGAAGCAAAGAAACAGAGAAGGAAGAAATCCCTTCTGGCTGTACTATTTTTCTTGCTGGTTTAATTTATGCGTGTATTCAATTTACCCATAGTGACGAATTTGGCCCTAATCGGATTCGATCCTTAGATCTTGTCTGTAAGATTTGTCTTGTATGTGGCCTTTCCAGCCGTGTACAAGGTATTTGTTGGCAAACATACTGAGCTAGCAAGAATCGCAGTGGAGGTTAACTGTGACGAGCTTGTTAGGGTTACCCAATTTACCTTGGATATGAACAGAACAATGGTACGCAACAACCTAGGCGCCCTTGAAGATTGCAATAAACTAAGATTAAATTTAATCCAATCCAATATCAACTATCAATGGACTCCATATACATTCGTTTGTTTTAATATTTTCATGGTTTTTCAAAAGGAAAATATTATCAATGGACTCCATATACATTCGTTTGTTTTAATATTTTCATGGTTTTTCAAAAGGAAAATATTACCCATGTTTTAGAGAGTTTCTAAGATTATCCAAATCATTAAAATACAAGGTTGATATAGATTTAAAGATATAAAGATTTCCTAGTTAAAAATATATGTCAATTTTGATGTCATTTCACGATTTTATGCTTTCTTTACATTATTTATTTATTTTTATAAATTATTTTATCATAAAATTTATTATAATATTTTATCACTTTTATTTACAATAATATTTTTATATTATTATTTTCATATGTCACTTAAGGTGTAAAAAATAGATTTTATGCAAATTAGCATATTTATAAAGAAGAGTAAACACAGCATGTCATCATGTTCAATCCATTTTAAACTCATTATTAATGGGAAGAGTGAATGTAATAACTATGAACGAAAATGTTTCTGGGGTTGAGTGCATTAGTTTTATTGATCTTGCTATCATATGGTACAACCATTTTTTTGAGCTCTTCGTAATCTTTTTCTAATTTCAATAATTGCTTATTTTTATATTTCAATTAATCATTGGTTTTTATTATTTGCATATCTTGGGACTGTAACAGAGGCTAAAACCTTTTACAATTGTGACGAAAGCCACACGTCCAACCCTAACAACAACAATTGCTCCCAAGCAACTCCCTACCCTATGGTTCAGCCTGATGGTGGTAATTATGTGTGTTGTGGAAATAGTGAGTGTTGTGATTGGTAGAAAATTTATGTGAAAACATTTTAGACAAAGTTCTAAGCAAACATAGTTCTGATTGTATTTTAAATCTTATAAAGGGAAAGTATTTTTAAAATAATTTTTACAAAATGTCAAAGAGTGAAGAGACACATTTTGTATTTTTTAAACATGTTTTTATAATTTTTAAGAGTTGTAAAATATTTGTTTTTTACATATTTAGAAATGCATGTTTGTGTAATTTCCTCTGCATAAATGGATTAGTTTTTGTTCATAACTATTGATTGGTTTTTTACTGTAATAATATTGAAACAACACAAGCTTCAAAACTCAAAATACTTTAATTTTTTAAATAAAATTTTAATAAGATAAATGTTATAATAATGGAAAAATTATTTTTTATAAATTTGTTTTTCATTACTTTGATTGTTTAACTTGTTTTTTGTTTGCAACATTTTCTCAAAAAGATTTATGATGATTTCTTAGAAAATGTTGTTTTAATCTTTTTGACAAATGAGTGAGTGTTTTAAATCTTACAATGAAAAGTTGTTTTAAATATATTTTACAAAATGCCAAAAAGTGACATATTTTATTTTTTAAATCTAAATACGTACAAACTTTTAAATAATAATATTGATTAACTTTTTATCATAACAATATTGAAACAACAAAAATTAAAAAAAAAAAATGTTATTACTTTAAATTTTAAATAAAATTGTAAATAGATAAAAGTTATAATTATAGAAAATTAATTATATAGTTTATATTTTACAAATTTAGTATTAGTATTTAATTTATTTTTTTAATTATTTTTATTTTTATATGAAATAAAAAATTATATAAAAAAATTTACATTTATTTATTAACAGTATTATTGATTAATAAAATTGTTTTCACTTTTATATTAATTATGAAATCATAGTGAACCATAAATTTTATAGATTTTGTAATTAAATTTCCTAGATTTTGTATTGATAAGTTGATTATAGATTTTTTTTTCATGTTTTATATAAAATAATGAAAATATTACTTTTAAACTATTTTTAAATTATTATCTATATTTATTTCATATAAATATTAATATTTAAAATTTAACTATACTTAAAATTCTATGCAATTTTAAAATATTATTGTTTACATATTTAGAATAATTCAAAATCTCAAAATTTACTTTTTACTTATTTGAAAACAAATATTTGTGCAAAATCCTCAATATAAATGGAGTGATTCTTATTTTTTTTTACTATTAAATGACTTTTTAACACATAACATTAAAACAACACAAGCTTCAAAATTGGTATTACTTTAATCTTTTAGAAAATAAAAATTATAATAATAGAAAGTTAGATCATATAATATATACTAGTTATAAATAAATTAAATTAATATTAAAAAATAACATTTTTTTAATCGAATTTTCTATTAATTATATAAAAAAAGTTTACATAGCATACCAAAAAACTAGTGATCTCACTCTGACCAGGTTTGATGACCATTGATAACAAACCATTACAAAATATCCAAAATATACTAGGAGCTGTCGTCTAAATAATAAGAGGCCAAAAGCAGCAAAACACCTACAAAATGCATAGTCCTCTAGCCACCATATTTAGTCATCATAAGTGATGGATGTCGGATTGTAAAGCCCTGTCCCCGAGGGGGAGGAGCGTGAAATTAGAAACTTGCTTTTTGTTCTAGATGAGTTAGTTATGCTTCCAATTTATCCATCTTGGCCAACAGAAGAGTCTGGTCGCGCCCCACCATAATCACTCACTCACAAAGATGGCTTTGGAAATATTGCAGTTACTGAAGAGTTAACATCACTGCCTCATGCTCCTCCCGACGAGCTATGTCCTAAGCCTCCAGCATTGCCTATACGGTATGCCCTGAAAACCTAGATGGAGACTTATGACGATGAGTACCCCTGCAAACTCAACCATTCCCAGTCACTTTTCTACTACCACCTCTTTTGTTGTGCCTATTTTCACCACCTCCACAATCATGACCCCCACTTAAACAATTGCCACCTCCACGACCACAACTGACCATGGCACCCCCTCGTCGAGTTTTCCTTTTGGGACCAGGCGTAGCTAGAGAGTCTCGGACCACACGATAGGACCTCAGGGTTGGTTTCATGATTTCCCCTGCAACACAGGAAACCCCAGATAGCCAACGATTACGTGCACCAGCAATTGGGCTCTTATGCTCCTGACACCACCGCGACCACTTCAACACTCTTAGAGGTTGCTCATGTCCCTCAACCCAGCTACCTTTGCCAACACTCAAAGGAATTGAACGAAGGATCCCCCCTCCCGAAGTCGTCACCCACTCACAAGGCCGATAATTCCCACCTCCCACCAGACATCACTCCACGGGCACTTTTCCTGCCTCTGTAAGCCCACACGACATACATACAACACTTTCCACTTCGCCAAAAACTGATAATTCCACCTCTGTCAAATCTCCCTCACTAGGATGAAGCAATGGTGTGTCTCAAAGCATCTTCCCTTTAACAAAAATCGAAGAAGGAGCTTCGTCGCTCCTCAGATTTCTCTAGGCACCCCAAGTAATAAAACAATTTGCACTTCAATCACATATGCAAAATCCAGAGGATTAATTCCCCAATGCACTAAATATAACAATTCTTAGAAAGCAAAGTTAAAAAGGAACCTAAAAAATGCAAGCAATCCCGCAAACATCCATGTACATTCCACCCGACCGACGTATAGTCTTGGGAAAACCAGCCCGTCTACCACGACGCCCAAAGCATCCTCCGAGCCCACTTCTCGTAAAGCCCAACCCACTAAACAATGGGGAAAGACATCTCTAGCAAACAAAGCATACCAAAACAGGTTGAAACTAACCAGAAGTTAGAGACAAAAGAAATTACCAAAGGATCTCCACCATCCTGGAATCCAAGCTCGCATTGTCCGTTAGAGATTCCTAATTCTGTGTCTACGCCACAGATTGCATGCACGGTTTTTCCTTTGCGACTCCCATTGATATCTTGCATAAGCCACATAGATTATTTTCTCAAACGATTTAATCGCGGAATGTCTCGATTAGGTACCTCACCTTCTTTTGTTGCTTCTCCTCCACATTACATGCAGGAATCTTCTGCGCTCTTATACCACATGATGAAAAGAAAAAAAATATTTTTCATGTTTCATCACGCTAAAAACTACAATATTAGAACCTTACAATACACATGCAGTCCTATAATATGTGGTCCACATATTACTCCACCTCACATGCATATACCCCATAACCCAGGAAGCAAAACACAGAGATAATTTTATTTAAAAATACTAGAACATCTTGTGGTTTGATATTCTCCACAAAGCTCTCAATGTGACCCCTAAGATCCTTCAAGGATATGATTTTTCACATTTTTAATCCTTTACAAAATAGATATTACCCTACCTTTTCATAACTACGTCTTGCGGACCTCGTTCCTTGTTCTCACTTATTTTCTTGGAGGTGGGTAGATGCTCCTCCATCAATATATAATTAATTTTTTAAAGGGTTGATTTAATATGGTTTATAGGTTCAAATAATACGATTTATTTTTCTAAATGGTAAAACCTACTTGGTTGATCAAATGAATGTTGTCCCAAAAAGTTATTCACTTAAAGTAATGTGTTCCACAAGTGGCATAACAATGAAAAATTTGTTGCAACAAATTTCCAAAAAAGGAATGATGTTAATCTCTAAATAACACATAATGTTTCCATTCAATACTTATAAAAAAAATTTATAAACACCTAATACAACATTTATGACGAATACAAAACAATATATAGAAACAACAATTTCAAGTTTTTATACAAGTGCTATATAGTAGCTAGTACCTCTCGCTTAGCTTAATTAAACTAAAAAACAATAAAGACAAATTTCATCACCAAATAAAACAACTAATAAAATATTGTATTGTCAAATACCATCACCAAAAATTAAAAAATATGATTTACTAATATTGTTTATATTAACATATATACAATTATATATGTGTTATTTTTTAATAATATATTATTTTTATAATTAAATTTATTAAAATATGTTTTTAATATAATAATAAGTCATTTTAAATTGAAAATAGCTAAAAACAAAAAATAACTAATAGAAATGGAAATTACTGAACAACCCATAATAAGACCTTAACTAATTTACAAATAAATAAATTTAAATGATAATAAATAACAAAGATTGAATTCTCAATATTAAACTATGAATAAGCCCATAAATTTTTAGTAAAAGGATTTTTATACCATAAAATTAAGGAGTAAAACTTTAACTAGTACTAATATCTATAAGTGATTGAAGGCTATATTAAAACTAAAGGTATATATATACTATACATTTTAATTTAGCTATATTTAAACTGAGGTTTTTTAATGGGTTTTTTTAATTATTTTCATCAATTATATATAATTTATTAATTTGTTTTTCTACTAAATTTATTTATTTATTATTATTTACTATTATTTTTATTTTTTTTTATTTTTTTTTATACTATAACACCAAGACTATATCTAGCAGCCCATAAACCTGATATATCAGGTATGTATGACTTAGCAAGAGTCTAGACTCCACGAGAATGGGGGAGCCTACTCCTTGAGCCTATCACAATGGCCAAATATGTCCCCCTGTGCAATGTGAAACTGGGTGGAGGGGATAAAATCCGATTGTACCAACCACTCGATCATCCCATGAGGAGACCATTATGTCATTTTTTTAATGTGTTTTTCATGATTTTGTGTACACTAATGATGGTTTTATATGCCATAGTTAAAAAAATATTGCAATTTTAGCACTCAAGAAAATTGGTCAAATTGTCTTAGGCTAAGATTTTAAAAGAGCATACTTCTAGCCTTAAAAAAAAAAAAAAATTGATCTTAATACAGTTACTTTTTGATTTAGGTGTTGAATTTTAAGGATTTTTTAGTTGTGATATTTGATTTATTGCCATGGTTGAAAATTGTTGAAATTTTAAGGTTTTTTTGTACTCATGATATTTGGTTTAAATTTCGTGGCTTAAAAATGTCAAAATTTTAAAGTTTTTTGGAGCCATGTTATTTTATTTTTAATGTCATGGTTGGAAATTATTTGAATTATAAAGTTTTCCATGATCATAATTTTGGTTTATAATGTCATGTCTGAAAAATGTTGAAATTTTAACCATAAAATAAAAGGGGTGATGCAACCTCACTATTTTTCTATTTCAGTGAGTCTTTTCATGTTTTTTGCACAAAAATATGGTTTTTTAGGGTAGAGTTCTCTTTTTGAGGTTATAGTTCTCATTAAGTTGGTAACATTAATATAAATGATAACCACCATTTTGCTTAGAAATTGCAATTGTTCCTAGCCACACTAAAAAATCTAACACTTGGTTGGTTTATGGGACTTGCAAGGAACAACATTTGAACTTGAGATGAAATGTGATAGGAAATTCTAAAGAAATATTGAGATTATTGTAAATCATGAGATGTAAGAGAAAAAAATCTTTAGAATGACTTTGGAAAGAAGATCAAAACTTGGAAGACTATGTCGAGCAATTCCAATTTCACTTACAAATGTCAAAACAAATCAGGTTGGATAATGAAAACTTGAAAAGCACTCTCCCAAGTAAAATTTGGAATGATTGCATTAACATAATTTGACGTGAGCCAGTTATGTTTCTCAAATGAGCTACAATGAAATTTACGAGTTACACAAATGATACTCTAGGGGCACTAAAAAGCAAGGCAAGGGTCACAGGAAGATTGGTGCTCAAATTTCAAAATCATTTAGAGAAGGAATTAGTTGAGTAGAAATAAGAAATATGTTAGAAGACTTTAAAATAGTTATTCTCAACTCTCTAAGTTCTCCACCAAATGCATTGCAAAAAAGGAATGTTTAAAGAAGTAAATTTTGTTTTAGCAATCTTTCATTTTGAGTATGGGAAGAAGTAGCTTTTGTGAGATTAATCAGTAAACAAAGTTGGCATCTATGGAATATATACCTAAAACCATACAACTAGTAGTTACCTTTCATTGCTATGAAGGAAATTTTTCACAAAGGGAACAATGAAGAGACGAGACAAATTTGTTTTGTTCTCAATTTTATAATTTGTTTTAGAATAATCAACCCAATTTTCAATATCATCCCCATAATTGGAATCCTTATATGCCTTGGCAACAATAGGCTCCCCAAACTAATCAAAATCCTCCTTGACAATAAGATTGGCGAAGTCATTTTTTTGCAAAAATCTAACAATCAACACAAAGGTTCCCACAACAACAACAACAGCCATGTTAGCTCCCACAATAACAACAACAATTGTAGATTCCATAACAACATCAATTATCATTATGTATAAATAACCCTCCACAAAAGACTCGTCAACTTCCTGCTCAACCCACACCTAACCTACAAAATAAAGTAGTTTAGCTTACTTATAATGTTAAGTTATTTAGTTACCCTGCATATCTTATTTATGTTATAGACAATCAAAAAATATAATTACGATCAGAGAGAATATTAAATCATCAAACTTCCCAAATCGTTAGTCCATAAAAAGAGTAAGTTAACTCTTTCGCAGAAGCTAGTCTTCTTATAGATATTTCTTCCTATAAATTCAAATCAAACATAGGGATATATGTTTCTTCCCTTATAAATTCAAATCAAACATAGGGATCTATGTTTCTTCCCCTATAAATTCAAATCAAACATAGGGATCTATGTCTAAATAGAGCCCTCTTTATGTAGAAAGATTGTACTTGGGAAAACACTTGTTCAACCTAAGTTTGACTTTCTTGGAAAACTACTAAATGTATGTATTAAAATTCCCTTATTTCAAGAAAATAAGGATGCTCCATGCAAATATTATTTGTGAGTAGCGTTTAACAAAGCCTAGTAAGAGGAAAAAAGAGCTATAAACAGTTCATGTGATTGGTGAGTCAATGGATTTAATGAAATATCTTTTAAACCAATTTTGTGAATCCTAGCAACCCTATAGTTGATGTTCACCTTAAGAATATTCTCATTCTCAATACCTTAATCAATTTAGGGGCCACCATTAACATCTTGACCAAAAAAATGTAGAGAAACTTAGATAACCTCGTTTACATCATATCCCCACATTCCTTCAATGGGTTGAAAGATCAATCGTAGTTATCCTGGTATACTCTTGGGAGTACCCAACAATTTCCATGATTTTGTAGCCAATATCCAATTTAAGAGGTTACCCATAAATTTTAGGTAAAAGCATGTTCTTCATGCTTCTAGGGTTTTTTAGGTCTTATGATTTATTGTCATGAGTCAAAGGAGTCAACATCATGTTTATAAGACCCTTCCAGGCAATTTAAAATTGTAAAACTAATTATTTGAGTCTAGAAGGTACTAGAATCTCCAAGAGTACAATTTAGCCTAAAGGAAGGAATTTGACCCCTTGAGAAGGTTATATAAAGAGTAGTTCAACTTTATTTGGAAACATTCACTCGATAAGTTCGATCTACAAGAAAGAGTTTGATCTATAGTTGGGTAACTGCAAGAAGGAGAGAAAATATCAAGAAGAAGGAAGAAGGATGAAATTTCTTGGTTTTTTGGCTCTACTTCTCTCACACATGCAAAATTATAGGGTTTTTGGATCGCAGAAATAGGTCAAAGTTGCAAAACTGAATTATAGTAGGACAAAGTGCAACATCTTGTAGTTGGGAGGAAGGAAATTTTGTCTATACCTCACTGACCTTAGGAAGATTTTTCTTTCTCTTGAAAGGTCCTAGAAGAAGATCAATTTAGGCTTTCTTCAGGAGCCACAAGGCTGAAATTGCATGGTCGAAGTTGCAAGTCGAGTAGTAGTGTTGTAGCTGGTAAGTTGAACTTGCACTGTGTAGCAGTGTGGTGCAGATTCAAGAAAGGACTTGGGGAAGGGCTTACTTGGTACTGGGAGAAGGACTTCGTCTAGGGATTGGGTCTTTGTATCTCATTTGAAGCAGATTCTAAGAATAGAAGAGTTTTTGGTTATTCTCCTTAGAGGGGTTTTGCCCTGGATGAGAGCCTATATCTGTGTCCTTTTTGTTGTTGTCATTTCTTGATATTGTTTGATGAAAATATCTAAATGAAGCAACATAAACAAGATCAAGATTCACAAGCAAGCATCAAGGTTAAAGAAAATAAGTTTAATAATCTGTCACTTTATCATTTTCTAACACCAAGTGACATAACAGTGTATCCCAGAGGTGGAAGTCTATAACTTGCTTTCCATCCATCAACATCTGATATGTGGTGGAAAATTATAGATCATTTTTGTAAAGTTGCAGCCATCCAGAAGTCTCGTGCCCACAAGAGTCGAGAATAGTGGTTAGCACCACAACTGATGGGCGACTGAGACAATCTACAACATTATTGGCATTGCCCTTCTTGTAATTAATGTTCAGATGAAATTGTTGTAGGTATGTGGACCATTTCTCATGATGGTTGTTCTGCAACTTCCCTTGTGTTTGTATGAAATGAAGAGGTCATTTATCTGTGTGGTGATTGTCTCCTTCCCTAGAACGTAATGTTTCCACTATCGACAAGCCTACACGATGGAATATATCTCTTTAACTTAGGTGGGGTATTTCTGAATTGTATTAGAGAGTGTATCACTGTGATGGGCCACCTTCTGGGTGAGAATTTCACCAATGGCGTAGTCATAGGTTTCTGTCTCAATTTCAAATGGTTGTTACAAGTCTAGAAATGTGGGTACTGGTGTAGAGCAAAGGTGGTGCTTCAGCTCAATGAACGCCATCTGTTGGGACTCAGACCATAAAAAAATTGCGTTCACTCCACCCTTAGTAACTTGACTCAAAGGCCAAGTGATATGAGAGAAACCCAACACGAACCTTCAATAGAAATTGGCAAGGCCCAAAAATTTGTCAAGTTATGTTGGAGTTGTTGGGGTTGGGCAATCTCGAATGACTTGGATCTTAGTCGGATCCACATGCACACCTTGTTCATCGATGTTTTAACCTAGATATTGGACCTAGTTCATGCCAAAGGTGCATTTCTCCAAGTTGGAAAATAGTTTGTGTTGTTGCAGGGTTTGAAGGACCTACCAAATATGTTGCAAGTGCTCTTCCTAACTCTTATTGAAGATGAGGATATCGTCCAAATATAAAACAACAAATGAGTTGGTGAAGGGCCGCAAGATGTCATCCATTAGCCTCATAAAAGTTGTAGGGACATTTGTCAACCCGAAGGACATGACCAACCACTCAAAAATTCCCTCCTTATATTTGAAGGTGGCATTCCATACATTTGTGGGTTCTATTGGAACCCAGTGATAACCAAACTTCAAATCAATCTCATTGAATTAGTTAGCCCCCCTTGAGTTGGTCAAGAAGGTCCTTAATCATGGGTTTGGATACCTATTTCTGATAGTGGTTTTATTCAGTGCCCAATAATCAATGCAGAATATCCAGTTCCCATCCTTCTTCTATACGAGTACAATTGGTCTCCCATAAGGTGAGGAACTTGGTCAAATGTGCCCTTTTTGTAGGAACTCCTAGATATGCCACTTTATTACTTTGTTTTCCATAAGAGAGCAGTGGTATATCAACCCATTGGATAGAGGTGCTCCACGAGTCAGATCGATTGAATGCTTGACCTGATAGTGCAAAGGTACCCCTGAGAAGAAGTCCATGTATTCTTCCATGACCTTATCCACTTGATTTTACTACATGTAGGAACTCTTCCTGAGGGCCATGGATGTAGCAACGATCTTCCCCTTACTTTGAGAGAGAATCAGAAAGAAAAAAATCCTGGTATGGGAGATGATCTTATTGCATTTCTTAGCAGAGATCAAAGAAATGGAAATAGGCGGGGCTACCTCTGGTATCCTGTATAGCTTAATGCCCAAAGTAATAATGACAGTGCAAAGCTTAGACTCATATACAACATGACACTTCCACAATTATGGTTGACCTAATAATACATCACAAACTTCAAAGGGAGAAACATCACATAATAGCTCATCCATGAAGGGCTTGATGTTATAAGGCAAGTGGCATTATTGCTTGACGCAAAGATCCCGCCCTTGGTGGAGCCATATGATGGTGTAAAACTGTGGGTGTGGTGTTGTCTATATCCCCAACCACTTCATGACCTCAGTTGGGATGAGGTTCTTTTAACTTCCACTATCGAAAATGAACTGCAGCGACGATCCCTTCACCCACATATGTGAGTGGAAGAGATGCTCGCCATCCTCTAGATATTCAGGCTCAATCTTCTTGACCTTGGTGGTGGCAATAGTGGCACTAGGTTCTACATCAATAATCTACTTCTCCTTATCAGTTTCTGGCTCAGAGTCAAAACATGCATTTGACTCTGAAACTTTTAGCTCGGTCATTAGTGATTGATTAGCTCGACACACATTTGTGTTGTTGGTGGGGCTCTTGTGTAATTCACACCTCTTTGTAATTGTGTCCTCTTTTTCCTTCGTGGTGCTATTCTTTGATTGTGGCTTCAATGGGTTGTCTTGGCTCACTCCACCTTGGTTTTGTCCTTCGTTCTGCGATTTGGAGGTGCCTTTTCCCTACTTCAGATTCACATATCTAAAGTCCCACTTATTCTATTTAAACTTTCGCTTGATCCTCACAGTGTATCGGTATGTTGCACCAAGCGACGAGACATATAGGAACTCCATTTCTTCTTGGATGCATTTGTGCAGACAAGCACGATACGTGAGTATTAGATGCTACTTAGAATCCTTGATATCCAGCTTCGTGCGTAGTGTATGGAAAATGTTTGTGAACTCTCACACATCTTGGTCCCTTCCCTGCCACAATGAGGTCCACTTTATGAACTTATCATCATAGCTTCTGGTAGGGTAATATTGTTCCTTGATGGCATCTTGGAAAGAATTCCAAGAGGGTGTGGCTGAAAATAGTGAGGGTTTCTCCTCGTTCCTCTCTTCACAGTATGTTTCCCACTAGTCCTTGACATGGGGGGTGGCTTTGAAGAGTGAAAAAGTTATATTTTCCCTATCAGGAAATTATGGACCAAAAATATCCCTCCAGTGGATTTATCCATCTATCCAGGGCATCTGTGTCTATTTGGCCTTCAAATATAGGGATGCCAAAGTTAACTTGTACCATAAATGCGGTGGTTCCTCCGAAGTGAATATTGGATGAAGATGCTTTGCCCGCTGATACCCACTAAAGGATTTGGGAAAAACGTCCATTGTCTCGTTTCTTTGTCACTTGAGGGCTTCTTCGAGCAATTTTTTGAAAGGATCTCCTCTCCCTTGTCTTTATTTTCTTTTGCCATGGGAGGTCGTCGAGGTCGGCGACGTTGGCCTTGCAAGGGTTCAACCAATTCAATTCCAAACTCCTTATACCTCGACCTCATTGGGACATGCACAAAAAAACAGAGAAAGAATAGATCGCTCTAATACCATTGATCCAAATTTATGCAAGAATTAAATGAAATACAGATTCGAACCAAAACATAGAGATACAGTGAAACAAAATTTCAATTAATAAATAGCAATTATTGAAAATTGTTTACATACATGAGAGAATCAAACTAGCTTAGGCGATGGTAGATTATCTTTGAAAAGAGATGTGATGGCTACATGCCTTTTAAATAGTGTTATAATGAGGTTGAAATGCCTTTTTATTATAGGAAAATGATGGAAAACCCTAAACATCCAAAAAACTAACCCTAGGAGATGAAGCGCAAAAAGTTTGTGGGCCCCATTGGGATTAGTTAGAATGCCAACTTCCCAGGGAGGTAATTTGGGCATATGATCTATGTTTGGCACGCATGATACCTTGTTAGAAATATTTATTCGAGGATAAAAAATTCTCACAACAAGTCTCTACCATACATGCTACAATCTTGGTGTGTTTTCCAAAAAATGCCGTTTAGAGCCTCAAAATAGCCATGGAAGTTCACGACTTGAAATAACTACCAAAAATAGAAAGTTTTGTTAAAACTAAAGAAACTGAAAGGAAACAATGTTGGGGGTCCAAATGGAATAAGCGAGTGGCCACCAATATCCACCTAGATTAATGATTTATGTTGACATTTTTAAAGAAGCTATGAATAACCTTTGTAAAGTCTTGGAAAGATGTCAAGAAACTAATCTATCTCTTAGTTTAAACATTTCTATGTCTTATTATCAAAGCAAATTATTCTTGGTCATTATATTTCTCCTATAATTATTAAGGTGGATCTAGCTAAGATTCAGATAATTGTAAATATTCACATGCCCAAGATAGATAAAGATGTTTGTAGTTTCCTTGGTCATGTTGTTTATTATCATAGTTTCATTGCTAATTCCACTAAGATTTCATCTCCACTATTTAAATTGTTTTTGAAAGATGCAAATTTTAACTAGACAACTAATTTCCTCTAATGTTTCAAATTAAAGATGTCCAAGACTCTTTTGTTATGAGGGCCAAATTGGACCTTGTCTTTTTACATTCACACAAATGCCTCTGATACAACCATTAGTGTAGTCCTTATATAGAACGAAGCACTATGACCTTATTTCATCAATTTTATCGATATAAATCTCAATCCTATTGAACTTAATTACATTGTACTGGAGAAAGGTCGTGTCATTGTTGTGCATGCTCTCAACAAGTTCCACCACTATGTCATATATTATTATGTTTTTGTTTATATGGTTCTTTGGCATTCATTGTTTAATAAATAAGTATATGGTCAATACTAAAGTAAATAGGTGGTTGTTATTATTACAGGAGTTCAATGTCACCATTCTTGAATATCTTAGTAGAGAAAATGTGGTTATTCATTTTATGTGTCAGCTTACCAATGATGTGATGTTGTTTCAATACATGAATCTTTTCTTGATAAAAATTTAACATTATCTATTAACACACCATGGTTTGTAGATATTGCTAACTATTTGGCAACAAGATTCAGATAGAAAGTCGCATCCACCCATGGTATTTACCCATAGTATCTTTCCATGGTATTGTAACTCAAAAGTTTATAAATTTCGGTCTCACTTTGTAAAATGACAAAGTGGTCCACACAATGTAGCTGGAATAATTTTCTTTATTGAGCTGAAAGGCTCATTCTACAACCCAGTATGAGGGGATGTGTAAGTTTGTTCATCTTGCCTTTTAAAGTAAAAATAAATAAATTATACTCTAAATGGAAAAATAATGTCGTCTATAATTAAAAAAAAATGAATATTATGTAAAGTAATTAGAAGTAGAAAAAACCTGTGAGGAGGATGTTTAAACCTTATACGTTTCAAAAATATTTCAACAGGAGATTTAAATAAACTATTTGAAGACCTATGTTAACTAATTTATGTCGTTATCAACTTCATATATATGTATATATAGAAAAAAAAACTTGTTAAAATGAAATATTTTAATGTTGTATATAAAAATATATTCAATGTGCCTTATCAATAAAATATTTTAATATACTTAAAAATATATTAATAATAAAAAAACCATTTTAATTTGCGTTGATAAAATGTATCGATGTACATGTTATGTAAACTATGTATATATTAATGTCAATTATGTATATATTATGTATCTTTTAAAAAAATATTAATATATCATGAAAAAAATAAGTTTTATGGTTATAACGTTTATTTGGTCATATATATACTCTATATAGCATTCAAAAATACAATTTAAATAATGAAAAATTGCACATGATACTTTACACCCTAAAGAAGTTTGCAAGTGAAGAAAATTGTTCCTTCTTGGCTCATGTTAGATCAATGGTTAAGATAAATCTATGCTCATTTTAGTAAGATGTTTCTTTATGTCTTTTGTGCTTTTAGTTTTTCTCTAAGTGTTTTGAGCTCTAGATTCCCTTTATGACTCCATGGCCATCAAGTTTTAAGAGTTAGTAGTGGAAGTTCTAATATCTACTCATAATCCTTCGTTCTACAAGTGGAAAAGGGATCTGGCCAAGGTGAGAAATTTGTTCTAAAAAGAATTTGATTGGGGGTCGATTGCAAGCATTCCAGATGGGACTCCACACCCAATAGACCATAAATCACCTACCGCCAACACCAACAACATTGTAACTGGCTCCGCCTCCATCCTGTTGCACTATTCCAGTGTAACCCCCTCCATTGTTGGTCCCATACAACCCTTCACACAAAATTTTGATCTCCACCGAAGCAGTGGAATCTCCCCCAACAAACCACACATTAATTAAAGGATTTCTCAATACCTCTGCTAGTTCATTGGAAACGATGTTGATCATGCCGTAAATCTCGACGTCTCCATTCAGAGACTTCAACACCGTAGAGGACAGTCCCATGTATGTCGGAACCGCAAAGGGATAGGCACAGCCGACCATAGTTTTCAACCCACGCGCAAGGGAGAATGTAACCAGTGATGGAAGGTTACCTGAAGTAACGGAAGCCACACATTGCTCAACAATAGTCCTGCATCTTAACATCGTCTGTGGTCAAGAAGAGGTACATGTCATGCTTGGGGGCCGCGTAGAGGGACCCGCTGTGCTCCACCAGGGCACTCTTAATCACCTCCGACACTGGAATTTTGCTCATATACTTATCCTATGAGTAGTTGTCCTCAGCCTCGCCAACCAAAGATATGGACATGGAAATGTTCGATCTAGTCTGATCGGTATATAATTGTATGATCCTCTACCATTGTTGAACTGAAGAGCCTTTCACGATGTTACCAACCATGGAGATGCAGTTCAAAAAGTCCTTGATAATGTTTTTCTAAGCAGCCTCCCAATTTCCATACCAGATCATGTAGACCTGTGTTCCCCCGATGAGAATGGGGCCCATGTGATACTCCATTTTCTCATAGGACGACGAGCCATCATTGGCCATGGAGGCCATGTACAAGTCTAGATTCCACAACTTCTCATCATTGGGAGGCCATGGCCTAAATCCTTGGGCTCTACTCATATAAACTAAAATTACCAGAGCGATCATGATAGTGAATCTAGTTCCAATTTTACCCACATATCATCATAATCTCCTGCTAAATCCTTGAGCTATGGTGTTTAAAAGCTTGGTGTTTCTTCCCAGTGGCGTTAACGGTTCTAATCCCAATGGCTTTGTGACAGTTGATAAACAACCAAAGATTCGACAACGACCAACACTACCTACGACATTCACAGCTTCGTGTGAAGAAGTTTTCTTGTGAGTCATGAACATTTGGTACTCTAGGGATCAATGATGTAATGACCCATTGCAAATCTTTGGAATATCTCACTGTCAAATAATTGGGAAGCACAAGGGAGGTCCCTTCTAAACCAGTGGTACCTAGAGATGGGATTCTGAAGAGGATTTGCTTGAAGGGATGCAAACTCTTAAGCTTTCTAAATACCCGGGGGACTAGGATACTCAATTGGGTATCATCGTGATATCATCACTTAGCGTGTCACAAGCCTTGTTGAGGTTATTTTATAAATATTCCATGTGAGTGACACATGTTTGCTAGCAGTTTCAACATTGGCAATCTTGGAAACCTTACACCTGGTTAAGGCACTGGAATGCCATAACATTCGGCTTGTAGCTATTGCAAATGGTTATAGAAAACTGCGAACTTGCATATAGACGGATGGAGAACAAATAGGATTGGTGATGCAAAGGTATAACCAGTGAGGGTGCGGACTTGTTGAGAGCTAATAAAGGTTATCTGGATGTAAGTTTGGACACCATAACTTCACCTAGTTTGAATTTGTTATCAACTCAAGCAAGCTCGAGTGTGCCAAGAGCATATTCCATTGCTTCACCTGGCGAATCAACTCTCCGACAAAATTGGCCCTTATAGCAGGTGAAATCTTTCTTTCTTTTGCCATTTTAATGTTGTTAAATGGCTCATAAGTGAACAGCTAACACCTAATTATGCATGGTCTAATTGACCACAATTGTTGAGTAAAGAATACTTCATTTGTTGCTTATCTTATCAAACCATTCAATGATGGATATCCGAGAAGCAATCTCGGGTGGGTGCTATGGCCGGATGAAGATCACATTTTTTTTAAATCTTGTGCCTTTGCCACATCATTATGTGGCTTAGAATACTATGACGATCAAAATCTATGTGGGAACTACGGTTCTATTTTTTTGTCATGGTATTAGTTACAATGATATGTACAAGCCCAAATAAAATCCACAATGAAAGAACACAATGGAAGAGCCTCACATTAATGATAAAATTACCTATTTATACATGTGCAATCTAGGTACGAGACATTTGTGTCTCGGTAACTTATTAACCGTAAAAACGGAATGTAAAACTAATTACATATTATACAATATACTATAAAAATCTTGAAGGATTAGTTAACATTCTCCCCTTAATTTGAAGGGACATCTGAATGTCGAGTAACATTCAGATTTTTTCAAACTTTTCAGGTCCTAGTGGCTTTGTAAATATGTTTGTGATCTGCTCTAAAGTAGGACATTGTGTCAGATGAATAAATTTGGCCTCTACATAATGTCGAATCAAGTGATATTTGATGTTAATATGCTTGCTTCGATCATGAAACTTGGGATTCTTGGCCAACTGAATTGTAGAAGATGCAAGTCTTCAAGTATTTTGCGAAGCCAAATGATTTATTTTGTAGCTTGAGTTGGTGCAACATATTCGGTTTCAGTGGTAGAATCAGCAGGAACATATTGCTTGTGTGATCTCCAACTAATGGCTGCTGATCCAAGACTGTTGGTATCATCCCAAGACCCCTTTTTCCTTCCCAAAAACATATCATTTATCCATTCATTTTCATCATATATCCCTCAAAATCCTTGAAAATTGATTATTAATAGTTCTATAGTTATTAAATTGCATAGAAATTGATTTAGGGGTTTTATGTTGAAGAATTAGAAGTTTTTGATGAAATGATTACAGGAAGTACCCACATCCTGTAATGAGCTTATCGTTTGACATGTGGCGCAGCAGATGAGCTAGAACGAAAGGCATGGGCGAAAAGCAGAATGTCCAAGCATGGACAAACACCTATCTCCCAGCCGAATCGAACCTCCTATGTACACGGTCAACTCAAGTCAAAGCAGGGCACTCTAGCAGACAAAGGCAGCAAAAGCAGCTCGTTCCATTTTCATTTTAGTTTTTGTTCTTTTTGGAAACATTTAGCATGGAAACATTTTGAAAAGGCGTATGTAATAAAAGCGGCAACAGCCGAATGTACATTCATTGTAGCAATGACATGGCTGTGCATACGCATATGTAAATACAGTCAGGTTAATGTTTGAATAGTTTTTATCGTTGAATCGTTTTTCAGAACAGAGTTTTAAGTTTAATACAAAGACCTATTCACACCCACGACGTGTATACCTCTTGCATTGATTTGGTAGCTGATCGATTATAGCCAGTGTACCCTTAGGACGCGGACGGGCCCTGCGTTCAATCGGTATACTGTCCGTTTGTTTCATTTACGTTTCGGTTATCATATGTTTGCACAGTGTTTATATTGGATTTCGATTTCCATAGCATATGGTTTGCATAACAGTTACATAGCTTTCGATTCCCATAGCTTTTGATTTCCATTGCATGTATATGGTGTGCGCTTATGAATGGTTTGCGTTTATGGTTATGTTGAACAGCCATCACTGAGATCTGGAAGTGAGTCTTGTAAGGGATTCGATCCCTGTGTGGCTTGTAGAAACACCATCATAAACTCGGTTTCTATTTCATAATTCATTTATGATTTCTATATAGTTTGATATAGTGTAAATATCATTGAATGCTGTGTGTTTATTGAACAAGGGTTTTCTGGGCAATATCTCTGTAAGGAGATTAAAATCATTGTTACAGTCATACACAGTGCTTAGGTTTGCACAGTCATACACAGTACTTAGATTTAGTGTTTAATTTGATAGATGCATCTCATGACAGGCATTGTAATCAAGTATATCAGTAGGGTAATCTGAGTGTTTGAATGATAGGCTACATATTCCAGTCTTCCGTAAAGAAGCCTTGTAACCTACATCACAATCACTTGGCCAGAGATCCTTTATGTCTATATATTTTAGACCACGCCTCTAAGCTTACGCACCTCGGTCGATATTAAATATAGAGTCTAGACTAGTACCCTAGCTGGAACCACTACATTTTGGCGCCGTTGTCGGGGAGGCGTACTTAAAGGATTCAAACAAAAAGAAAATAATTTTAATACACAAAAACAAACAAAAACACAGTTAGAAATCATGTTCATTTATGCCTAGACTTAGAGACAATCAAGGGAGATTTGTAAGAACCCCCCACCATCTCAAAACTAACCCATCATCATCAGGAGCAGACTCTCTAGGGAATACAACACCAGCTGAGGAGGATATCCAAACATTGGAAGAAAGATTTTATTCGGGACAGCAAATTACTCTTGCTGAGAGGGAAACTCTATTTGCACATAAATCACAGCAGAAGCCCTTTCCTAGATCTTCTACACAAGGGAAAAGTAGTACAATTACCAAGCAATCTTCCTTTCTCTCTTTTCCACCAAGTGACACTAAGAGACCAATTAGAATGGATGAGGAGGGATCTGGATCAGTTCCCCATCAAGAGGAGGAGGAATCAACTTTTAAGTTCCCCATACAAGAACCACAGGAGGATGAGGAGATCAAAATGAAAAATGTACCCCCATCCGTGCTACCCAATTTCTATGGTATGGCTTCAGAGGATCCGGACTCATTCTTATTCGAGTTTGACATTGTATGTCGAACTTATGGCTATACAAATGATGCTCATATATTGAGATTGTTTCCGGCCACATTAAAGGCAGCAGCCTTGAAATGGTTTATGGGGCTAGGTGAGCATGCCATAGTTGATTGGGATGGCATGAGGAGAATATTTCTAAGGAAATATCAACCTTATTGTAGATCCAAAGACTCTAAAGATGACATCTTTAGAATGAGTCAGCAGGAGGATGAAACCTTAGAAGAATATCTAGAACGGTTTGTCTATAACTTGCAAAAATCTAAACACCGAACAATGCCTCCTGATCTAGTTCGCACAATATTTGTAGTGATTCTAGCTAGGGTACTAGACTAGACTCTATATTTAATATCGACCGAGGTGCGTAAGCTTAGAGGCGTGGTCTAAAATATATAGACATAAAGAATCTCTGGCCAAGTGAGTAGGATGTAGGATACAAGGCTTCTTTACGGAAGACCGGAATATGTAGCCTATCATTCACACTCCTAGATTACCCTACTGATATGCTTGATTACAGTGCTTGTTATGAGATGCATCTATCAAATCAAACCATGAACCTAAGTATTGTGTATGACTGTAACAATGATTTTAACCTCCTTACAGAGATATCGCTCAGAAAACCCTTGTTTGGTAAACACACACAGCATGCAAAGATATTTACACTATCAAACTATATAAAGAAAGCATAAATGAACTGTGAAGCAAAACAGAGTTTATGATATAATGTCTCTATGAGTCACACAGGGATCGAATCCCTTACAAGACTCCCTTCCAGATCCTAGTGCTGACCATTCAACATAACCATAAACCATTCATAAGCGCACACCATAGACATGCAGTGAAAATCAAAGGCTATTGAAATCAAAAACTATGTAACTGCTATGCAAACCGTGAACTGTATAAATCGAAAGCTATGTAATCGTACTGTGATGCAAACCATATGTGATATAAATCAAAAGCTATGTAAATACTGTGCGAACATGTGATAACTGAAATGTAACAAAACAAGTGAACAGTATACCAATCGAAGAACGCAGGGCCAGTCCGCGCCTAAGGGTATACTGGTTATAACTGGTCAGCTATCAAATTAACGCAAGAAGTATGCACACGTCGTGACTGTGGATAGGTATGTGTATTAACTTAAAACTCTGTTCTGAGAAATACGATTCAACAATTCAACAACTAAACTCTAAACATAACCCTGACTGTATTTACATATGCGTACGCACAGCCATGTCATCGATACAATGAATGTACATTCGGCTGTTGCCGCTTTTATCACTTAAGCCTTTTCAAAATGTTTCCATGCCAAGTGTTTCAAAAAGAACAAAAAGACTAAAATGAAAATGGAACGATGTTGTTTCTGCTTTTTTCTGTCAAAGTGCCCTGCTTTGACTTGAGTTGACCGCATACATAGGAGGCTCGATTTGGCTGGGAGAGAGGTGTTTTTCCATGCTTGGACATTCTGCTTTTCGCCCATGCCTTTCGTTCTAGCTCATTTGCTGCGCCACATGTCAAACGATAAGCTCATTACAGGATGTAGGTACTTCTTGTAACCAAGTCATCAAAAACTTCCAATTCTTGAACATAAAACCCCTAAATTAATTTCTATGCAATTTAATAACTATAAAACGATTAATAATCAATATTCAAGGATTTTGAGGGATATATGATGAAAATGTAGGGATAAATGACATGTTTTTGGGAAGGAAAAAGGGTCTTGGGATGATACCAACATCTCTCGCCGACTTAAGGACTTAGCATGTCCTCATGCTACCCCAGAAGTACTCCCCTTGAACTCTGTCCCTGCATGGATCTCTGCTGCCTTGAGCAAGGTATCTACATTCTTCTGCACCTGGTGATCTTTCTGTCCTTTGAGCTCCTGCTTTAACTTTTTATATTTTTCTTTAAGAGCCTTCTCCTGATTGTACCACTTAGTGGCCCAGTTGGAAATCTCAGTTTGCTCAGTCTCCAACTCACTGATCCTTTCCTTTAGCTTTTCATTTGTTTTCTGTGTTTCTTTGCTTTGCGCCTTGAGCATTTCATTTTCCCTTTTAATAACTTTTTCCAACATCTTAGCTTCCATGAGCTCTTCCTTCAATTCTTCAATTTGTTTTTCTAATTTCTTCTGTCTTTTGGTGGGAGGTGGTGAACATTTTTCCTGTTTGTTATGGCTCTCTACCTCCATGTCAACTTCTGGTGCTGGTAGTGAATGGTCACCACTCTCAACATCCATTTGTGCAGGCGCATGAGATTCAAACTGGTCTTCTTGCAGCTGAGTTTTTGGTGTCCTCCTTGTTCTTCATGAGTAGGTGGTAAAAATTTTGTCTTTCTCAGCCCTCTTGGCATCCTCTTTTTGCATGTTCCTGGTCCTTATGCTGCCCACAGGTAGAGGTGCTCTGCTGGCTTTGGACACTGGAAGTTCCTCATCAATGTCCTTCATAAACCATGAATCTTCTTGCACTTCCTCTTTTTCCTCCTCATCTCTGATTTGATTGACAGCTAAGAATTCTTTCCATGGCTTCCCTTGCTTCTGCAACTCATGTTCAATGAGGATTTTAATTAGGCCAAAATGGTACAGGCTTTTATCTTCATTCCCTTTTTGGTTCTGGATAGTTTTGGCCATCTTTGTTAAACTTTGCAGCAGAAAATATGGCACACTGATTACACATTGTTTCTTTAAATGGAGGAGTAGCTTGATGTGGTATAGATAAACAATACTATACCTACCTTCACAGGTTATGAACTTTTGAATAATGTAAACCATTTCATCCCAAGGATGAACTAACCAGCTTCTTGGAACACCGTTTTTCCAGTTTACTGAGGAAACTCTAGATCTGGACATGAACTGTGTCCATGATTTCTCCTTAAATTGTTTGGTTTTAAAGTACTTCTCTCCCTCAGGACTGAGTCCAATTACCTGAGCTATAGTATCCTCTGAGATTCTGAAGGAGAAGGTGCCTATTAGGGCCTTTTCTCCATTAAAGGTGAAGGCAAATTGTTTGGTGATTTCCTCATTACTCCCATGGAATTTTTCCAGAAAAGGTAACCACTGTGCTTCTCTAAGAATCTCAATGCAATCCTTATGGTATTGTGAGCTGTCAAATGTACTGGGTTCGACCCTATTAGTCATGGTGATGGCAGAGGGTTGTGCCTCTAACCCTTCTCTGTCTATACTCTTTAAAATTTAAACACAGAAATGCCAAGTTGGTTACCTGGTATATATCGCTTCTTTTAGCCTTCAATATGGCGCTTGGCCAGTCGATATGACTATGATGGGAGTTAGAAATAGAATGGTGATGTTGTCCCTTTTCGGCGCTCACTGGTTTCACTGTGTAAACCGACCCCAAACGGTGATACTCTCCTCGGCGCTCCTTGCTTCAGATTTTCACTTTGTAACTCCACCAAATAATAATAATCTCTTCGCGCTCCTTGCTTTTGATTCTCACCAGCTCCACCCAAATGATAATAATCTCCTCACGCTCCTTGCTTTTGATTCTCACCTTGGAAGTTATGGGAATCGAGGGTGGAAAGGGTGATGAAATAACCCTGTACTCACTTCACCATATAATCATTCATTTAAAAACAGAGTGTTGTACGCTTGCATGCATGTTATCACAAGAACGCTGAGAGCGTACCCATAGTGTTGGGCTATAATGCTGGGTGGCGAAGTTATGATTCGGCTGTGTGTGGAGTCAAATATATATAGGCCGCTTTTTTTTATGATTTGACTGTATGGAGTGAAATATATATATATATAGGCCGCTTCCACATCTATCTCATCCTTTCTATTTAAAAATACACAGCTCACCACGTGCCCTCTTCAATTAGCATTCGGTCACATAGAGAATGTTGGTATGCCTGTAGGGTATATGACAAGGTAGATGTGTTGGTAATGGTAATGGGTTTTTGGGGTATGGATAGGTTAATGTAGGGGAATGATGAGAATTGGTGGGATAAGGGTGATGGATTGATGTATATGGGTGTCCTTGAAATCAATTACAACAGCCTATAGTCACCAAAGTTACATTAAAAACCAATCTAGGAAATTAAATGCTTAAGAATAGAAATACATTACTCCTTTGTTGATCATTTGACATGCTGAGTTGCTAATTCTTTTTGACTGTTCTTTTTGGCAGGTCCTCTGAGGGAGGTTGAATGCACAGATCACAGGTCTTTTGAGAAAAAAATTTGAAGATATAACAGGTCCCTTTGAAAGATTTGAATGTACAGGTCCCTTAAGAAAACTGAATGTAACAGGTCCTTTGAGAAAACTGAAGGTGTTCATGCAGCTCTTTGTATTGTTACAGGTTCACTGAGCTTGCCATTTGCTGAAGTGTTGGTGCCCAGATCCTTGTAGAAGCTTGGTGGAAGTCTGTTGAAGTAGCCTTTGATGTCAAAAACTTTGTTTTAACAGGTCCCAACTGAATGTTTTAAACAGGTCCCATTACTGCTGGTTGGAATGTCTTAACAGGTGTTAATTGCTTTAACAGGTCCCTTCTGAAAATCTTAAACAGGTCCCATGACTGCTGGTGTTGGACTACTGGTGTTGGTAGCATAGATGTCTGAACATAACAGGTCCCCCTGCAAAATATTTATAACCAGGTCCCTTCTGAAAATCTTAAACAGATCCCATGACTGCTGGTGTTGGACTACTGGTGTTGGTAGCATAGATGTCATGACAGAACAGCTTATTTGTTAAAGTCTGGAATTACTGCTGGTAACAAGCTGCTGTTGGAAATTTACAGTGAAATATAGAATAAGAAATCTGAAGAATTTACAAGGGAGAGATAAAAGTAACAGAACAGGCATGCTGATGCCTCTCTCCCCGACTTAAGGTTTGACTTGTCCTCAAGTCATGATTCAACTGAGAAATGAAACAATGAACAAAAGAAAGAGAATTCATACCCGCCAATAAATTGGTTTTCAGGTAGGAATTCGGGGTTAGATTGTGCCAGATATTGGTTTTCACATCTAACCCATTATTATGTTTTTTAGTTTTTGTTTTATTTATTTATTTATTTATTTTTTTTTTTTTTTTTTTTCTTTTTGATTTTGAAATTGAAAGGAAATGAAACTAAGGCAGTGATACTGCAGCTGAGGGCTGCAGTATCTCAACCTCTTCTTGCTGAGATAGTGTATGGAGAAAATCTTGCTTGTTCATGGGCTTGTTGTACAGCTTCAGGCGATGACCGTTGACTGTGAAGGAATGACCTTCGCCATCAATAGTTTGGAGTTTTACTGAACCATTGTCATAAGCCTGAACAATTTCATAGGGGCCCATCCAGTGGGTGGTGAACTTAGCTTTATGATCCTTGAATTTTGAATCAAAAAGCAGAGCCCAATCACCTTCCTTGAAGTGCTTCTTCTTAATGTGTGAATCATGCCATTGCTTCCTGTGCTGTTGCATGAGGATGGTGGTTTGTTCTGCTTGCTGCCTCATCTCATCCAGCTGGTTCAACTGTTGGATTCTCTCTTTTTGTGCTTGATCCAAATCAATTAGTAAATCTACAGCTAATTTAAAAGTGTGAATTTGGAATTCAATAGGAAGCATGACATCCTTACCATACACCAATTGGTATGGTGTAAATCCGGTGGTATCTTTCCAAGTAATCCGGTAAGCCCAGAGTGCCTCTTTGAGCTTTTCCTCCCAGTTTTTCTGGTTCATTGCAACAGTTTTGGTAATGATCCCCTCCAAAGTCTTGTTGGTTGATTCCACCTGCCCATTGGCCTATGGATGGTAGGGGGTACTTTTCCTATGCTTTATTTGGTACTTGTCTGTGATGTCTTTCATGAGCTTGGAGGTGAATTGAGTACCTTGATCAGTGACAATTTCTCTTGGCACTCCATACCTCACAAAGATCTCCTCAAAAAGGAAATTGACTACTGTGTGTTCGGTTGCTCTTACCAGTGCTTTTGCTTCTGCCCACTTGGTGACGTAATCAGTACATACTAGGATGTACTGCTTACCATTAGAGGCTGGGTTGATAGGTCCTATGAAGTCCAGAGCCCACTTATCAAATGGTTCCAAGTGAACTTGGGGTTGAAGGGGCATCTGATCGGTAGCTGTTGGCCTGCCCATTCTTTGGCAGCTGTCACAACTCTTTACATACTTCTTGGCATCCTTGAAAATGGATGGCCAATAGTATCCAAGAGTAAGAACTTTGAAGGCTGTCCGCTTCGCTGCAAAATGCCCACCACAAGGTTCATCATGGCAAGATTTTAAAATGTCAATTACCTCAACATTTCGTACACATCTCCTAATGATCATATCAAAACCAGTGTAAAAGAGATCGCCATTAAGCCATGGATATCTAGCACTTTGTTTGATTAGTCTTTTCCTCTCCTTTGCAGTGAAATGTGGAGGTGTTCTACCTGTAGACAAGTAATTAGCTAAATCAGAAAACCAAGGAGTTACTATGGAAATTGCAAATAAGTGCTCATCCGGAAAAGAATCCTCAACAGGAACAATCTCACCTAGATTTTGCAGTCTAGACAGGAAATCTGCCACCTGGTTTTCTTTGCCTGGTCTATCTAACACTGTGATATTAAATTCCTGTAACAATAGTAACCATCTGGTAACTCTGCCACTAGTTATTGGTTTATTCATAAGATGTCGAATGGCAGAATGATCAGTATGTACAAAGACTTCATAACCAGTTATGTAATGGCGGAATTTATTCACAGCATAAATGATGGCAAGTGTTTCCTTTTCTGTAACTGTATAGTTTAGCTCGGCAGGTGTGAGATTTTTACTAATGAAATAAATTGCATATGTACAAGATTCTTCTTTTTGGCCTAAGGATGCACCTATTGCAGTGTCAGATGCATTGGTAAAAATATGAAATGGTAAACTCCAATTAGGCCCTCTCAGGACTGGTGCGGTAGATAGTTTCTTTTTGAGTTGTTCAAATGCATGTTGGCAGTTCTCAGTCCAATTGAAAAGTACATCTTTGGCTAAAAGTTTAAACAAAGGTAAGGCTATCTTGCTAAAATGCTCAATGAATCTGCGGTAATAACTAGCATAGCCAAGAAAACTTCTTACCTCTCTCTGAGTCTGTGGAATAGGCAAATCGACAATAATCTGGATCTTGGCTGGGTCAACCTGGATGCCTTGAAAAGAGATATAATGGCCCAACACTATCCCTTCGTTTAACATCATGAAGCACTTTTCGTTGCTGAGGGACAGGTTAGCTTCAATACACCTTTTCAAAACTCTCTCTAGATTTTCTAATGCATGTTCAAAAGAATTGCCATATACTGAAAAATCATCCATATACACTTCAACACAATCATGAATCAAATCAGCAAAAATAGCTAACACAGCTCGCTGAAATGTAGCTGGAGCATTACAAAGTCCAAATGGCAAAACATTGTAGGCATAGGTACCGCAAGGACAGGTGAAAGTGGTTTTGTCCTGGTCTTCAGAGGCAATCCGGATCTGGTTGTAGCCACTGAAACCGTCAAGAAAGGAAAATGATGATTTGTCGGCTAGGGTGTCTAACACTTGATCAATGAATGGCAGTGGGAAGTAGTCTTTGAGCATTGCTTTATTCAGCTGTCTGTAATCAACACAGATGCGCCACTTGCCATTTTTCTTGGGCACAATAACCAATGGGGATACCCACTGACTGTCAGAAATAGGATATATAAAGTTAACTCTCAAAAGTTTTTGCAACTCCTCTCTGACAATGTCTTGGAGCATGGGGTTCATTCTTCTTTGCGGTTGCCTCATCGGTTTAATGGTGCTATTTGTGTAGATGTGGTGAGTGCATGTGTCGGGGTGAATCCCATGCATGTCAGTGTAATCCCAAGCGAAGGCTTTTTGGTACTTCGTCAAGAGTCTAATCAATTTGTCTTGTTGAGATGAGTCTAGTTGGTTGCCTATGTTCAAAGTTTTCCCTGGACTGATCTCTATGACTTGACTCTGTGTATTGGTGATGGATTGAACTGGAAAGATGTCATGAAATGTAGATTGCAAGGAGTGGATAGTGCACGTTTCTTGAAAGTTTTGAGCCAGAAGTACATCTGCAGCATTATATTGTTCATTTCTCAAATTTTCAGATACATCAGGTTGAGAAAGAAATAGTTCTACCAAATCATTATTGTCTTCGTGGAAATCATAGATCTGGTCAATGCTAAAAACAGATTGTACTTCCTCTTTGTCATTAAATTTATCATCAAGCCACAAGTTATGTGTTACTGCAGGTGATTGTGTCGATGGATAGAGGGTGAGTTGTTTCCTTTCGGTCCCTCTAGAGATAATCATGTTACCTGATCGGCATCCAATAAATGCATCAGCAGTCGCTAACCATGGTCTACCTAGAATGATAGGATGTCCTCCTAGATTGGATTTGGGTTGAAGGACTAGGAAATCCACTGGATACTCCCAAGAGTCCAGTGAGACAATGATATCTTCCAAAATCCCCTCAGGAATGACTTTGGACCTATCAGCTAGTTCAAGAACAATCGTGGTATGTTGCAAATTCATAAGCTGGAGTGTTCTCATGGTTTCAAGGGTCATGACATTGATTGCGGCTCCTAGATCTATCAAAGTGTTTGGAATCCGTATGTTGTTAATGATGGTGGTTACTTTTGGAATGCCCGCATCAACATACTTCTCCATGGAGATGGTATTGGTCATAAGGCCTGCTAAATTTCCTAAAACATGAATGGTCTGAGGATCAATCCTCTTCCTAGCAGGTTTCTTGAGACACATGTCTTTGATGACTTTGGTGTAGATAGGAATGTCCTTTATAGCTTGCAGCAAAGGGATTTTTATGTAGACATTTTTAAGTTCGTCCAAGACATCAAATTGTGGTGGAGGCAGTGGTGGTTTTACTTGAACCAAACGGTCCGGAAAAGGTGGTTGCAGTGATTGCATCTATTTGTCCTTGGTTTCACTTCTTGGTTTTGTTTGAGTTGTCATTTCATTTTCTTTTTCTAATTTTTCTTCTTGCTGATCTGTTATTAGAGAATCCTTCTGAAGCACCCTACCAGACCTCAGATTAATGTTTTGCAAAGGCAGTGTGGAGTAGGAGGTTCCTTCCTCTACATTATAAGCTGGCCTCTCTGCTCTATTGTTCGGATTTGGGACAGTTTGAGCAGGTATTTGTGTGGGTCTGGGAGGTTGTGGGTTAGTTGGAAATTGAAGTTGTGGGACATTTATTTGTGGAGGAGTAGGCAAGGTCTGTTGAGAGGGTTGGGGCTGATAAACAACTTGCTGAGGGTGCTACTGATATGGCTGTGAGTGTGATGGATATGGCTGTTGGTACTGCTGATATGACTGTGGGTAAGGTGGGTATGATTGAGGATATGGATGGTAGGATTGGGAATAGTGTTGAGACGGTCTCCATTGATTTTGTTGTTGGTTTCCATGCTGCCATGGCATAGGTATATTCCATGAGTTTTGTGCATACATCTGTTCATTCATAGGAAATTGCATATTTTGATTAGGAAACATACCTTGGGGTGCTTGCCTTGGCTGCCATGGTCGCTTTGCACCCATGTAGTACACGTTCTCCATCTCTGTGTTGGTTGCCATGTTACAGTTCTACAAAATTTTAACTTTAGGACAGTTAAACATATCATGATGCTCAGTACAGAAAGCACATACTTGGATATTCTCTAGAGGGCAGTCTTTTAATGCATGTTTCTTGCGACACTTGGGGCAGAAAATAGCCATGATATTGTCTTCTTCCTCCTGTTTCTTTTTGGCTTTTAAGGTATCAATTTGGTTTCCTAGAGTGCTCAACAAATTTGTTTTGAACTCTTCTAAAAGATTACCAATTTCAGCCCGGGTGACACTAGCAGAGGCAGTTTTTGTGACCCTAGATGACAAGGTTCTCTTCCCCATTTTGGCTTTACTTCTTGAATATTTTTCACACAGTTCAGTTATTTCTTCAAAGGGTAAGGCAGAGATGTCACCTTTGCCCATTAAGTTGAGATCATCCATGTATTCTTCCCGGATACCTTTCAAGAATATTGTGCGGACTAGATCAGGAGGCATTGTTCGGTGTTTAGATTTTTGCAAGTTATAGACAAACCGTTCTAGATATTCTTCTAAGGTTTCATCCTCCTGCTGACTCATTCTAAAGATGTCATCTTTAGAGTCTTTGGATCTGCAATAAGGTAGATATTTCCTCAGAAATATTCTCCTCATGCCATCCCAATCTACTATGGCATGCTCACCTAGCCCCATAAACCATTTCAAGGTTGCTGCCTTTAATGTGGCTGGAAACAAACTGAGTCTATGAGCATCATCCGTATAGCCATAAGTTCGACATACAATGTCAAACTCAAATAAGAACGAGTCCGGATCCTCTGAAGCCATACCATAGAAATTGGGTAGCACGGATGGGGGTATATTTTTCATTTTAATCCCCTCATCCTCCTGTGGTTCTTGTATAGGGAATTTAAAAGTTGATTCCTCCTCCTCTTGATGGGGAACTGATCCAGATCCCTCCTCAGCCATTCTAATTGGTGTCTTGGTGTCTCTTGGTGGAAAAGAGAGAAAGGAAGATTGCTTGGTAATGGTACTACTTTTCCCTTGTGTAGAAGATTTAGGAAAGTGTTGCTGCTGTGATTTATATGCAAATAGAGTTTCCCTCTCAGCAAGAGTAATGTGTTGTCCTGAATAGAATCTTTCTGCCAATGTTTGAATATCCTCCTCAGATGGTGTTGTATTCCCTGGAGAGTCTGCTCCTGATGATGATGGGTTAGTTTTGAGATGGTGGGGGGTTCTCACAAATCTCCCTTGATTGTCCCTAAGTCTAGGCATAAATGAACATGATTTCTACTGTGTTTTTGTTTGTTTTTGTATATTGAGCTTTTTTCTTTTTTTGTTTGAATCCTTTACGTACGCCTCCCCGGCAACAGCGCCAAAATGTAGTGATTCTAGCTAGGGTACTAGACTAGACTCTATATTTAATATCGACCGAGGTGCGTAAGCTTAGAGGCGTGGTCTAAAATATATAGACATAAAGAATCTCTGGCCAAGTGAGTAGGATGTAGGATACAAGGCTTCTTTACGGAAGACCGGAATATGTAGCCTATCATTCACACACCTAGATTACCCTACTGATATGCTTGATTACAGTGCTTGTTATGAGATGCATCTATCAAATCAAACCATGAACCTAAGTATTGTGTATGACTGTAACAATGATTTTAACCTCCTTACAGAGATATCGCTCAGAAAACCCTTGTTTGGTAAACACACACAGCATGCAGAGATATTTACACTATCAAACTATATAAAGAAAGCATAAATGAACTGTGAAGCAAAACAGAGTTTATGATATAATATCTCTATGAGTCACACAGGGATCGAATCCCTTACAAGACTCCCTTCCAGATCCTAGTGCTGACCATTCAACATAACCATAAACCATTCATAAGCGCACACCATAGACATGCAATGAAAATCAAAGGCTATTGAAATCAAAAACTATGTAACTGCTATGCAAACCGTGAACTGTATAAATCGAAAGCTATGTAATCGTACTGTGATGCAAACCATATGCGATATAAATCAAAAGCTATGTAAATACTGTGCGAACATGTGATAACTGAAATGTAACAAAACAAGTGAACAGTATACCAATCGAAGAACGCAGGGCCCGTCCGCGCCTAAGGGTATACTGGTTATAACTGATCAGCTATCAAATCAACGCAAGAAGTATGCACACGTCGTGACTGTGAATAGGTCTGTGTATTAACTTAAAACTCTGTTCTGAGAAATACGATTCAACAATTCAACAACTAAACTCTAAACATAACCCTGACTGTATTTACATATGCGTACGCACAGCCATGTCATCGATACAATGAATGTACATTCGGCTGTTGCCGCTTTTATCACATAAGCCTTTTCAAAATGTTTCCATGCCAAGTGTTTCAAAAAGAACAAAAAGACTAAAATGAAAATGGAACGATGTTGTTTCTGCTTTTGTCTGTCAAAGTGCCCTGCTTTGACTTGAGTTGACCGCATACATAGGAGGCTCGATTTGGCTGGGAGAGAGGTGTTTGTCCATGCTTGGACATTCTGCTTTTCGCCCATGCCTTTCGTTCTAGATCATTTGCTGCGCCACATGTCAAACGATAAGCTCATTACAGGATGTAGGTACTTCCTGTAACCAAGTCATCAAAAACTTCCAATTCTTGAACATAAAACCCCTAAATTAATTTCTATGCAATTTAATAACTATAAAACGATTAATAATCAATATTCAAGGATTTTGAGGGATATATGATGAAAATGTAGGGATAAATGACATGTTTTTGGGAAGGAAAAAGGGTCTTGGGATGATACCAACAATATTCTTGAAAGGTATCCGGGAAGAATACATGGATGATCTCAACTTAATGGGCAAAGGTGACATCTCTGCCTTACCCTTTGAAGAAATAGTTGAACTGTGTGAAAAATATTCAAGAAGTAAAGCCAAAATGGGAAAGAGAACCTTGTCAACCAGGGTCACAAAAACTGCCTCTGCTAGTGTCACCCGGGCTGAAATTGGTAATCTTTTAGAAGAGTTCAAAACAGATTTGTTGAGCACTCTAGGGAACCAAATTGATACCTTAAAGGCCAAAAAGAAACAGGAGGAAGAAGATAATATCATGGCTATTTTCTGCCCCAAGTGCCGCAAGAAACATGCATTAAAAGACTGCCCTCTAGAGAATATCCAAGTATGTGCTTTCTGTACTGAGCATCATGATATGTTTAACTGTCCTAAAGTTAAAATTTTGCAGAACTGTAACATGGCAGCCAGCGCAGAGATGGAAAACATTTATTTTGCGCCCATGGCAGCCAAGGCAAGCACCCCAAGGTATGTTTCCTAATCAAAATATGCAATTTCCTATGAATGATCAGATGTATGCACAAAACTCATGGAATATACCTATCCCATGGCAGCATGGAAACCAATCACAAAATCAATGGAGACCGTCTCAACAGTATTCCCAATCCTACCATCCATATCCGCAATCATACCCACCTTACTCACAGCCATATCAGCAGTACCAACAGCCATATCCATCACATTCTCAAACATATCAGCAGCACCCTCAGCAAGTTGTTTATCAGCCCCAACCTTCTCAACAAACACTGCCTGCTCCTCCACAAATAAATGTACCACAACTGCAATTTCCAACTAACCCACAACCTCTCAGACCCACACAAATACCTGCTCAAACTGTCCCAAATCCGAACAATAGAGCAGAGAGGCCAGCCTATAATATAGAGGAAGGAACCTCATACTCCACACTGCCTTTGCAAAACATTAATCTGAGGTCTGATAGGGTGCTCCAAAAGGATTCTCCAATAACAGATCAGCAAGAAGAAAACTTAGAAAAAGAAAATGAAATGACAGCTCAAACAAAACCAAGCAGTGATACCAAAGATAAACATATGCAATCACTGCACCCACCTTTTCCAAAGCGATTGGTCCAAGTAAAACCACCACTGCCTCCACCACAATTTGATGTCTTGGATGAACTTAAAAATGTCTACATAAAAATCCCTCTGCTGCAAGCTATAAAGGACATTCCTATCTACACCAAAGCCATCAAAGACATGTGTCTCAAGAAGCCTGCTAGGAAAGGGATTGATCCTCAGACCATTCATGTTTTAGGGAATTTAGCAGGCCTTATGACCAATACCATCTCCATGGAGAAGTATGTTGATCCTGGCATTCCAAAAGTGACCACCATCATTAACAACATACGGATTCCAAACACTTTGATAGATCTTGGAGCCGCAATCAATGTCATGACCCTTGAAACCATTAGAACACTCCAGCTCATGAATTTGCAACATACCACGATTGTTCTTGAACTAGCTGATAGGTCCAAAGTCATTCCTGAAGGGATTTTGGAAGATATCATTGTCTCACTGGACTCTTGGGAGTATCCAGTGGATTTCCTAGTCCTTCAACCCAAATCCAATCTAGGAGGACACCCTATCATTCTAGGCAGACCATGGTTAGCGACTGCTGATGCATTTATTGGATGTTGATCAGGTAACATGATTATCTCTAGAGGGACCGAAAGAAAACAACTCACCCTCTATCCATCGGCACAATCACCTGCAGTAACACATAACTTGTGGCTTGATGATAAATTTAATGATAAAGAGGAAGTACAATCTGTTTTTAGCATTGACCAGATCTATGATTTCCACGAAGACAATAATGATTTGGTAGAATTATTTCTTTCTCAACCTGATATGTCTGAAAACTGAGAAATGAACAATATAATGCTGCAGATGTACTTTTGGCTCAAAGCTTTCAAGAAACATGCACCATCCACTCCTTGCAATCTACATTTCATGACATCTTTCCAGTTCAATCCATCACCAATACACAGAGTCAAGTCATAGAGATCAGTCCAGGGAAAACTTTGAACATAGGCAACCACCTAGACCCATCTCAACAAGACAAATTGATTAGACTCTTGAAGAAGTACCAAAAAGCCTTTGCTTGGGATTACACTGACATGCATGGGATTCACCCCGACACATGCACTCACCACATCTACACAGATAGCACCATTAAACCGGTGAGGCAACCACAAAGAAGAATGAACCCCATGCTCCAAGACATTGTCAGAGAGGAGTTGCAAAAACTTTTGAGAGTCAACTTTATATATCCTATTTCTGACAGTCAGTGGGTATCCCCATTGGTTATCGTGCCCAAGAAAAATGGCAAGTGGCGCATCTGTGTTGATTACAGACAGCTGAATAAAGCAACGCTCAAAGACTACTTCCCACTGCCATTTATTGACCAAGTGTTAGACACCCTAGCTGGCAAATCATCATTTTCCTTTCTTGACGGTTTCAGTGGCTATAACCAGATCCAGATTGCCTCTGAAGACCAGGACAAAACCACATTCACCTGTCCTTGGGGCACCTATGCCTACAATGTTTTGCCATTTGGACTTTGTAACGCTCCAGCTACATTTCAGCGAGCTGTGTTAGCTATTTTCGCTGATTTGATTCATGATTGTGTTGAAGTGTATATGGATGATTTTTCAGTATATGGCAATTCTTTTGAACATGCATTAGAAAATATTGAGAGAGTGTTGAAAAGGTGTATTGAAGCTAACTTGTCCCTCAGCAACGAAAAGTGCTTCATGATGTTAAATGAAGGGATAGTGTTGGGCCATTATATCTCTTTTCAAGGCATCCAGGTTGACCCAGCCAAGATCCAGATTATTGCCGATTTGCCTATTCCACAGAATCAGAGAGAGGTAAGAAGTTTTCTTGGGTATGCTAGCTATTACCGCAGATTCATTGAACATTTTAGCAAGATAGCCTTACCTTTGTTTAAACTTCTAACCAAAGATGTACTTTTCAACTGGACTGAGAACTGTCAACATGCATTCGAACAACTCAAAAAGAAACTATCTACCGCACCAGTCTTGAGAGGGCCTAATTGGAGTTTACCATTTCATATTTTTACCGATGCATCTGACACTGCAATAGGTGCATCCTTAGGCCAAAAAGAGGAATCTTGTACTTATGCAATTTATTTCATTAGTAAAAATCTAACACCTGCCGAGCTAAACTATACAGTTACAGAAAAGGAAACACTTGCCATCATTTATGCTGTGAATAAATTCTGACATTACATAACTGGTTATGAAGTCTTTGTACATACTGATCATTCTGCCATTAGACATCTCATGAATAAACCAATAACTAGTGGCAGAGTTACCAGATGGTTACTATTGTTATAGGAATTTAACATCACAGTGTTAGATAGACCAGGCAAAGAGAACCAGGTGGCAGATTTTCTCTCTAGACTGCAAAATCCAGGTGAGGTTGTTCCAGTTGAAGATTCTTTTCCAGATGAGCACTTATTTGCAATTTCCATAGTAACTCCTTGGTATGCTGATTTAGCTAATTACTTGTCTACAGGAAGGACACCTCCACATTTCACTGCAAAGGAAAGGAAAAGACTGATCAAACAAAGTGCTAGATATTCATGGCTTAATGGCGATCTCTTTTACACTGGTTTTGATATGATCATTAGGAGATGTGTAAGAAATGATGAGGTAATTGGCATTTTAAAATCTTGCCATGATGAACCGTGTGGTGGGCATTTTGCAGGGAAGCGGACAGCCTTCAAAGTTCTTACTCTTGGATACTACTGGCCATCCATTTTCAAGGATGCCAAGAAGTATGTAAAGAGTTGTGACAGCTGCCAAAGAATGGGCAGACCAACAGCTACCGATGAGATGCCCCTTCAGCCCCAAGTTCACTTAGAACCATTTGATAAGTGGGATCTGGACTTTATAGGACCTATCAACCCAGCTTCCAATGGTAAGAAGTACATCTTAGTATGTACTGATTACATCACAAAGTGGGCAGAAGCAAAAGCACTGGTGAGAGCAACCGAACACACAGTAGTCAATTTCCTTTTTGAGGAGATCTTTGTGAGGTATGGAGTACCAAGGGAAATTGTAACTGATCAAGGTACTCAATTCACCTCAAAGCTCATGAAGGACATCACTGGCAAGTACCAAATAAAGCATAGGAAAAGTACCCCCTATCATCCACAGGCCAATGGGCAGGTGGAATCAACAAACAAAACTTTGGAGGGGATCATTACCAAAACTGTTGCAATGAACCGGAAAAACTGGGAAGAAAAGCTCAAAGAGGCACTCTGGGCTTACCGGATTACTTGGAAAGATACCACTCGATTTACACCATACCAATTGGTGTACGGTAAGGATGTCATGCTTCCTATTGAATTCCAGATTCACACTTTTAAACTGGCTGCAGATTTACAAATTGATTTGGACCAAGCACAAAAAGAGAGAATCCAGCAGTTGAACCAGCTGGATGAGATGAGACAGCAAGCAGAACAAACCACCATCCTCATGCAAAAACACAAGAAGCAATGGCATGATTCACACATTAAGAAAAAGCACTTCAAGGAAGGTGACTGGGCTTTGCTTTTCGATTCAAAATTCAAGGATCATAAAGCCAAGTTCACCACCCACTGGATGGGCCCCTATGAAATTATTCAGACTTATGACAATGGTTCAGTTAAGCTCCAAACTATTGATGGAGAGGGTCATTCCTTCACAGTCAATGGTCATCGCCTGAAGCTGTACAACAAGCCCATCAGCAAGCAAGATTTTCTCCATACACTATCTTAGCAAGAAGAGGTTGAGATACTGCAACCCTCAGCTGCAGTATCACTGCCTTAGTTTCATTTCCTTTCAATTTCAAAGTCAAAAAGAAAAATAAAAATAAAAAATAAAAGAAAAAATAACAAACATAAAAAAAAAATAAAAAAAAATAAAAAATAAAAAATAAAATAAAAAATAAAAAATAATAATAATAATAATAATGGGTTAGCTGTGAAAACCAGTATCTGGCACAATCTAACCCCGAATTCCTACCTGAAAACCAATTCGTTGGCGGGTATGAATTCTCTTTCTTTTGTTCATTGTTTCATTTCTCAGCTGAATCATGACTTGAGGACAAGTCAAACTTTAAGTCGGGGAGAGAGACTTCACCATTTTGTTCTGTTACTTTTATCTCTCCCTTGTAAATTCTTCAGATTTCTTATTCTATATCTTCACTGTAAATTTCCAACAGCAGCTTGTTACCAGCATTCCAGACTTCAATAAGTAAGATGTTTTGTCATTTATGCTTTCAGAGGGACCTGTTTATAAATATTTTGCAGGGGGACCTGTTCTGTTCAGACATCTATGCTACCAACACCAGCAGTCATGGGACCTGTTTAAAACATTCACTTGGGACCTGTTAAAGAAATTGACACCAAGGGCTACTTCAACAGAATTCCATCAAGCTTCTACAAGGATTTGGGCACCAACACTCCAGCAAATGGCAAGCTCAGTGAACCTGTAACAATACAAGGAGCTGCATGAACATTCTCAAATTTTCAAAGGGACCTATTACATCTTCAGTTTTCTCAAAGGGACCTGTTACATATTCAGTTTCCTCAAGGGACCTGTTACATTCAGTTTTCTCAAGGGACCTGTACATTCAAATCTTCTTAAAGGGACCTGTTACATCTTCAAAAAATTTCTCAAAGGACCTGTGCATTCAATCTTCCTCAGAAGACCTGTTACAACAAGCAAAAGAACAGTAAAAAAGGATTAGCAACTCAGCATGTCAATATGATAATGATCAACAAAAGAGTAATGTATTTCTGTTCTTAAACATTTAATTTCCTAGATTGGTTTTTAATGTAACTTTGATGACTGTGAGCTGTTATAATTGATTTCAAGGACACCTACATCCATCTCCTATCACCCTTATCCCACCGATTTTCATCATTCCCATACATCAACCTATTCATATCCCTAAAAACCCATTATCAACGCATCCACCTTGTCATATACCCTACATTCATACCAACATTCTCTATACGACCGAATACCAACTGAAAAGGACACGTGGTGAGCTGTGTTTTAAATACAAAGGAAGAGACAGATGTAAAAGCGGCCTATATATATATACTACTCCACACAGCCAAATCATAATAAGCGGCCTGTATACATTTCACTCCACACACAGCCAAATCATAACTTCGCCACCCAACGTACCCAATGATCCAAAGGGACCCCGAAATCATACCCAGCATTATAGCCCAGCACTATAGATACGCTCTCAGTGTTCTTGTGGTAACATGCATGCAAGCGTACAGCACTCTATTTTTTTAAATGAATGGTTATGTTTTGAAGTGAGTACAGGGTTATCTCACCATCATTTCCACCTTCGATTCCCATAACTTCCAAAGTGAGAATCAGAAGCAAGGAGCGCCGAAGAGAGTATTATCATTTGGGTAGATTTACAAAGTGAAAATCAGAAGCAAGGAGCGCCGAGGAGAGTATCACCGTTTGGGTCGGTTTACACAGTAAAGATTGAAACCAGTAAGCGCCGAAAGGGGAAAGCATCACCATTCTATTTTTGACTCCCATCACAGTCATATCGACCGGCCGAGCACCATATTGAAGACTGAAGGAAGCGATATATACCAGGTAACCAATTCGACATTTCTGTGTTAAATTTTAAGAGTATAGACAGAGAAGGGTTAGAGGCACGACCCTCTGCCATCACCATGACTAATAGGGTCGAACCCAGTGTATTCGACAGCTCACAATACCATGAGGATTGCATTGAGATTCTCAGAGAAATACAGTGGTTACCATTTCTAGAAAAATTCCATGGAAGTAATGAGGAAGTCACCAAGCAATTTGCCTTCACCTTTAATGGAGAAAAGGCCCTAATAGGTAACTTCTCCTTCAGAATCTCAGAGGATACTATAGCTCAGGCAATTGGGATTAGTCCTGAAGGAGAGAAGTACTTTAAAACCAAGCAATTTAAGGAGAAATCATGGACACAGTTCATGTCCAGATCTAGAGTTTCCTCAGTAAACTGGAAGAAGGGTGTTCCAAGAAGCTGGTTAGTTCATCCTTGGGATGAAATGGTTTACATTCTTCAAAAGTTCATAACCTGTGAAGGTAGGTACAGTATTGTTTATCTATACCACATCAAACTACTCCTCCATTTGAAGAAACAATGTGTAATCAGTGTGCCATACTTTCTGCTACAAAGTTTAACCAAGATGGCCAAGACTATCCAGAAGCAAAAGGGGAATGAAGACAAAAGCTTGTACCATTTTGGCCTAATTAAAATCCTCATTGAACATGAGTTGCAGAAGCGAGGGAAACCATGGAAAGAATTCCTAGCTGTCAATCAAATCAGAGATGAGGAAGAAAAAGAAGAGGTGCAAGAGGATTCAGGGTTTATGAAGGACATTGATGAAGAAATTCCAGTGTCTAAAGCCAGCAAAGCACCTCTACCTGTGGGCAGCATAAGGACCAGGAACATGCAAAAAGAAGATGCTAAGAGGGCCGAGAAAGACAAAAATTTTACCACTTACTCACGAAGAACAAGGAGGACACCAAAAGCCCAGTTGCAAGAAGAACAGTTTGAATCTCATCCACCTGCACAAATGGATGTTGAGAGTGGTGACCATTCACTACCAGCACCAGAAGTTGACATGGAGGTAGAAAGCAATAACAAACAGGAAAAATGTTCACCACCTCCCACCAAAAGACAGAAGAAATTAGAAAAACAAATTGAAGAATTGAAGGAAGAGCTCATGGAAGCTAACATGTTGGAAAAAGTTATTAAAAGAGAAAATGAACTGCTCAGGGCGCAAAGCAAAGAAACACAGAAGACAAATGAAAAGTTAAAGGAAAGAATCAGTGAATTGGAGACTGAGCAAACTGAGATTTCTAACTGGGCCACTAAGTGGTACAATCAGAAGAAGGCTCTTAAAGAAAAGTATAAAAAGTTAAAGCAGGAGCTCAAGGGACAGAAAGATAACCAGGTGAAGAAGAATGTAGACACCTTGCTCAAGGCAGCAGAGATCCATGCAGGGACAGAGTTCAAGGGAAGCACCTCAGGGATAGCATGAGGACATGCTAAGTCCTTAAGTCGGGGAGAGATGTTGGTATCATCCCAAGACCCCTTTTTCCTTCCCAAAAACATATCATTTATCCATTCATTTTCATCATATATCCCTCAAAATCCTTGAAAATTGATTATTAATAGTTCTATAGTTATTAAATTGCATAGAAATTGATTTAGGGGTTTTATGTTGAAGAATTAGAAGTTTTTGATGAAATGATTACAGGAAGTACCCACATCCTGTAATGAGCTTATCGTTTGACATGTGGTGCAGCAGATGAGCTAGAACGAAAGGCATGGGCGAAAAGCAGAATGTCCAAGCATGGACAAACACCTATCTCCCAGCCGAATCGAACCTCCTATGTACACGGTCAACTCAAGTCAAAGCAGGGCACTCTGGCAGACAAAAGCAGCAACAGCAGCTCGTTCCATTTTCATTTTAGTTTTTGTTCTTTTTGGAAACATTTAGCATGGAAACATTTTGAAAAGGCTTATGTAATAAAAGCGGCAACAGCCGAATGTACATTCATTGTAGCAATGACATGGTTGTGCATACGCATATGTAAATACAGTCAGGTTAATGTTTGAATAGTTTTTATCGTTGAATCGTTTTTCAGAACAGAGTTTTAAGTTTAATACAAAGACCTATTCACACCCACGACGTGTATACCTCTTGCATTGATTTGGTAGCTGATCGATTATAGCCAGTGTACCCTTAGGACGCGGACGGGCCCTGCGTTCAATCGGTATACTGTCTGTTTGTTTCATTTACGTTTCGGTTATCATATGTTTGCACAGTGTTTATATTGGATTTCGATTTCCATAGCATATGGTTTGCATAACAGTTACATAGCTTTCGATTCCCATGGCTTTTGATTTCCATTGCATGTATATGGTGTGCGCTTATGAATGGTTTGCGTTTATGGTTATGTTGAACAGCCATCACTGAGATCTGGAAGTGAGTCTTGTAAGGGATTCGATCCCTGTGTGGCTTGTAGAAACACCATCATAAACTCTGTTTCTATTTCATAATTCATTTATGATTTCTATATAGTTTGATATAGTGTAAATATCATTGAATGTTGTGTGTTTATTGAACAAGGGTTTTCTGGGCAATATCTCTGTAAGGAGATTAAAATCATTGTTACATTCATACACAGTGCTTAGGTTTGCACAGTCATACACAGTACTTAGATTTAGTGTTTAATTTGATAGATGCATCTCATGACAGGCATTGTAATCAAGTATATCAGTAGGGTAATCTGAGTGTTTGAATGATAGGCTACATATTCCAGTCTTCCGTAAAGAAGCCTTGTAACCTACATCACAATCACTTGGCTAGAGATCCTTTATGTCTATATATTTTAGACCACGCCTCTAAGCTTACACACCTCGGTCGATATTAAATATAGAGTCTAGACTAGTACCCTAGCTGGAACCACTACAAAGACTCATCAAATAACCAGAAGTAGAAACTCCATTCTCCTTGTCTCCATCAAAATTAGAAAAATAGTCAGTGAGATGGAAATATGTGACTTTGGAATATTTGATTCCATATGTTCGAGTGCCTTTCAAATACTTGTGCACTCACTTTGCTGCATTCCAATGACCTTCACGTGGCTTATGCATGAACTTGGTATGTATCCCTACAACAAAAGTTATGTCAGGTCGAGTAGTAGTTAGAAAATTCAAACTTCCAACAAGTTGTTTGTACTTTGTTGGATCTTCAAACATACTTCCTTTAGTGCAAGTAAGCTTCAAATTCTGCTCCATAGGAGTAGCGACAGGATTACAATCCTGCATCCCAAATCTGTCCAATAGTTGTCCAATATACTTTTTCTGAGAAATGACATATATTTGGGTTTTTGATCAACTTCAATCCCTAAATAATAATGTAATAAACCCAAATCTGTCATGTCAAAAATTTTCAATAATTCTCTTTTAGCGGACGCTATTTAGTCATCATTGTTTCCCGTGATCAGCAAATCATCTACATACACAACCAAATATACAACTGACTTTCTAATTTTCTTAACAAAAAGAGTTGCATCATCCAAATCAAATAACTTATAAATCAACTTGAGAAAGTGTTTCGTTAACTTTTCATACCATGCACGAGATTCTTGTTTCAGTCCATACAAAGCCTTAACCAATTTGCATACCTTTTGTTCTTTTCCTTTAACAGAAAAACCTTTATGCTGAAAAATATAAACATCCTCCTTCAAATCACCATTCAAAAAGTTGTTTTAACATCCATATGGTGTATCTTTCAGCTATTCTGAGCTGCAAGAAAAAACATAGTTCTAATTGTTCCCCATTTTGTTGTAGGAGCAAATGTCTTTGTGTAGTCAACACCTTCCTTCTGAGCGTAGCCTTTTGCTACAAGTCTTGCTTTGTATTTATCAAGCAAACCATCTGCTTTGTATTTGATCTTATACACCTATTTGCAACCAATGGATTTTACACCTGCAGAAGGATCCACTAACCTCCAAGTTCCATTCTTAATAAGCGCATCATATTCCTTTTGCATTGCATATTTCCATTCATCACAATTAGCAGCTTCTTCAAAAAAATCAGGTTCGCTAAGTGTACAATGATTGAATTCATAGTCATGAGAAACATTACCTAAATCACCTTTAGAAGACATTCTTGTTTCAAAATCGTCATACTTGCTTGGAACTTTCTGAGCATGTGTAGATCTTCATAAAGGTTGTTGAACTAGTTGTGATGGTTGCTCATCTTGAAAAACAGGCCCAAGAACAGTCTCTTCAAGAGAAATTGTTGTTCCTGCAGAAACATCACTATTAACCAAATTTGCTTCAGCAAATAACATTCTCATGAGTCAAAGATGGAAGAACCACATACTGATTCGGAATGGGAACCCCCCCTTCAGTGTGTGGAAGAACATTATCAGATTCAAAATAGAACTTATTATATGCAAATTTCTCCAAATGAGCCAATTGCTTATCAACAGTGGAATTACTTTTATCTGATTCAAGGAAAATAATGTCTCTAGAAAGAATGAACTTCTTGTTTTCCTCATCATACAATCTATAAGCTTTGGAAGTAGCAGAATATCCCAACAAAAATACATTTGCGACTCCTAGCACCCAACTTGTTGCGCTGATGTTTAGGAATTAATGCATAGCATAGAGAACCAGAGACTCTAAAATGTTGAACAACAAGAAGATGATTATACAAAATTTCATAAGGAGTTTTATTATTGATAACAAAAGAATGACAATGATTGTGAATATAAGTTGCACAAAGCATTGCTTCTCCCCAAAACATCAACTTAACATTCTTAAAGAACATCATAGATCTAACCATATTAAGCAAAGTTCTATTCATATGTTCTGCGACGCCATTCTGTTGTGGATTATAAGGTGTGGTAGTCTAATGTTTGATTCCATTGTCCTTCAAATATTGTTCAAAAACATGAGAAGTGTACTCGCCACTATTATCAGTTATGAGAATGCCTGTATTCTGTTGAGTTTCATTTTTAATCATCAAATGAAATTTTTTAAAAACATAAAACACTTGTGACTTATTCTTCAACAAATACACCCAACTCATTCTTAAGTAATCATCAATAAATGTCAACACATATTTATTTCCATTTTCAGTTGCAACAAGCATAGGTCCACATAAATCTGAATGTACGAGACCTAATTTTCGTGTAGATATGAAAGAAGAACTATGAAAAGGTTGTTTACAATGCTTTCCTAGAATACAAGCATCACAAGGTGTAACCTTTCTTGGAACCATAGGAAGACCTTTAATACCTTTATTTTTCATAATTTTGATGCTGCCAAAATTGATGTGATCAAATCGAGCATGCCACAACAAGTTGGGAGACAGGATATCACTTTGCTGCGCCAAAAGAACAAAATTTTCACGAGAATTAGTAGATGAAGTATCGTTTAATTTTAAAAGTGTGCCTTCTTCCACACTAGTCATAACAGTTGCATGATCAGATGCTCTTCTTATCTTGATGATGCCATCAAACCTATGAATAGAATGCCCCTGTTGCCGAATATGGATAAGAGACATCAAATTTCGTTGAAACTGTGGAATATAAAGTACATCATGTAGAACATAATCTACAAAATTCGGTATCTTCAAACGAATAGACCCAATTCCAGATGGTTTAATTTGAGACTTGTCAGCAAATTAAATAACACCATCAATATCATCACTAAATGTTTCAAAAAAATCTCACCTAAATGTCATATGACAAGTGGCTCCTGAATCTAAAATCCAACTATCTCGCCATGAAGAAAATGTAGTGTTGAAAACATCATTAATATTAAAATTACAGTGAGCAACAATGTAATGTACAGACTCTGATGATTTTCCCTTATCAGGTGGTGGCTAATCTTTCTTTTTGTTCGACTGTTCTCTCCTTTCACTAACTTTCTCCCAATGGATTTTACAGTTAGTAGCAGTATGACTAATTTTACCACATCTAAAACATTTGATAGCTAGTCTATCATTAAAATTCCTTTGTTGTCTATCTTTTTGTTGTTTGTCTCCCTGATTATTTTTGTCCCCCTTGCCTCTGTAATTTCTCCTACCACGACTTCTACTACTTTTATCACCGCTAGAAGTTTCAGCATGAGACTTCTGATCCTTTTGTGCAAGGCACAAAGCTTCTACATTAGAGTTAGGTGGAGCCTCTTTCTTCCCAAAGACTTTTTCTCTCTCAACTATTTTGCTTACTAGTTTATCAAATGTAATGTCTTTTAGCTTCCCACTAGATTGGAGAGATTCCAAATAGTTTGAATAGACAGGGTGAAGGACTTTTATAAAAACTATAAATTGTAAATCTACTTTAATTCTAGTGGCTTCTATATCATGAAAAATGGCTTTTATTTCAGAGGCACTCTTCAAAGGATCATTATCCTTCATCTCCAAATTAAACAACTTTAACAATCATTGGTTCAGAGTCCTGAGTGTGAATCGTACAATTATTTCAACTTCTTAAGTGATTCGAATGCAGTACCACAAGAAATGATATATCTGCTTACCTCTTTTATCACCAATTCAATTATTAATGCATATGCCTTATTGTCTTTTGTCTCCCAAATTGCGCGTTTCTTCTCATTATCAGGTAGCTCTAGTGCAATTTCTTTTCCAACACTATCCTTCTTGCCTTGGCAAACTTCCCACAAATCGTTAAAAACAAGGGCACTTTTAGGCTTTCTAAACCACTCTTGATAATTTTCCTTTCCATTAAGAACAAATCCAACTGTGGAAGCTATTGAAATCATAATTGTTATGTAACCAAGTATTTTTCAAATCCTTTCAAATTCAAAATATATGCAATACTTCTAAAGATATATAAATTCGTTTCTCCTCTTGTTTCAAACAAAGTTGGCTTTGTGGTTTAATGGTAAGTATCAAAAATAGCTTAGCAAAGAGCTAGGTTCAAATCTTGTTAGCCTCCAAAAATAAATTTTATTTTACCAATGGCTTCTTAAAACTATATGTGTTTCAAACAACTAGAAAATTGACCACTCTTAAATTAAAAATTTAATTCAAACCACCAAAAATATACATCCTCGCCAGAAAATTGACCACTCTTCAATTAAAAGTTGTATTCAAGCCACAAAAATATATATACTTCATTTTAAGTATCCTTCAGAAATTTATTTGCTGCAGTAAAACTCTTGTTTACTAGCAGGAAATGCAAATGCTATCCTTCAAAAATTTTACTATGATTAAACTCTTATTTACTGTCGTGAATGAAAATAATATCTTTCAGAAATTTCACTGTAAGTACGCTCCTGTTTGATGCAGTAAATGCAAATAAAGCCTCCAGTTTGACTCAGTATTGGAAATTTGTATTCTAAATTCCAAGGATATGTAAAAAAAATTATGCCACTCAATTTCTCCAATCGTCTTTCATTATGACTGAAAGATATGAAACTTACAGAGAGTCAATAATTTGGGCATCCCACTGCATTGTTCCAATGGATTGTTCCACTAGATTAACCTTATGTTGCATTCTATCTTCACAGTCTTCACGCTTTGCGTCTCCTTTACGCCATAGACTTCAAATACATGGAGTTTATTAACAACTCAACCAGGGCTCTAATACCACTGTACAAGCCCAAATAAACTTCACAATGAAAGAACACAATGAAAGAGTGTCATATTAATGATAAAATTACTTATTTATACATGTGCAATCTACGTACGAGATAGTTGTGTCTTTGTAACTTATTGACTGTAAAAACGGAATGTAAAACTAATTACATATTATACAATATACAATAACAATCCCGAAGGATTTGTTAACATGATATTGGTGGTCCTTGATTTCCTTTCTCCTTCGAACCATGCAAGTTTAATGACAACTATGTTGCTATGGGTGGTTATGGGTTTGTTTATTGGATATGCATTGTCACGTCTATATAAGATTCTCAAGGGCATGGAATGGAAGACGAACATGTTGAAGACATCATCCTTATTTTGAAGGATTGTTTTTTGCATTTTCTTTATTCTCAATGCACTGATATGGGGTGAGAAATCATCTCGAGCAATTCCTTTTGCGACTATGTTTGCTTTAGTCCTTTTATGGCTTGGAATCTTTGTGCCATTGGTATTTGTGGGAAATTTGGTAATGATTCTTCAGGGATCATACTTCTTGATACCTTATATGTTTGTAAGCCAGATAGGGCATGTTGACATTTTATATTCTTGCCTTCTAGTCATGCATTTTACAACTAAGGGTGCCCATGGTGATTAGGTTATTTTTGGTGACTATCTTGAAATGTACTTTTAGTTGTGACAAAATACCCCTCCTAATGCCAAGGTACTGCCATGGTGGGACTATCAAATCACAACAATGGGAATCACAAATGTGAAACTTCAGTATTTGAAAGAAGCATGTACAAAATATCATTAAATAGTGATAATTTACAAAGCTAAGCCACTAGATCTCTACCAGGTGGATTGGAAAGCGAACTATCTCATCATGGTTATGGTTCAACCACACAAAACCCTCGCCACCAAATTCCATTTGCTAGGTCTCACACTGTCAGCATCATAGTTTGCCCACAAGAATTACAAGGTATCTCTATCCTTTGATCATCGTTCATCACGGTTATGGGTCAGCCACACAAAACCCTTGCCACCAAAGCCCATTTGTTAGGTCACACATTTTTAGGATCACAGTTTTCCCACAAGCATTACAGGGTATCTCTATACTCGGATCAATAATTATAAATGTTAGGACATCTTTCAGAATAACCACACTGGATGGTTCGAAACGCATCGACAAAAAGCTTGTATGTGATTTTATTCTGAAAGATGTTCTAACATTTATGACTGGATCTTGTCATTTGCTCTATGTTTCAGAATATATGACCTGTGATGTCTTGAAGGCATTCCATGATGAACCTTGTGAAGGAGATTTTGAGAAATATCAACAGAATCATGTGTGTTGGTTATTATTGGCCACAATTTTTAAGGATAACTAAAAATGTATGTGGGGAGTTATGATGGTTGCCAATGAATATGATAACTTATGAAATTAAATTAGATGCCTCTTCAAACCCAACTTGAAAAATGGGAATTGGATTTTGTGTGGCCTATTAACCCCCCATCCAACTAAATGTATACATTTTGGTGTGTGTTAATTATATTACTAAGTAGGTTGAGGCTAAATATTTTCCAAAACAATAGAAAAATGTTTTGCAGATTTTCTATGTGAGGAGATCTTCCTTCATTTTGGGGATATTGAGAGAAATTCACTAATCAAGGTGTGCAATTCACTTATGATTTATTTCAAATAGAAATAAAGCAATTCCAAATCATATATGTAATGTCTTTCCTTACCTAAGCTACTTGAGAAGGATTAGGAAGTCAATCTGATGATTGACTAAATAATTTAGTAGTCGTGTTTTTTAGTATATTGTATGTATGTAACTATTGATGTCTTTTCTTATTAGGGAAAAGGGTCAACCTCCTAGGGCATGTTTTCAGGTAATTTATGTACAGTGTTAAAACCTGTATTTGGTATCGGAGTTGTTTTTGCTTCAAGGGGATGCCTTTGTTGCTGAGGGGATTTGCTCGGGCCTGTGGTAGACCCTGTTCAGTGGGAAATCTGCGAGATCGATTCTTGTGGTGAAAGAAGATGGTGAGCAGTGGAAAGATAGAGATCGAGAAATTTAATGCTCAGAGTTTTGAGTTGTGGAAACTCAAGATGGAGGATATGTTGGTGGATAAAGATCAATGGATCGCAGTAGATCCAAATGCTAAACCAATGGCAATGTCTGATGAAAACTGCAAGAAGTTGGATCGGAAGGCAAAAAGCACAATAAGATTGTGTGTCTTAGATTCAGTATTTCTGAATGTATCAGGAGAAGCTATGACGAAGGATTTGTGGGACAAGTTAGGGACTTTGTACCAATCTAAGTCTCTGGTGAATAAATTGTTCCTACGGAAAAAGTTATGTAACCTGAGGATGAGAGATGGAGACTCGGTGACAGAGCATCTAAACGCATTTAATACTGTGGTAAGTCAGTTATTATTTGTTGATATTAAAATTTCAAATGAAGATAAGTGCATCAGTTTGTTGTGTTCTCTACTAGATTCGTGGGATAGTCTGGTTGTTGCAATAGGTAGCAATGCAACTGCCTTTCAGTTTGATGAAATAGTCTCATCCTTGCTAGCGGAGGAGATGAGACGAAAAAATATGGAGAGCCAGAATGGTGATGCCTTGTCTGTACGAGGATGATCCCAGAACATAAACAAAATAAGTCCTCGAGTGGGAGATCTAAATCTCCAGGAAAACCTGTAAATGTGTGCTGGAAATGCGGAAAGGAAGGGAACTACAAAAGGGACTGTAAATCTAAAGCTCTTGACAAAGGAAATGGATCTGATGATGCTCCTTTTGCAGAGGCGAAAACCACCTCAGATGAAGGTGGGGATGTGTACTTGGCTTCTTCTTTAATTACACATGTATATCATGAGGCATGGTTGATTGACTCAGGTGCATCCTTTCACTTCACTCCCCATAGAGAGTGGTTCTGTGAGTATGAGAAATATGATGGTGGTAATGTCTTCTTAGGGGATGACAAGAAGGCTAAAATCATTAGTCACGGAATACTCAAGTTGAAGTTGCAAGGTGGAAGGATTAGAACACTTCTGGGTGTTTTGCATATTCCCGCATTAGCTAGAAATCTAATTTTTGTAAGTAAGATGGATGATGCATGTGTAAAAATAGTGTTTGATAAAGATACCCGCAAGATGGTTCGGGGAACACTGGTATTGATGCGGGGAGTTCGAATTGGAATTATGTACAAGCTACAAGTTAGCATTGATATTGATGAGTGCAACAATTATGTGGTTCATGAAAGTTGAGCAGAAAATCTAGTGGTCTCTCGAGAAAAGACCATGTTATGACATCAAAGGCTTGGACATATTGGACAGAAGAGCCTTCGAATACTTCATGGTAAAGGTATGGTAGAAGGTATGTCTAATAGCTCTCTGGATTTTGATTTTTGTGAAAATTGTGTATACGGGAAGCAGAATCAAGTGAGTTTCCCCTCTGGTGGTAAGAAAGTGAAACAAATATTAGACCTTGTACACAGTGATGTGTTTGGACATGTGTCGGTTCCATCACTGAGTAAGTCTGTGTACTATGTATCATTTATAGATGATTTCTCAATGAATACATGGATATATTTCCTCAAGAAGAAATCTGAAGTCTTTGACGTGTTTAAAGAATTTAAGGTCTGGTGGAAAACCAGATAGAGAAGAATATAAAGGTGTTGAGGACAAATAACAATGGAGAGTTTTGCAAGAAGGAATTTGAAGAGTTTTGTAAGAAGTGTGGTATAGCACAACATAATACTACTCCATACACACCTGAGTAAAATGTATTTGTAGAAAGAATGAACAAGACGTTGATGGAAAGGGCAAGAAGCATGCTCAGTGGTGTCGGGTTAGGACAGGAATTTTGGGTAGAGGCGATGGAGATAACATGTTACCTGGTCAACATATCACCTTCATCGGTGTTGGAGGATAAGACTCCACAAGAGGTATGGACTGGTAAGAAACCTTCTCTTTCAAATCTGAGGGTATTTGGATGTGATGGATATGTACATGTTCCAAAGGAGAAAAGAACAAAGTTGGATAGTAAATCTGAAAAGTGCATCTTTATTGGCTATAAGGATGGTTTAAAAGGTTATAAGATTTGGAACCCAGTACCAAGAAAGGTTGTGTACAACCAGATGTGGTCTTTAGAGAGGTGAAATATGTTATTAAACATGAAGTCCTACCAAAGAAACTCGAGACGATAGAGTTTGAGCTAAAGGAGGAAGAATCAGACTCTACAACAGAAGAGGAATCAGAAGATGAAGAGCCACAAACTTCGGTCGTGAGAAGATCAATTCGAGAAAGAAGGCGGCCAGAAAGGTATATTCCATATGATTTTTGTTCAAATTTTTCTTTATCTATTACTGATGATGATCCCAGAACTGTGAAGGAAGAAGTAGATTCAGAGGATGGAAAACTGTGGAAAGATGCCATGGTTGATGAAATGGCATCTTTGCACAAAAATGAGGCTTGGGATCTGGTGTAGTTGTCAGCTGGAAGGAAACCCATTGGTAGAAAATGGGTGTTCAAGAAAAAGATGAATGTAGAAGGAAAGGTGGATAAATACAAAGCTTGATTGGTAGCAAAAGGTTATTCCCAGGTGGGAATTGATTTTGGTGATATTTTTTCTCTTGTTGCCAATTTAGCTTCTATTAGATTACTTTTATTTGTTGATGTTGCTTCTGATTTTGAGGTAGAACAGATGGATATGAAGACAACATTTCTTCACAGGGATCTGGAAGAAGAGATATACATGAAGCAACCTAAAGGCTTTGCGGTGAAGGGTAAGAAAGAACTAGTATGCAAGTTAAAAAAGTCTATGTATGGGTTAAAACAGTCACCAAGGATGTGATATCAGAAATTTGATACATTTAAATGAGGACTTGGCTTCACCAGAAGAAAAGTAGATCAATGTGTGTATTTTAAATTAATTTTTGACTGTGTTATTTATCTGGTCTTGTATATGGATGATATGTTGTTGATTGGAAATGACAAAGAAATTATCCAGGGTTTGAAGACCAAATTGTCCTCCAAATTCAACATGAAAGATATTGGCGTTGCAAACTATATTTTGGGCATGGAAATTAAATGAAATCGGGCAAAGAGGAAGATTTGGTTAAACCAGAGGAAGTATGTCGAGACAACACTGCAAAGGTTTATTATGTAGGATCGTAAACCGGTGAAGGTTGCTATTCCTGTAGGTGTAAAGTTATTTGCTGAACAATGTCCCAAGACACAAGAAGAGGAAGAGGACATGTCCCATGTTCCATATGCAAGTGCAGTCGGTAGTATGATGTATGCAATGGTCTGTACTAGACCAAACATTGCACATGCAGTGGGAATATTGAGCATTTTTATGTCAAAACCAGAGAAGGAACATTGGATAGTAGTGAAGCGGGTTTTTAGGTATTTGCGTGGCAGTAGTGATTATGGTTTGTGCTACCAAGGAAGACCAGGATTGGACAGAGTTTTGGACATCCATGGCTTTGTTGATGCAGACTGGGCCGGAGATCTGGATCAAAGAAGATCTACAAGTGGGTATGTGTTTAACCTATTTGGAGGTGCAGTCAGTTGGATGAGTAAGAGACAATCTATGGTGGAGCTGTCAACTACAGAGACAAAATACATGGCAGCCACTCATGCAAGCAAGGAAGCAGCTTGGTTGCAGAGATTGTATTCAAGTATGGGGTTAGTATAGCGAGCTATAAGGATTGACTCTGATAGCCAAAGTGCAATTTTCTTGACAAAGAACCCTGCTTATCATTCAAAGACAAAGCAAATTGATGTTCAGTATCAATTTGTGAGGGATATGGTAGAATACAAAAAGGTGTTGTTGGTAAAGGTGGACACTTTGAAGAATACTGCAGGTGCATTGACAAAGTTTGTGAGCTCTGAGAAGTTCTCTTGGTGTAGAGAAACAATGGGCATTGCAGGGTTGGATCAATGACAAAGCTCTCTTGTGGCCCCGTGTGGAAATAAAACAACAAGTGGGAGAATGTTGGGTTTTGTTATATTCTTTGGACCCTATATTAGGTGGGCAGACCTACCTATGGTTTTGTGCATGGATTTCACACGTGGTTTTGTGCGCGATGGTTTTCGGTCCATGGTATTTTGTAGATCCGGTCAAGGGAACTATGGTTATGTTCTAATCCACGTTTATTGGATTGGGGTTTATGGATGCTTCGACATGTATGTATATGTATTGTAACATTGAAAGTAACATGATGAAAAATCAATTTGGTAGTCCCGGTTTTGTGATGCAGGGAAAAATCTCTATGTATATTTGTTTTATGTGTTATGCTCTCGCCATTGTTTATTCTCTGGTTTTAGAAACCGTATGCAGGTAATCTCTGTACGAGGTTAAAACCTACAGGGAAAAGGGTCAACCTCCTAGGGCATGCTTTCATGTTCCCTCTGTATTTTTATAGAGGTGGTACTCCTCTTTATGCACACACTCAGATATTCAAAATAACTTAAACATCAAACGTAGACATTCGACACATGCACCTGAGAGTGGATTAGGTGTTTAGAAAAGAAGATAATATAAATAATTATGTTATTCAAGATTCATTCCACATCCATGATCGGGGTATGGAGGGAAATGAAGGGTAGAGGAAATAAGGATAGGACAGATGGCAGGAGGGCAGGCAAGTTGTCGAAGGGAAACGAAAAATATAAGACGACAAGAGCAGCCAAAAATGGAAAGGTCACTACAACAAAACCAGCGATTAGCGTCCCTTTTTACTTCTTTTTTTGCATCTAGAGCCCATTTTTGGTGCTATTTGCATCCATTTATCAAATATGGTGCAAAACTTGACACAAAATTTGCATCAAGTTTTGCACCAAATCTTACACCAAGCTTAGCACCAGGTATTGCAATAGGTTTTGCACCACGTTTTGCGCCAAATTTTATGCCAAGTTTTGTGTCATCCTTTGCACCAGGTTTTGTTCCAGGTTTTGCATCAATTTTGGCATCTAATTTTGTTTGACATACTTTTGCATCCTCATTTGCATCCACTTTTTGCACCTACACTTGCATCAACTTTTGCGACTTTTGCATCCATTTTTTCATCCATTTGTGCATCACTTTTGCACCACGTTTTACATCGAGTTTTGTGTCTAGTTTTGCATATAATTTTGCATCTACTTTTGTTGCATCCACTTTTCCATCTTATTTGGCATCCATATTTACATCCTCTTTTGCATCTATTATTGTACCCACTATTGCATCTAATATTTTTGTGCCACAATTGGCGCCTAGTTTGGCACCTCCTTTTGCACCCACTTTTGATTATAATTTTGCATCCACGTTTGCATCCTCATTTGCATATAGGTTTTCATCAACTAATACATCTATTTTTGCATCCCTTTTTGTATCCAATTTTGGATCAGGATTTGCATCGAGTTTTGTGTCTCATTTTGCATCTACTTTTGCATCGACTTCTATTGCATCCACTTTTGCATACAATTTTGCATCCACTGTTACACCCATTTTAAATTTCACTTTTTGCATCCCTTTTTACATCTTCATTTGCATCATACTTTGATTCTTTTTTTTCATCTATCATTACATCCACTTTTGTTATGCCATAATTTGCACCATGTTTTGCACTCACTATTGTATCCACGTTTGCTTCCAATTTTGCATCCATGTTCACATCCTCTTTTGCATCTATTTTTGCATCCACTTTTTGTGTCGGGTTTATGCATTGGGTTTTGCATCTCGTTTTGTATCTACTTTTGCATCTACTTCCATTGTATCCATTTTTTTCATCCAATTTTGTTTTGCCTGTTGCATCAATGCTTGCTTCCACTTTTACATCCATTTTTGCATCTTATTTTGCATATTTTTTGTCTATTGTTACATCCACTTTTGTTGCACCATATCTTGCGCCTACCATTCCAACCACATTTGCTTCCACGTTTGCATCCTCTTTTGTGTTCAAGTTTGCATCAGATATTGTGTATGTTTTTGCATCCCCTATTGTATCCACTTTTGTTTCATCCATTTTTGCATCTACTTTTGTGTCCGTTGTTGCATCCACATTTGTTTCACCATAGTTTGTGCCAAGTTTTACACCTACCATTGGACCCATGTTTGCTTCCACTTTTGCCTTCATGTTTGCATCCAAGTTTGCATTGACAACTGCATCTACTTTTGCATCCACTTTTGTGTTAGGTTTTTCATGTTGTTGTGCATCTACTTATGTTGTATCCACTTTTCATCCAATTTTACTTCTATTGTTGCCCCCATTTCTATGTTCGCTTTTGCATCCCTTTTCCAACACTCATCATATTTTCTGCATTGATGATATTCCTTATGGCATTGACAATTATGAACAATTGATGACAATGTCAATAATATTGACAATGATGAAAATGAGGATGATGGCGATGACATGAATTGTGATTATGATGATAAAGACGATAGTGGTTACAATGACATTAATGATGATGATGGCAATAATTATGATGATGACGACGCTAATGACCTTGGCGAATCTTCCCAATTTTAGATGTTGTCATTGTCATAATCATAAGCATTATCTTTGGTGTCATCATCATCATTTTCATCTAGGTCATCATCAAAAACAATAATGGCATGAATGATGATGATGATTACAACAATGTTGATAGAAATTACATTAATGATGATGATGGGGATGATAAAAATGACAATGACGATGATAATGGTGGTGATGATGATGATCATTGATCATCTCTCAAAAATAGAGTTGTTATTTCTATTACGTATATCAATGTGTCCTAAACAACCCTTTTCTAGCATTGATCACATTTTTTGGGTTGATGATATTTCTTACAACGTCTATAATTATAAAGAATTGCAAACAATGTCCATAATGATGATGATGATGGAGCTGATGATGATGGCATGAATGGTGATTATGATGATAATGTAATGATGGCAATAACGATGACAAGGATGATGGTGATGATGATGACAATGATTATGATAATGAGAATGAACAATTACTAGTTTCACTACCATCTTCTGGGTACATATTACTATCATACTTTTTAAATTTTCAGTCTCTCTTGAGGTATCTTACTATAATGGTGTTGTCAACACTAGAAATATATCTTGTTGTAATGGTGGTTCTAATGTTAGCACTAGCAAATTTTTTGTTAAATTTTGGTTAAAAAAATTCGATTTATGCAATTATTTTGACAATCTATGTAAAAAAGTAAATAACATCCAATTATTTTGACTGTAGTCCCATTGATTATCATGAATTCACCAGTCTGAAGACCATCTTCTACATACATATTATTATTAAACTTTTTGCATTATATCCCTCTTATATCTTGTTGTAATGGCAGTATTAGCACTAAAAAAATATCTTGTTGTAATGGTGATGTTAGTATTAGCACTAAAAAAATCACTAAATTTTGGTAAAAAAAAGTTTATCATTTATTTATTTTTAATTTGGGAAATTTTTGTTTTTATTTTTTTTGTTTTTAATTCTATTTTTATGCCGTAATATTTTTTTTGGTTGAATTTTGGTAGTAACTAGTTTTTGGTCGAATCATATGTATTAACCATGTTCTTTATGCTACAAGTCTAATTGTTGGGACAAAATTGCTCTTTCAAATAAGTTGCAAAAGCTATTTTACATCCATTGTTGCACCCATGTTTACACCCACTTTTACATCCCTTTTTGCATCCTATTTTTAATCTTCATTTGCTTCTTTTTTTGCATCTATCATTACATCTACTTTTGTTGTGACAAAATTTGTTCCATGTTTTGCACATACTGTTGTACCCACGTTTGCTTCCAATTTTGCATCCATCTTCACATCCTCTTTTGCATAAAATATTTCATCTATTTTTGCATCCACTTTTGTGTTGGGTTTTGCATCTCATTTTGTATCTTCTTTTGCATGTACTTCCATTTCATCCATATTTTGCATCCAATTTTGTTTCTCATGTTGCACCCGTGTTTGCATCCAATTTTACATCCCTTATAGCATCTTGTCTTGCATCTAAGTTTGCATATTTTTTTGTGTCTATTATTACATCCACCTTTTTTGTGCTATTATTTGTGCCATATCTTATGCCTATCATTGCAACCCACATTTTCTTCCACTATTGCATCCATATTTGCATCCTCTTTTGTGTCCAAGTTTGCATCAAATATTGTTTATGTTTTTTGCATCCCATTTCGAATTTACTTTTACATCCACTTTTGATTTGTCTAGTTTTGCAACTAATTTTGTGTTCACTATTGCACCCATGTTTGGCCCATGTTTACATCCCTTTTTTCATCCAAGTTTTCCTCCTTTTTGCATTCAAGTTTGTGTCCCTTTTTTTTTACATTCATTGGAGTATCCACATTTGTTTCACCACAATTCATGCTAAGTTTTATGCCTACTATTGTGCCCATGTTTTCTTCCACTTTTTCATCCATGTTTGAGTCCTATTTTGTGTTCAAGTTTGTATGAACTATTGCATCTACTTTTTCATCCACTTTTGTTCAATTTTTCTGTCTTGTTCTGCATCTACTTATGTTGTGTCCACTCTTCATCCAAATTTACGTCTATTTTTACCCCCATTTTTTTGTTTACTTTTGCATCCATTTTCCAACACAAATCATATCTTTTGCATTGATTATATTTCTTATGACATTGAAAATTATGAACAACTGATGACAATGTCAATAATTATAACGATGATGATAATGAAGATGATGACGATGACATGAATTGCGATTGTTATGATAATGACAATGATGATAAAGACGATGGGAGTTACAATGACAATGATGATGATGCTAATGACCTTGGCCATTCCTCCCAATTTTTAAATGTTATCATGGTAAAAATCATAATAATTATCTTTGGCGTCATCTTCCAAGTCATCATCATCTGATCATCATTATCATTATTTTCATCTTGGTCATAATCAAGAACAATAATGGCATGAATGATGATTATGATGTTCATGATGAAGATGAAAAAAATTATGATAAAACTTATATTAGTTATGATGATGGGGATGATGACAATTATAATGACGATGATAATGGTAGTGATGTTGATGATCATCAATCATTTCTAAAAAATAAAGTGGTTATTTTTCTTTCATATATCATGTGTCCTAAGGTTGGTGATATTTCTTATGATACCTATAATTATGAACAATTGACGACAATATACAAAATCATGATGATGATCATGATCTTGAAGAAGACATGAATGGTGATTATGATGATAATGAAATGATGACAATAATGATCACATTGATGGTGGTGATGATGGCAATAATGAAGATGATGACCCTCCCTCTAAACTAGCGAGGTACTCATAATGAGACAAAAAAGTACTCTCAAGTTGAAATATTCATATAAGAAGGGATCTAGATTGATAAGCATCAATGATGATTTACATCATCATAGCCAAAATTTTCAAAATAGTAAGGCCTTGACTAACAAGTTTATCTCTCCATTAGATAAAAGCACAATGTTGGGAGGCATAAATTTGGACACCACTGCCTTTCAAGGCACTTACCCCACCAAGATGTTTACCAGGTATGTCCTCACATGATCATTTCCTAATCCACTATCATAATATTTGACACCAGAAAATGTCAATCCTCATGACTATTCTTATCTTGGATTAATGTACTTGACTTATGGCGATTAGTCCTAGTCAATGTCCAAATTCTCAAAGAATATTGGTCCCAGATGTTTATCCAATCCACCATTATCCCTACTAGTGCCTTTACTAGGCTTACGATTGTTAATCCTAGCCATAGTACATGACACATGGATAACATGGTGTCTACCCTCACTCCCTCTCAACCAGGGAGGAAACATCCACAAGCATAAGATTTTCTCAAGAATACCCATCATTTTCGTAGAGAATAACATCATTAATTTGTTTTCATCACATGACGACTTTATGATTAAGCATTCATAGATTTGTGGCAAAATATTTCACCTTTTGTATTTGTGATGAAATACAATAAAAAAGTGAAAGCCAAAATCATTAAACATACACTATATTGATTTATCTAAGTCTAAACTCTAAGGTTGAAGTGAAAATTCATGTAAATCTTATATCTATGAGTTGTGCCAAACTTATGAAAACCTTATTCCCTAAGTCCTATATATAAGAAAATGAAAAAGAAAGAAAAATAAGGGCCAATAAATGGTAACTCATGTATTCACTCCCTCTTTGGAAAATATATGAATATATACACTCCTAGTCACACTTGATCACATGTATGTGATGGTTAAATCATGAATTCTTCTTTTCTCCTTGCATTTTCACTTCATCATTTAAGCACCTAATTGAGGATCCAAGGAATGTTTGTTTCCTAAGGCTTTCATGTCTACTCTTGGTTTACTTATGTCACACTACTGTCAATTTATGTGACAGAGTGAAATACATAAGTTTGTGGAGTTATTATAGAGGTGTATTGAGTTCGTAACCACACACACATGTATTACATCTCATTGATCCACATGTGTGGGTTGGAGACTCATTTCTTGACAACTTTAATGGAGACTACTTTGTAGCTTTAATGGTATAGCTTACAAAATATCTTGTTAAACATTTCGATTCATTCTTTCTTTTCCTCGAGACACTTATAATATTGAAGTCACTCCCAACAATCCATGGAGATGGGGAGTATAAATTACTTGTGCTAGAAATAGAATTGAGAAATAGAGGTTTTCCATTTGCGATATTGGAGTCACAGACATTGGATACATGGTAGTAGTCCTCAATGTCAATTAACTAAAATTGTATTGTCATAATGCGAAAAGAGGTAAACATATTGGTAACCTTGATGTCTTAATCATTTCAAATAATAACCATTCCACCCAAGTATCACTAAGCATCAATCACTACTACTTGGAAATTCCTCCCCCATTTTCTAATTATATGAGGTTGAACCTCACTTAATATTTTTGCTTCTTATATCAACATTATTTATGGGTGCTTTGCATACCATTTTTCTTTTAGGAATTTGTTTTCGCTTACTATTGATGCCCCTCATGTTCCAAGACTATTTTCATCAAAAATTTACATAGAAAGAAAGTATAAAGTGACTAAAAAGAAACATGTCTCAAGATTTAAGTGCTTGGACAATTCCACTTCATGACTCCTATATTTCCTTAACCTGGGACCAAATGGTGAACTTGATGGCCTTAAGGGAAATTGATCAATGAAAATCTAAAAAAGAGGTGATTTTTGACTTTATCACATACAATTTAATATACTAAAAAAAATATCCATAACAATTTCATCAATCAATGAATCATTAAAAAAAATATCCAAAACAATTTCATCAAGCAAAGAATCATTGCATTATAAAATACAATCTATAAACATTTTGGGAAAGTTTTGTTAAAACATGCTTAAAAATCAGCATATTTAATATTAATATTTAACAATAATATGGACAATAACACATTTTGATAAATTAAATAACATATTATCAAGCCTAAAAAATGTCACTAAATGAAAACTACAAAGCATGCAACTAATGGAAGTGACCACTCAAGGCCACCACAAGACAATTAATCTATTAAGACCAAGATTAATGGGGACAAAGATCTATAAAGGACAAAGGAAAACCTATTTTAACTTTATTGTTTTATTAGCCTGGTTCAAGATGAACATTTCAAGACATCATGAAGAACATAATTAGTTTTATTGCATTAAGAAAACCCAAGCACATTCTATAACTTAGCAAGAAAGAGATGTATAACACCCATCTCAGCAACACGACACATGACATTAAGTTAATTTACTATATATAATTTAAACTCCTATCATAAAATCACAAATTTAGCATGAATGGAATGTTTAAAATCCATTTTTATAAAAACAAAATATAATGAGGAATGGTCCCTCATTACCTCTAAAAGTACTTTATAATTCTTCATTTATATATTTATATTTTATTATTATTATTCTATAATCCTTTATTTATATATTTATATATTTATTTATTTACCTTACACCTAATATAACTAAATTTATATATAAAAAATAATTTTTACCTACTAATGATTCCATTTATTTTTATTAAATAAATTATTTTATATTTTTTCATTTAATTATTTATTTAATAGATAAATAATTTATTTATTATTATTTTATATTGCTTCATTTATATATTTATATATTTATTGAATAAATAAATAATTTATTTTTATTTTATATTTCTTCATAAACTAATTTTATATATTTATATATAAATTTATATATATTTATTTAATTATTATTATATTATAATTTATTTATAATTTTATAAATAAATAATTTATTATTAATCTATAATTCTTTATTTATATATTTATTTATCTTACACCTAATATAAAAAAAAAAAAAAATTACCTACTAATGATACCATTTATTTTTATTAAATAAATAATTTATAAATTTATATTTATTTGATATCATTTTTGGGATTCAACTGCGTTAAGTAAGTCATTCAAACGTATGACCATTTCCATGAGAGGTAGTCGTAACTGACTAATTTCTCATGATTTTTGAATAGTTCACTTAGCACTCATTGCATCAGGTGATGCTCACAGGGGTGAAGAAGTGGGATTGAAACTAGTGAAATGTGGAGAACGAATCACATAGCATCAATCATCACTTCCGGGGCTTGCACCCGATAACCAGGACTTCCCAGGAGGTCACCCATCCCAGAACTCCTCTGGCTCAAGCGCGCTTAACTGTGGAGTTTTTCCCCACAATCAAGCCCACTTTATTTAAATAATTTATTATTATTTTTCTTCATTTATATATTTATATATTTATTTAATAAATAAATAATTTATTATTATTTTATAATTCTTCATATTTTTATTTTTTATCTTACACCTAATATAACTAATTTTATATATTTATATATAAATTTATTTATTTATTATTATATTATAATTTATTTATTTATTCATTTTATACCTAATATAACTGAATTTGACCTTGCTCCCTTAGTCAGGTAACAGTTGGTGTCTCTGCTCTACCTATTTAAACAGGCTAAGCTGGATCTGTTTTTCAACTTGTCCTGACGATGAACCACACTAGTTGGTTCGAAACGCGTCGACAAAAGATTGATTATGTGATTTTGCCGAAGATTTTCTAAACATAATTTTTCTTATAGAAAAATATACCAAAAACTAAATATATTTTTCTAGAAAAAAAAAGTACTAAAACTAAATATATATTTAAAAAAAACTAAAACATAAGCAAACTAGAATTTGAATTTGACATTCTTGGTCACTTTCGGAAACATATGGTGGAATGTAATCTCTTTATCCTCATCTTTAGCTTTTTCCTAAAAAATAAAAGCATACAAAAGTGGGAAAGAGCCATAAAGCATGGGGAAGCTTTTTCCTAAGCACAAAAGCATCTAAAAAGTGGAAAATTCCTTTTTTATATGAGGAAACATTATTCACCCAAAAGATTTTTCCCAAATTGAACTAATGAGGAATTTTGGAAATCTTCATAGCCTCCACTTTCCTATATATTAGAGGCTTGGCCATTGAAAAAATGATGGGAATTTTGTATTGTCACGCTCTTGAGATCTGTCTTGAGAGGGAGAGTTTTGGAGCTATGAGTTGGGGGAGGTGATGTTGCAACTATATCTGATTGTTGTAACTTTCCTCCAACTCCTTTATTCATATAGATCAGTTGTTCTTCCTTCCATATGTTTCTATTCATTCTTTACTTCTTCTATTTAACTAATGTATGCATGGGTTTTTGGTTTATATTTATTTATTCAATAATATTTATATGTTTTTTATAGTTTTGATTATTAAGATATTATGTTTTGAAGGTTGCTTTATTCTCTCTCTTATGTGTAGGACCAAGCTTTGGAGCTAGCTAGGAGCGCTTCTTGGCTATACGAAAAACTCCAAGAAGACCTACATGCGAGGCCTCACAAGAATTCATTCTCTTTTTCTTAATCTATACTATACATCTTGATCTACTAAGAATCCTAAGCCTTAGAACAACCTTTCTCTTAATTGGTTTGTCCTAGGTTTCTGAGATAAACTGAGAGGGTTTTGTTTTCATCTAACCATGCATTAAATCCTACAGCAAAATGATATTTAGAAAATTTAATATATTTCACTATGTAAATGAACTTAGTAAAATGAACTCATAGAGGTGGTCATAAATGGAAATAAAAGTAAAACTCTAAACAAGAAGCCAAAATTGGATTTAACCATGGATGAAAAATTGGGAGTAGAATTGGATGTTAAACTAGCCATCAAAACAATATGCAAACAATGACACAAAAAGGTTTTTAAAATAAAATTAAAAAAGGGTGCAACACTAGACACAAAGAAGGGAACAAAATAGGGCATATGAAAAGATACCGAATTGGGTGCAAACAAGGATGCAAAAATGGACACCAAAATGAGGATGCAAAGAATGGTGTAAAATTAGGATGCAAAAAGGATGTAAGAAAAGACACAAAACAAGATGCAAAATGGGACTAAAAAATGGTGAAACCAAGGATGTCAAAGATGATGCATAACTAGATGAAAATTCCAACTAAAATCTAGGTGCAAAATGAGATGCAAATGTGGACACAAAATGTGGCAGAAAAAAGGATGCAAATTTGGAAGCCAAAAAGGATGAAAAACTAGATACCAAAAAGGATGCAAATTTGGACATAAAAAATGGTGCAAAATTGGACACAAAAGAAGAAAAAATGGTGCAAAAATGGGCATAAAAATGGCTCAATTTTGGATGCAAATTGAGATGCAACATTGGATGTAAAATGATGCAACAAATCATTCAAAACTTGGTGCAAAAATAAATGCAAAAGTAGACGAAAAAATGGCTCAAAAGTGAACGTAACAATAGACACAAAATGGGATGCAAAGGTGGATGCAATATATGGTTCAACATAGGATGCAAATTCAGATGCTCAAAAGGATGAAAAATTGGATGCAAGAAATGGTGTTAAAAATGATGCTAAATTGGATGCAACAAATGATGCAAAATTAAATGCAAAATATGGTGCAAAATAGGATGCAAAAAATGGAGATAAATAAAATGCAAAAGTGGATGCAAAAAATGGTGTAAAAATGCATGCGAAATTTGGCACTAAATCAGATTCAACATATGGTGCAAAATTGGATGGAAAAGATGGTGTAAAAAAAGGCAGAAAAATTGGCACAAAAATAGATGTAAAAATAAGTACAAAATTAGAAGCAAAAGATGGCATAAGACCAGATGCAAAAATTGGCACAAATTGGATGTAAAAAAAGGCGCTAAATAAGATGTCAAAGATGGTGTAAAAATCGATGCAAATTATGACACAAAAATAGAAGCAAAGAATTCCACAAAAGAGGAAGCAAAAAATGATGCAAAAATAGATGCAAAAAAAGGCACAAAACTAGAAGCAAAACCTGTTGTAAAACCAAATGAAAATCTTGGTGCAAAATATGATGCAGAAAATGATGGAAAATTTGGCGTAAAAAAGATGCAAAATTTGGTGCAAAAAAGGACGCTTTAAAAATTGTACAATAGAGCCAGATTTAGCGCCAGGTTGCTCATCCCAATTGAGAAAAAAATGCACTAGAATCTGGTGCTAAATCTGGCGCAAATTGCCTGTTTTGTTGTAGTGGGTGATGATGGAGGATAATAAATTCCAAGCAAGTGGGCACCTAGACCGAGACTTACACACGAAGGAAATGGATGCGGACAACGAAGCAATGCAAGTGGAGGGTACCTCGGTATTGAGGATAGTTAGGTGGGAGAGAAAGTTAAGGAAAAAGGTGGTAAGGGTGAAGGGTAATTGCATGCAGGTAGAGGAGGAAGAACGATCAGACGAAGCTGGTGAATGCCGAGAGACGGGGCGTGACGACCAGTAAACGACCTTCATAAGCAACACCTGGTATGTACCTATAGCCTCCCCCCATGTCGATAAGGTAACAATGCCATGGAATTTGAGAAGAATTTGGAATTTGATAAGAATTTGGAATTTGAGCAGAATTTTGAATTTGAGAAAAGTAATGAAAATTCTACAATGTTGGCTCTATGTTACTGGTCTCCCAGTCGAGCGAAGGAATGGAAATTCCCGAGTAGTCAAGGATAATTGTCTGTTAACTTGGAATGGGCTCGACCTGATAGCTCTCCGGGAAGGGTGGGATGGAAAAAACAAACCCTGTAAGAAGACTAACTGGTCATGGGGAAGAACAAGACTATCAGGCCATATAGATGCTAAAAGTAGAAATACTTTAAGCGTCTCCCTCTGTAATTACCTGAAGATAATCTCTCGGAATAAAGTGATGACTATCCTGCTGGGATGGGTGGCGAAAAAAGGGCATTATAAGAGGCAGGGGGGAAAAACTGAACCTGGAGAAAACCCTAGACTGCCTACCTATAGGAATGCCACAGAATTGCGAAGACGAAAGGCCTGGAGACCTCTACGAGATGTCGAGGGAACTGTTGCCCCTTGGATCGGGTAGGGGAGAAGGATAGACACTGTAACTGGCAAAAAACCCCAAGGGAAGTCCGTCCTGATGGTGGAATGGCCGACAAAGTTCAGCTACCCTGAAGTTAGTAAAATCTCTAGCCCGCTAGACCATGAGCGCGGAGGAGGTTACCTGGGATCCTTATGGGGAATGAGAAATAGAGGGGGCATAGAGTCGAGGATTGAGAATGTAGCAGAGTGGTTTCAAATTGACAGCGAAGGGAAGAATACGGGAAAAATTGTAGAAAAGGCCAAAACATAGACCATAAAACAAAGTAAGAATACTAAGGACAAAATTATTCCAGATTTTAATGTTTTACTACTGGTTCACTTTATAGGTAGTATAAAATCCAATGCTCATTAGGCCCTGACGCACCAGAACTTGAATCAAACAAGGGAAGAGGAGTGCAGGGACTGTAAGAACACAGAGTAGACAAAGATGGTAAAGAAAGGTAGACGACAATGACGAAAAGGGTGCAGAAGAACAAGAAAAAAGACTGAGCAGAAAATGAAAGGCCCAGAGACATTAGCAAGCAAACCACCGAGGAAAAGGGGAAGAAAAACAAGACAGGGTAGTATGCAGAATCTAATCAATGCCTACTATGTAGGAACCCTGGCTGAAGTAAAAGCAATCATTTCAGAATGGAAAAGAGAGTTAAATTCCAACATAGAGAATGAAGAAATTTAGGTAGCAGAATGAGAGCCCATAATTCAGGATCCAGACCATACCTGAGGTCGCCAAACATTGTTTAGGCAGACCATCCAACAATATTAGGTTATGAAAAACATGCTGGCTAAAGCAATGACAACTTATAAGGATAGAGAAGAGCCAGAAGTGGACATACAAGCAGAACCAAGACTAAAAGATCTCCAGAAGGAGATCTAGTCAGTTCAAATGCAGCAATATCATAACAATCTTTGCTTGAAGAGAATTGAACAACAGCTTCAGACACTGCTACAAAGTGAAGCACCTTTGTCGAGTGCGAAAGACCCGACTTTAGTAGATTAATTAGATGAATGAAGCAGAAGTCCAACTAGTAGAAATTTGTTATTATGTCGATTAGCATTTACTTTTTAATTATGAAGCATATAGTAGATAAAGTAGAAACTGTAGCGTAGATGATAAGAATTAAACTGTTTAAATTTTGGACAACTTTTGATGTGGATAGGTGGCCAATAGACCTGGTTTCCTACAGGCAGGTTGAGGCCACCAATAGTATTTTGAAAACCATATTTGACTATCTGTTTATGAAAAATTAATAGAAAAGGGAGTACCACCAAGCTTACAAACAAAAAAAAAAATTCCACGTCATTCATCCATTCACACAACATTTGGGGACACATTTGAATCCATTATAGAAAAAAATAAGAGTATAGTCTAGATATCAAAGAGCTGTAAAATGATTTCAAGCATTTAAGTTCATAAGAGCATAGGAAAACATTCATGAGATTCCTATTGTTTTTTTTAGAACCACAAATGGGATGTTCTCCCAAAAAAGTTTTCTGTGAGAGTCAACAAATAAATTTACAAATTTGAATAAGGTTAAGTGCCTAAAGAACTTGGAAAAATCATGATATTTACTGCAAATGTAAAGGCATTCGTCCCTAATGGACTGGGATGTAGCACCCCGCTCTAGTTGACTACTTTGATATTACATTAACCTTGATATAGCCTTATGTCTCATACATTATTCTTTGAGGATGTCAAGTTGGGGATATGGTTATTTCACTTGTATTATTAGTGGATATACTTGTTTGATGTTATGATGATGATGGTTGTGATGGACATGTTTGATGACTATGTGTAATCATGTTGATGAATTCATTATGTTGCCTTGTTTACATATTATGAGGACTAGCTTCTTGCTTACAGTTAGTGATTATGTTGATAATTATGTCATGATGATAATTTAACATGTGCAATTATATCAATGACTAACATTATGAACATATATTATTGATGATTATTGAGTGTGGCAGGAGACCACTCGTATGCACCTGCATGTTATGAGTCAACGACTTCTATTTTGATCAATTGCATACTATTGACACTAAAAATTTGAAGTACAAATTAATATTATGCTATGATTATTAATGGTATGATAGTGGTTGTAGGTATAAGTCAGTTGCTTGGCCAAGCAACTCACACATGGGTGATGGAGCTGTACAGGATAGATGAAACTTCATGGGAGGGGTGGGACAATGTCCTTGATTTCAACCATTGGCATCCCCACCATGACTTGGATTGGAAAGTGTTGGGATACCTTTGCTTTGAAACTCACGATGCTGTGAAGGTGGATCTCAGATTAGGTTGCTCACGATGATTTACTAGGGGGCATGCATCAAGGTAGATTCCTTGATCCCCATCACCCTTAGTATCACCATAGAGGGAGACATGGGTGATCCGGATTTAAATAGGAACGCAATAGATTACAGAGATAACCATAAATACAGAGATGCAATAACCATAAACACAGAGATGCATCGGAAATAATGCTTCACTTCATCAATGGAAAATACTAAAATATGCTTACAACCAGAAATGGAAATAAACCAGTTAGGGCGATGGTAGCTTATCTCTGAGAAGAGATGTGTGGCTACATGCCTCTGAACTGTTCTGAACTGTGTTACAATGAGGCTCGAAGGCCTATTTATTGTTGAGAAACAATGGAAAACCCTTCACATCCCAAAACCTAACCTTAGAAGATGAAACGCCAAATTGTGGGCCCCGTTTGGGTAAATTGGTACATCAATTTCCCGGGGTCGTAACTTTGGCATACGATCTCCTTTTGACGCGTACAATAGCTCGTTAGAAAGATCTATCCGAGTACTACCACTTTGGGAGGCAACATGGGTCCTTGGACCCATGTTGCCATAGATTCCCAAAAAAACGTCGTTTAGGGCCTCAAAACGGCTCCGGAAGTTCAGGACCCGAAAAACTGCTAAAAATAGTAAACTTTGCTACAATTTAGGAAATTGAAAAAGCTGAAAGAGACAGTTGTGGGGGTCCAAATGGGATAGGTGGGTGGCCACCAACATCCACCTGGATCATTCCTCCCCCCTTAGGAAGCAATGGTCCCCATTGCGTTGAGTTCCTCCCTGAGATGAGGAAGCTTTTGCTGAGCTGGGTCTCTAGTGTGTTGTTCTGCAATCTCTGTTGTGACCAAAATGGTGGGAAGCATGGTCGGCGATGGTCCACATTGAAAACTCGGTGCAAGCGAAGGAATGGAGGAATGTTGTGCTTCAAAGCATTGTTTCCCGTAGCCTTGGTACTAGTGTAAGGACCATGTCGGAGTGGTCGGAGCTTCTGATGGGCTCTTGTAAGGCGTTCTTTCTGCAGATGTAACCAAACTTTGTCGCCCACCTGAAACTTATGTGGTACCCCTTTGGGTGAGGAGAAGTTGTTCCTGTGTCTTGTCATGACTGTATCCCTTTGCTGCTGCTGCTGCATGGAGGAACCGTTCACGGGGGTCATGGATGTAGCAACGATCTTCCCCTTACTTTGGGAGTGAATCAGACAGATGAATTTCCTGGTCTGTGATATGAGCTTGCTGCCTTTCTTGGTAGTGATCAAAGATGTGGCGGTAGGTGGGGCTACCTCCGGTATCCTGTATAATGAGTTATTCAAAGAAATAATGACAGCACGAGCCCTGGACTCATACACAGCATGTTGCCTCCACAAGTATGGTTGGCCTAATAATACATCACAAACATCCAGAGGTGTAACATCACACAATACCTCGTCTGTGAAGGGTTTGATGTTGTATGGAAGGCGGCACTGCTGGCGAACTTTCAGATCTCGTCCTTCGTGAAGCCACCCGATACTGTACGGCTGCGGGCACGGTGTAGTCGGTAGGCCCAACCGCTTCACAACCTTTGCTGAAATGAGGTTCTTTTGGCTGCCACTGTCAACAATGAATTGTAGCGGCGAACCCTTCACCCACATCTGTGAGTGGAAAAGACGCTCCCCCTCTTCTGGATTTGCAGGGTCATTCTTCTGGATCTTAGCAGTGGCAACAGTGGCGCTGGGATCCGCATCAATGATCTGCTTCCCTTTGCCATTCCCCTTGTCGAGTTCTGGCTTAGGGTCGGAACATGCATCTGATTCGGAAGCCTTCAACTCAGCCACCAGCGACTGCTTGGTCCGACACTCACTTGTGTTATGAGTGGGACTCTTGTGGAACTCACACCACTTTCCTGTGTCCTTCTTCGGCTTCGTGGTGTTGTTCTTTTCTTGCGGCTTCGACGAGTTGTCTTGGGTCACCCCGCCTTAGCTTTGTCCTTTGGGCTTCGGATTTGCAGATCCAAAGTCTCGCTTCTTCTGTTTGAAATTTTGCTCGCTTTTGACAGCGTATCGGTATGTTGTGCCGAGTGAGGAGATGTTCAAGAACACCATCTCTTCCTGGATGTATCTGTGCAGGCAGCCACGGTATTTGAGTACCAGATGCAGCTCAGAATCTTTGATACCCAACTGTGTGCGAAGGGTATGAAAAATGTTTGTGAACTCTAGCACATCTTGGTCTCGTCCCTGCCGCAGTGTGGTCCATTTGATGTATTTGTCCTCATAGCTTCCGACAAGGTAGTACTGCTCCTTGATGGCATCCCGAAAGTCATTCCAAGTGGGTGCGGCTGAAAATAGTGAGCCTGTACTTTCATCCTTCTGCTCGCAGTAGGTTTCCCACCAGTCTTTGACATGGGGGGCTGCTTTGAGAAGAGTGAAAACAATCTTTTCCCGACTTGAAAATTCGTGAACAGAAAAATACCCATCTAGCAGATTTAACCATTTATCTACGGCATCTGCGTCTATTTGACCCTCGAAGATTGGGATTTCAAAATTAATTTGTACCTTAAACGGTGTGGCGTTTCCAGAGTCGCTGTTGGAAGTCGATGCGTCGCTTCTGGGTAGCCGCTGAAGGATCTGCGCAAAGCTATCCATCATCGCGTTCCTTTGCCGCTCGAGTGCTTCTTCGAGCAAGATTTTGATAGGATCTCCCGCCCCCTCTTCTTTCTTCTCATCCGCCATGGGAGGTCGTCGGGATTTGCGAGGCTGGCCTTGCAAAGGTTCGACCAGTTCAAGCCCTAACTCCTTATATCCCGACCTCGTTGGGGACATGCAAAGAAAAACAGAGAAAAAGCAGACCGCTCTGATACCACTAATCCGGATTTAAACAGGAACGCAATAGATTACAGAGATAACCATAAATACAGAGATGAAATAACCATAAACACAGAGATGCAGTGGAAATAATGCTTCACTTCATTAATGGAAAATACTGAAATATGCTTACAACCAGAAATGGAAATAAACCAGTTAGGGCGATGGTAGCTTATCTCTGAGAAGAGATGTGCGGCTACATGCCTCTGAACTATTCTGAACTGTGTTACAATGAGGCTCGAAGGCCTATTTATTGTTTAGAAACAAGGGAAAACCCTTCACATCCCGAAACCTAACCCTAGAAGATGAAACGCCAAATTGTGGGCCCCGTTTGGGTAAATTGGTACATCAATTTCCCGGGGTCGTAACTTTGGCATACGATCTCCGTTTGACGCGTACGATAGCTCGATAGAAAGATCTATCCGAGTACTTCCACTTTGGGAGGCAACAATTAACCATGGACCCATTTTTCCAGTGATTCCCAAAAAAACGTCGTTTAGGGCCTCAAAACGGCTCCGGAAGTTCAAGACCCGAAAAACTGCTAAAAATAGTAAACTGTGCTACAATTTAGGAAACTGAAAAAGTTGAAAGAGACAGTTGTGGGGGTCCAAATGGGATAGGTGGGTGGCCACCAACATCCACCTGGATCAATGGGACACGACAATGATCTTTATCGTCGTGCCTAGTTTTTCCCCTTATAGTCATTGGATGCTTGAAGAGAAAGCAACACAACACCCTTGAAACTTCAAAGGGAAGTTCTTGAAGGGCATGATTGACTTCACACCCTTTGCATCAGGAAGAAAAAACTGAAACATAATTAAGGGATGATGATCATGTAATAATGAGCACTAATTCACATAATGTAGTGAGTGGGTTTTTAAATCAAATTAACTAAATCAAGAGTAAACATTGGAAAAATGGTGAATATGAAGAATTATAAAAGTTGGACCAAATGAGTAACTTTGCCCTCCTCACGTTGGAAAATATTAAATATATAATGTGTATTAAAATAACTCCAAAAGTATTTATGTGTTCTAATAACAAAGGGGGAAGAGGACATAGAGTTTAATTAAAAAAAATTAATCCAATGATAGTTTAACCTCATTAAGAAAATAGGGTGGTGTATGAAATTAAAGAGATAATTTAAAAATTAGAGAAATTTAGTTTCATGAGAGAACCTCCATGTGGCAAGAGTACAACACAAAGACCTTCATCCAAGATTTCAACTCAAGTTAAACGAGGGTGTAATTAGGGGACAAAATTTGAGACCTACCAGTTCACTTCAGTGATGAACACAAAAGAAGGAGTATAAAAAGGGGATCAAGGACAACTAGGAGAAGAAATAGGAAATCATGTTGGGGTGACGGAAAATATCATTTTTAATAAGAAATTAAGTAAATAATTTGAAGAGAGCCTTGGTGAAAGGTTGACACATGGATAAGTGAGTACAAAAATTAGTGGATTAATTAAAATAATTGTTTTGCATGAAGTGACAAGTGGCATTTAAAAAGTATCCTATCAAAGAAGGAGCAAGCTATGAGAGAATAGACTCTTTTTTCCTCGTGGTTGGATGAATTTCCTAATGTTATTGTGAGAGTGACTACTAACTTATATAGTGAGTTTAGTGAAGTGGAGGTTCCTAGAGTGGTAACTGTGGAGCTACAGTGCTCTCCTCCACTTTCTAGTGTTATTCCTCTAACATACAACCCTATTTCAACTCGAGGGTTTGTGGGGAAGAAGAGAACTCAAGGAGTAAGCTTGGAGGTCAACCAGTGAGCCAAAAATGTTCGGTCGGAGTGTATAAATCTCTACACATGTATAAGGACTACATCAATGAAGCACAAGGATCAACGAAGCTGAGATTGAGATTGCATTTCCCCTTGATGCACGATATCAATAGTTAAAAAAAAATCTCTTATTTGATTATTTGTTGTAAAATTTTATCGGATTGTAAAAGTTAAGGAAATCATGTATATTTGTAAAATTCTTGACTGTCGATATATGTGCCTTGAATTATTGTATGATTCTTATGTTGGTCCTCATTATTCAGTGGATGTCTAATTTTATAAAAAAAACCTCCCACTACTTATTTCCTTGTGATTCACTAACTTGGAAAGCACACTTAATTGCTAATAAAAATGCAAGCATGGCATCCTGCATATAATAATTTGTGTATTCTTGTCTCATGTTTGTTTTGGGTTTTGAAAAAAAGAACATATATATGTGTTTAAATGGCATACATAGGACCAATTCCTATAAGGCATAGAACTTCCACTCCATACCATCCATAGGTCAATGGGTAGGTTTAAATCGCATTAGAGTTTTAGAACTCATCATGACCAATACTCTGCAAATGCATCACTAGGATTAGTTTATGGACTTCTAGAGGCAATTTGGGCCTATTGCACTACATGGGAAAACACTATTAGCTCCACTCCCTATGAAATTGTGTATGGTAAGAATGCCATCCTTCCAAACAAAGTTGAGATCCAAATAGATGACTCTAATACAAGTTGGTATGAATCTTTTTTAAGTCCAAAAGCATCATTTGGAATAGGTCCATGAGTTGGATGAAAATTGTTAGGATGCTTTGAAACATACTTCTCTTGTTCAATAATAAAGGCTTAAGTGACATGACACATTTATCTAATAGCATAAATTTCAAACAAGTGATTGGTTTGCCTTGTTTTATTAAATATACAAGGATTTAAAGGGCAAGCTCCTCACTCATTAGCTTAAGCTATATGAAATTGTCATAGTATATGATAATGGCCTTGTAAAACTTCACACTACTAATGATGATCAAATTTCTCTAATGGAGAATGAATATTATTTGAAAATGTATTGAAAGTCATTTTCCAAGGAAGCTTTCATCCAAATTATTGTTCAACAATCAAAATCGACTATGTTACTGAGACCTTGATCCATTTGATTTTTAGAGGGTTCACTATTGGTTTAAAATAATAAAATATAAAAAGTATAATAATAATAATAATAATCTAATGGTGAAAACCTATTTTAGGTACCATTTTACCTTGGAGTGTTAGCAAACCAATATCTCGCTTGCAATCCTTGGCAATAAATAGATATAATTGTGAAAACCATTTAGGTGCAATTGGACAAAGTTTGTCTAAAAATCATCTTCCTAATAAACAATGTTTGATGATAAAAAGGAAAAAAGAAATCTTCACAAAGCAATAAATTTGACTTACAATTGTTTATCTTGGTTTTGGTTATTTGCATCAACTCTCAATTTTAACTTTCCAAAACTCTTGATTGGTGACATTACTGACTATGAAAACATTTTTTTCCTAGTCACTAAAAAATTAGGTCATTGCTAATATTTTCCAATGGCTACTAAACATTGTTTCGAGGTAATTCATATATTTTCATAATTATAAAAACAATTTAAGTATTCTAAGGAGTTACCTTCCCTCCTCCTTTCACATTACATGTTTCAAGGTAATTCATATATTTTCACAATTATAGAAACAATTCATTCATTCTAAGAAGTTTCATTCCCTCCTCCTTTCACATTACACCATCCCTTTTGCAATATGTGAGCTCATTGGTCCTTACACAATAAATTCCTTTGGCTCCACATTATTGCAAAAAAATTAACATCTTACTATGAGGGACATTCCATTCACATTTTCAACAACTCCACTCTCCAATTCTAGCATAACTCTTCACATCTTAAGGAAATCATTATGAAAATTAACCATATTGATATGGGTAGGTGTGGCATTTTTCCATCATTCATGTAGGTTTAATAGTTTCCTTTACATTCTTTGGGTTTGGTTTTGGTTTATGTTAACAATTTTTTGTTGTTGATGGGGATGAAAAGGATAATTTCATTTATTTATTTATTTCGGGGGTGGGGAGCGGGGGGTGGGGAGGGTACACCATCTTATGTCATAATCACACTCAACATGGCCAGTATGGATTAACCCATGTTTACTTCACTTCTCCCATGTGTTAACACTTTTTCTAAATTAAGATAGTTATTTTCATATCTTTCACCCTCCTGATCATTCCTTGCCATTCCACATCTCAAATTGTCAATTGTCCCAACAAGTATCTGACATTTCTTCTCCCAAATAGTATCCATTGTTTCTTTTGAAACCATAGGCGACTCAACTATGCACCATGAGCCAATAAGAATTAAAATTTTACAAGTCAACCTAGAAATGATGAGGTTTTTTTTAAGATGTTTGTTGGTTAATCTATTTTGAGTGCTTTCAAGGATTTGATATTGGAATAGCCTTTAAATTTGCACCAACATCCCACAAGTTCTCAATTGTAGTAAGGGGCCTTCATATTCCAATTACAGAATAAATTATTTCACAGTTGATAGGGCTATCCATGGAAGGTGAACACTAGTTTGAGTGATGGACTATGGCTATTAACATATTCTTGTATTTTCTATTGGCCAATTAGTAAGATTTAAGCAAGTATATTTGAGCATGACATGGTTCAAAATCACCTACTATATCTAGAAATATCTCAGTTGTGAGAGTCAACACATCCACTTTATTTATAACATTTCAGTCCTCTTTTATGTTTGCAACACCATTGCCTCATCAATGTTCCTTTCCTTTTTCTCAAAATTTGCAATGAATGGAAAGAATGAAAGGACAACATCAACATTTTGAAAGGAGCCTATCCTACCATGGATTGATCAAATTATTAGTTATGTATGCTCTTTTTAAGGATGGTCAGACTTATGAACAATTTGTTGCTAAGTATGAACAAGAGGAAGTAATGGAAGGGGGTTAGAAAGAGGTAACACATGAATATTTGGTTGAAACAATAAGCCCTAATCATTATGAGGATGAAGAATTTGAAAACTCAATTCAAGAGGTAACCCTTGTTATGAACCAAAATGGGGTAAGGGAAATGTGATTATTATACAAGTAGGATTCCAATGTAAAAGAACCGGGGTAAGCATTTCTATAGAAATTGTAGCTATAGAAGCGATTATCAGAGAAACTCAACTTGGTAGAAGAAGAGAAAACCTCGGACACACATTGCTATAGAAGTTGTTCATACATAAGAAATTGTCATAAAAACACAACTTGGTAAGAAGAACATAAGACAAAAGGAAAACATTGTTACAATATATATATAAGCAACCGCCATAGAAACTTGACTTAGCAAGATAATATGAGAATCGACAAATTTTCTAATAAGCATTTTGATATGAATGGTATCAGAAAAAGTAGGCCTTCTTCTAAGTTGTTGAATATTAATAGGATTTTGAAAAGGATGAATAAAGGGTTATGCCAAACATTGACTATCGCCTAGGAAGAAAGAGAACATCTTATGCCTAAACTCAACATGGTTACTTCAAGTCAAAATATAAAGGAACAACTTGAAATAGAATGAAGAATATGTAGCACAATAGAAGAAGAAAAACCAACATTCTTCTTCACTTAAAGGTGGTATTAATGGCATGGAAATAGGTTTAAAAATTTTGTAATATATTCTGTTGTAATTAATATTTCTATAGAGAAAATTAAGTTGAAGATATTATAAAACCTACTGAACTTGAAAATGTAATAGAGCTTGTTAAGGTTGGTATTGTTACATAATTTTCTCATGAAGGAATTGCACTCAAGGACTTAACAAATGTTATAGAGGTTGCAGTATGAATACTAGAAGAGGTCGTGCCAAAAGTTTTATCAAATTTTGCAAAAAAGTTTGTAGAAGTTCAAAAAGAAGATATGCCAATAGTAAATGGGGATTCCTTGGGAGAAATTTTACCCAAGGATTGTTGAAAATAGCAACAAGAAATGCTAAAAATAGCATTGCTATAGATAGCATTTCGGGATACATTCCAATTTTAATTAGTCCCTAAATTAAAATTGAGAATTAAAATTCGAATTTGATCTCAGTAGCTATTTGTAAAATAATTAATTAATTCATCTTGAGTAAATTAGTTGGAGAAACTCAAACCTGAAGTCTATGTGAAGGCATGCAAAAGTTATCCCTTTGATTGAGGAAGTTATCCCTTAATTAAGGAGATCAGGATGAGTTGTACTTTGAGTTGTAATTAGTTAGCTCAGTTAACTGAGTTAATTCCAGTTAGATTAGTTCCAACAATTTGTGGAACTGATTGTGAGTTTAGTTAGTCGATGCATGCATGCATGCAACTAGTGTACTTCATATAACTGAATATTCTCTCATAAATAACTCATGTATGTCAGTTCAGATAGAGACCCAGTTGAGATCAAAGGATGGGACAATGTACTATCAGTTGTAGGAATATTCACATGAGGATATCTCTTGCATGCAGAAGGAATTCATTCCTTGAGGATTGCGTAGTTATTTCAGAGGTTAGAGTAGCGTGTGAGGAATTATTACACACAGGTGGCAACTTGAGGACCTAGGAGAAACTGTGCAAGGAAATAGGAGGCTTGGAGGACTGAAGGAAGGCATAAGTGTTGTCTATTCTATCTATGAGCAGCAGTGAGGGATTGTACTGAGAGATGGATAGCTTGTGAGCAAAAGCTTTGTATAATCCTGAGATATTTCCACTTGTATGATAATACATATAGCGGGGTTTTTAGCTGGGGCTTTCCCCAGAGTATTCTTCTATGTTCATGTGTGATTGATTTCTTCTTCATTTGTTATATGTGTTCTATTTGATCTTGCTCAAAATCGATTAAGCTTCCTCAAGTTTGATTGTAGAAGTAGATTAAGTATATTGCTTTAGTTACATTGCATTATCAGTTTAATCTACAAGAGAATTTCTACAAGGATGTGATTGAGAAGGAAGTAATAACTAAAGGAGAGTATGTGCTACAAAATGTTATGCTTCAGATCTTAACATCATAGCCATTTAATATTGTTTGGTAAAGGGTTGGAGTGGAAAATTAGAGGATTCATGCTATCTAGGTTAAGGTGTGATATCATTACGAGCATGTCATCAAGCTATTTACAATATCCACGAGTAGTAGGCTCAAATCTATGCCCAATCAAGGGAAAGATGAGAGTATTTGTGGAGAGAATGATAGAGTATTGAAGAAGCCCTGAGAGCTACTTGATAATTGAAATTAAATAAAGAGATTATGTGCCATTTGACCCATGAAAACCTTATTTTAAAATCACCTTATCCTATATATGTTTTTTTGTTAAAGGAGTAGTGGTTATCTTTCCAACACCATTCCTTGGTTGCAAGTAATTCTTGCAATATCCCCACAACTGATCATTTTTGCAAATTGTATTTTGCACATGACCAAGAGAATAATAATTTATTAAGTGAATTGAATCGACATGAATTCTCAATGGGTGGTTAAAAGAAAAAAAACCCTAACCCATTTGTAAAGGACATTCAATTGAGGGATTTCACTTTCATTCTTGGAATACAAAGTTCAATGGAACAAGTAGTCAGAACAATTGAAAGATGCAATGTTGATGTGTTGATCTATGGGTAAGGGGTGAATGTGATTTTTGACTTTTTGCAATAATTGAGTATAGATAATCGTTGAAACAACCTCATATTTATGGTTATATATAATGTGATCAAAGAGCTACATTGGTTAAATGTGAGAAATGAATAGATCAATGATGATTGTATGCTTAAATACTAGAAAAGGTGATATGTTTTGTCTACTCTCTCTTTTTGGTGACTAGAGGAATCGATAACTAGGCTGGTTTCATACTCATGTGACATGTGGTCGATTCCGACCTCTACCACTATAACCTCTAGGTGCTTAAATATGCCCCTCTCATGGACATGGGTAAGTTGGGGGGACTTGAACAACAAATATCTTTGATGACACTTCATTTTCATGGCAGTTGCCACTTGAGTTGCCAATGGCTAGGATGATTTATCTATTTATCTAGGGAGAAGGGAACTCTTATCATACCCCTAATTGTAATATAGCCCTAAACATATCCAAATTGCACATGCATTATTTGGAAGGATGTGGCACATAGTGGTTTGGTTTGAGGTTTCATTTTCCCCTCATTTAATTCCCTTCACCTAATTATCAATTTAGTTTTCATAGAATTGAGCATAGGGAAGTAGCCTTATGGCCCAATGTAGAGCTCAAGTTAGGATACTATACGATGGAGGAAAATGATCATACTCCTTTTATCCAGAGAATCTCCATGAAGACCATTCTAATGAAGATTCCTTCAATCCATAGGATTAGTAGGGAGGTTGCAAGGTTGCACAAGGACGTGCAACAATATTAGCTAGGGGAGACGATGGATCCTTGTTCTGGTTACTTTTTAACATCATTTTTCATTCATAATCCATTTTTTGCTTATATCTAAACCTTTTCATTACCCATTTTTAATGCCAAATGACTAGATAAAAATTATGAGGTAATTTCCAATACATTTCCTAGTATCTAATGGAATCATGTTTTGTATTTGGTTGGTGTTAATGATTGGTTTGAAGGGTTGTTATAGATTGTAAATAATGGTTGTAGAATCAGTTGTGCATTATTATAGCTTTCATAAGTTGTTGATGTTGATTTTCAAGGGTCTTCTAATCTCATAATTACTTCTTACGATTTCTTATATTATTTTTTATTTAATTCACATTCATCATAAAGAAATTACACATAAGATCTCAATAGTAGAAACAAAATGCCAGTGGGATCATAAAGAGACACCCAAACAAGAGGCACAAGTGTTTTACCCTGGTAAAACCCAACAACCTTTTTCTTAGATAAATTATTCAGTTCATCAAGAAATAAATCTAATACTTCTAGTCAAAACAAGATCAAACTGACCAACAATATTCCCAAGTCAAACTTGGTCAATCTGCCCATAAGATGAGATAAGATGTTGCTTGAAGATTTGGTTAAGGCTAGTCAAATACGCCGAAATTCACACCCGCTCCTTCCACTGAAAAACTCAGGTTGTTTGCAGTGAAGATGCCTAGGAAATCTCGACCTGTTTGTGACACACGTGAGGTCAAATGGAGAGAGAGAGAGAGAGAGAGTCTTCTTCTAGTTAACTTCGACCTTACTTTTCCTTGTCTCCTTTGCATGGATGAGCAAAAGATACTTGTGTGTAAGATCCAAATTGGCCAAGAGGAGAAATTCTAATGACATATATATAATGATCCTAGGAGGCGGGTGTGACCCTTCACTAGGGCCGACTTGAAGCCAACCTTACATTTGGAGGCAAAAATTTAATATTTGAAAAATTCAAAATTCCCTCTTTTTAAAGCTGACATGAAGAACATGTCTTGAATTTATTATTACATATATTTGGAGGGCTAAAATACTAATTATGAAGGTTGACTATAGCTACAAAATTCAACAGTTGCAAGTGCAAGAAGTGGGTGATGGATAAATAAGGCAATGAAACCAACATGATAATGCCATGAATTTATTTGACATTGACTTATCTAAAGTTGCTACAAAAATTTCCAAATGTTGTTACATTTATTACTATAACATCCTTCTCGTGAACAATTGTACAATTAATAATAGTGGTAAGTAGGTGTAACAATCTAGTTTGCTTGTCTATATTCTTGGTAATTAGGTATATATTTTTGGTCTCTACATAAAAATTAGGAAACTTGTATAACTACTTGAGAATCTTCAATTATCAAGTATGTTAAATTAAGGCTTTTTGTTTGTTTATTATTTCATTGCTTAAGTATGTATGAGTGAGTTTATGTATAGAAATATGGGTTGGTGCCTCTCAGAGAGCTAGTAGACTCTGGATGAAAAAAACATCTAAATTATTGATGATCTATTCTGACAATACAAGGAGCTCTAGCTTGATCTATTTTCATCTATCTCTATGAGAAATTGTGAGTTAATTGGCCTTATTTAGTTATGTCGCGAATTAGTTCCAATGCTCTAAAATGAAGAGGCAAGGTCCACTTGTCAAAACAAATGTGCTATTATTTTCACTACGCTATTTCATAGTGTATGTCGATTCCTTTGATTTGAGTAGGATCATACAATTAGCCACACACATTAGAATCATGTTGATGAGTTATTTGATAGAAGTAGATTATGTTGAATGCAACTATGGATTGCTAATTCAATTTATGAAAGTGTGTTTCCAATTGCAAGTGTGAGTCAATGATGTAATTTTGCTTTAAACTTTAAATGCAATTTCCATTCCTGGATTATTAATGCAATTTTTGTCTATTAAATAATTATAGAATCAATGGTGAGTAGACCTGAGGCATGCACATATAATGCACGATATCTTTTAAGAATTTTGTTCCTTGGGTTGTTATTAAATTGATTAATTACTTTAACTGGTTAACTTGCAATAAATAAGATGGTTAAAATAATTGTCATGGCCTTGACCAATAGGATCTTGCCAAGTGTGCATGGTGGTGTCAACACAACAACGCAGGGTTCTAAGAGTGCCACATGGCACCAACATGATGTGTGCTTAATGCTTTTCTTTTTAAAACTAGTGAAAAGCTATGAGTTGAATTCAAAATATTATTAAATGTGATAGGTTCATAATCTAGGGTGAATACTATATTTTCTATTCCTTTAACTCGTAAAAATCACAAGACTTTAGACAGACTCAACCCTTGAATTAACACTATTCTATAGCCCTTTCAACTCAAATACTTAGGCAAATTCAACTCCTAGAGGACCCAAACATTATGCAGCATAATATAATCATATATCATGTCCCTGAAACACTTTATACTATTGGAAAATCACAAGAGGTAAGATTTACCTAGTTATTTGGATATGAAAATTTAATATAACACACTTGAATCTTGCTCCCAATATAATGCGAACACTTAATTTTTTTTTTTAAGGAACATTGCCCTCATTTAATGTCACTACATGACTCGATGAAACACTAAAGAAAAACAAACTCTTTATAACTTCATAAAATGTATATGTTCCTTTATTTCCTTTTACATTCCCTTCCCCTATTAAAATGTATGTTAGCTTAAAACTTCTTGAAATGCTTTTCTAAGGTTCATAGCTTAGGTAATTGGGTGGATTGTTTGTTGTCCTCACACCTAGGTTCAATTCTCTCTCTCTCTCTCTCTCTCTTCAAACCAAAATGAGAACTTCATATTTATATGCAAGTCCGTGCATCGATCACAACAAATACATCAAGTAGTACATAGCTATATCTTCAAAAAAATTTCCTCAACCCTCTTATCCAACAAAAATACAAATTTTTTGAGAGGAGCTCCAAATTGGACAACAAAAAATGTTGTTTTGTAGGTGTATACCTTACAAAATTGACCTATCATAAAACAAAGTCATAATATAATTGATTGATAATGTAGTCCTTCATAAGTGTGTAATGTCATTCCATTTAACATTAAAAAATAGGAGAACACTTGATTCAACCATTGACTTTTAAATCTCCTAATCTTAATTTACATCCTTCATTAGCATAAAAGTCTGTGTCTTTATTGAGATCACAAAGAACATGGATATATGTTATTAAAGAGAACAATTCGTTTGCTTTTCTAATTCTTTGCATAAGACTTTCTAATGTTTTGTTCCTTAGAGAGGAACCCTTCACCAAACACTGAATAAGAAAGAGGGAGTCTCCCAAAATAGTGAGAGAAGTTACCTTTTTTCTTTGGCTAATTGAATCCCCTACCCCTGGTAGAGAGAATATGCTTACACTTGATTATTTATCAAGGATCCTAAACCCCATGAATACTTTGCAACTTTAACTTCCTCAGAGCCATAAAGCATAAGTTCAATTCTCACACATAATATGAGTCAAATTGTGATAAAGTTAAAATGGTAAATATCCACTACTTACCTACTGTGAAATATTTGGTATCTAACAAAATGTTAGATATACTTTTAAATTGACTTGAGATGCTTATTCTACAATCCAATATGATGTGCAACGCTGTTGTCATCAAAATTGAATTGAAATTTGGCTCATGTCCACCAAAATAAAAATTATGAAAAATCTAAAAACAAAAAAAATTAAATAACTATACAAAATATTTAAATAATGTTAACTCACAAATTTTTTTTACACCTAAAAAAGTTAAATCTGTATTTAAAATAATTCTATATTAATTATAAACCAAACCTTACCCTACCCTACCCTACCCTACCCTACCCATGATGATGTTTATTTTTTTATAAAGATGGATAATGCTCACCATCATGTGATGCCTATACGATTCCAAAGAGAACATTTACAGGCCGATGTCGATAACAACATTTGTAGAGATGGATAATAGTAATCAGGGGTTAAATTTGATGCCCGTATGCCCGTATTTCTCTTTTTTACCCGTAAAATACGTTTGAGTTTTAAATTTCCACGTCATGGGCAACTTGCCATTAATTTCCAAAAACGTCATATTGACTGGCAGGTTTAAAAATTAAAAGTTTAAATTTTTTTTTTTATAAATTTCTTTTATATATATATTTAACCTTATGTCATACCCCTGGTCGTTGTTATTCCCCACACGAATCGTGAACCCGCGGTCCCGCGTCCTCGTTCAGCGATTTGAATTTGGAATCTGAATTGGTGGAATCTGAATTGGTTTCCCGCGCGAGTTTCATTTTCAGCTGCAGCTATTATCCCGTGATTGAATCGATTTTGAGTTGTCATCTCCTTACATCGATTGTTCACAGTTCTCCGATGGATACGCAAAGATCCTTTTGAGTAATGGGTAATGGGCTTTGCTTGCAGGTGGAGGAAACATCATCGTATCGAGTGTTAATTATGCTGGAGTTGCATGTTTGTTTTTGTGGGTATTGTTCTGTGATTGATGTATTCAATATGTGATTTGTCTCATTTCTATGTACATGAACCCTGTCTCTGTGAACCCTGAGAGAGACAAAGAAACACTAACGGTGGAGGCAGGGCACGATGGTATGATTATTTTCACATTTTTTTTAGTGTTTTTATCCCTGTTCTAACAATTTGATATAAGTTGCAAATGTCATTGAATTCTAATATTAAATTATGGAACACAGGAGGCCGTTATTGTGTTGGTTGGTTATGGCTTATCTGCCAGGCTGCAGAAGAAAAAGGAGCTGTGAAGAATTTGCAGAGAATAAAAATGGATCGTCTCATTTTACAGGTATGTATACATTTTTTTCTCAGACATCTTTTTCCACTTTAATTCGGATAATAATGATAAGAAGGGAATAAATGAATCTGACTGTGTATAAATTTTGTATACTAGATTTGATTGGATGTAAATTTGTAGTGTATTCTCAGTGAATTTAGTATTATCGGTAGAAAAATCAATCTCAGACAACACCCAGATGAATCTGTAAATTCTGTATACTAGTTTACATTGCATGTAAAATAATCATAGTGTATTTTTTCGTAAATTTATGATTATAAGCAGAAAAATCAATCTAAGACAGAACTCTATAAATCTAAAACAAAACCCATATCAGCCCAGAGCAACAAATTTCGTAGAAATGAAAATAAATGACCATTCCCGCTTCTTGTGGCCCTCATTTCTCATCCTTTAGTTTCACTTTAAATTAGGGTAATCCTCTGAACTATCCTCCCAACAATTTTGAAATTAAGCCTTCCGCGCCTCACAAGTTGGAAACAGGGCAGAAAAATCCACAATTAAAAAAATTCCTCCCAACGATTCCGGTGTTAACCCTTTCCTCAATTTTAACATCAATATATCTGGCCTTGGTTTATGACTAGTAAGAGTGTTGGGGATTTTCAATGGCATCAAATTTGGTTTCAGGGTTCCAACCAGATATTACCATCTCTGTAACTTGGGGAGGATCGGCAGGGAACCCGTTGACTCTGTAATAGTTCCCAGGGCTCCACGGCTTTGAAAACTCGGTGAAATGCAATAATATTTAAGAAGTAGATTCAATTCGCCAGTCGACCATGCATGCTCGGGTTTGAACTTTTGAAGATCATCACCCAGGCTGCTGGGTGTGGGGTGAGACGAGGAGCAAAGTGTAGCACCTGACGTCCGGTCTAGGGTTCGACTCTTTCAGAGATCATTAATAATTATTGTTCTTTAGTGAAGTCTTTAAATGCAGTTTCTTCGGTGTCTTGCCAACCTGGAATATACTTATCGATACGCCATTTCTAAGATGTTTTCTGGAAACGTAAGCCGCATCATGCCCGCAGCCCGACATGTGTATGTCAAAGAAGGCCAACAATGCATAATAATTCTATTTTTTATTTTGGTAAGTTACGCAAATGGGCAAGGGCTAACCAGCCTGTCATAGGCATTAAATGTCCAGGTATATGCATACTCTATAACAAAATAACAAAAAATGAAAAATTTGAACAATTATGAGTACAATTTGAAATTAGATGAAACTTGTACAAATAAATTTTAAAAGTCATATGATGGACAGTGTAAAAATAAAAACGTCATAAAAAAATTCCTTGACGAGTAGGGTCACCCGTCAAATTTAACCCCTGATAGTAATACATTCTAATCGTCATGTGATGCCCATATATTAAAGTACACGAGAACGTCGGTACCTGCATTGACTATAAAACTCAAAATTTAACTTCAACTTCACGCCATTGACCTCAGAGTAGAGTCGAACCAAGTGGCGGCACCGTTTCTCTCCATGCTAGATCTAACACGCCCTGCGACGGAAACCCAGATGCGAACATACCTTCTTGTGTACACGAAGCAGGCTGTTCACTTCCTCTCGCACAGATCCTTGGCGGAGGAGCGGTCGATATTCAGTCTATACGTCATCCTTCGCTGTTTAGCGGTAAGTTTTTCTCAAATTTGATTTATAAACTTCAGCACCGGATGCCGGCAATCAGCAATCCCTATTCTATAATTCCAATACATAATTCATTTATAATATTGGCACCACAGGATTTTCAGTTTCCATCATATCGCTGAAATTTCTTGTTAAATATGCAATTATTCCATCTACGGCTCTTCACCCCTTAGATATTTGCAGGCAAAAAAAAACTCCCAAGATGCTGTTTCCATGCCAAGCACTGGCAATTAAGAGAAGGCGCGAAAAGCGTAACTATCAAGTTGGATTTTGCATGCTGTCAGATAAATGCATGTATGGACTTTGCCTGTTGAGCTTTGATGTGAACTTAAGATGTTTGTGGCAACGTAATTCTCCTATGGATTTGTTTGGATGTTCAACATTGACAGGCGGTAGTGCATATCAAGGCTCACATTTGTAATTATATGACATGGATTATTACGATATCTCATTACTGGGCCGAGTTTGCTATGTCTTTAAGGCACATAGATACTGGGCCGAGTTTGCTATGTCTTTAAGGCACATAGAGGCTGGCCACTAACTAACGGGCTCTTAACATCTAGTCCCCTTTTTTCAAGAAACTATGCCGGATACTTTGGGAAAAGATGATTTGAAGAGTGTCTCAGGTTAAAAATGCAATGTTCTGTATTAAATAAAATGAAACCCACTGGTCAGCTCTACGAAAGACAATCTGAACTAGGAAAGTCTGGGTCTGCAAAACGCTCTACATTGTTCATGTACATCACACATTATATAGTAATCATAGATTTAGGGAAGTTACAACCATAACCTAAAAAATAGAAACTAATTCCTATCCTAAGGTCTCGTGAACCAACTCACTATTCTAAAATATTCTCCATTATCTCTAACACTCTCTAATCCTGTCAATCTAACATCAGAGTAATCAATATAAATAATACCGTAATCTACAGTACCTTGTAGATACCTCAAACCACTTTTCGCTGCATTCCAATGACTTTCAAGTGGCTTGGAAATGTATTGACGTAGCACACTGACTGCATAAGCCAAATCTGGTCTAGTAGTGGTCAGGTAGGTTAGGCTCTAACCAGCGGTCTGTAAAGTGTCGCATCTGCCTCTTTAGAGCCATCCTCACTCTGCAGTTTGATGTTCTGTTGTAATGGTATTGTTGTAGGCTTACACTGATCCATCCTAAATCTTTCTAGTAGTCCTTTGACATACTTTCCCTGGGAATTGTTTTTCCTGAATCTCTCTAGATCTCAAGACCCAAACAGTATCTTAATTCACCAAGGTGTTTCATTTCGAACACCTGTGACGTTTGTTGCTTGATTTCTTTGATTAGATGAGTAGCATCACCTGTAATAATCAAATCGTCTACATACAAAAAAATCAACACTGTGCGCCCTTGTTCATCTTGCATGGTATAAATATTAGGGTCGTTTTTACTTCTGTTGTAGTCAAATTGTAGAAAAAATGAATCAATCTTTTCATACCAAGACTTGGGTGCTTGCTTTAGTCCATAAAGAGCTTTCTTTAATCTATAGACTAAATGTTCTTTCCCTTTCTGGACAAACTCTTCAGGTTGCTCTAAATAAACCTCTTCTTTCAATTCTCCATTTAAAAATGCAGACTTTACATCTAGTTGGTGAATCATCCAATGTTTCTTAGTAGCTAAAGCAATCAACATTCTGATGGTATTAAGTTTAGCTACAGGGGCAAAGGTTTCTTCATAGTCAATGCCTTTTTATTGTGAATACCCCTTTGCTACCAATCTAGCTTTTACTTTATCTATAGTTCCATCTGCATTAATCTTGGATTTATACAACCATTTACAACTTATGGTTTGTTTCCCTCTAGGAAGTTCAACCAGTTCCCAAGTGTTGTTCCTAATTATAGATTCATATTCCTGTTCCATAGTTGTTTTCCATTCACTACATTCATTTGCTTCCTTATAACTAGAAGGTTCAACAATATTCATCATACTAGTTATAAAAGCATTTTCCCTATATCTTGCAGGCAATTGAGCTTTCCTACCTGATCTCCTAAGTGGTAGGGTAGCTTCAAATCTTGTCTAATCATCATTTTCTTTTTCTTCCCGCTGCTGTTGTTGTTGCTGCTTTTGCTATTATATCTGTTGTTGTTCATCTTCTGCCTTTGTCTGCTGCTGTTGTTGCTACTTTCGATGTTATATCTGTTGTTATTCATCTTCTGCCTTTGTCTGTTGTTGATCCTGATTGTTTCCTATTTCTTCACTTTCTTCTTCCACCAAGTATGGAATATCCCATTCCTCATTGTGCTTATTAGATTCTTCATGATCCTGCTCATGGAATATGACATCTCTACTAACAAAAATCTTGTGAGCAGAGGGATTAAATAATCTATAGGCTTTATATTGTGAACAATACCCTATAAAGGTACATTTGATGGCTTTTGAATTTAGTTTTCTTCTGTCTTCCTTTGGAATATGGGCAAATGCTTTAGACCCAAATGCTCTTAAATGTTTTACTGCAGGCTTAAATCCATATAGTGCTTCATAAGGAATTTTAAACTCAAGACTCTTTGTAGGACTCCTATTTTTTAAGTAAACAACAATATTCAATCCTTCTACCCAAAAACCATTCGACAGATTCTTACCTTTCAACATGCTTCTAGTGCATTCCACCAGTGCTTTTTTCTTTCTTTCTGTTACTCCATTCTGCTGAAGAGTATGGGGTGCTATGAATTGCTGTAATATTCCATGGTCTTTACAATACTTGATAAGCTCATCCTTCCTGTATTCTCCCCCTTGATCGGAGCGGAGAATTTTTATCTACTTCCCTGTTTGCTTTTCAATCATATTTCTCAACTGCTTAAAGTATTCAAATGTGTGACTCTTCTTACTCAAGAAATATACCCAAAAAAACTTTGTGCAGTCATCAACAAGCATTAAAAAATATAGTGCACCTCATAATGACTTTGTTTGCATGGGTCCACAAAGATCTGTGTGCACTAATTCAAGTATATCTCTCTGTTTCTTCTCTACTCGAACAAGGAATTCTTCTCTATGCATCTTTCCTAATGTACAGTCATCACAATCATTATGCACTTGTTTTAACATAGGAAGATCTCTTACCATTTCCTTTTTCTGAAGTAACAAAAAATCATTGTAGTTGATATAACCAAATCTCTGATGCCACAACTCTTCTGTAGTCAAACCCGTTGTTGTTAAAGCTTGAACTAGTGCTGGTCTTACATCCAATTTGTACAGACCTCCTGTTCGAACTCTTGTGGCAATAGTCTTCATGCCATCTAGCAAATCTCTAATATAGCAGTTAGATTTAAAAAATTCAACTTTAAGATCTTGATCTGTAATCATGGATACAGAAATCAAGTTCTTTGTTATACGGGCACATACATAACATTATAAATTTGTCTTACATTACCATTAGGTAAAATGACAAAAAATTTCCCACATCCTTTGATCTGATGACTTCTAACATCACCTAGATATATTTGTGCTCTATCGTTGATTTCTTTAAAATATTCAAACCATTGCTTGTTCCCTGTCATATGTGTTGATGCTCCCGAATCTACATACCAGATGTCTGCATCAACATTCTCATCACGGTCTGCCATGAACAATCTGAAATTTCGCTCATGATTATCATTCGCGAGATGACCTACATGTCGTTTCTACCTCTGTTGTTCTTCATGGTATTTCTTCTTCCTCAACTCCCTAGCTAGACCAAGTTTTTTGCAATAAAAACATTTAATTACAGAGTTGTTTCTATTCGAATTTGGTCTTTTCTGTGAGCTTCCTTCGTTTTGCTATTGCGGATTTCCTTTTTCTTTGTAGAAGTTCTTTTTTGCCATCAATGCATGATCAATACTCTAGGGCTTCAAAGTCGATCTTATTTCTTCTTCTTGCATCAGTATTCCTATCAGTTCTTCAAACTTTGGGATTTTCTTTCTCGCATTTATCCCAGTGATGAACATTTGGTAGTTATCGGTCACACCATTCATGGTAATTGTTACAAGATTTGTATCTTCAACTGTATGACCAATGTCTGCCAATTTGTTCTTCAGATCTTTGATCCTTGCTATGAAGGCAACAACTGTTTCATTCTCCTCCATCTTTAGGGATAAGATCTTGCTCTTCAGGAACAGAAGACGATTTGTATTGCTGATCTCATACAGATTCTTCAAAATTCCCCAAATTTCGCTTGCTGATTTACGTTCTCTGATATGTGGTATGGTGCAGTGTTTCACTGACATCTTCAGCAGCGTCGTTGCTTTACCCTCACGCTTCTCCCAATCTGGGACTAACGCTGATCCAGCTGCTGGCTTCTGCTCATCCCCATTTGCAATTGTCCAAGCACTCTACACTTTTAGCACAGTCTGCATCTTGAATTTCCAATTTGCATAATTGGATCCATCGAGTTTGTTATGCTCATTCAAGCATGCTTCAAACATTTGATTATTCATCTTGGCGATTTAAAAGGTTTGACAGGTAGAAAAAAATGCTAGATTTACCCCAGATCTGTGTCAAAGACATAGATCGTTGATCTCCAATGTTGTTTGATCTCACAACACACTCGCAGATCATTGTGGCTTGCTTCGTGGCATCCAGACAGCCTTCTGTTGTCAGCCTCTGCCAGGACGCAACCTTCTCCCGGCCTCCATGCAGCCCCTCACTTGTTTGCTCAGTCGGCGTGAGTTATCACCACGGACTCGTGAAGGTCTTCATGCATGTACACTTGATATCTGTGACGATCGACAAAATGAAAACGCGCAGAAGGTCTACAGTGGGATCGTCGCGTTTGTGCACTTAAAACCTGCGACGATTTCGGTTCAGTCGTGCCCTCCACTAAGCATACAGGTTCCTCAGCCTTGACGCTCTGATAACATGTTAAAAATGCAATGTTCTGTATTAAATAAAATGAAACCCACTGGTCAGCTCTACGAAAGAGAGTCTGAACCAGGAGAGGCTGGCTTTGCAGAACGCTCAACATTGTTCATGTACATCACACATTATATAGTAATCACAGATTTATGGAAGTTAGAACCATGACCTAAAAAATAGAAACTAATTCCTATCCTGAGGTCTCGTGAACCAACTCACTATTCTAAGATATTCTCCATTATCTCTAACAATTCGTACCACAGGATTTTCAATTTCCATCATATCACTGAAATTTCTTGTAAAAAATTCAATTATTCCATCTACGGCTCTTCCTCCCTTATACATTTGTAGGCAAAATAAAACTCCCAAGATGTTGTTTCCATGCCAAGCACTGGCAATTAAGAGAAGGTGCGAAAAGCGTAACTATCAAGTTGGATTTTGCATGTTGTCAGATAAATGCATGTATGGACTTTGCCTGTTGAGCTTTGATGTGAACTTAAGATGTTTGTGGCAACGTAATTCTCCTATGTATTTGTTTGGATGTTCAACATTGGCAGGGGGTAGTGCATATCAAGGCTGATATTTGTAATATATGACATGGATTATTACGATATCTCATTACTGGGCTGACTTTGCTATGTCTTTAGGGCACATAGAGGCTGGCCACTGACTAATGGGATCCTAACTTCTAGTCCCCTTTTTTCAAGAAACTATGCCGGATACTTTGGGGAAAGATGATTTGAAGAGTGTCTCAGGTCACTGGGATTGCTATGAACAAGATTACAAGTTGATAGACCACGATGATTGAAAATTCATAAGCAATCAGTGTGGACCTTTCAAGCTATGTTCAGGACATGGTTGCATAATGGGCATGAAGTTACATTTGAGTCTCATCCTTGGCAAGCTTAAAATCAATAATACAAATTCACATAACACAAAGAATGGTTCAGGGAGGCGTTGAGATATATGATGGAGAAAATAGGCAGCATGTCAGATATGCAAAGATATAAAAGCAATGACCAACGTACAGATACAATATTGAGATGTTCAACATATTCGAGAAAAATCGAAAAATATTATGTTTGCTGGAAAATCTATTATAAAAAGCTGGTATATGAATTTCCTAGTCAGCATATTGAAATTGCAACTGTGAGGCCTAATAGATGATTTAGCCTGAGGGAGCATTAACATAATTCATTTATTCGTATGTCAAATAAGAGTAGCAAAACATTGAGGAGCAGTTTTCGTCAATGATTGTTTTGTTTCTCAAGTATGATGGAATAAGACAGGGCATACACTCCCTTCCCCACATTCAAAAATAATGTCTTCTCTAGGGAATCTATTATTGGTATTAAAATTGCAACTCGAAGGCCCAATAAATGAACGAGGTTGAGGTGACATTAACGTAATTCTTTTATTCTTATGTCAAATATAAGTAGCAAAACATTGATGAGCAGTTTTCAACAATGGTTGTTTTGTATATCAAGTATGATGGAATAAGATAGGGCATACACCCCCCTGCCCCCCACATCGATTTTTATTATCTTTGCTAGGAAATATATTATAGAAAAGTTGGAATATGAATTGCCTAGTCAGTATATTGAAATTGCAACTCAAAGGCCCAATAGATGAGTTGCCTAAGGGGACATTAACATGATTCATTTGTTCCTACATCAAATATAAGTAGCAAAACATCAAATAGTTTTCCACAGTGGTTGTTTTGTATGTCAATTATGACAGAATAAGATAGCAGATACACTGCACCACACCCCCCCGCCAACACTCACATATATGTGAGTTCTATACAAGAATTCAAAAACTACTCTCAAAGCCAACTTTATTAATCACAAATGTCTTTCAAAAGGTAATTACATGACAGTAGTTGTTTTGCATATTAAACATTAGCAATTGGGAAAAATAACAAAATACTAGCCCGGGATGCTTTGTGTGTGGATAAGTGTTAGGATAGAATAAATGCCTACCTAAGGGCTGTCTTTTACAAATATTGCAATTTTTTTAAGAGAACATACATTCCTTGTTAAGAAAAAGAGCAAAAGCATAAGAAGACAAGAATTGGTGGAAAAGGCTTTAAGCCGTTCTCAACACTTGTTCTCAGGATGTTAATCTATAGTACCAGGATTTGACTGCGTCTAGATCCAGATCTCATTGAAAAATCCTTAGTGGATAATGACAACACCTCATCAATAGATAAGGATGACAACTAATAAGAAGGTGGTTAGACTTTGTGATTGTCTAAGGACTCACAATGTAAAATTAAACCTCACCTGAATCATAAGTATGAATAGTTATACTAGTAAAACAAGATGTATTTGCGTAAACTAGTACCATCTTGTTGAGGCCTCGAAAATCGCTGCCACAACAAAGGGGAAACCACCCGGTCCAGACCTTAAAAGCAGCTCCTTTTCCGTTTGGTGTGGTGGCTCCGACTGTTCATCTAGGTCCAGTTACCTTCTCCCTATTGCTATTGGTTTATGATGTATCTTTACATACCAATAGACAGGGATATCAGATCACTTCTCCTTGCTGATCAGGCAAGAGAATGACCCTTAAGCTGATTTGGGTTCAGCCAAGCCACAACTAAAGTTTTTGCCTCTTTGAGGAGAGGACTTAAAAGAATGTAGAATTTACTCTAAATGCAAGCTTATTCTATGATGAAAGCAAAAGAAACTAATTTAAATCCTATCTTAATTAGGCAGATATAGATCTAACCCAACTAAGAGCAAGATAATTAAAATATTGGGATTTAAATATGTCTTGTTTATAATGAATATCAAGTTAATGAAGTAGTTCAATTAACTGATATTACGGTTACGAAAACACATTCTATTGAGACCTTAAAACTGAAATAATAAATCAACAACATTCAGGAAGTAGTTCTCAAAATGATATTGATTATCAAATCAATAAATCCAATAATTGAATAATGATATGTAGAAATAGTTCACACACATTATTATTCAATAAATCAGTTTCATAAGACAGATTTCAGAGTAAGTAGTTACTCCAAAATGAGAAATTAATCCATAAAAACATAGATACATAATAACAAGATTGAGACAAATTACCCATATTGACAATAATGCACAAACATGAATAAAATGACACATTCATATCACCATAAAATTAAAACTGATATTTGAAACAGTAGTATTAGAAATACCAATTTATTGCATCCATTTCTCTGTTCTTGGTCTCCAACAGCCCTTTACATTGCTTGAACTTCTGCCTTCAAAACTAGAGCCACAATAGTGCAAGCTTTGTTCCTCATGCATAATTCAATATACAAAGGGAAAATCCTCAATAATCCCCAGATCTGAGATTTTTCACTCCTCCCTCCTACAACTCTAAATTCCAATTACAATGGTGCTTTTAGAAGCTCTAAAATTGCAGAGGAGAGCAGCCTCTTTTACATTCTGCAATCTGTTATTTATAATATTTGTGAAGGAATTTTGGAGAGGAGAGTTTGTTGAAGAGAAATCTGCCAAATATAATTTTACTTGCTCCTAATTCTGATCTTCAATTGCTGGAGCATTCTCATTGCTTGAAATCTTTTTCTCCATATCTTTTCCACTGTTTTCCTGCAAAAGAAATCAAAATAAATTAAAATGCAATCAAAATATCATTTCTGGCAATTGAATCAAACCCAATCAAATTCTATTTTAAATAAATAATTGAAAATAAAATATAAGCTCTGCATTGATGCTTGGAATGGTTTGATTGGTAAATGATATTATTGACCAATGGATCTGCAATTAGAAGAGGCTTTGGACAAATGAAATTGAAAATAATAACTCAGAAAATTGATTTTGTTTTCAAAATTCGGAGCCTGATCTTCTGCCTGATTTTTGGCCCAATAAATGATCAAATCTGTTGGTGAAACCTCCTCCAAAATGTTCTCCTTGATTTTCTCTTTCCAATGAGCCGTCCTGGGCCTCATTTGGCCAATTAGAACTCAATTTATGAGCTTCCAAAGTTGATGGGTCAAATCTGATGTAAATCTGGAAATTCTGTTGCTGGGCTAAAAAATGAGAATTTAAATTAAAAATTAAATACTAAATTAATCCCTAATTAATTCTAATTTAATTGCTAATTATAAACTAAACTATTTATTAATTTAACTAACTAATGATTTATAAACAAATCCATTCTTAATTAAAAACTAATCAATATTAATCTAATTAAAAAACTAATTAATATTAATCTAACTGATATTTAAATTAATTAAATATTACATATAATTAATTAATTTAATTAATATAATATATTACATATTAATTAATTTAATTAATATAATATAATATATTACATTTAGCATATATAAACTAATTAATATTACAAATACAACCCAACCATATTAACATATCTAATATATATATAAAATACTAAAACTTACCATATTACCATACGTTAAATAACTAACCTACATCATACGTAAGAGTCCACGAAAACAAGTCGTTTGAACCACTTATAAAACTTGTTTTTATTCGTTTTCGCATCGGCAATTGGGAGAATGGCGGGGTTCATTAAAACGCATCAAGTGAACTTCCCCGATGCGATATCGCATCGGGGTTATGGGTGTTATGATGTGTATTGCGAACAAGACTTCAAGACTTCCAACCCGATATCGCATTGAATTTTTGTCTTTTAAACTTCGCTTTAATGCATCATGCCGACATGTCTTTCGGGGGTTTTCAAAATTTCGGCAATCGGGAGAATGGAAGGGTTCATAAAAATGTGCTAATGAACTTCCCCGATGCGATATTCCATTTTCGCTTATCGACACTTCGCATCGGGAAGGGTAATGAGGTTTTTAAAACTGTGTTAATACAAAAGTCCCGATGCGATATGTTTTTTGATTTTTTATATTTTTCATATATTAAATTTTAATTTAATTATATTTTTAAATAATAATTAATTTAAGATTTAATATTAAAAGTTAATTTTTTATTTTGGTTTATTTTATTTTAAAGAATTTTAATTAAGTTGTGAAATTATCTAAACTACAGCCACTTGAATGTTTGGATTTTGGGATTAGGATTTGATTTGGAAATTGGAGTGAATTTCTTAAAATCCTGATAATTAATAATTTGGCTGCATAACTAAAAATGAAAAATGTTAATAAAAACTTGCTACGGGTTAATATTTAAAGTGAATGCCTTATTGAACTAATTTTTTACAAAGTGCAATATTGTACATTTTATACATTTTTAACCCAGGCTAGATAAATGATGAGACTTCAAAGGAGTGCCATTTTCAAACCAGTTGACCAAATGAGGCGAAACAAGCGTCAATGGGAAGCTTATAAAAAATCGATTCTAACAAAGCAATCAAAACAAGAATCCAAAGAAAACTAAAAATTAACGAAAGCGTAGGGTAATTAACTAAAATAAAAATCAAAAAAGGTGCTTAGCCAAAATTTTATAGAAAGGGTCCCCATTATTCGAAGCGGACGCATCAATAATGGGGGGTGTTGTGTTTTTACCACAACACATCTTCAATCATCAATCTGAAACTTTTGAACTAATCTTCGATGAAGATATGCTTGAAAAACTACCAATATGGATGATGAATGGTTCATTTGAAATGAACTTTCAAAGAGAGTAGAATTTCTAGAAGTGAATAGCCTCCATGTTTGAGCATTCCGCTAGTAATTCGGTGAACAAATAGGATCAATGAAATTCTCTTTGAATTTAGGCACAATTAGGTGCCCAACATCATCCCAATGAATAGTCTGTTTGTTTGTAGATAGCTTGTTGGGGAGACTACTTGCTACGTTAGAATTCCCATATGTTGTTTGAATTTTGATTTTTTTATTCTTCTGTAGTTTTATGGTTGGATATTATCCCCACAAGGAAGGCTTCCCCAACAGGCCCTAGAGATTAAGTAACATAATGAATCCTAAGCTAAATACCCTTCTAGAAACCTGTTAATTAGACACCCCAGAACTGTATTCAATAAGGTTGGGCTCTGGGTGAAAATGAAGTAATGAGTTCAAAGAACCTATGGCCAATCCAAAGGGCTGAGATAAGTCCAGAAGATGCTCAAATTGATTCCAAATATATGCTACCATTAATTAAACAATTGTTGTTATTAATTAGGATTTGAAATAAAGACACTTTACAACATGAAAAATCTACGACCACAATAATAAAAAACAGCCTATAAATGATGATAGACAATAAAATATCAAAGGCTATTGAATAGGTAAACAAGAGAAAGGCTAAAGCAAATTTTCAATGGCTGAAATGCACAAAACAGCTAGGAACCCTAGACGCCAGCGCTAGAATTATGGTTGAAAAACGCATAAAAAGTGATATTTTTAATTTTCAACTTAGTAGATGCAGACCCTAACTTCAATTATATGACATTTAACGTGCTTTATGCTATTTAATGCAGATTTTGCAAAACCCTAACCCTAGTTTACAATGAAAAATAAGAAAAGATAAAATTTTAGTGAAGATTGACACACAATGACTAGTGTCTTCAATCAATTGAGTATATGGAGTCAAACGACTAAGGGCAAAGGTGGAAGACCTTGGTTGGAGAGAGAAAGAGAGAAGAGAACCTCTCAATCTAACTATAGTGACTTTCACAAAGAGGAGGTTTAAATTCAAGGAATGTTATTCTAGGTTTCCTTGATAGATACTTGGTGATAAATTTTGCATTTGGAGATTTTAAAGCCAATAAAAATGTAACATATCATGAAGACCTCATAAGAAAACTTAATTCATTTGTAAACTCTGGCTTAAAGAGAGATAGTCCAAGAGAATCCATATTTTCTTTGGTCCCAAAGTAGCTGCATCCAACAATGCATGCAACTTTTTAGCTGTGCTAGAGATGACATGCACTGGTAAGAATACTTAGCTCTAGTCACCCTAGATTGGACATGGAACACAAAAGGCCATTTCGCATACTCCTTTTTCTGTTCTTTCTTATGTTTGAGTGGTTTTTTAAGCCTTGCACTACATAGCCGAAGTGTTGGCCACTTACACCAAGCACTTTGTATTTTGCCACCCTTCTCTCTACGAGTCTAAGCCATCCAGATAAGAAATTCACTTCCATCAACAAATATGGTTAACAACCTTTTATTCTCGTGAATTGGATATGCCTCTACAAGAAATTTGAAGGCAAGTATCCACTCATAATGAACACCATGCTATACTCCCTCTGCGGAAGAATGAGATAATCCATGATCCTATTTCGAACATCATGTTCAACAATACCTTTCTCAAGTATTTCTTTAAATGCATGCAAACTCAGGTTCGCAAGTGTCTCACACAACTCAAATGAAGAAGATTCTCAAAGCTACAATTGTTGCAGGCATGGAGAAAACCCAAATCCATAATAATCCAAATAGACCTTCAAATTCTCTTTGAGATGCTTATATCATCATTCCTAAGCTCATCAATATCATTTTGTGAGGCTATGCCCAAGTCCCACTTATCGCCTTTATCCACTCTTGGAAAATCTTCAGGGCATCGAATACCAGAAGTAGGGTTCACTGTTTCAATTGATGCCATATCATGTTTCCCCTTAAAATTACTAGCATCATTTAGTATAAATCTTGGGGATGCAAAGTTCTCGAGCCGTGGTAACTTTTGTTGAATTTTGGTAGCCGCGATTGATATTCTTCAATTGCATTAGCCCACAAAAATTAAAAGAGAATGAAAATTCAATTCTGAATTCAAGTGGGGTCAAATAAAAGAGGTAAAATCTAAATTTTGAAATTTGAAATTGCCTCCAAAAGTCAAGTCAACCCAGCTAAGAGACACACCAATTGGACTCCAACTACTATATATTGCCATTCAACCTCATCACTTGGAGCAATTCAGATCAAGCAAGATCATCTAATTTCTGCTCATGTGCGAGGGAGAGAGTGTCAAGAAAACTAAAATTTGACCAGCATTGACCAAGACTTTTTAGGCAGTTTGATCGTAGTTCACTAAGGTTTCTGAGATAATCGCAGGAGGCCAAAGTTTGACCTGTTTGACTAAATTGCAGGAGGCCGAAAATGTGGTAGGTTTGACTAAATTTCAGGAGGCCGAAAATGTGGTATGTTTGACTAGGTTTGACTCATTGGATTTTGTGGTCAGTTTGACCTAGTTTGAATGGAAAAATCAAATTGTATCTTTTGTTGAATTGGACAATTTTTCTAAGAAAAGGTTGTTGGGTTTTTCCCTAGGTAGGGTTTTCCCAGGATAAAAATTTGTGTCTCTTATGTTTAATTGTTTCTTCATGGTCCTACTACCATTATTGTTTTACAGTTAAGATTTCCTATGTATAATTGCTTAATGATGAATATAACACATGAAGAATTAATTAAGAAATCATTGGAAGTAATTATTAGATTAGAAGATCATGAAAATTCAACATGGTATCAGAGGGTTAGGTGAAAGAACAACCATGGAAAAGAAGCCCTAGACATAATTTTGTTCCCTTAGTTCAAATTGTTAGAAAAATAGAAAGGCAGTAAAGATTTTTGTGTTCTTGATAATTACTTATGATGTTTATTATTATTACGATTATTTATATCTTTCTTTAGTTCATCAAGAAATTACCAAAAGAAACAACACATAAAACAATAGACACCAGATGTAGGCACATGCCAGGGCAAAAACCCCCTCGAGGGGAAAAACCTAGTCAAGATAATTCTTCCTTTCAATAGTATTCTTTGAGACATTTCACCCTAGACCAAGACCATACCTTCCCTCCACACCAAGTTAGCCTCCAAGAATTTTGACCTCTTCCCAACAACTTCAACTAGGCAACAACTTATGATAACTGGAAGCTTCCGACAATAGTGAAACTTGGAAGGCTTCGCTCTCCCAATTTAGGACACGAAACAGAGAGAGAGAGACACCAAAATTTCAATTTTCCTTGTCTCCTTAAACTTGCCCAAACTCACATTCACTTTGGCTTCCCGACAACAAACTTTGCACCTTTTCCAACTACAAGAGAACTTCGCACTTCTGCCCAGCAACAAGAGATTTTCACACTTCTTCCTAGCTATAAGAGAATTCGAACTTGTCAGATAATGATGCTCCAAATGAATTCGATGAGCTTCCTTTTATAGGCTTCATGTGGAGTCGAATAGGGTCCTTATATTGACTTGATCTTCTCTTAGGCTGACATGGTGTGGAGGTTACATAATTCATATTTGACTCAATACTTAACCTTTTTACATGATTCAAAAGCCTAAGAAGGGTCTCTTTAAATGTACGATAACTCTATAGACTTAGAATAAATACTGGAAGTCCTCAATGGGGACTTTGACCTAAAACATGGTGACCCAAGCATGAAACCCATGCTTTAATAAGTCATAATAATAATAATAATAATTCTTTTCTTTATTCTTTTGACAAGTACATTACATGATGACTCAAGTTTAATAAAGACCGAACATAGTTACATTTTCCAACACAAACCTCAAGCCAGTAAGAGAGAACAAAGTTAATGATGGTTTTGATTCTGCCTTGAAGAAGAAAGGATATTGTCTGCTAGATTAAAGAAGGAGAAGACTGCCCTCAATACCTTTGTTTGCTAGTTGAGAGAATTAACCAGGCCAAAAGTCTGTTATGGTAAGCAAGAAAGAGAACCAAATCACTAGAATGAGGCTGTAATATTCCAAATGGAAAAATATCATAGATAACAGAAGCAATGAACTAGCGACAACTACCAAATTCAGAAATGCACAACCATACACATTTGAAAACGAAAATATGGGCAAAAACTTTGAGTCATTATATTAATTTTGATAAATATGAGTAAAATAAATGAGATCAACAGAACCTGGGCTTGCTACTACAAGCTATGGCAAGAATCCATGTTGGAATTATGATGCCCAAGTGGTAGAATGACTCCACCAAAAGAAAACCTAAGCACTGACCCAAAAAATCATTGCCATCGCTGTTGTATATGCACTGAGATTTCGACCCTCAGATCTGCTCCAAAAATTATGCAAACTTAAATGTAAGCTCTCCACTCCAGCTCCAACCAAACCTAGAAATACCTCACAGATTCAAGTGGTGGAAATAGTCCCAGGATAAACTGTGCCCTCCTCCAATAATTTTTGCTGCTGATTGCTGAATGGAATTAGGAATTCTGCCCTCAGAAGTGCTCAGAAAATTTTGTAAAATTAATCCTAGCTTCCTCTCACCAAACCCACAAAAACCCAGAAAGGGTTTTGGGCTGAATCCAACATGCCCCAGTGACCCCCAAGAAATGCATGTGGCTCCAATATGCTGGAAAAACGCCCTGTAGAAAGAATCTTGTTGTAGGAAGCCAAATCAATTCTTGGAAAATCTTCTCCAACCCATATAACCACTCCTCCAAATCTCTTTATCTCTCCTTGCCCAACTCCCATGAAATTTCCTTGCTCTCTATGGCTGCGTAGTAGATCTCCAGTGATCTCTGCTCAAACCCAAATTTTAGACAATTCGGCCCTCCAAAATACAACACTCTTAGCCCTACAAAATAGCGAGAGGAAACTTGCCCTTCCAATGGATAAATTCCCGCAAAATCTTTGGCCCAATCCCCACTTCTTGCTAGCTCCTCTCAACCCACGAATTCCCTTTTTGTGTCATAAGAAAAAACATGTCCAAGCTGATGAAATATTTGCAAATTAGCTCCTCAAACGCTTAGAACAAACTCCCCCTTACTCTCTTAGGGTGGCATTCGAAGTTCACCGAAGGTAGAGGTGGAATTCTTGCTTAGGAATCCCTTGTGCTAAACAAAATTGGTTGTCTTGGCTAAACAGCTCGAGGGAACTTGTGTTTAGAAGTAAAGTTGACAAAAGATGCAAATGAAGGCCTCTTCTCCTTATTTATAATCATTGGCCTCGTTTTCTCCCTTGGTGCCCCCCACACTTTATCTCTCCTAATTTGCACCCCCTCCTCTTTCCTTTCTCCTCCATGAGTGCGAGTTCCCTTCTTGGGCCAAAATTCTATCTCTTGTGGGCCACACATTCCATTAGAGCTGTAATTTCCCTTTTTCCTCCTAAGTCCCAATGCTAGAATCTCCCCCTCTTCCAAAAATCGTCTCTCACGTGGAAAATAAAAAATAGGGATATTATAGTCCTCCCCACCAAAAATTGCTTGTCCTCAAGCAATGCTTGAACAAGCACCCCCTCTCACTGCTGATCACCACTATCACCACCAGTAATACCAAGGTCCCAAACGTGTCATTGAGTCATCCTCGATCTCTGCACTGTCTAATCATGAAGGAACCCGTCAATACCCGGATCCCAAGCCATCCTGATCACTTGTGAAGCACCCCAGGTATAGGTACTAGAATCCCTTGCATACTGTCAATAAGTAGAGCATCATGATAATGTAGGACTTTGTCCAACTCCACATGAATTTGCCCTACTTAGTAGTCCCCCTCTTGCACTCCAAGGGTAAACTCCTTAAGATACAACCCAATCCCTGTGGGGATGAAGTCTCTCGTGCATAAGCTTCCCCCGATATCCTCCTATTGACCAACCTGCCATGCTGATGAAGTCCCCCATGCCATCAACGAGCCACAAAATCCCTATGGAAGATCTAAATGATCTTCCCATGTAGAAATCAACTCATCCCCAAGGGTAGCTGTACTGCCAAGTCCTGTGATGCCTGGATCCCATGCTAGTCTAAAAGGGTGCCACCATGTTGTTTCTGAGCAACTCTGTCCATGATGGTCTACCCATCGTGCACAAGCTATATCCTCCTCTCCCGGGACCTGATGACAAAATATCTATAGAGTCCCAACGCATCTGGCCCCGACATCTCCACAATGTCACGACCTACCCATCCAACACTCACCTTGATTTGTAGCAACAACAAGGAAAACCAGCCTTGCCATGCAACAAAGGCCTCAACGCTCCCTTGCATGTCAAACCAAGTGTGAGTTGCGTCATCCTTTGTCTCGATCATGCTCATCACGAAACAAAGTGTCTAATCAACCAACCAAATCGTTGGATCCCACAGCTAGAACGACGGCGGCATAGTCCTAACAGTTTTTGGCACCAACTTGTACCACATCTTAGGTCCCTGCGTGCAATCAATATATGGACTCCAGACATCACGAACCAATCTAGTCTGTGTGAAACTGCGCTTCGCCGGTCATACCACATAGTGGGATCTGTCGTCCTGCCTCCTGAAAGTGCTCCCCAATACTAGCTGGAGTCTAAACATTCGCCTGCAAGTAAGGTCCACCAACCGATGTAGATGCTCCTGAGACACCTCAAAATGTCTCGCCAAAAGGGGGTCATGCATCTCCCTCAGTGTTGGATCAAGGGTGGTGCAAGTGCTACCTCTGCAGAAGATTGGACTACCCCCAAGCCTGCATTCACCAACTCGCGCCTTGATGATATGCCATAGCTGGAAAGCCTCTCTCCTGATGCACCGTGTCCCATCCAACTGTCTCAGATGAACCTCTTAGGTCCTATTGCTCATGATGAGAGCATCAAGAGATGATATCCAAGTCCTCTGTGTTAGTGTGCAATGCTGGAGAGTGATAAATGGAAGCTCACGGTCGGCCTTGTGATCAACTCGCTCTCCAAATTTGGGTGTGCCAAACCAAATGGTGTGCTTGATGCCCCTGTCAGGATATCTCTCTGGTGGCAACACTCCAACAACCTGTTATGCATCATCATGCTCTGCTGCACATAAATACGTACCTCTGCACTCCTTGTAAAGCCCTACTAGTGGAAATTAAACAGAATACCCAAATTTAACCAAAAATGAAAATTTTATATCCTAAACTATGAATTAACCAAACAATATTAATTTTAGTAAATCATTTGCAAGTACTTACCTGAATCTCTTGTGTGAAGGAGTTTTTTTGGTCTGCAGTTGCTCCCGCTAGTGCTACCAAACCGACCGCTTCCTCCCAGCCTATCTGGGAACAATAATATTTAAATTATGATTAATTTATTAATATATTAAAAACAAATATTATTAAGTAACGACTAGTTTCTGAAAAATAATATTTAAACTATGATATTAATTTATTAAAAACAAATATTAATAAGTAATGACTATATAAACAACTAGTTTTTGAAAAATAATATTTAAATCAATATTTTAAAATCAGATATTATTAAAAAATTCTATTAGTAGGAAATAATCGAAAAAAAAAATCAAAGTCAAACTCCAAACAAGGAGGGAAGTCAAAAATTATAAGGAGTCAAGACGCTCGAGACAAAATCATTTAATAAATAAAAATAATTAATGAAAATAAAATAAACTAAAATAAAAATAATTGGAAAATATATAAAATAAAACAAAACTATACACAAATCAAAAGAAATATAAATTTATAAATAAATAAATAAAATAAAAATAAAAATAATATAATATATATATATATATATATATATATATATTTACTTTTCTTTGAATATATATATATATATATATATATATATATATATATATATATATTCAAAGAAAAGTAATCAATAAATAAAACAGGGTTAACAATAAAAAAACGGGGCTGAGGCCCATTAAACAAATAACAAAAATATTGAACGGAGTTAAGAATGAATAGGATGATAAAATACTTAAGAAAACACGAAGGATCAAGAATATAAACTCTAATGAAGAATAAACCAACAACAAAAAAGGACACCAATACCTAGATAGATAAATAAACAAACAAAATAGATCCCAAAAAAGGAAACCTAAAAAACTAGGAGGATAGGATAGGGACCCAACTTCTACTAATAATCCAACCATCGTCTCTATTCAAATTATTGGGTCTTTTTTTATTTCTAGGGCCTCCCTCAATTTACGATGATGGAAATGACTAACCCTAGCAACGACTTGGGCCTCCTCAATGCAGATGTGATGCTTAGATTTATTTGCACGCTCTGCCAAAGCACCCTTCATATTCTTGGGGTTCATTGGGTCTTTTACAGATCTAAGGGAGCTCTGGATGGTATTTAAAGGCCTAAAGGTTGAAGCCACCTTATGCTTCCTTAGGATCCTCACAATCTTGTCAGTGGTCCCTTGGATAAAAGGAAGATGAACACCTGAAAATCGATCCTTGGTATCTTTCTTAGCACTAGGACCTTTTTCAGCTCTGAGGAAAGCCTTATTACATTAGTGTCTACTATACCCATTATTAAAGAAAACACTTAGGAGATGTGTTTTCTCTTCATTGAGATGGTTGTCATTAGAAACTCTTAAAGCTCTAGTAGCTAAGGTGTTGAGATGGTCTTTTGACTTGTGTTTATTTTTGTTTTATTTTATTTATTTTCCATTAATTATTTTTATTTTAGTTTATTTTATTTCCATTAATTATTTTTATTTATTAAACGATCTTGTCTCAATTAGGATCTTGACTCCTTTTTATAATTTTGACTTCCCTCCTTGTTTGGAGTTTGACATATTTTTTTTTTAATTCGATTATTTCCTAGTAATAGAATTTTCTAATAATATTTGATTTTAATAAATTAATTTAAATATTATTTTTCAAAAACTAGTTGTTTAATATAGCCGTTACTTATTAATATTTGTTTTTAATAAATTGATAAATTAATATCATAATTTAAATATTATTTTTCAAAAACTAGTTGTTTAATATAGCCGCTACTTAATAATATTTGTTTTTAATATATTAATAACTTAATCATTATTTAAATATTATTGTTCAAATATAGTCGTTACTTGAAATTATGGTCTCTACATTGCTCTCTATTTAAGCCTTTGCCATGGTCTGCCTCTTCATTTGGTCCTGATGATGAACCACACTTGTTGGTTCGAAACGCGTCGGCCAAAAATTTCTCTTATGTGATGGATCATGTCAAAGGCTCTATCACCAAACCATCGAAGGAAGATGCTCAAGCACTTGCAAAGTTTATGAAAAGGGAAGTGAGGGCTCAATTTATTTTCATAGAATCCATCACGGATCCCCTCATTCATATGCATCTAAACTCAACACCTCAAAAGAAATATATGATAGATTGGTAGAGTTGTTTTCTGTAAGCATTGCAGGAGAATTTATCTCTCTAACACAAGAACTCTACAAGCTAAGGATATCAAAAGAAGAAGGGATAGCCTCATACTTTATGAGGATATCTGAAATAAGGGATCAACTTCAAGGTCTGGGAGAAATAATGTCTGACAAGGAGATGACCATTGTAGTACTAAATGCACTACCAGAGGAATGGGGTAACTTTAATTCAAGTATTTATGGGAAGAAAGAAGCTACTCCATTCTGGGATCTATGGTCTCTATGAAAAATTGAAGAAACCAGATTGAAGGAAAAAACTGATGTAGGATCCAATGAGCAAAATCAAGCAGATGCTGCTATGGCAAAGAGAAGAGGAAAGTCTGGGAAATTTGGTCCTTAGAAAAAGAAGAACCTGGCTAAGGTAAGGGGACCTAAGGCAAATATGGACGGTATTGATCAAATGAAGAGATAAATTTCCCTAAGTTAGTTGGGGTTATTCCCAAAAGTTCAAGTCGACCTAGGCTTGAAGAGACAACCCTTGAGGGCTAACGTTCACCCTCATAGAACACTATAAGAAGGGAAGAGAGAGGCTCATTTGATCACCCATCCAAGTGTGAGACATCTCAAGGAAGGAGTATCAAGAAGCTACAAAGAAGGAGGCTTCTGTCCTAAGTGAGTTTGTGGAGTCTCTTGAGGGTTTTGGCAGCAAAGAGTACAAGGGTTTCTCATTGTTATGTGGAGGGGCTGCAACCCTAGTTTAGGCATATTTGGAGAGGCTGAATGGCCTAGTTTTTGTTACAAGAAAGAGCCGCCTCCCTAAGTGAATTCGATGCCTGTGGAAGAGGGCCACAAAGGTGTTCAGAGCTATCCTAAAGGGGTCCATCAGCCCTGTGTGTCTCACTAGTTGAAGGAGGAGGGCCACAACCCTGTAACATCTTTCCTAAGAGAAGAAAGAGGGACCGAGACCTTTGTGATAGTGCACAAATCTGTGGAAGAAGGGTTGCAGGCCTTGAGATGTGAAAAGAGGCCTTAAAGCCAAAGAAATTTATAGCCAGATGTACCCATCCTTAGCGTGAAGAGAAGAGGCCTGTGTGTCCAAATAACCCTTTCTACAAGACTTGTTTTGGAGGACGCAAACTTACTTGAGTTTGGTAGGGTTTTGAGTCATTGTGGTAGGCTTGGTAAGTTAAGTGGGTTGCCAAAAGACAAGGAGATGTCTTGCTAAGTTTGAGCGTCTGTTCAGTGTGTTTGGGCAAAGATTGGAACAACCAATGAACAACTCCTTTGTGGACTATTAGAGTCTATGCAATAAGCCCTAAGGACAATATTAGGAGGCAATTCTACCACTAAGTGTGCGTTGATTGATTGCCCTAAGTTCTGGCCTCATTGTAGTAATAACGAGTCAGATAGTGGGCAGATTGTTCATGAGCCCTATTTCAATGGTTTGGTGTTGTCAAATCAGAGATAAGAGGGTTGCTTGATGAAGCCCTAGATCAATGAATTCAGGAGGCATTTTAATGGTACGAGGGCCAATTGTGCAAGCCCTAGGTTTTTCATTCTTGTAGCAACCAAGAGACAACATGAGGGCAGATTGTGTGCCCTAGTTTAGAAGGTTGCAGATGGACAACTTTAGTAATATGAGTGCAATTTGTTGAAGACCCTATGTGCTGGTGTCGTTTAGGAGCAAAGGACAACTAGTGGGCAGTTTGAATACCTCATGTATAATGAGCCTTAGAGCAGCGAAGGGACTGTTAGGAGGTAGATTGGTGTGCCCTAGTTCAGTGAATGCAAGAAGGCATTTCACTAATAAGAGGGAAATTTGACAAAGACCCTAAGAGCAGTGATTGCTAGTGGGTAGTTCAAGTGAGCTAAAGCTCAGTCATCTTGGAGTAGCCAATTGTGGTTGATAGTGGCAAATTGGACTGCTTGAGATGCAATTGTAGTGATCAGCAGATGGGGAGGCAATGTACCAGCTAGATGTGTTCAAGGTAGTTGGACTGAAAGGGTTGAGCGTGCACACCTTCAACAAGTAGGTTAAGTGTATCTTGTTCAGGGCAAATTGGTGGTCATAGTTGTTGACACCAAGCCCTAGTTGTCTTCTTGTATCAGGTCCGTATGTAAGGTCCATGATCCCTAGTATGGGAGTCCTAATGTTGTTGTGTTAAAGTTTGTAATATGACATGTAGTGGGTTAAAAGTTAAAAATTGTTATGTGCACTAAGTTGATTCATTGATATATGTTATTATGTTGTGCAAAGTAGTAGTGTTGAGGTATTTTTGTGTGTTTATGATCATGATTTTAGACATAGACCTATAGCTAAATTGCCGTGGAAAAATCAACAGAGTACCTCAAACTCAAGTGCAATCTACGCCTTTGAAAGTGGAAACGAATATGGCTAAGCCAAGGGCATTCATAAGTTTACAATGAAGAAGGGACTGAGTTCCTCATTAATTTTGGAGACCAAAATCCTCTTGTAAAGGTTGAGTCATTTTCAGAACTGAAGGACAGATTGTTGTTATTGGTACAATGTTTTTAAGGAGGTCGAGCTACTTGGTTTGGAAGGGCTGAGAGCAATCATCTAAGATCTTCCAAGTATTTTGTTTGTGCCCTAGAAGAGGGCCGAAACCTCTAATCTGTGAACAAAACTTGTAGACAAGAAGTCTGAACCATGCTGATGCCACTTGAAGATTGTCACTTGCTCATTTATTAAGGTTTGGTTGATGGAGCAAGTCCAATTTTAAGATGCGATAAAGGACATTGGAATGCCATAGCCTTATTCCCTCCTTTGAACTTTCATGAAGTATTCTTTGGATATTTGTACTCATGGCTCAATTTGCAATCTTTTGTCTTTGTTGACAATAGTTGGAGGGTGTTGTTTCTTTATAGTGCTAGTCAATAAAGAGGTAGAATACAAGCCCTACAAAATCTATAATGGATCATTAATCTTGATACATTTGCTTGGAATGATACCAAGATTGAACATCCTTGATTGATTGATGACGTGATGGATTTCATCACATATGTAGAAGCATGGGGACTCTATGGCACATTCTTTTCCATTTATTGTTTTGGACATTTGGACATGAAATTGATGAATTATCCTATCTATATTGGCTACCAAAAGAAAATTTGCTCATGTCAAAGTTTGTTGGAATCACAAAAGGTGTAGATAAAATTTGGAAATCTTAGGGTTTGTAAACCTTAGAAGACTAAAAGTCTTGGATGAGAAATCCATAGGGTTTGTGGATAAAACCCTAGAGCTAGACCTAGATCGATGTTTCCGCTAAAAGAAGAAACCCTAGCTCATGCCAGAAAGGAAAGGAATGCAACATGCTAATGGTGAGGACGAGGATGAGCATTTCTGCTTCATGAGATTGCAAATGGATTTCAATGATTTCTACAAGAAGACAAGGATCAAGAGGGAGTTGACAATTCCCTACAATCCTAAAAAGATAAGTACTTTATATCTCTCTTCCTTGATTATTATTGTTTTACTATTAGTTAGCCTCTTGTCTTTGTATCTTTTGCTTGGTTATAATCGTTTCTTCCATGAGGTCATGAAGGCTTCCAAGGCTTTGGCAGCAGATCAAAGCATCGGGAAGAATTAAGCAAAGTTTGTGGTAAGAGAAATCTCCCAGGATTGAGCATAAACTCAACGAGAGTGATTTTGTTCAAGAGGGAGAAATTGTTTTGATGATTGGAAGAGCTCCTAGTTTACAGGGAGTAGGCAAGCCAACAAGTTTGAAGGATGTCATGATGGAGAAAAATTGTGCCGAAGAGAAGTCAGTGGTGACTTCCAAATGGATCTACAAGATCAAGTATGCAGTAGATGGCAACATAGAGAAGTACAAAGCGAGATTCGAGTATTCTACGAGAAAGAGGGAGAGGACTATGAGGAGACATTTAATCCAGTCTTAAGGTACACTTATGTTAGAACTATTATTTCTGTTGCTTCGATTATGAGTTGGAAATTACATCAGGTGGATGTGGAGATTGCTTTCCTCAATGGATTAATTGAGGAAGAAGAAGTGTACATAGAGCTACTTCAGGGTTTGGAGGTACATGAGAGGAAATCTCATGTCTGTAGACTGAAGAAAGCTTTGTATGGACCTCAGTCATGGTATTCTTGGATTGATGGACATATGATGAATCTTAGTTGATCTCGCTATTATATGACTTGTTTCAGATGGGAGCAGAAGGACTCAAGTGACAGAGGAAGCAACTATGGTAGGAGGATTTGCTTCCATGATAGAGGGAGTAGTCAGGATGACCACATGAAGCCTTGCTTCAACGTCAGAAGGAGTTGACCTCTGTGTTTGAGATGATGGATCTAGATTTGATACATTACTTCTTGGAACTAGAAGTGTGGTAGAAGCCATGTGAGATCTTCCTTGGTCAAAGGAAGCATATTATTATGATCCTTCAGAGATTTGCGATGATGGACAACAATCCATGGCCACTCCCGTAGTAACTAATCTAAAGAAGCTGAGTAGTAGAGAGAGCAACCAAGATTGCCACAACATGATCTGTTTCAGTGTCAGAGGGAGCACCCATTCAGGGTAATCAAAAAGTGGTTGTGGTGATGGATCCAGTGAAGGAAGCCGGTCAGTTTATGGTTGAGCCAAGGCATGTGACACAACATGTGTTTAGGTATCAACATGATACAATTGGATATGGATTGAGATATAATGAAGTATAGCTGCAGGGATATACAGATTTAGATTGGGTAGAGAGTGCAAAAGACAAGAAGAGCACATTAGGATGTTGATTCAGTTTGGGTTCTACTTTGATATCTTGAATGAGTAGGAAGCAAACATTTGTTGCACTCAACATTGTAGAGGTTGAGTATATTGCAACTAGTTTGGCGAGTTGTGAAGCAGTGTTGCTTCAGAAGCTTCTCGTAGGATAGATTGATCAGGTGCTAGAGATGACCATGATGATAGGTCGAAGCACATTAAGATCAAGTACTGAGATATGGTACAAAAAGGGAGCAAAGAGACTCCTATACATTTCTACAAATGAGCAGGTTGCTAATATTTTCACAAAGCCTCTGTCCCAGGATGAATTTTGTATACTTTAGGGGCATACTTGGAGTGGTTGAGAATGCTTCCCTTGGTTAAAGGGAGTGTTGATGTTGTAGCATCAAGGGCAAAGATTCTTCCTAGGTCAAGGGTATTGACCAAGTCATGGGTATTGATTGGGAGCCACATAATGTGGCTAGGGAGATTGGCCTAGAGAGCATCAAGGCTCGAAGTGCTCCCTCAATTAAGGGTTATATGACCATATTACGAAGGGTTACTTGGCTAGTGGGTTGAATGAGTGCCGTATAGCATCGGGCAAGTGTTTTTCCATTCAATAGCATGTGACGAGATGTGGGAATGGTAAATGGGCCAAGGGTTTCGCCATTTTTCAAGGGGTTCCTGACATGACTCCAAGTGACGACTTGTTGAGCTGGTGACCCAGCACTAGTCATATTGACCTTGGTCAAAAGTTTCTGACCATATTGCCAAGGGTTTTGGCTAGTGGGTGACTAGATCCATTTGCAAAGGGTATGTGTCTAGTGAGTTTCTAGATCCCTTTTCATGATGTTGATGTAGGATGCTTTTCGTGGTTCTAGTATAGAACATGAAGTGGATGGATACATCATAATAGCTAGCTGATTCAACATTTTATTGGGATGAAGGAAAAATTCAATAAAGAGATGCATCTGAAGAAGTCAAAGTGAATACCTCCCTAACTAAGAGTGAGTGTTGAATTTTGGTATTTGCGGTTAGTATTCTTCAATTGCATTAGCCCATAAAAATTAAAAGAGAATGAAAATGCGAATTTGAATTCAAGTCGACTCCAAATAAAAGAGGGAAAATTTAAATTTTGAATTTTGAAATTTCCTCCAAAAGTCATGTCAGCCCAGCTAAGAGACACACCAATTCGAACTCCTTCAACCACTATATATTGCCATTTCGGATCACCCAAGATCATTTGATTTTTTCTCACACGTGCGAAGGGGAGAGAGAGTCAAGAAGACTAAAATTTGACCAACATTGACCAAGACTTTTTGGGCAGTTTTACCGCAGTTGACTAAGGTTTCAAAGGCAGTTGCAGGAGGCTGAAATTCGGCCTGTTTGACCAGGATTTGACTAAATTGATGGAGGCTGAAAATGTGGTCTGTTTGACCAAGCTTGACTCATTGGATTTTGTGGTTAGTTTGACTAGAAACATCAGATTGTATGTCTTGTTGAATTGGACAATTTCTTTAAGAAAAGGTTGTATTTTTCCCTAGTTAGGGTTCTTCAAGGGTAAAAATTTGTGTCTCTTGTGTTTGAATATCTCTTCATGATCCTACTGTCATTATTGTTTTAAAATTGATATTTTCTATGTATAATTGCTTAGTGATGAATATAACACGAGAATAATTAATTAAGAAATCATTGAAAATAATTATCAGATTAGAAGTTCATGAAAAATTCAACACCTTTATTGTTTCTTCATATGCTCCATTCATCTGATGATCCAATATTTAAGCTACTTGAATGCCTAATTCTTTATGTGTAGCAAGAATTTCTCCTAAGCATTGCTTCCTCTTTTTGGCATTCCCATTTATAAGCACTAGAATTGGTCCGAGCTGTAGTAGCCCTACAAGAGTAAACTTGGGCTTGTTTTGCTGACAAGTCTTCCACTCTGTTATGTGCCTCAACACATCATACTAGATGCCTTTCCAAGAAAACCTTTCTTTGATCCACTTGTATGTTTTGAAGAGCCTTTGGTGTCCTACTAGTTGTGGGTTATGAACAATCTTCAAGATCTCCTTTTTGAGTGTAGATTCAGGGACCAAACATCTCCTGTCTTTATAGAAAATGACCTCATCCTCTACTTTGTACTTGTCATCCTGGAAGAATTAATTAAGAAATCATTGGAAGTAATTATCAGATTAGAAGATAATGAAAAATTCAACACCTTTATGGCTTCTTCATATTCTTCATTCATATGATGATCCACTACTTAGGCTACTTGAATGCCTAATTCTTATGTGTTCAAGAATTTCTCCCAAATGTTGCCTCTTTTTGGCATTCCCATCTATAAGCACTGGAATTGGCCTACAAGTGTACACCTAGGCTTGTTCTACTAACAAGTCTTCCACTCTCTTACGTGCCTCAACACATCATCCGTGAGGCCTTTCCAAGAAAACCTTTCTCCGATCTGCTTGTATGTTTTGAAGAGCCCTTGGTGTCCTGCTAGTTGTGTGTTATGAACAACGTTCAAGATCTCCTTCTTGAGTGTAGATTCAAGGACCAAACATATCATGTCTTTATAGAAAATGGCCTCATCCTCTACTCTGTACTTGTCATCCCAGTAAGCAAACTTATTTTTGGAATATTCTGCCAGGAGGTGGGCTTTCCAATCTTTGGTGATTTCCATGAGTGTGCATGTGGTTAGTTTCCTGGAGAGCGCATCAATCACAACGTTCTTCTTGTACTTGGTACCAAACTCATAGGCATGTAGGATTTTATCTAAAAACCTTGGTCTTGTAATCCAACATTATACTATGCAAGCCACATCTTCATGCCTATATATCACTTCCATTTTCTTAGCTGATATAGTTCAAGGACCACCATTGGACATAGCTCTCAACACTACCTTGCTACAATTCGAGGCCCTGCATTCCATTTCCATCACTTGGAAGTTCATTGAGAATTTTCTAATTGAGTACAACCACTATACCCTTAACACAACATTGGTATTTTGCAAGATCTACTATGTAGAAATCATTTGTGAATATGTAATTACCTAGAGTCACACTCAAACCTGGGATTACCTATGTGCATAATATGTTTTACCCATCAACTACCATCACATTGAAGTCCTCAAATTCTTTTGTGGGAATACCTCTCCTTGCCACCAAAGCTGCATCGATGAAATTGTGCATAGCTCCACCATCGATCAAAACTGTTATTCGTTGCCCCTTTATTATCCCCCTAATTTTGAGGTGTGATATTTAGGGACTCCATAGAGAGAGGCGATAATACCACCCTTAATTCTTGTACGAGGTCTCTTATCTCCTTTTGCCTCCTCAAGGGACTACTCTTCTTTGAAAATGCTAGGCTCCTTGCTTGGTGCTAGTGTTGTATCATCTTCATCGTCACTATTAGACACTACTTCAATATATTGGACCTTCCCCTTTCCCAAGCATCTATGTTTTGGTTCCCATGGTTTCTTGCAAATGAAGCAGAGTTTCTTCCTCCTCAAATCGCTTCGAGTCACCTCATCGAACTTGTCCTTCCTAGTCCCATCTCTCTGAAATGGCGTCTTATCTTTGTCCTTTAGAGGGATAAATGGTTTGAATGGAAATTTAACTTTTGGTACTGCATCTCCCATATCTCATGCCTTGGTAATGTAATCTTGTAAGGTGGTGGGTTTGAAGGCCTTGACCCACCCACGTAGTGGCTCGGCTAAACCCTCTGTGAAGAGCATGACCAACCTTTGCTCAAATATATTTGTCACTGTAATAACCACTTGTTGAAATTCTTCAGTGTAGGCATTTGGAGTGTAGGTCTGCTTGAGTTGTGCTAGCTCTTTGAACTGTACCTTCGGGTCCTTGTCAAATCGGTCTATCACTCTTTGCGCGAAGACCTCATAAGAAGTGATGTTGGAATGTCCCAAGGTGACCAATCCATGGTACCACCATTAATGCACTTCCCCTTCCAAATGCAAAGTGGCAAATTTGATAGCATTTTTCTTCCAACATGGGGTTAAGTTGGAAGTAGGTATCTAGTTTTTGTACCCAAGCCCTTATCGAGCACTTGGATGACCCATCGAAGGAGGTAATGGACAGGTTCCCAACCTTGAATAGTAGATCATGTTTTTTCTATGCTTTGGGCCTATCTCTGTAATTGATGCTACGAAACTCATCAAAAGTCATGGCTGCCCGAACATCTTCTCCTAGCGATGCGTACTCTCAAAAATATTATGTGAAATCTCCATTCTATTTTGCTACTCCCTTGGTTGCTGCCCCCTTGAATATCTAGAAGTTGGGGTAGTAGAGGCCTATGGTTCCTTCTACTGGTCGCCCCTGTGTTTGCTTGTGCAAAGTTATTGGAGGCAGGATTATGGTTGTTGCTCCCCTTTGCAAAACTCTTGTTTCCACCATTAGATCCACTAGCAACATTGTTACCTGTAATGTTTAGATTTTCCATGAATTGGGCAAAAAACTGGGGCATTTGCTGCTGTCCTTGGGCCATCTGTCGTTGCCCTTGTGCAAACAGTTGAGCCATTTGTTGTTGCCCCCTTGATAGCTCATTAAAGATACCAAAAGGGTTCTCTTGATCTTCCTTGTCTTCCATGATTGATTTGTGGGCACCCCTCTTCTTCATGACTATAATGTTCTCCCTGCTTTCTAGAAACATCCAGGGTTCATATGCTCATAGGTTGGCAGGATGCACTGCTCTAATACCATTGTAATAACCATTAGGGTAAAATTGACCTTAGGTTTGGAAAGAGCACGTGACAAATTATGTTTTCTAGGTAGTATCATAGTATTCCTTCAACTTTCTGGAAATAGAGATAATTTTAAATGCACAAATAGCGTAATCAAGTAGTAGATTTCACCAACAATACCAATAATACATAATAGGCTACCAATTTAAAATCCTTTATACCAGCTATATAATATTCATAAGTTTATAAACAGTTGCAACCTTTTATTGAATGTACCAAACATTTACAGATAGATTATGGTACTGGTTAATCCTATCCCAAACTGTGCATTTGGTTGACTCAACTTATAGGTTCATCAGTTTCCTTGCTGCCTCAGGAAACACCCCAACAATGCCTTTCAATACTTAGATTACACCTTGTCGCATAGCTAGCGGTGCCCTAATAGGCCTCATTTCCCCATATCGATCTTTAAAAGGAATTTTGCTACCCTAATTGACCCTAAGATGGATTTTCTTCCTTAATTAACCTTCCAACAAGGATTCGTTATCACAATTGTTCCTCAGAAAGTATGTTCTAGCACAATTGATCCTTTAGCAAGGGTCCACTGCAAAATTTAATCTTCAAAAAGGGATCCACTGTTACAAGTAACACTGTAGGTGTAATTTGTGGTTGATTACAGAGCTTTAGTGGGACATCATTGTCTCCAAGAAGGCTTCTTAGATTGATGGTTGCCTTAATTATGCCTTAGGCTCTTGCGCTGCCACAATTATCCTCAAATAATGGCACAGGGGGATGATTCGATGACTCTGAACCTTTGCTGTCACATACTTCACTTCATTTCCCAAGTATAACCTTAAATAGGGGTCGTTGCCATAAAAATGCTACAAAATGGCTCATAGCCATAGTACGGTTCCTCGCTATCTCAGATTAGAGACTTTCAAACCTTCGTTGCCCACAATAATCTCTCAGGAGCCTACACTGCCACCAAATGTCGCCATAAAATCTCTCCATCGAGTAGCAACTCAGTACCTCTCACCATCCAATCCCAAAGGAGAGATCGAATGTGTAATCCTCTATGGAAGGAACAAGCCCTCCAAAATAATGTGGTATCATGCTCAACTCAATTCTACTAACCTGTCCACCCCCTCGGGTACGTCTAGACAACTCGGCCTCCCTCAATCCAATGCATAAGGGTGGGTTGATAATGCTATAGACCCTACCAGTGGGCCTCTGAAGTGAACTATGTTGAAAGCCCAACGCGTGACTTCTATGCTGCCCCTCACCAATGGCTAGCCCAAGGGATCGCTGCATATCCTCCTCCATCATGGACTCGACATGAGCCTTCGACTGCTCCTCCATAGACAACCCAATATGCATGATATGCTCACCAGTCAGTTGTAGGCGACTGTCGTCTGGCAACTTTGTCATAGATCTAGAGGCCTTTGTACCTATTGGCTCCTCAACAACAGTGGAGTTGTCTGCCGACACCTCGCGAACCTGTGGTGCACTGTTATCACTTGAGAACTCGGTCACAATCCCGAATACCTCATCAATGGATGATGCCTCATCAATGGGTGTATGCTCAACTATCTCTTTGCCAACCATGGCCCCTTCAACTACTCTTCCAACTTTTTTCTTAATACTTGTGATCATCCCTGCAAAATCCCACTGAATCTCCATGGGTTTGTGCATACCCTTTAGTTCACAGAATTTCCAAAAAGCGAGGGACGCCTGAATGCCATGACCCAATGATTGGTATGCCCTCCAGTTTTACCCCAATAACTCCACATAAGTTGCAATCATGTCCGGATTCCCAAATGAAGAATGAATCAACTTCTTCCCCACATCAATCATCATTTGTTGTATCCACACCACCTCATTCTAGGTGATTGCCATGTTGTTTGCCTCTAACCTTTCCCATAGGCTGAGCCAAGATTATCGCTTTGATACCACAGTAATGTCCCAAATGCAGAAAATTTAGAACAATCCCTTCAGATAAAAATTTCATTCACAGACAGAAGATTGCCATGTAAAAATTAAACAAATAGAGCATGTAATTCCATAACATAATGATCATGAAAATACTTAACTTTATTATATTAAAGAACTCGGTTTATATGCACATATAACCCATATAGCTGAGATAAAATGGCCTCAAATAGATCTACAATAATGTCGCAATTGGCCTCCAAAAACAACTGAAAGACAATACATAGCAACCTGTGAATCCTGAATGGATCCACCAAGGGAAGAGATGGGTGCTCGCCCACTCTCACTGAATCACCCGAGGATTTCTGTCCTCTGGGTCCTGCTGAAGTAGAGAACCACGTTCTCAAACCTCTCCTCAAAAACAATACTCAAATCCAAGATCCAAGATCAAGATTCATTGATAAAACAAAATGATGAAGGAACACTGATTTACAACCCGCATACTACCCAAAAAATTTTGAAATTCTAACCACGAACTTCTCTCATAAAACCCATAAAAACCCATATTTTTTTTAGGTATATTCCAAAAGATACAGAAAGCCCCAATTTAGTGAAAGTTTCCTACTCCGCCCAACTCGACACACTGCGCCAAATAAGATAAATTAATATCACAATGCTCCACCTCTTCAATCCATCAAATTCACTGAAAAATCACTAGCAACAACTATCTTGGCACAAAAATAAAAATTCTGCAACTAAGGATGACTTTGGCACTTCCAAAATAAACCCTCGAATACTTAAAACTGAAAACCTGAACCCGCAAGCTGAGCCAAGTTTGATGCTCTGATATCACTGTAATGTTCCTAAACATGAATGTAAGTGATATACAAAGCATGCAAACAATCCAACAATCAGAAAAACGAAATATACATTAAGCACCCATGGAAACACTAGAAATAGAGAACTGTTGAGCCATTTTATTACTTCTTCATGAGTAAATACAATAGTAAAATAGAATGGTGCACCTGGGCTTGTCTCAATGGACAAGCATGAAGAACCCAGGTGAAAAAATGTTGAACTGAAGGCTGCTACAACTGCTACACCAAACTGATCTGCGTTTCCCTAGAAAACTACTCTGTCTGCTGACTTTGAAGGGTTGGAATCACTGCTTCCCGTGCTCAGAAATTATGAGATTGGTTTTTTATTGTAATAATATTGAAACAACACAGGCTTCAAAACTCGAAATACTTTAATTTTTTAAATAAAATTTTAATAAGATAAATGTTATAATAATGGAAAAATATATTTTTTGTAAATTTGTTTTTCATTACTTTGATTGTTTAACTTGTTTTTGGTTTGCAACATTTTCTCAAAAAGATTTATGATGATTTCTTAGAAAATGTTGTTTTAATCTTTTTGACAAATGAGTGAGTGTTTTAAATCTTACAATGAAAAGTTGTTTTAAATATATTTTAAAGAATGCCAAAAAGTGACATATTTTATTTTTTAAATCTAAATACGTACAAACTTTTAAATAATAATATTGATTAACTTTTTATCATAACAATATTGAAACAACAAAATTAAAAAAAAAATGTTATTACTTTAAATTTTAAATAAAATTGTAAATAGATAAAAGTTATCATTATAGAAAATTAATTATATAGTTTATATTTTACAAATTTAGTATTAGTATTTAATTTATTTTTTTAATTTATTTTTATTTTTATATGAATTATAAAAAATTATATAAAAAAATTACATTTATTTATTAATAGTATTATTGATTAATAAAATTGTTTTCACTTTTATATTAATTATGAAATCATAGTGAACCATAAATTTTATAGATTTTGTAATTAAATTTCCTAGATTTTGTATTGATAAGTTGATTATAGATTTTTTTTTTCATGTTTTATATAAAATAATGAAAATATTACTTTTAAACTATTTTTAAATTATTATCTATATTTATTTCATATAAATATTAATATTTAAAATTTAACTATACTTAAAATTCTAGGCAATTTTAAAATATTATTGTTTACATATTTAGAATAATTCAAAATCTCAAAATTTACTTTTTACTTATTTGAAAACAAATATTTGTGCAAAATCCTCAATATAAATGGAGTGATTCTTATTTTTTTTTACTGTTAAATGACTTTTTAACACATAACATTAAAACAACACAAGCTTCAAAATTGGTATTACTTTAATCTTTTAGTATTAGTATTTAATTTATTTTTTTAATTATTTTTATTTTTATATGAATTATAAAAAATTATATTAAAAAATTACATTTATTTATTAATAGTATTATTGATTAATAAAATTGTTTTCACTTTTATATTAATTATGAAATCATAGTGAACCATATATTTTATAGATTTTGTAATTAAATTTCCTAGATTTTGTATTGATAAGTTGATTATAGTTTTTTTTCATGTTTTATATAATAATAATATCCATTTTTAAGGTCACAGCCAAGCCAGACACCAAATTGGTGTATGAGACCCCCTTGTTTGTGGGACAAGGGACCCACCTCCGCACAGTGATTTGACTGCTAAGTCTACGAAGGCATACATACTCTACCCCCCTCTGGTTTTGAACCTGTGACCTCTTAGGAGGAAACACATACTCTTAACCATTAGGCCCACTCAAGCTGTATGAAAATATAAAAGAATGAAAATATTACTTTTAAACTATTTTTAAATTATTATCTATATTTATTTCATATAAATATTAATATTTAAAATTTAACTATACTTAAAATTTTAGGCAATTTTAAAATATTATTGTTTACATATTTAGAATAATTCAAAATCTCAAAATTTACTTTTTACTTATTTGAAAACAAATATTTGTGCAAAATCCTCTATATAAATGGAGTGATTCTTATTTTTTTACTGTTAAATGACTTTTTAACACATAACATTAAAACAACACAAGCTTCAAAATTGGTATTACTTTAATCTTTTAGAAAATAAAAATTATAATAATAGAAAGTTAGATCATATAATATATACTAGCTATAAATAAATTAAATTAATATTAAAAAATAACATTTTTTTTTTTATCAATTTTTCTATTAATTATATAAAAAAAGTTTACATAGCATACCAAAAAACTAGTGATCTCACCCTGACCAGGTTTGATGACCATCGATAACAGACCATTACAAAATATCCAAAATATACTAGGAGCTGTCGTCTAAATAATAAGAGGCCAAAAGCAGCAAAACACCTACAAAATGCATAGTCCTCTAGTCACCATATTTAGTCATCAGAAGTGATGGACGTCGGATTGTCAAGCCCTATCCCCGAGGGGGAGGAGGGTGAAATTAGAAACTTGCTTTTTGTTCTAGATGAGTCAGTTATGCTTCCAATTTATCCATCTTGGCCAACAAAAGAGTTTGGTCGCGCCCCACCATAATCACTCACTCACAAAGATGGCTTTGGAAATATTGCACTTACTGAAGAGTTGACATCACTGCCTCATGCTCCTCCCGACGAGCTATGTCCTAAGCCTCCAGCATTGCCTATACGATATGCCCTGAAGACCTAGATGGAGACTTATGACGATGAGTACCCCCGCAAACTCAACCATTCCCAGTCACTTTTCTACTACCACCTCTTTTGTTGCGCCTATTTTCACCACCTCCACAATCATGACCCCCACTTAAACAATCGCCACCTCCACGACCACAACTGACCATGGCACCCCCTCGTCGAGTTTTCCTTTTGGGACCAGGCATAGCTAGAGAGTCTCGGACCACACGATAGGACCTCAGGGTCGGTTTCATGATTTCCCCTACAACACAGGAAACCCTAGATAGCCAACGATTACGTGCACCAGCAATTGGGCTCTTGTGCTCCCGACACCACCGCGACCACTTCAACACTCTCAGAGGTTGCTCATGTCCCTCAACCCAACTACCTTTGCCAACACTCAAAGGAATTGAACGAAGGATCCCCCCTCCCGAAGTCGTCACCCACTCACAAGGCCAATAATTCCCACCTCCCACTAGACATCACTCCATGGGCACTTTTCCTGCCTCTGTAAGCCCACACGACATACATACAACACTTTCCACTTCGCCAAAAACTGATAATTCCACCTCTGTCAAATCTCCCTCACTAGGATGAAGCAATGGTGTGTCTCAAAGCATCGTCCCTTTAACAAAAATCGAAGAAGGAGCTTCGTCGCTCCTCAGATTTCTCCGGGCACCCCAAGTAATAAAACAGTTTGCACTTCAATCACATATGCAGAATCCAGAGGATTAATTCCCCAATGCACTAAATATAACAATTCCTAGAAAGCAAAGTTAAAAAGGAACCTAAAAAATGCAAGCAATCCCGCAAACATCCATGTACATTCCACCCGACCGACGTAAAGTCTTGGGAAAACCAGCCCGTCTACCACGACGCCCAAAGCATCCTCCGAGCCCACTTCTCGTAAAGCCCAACCCACTAAACAATGGGGAAAGACATCTATAGCAGGCAAAGCATACCAAAACAGGTTGAAACTAACCAGAAGTTAGAGACAAGAGAAATTACCAAAGGATCTCCACCATCCTGGAATCCAAGCTCGCATTATCCGTTGGAGATTCCTAATTCTGTGTCTACGCCACAGATTGCATGCACAGTTTTTCCTTTGCGACTCCCATTGATATCTTGCATAAGCCACATTGGTTATTTTCTCAAACGATTTAATCGCGGAATGTCCCGGTTAGGTACCTCACCTTCTTTTGTTGCTTCTCCTCCACATTACATGCAAGAATCTTCTGCGCTCTTATACCACATGATGAAAAGAAAAAAAAAAAGTATTTTTCATGTTTCATCACGCTAAAAACTACAATATTAGAACCTTACAATACACATGCAGTCCTAAAATATGTGGTCCACATATTACTCCACCTCACATGCATATACCCCATAACCCAAGAAGCAAAACACAGAGATAATTTTATTTAAAAATACTAGAACATCTTGTGGTTTGATATTCTCCACAAAGCTCTCAATGTGATCCCTAAGATCCTTCAAGGATATGATTTTTCACATTTTTAATCCTTTACAAAATAGATATTACCCTACCTTTTCATAACTACACCTTCCGGAACTCGTTCCTTGTTCTCACTTATTTTCTTGGAGGTGGGTAGATGCTCCTCCATCAATATATAATTAATTTTTTAAAGGGTTGATTTTATATGGTTTGTAGGTTCAAATAATACGATTTATTTTTCTAAATGGTAAAACCTACTTGGTTCATCAAATGAATGTTGTCCCAAAAAGTTATTCACTTAAAATAATGTGTTCCACAAATGGCATAACAATGGAAATTTTGTTGCAACAAATTTCCAAAAAAGGAATGATGTTAATCTCTAAATAACACATAATGTTTCCATTCAATACTTATAAAAAAAAAATTATAAACACCTAATACAACATTTATGACGAATACAAAACAATATATAAAAACAACAATTTCAAGTTTTTATACAAGTGCTATATAGTAGCTAGTACTTCTCGCTTAGCTTAATTAAACTAAAAAACAATAAAGACAAATTTTATCACAAAAATAAAACAACTAATAAAATATTGTATTGTCGAATACCATCACCAAAAATTAAAAAATAAGATTTACTAATATTGTTTATATTAACATATATACACTTATATATGTGTTATTTTTTAATAATATATTATTTTTATACTTAAATTTATTAAAATATGTTTTTAATATAATAATAAATCATTTTAAATTGAAAATACACACAAAAATTATAATTCCTGAAATAATAGAAAAAAAAAATATTGAAAACAAAAAGTTAAATAAAAAGGAAATAAAGCTAAAAACAAAAAATAACTAATAGAAATGGAAATCACTGAACAACCCATAATAAGACCTTAACTAATTTACAAATAAATAAATTTAAATGACAATAAATAACAAAGATTGAATTCTCAATATTAACTATGAATAAGCCCATAAATTTTTAGTAAAAGGATTTTTATACCATAAAATTAAGGAGTAAAACTTTAACTAGTACTAATATTTATAAGTGATTGAAGGCTATATTAAAACTAAAGGTATATATACTATAGATTTTAATTTAGCTATATTTAAACTGAGGTTTTTTAATGGGTTTTTTTTTTAATTATTTTCATCAATTATATATAATTTATTAATTTGTTTTTCTACTAAATTTATTTATTTATTATTATTATTATTTTATTTTTTTATACTATAACACCAAGACTATATCTAGCAGCCCATAAACCTGATATATCAGGTATGTATGACTTAGCAAGAGTCTAGACTCCACGAGAATGGGGGAGCCTACTCCTTGAGCCTATCACAATGGCCAAATATGTCCCCCTGTGCAATGTGAAACTGGGTGGAGGGCATAAAATCCGATTGTACCAACCTCTCGATCATCCCATGAGGAGACCATTATGTCATTTTTTTTAATGTGTTTTTCATGATTTTGTGTACACTAATGATGGTTTTATATGCCATAGTTAAAAAAATATTGCAATTTTAGCACTCAAGAAAATTGGTCAAATTGTCTTAGGCTAAGATTTTAAAAGAGCATACTTCTAGCCTTTAAAAAAAAAAATTGATCTTAATACAGTTACTTTTTTATTTAGGTGTTGATTTTTAAGGATTTTTTAGTTGTGATATTTGATTTATTGCCATGGTTGAAAATTGTTGAAATTTTAAGGTTTTTTTTGTACTCATGATATTTGGTTTAAATTTCATGGTTTAAAAATGTCAAAATTTTAAAGTTTTTTGGAGCCATGTTATTTTATCTTTAATGTCATGGTTGGAAATTATTTGAATTATAAAGTTTTCCATGATCATAATTTTGGTTTATAACTTCATGTCTGAAAAATGTTGAAATTTTAACCATAAAATAAAAGGGGTGATGCAACCTCACTATTTTTCTATTTCAGTGAGTCTTTTCATGTTTTTTGCACAAAAATATGGTTTTTTAGGGTAGATTTCTCTTTTTGAGGTTATAGTTCTCATTAAGTTGGTAACATTAATATAAATGATAACCACCATTTTGCTTAGAAATTGCAATTGTTCCTAGCCACACAAAAAAATCTAACACTTGGTTGGTTTATGGGACTTGCAGGGAACAACATTTGAACTTGAGATGAAATGTGATAGGAAATTCTAAAGAAATATTGAGATTATTGTAAATCATGAGATGTAAGAGAAAAAAATCTTTAGAATGACTTTGGAAGGAAGATCAAAACTTGGAAGACTATGTAGAGCAATTCCAATTTCACTTACAAATGTCAAAACAAATCAGGTTGGATAATGAAACCTTGAAAAGCACTCTCCTAAGTAAAATTTGGAATGATTGCATTAACATAATTTGACGTGAGCCAATTATGTTTCTCAAATGAGCTACAATGAAATTTGCGAGTTACACAAATGATACTCTAGGGGCACTAAAAAGCAAGGCAAGGGTCACAGGAATATTGGTGATCAAATTTCAAAATCATTTAGAGAAGGAATTAGTTGAGTAGAAATAAGAAATATGTTAGAAGACTTTAAAATAGTTATTCTCAACTCTCTAAGTTCTCCACCAAATGCATTGCAAAAAAGGAATGTTTAAAGAAGTAAATTTTGTTTTAGCAATCTTTCGTTTTGAGTATGGGAAGAAGTAGCTTTTGTGAGATTAATCAGTAAACAAAGTTGGCATCTATGGAATATATACCTAAAACCATAAAACTAGTAGTTACCTTTCATTGCTATGAAGGAAATTTTTCACAAAGGGACCAATGAAGAGACCAGACAAATTTGTTTTGTTCTCAATTTTATAATTTGTTTTAGAATAATCAACCCAATTTTCAATATCCTCCCCATAATTGGAATCCTTATATGCCTTGGCAACAATAGGCTCCCCAAACTAATCAAAATCCTCCTTGAAAATAAGATTGGCGAAGTCATTTTTTTGCAAAAATCTAACAATCAACACAAAGGTTCCCACAACAACAACAACAACCATGTTAGCTCCCACAATAACAACAACAATTGTAGATTCCATAACAACATCAATTATCATTATGTATAAATAACTCTCCACAAAAGACTCGTCAACTTCCTGCTCAACCCACACCTAACCTACAAAATAAAGTAGTTTAGCTTACTTATAATGTTAAGTTATTTAGTTACCCTGCATATCTTATTTATGTTATAGAAAACCAAAAAATATAATTACGATCAGAGAGAATATTAAATCATCAAACTTCCCAAATCGTTAGTCCATAAGAAGAGGAAGTTAACTCTTTCGCAGAAGCTAGTCTTCTTATAGATATTTCTTCCTATAAATTCAAATCAAACATAGGGATATATGTTTCTTCCCTTATAAATTCAAATCAAACATGGGGATCTATGTTTCTTCCCCTATAAATTCAAATCAAACATAGGGATCTATGTCTAAATAGAGCCCTCTTTATGTAGAAAGATTGTACTTGGGAAAACACTCGTTCAACCTAAGTTTGAATTTCTTGGAAAACTACTAAATGTATGTATTAAAATTCCCTTATTTCAAGAAAATAAGGATGCTCCATGCAAATATTATTTGTGAGTAGCGTTTAACAAAACCTAGTAATAGGAAAAAAGAGCTATAAACAGTTCATGTGATTGGTGAGTCAATGGATTTAATGAAATATATTTTAAACCAATTTTGTGAATCCTAGCAACCCTATAGTTGATGTTCACCTTAAGAATATTCTCATTCTCAATACCTTAATCAATTTAGGGGCCACCATTAACATCTTGACCAAAAAAATGTAGAGAAACTTAGATAACCTCGTTTACATCATATCCCCACATTCCTTCAATGCGTTGAAAGACCAATCGTAGTTATCCTGGTATACTCTTGGGAGTACCCAACAATTTCCATGATTTTGTAGCCAATATCCAATTTAAGAGGATACCCATCAATTTTAGGTAAAAGCATGTTCTTCATGCTTCTAGGGTTTTTTAGGTCTTATGATTTATTGTCATGAGTCAAAGGAGTCAACATCATGTTTATAAGACCCTTCCAGGCAATTTAAAATTGTAAAACTAATTATTTGAGTCTAGAAGGTACTAGAATCTCCAAGAGTACAATTTAGCCTAAAGGAAGGAATTTGACCCCTTGAGAAGGCTATATAAAGAGTAGTTCAACTTTATTTGGAAACACTCACTCAATAAGTTCGATCTACAAGAAAGAGTTTGATCTATAGTTGGGTAACTGCAAGAAGGAGAGAAAATATCAAGAAGAAGGAAGAAGGATGAAATTTCTTGGTTTTTTGGCTCTACTTCTCTCACACATGCAAAATTATAGCATTTTTGGATCGCAGAAATAGGTCGAAGTTGCAAAACTGAATTATAGTAGGACAAAGTGCAACATCTTGTAGCTGGGAGGTAAGAAACTTTGTCTATACCTCACTGACCTTAGGAAGAGTTTTCTTTCTCTTGAAAGGTCCTAGAAGAAGATCAATTTAGGCTTGCTTCAGGAGCCACAAGGCTGAAATTGCATGGTCGAAGTTGCAGGTCGAGTAGTAGTGTTGTAGCTGGTAAGTTGAACTTGCACTGTGTAGCAGTGTGGTGCAGATTCAAGAAAGGACTTGGGGAACGGCTGACTTGGTACCGGGAGAAGGACTTCATCTAGGGATTGGGTCTTTGTATCTCATTTGAAGCAGATTCTAAGAATAGAAGAGTTTTTGGTTATTCTCCTTAGAGGGGTTTTGCCCTGCATGAGAGCCTATATCTGTGTCCTTTTTGTTGTTGTTATTTCTTGATATTGTTTGATGAAAATATCTAAATGAAGCGACATAAAGAAGATCAAGATTCACAAGCAAGTATCATGGTTAAAGAAAATAAGTTTAATAATCTGCCAGTTTATCATTTTCTAACACCAAGTGACATAACAGTGTATCCCAGAGGCGGAAGTCTATAACTTGCTTTCCATCCATCAACATCTGATATGTGGTGGAAAATTATAGATCATTTTTGTAAAGTTGCAGCCATCCAGAAGTCTCGTGCCCACAAGAGTCGAGAATAGTGGTTAGCGCCACAACTGATGGGCGACTGAGACAATCTACAACATTATTGGCATTTCCCTTCTTGTAATTAATGTTCAGATGAAATTGTTGTAGGTATGTGGACCATTTCTCATGATGGTTGTTCTGCAACTTCCCTTGTGTTTGTATGAAATGAAGAGGTCAGTTATCTGTGTGGATGATTGTCTCCTTCCCTAGAATGTAATGTTTCCACTATCGACAAGCCTACACGATGGAATATATCTCTTTAACTTAGGTGGGGTATTTCTGAATTGTATCAGAGAGTGTATCATTGTGATGGGCCACCTTCTGGGCGAGAATTTCACCAATGGCGTAGTCATAGGTTTCTGTCTCAATTTCAAATGGTTGTTACAAGTCTAGCAATGTGGGTACTGGTGTAGAGAAAAGGTGGTGCTTCAGCTCAATGAACGCCATCTGTTGGGACTCAGACCATAAAAAAAATTGTGTTCACTCCACCCTTAGTAACTTGACTCAAAGGCCAAGTGATATGAGAGAATCCCAACACGAACCTTCGATAGAAATTGGCAAGGCCCAAAAATTTGTCAAGTTATGCTGGAGTGGTTGGGGTTGGGCAATCTTGAATGACTTGGATCTTAGTCGGATCCACATGCACACCTTGTTCCTCAATGTTGTAACCTAGATATTGGACCTGGTTCATGCCAAAGGTGCATTTCTCCAAGTTGGAAAATAGTTTGTGTTGCTGCAGGGTTTGAAGGACCTACCAAATATGTTGCAAGTGCTCTTCCTAACTCTTATTGAAGATGAGGATATCGTCCAAATATAAAACAACAAATGAGTTGGTGAAGGGCCGCAAGATGTCATCCATTAGCCTCATAAAAGTTGCAGGGACATTTGTCAACCCGAAGGACATGACCAACCACTCAAAAATGCTCTCCTTATATTTGAAGGTGGCATTCCATACAATTGTGGGTTCTATTGGAACCCGGTGATAACCAAACTTCAAATCAATCTCATTGAATTAGTTAGCCCCCATTGAGTTGGTCAAGAAGGTCCTTAATCATGGGTTTGGATACCTATTTCTGATAGTGGTTTTATTCAATTCCCAATAATCAATGCAGAATATCTAGTTCCCATCCTTCTTCTATACGAGTACAATTGGTCTCCCATAAGGTGAGGAACTTGGTCAAATGTGCCCTTTTTGTAGGAACTCCTAGATATGTCACTTGATTACTTTGTTTTCCATAAGAGAGCAGTGGTATATCAACCCATTGGGTAGAGGTGCTCCACGAGTCAGATCGATTGAATGCTTGACCTGATAGTGCAAAGGTACCCCTGAGAAGAATTCCATGTATTCTTCCATGACCTTATCCACTTGATTTTACTACATGTAGGAACTCTTCCTGAGGGCCATGGATGTAGCAACGATCTTCCCCTTACTTTGAGAGAGAATCAGAAAGAAAAAAAAATCCTGGTATGGGAGATGATCTTATTGCATTTCTTAGCAGAGATCAAAGAAATGGAAATAGGCGGGGCTACCTCTGGTATCCTGTATAGCTTACTGCCCAAAGTAATAATGACAGTGCAAAGCTTGGACTCATATACAACATGACACTTCCACAAATATGGTTGACCTAATAATACATCACAAACTTCAAAGGGAGAAACATCACATAATAGCTCATCCATGAAGGGCTTGATGTTATAAGGCAAGTGGCATTATTGGTTGACGCAAAGATCCCACCCTTGGTGGAGCCATCTGATGGTGTAAAACTGTGGGTGTGGTGTTGTCTATATCCCCAACCCCTTCATGACCTCAGTTGGGATGAGGTTCTTTTAATTTCCACTATCGACAATGAAATGCAGCGGCGATCCCTTCACCCACATATGTGAGTGGAAGAGATGCTCGCCATCCTCTAGATATTCAGGCTCAATCTTCTTGACCTTGGTGGTGGCAATAGTGGCACTAGGTTCTACATCAATAATCTACTTCTCCTTATCAGTTTCTGGCTCAGAGTCAAAACATGCATTTGACTCTGAAACTTTTAGCTCAATCATTAGTGATTGATTAGCTCGACACACATTTGTGTTGTTGGTGGGGCTCTTGTGTAATTCACACCTCTTTGTAACTGTGTCCTCTTTTTCCTTCGTGGTGCTATTCTTTGATTGTGGCTTCGAAGGGTTGTCTTGGATCACTCCACCTTGGTTTTGTCCTTCGTTCTGTGATTTGGAGGTGCCTTTTCCCTACTTCAGATTCACATATCTAAAGTCCCACTTCTTCTATTTAAACTTTCGCTTGATCCTCACAATGTATCGATATGTTGCACCAAGCGACGAGACATATAGGAACTCCATTTCTTCTTGGATGCATTTGTGCAGACAAGCACGATACTTGAGTATTAGATGCTACTTATAATCCTTGATATCCAGCTTCGTACGTAGTGTATGTAAAATGTTTGTGAACTCTCACACATCTTGGTCCCTTCCCTCCCACAATGAGGTCCACTTTATGAACTTATCATCATAGCTTCTGGTAGGGTAATATTGTTCCTTGATGGCATCTTGGAAAGAATTCCAGGAGGGTGTGGCTGAAAATAGTGAGGGTTTCTCCTCGTTTCTCTATTCACAGTAAGATTCCCACTAGTCCTTGACATGGGGGGTGGCTTTGAAGAGTGAAAAAGTTATATTTTCCCTATCAGGAAATTATGGACCAAAAATATCCCTCCAGTAGATTTATCCATCTATCCAAGGCATCTGTGTCTATTTGGCCTTCAAATATAGGGATGCCAAAGTTAACTTGTACCATAAATGGGGTGGTTCCTCCGAAGTGAATATTGGATGAAGATGCTTTGCCCGCTGATACCCACCAAAGGATTTGGGAAAAAACGTCCATTGTCTCGTTTCTTTGTCACTTGAGGGCTTCTTCGAGCAATTTTTTGAAAGGCTCTCCTCTCCCTTGTCTTTATTTTCTTTTGCCATGGGAGGTCGTCGAGGTCGGCGACGTTGGTCTTGCAAGGGTTCAACCAATTCAATTCCAAACTCCTTATACCTCGACCTCATTGGGACATGCACAAAAAAACAGAGAAAGAATAGATCGCTCTAATACCATTGATCCAAATTTATGCAAGAACTAAATGAAATACAGATTCGAACCAAAACATAGAGATACAGTGAAACAAAATTTCAATTAATAAATAACAATTATTGAATATTGTTTACATACATGAGAGAATCAAACTAGCTTAGTCGATGGTAGATTATCTTTGAAAAGAGATGTGATGGCTACATGCCTTTTAAATAGTGTTATAATGAGGTTGAAATACCTTTTTATTATAGGGAAATGATGGAAAACCCTAAACATCCAAAAAACTAACCCTAAGAAATTAAGCGCAAAAAGTTTGTGGGCCCCATTGGGATTAGTTGGAATGCCAACTTCCCAGGGAGGTAATTTGGGCATATGATCTATGTTTGGCACGCATGATACCTTGTTAGAAATATTTATTCGAAGATAACAAATTCTCACAACAAGTCTCTACCATACAAGCTACAATCTTGGTGCGTTTTCCAAAAAATGTCGTTTAGAGCCTCAAAATAGCCATGGAAGTTCACGACTTGAAAAAACTGCCAAAAATAGAAAGTTGTGTTAAAACTAAAGAAACTGAAAGGAAACAATGTTGGGGTTCCAAATGGAATAAGCAAGTGGCCACCAATATCCACCTAGATTAATGATTTATGGTGACATTTTAAAGAAGCTATGAATAACCTTTGTAAAGTCTTGGAAAGATGTCAAGAAACTAATCTATCTCTTAGTTTAAAAATTTCTATGTCTTATTATCAAAGCAAATTATTCTTGGTCAATATATTTCTCCTATAATTATTAAGGTGCATCTAGCTAACATTCAGATAATTGTAAATCTTCACATGCCCAAGATAGATAAAGATGTTTGTAGTTTCCTTGGTCATGTTGTTTATTATCATAGTTTCATTGCTAATTCCAATAAGATTTCATCTCCACTATTTAAATTGTTTTTGAAAGATGCAAATTTTAACTAGACAACTAATTTCCTCTAATGTTTCAAATTAAAGATGTCCAAGACTCTTTTGTTATGAGGGCCAAATTGGACCTTGTCTTTTTACATTCACACAAATGCCTCTGATACAACCATTAGTGTAGTCCTTATATAGAACGAAGCACTATGACCTTATTTCATCAATTTTATCGATATAAATCTCAATCCTATTGAACTTAATTACATTGTACTGGAGAAAGGTCGTGTCATTGTTGTGCATGCTCTCAACAAGTTCCACCACTATGTCATATATTATTATGTTTTTGTTTATATGGTTCTTTGGCATTCATTGTTTAATAAATAAGTATATGGTCAATACTAAATTAAATAGGTGGTTGTTATTATTACAGGAGTTCAATGTCACCATTCTTGAATATCTTAGTAGAGAAAATGTGGTTATTCATTTTATGTGTCAGCTTACCAATGATGTGATGTTGTTTCAATACATGAATCTTTTCTTGATAAAAATTTAACATTATCTATTAACACACCATGGTTTGTAGATATTGCTAACTATTTGGCAACAAGATTCGGATAGAAAGTCGCATCCATCCATGGTATGTACCCATAGTATCTTTCCATGGTATTGTAACTCAAAAGTTTATAAATTTCGGTCTCACTTTGTAAAATGACAAAGTGGTCCACACAATGTAGCTGGAATAATTTTCTTTATTGAGCTGAAAGGCTCATTCTACAACCCAGTATGAGGGGATGTGTAAGTTGTGTTCATCTTGCCTTTTAAAGTAAAAATAAATAAATTATACTCTAAATGGAAAAATAATGTCGTCTATAATTTTAAAAAAAAATGAATATTATGTAAAGTAATTAGAAGTAGAAAAAACCTGTGAGGAGGATGTTTAAACCTTATACGTTTCAAATATATTTCAACAGGAGATTTAAATAAACTATTTGAAGACCTATGTTAACTAATTTATGTCGATATCAACTTCATATATGTATATATAGAAGAAAAAAAATTGTTAAAATGAAATATTTTAATGTTGTATATAAAAATATATTCAATGTGCCTTATCAATAAAATATTTTAATATACTTAAAAATACATTAATAATAAAAAAACCATTTTAATTTGCGTTGATAAAATGTATCGATGTACATGTTATGTAAACTATGTATATATTAATGTCAATTATGTATATATTATGTATCTTTTAAAAAAATATTAATATATCATGAAAAAAATAAGTTTTATGGTTATAACGTTTATTTGGTCATATATATACTCTATATAGCATTCAAAAATACAATTTAAATAATGAAAAATTGCACATGATACTTTACACCCTAAAGAAGTTTGCAAGTGAAGAAAATTGATCCTTCTTGGCTCATGTTAGATCAATGGTTAAGATAAATCTATGCTCATTTTAGTAAGATGTTTCTTTATGTCTTTTGTGCTTTTAGTTTTTCTCTAAGTGTTTTGAGCTCTAGACTCCCTTTATGACTCCATGGCCATCAGGTTTTAAGAGTTAGTAGTGGAAGTTCTAATATCTACTCATAATCCTTCGTTCTACAAGTGGAAAAGGGATCTGGCCAAGGTGAGAAATTTGTTCTAAAAAGAATTTGATTGGGGGTCGATTGCAAGCATTCCAGATGGGACTCCACACCCAATAGACCAGAAATCACCTACCGCCAACACCAACAACATTGTAACTGGCTCTGCCTCCATCCTGTAGCACTATTCTAGTGTAACCCCCTCCATTGTTGGTCCCATACAACCCTTCACACAAAATTTTGATCTCCACCGAAGCAGTGGAATCTCCCCCAACAAACCACACATTAATTAAAGGATTTCTCAATACCTCTGCTAGTTCATTGGAAACGATGTTGATCATGCTGTAAATCTCGACGTCTCCATTCAGAGACTTCAACACCTTAGAGGACAGTCCCATGTACGTCGGAACCACAAAGGGATAGGCACAGCCGACCATACTTTTCAACCCACGCGCAAGGGAGAATGTAACCAATGATGGAAGGTTACGTGAAGTAACGGAAGCCACACATTGCTCAACAATAGTCCTGCATCTTAACATCGTCTGCGGTCAAGAAGAGGCACATGTCATGCTTGGGGGCCGCGGAGAGGGACCCGTTGTGCTCCACCAGGGCACTCTTAATCACCTCCGACACTGGAATTTTGCTCATATACTTCTCCTATGAGTAGTTGTCCTCAGCCTCGCCAACCAAAGATATGGACATGGAAATGTTCGATCTAGTCTGATCGGTATATAATTGTATGATCTCTACCATTGTTGAACTAAAGAGCCTTTCACAATGTTACCAAGCATGGAGATGCAGTTCAAAAAGTCCTTGATAATGTTTTTCTAAGCAGCCTCCCAATTTCCATACCAGATCATGTAGACCTGCGTTCCCCCGGTGAGAATGGGGCCCATGTGATACTCCATTTTCTAATACGACGATGAGCCATCATTGGCCATGGAGGCCATGTATAGGTCTAGATTCCACAACTTCTCATCATTGGGAGGCCATGGCCTAAATCCTTCGGCTCTACTCATATAAACTAGAATTACCAGAGCGATCATGATAGTGAATCTAGTTCCAATTCTACCCATAGATATCATCATAATCTCCCGCTAAATCCTTGAGCTATGGTGTTTAAAAGCTTGGTGTTTCTTCCCAGTGGCGTTAACGGTTCTAATCCCAATGGCTTTGCGACAGTTGATAAACAACCAAAGATTCGACAACGACCAACACTGCCTACGACATTCACAGATTCGTGTGAAGAATTTTTCTTGTGAGTCATGAACATTTGGTACTCTAGGGATCAATGATGTAATGACCCATTGCAAATCTTTGGAATATCTCGTTGTCAAATAATTAGGAAGCACAAGGGAGGTCCCTTCTAAACCAGTGGTACCTAGAGATGGGATTCTGAAGAGGATTTGCTTGAAGGGATACAAACTCTTAAGCTTTCTAAATACCCGGGGGACTAGGATACTCAATTGGGTATCATCGTGATATCATCACTTAGCGTGTCACAAGCCTTGTTGAGGTTATTTTATAAATATTCCATGTGAGTGACACATGTTTGCTAGCAGTTTCAACATTGGCAATCTTGGAAACCTTGCACCTGGTTAAGGCACTGGAATGCCATAACATTCGGCTTGCAGCTATTGCAAATGGTTATAGAAAACTGCGAACTTTCATATAGACGGATGGAGAACAAATAGGATTGGTGATGCAAAGGTATAACTAGTGAGGGTGCGGACTTGTTGAGAGCTAATAAAGGTTATCTGGATGTAAGTTTGGACACCATAACTTCACCTAGTTTGAATTTGTTATCAACTCAAGCAAGCTCGAGTGTGCCAAGATCATATGCCATTGCTTCACCTGGTGAATCAACTCTCCGACAAAATTGGCCCTTATAGCAGGTGAAAGCTTTCTTTCTTTTGCCATTTTAATGTTGTTAAATGGCTCATAAGTGAACAGCTAACACCTAATTATGCATGGTCTAATTGACCACAATTGTTGAGTAAAGAATACTTCATTTGTTGCTTATCTTATCAAACCATTCAATGATGGATATCCGAGAAGCCATCTCGGGTGGGTGCTATGGCCGGATGAAGATCACATTTTTTTTAAATCTTGTGCCTTTGCCACATCATTATGTGGCTTAGAATACTGTGACGATCAAAAGCTATGTGGGAACTACGGTTCTATTTTTTTTGTCATGGTATTAGTTACAATGATATGTACAAGCCCAAATAAAATCCACCATGAAAGAACACAATGGAAGAGCCTCACATTAATGATAAAATTACCTATTTATACATGTGCAATCTAGGTACGAGACATTTGTGTCTCGGTAACTTATTAACCGTAAAAACGGAATGTAAAACTAATTACATATTATACAATATACAATAAAAATCTTGAAGGATTAGTTAACATTCTCCCCTTAATCTGAAGGGACATCCGAATGTCGAGTAACATTCTGATCTTTTCAAAATTTTCAGGTCCCAGTGGCTTTGTAAATATGTTTGTGATCTGCTCTAAAGTAGGACATTGTGTCAGATAATAAATTTGGCCTCTACATAATGTCGAATCAAGTGATATTTGATGTTAATATGCTTGCTTCGATCATGAAACTTGGGATTCTTGGCCAACTGAATTGTAGAAGATGCAAGTCTTCAAGTATTTTGCGAAGCCAAATGATTTATTTGTAGCTTGAGTTGGTGCAACATATTCGGTTTCGGTGGTAGAATCAGCAGGAACATATTGCTTGCGTGATCTCCAACTGATGGCTGCTGGTCCAAGACTCATCAAATAACCAGAAGTAGAAACTCCATTCTCCTTGTCTCCATCAAAATTAGAATCTAAATAGTCGGTGAGATGGAAATATGTGACTTTGGAATATTTGATTCCATATGTTCTAGTGCCTTTCAAATACTTGAGCACTCACTTTGCTGCATTCCAATGACCTTCACGTGGCTTATGCATGAACTTGGTATGTATCCCTACAACAAAAGTTATGTCAGGTCGAGTAGTAGTTAGAAAATTCAAACTTCCAACAAGTTGTTTGTACTTTGTTGGATCTTCAAACATACTTCCTTTAGTGCAAGTAAGCTTCAAATTCTGCTCCATAGGAGTAGCGACAGGATTACAATCCTGCATCCCAAATCTATCCAATAGTTGTCCAATATACTTTTTCTCAGAAATGACATATATTTGGGTTTCTGATCAACTTCAATCCCTAAATAATAATGTAACAAACCCAAATCTGTCATGTCAAAAATTTTCAATAATTCTCTTTTAGCGGATGCTATATAGTCATCATTGTTTCCCGTGATCATCAAATCATCTACATACACAACCAAATATACAACTGACTTTCTAATTTTCTTAACAAAAAGAGTTGCATCATCCAAATCAAATAACTTATAAATCAACTTGAGAAAGTGTTTCGTTAACTTTTCATACCATGCACGAGATGCTTGTTTCAGTCCATACAAAGCCTTAACCAATTTGCATACCTTTTGTTCTTTTCCTTTAACAGAAAAACCTTTATGCTGAAACATATAAACATCCTCATTCAAATCACCATTCAAAAAAGTTGTTTTAACATCCATATGGTGTATCTTTCAGCTATTCTGAGCTGCAAGAAAAAACATAGTTCTAATTGTGCCCCATTTTGTTGTAGGAGCAAATGTCTCTGTGTAGTCAACGCCTTCCTTCTGAGCGTAGCCTTTTGCTACAAGTCTTGCCTTGTATTTATCAAGCAAACCATCTGCTTTGTATTTGATCTTATACACCTATTTGCAACCAATGGATTTTACACCTGCAGAAGGATCCACTAACCTCCAAGTTCCATTCTTAATAAGCGCATCATATTCCTTTTGCATTGCATCCTTCCGTTCATCACAATTAGCAACTTCTTCAAAACAATCAGGTTTGCTAAGTGTACAATGATTGAATTCATAGTCATGAGAAACATTACCTAAATCACCTTTAGAAGACATTCCTGTTTCAAAATCGTCATACTTGCTTGGAACTTTTTGAGCACGTGTAGATCTTGGTAAAGGTTGTTGAACTAGTTGTGATGGTTGCTCATCTTGAAAAACAGGCTCAAGAACAGTCTCTTCAAGAGAAATTGTTGTTCCTGCAGAAACATCACTATTAACCAAATTTGCTTCAGCAAATAACATTCTCATGAGTCAAAGATGGAATAACCACATACTGATCCGGAATGGGAACCCCCCCTTTAGTGTGTGGAAGAACATTATCGGATTCAATATAGAGCTTATTATATGCAAATTTCTCCAAATTAGCCAATTGCTTATCAACAGTGGAATTACTTTTATCTGATTCAAGGAAAATAACGTCTCTAGAAAGAATGAACTTCTTGTTCTCCTCATCATACAATCTATAAGCTTTGGAAGTAGCAGAATATCCCAAAAAAATACATTTGCGACTCCTAGCACCCAACTTGTTGCGTTGATGTTTAGGAATTAATGCATAGCATAGAGAACCAAAGACTCTAAAATGTTGAACAACAAGAAGACGATTATACCAAATTTCATAAGGAGTTTTATTATTGATAACAGAAGAATGACAATGATTGTGAATATAAGTTGCACAAAGCATTGCTTCTCCCCAAAACATCAACTTAACATTCTTAAAGAACATCATAGATCTAACCATATTAAGAAAAGTTCTATTCATACGTTCTGCGACGCCATTCTGTTGTGGATTATAAGGTATGGTAGTCTGATGTTTGATTCCATTGTCCTTCAAATATTGTTCAAAAACATGAGAAGTGTACTCGCCACTATTATCAGTTATAAGAATGCCTGTATTTTGTTGAGTTTCATTTTTAATCATCAAATGAAATTTTTTAAAAACATAAAACACTTGTGACTTATTCTTCAACAAATACACCCAACTCATTCTTAAGTAATCATCAATAAATGTCAACACATATTTATTTCCATTTTCAGTTGCAACAGGCATAGGTCCACATAAATCTGAATGTATGAGACCTAATTTTCGTGTACATCTGAAAGAAGAACTATGAAAAGGTTGTTTACAATGCTTTCCTAGAATACAAGCATCACAAGGTGTAATCTTTCTTGGAACTATAGGAAGACCTTTAATACCTTTCTTTTTCATAATTTTGATGCTACCATAATTGATGTGACCAAATCGAGCATGCCACAACAAGTTGGGAGACAGGATATCACTTTGTTGCGCCAAAAGAACAAAATTTTCACGAGAATTAGTAGATGAAGTATCATTTAATTTTAAAAGTGTGCCTTCTTCTACACTAGTCATAATAGTTGCATGATCAGATGCTCTTCTTATCTTGATGATGCCATCAAACCTATGAATAGAATGCCCCTATTGCCGAATATGGATAAGAGACATCAAATTTCGCTGAAACTGTGGAATATAAAGTACATCATGTAGAACATAATCTACAAAATTCGGTATCTTCAGACGAATAGACCCAATTCCAGATGGTTTAATTTGAGACTTGTCAGCAAATTAAATAACACCATCAATATCATCACTAAATGTTTCAAAAAAATCTCACCTAAATGTCATATGACGAGTGGCTCCTGAATCTAAAATCCAACTATCTCGCCATGAAGAAAATGTAGTGTTGAAGACATAATTAATATTAAAATTACAGTGAGCAACAATGTATTGTGCAGACTCTGATGATTTTCCCTTATCAGGTGGTGGCTAATCTTTCTTTTTGTTCAACTGTTCTCTCCTTTCACTAACTTTCTCCCAATGGATTTTATAGTTAGTAGCAGTATGACTAATTTTACCAAATCTAAAACATTTGATAGCTAGTCTATCATTAAAATTCCTTTGTTGTCTATCATTTTGTTGTTTGTCTCCTTGATTACTTTTGTCCCCCTTGCCTCTGTAATTTCTCCTACCACGACTTCTACTACTTTTATCACCTCTAGAAGTTTCAGCGTGAGACTTCTGATCCTTTTCTGCAAGGCACAAAGCTTCTGCATTAGAGTTAGGTGGAGCCTCTTTCTTCCCAAAGACTTTTTCTCTCTCAACTATTTTGCTTACTAGTTTATCAAATGTAATGTCTTTTAGCTTCCCACTAGCTTGGAGAGATTCCAAATAGTTTGAATAGACAGGGTGAAGGACTTTTATAAAAACTATAAATTGTAAATCTACTTTAATTCGAGTGGCATTTATATCATGAAAAATGGATTTTATTTCAGAGGCACTCTTCAAAGGATCATTATCCTTCATCTCCAAATTAAACAACTTTAACAATCATTGATTCAGAGTCCTGAGTGTGAATCGTACAATTATTTCAACTTCTTGAGTGATTAGAATGTAGTACCACAAGAAATGATATATCTACTTACCTCTTCTATCACCAATGCAATTATTAATGCATATGCCTTATTGTCTTTTGTCTCCCAAATTGCAAGTTTCTTCTCATTATCAGGTAGCTCTAGTGCAATTTCTTTTCCATCACTATCCTTCTTGCCTTGGCAGACTTCCCACAAATCGTTAAAAACAAGGGCACTTTTAGGCTTTCTAAACCACTCTTGATAATTTTCCTTTCCATTAAGAACAACTCCAACTGTGGAAGCTATTGAAATCATAATTGTTATGTAACCAAGTATTTTTCAAATCCTTTCAAATTCAAAATATATGCAATACTTCCAAAAAGATATAAATCCGTTTATCCTCTTGTTTCAAACAAAGTTGGCTTTGTGGTTTAATGGTAAGTATCAAAAATAGGTTAGCAAAGAGCTAGGTTCAAATCTTGTTAGCCTCCAAAAACAAATTTTATTTTACCAATGGCTTCTTAAAACAATATGTGTTTCAAACAACTAGAAAATTGACCACTCTTAAATTAAAAATTTAATTCAAACCACCAAAAATATACATCCTCGCCAGAAAATTGACCACTCTTCAATTAAAATTTTTATTTAAGCCACCAAAAAATATATATCTTTGCCAGAAAATTGACCACTCTTCAATTAAAAGTTGTATTCAAGCCACCAAAATATATATACTTCATTTTAAGTATCCTTCAGAAATTTATTTGTTGCAGTAAAACTCTTGTTTACTAGCAGGAAATGCAAATGCTATCCTTAAAAAAGTTTACTATGATTAAACTCTTGTTTACTGCCGTGAAGGAAAATATTATCTTTCAGAAATTTCACTGTAAGTAAACTCCTGTTTGATGCAGTAAATGCAAATAAAGCCTCCCGTTTGACTCAGTATTGGAAATTTGTATTCTAAATTCCAAGGATATGTAAAAAAAAATTATGCCACTCAATTTCTCCAATCGTCTTTCATTATGACTGAAAGATATGAAACTTACAGAGAGTCAATAGTTTGGGCATCCCACTGCATTGTTCCACTAGATTAACCTTCTGTTGCACTCTATCTTCACAGTCTTCACGCTCTGCGTCTCCTTTACGCCATAGACTTCAAATACATGGAGTTTATGAACAACTCAACCAGGGCTCTGATACCACTGTACAAGCCCAAATAAACTCCACAATGAAAGAACACAATGAAAGAGCGTCATATTAATGATAAAATTACTTATTTATACATGTGCAATCTAGGTACGAGATAGTTGTGTCTTGGTAACTTATTAACCGTAAAAATGGAATGTAAAACTAATTACATATTATACAATATACAATAACAATCCCGAAGGATTTGTTAACATGATATCGGTGGTCCTTGATTTCCTTTCTCCTTCGAACCATGCAAGTTTAAGGACAACTATGTTGCTATGGGTGGTTATGGGTTTGTTTATTTGATATGCATTGTCACGTCTATATAAGATTCTCAAGGGCATGGAATGGAAGACGAACATGTTGAAGACATCATCCTTATTTTGAAGGATTGTTTTTTGCATTTTCCTTATTCTCAATGCACTGATATGGGGTGAGAAATCATCTCGGGCAATTCCTTTTGCGACTATGTTTGCTTTAGTCCTTTTATGGCTTGGAATTTTTGTGCCATTGGTATTTGTGGGAAATTTGGTAATGATTCTTCAGGGATCATACTTCTTGATACATTATATGTTCGTAAGCCAGATAGGGCATGTTGACATTTTATATTCTTGCCTTCTAGTCATGCATTTTACAACTAAGGGTGCCCATGGTGATTAGGTTATTTTTGGTGACTATCTTGAAATGTACTTCTAGTTGTGACAAAATACCCCTCCTAATGCCAAGGTACTGTCATGGTGGGACTATCAAATCACAACAATGGGAATCACAAATGTGAAACTTCAGTATTTGAAAGAAGCATGTACAAAATATCATTATATAGTGATAATTTACAAAGCTAAGCCACTAGATCTCTACCAGGTGGATTGGAAATTGAACTATCTCATCATGGTTATGGTTCAACCACACAAAACCCTCGCCACCAAATTCCATTTGCTAGGTCTCACACTGTAAGCATCATAGTTGGCCCACAAGAATTACAAGGTATCTCTATCCTTCGATCATCGTTCATCACGGTTATGGGTCAACCACACAAAACCCTTGCCACCAAAGCCCATTTGTTAGGTCACACATTGTTAGGATCACAGTTTTCCCACAAGCATTACAGGTATCTCTATCCTCGGATCAATAACTATAAATGTTAGGACATCTGTCGGAATAACCACATTGGATGGTTCGAAACGCATTGACAAAAAGCTTGTATGTGATTTTATTCCGAAAGATGTTCTAACATTTATGATTGGATCTTGTCATTTGCTCTATGTTTGAGAAGATATGACCTGTGATGTCTTGAAGGCATTCCATGATGAACCTTGTGAAGGAGATTTTGAGAAATATCAGCAGAATCATGTGTGTTGGTTATTATTGGCCACAATTTTTTAAGGAAAACAAAAAATGTATGTGGGGAGTTATGATGGTTGCCAATGAATAGGATAACTTATGAAATTAAATTAGATGCCTCTTCAAACCCAACTTGAAAAATGGGAATTGGATTTTGTGTGGCCTATTAACCCCCCATCCAACTAAATGTATACATTTTGGTGTGTGTTAATTATATTACTAAGTAGGTTGAGGCTAAATATTTTCCAAAACAATAGAAAAATGTTTTGCAGATTTTCTATGTGAGGAGATCTTCCTTCATTTTAGGGATATTGAGAGAAATTCACTAATCAAGGTGTGCAATTCACTTATGATTTATTTCAAATAGAAATAAAGCAATTCCAAATCATATATGTAATGTCTTTCCTTACCTAAGCTACTTGAGAAGGATTAGGAAGTCAATCTGATGATTGACTAAATAATTTAATAGTCGTGTTTTTTAATATATTGTATGTATGTAACTATTGATGTCTTTTCTTATTAGGGAAAAGGGTCAACCTCCTAGGGCATGTTTTCAGGTAATTCCTGTACAGGGTTAAAACCTACATTTGGTATCGGAGTTGTTTTTACTTCAAGGGGACGCCTTTGTTGCTGAGGGGATTTGCTCAGGCCTGTGGTAGACCCTGTTCAGTGGGAAATCTGCGAGATCAATTCTTGTGGTGAAAGAAGATGGTGAGCAGTGGAAAGATAGAGATCGAGAAATTTAATGCTCAGAGTTTTGAGTTGTGGAAACTCAAGATGGAGGATCTGTTGGTGGATAAAGATCAATGGATCGCAGTAGATCCAAATGCTAAACCAATGGCAATGTCTGATGAAAACTGCAAGAAGTTGGATCAGAAGGCAAAAAGCACAATAAGATTGTGTGTCTTAGATTCAATATTTCTGAATGTATCAGGAGAAGCTAGGACGAAGGATTTGTGGGACAAGTTAGGGACTTTGTACCAATCTAAGTCTCTGGTGAATAAACTGTTCCTACGGAAAAAGTTGTATAACCTGAGGATGAAAGATGGAGACTCGGTGATAGAGCATCTAAACGCATTTAATACTGTGGTAAGTCAATTATTATTTGTTGATATTAAAATTTCAAATGAAGATAAGTGCATCAGTTTGTTGTGTTCTCTACCATATTCGTGGGATAGTCTGGTTGTTGCAATAGGTAGCAATGCAACTGCCTTTCAGTTTGATGAAATAGTCTCATCCTTGCTAGCGGAGGAGATGAGACGGAAAAATATGGAGAGCTAGAATGGTGATGCCTTGTCTGTACGAGGATGATCCCAGAACATAAACAAAATAAGTCCTCGAGTGGGAGATCTAAATCTCCAGGAAAACCTGTAAATGTGTGCTGGAAATGCGGAAAGGAAGGGAACTACAAAAGGGACTGTAAATCTAAAGCTCCTGACAAAGGAAATGGATCTGATGATGCTCCTTTTGCAGAGGCGAAAACCACCTCAGATGAAGGTGGGGATGTGTACTTGGCTTCTTCTTTAAGTACACATGTAGATCATGAGGCATGGTTGATTGACTCAGGTGCATCCTTTCACTTCACTACCCATAGAGAGTGGTTCTGTGAGTATGAGAAATATGATGGTGGTAATGTCTTCTTAGGGGATGACAAGAAGGCTAGAATCATTAGTCACGGAATAATCAAGTTGAAGTTGCAAGGTGGAAGGATTAGAACACTTCCGAGTGTTTTGCATATTCCCGCATTAGCTAGAAATCTAATTTTTGTAAGTAAGATGGATGATGCAGGTGTAAAAATAGTGTTTGATAAAAATACCTGCAAGATGGTTCGGGGAACACTGGTATTGATGCGGGGAGTTCAAATTGGAATTATGTACAAGCTACAAGTTAGCATTGATATTGATGAGTGCAACAATTATGTGGTTCATGAAAGTTGAGCAGAACATCTAGTGGTCTCTCGAGAAAAGACCATGTTATGACATCAAAGGCTTGGACATATTGGACAGAAGGGCCTTCGAATACTTCATGGTAAAGGTATGGTAGAAGGTATGTCTAATAGCTCTCTGGATTTTGATTTCTGTGAAAATTGTGTATATGGGAAGCAGAATCAAGTGAGTTTCCCCTCTGGTGGTAAGAAAGTGAAACAAATATTAGAGCTTGTACACGGTGATGTGTTTGGACCTGTGTCGGTTCCATCACTGAGTAAGTCTGTGTATTATGTATCATTTATAGATGATTTCTCAATGAATACATGGATATATTTCCTCAAGAAGAAATCTGAAGTTTTTGACGTGTTTAAAGAATTTAAGGTCTGGTGGAAAACCAGATAGAGAAGAAGATAAAGGTGTTGAGGAAAAATAACAGTGGAGAGTTTTGCAAGAAGGAACTTGAAGAGTTCTGTAAGAAGTGTGGTTAGCACGACATAATCCTACTCCATACACACCTGAGTAAAATGGATTTGTAGAAAGAATTAACAAGACGTTGATGGAAAGGGCAAGAAGCGTGCTCAGTGGTGTCGGGTTAGGACAGGAATTCTGGGTAGAGGCGATGGAGATAACATGTTACCGGGTCAACGTATCACCTTCATCGGTGTTGGAGGATAAGACTCCACAAGAGGTATGGACTGGTAAGAAACCTTCTCTTTCAAATATAAGGGTATTTGGAGGTGATGGATATGTACATGTTCCAAAGGAGAAAAGAACAATGTTGGATAGTAAATCTGAAAAGTGCATCTTTATTGGTTATAAGGATGGTTTAAAAGGTTATAAGATTTGGAACCCAGTACCAAGAAAGGTTGTGTACAACCAGATGTGGTCTTTAGAGAGGTGAAATATGTTATTAAACATGAAGTCCTACCAAAGAAACCCGAGAAGATAGAGTTTGAGCTAAAGGAGGAAGAATCAGACTCTACAACAGAAGAGGAATCAGAAGATGAAGAGCCACAAACTTCGGTCGTGAGAAGATCAATTCGAGAAAGAAGGCGGCCATAAAGGTATATTCCATTTGATTTTTGTTCAAATTTTTCTTTATCTATTACTGATGATGATCCCAGAACTGTGAAGGAAGAAGTAGATTCAGAGGATGGAAAACTGTGGAAAGATGCCATGGTTGATGAAATGGCATCTTTGCACAAAAATGAGGCTTGGGATCTGGTGGAGTTGTTAGATGGAAGGAAACCCATTGGTAGCAAATGGGTGTTCAAGAAAAAGATGAATGTAGAAGGAAAGGTGGAGAAATACAAAGCTTGATTGATAGCAAAAGGTTATTCCTAGGTGGGAATTGATTTTGGTGATATTTTTTCTCTTGTTGCCAAGTTAGCTTCTATTAGAATACTTTTATCTGTTGATGCTGCTTCTGATTTTGAGGTAGAACAAATGGATATGAAGACAACATTTCTTCACAGGGATCTAGAAGAAGAGATATACATGAAGCAACCTGAAGGCTTTGCGGTGAATGGTAAGAAAGAACTAGTATGCAAGTTAAAAAAGTCTATGTATGGGTTAAAACAGTCACCAAGGATGTGATATCAGAAATTTGATACATTTAAATGAGGACTTGGCTTCACCAGAAGAAAAGTAGATCAATGTGTGTATTTTAAATTAATTGGTGACTGTGTTATTTATCTGGTCTTGTATATGGATGATATGTTGTTGATTGGAAATGACAAAGAAATTATCCAGGGTTTGAAGACCAAATTGTCCTCCAAATTCAACATGAAAGATATTGGCGTTGCAAACTATATTTTGGGCATGGAAATTAAATGAAATCGGGCAAAGAGGAAGATTTGGTTAAACCAGAGGAAGTATGTTGAGACAACACTGCAAAGGTTTAATATGTAGGATCGTAAACCGGTGAAGGTTGCTATTCCTGTAGGTGTAAAGTTATTTGCTGAACAATGTCCCAAGACATAAGAAGAGGAAGAGGACATGTCCCGTGTTCCATATGCAAGTGCAGTTGGTAGTCTGATGTATGCAATGGTCTGTACTAGACCAAACATTGCACATGCAGTGGGAATACTGAGCATTTTTATGTCAAAACCAGAGAAGGAACATTGGATAGTAGTGAAGCGGGTTTTTAGGTATTTGCGTGGCACTAGTGATTATGGTTTGTGCTACCAAGGAAGACCAGGATTGGACAGAGTTTTGGACATCCATGGATTTGTTGATGCAAACTGGGCCGAAGATCTGGATCAAAGAAGATGTACAAGTGGGTATGTGTTTAACCTATTTGGAGGTGCAGTCAGTTGGATGAGTAAGAGACAATCTATGGTGGAACTGTCAACTACAAAGGCAAAATACATGGCAGGCACTCCAGCAAGCAAGGAAGCAGCTTGGTTGCAGAGATTGTATTCAAGTATGGGGTTAGTATAGCGAGCTATAAGGATTGACTGTGACAGCCAAAGTGCAATTTTCTTGACAAAGAACCCTGCTTATCATTCAAAGACAAAGCACATTGATGTTCAGTATCAATTTGTGAGGGATATGGTAGAATACAAAAAGGTGTTGTTGGTAAAGGTGGACACTTTGAAGAATACTGCAGATGCATTGACAAAGTTTGTGAGCTCTGAGAAGTTCTCTTGGTGTAGAGAAACAATGGGCGTTGCAAGGCTGGATCAATGACGAAGCTCTCTTGTTGCCCCATGTGGAAATAAAACAACAAGTGGGAGAATCTTGGGTTTCGTTATATTCTTTGGACCCTCTATTAGGTGGGCAGACCTACCTATGGTTTTGTGCATGGATTTCGCACATGGTTTTGTGCGTGATGGTTTTCGTCCCATGGTATTTTGTAGATTCAGTCAACGGAACTATGGTTATGTTCTAATCCAGGTTTAATGGATTGGGGTTTATGGATGCTTCGACATGTATGTATATGTATTGTAACATTGAAAGGAACATAATGAAAAATCAATTTGGTAGTCCTGGTTTTGTGATCCAGGGAAAAATCTCTATGTATATTTGTTTTATGTGTTATGCTCTCGCCATTGTTTATTCTCTGCTTTTAGAATCCATATGCAGGTAATCTCTGTACGGGGTTAAAACCTACAGGGAAAAGGGTCAACCTCCTAGGGCATGTTTTCATGTTCCCTCTGTATTTTTATAGAGGTGGTACTCCTCTTTATGCACACACTCAGATATTCAAAATAACTTAAACATCAAACGTAGACATTCGACACATGCACCTGAGAGTGGATTAGGTGTTTAAAAAAGAAGATAATATAAATAATTATGTTATTCAAGATTCATTCCACATCCCTGATCAGGGTATGGAGGGAAATGAAGGGTAGAGGAAATAAGGATAGGACAGATGGCAGGAGGGTAGGCAAGTTGTCGAAGGGAAATGAAAAATATAAGACGACAAGAGCAGCCAAAAATGGAAAGGTGATGATGGAGGATAATAAATGGCAAGCAAGTAGGCACCTAGACCGAGACTTACACACGAAGGAAAGGGATGCGGACAACGAAGCAAGGCAAGTGGAGGGTACCTCGGTATTGAGGATAGTTAGGTGCGAGAGAAAGTTAAGGAAAAAGGTGGTAAGGGTGATGGGTAATTGCATGCAGGTAGAGGAGGAAGAACGATCAGACGAAGCTGGTGAATGCTAAGAGACGGGGCGTGACGACCAGTAAACGACCTTCATAAGCAACACCTGGTATGTACCTATAGCCTCCCCCCATGTCGATAAGGTAACAATGCCATGGAATTTGAGAAGAATTTGGAATTTGATAAGAATTTGGAATCTGATCAGAATTTGGAATTTGAGAAAAGTAATGAAAATTCTACAAGAATGTTGGCTCTATGTTACTAGTCTCCCAGTCGAGCGAAGGAATGGAAATTCCCGAGTAGTCAAGGATAATTGTCTATTAACTTGGAATGGGCTCGACCTGATAGCTCTCCGGGAAGGGTGGGATGGAAAAAACAAACCCTGTAAGACGACTAACTGGTCATGGGGAAGAACAAGACTATCGGGACATATAGATGCTAAAAGTAGAAATACTTTAAGCGTCTCCCTCTGTAATTACCTGAGGATAATCTCTCAGAATAAAGGGATGACTATCCTGCTGGGATGGGTGGTGAAAAAAGGGCATTGTAAGAGGCAGGGGAGAAAAATTGAACCTAGACTGCCTACCTATAGGAATGCCACAGAATTTCGAAGACGAAAGGCCTGGAGGCCTCTACGAGATGTCGAGGGAACTGTTGCCCCTTGGATCGGGTAGGGGAGAAGGATAGACACTGGAACTAGCAAAAAACCCCAAGGGAAATCCGTCCCGATGGTGGAATGGCCGACAAAGTTCAGCTACCCTGAAGTTAGTAAAATCTCTAGCCCGTTAGACCATGAGCAAGGAGGAGGTTACCTGGGATCCTTATGGGGAATGAGAAATAGAGGGGGCATAGAGTCGAGGATTGAGAATGTAGCAGAGTGGTTTCAAATTGACAACGATGGGAAGAATACGGGAAAAATTGGCAGAGAAAAGGCCAAAACATAGACCATAAAACAAAGTAAGAATACTAAGGACAAAATTATTCCATATTTTAATGTTTTACTACTGGTTCACTTTATAGGTAGTATAAAATCCAGTGCTCATTAGGCCTCGACGCACCAGAACTTGAATCAAGAAAAGGAACAGGAGTGCAAGGACTGTAAGAACACAGAGCAGACAAAGATGGTAAAGAAAGGTAGACGACAATGACGAAAATGGTGCAGAAGAACAAGAAAAAAGACTGAGAAGAAAATGAAAGGCCCAGAGATATCAGCAAGCAAACCACCGAGGAAAAGGGGAAGAAAAACAAGACAGGAAAGTATGCAGAATCTAATCAATGCCTACTATGTAGGAACCCTGGCTGAAGTAAAAGCAATCATTTCAGAATGGAAAAGAGAGTTAAATTCCAACATAGAGAATGAAGAAATTCAGGTAGCAGAATGGGAGCCCATAATTCAGGATCCAGACCATACCTGAGGTCGCTAAACATTGTTTAGGCAGACCATCCAACAATATTAGGTTATGAAAAACATGCTGGCTAAAGAAATGACAACTTACAAGGATAGAGAAGAGCCAGAAGTGGACATACAAGCAGAACCAAGACTAAAAGATCTCCAGAAGGAGATCTAGTCAGTTCAAATGTAGCAATATCATAACAATCTTTGCTTGAAGAGAATTGAACAACAGCTTCAGACACTGCTACAAAGTGAAGCACCTTGGTCGAGTGCGAAAGACCCGACTTTAGTAGATTAATTAGATGAATGAAGAAGAAGTCCAGCTAGTAGAAATTTTTTATTATGTCGATTAGCATTTACTTTTTAATTATGAAGCATATAGTAGATAATGTAGCAAATGTAGCATAGATGATAAGAATTAAACTGTTTAAATTTTGGACAACTTTTTATGTGGATAGGTGGCCAATAGACTTGGTTTCCTACGGGCAGATTGAGGCCACCAGTAGTATTTTGAAAACCATATTTGACTATCTGTTATGAAAAATTAATAGAAAAGGGAGTACCACCAAGCTTACAAACAAACAAAAAAAATTCCATGTCATTCATCCATTCACACAACATTTGGGGACACATTTGAATCCGTTATAGAAAAAAATAAGAGTATAGTCTAGATATCAGAGAGCTGTAAAATGATTTCAAGCATTTAAGTTCATAAGAGCATAGGAAATCATTCATGAGATTCCTATTGTTTTTTTTAGAACCACAAATGGGATGTTCTCCCAAAAAAGCTTTCTGTGAGAGTCAACAAATAAATTTACAAATTTGAATAAGGTTAAGTGCATAAAGAACTTGGAAAAATCATGATATTTACTGCAAATGTAAAGGCATTCGTCCCTAATGGACTGGGATGTAGCACCCCACTCTAGTTGACTACTTTGATATTACATTAACCTTGATATAGCCTTATGTCTCATACATTATTCTTTGAGGATGTCAGGTTGGGGATCTGGTTATTTTACTTGTATTATTAGTGGATATACTTGTTTTATGTTATGATGATGATGGTTGTGATGGACATGTTTGATGACTATGGGTATTCATGTTGATGAATTCATTTTGTTGCCTTGTTTACATATTATGAGGACTAGCTTCTTGCTCACAGTTAGTGATTATGTTGATAATTAGGTCATGATGATAATTTAACATGTGCAATTATATCAATGACTAACATTATGAACATATATTATTGATGATTATTGAGTGTGGTAGGAGACCACTCGTATGCACCTGCATGTTATGAGTCAACGACTTCTATTTTGATCAATTTCATACTATTGACACTAAAACTTTGAAGTACAAATTAATATTATGCTATGATTATTAATGGTATGATAGTAGTTGTAGGTATAAATCAGTTGCTTGGCCAAGCAACTCACACATGGGTGATGGCGTTGTACAGGATAGATGAAACTTCATGGGAGGGGTGGGACAATGTCCTTGATTTCAACCACTGGCATCCCCACCATGACTTGGATTGGATAGTGTTAGGATACCTTCGCTTTGAAACTCACGATGTTGTGAGGGTGGATTTCAGATTAGGTTGCTCGCGATGATTTACTAGAGGGCATGCATCAAGGTAGATTCCTTGATCCCCATCACCCTTAGTATCACCATAAAGGGAGACATGGGGCACGACAATGATCTTTATCGCCGTGCCTAGTTTTTCCCCTTATAGTCATTGGATGCTTGAAGAGAAAGCAACACAACACCCTTGAAACTTCAAAGGGAAGTTCTTGAAGGGCATGATTGACTTCACACCCTTTGCATCAGGAAGAAAAAACTGAAACATAGTTAAGGGATGATGATCATGTAATAATGAGCACTAATTCACATAATGTAGTGAGTGGGTTTTTAAATCAAATTAACTAAATCAAGAGTAAACATTGGAAAAATGGTGAATATGAAGAATTATAAAAGTTGGACCAAATGAGTAGCTGTGCCCTCCTCACGTTGGAAAATATTAAATATATAATGTGTATTAAAATAACTCCAAAAGTATTTATGTGTTCTAATAACAAAGGGGGGAGAGGACATAGAGTTTAATTAAAAAAAATTAATCCAATGATAATTTAACCTCATTAAGAAAATAGGGTAGTGTATGAAATTAAAGAGATAATTTAAAAATTAGAGAAATTTAGTTTCATGAGAGAACCTCCATGTGCCAAGAGTACAACACAAAGACCTTCATCCAAGATTTCAACTCAAGTTAAACGAGGGTGTAATTAGGGGACAAAATTTGAGACCTACCAGTTCACTTCAGTGATGAACACAAAAGGAGGAGTATAAAAAGGGGATCAAGGACAACTAGGAGAAGAAATAGGAAATCATGTTGGGGTGACAGAAAATATCATTTTTAATAAGAAATTAAGTAAATAATTTTAAGAGAGCCTTGGTGAAAGGTTGACACATGGATAAGTGAGTACAAAAATTGTTGGATTAATTAAAATAATTGTTTTGCATGAAGTGACAAGTGGCATTTAAAAAGTATCCTATCAAAGAAGGAGCAAGCTATGAGAGAATAGACTCTTTTTTCCTCGTGGTTGGATGAATTTCCTAATGTTATTGTGAGAGTGACTATTAACATATATAGTTAGTTTAGTGAAGTGGAGGTTCCTAGAGTGGGAACTGTGGAGCTACAATGCTCTCCTCCACTTTCTAGTGTTATTCCTCTAACATACAACCCTATTGCAACTCGAGGGTTTGTGGGGAAGAAGAGAACTCAAGGAGTATGCTTGGAGGTCAACCAATGAGCCAAAAATGTTCGGTCGGAGCGTATAAATCTCTACACATGTATAAGGACTACATCAATGAAGCACAAGGATCAACGAAGCTGAGATTGAGATTCCATTTCCCGTTGATGCACGGTATCAATAGTTAAAAAAAAAATCTCTTATTTGATTATTTGTTGTAAAATTTTATCGGATTGTAAAAGTTAAGGAAATCATGTATATTTGTAAAATTCTTGACTGTCAATATATGTGCCTTGAATTATTGTATGATTCTTATGTTGGTCCTCATTATTTAGTGGATGTCTAATTTTATAAAAAAAACCTCCCACTGCTTATTTCCTTGTGATTCACTAACTTGGAAAGCACACTTAATTGCTAATAAAAATGCAAGCATGGCATCCTGCATATAATAATTTGTGTATTCTTGTCTCATGTTTGTTTTGGGTTTTGAAAAAAGAACATATATATGTGTTTAAATGGCATACATAGGACCAATTCCTATAAGGCATAGAACTTCCACTCCATACCATCCATAGGTCAATGGGTAGGTTGAAATCACATTAGAGTTTTAGAACTCATGATGACCAATACTCTACAAATGCATCACTAGGATTAGTTTATGGACTTCTAGAGGCAATTTGGGCCTATTGCACTACATGGGAAAACACTATTAGCTCCACTCCCTATGAAATTGTGTATAGTAAGAATTCCATCCTTCCAAACAAAGTTGAGATCCAAATAGACGACTCTATTACAAGTTGGTATGAATCTTTTTGAAGTCCAAAAGCATCATTTGGAATAGGTCCATGAGTTGGATGAAAATTGTTAGGATGCTTTGAAACATACTTCTCTTGTTCAATAATAAAGGCTTAAGTGACATGACACATTTATCTAATAGCATAAATTTCAAACAAGTGATTGGTTTGTCTTGTTTTATTAAATATACAAGGATTTAAAGGCAAGCTCCTCACTCATTAGCTTAAGCTATATGAAATTGTCATAGTATATGATAATGGCCTTGTCAAGCTTCACACTACTAATGATGATCAAATTTCTCTAATGGAGAATGAATATTATTTGAAAATGTATTGAAAGTCATTTTCCAAGGAAGATTTCATCCAAATTATTGTTCAACAATCAAAAGCGACTATGTTACTCAGACCTTGATCCATTTGATTTTTAGAGGGTTCACTATTGGTTTAAAATAATAAAATATAAAAAGTATAATAATAATAATAATAATCTAATGGTGAAAACCTATTTTAGGTACCATTTTACCTTGGAGTGTTAGCAAACCAATATCTCGCTTGCAATCCTTGGCAATAAATAGATATAATTGCGAAAACCATTTAGGTGCATTTGGACAAAGTTTGTCTAAAAATCATCTTCCTAATAAACAATGTTTGATGATAAAAAGGAAAAAAGAAATCTTCCAAAGCAATAAATTTGACTTACAATTGTTTATCTTGGTTTTGGTTATTTGCATCAACTCTCAATTTTAACTTTCCAAAACTCTTGATTGGTGACATTACTGACTATGAAAACATTTTTTTCCTAGTCACTAAAAAATTAGGTCATTGCTAATATTTTCCAATGGCTACTAAACATTGTTTCGAGATAATTCATATATTTTCATAATTATAGAAACAATTTAAGTATTCTAAGGAGTTACCTTCCCTCCTCCTTTCACATTACATGTTTCAAGTTAATTCATATATTTTCACAATTATAGAAACAATTCATTCATTCTAAGAAGTGTCATTCCCTCCTCCTTTCACATTACACCATCCCTTTTGCAATATGTGAGCTCATTGGTCCTTACACAATAAATTCCTTTGGCTCCACATTATTGCAAAAAAATTAACATCTTACTATGAGGGACATTCCATTCACATTTTTAACAACTCCACTCTCCAATTCTAGCATAACTCTTCACATCTTAAGGAAATCATTATGAAAATTAACCATATTGATATGGGTAGGTGTGGCATTTTTCCATTATTCGTGTAGGTTTAATAGTTTCCTTTACATTCTTTGGGTTTGGTTTTGGTTTATGTTAACAATTTTTTTGTTGTTGATGGGGATGAAAAGGATAATTTCATTTATTTATTTATTTAGGGGGTGGGGGGTGGGGGTGGGGAGGGTACACCATCTTATGTCATAATCACACTCAACGTGGCCAATATGGATTAACCCATGTTTACTTCACTTCTCCCATGTGTTAACACTTTTTCTAAATTAAGCTAGTTATTTTCATATCTTTCACTCTCCTAATCATTCCTTGCCATTCCACATCTCAAATTGTCAATTGTCCCAACAAGTATCTTCCATTTCTCAGCCCAGTAAGTATCTGACATTTCTTCTCCCAAATAGTATCCATTGTTTCTTTTGAAACCATAGGCGGCTCAACTATGCACCATGAGCCAATAAGAATTAGCATTTTACAAGTCAACCTGGAAATGATGAGGTTTTTTTTAAGATGTTTGTTGGTTAATCTATTTTGAGTGCTTTCAAGGATTTGATGTTGGAATAGCCTTTAAATTTGCAACAACATCCCACAAGTTCTCAATTGTAGTAAGGGGCCTTCATGTTCCAATTACAGAATAAATTATTTCACAGTTGATAGGGCTATCCATGGAAGGTGAACACTAGTTTGAGTGATGGACTATGGCTATTAACATATTATTGTATTTTCTAGTGGCCAATTAATAAGATTTAAGCAAGTATATTTGAGCATGACATGGTTCAAAATCACCTACTATATCTAGAAATATCTCAGCTGTGACAGTCAACACATCCACTTTATTTATAACATTTCAGACCTCTTTTATGTTTGCAACACCATTGCCTCATCAATGTTCCTTTCCTTTTTCTCAAAATTTGCAATGAATGGAAAGAATGAAAGGACAACATCAACGTTTTGAAAGGAGCCTATCCTACCATGATTGATCAAATTATTAGTTATGTATGCTCTTTTTAAGGATGGTCAAACTTATGAACAATTTGTTGCTAAGTATAAACAAGAGGAAGTAATGGAAGGGGGTTAGAAAGAGGTAACACATGAATATTTGGTTGAAACAACAAGCCCTAATCATTATGAGGATGAAGAATTTGAAAACTCAATTCAAGAGGTAACCCTTGTTATGAACCAAAATGGGGTAAGGGAAATGTGATTATTATACAAGTAGGATTCCAATGTAAAAGAACCGGGGTAAGAATTTCTATAGAAATTGTAGCTATAGAAGCGATTATCAGTGAAACTCAACTTGGTAGAAGAAGAGAAAACCTAGGACACACATTGCTATAAAAGTTGTTCATACATAAGAAATTGTCATAAAAACACAACTTGGTAAGAAGAACATAAGACAAAAGGAAAACATTGTTACAATATATATAGAAGCAACCGCCATAGAAACTTGACTTAGCAAGATAATATGAGAATCAACAAATTTTCTAATAAGCATTTTAATATGAATGGTCTTAGAAAAAGTAGGCCTTCTTCTAAGTTGCTGAATATTAATAGGATTTTGAAAAGGATGAATAAAGGGTTATGCCAAACATTGACTATCGCCTAGGAAGAAAGAGAACATCTTATGCCTAAACTCAACATGGTTACTTCAAGTAAAAAATATAAAGGAACAACTTGAAATAGAATGAAGAATATGTAGCACAATAGAAGAAGAAAAACCAACATTCTTCTTCACTTAAAGGTGGTATTAATGGCATGGAAATAGGTTTAAAAATGTTGTAATATATTGTGTTGTAATTAATATTTCTATAGAGAAAATTAAGTTGAAGATATTATAAAACCTACTGAACTTGAAAATGTAATAGAGCTTGTTAAGGTTGGTATTGTTACACAATTTTCTCATGAAGCAATTGCACTCAAGGACTTAAAAAATGTTATAGAGGTTGTAGTATGAATACTAGAAGAGGTCGTGCCAAAAGTTTTATTAAATTTTGCAAAAAAGTTTGTAGAAGTTCAAAAAGAAGATGTGCCAATAGTAAATGGGGATTCCTTGGGAGAAATTTTACCCAAGGATTGTTGAAAATAGCAACAAGAAATGCTAAAAATAGCATTGTTATAGATAGCATTTCGAGATACATTCCAATTTTAATTAGTCCCTAAATTAAAATTGAGAATTAAAATTCGAATTTGATCTCAGTAGCTATTTGTAAAATAATTAATTAATTCATCTTGAGTAAATTAGTTGGAGAAAATCAAACATGAAGTCTATGTGAAGGCATGCAAAAGTTATCCCTTTGATTGAGGAAGTTATCCCTTAATTAAGGAGACCAGGATGAGTTGTACTTTGAGTTGTAATTAGTTAGCTCAGTTAACTGAGTTAATTCCAGTTAGATTAGTTCCAACAATTTGTGGAACTGATTGTGAGTTCAGTTAGTCGATGCATGCATGCATGCAACTAGTGTACTTCAGATAACTGAATATTCTCTCATAAATAACTCATGCATGTCAGTTCAGACAGAGACCCAGTTGAGATCAAAGGATGGGACAATGTACTATCAATTGTAGGAATATTCCCATGAGGATATCTCTTGCATGCAGAAGGAATTCATTCCTTGAGGATTGCGCAGTTATTTCAGAGGTTAGAGTAGCGTGTGAGGAATTATTACACACAGGTGGCAACTTGAGGACCTAGGAGAAACTGCGCAAGGAAATAAGAGGCTTGGAGGACTGAAGGAAGGCATAAGTGTTGTCTATTATGTCTATGAGCAACAGTGAGGGATTGTACTGAGAGCTGGATAGCTTGTGAGCTAAAGCTTTGTGTAATCCTGAGATATTTCCACTTGTATGATAATACAGATAGCGGGGTTTTTAGCTGGGGCTTTCCCCAGAGTATTCTTCTGTGGTCATGTGTGATTGATTTCTTCTTCATCTGTTATATGTGTTCTATTTGATCTTGCTCAAAATCGATTAAGCTTCCTCAAGTTTGATTGTAGAAGTAGATTAAGTATATTGCTTTAGTTACATTTCATTATCAGTTTAATCTACATGAGAATTTCTACAAGGATGTGATTTAGAAGGAAGTAATAACTAAAGGAGAGTATGTGCTACAAAATGTTATGCTTCAGATCTTAACATCATAGCCATTTAATATTGTTTGGTAAAGGGTTGGAGTGGAAAATTAGAGGATTCATGCTATCTAGGTTAAGGTATGATATCATTACGAGCATGTCATCAAGCTATTTACAATCTCCACGAGTAGTGGGCTCAATTCTATGCCCAATCAATGGAAAGATGAGAGTATTTGTGGAGAGAATGATAGAGTATTGAAGGAGCCCTGAGAGCTACTTGGTAATTGAAATTAAATAAAGAGATTATGTGCCATTTGACCCATGAAAACCTTATTTTAAAATAACCTTATCCTATATATGTTTTTTTGTTAAAGGAGTAGTGGTTATCTTTCCAACACCATTCCTTGGTTGCAATTAATTCTTGTAATATCCCCACAACTGATCATTTTTGCAAATTGTATTTTGCACATGACCAAGAGAATAATAATATATTAAGTGAATTGAATCGACATGAATTCTCAATGGGTGGTTAAAAGAAACAAAACCCTAACCCATTTGTAAAGGACATTCAATTGAGGGATTTCACTTTCATTCTTGGAATACAAAGTTCAATGGAACAGGTAGTCAGAACAATTGAAATATGCAATGTTGATGTGTTGATCTATGGGTAAGGGGTGAATGCGATTTTTGACTTTTTGCAATAATTGAGTATAGATAATCGTTGAAACAACCTCATATTTATGGTTATATATAATGTGATCAAAGAGCTACATTGGTTAAATGTGAGAAAGGAATAGATCAATGATGATTGTATGCTTAAATACTAGAAAAGGTGATATGTTTTGTCTACTCTTTTTTTTTTTGTGACTAGATGAATCAATAACTAGGCTAGTTTCGTACTCATGTGACATGTGGTCGATTCCGGCCTCTACCACTATAACCTCTAGGTGCTTAAATATGCCCCTCTCATGGACATGGGTAAGTTGGGGGGACTTGAACAACAAATATCTTGGATGACACTTCATTTTCATGGCAGTTGCCAATTGAGTTGCCAATGGCTAGGATGATTTATCTATTTATCTAGGGAGAAGGGAACTCTTATCATACCCCTAATTGTAATATAGCCCTAAACATATCCAAATTGCACATGCATTATTTGGAAGGATGTGGCACATAGTGGTTTGGGTTGAGGTTTCATTTTCCCCTCATTTAATTCCCTTCACCTAATTATCAATTTAGTTTTCATAGAATTGAGCATAGGGAAGTAGCCTTATGGCCCAATGTAGAGCTCAAGTTAGGATACTATACGATGGAGGAAAATGATCATACTCCTTTTATCCAGAGAATCTCCACGAAGACCATTCTAATGAAGATTCCTTCAATCCATAGGATTAGTAGGGAGATTGCAAGGTTGCACAAGGACGTGCAACAATATTAGCTAGGGGAGACGATGGATCCTTGTTCTGGTTACTTTTTAACATCATTTTTCATTCATAATCCATTTTTTGCTTATATCTAAACCTTTTCATTACCCATTTTTAATGCCAAATGACTAGATAAAAGTTATGAGGTAATTTCCAATACATTTCCTAGTATCTAATGGAATCATGATTTGTATTTGGTTGGTGTTAATGATTGGTTTTAAGGGTTGTTATAGATTGTAAATAATGGCTGTAGAATCAGTTGTGCATTATTATAGCTTTCATAAGTTGTTGATGTTGATTTTCAAGGGTATTCTAATCTCATAATTACTTCTTACGATTTCTTATATTATTTTTTATTTAATTCACATTCATCATAAAGAAATTACACATAAGATCTCAATAGTAGAAACAAAATGCCAGTGGGACCATAAAGAGACACCCAAACAAGAGGCACAAGTGTTTTACCCTGGTAAAACCCAACAACCTTTTTCTTAGATAAATTATTCAGTTCATCAAGAAATAAATCTAATTCTTCTAGTCAAAACAAGATCAAACTGACCAACAATATTCCCAAGTCAAACTTGGTCAATCTGCCCACAAGATGAGATAAGATGTTGCTTGAAGATTTGGTTAAGGCTAGTCAAATACGCCGAAATTCACACCCGCTCCTTCCACTGAAAAACTTAGGCTGTTCGCAGTGAAGATGCCTAGGAAATCTCGACCTGTTTGTGACACACGTGAGGTCAAATGGAGAGAGAGAGAGAGAGAGAGAGAGAGAGAGAGAGAGAGAGAGAGAGAGAGAGAGAGAGAGAGAGAGTCTTCTTCTAGTTAACTTCGACCTTACTTTTCCTTGTCTCCTTTGCATGGATGAGCAAAAGATACTTGTGTGTGAGATCCAAATTGGCCAAGAGGAGAAAGTCTAATGACATATATATAATGATCCTAGGAGGCTAAAATGGTGTGACCCTTCACTAGGGCCGACTTGAAGCCAACCTTACATTTGGAGGCGAAAATTTAATATTTGAAAAATTGAAAATTCCCTCTTTTTAAAGCTGACATGAAGAACATGTCTTGAATTTATTATTACATATATTTGGAGGGCTAAAATACTAATTATGAAGGCTGACTATAGCTACAAAATTCAACAGTTGCAAGTGCAAGAAGTGGGTGATGGATAAATAAGGCAATGAAACCAACATGATAATGCCATGAATTTATTTGACATTGACTTATCTGAGGTTGCTACAGAAATTTCCAAATGTTGTTACATTTCATACTATAACATCCTTCTCGTGAACAATTGTACAATTAATAATAGTGGTAAGTAGGTGTAACAATCTAGTTTGCTTGCCTATATTCTTGGTAATTAGGTATATATTTTTGGTCTCTACATAAGAATTAGGAAACTTGTATAACTACTTGAGAATCTTCAATTATCAAGTATGTTAAATTAAGGCTTTTTGTTTGTTTATTATTTCATTGCTTAAATATGTATGAGTGAGTTTATGTATAGAAATATGGGTTGGTGCCTCTCAGAGAGCTAGTAGACTCTGGATGAAAAAAACATCTAAATTATTGATGATCTATTCTGACAATACAAGGAGCTCTAGCTTGATCTATTTTCATCTATCTCTATGAGAAATTGTGAGTTAATTGGCCTTATTTAGTTATGTCGCGAATTAGTTCCAATGCTCTAAAATGAAGAGGCAAGGTCCACTTGTCAAAACAAATGTGCTATTATTTTCACTACGCTATTTCATAGTGTATGTCGATTCCTTTGATTTGAGTAGGATCATACAATTAGCCACACACATTAGAATCATGTTGATGAGTTATTTGATAGAAGTAGATTATGTTGAATGCAACTATGGATTGCTAATTCAATTTATGAAAGTGTGTTTCCAATTGCAAGTGTGAGTCAATGATGTAATTTTGCTTTAAAATGTAAATGCAATTTCCATTCCTAGATTATTAATGCAATTTTTGTCTATTAAATAATTATAGAATCAATGGTGAGTAGACCTGAGGCATGCACATATAATGCACGATATCTTTTAAGAATTTTGTTCCTTGGGTTGTTATTAAATTGATTAATTACTTTAACTGGTTAACTTGCAATAAATAAGATGGTTAAAATAATTGTCATGGTCTTGACCAATAGGATCTTGCCAAGTGTGCATGGTGGTGTCAACACAACAATGCAGGGTTCTAAGAGTGCCACATGGCACCAACATGATCTGTGCTTAATGCTTTTCTTTTTAAAACTAGTGAAAAGCTATGAGTTGAATTCAAAATATTATTAAATGTGATAGGTTCATAATCTAGGGTGAATACTAGATTTTCTATTCCTTTAACTCGTAAAAATCACAAGACTTTAGACAGACTCAACCCTTGAATTAACACTATTCTATAGCCCTTTCAACTCAAATACTTAGGCAAATTCAACTCCTAGAGGACCCAAACATTATGCAGCATAATATAATCATATATCATGTCCCTAAAACACTTTATACTATTGGAAAATCACAAGAGGTAAGATTTACCTAGTTATTTGGATATGAAAGGTTAATATAACACACTTGAATCTTGCTCCCAATATAATGCGAACACTTAATTTTTTTTTTGAAGGAACATTGCCCTCATTTAATGTCACTACATGACTCGATGAAACACTAAAGAAAAACAAATTCTTTATAACTTCATAAAATGTATATGTTCCTTTATTTCCTTTGACATTCCCTTCCCCTATTAAAATGTATGCTAGCTAAAACTTCTTGAAATGCTTGTCTAAGGTTCATAGCTTAGGTAATTGGGTGGATTGTTTGTTGTCCTCACACCTAGGTTCAATTCTCTCTCTCTCTCTCTCTCTTCAAACCAAAATGAGAACTTCATATTTATATGCAAGTCTGTGCATCGATCACAACAAATACATCAAGTAGTACATAGCTATATCTTCAAAAAAATTTCCTCAGCCCTCTTATCCAACAAAAATACAAATTTTTTGAGAGGAGCTCCAAATTGGACAACAAAAAATGTGGTTTTGTAGGTGTATACCTTACAAAATTGACCTATCATAAAACAAAGTCATACTATAATTGATTGATAATGTAGTCCTTCATAAGTGTGTGATGTCATTCCATTTAACATTAAAAATAGGAGAACACTTGATTCAACCATTGACTTTTAAATCTCCTAATCTTAATTTACACCCTTCATTAGCATAAAAGTCCGCGTCTTTATTGAGATCACAAAGAACATGGATATATTTTATTAAAGAGAACAATTCTTTTGCTTTTCTAATTCTTTGCATAAGACTTTCTAATGTTTTGTTCCTTAGAGAGGAACCCTTCACCAAACACTGAATAAGAAAGAGGGAGTCTCCCAAAATAGTGAGAGAAGTTACCTTTTTTCTTTGGCTAATTGAATCCCCTGCCCCTAGTAGAGAGAATATGCTTACACTTGATTATTTATCAAGGATCCTAAACCCCATGAATACTTTGCAACTTTAACTTCCTCGGAGCCATAAAGCATAAGTTCAATTCTCACACATAATATGAGTCAAATTGTGATAAAGTTAAAATGGTAAATATCCCCTACTTACCGACTGTGAAATATTTGGTATCTAACAAAATGTTAGATATACTTTTAAATTGATTTGAGATGCTTATTCTACAATGCAATATGATGTGCAACGCTGTTGTCATCAAAATTGAACTGAAATTTGGCTCATGTCCACCAAAATAAAAATCATGAAAAATCTAAAAACAAAAAAAATTAAATAACTATACAAAATATTTCAATAATGTTAACTCACAATTTTTTTTTACACCTGAAAAAGTTAAATCTGTATTTAAAATAATTCTATATTAATTATAAACCTTACCCTACCCTACCCCCGACCCGACCCGACCCGACCCATGATGATGTTTATTTGTTTATAAAGATGGATAATGCTCAGCATCATGTGATGCCTATACGATTCCAAAGAGAACGTTTACAGGCCGATGTCGATAACAACATTTGTAGAGATGGATGATAGTAATACATACTAATCGTCATGTGATGCCCATATATTAAAGTACACGAGAACGTCGGTACCTGCATTGACTATAAAACTCAAAATTTAACTTCCACTTCACGCCATTGACCTCAGAGTAGAGCCGAACCAAGTGGCGGCACCATTTCTCTCCATGCTAGATCTAACACGCCCTGCGACGGAAACCCAGATGCGAACATACCTTCTTGTGTACACGAAGCAGGCTGTTCACTTCCTCTCGCAGATCCTTGGCGGAGGAGCGGTCGATATTCAGTCTATACGTCATCCTTCGCTGTTTAGCGGTAAGTTTTTCTCAAATTTGATTTATAAACTTCAGCACCGGATGCCGGCAATCAGCAATCCCTATTCTATAATTCCAATACATAATTCATTTATAATATTGGCACCACAGGATTTTCAGTTTCCATCATATCGCTGAAATTTCTTGTTAAATATGCAATTATTCCATCTACGACTCTTCACCCCTTAGATATTTGCAGGCAAAATAAAACTCCCAAGATGCTGTTTCCATGCCAAGCACTGGCAATTAAGAGAAGGCGCGAAAAGCGTAACTATCAAGTTGGATTTTGCATGCTGTCAGATAAATGCATGTATGGACTTTGCCTGTTGAGCTTTGATGTGAACTTAAGATGTTTGTGGCAACGTAATCCTCCTATGGATTTGTTTGGATGTTCAACATTGACAGGCGGTAGTGCATATCAAGGCTGACATTTGTAATTACATGACATGGATTATTACGATATCTCATTACTGGGCCGAGTTTGCTATGTCTTTAAGGCACATAGAGGCTGGCCACTGACTAACGGGCTCTTAACATCTAGTCCCCTTTTTTCAAGAAACTATGCCGGATACTTTGGGGAAAGATGATTTGAAGAGTGTCTCGGGTTAAAAATGCAATGTTCTGTATTAAATAAAATGAAACCCACTGGTCAGCTCTACGAAAGAGAGTGTGAACTAGGAGAGTCTGGTTCTGCAAAACGCTCTACATTGTTCATGTACATCACACATTATATAGTAATCATAGATTTAGGGAAGTTAGAACCATAACCTAAAAAATAGAAACTAATTCCTATCCTAAGGTTTCGTGAACCAACTCACTATTCTAAAATATTCTCCATTATCTCTAACACTCCCTAATCCTGTCAATCTAACATCAGAGTAATCAATATAAATAATACCGTAATCTACAGTACCTTGTAGATACCTCAAACCACTTTTCGCTGCATTCCAATGACTTTCAAGTGGCTTGGAAATGTATTGACTTAGCACACTGACTGCATAAGCCAAATCTGGTCTAGTAGTGGTCAGGTAGATTAGGCTCCCAACCAGCTGTCTGTAAAGTGTCGCATCTGCCTCTTTAGAGCCATCCTCACTTTGCAGTTTGATGTTTTGCTGTAATGGTACTGTTGTAGGCTTACACTAATCCATCCTAAATCTTTCTAGTAGTCCTTTGACATACTTTCCCTGGGACAAAAATGTTTTTCCTGAATCTCTCCAGATCTCAAGACCCAAACAGTATCTTAATTCACCAAGGTGTTTCATTTCGAACACCTGTGGTTTGTTGCTTGATTTGTTTGATTAGATGAGTAGCATCACCTGTAATAATCAAATCATCTACATACAAAAAAATCAACACTGTGCGCCCTTGTTCATCTTGCATGGTATAAAGATTAGGGTCGTTTTTACTTCTGTTGTAGCCAAATTGCAGAAAAAATGAATCAATTTTTTCATACCAAGACTTGGGTGCTTGCTTTAGTCCATAAAGAGCTTTCTTTAATCTATAGACTAAATGTTCTTTCCCTTTCTGGACAAACCCTTTAGGTTGCTCTAAATAAACCTTTTCTTTCAATTCTCCATTTAAAAATGCAGACTTTACATCTAGTTGGTGAATCATCCAATGTTTCTTAGTAGCTAAAGCAATCAACATTCTGATGGTATTTAGTTTAGCTACAGGGGAAAAGGTTTCTTCATAGTCAATGCCTTTTTTTTGTGAATACCCCTTTGCTACCAATCTAGCTTTTACTTTATCTATAGTTCCATCTGCATTAATCTTGGATTTATACAACCATTTACAACTTATGATTTGTTTCCCTCTAGGAAGTTCAACCAGTTCCCAAGTGTTGTTCCTAATTATAGATTCATATTCCTGTTCCATAGCTGTTTTCCATTCACTACATTCATTTGCTTCCTTATAACTAGAAGGTTCAACAATATTCATCATACTAGTTATAAAAGCATTTTCCCTATATCTTGCAGGCAATTGAGCTTTCCTACCTGATCTCCTAAGTGGTGGGGTAGCTTCAAACCTTGTCTGATCATCATTTTCTTTTTCTTCCCGCTGCTGCTGTTGTTGCTGCTTTTGCTATTATATCTGTTGTTGTTCATCTTCTGCCTTTGTCTGCTGCTGTTGCTGCTACTTTCGATGTTATATCTGCTGCTATTCATCTTCTGCCTTTGTCTGCTGTTGATCCTGATTGTTTCCTATTTCTTCACTTTCTTCTTCCACCAAGTATGGAATATCCCATTCCTCATTGTGCTTATTAGATTCTTCATGATCCTGCTCATGGAATATGACATCTCTACTAACAAAAATCTTGTGAGTAGAGGGATTAAATAATCTATAGGCTTTATATTGTGAACAATACCCTATAAAGGTACATTTGATGGCTTTTGAATTTAGTTTTCTTCTGTCTTCCTTTGGAATATGGGCAAATGCTTCAGACCCAAATGCTCTTAAATGTTTTACTGCAGGCTTAAATCCATATAGTGCTTCATAAGGAGTTTTAAACTCAAGACTCTTTGTAGGACTCCTATTTTTTAAGTAAACAACAATATTCAATCCTTCAACCCAAAAACCATTCGACAGATTCTTACCTTTCAACATGCTTCTAGTGCATTCCACCAGTGCTTTTTTCTTTCTTTCTGTTACTCCATTCTGCTGAGGAGTATGGGGTACTATGAATTGCTGTAATATTCCATGGTCTTTACAATACTTGATAAGCTCATCCTTCCTGTATTCTCCCCCTTGATCGGAGCGGAGAATTTTTATCTACTTCCCTGTTTGCTTTTCAATCATATTTCTGAACTGCTTAAAGTATTCAAATGTGTGACTCTTCTTACTCAAGAAATATACCCAAAAAAACTTTGTGCAGTCATCAACAAGCATTAAAAAATATAGTGCACCTCCTAATGACTTTGTTTGCATGGGTCCACAAAGATCTGTGTGCACTAATTCAAGTATATCTCTCTGTTTCTTCTCTACTCGAACAGGGAATTCTTCTCTATGCATCTTTCCTAATGTACAGGCATCACAATCATTATGCACTTGTTTTAACATAGGAAGATCTCTTACCATTTCCTTTTTCTGAAGTAACAACAAATCATTGTAGTTGATATGACCAAATCTCTGATGCCACAACTCTTCTGTAGTCAAACCCGCTGTTGTTAAAGCTTGAACTAGTGCTGGTCTTACATCCAATTTGTACAGACCTCCTGTTCGAATTCCTGTAGCAATAGTCTTCATGCCATCTAGCAAATCTTTAATATAGCAGTTAGATTTAAAAAATTCAACTTTAAGATCTTGATCTGTAATCATGGATACAGAAATCAAGTTCTTTGTTATACCGGGCACATACATAACATTATAAATTTGTCTTACATTACCATTAGGTAAAATGACAAAAATTTTCCCACATCCTTTGATCTGATGACTTCTAACATCACCTAGATATATTTGTGCTCTATCGTTGATTTCTTTAAAATATTCAAACCATTGCTTGTTCCCTGTCATAAGTGTTGATGCTCCCGAATCTACATACTAGATGTCTGCATCAACATTCTCATCACGGTCTGCCATGAACAATCTGAAATTTCGCTCATGATTATCATTCGCGAGATGACCTACATGTCGTTTCTACCTCTGTTGTTCTTCATGATATTTCTTCTTCTTGCACTCCCTAGCTATATGACCAAGTTTTTCGCAATAAAAACATTTAATTACAGAGTTGTTTCTATTCGGATTCATACCTTGGGTCGGATTTGGTATTTTCTGTGAGCTTCCTCCGTTTTGCTATTGCGGATTTCCTTTTCCTTTGTAGAAGTTCTTTTTTGCCATCAATGCAAGATCAACACTCTGGGGCTTCAGAGTCGATCTTATTTCTTCTTCTTGCATCAGTATTCCTGTCAGTTCTTCAAACTTTGGGATTTTCTCTCTCGCATTTATCCCAGTGATGAACATTTGGTAGTCATCGGTCACACCATTCATGGTAATTGTTACAAGATCTGTATCTTCAACTGTATGACCAATGTCTACCAATTTGTTCTTCAGATCTTTGATCCTTGCTATGAAGGCAACAACTGTTTCATTCTCCTCCATCTTTAGGGATAAGATCTTGCTCTTCAGGAACAGAAGACGATTTGTATTCCTGATCTCATACAGATCCTTCAAAATTCCCCAAATTTCGCTTGCTGATTTACATTCTCTGATATGTGGTATGATGCAGTCTTTCACTGACATCTTCAACAGCGTCCTTGCTTTACCCTCACGCTTCTCCCAATCTGGGACTAATGCTGATCCAGCTGCTGGCTTCTGCTCATCCCCATTTGCAATCGTCCAAGCACTCTGCACTTCTAGCAGAGTCTGCATCTTGAATTTCCAATTCGCATAATTGGAGCCATCGAGCTTGTTATGCTCATTCAAGCATGCTTCAAACATTTGATTATTCATCTTGGCGATTTAAAAGGTTTGACAGGTAAAAAAAAATGTTAGATTTACCCCAGATCTGTGTCAAAGACAGAGATCGTTGATCTCCAATGTTGTTTGATCTCGCAACACACTCGCAGATCACTGTGGCTTCCTTCACGGCCTCCAGACAGCCTTCTGTTGTCAGCCTCTGCCAGGACGCAGCCTTCTCTCGGCCTCCACGCAGCCCCTCACTTGTTTGCTCAGTCGGCGTGAGTTAGCACCACGGACTCGTGAAGGTCTTTGTGCATGTACACTTGATATCTGCGACGATCGACAAAATGAAAACGCGCAGAAGGTCTACAGTGGGATCGTCGCGTTTGTGCACTTAAAACCTGCGACGATTTCGGTTCAGTCGCGCCCTCCACTCAGCGTACAGGTTCCTCAGCCCTGACGCTCTGATACCATGTTAAAAATGCAATGTTCTGTATTAAATAAAATGAAACCCACTGGTCAGCTCTACGAAAGAGAGTCTGAACCAGGAGAGTCTGGCTTTGCAGAACGCTCTACATTGTTCATGTACATCACACATTATATAGTAATCACAGATTTAGGGAAGTTAGAACCATAACCTAAAAAATAGAAACTAATTCCTATCCTGAGGTCTCGTGAACCAACTCACTATTCTAAGATATTCTCCATTATCTCTAACAATTCGCACCACAGGATTTTCAATTTCCATCATATCACTGAAATTTCTTGTTAAATATGCAATTATTCCATCTACGGCTCTTCCTCCCTTAGACATTTGTAGGCAAAATAAAACTCCCAAGATGTTGTTTCCATGCCAAGCACTGGCAATTAAGAGAAGGTGCGAAAAGCGTAACTATCAAGTTGGATTTTGCATGCTGTCAGATAAATGCATGTATGGACTTTGCCTGTTGAGCTTTGATGTGAACTCAAGATGTTTGTGGCAACGTAATTCTCCTATGTATTTGTTTGGATGTTCAACATTGGCAGGCGGTAGTGCATATCAAGGCTGATATTTGTAATTATATGACATGGATTATTACGATATCTCATTACTGGGCCGAGTTTGCTATGTCTTTAGGGCACATAGAGGCTGGCCACTGACTAATGGGCTCCTAACATCTAGTCCCCTTTTTTCAAGAAACTATGCCGGATACTTTGGGGAAAGATGATTTGAAGAGTGTCTCAGGTCACTGGGATTGCTATGAACAAGATTACAAGCTGATAGACCACAATGATTGAAAATTTGTAAGCAATCAGTGTGGACCTTTCAAGCTATGTTCAGGACATGGTTGCATAATGGGCATGAAGTTACATTCGAGTCCCATCCTTGGCAAGCTTAAAATCAATAATACAAATTCACATAACACAAAGAATGGTTCAGGGAGGCGTTGAGATATATGATGGAGAAAATAGTCAGCATGTCAGATATGCAATGGAGAAGATATAAAAGGAATGACCAACGTACAGATACAATATTGAGATGTTCAACATATTCGAGAAAAATCGAAAAATATTATGTTTGCTGGGAAATCTATTATAAAAAAGCTGGTATATGAATTTCCTAGTCAGCATATTGAAATTGCAACTGTGAGGCCTAATAGATGATTTAGCCTGAGGGAGCATTAACATAATTCATTTATTCGTATGTCAAATAAGAGTAGCAAAACATTGAGGAGCAGTTTTCGTCAATGATTGTTTTGTTTGTCAAGTATGATGGAATAAGACAGGGCATACACTCCCTTCCCCACATTCAAAAATAATGTCTTCTCTAGGGAATCTATTATTGGTATTAAAATTGCAACTCGAAGGCCCAATAAATGAACTGGCTTGAGGTGACATTAACATAATTATTTTATTCTTATGTCAAATATAAGTAGCAAAACATTGAGGAGCAGTTTTCAACAATGGTTGTTTTGTATATCAAGTATGATGGAATAAGATAGGGCATACACCCCGCGCCCCTCACATCGATTTTTATTATCTTTGCTAGGAAATCTATTATAGAAAAGTTGGAATATGAATTGCCTAGTCAGTATATTGAAATTGCAACTCAAATGCCCAATAGATGAGTTGCCTAAGGGGACATTAACATGATTCATTTGTTCCTACATCAAATATAAGTAGCAAAACATCGAATGGTTTTCCACAGTGGTTGTTTTGTATGTCAATTATGACAGAATAAGATAGCAGATACACTGCACCACACCCCCCCGCCAACACTCACATATATGTGAGTTCTATACAAGCATTCAAAAAGTACTTCTCAAAGCCAACTTTATTAATCACAAATGTCTTTCAAAAGGTAATTACTTGACAGTAGTTGTTTTGCATATTAAACACTAGCAATTGGGAAAAATAACAAAATACTAGCCCGGGATGCTTTGTGTGTGGATAAGTGTTTGGATAGAATAAATGCCTACCTAAGGGCTGTCTTTTTCAAATATTGCAATTTTTTTTAAAGAGAACATACATTCCTTGTTAAGAAAAAGAGCAAAAGCATAAGAAGACAAGAATTGGTGGAAAAGGCTTTAAGCCGTTCTCAACACTTGTTCTCAGGATGTTAATCTATAGTACCAGGATTTGACTGCGTCTAGATCCAGATCTCATTGAAAAATCCTTAGTGGATAATGACAACACCTCATCAATAGATAAGGATGACAACTAATAAGAAGGTGTTTAGACTTTGTGATTGTCTAAGGAGTCACAATGTAACATTCAACCTCACCTGAATCATAAGTATGAATAGTTATACTAGTAAAACAAGATGTATTTGCGTAAACTGGTACCATCTTCAATCTTCAATCTGAAACTTTTGAACTAATCTTCGATGAAGATATGCTTGAAAAACTGCCAATATGGATGATGAATGGTTCATTTGAAGTGAACTTTCAAAGAGAGTAGAATTTCTAGAAGTGAATAGCCTCCATGTTTGAGCATTCCGCTGGTAATTCGGTGAACAAATAGGATCAATGAAATTCTCTTTGAATTTAGGCACAATTAGGTGCCCAACGTCATCCCAATGAATAGTTTGTTTGTTTGTAGATAGCTTGTTGGGGGGACTACTTGCTACGTTAGAATTCCCATATTCTGTTTGAATTTTGATTTTTTGATTCTTCTGTAGTTCTATGGTTGGATATTATCCCCACAAGGAAGGCTTCCCAACAGGCCTTAGAGATTAAGTAACATAATGAATCCTAAGCTAAATACCCTTCTAGAAACCTGTTAATTAGACACCCCAGAACTGTATTAAATAAGGTTGGGCTCTGGGTGAAAATGAAGTAATGAGTTCAAAGAACCTATGGCCAATCCGAAGGGCTGAGATAAGTCCAGAAGATGCTCAAATTGATTCCAAATATATGCTACCATTAATTAAAGAATTGCTGTTATTAATTAGGATTTGAAATAAAGACACTTTACAACATGCAAAATCTACAACCACAATAATAAAAAACAGCCTATAAATGATGATAGACAATAAAATATCAAAGGCTATTGAATAGGTAACCAAGAGAAAGGCTAAAGCAAATTTTCAATGGCTGAAATGCACAAAACAGCTAGGAACCCTAGACGCCAGCCCTAGAATTATGGTTGGAAAACGCATAAAAAGTGATATTTTTAATTTTCAACTTAGTAGATGCAGACCCTAACTTCAACTATATGACATTTAACGTGTTTTATGCTATTTAATGCAGATTTTGCAAAACCCTAACCCTAGTTTACAATGAAAAATAAGAAAAGATAAAATTTTAGTGAAGATTGACACACAATGACTAGTGTCTTCAATCAATTGAGTATATGGAGTCAAACGACTGAGGGCAAAGGTGGAAGACCTTGGTTGGAGAGAGAAAGAGAGAAGAGAACCTCTCAATCTAACTATAGCGACTTTCACAAAGAGGAGGTTTAAATTCAAGGAATGCTATTCTAGGTTTCCTTGATAGATACTTGGTGATAAATTTTGCATTTGGAGATTTTAGAGCCAATAAAAATGTAACATATCATGAAGACTTCATAAAAAACCTTAATTCATTTGTAAAATCTGGCTTAAAGAGAGATAGTCCAAGATAATCCATATTTTCTTTGGTCCCAAAGTAGCTGCATCCAACAATGCATGCAACTTTTTAGCTGTGCTAGAGACGACATCCACTGGTAAGAATACTTAGTTCTAGTCACCCTAGATTGGACATGGAACACAAAAGGCCATTTCGCAGACTCCTTTTTCTGTTCTTTCTTATGTTTGAGTAGCTTTCTAAGCCTTGCACTACATAGCCGAAGTGTTGGCCACTTGCACCAAGCACTTTGTATTTTGGCACCCTTCTCTCTAGGAGTCTGAGCCATCCAGTTAAGAAATTCACTTCCATCAACAAATATGGTTAACAACCTTTTATTCTGGTGAATTGGATATGCCTCTGCAAGAAATTTGAAGGCAAAGTATCCACTCATAATGAACAACATGCTATACTCCCTCTGCGGAAGAATGAGATAATCCATGATCCTATTTCGAACATCATGTTCAACAATACCTTTCTCAAGTATTTCTTTAAATGCATGCAAACTCAGGTTCGCAAGTGTCTCACACAACTCAAATGAAGAAGATTCTCAAAGCTACAATTGTTGCAGGCATGGAGAAAACCCAAATCCATAATAATCCAAATAGACCTTCAAATTCTCTTTGAGATGCTTATATCATCATTCCTAAGCTCATCAATATCATTTTTTGAGGCTATGCCCAAGTCCCACTTATCGCCTTTATCCACTCTTGGAACATCTTCAGGGCATCAAATACTAGAAGTAGGGTTCACTGTTTCAATTGATGCCATATCTTGTTTCCCCTTAAAATTACTAGCATCATTTAGTATAAATCTTGGGGATGCAAAGTTCTCGAGCCGTGGTAACTTTTGTTGAATTTTGGTAGCCGCGATTGATATTCTTCAATTGCATTAGCCCACAAAAATTAAAAGAGAATGAAAATTCAATTCTGAATTCAAGGGTCAAATAAAAGAGGTAAAATCTAAATTTTGAATTTTGAAATTGCCTCCAAAAGTCAAGTCAACCCAGCTAAGAGACACACCAATTTGGACTCCAACTACTATATATTGCCATTCAACCTCATCACTTGGAGCAATTAGGATCAAGCAAGATCATCTAATTTCTGCTCATGTGCGAAGGAGAGAGTGTCAAGAAAACCAAAATTTGACCAGCATTGACCAAGACTTTTTAGGTAGTTTGATTGTAGTTCACTAAGGTTTCTGAGGTAATCGCAGGAGGCCAAAGTTTGACCTGTTTGACTAAATTGCAGGAGGCCGAAAATGTGGTAGGTTTGACTAAATTGCAGGAGGCCGAAAATGTGGTATGTTTGACTAGGTTTGACTCATTGGATTTTGTGGTCAGTTTGACCTAGTTTGAATGGAAAAATCGAATTGTATCTTTTGTTGAATTGGACAATTTTTCTAAGAAAAGGTTGTTGGGTTTTTCCCTAGGTAGGGTTTTCCCAGGATAAAAATTTGTGTCTCTTATGTTTAATTGTTTCTTCATGGTCCTACTACCATTATTGTTTTACAGTTAAGATTTCTTATGTATAATTGTTTAATGATGAATATAACACATGAAGAATTAATTAAGAAATCATTGGGTAATTATTAGATTAGAAGATCATGAAAATTCAACATGGTATCAGAGGGTTAGGTGAAAGAACAACCATGGAAAAGAAGCCCTAGACATAATTCTGTTGCCTTAGTTCAAACTGTTAGAAAATCAGAAAGGCAGTAAAGATTTTCGTGTTCTTGATAATTACTTGTGATGTTTCTTATTATTACGATTCTTTATATCTTCTTTCTTTAGTTCATCAAGCAATTACATAAAACAATAGACACCAGATGTAGGCACATGCCAGGGCAAAAACCCCCTCGAGGGGAAAAACCTAGTCAAGATAATTCTTCCTTTCAATAGTATTCTTTGAGACTTTTCACCCTAGACCAAGACCATACCTTCCCTCCACACCAAGTTAGCCTCCCAGAATTTTGACCTCTTCCCAACAACTTCAACTAGGCAACAACTTATGATAACTGGCAGCTTCCGGCAATAGTGAAACTTGGAAGACTTCGATCTCCCAATTTAGGACACGAAACAGAGAGAGAGAGACACCAAAATTTCGATTTTCCTTGTCTCCTTAGACTTACCCAAACTCGCATTCACTTTGGCTTCTCGACAACAAACTTTGCACCTTTTCCAACTACAAGAGAACTTCGCACTTCTGCCCAGCAACAAGAGATTTTCACACTTCTTCCTAGCTATAAGAGAATTCGAACTTGTGAGATAATGATGCTCCAAATGAATTCGATGAGCTTCCTTTTATAGGCTTCATGTGGAGTTGAATAGGGTCCTTAGGTTGACTTGATCTTCTCTTAGGCTGACATGGTGTGGAGGTTACATAATTCATATTTGACTCAATACTTAACCTTTTTACATGATTCAAAAGCCCAAGAAGGGTCTCTTTAAATGTACAATAACTCTATAGACTCAAAATAAATACTAGAAGTCCTCAATGGGGACTTTGACCTAAAACATGGTGACCCAAGCATGAAACCCATGCTTTAATAAGTCATAATAATAATAATAAAAATTCTTTTCTTTATTCTTTTGACAAGTACATTACATGATGACTCAAGTTTAATAAAGACCGAACATAGTTACATTTTCCAACACAAACCTCAAGCCAGTAAGAGAGAACAAAGTTAATGATGGTTTTGATTCTGCCTTGAAGAAGAAAGGATATTGTCTGCTAGATTAAAGAAGGAGAAGACTGCCCTCAATACCTTTGTTTGCTGGTTGAGAGAATTAACCAGGCCAAAAGTCTGTTATGGTAAGCAAGAAAGAGAACCAAATCACTAGAATGAGGCTGTAATATTCCAAATGGAAAAATATCATAGATAACAGAAGCAATGAACTAGCGACAACTACCAAATTCAGAAATGCACAACCATACACATTTGAAAACGAAAATATGGGCAAAAACTTTGAGTCATTATATTAATTTTGATAAATATGAGTAAAATAAATGAGATCAACAGAACCTGGGCTTGCTACTACAAGCTATGGCAAGAATCCATGTTGGAATTATGATGCCCAAGTGTTGGAATGACTCCACCAAAAGAAAACCTAAGCACTGACCCAAAAAATCATTGCCATCGCTGCTGTATATGCACTGAGATTTCGACCCTCAGATCTGCTCCAAAAATTATGCAAACTTAAATGTAAGCTCTCCACTCCAGCGCCAACCAAACCTAGAAATACCTCACAGATTCAAGTGGTGGAAATAGTCCCAGGATAAACTGTACCCTCCTCCAATAATTTTTGCTGCTGATTGCTGAATGGAATTAGGAATTCTGCCCTCAGAAGTGCTCAGAAAATTTTGTAAAATTAATCCTAGCCTCCTCTCACCAAACCCACAAAAACCCAGAAAGGGTTTGGGTTGAATCCAACATGCCCCAGTGACCCCCAAGAAGTGCATGTGGCTCCAACTGGCTGGAAAAACGCCCTGTAGAAAGAATCCTGTTGTAGGAAGCCAAATCAATTCTTGGAAAATCTCCTCCAACCCCTACAACCACTCCTCCAAATCTCTTTATCTCTCCTTGCCCAACTCCCATGAAATTTCCTAGCTCTCTATGGCTGCGTAGTAGATCTCCAGTGATCTCTGCTCAAACCCAAATTTTAGACAATTCGGCCCTCCAAAATACAACACTCTTAGCCCTACAAAATACAAAGAGGAAACTTGCCCTTCCAATGGATAAATTCCTGCAAAATCTTTGGCCCAATCTCCACTTCTTGCTAGCTCCTCTCAACCCACGAATTCCCTTTTTGTGTCCTAAGAAAAAACATGTCCAAGCTGATGAAATATTTGCAAATTAGCTCCTCAAACACTTAGAACAAACTCCCCCTTACTCTCTTAGGGTGACATTCGAAGTTCACCGAAGGTAGAGGTGGAATTCTTGCTTAGGAATGCCTTGTGCTAAACAACATTGGTTGTCTTGGCTAAACAGTTCAAGGGAACTTGTGTTTAGAAGTAAAGTTGACAAAAGATGCAAATGAAGGCCTCTTCTCCTTATTTATAATCATTGGCCTCCTTTTCTCCCTTGGTGCCCCTCACACTTTATATCTCCTAATTTGCACCCGCTCCTCTTTCCTTTCTCCTCCATGAGTGCGAGTTCCCTTCTTGGGCCAAAATTATATCTCTTGTGGGCCACACATTCCATTAGAGCTGTAATTTCCCTTTTTCCTCCTAAGTCCCAATGCTAGAATCTCCCCCTCTTCCAAAAATCGTCTCTCACGTGGAAAATAAAAAATAGGGATATTATAGTCCTCCCCACCAAAAATTGCTTGTCCTCAAGCAATGCTTGAACAAGCACCCCCTCTCACTGCTGATCACCACTATCACCACCAGTAATACCAAGGTCCCAAACGTGTCATTGAGTCATCCTCGATCTCTGCACTGTCTGATCATGAAGGAACCCCTCAATACCCGGATCCCAAGCCATCCTGATCACTTGTGAAGCACCCCAGGTATAGGTACTAGAATCCCTTTGCATACTGTCAATAAGTAGAGCATCGTGATAATGTAGGACTTTGTCCAACTCCACATGAAGTTGCTCTACTTAGTAGTCCCCCTCTTGCACTCCAAGGGTAAACTCCTGAAGATACAACCCAATCCCCGTGGGGATGAAGTCTCTCGTGCATAAGCTTCCCCTGATATCCTCCTACTGACCAACCTGCCATGCTGATGAAGTCCCCCATGACATCAACGAGCCACAAAAGCCCTATGGAAGATCTAAATGATCTTCCCATGTAGAAATCAACTCATCCCCAAGGGTAGCTATACTGCCAAGTCCTGTGATGCCTGGATCCCATGCTAGTCTAAAAGGGTGCCACCATGTTGTTGCTGCGCAACTCTGTCCATGATGGTCTGCCCATCGTGCACAAGCTATATCCTCCTCTCTCGGGACCTGATGACAAAATATCTATAGAGTCCCAATGCATCTGGCCCCGACATCTCCACAATGTCACGACCTACCCATCCAACACTCACCTTGATTCGTAGCAACAACAAGGAAAACCAGCCTTGCCATGCAACAAAGGCCTCAACGCTCCCTTGCATGTCAAACCAAGTGTGAGTTGCGTCATCCTTTGTCTCGATCATGCTCATCACGAGACAAAGTGTCTAATCAACCAACCAAATCGTTGGATCCCACAGCTAGAACGACGACGGCATAGTCCTAACAGTTGCTGGCACCAACTTGTACCACGTCTTAGGTCCCTGCGTGCAATCAATATATGGACTCAAGACATCACGAACCAATCTGGTCCGTGTGAAACTGCCCTTCGCCGGTCATACCACATAGTGGGATCTGTCGTCCTGCCTCCTGAAAGTGCTTCCCAATACTAGCTGGAGTCTAAACATTCGCCTGCAAGTAAGGTCCACCAACCGCTGTAGATGTCCTGAGACACCTCAGAATGTCTCGCCAAAAGGGGGTCATGCCTGAGTGTGGTCTCAAGGGTGGTGTGAGTGCTACCTCTGCAGAAGATTGGACTAACCCCCAAGCCTACATTCGCCAACTTGCGCCTTGATGATATGCCATAGCTGGAAAGCCTCTCTCCCGATGCACCGTGTCCCATCCAACTATCTCTGATGAACCTCTTAGGTCCTATTGCTCATGATGAGAGCATCAAGAGAAGGATTTGAAGTACAAGAGAAGGTGCGAGAAAGCTAGAAGGAGAAGCCACACATCAAGCAAAGAGAAGGAAGTCTGGAAGCTGTAGTATATTAACTTGTTTTGGGCTAGAAATTTTCCACACGTGTGAAGAATCTATGTTGTCTGAACTGTAGAGAGAGCCGAAGTATCACAGTCATACTTGAAGGTCAAATCAAGGAGGAAGTCAAGGTGAATCTCAAGCCGAGTTTGAAAGGAAGAAGTCTCCACCTAGAACGCAAAAAATTCAAGGTTGAAAGTTAGTCAACCACACGTGTTAGGGTTTTTGAAGCAAGCCAAAAGTTGCAGATTTGTTCCAAGGGATTGAAATTTTGAAGGAGAGCTGAGAAGGAGGAAGAAGCAAGGAGTTTGACTATCGTTGACTCAAGGAAGAAGAAACTCATCAAGGAAACCTTGTGACTTGGTCTTGGAGAGGTGAAATAGGTCAAGGGTCTTGGTCTTGATATTCATCAATTGAAGTCTCTAAAAGAGGAAGAATTCGTTTGGGTTCTCCTCTCAAGTTGGAGAGGTTTTGGCCCTGGCTAATCTCCTACATTCTGTGTCTCTTGTCTCATTATTGTTTATGCATTGGTAGTTGTTTGATGAAGAACATAATAATAAGAATCTAAGTAAAGAGAAGATCCCGATCTAAAGAAGTATAAAGCATTCACAAGCAGTTATCATTATAGAGAAATCATCTAATCACTATGCCGGAGATTTCTCAACATGGTTTCAGAGCTAAGGTGACAAAGTCAAGGAAGGGAATTTTATCAAGGGACACTCAAGGATCAAAACTCGAGAAAGACATCAAAGCAAATCTAAGAATATCATCTTGGAGTCAAGATCTACAAAGAAGTATTAAACCCTAGATCAAAGAAAAAGTCTACACCAGAAGAAGTCTTGGGATCCTCAAAGGACCACAAAGACCCTACTTAAGATGAAGGGACTTATAAATCAATTTTCTTACTAGAGAAGCAAGATCAAGTACATTGTCATCATCTTTAGAAGTTCTAGGGCGATTTCCTCTCGTTGAAGCAAGAACCTTACCATTGTAGAAGATCATCTAAGAAGCATCAAGAAGTCATCATTGATCATCATCAAGGACATCAACATCAAAGGATCTAAAGTGATCTCCCTCTTTGTAGGGTCAAGGATCATTCTTGAAGAGAACTATCTTCATCAAGGAGAAGCTCTCTATTAACTATATCATCATCAAAATTCAAGGAGGCAACAAGTGGAAGAAGCATCTTCACAAGTAAGTATATTTATGTCTGAATTTGTCAAAATGTCCTTTTGCAAGGAAAGCAACAAATTGGTTGGGGCTTCAAATTATCTTGCATGGAAGAAGAGGATAGATTTGAATCTCATTGAAAATGGGGTGATGGATCATTTATGAATTCAGGCTTCTGTGATCCATAAAGAATTAAGAAAAGTCTTTTGGTAGAAATCACATAAGAGAATTTTTTGGCTGACGCATTTCGAACCAACAAGTGTAGTTCATCATCAGGACCAGATGAAGAGGCAAACCATGGCAAAGGCTTAAATAGAGAGCAATGTAGAGACCATAATTTCAAGTAACGACTATATTTGAACAATAATATTTAAATTATGATTAATTTATTAATATATTAAAAACAAATATTATTAAGTAACGACTAGTTTTTGGAAAATAATATTTAAACTATGATATTAATTTATTAAAAACAAATATTAATAAGTAATGACTATATAAACGACTAGTTTTTGAAAAATAATATTTAAATCAATATTTTAAAATCAGATATTATTAAAAAATTCTATTAGTAGGAAATAATCGAAAAAAAAATCAAAGTCAAACTCCAAACAAGGAGGGAAGTAAAAAATTATAAGGAGTCAAGACGCTCGAGACAAAATCATTTAATAAATAAAAATAATTAATGAAAATAAAATAAACTAAAATAAAAATAATTGGAAAATAAATAAAATAAAACAAAACTATACACAAATCAAAAGAAATATAAATTTATAAATAAATAAATAAAATAAAAATAAAAATAAATTATATATATATATATTTACTTTTCTTTGAATATATATATATATATATATATTCAAAGAAAAGTAATCAATAAATAAACAGGGTTAACAATAAAAAAATGGGGCTGAGGCCCATTAAACAAATAACAAAAATATTGAACGGAGTTAAGAACAAATAGGATGATAAAATACTTAAGAAAACACGAAGGATCAAGAATATAAACTCTAATGAAGAATAAACCAACAACAAAAAAAGGACACCAATACCTAGATAGATAAATAAACAAACAAAATAGATCCCAAAAAAGGAAACCTAAAAAACTAGGAGGATAGGATAGGGACCCAACTTCTACTAATAATCTAACCATCGTCTCTATTCAAATTATTGGGTCTTTTTTTGATTTCTAAGGCCTCCCTCAATTTACGATGATGGAAATGACTAACCCTAGCAACAACTTGGGCCTCCTCAATGCAGATGTGATGCTTAGATTTATCTGCACGCTCTGCCAAAGCAGAGAAGTGAATCCTGCCATGCTTGATGTTAGCGACATGCTCACGAATCCTTAGATTAATCGAACGATCAATCTCACCAATGTAGGGAGTCCCACAAGAGCATGGGATAATGTAAACACCCTTCATATTCTTGGGGTCCACTGGGTCTTTTACAGATCTAAGGGAGCTCCGGATGGTATTTAAAGGCCTAAAGGTTGAAGCCACCTTATGCTTCCTTAGGATCCTCGCAATCTTGTTAGTGGTCCCTTGGATAAAAGGAAGATGAACACCAAAAAATCGATCCTTGGTATCTTTCTTAGCACTAGGACCTTTTTCAGCTCTGAGGAAAGCCTTAGTACATTGGTGTCTACTATACCCATTATTAAAGAAAACACTTAGGAGATGTGCTTTCTCTTCATTGAGATGGTTGTCATTAGAAACTCTTAAAGCTCTAGTCGCTAAGGTGTTGAGATGGTCTTTTGACTTGTGTATATTTTTGTTTTATTTTATTTATTTTCCATTAATTATTTTTATTTTAGTTTATTTTATTTCCATTAATTATTTTTATTTATTAAACGATCTTGTCTCAATTAGGATCTTGACTCCTTTTTATAATTTTTGACTTCCCTCCTTGTTTGGAGTTTGACATTTTATTTTTTATTTTTTATAATTCGATTATTTCCTAGTAATAGAATTTTATAATAATATTTAATTTTAATAAATTAATTTAAATATTATTTTTCAAAAACTAGCTGTTTAATATAGCCGTTACTTATTAATATTTGTTTTTAATAAATTGATAAATTAATATCATAATTTAAATATTATTTTTCAAAAACTAGCTGTTTAATATAGCCGCTACTTAATAATATTTGTTTTTAATATATTAATAACTTAATCATTATTTAAATATTATTGTTCAAATATAGTCGTTACTTCAAATTATGGTCTCTACATTGCTCTCTATTTAAGCCTTTGCCATGGTCTGCCTCTTCATTTGGTCCTGATGATGAACCACACTTGTTGGTTCGAAACGCGTCGGCCAAAAATTTCTCTTATGTGATGGATCATGTCAAAGGCTCTATCACCAAACCATCGAAGGAAGATGCTCAAGCACTTGCAAAGTTTATGAAAGGGGAAGTGAGGGCTCAATTTATTTTCATAGAATCCATCACGGATCCCCTCATTCATATGTATCTAAACTCAACACCTCAAAAGAAATATATGATAGATTGGTAGAGTTGTTTTCTATAAGCATTGCAGGAGAATTTATCTCTCTAACACAAGAACTCTACAAGCTAAGGATATCCAAAGAAGAAGGGATAGCCTCATACTTTATGAGGATATCTGAAATAAGGGATCAACTTCAAGATCTGGGAGAAATAATGTCTGACAAGGAGATGACCATTGTAGTACTAAATGCACTACCAGAGGAATGGGGTAACTTTACTTCAAGTATTTATGGGAAGAAAGAAGCTACTCCATTCTAGGATCTATGGTCTCTATGCAAAATTGAAGAAACCAGATTGAAGGAAAAAACTGATGTAGGATCCAATGAGCAAAATCAAGCATATGCTGCTATGGCAAAGAGAAGAGGAAAGTTTGGGAAATTTGGTCCTTAGAAAAAGAAGAACCTGGCTAAGGTAAGGGGACCTAAGGCAAATATGGAGGGTATTGATCAAATGAAGAGATAAATTTCCCTAAGTTAGTTGGGGTTATTCCCAAAAGTTCAAGTCGACCTAGGCTTGAAGAGACACCCCTTGAGGGCTAACGTTCACCCTCATAGAACACTATAATAAGGGAAGAGAGAGGCTCATTTGATCACCCATCCAAGTGTGAGACATCTCAAGGAAGGAGTATCAAGAAGCTACAAAGAAGGAGGCTTTTGTCCTTAGTGAGTTTGTGGAGTCTCTTGAGGGTTTTGGCAGCCAAGAGTACAAGGGTTTCTCATTGGTATGTGGAGAAGCTGCAACCCTAGTTTAGGCATATTTGGGGAGGCCGAATGGCCTAGTTTTTGTTACAAGAAAGAGCCGCCTCCCTAAGTGACTTCGCTGCCTGTGGAAGAGGGCCACAAAGGTGTTCAGAGCTATCCTAAAGGGGTCCATCAGCCCTGTGTGTCTCACTAGTTGAAGGAGGAGGGCCACAACCCTGTAACATCTTTCCTAAGAGAAGAAAGAGGGACCGAGACCTTTGTGATAGTGCACAAATCTGTGGAAGAAGGGTTGCAGGCCTTGAGATGTGAAAAGAGGCCTTAAAGCCAAAGAAATTTATAGCCAGATGTACCCATCCTTAGCGTGAAGAGAAGAGGCCTGTGTGTCCAAATAACCCTTTCTACAAGACTTGTTTTGGAGGCCGCAAACTTGCTTGAGTTTGGTAGGGTTTTGAGTCATTGTGGTAGGCTTGGTAAGTTAAGTGGGTTGCCAAACGACAAGGAGATGTCTTGCTAAGTTGGAGCGTCTGTTCAGTGTGTTTGGGCAAAGATTGGAACAACCAATGAACAACTCCTTTGTGGACTATTAGAGGCTGTGCAATAAGCCCTAAGGACAATATTAGGAGGCAATTCTATCACTAAGTGTGCGTTGATTGGTTGCACTAAGTTCTGGCATCATTGTAGTAATAATGAGTCAGATAGTGGGTAGATTGTTCATGAGCCCTAGTTCAATGGTTTGGTGTTGTCAAATCAGAGATAAGAGGGTTGCTTGATGAAGCCCTAGATCAATGAATTCAGGAGGCATTTTAGTGGTACGAGGCCAATTGTGCAAGCCCTAGGTTTGTCATTCTTGTAGCAACCAAGAGACAACATGAGGGCAGATTGTGTGCCCTAGTTTAGAAGGTTGCAGATGGACAACTTTAGTAATATGAGTGCAATTTGTTGAAGACCCTATGTGCTGGTGTCGTTTAGGAGCAAAGGACAACTAGTGGGCAGTTTGAAGACCTCATATATAATGAGCCTTAGAGCAGCGAAGGGACTGTTAGGAGGTAGATTGGTGTGCCCTATTTCAGTGATTGCAAGAGGCATTTCACTAATAAGAGGTCAATTTGACAAAGACCCTAAGAGCAGTGATTGCTAGTGGGTAGTTCGAGTGAGCTAAAGCTCAGTCATCTTGGAGTAGCCAATTGTGGTTGATAGTGGCAAATTGGACTGCTTGAGATGCAATTGTAGTGATCAGCGGATGGGGAGGCAAGGTACCAGCTAGATGTGTTCAAGGTAGTTGGACTGAAAGGGTTGAGCGTGCACACCTTCAACAAGTAGGTTAAGTGTATCTTGTTCAGGGCAAATTGGTGGTCATAGTTGTTGACACCAAGCCCTAGTTGTGTTCTTGTATCAGGTCCGTATGTAAGGTCCATGATCCCTAGTATGGGAGTCCTAATGCTGTTGTGTTAAAGTTTGTAATATGACATGTAGTGGGTTAAAAGTTAAAAATTGTTATGTGCACTAAGTTGATTCATTGATATATGTTATTCTGTTGTGCAAAGTAGTAGTGTTGAGGTATTTTGGTGTGTTTATTATCATGATTTTAGACATAGACCTATAGCTGAATTGCCGTGGAAAAATCAACAGAGTACCTCAAACTCAAGTGCAATCTACGCCTTTGAAAGTGGAAACGAATATGGCTAGGCCAAGGGCATTCATAAGTTTACAATGAAGAAGGGACTGAGTTCCTCATTAATTTTGGAGACCGAAATCCTCTTGTAAAGGTTGAGTCATTTTCAGAACTGAAGGATAGATTGTTGTTATTGGTACAATGTCTTTAAGGAGGTCGAGCTACTTGGTTTGGAAGGGCTGAGAGCAATCATCTAAGATCTTCCAAGTATTTTGTTTGCGCCCTAGAAGAGGGCCGAAACCTCTAATCTGTGAACAAAACTTGTAGACAAGAAGTCTGAACCATGCTGGTGCCACTTGAAGATTGTCACTTGCTCATTTATTAAGGTTTGGTTGATGGAGCAAGTCCAATTTTAAGATGCTATAAAGGACATTGGAAAGCCATAGCCTTATTCCCTCCTTTGAACTTTCATGAAGTATTCTTTGGAGATTTGTACTTATGGCTCAATTTGCAATCTTTTGTCTTTGTTGACAATAGTTGGAGGGTGTCGTTTCTTTATAGTGCTAGTCAATAAAGAGGTAGAATACAAGCCCTACAAAAGCTATAATGGATCATTAATCTTGATACATTTGCTTGGAATGATACCAAGATGGAACATCCTTGATTGATTGATGACATGATGGATTTCATCACATATGTAGAGGCATGGGGACTCTATGGCACATTCTTTTCCACTTATGGTTTTGGACATTTGGACATGAAATTGATGAATTATCCCATCTATATTGGCTACCCAAAGAAAATTTGCTCATGTCAAAGTTTGTTGGAATCACAAAAGGTGTAGATAAAATTTGGAAATCTTAGGGTTTGTAAACCTTAGAAGACTAGAAGTCTTGGATGAGAAATCCATAGGGTTTGTGGATAAAACCCTAGAGCTAGACCTAGATCGATGTTTCCGCTAAAAGAAGAAACCCTAGCTCATGCCAGAAAGGAAAGGAATGCAACATGCTAATGGTGAGGACGAGGATGAGCATTTCTAGCTTCATGAGATTGCAAAATGGATTTCAATGATTTCTGCAAGAAGACAAGGATCAAGAGGGAGTTGACAATTCCCTACAATCCTCAAAAGATAAGTACTTTATATCTCTCTTCCTTGATTATTATTGTTTTACTATTAGTTAGCCTCTTGCCTTTGTATCTTTTACTTGGTTATAATCGTTTCTTCCATGACGTCGTGAAGGCTTCCAAGGCTTTGGCAGCAGATCAAAGCATCAGGAAGAATTAAGCAAAGTTTGTGGTAAGAGAAATCTCCCAGGATTGAGCATAAACTCAACGAGAGTGATTTTGTTCAAGAGGGAGAAATTGTTTTGATGATTGGAAGAGCTCCTAGTTTAGAGGGAGTAGGCAAGCCAACAAGTTTGAAGGATGTCATGATGGAGAGAAATTGTGCCGAAGAGAAGTCAGTGGTGACTTCCAAATGGATCTACAAGATCAAGTATGCAGTGGATGGCAACATAGAGAAGTACAAAGCGAGATTCGAGTATTCTACGAGAAAGAGGGAGAGGACTATGGGGAGACATTTAATCCAGTCTTCAGGTACACTTATGTTAGAACTATTATTTCTGTTGCTTCGATTATGAGTTGGAAATTACATCAGGTGGATGTGGAGATTGCTTTCCTCAATGGAGTAATTGAGGAAGAAGAAATGTACATAGAGCTACTTCAGGGTTTGGAGGTACATGAGAGGAAATCTCATGTCTGTAGACTGAAGAAAGCTTTGTACGGACCTCAGTCATGGTATTCTTGGATTGATGGACATATGATGAATCTTAGTTGATCTTGCTATTATATGACTTGTTTCAGATGGGAGCAGAAGGACTTAAGTGACAGAGGAAGCAACTATGGTAGGAGGATTTGCTTCCATGATAGAGGGAGTAGTCAGGATGACCACACGAAGCCTTGCTTCAATGTTAGAAGGAGTTGACCTCTGTGTTTGAGATGAAGGATCTAGATTTGATACATTACTTCTTGGAACTAGAAGTGTGGTAGAAGCCATGTGAGATCTTCCTTGGTCAAAGGAAGCATATTATTATGATCCTTCAGAGATTTGCGATGATGGACAACAATCCATGGCCACTCCCGTAGTAACTAATCTAAAGAAGCTGAGTAGTAGAGGGAGCAACCAAGATTGCCACAACATGATCTGTTTCAGTGTCAGAGGAAGCACCCATTCAGGGTAATCGAAAAGTGGTTGTGGTGATGGATCCAGTGAAGGAAGCTGGTCAGTTTATGGTTGAGCCAAGGCATGTGACACAACATGTGTTTAGGTATCAACATGATACAATTGGATATGGATTGAGATATAATGAAGTATAGCTGCAGGGATATACAGATTTAGATTGGGTAGAGAGTGCAAAAGACAAGAAGAGCACATCAGGATGTTGCTTCAGTTTGGGTTCTACTATGATATCTTGAATGAGTAGGAAGCAAACATTTGTTGCACTCAACGTTGTAGAGGTTGAGTATATTGCAACTAGTTTGGCGAGTTGTGAAGCAGTGTTGCTTCAGAAGCTTCTCGTAGGATTGATTGATCAGGTGCTAGAGATGACCATGATGATAGGTCGAAGCATATTAAGATCAAGTACTGAGATATGGTACAAAAAGGGAGCAATGAGACTCTTATACATTTCTACAAACGAGCAGGTTGCTAACATTTTCACAAAGCCTCTGTCCCAGGATGAATTTTGTATACTTTAGGGGCAAACTTGGAGTGGTTGAGAATGCTTTCCTTGGTTAAAGGGAGTGTTGATGTTGTAGCATCAAGGGCGAAGATTCTTCCTAGGTCAAGGGTATTGACCAGGTCATGGGTGTTGATTGGGAGCCACATAATGTGGCTAGGGAGATTGGCCTAGAGAGCATCAAGGCTCGGAGTGCTCCCTCGATTAAGGGTTATATGACCATATTACCAAGGGTTACTTGGCTAGTGGGTTGAATGAGTGCCGTATAGCATCGGGCAAGTGTTTTTCCATTCAATAGCATGTGACAGGATGTGGGAATGGTAAATGGGCCAAGGGTTTCGCCATTTTTCAAGGGGTTCCTGACATGACTCTAAGTGACGACTTGTTGAGCTGGTGACCCAGCACTAGTCATATTGACCTTGGTCAAAAGTTTCTGACCATATTGCCAAGGGTTTTTGCTAGTGGGTGACTAGATCCATTTGCAAAGGGTATGTATCTAGTGAGTGTCTAGATTCCTTTGCATGATGTTGATGTAGGATGCTTTTCGTGGTTCTAGTATAGAACATGAAGTGGATGGATACATCATAATAGCTAGCTGATTCAACGTTTTATTGGGATGAAGAAAAATTTCAATAAAGAGATACATCTGAAGAAGTCAAAGTGAATACCTCCCTAACTAAGAGTGAGTGTTGAATTTTGTTATTTGCGGTTAGTATTCTTCAATTGCATTAGCCCATAAAAATTAAAAGAGAATGAAAATGCGAATTTGAATTCAAGTTGACTCCAAATAAAAGAGGGAAAATTTAAATTTAGAATTTAGAAATTTCCTCCAAAAGTCATGTCAGCCCAGCTAAGAGACACACCAATTCGAACTCCTTCAACCACTATATATTGCCATTTTGGATCACCCAAGATCATTTGATTTTTTCTCACACGTGCGAAGGGGAGAGAGAGTCAAGAAGACTAAAATTTGACCAACATTGACCAAGACTTTTTGGGCAGTTTTACCGCAGTTGTCTAAGGTTTCAAAGGCAGTTGTAGGAGGCTGAAATTCGGCCTGTTTGACCAGGCTTTGACTAAATTGTAGGAGGCTGAAAATGTGGTTTGTTTGACCAAGCTTGACTCATTGGATTTTGTGGTCAGTTTGACCTAGTTTGACTAGAAACATCAGATTGTATGTCTTGTTGAATTGGACAATTTCTTTAAGAAAAGGTTGTATTTTTCCCTAGTTAGGGTTCTTTAAGGGTAAAAATTTGTGTCTCTTGTGTTTGACTATCTCTTCATGATCCTACAGTCATTATTGTTTTACAGTTGATATTTTCTATGTAGAATTGCTTAATGATGAATATAACACGAGAATAATTAATTAAGAAATCATTGAAAATAATTATCAGATTAGAAGTTCATGAAAAATTCAACACCTTTATTATTTCTTCATATGCTCCATTCATATGATGATCCAATATTTAAGCTACTTGAATGCCTAATTCTTTATGTGTAGCAAGAATTTCTCCTAAGCATTGCTTCCTCTTTTTGGCATTCCATCTATAAGCACTAGAATTGGTCCGAGCTGTAGTAGCCCTACAAGAGTACACTTGGGCTTGTTTTGCTGACAAGTCTTCCACTCTGTTATGTGCCTCAACACATCATACTTGAGGCCTTTCCAAGAAAACCTTTCTTTGATCCGCTTGTATGTTTTGAAGAGCCTTTGGTGTCCTACTAGTTGTGAGTTATGAACAATCTTCAAGATCTCCTTTTTGAGTGTAGATTCAGGGACCAAACATATCCTGTCTTTATAGAAAATGACCTCATCCTCTACTTTGTACTTGTCATCCTGGAAGAATTAATTAAGAAATCTTTGGAAGTAATTATCAGATTAGAAGATAATGAAAAATTCAACACCTTTATGGCTGCTTCATATTCTTCATTCATATGATGATCCACTTCTTAGGCTACTTGAATGCCTAATTCTTATGTGTTCAAGAATTTCTCCCAAGTGTTGCCTCTTTTTGGCATTCCCATCTATAAGCACTGGAATTGGCCTACAAGTGTACACCTAGGCTTGTTCTACTAACAAGTCTTCCACTCTCTTACATGCCTCAACACATCATCCGTGAGGCCTTTCCAAGAAAACCTTTCTTCGATCTGCTTGTATGTTTTGAAGAGCCCTTGGTGTCCTGCTAGTTGTGGGTTATGAACAACCTTCAAGATCTCCTTCTTGAGTGTAGATTCAAGGACCAAACATATCATGTCTTTATAGAAAATGGCCTCATCCTCTACTCTGTACTTGTCATCCCAGTAAGCAAACTTATTTTTGAATATTCTGCCAGGAGGTGGGCTTTCCAATCTTTGGTGATTTCCATGAGTGTGCATGTGGTTTTTTCCTGGAGAGCGCATCAATCACAACGTTCTTCTTGTACTTGGAACCAAACTCATAGGCATGTAGGATGTTATCTAACAAACTTGGTCTTGTAATCCAACATTCTACTATGCAAGCCACATCTTCATGCCTATATATCGCTTCCATTTTCTTAGCTGATATAGTTCAAGGACCACCATTGGACATAGCTCTCAACACTACCTTGCTACCATTCGAGGCCCTACATTCCATTTCCATCACTTGGTAGTTCATTGAGAATTTTCTAATTGAGTACAACCACTATACCCTTAACACAACATTGGTATTTGCAAGATCTACTATGTAGAAATCATTTGTGAATGTGTAATTACCTAGAGTCACACTCAAACCTGGGATTACCTATGTGCATAACATGTTTTACCCATCAACTACCATCACATTGAAGTCCTCAAATTCTTTTGTGGGAATACCTCTCCTTGCCACCAAAGCTGCATCGATGAAATCGTGCATAGCTCCACCATCGACCAAAACTGTTATTCGTTGCCCCTTTATTATCCCCCTAATTTTGAGGTGTGATATTTAGGGACTCCATAGAGGGAGGCGATGATACCACCCTTAATTCTTGTACGAGGTCTCTTATCTCCTTTTGCCTCCTCAAGGGACTACTCTTCTTTGAAAATGCTAGGCTCCTTGCTTGGTGCTAGTGTTGTATCATCTTCATCGTCACTATTAGACACTACTTCAATATAGTGGACCTTCCCCTTTCCCAAGCATCTATGTTTTGGTTCCCATGGTTTCTTGCAAATGAAGCAAAGTTTCTTCCTCCTCAAATCGCTTCGAGTCACCTCATCGAACTTGTCCTTCCTAGTCCAATCTCTCTGAAATGGCTTCTTATCTTTGTCCTTCAGAGGGATAAATGGTTTGAATGGAAATTTAACTTTTGGTACTGCATCTTCCATATGTCATGCCTTGGTAATGAAATCTTGTAAGGTGGTGGGTTTGAAGGCCTTGACCCACCCACGTAGTGGCTCGGCTAAACCCTTTGTGAAGAGCATGACCAACCTTTGCTCAAATATATTTGTCACTGTAATAACCACTTGTTGAAATTCTTCAGTGTAGGCATTTGGAGTGCAGGTCTGCTTGAGTTGTGCTAGCTCTTTGAAGTGTACCTCTGGGTCCTTGTCAAATCGGTCTATCACTTTTTGCGCGAAGACCTCATAAGAAGTGATGTTGGAATGTCCCAAGGTGACCAATCCATGGTACCACCATTCATGCACTTCCCCTTCCAAATGCAAAGTGGCAAATTTGATAGCATTTGCTTCCAACATGGGGTTAAGTTGGAAGTAGGTATCTAGTTTTTGTACCCAAGCCCTTGTCGAGCACTTGGATGACCCATCGAAGGAGGGAATGGACAGGTTCCCAACCTTGAATAGTAGATCATGTTTTTTCTATGCTTTGGGCCTATCTCGGTAATTGATGCTACGAAACTCATCAAAAGTCATGGCTGCCCGAACATCTTCTCCTAGCGATGCATACTCTCAAAAATATCATGTGAAATCTCCATTCTATTTTGCTACTCCCTTGGTTGCTGCCCCCTTGACTATCTAGAAATTGGGGTAATAGAGGCCTATGGTTCCTTCTACTGGTCGCCCCTGTGTTTGCTTGTGCAAAGTTGTTGGAGGCAGGATTATGGTTGTTGCTCCCCTTTGCAAAACTCTTGTTTCCACCATTAGATCCACTAGCAACATTGTTACCTGTAATGTTTAGATTTGCCATGAATTGGGCAAAAAACTGGGGCATTTGCTGCTGTCCTTGGGCCATCTGCCGTTGCCCTTGTGCAAACAGTTGAGCCATTTGTTGTTGCCCCCTTGATAGCTCATTATGTAGAAATTTCTGTTTTCCCACCCCGGTTTTCAGTTTCTCCTTATTTCTCCCATGTAGTTAAATGCCCATTCCCATAACCATACATTTAACAGACTGAAAAAATAAATATTGCTGAAAACACAAATTCTGGAAATTTTTCAGAATGCTGGAAATTGCAGAATTAAAAATCAGCAATCAAAAACAGCCATTAAAACACTGATATTTTTGGTCAACTTGACCCTGGAAAAACCCCCTACAACTCTTGGGGAAAACCAGTTTGAGAGCTCTTCTTTATTTCTGAAAATTGCCTTTTTACAGTGAGAATTATTCAGCAAAAAATCAGCAAGCAAATTTACAACTTATCTCCTTTCCCATGCCTCACAACAATCTGGAAATTACAGCAAACAGGACGACAATAAATGCTGTACGGCCTCCGTTTTGTGTGCAGAAAAATCAGCAAACTGCTCCTCGATTTTTGTGCAAAAATCTGCCTTTCACTCTGTGCTGAATCAGCTGTACAAATCTGCTCAACTGCTGCCTTGGAATGTGTGCCAAGCTGCTGTCTCCTTCTCCTCCCTGCTCAGAAATCTCTCTTACTCTCTTGCTCTCCTTCTCCCAATCTGCGCATGAAAGAATGAATGACCTTTTCCTCCTTTAATATAACAACTCCAAGTGATTTTTGGGTGATCCAAGTGACTTTTGGGTGATCTCTAAATCCAATGGCTGAAATAGATTTAGATCAATGGTTGAGATTAAATGCTCATTTAAATCTCACTTTCTATTTTTTAATTCACCCCACTTTAATAAAGACCCACTTAGTCATTTATTTCCAAAGTCACTTTTCCTTTCTAATTTTTCATTTACTTTAAAATTAGACTTAGTAACTTTATCACTTAAAGTCACTTTTAAATTAGATTTAACTTTATAAAGTTATAAAGTCACTTTAGGAGAAAAATTAAATTCTTTTGGACAATTTTCCGGGTTCCCTAGGCCAAAGATCAAAGCCTAAGGGAACCACCTGTCCTCCGGTACCAAATTTCAACACTCCCTCTTACCGAGGAAGGTGTTCCTCACCACACCCATCTTGTCTCTGAAGTAGACATGCTTGCCCCGTGGTAAGGCTTTGGTAAGAATATCTGCAACCTGCTCATCAGTGGAAATATACTCAAGCTTCACAGCTCCCTTCTGAACATAGTCTCTGATGAAATGATATCTGATCCCGATATGCTTTGACCTGTCATGAAATACTGGATTCTCCGTGAGTTTAACGCAACTCTGATTATCACAGTAAATCACTGAAGGTCTCAACGGCTGACCAAATAAGCCAAACAACATCTTGCGAAGCCAGATAGCCTCACAACTAGCTAGACTGGCTGCCATATACTCTGCTTCCGCTGAACTCAGTGCTACTGACTGCTGCTTCCGGCTGAACCATGACACTACTGCTGAACTCAACCCAAAACAGCACCCTGAAGTGCTCTTCCTATCAGAAGCACAACCTGCCCAATCAGAATCAGTGTATCCTGCCAATCTCACTCCATCTCCCTGCCTGTAGTCCAGACCATAATCCACTGTCCCCTGCAAGTACCGCAAAATGTGTTTTGCAGCCACCCAGTGAACCTTCCTAGGCTCACACATAAACTGACTCATCGTGTTGACTGCAAAACAGATATCTGGTCTAGTGTTGACCAAATACATCAAGGAACCAATCAGCTGCCTGTACAATGTGGGATCCACCAACTCGGAATCCGAAGCATGAAGCTTCTTCCAGTTGGTGATCATCGGTGTCGACATGGGTCTACAATCCTCCATGTGGAATCTGCTAAGGATGTCCACAATATACTTCCCCTGCCCCAGGAAGAAATGCCCCTCCTCCTGCCACACCTCCAAACCCAAAAAGTAATGCATCAAGCCGATGTCCTTCATCTCAAACTCCGCCGCAAGATCTCTCTTGCAGTGCTCTATGAGTCTCTCTGCACCTGTAATGATCAAGTCATCCACATACAGCACCAGAATGAGAGGCTCCTCACCAATCACAATAAAGTAAAGGTTCGGATCTGCCTCACTCTTTGTGAAACCCATCCCCTGCAAGTATCCATCTATCCTGGAGTACCAAGCTCTGGGAGCTTGCTTCAGGCCATAAAGGGCCTTCTTCAATCTGCACACATGGGACTCTTTCCCATGCACCTCAAAGCCCTGTGGCTGCTCAATGTACACCTCCTCCTGTATGAAGCCATTGAGAAATGCGGTCTTCACATCCATCTGGTGGATCTTCCAACCCATCTCTGCTGCTATAGATATAATGGAGCGGATCGAAGTATATCGAGCCACGGGAGCGAAGGTCTCCTCATAATCAACTCCCTCTACCTGGGAGAACCCTCTAGCCACAAACCTCGCTTTGAATTTCTCAATGCTGCCATCTGCAACATGCTTTACCTTGTAAAGCCATCTGGAAGTAACCACGGATTTGCCCTCAGGCCTCGGCACCACCTCCCAAACATCATTCTTCATGATAGAAGAATACTCCTCCTGCATGGCCTCTCTCCAGACCTGCTGGCTAGCTGCCTCCTCATAGCTAGAAGGCTCAGAGTCAAGGATGTTGGTAACCATCGCCATATAGCTACAAAACCTCTCAGGTGGTCTACTCTCTCTGACCGGCCTCTTCGGCTCAGCAACAGATGTGGCATCTCTCAAGGTGTCCTGAAGCCACTTGGGCTTCCTCTTCCCTGAGCATGCTTCTCCCATAGGAGAATGAAACTCCTCCTCATCACCATCAGTAGCCTGAACTCCTGACTGTCTGTCTGCTGTCCTCTTGCCTGCACCTGAACCTGTAGAAGCTGAGGTACCGTGTGAACTGTCCATCAGTGGACTCCCTAGTGAACTGCTCTGCATGCTGCCCGGAGCACCACCCCTCTGGCTCGGCGAGCCACTGCTCACTGATGGACCTGACATCCTCATGGATGTACCTCCGGATCCTCCTGATCCCTGCCCACTGGATCCCTGTGACTGACTCAACTGCTGCTGAGGGTCTGGCTGATCCAGATACTCTAACTCCCGTGACCTCCTAAAGGCCCTGTCCTCCTCGAACTTCACATCCCGTCTGACAACAACTCTCCTCTGTGCAAGGATGTAAATCCGAAAGGCCTTTGAGGTCTCACTGTAGCCCACAAAGATACCCTTCTCTGCGGTGGGCTCTAGTTTGGTCCTCTTCTCCTTGGGTATATAGGAGTATGTTATGCATCCAAAGATATGAAGATGACCAATATCAGGCTTCTTCCCAGAGAAAGCCTCCTCCGGAGTCATGTGCCCCAAGGCACGATGCGGACTCCTGTTCTGCAAGTAAACAACTGTGTTGCAGGCCTCTGCCCACAAGAACAATGGCAACCCCTGATCATGTAACATGGCTTTGGCAGCCCCTATGATGGATCTGTTCTTCCTCTCTGCAACCCCGTTCTGCTGGGGGTTGTAAGGAACAGTGAACTCCCTCCTAATGCCTGCCTCCGCACAATAGTCAACAAACTCTCCAAGGGTGTACTCTCCTCCATTGTCCGACCTCAAGGACTTGATCTTTCGACCTGTCTGAGTCTCCACAAGAGCTCTGAACTCCTGAAACCGCTTGAAGACCTCACTCTTGGTCTTTAAAAAATAAATCCAGGTCCTCCTGGAGTGATCATCAATGAATAAGACATAGTACTCATATCCACTCAAGGAAACATGAGACATCCGACCGCTCACATCGGAATGAATCAAATCAAGTATCCCAGTCGCTCTGCTGTCACTGCTGGGAAAAGGGGATTTGACAAACTTGCCCATCGCACAACCTCTACAAGTATCAAAGTGATCAGTACTGAAATCTGGCACACCTGTAGTGATCTCTCGCAATGTCCTCAAGGCTCCATGATACATATGTCCCATCCTGCGGTGCCAAATCTCACACAGCTCAGAACTGCTAGCTCTGCTGTCGGTACTACTGCTCAATGCCAAAAGGGGCTGAAATGCAAACTTGTACACCTTTGCATGGCGTACACCTATCACTCTAGCTGAATCAGCTGGAGCGCCCCTGGGATACATCAACACCTGTCCTCCCCTGAACAGTACCTCATATCCTCTGTCCTCCAAAGCTGAGACGGATATGAGGTTCTTCCTCATCCCTGGCACATAAAGAATCTCTGACACCTTCAAGGGAGGTTTGGACTCCCTCTAAAATGTCACTGTCCCCACCTCGACTGCTCTAACAACTCTGTCATCACCGAGTACTACCTCGATATCAGTGCCACTCTCTGAAAGCTCTGAGAAGTACTCACGGACTCCTGTCATGTGACGTGAAGCCCCACTGTCCACATACCAGATACCTGTAGATGCTCCGCTAATCGAGGGAAAAGCATGCTCCCTCTGAACCTGTGTGGCAGGTGATCCTGCACTAGAGGACTCACACGTAGTGAACGCAAACTCTCGGTCAAAACGACCAGCAAAGTCCTCAATCTCTGCTGAAGCTGCCACGTCCTGGTTCTTCCCCTTCTTCTTCTTCTTCTCCGGACACACAACTGCATAGTGTCCCATCTTTTGACAATTCCAACACTTCACCTTGGAATAGTCCTTCTGTGTGTTCCCCTGTTTACCTTTACCTTTGCCTTTGCCCCCACCACTGCTTGTGGAAGCCTGCTTCTTCCCTTTGCCTTTCTTGCCTCCTGCCACCAGTGCTACATCCTCATCCTGCTCAACTGGCTTGGCTGCCCCAAGCTGTCCTTTCCTGATCTCTGTCTGAATGCAATCATCCCAAAACCTCTCCCATGTGGGAAGGGTCTCACGTGCACAAACCCCATCAACAAAGTTCAACCATGAACGGGGGAGGCCATTCACTGCAATACGCACCAACTCAGTGGATGGAATGGCCTCTCCAATCGCTGTCAACTCATCTCTCACATTGGTAATCTTTGTGAGATATCCAGCTGCACTATCATTCCCCATCTTAATGTTCTTCAGCTTCTCCTTCAGGACCATCTTCCGGTTCTCATTGGTACTCTGGTAGAGATTGGACAATGCTGTCCACATCTCATGGGCATTGCTCTTTCCTCTCACATGAGGAATGCAATGGTCTTTGATTCCGTCTAAAATCAGCCTCTTACCCTTATTGTTCTTCTTTTTATACTCAGCCAACTGAGTAACATCAGTGGGCACAACAACAGGGTTCTGTGTGGTATGCACCATGATATCCCAGACTTCTGCCTCCTCAAAGATACTCTGCATTCTCTCCTTCCAAACGCTGTAATTTATATGCCCATCCAGCCTATCCTCCACCCTCAATCCCAATGACATCCTGCTGTCCTAAAACTGAAAAAATAGCACTGCTGTAGTAAAGATAAAACTGCTGTTTATGAAAAAATCAGCTTGCTGGAATTTTCTGAGTGAAAAATCAGCAACTGTAATTTTTCCTTTTGCTGTCCCAAACTGCCCTTCAGCACTCAAGCTCTGATACCATGTAGAAATTTCTGTTTTCCCACCCCGGTTTTCAGTTTCTCCTTATTTTTCCCATGTAGTTAAATGCCCATTCCCATAACCATACATTTAACAGACTGAAAAAATAAATATTGCTGAAAACACAAATTCTGGAAATTTTTCAGAATGCTGGAAATTGCAGAATTAAAAATCAGCAATCAAAAACAGCCATTAAAACACATTAAAACACTGATATTTTTGGTCAATTTGACCCTGGAAAACCCCCCTACAACTCTTGGGGAAAACCAGTTTGAGAGCTCTTCTTTATTTCTGAAAATTGCCTTTTTACAGTGAGAATTATTCAGCAAAAAATCAGCAAGCAAATTTACAACTTATCTCCTTTCCCATGCCTCACAGCAATCTGGAAATTACAGCAAACAGGACAGCAATAAATGCTGTACGACCTCCGTTTTGTGTGCAGAAAAATCAGCAAACTGCTCCTCGATTTTTGTGCAAAAATCTGCCTTTCACTATGTGCTGAATCAGCTGTACAAATCTGCTCAACTGCTGCCTTGGAATGTGTGCCAAGCTGCTGTCTCCTTCTCCTCCCTGCTCAGAAATCTCTCTTGTTCTCTTGCTCTCCTTCTCCCAATCTGCTCATGAAAGAATAAATGACCTTTTCCTCCTTTTCCTCCTTTAATATAACTCCAAGTGACTTTTGGGTGATCCAAGTGACTTTTGGGTGATCTCTAAATCCAATGGCTGAAATAGATTTAGATCAATGGTTGAGATTAAATGCTCATTTAAATCTCACTTTCTATTTTTTAATTCACCCACTTTAATAAAGACCCACTTAGTCATTTATTTCCAAAGTCACTTTTCCTTTCTAATTTTTCATTTACTTTAAAATTAGACTTAGTAACTTTATCACTTAAAGTCACTTTTAAATTAGATTTAACTTTATAAAATTATAAAGTCACTTTAGGAGAAAAATTAAATTCTTTTGGACACTTTTCCCTAGGCCAAAGATCAAAGCCTAAGGGAACCACCTGTCCTCCGGTACCAAATTTCAACACATTAAAGATACCAAAAGGGTTCTCTTGATCTTCCTTGTCTTCCATGATTGAGTTGTGGGCACCCCTCTTCTTCATGACTATAATGTTCTCCCTGTTTTCTGGAAACATCCAGGGTTCATATGCTCATAGGTTGGCAGGATGCACTGCTCTAATACCATTGTAATAACTATTAGGGTAAAATTGACCTTAGGTTTGGAAAGAGCACGTGACAAATTATGTTTTCTAGGTAGTATCATAGTATTCCTTCAACTTTCTGGAAATAGAGATAATTTTAAATGCACAAATAGCGTAATCAAGTAGTAGATTTCACCAACAATACCAATAGTACATAATAGGCTACCAATTTAAAATCCTTTATACCAGCTATATAATATTCATAAGTTTATAAACAGTTGCAACCTTTTATTGAATGTACCAAACATTTACAGATAGGTTATGGTACTGGTTAATCCTATCCCAAACTGTGCATTTGGTTGACTCAACTTATAGGATCATCAGTTTCCTTGCTGCCTCAGGAAACACCCCAACAATGCCTTTCAATACTTAGATTACACCTTGCTGCTTAGCTAGCGGTGCCCTAATAGGCCTCATTTCCCCAGATCGATCTTTAAAAGGAATTTTGCTACCCTAATTGACCCTAAGATGGATTTTCTTCCTTAATTAACCTTCCAACAAGGATTCGTTATCACAATTGTTCCTCAGAAAGTATGTTCTAGCACAATTGATCCTTTAGCAAGGGTCCACTACACAATTTAATCTTCAAAAAGGGATCCACTGTTACAAGTAACAGTGTAGGGGTAATTCGTGGTTGATTACAGAGCTTTAGTGGGACATCATTGTCTCCAAGAAGGCTTCTTAGATTGATGGTTGCCTTAATTATGCCTTAGGCTCTTGTGCTGCCACAATTATCCTCAAATAATGGCACAGGGGGATGATTCGATGCCTCTGAACCTTTGCTGTCACATACTTCACTTCATTGCCCAGGTATAAACTTAAGTAGGGGCCGTTGCCATAAAAATGCTACAAAAATGGCTCATAGCCATAGTACGGTTCCTCGATATCTCAGATTAGAGACTTTCAAACCTTCGTTGCCCATAATAATCTCTCAGGAGCCTACACTGCCACCAAATGTCGCCATAAAATCTCTCCATCGAGTAGCAACTCAGTACCTCTCGCCATCCAATCCCAAAGGAGAGATCGAATGTGTAATCCTCTGTGGAAGGAACAAGCCCTCCAAAATAATGTGGTATCATGCTCAGCTCAATTCTGCTAACCTGTCCACCCGCTCGGGTACGTCTAGACAACTCGGCCTCCCTCAATCCAATGCATAAGGGTGGGTTGATAATGCTATAGACCCTACCAGTGGGCCTCTGAAGTGAACTGTGCTGAAAGCCCAACGCGTGACTTCTATGCTGCCCCTCATCAATGGCTAGCCCAAGGGATCGCTGCATATCCTCCTCCATCATGGGCTCGACATGAGCCTTCGACTGCTCCTCCATAGACAACCCAATATGCATGATATGCTCACCAGTCAGTTGTAGGCGACTGTCGTCTGGCAACTTCGTCATAGATCTGGAGGCCTTTGTACCTATTGGCTCCTCAACAACAGTGGAGTTGTCTACCGACACCTCGCGAACCTGTGGTGCATTGTTATCACTTGAGAACTCGGTCACAATCCCGAATACCTCATCAATGGATGATGCCTCATCAATGGGTGTATGCTCAACTGTCTCTTTGCCAACCATGGCCCCTTCAACTACTCTTCCATCTTTTTTTTTAATACTTGTCATCATCCCTGCAAAATCCCACTGGATCTCCATGGGTTTGTGCATACCCTTTAGTTCACAGAATTCCCAAAAAGCGAGGGACGCCTGAATGCCATGACCCAATGATTGGTATGCCCTCCAGTTTTACCCCAATAACTCCACATAAGTTGCAATCATGTCCGGATTCCCAAATGAGGAATGAATCAACTTCTTCCCCACATCAATCATCATTTGTTGTATCCACACCACCTCATTCTAGGTGATCACCATGTTGTTTGTCTCTAACCTTTCCCATAGGCTGAGCCAAGATTATCGCTTTGATACCACAGTAATGTACCAAATGCAGAAAATTTGGAACAATCCCTTAAGATAAAAATTTCATTCACAAACAGAAGATTGCCATGTAAAAATTAAACAAATAGAGCATGTAATTCCATAACACAATGATCATGAAAATACTTAACTTTATTATATTAAAGAACTGGGGTTTATATGCACATATAACCCATATAGCTGAGATAAAATGGCCTCAAATAGATCTATAATAATGTCGCAATTGGCCTCCAAAAACCACTGAAAGACAATACATAGCAACCTGCGAATCCTGAATGGATCCACCAAGGGAAGAGATGGGTGCTCGCCCACTCTCACTGAATCACCCGAGGATTTCTGTCCTCTGGGTCCTGCTGAAGTAGAGAACCACGTTCTCAAACCTCTCCTCAAAAACAATACTCAAATCCAAGATCCAAGATCCAAGATCAAGATTCATTGATAAAACAAAATGATGAAGGAACACTAATTTACAACTCGCATACTACCCAAAAAATTTTGAAATTCTAACCACGAACTTCTCTCATAAAACCCAGAAAAACCCATAATTTTTTTAGGTAGATTCCAAAAGATACAGAAAGCCCCAATTTAGTGCAAGTTTCCTACTCTGCCCAACTCGACACACTGCGCCAAATAAGATAAATTAATATCACAATGCTCCACCTCTTCAATCCATCAAATTCACTGAAAAATCACTAGCAACAACTATCTTGGCACAAAAATAAAAATTTTGCAACTAAGGATGACTTTGGCACTTCCAAAATAAACCCTCGAATACTTAAAACTGAAAACCTGAACCCACACGATGAGCCAAGTTTGATGCTCTGATATCACTGTAATGTTCCTAAACATGAATGTAAGTGATATACAATGCATGCAAACAATCCAATAATCAGAAAAACGAAATATACATTAAGCACCCATGGAAACACTAGAAATAGAGAACTGCTGAGCCATTTTATTACTTCTTCATGAGTAAATACAATAGTAAAATAGAATGGTGCACCTGGGCTTGTCTCAATGGACAAGCATGAAAAACCCGGGTGAGAAAATGTTGAACTGAAAGCTGCTACAACTACTGCACCAAACTGATCTGCGTTGCCCTAGAAAACTACTCTGTCTGCTGACTTTGAAGGGTTGGAATCACTGCTTCCCGTGCTCAGAAATTATGAAATTTCAGCTCCTTGCTCCTTGGCCTAAACCTAGAAAAACCCACGAAGGAATTGGCCAAATGTTGACCTCAGAATTTTGGCCCAAATTCCTCTTAACTCCTCTAGTTGTTGGCTGAGTTGGGACCCCTATTTGACCCCTTAGGTTTGCTCGAAAAATTCTATAAATTTAGGAGTGTGATCCTTGCCCAAAACCCATAAAAACGCAGAAAGGGTTTCCCTTGGTTCCAACCTTCAAAAACTGACCCTTCACAGCTTGGCCCTCCTCTAATTTCGAATTTTGTTGCTATGACTGATCCTGTCAATCTCTGCTCTCCCAACTCCAACAATCCTCCTCAAATGGCCCTCCAAGTGATCTCCTTCTTCCGGCCAGCTCCAACTCTACAATTTCTTCCTTCATCTCCACGTGAGCCTAGTGATGGCTCTCTGCTCAGGCCTAGGTAACTATAAATCGGACTGCTCAGATGCTGGCTTTGCTCGTTCCAAACTCGCAAGAAAGGCTGGCCCTTTGGCACTTCCAAAATAAACCCTCGAATACTTAAAACTGAAAACCTGAACCCACAAGATGAGCCAAGTTTGATGCTCTAATATCACTGTAATGTTCCTAAACATGAATGTAAGTGATATACAAAGCATGCAAACAATCCAATAATCAGAAAAACGAAATATACATTAAGCACCCATGGAAACACTAGAAATAGAGAACTGCTGAGCCATTTTATTACTTCTTCATGAGTAAATACAATAGTAAAATAGAATGGTGCACGTGGGCTTGTCTCAATGGACAAGCATGAAAAACCCAGGTGAGAAAATGTTGAACTGAAAGCTGCTACAACTACTGCACCAAACTGATCTGCGTTGCCCTAGAAAACTACTATGTCTGCTGAATTTGAAGGGTTGGAATCACTGCTTCCCGTGTTCAGAAATTATGAGATTTTAGCTCCTTGCTTCTTGGCCTAAACCTAGAAAAACCCACGAAGGAATTGGCCAAATGTTGACGTCAGAATTTTGGCCCAAATTCCTCTTAGCTCCTTTAGTTGTTGGCTGAGTTGGGACCCCTATTTGACCCCTTAGGTTTGCTCGGAAAATTCTATAAATTTAGGAGTGTGATCCTCGCCCAAAACCCATAAAAACGCAGAAAGGGTTTCCCTTGGTTCCAACCTTCAAAAATTGACCCTTCACAGCTTGGCCCTCCTCTAATTTCGAATTTTGTTGCTATGACTGATCCTGTCAATCTCTGCTCTCCCAACTCCAACAATCCTCCTCAAATGGCCCTCCAAGTGATCTCCTTCTTCCGGCCAGCTCCAATTCTATAATTTCTTCCTTCATCTCCACGTGAGCCTAGTGATGGCTCTCTGCTCAGGCCTAGGTAACTATAAATTGGACTGCTCAGATGCTGGCTCTGCTCGTTCCAAACTCGCAAGAAAGGCTGGCTCCAATGCTTGAGAAGAACTCGGGCCATCTGGATGTGCCAGTGCCTGGCTAGGACCAAATCGATGTATTCCTCCTTCGCGAAGTGCAGTGCAAATCAGCCCTGAGGAAGAACCTGTACCTCCGATAGTTCTTTGAGGGTATTGCCCCAAATTTCACGCACCAAGAGAGTCAATCTTTCCGCTGTATATGCCCTCCCATGGACATGTCCAACCAGGACAGTACCGGCCATATTTGCGGCTTCCCCCATTTCAATACCCTCTCCAAAGCAAATGGTGAGATCCTTTGACGAAACCTTAACGCACTTAGTTTTTCGCTTTCCAGTCTGAGGTGCTGATGGATGATCTTGTAGCGGGTCCGAGGAGGCGAGCCATTCCTGTTGCAATTGTGCCGCTGTCTTAACCCTAATTGCGGGCGTTTCAAAACACCCAGACGGTGAATTTGCGTAGGAGGGCGGATTATTGTCCGGGATTGAATGGATTCCCACAGGCTGAGACGAACTCGGCGTCGAGCTAGTCGGGTGGAGGTGAACAACTGGAGGGTTTGGCTCGAAAGAAGGCGAGTGCGGAGAGACCGCTGTGAGTAAGTGCAGGGTTCCCGGTAATAATGGCGGACAATTCAAAGAAGGTGAATCAATGGAAAGAGAGCCAAAATGGAGTGATGAAGTATTGAAGGTGGGGAGAGAGACCACCAGAACGGAGCAGGACAGAGCTGTTGCGGGTGACGGAGGGGGACCAGAAATCGATAGATTAGGGTTAGGGTTTCCGAAAATGGGCTGTTCGGGAAATGGGTTCGGTGAATAGTCGAGCTCCTCGATGTCCATGACCTCGTCCATGCTGAAACAGGAGAAACGACGTAACCGCCGGCGGAGGGAGACAGCTGCGAGAGGTGAACAAACTTAGTTAGTGGTCCAGGGAGCCTGCGGTGAAAATGGTCGTGCTGCAGTAAAACCAAGGAAATTACCCTAACCCTATACTCGGCCACCTAATCGGGCGCATCGCCATCTGTCCTCACCGCAGAGCCTCCAGTTGAGGGTCCTTTTATCCAAACTAGGAATCTTGTGTATTATGGTTCATAGAGGGTTAGATCAATTGGTTTAGATAATTTGCAATCAAATCATAAGCGGATCTGATCTATATTGGCCTTGTATCTTGAGGAGATTGTTTTTGTGGAGTTTTCATCATTGTAAATCTCCTTGAGTTGAAGAGTCCTTTCTCTTTGTCTAAAGGACTTCTACCTTTGTAATATAGTAATAAAGATCTTGTTCTTTGAGGGAGCTTGGGATCTCAATCCCATGCTATCCCGCCTCCTTATTTAAAAGGGAGGGTTTCTATTTTTACTTCTCTTTGTCTTTAGATCCAGCTTAATAACTTGTCTCTCTTGCATTCATAGCTTAGATCTAATCTCTTATGTTGCATTCATTAATTGGCTATTGTTGAAGACAAGTGTAACTAGGTTCGGTATTTGTCAATGTAATTTTGATCTTTGTACTTGTCAAGAAAAGGAAATATTATTTTTATAAAATTATATGAATGAGTTTCTTGCTCATTCCATAGGTCTAGTAAAGTCAAAGAGTCAAGATTATGTTAAAGAGCTCTTTATGAGCATTTATGTAATGTACATGGGTCAACCTAGTTTCAAGAAGCCCTCCACGACAAGCACCATTCTTCAACAAAGAAGACTACAAGAAAAACGATGAAGAAAACATCATGTCGACCTGCAAAGATGAATTAAACAACTAAAAGATGACATGTTGGCTCATATAAATGACACAACGCTTCACTTGTTCAAGTTGGCTCAAAAAATGGAGGCATAACCACTATATATACCCAGTTAGGGTCACCGCAAAAATGAAGTACAGAACTTGCATTTTTCTGAGATGATTTGGTGAAGAACAAGAAGGTATCAATTCAGACTCATCTACAAGCTCGGATAAGGACAAAGACTTAAATTCACCATGACTGTTGGATGTTTACAGGATGGGATCTTCACAGTTAGGATGACAAATAGTGAAGCAATTACAGATGTATACCACAGAAGTATAAGTCTTGGCATGGGTGAAAGGAAGAAGGTCTCGGATCTTTGTTTCAAAATACAATCATAATCTCGACATCCCTTATGAACAACTCTCACAAAGACGTACACTATCTCAGCATACAAATTGTCTCAATGCAATACTCTATCAACATATTTTACATAGTCATGATCATAAACCCTCCAAAGATAAGGTCATAATGAAGAATGATATGATGACCTTGTAGATACAGTGAAGATCTCTATGGAAATGCAACAATGATGTTCTTAGTAAGTGCAATAGTGATCTAGATGAAGGAGCACTCATGGTGCAATAGTGATCTAGATGAAGAAGCAATTTTGGTACAACTATGATGATAATCTCAGCAGTGACTTCAAAGAGGATTGGTGTCTTGGTCTTCGAGTGGCATAGTATGTCAAGGGTCAAGGTCTTGGTATTCGTCAATTGGAATCTCTATAAGAAGAATTTTGTGCAGGTTTTCCTCTCCAAGAGGGAGAGGTTTTGGCCCTAGCAGAAAGCCAAACATCTTGTGTTCTTGTCTCTTTGTTTTGGTAGCAGTTTGATGAAGCAAACACACACAGTAATAATAAGAAGAAGATCAAGCTAAGATAAATTGTAAAATCACTTCACAAATTGTTATCAAGTCTAGAAGAATCCTACTAATACTAATTTCCCTAGATTCTTCAACATGGTATCAGAGCTAAGGTGCTGAAGTCAAAGGAAGGGCAGTAAAAAGAGACATCAAAGCAAGGTTTAAGGGTTGAAGGATCAAGTCTACAACAAGCAGTCTACAACAACAAAGACTTTTTTCCTATACAACCTTCAACAGTCTATACTACTCACAGTCTCGGTACTATACTATTGAGATCTTGGTGCCACAATAGGATTAAGCAACCTCAGTCAAAGAATGAAGTTTTGATCACAAGTACTTAAAACTTGAGTTCATGACAACAGTTTTCGATGCCTTTCATAGTCTTAGTCTATACCACAGGGATCTCAATATAGAATGAAGGTGTTCGGTGATGGGTCTCTACTATAAAATGATCATCATGGCAAGCAACATCAAGACCCTATGGTTCTACACAATGCTGCAAGATTCCATAATCCACTTATGTGATAGCAAGACAATGCCATCTCAAGTTCATCAACAGTTTGCTAATCATAAGAATCAGATGTAGAAGGCGAAGAAATTTGAAGACAAGAAGGCAAGCTTCATACCATTTCATCAAGGATCTCATCTGAAGGAAGCATCAATGCATCTGCTTCAACCATCATTAAAGCAATCAAGGTGAAGATTTCATCTTCACATGACAAGTAAGTATCTTTTCAATTTATATATTTGGTTAAATGACTTCATGATTGCAAGGACATCTATAGGTTGGATGGGTCAACAAGATTCCTTGCATGAGGAAGGAGGATAGACATAATCCTCTAAGTAGCTGAAGTCATTAAACATATCAATAGGTCTCCTCTGAATTTATGGAAAGGGATGCTCATGAAAGATCCCCTCACATAGCAATATTGGAGACATCAAAGTGATGTAGGTGATAAACTCATTCTCTAAAGATGCAATGAAGAAGGTCACATGGAATCTATTCTTCATGAAAGTAAAAAGGGCATCAAGGGATGTAGGATATCTTCATAAGATCCCATATACAAGATCTAGGAAGGAAGATAATGATCATCCTTCTAACTGATAGGCAAGGTAACAAATGTCCATGAACAAAAGGTTACCTATTCAACAACTTGTGGTCTCTATGCTAGATAGAGAAAGACAAGTTGATGGCAAAAATATTGAAGGTTGAAAGAACTTAACCATGTGTAGAAAAGAAAGGCAAGGTTGGTCCTCAAGCAAGACAAAAATAAGTATAGTTAAGATTCAATGCTATAGAAAGATTTTGGAAGTTCATATCACTGAAAGATGGAGGAAGCTGAAGAAAAGGGCCAAGGAAAGAGGGAGTAACAAATCTATCCTATGAGTAAGATAGTATCCCTCACGAAAGGGTCCTATAGTAAGCTCCTAAATCTTGTGTTATAAGATATGACAATGATAATAAGATGCATCATGGCATCATGGAAGCATTAGAAACAAGAGCACGTAACATCTCCATAGGGATCATGAAGGACAAAAATCCATGGCAGACAACATGTAGGATATATAGCTCTTGGGAACCTCAATGGACATTGAAGGCAAGAAAGGAGTCATCTAAGGCTCATCATACATCAAGTTACAAAGGAAACATCTGCCAGTTGGGGATATACAAGACCCTCAAAATTCTCTGATGGAATCCTCATCGTAAGGTTCACTAATCTTGAGAGGAAGCAAGTGTTTCAACAAGAACTCCAACGTATGGAATCCATGAGATGATGATATGACATGAAGCAGATCAAGGGATTGAAGATCTTTTTAGTCAAGAACGCTGCTGGAAGAAGCCTCGATGACCTGAAGGTAAAATAAGGTATGTATGCTTGTGTTTAATATTATAATGTCATGTTGTATGGTTGTAGGTAATATGGATCTTTGCTTCTATCTTAAGAAGCATGATCAAGAGAAAAAGGATCTCTTCCTCTGAAAAGATGCAGGAAGGGATAAGTCACACTAGATGAAATCAGCATAATATATTCTCATATGAAGTATGAAGTGATTGACTACAATAAAGAAACTCTGATTGAAAGCTATGGAATGTGTGAGGAAGGAAGAGATTGTGAGATATGCAACCATGATGAAGGCAATCAACATCGAAAAGACTCGGAAGATTTGACTAGGAAATCTCCCAGAAAGATATGAAGACCCTGATGAAAATCTGAAAAGAATGAATACCCTTGATAATGGATATCTTTTGGAGATGTAACAATATGTGTGCAGGATGCTGATACCTACAAGCAGATGCCATGATGAAGAGCCATCTCGTAAGGTATGATTTAATTTAATATAATGTTTTAATTTCTTGAATAGTATCTGGATGAGTTCATGCAGGGCTACTAGAACAAGACTTGTAAGTAAAAATGCAACCAACATTCATGCGATGGATGGAAACTCCTGAAAGAAGCATGGAGAGAAAAGAGGTAGCCATATGAAGAAGGCTTCATATGTGTACCAAGAAGGCCACTTTCCATGAAGAAAGGAATGACATGATGGAATAAGAAGGAAAGTGATCAATGGTTGTTGCCCTACAAGGAAGAAGCTCAACTAAATTTCTTGACATCAAGGAGAGAAGTTGATCAAACAGCTGAAGGACCCACAAAGAAAAAGTTGTTGATATATAGAAGAGTCCCTAGCTAAGAGGGAGCTCTGACACTTCCTTGATCAAGAGGGAGTTTGAATTAAGATCACCCCTGATTACAAAGGAGTGACAATTGTGTTTTTCCACTAGACTAGGACTAATAGTTGTAAGTCTAAATTCCATGAATGGAAATATAGACACATGATAGACACAACATTCTTGTCTTCACTTGGGAAGAAAGAACGGGAGGATTGGGTAATTATCTGGCATCTGATACTCTTTGAGGATGTGTAGGGCATCCAAGATAATGGTAGGCAAGAGGATTGATATTCTTTGAGTGGTAGGAACCCAAGATAAGAATAGTCTTGAAGGTCATACTCAGTGAACACCCGGGTGGGTCTGTACCTTGAGAGACAATGCTGAAGGTGTCTATAAATCATTGGTGTTGCCAGCATTGTAGCTCATGGTATCGTGTAGAGATGGAGGTGTTAGTAAAGGCCTTGCACTATGACACCACTGATTGATATGATGCTATACAGATGGGATTACCAATCTGATTCTTCATATGAGAAATTCTTCAGATTGAGAATAACCAAGTACCATTGTAAATGCCTCTCTAGTTAAGAGGGAGTGTTGAAGAAAAGTGTAACTAGGTTCGGTATTTGTCAATGTAATTTTGATCTTTGTACTTGTCAAGAAAACTAAATATTATTTTTATAAAATTATATGAATGATATAGGTCTAGGAAAGTCAAAGAGTCAAGATTATGTTAAAGAGCTCTTTATGAGCATTTATGTAATGTACATGGGTCAACCTAGTGTCAAGAAGCCCTCCAATGCAAGCGCCATTCTTCAAAAAAGAACATCATGTCGACTTGCAAAAATGAATTAAACAACTAAAAGATGACATGTCGGCTCATATAAATGACACAACACTTCACTTGTTCAAGTCGGCTCAAAAAATGGAGGCATAACCACTATATATACCCAGTCAGGGTCGCCACAAAAATGAAGTACAAAACTCGCATTTCTCTGAGATGATTCTGTGAAGAACAAGGACTGTAATCCGCATTACAGGAAGGTATCAATTCAGACTCATCTACAAGCTCGGATAAGGACAGAGACTCGAATTCACCATGACTGTTGGACATTTATAGGATGGGATCCTCACAGTTAGGATGACAAATAGTGAAGCAATTACAGATGTATACCACAAAAGTATAAGTCCTGGCATGGGTGAAAGGAAGAAGGTCTCGGATCTCTGTTTCAGAATACAATCATAATCTTGGCATCCCTTATGAATAGCTCTCACAAAGACATACACTATCTCAGCATACAAATTGTCTTGGTGCAATACTCTATCAGCATATTTTACATAGTCATGATCATAAACCCTCCGAAGATAAGGTCATAATGAAGAACGATATGATGACCTTGTAGATACAGGAAAGATCTCTATGGAAACACAATAGTGATGTTCTTAGTAAGTGCAACAATGATCTAGATGAAGGAGTACTCATGGTGCAACAGTGATCTAGATGAAGAAGCAGTTTTGGTACATCTATGATGATAATCTCAGCAGTGACTTAAAAAAGGATTGGTGTCTTGGTCTTGGAGTGGCATAGTATGTCAAGGGTCAATGTCTTGGTATTCATGAATTTGAATCTCTATAAGAAGAATTTTATGCGGGTTTTCCTCTCCAAGAGGGAGAGGTTTTGGCCCTGGTAGAAAGCCAAACATCTTGTGTTCTTGTCTCTTTGTTTTGGTAGAAGTTTGATGAAGGAAACACACACACTAATAATAAGAAGATCAAGCTAAGATAAATTGTAAAAGCACTTCACAAATTGTTATCAAGTCTAGAAGAATCCTACTAATACTAATTTCCCTAGATTCTTCAACAACTATTTGATCTATTGCATTTGAAATAGCCCTTGCATTTGTTTCACTTGCAATTGTAGATTTAAAGTAGTCTCTCTAATCCCTTGTTAGCAATCTCATTTTCCATCATTAACTTGTGCTTTTGTCATACAACTTTATTTGATTCCATTATCTAATATAAGTTAAGAACATCTTAGGAAGCACTTATTGTAAAGGGCATTTGGGATATTGCTCTAACATCCAAATCTAATTGCATTTCTCTTGTTTCATTGAGTAATCCTAAAATTTGGTTCATTGATCATTGTGTAAGCTAATAATCTTGTGTTCTAAGTGCTTATCATAAATCTTGATTATAAGTTTCCTATGTTGAAGCATCATCATTGATTGGATCACATTGAAGCATTTGCATTTAAGTCTTAGATCTAGATTGCATTCCTAAAATTTACCCCGGAGCATATGCTTGGTTGATAGAGAATTCGGACAACTCTCTCCATCATTCAATTTGAGAATCTTGACCCTTAAACAATGGTTAAAACGAGTGACCTTGCAATTCTCTTGTGGCCGAGTCCCTTGTAGGAATGGAGGCACTTGGGTTGCTAAAAGTCCTAGGTAGGAATCGTTAATGAGGGATTAGCCTCGTTTCCCAGCGCTTCTCCCAACAACCTTGTTCTAAGACTTGCTTTGATAATTGAGGGAAAGGTCTTCACCCTTAGCTTAGGCATATAAGTAAAATTTACCTAGACTTTGCATCTCACATAGATTAGTCTTGCATTCATCTTGCATTTCAATTGATTTTTTGTCATTGGAATTATGAGCTCATTCTATACTTGCAAGTTTTACATTGTTACACTTGTCAATTTCAAGCTTATTGTCTCTTGAATATCATCTTTACTTGAAGTGCTAGTTCTATTCCTCCTGCAGGCTTATCTCTTGTCGCTCATATCTTTAATTGCTGATAATCTCTTGATTTCTTGTACTAACACTTTCCTTGCAGCATTGCCTATCTCGCAACTTGATATTGTATTGTTATCTGCAAGTACTTTAATTTATATCTAAGCACTATTATTAAGGCACTGGTCTCTCACTTTTAATCTCATTAAGTGTCATACTAATCTAATTAAATCGATTTTTTAGCATCCACTTTGTTCAATAATAATAATCTGACTTGCTAATCCTTAATCAGGTTGTCTAGAGAGGTGATTGCCTTGCCCTTAGTCTCCTAGAACTTGTTGTTCCAACAAGGTTTCCTTTTCTATTTAACTTTAGGGACTACCTCCCATAGCTTGTGTAGGAGAGAACTTAAACAAAGTGAGGAGGGAATAGGTGACAACCCCTACTATGAGCATTTCGCCTTTGGTGTATACTTTGGGCGACAACAGGAACAAAATGCATCTCAAATCAATCATACTCCAATGCAACCTGCCCAAGGTAGGGTCTTCAAACATGATATAAGGCCTCATACAATGAGGTAACACTCGCAAACCAACGCAGTGGCATGTCCTTTATTCCTTTTATAGTAGAAGAGACAAGGGAAGATACAATGTATTTGCTCACATGCTTGAAACACTCAAGATGACTCAGTGAAACCCTAAACCTAGTCTAATTACAGAGTGGACCCTAGCTGCATGGATAAGTGTACCAAGTATGTGTGCCTCAATTGAAATACTAATTGGAGCATGCATCCTCTTCCTCGACAACTACATCCTTTAGCTAAAGTGGAATCTTATCCATACAAGCTCCTAAGGCAACTTAGGGATTTGTGCCCTGCCAAAGAATAGATCATGTGTGCATTCTAAACTGAACTGAACTAAACTAAACTAAAACAAAATCAAACTAGAAACTAGAACTTGCCAAAATTTGGAATAGTAGTGAACTGAGTTGCACTGAAGGTAGCAAAACTAGAAATATGCTAAGATTGGGGCACACATGTGTCCTCTTCTCTCCTACAGAACTGTGCCTTCCTCGCTCTCTGTTGCGCACAAGAGCCTACACAGACTTTTGTAATAACTGCTGCTATATAGACTTGCAGCAGCAGTTATTACAAAAGTAATTATAGCAGCAGTAATTACAAAAGTCATTATAGCAGTCAGACTTTTGTAATAACTGCTGCTACATAGACTTTTGTAATAACTGTTGAGCTGAAGAATAATTTCTCCTAACAAAATTTGTTGGGATTTCTCCCAAGGTTGGGTTCCCAAGGTAAAATTTGTTGCCCCTATTGTGCATGGCTGTCGTTCTATGATTTTTACTATTTCCGCTGCATTCACTGTTGAGATTTTTTGAAGTATAATTATTCAATATTAGTAGTGGCATAAATATTGGTTGGAAATCATTAGGAAGTAACTATCTGGCAGAAAATCGTATTCTACTGTACATCTTTTAGAAAATTGAACAGATTGGTGGAATGAACTGAAAATGGCTGGTTCGAAACTGAACTGGCCCTTTTTCACCAAACCAGTCAGTTCCAAACAAAATTGGATGGTTCTATACAATGCAATCAAGGACCCTCCAAATGCAATTTTTTTTAAAGCAAACAATAATTTATGAGTGGGGCAGCCTAATATTCAACCCTAGGGCCCTAGTAATGCTACGTAATTAATGGTAATGTTAAATTTTTAGAGTAAAAGGTATCCTTTTACTAAATTTTTTAACATTACCATTAAGTGACTCGGGATCGTTGCTATCAGAACTGGACTGGAATCGGTGGAACTGGTTGGTCTGATCGGTTTGGGGGTCAAACTAGTTCGGTTTAAGGTTTGGAACTGGAACCAACTGGTTTGGTATCAAACTGGCTGGTTTTGTAATGGCATCGAATGGTTTGGTATCAAATTGACCTTTTTTTTCACTAAATTGACTGGTTACACATAATGTGACCAAAGACATTCTAAACACAATTTAAAAAACAACAAGAATTTTTGAGTGGGGTAGCCTAATATTCAAGCCTATGGCCCTACTATTGTTATGCAATTCATTATTGTTATGCAATTCATGGTAATGTTAATTTCTTCAAGACTTAACTTTCTAACATTACCATGAAACGACTCAAGATGTTTGAGAGTGGTTCCGATTTCACACGGAGAAAGTAGAATTTTAGATCTCGCTCAAAATCCAACAAACTTAACGGTTTTTTAGGATTTCAAGATTGCGGGGATTGCAACATTTCCATTGGATTTTGTCATGTACGAGGGTATATAACTAGTATTTAATCAAGAGAACCAAGTCCTCTATGTACCTTGATGTTAGTGGCATTGGTTGTCAAAGTCCTCTATCATGACCCTACTAAAAATGTACCCATCACTCAAACAAAATCTTTAGTTGACATGCTACGTTTTTCCTATCTTATTTTAATGCTTAGAGGGTGATATTGATGACGAAGATCCCAATATAGGCAATGATTTTGATGATATGCAGGTATTTGTTGTAGCGTGATTTTTTTTGGATGCTAGAGGCCATCTAGAGCTTATTTTTTGATGTATTTTCAGTTCGGAGATGGATTGCACTCATTGCTATTTTGGTTATGTGCATCCTTACATGCTATATAAATGAATTTTTTTGCTTATTTATGTATAAATGGTTTGGAATCATATGTATGCACATGAATATATATGTTTTTCTTTAAAATTTGAATATTTTATGAATTTTCATTCAATTGGTCTTTTGGTGTGGTTTTTTTATCAGTTCTAGTCTGGTTCCAACTGATTCTCGGTTAAGAGGGTTTTCCAGTTTGATCACCGATTCGGTTCTGATAACATTGCTTAGGATGTTTGATACTAGTTCTACCTCGTTGGATTTCATATGAGAAAGCAAAATTTTAGATCCTAATCAAAATCCAGGGTCCAACAAAGAAAATAGTTTTTAGGATTTCAATATTGAAGGGATTGCAACATTTCCATTGGATTTTGTTGTGTACAAGGGTATGGAAATAACATTTAATGAAGAGCACCAAGCCCTCTATGTACCTTGATGTTAGTGGCTTTCACTATTCAACTCCTCTATCACGACCCTAGTAAAAAATTTACCCATCACTCAAACAAATTCTCATTTTGACATGTGAAGCTTTTTCTATGTTATTTTAATGCTTAGAGGGTCATATTGATGATGAGGATCCCAATATAGGAAATGATTTTGTTGATATGTAGATATTTGTTAAAGCATAATTTTTTTTTGACACTAGAGCTCGTCTAGAGCTTCTTTGTTGATGTATTTTTGGTTTAGAGATATTGCACTAAGTTCTATTTTTTGTTTGTTTGTTTGTCAAGTTGTCTGTGATCTTCCAGGCTTGCCCTGTGGCTTGAGGAGCCGCGACCCAGCGGCAACTAATCGCCGAAGTCACTCGGGGATCGCACTTGGCTTGGGCCACACCAACCATAAGTTGACTGGATTTTTTATCATGCCTCCTCCCCCTAGCACAGGGCACAACCACCCCCCGTGAGGTTTGATCCCGGGTCGCCTTACTAACGAGGCCCATCCTCAATCGGTTGTGCTAGTGGGACTTGACGCACTATGTGCTATTTTGGTTATTTGCACTTTTTCTATATAAATGAGAATATTTGCATATTGTGTATAAATGGTTGGATTCATATGGATGCACATGAATATATATGTTTTTCTTTTAAATTTGAATATTTTATATTTTTTTTGGTCGACCACTTTTTTGTCTGGTTTTTTCCCAGTTTTGGTTTGGTTCCCAGTTTTGGCTTCGACTGGTTTGGTTCTGATAACTCTAATGTAAACTACACAATATGCAACAAGAACTAAGCAAGAAGGTGGAAATCCCTCCGAAAATACACTTTCTGTTAGGTTGTGCTCCATGTTTAACATATAATGTAAGTAAATCATGTTGCTACCCGAAATATATAGAAGTACATACACTTCCCCTCTTATTATTCTAGAATTCCGTCTTTCACAAGGCCACATAAGATAGGCAGATGGTTCCCTTTTCATGTAGAAATACAATGGATAAAATTGATGAGATGATACCTTCAAATTAAAAATACTATGGTCTTTGTCAGAGCCACTATTCTTGATTTAGAAACAATTTACTAAATGTGTAAGAAATATAGACTTATGCAGGGATACAATGCATAATGACAAATTCCTTATGTATGAGGAAGAGTTAGGGATTTTGTACTAGTTTTGTGTTGCTTGATGCCATCCTAACTGATTTACTCATATATTAGTCATTGTATATCCCTAACAGGAAATAAAAGTGATAACAATAGAAAATAGTAGCATGTAATACAAAATTTTAACCCATGCATGAACAACAATATAAAACACCAAAAACTCCACCAAGTTGAGCCATTTTATTAATAGAACAAGATAGAGTACAAATATATGGAGGTAGATGAACCTGGGCTTGCTACAACAAGCAAGGCAAAAACCCAAGTGGAGGTGAAGGCACCCAAGTGATGAAAATGGCTCTACTGCAAGGACTACGGTCAACCAGAAGTAACTGTTGCCACTACTGGAAATGAATTGCTGATTTAGCCCTCCAAACTCCTCAGAGAAGTTAGCAAAATTAGCCACAACCTCTACACCTCAAACCCACAAAAGCCCATCAAGGAATTGGCCTACTTCTCGCTGGTCCGGAAAGCGCCCAAAATGCGCACTCCTTTCTATGCTTGGTGTATGCACAGTTGAAGGAAGAGTTTTGCTTGCAAGCCCAAATTCCCTTCGGAAATCCCTCTAAAATCTTCCCTGTATATTCCTTTGGAAATACCTCCAAATCTTCATAGTATCTCTCCCAAAATCCCACAACTCTACACCATGCGCAGGCTGAGCTAGTGACCCTCTGCACACTGCCAAAAAGCCCTAGTTTCTCCAAACTCCCTTCACTTTAGACCTCCAAAGCACCCAAAAACTCTGGCAAATACCAAGGAAATCACCCTCCGAAAAGCCTAGCAACCAATATGCCCTGCAACTATTTCTCCCAAGGATGTGTGGTGCTTCTACGCCCAGTCTGCTCCAAATGATGGCCAAATACACCCATAGATCCTCCTGAAACAACACTGAAATGTAGCAAGGGCTCCCCTAGGGTGGCACTCGAAGTCCACCAAATAAGGAGGCGAGCTCCTGCTCGGAAACCTCTTGTGCTGAACAACACGATGTTGCCTTAGCTCAATAGTTCAAGTAAACAAGGGTTCAATTATGAATTTGGTCAAAAATCCCAACATGAGGCCCTCCCCCTCTATTTATCCTTGTTGCCCCTCCTCTTTCCATGTGGGCTCCACAAATCAACTCCCTTCTTTCTTCCTTCTCACAAGTGCGAGTTCTTTTAAGGGGTGCGAATTCCATCTTGGTGTGCCCCCCACATTCCACTAACCTCTTAACTTGCCTTCTTTTCTTATGTTTGGAACCTTCTTTAATCAAAATGTCAAGTGGGGTCCTCCTAACCCACTTTTTCCTAATTCTAACATGTCAAAATGTCAAAATTGTGCAAAAATGTATTTTTTTGCAAAAATTTCAAGTGGGGACATCGCAGTCCTCCTTGCCCAGATGTTGCTTTTCCTTAAGCAACTGCAGTGATAGATGCTGAAGCAATGTTGCACAAAGCGGGGACGCGGAAGCGTCATTTTCCAAAATTCTAGGAAGCGAAGCGTCCGCGGAAGCGTCTGCTATATATATATATTTTTATTTTTTTTATTTTTTTGCATTTATACTCCAAACAAACATCCCAAATACCAAATTAATTGTAGAAGACATGAAAACATGCATATTTTTGCATAAATCAAGATAGATATGGCATCCATGATTCCATTGTAGTTACTAGTATGTACAACAACCATCTATATTCTAGCTTTTACAAACATACATCAAATTTTTAAGCATATTATAAAACATAAAACATTTAAGCATATTATAAAACATAAAACATAGAGCATATTATGATTTATTTAGCAAGTGAGCAACTGTCAACATTTGTCATGTCCAAAATTCAAATAATAATGTTTACAAAATATGCCACTTGGTTACCGCCAAGACAAAAAAGGTTCAAAATTCAAATTCACAAGCCTACAAGTCTAATGAGTAATCTATGACAAAAGTAGTAGATTGTGAATATATCTACTAATCTCCCCTCCTTCCACCACGAAGAGAACGTGGCGGCGGGCCTCCACGTGGTGGCAATGAAGAAGATGGTGCTTGTGGAAGTTGTGGTAGTGGCACTGAAACTGATGAAGAACCCCCTGCTGTTGGTGTTGAACCATGGAACCTAGGAACCAAGGGACCAGATGGGGGTGGGGGTGGCATATCAACACGATCATCATCATCCTGGAATCGCTCAAAAAATTCATGCAAAAAAAAAACACTAGTTAACAAAAAAATTAAAAAGATGAAGTAGAGAAATGCTTTATAAGGAAAAATTGGAAAATTCATACCACAATGGACATACCTAGATAAGAGCATCCTCTAATTGCTCTAATCGCAACACTCCATCCTCCAAATTGGGCTCCTCTGGATTCTTGTCCCAAATCAACAGGTCTTTATTAGACTTTGCATCTTCATAGTAATGGGACAACAATCGGAAGTTGTAATGAACATAAACCAAGCTCTCTGCCCGGTCTAAACTCAACCTGTTCCTTTTAACACTGTGGATGAAAGAATAAGAGCTCCAACACCTCTCTGCAGAAGAAGTGTTTACCACCTATGATAGCACCTACAATGCCAAAGTCTGTAGAAGTGGAGTACCCCCTCCATGCATGTTCCACTACTCAAGAGAAGAAAAAGTCTCTCGATCTTTAATTTCATGCATGCTCCCAAATGGACTAGTGTTAAGCGTATAATTGCTCAACTGTCTCCATACCAATGCAACCTCCTCCTCATCAGGGATTAATTTACTCAATGCAGCCATATATTTTCTGTGAACCTCTTGATCTTGGTGTGGTTTTCTCTTGCTTCCCCCCCAGGTGCTGGTGTTGAAAGCCATGATGGATGATAGTATTTAGGTGTCAAAACATATGCTAATGCATGCAATGGAACATTTAGCATTTCCCATCGGTTTTCCACCTCTGCATGAATATAATTGTACAAGGTGGTATCGCTAAGCTCAACAATGTCTTTAATCTGCCCCAACATGCTATCCATTTGCTCATACACCTCCCCAATTACTGGTCGATCGGAATCTCCAAACTTGATCATGTAATAAATTGGTTTGGTGAATTGCAAAACATATTTAACCTGTGACCAAAAGTAACTGTCAAGAACAGTGTCCTTGACTGCATTAGCACCATCTATGTCAGTGTTAATTTCATCCCATGATTCAGAACACACCAGATTAGTTAAAGCTTGTCTCACCTTCACTAGCCGCCTAAAGGTGAGGTAATAACGAGCAAATCTTGTCTTTGCAAGTTCAAGCAACTGCAACTTGGAGTAAGTGCCATAGAAGTAGTTTACCCTTGTATGCCCTGTGATGAATTTAATGAGTTGCTTCCCTCTCCTGTAAAGCTCAGTAATCCACCCACATTCTTTTTGCTTCACAATATCATGCATCAAAAGGTTCAATGTGTGAATCAGGCACCCAGACCAAAAGATGGGTGGATAAGTACACTCAATAATTTTTCCTGCTGCCTTAAAATTTGCTACATTATCTGTGATCACTTGAACCACATTATTTGGACCAACATCTTTGATTGATTTCAATAGGCGATCTGCAATGTTTTGTGCAAATGCACTGATGGAGGAGGAGTCATGACATGTAATAAACACTGCACCACTAGAAGAAACACCAAGAACATTTATCAAATGTTAGTTTCTAATATTTGTCCACCCATTTGATACAATGGATACCCCAGAATCTACCCACTCATTTGTAAAACGTGTCAAGGCTCTTTGAACCTTAGCTTTTTCTCTTTCTAATAACACTGTTCTAGCTTTCTCATAGTTGGGGGCCTTGTATCCTTTTGGGGCTTCATTGATGGCCTTATCCATTTCATGCCAATAGGGAGAGCGAAGCACATTGAATGGTACACCACAAGCACAAAGAAAACATACTATCTTTCCATCCACATATCCCTCCCAGCAACATTATGGAAATCCCTATTGTTCTTCTACCTCCAGAACTTGCAGAAGTACCATGAGGAGATGAGCTACCAAATTTAGAGGTTGCACTTGATTCAGAATGAGTTTTTTGTTTCTTGTTTTTTTGTTGTGCAGCCTCCTCTATTTGGATGTATTTTCTTCTTTCTTCAGTTGAAATGTTTGGGCAAATTTGTACCCCCACAGGACCCTTTTTTTCATCACTGTCCAACACCCCACAAAGATGCCTCTTCACACGGGTATATGAACCGCAATATGGTTTTCCTCCATGACAACCATGAGGGCACACAAATTTGTAAGTTCCACCACCCTTTCACCCATCAAGTTTGGTCACATAGTTCCACAAGGGTGTTAATGCAGCTTTCCCATCTAGTGTTTCAGTTTCCCCTTTAGGTTCATCCTCTTCCTTTTCAAACCCTTCCTCCTCATCATACATTGGGTCACTCATATTGGGACCACCGCCCTCTTGTGTTTCTTCCCTTCTATTCCTATTCCCCCTTGTCATCATTAAAACCAAGAGTGGAAGGATACATAGAAGCCAAAAGAACACCATCTTGGAATATGGATATAGGTGGTGGACAACCTGCAAGTAAAGGAGAAAGTAGAAACAATGGGAAAGAGTAGGAGAGGGAGGAGAAAAATGCAAAAAAAATGTCAAAAAATAAGGGAGTTTGGGGTTTGAACTTACCTCTTTAGCTCTTGTAGATGAAGTCCTCCAAGCTCCTCCTCCTTCTCCTAGCTCCTCCTCCTTCACTCCTCCAAGCTCTCCTCTCTTCTCCTCTCCTTTCCTCTCTTCTCTTCTCCTCTCCTCTCTTCTCTTCTCCAATTCTCATAAACTCAAAGTGAGCAAATGAGGAATGAATGGGGGCTTTATTCCCTTCATTCCTGACCCTAACCCACCCCCTTTATGCCAAGTCAACGAAAAAAAAAAACCGAATTTCATCATGCACACGGCCTTTTCTAGAAGCGTATGGGAAGCGTGCGCTTCTCCCTCCGAAGCGCCACGCTTCGTACACCCGAACCGCCGTACGAAGCGCGCTTCGAAGGTCTGGTATCGTGCTTCGGAGCCACGCTTCGGAAAATTCTAGGAAGCGGCAAAATCAGGCGAAAGCGGGAAGCTTCTTAGACGCATCCACACGGGACGCGCTTCCGGGCTTGGAACCGTTGGGAGGGGGGGCGCTTCCTGCAACATTGTGCTGAAGTACCTGCTCTCCTTCCCAAGTGGCATCCTCCTCAAGTAGGTCCTTCCATTTCATAAGAAGTTCCCTGTATGGTCCTGTTCCTGAGCTTCCTCTCCCTCACCTCCAAAATGGTCTCCGGTACCAAAACCAAATGCCCCTCATCATCTAAAGGTGGTAACTCCATGGCAACTGTCACCTATTGTCCCAAGGCCTTCTTCAAGCACGAGACGCGAAACACGTTGTGTACTTTACTCCCTAGTGGGAGTTCCAACTCATATGCCACCTCTCCAACCCACCTAGTCACCCTGTAGGGCCCATAAAAGTGTCGCTTGAGCTGTTCAGCTCCCTTTTGCTTCAAAGTGGACTGTTTGTATGGTTGGAGCCTTAGGAAAACCAAGCCCCCATCCTCAAAGTGCCTCTCAATCATGTGCTTGTGAGCATACATATTTTGTTGGTTTTGGATGGTCTGTAAGTTATCCTTGAAAGCTCTAAGGATCTCTTGTCTCTCCTGAATCTAATCTTTGGCCCTTGGGGCCCTGCTATCTCAAAAAATCATGTCAGCAAAAGTCAAAGAATCGTAACCATACAAAGCACGGAAAGGAGACATACCAATAGACATATGATAGGTGGTGTTGTAGCAATACTATCCAAGGTGTAGCCACTTCACCCACGCACATCGCTGTCCTGTCGCATAGTTTCGCAAGTACCTCTCCAGCCATTTGTTCATGATCTCGATCTACCCATCGGTCTGGGGATGATAGCTCGTGTTGGGCGTGAGCTCGGTACCCACCAACCAGAAAAGCTCTCGCCAAAATGCCCCCATAAACCCACTGTCCCGATCACTGATGATGGTCTTTATAAGACCATACAACCTGAAGATCTCTTTGAAGAAGAGCTCTGCCACTTGTGATGTTGAATATTTGGTTGAGATGACGAAAAAGTGGGTGATTTTTGTCAACCTGTCCACAACCACATAAATATAATCACGCCCTTGTACCACTGGTAGCCCTGTGATGAAGTCCATGGATATGCTCTCCCACTCCCCCTCAGAAACAGGGAGAGGCTGAAGTAGACCTATTGGACATGTCAACTCCCCTTGTTCCTTTGGCAAACATCACACTCCTGCACGTGTCTCAAAACGTCTCCCTTGAGACCCTTCCGGGTAAAGCGCTCCTGGATAGCATGGTATGTCTTGAGGAATCCCTGATGCCTTGCTAAAGGGGAGTCATGTGCTAGCTGCATGATCCTCTCTTTCAACTGTGAACCCAGTACCAAGTATATCCTTGTGAAAATTTAAACTCTATTGTAGCAACTAGAAATTATTATTCTAATTGTAAATTTAATTATGCAATTTATTTGTTATGACAAACAACGAATAAAACCACAATTGCAATTTTCTCCATAAAAACGTTGCGGAAAATAAAGTGCTGGAAACTGAGAAATGCTAGCACACACATAAAAATGACACAATTATTTTTGGACAAATGTCCTCGGGAAATCACAATGTGGGAAAACTGGTGCAACAACTGAGGGTTTTTATTATTATGCAGCGGTGCAATTCTGAGTACAATCTTTGGATGCCCAACTGGCACTCCAATCAATAGAATAGTATGGCCAACATATTATGTGAGGAAAATACCTCAACACCACCATTGACCTAGCTTCGACAATTGGCAAAACTAGCTGCTTGTACAACCTCTATGTAGTGCTTGCGCATGCTCTGCTAGCTATTCCTCGAAACTGCTGGAAAGATGATGTCCTAGGTGACTTTGCCTCTGGAAGTGACTCGCTTGGCCTCCTGGAGATTTTCCAGACCAACTGCAACTGAATCACCCTTCCCTTTGGCAAAATTGATCTCCCTCAGAAGCTATGTGCGTAGGCTCTGCACAACCTCTTTGGGAAATGTGGCCCTTTTGCTGCTGACTCTCTGAAATAGGAAAGCTTCCTCTAGACTCACTATCTCTGCCGTTGACTGTCTCTACGTCCCCTCTCTGGCTCGAACTTCTTTGCTCAGCTGTTGGAAGCTTGATTTTCCAAGGTACTCGCACTATTGGCTCTCACTCAGTTTGTTTCTCCATCCACCCATCGACCTCCTCTTATAATCTCGAGTTGAGTCTTCAATGACCAAGATTATAGCTTAATCGATGGCTGAGATCATCTCCAAGTCGATCCGTGTGAGTTTCTAGAGAATTCTCACCTTTCTCAATTAATTACTATTAATTAACCAATTTTCCTTAGTTAGACTTGGGAAAAATTTAAATGATGGTCAATTAATTTAATTGAGCTATCTTTAGGTGGAATTTCTAGAAACAACTTCTAGGTTTTGAAGAATTCATGTGTTTTAGCCCCTATGCAATGTTTGAGACTAGAACACCATCCAATGCTACAAAAAACTAACACTCCCTCTTAGCGAGGAAGGTGTTCTCCTAATGTCTCCATAACATCCTCCCCACGTTGCTGATGTTTGACAACTGTAGCTGCCTGCCACTGTCCACCAACCACTGTGCTAACTCAGATCCATTTGCTATCAATTGTAGTTGAACCATGCTGCATGTGTGCTGTTGCTGACGCTGCATATGTGCTGTTGCTGGCACTGCACTGTGCAACTTGTATTGTTGCCAACTCTGCATTTGCACTGCAAACACTCCTTCTCACTAGTGCTGCTACTATTGCAACTACTGCAACTGAGAAGCATCCAAAATATTGAATCAACTGTGTCTTTGTTTTGCAACTATCTCTTGAGTCTCTGACTACTACCAATGTTATCAAAACTGGACCGGAACTGGTGAAACCGGTCGGTCCGACTGTTTTTGGCCCAAAATCAGTCTAAACGGGGCCTTTAAACCATAATAGGTCGGTTCGGTACCGAACCGACCAGTTCAAGACCGGTTTTGTGCAATTTGTACCTTCCTAGGTCAACTTAAAAAATCTGCCCCATTTATTTAATTTTTGAATTTTTCATTTGGTTGGCTTACTTCTAATTCGCACCTAGGTCAACCTAATATTCAAGCCTATGGCCCTTAGCCTAATATTCAAGCCTATAGTCCTATTATTGTTATGCATTTCATAGTAATGTGAAATTCTTAAAGTAAAAGTCACATTTTCCTTAATGTTTCATTTCCATCCTTTTACTTAAATTTTTAACATTACCATGAAATGACTCGAGATGTTTGAGAGTGGTTCCAACCTCATTGGATTTCATACGGAGAAAGTAGAATTTTAGATTTCACTCAAAATCTAGCAGACTTGACAATTTTTCAGGATATTAGGATCGTTGGGACTGCAATGTTTCCATTGTATTTTGTCATGTTCGTGGGTAAGGAGCTAATATTTAATAAAGAGCACCAATCCCTATATGTACTTTGATGTTAGTGGCATTGGTTGTCGAACTCCTCTAGCACGACTCTACGAAAAATGTACGCATCACTCAAACAAAATCGTGACTTGACATGCTATGCTTTTTCTATCTTATTTTAATGCTTAGAGGGTTATATTGATGATGAAGATCCCAATATAGGCAATGATTTTGATGATATGTAGTTATTTGTTGTATCATGAGTTTTTTTGGATGCTAGATGCCATATATAGCCTATTGTTGATATACTTTCGGGTTAGGGATGGATTGCACTCAATCATTCAATGTTATTTTAGTTATGTGCACCCTTACATGCTATATAAATGAGAGCTCTTGTTTATTTGTGTATAAATGGTTTGGATTTATAAGGATGCACATGTATATATATGTGTGTTTCTTTAAAATATGAATAATGTATAAATGGTTTGGATTCATATGGATGCACATGTATATATATGTTTTTCTTTAAAATATGAATATTTAATGTGTTATTGGTAAATGTTTTTTTTTTTTTTTAAATTTTAAATTTTAATTACTTTATTAATTTCCGGTTTTTACCGGTTCGGGTCCGATTTTGACTGGTTCCTGATCGACAAGGTTTTTCAGTTCGATCACCGGTTCGGTTTCGATAACAATGATTGCTACTAGCCTCTCCACTGTCCATTGGGAAATCTGTGTTGTTTTTGACTCTGCATTGTGCCCTCTGCATTGCTACCAACATTGCTTTGTGCTTCTCAGCATCTATCTACAACTAGTCTGCAATTGTCCCTCAAGAACTAACTGCGCCATTTGACATTGATCCATCTGCTATTGGATACTATGGGCCCCTGAAGCAAGGGTAATGATCCATGAGAAAACACCATCCAATGCTTACCTCGATGGACCCTGACCAGCTCTGTGCAACTCTGGAGTCTAGAATTCTATGTCTTCCCACCTCACTCCTGGAGGTATAGCTGCATACAAAGTGAATTGTTTCTCCAATTTGGAGGACACATGGTCTATCTCTGTGGATGCTGCTGCTTGATCCTGCTTCTCCTTCTTTTCCTTCTTCCTCTGAGGACATTGAGTACTGTAGTGGCCAAACTTGCCACACTTGAAGCACTTGATCTTGGATAGATCCTTTTTCTTCTTCTTCTATCCTTGCGAGTCTTGTCCTTGACTGGGACCTTTTGCTTTCCCTTTCGATGCAAGGGCCACATTTTCTTCCTCCTTCACACCCTTCGACCCTTTGCTGCTACTGCTGCTGATGGAGCTCTTTACTAGAGCTTACCTCATCTCCTCTTGTGTGAGGTCTGCCCACATCCGGTCCCACCTAGGCAGATGATCTCATCTTAAAATGCCTTGGACGAAGGTCTCCCATTCCTTGGTGACATTGTTTAGGGCCAAACACACAAGTTCTGTATCTGGAGGCGATACTCCTATGACTACAAGCTCATCTCGGATATCCTGAATTCTGGTGAGATAGGGGTTGATGCCTTCACCCTTCTGCATTAGAACATTCCTCAGCTTCTCCTTCAGGAACATCTTCCGCTGCTCAGAAGGATTCTGGTAGAGTGATGCGAAAGCATCCCACATTTCTTTGGCCATATTCTTGGCCACTAAGTGTGAGACTATATGGTCTTGAACTTTGTCGAGAATCAACCGCTTTGCTTTGGACATCTCCTTATTGTAGTTCGCTAGTTGGTCTGCATCTGTAGGCACGACTCAACTCATTTTGCGTACGTCTTCATACCATAATCGTCTAGCAGGAATGTCATCCTGGACTTTCAGATACAATAGTTTAATGCACACTCTAATCTGTCTTGATCTTGTTGAGAAATCTATAGGGAAATGATTTGAGCGGTTTCTCTTTACTTGATAACTACTTGTGATGTCTTTTACTTATTAGCTTTGTTACTTATTATTATAGTGTGTATCATCAAACAACTACAAAAAACAAGAAGAACAAGAACACAAAATATATGCTGCAAGCCAAGGCCAAAACCTCTCCAGTTGAGAGGAAAACCCGCGAATCCCTTCTCTTCCTTATAGATTCTTCAATTGACGAATTTCAAGATCTTAAGACTAAAACCAATACCCCCCAAGACCAAGACCAAGACCAACCTCTCTAGATGATGTGCTAACCTTGATCTACTCAAACCTAGTCAAATCTCGTCAAGTAGCACTTCTTCGAACTCCAACTGCAGAATTTCGGCCTCCACTGCAATTCTGAAATTTTTACCCCGCCCCCCCGCCAACAGTTGTTGTCGGCACACGTGTGAGCCTCGATTTGCCTTCTGAGCCTCCCTTTGACCTTCGTTTGTGTTTCTTGGACTTTTAGAGCTTGAGGATGACCCTTGGTGATCTTTGCTTGACCTTCTTTCGTTCTTTTCTCCAAGATCAAACTTGTAGATAGAAACCCTAGATCTGTGGTAGAAACCCTAGTCCTTCTTACCACGTGTGAGAGAAATATCCCAAACAAAAGTCTCCTTCTTCCTCTTCCTGCTTCACTGCCTTCTTCTTCCTCCTTCACTAGAATGAGTGATGGATGAATATCTCTCAAGGAGGTCAGTTCCTCCTATATATAGGCTCTTGAAGGTGGACATGGCTCTTTCTTTTAGGCCGACTTGCCAGTTGCCAGGCTGACTTGGTCTTGGAGGGTATTTTTTACTCTTTAAATGACAAAAATAATTTTCTTTACAAGTTATAATGTGCCTGAATGGGTCTTCAACTTATGACAATGACTCTTTTGACTTCTTGACCTAGGAAAAACCCTATAGTTAGCCAGGACCTCTACGCAGTGCTTGTGTAGGCTCTACTCGCTATGCCCCAAAACTACTAGAAAGATGATGTCCTGGCTGACTCTGCCTCTGGAAGTGACTTGCTTGGCCTCTTAGAGATTTTTTGGACCAATTGCAACTGAATCATCCTTCCCTTCAGCAAAATTGATTTCCCTTTGAAGCTATCTACGCAGCCTCTCGGGAAATGCGACTCTTTTTCTGCTGACTCTTCAAAACTGGAAAGCTTCCTCCGGACTCACTGTCTCTGCGTCCCCTCTTTGGCTCAAACTCCTATGCTTAGCTGTTGGAAGCTTGATCTCCCAAGGAAGTCACACTACAGGCTCTCACTCAATTCTTTTCTCCATCTACCCATCAACCACCTCTTATAATTTGTAGTTGAGTCCCTAACAATCAAGATTAAAGCTTAATTGATGGTTGAGATCATCTCCAAGTCAATCCGTGTGGGTTTCTAGAGAATTCTCACATTTCTCAATTAATTACTATTATTTAACTTGTTTTCCTAAGTTAGGATAAATTTAAATGATGGTCAATTAATTTAATTGAGCTATCTCTAGGTGGGATTTCCAGAAACGATTTCTGGGTTTTGGAGAAGTCATGTGTAGCCTCTCCATAAAGTTTGAGACTAGAACACCATCCGATGCTACAAAAAACTAACAATCCTCCCCTTGTAATAGATTACCTCATTCATGACCCTATACTAGTCATCCTCATAAGTGCCATCCAAGATTTCACAAGCCAACTTGTCCTTGGACTACTCTACTAATTGTGAAAATTCCTAGATCTAACAATCTCAGGAATCCTACTGCAACCCGCTGAATCTACTTCACTTAGATCGTAAATTACATTACAAACTTATTTCGGCTTTCTTCTTGAAATATTGAAGTAAATTACCGAAGCAACCTACACCAAATTAAATATGATTTTGAAACATAGAAACTGAGCAAGGAAATACAAACACATAAGACACCGTTATTTTTGAACAAATGTCCTCGAAAAAACCCAATGCGGGAAAACTAGTGCAACAACTCTGAGAGTCTATTATTATTAAGCAGTAGCAAATTCTAAATACATTGCTGAATACCTCATAGGGTTATTCAGTTACAGAGAGAAATACTGGCAGAAACTGAGCAAGGAAATACAAACACATAAGACACCGTTATTTTTGGACAAATGTCCCCGGAAATACCCAATGCGTGAAAACCGGTGCAGCAGCTCTGAGGGTTTATTATTAGTAAGCAGTAGCAAATTCTGAATACTTCGCTGAATACCTCACAGAGTTATTTAGTTACAGAGAGATACTGGTAGAAGCTTAGTGAGATTACCTTACGCAATCGCTGAGAAAAAGTCCCAACTGTTCCGGATGTTGGATGAGGTGTCCTTGGTAGGCCCTGCGCTGCCTCTACATTGTCCCAGTGTCAACCCTCTCAAGCACAACGTCACCCAACTGGGGAATCGATCAGTAGCCCAAAGTCATTGCTGTTAGCCTCCCAATCTCACACCTCGACTTCCTGCTGCGGAAACTGACTCTCCGCTCTGATTTTCGACTTTCTCTTTCTCCCTCTGCATTGCTTCCGCGTGGCCCTTCAGACCCTGCGTCAGCCTCTGCGTCAAGGCTACTGGATCACACTCTGCCTTTTTCTGCTGATGATTCTTCGGCTGAGAATCTCTCTCTTTGGAAGTTTCTATCCTCGCCCCTCAACTGCAAGAAATCTCCTCAATCGAATTTTCCTTTTGAGAACTTCTCACTTCAGAAAATCGATTTCTTGATCTCTCTTGTTGTGTTTTCCAAATGACCCTCAAGCCCCTTCTTATTTCTCCCTGTTGGACAACCAACGACCTAGATTAACTCCTAATCAAAGGATCAGATCGTTTTGACTTGATCTCCATTTTTATCTAGAAGATTTACCCACAATTAAATTAATACCCATTAATATTTTAATTTTCCTAAGTTTAGACTTGGGAACCCCATTAAAAATATTAATTATTTTAATAAAATCGTCTCTGGGTGGAATTTCCCAAAACAGTTTCTAAGTTCTTTGGAATGCATATGTCCAAGCCTCCCTGCAAAATTTGAGGCCTAGAGCACATCCGATGCTACCCCAAATCAACACTCCCTCTTAGCGAGGAATTGTGCTCTAGCAATATACTACTGCTGCATACTGCTCTGACTCTGAAGCATCGTCCTCTGCGCTGTTGATGCCTGACATGTTGTCCACCAATCACTGCGTTGCTGATCCCTGACATGTTGTCCACCAACTACTGCGTTGCTGTTGCAACTGTACTACTCCCTTGGACACTACCACTGCCAATGCTACATCTGTACTACAACTCCCTCTCAAATGTTCATCTGCTATGCTGCTAGCACTACCACTGGTAACACTTCATCCGTACTGCAATGTAATGACCCTTTCGAAATTAAATTGTTACAGGTTTATTGATTATACAATTCTGACAATTTTGAAGGCCATGGGACCCATGTGATTTTGAGAAAAGACTTAGGAAGGAAAAAGGGGCCGAAATGTTTTGTTGGCATAGCGTGGGGGCCACCCACATGAGGAAATATGCACCACCTTAGAGGGAAATTCGAATGACTAAGGAGAGAAAGTCGAATTGCTAGTTGGAGGTGGCCCACATGGGAAAAGAGGCCCACAAATTATAACTAAAAGAGGCTCAGCCTCATTTTGGTATCTTTTGACATATTGAACTCAACCTTAGTTGCTCGAGTTGCTTAGCCGAGTTACTATGATGTTTAGCACACAAGTGTCTTCGAGTGGATATCTCTACCCTTGCTTCGGTGGACTTCAAGTGCCACCCTAGGAAGGCAATTCATACTACCTTGGAGGAGAGCCGGTGGAGTTTCACAGTGATATCATTCAGCATTTGTCTCAGCTAGTACGTGTTTTTGGAGGACGCAGAACGCAAGTGTTGCTTGTGGGTTCATCTGGGTAGCAACTACTGGGGGAGTTTCGGCATTGAAGCTATTAGGATATTCCGACACATAGGAAATAGTTAAGTACAACTTGGTCTAGTGTAGAGTTAGGTATAGAGTTAGGTAAAGTGTGTTTCTTTACCGTTGTACATTTTGTAACTTACAATCCGACGGTCACGATATGTAGTGATCCGATGGTTCATTCTCTCCTCGGTATTACCGACACTTGATCCGTGGCTTGACACCCGATTGGTCCATGAATTCTATTTAAAGCGCATGGAGGGTCATTTGTAGGGTAATCCGTGCATGAGAGAAGCTTATGTAAATTTTCATTCTTTGATTAATAAATTGCCTGAAGTGGCCGCGTTGGCTCAGGCCGTGGACTGTTTCCCTCTTTGAGGGTTTTAACCACGTCAAAAATACTGGTGTATTGATCTGTGATCTGGTTGTGAGCGGTGTCCTTTTGGTGTTCTTTCTGAGGAACTTACCCTGTAAATTCCTACATGGTATCAGAGCAATTTGAGGGCCGCGTCCGTTGGTGATCCAAATCTGAAGCCGGTAGAACTGCATCCGACTGCCGTTTCCTAGATCTGCTGTTTCTGACTGCTTTCGGGCCGAGAGGACTGCTCCGTTGTGTTCGGAGCATCTGTTCCAGTGAGGAACCCCTTTCGTTTCACGCGAAAAGGTTTCCGGTAGCCCTAGCTGCGTCATTTTTAAGATCTGGAGGTATACAGTGTTTATTTGCAGTTTACTGTTATTTTCTCTCTGCTTATTTCGGTTTCGGTTTATTTAGTTTTTTTTTAACCGGATCTATACTTTTCATTTCTGCGTATGCTCTTTGCCCTGCGACTCTGTGCGATCTGGGCAAATCAGAAACAGAAAGGAAGGATTTTTCTCATGCGTATGCTCTTTTCCCTGCACCTTAGTGTGATCGCGGAAAATCAGAAACATTGAGAAAAATATTTAGTTTCTCGGCTAAAGCTAACTTTGAGCCGCAAGGTTCAATTTTTTGAAAATATTTAGTTTTTTGGGTAAAGCTAACTTCGAGCCGCAAGGTTCGTTTTCTTTGCATGTCCGTGTTGGGTTTTGTGTTTTTTGTTTTGTAGGGAAAAAGAGCTTTCTCAAAGCAAGCACGCAACCCAAAGCCCCCCCCCCTCTCTCTCTCCTCTCTCTCTCTCTCTCAAATTTTTTGTATAGATCAATTGGTTCAAAGCTATTTAAAGAGAGTAGAGGTCTTGGGTTCAAGTCTCCATTTTGTGGGGGCGGACTTTTTCATTTCCGCACATTCCCGCACTTCGTCGGCAACTTCAACAACTTTTTTTCAAAAAGCCATAACTTCTTCATCCGGAAGCCTTTTTCAGAGCCGGTTTTTTTAAACCAGCCTAATTTTTCGAGATCTATCCATTGGAACACTTACTTTCAGCATCTTCAGCTTCAGTTTCTGTTGAAATGGAAAGTCAATACCAAGTTACCCTTGACAGCACCAATTACTTCCAATGGTTGTCCTACATGGAGGATTTACTTAGAAGTAAAGGTCTCTACCGAATAGCCATAGGCCAAGAAAAGAAACCGAAAGATGAAGACAAGGCTGCTAAATGAGAAAATAGACAAGATCAAGCACATGGTTTGATAGGGATGTCTATTTCTCCAGATCTTAGATTCCATATTGCAGAACTCGAAACTCCTCATGAAGCAATGGAACAAATCAATAAAGTTTTTGAGATTAAAAATGAAATTAGAGCCCATCAACTTGAAAATGAGTTGCTTACATTGGACCCTAATAATTTTTCTTGCATTGAAGATTTCTTGTCTAAGTTCAAGACCCTTAGATATCTTTTGGAAGGTGTTAAGGTTAAGAAAGAAGATAGTAACCTTATTTATTCCATCCTTACTAAGTTGGGACCAGCCTACTCTGTATTTGTTTCCACCTTCCATTTTGCAAAAGAAGCCTTCATTTCTCAAGGAAAAGACTACAAGCCCCCTTCCTTTGACTCTTTTTGTGATTCTTTAATAAGAGAACAAGAAAAACTCTTACACCTTGGTCTTCTTAATCTTGGAAACTCTTCCAAGAAAGCGTTAGCCGCCCAGCAGCAACCAAATTCAAAGAATCTTAAGAAGTCATATCCTAAAAAGAATGGTCCTAAACCAAACAAGGGTCCTAAACAATTTCAGCCCCAAAATGAAAAATCATTTCAACAAAATGATAAGATAAATAAAAACAAAGGGAAGAAGACTGATAGACATTGCAATTTTTGTAATCGAGATGGCCACTTAGAATCAAAATGCTTTAAAAAGATGGAAGCCTTGGAAGCAACAATGAAGAAGCATAACATCCATTTGGGGCAATCTTCAACTTCAACTTCATCTTCAGGAATGGCACTTTCTGCATGTGGTTGTCAAGCATCTCAGTCTGGCTATGCATTAAATGTATCTTCTTCTTCTCATTCTCATGAGTGGCTCATTGATTCAGGAGCTTATTATCACATGGCCAAAAACAAAGCCATGTTCTCTTCTTTAAATGATTGTAACACCAAAAATATATATGTTGGTGATGATAGATCTCTTAATGTTGTAGGGACTGGAACTGTTCATCTAGACAATGGTCAGTTTAATGATGTATTATGTGTTCCAACCTTATCCTGCAACCTTCTATCTGTATATCAGATAACTCATTCAGGTGAAGGTAAAATCGTTGAATTTTCACCACATGATGTTGTAATCAAGGACTTAAAAGATCCTAAACAGATTTTGGCTACTGGCATTGCTGATGATTCTACAAGGTTGTATAAGTTTCACAACTTTGGGTCATCAAATCTTCCCTCAGTATTTGTTGCTCATAACGATGAAGTGAGCAAACTTTGGCATGAGCGATTTGGTCACTTAAACTATCGCTCCCTTCAGCATCTATGTAAAGAAAATATGGTGACAGGTCTTCCTATGGTATCTTGCAGAGATGGTGTTTGTTCCGGATGTGTACTCGGAAAACATCATCGGGACAGTTTTGAAAAACGTGCCTCTTGGCATGCCTCAGCCCCTTTACAGCTTGTGCATAGTGATTTATGTGGTCCACTTCCAGTTGTGTGATTCTCTGGTTGCAAGTATTTCTTAACTTTCATTGATGATTTCTCCAGACGCACTTGGGTATACTTCTTAAAACTCAAGAGTGAAGTATTTAACACCTTTTTGGCCTTTAAGGCCTTTGTTGAAAAACAATCTGGACATCAAATTCTTAAGTTAAGATCTGATAATGGCGGAGAATATGTTAAAAACACATTCATCAACTATTGCACTGAGAATGGAATTCAAATGCAACATACTGTTCCATATACACCACAACAAAATGGTGTAGCTGAAAGGAAGAATCACACCTTAAAGGAAATGGCTAATTGTATGCTGCAATCTAAAGGACTTGGTCTTAGTTTTTGGTCAGAAGCAATTAACTGTGCAAATTACATAATAAATCACACTCCTACTAAGGCTTTAAAGAATATCACTCCAGAAGAAGCATGGAGCTCAATCAAACCAGATGTAAGTCACTTTCGTGTTTTTGGAAGTGAAGCGTGGGCCCATATTCCAGATGAAAAGCATAAAGCTTTAGAACCTAAGAGTGAAAAATGTACTTTTGTTGGATATTCTGAAGATGTAAAAGGCTATAGACTTATTCCATTTAAGTCCAAAAATGTTATCATTAGAAGAGATGTAAAATATGATGAAAATATATCGGCTTGCGAGCCTAGTCCGGCGGATGTGCCACCTCTCCCTATCTCTTCTACCTTTGAAAACATTTCTTCTTCAGATGATGAAAGTGAGGATGACAATCCTCCCCCACCATCTCAGGATCCTCCTTCAGCTCCTGAGCTTCCAAAATGGGTTCGTGCTACTCGAGATGCAGCAAGTGATCTTGCCGGTGATCCTACAGATCAGCGACGCACACGTTCTCAGTTTGAGAGAGCCTCTTCTTTACTAGCTCAAGCTCCAGTAAATTATGATCCTGACACCTTTGCAGAAGCTTCAGGCCATCCAGATTGGGAAGCAGCTATGAATGAAGAATATCATTCATTATTGGCAAATGATACATGGGATCTTGTTCCTTTACCAAAGGGACGAAAACTTGTTAGATGCAAATGGGTTTACAGAACCAAGTATGGACCAGATGGGAAAGTTGATAAACATAAAGCTCGTCTTGTTGCTAAGGGCTTTTCACAGGTTGAAGGCATTGACTACACTGAAACCTTCTCCCCTGTTGCCAAAATGAACTCTATCCGCCTTGTTCTTTCCCTTGCTGCCTCTTTCAAATGGGAAGTCCATCAGATGGATGTTAAATCTGCCTTCTTGCATGGGGACTTGCATGAAGAAATCTATATGGAACAACCCGTTGGCTTCATACAAACAGACTCCAGCCTTGTTTGTCGACTTAAGAAATCCCTTTATGGTCTCAAGCAAGCTCCTCGGGCTTGGTATGCCAAAATGGATAGCTTTCTTTTAGAATCTGGCTTTTCTAGGTGTCATTCTGACAATACTGTCTACACCAAGAAAGTGGGCAACTCTCTTATCATCCTTGTTCTCTATGTTGATGATCTTATCCTTACTGGTAGTGATCCCAACCTTATAAACCATGTGAAGTCTAGCCTCAAAAGGAAATTTGAAATGACAGACTTAGGACACTTACACTATTTTCTCGGTCTTCAAGTCTTGCAATCCAAGGAGGGTATTTCCCTTTCCCAGTCCAAGTATGCTTGTGATATTCTATGTCATTTTCACATGGAAGACTGTAAGCCAACCCCTTCTCCCTTTCAGTCTGGAGTCAAACTCTCAGTCACTTGTACTTCTCCTGAAGTTGATGCTACATTATACCGTCAACTTGTAGGAAAACTCTTGTATTTAACCCATATTCGTCCTGACCTTTCCTTTGCTGTTGGCCTTGTTGCTCGGTTCATGCAAAACCCCCGTGAAAGTCATTGGAAAGCAGCTAAAAGAATACTTCGTTATGTTCGAGGTACAGTTCAGTTTGGGATTCATTACAGTGCCGAAGCAGCTCCTCTATTGGTTGGTTTCACTGATTCCGATTGGGCTGGTGACCCTGATGATCGGAAGTCTACTGTCGGTTATGTGTTCACTCTTGGTTCAGGACCTATTACATGGGCTTGTAAGAAACAAGCTGCCATTTCTCTTTCATCAGCAGAAGCAGAGTATCGTGGTGCCGTAGAAGCTAGTAAGGAAGCCTTGTGGCTTCGTCAGATCCTGTCAGAATTTGGCTTTGAGCAGCAGCATCCAACTACACTTTGGTGTGATAATCAAAGTGCCATTCAGCTATGCAAAGATCCAGTCCAACATCAGCGCAGCAAACACATTGAACTGCACATGCACTTCATCAGAAAGCTCATTCACGACCATGTTCTTGAAGTGCAATATTGTTCAATAGATGATCAAGTTGCAGACATCTTCACAAAGGCTCTCATAGAGGCGAAGTTCACTAAACTTCGATTTATGGTTGGAGTTCAGGAAGTTGTCACTAAGGGGGGATAGGCTCTAGTGCCTCCTTCCTTCTCCTATTGTGTCATATTTGTAAATCCTTCAATCCTATCCCAAGTTGTTCTTAAGGGGGGATGTTAGGATATTTCGACACATAGGAAATAGTTAAGTACAACTTGGTCTAGTGTAGAGTTAGGTAAAGTGTGTTTCTTTACCGTTGTACATTTTGTAACTTACAATCCGACGGTCACGATATGTAGTGATCCGACGGTTCATTCTCTCCTCGGTATTACCGACACTTGATCCGTGGCTTGACACCCGATTGGTCCATGAATTTTATTTAAAGCGCATGGAGGGTCATTTGTAGGGTAATCCGTGCATGAGAGAAGCTTATGTAAATTTTCATCCTTTGATTAATAAATTGCCTGAAGTGGCCGCGTTGGCTCAGGCCGTGGACTGTTTCCCTCTTTGAGGGTTTTAACCACGTCAAAAATACTGGTGTATTGATCTGTGATCTGGTTGTGAGCGGTGTCCTTTTGGTGTTCTTTCTGAGGAACTTACCCTGTAAATTCCTACAGAAGCTACAGTGCAGGATCAACCTTCCGGGATAGTTTTGGAGCAGGAGGTTGCTGCATTGGAGCAGTTCGATTTACAGTGCCCTAGGCCTGCGCAGAGAGCCATCATTGGGCTCACGTGGGAGTTGGAGGAAGGAATCGTAGAGTTGGAACTGGTCGGGAGAGGTAGGAAATCACTTGGAGGGCCATTTGAGAAGGATCGCTGAAGTTGGGAGAGCATAGATTGACAGGATCACTCACAATGACAAAATTCGAAAATGGAGGAGGGCCAAGTTGTGAAGGGTCAATTTTTGAAGTTTGGAACCAAGGGAAACCCTTTCTGAGTTTTTCTGGGTTTTGGGCAAGGATCACACTCCTAATTTTATAGAATTTTCTGGTTAGATCTAAGGGGTCAAACAGGAGTCCCAACTCAGCCAACAACTAGAGGAGCTAAGGGGAATTTGGGCCAAAGTTCCGAGTTCAACATTTGGCCAATTCCTTCGTGGGTTATTCTGGGTATTTGGTGGAGAGGAAGGGGGTAATTTTGCATAATTTTCTGAGAATTGGAGGTGGGGTTTCCAACGACATCCTTGTAGTAGACAACACAATTTCACAGGGGCAGCGCAGGGCATCATTGAAACAATTATTATGCCATCTGGGCTTGACATATTACCACCTGGGTTTGATCACGCTTGCCATTGAGGCAAGCCTAGGTGCACCACTTCCACATCATTGTACTTTTCTCCCAAATTATAATAAAATGGCTCAGCGATTGGATATTCTTGGACTTTTTATCGTTGTGCATTGAATGTTTCAATTTTATGGTGTTGTTTTTATTATTTGATTTGCATAACACTATTTTTCCTAGTTTGGAACATTACATTGGTATCAGAGCATGATCCTGGCCCAGCTGTGGGAAACTAGCCAGAATATCATGGAAGTTTTGGGTATGGGTGCACAGTGATGGGGGAAATCGGAGACAAACCCATGGCTCAAGGGAAACCCAATATGCAGAAATTTTGGGGTAGAATTCATTGGGATGATGAGAGGTTGGCCTAGTTGAGGAGGGTGATAGACCAAACCCATCCTCACCCTTAAGGCAGGGACGTGAGAGGTGTGCAGGCCGTGGGGGTGCAACCATCTACATCATGTGGGGAAAGTCGATCAGATCAGGGCACCAGATCTCCTGAAAGGGAGCAGGCAGGACAGAGACAGTTAGAGGGTGAGGCTAGGGAGCACTTTTGCTGGTGGAGACTTGGCTTCAAATATCAGGAGCTGGAGGAGGAGGTTGAGCATGATGTTGAGAGCCAAGAGGATGGCGAGGAGCACATCGATATACTCGGTGTGGCATGAGTCACCGTTATTAGAAACCTCTTTTATAACCTCAGTTGACACCTTGGTGGAGAAGATAGAGCCTACACACATAAAGCCATTTGTTGAGGAGGAGCCACCCATGGATGGGATGCCAACAATTGCTGATGTATTTGGAGTTGTGACCGAGTTTACAAGCGATAGATGCCCACGATAGTTCCACCAGTTTCAGGCCGAACTTCTAACATTAAAAAGGAAGGCTGCATTAGTGCATGAGGCTATTCTGCAGCAGAACAAGGAGCTGGAGGGCATGAGAGCTGTTTGTGCTGAGTACACGACCAAATTGACTCATGTTGGGGAGCGGTTGTATTCCCTACTGGTGCAGCTAGAGTGCACGTTGGAGCATGAGAGAAACCCTCTACGGGCATACATGGATGGGGTTGGCAACATTGTTAGGTTACCTTGGCCCATTGGACAGAGAGAGACATAGCTAGCTAGTCAGAATCCAGATTTTATGCATTGACCAGCATAGCGAGATGAGATGCCTTGAGTTGCACAGAGTGTAACACCCGCATGCTGGGGTTGTTTTATTTGCGGGAGTTCGTGCATTCGATCCCTCTCTTGGGGTTGGGTGGCGAGAGATTCTGAGTTGGTACTTGGTGGAGTGGGCTATGGAGATGGTAGTGGACCCAGGTGGAGCTCAACAGGAGTTTCCAGGCACTGGGGATGCTGGAAGCCCCGACTGGCATTGGGATCCGGGAGGGACCACCTATCATTTCCCAGGTATATCAGTTGACTATGACCTAGAGGGTATAGTTGACCTAGCAGTCGAGCGTGCACCCTTGCTAGGAGGGTTTCGGTCAACACCAATGGCTAACTAGTTCTTGGGCAGACTCCTTGGGTTGTCTAGGTTTGACAATTGTACACGGGGTCTCAAGATGATCAACATAGTCTGGCAGGAGTTTGTCGGAGGAGGTGGCATTAGTAGGCCACCAGACAACGCCTTGTATGGAGCTGGGGATTCTTCGCATTTGTGTAAGGCACAGATGAGCAGAGCAATGGTGGCATCGCTGCTGACACTTGGGGAGATTCACTTCTTGGGTCCCTTAGGGAGGACTTGGAGGGGAGGTCCCCTCATCGGAGAGCATGATGATGCGGCAGCGGAGGTGATGATATGGGTTGGATGCGGGCCGACGCATATGGACACAACTTTAGGCCATCTCATTCAAGGATGGGTAGGAGCATCTAGCGTGGAGAAGTGGTCTGCAGATGGGCATGGAGACGCATGGGGGTGTGCCATAGTATGTTGGATTGTGCTGTGGAGTGGGAGTGCCTCACATCGCATTGAGTACATGCGATGGGTGACAGGTACAGTGACACATGTGGGACACAGGACAGTACAGAATGGCATAGCCGTAGTCGAGGGTATCCAATAGTGTACAAGGGTAGGCCGCAATGTACAACGGCATGTCCAGGAGTACTGGGATGATCGATGGTATGCAGGGGTGTATAATACTCAATGTTTTAAAAACATGAACCGGTGACTGGACCAGTCCACTTAATGAACTGGGTTTTGAACCGGAATCGGAACTGGTAAGGTCTAAACGAATTGATTTAAAAAAATACATTAAATAATTAATTTTTAATGAAAAAGCTATTTTTAAGATTTAAAACCATGATTCCAAGCTAGTAGAGACAAAATATGCAAAGATTGCTCATTTATATACCATGTAAAGGTGAATATATCAAAATGGCATCGAGTGCAATACATATCATCGACAAAATACATAAGCAATGAGGCTCTAAATAGCCTCTAGAGTGCAAAAACAAAGCCTACAAACTATGGCCAATGGCCTACTACGAGTCTACATAATAACATATATGATAATAGTGATCAAAATTATCACTTGAAAGTTGAAACTTCTCATGAGTCATCATGATCAAACTCAGTTGGTTGAGTCTCGACTCCCAAACTTTGCAACTGCTTGAGTCACAAACTTCTCTATTGGTTAAGTGACTAGAGTCTCAAACTTTGGAAGGTTTTCTGCCCTAATATGCCCCATTGAGTCATTTGGTGCTTCACATGGCTTTACATGGCCTACTATCCCATCCAAGTGTTGCTTGAACCTGTTAATACCCCCTCCAATAGATTTTTGGCAATATTTGCAGATCATTTTGACATCAATCATATCACAATGACCCATGCAGTATCCTTGGCTTTTGGAGGCATGATGACTACTACTTAGCTTAAACTCTTTGCTGTTCCACTACTCCAGCAAAAACTCAAAAATACTCCAAATAAGATGTGTGAGACAAATGAGAGGGAGGAGGGCCTTTTAAAGGCTTGGAGAGGGTGTTTTTGGAGGGAAAGAACACTTATTTTCCCTCCAAAACACCCTAAACACTTGGAAAACAGTGCTGCGTGGGTATGGCAGCTAACCGACCGGTTTAGGACAGAACCGTCCGGTTAGGACCGGTTTGTTCACTTTTTTGGTGAAAAAGAGGGTCAAATTAGGTTTTTCTGCCGGTTTGGCCCAGTGGGCTAGCTAATCGGCCGGTTTGACTAGTTACCGGTTTAGACCGACCGGTTTTTAAAACACTGATAGTACTGCACAACGAGGCCTTGGAGTGTTGCCTCCATGGAGACCCTTGGACAGAAACACTAGGCATACCTTTGGGCGTAGTTCACTCAGGATCTACCGGGACATAGATGAGCGATACTTGATGGTATTTGCTGGGACTCACATGCTTGACCCTCTTCTACATCCCTCACGACCGCAGTAGATTTTGTTGTCGACTTTCTGCACTCTAGGCATGAGCAGCGGGGGACGAGGAGCTCACCCGAGATATTTGGGTGACACTCAACACATTATGGGGAGACTTTTCAGCAGTGGCATTGGATTGGCGCGTCAGTTGACAACCACAGGTTGGGGGATGAGGTGATCTTCTGCAGGGGTGGCATATCATTCATCATTGAGCCTACGTCTAGGGAGCTAGTCCCGAGGGAGACATGTGTCACTCTTTTCTCGGGGCATGCTGTGACCAAGCATGAGTGAGGATATCAGGTACGACTGAGGTAGTTTCCCAGTATGTGTCCGGGCTCCAAACCTTATATTGTCACATTATCGAGAGGGTAGATGGTAGACCCAGCGGAGATGGTTGGCAGGGACAGGAGGGATCCACATACCCTGAGTCGATTACGAGCGTCAGATACCCATCTTTTGGTTGCAGTCAGGGGGTAGCTCTTTGGCACACGTTGCTTCTAGCGATCATTGGTACTACACAGTGGTAGGCACAGGGCAGATTAGCATGCATCAAATTAGCTCACGATATATTGAGCCTATATATTGATCACATGCGGGGATTAGAGATGAGGCATGGATGGATTCCTATAGTTGTTAGAGCTCTGTTGCAGCAGGTCGAACTAGGGGATGCAAGGATTTAGTTGATTGATATATCACTCTATCTCGTGATGGTCGGAGTCATGGCAAAGAGTGGTCTAGTTCACTCTGGGATTAGCACATGGGGGTACGCAGTGACCTTCATCGGAGGGCGAGGCAAGATTTCTTTATGGCTGCACCGGTTTAGAGTTAGATCTAGATGGGTAGACTTTGGCATTAGGGAAATGTCAGGCAGGGTGTGTTTCGCCTCCATCAGTATTCATGATGGGCAGTCCGCTAGAGCCAGAGTGGTGCAGCGACAACATGGTGGCACCCTTCTATGGCAAGCAAGGGACCCAGACATCACAGTACTAGACAACTCAACGACCATTAGGGATCAACCGGCTGCAATAGGGGGAGGTCACTTAGGTCTTCCTTTAGGCCTTAGCGAGTCACCGATTGCATGGGGGACTTCTGGTATTTATACTGTTGAAATTTGGTACCGGAGGACAGGTGGTTCCCTTAGGCTTTGATCTTTGGCCTAGGGAAAAGTGTCCAAAAGAATTTAATTTTTCTCCTAAAGTGACTTTATAATTTTTATAAAGTCAAATCTAATTTAAAAGTGACTTTAAGTGATAAAGTTACTAAAGTCTAATTTTAAAGTGACTTTTATAAAGTCAATGAAAAATTAGAAATGAAAAGTGACTTTGGAAATAAATGACTAAGTGGGTCTTTATTAAAGTGGGGTGAATTAAAAAATAGAAAGTGAGATTTAAATGAGCATTTAATCTTAGCCCTAGATCTCAACCTATTTTTGCCATTGGATTTAGGGATCACCCAAAAGTCATTTAGGGTTGGATTAAGGGAGGAAAAGGAGAAAAATATCATTCATTCTTTCATGAGCAGATTGAGAGAGAGAGAGCAAGAGAGCAAGGGAGATTTCTAGACAGGGAGGAGGAGGCAGCAGCTTGGCACACATACCAAGGCAGTAGTTAAGCAAATCTGTACAGCTGAATGAACAAACAATAAAAGGCAGATTTTTGCACAGAAATTGAGGCAGCTAATTTTCTGCACAAAAATCAAGGTCTGTACAGTCTGTCCGTACAGTCCGTACAGCCCGTCTGTACTGTCCGTACCGTCAGTACCGTCCGTGCAGCTGTCCGTACTGTCCGTACAGTAGCCGTACAACATTGTGTTGCTGTTTGGAAATTTCCAATGGGCTATGAGGCTCAGAAATCGAGATAAGTTGTAAATTTGCTTGCTGATTTTTGCTGAATATTTCTCACTGTAAAAGGCATTTTCCAGAAATAAAGAAGAACTCTCAAACTGGTTTTCCCCAAGAGTTGTAGGGGGTTTTTCTAGGGTCACATTGACCAAAAATCACTGTGTTCAAATGTTTTAAATCGCTGTTTGTACCTGCTGATTTTTATTTCTGCATTTTCCAACATTCTATAAAATTTCCAGAATTTGTGTTTTTAGCAAAAAAAAATAATTATTTTCAGTTGTTAAATGTATGGATATGGGAAAGGGCATTTAACTACATGGGAGAGATAAGGTGAAACTGAAAACCGGGGTGGGAAATCAGAAATTTTTACATATACCAGACATGATAGTCAGTGGAGTGAGGGGAGCTTCAGGTGGGAGAAGATGGATTGGGATCCTGGTATTGAGGGATTCCTTCATGTCAGGACAGTGCAGGGACCTAGGATGACTCAGTGGCACATTTGGGACCCTGGTATCATTGATGGTGATAGTGGTGATCAACAGACAGAGGAGGTGCTTGTTCAGACATTGCTGGAGGACAAGCGATTTTGGAATATTACATGCAACTCAATTGTTGAGAGAAGCAATTGAAAGTGCCCAAAACTGGACAAGTATCTAGTGGATACACCTCGGTGCTGAAAGCTTGACTACTGTTAGTCCCATGTTGTCTTTTGAAGCCACTGCGCTGCTGAAGCTCTGCACTGTGCCTGCATGCACTGCTGCCTCTCTGCTCTGCGCTGCTAACTACTGCATCTGTCGAATCAACACTCCATGGCACCAATTGATAACTCCTCCATTCTGCTACTACTGATCATGGGCTCCTGCAGTAAGGTGATGATCCAAGAGGTGGGCTCCTCAAGGATCTTGCCCATCTGTAGCTCTATCGAACTACATTTCTAAATCAACGCACCTCCCTCTTGGAGGTATCTTGGCTGTCATGGCAAACTCCTCCTGTTCAATCTTTGCGGTTGCAACCTTAGGATCATGCTTCTCATCCTTGTCCTTTTTCTTCAAGGGACACTGGGATGCATAGTGGCCCATCTTGCCACATGTGAAACACTTCACCTTGGAGACGTCCTTCTTTCGTCTTTGTTGCCCCTGCTGCCCCTTTTATGAAAGGGTTGCATTCTTCTCCTCGCCTTTGGGCTTCGACCCACTGCTGCTGCTGCTTCCGTCAAGTTTGACCTTGACCAGGTCTCTCCTCAGCTCTTCTTGTTTTAGATCTGTCCACATCTCATCGCCAATTATGCGATGTTGCTCTGCCCAGGATACTTTGGACAAAGACTTGCCATTCGTTTGAGAGAAAATTTAGGGCCAGTTTCACTAACTCCGAATCCTGAGGTGTATGCCCCGCAGCCAACAATTCATCACGGGTCTCCTTCAACTTCGTGAGGAATGGATCCACACGTTCTCCGTTCTGCATCTACATAGATCTCAACTTCTGTTCCATGTACATTTTTCGCTGCTCGAAAGATCCCTGATACAATGTGGCCAAAGTATCCCACATCTCCTTAGCAGTTGTTCTGTTAGCAACGTGGAACACCACGTTATCCTTGACTCCATCCAGGATCATCCTCTTGGTCTTTGCCATCTCAGCCTTGTACTTCTTTAGCGGATCTGCATCCGTAGGTTCAGCTACCACACTATCAACATATGTCTTGAGGGCATGCTCATCTAGAAGAAAAGACGTTCTAGCCTTCCAGATGACATAGTTGGAAGCTTCGTCCAACCTGCCCTGATCCCTCAAGCCACTGGTTGCCATATCCTCTGAAAACTGTCGAACAACTCCCTCTTTCTCCCTATTGCATAGCTTCTAGAATGGCTTACGCACTCCTTGATGGAGCTGGTAAGTTTGCTGCTCCTCTGCTACCTAGAAAATGAGAAATATTGATTTCCTTGGCAAGAAATTACTGGGGAAGTATTCCCTCTCTATGCTATCTGCTTCCTTCTTTCAACGACTTTTCTGCCCTGCTCTTAGCTTGCAGAAAACTACGTCCCTCTAGCTCTGCGCTGATGCTCTGCGTGGTTCCCTCTGCCTTGGCAAATTCTCGATTCGGGAGTCTTATCTCTCTGTCGGCTCACTCCGAGAGAGACACCCACGAACATATAGCCCTCCTGGCTAAAATTGCGCAATCCCTCAGGGGATTCAAACTATTGCTTGTTGCAACAAGTTGGCCCTTGCTTCAGTGCTAGAAATGCTCTTCTTGTTTCACATCAACAACTCTGATACCATGTGAAAATTCCTAGATGTAACAATCTCAGGAATCGTACTGCAACTCGCTGGATCTACTTCACCTAGATCGTAAATTACATTACAAACTTATTTCAGATTTCTTCTTGAAATATTGAAGTAAATTATTGAAGCAGCTTACACCAAATTAAATATGATTTTGAAACATAGAAACTGAGCAAGTAAGTACAAACACATAGGACACCGTTATTTTTGGACAAATGTGCCCTGAAAAACCCAATGTGGGAAAATTGGTGCAGCAACTCTGAGGGTTTATTATTATTAAGCAGTAGAAAATTCTGAATACATCGTTGAATACTTCAAAGGGTGATTCAGTTACAGAGAGAAATACTGGCAGAAGCTTAGTGACATTACCTCACACAATCATTGAGAATAAAGTCCTCGCTGTTCCGGCTGCTGGATGAGGTGCCCCTGGCTCGCCTCGCGTTGTCTCTGCGCTGCCTCTACGCTATCCCAGCATCAACCCTCTTAGGCACATCGTCACTCAACTAGGGAATTGATCAGTAGCCCAGAGTCACTGCTCTCAGCCTCTCGATCTCACACCTCGACTTCCGACTACTAAAACTGACTCTCTGCTCTAATTGTCGACTTTCTCTTTCTCCCTCTGCGCTACTTCTTCGTGGCTCTTCAGGCCCTGCATCAAGGCTACTGGATCACTCTCTGCCTCTCTCTGCTGATGATTTTCCTGCTGAGAATCTCTCTCTCTGGAAGTTGCTGTGCCTGCCCCTCAACTGCAAGAAATCTTGTCATTCAAATTTTCCCCCTGAGAAGTTCTCACTTCAGAAAATCGATTTCTTGATCTCTCTTGGTGTGTTTTCCAAATGACCCTCAAGCCCCTTATTATATCTTCCTGTTGGATAACCAACGTCATAGATTAACTCCTAATCAAAGGCTCAAATCGTTTTGACTTGACCTCTGTCTTTATCTAGAAGATTCACCTACAATTAGATTAATACCCATTAATATTTTAATTTTCCTTAAGTTTAGACTTATGAACCCTATTAAAAATATTAATTATTTTAATAAAATCGTCTCTGGGTGGAATTTCCCAAAACGGTTTCTGGGTTCTTTGGAATGCATGTGCCCAAGCCTCCCTGCAAAATTTGAGGCATAGAGCACATCCGATGCTACCCCAAATCAACACTAACAACTGCGCTCTCCAATCCTGACAAATAATCATAAGGGAGAGTGTTGCGGGCCTCCTGCATAGAGCATTAGCTACGACGTTTTGCTTGCCCTTAACATTCTCTATGCCGAAGTCATAAGCGTGGATCTTACTGACGCAATTTTTCTGCCTCTCATTGAGCTCCTTCTGCTCCAAAAAGAATTGAAGGCTGTTATTGTCAGTCTTCACTCTGAATCTATTTCCCACCAAGTACTGGCAGAACTTGGCCAATGTGTGCATAATGGCCAACATCTCCTTGTCATATATAGCATACAACCTCTCATGAGGAAGGAGATTTCGACTCTGAAAAGCTATAGGATGGCCTCCCTGCATCAAAACAAACCCAATACTCTCTCCAGATGCGTCACACTCCAAGACAAAACGATGTGTAAAATCTGGCAAGGCTAACACTAGGCAACCGCTCATAACCCTCTTGAGGCGCTCAAAGGCCCTCTGTGCCACATCAGTCCACTCGAAACCCCCTTTCTTGGTCAAATTTGTGAGGGGTGCTACCAACTGTGAAAACCCCCTCACGAACTTCCTGTAGTAGGTGCAAATACCCAAAAATCCCCGTTTCTTTGTCACATTCTGTGGCGTAGGCCAATCCAAAATGGCCCTGATCTTCTCTTGGTGTACACACACCCCATCCTCACTGATCACATGGCCAAGGTACAACATCTTTGTCAGTCCAAAATTGCATTTGGATACCTTTGTGTACAACTGCTACTCAAGAATAGGTAGCACCTCCTCCAAGTGCCTCAGGGGCTCCTCCCAAGTCCTATTGTAAGTCAGGATGTCATCAAAGAATACCAGCATAAATCTACGAAGTTGCTTGTGGAACACATGGTTCATGCAAGACTGGAAGATAATTGGGGATTGGTTAGGTGGAAGGGCATCACCAAGAACTCAAAGTGCCCATAGTGGCACCAAAAAACTATCTTTGGGATGTCTTGCTCCCACACCCGAATCTGATGGTATCTCGAGCGCAGATCTATCTTAGGGAAGTATTTAGCTCCTCTAAGCTCATCCATTAACTCATCTATGCGTGAAACCGGGTATTGGTTCTTCAACGTCTTCTTATTTAGGGCCCTGTAATCAATTCACATTTGGAGGGTCCCATCCTTTTTCTTCATCAGCATCATCGAAGAAGTGAAGGGACTAGAACTGGGCGTAATGTGCCCCAAAGCCAGCAAATCACTTATGGCCATCTTGATCTCGTCCTGATAAGCCTTGGGATGTTTGTAAGGTGTGGTGATGACTACATTTACTCCCTTCTCTAACTCAATCATGTGCTCAAATCCCCTGTTCGGTGGCCAACCTGGAGGGATGTCTCCAAATACTACTAGGTACCTGTCCAATATTGCCTGAATGTCTGGATGCAATGGTCGCAGCTAAGTCCTTTCCTCTGAGATCCTGAGCTCTACTACCCACTCTATATGTCTGAGTTGACACTACCTATGGTGGACACGAGCACATGCCCCTCAACAACACCAACTTCCCATCTTGTCTCGTGAACTCCATCTCTAGCTTCCTCCAATCAATAATGACTCGCCCCAAGGAATAGAGCCACTGGACACCCATAACCACGTTGGTGTCTGGCACCTCGACGACAAAGAAATGAGTGGTCATTGAATAATTTCCCATAGTCACAGTTAGACTAGGGACATATTTGGTACACTGCATGGTCCTGTCTCCTGGTATCATAACTGAAAAACCCTCAAAGCCCTCCGTGTGTATACCTCTCCGCTCCACCATCTACACATCAATAAAGTTGTGGGTAGCCCCACTGTCCACTAACACTGCCACACGTTGTCGCTTCACTGTGCCTCCAATCCTCAATGTCAAATACTTGGGGACTCCCCTCAGGGAAGTAATGGCTGCTCCAATGGGTCGAAATGGTCTTCTCTAGGTGGGGGTGGTGGGCCTCCTCCTCCACCTCCAATAGTCTGCAGCTTACTGTCTCCTCCATCTGCCTCCTGCTCGGGATCACCCTCTGGCTCGCTGTTTGAGTACACCTCTATATAGTGGGCCTTGCCCTTGGTGCACCGATGCCCTAATGCACATGGCTCCTGACAAGTTAAGCACAACTTCCTCCTTCGGAGGTCTCTCCTAGTCTCCTCATCCAACTGCCCATGCACCTGAATCTCCCTTTGTGGTGGGGGTCCGGTGTCTCTGCCTCTTTGTGGAAAAGTGGGCCGAGTTGGTACTGGTGCCCTGGTCTCAGGGATTGCGTCCTGCAGATCCCAGGTACGATTCATTGTGTCCTGGAGAGTAGCAAGTCTGCTCGACCTCACTAGCCCACGCAAGGGCTCAACTAAGCCCTCTACAAATAAAGAAACTCTCCTGGCTCCCACAAGTCTTGTACTTGTCACTGACACCCTTGAGAACTTTCTATGTAATGCTCTGGGTTGCTTGTCTACTTGAGCTGGGACATCTCTCTGAAGTGTGCCTCAGGGTCCATCCTGTCAAAGTGCTCCACAACCTCTGTGTGAATTCCTCATAAGAGGCACACTAACATGCCCTAGTGTAGATAGTCCATGGAACCACCAATCATGGGCCTCCCCCTCTTAGTGCATGGTAGCCATTTTAATGGCTTCCACCTCTGTCATTTGATTAAGCTGAAAATATGTGTCTAGTTTCTCCACCCATGGGTTAGCGATGTACTTGGAAGACCCATCAAATGTGGGAAGGTACAACCTCCCAAAAGTATGCTGTAGGTCTAAGCTCTGCGTGTATGAATCTCCCACTCCCTTGCCCTTATTGCCTTGCTTGAGTAGGCAATAATCCTTGAAACTCAAGGCAGCTCGAAACTCCTCCCCTTAGGATTGCCACTCACAAAAGTACTCCCCCATAGGAATCTCGTACTGACCCTGCAGCTCCCCAACACCTGGAGCCAAGAACGTGGGTATGGTAGAACTAGTTGGCCCACTATAAATGTGAGGGTGGCTCGTAGGGGAATGGTGGTCGAACTGATGAGATGCACCTGAGCTCTCTCCTCCTATGAAATCCCTATGGATGCCCCTGTTACCAGTGTTGCAGGAATCGCCCCCCCCCCCCCCCCCGGATCCAAAGGCAGAATCGCGAATCGTACGGAATCGATCCGGAATCCCCACAGGAAGCGCGATTCCGTTTTTGAGGTGGCGCGATTCCGGGTTAAAAAAACGATTCCTGCCATTTGAGGTTGCGGCCCCCCGGAATCGCAGTTCGGGAGGCGATTCGGGCAAGGGGTGGCGCCACGCAACCTGCCCGGAAGCGCACGCCACCCGCACGCCACCCAGGCGCAACCCGCACGCAACCCGCGGAGGCAGCGAATTAAACGTATTTTTTTTTTAATTTCTTTTAAAATTTAACTTAACTAGCATGAGGGGGTGGGTTAGGGTGAGTTTAGGGTGAGTTTAGGGTGACTTTAGAAAAGAATAAAGCCCCCATTCTCTTCTCATTTTCTCACTTTGAGTTTATGAGAGTTGGAGAAGAGAAGAGAGGAGAGGAGAAGAGAAGAGAGGAAAGGAGAGGAGAAGAGAGGAGAGCTTGGAGGAGTGAAAAGGAGGAGCTAGGAGAAGGAGGAGGAGCTTGGAGCAAGAGCTTGGAGGACTTCATCTACAAGAGCTAAAGAGGTAAGTTCAAACCCCAAACTCCCTTGTTTTTTTGAAAAAAAAATGTATTTTTCTCCTCCCTCTCCTACTCTTTCCCATTGTTTCTACTTGCTCCTTTATTTACAGGTTGTCCACCACCTATATCCATATTCCAAGATGGTGTTCTTTTGGCTTCTATGTATCATTCCACTCTTGGTTTTAATGATGGCAAGGGTGAGGAATAGAGGGGAAGAGGAAGGGGATGAACTTGGTCCTAATAGTAGTGACCCAATGTATGATGAGGAGGAAGGGTTTGAAGAGGAAGGGGATGAACTTGAAGAGGACACTGAAGCACAAGATGGGAAAGGTACATCAAATCCCTTGTGGAACTATGTGACCAAACTTGAAGGGGGAAAGGGTGGTGGATCTTACAAATGGATGTGCCCTCATGGTTGTCATGGAGGAAAACCATATACGGGTTCATATACCCGTCTGAGGAGGCATCTTTGTGGGGTGCTAGACAGTGATGAAAAAAAGGGTTCTGTGGGGGTAACCATTTGCCCAAACATTTCAAGTGAACAAAGACAAAAATACATCAAAATAGAGATGGCTGCACAACGAAAAAACAAGAAACAAAAAACTCATTCTGAATCAAGTGCAACCTCTAAATTTGGTAGTTGCCCATCTCCTCATGGTACTTTTGCAACCTCTGGAGGTAGAAAAACAATAGGGGATTTCCTTAATGTTGCTGGGAGGGATGATGTGGATGGAAAGATAGTCCGTTTTCTTTGTGCTTGCGGTGTACCATTCAATGTGCTTCGCTCTCCCTATTGGCATGAAATGGTAAAGGCCATCAATGAAGCCCCAAAAGGATACAAGGCCCCCAACTATGAGAAAGCTAGAACAGTGTTATTAGAAAGAGAAAAAGCTAAGGTTCAAAGAGCTTTGACACGTTTTACACATGAGTGGGTGGATTCTGGGGTATCCATTGTATCAGATGGGTGGACAAATATTAGAAACCAACATTTGATAAATGTTCTTGGTGTTTCTTCTAGTGGTGCAGTATTTATTGCATCTCATGACTCCTCCTCCATCAGTGCAACTGCACCAAACATTGCAGATCTCCTATTGAAATCAATCAAAGATGTTGGTCCGAATAATGTGGTTCAAGTGATCACAGATAATGCAGCAAATTGTAAGTTAGCAGGAAAAATTATTGAGCGTACTCATCCACACATCTTTTGGTCTGGGTGCCTGGTTCACACATTGAACCTTTTGATGCATGATATTGTGAAACACAAAGATTGTGGGTGGATTGCTGAGGTTTACAGGAAAGGGAAGCAGCTCATTAAATTCATCACAGGGCATACAAGGGTAAACTACTTCTATGGCACTTACTCCAAGTTGCAATTGCTTAAAATTGCAAAGACAAGATTTGCTAGTTATTACCTCACCTTTAGGCGGCTAGTGAGGGTGAGACAAGCTTTAACTAATCTGGTGTGTGCTGAAACATGGGATGAAATTAACACTGACACAGATGGTGCTAATGAAGTCAAGGACACTGTTCTTGACAGTTACTTTTGGTCACAGGTTAAATATGTTTTGCAATTCACCAAACCAATTTATTACATGATCAAGTTTGCAGATTCAGATCGACCAGTAATTGGGGAGGTGTATGAGCAAATGGATAGCATGTTGGGGCAGATTAAAGACATTGTTGAGCCTAGAGATACCACCTTGTACAATTATATTCGTGAAGAGGTGGAAAAACGATGGGATATGCTAAATGTTCCATTGCATGCATTAGCATATGTTTTGACACCTAAATACTATCATCCATCATGGCTTTCAAAACCAGCACCTGGGGGGGGAGTCAGGAAAAAACCACACCAAGATAAAGAGGTTCACGAAAAATATATGGCTGCATTGAGTAGATTAATCCCTGATAATGAGGAGGCTGCATTGGTACGGAGACAGGTGAGCAACTATACGAGCAACACTGGTCCATTTGGGAGCATGCATGCAATTCAAGATCGAGAGCATTTTTCTGCTCTTGAGTGGTGGAACATGCATGGAGGGCCTACTCCACTTCTACAGAGTTTGGCATTGCGGGTGCTATCACAGGTGGTAAACACTTCTTCTGCAGAGAGGTGTTGGAGCTCTTATTCTTTCATCCACAGTGTTAAAAGGAACAGGTTGAATTTAGACCGGGCAGAGAGCTTGGTTTATGTTCATTACAACTTGCGATTGTTGTCCCATTACTGTGAAGATGCAAAGTCTAATAAAGACTTGTTGACTTGGGACAAGAATCCAGAGGAGCCCAATTTGGAGGATGGAGTGTTGCGACTAGAGCAATTAGAGGATTCTCTTATCCAGGTATGTCCATTGTGGTATGAATTTTCCAATTTTCCCTTATAAAGCATTTCTCTAATTCATGTTTTTAATTTTTTTGTTAACTAGTGTTTTTTTTTTGCATGAATTTTTTGAGCGATTCTAGGATGATGACACGGGTGTTGATATGCCACCACCCCCACCCCCATCTGGTCCCTTGGTTTCTAGGTTCCATGGTTCAACACCAACGGCAGGGGGTTCTTCTTCATCAGTTCCAGTGCCACGACTTACACAGGGACCATCTTCTTCATTGCCACCACGTGGAGGCCCGCCATCACGTTCTATTCGTGGTGGAAGGAGGAGAGATTAGTAGATATATTCACAATCTACTTCTTTTTGTCATAGATTACTCATTAGACTTGTAGACTTGTGAATTTGAATTTTGAACCTTTTTGGCTTGGCGGTGACCAAGTGACATATTTTGTAAACATTATTATTTGAATTTTGGACATGACAAATGTTGACAGTTGCTCACTTGCTAGATAAATCATAATATGCTCTATGTTTTATGTTTTATAATATGCTTAAATGTTTTATGTTTTATAATATGCTTAAAAATTTGATGTATGTTTGTAATAGCTAGAATATAGATGATTGTTGTACATACTAGTAACTACAATGGAATCATGGATGCCATATCTATCTTGATTTATGCAAAAATATGCATGTTTTCATGTCTTCTACAATTAATTTGGTATTTGGGATGTTTGGTTTGAGTATAAATGCAAAAAAATATAAAAAAATATATATATATAGCAGACGCTTCCGCGGACGCTTCGCTTCCTAGATTTTTGGAAAATGACGCTTCCGCGCTCCGCGCTTCCGCTTCGCTCCCGCTTCGTGCAACATTGCCTGTTACGATTCTGCTGCTCAATCTCCTCCAACATCTCTTTCTACCCCTTTGCCAGATCATTCAAAGCCTTCAAGAGGCTCTAGAAAGCTGCGTCCTCTTTGCCCCCCATTCTTGTTTCTTTTGTTTCCCACTCAAGAACCTCCGTATCTGTGGTAATTTCTAACTCCCTTTCTCTTTTCCTGTACCTCTGCCTTCAATAAGAAATATTTTGTCTGTCTTCTGGGGTCATATAAGGGTTTTCTTCCACATCTGGGCCAAGATCAAGGCTCTGATACTATGTTGCATGAAACTTCTAGGAACTCGACGTTTTGAGCCACACCGATAGTCAAAACTCCGAAACTCGACCATCATGTAATCATCTATGAGTTAATGTAGACTTGGTTTTCCTTCTAAATTGTCATCTATGGGTCTTATTTCCTTTTTTCTTGCGAGATAATGTGTTATTCACTTATTTATAAATTTCTTTATATATATATATATATATGACGTTTCGGTTGATGTTTCGACCAACGTTTCTATTTTTGGGAGGTGACGTTTCTAAACGTACTTTGATGCTTCGTACAACTTAGCTCTGATATCACTGTAATATCCCTAACAAGAAATAACAATGATAACAATAGAAAATACCAGCATGCAATACCAAATTTTAACCCATGCATGAACAATAATGTAAAACACCAGAAACTGCGCCAAGTTGAGCCATTTTATTAATAGAACAAGATGGAGTAAAAATATATGGAGATAGATGAACCTGGGCTTGCTACAACAAGCAAGGCAAAAACCTAGGTGGAGATGAAGGCACCCAAGTGCTGAAAATGGCTCTGCTGCATGGACTGCGCCCAACTAGAAATAACTTCTGCAACTGCTGGAAATGAACTGCTGATTTAGCCCTCCAAACTTCTCAGGAAATTCAGCAAAATCAACAACAACCTCTACACCTCAAACCCACAAAGACCCAGCAAGGGGTTGGCCTACTTTCACCTAGTCTGGAAAGCCCCAAAAGTGTTCACTCCTTTCTCTGCCTGGTGTACGCACAACTGAAGGAAGAATGCTACTTGCAAGCCTAAATCCCTTCTGGAAATCCCTCTAAAAGATTCCCTGCAAATTCCTCTAGCAATACCTCCAAATCCCGACAGTATCTCTCCCCAAATCCCACAGCTTTACACCATGCGCAGGTCCAACCCGTAACCCTTTGCACACTACCAAAAAGCACCAGAAAACCCCCTCCAAACTCCCTTCACTTTAGACTTGCAAAACGCCCAAAAACTCTGGCAAATAACAACGCAATCACCCTCTGAAAAGTCCAACAACCTATATGCCCTGCAACTATTTCTGCCAAGGATGCGTGCTTCTTCTTCTGCGCCCAGTTTGCTCCAAATGATGGCTGAATACACCTGTAGATCCTCCCGGAACAGCACTGAAATGTAGCAAGAGGCTGCCCTAGGGTGGCACTCGAAGTCCACCGAAGAAGGAGGTGAGATACCTGCCCGGAGACCTCTTGTGCTGAACAGCACATGTTGACCTGGCTCAACGGCTCAAGCTAACAAGGGTTCAATTCTGAATTTGGCCAAAAGTTCCAAAATGAGGTCCTCACCCTCTATTTATCCTTGCTGCTCCTCCTCTCCCCATGTGGGTTCCACAAATTGAACTCCCTTCTCTCTTCCTTCCCACAAGTGCAAGTTCTCCTAAGGGGTGCGAATTCCCTCTTGGAGTGGCCCCCACATTCCACTAACCTTTTAATTTGCCTTTTTTTCTTATGTTTGGACCCTTCTTTTATCAAAATGTCAAGTGGGGTCCTCCTAACCCACTTTTTCCTAAGTCAAACATGTCAAAATGTCAAAATTGTGCAAAAATGTATTTCTTAGCAAAAATTGCTAAGTGGGAACATCACAGTCAGACTGACATATTGTGGGCCCTTTCCATGTGAAAGTTGGCTGTTGTACCACTTTATTATCGAAACTTCATTTTTTAAAACCAAATAGAGGGCATTAATGTCGGAAATGGGGGTACTAGTGTCAAGATCAAAGGTGCTTTACTGCAATACATTTCGTTTCTCACCAAAACCATCTAGGATCCTAAATACAAAATTGGCATTAAATGCCTCAAGTAATTACTCATTTAGCAAGACTCCTAGTCTTCTATAGGGCCGTCTTAGCCTTAATTTACTATGGCTCTATATACCCACTTATTATAAGTAAGGATTTTAGAGCCTAATCGAAATCAGTCTCACAACCAAATAAAAGCTTTGTTGTACTGGTGAGCCCATGCCTAGAGGTTAATAGTATAATACACGTCTCACTTATGGGCAAGTTTTTTGAATGTAGCCCCAAAGTTCTGTAGTCAATGTTGAAGCATTTAATACAATTTCTTGGCCTGTAAGACTCGCTAGTTTAAAGATGCCAGGGTCCCAGATAGGCCTTTATAGTTCTTGGAAATTATTCATAGTAAGAAAATAGCTTCCTCTTAAAAAACTCACTCTTATGTTTCCACTTAAACATTTGTTTCCTGAAGTGCTCATCTAAAGAGATATAGAAATTGGTCACGGAGGGCATTTTGATTGCCCTTTATAATTGTGTTCATTACAAACAATTCCTCTCTGAATCATGTTATGAACTTTTGAATCGGATTGAAGAAGAGAGTTTATTTAGTAAGCGTTCCTTCACAAATAAGTACATATAACAATTGAAGTCAAACGTAATGCTTATCTAAATTAGGACAAACGTGCAAAATATTAAATTGGGAAACATAGAACACCCTATTTTAGAGATAATACTGATTAGTATTACTATTGGAAGCTTCTGTTGGTAAGTAGGGATATTAAACCTTGTAGAAAAAGGCATTGCTTGTACATTGCAAATATGATGGATGGACACATTTTGTGGTAGTGCAAATTATATCAGGTCACAATTTGTTGGGCAAACAATATACGGCCATGAGACAGCCAAGGAAGTAGCTTGTTCATCTTATGACTAAAAGGGATACGAGAGGTGCACAAGAGGGAGGTAATCTATACAAAACTGTTATCCAATTTCTAAGAAATGTTTAAATTTTACTGGGAGGGTCTCTAGACACAATCTGTTGGCAGATCATTTGCTGAGTTGCAATGTCTAGGTAAATCTGGTGTCTATTTCTATTTATGAGTGTTAATTACTTTGAAATTGTGTAGGCTATTTGGGTTTCTTTTCTGCATAGGAATGTGCAGGCACTATGTTTTTAACTCCTATTTCCTGGCCATGAGGTGTCTCTGAAAATCATGCGTAAGGGATTTCTAAGACAAGCATATAGCTGGGTTTCTACTGGTTTGATATGGTGAGATGTTGATGCTGGTTTTGCCAGTGTGTAAATGGTTTCTCACTGACACATACAGACAATGTTTTTAACTGCTGCTTTAGGTATCACAATCAAAAGAATCTTTTGTCCCTTTTTCTGCAATCTTTTCTATTATGAGTTGGGAGGTTTTCTTACCGTATTTACTGTTTGTTTAAATCTTTCTTGAAATTAAGATTCCTGCGTATATGATTGTTTGTATATATGTGCCACATGCCCAATAATTCTGGCTTAATGTTAATGGTTTGCAGATGGAAGATGACAATAAGGTATTTTCTGTGGATGACGCATTTTTGGCTGTGGGCTTTGGGAAATTCCAATTGCTTTTGTTGGCATATGCTGGGATAGGTTCAGTTGCTGAAGCAATGGAGATGATGTTACTTTCATTTATAGGACCAGCAATTCATTCTGAGTGGGGATTGTCTCCTCATCAAGAAAGTATGCTAACGAGTGTAGTATTTGTGGGTATGATGGTGGGTGCACTCTTATGGGGCGTAATTTCAGATTCAAAAGGAAGAAGGTATATTCTTTCTTTTTACAATGTTACTGATATTATTAGTTTTACATGTGGCCAAAAATTGGTTGAGGGAAACACTTATGCATATAAAGCTAACTTGTAATTTTTTCCAAAAATTATCATTCAAATTTCCAAAGCTTGAGATTTAAAATGTAATGGACAGTTAATATTTGAACTCACGGCCTTTCTTAGGTGCATTTCCAATCGCACAGCTCAACTATCGCTTTTTATTTTTGGTAATTATAGTTATATTTTATGAATTAACTGCTTTTAAATGGGATTATTTCGTCATCCATACATAATGTTGATTTGGGGTAGCATCGGATGTGCTCTAGCCATGAAATTTAGTGGAGAGGTTGGGGCACATGAGATCTCCAATACCCAAAAAGGTTTGAGCAAATTTTAAAAAGTTCAAGAGATATTAAACTAATTAATATTTTTAATGGAGTCCCTAAGTCTAAACTTGGGGAAAATAAAATATTAATGTGTATTAATATGAAATTGTGTTAGAATGGTCCTAAAGACATGGATCAAGCCAGATCTAATCTTAGCCTTTGATTAGGGACTCAATCTCGGCCGTTGATATATCAATGAGAAAAGTATAAGAGGGGGCTTGAGGTCACTGGGAGAACACATCAGAGTGATCAATAATTCTATTCTTTAGAGCAGGGTTTGCTAAGAGAGATAGAATTAGTGATTGGAGTTGCAGCTGACGGGCATTGAGGACAGAGAGACAAAGAGGCAGAGATAGTGCCGAGAGAGCAGTGCAGTAGCCGGGGAGAGTGACGCAGAGACAACCAGGTTTCACGCAGGGGCAGCCGAGAGCTGCACAGAACCTCAGGGAGGCCAGTGTTGTTGACACAGAGGGCCAGAGGGCTGACGCAAGGCCTCATAAGGCTAATGCAGACCCATCTAGGGTGACGCAGGGCCAGCGTGGAACAGAGAGGGGCTGACACAGTGCAAAGAGGTTGATGTTGGGGTTTCTGGAGTAGATTTGTGCTGAGTAGTTGTCGGGAGGTTTATCTGGGGTTTTAGCTAGGAGATTTGTCAGAAACTGAGAAGTATTACTGTCAAGGAAATTCTCTGTTGGGTAGAACAGTTTCAACACCCAGATTTTACTCTGATATTGCTTAATAAGAAAACTCTCAGATAGCTGCACTGGTTTTCCCACATTGGGTTTCTCCGGCGACATTAGTCCAAAAATAATGGTGTCATATGGTGTGTTTGTTTATGCTTATTTTAGCTGCTGATCTGTAATATGTTGAGCATGCACTAGTGTTTATTTTCAGTATTTACATTGTAAATAACTTGTTAAGTAAAATAACAAGTAGGTAGGAATAAATAAGATAAAATGCATGGAGGGTTTCTAACTAGGTAAACTTAGAAACTTCAACATAGTATCAGAGCATGATTGCAGATCATAGGAGGACTAAGGACATCAGCCAAGTGGAGCAATAGCAATAGAAACAACTATCCCGAGGTGACCCAAAGCTGTTTCTAGTAGAGCAACAACAAGGGTGACGCAGTGCTTGCGTCATCAAGGGTGAGCCGGGAAAAGGTAGCGCAGAGACTAAAGAAGGCAAAAAGGAGCCTCACGCAGAGCTACGCAGTAGCTGGGAGGGCTGATGCAGTTGGTTGAGGAGGTCGGGTTGCTGGTGCCGGGATTGTGCAAAGCCTAGGAGCTCTCACCTTCAGGTTGCTGGGGTTTAGAAGGTTGCGGGAATATTGCAAAGTGGAGCTGGTGAGGTACTGTAGTCAGAGTAGTACCTGACAAAGCAAGGCCAGAGGAGCTGCTACCAAGGGTTTCTAGCCGAGGAACCTGGATTAGTGGTGCAGTTGCACAAGACGATTAGAGTGGGGGGCATCTCGACAGTGGCAAAAGGGTTTCTAGGAAGGAAATCATGACTCAGAGGGAGTCCAAAAGATAACTTCCAGACGGGAAATAGAGATTCAGAGGAGTCGAACAGAGAACTTTGAGGAGGGAAGTAGAGGAGCATCATGGCACTACATGGAGTAAGAGACCAGGATAGACTGGACGTAATGTCGAACTTCACAGTCTGGAAGGCCAGAATCTTATCTGTACTTGACAGGAATCGTGTCAGGAACTTAGCCTTGAAGGTAATAGCTATCCCATTCGACCCCAATGATAATGACAAGTACGAGGAAGCAATGGCGAGGGCCAAGAGCATCATCCTTGACGGGGTCAAGGATCATGTAGTACCACACATAGCCGAGAAGGAAATGACATTTGAGATGTGGGAGGCTCTCAAGAAATTATACTAGCATACTTTTGTGCAGAAAAGAATGCTACTTGAGAACCAGTTGAGGTCGTATCAGATGAAGAAGGGAGAGCCGATTGACACGTTCCTCAGAGGACTGAATGAGATCCGAGATCAGTTGACTGCTATAGAAGCGACACTGGATCAGGAGTTGATCGTGAGGACAACCTTGAATGCTTTCTCAGAAGACTGGGAGGTATTTGTCCAGAGTATACTGGGCAGAGGGACTCTCCCACCTTGGGATGAGATGATGGCAACTTTTCGCCAGGAATAGATTAGACGACAGTCGAAGACAGGAAGTAGCAACAAGGGGATGAAAGTCAAGCAGGAGGAGGAAGATGTGGCCCTAGCATCTGAGGGAAAGCAAGAGAAGCGGAAGAAGAAAGATCTCTCCAAGATCAAGTGCTTCCACTGTGGGGAGTTGGGTCATTATGTGACCTAGTGTCCAAGGAAGAAGAGTAAGGAAGAGTATTCCGAGACTAAGGCAGCGCCAACACAGGCAGAGAGGGAAGTTTTCACAGACCATGATTGTGCCATGAGTGCACACACACCACTTGAGCGGAAGTGGGGAGACATCAAGTTGTAGTCAGATGGACTACAGGTGATGAGGGGTAGGATCCTCGAGGTACCCAGCCTCTTGGATTAGACCTTGCTATAGGAGCCCTGAAGAGGAGTAGCAGGACCCGCTGAGTCGGGTAGAGACAGATGCAGATGGAGTGACAGAGAGAGCTACAGTGCAGGAGTCTTGAGATAGCGCGAGGCTAACAGGCTGCAGCAGTGCGAGAGGCACAGGAGTGTTGCACTAGTGCAGGATGGCACAGAGAGGTGTGCAATAGTGCTTGATGCAGGGAGTTGTTGCAGCAACGCAAAGGTTAGAGAGGGAGTACTTGTCAGTGGCAGAGGGAGCTTCAGCATCAGTGGGTGTCTCTAGCCCAACAGGGAGGTCAGATTAGGAGATCAGTTACTTGCTTCTCAATAACTGAGTTGCAGTGTAGCAGCGGGCAGCACGATGCAGCATGATGAGAGGAGGTGCAGTGCAGATGCAGTGCTGGGAGAAAGGACCAACAGAAGCATGGATACAAAGGGAGCTGTCGTACAGATGTAGCTGTGGCAGTGGCAGAACCATGGGCAGCAGTACAAGATACAATAGTGCAGAGGATGGTGGGCAACAGGCCTAGCATCAACACAGGGACCGATGCTGGATGATCAAAGTAATACTCAGTGAGGAGTATTGCTAGAGAACAATCCTCGCTAAGAGGGAGTGTTGATTTTGGGTAGCATCGAATGTGCTCTAGCCATGAAATTTGGTGGAGAGGTTGGGGCACACGAGATCTCCAATACCTAGAAAGGGTTTGGGTAGATTCTAAACAATTCAGGAGATATTAAAATAATTAATATTTTTAGTGGAGTCCCTAAGTCTAAACTTGGGGAAAATAAAATATTAATGTGTATTGATCTGAAACTGTGTTAGAATGGTCCAAAAGACATGGATCAAGCCAGATCTAATTTTAGCCATTGATTAGGGACTTAATCTCGGCCATTGATATGTCAATGAAAAAAGTATAAGAGGGGGCTTGAGGGTCACCTGGAGAACACACCAGAGTAATCAGTCATTCTATTCTCTAGAGAAGGTTTGCCAAGAGAGATAGAATTAGTGATCGGAGTTGCAGCTAAGGGGCATTGAGGACAGAGAGACAGAGATAGTGCCGGGAGAGCAGCGCAGTAGCTGGGGAGAGTGACGCAGAGACAGCCAGGGCTCACGCCGGGGCAACCGGGAGTTGCGCAGAGCCTCAATGAGGCCAGCGTTGCTGACACAGAGGGCCAGAGGTCTAATGCAGACCCATCCTGTGTGACGCAAGGCTACTGTGGGACAGAGAGGGGCTGACACAGTCGAGTGAGAGGTTGACGGTGGGGTTTCTGGAGTAGATGTGTGCTGAGTAGCTGTCGGAAGGTTTATCCGGGGTTTCAACTAGGAGATTTGTTAGAAACTGAGAAGTATTACTGCCAAGGAAATTCTCTGTTGGGTAGGCCAGTTTCGGTACCTAGATTGTACTCTGATATTGTTTAATAAGAAAACCCTCAGATAGCTGCATTGGTTTTCCCAATTGGGTTTTTCTGGGGACATTAGTCCAAAAATAATGGTGTCATATGGTGTGTGAAGTGATAAGCCTTTTTGATACGCAGATATATATATATATATATATATATATATATATTTATATTTATTAATAATTAATTGATCGATGATGATTGTTTACAGTGGGGGTTCCTGGCTTATATACCGCCATGGGCACCCTTTGGGGAAGGGCATGATCTTATGATCGTGCCCTTTCATCTAATTAACCTAAAATTAAATAATAAACCTAAAATTAAAATAATAAATAATTTTTACATAACATTGCCTTCCTCTCGAAAGAATGCTTTGTCCTCAAAGCATACGTAACGACGGATGTTGTTGACAAAATGATTCATTCTCCCAAGAAGCGTCTTCTTCGAGTAAGTCCTTCCACTTGATCAGATATTCCTTGATTGTACGATGTCGAAGCTTTCTTTCTCTAGTAGATAAAATACCTTCTGGTTTTAGAATGACCCTTCCCTCATCATCCAGAGATGGAAGCGTTGTTTGTGCTGATTGATTGTTGCCTAGTGCCCTTTTAAGGCAGGATACATGGAAGACGTTGTGAACACGACTTGTCTCTGGAAGGCTTAAACCATATGCAACTTGGCTAATCTTTTTGTTGATCTAATAGGGTCCATAGAACTTTGGTGCCAATTTGTTTTTTCCTTTCTGTTTTAAGGATAATTGTTTGTATGGTTGGAGCTTGACAAACACCCATTCTCCGACTTCAAATTCTCTTTCGGTTTTGTTTCGGTCTGCTTCTTGCTTCATATGATTCCTTGCATTATTCAAGTTTTCTTTTAATATTTGGACCATTTTTTGGGTTTTTTCTAGTTGATCTTTAACAACAGGTACATTTGTCTGGACAACAACTAGATCCTTCCATTTTGGGGGTTTATACCCATATAAAGCTTGAAATGGCGTCATTTTTGCTGACGTGTGATAAGTAAAATTATACCACCACTCAGCGAGATGTAACCATTGAGCCCACTTATTTTGTTTTTCTGTAGCGTAGCAACGTAGGTAGGCCTCCAAACATTTATTGACAACCTCTGTTTGGCCATCTGTTTGAGGGTGATAAGCGGAACTCATATTTAGGTAGGTTCCTATGTGGTTGAACAACTCCTTCCAGAAATTACCCTTGAATTTGGCATCTCTATCACTCACAATAACTTTCGGAAAACCGTGTAACTTGTATATAATTTTGCAAAATATTTTAGCGATTTCTTCTGCTGAGTATGATTTCTTTATTGCCATAAAGTGAGCATATTTGGTGAGTCTGTTGACTACTACGAAAATCTTGTCCTTGCCTTCAGATACTGGTAATCCTTCGATAAAGTCCATATTTCTTCCCATTTCTGATTTGGAATGTTTAAAGGGTGAAGTAATCCTGGTGTCGTAATATTTTTACTTTTATTCCTTTGACATGTGTCACATTCTGCTACATACTTTTGAATATCGTGATTCATTCCCTTCGAAAAGAAGGATTGACGTGCATTGTAGTACGTCTTAAAGAATCCTACATGTCCAGCTGACGGTGAGTCATGCGACTCCTTGAGTATCTTAAATTTAAACTTGGAATTTGTATTTAGATAGATTCTTCTCTTGTACCATAGGATATCATTCTTCCACTCAAATTTTGAGTTGTTGGGAAGGTTATTGATTATTGCTGTTATTTCTGGATCCTTGGCATACTCACTTCGAATTTCGTTAAGCCATTTAGGAACAACAACCGAAATTGCAAGTAGTGTTGGTTCTTCATCTTTCCTGGATAGGGCATCTGCTACTACATTGTCTTTTCCTCTTTTATGTAGTATTTCCAAGTCAAAGGCGACAATTTTTTCAATCCATTTTTGTTGTTCTTCGGAAAGTGTTTTTTTTTGAAGGAGATGCTGGACACTGTTGTGGTCTGTTCGAATGGAAAACTTATTTCCCAAAAGATATTGCCTCCACTTAGCTAGTGCGTGCATGATAGTGAGCATCTCTTTGTTATATGTGGATTTGAGGCATCCTCTTTTGTTGAGCTTCCTACTTTCAAAAGCTATTGGATGCCCTTGTTGCATTAGTACTGCACCATACCGAATCCGGAAGCATCACACTCAATGATAAATGGTTTAGAAAAATCTGGTGTTGCTAATACGGGAGCATTAGACATAATTTCCTTTAATTTTTCAAAACACCTTCCTGCTTCCTCATCCCATAGAAACGAATTCTTCTTAAAAAGATTTGTCAGAGGTGCGGTTATATGTGCATAGTTTTTAATAAACCTTCGGTAATATCCAGTCAAACCTGAGAACCCTCTTAGCTTGGATATATTGACAGGTTTGGTCCATTCTTTATAGCCTTGATTTTATTAGGGTCCACCTTTACGCCTTCATGGGATATAATGTGTCCAAGGTATTCTACTTCTTCCTTTCCAAAGGTGCATTGGGATTTTTTGCATAAAATTGATGTTCTTTTAGTAGTGTAAGAACTTTGTCCAGATGTTGCAAGTGCTCTTTCCAAGTTTTACTGTAAATTAGAATATCGTCAAAGAATACTAATACAAACTTCCTAAGATGTGGACGAAATAATTCGTTCATAGTTGCTTGAAACGTTGCTGGTGCATTGGTTAATCCAAATGGCATTACTTTAAATTCATAGTGACCTTCGTGTGTTCGGAATGTCGTTTTTGGTATGTCTTCCAAGCTGATTCTAATTTGATAGTAGCCTGATCTTAAGTCCAACTTTGAGAAGTACTTTGCGCCATGTAGCTCATCCAACATTTCGTCAATAAAGGGAATTGGGAACTTGTTTTTGATTGTTATTTTGTTCAATCCTCTACAATCAATGCATATCCTGAATGAACCATCCTTCTTTCTTACAAATACCATTGGAGCAGCGTAAGGATTTTTACTTTTCGAGATGATCCCACACTTTAAAAGGTCTTGGATTAATCTCTCAATTTCTGTTTTTTGGTGATGTGGATATCGGTATGGCTTGATGTTGACGGGGTCTAACCCTTCTTTGACTTCTATTGTATGCTCAATTTCCCTATTAGGAGGCATCTTCATAGGTAGGTCTTGAAATACTTTTTCATGCTTCTGAATTAGATCTTGTACCTCTAGTGATTCTTCATTGATCATATTTGCAGATAACATTTCTAATTGGTGACATTGTACTACATAAGCGGGTGCTCCTTTTCGAATTGTCTTCATCATCTGAGATGATGATACAATTTGATTCTCTGGTGCTTGGAATCCGTGTAATTTGTACTTCTGACCTCCCCATTTGAATTTTATGAATTGTACTTGATGGTTGGTGGCATAAGTACCAGATGAAGTGATAAACCTTTTTGATACACAGATATATATATATATATATATATATATTTATTAATAATTAATTGACCGATGATGATTGTTTACAGTGGGGGTTCCTGGCTTATATACCGCCATGGGCACCCTTTGGGGAAAGGGCATGATCTTATGATCGTGCCCTTTCGTCTAATTAACCTAAAATTAAATAATAAACCTAAAATTAAAATAATAAATAATTTTTACATAACAGTGTGTTTGTTTCTGTTTCTTTTAGTTGCTGATCTGTAATATGTTGATCATGCACTAGTGTTTATTTTCGGTATTTACATTGTAAATAACTTGTTAAGTAAAATAACAAAGGATGTAGAGGACCCTTCACTTTTGTGTGGGGCACAAAGGATGTAGAGGAGCAGAGCAATGGTGGCATCACTGTTGACACATCGGGAGATTCACTTCACGGATCCCTCACGGGGGATTTGGAGAGAAGATCCATTCATCGATGGGTATAGTGATGAGATGGTGGAGGTGATGATACCGATCAGGTGTAGCTCGAAATGTAGAGACACAACTCCAGGCCATCACATCCAGGAATGTGTGGGAGCATCTAGCGTTGAGCAGTGGACTACCGGTGGACATGGAGGTGCATGGTGGTATACGTAGTGTGTTGGATTGTGTTGTGGAGTAGGAGTGTCTTACATCACATTGAGTACACGCGGGGAGTGACTGGTGCCTTGACACAGACAAGGCACGGGACGGTACAGGGTGGTATAGCGGTAGCCGGGGATATCCTGTGGTTTGCAAAGATAGGTCTTCGCCTGGTTTATCAACAGATCCGAGATAGAGAGAGGGTCGACCATAGGGTTATTCTTCAGTACCTTAGCAGATTCTTGATCCTTCCCTTGGGGACTTCCCCACTGATGACTCTCCAGTTGAGACGTTTGGTGGAGGCACAGGTTGACAAATGCAGGCTTAGGGATTGGTTTATTGTCGGGGTAGTATAGGTTCCCCTCCTGGGCTCACACAAGGGGAGTCGATTGCGAGGGAACTGTATGGTGCACTTCTGGCGAGACAGTGTGAGGTGTCACAGGAGCCTGAGGGACGGTAGATGGTAGATTTCGTCTACTGGAGGGCACCCATACTTTGAGCAGTATCCATATGTATCGTCAGGAGTTGGGATAACGGACTAGACTGCGTGGTTTGGCAGGAGCAAGGCAGGTTGGCTTGCGCGGGACAGACTGCTGATACTTGGGGTCTACCCATGGGATACATACAAGGATCAAAGATGAGGGCCAGATGGGTTCTAGCAGGTAGCAGCGCTACGCAGCGACATTCCGCAAGGAGTGGGAGTTATGAGATCCCAGTATGGTTGGGGGATCTAGGGATGTGGTTGCCAGGTGGATTACTCCCCTTGGTGATGAGCAGGGTCATGGCAGAGGGTGATCCAGTTCACCTTTGGCTTGACACATGGGGGATCATTGAGACTTCCACTGCATGGCAAGGTAGACTTATCATGTTGTTGCTGAGGGTCGAGATTGGAAGTAGAGGCATAGATATCGGCATCATGGAGATGCCTAGACAGGATGAGGTTGGATCTCATATGTTTTTCGACTTTAGGCCTAAGGAGAGGAGGGTACAATCCGCACACAGTGGGTAGTATGAGCATGTTGCATAGCCGATTATGACTAGAGAGTCGTAGCGTCAACATGGAAGTTTCCTTTTGCGATCAACATGGGATCTTAGCCTCTCAAGGCTTGGCAATTCAACCACATTCAGGGATGCGCTAGTTTCTATAGGGGAAAATTTTACAGGTCTTCCATTGGGTTTCAGTTCCACGGAGAGTAGTTTTCCCCATGGAGATTCGTTGATGACCTACGACATTGTGCTAGTATGGCAAGGTGATTGACACGTATGGGTTTTGGCGGTCATTGGCACTACTCAATGGCAGGCACCAAGAATTGAGAGTGATGGGCCTCCAATCTGGTTGTGGGATCCAGGGATCCATTGGGTTAGAGGACTACCTTGTTTTGGGAGGATCATGGGGATGACAGAGACTGGATTGCATCCTCCTTCGGATGACATGTCAGAGACCAACGGGATGATCACTATGGGGCGAGGAAGGCCATTCTCGCTATTATTTCGACAGGAGTCGGGGCATGCATCGGTAGATGGTAACCTTGGCGGGGTGATCTGGCCGGATAGACCTGTGCGCAGTGGAGTTTTTCGTTATTGGGTGCATAACAGAGGTTTACCAGAGTGGATGACTTTGCAGGAGCATGAGTGGCTCGCAATTATGACCAGGACGGGGCAACATCCACTTGATGGACTCATTTTAAGATTAGTTTGGGACTAGGGAGCTATAGGGATGAGCAGTTGGGTTATAGATTGGGGAAAGTGGGTTTCCACAGGGGGAGGCCACCCAAATCTGCCATTGGGACTCCTTTATGACAAGTCAGCACATGGATCGAGGGTGGCTGAGTGGCATAATTGTGACCCCGGTATTGCTCGCAGTGGTAATTGGGTCAGCATGGAGAGAGCGCTCATTCGGTAATTGCTTGAGGACAAACAACGTTTTAGCAGGGAGGACTGTGATATTCCCACTTAGCAATATTGCTAAAGGAAATATCAATCTTGCCCAATTTTGTCTTATTTCATGTTTGCACTTAGGAGATGTGGGTTCAGAGGTCCCACATGAATTTTGGGATTAAGTGGGGGCCCAAACATTAGGAAGGAAGGGAAATATTGTGGCTCTAGTGGAGCGTGGGGGCCACCCCATGGAGAATTATGACCCACATGTGGAAGACACTCTCATTGGAGCGAAGTTGGTCGGGAAAGCGAGCTCGGCTCGCATGGGCATTTTGGAGGCTCTTTGATCAATAGAGCAAGAGGCACTCATTTTGGTCATTCATTCATCTATTCAAAAATTGTGTCTTTGACATAGCACGCTTGAGTTGAAGCCAAGTCTGCAGTGTTGTTTAGCACACGAGTGTCTCCGAGCGAAGATCTCAACCCTTGCTTCAGTGTACTTCGAGTGCCAACCCAAGGAGGGAGTGCTACCTATACTAGTTCGTACTAGTAGCAGGGAGTGCAAGTTTGGGGAAAGAATTGGCAGCAACAATATAGGGATTGCGCAACTCTTGGAGGAGGCACTATTGGAGGTTGTGGAGTGAAGGGAGTTAGGGGCTGAAACTTGAGGTGGAATCCAAGGAAGTGTTGTGGGGGCGTTTCCAAAATTTTGGTGGAGCAGTAGATACAACATTTGTTATAGGTTACATCTTTTGGTTGTGGAGGAGGGCCAAGTATTTGGGGGTCAATTTTGGAGCATCAAAACTAGGACAAACCCTTTTTGGGTTTTTTTGGGTTTATTGAGAAGAGGCCAAGATTAATTTGGCATAATTTTCAAGGCAAATTTGAGGGGTCAAATAGGGGTCCCAACTCAGCAAGCAGTTACATTCCCTAGGGGAAAGTTGGGCCGAAAATCCAAGGTCAAATTTGGACAATTCCTTCGTGGGGTTTTGTGGGTTATTGGCGGAGAGCCCAAGGTTAATTTCCCGGAACTTTCAGAGCATCCAAGGAGGCCCTAACAACAATACTTTTTAGCCAACAACATATTCTCTAGGTAGTTTCAACGCAGAGCTAGGAGAGAGCATCAACAGATTTGAGAGGGATTTCTTATTGTTCATTTGAGCTTAGCTAGGTGCACTCTTTCTAGCACCACATTGAACCCTCTTATTTATTAATAAAATGGCTCAGTTCAACGTAATTCATGGAGATTTTTGGTTGTTAAATGTGTTGTACTTTTTTGTATGTGTTTCTGCTATGTTTGCTTTGTTTAACATTGTATATTTCCATTAGGAATATTATAATTTGGAGTGTTGGGCAAACACATTTCTGTGGAGGTTTTGCTGTAGCATTGACACCAATTCAGGGACTGCGTGGGCCTGCATAGAGGCAGTTTCTGGGCCACACACGGGAGTTGGGTGGATAGACATTTGGGGTCGCATGGAGTTGGGATTTGTAGAGGCATCCAGTGGGGAGTTTAGCTAGCATCTGGCATCAATTTGGAGGAGTTGAACAATGTCATTTCTAGGTGGGTTGAATTACCCAACTATTGTAGGAGCACGTGGAAATTGGGGGTAAAGGTCAGAACTAGGCCAAACCTTTTATGGGTTTTGGTGGGTTATTTGAGGAGAGAGCGAAGTTAATTTCTCAGAATTTTTTGAGCACTGGAGGAGTACCATTTTCTGAGCACTGGAGGAGTACCAAACAACAAATCCTTACCAACGAGCAATGCAGTTTTCCAGGACTAGCGTAGAACATTGAGGGGGATATCTTTCCACCATCCAGACACTTGCTTTCTTCACCTGAGACTTGTTTAGCTTGCCTTTGGCAATCCCAGGTGCATTCACTCCATACTTATATTGTACCCCATTGATTTATAATGAAAATGACTCAGATTGGCGCAATTTTTGGAGTATTTCTAGGTGTTTAATGTTATGTGTGAATTTTGTGTTGCATTTTCAGTTGAGGCTTTGTTTATCACTGTTAATTTTCCCTTAGGAATATTGCACTCAGTGTACAATTACATTGTCTCCACTCTTGAGATGATAATTGCATTTAAAATGTCTCACTTACATATAAAGGTCTTGTTGACCACTCTATATCAAACGACCCTATAGCAATACATCCCTTTTTTTGTAAAAGGTATTTCATCATTCAGATCATCCAGGATTCATCATCAATCTCCAGTTTGTTAAATTTGTAAACCCATTCTGCATGTTTATAATATAAATGATCTTAATAAGACCATTATGTATGTAACAACCTAGGTAAGCCTATTATTTTGGTGACGATTTCTATCCTAGGAGGTTTTTTGTCTCACTGATTCATCTGTGGTTTTAGACACAAATAATTGATAGAGTTTTTCTCTCCAACCTCACCCCAAAGCTAGGGTGGATTTTGTCGTCAAGATCTTAGGTAAGTCCTAGTGTTCTAGTCGAGTCTTCTGTAAAGTGATTTGAGAATAATTTTAGCTAATTGGCTAAATTATTTTATTACAATCACTTGGTCTACAAGATCATATTTGAGTCATAAAACTGGGTAAACAATTTTGGATCTATAATGAATGGGTGTTCCCCCTTCATGGGTTAAATGTAATTATTTTATGTAAAAATTTTTTTAGCCATTATGCTAAAATATTAAAGGGTTGGAAAAAATAATTAATTAAATTAAATTTTCTGGCAAAAATAAATTAAAAACTATAAGGCAGAAATTTAATTAATTAGAGTCAAAGTTAAGTCTTAGGAAAAATAAATTCTCCAAATTAAAAAATTTGTGGGTTCTAGAAGAATTAATTTTGGAGGACCCCCACCAAGGGAATATTGAAAATATTAAGAAATTTAGGACCCTTGGGCCTTGGTGGTTAATTCAAAGTTATTTGTTTGAGGAAAGTAACTCAAAATAATTAATTTTGAGTTAATTAAAAATCAATTAAATGAAAAATTCGAATTTTCCTCAAAAAATAAATAATTTCGATGGTGATGATTAAAAAATAATTAAATCTCTATCAACGGTCGAGATTACATTGATAGAAATCGAGCCAACTAGCCGTTTGGAGAATTTATCTATAAAGTAGAGGTCATTTGTCACATCAAAGAATCCAATCATTGAGTCACATACTTGCTCTTGAAGCTCTCTTGTAATCTTTCCAGGAATAATAGTAACGCAAAGTCTTTGGGGTTTACATTGATGGTGATGTTCTTCTTCTGCATCTTAAAGTAATATTGTTTTTAATGTTTTGTTGAATATTATTTTTATAAATTGCTGGTTAATAGCTTTTGAGGAATAATCTATTGCACAAGTATCTTGCATAGTTTATTGGGTTTAAAATAACATTTTAATTTAATAGAGTTAGCAGATATCTCTAATTCTAGAAAAATTACATTGTTATTTTATGTTTCTATTAATTTGATGGTTTAATCTGAAGTGTTCAAAAATCATTTGAATTTAAAAATTTGGGCATTTGGGGAAGTCTTTGGATGGACCAACTGACTCCCAAGGCATAAGATCTGAATAGCCTTCCAGATCTAAATTCCTAGACTTATCTTACGATTTTTCCTTTTGCAAGGTATTTGGGGCTAGACCTTCATTTTTTAAATTAGTAATCCTTTATAATTTGTGCTAAATAAATAGATCTAGCTAGAGAGAGCTTAAATTTACAGATCTGGAAGCGAAGTTGAACTCATACTCCTCAGATTTAGTAGATCCGTAATTTAATTGTATAGATCTGAAACTTTTATAGAATATTTTAAAATTCTAACATTTGAGTTTTGTGGTTTAGTCATATTTTGTATATATCGGGTCTTGGTATTTTGTTTTTTACTTGTACAAGTGTAGATCTGAAGTTTGCCAAGGAGATTTTTGGGGTTTTGAGATAGGTCTAGGTCCTGGAGGGCAAAATCTTGTCTCAAATTTTGTTTGCAGGGACAAAAATCGACTTTTATCTCTTTGAAGGAAGAATATTGGGATTTAAAAATTTCGTGAAGCATTGAGCAGTTTTTTTTTAAAGGCCCTAGAGGCCTAGCGCTGCCTTTTCCCCTCTCGGCTCCTTGCCCGCAGCCTTAATGCTGCTCTTTTCCTTCCTGCATTAGCCGTCCTCCTCTCCTTCGCTGTCCTTTCTCCCTGGCTTTCGCTCTTCTTTTCTTGCCTGTGGCCCCTCCTAAATCGCTGTCCCTGCGGCTCCATTTTCCTCTGCCAACCCTTGCTGCCCTGCCATCTCCCTCAAAGTCCCAATCCTCTCCCTGTGGTTGCCTTCTCTCCCTTGCAGTGCCTTATCCCTCCGCTGTCTAACCCTTCTCTCATCCCCTCTTCTCCTGCTGCCTTCTTGCTTTTCCTTGCAGTCCTAGCCTCCTCCTTTGCTGGCTCTTGCAACCTTATCTTAAGGCTTAACTCAGCCCTTTTTTAGGGCTGTCATCACTGTGACAGTGAGCCCTAAAGGGCATCATCTTAGTCTAAACGCAGAAGGCAAAATCACCTTGATATCTCACCTCACTGTGATAAAAAGAAATTTCGATTTTTTTTTCTATGTTGAAGAGGGTTTTGCCATTGAAATCTGAATTTGAAGTTGAAGAGAAGTGTGGATAGAGATTGCGTTTTCAGATTGCGCATCACTGGAAGAATTTTTGGCAAGTAGCTTCAGGGCCTAGGGCCTTAGATTCCACCCTCTTAACCTCCTTTTCTTTCTCTGTCCATACATTAAGTTAATTAATTTAGACACTGACAAAGGATAAACACTGAATGTAAACCCAGAATTTAAGTGACAGAAATTTTCACCTAAAATTTGATATTTCTGAATTGAGGACTGTTTGTCATACTTTGCATTAGTTTGGCATCTTAAATTCACTGATAGTTTTTTTCTGTCCTGAATATAAATTTATGAGTTTTAATACTATAAGATCATCTGAGAAAGAAATTTGCGGCATTGTTAAGTTTGTTGGCATTAGCATCTAGGCCCAACACTGGTTATCTTTTGAATTTACTGAATTGCATTTGAAAGGGAAATCGATTTACAATTGTTTGACACATTTTGGCATTGGCTCAACACCTTATTTTCACTGCTGTCCTTAATACATCTCTGTTATTAGCTCATTGATTCAGAATTAATTGAAATATCTGGCACTAGTTTGATATCACAACTCTACTGCTGTCATAAGTATAATTTCTGTTTTAAAGGTGACTGTCCTCAGTATTCATTTCAACAAGGTTTAGTGATATTGAAATCTGAAATTTTGCTTAAGATCACACACATAAGCTTGCTGGTTTAAAGAACACTTAAATTCATCTATTTTGTCTTGCAAGTAACTCTGAGAAATTGATGAAATTTGCCTCTCTTAAGCATTCTTGTTTCCTTGATTAAGTAAATGGTAATTGTGCTGAAAGCTATTTCCCTTGCATGTTATTAGGTAATTTGTGGTTTCAGATAATTGAATGATTTGAGATCTAATTGTGCATTTTTTGTATATTTTCCTTGAAGCTTCAAATAATTATCGTTAGCATTTTACATTGAGATTGAATAAGTGCTCTATTGTGGAATTGTGATAATTTGTATATCTTTCAGTTCTCAAGTTAAGTATTTTCATTTCATGTTCTGAGCATTTTCAAAATTGGCATAATTGGGATTATCTATCGAATATCTTTAATAAGTACTTAGTGCGTAGCTCAAGATAAATTATAATCTAAGTGCTCTAAACCATTAACATCCCCCTTCTAAATAATCATTCTCTTTTCTCGCTTTGCATCTGCATTCTAAGTTAATTTTGCATTTAATAATTGACCTCCAAGCATAAACTTGTTTGAAAGAAAGATAGGAGCACCTTAGTGTCTTCTCTTGAGAAGTCTAGTCTTTTTAGTGTCTAAAACGATGACCTTGCAGTTATCAGAGCCACAACCTCTGCAATGCCAGAGGCATTGAGTATGTTAGATTTCAAGAAGAGGGATTGTTAATTACACCCTCGTGTGGTTCACCTTGACTTCTCTTTGCCATTCGCTATAAAGTTTAGGCTCAATATAGACAAAGATCAAATTACATACTTAGAATAAACAATTAAATAAAATCAACCAAGATTCTTGCATTTCACTCAAGTCATAGGAATTGCATTTTCATATAGGATAGTATTCATCAAAGTAGCAGTTGTCCATCCTGTACTTTCTCAAAATTTGTAAAGCAAGAGTATTGAACTCCATAAGGCACTGGTTTCAAATCTCGTAAATCTAATCGAATTCTTAACATATTACTAAAGCTAAATGAGTACTTGGTCACTCAACTGTGTCTTCCTGACTAGTTGGCTCCCAACTAGTCCTTCTTCATCTCATTCCCATAGGGTCTACCCCCCATAGTCTGTTGTTGGGAAATAGCTTAAACGGAGAGGTTGGGGATGAGGGTGACAACCCCTAACCTGAGTCGTTTTCACGGTGCATATACATTTTGAGCAACAACATTTTTTTGCGCCGTTACCAGGGACCAATTTTTTGGACCTTGGCTTTGCGACATTCATCTTAATCATTTTCATCTCCTCATTTCTCATCCTTTCATCTCTCACCAGGATAAGTTCCTTGTCCTTGGTTCCTTTTACTAACTTCCTTTCTTGCATCTTGGTTTATCAAAGTTAGATTTCTGTTCGGGTGGCGACTCCATTTCTTTTATCTTCTACAAGAGTGTGTACTAGAAGACATCCAAGTAGCTTGGTTAATCATGCTCCTGATCTTGAAAGGGCTCTCAAAGTACGATTACACAAGCTCTCTTCTCATACACTTCTTGTTAATCTCGGACAAGAAGCTCTCTTTGATATCCATTTGCTTTTTCTTGACCCGGCTAAGCAAGACATCATGGACTTGTTTGCCCCTTGTAACTTTGCTAACATTCAAGGTTATCCCAATGATCTTCTGGAGAAGGGGATTGACAAATTGCCCTCTTTTCAGGGCAATAATGCAATTAGTGCTCAAGCTCATCTCAAAGTTTTTAGCTCTTGGTTGGGTAAACATGCTAGAAATGTCGATTATGATCATGAAGATGTGAAGATGACACTGTTTGTTTTTACCTTGGAAGAAGATGCTTTGATTGGTTTATGGAAAATCTCGATAATTCATTTGACTCATTGCAATTGATTATTAATGCCTTTAAGGAAAAGTTTGGAGATAAGAGAGAAGAAAGGCATCTAGTTAAGGCTATCAGTGTCATAAAGAAGAAGGAAAATGAAACTGTAGAAGAGTTTAATAGGAGATTTAATGGTATTATTAAAGAATTACCTCAAGATTATAAGCCTCCTAATAAATCTCTTTTGGATTTTTACATTGATGCTTTTAATGCTGATACTTCTTATGAATTGAGACGTGCTAAGAATCGTGACTATAAAGTTGCTCAGACTTTAGCTGAAGAGCTTGAAAAGGATAAGAAAGCATCTGGGAAGTCTGAAATCCCAGGTTTTGATAGGGCTTCAACCAAATTGAAAGAACCTAAAGGAAAAGAGGTTAAAGAATCTGATGATGATCCTATGCAAAAGTTGATGCAGAAACTTGAAAGCATGGAGCTAAACCAAGCAAAGTTAATATCTAATCATGCTAAGGAAATAAGTGCCTTGCAGTCTAGGTTGGTCCAAATGGAAAGGTCTCAAGCACAAAGTTCCCAACCTAGAAATAATAATAATAATCGAAATAATAATGCTTGGCAAGGAAAGGCCCCGTCTAATGACCATAGACCGCCAAATCCTCTTGAATCTGCCAACCTTGTGGATAAAACACCTCCTTATTTTAGGGCCTATGATGCTCCTTATTTTAAGAGGATTTTGGATAGTGGGATGTTTGGAACAATTAATCAAATAAATGTGGTTGGCGAGGAATTTTCATTATCTATGGAAGATTGGATGGAAGTTAGGGAAAATAGTCATGAGGTCATGCCTTCTACATCTTCCTCTAGTATAAATAATTTTGATCATGAAAAGAATTTGATGGTTGAATTATTTAGTGAAAAACCTTCTCCAGAGCAAGTGTTGGAAATTGCAAAAGATAAGGGTTTGACTTATCAAAGAAGGGATAAGGATCAAAGTGGAAAGCAAATTCCCCCTCGAAGTTTTAACCCTGGTTCATGCTCTAGATTGGATGTTGATTTGGGAAGTTGGTTTAATAATGCAAAAATATGGGTTCCTGTCACTGAGATATTGAAGATTCCTTCCCAAGAGGCTAAGTTATTAAAAGCCATTGAAGCTCCTTGTGTTAATGTTTCTCAACAGAAGGTTCCTGAGACTATCTATCAAGATGCCCCCATATATTTGCAAAGTATGGATTCAGATAACAAAGATTCATCAACTATTTTTATCACTTTATTGGTTAATGGTTGTAGATTGTATAACTGCATGTTGGATTCTAGTGCCTTAGCTTGTGTTATGACCAAGAGGGTCATGGAACAACTTAATTTGAGAATTTCTAGGCCTTACTACAACATATGTGCCATGGATTCTAAGAAGATTGAAGTTCATGGGCTGATTAAGTATTTACAAGTTCGTTTATTAGTCTACTTTGACATAATGATTGTAATGGACATAGTTGTAGTCGATGTTCCTGATGCTTGGGGCATGTTGTTGTCTAAGAAATGGGCCTCTGATCTGGGAGGAAGTATTTAAATGAACTGGTCATATGCTATGATTCCTTCTACTAGAGGTGATGTATTTGTTAGGCTTAACAGAGAGCCTGAAAGAAGATTCCATATTGAAGATCCTAAGAGTCCCCATAATGAAATAATAAAGGAACAACCTAGCCCTGGGAATTATGCCACTCTGTCTAACACTATAATTCCCCTGGAGGTCAAGGTTGATGAGAAGGTGGGTGATTTAAAAATAAGGTATGGTATATGTATTTTGATGGTGCATCTTCTAGGCATGGTAAAGGTGTTGGAATTGTATTAAAGTTTCCCCTGTTAGGATATTCTGACACATAGGAAATAGTTAAGTACAACTTGGTCTAGTATAGAGTTAGGTAAAGTGTGTTTCTTTACTATGTACATTTTGTAACTTACAATCCGACGGTCATGATATGTAGTGATCCGATGGTTCATTCTCTCCTCGATATTACCGACACTTGATTCGTGGCTTAACACCCGATTGGTTCGTGATCTCTATTTAAAGAGCATGGAGGGTGATTTGTAGGGTAATCCGTTTATGAGAGAAGCATATGTAAATTTTCATTCTTTTATTAATAAATTGCCTGAAGTGGCCGCGTTGGCTTAGGCCGTGGACTGTTTCCCTCTTTGAGGGTTTTAACCACGTCAAAATACTGGTGTATTGATCTGTGATCTGTTTGTGAGAGGTGTCCTTTGGTGTTCTGTCTGAGGAACTTACCCTATAAATTCCTACATGGTATTAGAGCTATTTGAGGGCCGCGTCCGTTGGTGATCCAAATCTGAAGCCGGTAGAACTGCACTCGACAACTGTTTCCTAGATGTACTGTTTCTAACTGCTTTCGGGCCGAGAGGACTGCTCTGTTGTGTTGGGAGCATCTGTTCTAGTGAGGAGCCCCTTTCGTTTTACGCGAAAAGGTTTCCGGTAGCCCTAGCTGCGTCATTTTTAAGATCTGGAGGTATACAGTGTTTATTTGCAGTTTACAGTCATTTTCTCTTTGTTTATTTCGGTTTTGGTTTATTTAGCCTTTTTTATTACCGGATCTATACCTTTCATTTCTGCGTATGCTCTTTGCCCTGCGACTCTGTGTGATCTGGGCAAATCAGAAACAGAAAGGAAGGATTTTTCTCATGCATATGCTCTTTTCCGCTGCGCCTTAGTGTGATCTCGGAAAATCAGAAACATTGAGGAAAATATTTAGTTTCCGGCTAAAGCTAACTTTGAGCCGCAAGGTTCGTTTTTGAAAATATCTAGTTTCCGGCTAAAGCTAACTTCGAGCCGCAAGGTTCGTTTTTTTTGTATGTCCGTGTTGGGTTTTGTGTTTTTTGTTTTGTAGGGAAAAAGAGCTTTCTCAAAGCAAGCACGCAACCCAAAGCATCAACCCCCCTCTCTCTCTCTCTCTCAAACTTTTTGTATAGCTCACTTGGTGCAAAACTAATTTATGAGAGTAGAGGTCTTGGGCTCAAGTCTTCATTTTGTGGGGGCGGATTTTTTCATTTCCGCACATTCCCGCACTTCGTCGGCGACTTCATCAAATTTTCTTCAAAAAGCCATAACTTCTTCATCCGGAAGCCGTTTTCAGAACCGTTTTTTTGAAACAGCCTAATTTTTCGAGATCTTTCCATTGAAACACTTAGTTTCAGCATCTATAGCTTCAGTTTTTTTAAAAATGGAAAGTCCATGCCAAGTTATTCTTGACAGCACCAACTACTTCCAATGGTGGTCCTACATTGTGGATTTACTTAGAAGTAAAGGTCTTTACAGAATAGCCACAAGCCAAGAGACCAAACCGAAAGATGAAGACAAGGCAGCTAAATGGGAAAATAGACAAGACCAACCACGTGGGTTGATAGGGATGTCTATTTCTCCAGATCTTAGATTCCATATTGCAGAACTTAATACTCCTGATGAAGCAATGAAACAGATTACTAGTCTTTGGAATTAAAAATGAACTTAAAGCCCATCAACTTGAAAATGAATTGCTTGCATTGGACCCCAATAATTTTTCTTGCATTGAAGATTTTTTGTCCAAGTTCAAGACCCTTAGACTTCTCTTGGAAGGTGTTAAGGTTAAGAAAGAAGATAGTAGCCTTATCTACTCCATTCTTACTAAGTTGGGACCAACCTATTCTGTGTTTGTTTCCACTTTCCATTTTACAAGAGAAGCCTTCATTTCTTAAGGACAAACCTACAAGCCCCCTTCCTTTGATTCCTTTTGTGATTCTTTAATAAGAGAACAAGAAAAACTCTTACACCTTGGTCTTCTTCATCTTGGAAACTCTTCTAAGAAAGCGTTAGCCGCCCAACAGCAACAAAATCCAAAGAATCCTAAGAAGTTGTATCCTAAAAAGAATGGTCCTAAACCAAACAAGGGTCCTAAGCAATTTCAGCCTCAAAATGAAAAATCATTTCAACAAAATGATAAGACAAATAAAAACAAAGGGAAGAAGACTGATAGACATTGCAACTTTTGTAATCGAGATGGCCACTTAGAATCCAAATGCTTTAAGAAGATGGAAGCCTTGGAAGCAGCAATGAAGAAGCATAACATCCATTTGGAGCACTCTTCAACTTCAACTTCATCTTCAGGAATGGCACTTTCTGCATGTGGTTGTCAAGGATCTCGGTCTGGCTATGCACTAAATGTATCTTCTTCTTCTCATTCTCATGAGTGGCTCATTGATTCTGGAGCTTCTTATCACATGGCCAAAAACAAAGCCATGTTTTCTTCTTTAAATGATTGTAACACCAAAAATATATATGTTGGTGATGATAGATCTCTTAGTGTTGTAGGGACTGGAACTGTTCATCCAGACAATGGTCAGTTTAATGATGTATTATGTGTTCCAACCTTATCCTGCAACCTTCTATCTATATATCAGATAACCCATTCAGGTGAAGGTAAAATCGTTGAATTTTCACCTCACGATGTTGTAATTAAGGACCTAAGAGATCCTAGACAGATTTTAGCTACTGGCATTGCTGATGATTCTACAAGGTTGTATAAGTTTCACAACTTTGGGTCATCAAATCTTCCCTCAGTATTTGTTGCTCATAATGATGAAGTGAGCAAACTTTGGCATGAGCGATTTGGTCACTTAAACTATCGCTCTCTTCAGAATCTATGTAAAGAAAATATGGTGACAGGTCTTCCAATGGTATCTTGCAGAGATGGTGTTTGTTTCGGATGTGTACTCGGAAAACATCATCGGGACAGTTTTGAAAAACGTGCCTCTTGGCACGCCTCAACGCCTTTACAGCTCGTGCATAGTGATTTATGTGGTCCACTTCTAGTTGCTTCATTCTCTGGCTACAAGTATTTCTTAACTTTCATTGATGATTTCTCCAGACGCACTTGCGTATACTTCTTAAAACTCAAGAGTGAAGTATTTAACATGTTCTTGGCCTTTAAGGCCTTTGTTGAAAAACAATCTGGACATCAAATTCTTAAGCTAAGATCTGATAATGGCGGAGAATATGTTAAAAACACATTCATCAACTTTTGCGCTGAGAATGGAATTCAAATGCAACATACTGTTCCATATACTCCACAACAAAATGGTGTAGCTGAAAGGAAGAATCACACCTTAAAGGAAATGGCTCTTCAATCTAAAGGACTTAGTCTTAATTATTGGGTAGAAGCAATTAACTGTGCAAATTACATAATAAATCGCACTCCTACTAAGGTTTTAAAGAATATCACTCCAGAAGAAGCATGGAGCTCAATCAAACCAGATGTAAGTCACTTTCGTGTTTTTGGAAGTGAAGCATGGGCCCATATTCCAGATGAGAAACATAAAGCTTTAGAACCTAAGAGTGAAAAATGTGTTTTTGTTGGATATTCTGAAGATGTCAAAGGATATAGACTTATTCCACTTAAGTCGAAAAATGTTATCATTAGAAGAAATGTAAAGTTTGCTGAAAATATATCGGCCTGCGAGCCTAGTTCGGCGGATGTGCCACCTCTCCCTATCTCTTCTAGTTTTGAAAATATTTCTTCTTCAGATGATGAAAGTGAGGATGAAAATCCTCCCCCACCTTCTCAGGATCCTCCTTCAGCTCCTCAGCTTCTAAAATGGGTCCGTGCTACTCGGGATGCAGCAGGTGATCTTGCTGGTGGTCCCTACAGATCAGCGACGTACACGTTCTCAGTTCGAGAGAGCCTCTTCTTTACTGGCTCAAGCTTCAGTGAATTATGATCCTGACACCTTTGCAGAAGCTTCAGGCCATCTAGATTGGGAAGCAGCTATGAATGAAGAATATCATTCATTATTGGCAAATGATACATGGGATCTTGTTCCTCTACCAAAGAGACGAAAACTTGTTAGATGCAAATGGGTTTACAGAACCAAGTATGGACCAGATGGGAAAGTTGATAAACATAAAGCTCGTCTTGTTGCTAAGGGATTTTCACAAGTTGAAGGCATTGACTACACTGAAACCTTCTCCCCTGTTGGCAAAATGAACTCTATCCGCCTTGTTCTTTCCCTTGCTGCTTCTTTCAAATGGGAAGTCCATCAGATGGATGTTAAATGCGCCTTCTTGCATGGGGACTTGCATGAAGAAATCTATATGGAACAACCTACTGGCTTTATACAAACAGACTCCAGCCTTGTATGTCGGCTTAAGAAATCCCTTTATGGTCTCAAGCAAGCTCCTCGAGCTTGGTATGCCAAAATGGATAACTTTCTTTTAGAATCTGGCTTCTCTAGGTGTCATTCTGACAATACTGTCTACACCAAGAAAGTGGGCAAGTCTCTTATCATTCTTGTTCTTTATGTTGATGATCTTATCCTGATTGGTAGTGATCCCAACCTTATAAACCATGTGAAGTCTAGCCTTAAAAGGAAGTTTGAAATGACAGACTTAGGACACTTACATTATTTTCTCGGTCTTCAAGTCTTGCAATCCAAGGAAGGTATTTCCCTTTCTAAGTCCAAGTATGCCTATGATATTCTACGCCATTTTCACATGGAAGACTGTAAGCCAACCCCTTCTCCCTTTCAGTCTGGAGTCAAACTTTCAGTCACTTGTACTTCTCCTGAAGTTGATCCTACCTTATACCGTCAACTTGTAGGAAAACTTTTGTATCTAACCCATACTCGTCCTGACCTTTCCTTTGCCGTTGGCCTTGTTGCTCGGTTTATGCAAAAACCACATGAAAGTCATTGGAAAGCAGCTAAAAGAATACTTCGTTATGTTCGAGGTACAATTCAGTTTGGGATTCATTACAGTGCCAAAGCAGCTCCTCTATTGGTTGGTTTCACTGATTCCGATTGGGCTGGTGACCCTGATGATCGGAAGTCTACTGCAGGTTATGTGTTCACTCTTGGTTCAGGACCTATTACATGGGCTTGCAAGAAACAAGGTGCCATTTCTCTTTCTTCAGCAGAAGTAGAGTATCGTGGTGCCGTAGAAGCTAGTAAGGAAGCCTTATGGCTTCATCAGATCTTGTCAGAGTTTGGCTTTCAGCAGCAGCATTCGACTACACTTTGGTGTGATAATCAAAGTTCCATTCAGCTATGCAAAGATCCAATCCAACATCAGCGCAACAAACACATTGAACTGCACATGCACTTCATCGGAAAGGTCATTCACGACCATGTTCTTGAAGTGCAATATTGTTCAACAGATGATCAAGTTGCAGACATCTTTACAAAGGTTCTCACAGAGGCGAAGTTCACTAAACTTCGATTTATGGTTGGAGTTCAGGAAGTTGTCACTAAGGGGGGATAGGCTCTAGTGCCTCCTTCCTTCTCCTCTTGTGTCATATTTGTAAATCCTTCAATCCTATCCCAAGTTGTTCTTAAGGGGGGATGTTAGGATATTCCGACACATAGGAAATAGTTAAGTACAACTTGGTTTAGTATAGAGTTAGGTAAAGTGTGTTTCTTTACTATGTACATTTTGTAACTTACAATCTGACGGTCACGATATGTAGTGATCCGACAGTTCATTCTCTCCTCGGTATTACCGACACTTGATCCATGGCTTAACACCCGATTGGTCCATGATCTCTATTTAAAGAGCATGGAGGGTTATTTGTAGGGTAATTCGTCTATGAGAGTAGCATATGTAAATTTTCATTCTTTTATTAATAAATTGCCTGAAGTGACCGCGTTGGCTTAGGCCGTGCACTGTTTCCCTCTTTGAGGGTTTTAACCACGTCAAAATACTGGTGTATTGATCTGTGATCTGTTTGTGAGCGGTGTCCTTTGGTGTTCTGTCTGAGGAACTTACCTTGTAAATTCCTACATCCCCTTGGTCACATTTTCAAATTTGCCTATACATTGGAGTTTGAAGCAACCAACAATGTTGCCAAGTATGAAGCTTTATTGTTGGGTCTTGAATTGGCAAAAGATTTGAGGGTTAAGTTGCTTAGTATCAAGGGAGACTTTGATTTGATTATCATGCAGATTAAGAACAAATTTACTTGTAAGAATCAAAGATTAAGAAACTATCAAAATGTTGTATGGGATACTATGGAATGTTTTGATGCTCTTGATCTAGAAGCTATCCCTAGAGAAAAGAATAACTTGGCAGATGAACTTGCTATAGCAACATCTACTTTGCAGTTATCTAATGAATTGTTGAAGGATAAGGTTAAAATGGAAATTATTTTTAGACCTTTTGTACTTGACAATATGGAGCATTGGCAAGTTTTTGATGATGAAAGACAGGTGATTCATTTCTTAATAAGTTGGATGAATTTGAAAATTTTGAGGTTAGTTATAAAGAAGATGGATTTGAAAATCATGAAGATATAACTAATCCTACTCCCAAGAACACTGTAGCTTTGGAGCAACATTTTGATCGTCATGATGCTCCAAAGAAAAAGGATGAAATTAAGATGGATACAGGGGAGTACATTGAAGTAAATATTGGTACCTCTAGTGACCCTAAGATTGTAAAAATTGGTAAAGGTGCTAGGGATGAAGAAAGAAAAAAGTTGGTTAATTTACTTCGTGAATATAAAGACGTTTTAACATTTTCTTATGATGAGTTAAAAGGTTATAAGGAAGATGTGATGAAACACAGTATCCTTTTAAAAGATGAAAATGCTAAACCTTTTTGTCAAAATCTTAGGCAGATAAATCCTAAGTTGGCCCCCTTAGTTCAAAAGGAGCTTTCAAAGATGCTTTAAACATGAATTATTGCTCAAACTAGGCATTCAACATGGTGTTATAACTTTGTGATTGTTAGGAAAAAGAATGGGATAATCAGACTTTGTGTCAATTTTAGAAACCTCAATCTAGCATGTAAAAGGGATAATTACTCTTTTCCAAACATGGAAACCTTGTTGCAAAGAGTAACGTGTTCAGGAATGAAGTCATTGCTAGATGGTTTTTCTGGATATAATCAAGTATGGGTTAAGAAAGAAGACCGACACAAGACTACTTTCACCACACCATGGGGTACATTCGAATACATTAGAATGCCTTTTGGATTAACTAATGTTGGAGCTACCTTTCAGAGGGCCATGGATTATGCCTTTAAGGGTTTAATTGGTAAAATCATTGAGATATATTAGGATGATCTTACGGTTTTTTCTAAGGGTGGTATCAGTCATATAGGTCATCTTAGGCAAGTTTTTGACAAATGTAGAGAGTTTGGAATCTCCTTGAATCCTGCTAAATCTATATTTGGAGTAATTGAAGGGAATTTATTTGGTCACATCATCTCAAAATATGGGATCAAGATAGATCCTGAAAGGGTTGAGGCAATCCAAAAGATTCTTCTTCTTAATAATCTCAAATCGTTTCAGTCTTTCTTTGGAAAGACCAACTTTCTTAGGAGATTTATTCCAAATTACACGGAGATAGACAAACCTATTCAAAGTCTTCTTAAGAAAGATGATTTTTTTTTTTGTGGAAAGAAGACATTAAAAAGGGTTTTCAAGAAATTAAAGGTGCTATTGCAAAAGCTCCTGTTCTGGCTAGCCCTGATTATTCTAAAGATTTCATGGTTTTTATTTTGTTTTAGAAGATACAATTGTTGGTGTCTTGTTACAAAAGAATGAGGAAGGTCACAAACAACCTATTGTTTTCATGAGTACAACTCTTCAAAATTTTGAATTAAATTATACTACCATGGAAAAGCCAGCATATGCCTTGGTCAGTTTTCTTAAGCATTTCAGGACTTATGTGGGTTATTCTAAAATCATTGCTTTTGTCCCACATTTGGCCGGTAAAGATATATTAACTCAGACTGATTGCTTAGGGACTCGTGCTGGTTGAGTTTGTTGAAGTTTCTAAGTTTACTTAGTTAGAAACCCTCCATGCACTTTATCTGATTTATTACTACCTACTTGTTATTTTCCTTAACAAGTTATTTACAATGTAAACACTGAAATTAAACACTAGTGCATGTTCAACATATTACAGATCAACAACTAAAGAGAAACAGAAACAAACACGCCATATGACACCATTATTTTTGGACTAATGTCCCCGGAAAAACCCAATGTGGGAAAATCGGTGCAACTATCTGAGGGTTTTCTTATTAAGCAATATCAGAGTGAAATCTGGGTGCTCAAACTGGCCTACCCAACAGAGAATTTCCTTGGTAGTAATACCTCTCGATTTCTGACAAATCTACTCGCTGAAACCTTGGATAATCCTTCCGGTAGCTACTCAACACCAATCTGCCCCAGAAACCCCATCGTCTGCCCAATCTGGATTGCGTCAGCCTCTCTAGCCCAGCGCTGGCCCTGCGTCAGCCTATCTTGGCCCGCGTCAGCCCCATGAGGCCTTGCATCAGCTCTCTGAGCCTCTGCGTCAGCGATGCTGGCTTCTCTGGTGCTCTGCGCAACACTTAGCTACCTCTGTGTGGGCCTGCGTGAGCACTGGATGCGCCTGCGTCACTCTCTCTAGCTGCTTTGCTTCTTTCAGCACTATCTTTGGTTCTATATCTCTCTGTACTCAATGCCCCTTAGTTGCTCTCCGATCACTGATTCTATCTTTCTTAGCAAACCCCGCTCTAGAGAATAGAATCATTGATCACTCTGGTGTATTCTCCAAGTGACTCTCAAACCTCCTCTTATTCTTTTCTTGTTGACATATCAACGACCGAGATTAAGTCTAATCAACAGCTAAGATTAGATCTGGCTTGATCCATGTCTTTTGGACCACTCTAATACAAATTCATATTAATACACATTAATATTTTATTTTCCCTAAGTTTAGACTTTAGGGACTCCATTAAAAATATTAATTATTTTAATATCTCTTAATCTATTTAGAATCTACCCAAACCCTTTCTGGGTATTGGAGATCTCATGTGCCCCAACCTCTCCACCAAATTTCGTGGCTAGAGCACATCCGGTGCTACCCCAAATCAACACTCCCTCTTAGTGAGCACTGTGCTCTAGCAATACTCCTTACCTAGTATTACTCTGATCATCCGACATCGGTACCACTGCTGATGCTAGGCCTTCCTGCCCAACATCCTCTGCACTGCTGCATCCTGTACTGCTGCCCATGGTTCTGCTGTTGCCATTATTGCATCTGTATGTCAACTCCCTCTGCATCCATGATGTTGCCAGTCCTTTCTCCCAGCACTGCATCCGCACTGCACCTCCTCTCATCATGCTGCATTGTGTTGCCCACTGTTGCACTGCAACTCAGTTACTTAGAAGTGAGTCACTGATCTCCCAACTAACCTCCCTGTTGGTCTAGAGACACCCACTGATGCTAAAGCTCCCTTTGCTGCTGACAAGTGCTCCCTCTCTGACCTCTGCGTTGCTGTAACAACTCCCTGCAACAACTCCCTGCATCTCGCACTGTTGCACACCTCTCTGTGCCTTCCTGCACTGGTGCAACACTCCTGTGCCTCTTGCATTGTTACAGCTTGCTAGCTCTGCGCTGTCTCAGGACTGCTGTACTCAATGCCCCTCAGCTACTCTTCGATCACTAATTCTATCTCTCTTAGCAAACCCCGCTTTAGAGAATAGAATGACTGATCACCCTGGTGTATTCTCCAAGTGACCCTCAAGCCTCCTCTTATACTTTTCCTTTTGACATATCAACGGTCGAGATTAAGTCCCTAATCAACAGCTAAGATTAGATTTGGCTTGATCCATGTCTTTTGGACCACTCTAACACAGATTCATATTAATACACATTAATATTTTGTTTTACCTAAGTTTAGACTTTAGGGATTCCATTAAAAATATTAATTATTTAAATATCTCATGATTTGTTTAGAATCTGCGCAAACCCTTTTTGGGTATTGGAGATCTCATGTGCCCCAACCTCTCCACCAAATTTCATGGCTAGAGAACATCTGATGCTACCCAAAATCAACAAAGTTACTAAGATCCAAGAGCATGACTTGGAGATTAGACCCACTAAGTTGGTCAAAGGTCAAGGATTGGCTGAAATGTTGGCTGAAGGTAATGAAAAATCTCTTGGTTTGATTTGTGTAAATGATTCATCTTCACCTGAGCTGCAAAGATTAGGAGAGCATGATTGATACAAGGATATCATTTATTATCTGTTAAATCTTACATGTCCTGACCATTTAGTTGGTCATAGAAGAATGGCTCTTAGATTAAAAGCAACTAAGTATTTCCTTATGAAGCATGGCCTCGAATGGAGAAATCCTGAGGGTATTATACTTGGATGTGTTGATGAAATTGAGTCCAAGAGGTTAATTTCTGAGTTTCATTCATGATTTTGTGGTGGCCATTTCGCTGCGAGAACTACCGCCCACAAAATTCCTAGAGCGGTTATTATTGGCCTTCAATCTTTTCTGATGTGCATAAGTTTGTTAGAAGTTGCCAAGCCTGTCAACTATTCACTGAGAAACAGAAGTTGGCTGCCCTGCCTTTACAACCTGTGGTTGTTGAGGCACCTTTTCAACATTGGGGTCTGGATTTCATTGGGAAATTTCACGAAAATTCTAACAATGGCTACTCATGGATTTTAACTGCTACTGGTTATTTCACTAAATGGTTTGAAGTCATTCTTGCTAAGAATGCCACTGAAAAGGTTATTATGGATTTCATTGAAAATCACATCATTACTAGATTTGGTGTCCTAGCTAAAATCGCCACTGATAAAGCCAAGACTTTTAGTTCTTCTGAGTTTTCATCTTTTTGATTTAAGTATGGCATTGTATTATCTCATTCATCTAACTACTATCCTCAAGGTAATGGCCTTACTGAATCAAGTAATAAAAATCTTATAGCTATTATCAAGAAGATTGTAGGAGAAAATAAGCAGTCCTGGGATAAAAAAATCAAGTATGCATTATGGGCATATAAAATTACAAAGAAAAAGCTACTGGTAAAAGTCCCTTTGAATTAGTCTATGGTTCGGATGTAACTCTACCTCTGCACCTTAAATTTCCAGCTTATCAACTCCTTCAACATTTTTCCACTGATAAAGATGCTGTCCAAAATAGAATTGATCAAATTGTGGAGTTAGATGAAACTTGAAGAAAATCTTTTGATAATATGTGTAAAAGTCAATCTAATATTAAGAAAAGCTTTGATAAATCTTCTCGAGCTAGATCTTTGCAAGTTGGAGATATGGTACTACTTTGGGATCGCAGAAATGAGAAACCAGGAAATCACAAGAAGCTTGATAGTTTGTGGTTGGGATCTTATATTATCAGAGACATCGCTAGACCAAATTCATTCCACTTGAGCATGTTGGATGGTGAACCACTTGACTTACCTGCGAATGGCCAAATGCTCAAGTTGTTATTCAAAGATGATATCTGATGTCATAGGGCATCCTTTGTATTGTATTTCTAACCCTACACCTTGTCATTTCAACATTTCATTTATGTTTTTAGATTAGATTTACTTTTCATGTTAGTAGAATTGTTACTGGTTATAGAGCTTCTATTTCATGTACTTAATGCTATATGATGATTTTTTGGATGGACGCTACTTATACGATTTTGTGTGTTGCTTGGGTGCAAATTCTGGATTCTCACATTCCTTCGGTCAAGCAACATGTCGCCAAGTAGAGCTAGATGTTGACCACTCCGTGTCAACGACCTTATCACTGTACACCCCTTTTTTCGCAAAAGGGATTTCATCATTCAAATCATCCAAGATTCGTCATCAGTCTTCAGTTTGTTAAAATTGTAAACCCATTCTGCATGTTTATAATGTAAATGATCTCAGTAAGACCATTATGTCTGTAACAACCTAGGTAAGCCTATTATTTTGATGACGATTTGTATCCTAGGAGGTTTTTCGTCTCACTGATTCCCCTGTGTTTTTAGACACAAATGATTGGTAGAGTTTTTCCCTTCAAACTGTTAAAATTGGCAACTAGGGCCAAACTCCACATGGTTAATCTTATTTATGACAACTGATATTTTTCTTGGGTTCCTCTCTCCGAGAGGTGTAGGATTGATCTAAAGATCATCCGATTTCGACATGTACAAATGAAGTTATGAATTTATTTTGATTATGGACAAATTGTCAAGGTCTGCCAACAAACTTATGTAGGCTCAGAAGCCCAACAATCACGTCTATTCATCCTCAATGTTTGCTATAAATACATGATGCCTTAGCCTCATTTGGACACACTCATCTTGACACTTCTCTCTTTCTCTCCTCATTGATTAAGTATGGATTTTTGGGCCTCTCTCTCCGCATTGATTGGGTATGGATTTTGGGCCTCTTTCTCTCCACACGTTCGAAATCTCAGGAGAGCGAAATTTCAGGAGGCCGAAATTTCAGGAGAGCGAAATTTCATGAGGGCGAAATTTCTGTTTTGGGAGTTGACCAAATTCAAGGACAGTTTGACCATGTCTTGACCAACAACGTTGACTTGTTTGACTGCATTTTTGGGTGAGGTATTTCTGTTTGGGTAGGCCGCATTTTTGGGCACAGAAGTCTAGGCCAAATGTTGACTTTGACCAGTGTTGACTGCAACTAGGGCTGACCGCAGGTTGGCTGTTTGACCAGATTTTGATTGGGTTGTTTTGAGGGCTAATTCATCTTGCTGTTTGGAGGCCGAAGTTGACCAAATTGTTGAGGGTCAAATCTTCCTTGTTGACTAGCGTTGACTTTTTTGGTTAGGGCTCTTTCGCTGCTGTTATAAATTATCAGATTTATAAATTGTACTCTCTCTCTGCTGAACTATTGAAGACTATAAGAAGAATTGATCAAGGGCTAAGTTGCATGAAACGGGGAAACGAAAACGAGTTTCCGAAACGGGAAGCGATACGAAACGCGACCTCCCCAAATTTTGGAAACGGGGAAACGCGAATATATATATATATATATTAAAAATATTTAAAAATTATTAATATATATATCTGCAATCGTAAAGCATTAATGATACATTTACATTATATGATCAAAATTTATTACATTTAAACATTAAGATTAAATTTACATCACATTTACTCATGAGTCATGAATAATCACATAATGAAAATAAAAATATAGGAACTTGAAAATCCAAAATCAGCCTTTATTTATATTAGTATATGAGGCTGCAAGTACAATAAAGACTATAAAGCTGCAAGAACTATAGAGACAAGTCACAAAAGACTAATCCTCATCATAACAATCCTCATCAAAAATAGAAGCAGCAGAATGCTCAACAGTGGATGGTGGTGCTGAAGAAGATGATGCACCAATTCCACTTCCAGAATCGTCCTCAATATTCAGGGCAGCAAGAGAGAGATCCAAATTAGGATTTTCTGCATCCACATCCCATTCTTTAGAAGGACCACTGTTGTATTCTGGACCCCTGAAATCTACTTTGCTCACTGCTCAAAACACCCTAGCTGAAACAATTGCCAGTCTCCAAGAGAAACGACTTGCTGAATAGTGTGATGAGAGAATGAGACAAACTGCTCTTTTATAACTTTAGAATAGGTTTCTAGAACATCCTGGAAACCCTAAAAAAATTTAAATTTTTTTTTAAAAAAAATAATTAAAAAACAACTATTTTTTTGGGGAAACGTGGCCCATACGGCTGGAAACGCGTTTCCAGGCCATACGGTACGGGGAAACGACCCCTAGGGCCACGTTTCCTGCAACTTAGATCAAGGGTTTTCCCACATTGGGGTTTGTCCCTGGCTAGTGCCACATCTTGTGTTCTCTTGTCTTGGCTTGTCTTCTACTGTTTATGTTTATGTTCTATCTGCATTTTACTATCATGTTGATGTGATTGCTAAATTGGATATTGATATTGGGCTAATTAAGAAATTGAAGTAAAATTGCTTTAAAGCATAGAACATACCATTGTTGCCTAAAATTGACCACTACGTGTCAACGACCCATAGCAGTACATCCCCTTTTTTCGCAAAAGGGATAATACCTGATCGATGTGTTCATGCCATCCAACTATCATCATCTTATAATGTAAACCCAGTTTGCATGTGTATAATGTAAATAATCTCAGCAGATCCGTGTTGTGTATGTAATCACCTAGGTAAACCTACTTTTCTGGTGATGATCTACATTTCGAGAGGTTTCTTGTCTCATCGATCCATTCTTGGATGGTCGGCAGAGTTTTCCTTCAACCTTACCCCAACGACGGAATGGATTTTGTCACTAGGATCTTAGGGGAGTCCTACTGTTCTAGATTGAGTTTATGTAAAAGTGATTTGGGAATAATCCTAACTATTTGGTTAGGTTATTTTATTACAAATTGTTTGATTTGCTAGATTATATTTGTGTCGTAGAACTGGGTAGTCTGTGAGGGTCCTTTTCAGATGGGTTTTCCTCCTTGAGATGTAAAAAATGTGAAAATCATGATGTAAGGTGTCCGGAGGGTTGGAAAAATAATTTATCTCCTCATAGGTTAATTAATTAAATTTTCTGGCTAAAATTAATTAAAATCCTAACCCAAAAATTTGATTAATTCTAGGTCCTGGGTAAATTTAAATTCTCTAATGGCAAAATTCGTTGGTCCTTGAAAAATTAAAGTTTAAGAGGTCTAGGGACTAAGGTAAATTAATTATTTTGCTAAATTATAAGCCTTTGGTTCTTAGGGTTAAGTCAAAGTCAAAGTTTTGAGGAAATTAATTAAAAAATTTAATTTTTGAATTAATTAAAATTCATTTTATTGAAAAATTCGAATTTTCTCAAGGATTTAAAATTTCGATGGATGAGATTAAAATGAATTTTAATCCTCATCAACGGTCGAGATTGCTTTGACGAGAATCACTCGAACTAGCCGTTGGAGGATTTATCTTTAAATAGGAGGTCATTTGTCAGTCAGTATCATCCGATCTCTGGATCGTGTACTAAGCGAAAAGCTCTCTTGTAATCTTTTTATGAGCAATAAAGAAAGACTTTAGAGTTAATTTCTGTTGGTGTTACTCCTCGTGGAAATACTGTAAGATGTGTCATTTTCACGCATAGATTTCTTTTTAGCCATTGATGATAGCTTTCTGAAGAGTGATTCGAGAACAGGTATCTTGCTCAGTCGCTTGGGTTTGAATGATAATTTAAGTTTTGAATATAATAACAGGTATTTCTATTAAATCTGAATTCTATTATCATTTTCTCACTCTATGTTGATGACTGAATTGAGTTTTGTAGGAAAGTCTTGATTTTTAGATCATCGGGTGTTCGGGGAAGTTTTCGGTTGAACCAGCCAACTCTTGATCCGTGTTTGTTGAAGAGCCTAGCTTAAACTTGATTTCGGGCTTATCATAAGATATTTTTGTGGGTGATGCATGAAGGGTTTTGAGCTCAATACTTCCGTTAAAATTCAATTTTTTTGTTTGTTGTTGTGCTAAATCGATAGATCTGGCTGTTGAGAGCCTCAAATTATCAGATTTGGGAGCGGAGTTGGACTCACACTCCTTAGATTTGATATATCTGCCATTCATGTACATAGATTTGTAATTATTTTCAGTTTTTTGACTTGGGTTTTAGTTTTTTTTTGGGTCATTATATATATATATATATATATATATATATATATATCATTTGGGTGTTTTCCTGTTGTCTTGCAGCTACAGATCTGAAAATGAAAGCTGTGCAGAATCCAGATCTAGGCCTTGGAGTGTAAGATCTGGATCTCTGGGGTTCATCAGCATCATTTTCGCAGGGATCATATCCAATTTTTGCAGTCCAAGGGTTTAAATTTATTTATTTTTAGATCTGGAAATTTCGTGAGGGTTTCATTAAGAAATCTGAAGCAGAAGGATTTAAAATTTTAAATTAAGATTGCTGAAATTTTTTTAGAGGTTCTGATTGATTTAAAGAAGTCCTGGGCCACCATTTTGCAGATTGATTGGCTGCCTGGTTTTACGGTTTACTGTGCAATTTTTTTGAAATTTTTTTACAGTGCTTGCCAGCTAAGTCTGCTGCAAAATCTACCGTCAGATCAGCTCCTCATCACCTGTACGCTGCCTCTATCATCGCTCCATGGCTCCCTCCTTTCTGCGATTAGCTGTGCCAACCTTGTTCGCAGCCTTTCGAAAAAACCTTTCACTGCTGCCTCATTCGGCTCCTTTGCTCTTGCAATCTGCAAGCATGTTTGCTGCCTGGGTTTTCTCATTCACCATCACTTTTCTTCCATCCCACCTCTCTGTCGTCAACCTGCCTTCATCCCCTATCTGCCAGCCCATTTCTTCATTTGCGGCGTCCATTCCTTGCCCTACGCTGCTGTCCATTGCAAACCCTCGACCCTCATAACCCCGCTCCTCCTCCATGTAGTCTCTAAACCTGCATGCTAGCCCTCTATCCTCTGCGCGTTCTGCTCTCACCCTAAACCTGCAAAAAAGACCTGCATAAACCCTCTCGTCCCCCCCGCAGCTCTCCCTCATCCGCTCCTCATTTCCCTTCCTTTCACGTTGGCCTGCGTAGTTCCTCATTGCACTCTGTCAGCCCTCAACCCCAATTCTCCTTGTCTGCGTGAGCTTACCTCACCTAGCCACAACTACTCTTCCATCCTTATCCACTGCAGCTCGATACTGCTCCATCTCTTCTCTTGGCTATCCCTGTTCGTGCTCCCCTTCATCGCTGCTATCATTCCCGCAGTCTCCTCCGTCATTCTCCTTCCCTCCACGCAGCCTTCGAACCCTTTCCGCCGTCCTGTCTGCAGCAAACAACAAAAACATTCATTTTGATTTTTTATTTATTTGGTTTTAATGTGGGAGGGTTCCCTTTATACATTTGATTTCATTTTGTTTATATTCATTGGTTAATTTTAGTTTCATTAATTTTTAACTTAGGTTAGCATATGTACATTTTTTAGTTTCATTAATCTTTGACTTAGGTTAGATATCACTTTTATTTAGTTTAATTTAGAATAATCAAATTTCATTTAAGCTTTGTTTAGTTTTGGTTTAATTTAGATTTTCGATTTTTTTTTCAATATATATTTATTTATGATTTTAAAAATATAAAGTTTCAAAAAATATAAAATAAAAAAGTTGAGAAAACTTTCAAAAAATTAACTTTTTGACATTTTACTTTTTCCGTTTTTTTATTTATGATTTAAAAAATTCAATAAATCCTAAAAATAAAAAAAAATCTTAAAAATCCAAAAAATTCTAAAACTTAAAAAAATCTAAAAATAAAAAAATCTAAAAACTTTTAAAATCATAAACATATTTAAAAAATTTTAATTTTTTTTCAAAATAAACAAAAATCATAAAAATCTAAGAAAAAACCTCTAAAATTTAAAATTCTTAAAAAAAAAAAAATCTCAGCATTTAAAAATTATTTTTCTTTTTTTTGGTGACTAAGGAGTTTAAAAATAAATTGAAGGGATTTGTGCTTAAACATTAAAATTTTTAATGTGGCGTACGACCCATTAAAAATTCGATTTTTTTTAACCTGTTGATTTGTTTTATTTCTTTAGTTATTACCTAGGGAATAATTAAGATTCAAATTTGAAGATCTTTAGTGTTATAAAATGCATTTTTAATATTTCTCTATTGTCAAGTGCGATAAATGTTTTAAATTTTATTGGCTTAATTCTAGATTTGATTTCCTAACGAAAATAATTTTAAATATGGAATATCTTGCATGTTACGGTTTTTGGGTGTTTATATTGATTATACCTGATTGTCACTATTCATCACATATTGGAAAATTCTTCTGGATAACTTGTTTTATTTAGTTGATGGTTAATTCAAATATTAAAAGCATTGGTCTATAATTATTTATATCTTGTTGTCGTGTCTTGGTTACATTAACGTTTAATCTATTCATCTGAGTTAATCAAGATTCATTTACATTCGTCAAGTTTTCCATATTTAAGTCTCTTAGAGCATGTGTTCCATAGGATTTATCATCGATTTACCTCAGGGACTACCCCCCTTGACTTGCCTAGGAGAGAGTCTAAACGGAGTGAGTAGGGATCAAGAGTGACAACCCTTACTCTGAGCGTTGTCGCCGTGCCTAGACACTTTGTGCGACAACAACTGCTATTATAAATTATCAGATTTGTAAATTGTACTATCTCTCTCTACTGAACTATTGAAGACTATAAGAAGAATTGATCAAGGGTTTCCCCACATTGGGATTTGTCCTTGGCTAGTGCCACATCTTGTGTCCTCTTGGCTTGTCTTCTACTATTTATGTTTACGTTCTATTTGCATTTTACTATCATGTTGATGTGATTGCTAAACTGGATATTGATATTGGGCTAATTAAGAAATTGAAGTAAAATTGTTCTAAAGCATAGAACATACCATTGTTGCCTAAAATTAACATGGTATCAGAGCTGAGGTGAAGACAAAGCCCAAACAAGAGTGAAAGAGCAATCACCAAAGACAGTTGGACAAGGACATAAGGTTCAATGGGTTCTTCATCCTACTTCCCGGCTGAAGACAAGCTCCATGATAAATCCGATTATCATGGATGGAAGATGTCTCTTGATTTGACCTTGGAAGAAAAAGCAGTGATGGACTATGTGCAGGGTAAAATCCCTGAACCTCCTTCAAATGCACTGGCTGTTGCGAAGACCAAGTACAATAGGGCTGAAATCAAAGCAAAGAAGTTTATCAAGGATTCCATTGACAAGCATCTGGTGGCCTACATCTCCGAATTGAAGACCTCCAAGGAGATCAATGACCAGTTGGTCGACATGTGTAAGGTAAGTAATGTTAATCAAATTCTATTTCTCAAAAATAAGTTGAAGGATATGAAGAAGGGCAAGGACGAGGACATTCAATCCTATTTCTTGAGGATTATTGAGATCAAGAATGATCTACTCTCGATTGGAGAAGTCATTCCTGACAGGGAACTTATGTTGGAAATAATACTGAGAAGGGGGGTGAATCAGTATGATTAAAACTTTTCAATATACCATCCAAATTTATACTTCAACTTATTCTTCAGATATTGATGATTAACTTATGCATAATAATGAACAAGAACATGAAAAACAGATAGTCACACCATAGAACACCAGATATAAGGTGGAAACCCAATGTGGGTGAAAACCACCTGCTGCAATATGTCTCTATCTTCTTTCAATTAGAAACTTCTTTTACAATGATTTTGTATTGGTGCAGTCCTTTACCAGTACGTAGGCTACAACCTGCGGAGAGCTACAACTCTCTCTAGTTTTCCAGTTTCTCCTGGAAGGGAGAATCAGTTTTATTAAAACTTTTCAATATACCATCCAAATTTATACTTCAACTTATTCTTCAGATATTGATGATTAACTTATGCATAATAATGAACAAGAACATGAAAAACAGATAGTCACACCATAGAACACCAGATATAAGGTGGAAACCCAATGTGGGTGAAAACCACCTGCTGCAATATGTCTCTTTCTTCTTTCAATTAGAAACTTCTTTTACAATGATTTTGTACTGGTGCAGTCCTTTACCAGTACGTAGGCTACAACCTGCGGAGAGCTACAACTCTCTCTAGTTTTCCAGTTTCTCCTGGAAGGGAGCTACAACCCCCTACTTCTTTTCATTCAAGGACCACTTTTCATTAATTTTCAGACTGGATCTAAGAACATCAAATAAACATCAAGTACATGTGAATCAACCAATCTCCTTATACAATCAAACCATTGAGCCACCCGAACTTCTCAGAATGCTGTAAACAGAAAACCAACACTAGTATCCTAAACCCAGAACACAGCAGCAAACAGAAAACAGGCAGCCAACAAATATTTCAAAACAGGTCCGCAACTTCACCAATATAAACCTGCGGATACCCGCACTTCACCTTCAACTGTTCTGCGTATAGCCGCACTTTGTCTTCTTTTGTACTGCGTACCCCGCACTGTGCCTTCAGCTGCTCAGCGTATACCCGCACTGTGACTTCCTCTGTACTGCGTACCCCGCAGTGTGCCTTTCGCTGTGCTGTGTATACCCGCATTGCGCCTTCTTCTGTACTACGTACCCCCGTACTCTCGCATTAGATCGCCTGCGAACCTCTGATAGGGCCAAATTAACAGTCCTCCAATGTACTACAGACAGTCAGATCCACAGATCTGATCATGCGCCCGAGAGATCACGACTTGGCAAAGATTCACCTTCAAATTTTACCTTGATTTAGATCTAGTTTTTTAAAACTGATACCCCAAAATTCAGATCTTAAGATATTCAACTTTCAAAGATACTTTAGCCAAGTGATCTCCTTCCCTATTTATAGTCAAGCCCTTATTCACACCATGGGACAAAACCATCAATAACCAATACAAGGGATCCAAACCGGGGCTAAATTAGATCCTATACCACGGGCCAAAACCATAGAATCAAGAACGACGGGCTAAATACCACGGGCCAAACATAAGAAACCCCACGTGAGCGCGCTTCTCTGCCTTGAAGTGAGTGAACTGGGGGTCCGCACCTCATGAACGGGTAACCTGCGGATATGAACGCACTTCCTGGCTGGCGTACCTGCGGGTCCGCACTTTTTGAACCATTCACCTGCGTACCTCTTAATTTCCAACATTTTGAGAGCCTGAACAGAGCATTGCCACTTGAGTGAGTTGCCATCAAGTACAACACCTGTAACATAGAGCCACACCAGAATCATAATGCCAACAATCTCCCCCTTTGGACTTGATGGCAACCTCAAGATAACCAACGTCATTCTCCCCCTTTGACATCAAGGGCAAAGGGTGATGCTCCCCCTAAGAACATGCTCCCCCTGACTATAAACCAGATCTGCAAAGAAGCACCATAATCCACCAAACACCATAAATGACCATGAAAGAGATAGAGACATATTGCAGCAATATTCAGACCAGCATCCATGATCTCCTTCTGTACTTCCTCCATAATGCCAACAATGCATTATATGCTCCCCCTGAACCTGTGCAATTCGATCTTCGACCAAACCGCAACCCAGCATATGTACGCACATACCCCAGATGAAGCTTGCGTACAACCAACAATAAGAAGAGATTCAATCAACAAGATGATGCATTAACAACCCCCAGCTTTTGCCTGAGGTATTCAAAGGTCTCCCTGGGCAATGTTTTGGTGAGTATATCAGCAACTTGTTCCTTAGAAGGAACATACTCCAGCTTGACCTTTTGTTCAAGTACTTGTTCCCGGAGAAAATGATACTTGATCGATATGTGCTTGGTCTTTGAATGCATGACTGAGTTCTTTGAAATGTTGATTGCACTTGTATTATCACATAAGATGGAGATGGGTGGTATACAAGTGATTTGAAAATCCTGCAAGGTTTGCATCATCCAAAGGAGTTGAGTGCAGCAAGATGCAGCAGCAACATATTCTACTTCAGCTGTAGACAAGGCAATCGAACTCTGTTTCTTGCTGAACCAAGATACTAATCTGGAACCCATAAAGAATGCACCACCACTTGTGCTCTTCCTATCATCCATGCTTCCGGCCCAATCTGCATCTGTATAAGCATGAAGTGTGAGATCTGTATCTCTAGGATACCATAAGCCATAATTTTGAGTCCCTTGAAGATATTTGAAAATTCTCTTCACTGCCTGAAGATGAGTTTCCTTTGGATTTGCCTGAAATCTTCCAACTATTCCCACTGCATGCATGATGTCTGGTCGGGTACCTGTCAAATAAAGTAGACTTCTAATCATAGACCTGTAGGTTGGTTGATGCACTGTTGCTGATTCATCATTTGCACTGAGGCTACATCCTGTGACCATGGGTGTACATACTGGTTTTGCATCTTCCATGCCATATTTCTTCAAAATCTGCTTGAGATACTTGGTTTGAGACAAGAAGCTTCCTTCTTCCTTTTGTTGGATTTGCAAACCAAGAAAATATGTCAATTCTCCAAGCAAGGACATTTCGAATTCTTTCTGCATCACTGAGGCAAAGCTTTGACTCATAGATTCTTCATTGCTGCCAAAGATAATGTCATCTACATACACAATAAGTATTAGCAATTTGTCATTTTCAATTTTTATATAAATATCGCTATCTGCTGATCCTTTTGAAAAACCTTGTTGATGAAGATATTTGTCCAACCGATAATACCAAGCCCTTGGAGCTTGTTTAAGACCATAGAGAGCCTTCTTCAGTCTACATACAAGATTTGGATCATTTCCAAGAATGAAACCATCTGGCTGCTCAATGTATACTTCTTCTTCTAAGTCTCCATTCAGAAAGGCTGATTTCACGTCCATTTGAAATACTTTGAACTTTTGAAAGCTTGAGAGAGCAAGGAACATTCGGATGGCCTCAATTCTTGCAACAGGAGCAAAAGTTTCTTCAAAATCTATTCCTTCTTGCTGTGCATACCCTTTACAAACAAGTCTGGCCTTGTTTCTAATTACTTCCCCATTTTCATTCAACTTATTTTTGAAGACCCATTTTGTCCCTATAACATTCTTATCCTTTGGTCTAGGAACCAACTCCCAAGTGTTGTTCTTTTCGATCTGTTCAAGTTCTTCATCCATTGCTTTGACCCAACATTCATCTTTGCATGCTTCTTTCACATTTTGTGGTTCAGTGGAAGAGAGTAATGCCAGATAGCTTGAAGCTTCTGCAATTGTTCTTCTTGTTTGTACACCTGCTTCTTTCTCCCCCAAAATCTGAGATTCTGGATGATTCTTCTGAACATACCTGGATGGAGTCTTCTCTTCTATCCTTATCTGTTCCTCTGGTGCTTCTTGAGGTTCTTCTTCTTCATCATTCTGTCTTTGAGGGTAGTCTTCATCTTCTTCGATATTTTCATGATTTACTTGCCTAGGAATGTATTCCTTTTCATCAACCACTACATCAATGCTGTCAATAATTCTTCCAAGTCTTTTATTGTAGCACTTATATGCTTTGCTGTGTGGAGAATAACCAAGTAGAATGCCTTCATCTGCTCTAGGTTCAAGTTTTCCAAGTTGCTCATCAGTATTCTTAATATAGCATTTGCTCCCAAAGATTTTGAAGTGCTTTATCGAAGGAGTTTCACCATACCAGAGCTCATGAGGAGTTTGAGTGCTGTTCACTCGGACATTTGTTTTGTTGAGAATAACAACCGCAGCATATGCAGCGTCACCCCAGAAAGTTGCGGGAGTTCCAGACTCATCAAGCATAGCACGAGCCATTTGTTGGACCGTTCTGTTCATCCTTTCCACCACTCCATTTTGCTGAGGAGTTCTAGCTGTAGAGAATTCTCTTCTTATCCCATGTTCTTCACAGAAATCGAAGAATTCATTTGAGGTAAACTCCCCACCTCTGTCGGACCTGAGGCACTTAATTTTGTGACCTGATTCATTTTCAACCAACGCTTTGAAGGATTTGAATTTTTCGAATGCTTCGTCTTTGTGCTTCATAAGTCATAACCAAACAAACCTGGAGAAATCATCAATGAATAATATCAAGTATTCTTCTCCTCGAGGTGTCCTTTTCCTAAATGGACCACATACATCTGTATGGACTAGCTCAAGAGGCATGTTGGATGATTCTTCCTTCTCCGGAAAGTTAGTTCTGGTTTGCTTTCCAAACTGACATGATTTGCATATGGTGTTGTCTGGAATTTTGATATCTGGAAGACCACGAACTGCGTGATATTTGCATGCTTTCCTTATTTGTGAAAAGCTTAGATGCCCCAACCTCCGGTGCCATAACCAGTGTTCATCATCCTTGCTCAAATAGCATTGTTGTTGTCCTTCTTCAAATATGTATAGATTATTTGGAGTTCTTCTACCTTTGATCACTGTTTCACCTGTATTAAGATCACGAACACGACATCCATTTGATCTAAATATTACCTCGGTTCTTTGATCACACATCTGGCTGACACTCAGAAGATTATTCTTCAGTCCATCAACATACAAAACATTTCCAGCTTTGACCTTTTCTTTTAACTGAGTAGTGCCTTTTCCTTTTATAGCTACAGGAGTATCATTTCCAAAAGAAACTTTCTTACCCTTTTCTAAAGCAGAATATGATTCAAGTTTTTCTTTATCACCTGTCATATGCTTTGAACATCCACTGTCGATGTACCATAGATTTTCTTGTCCCTCTGCATAAAATGCTATCCCACATCTTTCTGTTTGTGGTTCCTTTATTCTCCATGTTCTGGTGCTTGAGGCTTGTTCCTTTGTCTGCTGAAACCTTCTCCTGCATTCAGAATCTTCATGACCAAAGTTATTGCAAATAGAACATTCAACTTCATTTTCAAGAGCCGAAAAGTTGTTATAGGTCCTTTTTGTAAACCCGGTCATACTTCTTTGTTTTTGAGCTTCTCTAGTCATGATTGTTTTATATGCAACACATTGACCTGCTTTGTGACCAAATTTATGGCAAGAGAAACATTGTCCATTGAAAAAACTTCTGCGAGTATCGAGTCTACCGGCCAAATGATTGTAATTTCTATTGTCATCCATTTTTGAAGCAAATTGAGAAGATTTTACCTGTGGCTGGTTGTAGCTTTTGTTCACCCTTAAGATGAATTGCCCCTGGTTTACTTGATAGTCTTTGTTTGTTCTCGATGTAATTCGTCCCTGCTTTACCTGGTGATCTCCATTGTGCTTTTGCTCATTCATTCTTGCTGCATCAAGATAATTCTTTGAGGTGGATGCTTGAGATGTTTCTCCATTATATCCCAGACCTGTCTTGTTTAGTGGAGAACGCTGTACATTGATGATCTCATCCAGAGTTTCAGATCCTTTGACAAACTTAAGATTAATAGCCTTTGTTTTCTCAATTTCCTTTCTAAGGCCAACAATTTCACATTCTAACTTTTCAAGAAGTTTTTCTTTTTCATCAATTTGAAATTGTAGGGTATCAATTATCACATTCTTTTCTTCTATACATGTCGAGTCTAGAAATCTCTTCATAAAAGCTATCCACATCCATAGCATCCATGTAATCATCATCTTCAAATGCCATTAAAATTTTACAGTCATTACTTCGTTCATCTTCATCACTATTTGATAGACCATCACTGTCTTCATGAGTGTAGTAGCTTTTCTTATTTGCATTCTGTTTCTTGTTCCATCTAGCAGGCTCCTTTCCTTTATCAATCTTATCCTTATGAGGACATTTGGCAACATAATGACCTACTCTTCCACAAGCAAAACATTTAAAAGGTAACTTACCTCTAAACCTTCTAATACCCCGTTGAATATTTCCAACAAAATTTGATTCTTCTTCTTCTGGCACGTGACTTGCTTCATAGTAGTCTCCTTTGCCTGAAGCCTTAAAGGCAGCTTCTCTCCTGTCTGATGGACCTCCTTTTCTCATTTCATAGGCAGTTAGAATTCCGTGTAGCTGAGACATAGTAAGAGTTCGTAGATTTTCCTTTTCTTCTATTGCAGACACTTTAGATTCAAACTTGGGGGACAATGATCTTAGAACTTTTTCAACCACAATAGCCTCTTTTATTTCTTCACCCAAGTTTTTCATGCAATTAACAATCTCGTCTAACCGAAGGAAATAGTTAGCCACACTTTCATCATTATACATTTTGAGATTCTCATACTGAATCCTGAGGGTTTGAAGTTTAGCACGCTTTACCTGTTCATCTCCTTCGCAGCTCAAGACAATCTTGTCCCATATTTCTTTTGCGGATTTATATTGCATAACCTTCACGAATTCTGTTTGAGATAAGCATCCCAGCAGAGTATTGACTGCTTTAGCATTTGTTTCATATTTCTTCTTCTCGGCCGGATCTGTAGGAGTAGCTGAATGAAAAGTGTAGCCTGTATCTATGATATCCCAAACTTTTGTACCAAGAGATTGAAGATAGGCAGTAACTCTTACCTTCCAATAATTGAAGTTTGTCCCATCAAAAATTGGTGGCCTGATTGATGCTTCCCTCTCGTAGTTGCTCATGATGAATGATCTTCCTTCAAGCGATCAAGCTTCTCTGAAGAACTTGGCTCCGATACCAATTGTTGGAAATAATACTGAGAGGGGGGGTGAATCAGTATTATTAAAACTTTTCAATATACCATCCAAATTTATACTTCAACTTATTCTTCAGATATTGATGATTAACTTATGCATAATAATGAACAAGAATATGAAAAACAGATAGTCACACCATAGAACACCAGATATAAGGTGGAAACCCAATGTGGGTGAAAACCACCTGCTGCAATATGTCTCTATCTTCTTTCAATTAGAAACTTCTTTTACAATGATTTTGTACTGGTGCAGTCCTTTACCAGTACGTAGGCTACAACCTGCGGAGAGCTACAACTCTCTCTAGTTTTCCAGTTTCTCCTGGAAGGGAGCTACAACCCCCTACTTCTTTTCATTCAAGGACCACTTTTCATTAATTTTCAGACTGGATCTAAGAACATCAAATAAACATCAAGTACATGTGAATCAACCAATCTCCTTATACAATCAAACCATTGAGCCACCCGAACTTCTCAGAATGCTGTAAACAGAAAACCAACACTAGTATCCTAAACCTAGAACACAACAGCAAACAGAAAACAGGCAGCCAACAAATATTTCAAAACAGGTCCACAACTTCACCAATATAAACCTGCGGATACCCGCACTTCACCTTCAACTGTTCTGCGTATAGCCGCACTTTGTCTTCTTTTGTACTGCGTACCCCGCACTGTGCCTTCAGTTGCTCAGCGTATACCCGCACTGTGACTTCCTCTGTACTGCGTACCCCGCAATGCGCCTTTAGCTGTGCTGCGTATACCCGCACTGCGCCTTCTTCTGTACTGCGTACCCCCGCACTCTCGCTTTAGATCGCCTGCGAACCTCTGATTAGGGCCAAATTAACAGTCCTCCAATGTACTACAGACAGTCAGATCCACAGATCTGATCATGCGCCCAAGAGATCACGACTTGGCAAAGATTCGCCTTCAAATTTTACCTTGATTTAGATCTAGTTTTTTAAAACTGATAACCCAAAATTCAGATCTTAAGATATTCAACTTTCAAAGATACTTTAGCCAAGTGATCTCCTTCCCTATTTATAGTCAAGCCCTTATTCACACCATGGGACAAAACCATCAATAACCAATACAAGGGATCCAAACCAGGGCTAAATTAGATCCTATACCACGGGCCAAAACCATAGAATCAAGAACGGCGGGCTAAATACCAAGGGCCAAACCATAGAATCAAGAACGGCGGGCTAAATACCACGTGAGCGCGCTTCTCTGCCTTGAAGTGAGTGAACTAGGGGTCCGCACCTCATGAACGGGTAACCTGCGGATATGAACACACTTCCTGGCAGGCGTACCTGCGGGTCCACACTTTTTGAACCATTCACCTGCGTACCTCTTAATTTCCAACATTTTGAGAGCCTGAACAGAGCATTGCCACTTGAGTGAGTTGCCATCAAGTACAACACCTGTAACATAGAGCCACACCAGAATCATAATGCCAACAACTTACTCTCACCACTCTTGGAGGTCTCCCACCTGAGTGGTATGTATTTAGAACCACTATACTCAACAATCATCGAATTCCAGGGTTTGAAGAATTGATGTCGAGAAGCATTCAAGAAGAAACAAGAGTGGTGGAGCAAGAAATGCCTTCTAATTGAAGCAACCCCACTGCATTCTCCGCTCATGCCAAGAGGAAGAACAATGCAGGTTCAAAGAAGCAAAGTCAAGGAAGACCGAGATTCAAAAATGGAAGGATGGGAAGATTCTTTGTTTGCAATAAGTTTGGCCACTATGCAAGGGAGTGTCCAAATAGAAGGGACACATGCATGATGAGATTACAATCATTCCAAGGGAAACTTCAGCAACAACGATCAAAGGAATGGCAAAGGAAAACGGAATGTGGTACATCAAGGAAATGGTCGACCCTCCAAGAAATCAAGGAACTCCAAGTATGAAGAATCAAATGTTGTTAATATTAAGCAAAAAGAGTACTATCTTATATTGACCCTCTCCACTGCCTCTCCTCTAGACACTTTGGGAAATTAGCTGATTGATAGTGGTGCCGCAAGGCACTTCACTAGATACAAGGAAGCCCTCTCTAATATGATAGAAAAGGAGACAAACTTGGAGATCATCCTTGGAGACGATGCCACCTATCCCGTGAAGGGAGTAGAGAATGTTACCCTTCGATTGAATCAAGGTAACACTATTCATTTGCAAGAAGTACTATATGTACTTGATCTCAAGGAGAACTTGGTGTACATTTCAGCCATGGAGGACAAAGGATTCAAGGCGACATTCATCGATGGAAAGGTACGTGTTTGGAAAATAAATTTTAAAGATGCTTTTACTCTTGGGTTTAGCGCTGACACTTTGTATCAAGTTGGAGGAAGTCCATTGGGAGCCATGTCTTGCGACACATCTCTACAATCTGAAATATGGCACCGAAGGTTTGCCCATCTTCATTATAAGGCCCTACTTGATGTGAGACAGATGGTGACAGATATGCCTGAGTTCAAAGTAGGGCATGAAGGTGTATGTCCGGGATGTGCCAAAGGAAATTTTACAAGGGGACCATTCCCCTCAAGCAATAGCAAAACCACAGACATATTGCAATTGATCCACTCTGACATATTTGGTATGATGCCCGTAAACTTCTTGGGAGGATACTTATATTATCTCACCTTTACGGATGATTATTATTGCAAGACCTGGATCGACTTCTTGAAGAAGAAGGATGAAGTGTTCACTTGGTTTCGACACTTCAGAGCCTTGATCGAAAATCAATTTGAGAAGAAAATCAAGATATTGAGGACTCATAATGCGACCGAGTATGAATCCAATGAATTTGAAGATTATTGCAAAGAAGCTGGCATTAAGAGGGAGACTACAATGCCATACACTCCCGAGCAGAATGGTGTGGCTGAAAGGAAGAATTGCTCTATTGCAAAAGCTGTTCGTGCCATGCTTCATGATCAGGGCCTTCCGAAGTTTATATGGGTTGAAGCTTCAAACACTGCTGTGTATGTTCAAAACCAATGTTACTTGGGAGCAGGAGTGGGAGCAAAAACGGGAGCGGGAGCGACCATTTTCAGAAGCTCCCGGTTTGGGAGCGAATCCAGGAGCAATTTTTAAAAAAAATATATATTTTTTATATTTTTTAATTTTTGATACATATATGTCAACAAAAACATGTAGAATGATGAATTAGATATAGAAAACATAAAAAAACATAGATTGATCATTGAACCATATCACATCAATCATCTAGAAATTATAATCTTCATCAACCATGTCCACAAGTTAGTAAAATACATATTACAACTGCAACATATTGAGTCTCGTGAATCATGATTCATCAAAGTCAATCTTAAAGTTTCAACTTCAAGCTTTCAAAATTGAAAATTCAATATATAACATTTATCATCATTGATCACCAAAGTTGTACTTGTAAGCTAAGTTTAACCATTACAAGAAGTAATATCTTAGATATTTCTAAGTCCTATCTTCTAACTGTTAACATGAAATGAAATGTTATAAAAAGAAACATGAATAATGAAATGAAATGAAACAACATTAGTCTTTCACGAAGCATCATATTCATAATTCACAATCATTACCAATGAGTTATAATTGCCAACTTCAAACTTCAAATTTTCATTGTTACAGTCATATATTGTTTACAAAAAATATCATTATGATATGAAAGAGTCAAGAGTCAAGAGTCAAGGACTCAAAACTCAACAGTTATGAAAACTAATAGAAACTAGAAAAGACAAGTAAACTATAAATCTACATGTGGCCCTTGCCACGAGAGTCTCCAGGAGTATAAGCAGGTCATGGTGGTCTTCTAGGAGTTTCCCGCATAGATCGACGACTAGAACTAGAAGGCACATGCCCTCCACATGAGGGTGTAGATGGAGGTGGCGACAACAAAGGAACAAGACTCGGACCTCGAGCACTGCTACTGGATGGTGGAGGTGGAGGTGGCATGGCTGCTGCAGCTGCAGCTGCTTCATCTTCATCCCTTATAAGTTCCTCTTCCAGTTCTTTAAGATGCACTATACCATCCTCCAAATTGTCATCCTCTGGGTGATTGTCCCAAATTTTATATGTGGGATCCTCATAAGCCCGATCACAGTAATGACTCAACAACCTCAAGTTGTAGTGCACATAAACCAAGCTTTCTGCTCAGTTTTCACCGAGTCAGTTTCTTTTCACATTGTGTAGGAAGCTGTAGGTGCTCCAACACCTCTCTGCAAAAGAAGTATTCACAACCTGTGATAGAACCTTTTTTGCCAATTTTGGCAAAAGTCCATGGCCGCCATATGTTTCCCACCATGTGAGAGCATCAAATCTGTCTCTGTCTTCCATTGCATGGAAGCTACCAAACAAACCAGTGCCACTTAAGTATTTGCCTATTTCAAGGCGCACAGTTGCACATTCCTCCCTGTTAGATATCAAATTTTCTAATGCTTGCAAATGTCCACTAGTTACCTCTGCATTTAAATGGGGTTTGGTACTAATCCCACCCCCTGGTGTAGGTTGGCCCAACTAAGATGTAGAGTAGTATTTTGGCATAAGGATATACGCCAAGCAATGTAGTGGAAGATTAAGTTTATTCCACCGTTCACGCACACAATCGTGAATCAGTTTGTACAAGTAGGGATCTCTGTTATGAACAATATCTTTTATTTGCCCCAACATGGTATCCATTTGCTCATACACCTCGCCAATCATTGGTTTGTCTGTATCTGCAAACCGAATCATGTGATAAATGGGCTTGGTGAAATCCAATACTTGCCTCACACTTGTCCAAAACAGACCATCAAGAGCGGCCTCCTCCGCCAGTTCAAAACCTTTCCTATCAGCTGCATTTGTAGCCCTTTCCTTTAATACCTGCCAATGTGGACTTGATACCATGCTAGCCAATGACTCTCTTACCTTCAAAAGGCGCCTGATGGTGAGGTAATAGCTACCAAATCTGGTCTTCGCAATCTTCAACAACTCCAATCTCGAGTGACTGCGGGAAAGGCCATGGGTATTGCTATGATTTGTAATAAATTTTATCATTTGTTTGCCTTTCTTGTACAAATCACCAATCCATTTATATTGTGCATTTTTGTTCTTGACAACATTATGCATCAAAAGGTTCAATGTGTGAACCAAACATCCAGACCAAAATATGTTGGGGTATTTATCCTCAATAATTGCTCCCGCTGCCTTATAATTAGGAGCATTATTAGTGATGAATGGGATGACACTGTATGGCCCAATACGGTCAATTGTTTCAAGTAATGCTTATGCAATGTTGATGGTGGTCCTGAACTTGTTTGAGTAATCATGTGCAGTTAGAAAGATGGCACCACTAACAGACATAGCAAGAACACTTATCAATGGCTTGCCTTTTACATTTGTCCATCCATCAGATACAATGGACACCCCATGGTCAGTCCAAGAACTTGTCATTCTATTAAGAGAATGCGATGTTTTTGCTTTTTCATGATCAAGTCCAATGGTTATTGCCTTGTCATACCCAGGGCTCTTGTATCCTTTAGGGGCATCATTTATGGCAGAAACCATTTCGTGCCAATAAGGTGAGCGAAGAACATTGAATGGTATCCCACATGCATAGAGAAACCTGTAAACCTTTGAATCCACATCATTCCTACACCCTTCATCAAGGAAATCTGATATGGTTTTATGCCTTAAAGCTGATGACCCTGTGCCTCCATATCCACTACCTTGGGAAGATGCTGAAGGAGTTCTTTGTGCTTGTGATTGTGAGCTTGGTTCAAAGAAACCCCTTGATTTTTTTGATTTGTATTGGGCTTCCTCCTCTTCCCTTATGTATTTGGCTCTATTCGTTGCTGACACCGCTAGACAAGTTTTGGTTCCTATTTGTTTGTCTCCATCCCATGGCCTTTACCCGCAGAGGTGTTTTCTGGCACAGGTGTATGAACCTGTGTAATCATTGTTGCAATGGGAGTAATGAAATTTAGTGGTTCCACCCCCTCTCCCTGCTTCAGGCCTGTTAATATATTTCCACAATGGGATTTGGTCTTGTTTAGTTTTATGAGAGTCATGTTCACCTTCATCCAGCTCCTCCTCACCGGGGTTTTCATCAAATCCACTTTCTCCAGCTTCTTCATCCCCCTTTTCATTTTGGCCCCTTCGTTTCGTACTCTCCAGCACCATAATAACCATAAAAGGGACCAAGAAGAGGAAAATGCCAAGAAATCTAGCCAGGTCCATGATGTTTGATATTTGTAGGCTTTTGAATCTGCAAATTAATTTAATTTATTTAGATTAATTAATTTAATTTAGATTCATGATTTTTTTACTAAATATAGTTAATAAACTAAATAGACTAAATTAAACTAACAAAAATAACTAAATTACTAAGTTACTTACCTCTTTGCAGGCTTGCTCCTTGCTCCTCGCTTCTCCTCGCTCCTTTGCTCGTGCTCTCCTTTGCTCTTGCTGTCATTCAAGTGATAATGAAATATTTTTAGCCCCATTGGGTTTTTAAAACAATTTTTATTTATTTATTTATTTTAATTTGATTTTTTTGCTGTTCGCGGATTTTTTTTCGCCAGATCGCTCCAGTCGCCGGCCGAATCGCTCTCGGAGCAAAAATTTAAAGCCGGGGAGCGATCGGGAGCGATCGCTCCTTGATCGCTCCCGGGCTATAATTTTCGCTCCGGGAGCGACGCGACGCTCTCGATGTTGCTCCCAATTTTGGCAGGGAGCAGAAATTTTTTTATCGGGAGCACGCTCGCAACCCGCTCCCGCCCGGAGCACGGATTGGGAGCGGGAGCGCTCCCCCGCAACTCTGTTCAAAACCGATGCCCTCATCAAGCATTGGACTCCAAGACTCCCGAAGAAATGTTCATTGGTAAGAAACCCGATGTCTCGCATTTTAGAATTTTTGGAAGCCCCCTATATTTTCATGTGCCGAAAGAGAAAAGAAGCAAATTGGGTGCATCTGGGAAGAGAGGAATCTTCTCGGGCTGTAGTGAAAATTCTAAGGGATATAGAATTTATGTGGCTGGTCAAAAGGAAGTTGGGATAAGTCATGATGTCACCTTCGATGAAGATGTGGCCCTCTGGAAGATCAACAATCTTCCTATCTTAAGGAAGGACAAAGAAGCTGACAACGGAAATCAGGGTGAAAAAGAGGACGAAACGATGCCTGATGTTGATGAACCTATGGATCCTATTGATCCTCCTCCTCATGAGTCCTACTCCTCCAATAGGAGACCCTCATGGCTTAGGGAGACTCTCGAAGGTGCCTAAGAGACACATTGCACCGAGGGGGACTTTCCGTGAAAGCGAGAAGCCAAACATGTATCAAGGATATTTGATCGCCATCAGCACTATCATTCAAAATGAGCCTTCATCATTCAGAGAAGCCGTGAAGCATCAAGTATGGAAGGATGCTATGAATGAAGAATATGAGTCAATTATGAAGAATGATGTCTGGTATGTGGTCCTCGGACCCCAGGACAAATCGGTTGTCACTTCTAAGTGGCTCTACAAAATCAAGCATGGAGCTTGTTAGCGCTTGAATTTGGCCTCAGGCTGAAAAGGACAAAATCCAAGGCAACATCAAACCACTTAGCCTTGTAGCTAGCCCTACGGGGCAGGAGAGGGCTCTCTCCGGGTCTATCCCGGCGAAAGGTCTTCAAAGGGCGGAGATGACCAATTAAGAACACTGATTTTAGGCTAGTAAACTGATAGGGAAAGTTTGATTTTAAATTTTTAGAGTTTTGGTGGAAAACTGAGCACATCAATTTTGGGTGCGGGGTTGAAACACAGTTTTTGCAGAGGTCTTTTTGGGGCAAGGTAGGAGATTGTCTTGATGCCTTTGAATTAAGTGAATGATTAGAAATGACCGGTGAGGAGCTAAAGAGAGCAAGAAACTTTCGAGAGTTCTCTTTAGACAGAGGAAAACATAGATATTAAGCAAACTTAAAGGCATAGCATATAAATTATGAATTCTACCTGAACACTTCATTTACTTAATGTGCAGAAAAGAGAAATTGGAAAATGATACACATAACACACTTACAAGTATAAGAGAGAAGCACACCATCAACACAAATAACCACAGGAATCCCAAATAGTGCTGCAAAACCCTGGTCTTTCCTTTGCCAAAATTGCAGAGATACAAAGAGTAATACAGTCTAAGCTTATCCCTGAAGGGTCCAACCATGAAAATGACTAAGAAAATACATAATATAGGCAAGCTAACACCTTTCCTTGCCTCTAGGGGTCGAGCTCATCCTTCTAGGAGCTGTTTCAACCAATTCTAAACTGAGCACTAAAATCTAGGCAGTCAAAACAACTTGCCTCTATAAGCTAGGAAACCAATTCATTCATTAAATTTTTGACTTTTTATGAATGAATCTTCTAGAAGAGATAAATAAGTGCCATGACATCATAAAATTACATCAATTACATCAAGGAGGATGAAGAATCACTCCAAAAAGTCAGAACTAGTCAAATCTGCGTTTTGCTGAGCTGTAGGTGAAAATCTGGCAAATTTCCCTGATGCGTAGCGCCCCAATTCTATACGCGTAGCACGCCTTTAAGCCAACTTTTGAGGCACTTCCCGGCATCCAAATGAGGCAAAAGTAGGCTTGTTGGAAAGGTCTGGATGTCTACTTTCCAGCCCTAGTGGAATTTCTCAATTTGGTGGTCATTTGCCCCTCCAAAATTGCAATCTCCCAAGACTGCTTCGTGTGTGTCCAAAAAGTGGCAGAAAGTCATTTTTTGCATGTTTTTTGACCTTTTGAGCTCAAAATCTGATGAAATGTCTTGGCAATTGCTGAGCAAGTGTAATTTGTCATGACAAATCCAGAAATGCTGAGTTTTTGAGAAATGGACTTGCCCATCTTCAGGGTAGCGCGCGGCGCGCTACGCGTTGAGGGCAAAACCCTGTTTTTTGACCAAAAAATTCAAAACTGACCAAAATTGCTCCAAATTCTCTGAAATTTGAGCTGAAGGTGTGTCATTTAGTGCCATGCTCCTTTAAGGAAGCCTCGGCAAAAATATGAAGGGGATCGGGCCTTTTTCTCCGTTTTAGTGCCTTGGCCAGCCGTCCTTTGAGTACCTTCATTCTTGCTTTACACACATGCATTCGAGCCCAATAGTGATTCTTCATGTGTCAGAGCATGTCCTTTTCCCTGTTTGCCTTTGCTATCAACCTCTCTAAATGTGTGTTCACCTGAATGAGCATAGAGCTTTGCTCCTTAGGTGTCAAATCACCGGGTCTCTTGCGAGCCAAGTTCCGGTCTTCTCGGATCCTCCGCAACTCATCAAGAGAGTGTTCATCCTCTAATTGCTTGTTGCGCTGCTCTAAATAAGTAATTGTCCAATTTGCCATCTCCAACTTTTGCTGCAACAAGTCATTTTCAGCCCTTAGTTGCTGGATGATCTCCTTTGACTCTAGGCTAGGAGAAATGATATCAAGGTAAACAACATCTATGGCTGGAACACCTGATGACCCTTCATCAATCTTGGGCTGCTTGCCTCTCTCTGGTACCTGTGCTGCTGTCGAAAGCGAGGCCCCTTCCACCTGATGTGGAGATAACACTTGCTGTGCTGATGAAGAAGGCGAGACCCCTTCCACCTGGTGTGAAGATAATACTCGCCGTGCAGATGCAAATAACGCCCTGTGGCCTCTCTGATATGTGACAAATGGAGGGGAGCTGACATGCCCGGGCTCTGGAATGTCAAACTGATGTGAAGGCCCTCCCTCATCACGGACAACCTCAGGAGGTGGCTGTGGCACTGTGAACAAGTCACGAGAAATGAAATCCTCCCATGGAATACCCTGTTGTGCCAACTGATGCATGACCACAATCTTGATCAGTGCATAATGATAGATGCTCTTGTGTTGTTGTGCTGGGCTCTTTCTTTGCACCAAGGGCACCATCCTCTCTATATTTCGGCACATGAAGAATGGAATGTTCATCATTCGTACCCGTGTGAAATGCATCAACAAACGGATATGGTATGAATATAAACGTGAAAATCTGCCCTCGCAAGTGAAGTAGCGAATGATGATCCTCATCAAAGGTGCATACTCGTCTCTTAAGAATCTGAAGGGAAAAACAGCAGTTAGGTGTCCCATATATACATGTTTGATATATGGCTCATAATGAAATCTGTCTAACTGCTGGCGCTTGTTCCACTCTTCTCCAATATTGGGTATCCCTGTTGCTTGAGCAACAATCTCGGGTGACAATGTGAAGTCCACTCCTGCAAGATTCACATGCCCATTGTGCAAATGTAGGACAAACAAGCGGACCAATTCCCTGTGGTGTTGAATTTGGGAGATTCTCTCGCAACATTCATAACATGATTGGTATCGGAAACATGTCACTGCAAGTGGACAAGCTTGTAGATAAGCCAAAGAGGTGGGCTCCTCCCTGACATGCTGACCACCTTTACGACCCCTGTGATGCCTCCTTGGCACCTCTACCTCTGGTGTTGATTCACGGTCATCACTTTGCTCATAATCTGTTTCGGTTTCTGACATGGTTTTCGAGGCAAGTGACTGAAAAATAATGCTGACTGTGCACCCAATGAAATGCTGTTTTGACTTGTTTAAATGCTGTTACCAAGGGGACAAACACACATGGGAAATGTTAGGGAAAAGGGAACATTGAGGGGATTAGGGAAAACAAATGTGAAAGGAAATTTTAGGAAAGGAACATGGAACATATACAATCATAATTTGTGGGATTTTAATGGGAAGTTGGGTTTAGGAAATTTACATAGGGTTTTAAGAATTAGTAGGGTTTAGGGATTTTAATGATTTTTAATAGGGAAATTATATGATTGCATGGAAAAATGTCAAGGAAAATGGTGATGAAAATATGGGGAAAGAGGAATGGAAAATGGGTAACCTTGGGCAACAAATTTCAATGAAACCCTAGCACATTTACATTTTTAAATGTTGACACAGCAAGGTAGGGTTTTTACTCCATATTAGCATGGCATTTTTTTGCATGTTCATTGCTCATTCATCTTAGCCAAACCAAAATCACCATGGATTAGAGGCCTACCTGAAAAGATTTTGAGAGAGAAGTAGTTTTGGTGGCTTGCTGGCATTTCCTGAGCAAGAAACCCTACGCGTAGCGCGCCCAGCCTGATGCGTAGCGCGCCTCCAACGCGTAGCGCCTGAGTTAATTTGCACTGGAAAATGCACGCTGATGCATAGCGCGCCCCCAACGCGTAGCGCGCCTCCTCTGATGCGTAGCGCGCCGCTGCAATCGCCCAATTCGCCCAATGAACTTCGAAATCGACTTGACAAGTATTCTCTTGAAGTGTTGAGAGGCAAATGAGTTACCAATGAGGAATGGGATGCTTTTATAGGCTTCCTTTCAATTTTTACTTGCCCAAAACCCACTTTGTAATGTTTTGAATGTTGACACTTTTTGATTTAATTGGCTCTGACCTTTAATTTCATTTCTTTGAAAAATTGGTTGAAATAATGATTTCTTCTGAAAATTTTTGCAGGGATAGCTTCTGGGATGCTTTGGCAAAGGAGACCAAGGCTACACTTCGACATTTGAAGAATTTGAAATTTTGAGAATTTTTACAAAAATGAGATAATGACCTTGTTTTCAAAAACAGAGTTTTTGAGAACAAGGTAAAAATTTAGCTGTACAATGATAAGAAATGTTTAATGAAGGACATCCCTCTGGCCTGCTGGTCCTTGATGACCTCTCAAGACAAAATTAGACTCAACCCTAGACCTAAGACCTTAAAACTTAAAGCAAGATGAATGACCCTTTGAGGACTTTATTTACTTGAACAAACCTGAACCAGCAGTGCCAAACAAGAGGGGAATAACGACACAAACTCCTTCCACCAAGATTATGGCATGCCTAACGGAATGCAACATGATCACACTGATGGGACACCTAATCATGAAATGCAAAGAGCTTTGATCTCTGGTGGAGGGCTACTAGACCGACTCTAACATTGGCTCCAATGGGGATGGTAGCTCCTTGGAGGTGCCAAGAACCGCAAACCTCTGGGAGAGCAGACCAGTGTTTTCAACCATTGGGCGATGGAGTCATTATTTACTCATTTGACACAAACTCTGACAGCTTTAATGACTGCAGATTTGACTGAAAATTGGACACAACTTTGACCCAAACTAACTCAATAGTGAACAGAAAATGGACTGATAAAAACACCTTGACAAACCTCAAACCAACCAATCTCCATCTTCAGAATTATAGCCTTCACCGCGGGCCCCAGACTGAGGATGAAAGATCAACACACACATGCGATAAAACAAAAGTAAAATGGTATATACAATGATGGTGAGAAGAACAAAAATGCTCAGACATGGTACCTCTTCAGCAGTCGACCATTGATCGACCCTCCGGGATAATCATCTCTGTTCATTTCCTTGAGAAGAAAAGCATTTTGGCCACGATATGCTGCGATCTTATAGGGACCCTTCCATAAATTATCAAATTTGCCGTGCTTCCCTTTGTCTTCATTCCGAGCATCCCACTTCAAAACCACATCATTTATTTGAAAGTCATCTGATTTTGCTTTCCTGTCATAAGTCTTCTTTATGCGCTCTTGCAACTTGAGAGTATTATGAAGAACCTCCTCCCGTGTCTGCTGTAAATGAATCATTTGATTAACCCGCCTCTGCATGGGATCTTCCTCACTATCAATTTCTTGAAGCAATTTGACCATCGGAATAGCAAGCGAAGTAGGAAACACTGCATCTGCCCCGTACACCAGCTCAAAAGGAGACATGCCAATTGACTTTTTATGACTGACCCTATCAGCGCATAGTGCGTTCACTAACTTTTTATGCCAGCTCTTCTTATTGATTTCCAACAACTTTTTAATGATATTTACCATGGACTTATTTGAAGATTCTGCCAGCCCATTTCCTTGTGGATGGTAGACAGTAGAATGCCCCAAGCTGATATTATACTGGTAGCAAAAATCAACCATTCTCTTTGATTTAAATGCTGCTGCATTATCTGTAATTAACTTACTTGGACAGCCAAAACGTGACAGTATATTATTTTCAAGGAAAGAAATAATTACTGCATCTGTGGCCTGCCGAGTGGGAATGGCTTCAATCCATTTTGTGAAGTAATCTGTGGCTGTCAATATCCATCTATGCTGTCCTGACGATGCCGGATGAATCTCACCGATAAAATCCAAGCCCCACTGCTGAAATGGTGCGCTGACTTCAATTGGTTTGAGAGGCAACGGTTGCAATTTCTGTTTTCCTTGAAAAATTTGGCACTCATGACAACTCTTAACAACTTTATATACATCTGAAAACAATGAAGGCCAATAAAAACCTGCTCTTAGGATCTTATTTGCTGTAGTCTTCCAAAACAAATGACCCCCACAGTCACCTTTATGAAAATCTTCCACCACTGTTTTGGCTTCCTCCTCAACCAAACAAGTCAGCAATATTCCACCGGGGTCTTTCCAATATAGTGCAGATTTAAGGATGCAAAACTTGGCTGCTTTCAACTTCAATGTCCTACTTTTATTTCGAGGCATCCCGGGAGGTGAAGACAAATTTTGAAGTACATATACAATATCAACATACCAAGGAGAAGAAATAAAGATGTCAAATACCTGTTGTGCTGAATTCTCCTCATCTTCATCGGACATGGCAGCTATCAAATTGATGTCTAGGACATGTAGATTTGTTTCAGCCATCAATTTGGCAAGACCTTGCCCTTTGATCAACTTAGTGGGTTTAATCTCCACATCATGCGGCAATCCACTTTCCCCGCCTTCCTTCCGGTTCTGTCTGTACCAACACATCCTTTACTGCCGCGTTAGGAACATAAGCTATAATGTGGGAATGCAATACATACACACGGAAATCCTTGAGGGCTTTCACAAGTGCAAGTGCTTGTTTTTCAATGATGTTATACTTTAATGCTCCATCTCTAATAATACGGTTGAAAAAAGCAATAGGCTTCTCAACTCCATATCTCTTTTGCATTAGTACAGCTGCCAATGTGTGCTCAGAAGCAAATGAAAACAAAATAAAATCTTGTGTGTAATCCAGACTGATTAGAGTAGGGGCTGAAGATAAAACCAAATTTATCAAATTGAAAGATTTTACCGCCTCTTCAGTCCACTTTAGCTGGCTGTCTTTTTTCAGCATGTTTGTGATTTCTCTAAGACGCTCGGCAAGATTCGGAATGCAGCGACGCAGAAAATTCAACTTACCATTAAAGGACTGTATTTCTTTTTTGTTCCGGGGCTGCTCAAGTTGCTGAATAGCTTCAACACGTGCAGGATCTATACGGATGCCATCTTTGGAAATGATGTGGCCCAAGAGCTTGCCTTCACTCATGGTGAAAAAACTTTTCTTTGGATTCAGTGAAATACCATATTTACTGCACTTTTGAAAAACAATTTGCAAGTGATATAAATGTTCTTCATCGGATTTTGAAAATACAGTCAAATCATCAAGGTAAACAACTAAAAAGACATCTTTCTCATTGGCAAAGGCCATGTCCATCGCACGCTGAAAAGTGGCACCTGCATTTTTCAAACCAAACGGCATTTTTGCATAATGAAATGTACCCCATGGAGTAGTGAATGCAGTTTTATCACGATCATCCTCATGCACCAAAATCTGATTGTACCCGGAATAGCCATCGAGTAGCGACATCCTTGATGCTCCAACTACTCGCTGCAATATATGATCCATTTTGGGCAGCGGATAATTGTCCTTTAAAGACACCTTATTCAAATTTCTGAAGTCAATGCATAAACGGATCTCACCGGTCTTCTTTCTTACGGGCACCAAATTTGATATCCAATCGGAAAATCTGATAGGTACTATGATTCCAGACTTGTACAACCTATTGACTTCTTTTTCTATCAATGGCAGCAATTTAGGATTGATTCTCCTCAACTTTTGGCGGAAAGGCTTTTGATTTGGCTTTATAGGAATAGTATGCTGAATGATATTAGTATCATATGTTTTCAGATCTGAATAATCCCATGCAAAGACATTAGAAAACGAAGACAACAATCTGACATACTGCTTCTTTACCTTTGGTGACAATGACTTAGATAACTTTACCATCTTAGGATTCTCAGCTACTCCAATGTTTACCTCCTCAACACCTTCTTCGGTTGGTCTCAATGTCGGCTTGCGGGCCACATCATCTTGATCAAACAACTCTTCCAAAGGAATCAATCCTTTAGGAATAAAATTATCCTTAAGTTGCATCACATCCATTTGATTTACTTCATCAGGTTCTGTATCTATGGAGATGTCTTTAAACTCACCTTCAACTTGCAAAAAATCTTTAATTCCTTCATCATCTTGGAAGACTTGCCAACATCTTTGATTGTCCGGAACTGTAGGACGGTGCTTCACATAAATCTCAAATTTGTTGCTGGAATTCATGGGAATTTTTAAGTTACTTGCTGCATTAGCCAATGTATCAGCAACACCATTTTGTATGCGGGGCAAACATGTCAAAGTATGTTCAGAAAACAGTTTCAAAATATCTAGGACAGCATTCCGATATGCTCTCATACGAGGATGCTTGGCCTGAAACTCACCTTTCACTTGCTTTATTACCAACTCGGAGTCGCCATAGACTGCAATCTTCTTTTCTTTCAGCTTTCGAAGAATTTTAAGGCCAGCAATGAGAGCCTCATATTCCGCCTCATTATTTGAACAATCGAATGCTAGTTTATAAGAACATACTCTCACCTTGTTCGGAACTTTGTCTCGGGCAGAAAAGGGACTTCGAATCTACACACCAATACCAGCACCATCGCTGCCCACAGCGCCATCGAAATCCATGGTCCAAAGACTATCTTCATCTTCCTCCAGCTGCTGAAACTGTGTTGCCTCTGTTTTTTCTGTTTGCTGCCCCTTAGCTTCATCTGTTTGCCTCATGGCAGCTGACTTTTCTTCTCTTTCCTTTTGTAGAACTTCTCTAAAATTTTCAGTAATCTCTGGTATATCTTCTGCCTGAACTAACTGACTATCTACCTCATTAAAATTATCAGCAAACAAAACAAACGACTCCAAATCTGTATGTACATAATTTACAGGATGATTTATTGGCTTTTCTTTGCTAGTTATCATGTATTTCATCTTTTGCTCCCGATATAACTTTCTCATTTGACCGAAGACTGGAATTGTAGCATAAGAAAAGTCTAGCTGAAGTGTACCTTTCAACTTAGCTCCCCAAGATCTTGAAAGCAACATACCAAATCGCGGAGGAATATCCGCTACAACCACATCCATCAAAACATTTTTAGCTGGAATTTGATCTAGGCTTACCACCAAGTCCTTGATCAATCCGATACACTTTACCCGGCTGGAATCAAATGAATACAAATCATGATATTTTCTTGTGATATCCAATCCCAGCCTTTCCATGATTGCTTTCGGCATCAAATTGTGCGAAGCACCCGAGTCAAACATAGCATTATGTAAAATATACTCGTGCAACCTCAAACTGATATAGAAGGGAGGAACATGATTCTCAGGAGACTCACCATTCAAAGCAGGCCCAAAAATTAATTCCGGCTGATCATCTTCTACATTTACCGTGTCAAGCATTGGATCAATATTCAGAATTTTGGAAATTTGACCTCGGTAGGTGGTGTTTTTCATGATTTCAGTCAATGGAATAGACACTTTCAGCTTTGAAATTTCATTCTCCAAACTAGATGCTAAAACTTTTTCACCTTCTTCGGCCGAAACTTCTCTTCTTTCGACTTTATCCTTCATTATGCTTGCTGGCTGATTTATCTTATCCGCTGAAGATGATTGACTTGCTGAGGGATCAATTATGTCTTTTCCTTTTGTCTGTGGGGAAGCTGAATCATTTTTTGCTGAAGCATCTTTCTTTTTCTGAATGGGATTTATGGGAACAACTCGGTTTCTTAATTGTCTCTGCTGAGCGGACAAAGCATTGAGATATCCTCTTTGGTACTCCTCCAATTCTTCCTCAAGTGCTGCCTCATTTGATAAGATATAATTCTCATCTTGATGTATGATGGAATTTCTCACAAATTCTTCTTCTTCTGTAATATAGGTAGGCAGATCATCAGGAGTGAAAAAGTGATTTTCCTCTCCTATAGTATCACCTTCGTCCTCGGATTCTTGGCTAACAAAATTCTGCTGAAGCGGAGGTTTTACTTGCTGCTGAACTGTTGTTTCTTGTGCCCTTGTTTCACGCTGCTTGATTATGTATTGTGGCTGCTGTGGACCTCGGAAATTAGGATTACGAATCTGCGGTTCCGGCTTGCTGAGATGAGTATTTTCAAGCAACCTTTCTACCTTGCGAAGGAGCTGATCTGATGTAGAAGCTTCTTCTTTGATTGTCACTCGCTTTTCGGCTTTCATCCTCGCTCTCTTATCATTCAAATTCGCTTCAACACTAACAGCGATTTTCTGCATATCCTCCAAGGTAGGCGGATCTCTATCTCGCAATGAATAAGCCATCTCCGGATCAAAGCCATCCGGGAATTTGAGAAGTGCTGATTTTCTAGATGGCCTTAAATCATCTGGAATAGCATTGTAAACTGTGTTAAATCTGATAATGTAATCTTGGACCGACTCACCATGATTACGTTTGAGATTGTTGTACTCGGCATTGATCTGAAGTGGATCCTTTTTGATTTCCCATCGATCTAGAAACTGCTTCTGAAGTTCTTCCAATGTGGGTATGCTTCTAGCTGTCAAACCTCTGAACCATTTTCTTACTTCTCCATCAAATGTTTGTACAAACAAACGCATAGTTACATCCTCTTCATCTATCTCATATAGATCAAAGAAAGTTGTCATTTTGTCTATATGCTGCTGAGCGGAAACACCCTGAGGAGTGCCATCAAACATGGAAATTTTACTCTGATAATCAGCTGGCATATCATGCAGATTTTGAGGAAGAGCAAGTGGGGCAAACCGGGCAGCCATTGCTTTAGGTAGATTGGGTCTAGGAGTAGCAGGTGGAGTAGGTGTAGCTGTAGTATGAGGGGTATAGGGAGGTGTAGGCAGAGGAGAAGCGGTATGTGACGAGGAAGGAGAATTGACTGTTGATTCAGGATGTGTGACTATAGGGGATATAGAAATAAAAGGAGGATTGGTCTGTTCGTGCGGAGCTGAAGCCGTGATAGTAGATCCAATATTGCTAGATATAGTTTCTAGGAAATCAGCAAGATTAGTGACTTGGATATCTGTCTGAAGGTGTCTTAGGATGAAATTTTCAACCAATTTATTATGTCTCTCGATTTCAAGAGCAGTAGCAAAATCAGGGTTGGGAACTAGAGAATCAAGTGCACTTTCAGATTTGGTTTTGAACAAGGACAACTCAAAACTCTCGTCAAAATCGATGTCTTCAAGATACTCAAAAACAGCTGGACATGAATGAGATTTGAATATGTGATTAGAATCTGAAGCCAGTTTGGATATCGAGGAACAAATAACCAATCAGCCTGTGAAAACTCTCAACTAATCATCCAAAAGTTCAGAGTTTACAAATGATCTGGGGTGAAATGCAATCGAAGTGGCCGTATTCACAAGCTCACGGAGATTAACTGAAGCAGCGTTTATCTACTTCCGCCTATGCAAAGCAAAAGTGTTTCGAAGGCTACCTGGCATAACTTCAGACTCCGTTTAAGACTTATGAAACAAACACATCAATCCACAAACAAGTTTGTTCTCCCCAGTATGGTCGCCAATATGTTAGCGCTTGAATTTGGCCTCAGGCTGAAAAGGACAAAATCCAAGGCAACATCAAACCACTTAGCCTCATAGCTAGCCCTACGGGGCAGGAGAGGGCTCTCTCCAGGTCTATCCCAGCGAAAGGTCTTCAAAAGGCGGAAATGACCAATTAAGAACACTGATTTTAGGCTAGTAAACTGATAGGGAAAGTTTGATTTTAAATTTTTAGAGTTTTGGTGGAAAACTGAGCACAGCAATTTTGGGTGTGGGGATGAGACACAATTTTTGCAGAGGTCTTTTTGGGGCAAGGTAGGAGATTGTCTTGATGCCTTTGAATTAAGTGAATGATTAGAAATGACCGGTGAGGAGCTAAAGAGAGCAAGAAACTTTCGAGAGTTCTCTTTAGACAGAGGAAAACATAGATATTAAGCAAACTTAAAGGCAGAGCATATAAATTATGAATTCTACCTTAACACTTCATTTACTTAATGTGCAGAAAAGAGAAATTGGAAAATGATACACATAACACACTTACAAGTACAAGAGAGAAGCACACCATCAACACAAATAACCACAGGAATCCCAAACAGTGCTGCAAAACCCTGGTCTTTCCTTTGCCAAAATTGCAGAGATACAAAGAGTAATACAGTCTAAGCTTATCCCTGAAGGGTCCAACCATGAAAATGACTAAGAAAATACATAATATAGGCAAGCTAACACCTTTCCTTGCCTCTAGGGGTCGAGCTCATCCTTCTAGGAGCTGTTTCAACCAATTCTAAACTGAGCACTAAAATCTAGGCAGTCAAAACAACTTGCCTCTATAAGCTAGGAAACCAATTCATTCATTAAATTTTTGACTTTTTATGAATGAATCTTCTAGAAGAGATAAATAAGTGCCATGACATCATAAAATTACATCAATTACATCAAGGAGGATGAAGAATCACTCCAAAAAGTCAGAACTAGTCAAATCTGCGTTTTGCTGAGCTGTAGGTGAAAATCTGGCAAATTTCCCTGATGCGTAGCGCCCCAATTCTCTACGCGTAGCGCGCCTTTGAGCCAACTTTTGAGGCACTTCCCGGCATCCAAATGAGGCAAAAGTAGGCTTGTTGGAAAGGTCTGGATGTCTACTTTCCAGCCCAAGTGGAATTTCTCAATTTGGTGGTCATTTGCCCCTCCAAAATTGCAATCTCCCAAGACTGCTTCCTGTGTGTCCAAAAAGTGGCAGAAAGTCATTTTTTGCATGTTTTTTGACCTTCTGAGAGCTCAAAACCTGATGAAATGTCTTGGCAATTGCTGAGCAAGTGTAATTTGTCATGACAAATCCAGAAATGCTGAGTTTTTGAGAAATGGACTTTCCCATCTTTAGGGTACCGCGCGGCGCGCTACGCGTTGAGCACAAAAACCTGTTTTTGACCAAAAAATTCAAAAATGACCAAAATTGCTCCAAATTCTCTGAAATTTGAGCTGAAGGTGTGTCATTTAGTGCCATGCTCGTTCAAGGAAGCCTCAGCCAAAATATGAAGGGGATCGGGCCTTTTTCTCCGTTTTAGTGCCTTGGCCAGCCGTCCTTTGAGTACCTTCATTCTTGCTTTACACACATGCATTCGAGCCCAATAGTGATTCTTCATGTGTCGGAGCATGTCCTTTTCCCTGTTTGCCTTTGCTATCAACCTCTCTAAATGTGTGTTCACCTGAATGAGCATAGAGCTTTGCTCCTTAGGTGTCAAATCACTGGGTCTCTTGCGAGCCAAGTTCCGGTCTTCTCGGATCCTCCGCAACTCATCAAGAGAGTGTTCATCCTCTAATTGCTTGTTGCGCTGCTCTAAATAAGTAATTGTCCAATTTGCCATCTCCAACTTTTGCTGCAACAAGTCATTTTCAGCCCTTAGTTGCTGGATGATCTCCTTTGACTCTAGGCTAGGAGAAATGATATCAAGGTCAACAACATCTATGGCTGGAACACCTGATGACCCTTCATCAATCTTGGGTTGCTTGCCTCTCTCTGGTACCTGTGTTGCTGTCGAAAGCGAGGCCCCTTCCACCTGATGTGGAGATAACACTCACTGTGCTGATGAAGAAGGCGAGACCCCTTCCACCTGGTGTGAAGATAATACTCGCCGTGCAGATGCAAATAAGGCCCTGTGGCCTCTCTGATATGTGACAAATGGAGGGGAGCTGACATGCTCGGGCTCTGGAATGTCAAATTGATGTGAAGGCCCTCCCTCATCACGGACAACCTCAGGAGGTGGCTGTGGCACTGTGAACAAGTCACGAGAAATGAAATCCTCCCATGGAATACCCTGTTGTGCCAACTGATGCATGACCACAATCTTGATCAGTGCATATGATAGATGCTCTTGTGTTGCTGTGCTGGGCTCTTTCTTTGCACCAAGGGCACCATCCTCTCTATATTTCGGCACATGAAGAATGGAATGTTCATCATTCGTACCCATGTGAAATGCATCAACAAACGGATATGGTACGAATATAAACGTGAAAATCTGCCCTCGCAAGTGAAGTAGCAAATGATGATCCTCATCAAAGGTGCATACTCATCTCTTAAGAATCTGAAGGGAAAAATAGCAGTTAGGTGTCTCATATATACAGGTTTGATATATGGCTCATAATGAAATGTGTCCAACTGCTGGCGCTTGTTCCACTCTTCTCCAATATTGGGTATCCCTGTTGCTTGAGCAACAATCTCGGGTGACAATGTGAAGTCCACTCCTGCAAGATTCACATGCCCATTGTGCAAATGTAGGACAAACAAGCGGACCAATTCCCTGTGGTGCTGAATTTGGGAGATTCTCTCGCAATATTCATAACATGATTGGTATCGGAAACATGTCACTGCAAGTGGACAAGCTTGTAGATAAGCCAAAGAGGTGGGCTCCTCCCTGACATGCTGACCACCTTTACGACCCCTGTGATGCCTCCTTGGCACCTCTACCTCTGGTGTTGATTCACGGTCATCACTTTGCTCATAATCTGTTTCGGTTTCTGACATGGTTTTCGAGGCAAGTGACTGAAAAATAATGCTGACTGTGCACCCAATGAACTGCTGTTTTGACTTGTTTAAATGCTGTTACCAAGGGGACAAACACACATGGGAAATGTTAGGGAAAAGGGAACATTGAGGGGATTAGGGAAAACAAATGTGAAAGGAAATTTTAGGAAAGGAACATGGAACATATACAATCATAATTTGTGGGATTTTAATGGGAAGTTGGGTTTAGGAAATTTACATAGGGTTTTAGGAATTAGTAGGGTTTAGGGATTTTAATGATTTTTAATAGGGAAATTATATGATTGCATGGAAAAATGTCAAGGAAAATGGTGATGAAAATATGGGGAAAGAGGAATGGAAAATGGGTAACCTTGGGCAGCAAATTTCAATGAAACCCTAGCACATTTACATTTTTAAATGTTGACACAGCAAGGTAGGTTTTTTACTCCATATTTGCATGGCATTTTTTTGCATGTTCATTGCTCATTCATCTTAGCCAAACCAAAATCACCATGGATTAGAGGCCTACCTGAAAAGATTTTGAGAGAGAAGTAGTTTTGGTGGCTTGCTGGCGATTTCCTGAGCAAGAAACCCTACGCGTAGCGCGCCTCCAACGCGTAGCGCCTGAGTTAATTTGCACTGGAAAATGCGCGCTGATGCATAGCGCGCCCCCAACGCGTAGCTTGCCTCCTCTGATGCGTAGCGCGCCGCTGCAATCGCCCAATTCGCCCAATGTACTTCGAAATTGACTTGACAAGTATTCTCTTGAAGTGTTGAGAGGCAAATGAGTTACCAATGAGGAATGGCATGCTTTTATAGGCTTCCTTTTAATTTTTAGTTTCCCAAAACCCACTTTGTAATGTTTTGAATGTTGACACTTTTTGATTTAATTGGCTCTGACCTTTAATTTCATTTCTTTGAAAAATTGGTTGAAATGATGATTTCTTCTGAAAATTTTTGCAGGGATAGCTTCTGGGATGCTTTGGCAAAGGAGACCAAGGCTGCACTTCGACATTTGAAGAATTTGAAATTTTGAGAATTTTTACAAAAATGAGATAATGACCTTGTTTTCAAAAACAGAGTTTTTGAGAACAAGGTAAAAATTTAGCTGTACAATGATAAGAAATGTTTAATGAAGGACATCCCTCTGGCCTGCTGGTCCTTGATGACCTCTCAAGACAAAATTAGACTCAACCCTAGACCTAAGACCTTAAAACTTAAAGCAAGATGAATGACCCTTTGAGGACTTTATTTACTTGAACAAACCTGAACCAGCAGTGCCAAACAAGAGGGGAATAACGACACAAACTCCTTCCACCAAGATTATGGCATGCCTAACGGAATGCAACATGGTCACACTGATGGGACACCTAATCATGAAATGCAAAGAGCTTTGATCTCTGGTGGAGGGCTACTAGACCGACTCTAACAGAGCTGATGGAAGTGCAGACCCTCTCATTCACAAATGTAAGATGGAGTTGGCCTCTGAATTTGAGATGAAGGACCTAGGAACGATGCACTATTTCCAAGGGTTGGAGGTTTGGCAAAAGCCAAGTGAAATTCTCCTCTCTCAAGAAAAATATGTTGTGAAAATATTGGAAACATTTGGGATGGTGGACTGAAAGCTTGTGACTACTCTGATGGAACATAACTTTAAGAAGTTATGTGGTAGTGCTGCTGGACCTGAATTGGGAAATGCTTCTAAGTATCATCAACTCATAGGAGCACTGATGTTCTTGGTGAACTCCTGTCTGGAGATATGTTTTGCAGTTAACACATTGAGCCAATATATGGTTGAGCTTCATCATATACATTGGATTGGTGCCAAGAATCTTCTGAGATATCTTCGGGGCACAATCACTCATGGACTGAGATACACTGTCGGAGATGTGAGGCTGCATGGTTATTCTGATGTTGACCGGGCTAGCAATGTGGTGGATCGCAAGAGCACTTATGAATGTTGTTTTTCTTTGGGTTCTGCTTCGATATCCTGGATGAGAAGGAAGCAAAAATCGGTTTCCTTGAGCACCGTCGAGGTCGAATACATCGCTGCTAGTATGGCCTCTTGTGAAGCTGTCTGGTTGAGGAAGCTCTTCAGTGAGTTGTTTGGACATGTGCTGGATACCACCATGATCCTCTGCGACAACCAGAGTGGGATCTGATTATTAGAGAATCCCGTGTTTCATGATCGCTCCAAGCATATAGATATCAGGTACCACTTTATCTGGGATATGGTATAACGAGGAGCAATAAGGCTCCATCACATTGGGATTGATGAGCAGGTCGCCGATATTCTCACAAAGCCCCTTGGGAAGGTCAAGTTCTTGGCCTTCCGAGAATGACTTGGAGTCGTGGTGAGACCCTCTTATGAGGGTACTGTATGAGATGGACATTGAGCTCTGGGAGCTCCGGGGGTCTTGGGGTACTTCTTGGACTGATGAGCAACCATAGGGTGAGTGGTTTAGCCTTCCCCTAGTGGTTTGCTGTGTACAGGGTGAGTGGTTCAGCCTTCCCCTAGTGGTTTGTTGTGTATAGGGTGAGTGGTTTAGCCTTCCCTTGCGATACCCCTTAGCGACATGTAGGCAGGATGAGTGGTTCATCCTTCTGCTATTGAGACATCCTACCCATGCAGTCTGGGACTCATGGGAAGTACATCTCATCTGGCCAATGAGTAGAGAAATGAGGATAGGGACCATAGTACCACCGATGGACGCATCATGTACTACCGTACTCCCTATGCTAGGATGACCGATATTGATCTGAGATCAATTGGAAGTGACTTTGGGTCAGTAAGAGTGGTATGAGACTCTTTTGATTGAAACTGACTTCAGGTCAGTAAGAGTGGTATGGCACACTCTCCTTTGATTGGGACTGACTTTGAGTCAGTAGAGAATGGTATGATACATTCTCGATCACTTCTTCTTCTTCATAGTTCAACAATGTAGAGCAGTGCATTGATGGCAAAGATAGTACAATTGGAAAAGGGATTAGCAGATGGAGTTCTCCCTAGTTGAGAGGGAGTGTTAAAATTGGCAACTAGGGCCAAACTCCACATGGGTCATCTTATTTATGACAGCTGGTATTTTTCTTGGATTCCTTTCTCCGAGAGGTGTAGGATTGATCTAAAGATCATCCGATTCCGACATGTACAAATGAAGTTATGAATTTATTTTGATTATGGACAAATTGTAAAGGTCGGCTAGCAAACTTATGTAGGCTCAGAAGCCCAACAATCATGCCTATTCATCCTCAATGTTTGGAGGCCGAAGTTGACTGAATTTTACCAAATTGTTGAGGGTCAGATCTTCCCTATTGACCAGCGTTGACTTTTCTGGTTAGGGCTCTTTTGCTGCTGTTATAAATTATCAGATCTGTAAATTGTACTATCTCTCTCTGCTAAACTATTGAAGACTATAAGAAGAATTGATCAAGGGTTTCCCCACATTGGGGTTTGTCCTTGGCTGGTGCCACATCTTGTGTTCTCTTGTCTCGGCTTGTCTTATACTGTTTATGTTTATGTTTTATTTGCATTTTACTATCTTGTTGATGTGATTGCTAAACTGGATATTGATATTGGGCTAATTAAGAAATTGAAGTAAAATTTCTCTGAAGCATAAAACATACCATTGTTGCCTAAAATTAACATGGTATCAGAGCTGAGGTGAAGACAAAGCCCGAGAAAGAGTGAAAGAGCAATCACCAAAGACAGTTGGACATAGACAAAAGGTTCAATGGGTTCCTCATCCTACTTCCCTGCTGGAGACAAGCTCCATGATAAATCTGGCTATCATGGATGGAAGATGTCTCTTGATTTGACCTTGGAAGAAAAAGAAGTGATGGACTATGTGCAGGGTAAAATCCCTGAACCTCCTTCAAATGCACCGATAGCTGCAAAGACCAAGTACAATAGGGTTGAAGTCAAAGCAAAGAAGATTATCAGGGATTCCATTGACAAGCATCTGGTGGCCTACATCTTTGAATTGAAGACCTCTAAGGAGATCTAATGATAAGTTGTTTGACATGTTCAAGGTTAGTAATGCTAATCAAATTCTATTTCTCAAGAATAAGTTGAACGATATTAAGAAGGGCAAGGACGAGGACATTCAATCCTATTTCTTGAGGATTACTGAGATCAAGAATGATCGACTCTCAATTGGAGAAGTCATTCCTGACAGGGAACTTACTCTCCCGGGGTCTCCTGGATAGTGCATATGCCACCACATTATGCTTTCCCCGAACATACTCAATATCAAAATCATAGGCCTGCACCTTGCTGACCCATTTCTGCTGTCTATCATTGAGGCCCTATTTCCCCATGAAGTGGCGAAGACTGTTATTATCCGTCTTCACCCGAAATCGGTTGACCACTAAGTACTGTCTAAACTTGGCCAATGCATGCATTATGGCCAACATCTCCTTGTCGTATATGGAATACGACCTCTCATGTGGTAGGAGCTTTCGGCTCTCAAAAGCAATGGGGTGCCCTCTTTGGGACAAGATTGCCCCAATCCCCTCACCCGATGCATCGCACTCCAATGTGAAAGGCTGTGTGAAATCCGGGAGTGCTAATATTGGGCAACAACTCATCACCTCCTTAAGGCGATCGAATGTTGCCTAAGCTCCATTTGTCCATGCAAAAGCCCCCTTCTTAGTCAGATCAGTAAGGGGTCCTGCCAACTGTGAGAAGCCCTTAACAAACTTCCAATAATAAGCACATATGTCCAAGAATCCTCTCAGCGCTGTCACATCTCTAGGCTTTGGCCAATCCGGAATGCCCTGATATTTTCGTCGTGCACCTTGACCCCATCTGCGACTATGACGTGCCCCAACTAGAGCATCTTTGTTAGCCCAAACTCCAACTCGGACATCTTGGCATAGAATTGCTGCTCGTCCAAGATACACAACACTGTCTCTAGATGTTGCAAGCGCTCCTCCCACATCCTGTTGTAGATCAAGATGTCATCAAAGAACAACAGTACAAATATCCTCAGTTGTCCTCTGAACACATGGTTCATGCATGATTGAAAGGTAGCAGGTGCATTGGTCAACCCAAAAGGCATGACCAAGAACTCTAAATGCCCATAATGACACCTGAAGGCTATCTTCAGAATATCCTGCTCCCTCACTCGAATATGATGATACCTAGACCACAAATCTATCTTCGAGAAGTACTTGGCTCCTCTAAGCTCGTCCATCAACTCATCAATATGCGGAATGGGATACCGGTTCCTCAGTGTTTTCTTGTTGAGGGCCCTGTAGTCAATGCACATGCGGAGTGTCTCATCCTTCTTCTTCACTAGTACGACTGAAGAAGCGAATGGACTAGAACTCGGTTTGATGTGGCCCAATGCCAATAGCTCCTTGATAGCCCTCTCAATCTCATCCTTATAGGATTTGGGATGCCTATAGGGTGTAGTAATGACTGCCTGCACACCAGGCTCCAGCTCTATAATGTTCTCGAACCCACTGTCAGGTGGTTGTCCTGGTGGTATGTCTCGAAAAACTACCGAATATCTATCCAGTATCGCTTGTATGTCTGAATGTGGTGGCTTGGCATTTTCCCCATCGTCTGAAATCCTCAGCTCTACTGCCCACACTATGTCTCCATGCCTCAAATCGGCCTCCATCCTGTGGGTCGAAACTGTCTGTGGAGGATACAAATGCATGCCCCGAAGAACCACCTGCTTACCATCTGGCCTAGTAAACTCCATCACTAGTTGCCTCCAATCGACGATAACTCGGCCAAGGGAATACCACCATTGGACACCCATCACCACATTGGTGTCCATACATCCACCATGAAGAAGTGGTTTGTCATCGAATAGTTCCCCATGGTCACTGGCAGAGCGGGAACATATCGAGTGCACTACATAGTCTTGTCTCCTGGCACTAGAACTAAAAACCCCTCAAACTCTGCAATGGTGTGCCCCTCCTCTGGACCATCTGAGCATCAATAGATTTGTGGGTTGCCCCACTATCTACTAAAACTAAGACACGCTATCCCTGCGCTGTACCTTTGATCCTCATGGTCAAAAATTTGGGAACCCTGCACAAAGAAGCTAGGACTCCCCTAGCCGGTGCAAAAGATGCTCCCCCATGTGGTGGTGGTGGTGGTGGTGGTCCCCTCTCTACTGGATCCTCGCTGTCTCCCCCACCAAGGCCCAACTCCAACTGATCCTCCTGATCACTGTCCGGGAAGACCTTGATGTAATGAACCTTACCTGCTGTGCACCGATGGCCTGGTGCCCATGGCTCTCGACATGTAGAACACAACTTACTCCTCCTGAGGTCTCTCCTGGTCTCATCGTCCAACTATCCCCGCCTTGGGCTGCTCTCTGCATTGTGGGCACTCTAGTGTCACTTCCCTTCTGAGGGTAGGGAGTGTATGGAGGAAAGGGTGCCCGGTTCTTGGGGATGCCCCCCTGCAAATCTCTCGTACAAGTCACTGGCTCTAGTAGAGTAGATGGTCTGCGTGACTTTACTAGTCCTCGCAATGGCTCTGACAACCCTTCCACAAATGTGTATACTGTCCTAGCATTTGACAAATATGGCACCATGACTGAGACCCTCAGGAACTCTGAAATATAATGCTTGGGATGTCCAGTTTGCTTGAGCTTGGTCAACTCCCTGACGTGAGCCTCCGGATCCCTTCGATTAAAACGCTCGAATACTCTCCATGTGAAGTCCTCATAGGAGGTCATGTTGGCATGCCCCAAAGTGGACAAGCCATGAACCACTAGTCGTGTGCCTCACCCTCCAAATCCAATGTGGCCATTTTAATCGCCTCTACCTCCGTCGTCCAGTTGAGCTGGAAATATGTGTCCAACTTCTCCGCCCAAGCACGTGATGTGCACTTGGTAGTGCCATCGTAGGTGGGAAAGTACATCTTCCCAATGGTGCGCTGCAGCTCATAGTTCTGCGTTCCATGGGCTCCATAACCCTTCCCCTTCTCATTCTGTTTGAGTTGCCAAAAATCTCTGAAAGATATTGCCTCTTTGAATTCGGCTCCCATGGACTGCCATTCCTTGAAATGCTCCCCCATAGGTGATTGATCCTCAACTCCTCCCAGTTCACCTTGTGCCAAAGATAAGAAAGAAGGTAGAGTGTCTCGAGTTTGCCCACTCGATGATGGAGGCTGCACAGTGAGTGAGAGATGATCAAGATGTTGAGAGGCCCACGAAGTCTCTCCAAATATAAATTCCCGGTGAGTGCTCTGCTCCCGGTTCTGTGTTTTGATTTTATCCAACATCTCTTTCTGCCCCTTTGCTAAATCGCTCAGAGCCTTCAAGAGACTGTCAAAGGCAATCTCTTCTCTGCTCTTGGGCTCCCCCATGTCTTCTGTTACCATTGCCTTCCCATGGTCCTCTGTGTCTGGAGTGATCTCCAACTCCCTCTCCTTGCTCCGGTACCTTTGCCTCCTGTAAGTAATATTTTGTCGATCCTCCTCACTCATAGGAAAATCCCCCATGGCTGAGCCAAGATCTGAGCTCTGATACCACTGTAATGTTCCAAACTTGGATAAACAGTGATATATAAAGCAAAATTGATTTACAACACAAAAATTTTAAACATTCAACAAATTCTCATAGAAACTCTAGAAGTAAGAACCAGCTGAGCCATTTGATTAACCCAATGGAGCAAGTATGGAGAAATGCACCTCAGCTTGCCTCAATGGCGAGCGTGACTGAAACCAGGTGATAAGACAATGATCTCAAATGTTGATAATGACTGCTCCTCTAATGCTATGCATTGCCTAGAAACTACACTGCTGGCTGGAAAGGAATTGCTAGAAACCCCACCTCTGGTGCTCAAAAAACGATGCAAAATTAAACCCAAGCTCCTTGACCAAAACCCACCAAAACCCATAAATGGTTTGGTTTGGTTCTGACCTCCTAAAATCGACCTTCAAGAGGCCCTATGCCCTCCAAGATTGCTGAAGCACACGACCTGCAAAGATACCAATAAAATCCTCCTCCAAGGCTCCGGAAAAGTAGCAATCTCCTCCACAAGTGCTTCCCTTGACTCTTCCAACAAAGACCAATCTCAATAGTTGATACTCGACCTCCCACGTGTGCACAATATTCCTCCTTTGCGCTGGCCCAGGGAGTGTGAAAGTCACACTGAATAGAGCTCTCTCCTCCAGCTCCAAAACTCACCAAAATGGCAGCCAAACACCTATGCCTCCTTTTCGGAATTTCTCCCAGCCAAAGCTCCTCTGGAAGATGTCACAATCACAACTCGACCTCCCTTCATTGCGTCCTCTAGAAATACGCACCACTTGGAGATGATGGATGCGACTGCTGGAAATCAAAATGAAATCTTCCTCCGAAGGAATGTAGATGAACCTCTCTAGGGTGGCACTCGAAGTCTCCCGAAGAAAGGGTGAGCTCTCTGCTTGAAGAACTTTTGCTAAACAGCAAATGACTCGGTTAAGTAGCTTGAGCAACCAAAAAGAAATTTGATATGCCAAAGATGATGAAATGAGGAGAGCTGCCTTCCTTTTATAGATTTCGTGGAGCACTTTTCCCTCCATTTTCCCTCCATCGTGGGCCCCTCACTTAACCATCGACTTCCCCTCTCATGCAATTCGAACTAGGGAGTGCATATTCTCCTAGTGTGGGTGGCCCCCACGTGTAACTTAACCACACCAAAATAACTTCTACTAAAGTCTAAACCTCCTAATAAAATCGAATGGGTCTCATCACCTCCAAAATTGGCCCCAAAATGTAGTGATTAATTCTGTTCCAAATTAATTTAGGAAGGGACATTACATTTTCCTTCCATATATCTTCATTTTCTTTTCAATGACATTCTTGTTATAGTTTGGAAAACATGAGCTCTTCTTGAAGGTCTTTTACTTTGTCTTGAAGTCCTTCAAACTTCTTTGCAAATTCTAGTTTTAGTATTCTCTTTGATATATGATGATCGTACTTCATTGTTATAGTGGTAATTTTGAATGAGCACTGATTAGCATCTGAAATTCACTACATGATGTCCATATATAATTTCAGTATTTTAGCATGCCTGCAATCTGCTTCTAAAAAAATTCGACTGATCAACAATTGAATATGATGATGGTAGAAGTCACCCTATAAATCTTCCGTTCTTCCCTCCATCTCACATCTTAATGGCCCACATATACAGTGTACACCACATTCCGCTTTCAAATGAAAATCAGCTTTTGTATCTGCCACAAAATGAGCAATAATGGTGATTACATACCTGTAACTACCTTGGATGATGCAAGATATGTGAGGGCCCTAACCACCCATCTGACCATCGACTCATCAGCTCGATAACAGTCATTGTTGATTCAAAGATTTGCTCTACCTACTGCAGATGTAGAAGCTAATTTGAACTTCAGAGAACTGTTGTTTTCTACACCTAGGTACAAAACTGTATCAATCCAATCTGTATACCTAGGTGTTTTCTTGGTTTCACGTGTCCTTCGACATCAAATTTCTTTTATCTGACATCTAATATATCAGAACCTCACCTGTTAATTAATAGTACAGAAATTTTTTGTCAGTCATTCAGAATATGCATGATCCAATTAATTACAAGTATAATTCTCATTTATATGAGTTATGCCTATGAAGTCCAACAGGATTTGGTCTAGAACCATCAAACTAGGACATTAAATCAAACTATGAACAATATAAGATTCATCTTTTAAACCTTAAAGCACAATTTAATGCATTAGTATCATGATTTACAGTGAGAATGAATTTTATTGTGGGATTGTACATTTATAATAAGTTGGTAGTAAAAATAAAATTATTTGTTCAATTTTATCTTTATTTTACTGAAACTTCATAAACTAATTATGTTATCTGATGAGGTGCTGCTTTTTGTCATCAGGTATGGATTTTTTGCCACTGCAATGATGACCTTTAGTGCAGGATTCTTGAGTGCATTTTCTACAAATTACCTTGCTTTGGTCGCTCTTCGCTGCTTGGTTGGTGTTGGACTGGGAGGTGGCCCTGTGCTTTCCTCTTGGTTTCTAGAATTTATCCCAGCTCCCAACAGAGGACTTTGGATGGTCATAATTTCAGGATTTTGGACTATTGGCACATTATTCGAAGCCTCACTAGCATGGGTAAGATAATTTTTCCTATTTCATCATGTAACTTTTTATTTCAAAAGAAAAATTCGCTTCGTTATAATTGCACAGGAAAAAAAATAATAATTCTTGATTACTTAGATAATGCTTTCTTTACTCATGAGGACAAAATAATTGCATTAAGAAACGTTTTACAATCTCTTTCCTATATGAAGACGTTTTAGTAGTGATTCACAACAATGCCTGGTCTCAGAGATGAAACTTGGTATGCTGGTCCATATTCCTATTCTTTAGGTTGGTAATGCTTATTTACCTCCCTGTGAAGACAAAATAATTGCATGAAGAAATTTACAAATTAACTTTTTTACAAAACTGCTGCATGGGTACTTATTAATATGGAAGAAAATCCCGGCATAGCGATATACCACTGCAGTAAGAGCTTGTAATACTCTCACATAGATGACATCCACAGGAGAGAGCCCAAAGGCATGGCAACAATACTGTTGACAATATTAGTACTGGAGTGAGGGAGGATGCTATTACATCAACTTGGGAACTTGCATATAAAAGCAACTTTTGGACTTAAAAGCAACTTTTGGACTGACAAATATTGGTGTGGGTATTGCTTTGTAAACCCCCTTTTCTCATAGCTGTTATTCAAGTGGGATTATTCACAAGACACACACACACATAGCAAGAGTAGGTTAGTTAACAATATGGAGAGAAGCACCACCATAGGGATACACCATTGTAGTATAGCTTGTAATGCATCACATAAGTAACAACCACAAGCCAAAGAGGGCTTGTTACCTCCCAAATTCTCACCAGGTGTAAAAAGTCCCGAGTACAAGGATGAAACCCCAATGGAAACTTTAGGCAAGCGACCATTGTCACCATAGTGGCTTTTCCTTTCCCACCTTAGACTATGGATGGTCCTAGTCAAGGTGAGCTTCCTTGAGGTCAATTAAGCTCAATGTGTTATAGTGTGAAGTGGGAGCAAGAGAGAGCTTTGTTTTATTATTTGATTTAATGTTTATGATTATGATTAATGCTTTAGGTTCACAACTTAAGTAAGACTTCCAATTAGCCTTAAAGATCAATTAACACAATGCAAGGCTGAGTAATTGCAAGTAGATTTGGAGCTAAGCAATGGAGTTCAACGCACTTGCTTATAAGAGATAAAAGATCAATTCTAAATTTGTTTATGTACTTGTTACCCATCCATATGCATGGGTAACCCTAGGAGGAAATTTTTCTCTTGTGATGTAGCTTGCCAGCCAGCAACCGCTACCATGATCCCTAGATAGTCAACTTCAAATGTTTCTCACTCATTCCTTGATCAGTACATCCATTTATCTAGCATATTCATTTGATGAAGGTGAACCTATCGTGAGGTACATCAACCATTTTTGCGTGTAAGTGCTCTCATTTAATGTTTTTGGCATTCTAGTATGGATCATGAGTTGAAATTGGATTATAGACCATGATTCTTTGGTGGTATACTTGTTCCCTTACTTCACCTTGGCGGTTATCATTGGTTTCTAGTCTAATGTGACTATCCTTAGGGTCTTTATTAAACTGTCTAGGAGGGGCACAAATAGGAGGGTTTGAAACTTTGATTGTGGTAGCACTCCATGTTACTCATACTTAACAATTGTCATTATTTCCTTATTTCATTACTGAAACCGGATTCGTTCAAACAAGCTGATGTGTCCCGAATCTGGCGAATCGAACACGATTCCTGCCAATTCGTGTCCGATTGGGACATGATCGAATCCGGATCGTGTCCCAATCGGACACATCGTGTCTCGATTTCCGGACACGAATCCGGAAAAAAGGGACCGTGGCCATAAAAAGGTGAAAATTGTTGTTCTTTTCATCATTTTCAATTATCTCTTTTTGTAATAGGTTGGTTGTGGGTTTGCTGTGAGGGGTTTGGAGTAAGGAGCAAAGCTTGTGGGAGCGTTTTCAAGGACATTCAAGCAACAGGTAAGTGCATTTCCTCTCTATTTTTTTGCATTTGTATTATAGCAGTTTGCATATGCATTTCTTTTACAAATTTGTGCATTTTTTGTTTATTTTTTTTACAGTATTCATGGCTCAATCAAGGGCAGCAGGTAAGGGGCAAAGGAAGGGGAAGAATGTCCCCATTGGAGATGCCCCTCCTCCCCCAATTTCATCAGAGTCTACTGCAAGTATTCCCTCTATTGCAAGTAATGTTGAGGGAAGACTTCCTCCTAAAGGTAACATTGAGAAATATGCCTTGTGGAAATATGTCACAAGAGAGGAAGGGCCAAGCAGCAAGGTGAAAGGAGGAGGCAATGTGAATTGGAGATGCAACTTTTGCCACAATACTTTCACAAGCACATATTTCTGTGTGAAAGGCCATTTGTTGGCTTTATCAGGTTGTGGAGTTGGAGTTTGTATAAAAATTCCTTTACACAAGAGGAAAGAATTGGAAAGAGAGTTCAATGTTGGTATGGCAAATGTGGCTGCAAAAGAAAAAAAAACCAAGAATGATGACCTCCTTCCATTTTTTAGGAAAGGCAACAACAAATTCCCATTTGAGAGTTCTAGTGGGGGACAAGTAGCAAAAAGAAAGGCAATTTCTCTTGGTCCAATGGACAAGATTTTTCAAAAGGGAAAACGGAAAGAGCTTGATCTCACGATTGCCTTTTTTTCTATCAAAACTTCATATCCTTTAATGTTGCACACTCACCTCTATTTATTGAGATGTGTCGAGCTCTAACTCAAGGGGCTCCATCATGGTATGCGACTCTTGGTTCAGAGAAGCTTAGAACCACATTGTTGACAAAGGAAAAAAAGAGGTGCGAAAAATGCTTGAGCCTATTAAAGCATCATGGCCAACATCTGGGGTTAGCATTGTTTTTGATGGATGGACAGATTTAGCACGACACCCACTCATCAACTTCATGGTGTCTTCCTTGAATGGTCCAATTTTCTTGAAAGCAATGGATACATTTGAAGAATGCAAGGATGCATAATATATGGGTGAGTTGTTTATTAAAGTTATTGAAGATGTAGGTGTTGTCTCTTGTGTGCAAATCATTACAGATAATGCACCTGTTTGCAAGGCTACTGGCATGATTGTGGAAGCTAAATCCACGAGTGTTTTGGACACCTTGCATTGTCCATTCATTGAGCTTAGCACTGAAATCCATTGCTTCTGATGTGCTTTGGATTGGTAACATTATTGAGGATGCATGACATATCCATAACTTTGTACCAAATCATACAAATTCCCTCACTATTTACAAGGAGTACAACAATCTATCATTGTTGAAGATTGCGGATACACGGTTTGCCTCTTCATTCATCATGTTGAAGTGGTTGAGGGAGGTCAAGACCGCTTTTGGGGTCATGGTTATTTCAAAGTTTTGGTCTTTTTGGAGAAAGACAGATCAGGTAGCCTCTAAAAGAGTGAAGGACACAGTGCTAGATGATGCTTGGTGGGAGAGGGTAGATCTACTTATTCAGATCATGGACCCTATCATTTCTTCACTTCGATTTGCAGATATAGACCAACCCATCCTAAGAGAGGTTTATGAGGGATGGGATTCCATGATTGAGTTTGTGACGAGCCTTATTTTACAAAGTGAGTGCCCTGAGTATGAGACATCACAAGATGTCTTCTGTGGTACTATACAGGATATTCTTGTCAGTAGATGGGGCAAGAATTGCACACCTTTACATTGTTTGGCTCACTCATTGAACCCAAAATACCACAACCATGAGTGGCTGAATGGTGGACCTTCCCACAAATTCCCTCCTCACATGGATGGTGAAATCTCAGAGGGGAGGAAAGATGCATTCAAGTGGGTTTTTCAGGATAGGGCATTGCTTGATGAGGTGGAGGATGTCTTTGCAGAGTTTTCTACTCGCACTGGTCCTTTTGCAGGATATGATGTGATTAGAGATAGGGGGCTAAGAAGCCTTATTCTTGGTGGGCAAATCATGGGACAACAAGCCCTCCTCTATGTTAAAATTGGCAACCAGGGAAAAACTTCATGTGGGTCATCTTATTCATGGCTGATAATATTTTTATTAGATTCCTCTCGTCGAGAGGTGTAGGATTGATATAAAGATCATCCAATTCCGATAAGTATTCATGGAGATATGAATTTATTTTGATTATGGAATTATTATCAAGCCGACCTACAACTCATGTAGGTTCAGAAGCCCAACAGTCGCATCTATTCACCCACCAACGTTGTGTATAAATATAAGAGGACTTTTCCTCATTTGGACTCACTCATCTCATCACATCTCTCTCTCTCTACTGCGCAGATATGAGTCTCTTCTCTACTGCGCTGAAATGGGTCTCTCTCTCTCACACATGTGAAACCGGAAGCTGTTGAATTTGAAGCTGCAATTGCAGAAGTAAAGATTGACTTGCGTGGCCTAGAAGATCTCCTATTTGGAACTGCGCTGTAGGTTCATCTGAACCTCCTTTGAAATCCGCAACTTTTGGTGGTGGAATGAAGTCAATCTGACGAATGGTTTGCAAGATATCGACTGCCCTAGTTTGAAGCCGGAAACTGCTGAAATTGACGCTGCAATTGCAGAAGTAAAGATTGACTTGCGTGGCCTAGAAGATCTCCTCATCTGAACTGCGCTGTAGGTTCATGTGAACCTCCTCTGGAAGCCGAAATTTTGGTGGTGGAATGAAGTCAATCCGACTGTCGGTTTGTGAGATATGGTCTGCCCTAGTTTGATAATGAAGCCGCTAATGCTGATGCTACTGATCTAGGGTTTGCTACTGCTGATACGAATCAGATTTATTGTACTATTTCTCTCTGCTGAATTATTGAAGATAAAAGAAGATTTGATCAAAGGGTTTCCCCACACATTGTGGGGTTTGTCCCTGGCTAGCCGCCACATCTTGTGTCTCTTGTCTTGGCTTGTTTTCTGTCAATCGTTTAATGTTCTATCTGCACTTTACTTTATGTACATGTGATTGCTAATCGGTGGAATATAATAAGAAAAAGAAGTAAACTGTTATAAGCATAGAACATACCATAACTTAACATGGTATCAGAGCTGAGGTGAAGACAAAGCCCGAGCAAGAGCAAGAGCAATCATTGAAGAGAAGATTGGCAAGGCTATCCTAAAAGAACTATGGGGTCCTAAACACTCTTTCCTGCCGAAGACAAGCTGCATGAGAAAGCTGACTATCACGGATGGAAGATGTCTATCGATCTAACCCTTGAAGATCAAGGAGTGTTGGACCATGTAAGAGGCAATATTGTTGAGCCTTTATCAAATGCATCTGCTGCTGCCTGGAACAAATGGAAAAATGGAGAAGTCAAAACAAAGAAGATCATCCGGGACTCTATCGACAAGCGCTTGGTGGCCTACATCTCTGATCTAGACACCTCCAAGGAAATCTACGACAGACTGGTGAGTTTATTTAAAGTTAATGATGCAAATCAAGTTTTGTTTCTTAGAAATAAGTTGAGGGAAATCAAGAAGGGTAAAGATGAAAGTATGCAAGCATACTTCTTAAGAATCACCGAGATCAAGAACGATCTCCTATCTATTGGGGAAACCATTACTGACAGAGAAATGACACTCACATCTCTCGGAGGATTACCATCTGAATGGTATGTGTTCAGGACTACTCTTCTGAACAATAATGTAATTCCTAGTTTTGAGGAATTAATGGCTAGATGCATTCAAGAACAAACAAGGGTAGAAGTGCAAGAAATGCCCATGCCTAAAGGTCCTCCTGCTGCCTTTTCTTCTCATGCAAAGAGAAGAAAGGACTCACACCGGGACGATGATCAAAATCCCTCTGATGGCAAATCAAAGGAATGACAAATTCAACAGCAAAGGTAAGAGGAGAGCTGGAGATCGAGGAAGAGGACAACCATTCAGGAAGGCTAGAAAGTCCAGGATGGATTAAATGCACTTGACCTCAAAAGGAACCTGGTGTCCATCTTGGCAATGGAAGACAGAGGCTACAAGGTAACCTTCAACAATGGCAAGGTATGTATATGGAAAAAAAATGATAAAGATTCCTTTACTCTTGGGTTTAGTGTTGATTCATTATATCAGGTCGATGGAAGTCCGCTAGGTGTCATGTCTTGTGACACAACTCTTTAGTCCGAACTTTGGCATCGGAGGTTTTCCCACCTTCATTACAAAGCTCTACCCGATGTAAGACAGATGGTAACAGGGATGCCCGAATTCCAAGTAGAGAAAGAAGGTGTATGTTCGGGATGTGCCGAAGGAAAGCTCAAAAGGGGACCATTCCCCTCAAAGCAAGACCTCCGATATATTACAGTTGGTTCACTCAGGCATACCTGAGGTTGGCATTAAGAGGGAGACTACTACACCACATACTCCTGAGCAGAATGGTGTGGTGGGAAGGAAGAACTGCACGATGATGGAAGCTGTTCGGGCCATGCTACATGATCAAAGACTTCTGAAGTTTCTATGGGCTGAAACTACAATCACCGCCGTATATGTACAAAATCGATGCCCTCTTCAAGCATTAGGTTCCAAGACTCTTGAAGAAAATTTCACCGCAAGGTGAACAATCTTCTGACTTTGAGGAGCTCTCAAGAAGCCGACACCAGGGAACTGAAAGAAAAGGATGATGAATCAATGCATGATGTAGAAGAACCCATGGATCTGATTGATTCTCATCCACATGAGCCTTCCTCTTCTAGGAAGAGGCCTTCATGGCTTAGGGGGATACTTGATGATTCTGAAGGACATGCTGCACCCTGAGGAACCTTCCGTCAAATTAAGAAACTTAACAAGTATCAGGGATACTTGACCATCATGAGCACGATCATACAAAATGAGCCTTCATCATTCTCAGATGTCGTCAAGCATTAACTTTGGAAGGGTGCTATGACCATAGAATATGAGTCTATTATGGAGAATGATGTCTGGGAAGTAGTTCCTAGACCCTGGACAAGACAATTGTTACTTCAAAATGGCTTTACAAGATAAAGCATGCAGCAAATGGAAGTATGGAAAAGTATAAGGCTCATTTTGTTGCTCGTGGTTTATCCCAGAAGGAAGGTATAGACTATGATATTTGCACCTGTTGCCAGATATACGACCATCCGCTTGATCATAGCCCTTGTGACTTCACAAGGATGGAACCTACATTAGATGGATGTCAAGACTGCGTTCTTGCACGGTTTGATCAAAGAAGAGGTCTACGTGGAGCAACCCGAAGGATTTGAGATTTATGATTGAAAATCTCATGTATGCAGGTTGAAGAAGGCTCTCTATGGGCTGAAGCAAGCACCCCGAGCATGGTATGAGAGGATCGATAGCTACTTGATGAAGTTGGGATTCACTAGGAGTGAAGCCGATCCTAACCTTTACTTTAAGGTTGAAGATGAAAAGCCAATCATACTGGTGTTGCATGTGGATGACCTCTTTCTATAGGTGCAAACCCTCTCATTCACAAATGTAAGAGGGACATGGCTTCTGAATTTGAAATGAAGGACCAAGGACTTGAAGTGTGGCAGAAGCCAAGGGAAATTTTTCTATCTCAAGGAAAATATGTGGTAAAGGTATTGTAAAGATTTGGTATGATGGACTGCAAGCTTGTGACTACCTCGAGGATCTTAACTTTTAAAAGTTATATGGTAGTGATGTCGGACCAGATTTGGGAAATGCCTCTGAGTTTCATAAACTCATTCGCATTGATGTTCTTGGTGAACCTCCATTCGAACATATGTTTTGCAGTTAGCATTGTGAGCTCATATTTGGTTGAGCCTCACTGGATTGATGCCAAGAATCTTCTGAGATATCTTCGTGGCACAATGGGTTAAGATACACTGTCGAAGATGTGAGACTACTTGGATATACTGATGCTGATTGGGCAGTCAGTGTGGTGGACCGTAAGAGCACTTCCGAGTGCTGTTTCACGTTGGGATCTGCTTCGATATCCTGGATGAGCAGGAAGCAGAAGTCGGTGTCTTTGAGCACCGCTGAAGCAGGATATACTGTTGCTAGCATGACCTCGTGTGAGGCAGTCTGGTTGCGAAAGCTCTTTAGTGAGCTGTTTGGATTTACATTGTGATTGGATACCATTGTGATTCTCTATAACAACCAGAGGTGGGATTCGATTATTGAGGAATCTCGTATTCGTCGATTGCTCTAGCAGATAGACATCATCTGGGATATGGTATGTTGATGAGCAAGGAGGCTCCATCGCATTAAGATGATGTACAGGTTGATACACCTTGTCAAAGCCTTGAGGAAAGATCTAATTTGTGATTTTCCCAAACGACTTGGAGTCATCAAGAAACCCTTGTACAAGGGTCCTACATGTAGCATACATTGAGCTCTGGGAGCTCTGAGGGCTTGTGGTTGTTACTGGAGCAACATACGACCACACGGTGGCTCACCCTGCCCTGGTGGTGCGCACTGGAACAAGATGATTCGCTCTCTTGTGGAACAAGATGATTCGCTCTCTTGTGGAACAGGATGATTCGCTCTCCTGTGTAGCAGGATGATTAGTTCTCCTGTGAGGCCTGGATTGATGTGTTCTCCATGGCGATTGTAGCAGGATTGATGTGTTCTCCTGTGAGGCCTGGATTGATGTGTTCTCCATGGCAGCCTGGATTGATGTGTTCTCCATGGTGATTGTAGCAGGATTGATGTGTTCTCCTGTGAGGACAGGATTGATTAGTTCTCCTGTCGAGGCATCCTACCCATGCAGTCTGGGACTCATGGGAAGTACCTCTCATCTGATCAATGAGCAGGGAAATGAAGTTAGGGACCATAGTAGTACCGATGGACGCATCGTTGTAACTACCATACTCCCTACGCTAGGATGACCTCCATTGATCTGGGATCAATGACACTGGTCTGGGACCAGTGGTAGGAGTTGTACCGTACTATGACGCTGACTTTGGGTCGGTTGAGACTGGTTTGGGATCAGTGGTACATACTCTGAGACTGACTTTGAGTCAGTGGAGGATGATATTGGTCTGGGACCATTGGAGTTGTACTCACTATGACGCTGACTTTGGGTTGGTTGAGACTGGTATGGGACCAGTGGTACATACTCTGAGACTGACTTTGAGTCAGTATGATACATCCTCGATCATTTCTTCTTCTTCATAATTCAGACAAAAGCAGAGTAGAACAGAACAATGCAAGAGCAGAGCAGAACAGAGCAAAACAGTACAGATCAGTGCAGGGCAGAACAAGACAAAGCAGAACAGGCAAAATAGAGCAGAGCAGGGCAAGGGTCAGGCTGTACAGGGCAGTGCATTTGATGGATGAATAGTAACGACCGATAGACAGATTGCAGATGAAGTTCTCCATGGTTGAGAGGGAGTGTTAAAATTGGCAACCAGGGTAAAACTTCATGTGGGTCATCTTATTCATGGCTGATAATATTTTTATTAGATTCCTCTCGTCGAGAGGTGTAGGATTGATATAAAGATCATCCAATTCCGATAAGTATTCATGGAGATATGAATTTATTTTGATTATGGAATTATTATCAAGCCGACCTACAACTCATGTAGGTTCAGAAGCCCAACAGTCGCATCTATTCACCCACCAACGTTGTGTATAAATATAAGAGGACTTTTCCTCATTTGGACTCACTCATCTCATCACATCTCTCTCTCTCTACTGCGCAGATATGAGTCTCTTCTCTACTGCGCTGAAATGGGTCTCTCTCTCTCACACATGTGAAACCGGAAGCTGTTGAATTTGAAGCTGCAATTGCAGAAGTAAAGATTGACTTGCGTGGCCTAGAAGATCTCCTATTTGGAACTGCGCTGTAGGTTCATCTGAACCTCCTTTGAAATCCGCAACTTTTGGTGGTGGAATGAAGTCAATCTGACGAATGGTTTGCAAGATATCGACTGCCCTAGTTTGAAGCCGGAAACTGCTGAAATTGACGCTGCAATTGCAGAAGTAAAGATTGACTTGCGTGGCCTAGAAGATCTCCTCATCTGAACTGCGCTGTAGGTTCATGTGAACCTCCTCTGGAAGCCGAAATTTTGGTGGTGGAATGAAGTCAATCCGACTGTCGGTTTGTGAGATATGGTCTGCCCTAGTTTGATAATGAAGTCGCTAATGCTGATGCTACTGATCTAGGGTTTGCTACTGCTGATATGAATCAGATTTATTGTACTATTTCTCTCTGCTGAATTATTGAAGATAAAAGAAGATTTGATCAAAGGGTTTCCCCACACATTGTGGGGTTTGTCCCTGGCTAGCCGCCACATCTTGTGTCTCTTGTCTTGGCTTGTTTTCTGTCGTTCGTTTAATGTTCTATCTGCACTTTACTTTATGTACATGTGATTGCTAATCGGTGGAATATAATAAGAAAAAGAAGTAAACTGTTATAAGCATAGAACATACCATAACTTAATAATAGGAGTTAGCCATGAGGCTCCTCTGTCAGGTCACTTCATCCTCTTGTTGAGAGAGGAACTAGAGCACATATGGGAATTTGTATAGTGTTAAGAAGAGCAGGCTTGAGCAGTCCAGGGCAAAGACAATGGTGTATGTGCACACCAACTGTTGTCCTATTTACAGGCAGAGGAAAGAGTGGTTGAAGGGAAGGACAAAGATGTGGGATGTCTTTCCTGATGATATGGGTCTGGATTGCAGTGTTGAGTTGGCATTGGCCAACATGGATCTCAATGATCCAGTGCTGGAGCCTATTAGATTTGATGATGGTGATACTGTAAAGGGGTCATCCTCCACACCAACAAATGCAGAGACGACTTTGGATACAGGGGAGGAGGATGCAGCAGAGGAGAGCAGTGGTGACCATGATGATAAGGACAGTGATGCTGATTGTGATGATGACTATGAGGATTGATGACTCATGAGTCATGAGCTACCTATTGCCTTGAGGCTTGTATACTTGTAGTTGTTTTGTATTTTCTATTTCTATTTGCCATTGGCATTGCACTACCTATGTAACACATTTTGATTTTGATGACTTAATGAGAAAACTACAGTTGTCAGTGTCTTTATCTTACGATGTTGTCTTTCTCCGATTGGATCGTTGTTGAATTGAATATGTATTATGATTTATTATTTATGAATTTAGAATTTATGATTCATTGATTTATCATTTATGTGACATGTCACAAATTACAATTGTATTTGAATTTTGTATGTACTATGCATGCTATAATGTTACTAACTTACTTTGTAAACAATAAAACTTACATCTAGATGAAGATCTATGTTTGAAATCAATGAATTTGTATCATGAATGAGAATTTGTGTAAGAAATATCTATTTTTTAATATATATATATGTAATAAAATAATATTTAACGTATCCGAACGTGTCCTGTTTTGGGGGGTCAACATGTCCAAATACGACACTTGAATCACCGTATCTGACGAATCCCCAATCCACGTGTCAGGTTACTTAGGTTTTTGTTAGTCACTCCTACTGGTTCCTTGTATACCTCACCTTGTGAGAAGGGGTTGGAAATACCCAAGGTTGATGCAACTGTAAGGAAAGAAAAATCATAAGCCAAAGGTCAAAATGCACATGAATGGCAAGGGATATACAACAATCAAAATCCAATATTTTTTTGAGCGCAAACCCCTCCTATATAGGCACTCATCCTCGAGAGTATCCATGCATATCATGCTTGTTGCCACAAAATCTAGTAGGCCTTGTGGAGGTGTACCCTACAAGGTAATCACTAGACGAAGTGACAACAATAAGGTATTAAGCAAAGTCTTTCGGTAGAAATCACATAAGAGAAATTTTTGGCCGACGCATTTCAAACCAACAAGCGTCACATCTACTACCCCCTCCGCTTTATGAATTTTCTCCAATGGGAGGAGTACCGATTTGTAGGTCACCTAAGAGATATTATAGTTTTTATAGGTATAATGTGACACAAAAGGCTTTTAAGGGATGACACAACTTAAGAACAAGGCTCAAGCAATGAAGAGAGGCATTTCAAATCCTTTGGAGAGGCCAAACTAGGGCACACTAGACCTAGGGTTTGATTAATAGTGTGGAAATCGGAACAACCCAAAGTCAAGGTACCAAGAAAAGGTTTTTGACAATGAATTTTAGCAAGACAATGTCTCATGAAACCTTCAAGAATCCCTCAAGTTGAAGCTTATCCAAACTAGGGTTTCTTCTAGGGAAAAGTAGCTAGGGCCAGAGAAATTATGGATAAAAATGGAAGGATTAGCCACCAGGAGGAATGATTTTGAGGCAAGCACTTCTACTCTTGTTGTTGAATCCTTCCAAGTGTTAATTTGGAAACTTAGTCACAAATTCCAATCATTAGACTAGATTCCTCTTTTTGAGAGGACCAATTTGATCTTTGAACCACTGGATTTGGACAAGGGAAAGTGTATTTTTGAAGTGAAGTCCACAGTGTCAAAATTGTCAAGGTCGAGCGAAGGACAAATTAACCTTCCTCCAACACATATAAAGACAAGTGACCTCAACCTCATTTGGACATCATCAGAACTTAACATCTCTTCTTCTCTCTCTGAATTTGATTGGTTCGTACAAGTCAAGGGGCAACTTCTCTTTCACACATGCAAGGGTCCAAGAAGACTATTTATGAGTTGGATTTTTAGCTGGACAATTTGACTTTAGTTTGATTGAGTTTGACTTCATCATTTGACTTGCTTTGAGTGGGAAATTTCTGATTTTCAAAGGTTGAGTTGATTGGCACAAGAATCGAGAATTTATGGGTTATTTGACCTGTGTTGACCACAGGAAATTTCATACCTCGACCACAAACTTTCTCTCATTTGATTGAGTTTGACTGGACTTTTGTTGACTGTTTTGGGTTGAATTTGACCGAGTAGTTTGGAAGGGTTGATCGTTGACTAGTTAGGGCAGACTTTGACTGCTATTGACTTGGATAGAATTGTAGTTTTCTGATAGTTGACCAGAATTTACTATTTCATTATCAACATTGGATTTTAAGTTAGTTGAATTGTTGAACAAGTCAGGGCTTTGACTTTGATTGTTATTGTTGAATTTGGCTCATTGTACTCTTTGCTAAACATTTGATTATAATCTAATAGAAGAAGAAATTCAAAGGGTTTTCCCCCTTGAGGGGTTTTTCCCTGGTCTTTGACCAAATCAGTGTCTCTTGTTGACGTGTTGATTGTCTCCTATTGTCATTGCATTTACGGTTCTATCTTCAACCATTGTTGATAATTGGAAATATTAATCATTGTTGAAAGATTGCTAATTGAAGAATTGAATTGGGCTAAAGTAATTGATATAGCAGGGCAGTGCAAAAATTAACATGGTGAAGGACAAGCCCAAAAGAGACGAGCTGAAGCAATCATCTTTGGAAAAGTTGAAGGAGCCTATCTAATCATGTCAAGATGTCTAACTCTTACTTCAAGGAAAATGAGACGCTGCGTGACTCATCTAACTTTGCTGCTTGGAAGATTAGGTTGGAAATCATAGTTGATGACAATGATGTCTGGGAATACATACAACGAAAAGTTCCCGAGCCTCTGGAAAATACTCCCATTGCTGCCAGAACAAGTACAAGAAAGGTGAGTTAGAAGCAAAGAAGATTATAGTTGATGGTTTACAAGATCATTTACTTGCATATGTTGGAAATTTGAAAAAGTCAAAGGACATGTATGATAAGCTAACTAACATGTATCAAGTCAATAATTTGAATGAAATCATCTCCGTGAAAGATCAACTCAAACATATGAAGATGAATAAAGGAGAGTTTGTGCAATCCTTCATTATGAGGATATCTCGTCTTCGAGATCGATTGCAGAGAGTTGGGGAAACTGTGCTTGACAGGGAGTTGGTGGTAGTAGCCCTTAGAGGTCTCCTTCCTATTTGGGAAACCTTCATTACCACTATAAGGAATAACAATGTTTTCCCATCATTTGATGAGCTAGTTGGAAACCTCACTCAAGAAGAATCAAGGATGATCTCAAGAGGTAGGATACAAAATCATGAAGAAGGAGAGCTTGCTGCCTTTGTTACTCATAACAAGAAAGAGAAAGGAAAAGGAGGTTCATTAGGTTCAAGGAAGCCACCTCCTCGAATTTCTAATAGAAGGAATGCAAGAGACATGGAATTGTCCCACATTGAATGCTACAATTGTCACAAGAAAGGTCACTATGCTCGAGATTTCCTTGAGAAGAACAATTGTAATGATCCTTAATAAGAATACAAATGATAACAAGTGAATAATGCATGGAACAAATCAAAAAAACGAAATATTCAACAAACACCCATATAAAAGCTGGAAATGGAGAACTTTTGAGCCATTTTTTCATATTTTTGCAAGTCAAATACAATAGATGATGGAATGGTGCACCTGGGCTTGTATGAAAGGACAAACATGACCAAACCCAGGTAGGAAAATGGCTGAGTTGAAGGCTGCTCAACTGCTACACCAATCTGCATTGCGTTGCCCAGAAACAACTGCTCTACTGAAGTTTGAATGGCTAGAAGGTGCACTAAAATTTCCCAAAGATTTATATGCTTTTAACACTAGAACCCTTGGCCAAAACCCACAAAAACCCATAAATGGTTTGGCCCAATTTGGACTTACCAAAATCGATCCCCAAAGGCACTATTCAATCCCCAATAATTCCACACTATCTGCTGCAAAGATACGGCTTAAAACCCCCCCTCCGGTGCTTAGAAACTTATGAAACTTTATATTTGGGATCCTTGTCAAAAACACAGAAAAACCCAGAATGGATTTTCGCTGGTTTAGAATTCTAATTTTCGACCCCCTCGGAGCCTCACCTCAACTCTATCTGTCAATTTCGACTTGCTGGAAACTGCTTGTAAATCCACCTGAAAACTTCTCCTAAATGCTGAGTTCACCCGTGCTATCCAATCCCTGACTCCCCGGATGATCTCTTGGCCCAACTCAGCTACTCCCAAGTACCACGAAAATCTTTTGTATGGCCTCTGCGCTGTTCCCTAGCCCAACAATTCGAATTGTTGGAATGATGGCTGTAAAACCCAACAAGAACGCTAGTCTAATGCTGCTACCTCACCTCCCCAACTCCCGGACAAGCAATGAGATCTGTGCTTGCCTCAATTTCCCTCTGCGTGTTTCCTCACTGCCCATAAATACACACTCCTTGCTCTGTGTTGGTTGGTGGTGCTATGTCACTGCCCTAGAACTCTTGAAATCCTTGTAGAAATGCCTCTCTAGGGCAGGCACGAATGGTCGCCTGAAGTAGAGGTTGAATCTCTCACTTAAGAGATTCGTGGCTAAACAGCTGGTTGACTCAGCTAAACAGCAGAGTGAGCAGTCAAGGGATTTTGTTTGCAAGATGTATGAATGAATCCCAAAATGAGAGCTGCTCCCTCCTTATAACTCCTTGGGCCTCGCTTGCCTCATGTGGGCCCCACCATCCACCTATTCGACTTTCCCTCCAAGCTATTCGAATGGGCCAATTCGAATTCCCATGTGGGTGCCCCCCACATTCCACTAGCAACCAAATTAAGTCGAATTTCCTCCTAAGTACCTAAGTCGAAAATGATGGGTTCTCTTCCTTAGCCAAAATTGTGCAAACTTGTGTAGCAGCACCCTGTTACAACTTACAATTGTGTTTGAGAAGGGACATGACAGTCCTTCCCTCCCAAATGTTGCTTGCCCTCAAGCAACCTCAAAGTTGGGTGCTCCAATATGTGCTCACCCTCCCAGGCGGCATCCTCATCCAGCAAGTTCTTCTAACGCTCCAAAAATCGCTTGTCCTCAAGCAATGCTTGAACGAGCATCCTCTCTAACTGTTGCTCCCCATTGTCACTGCGACATGTCTCAGGGTCCCAGATGTGCCACTGAATCGTCCCTGACCCCAACACTGTCCTAATATGCAAGAACCCTTCAATACTAGGATCCGAGGCCATCCTGTCCAACATGAAGCTCCCCTCGCTCCATTTGGGGTAACATCAGATGTGCTCTATCCATGAAAATTGGTGGAGAGGCTAAGGCACATGAGATCTCCAATACCCAGAGAGGGTTTGGGTAGATTCTAAACAGTTTGAGAGATATTGAAATAATTAATATTTTTAATGCAGTCCCTAAGTCTAAACTCAGAGAAAATAAAATATTAATGTGAATTAATATAAAACTGTGTTAGAATGGTCCAAAAGTCATGGGTCAAGCCAAATCTAATCTTAGCTGTTGATTAGGGACTTAATCTCAGCCGTTCATTTGTCAACGGGCCAATTGGAGAACACACCAAGAGATCAAGATTTCGACTTTCTGGGGCTGGGTTTGTTGAGAAAGTTAAGAGAGTGATCAGAGTTGCAGCTGAGGGGCAATGAATATAGAAGTAGAGAGGCAGAGATAGCACCGGGAGGATTTGCGCAGCAGTCGGAGAGAGGGACGCAGAACTAGTGAAGGGTTCACGCAGAGGCAACCAGAAGCTGTGCAGTGCCTCAGAGGGCTAACTTGGGTGACGTAGAGGGCCAGAGGGCTGACACAATGCCTCCAGAGGCTGGCGCAGGCCAAGCCAGAGTGACGCTAGGCAGATGCTATGCTAGAAAAGGCTGACGTTGTCCCTAGAGGCTAACGCTGGGGTTTCGTGGGGCAGATTGGAGCTGTAGAGTTGCCAGAGTGTTTATCCAGGGTTTCAGCCGAAATATCTGCCTCCTAGTAGAGAGGTGCTACTGCCGAGATTTTTCTCTGTTGGGTGAGCCGGATTTGGCACCTAGATTGTATTATGAAACTGCTTAATAAATCAAACCCTCAGATAGCTGCACTGGTTTTCCCGCATTGGGTTTTTCCAGGGACATTGGTCCAAAATTAACGGTGTCACTTGTGTGCTTGTTTTGTTTCCTTCAGTTGATGATCTGTAATGTGTTGAGCATGTACTTGTATTTATTTATAGTATTTACATGGTAAATAACTTGTTAATTAACATAACAAGTAGGTAGGAATAAATCAGTAAAGTACATGAAGTGTTTCTAACGGGTTAGACTTAGAAATTCCAACACCCAGTGCAAGTACCAGAAGTTCCTTGCTCCATCAGTGACATGCTAAAGCCCAATGGAAGATCTGTATGATCTCCCCCTGCAGTAGCCGGCGCATCCCTAAAGGTTATTGAGATGTGAAGAGTTGTGACGCCCCAGTTCCTTGCTAGTCCCAGAGTGGTGCCACCATGCTGACGCTGCGCTACTTTGACTATATCATACTCCCCATTGTGCACAAACAGTATCCTCCTCCCTTGGAACTCGATGGTGGAATACTGAAAGAGGCGAGACACATCCTGCCTGGGCATCTCCATGGCACCAAGGCCTACCCATCCAAATCTAACTCCGAACCTGTGTAGCAATAGAGAATGTCTACCTCCCCATATGATGAAACCCTCTGTGAACCCCCATGTGTCATCCCAAGAGCAAACTATATCACTCTCTGCCACGACTCCGCTCATCACGAGTGATATATCGATCAACTAAATCCCTGCATCCCATAGGCAAACCTGCTGCGACATAGCCCTGACAATCGATGGAATCCCTTTGGCCCTCATATCTAGTCCCTGCATGCCACCCATATATAGGCTCCATACATCATGAACTAATCTGAGGCATGCTAATCTATCCGATGGCTACAATTGTGTAGTACTGGTGACTACTGCAAACGACGTGTGCCAAATAGCTACCCCCTAAATGCAACAATAGATGGGTATATGATACGTGCAATCGATTCAGTTATTGCGGATCCATCCTACTCTTGCCAACCATCGCCACTGGTTCGGCTACCTGCCCAGTGGAGAACGTGTCGATACAATGTCGAGAACTTGGATACATACTAGACAACTATCTTAGGCGTACACAACATCCTCTGCTCATGCATGGTCCAGATATACCCTATGGAAAGAGTGAAACATGTCTCCCCTGTGACCAGCTCCCCAAGCATAGGATCAATGATGAATGATATGCCATCCTTGTCGGTGTGCACGATGCCCTCATTGAGAAGTCTCCCCTCTATCGCACCAAGTGTCATCCAAATATCTGGGGTGAGCTCTCCGTCCCCTGCTACTTGTGCCCAAAGTGTCAAAGGACAACAACCAGATCACCCGTTGATGTAAGTGACGTAGAAGAGGATCAGGGGTGTGAGTCCCCGCATATAGCATCAAGTATCGCTCATCTGTGTCCCCATCGATCTTGGGTGAACTACACCCAAAGGTATGCCCATTATCTCCGTCCATGGCTGTACATGGAGGAAACACTCCAAGATCTCGTTGTGCAACAACATACGCCACTGCATACCATCGATCATCCCAATACTCCTGGACAGGCCACTGTAGTGTTGAATTTTCTAAGTCTATCCGTTAAAAAATTAATTTGTATTCTCTTGGTTTATTTCTTCTACTTGTAATTCTAAACAAGTTATTTAAATCATTTAAATACCGAAATAAAGACAATACAGTCACAACATCTACAGATCATCAACTGAAAGAAAACAAACACACAAGTGACAGTTAGTTTTGGACAAATGTCCCCGGAAAAACCCAATGTGGGAAAAATAGTGCAGCTATTCCGAGGGTTATATTATTATGCAGTCTTTTTGAGTACAACTGGGTGCCTAACTGGCTCACCCGATAGAGAAAAGTACACGGTAGTAATACCTCTATATTCGGAAACAGGTATTAAGAAAACTTGTCCCACGAAACCCTCTCCAGCACAATTGAAGCTCAGTGCAGGCCCTTCTGGCCTCTGCGTGGCATGTGAGCCTCTCTCTACCCTCCTCAGCGTTTGTGCTGGCCTCTCTTTGGCCCAGATTGATGACGCAATCCCTCTGCGTCAACCCTTCCTCTGTCACTTCTGCAAGGATCAATAACTGTTACCCGGGACAACTGATTCTGCTGGAAATGCTCTACTCAGTTGATGCATTCAGTTCTCCTGTGATCTGTAACCACACTTTGATACCATGTTGAATTTTCTAAGTCTATCCGTTAGAAAATTAATCTGTATTCTGCTAGTTTATTTCTTCTACTTGTAAATTCTGAACAAGTTATTTAAAGCGTTTAAATACTGAAATAAACACAGTACAGTCACAACATCTACAAATCATTAACTGAAAGAAAACAAGCACACAAGTGACACCGTTATTTTTGGACAAATGTCCCTGGAAAAACCTAATGCGGGAAAATCGGTGCATCTATTCAGAGGGTTATATTATTATGCAGTCATTCTGAGTACAACTGGGTGCCTAACCAGCTCACCTGACAAAGAAAAATACACGACATCAATACCTCTATATTCAGAAACAGGTATTCAGAAAACCTGTCCCACGAAACCCTCTCCGGTACAACTAAAGCTTAGCGCTGGCCCTTCAGGCCTCTGCATCAACCTCCTATTGACCTACGTCAGCCCCAAGACCCTTTGCGTTAGCACTCAGAGGCTCCGCGCAGCCTCTGGGACCCACTACATCACTCTAGCAGCCTCTGCGTGGATGACACAGTCCCTATGGCCTCTACGCTGTCTCTGTTGGGCTCTACGTAGCCTGCACTGGTTGTTGTTCTCGCTCTCTTATTTTGCGTTGGTCTCTGAGTACTATCTCTACCTCTTTGCCTTGTACTCACTGCCCCTCGCTGCTGATCACTGATTCAACTTTGCTTAGCAACCCTGCTCTAGCAAAATGAATCACTGATCACTCTGGTGTGTTCTCCAACTCACCCTCAAGCCTCTTCTTATACTTTTCTCGTTGGTCCTTCAATGGTTGAGATTAAATCTCTAATCAATGGCTAAGATTAGATTTGGCTTGATCCATGACTTTTGGAACCTTCTAACCCAGTTTTATATTAATACCCATTAATATTTTATCTTTCCTAAGTTTAGACTTAGGAACTCCATTAAAAATATTAATTATTTTAATATCTCCCAAACCAGCTACAATCTGTCCAAATCATTTATGGGTCTTGGAGAGCTTATGTGCTTTAGCCTCTCCACCAATTTTTATGGCTAGAGCACATCCGATGCTACCAAAATCAACACTCCCTCTTAGCGAGGACTGTGCTATAGTGATACTACACATTAAGCATCACCCTGATTATATGGCACCGGTACCTATGTTGATGCTAGGCCTCCCCACCCAACATCCTCTACACTGGTGCATCTTGTGCTGTTGCCCATGGCTCTGCCACTTCCACTGCTACATTCGTACGACAACTTCCTCTGCATCCGAGCTGCTGCTGGTCCATTCCCCCAACATTGCATCTGCACTACATCCCCCTCTCATCATGTTGCATCACACTCCTACATACTGCTACTGCACTGCAACTCCGTTACTGAGAAGTAACTGATCCACCCAACTTCTGACATCTTTGTTAGGATAGAAACACTCCCGATGCTGAAGCTCTCTCTGTCGCTAACAAGTCCTTCATCTACTAACCTCTGCGCTGCTGCAACAACTCCCTGCATCTCGCACCGTGGCACACCTCTCTGTGCCATCCTGCACTGTTACAAAACATTTTGTGACTGTCCCTGTACTCCCCATCCACAATCCTGGAGGACCTCTACAGTGAATCCGACATGCTTTCCCATCATGAAGAAACTCCCAGTATGTCCCTCTTCATGAGAAGGATAATTACCCTTTGCATCATTTCCCAAGAATCTTCCTTTTATCCTAGCTTACAAGACCGACGCTACTGACCAGTTTCCTCCTCGCGTCGATTTGCAGAGATTAAAACCAGCCCTAGCGCTGTACGGAGCAACTGAGCCCTTTTCCAGTGGCGTCGATCCTCTTTTGGCAAAATTTTTCAAATATGGAGTCAAAGCTTCCAACACTAGAAGCTTGATAACGGAAGTCTGGTAGATGGTTGGGCTGGATGGATCCGAGGAAGTCAGTTTGGGCTCCTTTCCCCTATTAGGATGGAACAAATTCAAGAGATAAGACCTTTTCCCATGATGAGAGGAAACATATCCCATCCATTCAAACTATTTAAACCTCTCTTTTCCCAAGCTAAACTAGTTTTGGAGTGAGTTTGAAAGATCAGCAAGACATCTATAGCTTGTAGCTTTCTAGTGTATGTTTGAGGGAGAATAGTGTGTTTTGGTTTGGTTTGAGACTAGAGGGAAGAGGCCTTAAAACTTCCATTGTTGAGGCTATCCATGAAGTGCTAGCAAAAGTGTGGGAATCCGGATACGTCGGAGGAGACCAGCGACGTCAAGGCATTGGTTGTAATCTATTTCTGATTTATATGAATACAACTGTTGATTGATTTCCTAGATGAATTGTTATTTTACATCTTTATGGCTTAATGTTCTTTGATCTATTAAGTAGGCTGAATACAGTATTGTATGCTATCACATTTGTTGTTGTTATTTGTTTGCTTGTTTCAGGTATTCGAAGGGAGGAAACAGAAGATAGCTGGAGTGAGGAAGTAGGATCATCACCAAGCGGAATAACGTTCTAAGAGGTAGGCCATCTTAATTGATTCTAGCTTAAGTATATTTTCCATAGATTGTTTGTTTGTGGCTAGACTAGCTCTCTCGGGTTAGAGGAATTGTTTGTATCCGCACTGAGAATTTACTTACACCACAAATTAGCGACTATACTGGGGAGCCAATCCTTCTATTTGATTGATTGTCATTTTATGGTTTTGTGTGAACTTTTCTAGTATCACCATTTCCCTTTAGTGTTCTTTTCTTTGCTTGGTTTACTGCTTTGAGCCTGAAATTTACAGTGGCAAGTATGGTTTTAGCCTTTGAATTTTTTTATTTTTTCCTTGAATCCTCGGTCAGCGTGTTTATTTTTCTGACTGTTGCATCGATTAGGGCGAGTTTCTCAAAAACATTCGCGCCGACCCCCTTCTGGCGCTTGTTGTTAGTTAGGCAGTCGCGCCGATTCCTATAGGTGAAGATCAGGGTTTACCCTAGATCATAGCTAGTGTATCTTGCCCTTCTGATTTCTGTCTCTCAACGTGTTTTGACTGTGTTCTCCCTGGCTAGAAAGCTCTTTTAGCTTGGTTTGTATGCTTGTTTGATTTGCATTTTCTTCACTTGGTTTCTTGAGTTCTTGGATGGTTCGTAACCCTAGGGCATTTAGGTTGTCATCCACTCACTTGTTTGTGTGCTCGGCAAGTCAAGTAGATAGCCAAAGTTGCTCCTTGCATTTTGTTTGATTAGTCCTTTTGTTGCTTTGATTTCCATTTAACAAGTTTGAAAAGCTTCGTTTGTTGTTTGAACGTTTCTTTTCGAGCATAGATCACGTTGCTCATCTTGTTATTGGTTGAGTTTTTGCTTCACTAGTTTGAAAGGAATTCTCTTTTGTGCTTTGCATTTGCTTGTGATTGATTGTATTGGAAATGTTTCATTGAAATGTGGAGTGTTTGTGAAAGATTCATTTTGTCATTTCATTGAAAAATACTTAATTCTAGTTTTGCTGAATCAATGTGTTACATTAGTTAGCATCATTGAAGGCTAGAGTTGCATCGTCATTTGCATTGGAAAAGAAATGAATTCTCTTTACTAGTGAAAGGACCACTTGAAGTGTGTTTGATAGGAAAGATAGGAATTCAAAAGAGTTTTTCATCATTTTGTTTTCAAAAGCGAAATAGTGAAGAGGTCATTTTGATTTCAATTGCTTGTTTTGTTGCATTTGAGTGTGTTTTCTACTCTCATTAGTGTAGACAATTCATTGAATTGAAAGGGTCTTGTCTCATTTAGTTTCATATAGGTGTTTTTCGAGTCACAACGATAAGGCCTGAAAACCGAGACATAATTTCAAGATAAACTTTAAAATGTACTCAATTAACCTAAGGCGAATTTGAAACCTAACGATCAAATTTAGAAAGTCTAGGCTAGAGACGTGTTTCAGCGTCTTTAAACCTAGCAGCTGCTGTTCGCTTCGGCGCTAGACAACGCTAGTATGGACTTGTGTTCTCCATACCGTCGCATATATAAAGGAAGACACCACTAGGTTGCAATCCTTTATCCATAGGAAGCTGAGTCTGCCGCCTTGTAAACGTGATACTCCGAACACAGCATTCGGGGAGATTGCCTGCCCATACTTCTCGGCTCGTCGGGAGGTATTATGCTGTTCATGGTTACCTGGTAATCCATTTTGCCTAGATCATCCTCAGTAGTCGTTTTGATCTTTTTGACTCCCTAAATATAAAAGATCGCCCGAGCGCTTGTCCTTTCGAGCTCGTTTCAAATTGAAAGTGATAGAGTCACCTTTGCTTCTTTCTCGACTCTTAAAACATGAAAGAGCACCAGTTTGTTTTTGCGTCTTAAAAATTGTTGCCCACTATCTTATAACATCCTTGTTAGTCTTTTTTAGACCACATTGTGAGTATACCTTTAAATACATTTTAAAGCCTCTAAATCAATCTCTCTTCTGGTTATTTGAGACAAAATCATCGTGGCTGAACCAACTGGTTCGCCTAGTTCTTCTTCCACTCCTCTGTTTGAAAGATTCTCTAAGGAGCCTTTTCCTGAATTGTCGCAGTCGCTTGAGGACCAAGGTGTTGAGCTTGGAATTGTTCTGAGTATTCAACCTTTGTCATCTCATCCTCCCCCTTCAGATACTGGGTCACTTTCTGACATTGGCCCGGAATCTCTGGATAATCCTATCCAGACTCCCGAGAGTCCGCCGACTTTTGAAGGTCAGCTTGGACTGGTTGTTTATCCTCCGAATCCTTTGTTCGATCCTGTTGTGATATCACCGCAACGTCCATACAGTCCATACGATCAGCCGGGTATTCCTTTGGAATTATCCCCTCGAACATCTTTGGTAGTCTGTCGTCACCTGTTTTCACCCATGACATCAGAGGGCAAAATCCCGGTCTCCTTTCCGGGTCACTCGGAGGTTTCCACTCCATGCACAGTCGAGGGGCAGGAATACTCTTTCCTTGCTGAAGGTTTTCCTTACACGGGGAGCATTCTGACCAGTGTTCATCCTGAGTTACCGCGTAATTACGTGACTTTAGCTCAGTTGGTTTCAGGCATGCCCACTACCTCATTGCTATATCACAACCCTATTTTGGCATCTAGCGCTATGCCTACCTCGGGTCCGTTCATTTAGAACCCGACCTCCCAACAGACAGTGCTTTCTGCAGTTACTTCAGTCCCGACGCAACCCACCATTCCAAATCCTCTTGTTTCGTCGGTCCAAGTAACTCGTCTGGTTCAACCGACGATCTCAAGTCATGTCTTTGTTAGTTCTTCGATCCCTCCAGTGAGTGGACAGACTGTGCCACTGCCTCGAGGGCAAAATCTGAAAGTGTCGATGACGTCTGGTACAACCAATGTGAGTGGTTCACAAGCTCACATGGTTGGAATGAACCAACCCTCTTCGGGTGCCATTCTAAACCCTGTTGGTCCTGCTGGATCGAGTGATATCCAGTACTAGTAGCCGAACCCTGTTGGTCCGTCTGGGTCAAGTAACATTTAGTACCAGCAACCTAATATGGCTCAAGTTCAGTACCAACCTCCTTATGTTCCATATGGTTCACAAGTGATAGTTAATCCGCCCTACATCCCTCAGCCTGGACCTTATGTCCAGCCTGGTCTGTCCGCTGCGCCTGGTGGGTATGGCCAGATACAGTTTGGGAAATTTCAAGGTGTCATTTCGAGAACTGTTCAAGTGCCTTTGCAGCAGCAAGGGCAACCTTCATTGCAGCAAGGGCCATTCATGCTGCAACAAGGCCAGATGATGCCATAGCAAGGACAACTGCAACAATCGCAGGGGCAACCCTTGCAATAGTTGCAGCAAACCATGCAGCCGCAAATGCAGTATGCGCTGCAATCTTCCCAGCCTATGCCTTCGCAAGGTTAACCTCTGTAGCCGCAGGGACAACCTTTACAGCTGCAAGGTCAACCCTTGTAGCAAGAAGGTCAACCCGGGTAGCAGCAACCCTTATACTCATATCAACAGGGTCAACCCTTGCAAGGGCAAGGCCAGGGTCAAGTCCTGCAGCAGCAGGCACAAAATCCTTATGTCCAAGGGCAATAGGTTCAGCCTCCTTTTGTCCAAGGACAACAAGTCCAAAATCCTTATGTCCAAGGGCAGCAAGTGCAGAATCCTTACGTCCAAGGGCAACAGGTCCAAAACCCTTTCGTCCAGGGGCAGCAGGTCCAAAACCCTTATGCTTAGGGACATCAGGTGCAAAATCCATATGTCCAAGGCCAACAAGCTCAACATCCTTTTAACTCTTATAATGCTTATCAACAACTTTTGGTCGGACAGTTTCAAGGCTTTCAAGGTCGGACTCCTCCCTACGGGCAAGGTAACCTACAGTGGGGGAAAAATCAAATGCCATATGGACAAAATCCTCCACTATGGGGACAAAATCCTTACCAACAAGGATGGGCCCTGCGAGTTGGGCCCGCCTATCGACCTCAAATGACTTTCAATACCTAATTACGATTCTTGGCTACACTGGAATTGCCAGATGTGTCTAGACTCATGAATGACCCGATTCTTCATTCGCCATACTGGCCTCTAGTTTTGTCCAAGATTCCGAGCCATTGTCTGAAGTTTGAAGGAAAAGCCAAAGAGGATCCTGAAGCCCACGTGATGACATATCACCTTTGGTGCTCCTTAAATTCCTAAGTTGATGATTCCATTTGTCTTCGACTTTTCCAATGAACTCTTACAAGTGTTGCAGCCAAGTGGTATATCATGTTAGCTCGAAATACCTATCCTGACTTTAACACTCTCGCCATGGCCTTTCTCACACATTTCCAGTTGCCGTTTTGCTCTGAAACTGGCACCCATCTGCTAACGTCGCTCAAGCAAGACACTGCAACCCACATCTCCGATCATATCCATGAATGGAGACGTAGGCACCGTCTGATTAAGTTCGAGATTGCTGATGAGTTGTTGACCGAGTGGTTCACCCAATCATTTGTCAACAAAATTGCTGAGGACATTGCTACAGGTGGATGTGTCACTGAGGAACAAGACATTGCGCGTGCCCAGTATCTAGACCTCGTCTATTCACAATTCGGCACATTATATGATATGTTACCCGATGTGCCCAGACCATCATTTGATCTGACGACATCTAAGTCTCCGTCTACACCTCCTGTTGATGGCGTAATTGGTTTAGTGACTCATACCCCTGCAAAATCTTCTTCCAAACAAAAGTCGGTCTCCAACACTGCTCCCAATGATTCCTCTCGCAATTCATCATGCCCTGGTAAAACCTCGGAGGTTTACAATATCTAGTCTACCACAACGGATAAATCCTCTAAATGTAAGAAGAAAGGCAAAGGCAAAGGTAAAGCTAATGCCCCGAAACAGGGTCCTCCTAAGTCATCTGCTGTTGATGCTTCCCAATGAAACCCAAATATCCATGCCTCATTTGTGAGGATCACTATACTAAGGATTGTCCTAGACAGTCTGAAGTTAGTCATTTGCTCAAAGGGACCCCAGCGGTCCTGAAAGAGCCCTTTCTATCCTAGTAGACTCAAATGGTAGACTAACCTCAGTCATCCGCTTCCTCAGGTTCACAAGTGTTCATGATGAGTACCCCGATTCACGTGGCTACCAGGGCAAAAGATTATCAAACTTGGACAACAGGGAAAGAGAAAGAAGGTGCCCCATCTTCTTCTACCCTGCCCTGTTCTGTTCCTCTCCATATAGAACGACCTAATCCTGATTCCGCCATTTGACCACCTTCTCGAGGTGTGCTACGAAAGTCTTCGTACAATCCCAACGCTCGAGCCACTCAACATTATAACATTGTTGAAGATTTGGCTCAAGCGCCATCAACTATGTCTGCTCTCGAGGTCCTTCAAAGCTGTCCTTCTCAGCGGAAATCATTACTGTTGGCTATTGGGGGTATTGATCCAACTGACTCTAATCTCATCTGTTTTGACCTGGAAAACCACGTTCCACGTTTACCTCATCAGATTGCCTTTCTCATTCAGGTAATCATAAATGAGAAAACCATTCATAGGATCGTCATTGATGAAGGTGCTTCTACCTGCATCATGTCTGTCGCTTGTTGGAAGGCAATTGGTTCTCCTACTCTGAACCAGTCCCCTAACACTCTGGAAGCTTTTGACGGACGCGATTCATGACCATTCGGTGTCCTTCCCAACCTTGCCATTACTTTGGAGGGCAAGATAGTACACATTGAAGTAGATATCGTTGACGCTAATCTTAACAACAATCTTCTACTCAGACGGAGTTGGACCCATGCGATGCATGCTGTAGCCTCCTTCCTTTTCTGTGTGATTCGTTTTCCCTGTCAAGGGAAGATAGTTACAGTCGACCAACTGTCCTTCTTTGCCTCTTCCTCCTCGGATGGCAATGTTCCGTATGTCAAGCACACCAGTGCTCCTTATGAGAGTGTGGGGGCAGGACTCTTTAAAGATCCTGCCTTGATGGGCATTTTTCCGCTCCCACCTCCTCGTGTTGCCTCCGTCAACATGATTTCGGTTAGGTCTGATCCTTGGGTCATTCCTTTGCCGGATCTTGTTGATACATGGGGCGAGGTTATGCCGTTAAGTCCTGTCGAAATTTATTACGTGGAAATTGTTTCGGCTTCGCCTTCAGTATCCTCTAATCATGCTATTTCGAGAACATCTCTCGATGCGTATTCTTAATCCTCGTGGCTTGGTTCTTCAGAATCCACCGATCCCTTAGTAGAGACTTTTTTTTTTTCCCGACGAGAGTATCATGGAAGTAATGTCTCTGGAGGAAGTACCTTGGAGTGACACTCATCATCGTTCCTCGTTCTTGCTTGGCCCGACAGTCATGTCTACTTGTCTCAAGGAGTTCTCTTCTTAGTTCCCGTCCCTACCACTTCAAACGCCGATCATGACTCGTGAAGTTTGGTTGAAAGGGAACATGGGTAACATTACCCAAACGATGCCAATTGATATTTCTGTCAAGTTTGGTGTCATTGAAAATATCCATATCGGGGTAACTTGTTCTCCAGAAGAGATCAAGCTCTATACTTGTCTGTTCCAAGAGTTCCGGGATGTTTTTGCGTGGTCATATGAAGAAATGCCCGGCATTGACCCAAGTATAGTCGTGCATGAGATTCCAACTTATCCTCATGCGAAGCCCGTTCGCCAACAACTTCGTCCAATGCACCCTAGAAAAGCGGTTGCCTTTAAGGGTGAAGTTGAAAAACTTATGAAAGCTAGATTTATTTATCCAATCCCTCTTACAGATTGGGTGTTGAATATCGTACCGGTGACAAAGAAGCATGGCATTATTCGCATTTGCGTCAATTACCGTGATCTCAATCGTGCTTGTCCTAAGGATAATTACCCCACTCCCTTCATTGACCAGATCATTGATGAATGTGCTGGGACTGAATTCTTTTCCTTTATGGACAGTTTTTTTGGTTACAACTAGATAAACATTGCACCGATTGATCAAGATAGGACAACCTTTATCTGTCTGTGGGGGACCTTCGCGTATAAAAAGCTCCCTTTTGGCCTTAAGAATGCTGGGGCCACATTTCAGAGAGCGATGTCTTATGCGTTCCACGACATTCGAAACATCGTTCAACCTTACTTGGATGATCTCCCCGCTCATTCTCATAAACACCATGATCACCCTGATCATCTCTGACAATTTTTTCTTCGCTATAGACACTACAACATTCGGCTGAATCCGCATAAATGTGTCTTCTGCGTCGAATCTGGACGACTCCTTGGATTTATCGTTTCGAAAGAAGGCATTCGCCTTGATCCTCTTAAAGTCGAGGCCATAGTTAATTTACCCCCTCCATCTTCATTGCATCAACTGCAGAGTCTGCAGGGAAAAGAAAATTTCCTTTGTCGTTTCGTACTGAACTATGCTGAGCTAGCTTCAAGGTTCACTCGGTTGCTCAAGCAAGGAACCTCGTTTGTTTGGGATGAGGCTGCCCAAAAGTCTTTCGATGACCTAAAGGTTGTCCTCATCAATGCTCCTTTGCTGCACCCTCCAAACTATCATCGCGATTACTTCCTTTATCTAGCTGCAGCCTCTAGTACCATCAATATGGTGCTGGTACAGGACAACGACGAAGGCAATGAACATGTTATTTATTACCTCAATTGCAACCTCCTTGACACCGAAACGCATTATGCTCATGTCGAGAAGTTGGCTTTGGCTGCCGTACAGGCTGTTCAATGCTTTCGACATTACATTCTACTTCGCACCACCATTGTGATTTCAGAGTGCAACCCCATGACCTACATCCTGACTCGTCAGTTGCTGGGGGGCAGGTACTCAAAGTGGATTGTTATCCTCCAAGAATTCGATTTGGTATTCACTACTGCCAAATCTAAGAAATCACTGGTCTTCGTTGAGTTGATTTTCTCCCTCCCCTTCACTTCTCTTCCTGCTGGTGCCGATGAGCACCTGCTAGACGAGACTCTTTTCTTGATTAGCACTCTCGACCCTTGTTACGGTGATATCATCGTATATCTCCAGACTTCCACTTTCCGGTTTGCATTGACCAAGGATGATCGCTGACGCATTCGGCATCAATCTCAACCTTATCGTATCATTGGAGACACTTTATACCACATTAGTGTCAATTCAATTCTTCGCTGTTGTCTCACTCTCGAGGAGGCTAAGAGAGTCTTGAATGACTGCCATTCTGGCGCATGTGGCGGTCACCTGTTTGGATATGCTACTGCTCAAAAAATCCTTTGCGCTGGTTATTTTGGTCCTCTATCTTCAAGGATTGCATCCATGCTGTTTGCAAGTGCCATGAGTCAGCGTAAGATGCGCGCCCCACCTGCTCACATACACCTCGTTATTACCGTTGTTTCTTTTGCCAAATGGGGCATCGACTATATGACCTGTAACCCTCGTTTGATTGGGGGGGCATGGGTATATTATTGTTGCTGTGGACTATTTCACCAAATGGGCCGAAGCGATCCCTACATACTCTGTGAACGGTAAAACGACGACTCAATTTCTATTCAATCATGTTATTTTCAGGCCATTGTCACTGACCATGGCTCCCATTTTTGAGATTACATGATGGCTGAGCCGACTTCTACGTTGGGTTTGCGCCACGATAGCTCAACCCATACTACCCTTAGGCCATTGGCCAAGTTGAAGCTATGAACAAAGTCTTGGTTATGATGCTTCATCGCACCATTGGGATGCACAAGTTAAATTGGCATCTCATGCTCTTGTCAGCTCTATGGGCTTACCGAACCTCGACTAAGGACGCAACTGGATTCACACCATTCCAGCTAGTCTATAGTCTGGAAGCAACTTTACTGATTGAATGCGAAATTCCATCCCTTAAGCTGGTTGTCAAACTTCTCCTCGAGACCTCACCTCAGGAAGAGCACCTCTTGTACCTAGAACGACTGGATGAGACTCGCCGTCTTGCTGCTTTGGTCATCGAAGCATAGAAAAAGCGGGTCAAGTCCCATTTTGATCAGTCTATCTCTCCTCGAGCTTTTTCCGAGGGTGATTTGGTTCTTCTGTATGATTTGGCTAATGATAAGCTGGGGGCAGGCAAGTTCAAGCCCATGTGGCATGGGCCCTACATTGTTAAACGTGAGTCACAAAAAGGGGCCTATGAGCTTATTGACTATGAGGGCAATCCCTTAGACAAGCCTCGTAATGGGCTTTATCTCAAAAAGTACTATGCTTAGGTCATCTTGCATAACTACTTTTGTATAATAGTGTGTTATTCATTTTTGTACAGTGTGGTTTGGTGTGTTGTTTTGCAAGCAACTTTCCTACTTATTATGTTTTTGTTTGCTTTGTAGATGTCGGTGTCTCCTCACATCGATTTCGTTGATGGTGCTTGTCATAGTACCCAGAATCTATCATTCGCGGCATGGGCCATTTATGCCCCCCATGCTGAGTTGATTGATCTTCAAGGTATTTGTCTAGGTCAAACAACTAATAACATTGTTGAGTATAGCACAATTATTGAATTGTTGTCTGAAGCTATCACTCTTGGCATCCGAGAATTGGTTGTCAACCTTGATTCACAGCTGCTTGTCCTTCAACTCAACGGGCAATATTCCGTCATAAACCCTCAGATATTGAGAATGTATCTATGTATTCGTCTACTGGAGAGAAATTTTGATTACATTACATATCATTATATTCCTAGATACATGAATACATTAATAGATGCATTAGCTAATTATGTGTTGGATAGACATTTGCGAAACATGTAAAAACTCAAAACACAAAACATTTGTGCCATAGTAAGCAAGGAAATATAACATATGTATGTGTCGATAATGTTTGTCGCACATCAAAACCCCAAAAAATCATGTGTGTTCAAATACATCCGTGGCTAGCAGGCCTAAAAAAGGTGGAATGTTAGACCTATGCAGCAAACAACATGATGCTCATGGTAGCATGTTACTGCTTGGACTAAGCGAGTTAGCGGTCGGCGGATCTGATCTAATACCCCCACTGTATGCCTCTGATACTGGCGTGGGACATCACCCATCTGGGCATACTCTGGGATACCATGGGTCAATCCCTCGAGGTTTTGCGCGATCTCCTCATTGTCGCTTCCTTCCTGATAAGGAGCGACCTCGAACTGCCGAGCAATGTGTCTGGCAATCGGGGACATCCCGACAGGATGCTCTGGTCCAACATCTGCATTCATAAAATCAAAATGTCATGAACACATATATCTCAAAAACAACAAAAATAAAAAATTAAAATGGTTTGTTTTTTTACCTCTGTCATCATAATCCTCCCCCTCTGGGAGCGACATATCCGGATCACCACGGAAGTTGGTACCGCTGTAATGCCAATCCTCCACTATGTCAGTGGTTGTCGTAGCCACGAGAAGAAGGGGGGCTTGTAGAACATCTGTTGGCCCTCGATAATCCTGGGCATCAATGCACTCCAACGGACCATCTGTGGGTCTCGTGGCAATGGTGGTTCCACCTCAGCCAGCTGGTAGTGAAACAACGGAACCCGCTCCAAGAAGGAGGTCACTAGAACAGATCCATAGCAAAACTGCTTCAGGTTTCCTACCTTAGCTTTTGATAGCTGGCGCTTCATGTTGACCTTCATAGCTTCCTCCAAGTTGAAGATAGTGGGTGTCGTACAATCGATATCATACTAAAACTTCGACTTGTTGGTCTCATGTTGCGCTTGGGCCTCAACCACTATGTTTATGGTCAACAGTAACACTCTCAGCACAAGATCCCGAACAGTCATGATCTCGATCTTGCCATTTTTTGATTTGAGTGCTTCTGGGCAATGTTTTGCAAGTAGCATGGTCACACTTGCCCCAATTGGCCTTGACCCGTATAGATTGACTGGTTTCCCTCTTTGGGACAGTCTTGTGATGAAATAAATGTCTGAAGTTTCCAACTCCAGTTCTTGGTCACGGATCATGAAAACTTCCCGATTCACGTCCTAGAGATTGATTAGATACCATAGCAATTCGAGTTGAGCCTGTAGACCTGGTGTAAGGAAGAATTTGAGGAGCCCACAGTTCCTCAAAGCATTCAAGCAATTTGGGTCAGCCATTGCTTGAGTGTCAATATCCTCATGCTCATGTTCCTTCCAATCCACCATTTTTCACGATTTTTTCCCTGCAAAAACCATATAATCAAGTCAATAAACATCTTTGGCCAGAGAAATTTGGATTCAAACGAATAAAATGGGCAAAAACTTGAAGAAAATTTGCTCACGGTGTCGACGCGACTGTTTTAAAAACAGTAGCGCCGATGGTGCGCTTAACAATCTTCATAGCCCCCGATCGGCGCGATTCCGTCCCTGGAAATCGCGTTGACCGAGGGCAGTTTTTTTTGACAAAACCTCCTAAAAAAATCCAAAAAATGGTTAAAAACAGGTAAAATAAGCATGAAAATGGAGCTTAAGGTCTTAGCTCTTACCTGCAACTGACGGCTCGACGAATGGCCTCCCAAATCTCCCATACTTTGCTTCTAAAAAACTAGGGCACAAGTGGGTAAAAAGCTCTTCACACAAAAGGTAAAATGATAAAAAAAATAATTACTTTTTCCTCCTTTTATTCATTTTTCATGAAATATTAGGGTTTTTAAAGTCTTTTTTACCTATTTTGCCTAAGAAGCTGGATAATGCATTTACCTTTTTGTGTAGCAACAAGTGATGGATTATCGATGATGGTACCGGAGTCACGTTTAAGCTCTTTTCTCGACTTGTAAAACTCAAATGAAAAGATAGCTGAGTATTTTTCCTTTTTTGACTCGTAAAAGAGAATAAAAATGGGGGGTCCACTTTCAAGCTCTTTTCCGACTCTTTAAACACGAAAAGATTGCCGAGCTCTTGTCGTTTTAAACTCGTTAGAGGCTGCGAAACGTCGTTCGCCCAGTATATGTTTACCCTTTTTTTGGGCTGGGATGAACTATTTACGAAAAATGTACTCCTTGACTGAAATGGTCAAGTGGTTCTCTCAAGTATCGTTTTCTACCTTTTCGGGCTCGAGAGACAAATGTACGAAAAGGGACCATGTGGAGTTTCCTTTTCCGTGTCTTTTTCAAATTCTCTAAACATGAAAAAGATACCGAGTTACACCTTTGTTGGACTTGTTAAAACGTTAAATGACATTGGATTCGTCGCCATGACGAACGTGAGCTTCTCCTTCATAGAGCTCATTAAAATTACTAGGTCGGATTCGTCCTATTGACCACTACGTGTCAATGACCCATAGCAGTACACCCCCTTTTTCGCAAAAGGGATAACGCCTAATCCATGTGTTCGTGTTGTCTAGCTATCATCATCAGCCTGATTATTATGTTATAATGTAAACCCATTCTGCATATATGTGATATAAATAATCTCAGCAGATCTGTGTCATGTATGTAGTTGCCTAGGAAAAACTATTTTTCTGGTAACGATCTACATTCCGGGAGGTTTTCTGTCTCACCGATCCATTCTCGGATGGTCGGCAGAGTTTTCCTTTAGCCTTACCATAATGCCGGAATGAATTTTGTCACCAGGATCCTAGGCGAGTCTTAATGTTATAGATCGAGTTTGTGTAAAAGTGATTTGGGAATAATCCTAACTATTTGGTTAGGTTATTTTATTACAAGTTGCTTACTCTGCTGGATTATATTTGTGTCGCAGAAATGGGTAGTCTGTGAGAGTCTTTTTTCAAATGGGTTTTTCCCTTTGAGATGAAAAAATGTAAAAAATCATGATGTAAAGTGTCTTGAGGGTTAGAAAAATAATTTATCCCCTCATAGGTCCTAGGTCCTAGGTAAATTTAAATTTTCCAGAGGCAAAATTTGTGGGTCTTTTAAAAAATTAAATCTTAACAGGTCTAGGGATTAAGGTTAATTGATTATTTTGCTAAATTTTATGCCTTGGGTCCTTGGGGTTAAATCAAAGTCAAAATTTTGAGGAAATTAATGAAAAATTTTAATTTTTGAATTTATTAAAATGCATTTAATTGAAAAATTCGAAATTTCCTCAATATTTAAAATTTCGACGGATGAAACCGCCCATGGGGCTTTGGATTGATGGTGAATGGGTGCATCGTTAAGGCACTCCTTGTGATAGGTCACTGGTTCAAATCCCCCCGAAGGTGCTTACCAAAAAAAAAAATTGATGGATGAGATTAAAAGAAATTTTGATTCTTATCAACGGTCGAGATTGCTTTGAGAAGGATCACTCGAACTAGTTGTTGGAGGATTTATCTTTAAATAGGAGGTCATTTTGTTAGTTAGATTTGTCGGATCTTTTGATCGTGTACTAAGCGAAAAGCTCTCTTGTAATCTTTTTATGAGCAATAAAGAAAGACTTTGGGGTTAATTTCTGCTGGTGTTACTCTTCATGGAAATGCTATAAGATGTATTATTTTCATGCGTAATTTCTTTTTTTTGCCATTTATAATAGCTTCTGAAGAGCGATTTGAGTACAGGTATCTTGCTCAATTGCTGGGGTTTGAATGCTAATTTAAGTTTTGAATATAATAGCAGGTATCTCTATTAAATCTGAATTTTATTATCGTTTTCTCGCTCTATGTTGATGGCTGAATTGAGTTTTGCAGGAAAATCCTTGATTATTAGATCATCGGGCGTTCGGGGAAGTTCTCAGTTGAACCAACCAACTCCCAATCCGTGTTTTCTGAAGAGCCCAGTTTAAATTTGATCCTGGGCTTATCATAAGATATTTTTTTTATGGGTGATGCATGAAGGGTTTTGAGCTTAGTACCTCCTCTAAAATTCAAAAAATTTTAATTTTTCTGTGCTAAATCGTTAGATCTGGCTGTTGAGAGCCTCAGATTGTCAGATCTAGGAGCGGAGTCGAACTCACACTCCTTAGATCTGATAGATTTTCCATTTATGTACATAGATCTGTAATTAATTTTAGTTTTCTAGCTTTGGTTTTCAGGGTTTTAGTGTTTTTTGGGTCATTGTGTATATCGTTTGGGTTTTTTGTTTGTTGTATTGCAGCTGCAGATCTGAAGCTGAAAGCTGTGCAGAGTCCAGATCTAGGCCTTGGAGGGTAAGATCTGGATCTCTGAGAGGTCCATTAGCATCATTTTTTGGAAAGGTTTAAATTTAGTTTTCAGATCTGGAATTTCAGTGAGGGTTTCAGGGTCAAATATGAAGCAGATGGATTTGATATTTTAGTTAAATTTGGAAAATTTTTAAGGGTTTCATTATTAAAGCAGAGGAATTCAAATTTTAAGTGAGATTCCCAGGTTATGCGCTATCATTTTTTGGAGATTTATTTGTTGCCTGGTTTCAGGGTTTGCTATTCAAATTTTGATTTTTTTTTTTAAACCCTCATCTGCGCTGCCTGCTCATTGTCTTCAATCGCTGCCAATCTCTGGCAATCATCTTTTGCTCCATTCCACTCAGGGAAAATTTTAAGAACCCCCCGTAAATTTATAAATATAATAAATGGACGAATCTCCATGGTATATAGGAAAAATGGAAGGCGATTTTATCAATAATATAATATGTATATATAATTTTTTGGCGAATCTCTCACCAGGCATGGCGAATATTTTACTCAATTATAAAATCTTGTAAGATCTTGGCAAGTCTTTCACTAAATAATAGAACTTTGTAAAGTCCTAGTGAACCTTAGCATAGGCTACATGCTAGTTTAATTCCCCCATTTAAATAGGCTACATTCCAGGTGAATACCATGGGTCAATACCATGTGCCATTTTGGTGAATACCATGGGTCAATACCATGTGCCATTTTTATTTTTATTAATTCTAATATTAGGGTTAATAATGGTTTTTTGCATGGTATTAATAACAATCAAGTCCATGGTATTTGTCCCATAGTATTTTGGCCATAGGTTTCACCTAAATATAACCCATTTTTTGAGTGTTCGTAAATATAAAGTGACTTATGGAGTAAATATAAAAAAATGTTTTATTTGTTTACCATACCTCTAGTTTATTTATATTTTTATTAATTTACCATACCTCTTTTACAAATATGGTATTTGGCCCATAGGATTCACTTAAATAAAACCTCTTTCTTGAGCCTTCATAAATAGAACGAGGGTTATGGACTAAATATAAAAAGAGGTTTTATTTATTTACGATACGTCTAGTTTATTTATATTTTTATTTATTTACCATACCTTTTGAGTAAGTATAAAAAGACGTTCTATTTATTTACCATACCTCAGTTTACTTATATTTTTATTTGTTTACACCCTTACATGTATATAAGGTGACTTATGGAGTAAATATAAAAAATGTTATATTTATTTATCATACCTCTCATTTATTTATATTTTTATTAATTTACCATATCTCTTTTATAAATATGGTATTTGGCCCATAGGATTCACTTAAATAAAACCTATTCTTGAAAATGGGCGAATGGATTCACTTAAATAAAACCTATTCTTGAAAATGGGCGAATGGAAGGTTGTAAGTCCTAATTTCAAGGGCTAAATTTACCTTTTTTACCCTCTCCCTTAAAATAAGGTGGGCTATTTGAGGTGATTTGTAAAAATGTACTATGATACAAAATATTCGCCCACTAAAAATTTAAAACCCCTTAATTTCGCCAAAGGGCGAACATTCGCCCCTAAAATTATCCTTGATTCCACTATCCTCAGATCCCTTTCCCCGTCATCACTGCATAAACCCTCACGCAGCTCCAAACTGTTCTCAAACTGCGGCTCCCTCAGCCACCACGCAGTGATCCCTCGGTTGCTGCCAGATCTCTGCTCTAACCCTCCATTCGAACTTCCCTTCTTCTCCATCGAGTTTCCAACCCATTAATCCGCAGTCATCCCGCGATTTTCCCTTTCCTCATCTTGCATTTATCCCTCAGCTCCCTCTGATTCCACGTATTCTTCATAACCCCCGTAGTCATCATATCTCCCTTTGTTGTTGCCTGAAACTCCTCAACGCTGCCCAGCTGCTCCCTTTCCTTGCTTTTTTGGCCACCTCCATCTGCTGCTCCATCCCCTCAAATCCGTGGCTCAAATCTGTTGAGCTGCCATCACAAGTCCATCCCTTCTGCTCTCGATTCTTCCTCAGTAGATGCCTACGCTACTTCTCCATGCAGAAAATCTCTCCTCCGTTCCCTCGCTGCGCCTCCTCTACGTCCAACCCGCAGCTGGCTTGAGCTGCTACCACTGCCGTCTTCCCTTTCTGCAACCCCAACTCTCCACGCTGCCTCATTTCCCTTTGCCATTTCTCCATCCTCTCCACGCCGTCCCTTCGCTCGACCTCCAACCTGCACTGCAACCATAAAACAAAAAAATTCGATCTTGTTTCCTTTTTTTTTATTTAGTTTGTATGCTATTAGTTTAGGGTTTAGGTTTAGTTACTTTTTCTTTGCGATTTCATATAAATAAAACTTAAGATTCATCAAAAGTTTAAAAAAATTCAATTTTTGTTTTCACTTTTGTTTCATTTTTATTTTGTAATTAATGATTTTTATTTTTGTCAAAAAATTCTAAAACTTAAAAATCATAAAAAGCCTTCTAAATCATGAAAATAAAAAAATCCTAGAAGTTCAAAATCTAAAAAAAACATTAAAAAATTTCTAACATTAAAAAAAAAAAAAGGAATCCTAAACATTAAATTTCTTTGTAAAAATCCTAAACATTAAAAAATTTTAAATCTAAAAAATATAAAATTTCAAAAGTCTAAAAACATCTAAAATATTTAAAATCCAAAAACATTTAAAAAATATAAAATTAAAAAAAAAAAAACTTCAAATCTAAATTTGGTGACTAAGGATTTAAAATAAAATTCAGTGTTTTTTTCTGTTTAAACTCTAGAATTTTTAATGTGGCCTATGGTCCATTACAAATTTTGATTTTTTAACCCTTCGAATAAATTAAATTCCTAAGGAATAATTAAAAAATTGTAACCTAAAGTTCCTTAGTGTCATTTTGTCATTAAATGCAATTTTTATGATTTTCCTATGGTCAAGGTGCGATAAACATTTTTAATTTATATTGATTGTTGGAGAAAACTAATTGAATATAGATCTTGGTCATTAACGATAATCATTTTAAATCTAGAATATCTTGTGTGATGCGGTGTTCGGCATTTATATGGATGATTTATGATTGTCATTTTTCGTCACATATTGAGGATTGTTCTGGATAACCTATTTTATTGATGGTTAATTAAAGGAACTGGTTTATAATTGTTTCCATCTTGTGGTCGTGTTTAATCTATTCATTTGATTTAATCGTTTAGATTCACAAGTTGTTTATCATTAAAATCTCCTAGAGCCCGTGATCCACAGGTTTTCTCATCCAGTTACCTTAGAGACTACCCCCCTTGACTTGCTTAGGAGAGAGTCTAAATGGAGTGAGTAAGGATTAAGAGTGACAACCCTTACTCTGAGCGTTGTCATGCTGCCTAGACACTTTGGGCGACAACGCGTCCGAAGGATGAACTTACAGTGCAAACACATGCTATCCCCTTCAAGATTGCGATAAAAAATAATTGGGGTACTTGCCAGAAATGGTGGGGGAAAATTGAAAATTCTATTAGTCGTATCGGCAGCTCACTCTTGAACATGACACTTTCTTCTTCGTGTCGGGTTGGGATATCCTCCTTTCCGTCATTTGACCTTCCTGGGTTGGGCCGTTCATTTTTGCCTTCCATTTGATCTTTGCCATGTCATCATGACCACCGATTCTATGGATCGAAAAGCTGCCGAACTCCAGAGTCGTGTTGCCGATATGTTCAAGAGTCAGTGTTTCTGCAGTTACACTTACTCCTGATTCTTTGCATCATCTGAAATCATTTGTATCCCTTTGTCTCATGTCAATGATGTGGGATACATCATGGCCCTCCTTCAACACGGTCGCTTCTTGTCGACTTCAGCTCATTATCTAGGAAGTTGGCAGGGAGACTCCCTTCTAGTACCTTAGAGCTTGCATGCCTTAATGGCAAGTTCTTCGCGCTCGACAACAAGTTCACATCATTGGCTTTCGATCGGGTGATTTAACGGGTGTTCGACTTCAATTCCTTTATTCACATTTCGTGAGCTGTGCTGTTGGTACCTGTTGACCACTACCGGTCAACTACCCATGCAGTACACCCCTTTTTCTTTGCGAAAAGGGGTAGCACTTGATCGACATGTCCGAGCCATCCTGCAGTCATCAGCAGCTTGATCGATTTAATTGTAAACCTAGTCTGCATGTATGAATTGTAAATAATCTTAGCAGATATGGGTCGTGTATGTAAATTGCCTAGGTGGACCTAACTTTCTAATGGTAATCTACGTCCTGGAAGGTTTTTCGTCTCACTGATCCATGATCGGCAGAGTTTTCCTTCAGCCTGACCCCAAAGCCGGGATGGATTTTGTCATTAGAATTTTAGGAGAATCCTAGTATGTTAATCTGCTAGATTATAGTTGTGTCGCAGAACTGGGTGGTTTATGAGGGTCTATGATAAAGGGATTTTCCCCCTTAAGATGTAAATTGTAAAAGTCATGATGTAAAGTGTCTTGAGGGTTGAAAAATGTTTTAAATCCCCTCATAAGTCTTAAGTCCTAGGTCCTAGGAGATTTTTCCAAAGGCTGAGTTCGAGGATCCATTTTAAAATGAATTAAAAATTAAAAAATTAAAAAAATAATAATAATAAATAAAAAAAATAAAATTAAAAAAAAGAATAAAATAAAATAATAAAAATTATAAAATAAAGCAAAAACCCTAAAAAATAATAAAATAATAATATTTTGAGTAAATACATGCAAAATTTCATTTTTTAATGAATTAATAATTTCGACGGATGAGATTAAGAGATGTCTTGATCCTCATCGACGGTCGAGATCATTTCGACATGGATCACTCGAACTAGCTGTTGGGATCTTTTCCTTTAAATAGGGTGCTAGGAGTCATTTGAGATCATTGGATCTGTGAGTCTTGTACTGAAGAAGCTCTTTTGCAATTTGTTTCTGGTTAATAAAAGAAGACTTTGGGGTCCAAATCTTGCTGGTGTTATTCTCTGGAAGCGCTGTGAGCTAATTTATTTTCTGCATATTTTATTTTTCAGCCATTAATAATAGCTTATTGTAGAGTATTGTGAGCACAGGTATCTTGTTCACTTGCTAGGGTTTGAATGGTATTAGGGTTTCTTGAGTAATGGCAGGTATCTCCATTGCTTTCTGATATCTAGTATTATTTTCTCTCTCTTTACTGATGGTTGAAGTGAGATGTGCAGGAAACCCTTATTGAAGAAGATTAGCGGGTGTTTGGGGAAGTTCTCGGCTGAACCAGCCAACTCCCGCAAGCATTTTTCTTGCTGAGCCCAGCTGGTTTTGATCCTGGGTCTATCATTCAGTTTATTTTTTCTAATTTGCATGAGAGATTTTCTGAAGTTCTTCACAGTAAAATCTGAAACTTTCGATAATATTACTGTTGTTATTGTTAAATCTGGCTTTTCAAGAGTCAAAACATCCTAACTCTATCTAGATCATCTAGGGTTTATTTCATGTGCATATTATTAGGTTTTGCCCTTTTTCTTCAGCAGGTTACAGATTGCATGGTTTTCTTTTAGACTTTCAAGGGTTTAATCAATTTTCTGGCTATTCCTCAGTGTTTAATTTTGTTACAGGGACAATTTTTTCCTTTTGAAAGCGAGATAGCATGGTCATCTCCCTCAACTTGCGTCTGATCCTTCCCTCCTCTCTGCGCAATCAAAAGAAATAAGAAAATCGCGTTTGCAATCGAAGCCCTTCATCCGGACAGTGGGACGTGCATCCAACGCCAGTCTTTTCATTCCTCCCTAAATGCATCATTTTTATTTTCTTCTTCCGCCATCCGAGCCCCATGCGTCCTTGGGAAACCATTAGAACCCGCAGATCCATTACTCAATAGTCGTTCCCCTCATCCGCGTGATTTTGTCAAAGTCGCTCCAAAGCTGCTCGTCCCACTTGCAAATCAAACAAAACATGTGACGTGGCTGATTGCGTTAAGCTCTACCATCGAAGCCACTCGCTCCAGCTCTCTCTGCTCACGTCCATCTGCACAGTTCATAATTCGCATTACCTGCGGAGGAATACTTGCGAGCCAGTTAAAAGGAAGATCTCAGGTCCGTCAAGGCGTCGGTTGTCAACGTATATATATATATATATATATATATATATATATATATATATATATATATATCCACGCGCAGAGGGAAGGGCTCTGGAACGAGACAGCGTGGGAAAACACGCACGTTGGCCATCGACCGGAAGATACCAACACATATTTTTTTCAAAATCACCGTCGTCTGATTTGCTGGAAGCCGCAGTCTATCAAGCGATTTTCACTCGCCATCGAGAAGGGCGTGACTGCGTATGATCGACGGGTAAGAGAATTCGTTCAATACAGTGGTCAGGTAAGTTTTCAAATTCGATTCAAAATTTTTTCTGACCCCCGCTGCAGTGCATCATCGTATCGTAGGTTTCGAATTTGTCAACACGCCCAGGATCGGCCTGCAGGCTCGTTGAGCGCTCCACCATCACCTGAGCTCACGCTATTTTTTTTAGGGGCTAAGGCGTCATGATTTTCGAAATGTCCATAGTTAGGCTCTTCATGTTTTTGTCTTTAGTTTTAGGTTTCATGAAGTATTAAAAAGAAAAGAGGGGTAGCGTTTAGATTTTAGGTTCATTATAGTTTTAGTTTAGTTTAATTTTTTTTTTTTTAGTTTGATTTATTTTGTTTAAAATCTAGTTTCGTTTTATTTTGTTTGAATCTTTAAAAAAAAAAAAAAAAAAGAGAGTTTTTTTGTTTAGGATTAAAGTTTTAATAGTTTAATTTTATTATCTTTTAAAGCTTTACGTTTAGTTTAAATTTTAGTTTAAAAAAAAAAAATTCCCTTTTTTAGGGTATATAGATCATAATTTTGATTATCCTATAGTTTTAGTTTTAATTCTTATTTTAGCATTATGTTAGGGGTTAGCATAGTTATAGATTTTAGATTCACTTTTTGTATATATTAAATCATGTTTTAATTTTTTTATTTTTTAGCTTAGGTCTTTAGCTGTAGTTTAATTTTAGTTTGTTTTATTTAATTTAAAAAAAAATAAATTCAAAGTTTTAAATTTTAAATATAAAAATTGCCAGGTTTAGTCTCAGCTCGTCGCGTTTTATTTTTCCTGCTGAGATTCAAATTTATCGATAAATGTTTATCATTTTTAGACAAGTCTGCACATGAATTAGCTGCATATGATATCTGGTTAATGATTCATAATTGCGTGGCTGTTTAAAGCATTGATCTTTTCGAAATTTTTAAATTGCTGGATATCATTTTTGAGATTTGGTCATTATAAGAACTTTGTGGTTTTAACTGATATCTTGCACTGTTCTAATGTTATTTGATGACAAATGATTGCTATTCATGTTTTATATTTCTATATCATCTAACAAGTAATCGTTTTAACACCAATCTCTTAAGGCATTGGTCTTTTAACTTCTAAATCATTTTAGTGCTTCGTGTCTCCCAAACCAACTGACCAACAGTTGGTCTCCTTCACCTCATAGGGTCTACCCCCCTTAGCCACGGGAGACAGGCTTAAACGGAGAGATCGGGGATCAGAGTGCCAACCCCCGGTCTGAGCGTTGTCGTGTCAATCTGTGCGACAACAGTACCTTGAGAGCCATTATCATTATTGGTGGTTTCTCTCGCGCTTGTTAACGGTTCACATGATTGACCGGTAATCAAGCGATTTTCTAGCATGTTCGACTTCAACACATTAAATCACATGTTAGGATTTGTACTTTGATCGGGTTGTTTGGAGCGCAAGACCCTAGACTTAGAGTACATCAGTCCAGGTTGCGAGGCGATGTGACATGATCATGTTGATATACATGTCTCTTTCAGATGGATGGCTGCGACCATACCATGGGTTGTTATATGTGGTCCTTCTCATCATTGGACGGCTGCGACCATACTTTGGTTTCGTTATGATCCTTTCTATTGGATCGCTGCGCCCATGCCTTGGATCCATTTATATGATCATTCTATGGATGGCTGCATCCATACCATGATTCATGTATCATTCGCCAGAGTTTTCAGTGATGTATATGTATCTGTGCTTGCTTGCAGGTTTTTCGTTGACGGATTGCAGTTCCCCGCATCCACTTGTAAAGCATTTTACCCGGATTTAGTTCGGTCTTCACGCTTTAGGGGGCATCTGTTACACAACATTTTGCCACTGTCCCTGTACTCCCCGTCCAGAATCCTGGAGGACCTCTACAATGAACCCAACACGCTTTCTCATCATGAAGAAACTCCCAGTATGTCCCTCTTCATGAGCAGGCTAATTCTCCTTTGCATCATTTCCCAAGAATTTTCCTTTTATCCCAGTTTACATGACCGACACTACTGACCATTTTCCTCCTCGTGCCGATTTCTAGAGATTAAAACTAGCCCTAGCGCCGTACGGAGCGATTGAGCCCTTTTCCAGTTGCGCCGATCCTTGTTCGGCAAGTTTTTTAAATATGGAGTCAAAGCTTCCAGCTCTAGAAGCTTTGTAACGAAAGTCTGGTAGATGCTTGGGCTGGATGGAGTCGAGAAAGTCAGTTTGGGCTCCCTTCTCCTATTAGGATGGAACAAACCTAAGAGATAAGACCTTTTCCCATGATGAGAGGAACCATCTCCCATCCATCCAAGCTATATAAACCTCTCTTTTCCGAAGCTAAACTAGTTTTGGAGTGAGTTTGAAAGATCAACAAGACATCTATAGCTTGTAGGTTTCTAGTGTATGTTTGAGAGAGAATAGTGTGTTTTGGTTTGGTTTGAGACTAGAGGGAAGAGGCTTTAAAACTTCCATTATTGGGGCTATCGATGAAGTGCTAGCAGAAGTGTGGGAACCTGGATACGTCGAAGGAGACCAACAATGTCAAGGCATTGGTTGTAATCTCTTTCTAATTTATATGAATAAAACTATTGATTAATTTCCTACATGAATTGTTATTTTACATCTTTATGGCTTAATGTCCCTTGACCTATTAAGTAGGCTGAATACAATATTGTATGCTATCACATTTGTTGTTGTTGTTGTTTGTTTGCTTGTTTTAGGTAATTGAAGGAAGGAAACGAAAGATAGTTGGAGTGAGGAAGCAAGATCATCACCAAGTGGAATAGTGTTCTAAGAGGTAGGCTCTCTTAGTTGATTCTAGCTTAAGGAGATTTTCCATAGATTGTTTGTTTGTGGCTAGACCTGCTCTCTCGGGCTAGAGGAATTGTTTGTGTCCGCACTGAGAATTTACTTGCACCACATGCACCGTTGCAACACTCCCGTGCCTCTTGCACTGTTGCAGCCTGTTAGCCTCGTGCTGTTTGGGACTCCTGCACTGTAGCACTCTCTGCCGCTTCATCTGCATCCGTATCTACCCACATATGCTAGTCCTGCTACTCCTCTTTGGGGCTCCCGTAGCAAGGTATAATCCAGGAGGTTGGGTACCTCAATGATCCTGCCCCTCATCGCCTGTAGTCTTCCTGACTACAGCTCGATGTCTCCCCACCTCTTCTCAAGTGGCACATGAGACTCATGGCACAATTGTCATCCTCCTCGACTTCTTTCTCCATCCTCGTTGGCACTGCCTTCGAGTCAGAAGTCTCTCCCTTACTTTTCTTCCTTGGACATTGGTTCGCATAGTGACCCAGTTCCCCACAATGGAAGCACTTGACATTGGAGAGGTCCTTCTTCTTCCTCTTCTCCTGCTTTCTTGCAGATGCTAGAGCCACATTCTCTTTGTCTTCCTTCTTGATCCTGACCTATTTGCCGCTACTCCCCGCCTTGGTCAGCGGTCTGATCTCTTTTTGACGAAGAGCCGCCCACAGTTTTTCCCAATTTGGAAGACTCGTACTGCCCAGTATGCTCTGGACAAAAGTCTCCCAATCCTGGGAGACTGCATTAAGTGCAGTCCTTACCATTAATTCTTGATCTCCCGTGGCCCCTATGGAAGTCAGTTGGTCACAGATTTCCTTCAACCGACGAAGGAAGACATCTACCTGCTCTCCATTCTGCATCTGGTATGACCTTAGCTGATTCTCCAGGAGCATCTTCCTTTGCACAGAAGTATGCTGGTACAATGTCTTCAAAGTGTCCCACATCTCCATTGCCGTTTCTTTCTCGGCAATATGTGGGACCAGATGATCATTGACCCCATCAAGGATGATACACTTTACCTTAGCTATTGCCTCCTCGTACCTCTCATAGCTACCGGGTGAACTAGGATAGCCATCACTCTCAAGGCGAAGCCCTTGATATGATGTCTCTCTAGATGGACAAGGTCCTGGCCTTCCAGACTACAAAGTTGGACGCTCTGTCCAGCCTGTCTTGATCTCTCAGCCCATTCACGACCATCTCGCTGCTCTTCTGTCGACTCCTCCAGGTCTCTCTACTTCATGCTTGGAAGTTCTCGGTTCAACTCCTGCTGAGTCTCTCTACTTCCCATATAGAAGTTCTCGTTTCAACTCTTACTGAGTCTCTCTACTTCCTGTCTAGAAGTTTTCTTTTGGACTCCCTCTAAGTTCCGATTTACCTCCTGGAAATCCTTCTGCCAACTGTTAAGTTGCTCGTCTTCGATCGTCTGTGCAACTTCAACACTAGTCCAGATTCCTTGGTTAGAAATCTGCCTCGGCAGCAACTCCCTCTACCTTGGTCTTGCCTTGTTAGGTACTGTTCTAACCACACTACCCCACCAGCTTTGCTCTTGCAAACTGCCCACAGCTTCCTTCGCCCCAACAACTGAAGGATTGAGCCTCTTGGCTCTACGCAATCCCAACACCGACAAATCTTCTCCCTCGGCCAACTGTGTCAGCCCTCTTGGCCTCTGCGTGAGCCTCTCTTTGCCCTCCTCAGCCTCTGCATTGACCTCTCTCTAGTGCAGATTGATGACGTAGTCCCTTTGCTTCAACCCTTCCTCTGTCGCTTCTACAAGGATCAGCTACTGTCACTCAGGACAGTTGATTCTGCTGCAATTGCTCTTGTTAGTTGATGCCTTCAGTTCTCCTGTGATCTTCAACCATGGTCTGATACCATGTTGAATTTTCTAAGTCTATTTGTTAGAAAATTAATCTGTATTCTTCTAGTTTATTTCTTCTACTTATAAATTCTGAACAAATTATTTAAATCATTTAAATACCAAAATAAACACAATACAATCACAACATCTACAAATCATCAATTGAAAGAAAACAAGCACACAAGTGACACCATTATTTTTGTACAAATGTCCCCGGAGAAACCCAATGCAGGAAAAACCAGTGCAGCTATTCAGAGGGTTATATTTTTATGCAGTCTTTCTGAGTACAATTGGGTGCCTAACTGGCTCACCCGACAGAAAAAAATACACGACAGCAATACCTCTATATTCGGAAACAGGTGTTCAGAAAACCTGTCCCACGAAACCCTCTCCGACACAACTGAAGCTCAGCGCTGGCGCTTCTGGCCTCTGCTTTAGCCTCCTGCTGACTTGTGTTAGCCCCAGGACCCTCTGTGTCAGCCCTCTGAGGCACTGCGTAGCCTCTGGGACCCACTGCGTCACTCCAACAGCATCTGCGTGGATGACGCAATCCCTCTGGCCTCTGCGCTGTCTCTGCTGGGCTTTGCATAGCCTGGATTTGCTGCTGCTCTCGCTCTCTCTGCTTCTGCGCTGGTCTCTCAGTACTGTCTCTGCCTCTCTGTCTCGTACTCACTGCCCCTTGTTGCTGATCATTAATTCAACTTTGCTTAGCAACCCTGGTCTAGCAAAATGAATCACTGATCACTCTGGTGTGTTCTGCAACTGACCCACAAGCCTCTTTTTATACTTTTCTCATTGGTCGTTCAACGACTGAGATTAAATTTCTAATCAATGGCTAAGATTAGATTTGGCTTGATTCATGACTTTTGGAACCTTTTAACCCAATTTTATATTAATACACATTAATATTTTTTTTTCCTAAGTTTAGACTTAGGAACTCCATTAAAAATATTAGTTGTTTTAATATCTCCAAAACCGGGTACAATTTGTCCAAACCATTTCTGGGCCTTGGAGATCTCATGTGCTTTAGCCTCTCCACCAATTTTCATTGCTAGAGCACATCTGATGCTACCCCAAATCAACATGTACACCGCAACCTACCCCTATACAGTCCTGGATACCCTCGACTGTAGCTATGTCATCCTGTATTGTCCTGCTTCCTACCTGTGTCACTGCACCTATCACTCCCCACATGTACTCGCTGCGATGTGAGGCACTCCCACTCCGCAACACAGTCCAACACACTACAACACACCACCATGCATCTCCATGCCCACCTGTAGACCACTGCTCAACGTTAGATGCTCCCACACATCCTTGGATATGATGGCCTAGAGCTATGTCTCTACGTGTCAAGCCACACCCGATCAGTATTATCACCTCCACCATCGCATCATTATCCCTGCCAATGAATGGATCTTCCCACCAAATCCCCTCTTAGGGATCCGAGAAGTGACTCTCCCTGTGTGTCATCAATGATGCCACCATTGCTCTGCTCCTCTACATCCTTTGTGCCCCGCACAAAAGTGAAGAGTCCCCAACTCCATTCATGGCACCTTCTGGTGGCCTGTGAATGCTACCTCCTCTGACAAACTCCTGCCAGAGTATGTTGATCACCTAGTGATTCCATGTACAAATGCCATACCAAGAAAACCAAAAGAGTTTGTCCATAAACTGGGCGACCACTAGTGCTGACCGAGACTCCCCTAGAAAATGTGCATGCTCAATTGCTAGGTCAATTGCACCATCCCGGTTGTAGTCAACTGACATACATGGGAAACGATAGGTGGTCCCTCTCGGATCCCAATGCCAGTCGGGGCTCTTCCATTATCCCTAATGCCTGGAAACTCCTGCTGAGCTCCACCTGGGTCCACTACCATCTCCATAGTCCACTCCACTAGGTACCAACTCAGAATCTCTCACCACCCAACTCCAAGGAAGGGATCGAATGCACGAACTCCCGCACATAAAACAAACCCAACATGCTGGTGGTGCACCCTGTGCAACTCATGTCGTCTCATCTTGTTATCTTGGTCAATACATACAATCTAACTAGGTAGCTTTGTCTCCGTCTATCCAATGGGCCAAGGTAACCAAAAAGTGCTACCAGCCCCGTCTATGTATGCCCGAAGAGGGCTGCTCTCATGCTCCAATGTGCACTCTAGCTACACTAGTAGGGAATTCAACTGCTCCCCAATGTGAGTCAATTTGGCTGTGGACAAGGCACAAACTAGTCTCATGCCCTCCAGCTCCTTGTTTTGCTACAGAATTGCCTCTCGCACTAATGCTACCTTCCTTTTTAATGCTATAAGGTCGCATTGAAATTGATGGAACTGTCATGGGCATCTATCACCTGTAAACTCGGTCATGGCTCCAGATACCTCAACAATTGTTGGCATCTCGTCTAGGGATGGCACCCCCTCAATAAATGGCTCTATGGGAGTAGGTTCTATCCTCTCCACCAAGGTGTCAACTGGGGCTATCAAAGAGGTCTCTAATAAAGGTGACTTCTGCGCCACACCGGGTATATTGATGTGCTCCTCACCATTTTGTGGGCTCTCAGCATCATGCTCAACCTCCTCCTCAGGCTCCTGATATCTAAAGCTAGGTCTCCATTAGCAAAAGCGCCCTTTGGTCTCACCCTCTATCTGTCTTTGTCCTTTTTGCTCCTTTTTAGGAGATCTGATGCCCTGATCTGGTCGACTTTCCCCACACGATGCAGATGGCTGCACCCCCATGGCCTACTCACCTCTAACGTCATTGTTGTAAGGGTGAGGGTGGGTTTGGTATGTCACCCTTCTCAATTGGGCCAACCTCTCATCGTCTGAATGAATTATACCCCAAAATGTTTGCGTATTGGATTTCGTTTGAGCCATGGGTTTGTCTCTGGTTTCACTCGCCATTGTGCACTCATACCCAAAGCTTCCATGATCTTCTGGCTAATTTCCCACAACTGGGCCAAGATCATGCTCTCATACCACTGTAATGATCCTTAATAGGAATACAAGTGATAACAAGCAAATAATACATGCAACAAATTACAAAAACGAAATATTTTGAAAACACCCATATAAAAGCTGCAAATGGAGAACTTCTGAGCCATTTTATTATATTTCTGCAAGTCAAATATAATAGATGATGGAATGGTGCACCTGGGCTTGTATGAAAGGACAAGCAACACCAAACCCAGGTAGGAAAATCGCTGAGCTGAAGGCTACCCAACTGCTGCACCAATCTGCACTACGGTCCCTAGAAACAACTGCTTTACTGAAGTTCGAATGGCTCAAACCCCTTGGCCAAAACCCACAAAAACCCGGAAATTGTTTGGCCTAATTTGGACTTCCCAAAATTGACCCCCAAAGGCACTATTCAATCCCCAATAATTCCATACTGTCTGTTGCAGAGAAACGGCTTAAAATCCCACCTCTGGGGCTTAGAAAATTATGAAACTTTATATTCAAAAACCCAGAAAATCCCAAAAAGGATTTTGGATGGTGTAGACTTCTGATTTTCGACCCCCATGGAGCCTCACCTCAGCTCTAGGTGCCAATTTCGACTTGCTAGAAACTGCGTGTAAATCCACTTGAAAACTTCTCTAAAATGCTAAGGTCACCCGTGCTATCCAATCCTTGATTCCCTGGATGATCTCTTGGCCCAACTCCGCTGCTCCCAAGTACCATGAAAATCTGTTGTGTGGCCTTTGCGCTGCCCCCCAGCCCAATAGTTCTAATTGTTGGAATGTTGGCTCAGCTAGCTGTAAGACCCAGGAAGAATGCTGGTCTAATGCTGCTACCTCAGCTCCCCAACTCCTGGACAGGCAATCAGATCTTTACTTGCCTCTATCTCCCTCTGCATGTTTCCTGGCTGCCTAGAAATACACACTCCTTGCTCTGCGCTGGTTTGTGGTGCTATGTCATTGCTCCGGAACTCCTGAAATTCTTGTAGAAATGCCTCTCTAGGGCGGGCACGAATGATCCCCCGAAGTAGAGGTTGAATCTCCCGCTTGAGAGATTTGTGGCTAAACAGCCGGTTGACTCAGCTGAACAGCTGAGTGAACAATCAAGTGATTTTGTTTGCAAGATGTATGAATGAATCCCAAAATGAGAGCTGCTCCCTCCTTATAACTCCTTGGGCCTTCCTTGCCTCATGTGGGCCCCTCCATCCACCTATTCAACTTTCCCTTGCAGTTATTCGAATGGGCCAATTTGAATTCCCATGTGGGTAGCCCCCACATTCCACTAGCAAACAAATTAAGTTGAATTGCCTCCTAAGTCCCTAAGTTGAAAATGATGGGTTGTCTTCCTTAGCCAAAATTGTGTAGCAACACCCTGTTACAAATGTGTTTGAGAAGGGACATGACAACAATGCTCCATGGTATAATACTAGAAGCAACAATAATAGGTTCAATAATCAAAGAAGAGGAGATGATTCAAGGAATGATCATAATGGGAAAAATGAAAGAAGAAGAAGAGATGCTCTGAATGATCATGAAGAAGACCACCGCCCTCAAAAGAAGTCAAGGAATTCCAAGTATGAAAGTAATGCTGCTAATAAATCTGAATATAGCCTTATTTCTGCACTTTATAGTTCCTCTCCTTCGGGTACTTGGAATAGTTGGTTGGTTGATAGTGGGGCCTCTCATCATTTCTCTAGGTATAAGAAGATTCTCTCTAATTTGGTAGAGAGGGGGTCAAATTTGAAGATTATTCTTGGAGACAACTCCACTCATCCTGTTAAAGGCTTTGGTTTTGTTAAATTTCATTGGGACTCTAGGGAATCCATTTTGCTTCATGTTGTGATGTATGTGTCAGGATTGAAGAAGAATTTGGTATCTGTATCTACTTTGGAGGACAAAGGAATGAGAGTCGCCTTCATAAAAGGAAAAGTACTTACTTGGCTAGTGGGATCCCCTATGATAGATTCTTTCACATTGGGATCTAGATTTGAAGGACTCTATAGAGTCACTGTAAGACCCCTTCTAGCAATGGTCCATGACCTAATCATCAAACCGAGCTGTGGCACCGTAGATTAGCTCATCACCCCTATGAATCTCTTTCGAAATTGAAGAAGTTGGTCTCTGGGATCCCTGATAGTCAAGCTCAACATGATGGAGTATGTCCTCGATGTGCCAGTGGGAAGAAGACAAGGGGACCATTCCCCTTTAGCAAGAATAAAACAAACGACATCCTCGAACTCATTCATTTCGACATATGTGGTTTGATGCCCGTGCATTCACTTGGTGGCCATCTCTACTACATTACGTTCATTGATGATTTCTCAAGGAAGACATGGATATATTACTTGAAGCATAAGGATGCGGCCTTCGATTTGTTTGAGGATTTCAAGGCTTTGGTCGAAAATCAAATAGGGAATAAAATTAAGATCTTCAAGCTTGACAATTGTGGAGAGTACATTTCAAATGAATCCATAGATTTTTGCGAGAAGGAAGGCATCAAGAGAGAAACAATTGTGCCCTATAATCCCGAACAAAATGGAGTGTCTGAGAGAAAGAATAGGTCTATTGTAGAAGCTGCTCAAGCCATTCTCCATGATCAAATGCTGTCGAAGTTCCTTTGGGGAGAAGCAACAAATACAGTTGTATACATTCAAAACAAGGTGCCTCATCAAGCATGGGACAGCCAGACTCCCTGAGAAGTATTCACAGGTGTCAAGCCCGACGATGTCACCTCCGTGTATTTGGTCTTCCCGTATATTTTCGTGTGCCGAAAGACAAAAGAAACAAGCTGGAAGCCATTGGAAGAAAAGGTACGTTTGTTGGGTATTGTGAAGATTTCAAAGCATTTAGAATATCTATTCTGGGTCAAAGGAAGGTTGAAATTAGCAAGGATGTAACGTTTGATGAAGATGTTGCCCTTGGGAAAGCAAGGGACCTTCCTTTGCCTCCTCCTGAGAAGGAAAGTGATGATATGGAAATCTAGAAGGTCCGTCCGTGCCTGAATCCGAGAGAGACATTGTTGATGATCCCATGGAGCCCATGGACCGCTTGGATCGTCCTCCATGTGATCCCCCTACCAGGAAGAGGCCACTTTGGCTTCGTGAAAAAAATTAGAATGGATAGTAGAGGTGAGTTCACTTCTTTAGAATTTGAAAAGTATTGCGAAGAAGTTGGGATCATAATATACTCCCCAACAAAATGGAGTAAGAGAACGTATGAACATGAATCTTCTAGAAAGAGCAAGAAGCATTCTCAACACTGCCAATTTGCTTTGTGGGTAGTAGTAGTCAGTACTTCTTGTTATCTTCTAAATTGATCACCATCTGTCATAATAAATTGTAAAATCCTTAAAGAGGTCTCGATAAGTCATCCTTGCAATGATTCAAATTTTGAAATTTTTTGGTTCTGAAGCTTACGCACTTACTCCTAAGAATCAACATTCTTAGTTAGACCCTAGATCAAAGAAATATATCTTCGTGGGTTATGATGATGTAGTTAAGGGATATAAAGTGTGGGATCCTCCTGCCGACAAAGTCATCATCAACAGAGATGTGATATTTGATGAATCTACTCTCATTAAATCAAACAATGTATAAGATATTGTTAAACAGGAACAAGTACCATTAAATCAACAAATTTAGTTGAAGACCCAACCATCTATAGACACAAGGAAGGAAGAAGAAGCTTTTGATGATAAAAAGAGTCATAGATGTTGAAGACATTTAGGAAAATGTCTAAATCCCACAACCAACACTAAGAAATGTTATTTGATGTAAATGGGTCTACAAATTGAAGAAAGGAGTTGATGGTAATGTTGAAAGGTACGAAACCAGACTAGTCGCAAAAAGTTACTCTCAGATGGAAGACATAGATTCCCATGAAATTTTTTCGCCAGTTGTTAAGCTTGTATTTGTTCATATTGTGTTGGCACTAGTTGCTTTGCTTGATTTGGACTTAGAGCAATTAGATGTTAAAAAAACTTTCTTACATGGAGATTTAGATGAGGAGATATACATGAAACAACCATAAGGTTTTGTGCAACATCGCAAAAGAAACTAGTTTGCAAGCTCAAGACATCATTGTATTGCCTGAAGTAGTCACCTAGGTAATGGTACAAGAAGTTTGATTCCTTCATGATGAGCCATAACTATACTAGAAGTGACTATGACCATTGTGTATAACTTCAAAGGTTTGAATGGTATATTCATTATCTTAGTGCTATGTGTTGACAATATGCTTGTTGCAAGAAAAAGCATGAATTAGATCAATAGGTTAAAGGATCAAATGGCTAGGACTTTTGATACAAGGATATAGGAATAGAAAAACAAATATTATGCGTTTAAACACACAATATAATGTCCCTTTCCAATCCATAGTAGAGGAGAAAAAGTGAAGTCATAGCCTACCATGATCCCCGTAGGTTATTGGTGAGAAAAAGGGGGTCAACATGTTAATTAGTAGATATTATCTTAATAATTATATAAAAGGTGGTAAAGTCATCCTGGAAAAATAAGTGGCCCATGGTATTTTTTTCCCTGGAAAAATAAGTGGCCCATTCATAGAGTTGAAAATAAAATAAAATTCTGCATATGCACCTTTAGTGCATTTCGTAGTGTTGTCGCACATAATGTCTAGGCACATTGACAACGACTCAGATCGGGGGCTGTCACACTGATCTCCAATCACTCCATTTGAGTTGTCTCCCAATAGTAGACTAAGGGGGTTAGACCCTATGGAAATGGCAAAATGAAAGATTAGCTGGGAACCAACCAACTTGGGAGACACATCTAAGTAACCAATACTTGTTTTAGATTGCGCAAGATTTTAAAGATTCAAAATGATTTGAAGAAAGTGATATCAATGCGTTGTGGAGTCAACTATCTTGCGAAGAAAATAAGGTTCAATTAAAGGATGGGAAACTGTTGCTGAAAAATTCGACTATCTCATATGCAAATGCAAAATTTAAAACTATGTGAAATGCAGAGACTTGGTTAATTTTAGTTAAATGAGGGCCTAAAATTATTTCTGAAATATGTCTTAAATGTTACTTAACTTTAGACTCAAAAAGGCAGTGATCTAAATGTGAAAGCAGATACTTATACCAACACTGCAAAATGTAAAATCTGCATAAATAATTACTGAAATGCACAATGGACTGAAATGTAAAATGTTGGAATAAAACACCTTTAAATTCAAAAATTCATTTAGATGAAATACTCAATTAAGATCATTATATGCATAAGTAAAACTAGATTAGTTCTACTTGCATAAGCATGGAAAAAACAAATGAACTTCAAAAATTAAACTAAATGTTTAAAACTTAGATAACATTAATGAAATATCAACCTAGTAATCTGCTCTTACATCAAATGTTAAAAACAACAAAATGTTCTAAAACAATAGTCTTGTAACCATGCAATATTCAGAGATTTCTATGTATAACAACATAAATTTTTAAATGACAAACTGATAACTACAATTCAGAAAATTTCTGAGTTTAATTCTTTCTGATCTATTGATGTATTTGATCTAAAAAACTTAGAAATAAACTACTGAACAACAATGAAACAATTTTCAGAAATTTGTTTGCAAAAGTTACTGAAGCTAACTTCTTTTTATGCAATTATACAACAGTAAAAAATGTAAATTAAATCTGTTGCTAAATTCAGAAAATTTCTAAGTTTAATTCTTTCTGATTTATTGATGTATTTGATCTAAAAAACTCAGAAAATTACTGAAAAACAGTGAAATAATATTCAAAAAATAACATGCAAAAGTTTTTGAAAGTAATTATATTTCTGAAATGTAATGCAATGAAAGATGCAAACTAATTTGCTGTTAAATTTCAGATAACTAAAATTTTATGTCAGTGTTAATCTTGCTTGCAACTAGATCAATGAAAAAGCTATGGGTTTAGAGGATGTGCACTAGTCAACCCCTAAGGGCTTGAAGACACTTGAAGATGGATTGCTCAAGTCACTAAAAATTCTCCAATGCAAATGCCAAGCTCATAAATTTTTTAGGGAAATTTATGGAGAAAATTTAGTGATGAAGGAGGGTGAAGAAAGGGAGGTTGAAAGGAGAATGATGGGAGGCCATAAGGAGGTGGGAGATGGCCAGCGCAGGGCCTCAAGGCCCTAAAAAAATTTGTCCACGATCTTCTTGCAATTTTTCTTCAACCTGCAAACAAAATGGAGATGCCCTCTGGGGCTTAGATCTCTCCGGAATCCACAAAAATCACTTGCAATTTTCAGATTTTTTCCTGCACAAATAAAAGACAGAAAACCCAAAAGCATGTATATACAAAATTATGAAATATCCAGAACCCCAATGAATTAGAAATATGCTATTTACAAATCTACAATAATATTCTACAGGGCTAGCAGAGTTGCAGATCAAAGGCCTCTATTAACCAAATTTACACAAATTTTGCACAATATTTAGAAATAAATTTGAAATTTTAAAGAGGCACAAGCCCAAAAAAATCCTTGTAAGTAAGATATTCTATAAAATGACTTAAGAAATTAAAAAGACAGTTAGCGGTTTTAGATTCTGCAAACTGAGAATCAGTTGATCTAGCCGATGACTTCCCCAAACGCCCAAATCTTGAATGATAACTTCTACACACTTAGTTCTGAGTTATAGATTAATAGAGATTTAAAAATGATCATAAAATCATTAAGAAATAGAGATATCTACTATTTCTATGAAATCAAAATGATATTCTAAAAACCCAGAAATCTGTGCAAGATACTTGTACACAGATCAATCCTCATAGGCTATTAACCAATAAATGCAAATAAAAACAACAAAGTATTAAGAACAATATTACCACATAAATTAGAAATATGAACACCATGATCTGAAACCCCAAAGTCTTTGCGTTTTATTAACCAAAAAAAGTTACAAGAGCTTTCTTAGAGCAAGTACACGATTCAGAAATCGGATCCAAATAATGGAGAGAGGCTTCTCATTTATAGAAAAATTCTCCAACGGCTAGTTGCCTTCATCCCCGTCAAAGCAATCTCAACTGTTGATGAAGATCAAATGATCTTTTAATCATCACCATTGAAATAAAGTTACTTTTTGAGGAAATTCGAATTTCACTTTTAATTTCCTTTTAATTATCTAAAAAATGATTATTTTGAGTTAATTACCGCAACAAGTTGACTTTGACTTAATACCAAGGGTTCAAAATATCTTGAAATTTTCAATATTCCCTTGGTCGGGGACCTCCAAAAATTAAAAACTTTAAAACCCACAAATTTTAAATGTTGGAGAATTTAATTTTTCCAAGGACTTAATTAATTAAATTTTTGGCTCTAGCATTTTAATTTATTTTAGCAAAAAATTTTAATTAATTGATTCATGAGGGGATTATTAATTTTTCCAACCCTCTAATATTTAGTCATGGTGTCTAATTATGAGGGACCATGCACTAATTTCTTTTTACATGAAATATTACATTTCTAACCCATGAAGGGGGAACACCCGTTTATTATAGACCTTCAATAATTACCCATTTGTGCGACCCAAAATATGATCTAGTATACTAAGTGACTTGTAATAAAATAATCTAACTAAATAGTTAGAATTATTCCCAAATCACTTTTACAGAGACTCGATAGATTCATGTGTGTTTCATCCGTGTTTAGAAACACACATGAATCGGCGAGAATATGAACCTCCTAGGATAGAAATCATCATCAGAAAAATAAATTTACGTAGGTTGTTACATACGTTTGTCTTACTAGATCATTTACGTTGCAAAATGCAGAATGGGTTTACAAAACTCTAGTGTACATATAGTTGATAATGATGAATTTGTGGATCATCCGAGTGCTCAGACATGATGGAAATCCATGCATGAAAAGATGTACAACTTGTTGAAGAATCTAGGGCATGAACAATTAGGTTGATTCTTTGTTACATGATAACAATTTGTGAAGTATTTAAACAATTTATCTTAGCTTGATATTTCATTTATTATTAGAGTATGTGTTTACTTCATCAAACTGCTACCAAAAGAACAAAAGAGACAAGAACACAAATGTTTGGCTTTCTGCGAGGGCCAAAACCTCTCCCTCTTGGAGAGGAAAACCCATGCATAAATTCTTCTTATAGAGATTCTATTGACGAATGGCAAGACCATGACCCTTAACACAATTTGCCTCTCCAAGACCAAGACATCAATCCTTCACTTCTCTGATCATCATCTTCACTGCATCCCTGAAGCCAATACTGCTACATTACTGAGATCCTCAATATTGCTTGATGAAATCTTAGGACCTAAGATTATCATGCCGTTGACATCCCACAACGATTGCATCATCACTTGTTTTTCTGCATCCTTGGAACAATGAGATCAATGAGATGATCTCATGTTTTGTCCAGGGTCGAGGGGAAGTTCTGCACACACACACACACGTATATATATATATATATATATATATATATATATATATATATATATATCATAGAGATTTTCTCAGAACCCTCATCACAGCTATTCATCGTATCAACCGAGGTACTAGATATGAGTTTATTGTTGGACATAATCATGCCGAGATTGTCATACGCTTTCACTATGCATATCTATTAAGACTGTAACAATGTTCTTAGATTCTCACCCTTACGCTAATGGCGAGACAGAAGTGAATGCAAGATTATTATGATTTCATGGAGACTCAACTGATAATCATTATTATTTTAACAATAATGATGATTTTATTACAGTGACATTATTATGTTGGGAATGCAAGATAATAATGATTTTTGAGATTGTAATCAAGAACAACGTTCATCACTGTTAGCTAACAAGAGCACAGATGTATATGCCATGACTGCTATGCGAGATCCATCATCACTGTGTCTTTATCCAAGATCCATCATTTTTCGTCTGAGATTCACCATCACTGTGCTTTCGTCTGAGATTCATTGTCACTGTCCCTTCGTCTAAGGTCCATCACATTGATGCTGAGATCATCGCGGCTTACTATCTTATCCGAATCGTTGTTTACGGTTATGTCACGTCCAAGGTTGCATCTGCCTGCACTCAAACGAGATCTTCGACCTGCAACTCATTCGAAACCCAAGTCATGCCTTCCTGCACTCTATACCCATCGACATTTCAGAAGATAAATGCGAGTTCTATCTCTTGCCATTTGCGGATAACTCAAATGGGGTATTTATAGTGGTTTGCATCATCTCTTTGACCCGACGTGAACCATGAATTGTTGTGTCTCTTACCTAAGCTGACACGACTTTCATTAATGTAATTAATTCATGATGTGAACCGACATGTAGACTTCTTCATTGCTTTTGCTTGCAGACTTCTAGTGAAGGATTACGCTTGGTCTTTGGAGGGCTTCTTCACATCTTTGAGGGCTTGATTACTTTTACATAAACTCATGAAGAGTTTCGATATCCATGACATGACTCTTTGACACATAAATAAACCCTAAAGACATCAAGAAGAAGTCTCTCACCTAGAGACAGTTCTTACTCATGAATCCCAGGTAGCAAGATTACAAAAAAATAATATTTTTTTTTTCCTTTTATTACATCAATTACAAAGATCATGTCATTATGAAGACCGAACGTAGTTACACTTTCTTCAACACAACTATGGGGTAGTTGACATGGAGTGGTCAACACTTGGGATCTACCTCGATCCCACATGAGGGTGTGATCAATCAATAATATAACCTTGAGGGTTTACATAATACCGTTTGCAAAAAAACAACAGGCAAAAGGATGCCTAAAGCAGGTCATATAGACCCAAAGGCCCAGGAAATATAGATATGTACAAACAAAGTAGAGAAATACATCGACAAAAACAAGAAAATAAAATAGGGAGGATTAAGAAGCAACACCAATCTTTCCGTTCTTGCCCTCCTTTTTCTGGACCTACTGCCAAGCCCCCATACTAGTTACCAACTGGAACCAAAGCCAAAGAACATTCTGCTGTCTCTGGAGGATGATCCTTGTCCGAATCTGAGCTTTTAGATATATGGACACGTTTTGTGCCCCTCAAACCATCCTCTGTGTGAATCTCTTTAGTTTGTTGTTTTTGATCCATGAGAATTTCAACATCTACCATATCTAGAGAGAGAGAGACATCACCATGAGTGACCACACCTGCAACAGTAGGTGAAACGTGTTGTCGCTAAGCCTTTACATTGGATTGGACATCCTGGGTTTTTGGAGAAGCCTCCTCCTCAGTGTCTGAGGAATGAGGATCTGTGTATTGCCAACCTTTTAACCTAGTTGTCGTCCTCTTCTTCTTTGGATTCTTTTTTGCTTGGGGACATGTTTTCTATAAATGGCCAGTCTGAAAACATTGTTGACATCTAGAGTTGCGGGGGAGCGCCCCCCCCTCACTCCCACTCCCAATCCGCACTCCGGGTGGGATCAGGTCGGGAGCGCGCGCGATAAAAAAATTTCCGCTCCCTGCCAAAATCGGGAGCAACATCGGGAGCGTCGCTCCCTGAGCGAAGATTACAGCCCGGGAGCGATCGCTCCCAATCACTCTTGGGCTTTAAATTTTCGCTCCGGGAGCGATTCAGCCGGCGACGGGAGCGATCAGGCAGAAAAAAGATCCGCGGATGCCAAAAAAAATCAAATTAAAAAAAAAAAAAACTTTGTTTTAAAAACCCAATGGGGCTAAAAATATTTTATTATCACTTGAATGAGAGCAAGAGCAAAGGAGAGCAAGAGCAAAGGAGCAAGGAGCAAGCCTGCAAAGAGGTAAGTAACTTAGTAATTTTGTTAGTTTTGTTAGTTTAATTTAGTTAGGTAGTAATTTAGTTAGCTTAATTTAATTTATTTAGTTTATTAACTATATTTAGTAAAGAAATCATGAATCTAAATTAAATTAATTAATCTAAATAAATTAAATTAATTTGCAGATTCAAAAGCCTACAAATATCAAACATCATGGACCTGGCTATATTTCTTGGCATTTTCGTCTTCTTGGTCCATTTTATGGTTATTATGGTGTTGGAGAGTAGGAAACGGAGGGGCCAAAATGAAGAGGGGGATGAAGAAGCTGGAGAAAGTGGATTTGATGAAAACCCTGGTGAGGAGGAGCTGGAGGAGGGTGAACATGACTCTCATAAAACTAAACAAGACCAAACCCCATTGTGGAAATATGTTAACAGGCCTGAAGCAGGGAGAGGGGGTGGAACCACTAAATTTCATTGCCCCCATTGCAACAATGATTACACAGGTTCATACACCCGTGCCAGAAAACACCTCTGCGGGAAAAGGCCATGGGATGGAGACAAACAAATAGGAACCAAAACTTGTCCAGCGGTGTCAGTAGCGGATAGAGCCAAATACATAAGGGAAGAGGAGGAAGCCCAATACAAATCAAAAAAATCAAGGGGTTTCTTTGAACCAAGCTCACAATCACAAGCACAAAGAACTCCTTCAGCATCTTCCCAAGGCAGTGGATATGGAGGCACAGTGTCATCAGCTTTAAGGCGTAGAACCATATCAGATTTCCTTGATGAGGGGTGTAGGAATGATGTGGATTGAAAGGTTTACAGGTTTCTCTATGCATGTGGGATACCATTCAATGTTCTTTGCTCACCTTATTGGCACGAAATGGTTTCTGCCATAAATGATGCCCCTAAAGGATACAAGAGCCCTGGGTATGACAAGGCAAGAACTGTTGGACTTGATCATGAAAAAGCAAAAATATCACATTCTTTGAATAGAATGACAAGTTCTTGGACTGACCATGGGGTGTCCATTGTATCTGATGGATGGACAAATGTAAAAGGCAAGCCATTGATAAGTGTTCTTGCTGTGTCTGTTAGTGGTGCCATCTTTCTAACTGCACATGATTACTCAGACAAGTTCAGGACCGCCATCAACATTGCAGAAGCATTACTTGAAACAATTGACTGTATTGGGCCATACAATGTCATCCAAGTCATCACTGATAATGCTCCTAATTGTAAGGTAGCGAGAGCAATTATTGAGGATAAATACCCCAACATATTTTGGTCTGGATGTTTGGTTCACACATTGAACCTTCTGATGCATGATGTTGTCAAGAACAAAAATGCATAGTACAAATGGATTGGTGATTTGTACAAGAAAGGCAAAAAAATGATAAAATTTATTACAAATCATAGCAATACCCATGGCCTTTTCCGTAGTCACTTGAGATTGGAGTTGTTAAAGATTGCGAAGACCAGATTTGGTAGCTATTACCTCACCTTCAGGTGCCTTTTGAAGGTAAGAGAGTCATTGGCTAGCATGGTATCAAGTCCACATTGGCAGGTATTAAAGGAAAGGGCTACAAATGCAGTAGACAGGCAAGGTTTTGAACTGGTGGAGGAGGTTGCTCTTGATGGCCAGTTTTGGACAAGTGTGAGGCAAGTATTGGATTTCACCAAGCCCATTTATCACATGATTCAGTTTGCAGATATAGACAAACCAGTGATTGGCGAGGTGTATGAGCAAATGGATACCATGTTGGGGCAAATAAAAGATATTGTTCATAACAGAGATCCCAACTTGTACAAACTGATTCACGATTGTGTGTGTGAACGGTGGAATAAACTTAATCTTCCACTACATTGCTTGGCGTATATCCTTACGCCAAAATACTACTCTACATCTTGGTTGGGCCAACCTGCACCAGGGGGTGGGATTAGGACCAAACCCCATTTAGATGCAGAGGTAACTAGTGGATATTTGCAAGCATTAGAAAAGTTGATACCTGACAGGGAGGAATGTGCCGCTGTGCACCTTGAAATAGGCAAATACTTCAGTGGCACTGGTTTGTTTGGTACCTTCCATGCAATGGAAGATAGGGACAGATTTGATGCTCTCACATGGTGGGAAACATATGGGGGCCATGGACTTTTGCCAAAATTGGCAAAAAAAGTTCTATCACAGGTTGTGATAGAACTTCTTCTACAGAGAGGTGTTGGAGCACCTACAACTTCATACACAATGTGAAAAGAAACGGACTCAATGAAAACTGAGCAGAAAGCTTGGTTTATGTGCACTACAACTTGAGGTTGTTGAGTCATTACTATGATCGGGCTTATGAGGATCACACATATAAAATTTGGGACAATCACCCAGAGGATGACAATTTGGAGGATGGTATAGTGCATCTTGAAGAACTGGAAGAGGAACTTATAAGGGATGAAGATGAAGCAGCTGCAGCAGCAGCAGCGATGCCACCTCCACCTCCACCATCCAGTAGCAGTGCTCGAGGTCCGAGTCTTGTTCCTTTGCTGTCGCCACCTCCATCTACACCCTCACGTGGAGGGCATGTGCCTTCTAGTTCTGGTCGTTGGTCTGTGCGGGAGACTCCTAGAAGACCACCACGACCTACTTATACTCCTGGACACTCTCGTGGCAAGGGCCACATGTAGATTTACAATTTACTTGTCTTTTCTAGTTTCTATTAGACTTTGGTTTTCATAACTGCTGAGTTTTGAGTCCTTGACTCTTGACTCTTGACTCTTTCATATCATAATGATATTTTTTGTAAACAATATACGACTGTGACAATGAAAATTTGAAGTTTGAAGTTGGCAATTATAACTCATTGGTAATGATTGTGAATTATGAATATGATGCTTCGTGAAAGACTAAAGTTGTTTCATTTCATTTCATTATTCATGTTTTATTTTATAACATTTCATTTCATGTTAACAGTTAGAAGTTAGGACCTAGAAATATCTAAGATATTACTTCTTGTAATGGTTAAACTTAGCTTACAAGTACAACTTTGGTGATCAATGATGATAAATGTTATATATTGAATTTTCAATTTTGAAAGCTTGAAGTTGAAACTTTAAGATTGAATTTGATGAATCATGATTCACGAGACTCAATATGTTGCAGTTGTAATATTTATTTTACTAACTTGTGGACATGGTTGATGAAGATTATAATTTCTAGATGATTGATGTGATATGGTTCAATGATCAATCTATGTTTTTTAATGTTTTTTTATATCTAATTCATCATTCTACATGTTTTTGTTGACATATATGTATCAAAATTAAAAAATATATAATATATATATATATATATATATATATATATATATTTTTTATATCGCTCCCGGATTTGCTCCCAAACCAGGAGCTTCTGAAAATGGTCAGTCCCACTCCCATTTTCGCTCCCGCTCCCCGCTCTCGCTCTCACTCCCGCTCTCGCTCCCAAGTAACATTGTTGACATCTAAAAGCCGTGTTCTCATAATGTAAAACTTGGCTCCAATAAAAGTCTTGATGTTTCATTTGTATGTGTCCAGGAAGACCTTTACTGAGGTCCATCTCTACACATATTCAGGTGAATGTAAAGATACCTTTCTCTGTCCTTTCATTGACCATCTTCTTGAATTTCCCAGGTGTGTTCCCAATATCCTCTATGACCTTTGGATGCCAGAAAGTTAGGGGAAGATTTGGGAGTCTCACCCAAACCGGCATGGTAGAAACCACCATAGTCGTGTCATCAAAATTTGGGAACCTTGGTGTAATGAAAAGGCCTACATTACTTGAAAACCATGGTCCATTTAGTATAGTGTCCATTTCTTTTTGTGTGTCAAATTGTACAATGGAAAAACCTTTGGAGCATAAATAAATGTGATAGTTTGTCATCCAAAGGGTTAAAATCCATTGATGGAGAGCCTTTGTCTTAGGCCATGTTACCCACTACTTGTGGGTGACACCCATAGGAGAATTTTTTTCTCCTAGATTGTCTTCAGTCGACAACAAGCACCCCCTTGCACCACCAAATAGCTCGATGTGCTATTATCTCCGCCACTTGAGCCAACCATTATGCACACTAGTGGGCATCTTTCATGATTGTATGTTTGAAGGTGGGCCTTCCAGGTATGAATTTTATTATGTACTTGGGTATCTCTGCTTACTTATCATGGCAGCATGGATTAGTGGGGGGGATTTTGCGAAAAGAATGGGCTTGGTTTGTACTCTTGTCCCCTTGTCCAATTTGGTGTTTAAGCTTGTATCCTTGTCCCATGGGATCTCCTTTATCGACTACTAGCTTTAGGGGTGGCACTACATGGGAAATCCTGATTTTGGTTGCATGGTCCTGCTTCCCGACACCACATTCATCACTCCCCTCAACTCATTATAACCCCTTTTCACATATTTCCCATCTAGGTCAACATTTGTCCATTGGGTTCACAAGGAGTTAGCCCCTCACCCTCCCCTTGTCCATGCTTTGGGTCGGGCTTGGAACGATGCCCCGAAGATTGATGTAGCTAAAAAGAAAGGAAAAGGATAATTTGGCCATTTAAAATAGGAAATGTACCATAAAATGCAAAAATGGTCGGGGCATACAAGTTTAGCACTTGGGCAAAGGCAACATGAGCTCTACCCGTGTCATCATGGCCATCACCTTAGTTCCTAGGGTCCATTATATTAGCCCCCCTGCATCACTAAGGAACCATGTTTATCCCAACCCTTGGTGGGCAATGAATTGCCCAATCTAAGGGGGTAATCACTGCTATATCTTATGCATCATGCTCTCATTGCCAGGAGCTCCCAGCAATTATAAAAGAAAAATCAATAAAAGGCAAAAGGCATATGAAGAAGGGTGGAAAAACAAAGGCCAAGGTAACTCATGTACCTCGATTTCTCCCTCCTACATCTATACACCCATGTGTGGGCTTCCCTCATCAAAGCTACCCTTGTACCATGGCATGTGGCTTAGAGCCTTCCTCGATACCCCATTTTGTTCCATCATTATATCACATGACACCTGCAATATGACAAATGTACCATGGAACTGTCACTCCCTTAGAGGTTGAAACCACCTAATAGGATCCTTGAGTAACTTCCTTATTGAACTTGGAGACACCTGTACACTCTAAAGCCCATTATGGAAGGGCATGCCACTATGAAGTGCCCACTTGGTTCCATGATTTGTAAGCTCATTTGCTCAATTACACTAATGATTTGCTATACTGGAAGGTGAGGAGACACATTGGATCTTATGTAGGATTGTAGATGGGCCTTTATCTTGGGTTTGGTCTCCTTATACGGGATCCGAGCCCTCTAGAGGGTCGTATTGACATTTATAGGGTGTGCGTTGAGAACCATGGGCCTCCACTAGAGCAGAGAGCAGATGGCCATGCCATGGGATCCTTCAAAACCACTCATTGCTTGCTGGTGTTCCACTTATTTGATGATAATGATGCACCTGGAACACCTTGCCCAGTCGGTTACACACTTGCACCAGACACTTGGCAGTTGATCCAGGGCCCAGATGGGGTTGTGTTTCACCATGGGAGAAAAAGATAGGGTTGCATCATTGTTCTGGCCCTCGTAGATGGGATACATGCTTGTTCGATTTAGTTGGAGACCCATGAGGATGATTTTGTGCCCCCACAGCCACTTAGGGGCACCACAGGTCATTTGCTTAGAGATCAAGGGACCATCCCCTTCATCACTATTTTTGGAGCCCTTTTATTCATTTTGGCACATGTTGGACTCCATTTGGCCTCTCAACGACCCTCCTAGCTACTTGTCTATCATTTCGTCCCTCTTCAGAGGGTTGTTTTTCATATTATGGAGCTATTTGATGGGCTTTTCACCAAAAGGTTGTTATTTGTACATTATTTTATTATTAGGGGCATCATTAGGCCTAATTAGGGAATTCGAATCCCTTAGAGGATCATATATATTGATGAGAGGTCCATTTCATTCCTCATCGTCACTTGAATTTGTATCCTTCTCTTCTTGAGAATTTCATACCACTTATTGATGGACGAATTGGAGGATCATTAATGCATTTTGATGTGTGGATTATTGCTACTCTATCTTAGAGCTTCTCTCTTGCAAATATGATGGATGGATATACTCTTCTTGTCATGTAAGTTTCTCTTTTATACGAAAGTTTTGATTATATGTCTAATGCATGGAACACTGAATCATGATGCTGCTTGTGCTCTAAATTTATGTGAAATCTTGAATCACCTGGTAATCTTGATCTATTGGATGCGTTATTCATTTGGCAATAAGAGTGAATGTTCCTAGGGGTTAACTTAGGTGGTTTAGCCTTGAGAATCCATTTAATTCCCACAAGGAAGTATAAATCCTTGTTTAGACTTTGTAGCTACTTCTCTATGGCATGCTAGGTTCCAATAAGGCTCCTTGATGAGACAAAAATCTCAAAATCGGATTCCATTCTTGACTCCATTCTCCCAATAGGCTAGGCACTGATCCTTGTCTTGGTGATCACATTAAACCTTTCTTTTCTCCTCTTCTTTCCCTTTTCTTTCCCTAACCCTTGTACCCTCTAGGGCCTAGTGTGAATTGCATTAGCGAACTCCTTTTCAAGTGTGAGTTGGTCCATTACTGCGCTAGGGTTTTCTCTAGGTGTCCTCAAAATTTCAATGAAATCTTGTGGCTAGATCTCGAGATATCCTAAGCCCTAGCCCCAACTCCATTTTTGTCCCTAAGTGTCCTTGGTTAGTGGCATCTTGGAAAGTTTACTTGCCCAAAAACTCAAAGGAAGTTAATCATTCATTTGAATTTCCTCCATCCTTGCTTAGCCTACACATCCTCTCAAGAATCATTCAAACCCTAGGCCAAGCTAGGGCTTTCCCAAGGCTCCCTTCGTGGACCCACAACATAACTTTTCCTTAATCCATAAGTCCACTTTGGGAATGTTGTATCTAAACGAAATCTTAGATCCAGGGCATCTCTCATTAAGTAATACCCCTAATCCCTAGGGCTAGTCCTCCCTTGGCCTTTCTTACAAAGCGTTTCACCTTTCTTCTAAAGCAAGCAAACCCTACAATTTGAGTCTCTTGTGAATGGGACCGCGAAATCACTACCTGTCCTATCATTGATTCATCATTCCTAGTGTTTTCCTTATACTGGGACTCCTCCCATTGTTGAAAGTTCGTAAAGAGCAGGGGACATCGACTAAGGTGAGAGTGGGTCCTTGTCCCATTGTTGCCACTTAATCTAGTAGTAGTCCATTTGGAACCCCTTCTAGAACCACTGTAAATTGAGCGGTAACATTTTTGGAGTCGTTGCCAGGGACGTGAGACGTGAAAATTTCATCACTGAAATCCTATTGTAGCAACTGGAATTGATTCTTCTAATTGTTAATTAATTAACAATTTGTTTGCTGCAACACATATCGAATAAATCACACTAACCTTCACAAATAAAGCTACGAAAATAATAGCTCTAGAAACTGAGAAATATGCTAGCGCACACATAAATTTAAAACATATTTTTGGACATGGTACTGCTCAAACTAGCAAGGGTCCTAGGAGGGAATCCTAAAGGGACAATTGTTAGGTCAAGGGAAACAATGGAGCAATAGCCTACTGTCACTATCACCTCAACTAAAGCTCCCTACTCTTTACGTACTTTCACCGATGGGAGGATACTCGGTATCAGTGTTGCGAAAATCGCGATTTTTTCACTAAAACGATTAAATCGACCGATTAAATCATTGAAAAAATCGCGATTTAATCCCGATTTTTTGGGAAAAAATCTTGATTTTTGTATTTTTAAAATTTTGCTGATTTTTACCGATTTTATCCTGATTTTGACGATTTTTTCTGATTTCAGACCCTTGCCAATTTAATCTTGAGCGTGATTTTCGCAACATTGCTCGATATGATAAGGATCACAAAGATGAATAGATCAAAGATAGGTTGAAGGGTGATCCTAGAAGCCTATTCACAAGAGAGGCTCGAGATTGTGACTTGCTTGTCTTGGAAGACAAGATGGAAGGCTCTCTAGGGAGGGCTTGGGGAGAATTTCAAGGGTTAGGTTTTGAGTATGTGTCTTATAAAGGAGATCCCTAAGCCCTAGAATTCTTATGGAAACTTGGGTTCCAGGTGATCTTTGAAGAATTAACCTTGATAGTGCATGGGACCACACGAGACTAAGTGGACTTGAGGTTAGGTCAAGAGAATAGGATTTAGCAACCAATGATATACTTGACCTAGTTAGGGAGGGGAAAGGGATCAGTGAATGAATTTTCAATGAAAGGCAATGCAAGGATCCAGTGAAGTTTTTAGCCTAAGGGAAACCAAGGGTAAGAACTGGTCTTCGAGCTGGGGCTTGCGATATCTTAAGATCCCATTGTCGGAATCTCATGAAGCTTCTTGAGGACACACCAACGCAGTTGTGGACCAAAATTCAAAGTATTTGGATGGCTAGATTGTGATATAATTGATGCCTTAGGTGACCTATGTAGGCTAGGCCTAGAAAAAGAGGGGAAGGTGAAAGAAATAAGCTTTAAAGTGATCACCAGAGGAGGACTAGTGCTTTGGCCTTTGGGAGAGGTGGAGTCATGGTAGATTTAGAGTTTGGATTCATTTCCACTTGTCAAGGAGGCCTAAAAGACAACTTTGTTGGGCATTAGGGTTTAATGGAAGTAGCTTCAAGGTCATTTATACTTCGTTCAACAATATTTGGTGACTTGTCAAGACAAGGATGTCTCTAGGAAGATTCATTCATTCAAACATGGCCCAATCATGATACAACACTATTTAGAGAGTTAATTTCCACAATTTCGTTCCAAGAAAGCAACCAATTAACCCTAGAATAGCAAAAATCCCAATATCATGAATGCAACAAAATAAAGAATCAAAATAACATTAACATAGTACTTAGATGTAAGAAGAATATATCCAATCACCAAGATATGCCAATCATAGAATCTCCAAGACAAAGAAGAATGACGATGACGAGAAGAAGAAAGGAACGCAGGTCGTCGATGTTGCCACTTCTGCTGAGATAGATGATCTCACCAGGAGATTGGAGGAGGAGGACTTTGCTATGATCTCTCATTTCTTGCAGGGTACTATCGATGACAATGGATGGTACATGGACAGTGGTGCGACGAAACATATGATAGGGTCACAGGAGGTTTTTGAGACTCTAGTTGAATGGGACTCGAAGTTGCACATGGTGTTGGGTGACAAGAGTCAGTTAGAGATCTGAGGATCGGGTCTTGTGCCATTCAGAATGGAGACAAAACGTGTGATGCAAGTCGAAGATGTAATGTTTGTACTAGGACTAAGATATAGTGTGATTTCCATCTCGATGATCGAGAGGAAGGGGTTTGAGGTCTTGTTCCAGGATGGGAAGGCAAGACTCAGGCCTAGAGGCTCTAGCTCCGTTGGCATCGTGCTTGGAGTTAGAGAGCATGGTTTATATAGGTTGACGGGCAAGCCTATGGATCATGAGAAGCAGGTGCAGGTTTCAGAGAAGCAGGTGCAGATGCAGGCTTTAAAGGAGCAGGTGCAGGCTCTCGAGAAGAAGGTCTAGATTTTAGAGACTTAGAGGGAGTCGAGTTCGAGAGGGAGCTTGTAGATTTAGAGGAAGACTCTATAGTCCAAGAAGAACACATGGTTAGTGGGGAGCAAGGGTGCTCCTACAACTGCCAAGAAGGAATCATGGAGAGAATGGAAGACGTTACAGGAAAAGAAGAAGAAGCAGGGTGCTTCCAAGAGTGACAATGACACTTCCGAGAGGCGTAGTTCACAAAACATGAATTGCTGCAATTGTGAGCGCCAAGAGTTGGGCAAGTGTTGCGAGTAGTGATGATGATGACGAGTTACTGCCTAGTCTTGGAAGTACCTCCCTCGCTAAAAGGGAGTGTTGATTTTTGAGTAGCTTGGGAGGTACCCCAAGCCATATGGTTCAGGGTTTGGAGGGCAAAGCGCCACAATGGTTACTCGTGGGCTTGGGCTTGGAACCCAAGTATGGGGTTTTGCACCAAATCATGTTTTGGGCATTTCCATGAGCACATTTCTATATGCGATGGCATGAGATGATAGAGGGCAGAAAAGAGAATCCAACGCTTCTAGAATCGTCAAATTCCGAGTTGTAGAAATGGAGATATGAATTTTTGAAGTTATTTTTGGGGTTGACACCATAAGTGTCAAGGTCGGCCTAAGGTGATTTTAGGCATGTGACAGTTGGCAGCCCCTAAAATATGATGTCTTGGAGCCCTTCATTTATGGTATAAATAGAAGGTGAGTGTGAGGCTATTCCTCATCCATTTGGTGCAACAAAGACACAATAGAACAAATCATTGGAGGTGAAGAAGAATTTGGTCAAGGGAGCTAGGGAAATTTTGTTGAGGCCGCAGGAGATAGGCTACTACAAGGAGGGAGATAAGGCTGCGGGGAGCCTTCTAGGACTTGTTTGTATGGTTGTTTTCTCTAACAAAAAGGCTGAGTTACCTTAGGAGCTACGCAAGTCTGTTTGGGCAACAAAGAGGTGAGGAGAGGACTGTTTTGGGTTGGCTGTAAGTGACAACAAGTTACTGTGGTAGGCCACAAGGCTTTCCAACCTAAAATAGGAACAACGTGGAAGTTTTTGGGGCTGCAAAGTGCCCAAAACAACAACCCATAATGAGAGCATCTCCCCTTGCCTAGGCTGCAAGGCTGAGTTACCTTAGGAGCTACGCAGGTCTGTTTGGGCAACAAAGAGGTGAGGAGAGGACTGTTTTGGGTTGGCTGTAAGTGACAACAAGTTACTGTGGTAGGCCACAAGCCTTTCCAACCTAAAATAGGAACAACGTGGAAGTTTTTGGGGCTGCAAAGTGCCCAAAACAACAACCCATAATGAGAGCATCTCCCCTTGCCTAGGCCGCAACAATTTAAGGGTTGTTTGTGTGGGTATTTAAGGGATGTTGCAACGTGGACAAGCCCTAACTAGGGACAATAGAAATAACAGACTTGGAAAGCAGTTGTGGGATGTTTTGGGTTTGTACTTTGGACCACTTTTGGATCAGATTGTTGGGCAACCTGTGAGAGCCAATTTGGAGGCTTGATTCTGTGATCGAAAGTCTTCATCGGTGTAGACCTTGCAGTGTAGTATTGGGTGCCATTGATCTGGTGGAGGGTAGTATGTTGGCTACCCAAAGTAGCCCTAGACAAGCTATCTTGAAGTGACGAAGAAGAGCTGAAGGTTGGGTGAGGATTGGTGCCGAAAGTGCAGCACTTTGATGGACAAAAGTGACTACTAGACTGGCAGATTGGAGCTCGGGAATTGGCCAGCCTAGAGAGTAGAGTGGATCAACCCATGTACATGCAGCAAAAATGACTTGCATCAGTGTTAGGTGGAAACCCTCTGGAGTCTTGATGTGTTGTCCTTTGAAGGACTAAGGAGCAGCTAGTGAGCAGTACGGGAGCGAAGGAGTGACTTGACAAGATACGACATAGAGTCTGCGCGACATGTTTGTCATTGTATCTTGTATACCATAGACTGTTGTATTATTCAGATTGGTTTAATATAATAAAGATTGGGTTGTACATTATTGTACAATTTTGTTAAAATTTGTGTATACTTGTGCATATGTGATTTACTGCTTTATATTTTCTGTTGTGCAAAGTAGTTCTTGTTAAGATTCTTGGTTTGGTAGTGTCAAAGATTTTAAGATTCTAACCTAGACCCTAGTGTATATTCTGGCTTTACCTCCTTCAGTTAGAGTTCATGATGTTTTCCATGTTTCTTTACTTAAAAGATATGTACAGGATTCTAATCATGTGATTGATTGGTCTTTGCTACAGGTGGAAGCAGAGGGAGAGTTGCAGTTAGAGTCAATGTGCATTCTAGACTGGAGGAGTCTTGTCCTTTGGAATCGAGCCATAGAGCAAGTCAAGGTGCAACGAAAGCACTTTGGGCCAGAGGAGGCCACTTGGGAAATGGCTAATGCCATGAAAGTTAATTATCCCTACTTGTATGCTGGTTAAGGCAAGTGTGTATATGATTGTAAATACTGTATAGAGTTGCGTGTAGAAATCTACATGAAACAACATGTGTTGCATTTTGTTTTTGGTGTTGCATGTTGGCAGATGAACATCGAGGGCAGTGTCCCCTCAAGGGGGAGGGCACTGTGACAACCCCACCCATGGCCCTCTCTTAAAATACATCATAAATATTTTGCTTTATGTAGATTTTGAAAAAAAAAATGGGGTTTGAGTCAAAGGGACACAGATTCCAAAGCTGGGGAGGAGGATTGCTTGCTTGGGAAGTTGTGGTTTCTTGTGCAGAGAAAGAAACCTGAATTGCAGGACAACCATTAAAAACTTGCTGGTGCATGAATTTAATAAAATGGGACTGAGTCAAAGGGACACGAATTCTAGAGCTGGGGAGGAGGATTGCTTGCTTGGGATGTTGCGGTTTCTTGTGCAGAGAAAGAAACTTGAATTGTAGGACAACCATTGAAAATTGGTTGGTGCATGAACTTAATGAACTGGTTCTTGAAATTAAATGGGCTGCAAGAGAAAGTACGTAGGCCCATGTTGTTGGAGAAACAACAAGAGGTAAAGAGGACAAGCAATCCAACAGAGAGACTGCGCATGGCAGGTCAGCAAGGACGCAACAAAAAATGGAAAACAAGGGAAAAGACAATAGGAGGATTGATTGGAAGGAAGGCTAGAAGCATGGGAAGACATGCAGGAGGTTGGCAGAGAAGGAGAGGAAATTTGAGCATCCAAGATGAGCAAATTAGCAGGCAACTCTAAAGAAAAGAGAAGGGGATTAGTTCTGTTGGACACCTAATCCTCAATGGGTTAGTGTGGAAGCCGAATAGACAAAAGGAGTCCAAGAGACCTTGGGATGTGGAACCCAACGGTCAAACTATGTACTATAAAGGTATATCTCTTGTTAATAAAAAATGTATTCTCATGTTTTATCCTTCAGATTATGTTGCTGCCCATGTGTGTTTAACATGGTATCAGAGCAGGCGTATTCCTTCCCTGCATAATTTCTTTGAGCCATTTGTTTTATGGTCTTTATGAGCAGGTCCTATTTTTCAGTATTCCTGCCTTTATAACTCCTTGTAGCGGTTTTTCTGCCATATTTTCTCTCTGTGCCCTTTGCTCTCCCTGGGCTGTCCATAACTTTCCTTCCTGCGCTCTGGGCTCTCTACCATAATAATTTTCTGTGCCCTCTTCTCTGACCAATCTGCCTTCTCCCTAACCTGTGTGTTACATTTACCTTAGAGCAAATCTTGTCGGCTATATTTTAGCTGTATTTTTTGCCCAGTTTTGTAGTACGAATTGCATCAATTTTATTGTTCTTGACAGAAGATTTGAAAGTAACCTCCAATTCTAAATACGTTACATCCACCATTCAAGCCATAGGCTATCAATCCATGTGATACAATAATCAAGTTCAGCTCATTGTTGTCATTATCGCAGTTGTTCCTAATCCTATTCATGTCGATATCCCTCCATAAAGATTTCAGAAAACTTGAGACACGGTCAAAGACATTGACAGCGGATTCACCCTCTGGAAATCGGTAAAAAAAAAGAAACTGAATCTTTCTCTAGTTTGCTTAATGATATTCATCCCCTCCTCTTCTTAAAAATTGCCGAAGTCCTGCTCTCTGAGACAAAATGGAGGTTCTACAGTGATGAGAAATTATTGAAGCAACGTTGGTTCGACCTGCATATATTTTGTAGATAAAAATCAATACGTGCCTATGTTTTGTGGTCTGTTACTGGTTTGAATGTTGGTCAGAGCAATATTTGCATGTTTAATGTCTCTTCGTAATTGAAGGTTGGATAAAACTGGTAGAGTCGAAGCCCAAGGAAGCTCTCTTTGTGTAATACTTTTTGTTGATTGACTTGAAGGAGTATTCAACGTAACTGGCGTATCGGAGCATTGAAATATGGCTCTTCAACTTCAAGATCTTCAAATGCTGAAGCTGAGATCTCTGAAAATCTAGCCGACGCCCATCCTTTTTGTTGGAGAACTGCAAGTACGTTGTTTATATGAAAATTTCAGATCCGATGGACCAACTTCTGCGCCATTGGCTGCGATGCACAATGCGACACTAAGGAAAAAGAGCGTTGTACCTAGAAAGATTCATCAGTTTAGCCTACTCCAAACTGCCCGTGTCTGGTTGAACAAGTACACGCCTCCTACCTGATTGCTTTCAGTCCATTTTCTTAAAGCCATGTTCTCAGTTGGCCATGTTCTCAGTTCGAGCATTTCTGTATAATTCCAGCCTTTTAGCACAAGATTCTCTGTGCGCCGATAGTGTAGGATCTTCATCTAAGAGACTTGGAAGATGATTTGCCCCGTTCTTTCCAATTTGTGTGTAAAAGTGATCGACCAACGAACGCTTGGCTTCACGAACTTGACAATGTACCATTGCTTTCGGAATAAAACTTTTTAGTGATTCGCATACCATTCCCATAGAGGACAGAACATTTGAACCGATTCTTCTAAGATGAGCATCTGTGTAACGATCCATGGTAGATGTTGCAGGATTACCACCTTTCTCTAGCTCCTGAGGAAGTTTTCGAAAGAAATTACAGTTAAATAACTAGACTCCATCTCCACTAATCTCAGGACAATTTTTCTGCTGTCATCACGGAATCTCTCCAGAGCTTCTGTTGCAGCTGCAGAGATTTCAGCTTGAAGACGAGGGAAACGCTTCAAGTCCTCTGTCTCATTAATTGATTTTCGAACAAGTTCTTTCAATATAAGGTGAACCGTTTCAACAGATGCCTATGCTGGTCCTTTGAAGTAAATGAGAGCACCATCTAGAATAGCGACAACCATTTGCGTTTGTACCAGACTATCCTTGTACAAGAATTGCGTTGTAGTGTGCCTCTCTTTGATTCGAACCTTGGACTGTTAGGCTGAGTGGGAATGACAGTAGGCCGTCGAAATACTATCCAACGACCACGACCAGATGTGATGTGTAGTTAACGCGATAGCTCCGAAGGCCACGGACCATTTCTTGGAAATATTGTAAAAATTTCTATTTTCCCACCCCGGTTTTCAGTTTCTCCTTATTTCTCCCATGTAGTTAAATGCCCATTCCCATAACCATACATTTAACAGACTGAAAAAAATAAATATTGCTGAAAACACAAATTCTGGAAATTTTTCAGAATGCTGGAAATTGCAGAATTAAAAATCAGCAATCAAAACAGCCATTAAAACACATTAAAACACTGATATTTTTGGTCAACTTGACCCTGGAAAAACCCCCTACAACTCTTGGGGAAAATCAGTTTGAGAGCTCTTCTTTATTTCTGAAAATTGCCTTTTTACAGTGAGAATTATTCAACAAAAAATCAGCAAGCAAATTTACAATTTATCTCCTTTCCCGTGCCTCACAGCAATCTGGAAATTACAGCAAACAGGACAGCAATAAATGCTGTACGGCCTCCGTTTTGTGTGCAGAAAAATCAGCAAACTGCTCCTCGATTTTTGTGCAAAAATCTGCCTTTCACTATGTGCTGAATCAGCTGTACAAATCTGCTCAACTGTTGCCTTGGAATGTGTGCCAAGCTGCTGTCTCCTTCTCCTCCCTGCTCAGAAATCTCTCTTGCTCTCTTGCTCTTCTTCTCCCAATCTGCTCATGAAAGAATGAATGACCTTTTCCTCCTTTTCCTCCTTTAATATAACTCCAAGTGACTTTTGGGTGATCCAAGTGACTTTTGGGTGATCTCTAAATCCAATGGCTGAAATAGATTTAGATCAATGGCTGAGATTAAATGCTCATTTAAATCTCACTTTCTATTTTTTATTTCACTCCACTTTAATAAAGACCCACTTAGTCATTTATTTCCAAAGTCACTTTTCCTTTCTAATTTTTCATTGACTTTATAAAAGTCACTTTAAAATTAGACTTAATAACTTTATCACTTAAAGTCACTTTTAAATTAGATTTAACTTTATAAAATTATAAAGTCACTTTAGGAGAAAAATTAAATTCTTTTGGACACTTTTCCCTAGGCCAAAGATCAAAGCCTTAGGGAACCACCTGTTCTCCGGTACCAAATTTCAACACTCCCTCTTACCGAGGAAGGTGTTCCTCACCACACCCATCTTGTCTCTGAAGTAGACATGCTTGCCCCGTGGTAAGGCTTTGGTAAGGATATCTGCAACCTGCTCATTAGTGGAAATATACTTAACCTTCACAGCTCCCTTCTGAACATAGTCTCTGATGAAATGATATCTGATCCCGATATGCTTTGACCTGTCATGAAATACTGGATTCTCCGTGAGTTTAATGCAACTTTGATTATCACAGTAAATCACTGAAGGTCTCAACGACTGACCAAATAAGCCAAACAACATCTTGCGAAGCCAGATAGCCTCACAACTAGCTAGACTGGCTGCCATATACTCTGCTTCCGCTGAACTCAGTGCTACTGACTGCTACTTCCGGCTGAACCATGACACTACTGCTGAACCCAACCCAAAACAGCACCCTGAAGTGCTCTTCCTATCAGAAGCACAACTTGCCCAATCAGAATCAATTATTTTGCCAATCTCACTCCATCTCCCTGCCTGTAGTCCAGACCATAATCCACTGTCCCCTGCAAGTACCGCAAAATGTGTTTTGCAGCCACCCAGTGAACCTTCCTAGGCTCACACATAAACTGACTCATTGTGTTGACTGCAAAACAGATATCTGGTCTAGTGTTGACCAAATACATCAAGGAACCAATCAGCTGCCTGTACAATGTGGGATCCACCAACTCGGAATCCGAAGCATGAAGCTTCTTCCAGTTGGTGATCATCGGTGTCGACATGGGTCTACAATCCTCCATGTGGAATCTGCTAAGGATGTCCACAATATACTTCCCCTGCCCCAGGAAGAAATGCCCCTCCTCCTGCCACACCTCCAAACCCAAAAAGTAATGCATCAAGCCGATGTCCTTCATCTCAAACTCCGCCGCAAGATCTCTCTTGCAGTGCTCTATGAGTCTCTCTGCACCTGTAATGACCAAGTCATCCACATACAACACCAGAATGAGAGGCTCCTCACCAATCACGATAAAGTAAAGGTTCGGATCTGCCTCACTCTTTGTGAAACCCATCCCCTGCAAATATGTATCTATCCTGGAGTACCAAGCTCTGGGAGCTTGCTTCAGGCCATAAAGGGCCTTCTTCAGTCTGCACACATGGGACTCCTTCCCATGCACCTCAAAGCCCTGTGGCTGCTCAATGTACACCTCCTCCTGTATGAAGCCATTGAGAAATGCGGTCTTCACATCCATCTGGTGGATCTTCCAACCAGTGTTTTACGAAACGGCCGAGTTGAAACCGAAACGGCCGTTTCGGACCGTTTCAATAGCCAGCCCAATGACCCGGCCCATGACCCGGCTCGGCTGACCGAGTCAGCTATGACTCGGCCGAGTCATCCAATGACTCGGCCGAGTCATAGCTGACTCGGTCAACCCGGCCGGGTCCGTATTGACTCGGCCGAGTCATGGAAAGGACGGCTGGGCAGCGGTTTTTATAAAAAAAATTCATTTTTTTGCTGATATTTGGTAAAGTTAAGTAGGGTTTGTGGATTCCAAAGGGTAATGGAATATTGTTAAATGCTTTTGGGGTCCATTTCCCCCTCCCAAACTCTATTTAAGACAGCCAAATGCTCTCATTTCACTCACAACAGTCTTATGCATTTGAGTGAGAGTCTTCTTTGAGAGTTAGTGAGCAGTTCTTGAGCTTGTTTTGGAGCAGCAGTGAGGAGTCTTGGAGGAGCATTGTAGCTGGAGTGAGGAGCTTCTTGGGCAGCCATTTGGAGCAGCATTGAGGAGCTGATTCTTGGAGCAAGCTTGAGGAGGCAGTGTGTGCCTGGAGGTATTTTTTTCCACCTCTATAAATCTGTTTTTACTTAGTAAATTTTAGGTGCATATCAAGATAGCTTAGAGAGTGTTTTTAGTCAAATAAATGAACATTGAATCAATTTTTTTTTTTTTTTTTTCATTTTCAGATTGTTTTCCTAGTCAAAAAATGGCACCTAGAGCAAAAGATCCTGCTTGGGCATATGTTGAAATGGTTGATAATGAGATGTGTTGCAAGTTTTGCCATAGGAAAATTAAGTCGGGTCCTGGGGGGATTCATAGGCTGAAACAACACTTGGCAGGGATTAAAGGCAATATTACTCCATGTCCCTCTGATCAAATTGGGGAGATTAGAAAGAATTTGTTGGAAAGCTTTGAAAAATTTAAAGAAGAAAAGACTAGGAAAAAAGAGATACAGGCTGAAATTGGGAGGAAGAGGGAGATACAAAGAATGATGGCTGCCAACCCCCACTATGAGTTTGAGGGTTCTTCCTCTATCCCTCAAACTGATGCATCAAACCCTTTCCGTTATGTTCCTCCCTCTTTTGCTTCTGTTCAAGATAAGGGAAAGGGTTGAATGAAGGGTGATGGGACTATCAAAAGTTTTTTCACTCACTCAGGCTCCTCTCCATCAGATGCACATGGTCCTGAAGTTAGTATTAGTAAAGGTCTTGCTCAGCCCACTTTAGATGACCATTGGAAGAAAGAATTGAGGGAGACTGCTTGTGACTACATAGCTAGATGGTGGTATGATGCTGATATCCCCTTTAATGCTGCTCGTTCACCATATTATGAGCCTATGTTTGAGGCCATACATGCTGCTGGAAAAGGCTTCAAAGGCCCTACTATGCAAGAGCTAAGGGGGTTTCGTTTGCAGAAAGAAATTAAATCAATTAATGAGTATTTGCAAGATTTCAAGGAATCATGGGCAAGAACAGGGTGTACCATCATGTCAGATGGATGGACTGATCAAAGAAACCGTACCATCATAAACTTTCTTGTCTTCTGCCCACAGGGAACCATGTTTTTAAAATCAGTTGATGCATCTGATAAGGTAAAAGATGGCCACTTGTTGTTTCAGCTATTGGATGAGGTTATTCAGGATGTGGGGGTGGCTAATGTTGTTCAAATCATCACAGACAATGCCTCTAACTATGTTCTTGCTGGTAGACTGTTAGAGGAAAAACACAAGACCATCTTTTGGACCCCATGCGCTGCACATTGCATAGACCTCATGCTTGAGGATATTGGAAAATTAGATTGGGTCAGAAACACTGTAGATAATGCCAAAAGCATAACAAAATTTATCTACAATCATACACTGGTTTTGAGTCTCATGAGGAAACACACTGGAGGCAAGGATATTATTAGGCCTGCCATCACTAGATTTGCTACACATTTTTTGACATTGCAATCTATGCTTTCCCAACATAGAAACTTGCAAAAGATGTTTTCCAGTGATGATTGGAATCAAAGCAGTTGGTCTAACAAACCAGAAGGCAGAGAATTGAAAAGGAAAGTCCATGATGAAACTTTTTGGAGAAAGGCAGCAGAGATTGTGAAGCTTGCTGAGCCACTAGTTAAGGTGTTGCGGTTGGTGGATGGGGAAAGGTTGGCTATGGGCTTCATTTGTGAGGCTATGGATCAAGCAAAGGAGCAAATAAAGACAGCATACAAGGATAGAGTGGCAAAGTATGGGCCCATTTGGGCAATCATTGATGAAAGATGGAACAATCAACTCCATCGCCCTATACATGCAGTTGGGTATTTTTTGAACCCACGGTATCATTATAAAGCTAAGGAGTCAGGAGCTTTGAGGGGGGAGGTCAGAGATGGACTGGTTGATTGCATTGAGCGCATGGTCCCATCGGAGTCTGATCAGCTGCTGATACATCAGCAGGTCACATCCTTCAGCAATGCAACAGGTACCTTTGGGAAGAACCTAGCAAAGATTGCAAGAGAAGCAGATGAGCCAGGTAAACAAAAATTTCAATTTTCAATTTCTTAATGATTTTACTTTTTTTTATTAAAGTTTGTTAAATCATTTATAATTTGAAAGTTAGATATAATTTGTAATTTTGTTGAGCTTCAGCCTTCATCTAACTCATAATTCATTACACTCCTATGTTTTTTGCAGCACAATGGTGGGAGGCCTTTGGTGGCCAGTGCCCTGAATTGCAAAGGTTTGCAATTCGTATTTTGAGTCAAACTTGCAGTGCATCTGGGTGTGAGCGCAATTGGTCTGTCTTTGAGAGGATTCACACAAAGAAGAGAAACCGTTTGGAGCAAAAACGGTTGAATGATCTAGTTTTTGTCCAATACAACCTTCGGCTCAGACGGAACCAATTGCTGAACAAAAGACCTGATTCAGATCCCATTGTGTTGGAAGACATTGATCCAACATCAGATTGGGTAGTGGAGAGTCGTCTACCAGAGTTTGATCCTGATGAGGATCTTGAGATTGATCAACTTGATGTTGAACATGCACTGCAGCCTGTTCAGTTGAATGCAGATCCCGATCCACCAGCCTCAGTCTCACAGCCAGCTAGTAGGACTCCAGTTGTAGGTGCTTCGCCTTCCTCTGCTCAGCCACGACAGAAGCGCAGCCGCATTTGTACTCTATCTCAGCTTGCATCTGCTGCACAGCCTAGTGGTACTGGCACCACTTCTACAGTTGCAGTTGGAGACGATGATGATGAGGAGGAGCCATGGGGCCCCTTGTCTGACTCTGATGATGATGATCCAGAGATTGGTCGAGATGATCTTGGCTCCTCTGGCAGTAGCTACTAGCCTCCTTGGTTATTTGTATTTTGTTTTGACTCTTGAGTCTTTGATCATGTATGACAGACTACAGTTGACTATGTATTTACTATTGCCATTGGGTACCATTTTGATATAATGGATTGGTTCATGAGCCTACTTTGATCATATGTTGTCTTCCATGTATATTATAATGTTGTGTGTTTGGAAACTTGAATGAAAATCTTTAAAATTATGTTTAAAATATTTAAAATTATGTTTTTTTATAAAAAAAATAAATATTTAATGTATTTTTTACAACGACCGAGTCATTGAAATCGAGCCGGCCGAGTCATTACCGAGTCGGAGTCTGAGTCGGAGTCGATCCTCGGCAGAGTCCGAGTCCGAGTCCGAGTTGTAAAACATTGCTTCCAACCCATCTCTGCTGCTATCGATATAATGGAGCGGATCGAAGTATATCGAGCCACGGGAGCGAAGGTCTCCTCATAATCAACTCCCTCTACCTGGGAGAACCCTCTAGCCACAAACCTCGCTTTGAATTTCTCAATGCTGCCATCTGCAGCATGCTTTACCTTGTAAAGCCATCTGGAAGTAACCACGGATTTGCCCTCTGGCCTCGGCACCACCTCCCAAACATCATTCTTCATGATAGAAGAATACTCCTCCTGCATGGCCTCTCTCCAGACCTGCTGGCTAGCTGCCTCTTCATAGCTATAAGGCTAAGAGTCAAGGATGCTGGTAACCATCGCCATATAGCTACAAAACCTCTCAGGTGGTCTACTCTCTCTGACCGGCCTCTTCGTCTCAGCAATAGATGTGGCATCTCTCAAGGTGTCCTGAAGCCACTTGGGCTTCCTCTTCCCTGAGCGCACTTCTCCCACCGGAGAATGAAATTCCTCCTCCTCATCATCATCAGTAGCCTGAACTCCTGACTGTCTGTCTACTGTCCTCCTGCCTGCAACTGAACCTGTAGAAGCTAAGGTACCGTGTGAACTGTCCATCAGTGGACTCCCTAGTGAACTGCTCTGCATGCTACCCGGAGCACCACCCCTCTCGCTCGGCGAGCCACTGCTCACTGATGGACCTGACATCCTCATGGATGTACCTCCGGATCCTCCTGATCCCTGCCCACTGGATCCCTGTGACTGACTCAACTGCTGCTGAGGGTCTGGCTGATCCAGATACTCTAACTCTCGTGACCTCCTAAAGGCCCTGTCCTCCTCGAACTTCACATCCCGTCTGACAACAACTCTCCTCTGTGCAGGATGTAAATCCGAAAGGCCTTTGAGGTCTCACTGTAGCCCACAAAGATACCCTTCTCTGCGGTGGGCTCTAGTTTGGTCCTCTTCTCCTTGGGTATATAGGAGTATGCAATGCATCCAAAGATATGAAGATGACCAAGATCAGGCTTCTTCCCAGAGAAAGCCTCCTCCGGAGTCATGTGCCCCAAGGCACGATGCGGACTCCTGTTCTGCAAGTAAACAGCTGTGTTGCAGGCCTCTGCCCACAAGAACAATGGCAACCCCTGATCATGTATCATGGCTTTGGCAGCCCCTATGATGGATCTGTTCTTCCTCTCCGCAACCCCGTTCTGCTGGGGGTTGTAAGGAACAGTGAACTCCCTCCTAATGCCTACCTCCGCACAATAATCAACAAACTCTCCAAGGGTGTACTCTCCTCCATTGTCCGACCTCAGGGACTTGATCTTCCGACCTGTCTGTGTCTCCACAAGAGCTCTGAACTCCTGAAACCGCTTGAAGACCTCACTCTTGGTCTTCAAGAAATAAATCCAGGTCCTCCTGGAGTGATCATCAATGAATAAAACATAGTACTCATATCCACTCAAGGAAACATGAGACATCCGACCGCTCACATCAGAATGAATCAAATCAAGTATCCCCGTCGCTCTGCTGTCACTGCTGGGAAAAGGGGATTTGGCAAACTTGCTTATCGCACAACCTCTGCAAGTATCAAAGTGATCAGTACTGAAATCTGGCACACCTGTAGTGATCTCCCGCAATGTCCTCAAGGCTCCATGATACATGTGTCCCATCCTGCGGTGCCAAATCTCACACAGCTCAGAACTGCTAGCTTTGCTGTCGGTACTACTGCTCAATGCCAAAAGGGGTTGGAATGCAAACTTGTACACCTTTGCATGGCGTACACCTATCACTCTAGCTGAATCAGCTGGAGTGTCCCTGGGATACATCAACACCTGTCCTCCCCTGAACAGTACCTCATATCCTCTGTCCTCCAAAGCTGAGACGGTCATGAGGTTCTTCCTTATCCCTGGCACATAAAGAACCTCTGACACCTTCAAGGGAGGTTTGGACTCCCTCTGAAATGTCACTGTCCCCACCCCGACTGCTCTAACAACTCTGTCATCACCGAGTACTACCTCAATATCAGTGCCACTCTCTGAAAGATTTGAGAAGTACTCACAGACTCCTGTCATGTGACGTGAAGCCCCACTGTCCACATACCAGATACCTGTAGATGCTCCGCTAATCGAGGGAAAAGCATGCTCCCTCTGAACCTGTGTGGCAGGTGATCCTGCACTAGAGGACTCACATGTAGTGAACGCAAACTCCCGGTCAAAACGACCTGCAAAGTCCTCAATCTCTGCTGAAGCTGCCACGTCCTGGTTCTTCTTCTTCTTCTTCTTCTTCTCCGGACACACAACTGCATAGTGTCCCATCTTCTGACAATTCCAACACTTCACCTTGGAATAGTCCTTCTGTGTGTTCCCCTGTTTACCTTTACCTTTGCCTTTGCCCCCACCACTGCTTGTGGAAGCCTGCTTCTTCCCTTTGCCTTTCTTGCCTCCTGCCACCAGTGCTACATCCTCATCTTGCTCAACTGGCTTGGCTGCCCCAAGCTGACCTTTCCTGATCTCTGTCTGAATGCAATCATCCCAAAACCTCTCCCATGTGGGAAGGGTCTCACGTGCACAAACCCCATCAGCAAAGTTCAACCATGAACGGGGGAGGCCATTCACTGCAATCCGCACCAACTCAGTGGGTGGAATGGCCTCTCCAATCGCTGCCAACTCATCTCTCACATTAGTAATCTTTGTGAGATATCCAACTGCACTATCATTACCCATCTTAATGTTCTTCAGCTTCTCCTTCAGGACCATCTTCCGGTTCTCATTGGTACTCTGGTAGAGATTGGACAATGCTGTCCACATCTCATGGGCATTGCTCTTTCCTCTCACATGAGGAATGCAATGGTCTTTGATTCCGTCTAGAATCAGCCTCTTACCCTTATTGTTCTTCTTTTTATACTCAGCCAACTGAGTAACATCAGTGGGCACAACAACAGGGTTCTGTGCGGTATGCACCATGATATCCCAGACTTCTGCCTCCTCAAAGATACTCTGCATTCTCTCCTTCCAAACGCTGTAATTTATATGCCCATCCAACCTATCCTCCACCCTCAATCCCAATGACATCCTGCTGTCCTAAAATTGAAAAATAGCACTGCTGTAGTAAATATAAAACCGCTGTTTATGAAAAAATCAGCTTGCTGGAATTTTCTGAGTGAAAAATCAGCAACTGTAATTTTTCCTTTTTGCTGTCCCAAACTGCCCTTCAGCACTCAAGCTCTGATACCATGTAAAAATTTCTGTTTTCCCACCCCGGTGTTCAATTTCTCCTTATTTCTCCCATGTAGTTAAATGCCCATTCCCATAACCATACATTTAACAGACTGAAAAAAATAAATATTGCTGAAAACACAAATTCTGGAAATTTTTCAGAATGCTGGAAATTGCAGAATTAAAAATCAGCAATCAAAACAACCATTAAAACACTGATATTTTTGGTCAACTTGACCCTGGAAAAACCCCCTACAACTCTTGGGGAAAACCAGTTTGACAGCTCTTCTTTATTTCTGAAAATTGTTTTTTTACAGTGAGAATTATTCAGCAAAAAATCAGCAAGCAAATTTACAACTTATCTCCTTTCCCGTGCCTCACAGCAATCTGGAAATTACAGCAAACAGGACAACAATAAATGCTGTACGACCTCCGTTTTGTGTGCAGAAAAATCAGCAAACTGCTCCTCGATTTTTGTGCAAAAATCTGCCTTTCACTATGTGCTGAATCAGCTGTACAAATCTGCTCAACTGCTGCCTTGGAATGTGTGCCAAGCTGCTGTCTCCTTCTCCTCCCTGCTCAGAAATATCTTTTGCTCTCCTCCCAATCTGCTCATGAAAGAATGAATGACCTTTTCCTCCTTTAATATAACTCCAAGTGACTTTTTGGTGATCCAAGTGACTTTTGGGTGATCTCTAAATCCAATGGCTGAAATAGATTTAGATCAATGGCTGAGATTAAATGCTCATTTAAATCTCACTTTCTATTTTTTAATTCACCCCACTTTAATAAAGACCCACTTAGTCATTTATTTCCAAAGTCACTTTTCCTTTCTAATTTTTCATTGACTTTATAAAAGTCACTTTAAAATTAGACTTAATAACTTTATCACTTAAAGTCACTTTTAAATTAGATTTAACTTTATAAAATTATAAAGTCACTTTAAGAGAAAAATTAAATTCTTTTGGACACTTTTCCCTAGGCCAAAGATCAAAGCCTTAGGGAACCACCTGTTCTCCGGTACCAAATTTCAACAAATATTTCTCTTCTTTGCTTCTTTGTTCTCTAAAGATCCTTCATTGGACACTGAATTCAACACCTCACTCAACGTAGCGGACTTGTAGAAGGCGCTTCGCTGGAATGTTCATTTTAAATCAAAGTTTTGTTGCAGATTAATCTGATTTATATCCAACAGTTTGCTGGACAGATTCACGCACCCGTCGAATCGAACTGCACGGAGGCTCTAGGATTCAAGTGCCCCAGACTCGAAGAAGAATAATGATAATAAATGGCACAGGGAAGGATTTTATAATGGAAGAGTTATAGTCCATATTCATCCTTGCATTTTGGTAGAGATATATTGGTTTGTGTTCTTAATCTATGGGAATGTATGTGTTGTATGTACATTGAACATTGAATGTATGTTGAAGCTGACTTGTGACAAAAGAGTTCGTGTGAAGAGAATATATGCCTCCTATATGTTGTATTATATGATTGGATAGCGTGAATATACAGTAGTTCATGCGCTGGTTATATGGTTAGTGTGTCTCCACTCTTTACATGTTCATTGAAGGTGCTCTTCACATATAGCGTTGAAGGCTATACGTTGAAATCATATCTTTTGGATTGGTATAGTATTGTTATTGTGTTGATGGTTAAGTGCTACGTTGAGTCTTTGAAGCCGATGTTGGTTATACATGCACCTTGGAATGATGGGTCTCTAGTGTTTAACATGTTTATGGAGATATATCAGAATTTTGTTGCAAGCATTGTGATTATTTAGGGTACATTTTCATCTCAACTCATACTAAAACAAGTTTCTAGTGGTGCATTTCTATTGAGAAAAATGGCTACAATAACTGAAGTATTAGAGTTCATGAAAACTTTTATACAATCTACTCTTGATGACACATTCCAAATCAACAAAGTTTCTCTCACAGACATTCAGGTCTGTCTACAAAATGCACAAGAAAAAATTGATTTTTTGTAGCTCGAATCTAAGCTACAATAAGAAGAATTAAAACAGAGGAGTCATTCTGAACATGTTTCTGTTTAGAACATTGAGACTGCAACCCATTAGAAGCAAGTCAATAATGTTACAGTTGGTTCAGATTTAGTACCCATTAAAGCAGCAACCATACATGCAGATGAAAAAACTCAATCTGCACTTTCCAAGCCCATCATCAGACCTTGGGAACAGCTTGTCCACAACAAGCACATAACTGGTCTTGGATATGAGAAGGACTTGTCCTTTCATATTCCAGACTACAAACCAATCCAATTTCAAAGTGTTGGATTCATTCATGATAGTTCCCCTGCTCTTCATGACAGTTCATCTCCAGTTGTTCCAGATTCTGTTCCTCTTCCACAGCAACAACAACAACAACAGATTGTGAAATGCCAACACTGTGACCGAGTTGGCCATCTGAAAGATCACTGTTTTGATCTTCATCCATGTAAGCACTGTCATAAAACCACCCATTCTTCACAGAGATGCTTCAGAAACAAACGTCCTGCAAGACCAAAGATTCATCTTGGATGGATCGCTTCTTGGCAATGGGTATCAACAGCCAAGAAGATATTCCAATCACATGTCAGAACTTGTTCTAGAGTATTGAACTGTCTTGCAGTTGAGTTTTCTCCATCATCTCACCTTGTATCTGACAGGGGGGAAATGATGGTCATCTACAAGCTTCAAAGTTACATCAAGCGAGCCTGAGCCACAACCTGCCACACCAGTTTCAGAGTTGTAGCCAGAGACAAAGATGCCCGTGAACATGCCTTCAGTTGGTAATATGGGACACTTTCTCTAGCAAAATACTTCAACTTCTTACCAGTTTCGGAAGAATTCCAGGAATAGAATTGGGGACACTTCCTCTAGCAGAAGACTTCAGCTTCTTGCCAGTTTTGGAAGAGTTCCAGGAATTGCATTAAGAATTCCAGAGTTGTTGGTCATCCTTAAACCATCACAGGTTGAGACTTCCCTTTTCAGGTTGAAGTTCTCCCTTTTATGTGGGGTGAGACCTCCCTTTCATGGTTGAAGGTTTCCCTCTTCAAAACAATAGGAGCACTTCCTCTAGTAGAAAACTTCAGCTTCTTGCCAGTTTTGGAAGAGTTCCGGGAACTGCACTAAGCGTTCCAGTGTTGGTGGTCATCTTTAAACTATCGCCCTTTATACCAACATTTCAGAGAGCACATTCAGCCTAGTGCTGCCATGCATTTTTGCACATTTTGTATTATAGCGCTCTTCTTGGACTCATACATAACCCTTCGGATTAAGGGGGGGAATGTTGGACACCTAATCCTCAATGGGTTTGTGGAAGCCGAATAGACAAAAGGAGTCCAAGAGACCTTGGGATGTTGAACCTAATGGTCAAACTATGTACTATAAATGTATATCTCTTGTTAATAAAAAATGTATTCTCATGTTTTATCCTTAAGATTATGTTGCTGCCCATGTGTGTTTAACAGGTTCTTTGGTTCACTGGGGGATGTAGGTTGAGCTGCTAGTCTCTGGAGCCTTGTAACAACTTGGGATCCCTGGAGGCTATGGGTTGAGATAGGATTCTTGGAGCCGTGTAACAGCTTGGGTCCCTAGAGGCTGTGGGTTGAGACAAAGGTCTTTGGAGCCCTGTAACAACTTGGGTTCCTGGATGCTGTGGGCTGGGATGGAATCTTTGGAGCCTTGTAATATCTTGGGTCCCCTAGAGGCTGTGGGTTGAGATAGCAGATTCTGGAGCCTTGTAACAGCGTGGGAAAAGGCCATCTCGAAGCAGCATCAAAGGAAGATCTGATTGAAGACTTGTGGTTACTGCATTATTGTAACAGTGAATTTTGGACTCCCTAGAAGGGGGTGAATCCCTGTGTGAGCACTTGGGGGTGAGGTGAAGTACCTCTAGATTCCCTGTGCTGTCGAAGGAAGCATTGGTTAGTTGGTGGATTGAGGAAGGAGGTCCTCTGGAGTCTCTGTTTAAGTTGGCAGCTGGTGTTTTAATCCCTTAAGCAAGCATCCCCTTGGACACTGGAATCTAGCTCGAGGTGAAAACTGCAATTAAGTGTGGATGCAACTGTCTATGCTTGGGTGGAGAGTTCTTGTCTTAGACTCAGTTGCCCTTCAAGCTCAAAAATAAGTATCTGCTTATACTTGTTTATTTGTTGATAAATCATGATGCCTTTTTTGTTTAAAATGGTTTTGGGATTTTAGAACTATAACTGTGCTGTTGATATAATAAGCATGTGTTACTTCTTTGTGTGGAGATGGCTTTTATGGTTATGGTAATATGCATGAATGTATGTATGTGTTGCATTTTGAGATATTGCTACTATTATATGAATTGCTCAAACGTGGTCCTCTGGACTGAAAGAGGTGTTGTGTGAAGCATTTGTTAATATTGCTATAACCTGCAAGATTTAGTAGAATGTAAATGAAACAACATGATAACAAATATTGTGCTATGTCTTTGCATTGAGATCCAGTGCCGCATACACTGCATGAGATTAAGGAGTATGCTATATTATTGAGTTGAGCATTACTCTAAATAAATGTTTCACTGTGTTGTGAGCCACACATAAATGAATAACAAAGAAATAGCAGACCATGAGACAGGCCATAGCAAAAGCCATAAGAGCTTGGAAAGAAGCTTGGAAACAGTGGGCTCAGAGACCCTTTTTTTAATGTGAAACAATTACATGGACGACCATATGCTTAATTGGTTCTACATTCGCTTACATCCATTTACTTGCTTGTGTTACAAGTTATTTTGCTGTGCGACAGGCATTGCATTAACGTTGAAGGTTGTTTCCCTTGGGGCCAAATGAGCCCATCAACCTTGCCTAAATGGCCTTTAGCCTAGCAATCTCAACAAGCTGGATATCTTTTGTTAACATCCTAGTGATGTTGGTGATGCACCGGAAGGTTTTGCGCAACACCATGGAGCTACTTATAGGCGCGACATGGATTCTGGTACTGGCGACGTGTGGCAGACGAGGTGGGGACCAATTAGGAGCTCACACCATGCTGGTGGTAGGTAAGGGCCATAGGAGTGCCTACGCCAGTATCCGTTGGATCCCTTGTCCAAGAATGGGGAATGCAGATGGGCCGACAACTTCTTGGAGTTGGATTTGTCCAAGCTCAGGAGGGGTAGCACCATGGAACACCTTAATAAACCATTGGTGTCAACACGAAGCCTTAACGTTGATCTAGAGGTCTGCTGAATCTTTGAGACAGACCATGGTTGAGAAGACTGGCTCAAGGATGTTTGTGCAATAGCAAAACTTGTGTTTGGGGCGATTGCAAAGATCCCCATATGAGATGAGGCATGAGGCGGGGCCGAAGTCCCTTAGCCAAGACATTGCAGAGAATGTGTTAAATTATGGTATGTTTTATGCTTAGAGCAGTTTACTTATTTTTCTTCGTATTAGCCACAGATTAGCAATCACATATACATTAAGTAAAGTGCAGATAGAACATTAAATGATAAATAGAAAACAAGCCAAGACAAGAGACACAAGATGTGGCGGCTAGCCAGGGACAAACCCCAATGCGGGGAAACCCTTTGATCAAATCTTCCTTTATCTTCAATAGTTCAGCAGAGAGAAATAGTACAAAATCTGAATTCTGTAATTTTATATCAGCAGCAGCAAACCCTAGATCAGCAAAGTCAATCTTGGTCAAACTAGCTGAAATTGACCTTTAAAATACTTGGTCAATTTCTGGTCAACTTGTCCTCGAACAGCCTGAAGAAACAACCCTTGAACAACCGCAAAAGTTCAGTCAATTTGCAGATTTCTGATTTCAACTTGTAGCCTTAAACTAGGGCAATCAACACCAGTCAAACCAGAGGTCAGATCACCTCGATTTTCGTGCCAAAAACTGTGGCCTGCCTAGGAGAGGCAACCACACCCAATCCGTACTTCTGGAAGGTCAACGCTGGTCAAAGAGATGACCTTCTGACCTAGCATCCTTCTTTCTGCATCGTCCTTGCCCTAGGACGTCTTCCTTTCAGCCACACATGTGAGAGAGAGAGAGAGGCTCCTTTTATGCGTAGGGGAGAGAGAGAGAAGATGAGTGAATTGAATTGTCCAAATGAGGAGAATGCTCCTTGTATTTATATGCAAATGTTGAGGTTGAATATACATGATTGTTGGGCTTCTGAGCCTACATAAGTTTGCTGGCCGACCTTGACAATTTGTCCATACTCAAAATGAATTCATATCTCCATAAATACTTATCAGAATCAGATGATCTTTAGATCAATCCTACACCTTTCGATGAGAGGAATCTAGGAAAAATATCAGAAGCCATAAATAAGGTGATCCACATGGAGTTTGGCCCTAGTTGCCAAATTTAACACTCCCTCTCAACTAGGGAGAACTTCATCTGCAATCCGTTAGACCGCTACTGCTATCCATCCATCAAATGCACTGTCCTGTACAACTTGACCCCACTCTGCTCTCTCTGCTTTGCTTTGCTCAAACTATGAAGAAGAAGAAATGATCGAGGATGTATCATACCATCCTCCACTGACCCAAAGTCAGTCTTAGAGTGTGAACCACTCTCACTGATCCCAGATTAGTATCATTGATCCCAGATCAATGGAGGTCATCATAGCATAGGGAGTATGGTAGATACAACGATGTGTCCATTGATAGTACTACTATGGTCCCTATCCTCATTTCCCTGCTCATTGATCAGATGAGAGGTACTTCCCATGAGTCCCAGACTGCATGGGTACGATGCCTCGACAGGAGAACTAATCATCTTGTCCACAGGAGAATGAATCATCTTGTCCAATGGATGCCACGGGGAACTAATCATCCTGGCCTACAGGAGAGCTAATCATCCTGCTCCATAGTCGCCACGGAGAACGAATCATCCTGGCCCACAAGGGAACTAATCATCCTGTTCCATAGTCACCACGAGGTGTCATAAATAGGGGAAGGTTGAACCTTTACCCAGTACATAGTGCACCACCAGGGGATGGTGAGTCACCCTGTGGTCACATGTCGCTCCAAGAAGTACCTCGTGCCCCTTGGAGCTCCCAGTGCTCAATACATCATACTCGACCCTCATAAGAGGGTCTCTGAATGTCAGGAATTTGACCTTTCCTAGGGGCTTTGTCAAAATGTCGGTGACCTGTTCATCTATACCGATATGTTGGAGCCTTATTGCTCCTCGCTGCACCATATCTTGAATATAGTGGTACTTGACATCGATATGCTTGGAGCGATCATGAAATACAAGATTCTCTGATAAACGGATCCCACTCTGGTTGTCACACAGAATCACGGTGGTATCCAATGTAAATCCAAACCGCTGACTGAAGAGCTTTCGTAACCAGATTGCCTCACAGGAGGCCATGCTAGTAGCAATGTACTCTGCCTCGACAATGCTTAAAGCCATCGACTTCTGCTTCCTGCTCATCCATGATATCGAGGCAGATCCCAAAGAGAAACAACACCCATAAGTGCTCTTTCGGTCCACCACACTACCTGCCCAATCAGCATCAGTATACCTAAATAGTGTCACATCTCCGGCAGTGTATCTCAACCCATGAGTGATTGTGCCACGAAGATATCTCAACAGATTCTTGGCACCAATCCAATGTGAGTGGTGAGGCTCAACCATATGTTGACTCAATGTGTTGACTGCAAAGCATATATCCGGATGGGAGTTCACCAAGAACATTAATGCTCCGACGAGTTGATGATACTCGGTAGCATTTCGTAAAACAAGTCCGGCAACACTACCACTTAACTTCTTGAAGTCAAGCTCCATCAGGGTAGTTATGGGCTTGTAGTCCACCATGCTGAATCTCTCCAATATCTTCACCACATATTTTCCTTGAGATAGGAAAATCTCCCCTGGTTTCTACCAGACTTCCAGTCCTAGGAAATAGTGCATAAGTCCTAGGTCTTTCATCTCGAACTCAGAAGCCAGCTCCCTCTTACATTCGTGAATGAGAGGGTCTGCACCTGTTAGAAAGAGGTCATCAACATATAGCACCAGTATGAGAGGCTTGTCATCTATAACCTTAAAGTAAAGGTTAGGGTCAACTTCACTCCTAGTGAATCCCAGTGTCATCAAGTAGGTATCGATCCTCTCATACCATGCCTGGGGTGCTTGCTTTAGCCCATAGAGGGCTTTCTTCAACCTGCACACATGAGATTCTCGATCATAAATCTCAAATCCTTTGGGTTGCTCCACATAGACCTCCTCTTTGATCGAACCATGTAAGAACGTAGTCTTAACATCCATCTGATGTAGGTTCCATCCTTGCGAAGCAGCAAGGGCTATGATCGAGCGGATGGTGGTATATTGGGCAATAGGTGCAAATATCTCGTCGTAGTCTATACCTTCCTTCTGGGAGAAGCCACGAGCGACAAAACGAGCCTTATACTTTTCTACACTTCCATCAACTGCATACTTTATCTTGTAAAGCCATTTTGAAGTGACAACTGCTTTGTCTTGGGGTCTAGGGACTGTTGACCACTACCGGTCAACTACCCATGCAGTACACCCCCTTTTCTTGGCAGAAAGGGGTAGCACCTGATCGACGTGTCCGTGCCATCCTGCAGTCATCAGCAGCTTAATCATTTTAATTGTAAACCCAGTCTGCATGTATGAATTGTAAATAATCTTAGCAGATATGAGTCGTATATGTAAATTGCCTAGGTGGACCTAACTTTCTAGTGGTAATCTACGTCCCGGAAGGTTTTTCGTCTCACCGATCCATGATCGGCAGAGTTTTCCTTCAACCTGACCCCAAAGCCGGGATGCATTTTGTCATTAGAACTTTAGGAGAATCCTAGTGTGTTAATCTGCTAGATTATAGTTGTGTCGCAGAACTGGGGGGTTTATGAGGGTCTGTATTAAGTGGGTTTGTCCCCTTGAGATGTAAATTGTAAAAGTCATGATGTAATGTGTCTTGAGGGTTAGAAAATGTTTTAATCCCCTCATGAGTCCTAAGTCCTAGGTCCTAGGTGATGTTTCCAAAGGCTTAGTTCGATGATCCATTTAAGAAAATAAATAAAAATTAAAAAATTAAAAAATTAAAAAATGAAATAAATAAAAAATAATAAAAAAATTATAAAATAAAGCAAAAACCCTAAATAATAAAATAATAATATTTTAAGTGAATGCATGCAAAATATCATTTTTTAATAAATCGACGGATGAGATTAAGAGATGTCTTGATCCTCATCGACGGTCGAGATCATTTCGACATGGATCACTCGAACTAGCCGTTGGGATCATTTCCTTTAAATAGGGTGCTAGGGGTCATTTCAGAGCATTGGATCTGTGAGTCTGGTACTGAAGAAGCTCTCTTGTAATCTGTTTTCTGGTAAATAAAAGAAGACTTTGGGGTCCAAATCTTGCTGGTGTTACTCTCTGGAAGTGCTGTGAGCTAATTTAGTTTCTGCATATTTTATGTTTCAGCCATTAATAATAGCTTATTATAGAGTATTGTGAGCACAGGTATCTTGTTTACTTGCTAGGGTTTGAGTGGTGTTAGGGTTTTTGAAGTAATGGCAGGTATCTCCATTACTTTTTGAGATCTAGCAGCATTTTTGCCCTCTTTACTGATGGTTGAAGTGAGCTGTGCAGGAAAACTCTTACTGAAGAAGATTGCCAGGCATTAGGGGAAGTTTTCGGCTGAACCAGCCAACTCCCGCAAGCATTTTTTGATGAGCCCAGTTGGATTTGATCCTGGGTCTATCATTCAGTTTATTTTTTTCTAATTTGCATGAGAGATTTTTTGAAGTTATTCACAGTGAAAACCTGAAGTTTTTATTCTTTAAAATATTTCTGTGCTTATTGCTGAATCTGGCTGTTAAGGGGCCAAAATCTGTAAATTAGTCAAGTTGATCTAGGGTTTCAAATTTTTTGCTTTATACAGTTTTCATTAGGGTTTTGTTTTCTTGTACAGGGTTTCCATCAAGATCAAATTTTCAGAAAGAGATTCTCGAAATCATAAAGGGGTTGATCGAATTCTGGAACCTGCCTGCCGATTTAGTAAGCCGTAAAGAGATAATTCGCTGTCGGCTGGGGAAGTATCAAACCGATTTATGTTATTGCCCTCCTCCGTCATTTGATTTCCTGGAAGCCGCAAGCAAAAGGCGTAATAGCATATGGCGTGACTGCATTAGATCGATGGGTAAAAAATTTTAATGTAGTGCTCAGGTATCGAAGCTGCACAACGGGCTACCAACAAATGACCAATTCTGCATACTTAACATGGTCATGATTTGAGGCCTCAAGCCATGCGTTGAAAGATCAGCCGTCCCAAAAAGAAAAAAATGCAAGCCTGTGTATCTAGCAAGGAAATCAAAGGCGTAGAGCGGATTTAGCAGTGAATGCCAGGCAAGCTTCAGGCGATTTCAGTTTCCGCTGTCGACTGTGCATCTGTGCACCAAATCGAATTTTTTTTTACTGCATTCATCTGCCCACTCGAACAGCAAGATTGGCAAACCTGCGTGAGCCATTTTTTCATGCTGTTGCTACGCTTCACTTTGTCGACTGTCAAATAGCCTGCACAAAACGTATTTGTCCACGCCGTCTGGGTGTCTGAACGCACGCCCTGAGGTCTTCTTGGCAAAGCGTTTCAGTATCACTGTGTTTTTTGGGTGAAAATTTCTTTCTGGCGGCTTTCCAAAAGGAAATAAGGCATCGATTTTCATTTTCTACTCGCGGGTCTGCCTGCGTGTGAGCCAGACCGCTTGAAAACTCTCCTGCGTGAAACATTCTGCTCCCGGTAAGAAAGCCGTGGCTCCTTGCTGCTGTCGAAACCCTGCAAACAGCAAGAGAAGTGTGAATTTTTCGCCCCTGCGTTTTCCGCCGTTTGCTATCGAAATGCTCAGGTGAAACATCAAACAAATTTTCCATTTGCTTTGGTATGGTAAATGTCATATGCAGGTATACACTTTATTTCGTTTCGATCAAGTTTTGATTTGGATTATTTTAGTTTTAGTGTAACATGTATCATATATTTTAGATAATTTAATTCTTAGTTTTATGATATAGAATATTCACGTGGTCATTTTAGGGTTTAGTCATAATTCTTAGATTTTAGTTTTAAAATTAGATTTAAATTTAGTTTTATTTTATTTTTTATTTTAAATTTAAAAATAAAAATAAATAAATAAACAAATATAAAAAAAATCAAAATCGTTGTTTAGACTAGGTTATAATTAGATTTTAGATTTAGGTTTTGATTTATAGTTTAGGATTTATTTTATTTAGATTTTAATTTTAGTTTTAATTTTATAAAAAAAAAAAAAGAGGGTTTTGTTTAGGTTTAAATTTTTTAATCAGATTTTATTTTAGTTTTTTGTTCATTAAATTTTAGATTTAAGTTTATTTTTCTAGATTTAATTTAAAATTTGTAATCCTTTCGTAGTTTTATCTTAGTTAGATTTCAAATTTAGTTTATTTTGATTTTTCTTTAGATTTTTATATATAAAAAAAAAAAAATTTAAAAAATTAGAGTTTAGTTAAGTTTCATTTTATTTTATAAAAAATAAAAAAAAATACATAAAAAGATAAAAATTTCTTGGGAAATTTTTTTTGCCAGTTTAAATCTTGGCTCGGGGATTTTGCCATGTTTGCGAAATATCATTTCTGCTGAGGCAAAATTTTTGATGTGGGATTAATGTTTATCATTTGCATGTGGTTAAATGTGCTTGAATGATTATTTAAAAAAAAAATTAGCTGCATAAATGTGATATCTGGTTAGTGTTTAAAATCGATTTTTATCTTTTGAAGCTTTAATCGCTGGATCATTGTTTAAGCATCTTATCTCGTTTTGGTAATCATTGTGGTTTTATTGGATATCTTGCATCGTTCAAGTTAAACTTTGATGATTGCTCTACATGGTTTATATTCCTGCAGCCTCTGATAATTAAACAACTAAGCATTTACTCCACAAGGCACTGGTCTTTTGACGTCTAAGTCCTTTTAGTGCTTTTCATATTGTGTCTCCCAACCAACTGGTCAGCAGTTGGTCTTCATCATTTCGAAGGGTCTACCCCCCTTAGCCGTGGGAGACAGGCTTAAACGGAGGGATCGGGGATCAGAGTGACAGCGCCCGGTCTGAGCGTTGTCCTGTCAATCTGCGCGACAACAGGGACCACATCCCAAAAATCTTTTTTCATAATGGACTCATATTCCTCGGTCATAGCATCCTTCCATACTTGATGCTTGACGACATCTGTGAATGATGAAGGCTCGTTTTGGATGATCGTGCTGATGATGGTCAGGTATCCCTGATACCTATTCAGCTTCTTACTTTCATGGAAGGTTCCTCAGGGCGCAATGTGTCCTTCAGCATCATCAAGTGTCCCACTAAGCCATGAAGGCCTCTTCCTAGAAGAGGAAGGCTCTTGCAAAGGAGGATCAATAAGATCCATAGGTTCTTCCACATCGGGCATTGTCTCATCTTCTTTTTCCTTCGGTTCCCTAGTGTCAGCTTCTTTAGATCCCCTTAAAGTAGGAAGATTGTCTACCTTGCTAATAGCCATATCTTCGTCAAAGGTGACATCATGATTAATTTCGACTTCCCTTTGACTAGCTACATAGATTCTATAGCCCTTAGTATTTTCGCTATAGCCCACGAAGATTCCTTTCTTTTCAGATGCACCCAATTTATTCCTTTTTTCTTTAGGCACATGAAAATATACAGGGCTTCAAAAAATTCTAAAATGAGATACGTCGGGTTTCTTATCGGTGAACATTTCTTCGGGGGTCTTGGAACCCAATGCTTGATGAGGGCATCAGTTTTGTACATATACGGTGGTATTTGCAGCTTCGGCCCATAGAAACTTTGGAAGTCTTTGATCATGGAGCATAGCACGGACAACTTCCACAATTGTACGATTCTTCCTTTCCGCCACACCATTCTGTTCAGGAGTATATGGTGTAGTAGTCTCCCTCTTAATGCCAACCTCTTTGCAAAAGTCATGGAACTCATTGGATTCATATTCAATCCCATTATTAGTCCTTAACAATGTTGTGAAAATCGCGATAATTAAATGAAGAAATCGCGATTTTTTCCCTCTGCCTATAAAATCGCGATAATTAAACGAAAAAATCACCAGATTTTTTTTTTTTGGCCGATTTTTATTGAAAAAATTGCGATTTTATGAAAAAATCGCGATAAAAACGAAAAAATCGGGATAAAAACTTAAAAAATCGCCGGGGGTCCCGACAACATAGTTTTATAACGTTTTTTTGGGTTTTTTCATGCAATTTGTTTTGAAAGAAACAAATAATTTTTGAGTGGGGCAGCTTAATGATCAAGTCTAGGCCCTAGTATGGATATGCTATTCATGGTAATGTTAAATTATTAAAGTAAAAGTGGCATTCTCCTTAATCTTCATTTTCATCCTTTTACTTAAATTTTTAACATTACCATGAAATGACTCAGGATGTTTGAGAGTGGTTGCAACCTCATTGGATTTCATATGGAGAAAGTAGAATTTTAGATTTCATTTAAAATCCAGAACACTTATCAGTTTTTCAGGATTTCAGGATTGGGAGATTGTAATGTTTCCAGGTGACACCTGCCCGAGCTACCCCTGCCACCAGTAGAGGATGTGGTCTACCTCCTATAGCTCCTACTTCTAGTTCTTCAGCTTCTAGAGCACATCAGACTCCACTGCCATCTCCACCAGCACAGGCACCAGCATCTACATCTAGAGGGAAAGGGAAAGCTGTGGCATTTTCTCGCAAGAGGGGCAGAGGAAATCAATAGGATTAGACTTTCATTTTATTGTATATGACATTATGACATGATGAGATACATTATCATATTTTTTGTTGATATTTTGAGGCTGAGTTGGGACTCAGGAGTCAGGACTTACTATTCAGGACATGATTCAATGTTATGTGTGATTTTAGCACTAGAAATGATATTAAACATATTATATATTAGTTTTTTTATCATATTTATATGTCAATGTATTTATTTTATGTTGTAGATGGTTTAGATATTAAAAAAATTGAAAAAAATGAATATTTTTGTACCAAATGATTTTTTCCCGATTTTTTCCGATTTTTTCCTGATAATTCCGATTTTTTCTGATTTGTTCCCCGCGCTGATTTAATCCCGATCACGATTTTCACAACATTGGTCCTTAAGATCTTGATCTTCTTTTCAGTTTGATTCTCTATCAAGGCTTTGAAGTGCCGAAAGCAGGAGAACACTTCATCCTTCTTTTTCAAGAAGTATATTCAAGTCTTGCGAGAATAATCATCTGTAAAAGTGAGGTAATATAAATATCGTCCCAAGGAGTTCACAGGCATCATACTGGATATGTCTGAGTGAACCAACTGCAATATATCGGAGGTCTTATTTTGGCTTGAGGGGAATGGTCCCCTTTTGAGCTTTCTTTTGGCACATCCTGGACATACACCTTCTTGCTCTAATCTGAACTCGGGCATCCTGGTCACCATTTTTCTTACATCGGGTAGAGCTTTATAATGAAGATGAGCAAACCTCCGATGCCATAGTTCGGATTGAAGAGATGTGTCACAAGACATGACACCTAGCGGACTTCCACCGACTTGATATAATGAATCAACTTGAAATCCAAGAGTAAAAGCATCTTTAAAGTTTTTTTTCCAAACATGTACCTTGCCATTGCAGAAGGCCACCTTGTAGCCTTTGTCTTCCATTGCCGAAATGGACACCAAGTTCTTTTTGAGATCATGTACATATAATACATCTTGTAGTTGTAAGTGGATGGTATTACCCTGATTCAAATGAAGAGTGACATTTCCTACGCCTTTCACTGGATATTTTGAATTATCTCCAAGAACAATTTCCAGGTTGGTTTCCTTCTCTATCAGATTATAGAGAGCTTCTTTGTAACCAGTGAAGTGCCTTGAGGCACCACTCTCAATAAGCCAATTTCCCAGTGAGTCCGGGGGAGCGGTAGTAGATAGAGCTACTGGTAGATAATATTCATCTTGCTTATTGTTAATAGTGTTAGATTCATATCTGGAATTTCTTGCCTTCTTGAATGGTTGTCCTCTTCCTTGATTTTCGGCACTTTTTTTACCTCTGCCATTTGACCTGCCATTCCTTTGATTGCCTTGAGAGGGATTTTGATCATCGTCTCGGTGTGAGTCCCTTTAATCAGGGCACTCCCTTGCATAGTGACCTGTTTTATTGCAATTGTAACATCATCCTTTTCTTCCACCCTTTGGTCCAGCCTTTCCTTTGAATTTAGCCCCGAAATTGTTTCTTCTTTTAGTATGAGAAGAAAAGGCAAAGGGATGACCTTTAAGTATGGGCATTTCTTGCTCTTCCATCCTCGTTTTTTCTTGAATGCATATGGCCATTAATTCCTCAAATCCAGGAATTACGTTATTGTTGAGAAGAGTAGTCCTGAATATATACCATTTAGATGGCAGTCCTCCAAGAGTTGTGAGTGTCATTTCCCTGTTAGGAATTACTCTCCCAATAGATAAGAGATCGTTCTTGATCTTGGTGATCCTTAAGAAATATGCTTGCATACTCTCATCTTTTCCCTTCTTAATTTCCTTCAACTTATTTCTAAGAAACAAGACTTGATTTGCATCATTAACTTTAAACAAACTAACCAGTCTATCGTAGATTTCCTTGGAGGTGTTCAACTCGGAAACATAAGCCACCAAGTGCTTGTCGATAGAGCCCCAGATGATGTTCCTTGCTTTGACTTCTTCCTTGGTCCATTTGTTCCTAGCAGCAGCGGATGCATTTGATGGAGGCTCAACAATCCCGCCTCTCACATGGTCCAACACTCCCTGCTCTTCTAATGTTAGGTCGAGAGACTTCTTCCATCTGTGATAGTCAGACTTCTCACGGAGTTTGTCTTCAGCAGGGAAGTGTGTTGAGGACCCCATGATTTCCTTTTAAGATAGCCTTGCCAACCTTCTCTTCAGTGATTGCTCTTGCTCTTTCTTGGGCTTTGTCTTCACCTTAGCTCTGATACCATGTTAAATTATGGTATGTTCTATGCTTAGAGCAGTTTACTTATTTTTCTTCTTATTAGCCACAGATTAGCAATCACATATACATTAAGTAAAGTGCAGATAGAACATTAAATGATCAACAGAAAACAAGCCAAGACAAGAGACACAAGATGTGGTGGCTAGCCAGGGACAAACCCCAATGCGGGGAAACCCTTTGATCAAATCTTCTTTTATCTTCAATAGTTCAGCAGAGAGAAATAGTACAAAATCTGAATTTTGTAATTTTATATCAGCGGCAACAAACCCTAGATCAGCAAAGTCAAACTTGGTCAAACTAGCTGAAATTGACCTTTAAAATATTTGGTCAATTTCTGGTCAACTTGTTCTTGGATAGCCTGAAGAAACAACCCTTGAGCAGCCCCAAATTTTTAGTCAATTTGCAGATTTTTGAAGTCAACTTGCAGCCCTAAACTAGGGCAGTGAACACCAGTCAATCGGAGGTCAGATCACCTCGATTTTCGTGCCAAAAACTGTGGCCTGCCTAGGAGAGGCAACCACACCCAATCCGCACTTCTGGAAGGTCAATGCTTGGTCAACGCTGGTCAAAGAGATGAACTGCCGCCCTAGCGTCCTTCTTTCTGTGTCTTCCTTGCCCTAGGACGTCTTCCTTTCAGCCAAACGTGAGAGAGATAGGCTCCTTTTATGCGTAGGAGAGAGAGAGAGAAGATGAGTGAATTGAATTGTCCAAATGAGGAGAATGCTCCTTGTATTTATATGCAAATGTTGAGGTTGAATAGACATGACTGTTGGGCTTCTGAGCCTACATTAGTTTGCTGGCTGACCTTGACAATTTGTCCATAATCAAAATAAATTCATATCTCCATAAATACTTATCGAAATTGGATGATCTTTAGATCAATCCTACACCTCTCGATGAGAGGAATCTAGGAAAAATATCAGAAGCCATAAATAAGGTGATCCACATGGAGTTTGGCCGTAGTTGCCAATTTTAATAGAATGAGAAGGAAAAAAGTTGTTGCGGCGCAGAGGGATCAAGCCTTAAACTTATAAGTAAAGATCAGGCAACCTTATGCTTTTGCAGATCAAGCCCTAGATGTGGAGAGCTTCCATTGGTGTGACCGATTTCCTCCTTATGCGATTAGTCACAAGAGAAGGTTACGTGGTTGGGCCCGCATTGTTGTTGTAATGTTATTGGTCAGGGACTAGCCCACTTGCCGAGTCAGCCCGACGAGACCACCCCAGAAGTTGAAAGCAGGAGTCAATTGAAAGTGTCGGTAGGTAGGCGATCAGGATGACATGGGAGTGGTCGTGGTGGCAATAGGGAGTTGGCTGTGGTGGACCAATAGGGAAGGGGCCATACATCCCCACCATCAACGTAAACCCGGTAAGTGAAACCCGACGAGAAGTAAAGGTCGCTTGTGTTAGTATAGTGAAAGGGATCGAATGGATGATGTGGGTTAGCTACGTGGCCATACACACAAGCTTGGCAGAGCTCTTTTTGGCGGAGGAAGGACCTGTTGTTGCTCAGGTTTTATAGGCACTGCGAAAACGACTCAGGTCGCGGGTTGCCACTCTGATCCCTGACCTCTGTATTCTAGCTGTCTCCCAACAGTAGGCTATGGGGGGTGGTACCTATGGAAGATGAAAATGAAGGACAAGTTGGCAACTAACGAGTCCGGGAGACACGATTGAATGGCCTAGCCACTTGCTTGATTTAGAAATATTTATAGTTTAGATTAGATTTAGATGTGAGACTAGTGCCTTATGGAGTCAATTTCTTGCTTTATATCGATTAGAGACCAAGTAACCAGATGAAAAACCGTTGCTTGAATGCCTAACTATCCTATATGCTATAGAAATCCTAAGATTTAAGTGTGATGCAAAGATCTTGGTTATTTTTAATCAAATGCCTATTCTATGTGTATCCTTTCTCTTAACTATTTTGAAGGTAGTCTCTAGAGTAGGTTGTGGGATAGAAGCCAACGGGAAGCAAACAGAGGCTTGATTAGTGATACCTCCCCATGTGTTCTAACCACCCGATGCCTCTAACGCTGCAGACACTGTGACTCTAACGACTGCAAGGTCACTGTGTTAATGACTAATGAGGTGGTAGGCTCCTCAAGTTAGATGAGAAAGGTGGTCCTACTACCTCTATCAACCAAGCTTATGCTTGAAGGTAAGTTATTAAATACAAGACTAGCTTAGGATGCTAATGGAGGATTATCGAGTGTTTTCTTGAGTTAAGATTGTTTAATGTTCTTTAAGTACTTGCTGTTGATTATCTTGTAACAAGAATACTTAACAATAAATTGAAATACAATCTTAAAAAAGGAAAAGTGATGAATGATACAAGTGCCAACAAGATACAATAGATACCCACAAGATACAATTTCCCAAAAAAGATGCTCACCAATATAGAGAGTTCACAATAGATATCTACTTACAACAATTAACCAATGATATAGGATGCCAATGATGATTACTCGTAACAATTAGGAATCTTCCAAGAGAGTTCAACAAGATAAATGCCATCGCTAATTTTCTTCAATTAGATTAGAAACCTTTGAGTAAAGAACACGCAAAGCTTAATGCTGATATGAGATTATCATTGACAAATAGATAGACACAATGATGAAAAACAATTAGACAACAATATTCAATGAGCTCTTAGATCTATTAACCATTCAACAAGATGAGATTAGTGTGCTTTAGGGAGTGAGTTTGTTAGATGTGAACTTATAGCGTTGTAGATCATGAACTCACAAGAAAAACACAATGTTAGATTCCAAATAATCAATGCTAGCAACCTTCTTCTCAAAAGCACATAAAATCATGAAACAAGGAACAATTGTTATCAATAGAGCATGGAAACATGAAATTCCTTTTGTTACTTGTGATTCAATGAACACTAATTGAGTGTTATGAAAGCAATAGAGTAATTATGTTCTAGAGTTCAATTAGGTGCCGAATGAGATGTATATGTTTGCCAAAAATGAGCAATAGGAACTCAAATATAAAACCAACTTTGCTAATCACAAGATATGCCATTGCCACTGTTATATCAGACGTATTATGCAGAGATGAGAGTCACCAAAAACATGTTGATCTATGCCAAATGATCAATGCCAAAAATGCTTAAGTGGCTTATCAATTTGTTAGATAGTTTACCAATTAATTTATGCCACTTAGATGTGTTTCTTGTCATTGATGTGAAATGAATACCTTGTTGTAGCAAACAGTGAGGAAACAAGGGTTCAGAGATCAAACCCTTAGGCCATATGGCCTTCGAGAAGCTTGCCCTCTTGTCCGAAATGTTTCCAAGGGTTAGACCACTTGCAAATACAAAAATTCAACTCCAAATCTCTGCAAAACATGCCAAGAATCAATCCAGAATTTGACAAATCACCCACAGAGGTAGAGAGGGCAAATGAAGGCAAGGGAATGGTTAGGAAGAGGGGGTAGCAAGCGTGTTAGGTCTGCGGCTAAGGTCTAGAGGTGAAAGAGGCCTCATAACATGGCTAGGAAGGCATTGAAGGCCTGTCGCAAGCCCTAAGAGGGTTGTGGCCTAGGGTAAGAAGGGTTGCCAAGCCCACAATAGACCTAAAGAAGGTTGCCAAGGCTCATGATAGGGGGTACAAGGGTAGGCCGAGGCCTTTTTCTGGGCATGTGACTAGGTTGCAATGGCAATCAAAGGAAGCCGAGGAGGAGGGAAGGTTGAGGGAGGAGGACGGAGAAGAGGAAAGGGTGAGTTGAGGGATAAGGAGGCAGGGAAAGGGTGCCAAGGGGAAGGGAAAGGCCTGCAACAGGCCTTGGAGGGCTGGCCGAGAGGAATAGGAGGGTAGCGGATGGCTAGAAGAGGAGGACAGAGGCCTAGAGGTAGGCCTTAAGGGGACACGCTAGGCCTAGGAGGGTTGACGCTGGGCCTAAAGGCGCTAAAAAATTTACAAGCCCTCGCCAAAATTTGGACTTGCTTTAGATCTACAATTTGATAACAAAATTCCTTGATGTTGGCCCTGCAAAAATTCCAGAGATTAGATGTTACCCTTAAGAGTCTAAATGTAGCTATAACCCAACAAATCTTCTTGGATATCACCTTCACAAATGAAAATACAAGTATCCAAAACCCCAATATATATACAAAACTTTAAAACCCCAAAACCCCAATTGTAAAGCAAAGATTAGGAAAATTTATATGCAAAGAAAAATTAATTTACAAAATATACAAATATACAATGCTTGAAAGCTTTTTTGAGGAATAATTTTTTGTAAATTTTGGCAATGGCTAGATGTATTTCGAAAGATAGATGTTAACGACAACCTTAGTGAAGTAAGAAAATCACAAAAAATATCTGAAGTCCAAACAATGTCAGCCTGTGCCCATAGTCTGTGAACTTGGAGCCCAAGGGTCGTGGAACCTGCAAACTCTATATATTTCTTAAAAAAAATCGTTAGATCATACAATGAATCGAATCACCTAAGATAAGCCCAAAATTTACCAATAGAATGTTCTTATCATTTACAGCTGAAATAACAATTCATATAATATATGAAGCACAATATAGGAACACACATAGCATTACATACCACAGATCAATGAGAGAAAGGCACCATGAACTGTACCCCAAAGAGTTTTATTATGAAATTCAAACGTTCTCAACAGAACAGTGGCTTCACACCATCGTTTACAAAATTACATTTGACTAAAGATCCCGATGACCATAGAAGCAAAATGTTTTCTATTTATAGAGAAATCCTTCCAAGTGGAAAATAAGGGCTAGTTGGTTTAATCCCCGTCAAAATAATCTCAATCGTCAATAAATACTTGATTGAGTTTTAATCTCTACCGTCGAAAATATTTGTTTTTGAACAATTTTCGAATTTTTCATTAAAACCATTTTTTATTAGTTCAAAAATAATTATTTTGAACTAATTTCCTCAAAAGTTTGACTTTGATTCAACCGCCAAGGTCCAAGGGTCCAAATTTTCTTGAAATTTCCAATATTCCCTTGGCCGGGGACCTCCAAAAGTTAACTTCTTTTAGACCCATGAATTTTTGCACTTGGAGAAATTAATTTCCCTAACATTTTAATGTTGACTCTAAATTAATTAATTTTCTAGATTAGGATTTATGTTTATTTTTGCCAGAAAAATTAATTAATTGACTTATGGGGGGATTAATTATTTTTCCACCCTCAAATATTTTAGCCATGGTGTCTAAGTATTGTGGACCATGCAATAAAATATTTTTACGTCAGTTATCACAATAATTGAACTCTCAAAGGGGGAATACTCGTTCGTTATAGACCCTCCTAAAACTTACTCATTTTTGCGACACAATATGATCTAGTAGACCAAGTGATCTGTAATAAAATAATTTAGCCAATTAGCTTAAATTATTCCCAAATCACTTTTACAATAAACTCGACTAAGACACTAGGACTTACCTAAGACTTCAATGATAAATTCCACCATAGCTTTGGGGTTGAGGTTGGAGGGAAAAACTCTGCTGATCATCTGTGTTTAAAACACAGATAATCAGTGAGACAAAAATCCTCCTAGGATGAAATTCATCTCCAAATTCATAGGCTTACCTAGGTTGTTACATAATTTAACGGTCGTACTAACATCATTTACATTAAAAACTTGCAAAATGGGTTTACAATGACATAATAATCTGCTGGTTGATGATCCCGATCTTTTGAAAATTTTGGCACAACTGCTTCCTTAGAACTATGACAAAATATGTGCAACATATGGCTCCATATGGGGACACGTTGCTTCTTCGAAGTGACGTGAGAAACTAGAATCCTGTATCCAAGAAAACAAAAGTCCATCAAATTGATATCCATTATAAATCAAAATCATCATGCATACATAGAATTTCTGCTGGAATAGAAAAAATCTGCTCTAACAAACTGAAATGCATAAAACATAAGTGCGTAAAAGAAAACTAACTAATGTTGGAAAATGTAAATATGTTCAGTCTTCATTAATGTACTTGAGTCATCATGTAATGTACTAAGTACTTGTCAAAATAATAAATAAGAGAATTTATTATTATTATTATTATTGTGAATTATTAAAGCATGGGTTTCATGCTTGGGTCATCATGTTTTAGGTCAAAGTCCCCATTGAGGACTTCTAGCATTTATTCTGAGTCAATAGAGTCACTGTACTTTTATAGAGACCCTTCTCGGGATTTTGAATCATGTAAAAAGGTTAAATATTGAGTCAAATATGATTTATGTAACCTCCATACCATGTCGGCCTAGAAGAAGATCATGTCGGCCTAAGAACCCTATTCGACCTCCCATGGAGCCTATAAATGCAAGCTCATCCAATTCATTTGGAGCATCATTCTTACACAAAAGTTCGATTTCTATTGTAGTTGGGAAGAAGTGCAATATTCTCGTCGCTGGGAAGAAGTGCGAAGTTCTCATGTAGCTAGGAAAAGGTGCGAAGTTCTCTTGTAGCTAGGAAAAGGTGCGAAGTCTGTTGTCAGGAAGCCAAAGTGAATGCATGTTTGGGGAGGTCTAAGGAGAAAAGGAAAATCGAAATTTTGGTGGTTCTCTTTCTTTGTTTTGTGCTCTTCCAAGATTGTCTGTTGCAGGAAGTTGTCAGTTGCTATAAGTTGTTGCTTAGTTGAGGTCTATGTTGCGGGGGAGCGCCCCCCCTGCTCCCGCTCCCAATCTGTGCTTTGGGCGGGAGCGACTCAGGAGCGGGTTGGGAGCGCGCTCCCTAAATTTTTTTTCGCTCCCTTCCTTTTCGGGAGCGTTTTGCCTTTTTTGCATTTTTTTGTAGTAATGTTCGAAATGCAATTTTTTTTTGAAAGAAACAACTAGTTTTGAGTGGGGCAGCTTAATGATCAAGTCTAGGCCCTAGTATTGATATGCTATTCATGGTAATGTTAAATTCTTAAAGTAAAAGTGACATTCTCCTTAATCTTCATTTTCATCCTTTTATTTAAATTTTTAACATTACCATGAAATGACTCAGGATGTTTGAGAGTGGTTTTGTCCTCATTGGATTTCATATGGAGAAAGAAGAATTTTAGATTTCATTCAAAATCTAGCAGACTTATCAGTTTTTCAGGATTTCAGGATTGGGGGATTACAATGTTTCCATTGAATTTTGTCATGTATTAGGGTATGGAACTCGTATTTAATCAAGAGCACCAATCCCTCTATGTACCTTGATGTTAGTGACATTGGTTGTCGAACTCCTCTATCATGACCCTCTTAAAAATGTACGCATCACTCAAACAAAATCTTGACTTGACATGCTATGCTTTTTCTATCTTATGTTAATGCTTAGAGGGTGATATTAATGACAAAGATCTTGATTTTGCAACAAGACTAAAATATTAGACATTTCTCGTGGTGGCAAGCAGCCCAAGCATAAGAAATAGATAATAGATTTACTTCTTTTTTCTAGTTTCTAGTAGCTTTTATAACTATTGACTCTTTCATATTTATTATGATATTTATTTAAACAATATATGACAATTTAAGTTTGAAGTTGGCAATTATAACTCATTAGTAATGAATTATGAATATGATGCTTCATGAAAGTTGAAAGTTTTTTCATTTCATTTCATTTTATAACATTTCATTTCATGTTAGATATTATTTGTTGTAATGGTTACACTTAGCTTACAAGTACAACTTTGGTGATCAATGATGATAAATGTTATATATTGAATTTTGAAAGCTTGAAACTTTAAGATTGATGAATCACGAGACTCAATATGTTGTATGTTACTATGTTACTAACTTGCGAACGTGGTTGATGAAGATTATAACTTCTAGATGATTGTTGTTATATGGTTCAATCTATGTTTTTTTATGTTTTTTATATCTAATTCATCATTCTACATGTTTTTGTTGACATATATGTATCAAAAATTAAAAAAATATAATATATATATATATTTTAAAAAAATCGCTCCAGGATTCGCTCCCAAACCGGGAGCTTTTGAAAATGGTCGCTCCCGCCCCCGTTTCGCTCCCGCTCCCAAGTAACATAGGTCGAGGTTGTTGGGAAGGGGTTGAAATTCTGGGAGGCTGACTTGGTGTGGAGGGAAGGTCTTGTCTTGGTCTAGGGTGAGGAGTCTCAAAAAATACTATTGAAAGGAATAATTTCTTGACTAGGTTTTCCCCTTAGTGGGGGTTTTACCCTGGCATAGTGCCTACATCTGGTGTGTATTGTTTTATGTGCTGCTACTTTGGTAATTACTTGATGAACTAAAAGAAAGAAGATATAAAGAATTGTAATAATAAAAAACATCACAAGTAATTATCAAGAACAAGAAAAATTTTCTGCCTTTTTGATTTTCTAACATGGTTTCAGAGCTTTGTTGAAGAAGGAAGAAAAAGTCAGTCTCAAGCACTTGATCAAGGAACCATTCAAAAGGAATTTCTAAGGGAAGGAGTCTACTATATTCAAAGCAAATGTCTAACATAGTAAAGGGAGAGAACAAACTTGAAGGAGCCTCTAACTTCAAGTCCTGGAAGAAGAGGATTGACCTAATCCTTGAAAAGAACAAGGTACTGGACTTGGTCAAAGGAAAAGTAAAGAAGCCTACAGGGGATTCCAGTGATGCTAACAAAATGAAATATAGGGAATTAGAATTGGTGGCCATGATTTTGATGGTAGAAGGAATAAAGGACAAACTTGTCTCATTCATAGCCAACATTGATCATGCTCAGGAAATGTATGAAGCCTTGTTGAAGTTATTTACTATTAATAACATTGGTCAGGTAGCAAGTTTGAAGAATGAGCTAAGGACTACGAAGATGACTAAAGAAGACACTGTGGCAACTTTCTTTGTGAAGATAGCTAGAATCAAGGATGACCTCTTGGCCGTTGATGAAATTGTTCCAGACAAAGAACTCGTGATCACTGCTCTATTAGGATTACCACTCTCTTGGGGTGCTTTTGCTGCAGGTCTCAAATGTTGGAAGATAGCTCCCACCTTTGAAGAATTATGGGCTGCTTGTAGTCAAGAAGAACTAGTGATCTCAATGGTTGCTAATCCTGAAGGAGTATCAAATGTTTACGTTGCTCAAATTAAAGGAAAGAGATTGAAGGGACCAAGGAAGAAAGTTGACATGTCCAAGATAGAGTGCTATCAATGCATAAGAAGGGTCACTACAAGAGTGATTGTCCTAACAATCCAAAGAATAAGAAGAGATAAAGATCATGCTAACTTTGCTAAGGAAGGAGACTCAAAGAAAGTCAAGCTCGAAGATTCCGACATTAAGGACTTACACTACTAAGTCCTTTGCTTAGATATTTTGTTTTATATGTTTTAGAATTTATAGGTTTTTAACAAATTTTTGGAAAAGACATTTTATTGCTTTTATAAGTTTGTAGGTATCCCTCAAGCTTTGGAGGGAGCCCCCAACAACTCTTAAAGATAAGTATCTCATTTCCCTTCAGTTTGGGTTCATGTATTCATTTAGTTTTTATTATATTAAATACTAATCACCATCCTCCCTCTATTGTCTTGATTAGGAAAAACATCTGCAAGGAGTATGAAGGAGGATCTCTCAAGATAAGGTTGGTCAAGGAACTAAGGTATGCTTTAAATACATTGATATTGAAAGGATTATTCATTTGATAATCTACTACTAACATTGTTATGTTTAGCTATATTGAATCATAATGATTTTTATTTTGGGGGATTCATCTCTTGATAAATCTACCCACCCCACTCATATTCTTAACTAATTTTGTAGAACCCTAGATAGGTTCTGGAAAACCCTAATTGAAGGGTATGCTAATGTGAATGTCTAAAACTGTTGATTTTTGTATGTTCTATGCTTAGAGCAATTTGCTTCAATTTTTCACATTAGCTCAATGACAATATTTAGATTAGCAATCACATCAACATGATAGTAAAGTGCAGATAGAACATAAACCTAAACATGAGAAGACAAGCCAAAACAAGTGGACACAAGATGTGGCGTCAGCAGGGACAAACCCTAATGTGGGGAAACTCTTTGATCAATTCTTCTTATATTCTTCAATGGTTCAACAGAGAGAGAGATAGTACAAATACATTTGAAGTCAACACTTTGATTTGCAAAAATAAGAGATCAAACATCAGAGATCTTTCATTATGAAGATGACAAAATAGTTCTGATGACAAGGACTACAGATCTGAACTCTGGTGAAGGCACACTTATCGGTCCTGATACTTCAACTGATTCTCCAAGGTGATTCCATCACCATGCTGCATTCATCATCATGCTTCCAAGCTGTTAGATAACTAAGCCCTTCAAGGGCTTCAGTCCATCTAGGAGAGTCTCTCCTAATCCATGCTACCATCCGAACTCAAAGCAAACCGTAACACTGCCTTGGGACAACCTTAGTTGCTTGTTATGGCTTGTAGCCTAGCAAAGCAGCTCCTGTAGCTGTAGACTCCTTCAACAAGCCTAAAGAAGATCCTAAATAGCAGTGTTGTCCCTCGTCTTCTAATCTAGTGATTGTTGCTCCCAAACGTACCTTATCCATGCCTTAGAACAACAATATTTAACACGCTGTTACAAGGATTTCCATGTTGCTCCTTTACGCTGATATATGTCTCCTTTATGCTGCGGCTAGGCTTCCTTTGCAATGTATAGAAGCTCCCTTAGATAGCTGTAGTTGTGACAATGGATAAGGGCTAGTTGTGACAGTAGATTAGAGCACCTTCAAGTCTGAGATTAGGTCCTCTTCTAGGCCTCCTTACTGTGGCTTAGGATAGCGTATGAGTAACATATAGAAGGCCTGTCCTAGCTGCGTATATACATGTTGAAATTTGGTACCGGAGGACAGGTGCCCTTAGGCTTTGATCTTTGGCCTAAAGAAAAGTGTCCAAAAGAATTTAACTTTTCTCCTAAAGTGAATTTATAATTTTATAAAGTTAAATCTAATTTAAAAGTTACTTTAAGTGATAAAGTTACTAAGTCTAATTTTAAAGTGACTTTTATAAAGTCAATGAAAAATTAGAAAGGAAAAGTGACTTTAGAAATAAATGACTAAGTGGGTCTTTATTAAAGTGGGGTGAATTAAAAAATAAAAAGTGAGATTTAAATGAGCATTTAATCTCAGCCTTAGATCTCAATCTATTTCAGCCATTGGATTTAGGGATCACCCAAAAGTCACTTGGGATTAGATTAAAGGAGGAAAAGGAGGAAAAGGAGATTCCTTCTTTCATGAGCAGATTGAGAGAAGGAGAGCAAGAGAGCAAGGGATATTTCTGGACAGTGAGCTGTGGAGTTTCAGCAGCGGAGTTTCGGCAGAGCGGAGTTTCAGTAGAGCGGAGTTTCAGCAACGGAGTTTCAGCAGGGTGGAGTTTCAGCAAGGCTAAGTTTCAACAAAGCTGAGATAAGTTGTAAAAGTTTGCTTGCTGATTTTTGCTGAATATTTCTCTTACTGTAAAAAGGCATTTTCCAGAAATAAAGAAGAGCTCTCAAACTGGTTTTCCCCAAGAGTTGTAGGGGGTTTTTCCAGGGTCATATTGACCAAAAATCTCAGTGTTTAAATGTGTTTTAATGGTTGTTTATTACTGATGATTTTTATTTCTGCAATTTCCAGACTTTGTGTTTTCAGCAAATTTATTTTTTCTGGCTTGTTAAATGTATAGTTATGGGAAAGGGCATTTAACTATATGGGAGAAATAAGGAGAAACTGAAAACCAGGGTGGGAAATGAGAAATTTCTACATGGTATCAGAGCTTGAGTGCTGAAGGACAGTTTGGGACAACAAAAAGAAAAATTACAGCTGCTGATTTTTCACTCAGAAAATTCCAGCAAGCTGATTTTTTTCATAAACAGTTTTATCTTTACTACAGCAGTGCTATTTTTCAGTTTTAGGACAGCAGGATGTCATTGGGATTGAGGGTGGAGGATAGGCTGGATGGACATACAAATTACAGCGTTTGGAAGGAGAGAATGCAGAGTATCTTTGAGGAGGCAGAAGTCTGGGATATCATGGTGCATACCACACAGAACCCTGTTGTTGTGCCTACTGATGCTATTCAGTTGACAGCTTATAATAAAAAGAACAACAAGGGTAAGAGGTTGATTCTAGACGGAATCAAAGACCATTGCATTTCTCATGTGAGAGGAAAGAGCAATGCCCATGAGATGTGGACAACATTGTCCAATCTCTACCAGAGTACCAATGAGAACCGGAAGATGGTTCTGAAGGAGAAGCTGAAGAACATTAAGATGGGTAATGATAGTGCAGCTGGATATCTCACAAAGATTACTAATGTGAGAAATGAGTTGGCAGCGATTGGAGAGGCCATTCCACCCACTGAGTTGGTGCGGATTGCAGTGAATGGCCTCCCCCGTTCATGGTTGAACTTTGCTGATGGGGTTTGTGCACGTGAGACCCTTCCCACATGGGAGAGGTTTTGGGATGATTGCATTCAGACAGAGATCAGGAAAGGTCAGCTTGGGGCAACCAAGCCAGTTGAGCAGGATGAGGATGTAGCACTGGTGGCAGGAGACAAGAAAGGAAAAGGGAAGAAGCAGGCTTCCACAAGCAGTGGTGGGGGCAAAGGCAAAGGTAAAGGTAAACAGGGGAACACACAGAAGGACTATTCCAAGGTGAAGTGTTAAAATTGTCAAAAGATGGGACACTATGCAGTTGTGTGTCCGGAGAAGAAGAAGAAGAAGGGGAAGAACCAAGATGTGGCAGCTTCAGCAGAGATTGAGGACTTTGCAGGTCGTTTTGACCGGGAGTTTGCATTCACTACGTGTGAGTCCTCTAGTGTAGGATCACCTGCCACACAGGTTCAGAGGGAGCATACTTTTCCCTCGATTAGCGGAGCATCTTCAGGTATTTGGTATGTGGACAGTGGGGCTTCATGTCATATGACAGGAGTCCGTGAGTACTTCTCAGAGCTTTCAGAGAGTGGCACTGATATTGAGGTAGTACTCGGTGATGATAGAGTTGTTAGAGCAGTCGGGGTGGGGACACTGACATTTCAGAGGGAGTCCAAACCTCCCTTGAAGGTATCAGATGTTCTTTATGTGCCAGGGATGAGGAAGAACCTCATATCCGTCTCAGCGTTGGAGGACAGAGGATATGAGGTACTGTTCAGGGGAGGACAGGTGTTGATGTATCCCAGGGGTACTCCAGCTGATTCAGCTAGTGATAGGTGTACGCCATGCAAAGGTGTACAGGTTTGCATTCCAGCCCCTTTTGGCATTGAGCAGTAGTACCGACAGCAGAGCTAGCAGTTCTGAGCTGTGTGAGATTTGGCATAGCAGGATGGGACATATGTGTCATGGAGCCTGTTGTCGCGCAGATTGATACGACAACGCTCAGATCGGGGGTTGTCACTCTGATCCCCGATCCCTCCGTTTAAGCCTGTCCCCCCGCGGCTAAGGGGGGTAGACCCTATGATATGATGAAGACCAACTGTCGACCAGCTGGTTGGGAGACACGATATGATAAGCACGAGATGGATTTAGAAATTAAAAGACCAATGCCTTGTGGAGTTAATGTTTAATCGATTAAGTATTAGATACTGCAAAAATATAAACCATGAAGAGCGATCATTTATCATGAAAAGCTTAACTTTTGCTAGATACAAGATAACCATAAAGGCTCAATAGCTCAACAACTTAAAAGAAGAAATGCTTTAAACAACCACCAGAGATCACGTAAATGCAGTAAATCTTTAAATAAACATTTAAACACGATAAAAATTAACTCCCACGCCAAAATATTAGCCTCAACACAAAAGATGAAACCTAAAAATTTCCCAGGCTAACACTGAAATTGCAAAATTTATTTCCTCTTCTTCTTTTTTTTTTTAATTATTATGATTTAAAAAAAAATTTAAACTAACTAAATTAAAAGATAAAAATAAAACTAAAAAAAATCAGAATGAAATTTAATCTAATCTAAAACCTAAATCAAAACCCAAAAAATAAAAAAACAACTGAAACCTAATTTTTTTTTTTTTTTATAAATTTTTTATGATTTTTTTAATTTTTATATATTCTTTATGATTCTTAAAGATAAAACTTAGACTAAATTATAAAATTAAAATCTAAAAAATATTTATGATTTTTTAAAAGTTTATAATTTTTTTTTTTTTAAATGAATTTTTATGATTATAAAAAAAAATTTGAAATCAAAATTTAAACTCAAACTAAAGTCTAAAAAAAGATTTTTATTATTTTTTATTTTTTTAAATAAACTTAAAACTTGAATAAAAAATAACCTAGAGCCTATACAAATTAAGCTAAGCCTAAAAGATCTAATGTTAAAATCAAAAGCTTAATAAAATTTCAAACCTACATAAAAAATGAAACATCAATATATATATAAAAAAAATCTGAAAAAAAACTAAAAGCAAAATCGAAATTTTTTATTTTGACTTTTTATGAACCTAAAACAAATCAAACAAAAAAAAGACATACATTAACTCCTATTCATGAAATAAAATGAAACCTATGACTAAACTGACATTACTTTACCTTTCAACGCATAAAGACTTGGCCCGTATGAAGGAAAACGTGATTCTTACCGATTTGCAGATTTTGACAATGGAATGCTCTTCGACGGCGGACGGAGGGGGTGCAGGTGCTTGCGGTTGATGTACTTGCAGCGAAAGGATGGATAGAGATCCGTAGATAGCTGAGGGAGATGCGGCTAGCCACCAGCGAAGAGAAAAAGTCCTGTACAGCAGTATGCAGGTTTGGACGAAAGGAGACCACGCAGGAAAACTTTGAGACGGCAGAGACAGCGTGTATTGCTGATGGAGGAAACCGCGTGAGGGTTTACTAGTTCCACAGAAGGGAGGAGAAACCTTGACGGCGGTGAGCAGAACGGGTTTTGCAGTTATAGAGATTTTTAATGGCGGAAATGTCGAACCCAGGATCGTATTTAAGATAAAGAAAATTACCTGACGCCCATGCGTAACCCTTGATCCTTACCATTCAACGCATATACTGTAAAAATAAAAATCTAAACCAGCTTTTATTTGCGAAGATGGACCGGCGTTGAGGAGACAGTACGCAGGGATTATGGCAGCCACTCGTAAAATAACACTTCTACGGTTTTGGCAGCGAAATTTTTTAAAATTTTGAATAAACTGCTCCAGAAACCCTGAATTATTTCTCAAAAAGTGCACTTGTAACCTGCAAACAAAAACCCGGAAGATAATATATGCATAAAACAAAAATGTGAAACCCCTTATCAGTCGAATAATTTACAAATTTTGGCCCCTTAACAGCTAGATTCAGCAATAAGAACATAATTTTTTTTTTTATTTTTTTGTTAAAAAATTTCAGATTTTCACTATGAAGAACTTAGAAAATCTCTCATGCAAATTAGGAAAAATAAACTGAATGATAGACCCAGGATCAAATCCAACTGGGCTCAGCAAAAAATGCTTGTGGGAGTTGGCTGGTTCAGCCGAGAACTTCCCCAAACGCCCACCAATCTTCTTCGGTAAGGGTTTTCTGCACAACTCAGAACAACCATCATTAAAGAGGGCAAAAATGCTGCTAAATCCTAAAAGTAATGGAGATACCTGCCATTACTTCAGAAACCCTAACACCACTCAAACCCTAGCAAGTGAACAAGATACCTGTGCTCACAATACTCTACAATAAGCTATTATTAATGGCTGAAACATAAAATATGCAGAAACTAAATTAGCTCACAACACTTCTAGAGAGTAACACCAGCAAGATTTGGACCCCAAAGTCTTCTTTTATTAACCAGAAATAGATTACAAGAGAGCTTCTTCAGTACAAGACTCACAGATCCAATGATCTGAAATGACCCCAAGCACCCTATTTAAAGGAAATGATCCCAACGGCTAGTTCGAGTGATCCATGTCGAAATGATCTCGACTGTCGATGAGGATCAAGACATCTCTTAATCTCATCCGTCGAAATTGTTAACTTATTATTAAAAATAATATTTTGCATGCATTCACTCAAAATATTATTATTTTATTATTTAAGGTTTTTGCTTTATTTTATAATTTTTTATTTTTTATTTTTATTTTTTTTTTTTATTTTTTATTTATTTTATTATTTTATTTATTTTTTTAAACGGATCATCGAACTAAGCCTTTGGAAACATCACCTAGGACCTAGGACTTAGAACTCATGAGGGGATTTAAAACATTTTCCAACCCTCAAGACACATTACATCATGACTTTTACAATTTACATCTTAAGGGGTAAAACCCCTTTATCATAGACCCTCATAAACCACCCAGTTCTGCGACACAACTATAATCTAGCAGATTAACACACTAGGATTCTCTTAAAGTTCTAATAACAAGATGCATCCCGGCTTTGGGGTCAGGGTGAAGGAAAACTCTGCCGATCACAGATCGGTGAGACGAAAAATCTTCCGGGACGTAGATTATCATTAGAAAGTTAGGTCCACCTAGGCAATTTTACATAAACGACTCATATCTGCTAAGATTATTTACAATTCATACATGCAGACTGGGTTTACAAAAATGATCAAGCTGCTGATGACTACAAGCTGGCACGGACACGTCGATGAGGTGCTACCCATGGGTAGTTGACCGGTAGTGGTCAACATCTGGCTCTACTTGGGGACACGTTGCTGCACTGCAGGAATGCGAGAATCCAGAATCTGCATCCACGCAACACACAACAAAATATAAGTAGCGTCCGTCCAAAAAATCATCATGTAACGTTAAGCACAAGAAAGATAAAAGCTCTTCATTTATTAACTATCTAGAAAAGTAAATCTAATCCTAAAACAGAAATGAAAATACGGAAAAAACAAGGAGTAGGGTTAGAAATACGATACAAAGGATGCCCCATGGCATCAGATGTGTTCAATATAGTGCATACTGAGCATTTGCCTGCTTTCATGCAAATCTGTCGTTTGCTTATCAGATGTGCCATGTCCAATTCTGCATATGGTAGGACTTTTTCCTATCCGAAAATCAAACTGCTTGCGGCCGTCTGATGCATCAAATTTTCGTCTCATTTTCTTTCTCTTGCGCTTTTTCTTTGTGGCAGGTTGTATCACTGATGACATGGAACTTTCTGTTTCAAAACTATCAGATGAAGTATGTAAGATATGCGTGCCATGTCTTTCTTTATCTTGCATTTGATCTTTATCGTTTTTAAGTCTATCTGGATCACCTTCAATTAACCACCTTTCAATCGAACCAATGACCTCCTCATAATAAGATGGAACTTGTTGCAACAAATGAGAAGGCTCCTGATCTGTTGATGTCCCCTGGTCTCTCTTATCCTCTGACCATTGTTGAAATTTTTGAACCTGTATTTTAATGGCATCCATCTGACTAGAATGTTCAACCTTTATAGCACTGATTTGTCTGGCATGGTGTTCTTCCATATCTTTTATTACTTTATCGTTCTTTTCCTTTATGTCCATCAAGCAATGCTGCATGGAGTTTATTTCTTCTTTATGATTTGCTTGCATGGCGGCCAACTGATTATTATGATCAAACGTCATGATAGTCATTTCTTCATCCATAGTTAATAACTTGTTTTGCATAGAATCAATTTCCCTATCATGATCAGCGTTCATGGTCACCATATTTTCCTCTAATCCTGACATCTTGCTATGCATGATTCTAATTTTTGTTTCATACTTAGTTTTCATGGCCTCAATTTCTTTAGCATGCTGATTTTGCACAATCTCCATCTCCCTATTACGTTTTTCAAGGTGGGTGCATAAAGTTTTCACATCATTGACATAATTAGTTTGATTGCTTTCCATATTTTTCACCAGCATCATTAGATCTTGTATAATTTGCTTTTGCTCTTCCTTTTCGTTGTCGTTTATTCCTGATTTTCCACTATCATGAACTTGGTCTGCAATATTTCCGGTGGATGACACATTCTGATCTTGAAAACTTTCTTCAACAGCTGGACCTTTTATAAGATTACTTTCTTTCTTTTGCACAATTTTAGGGGCAGAAGGCAAGCTGTTTGGATAACCATATCTATCTTTAAAAGCATTGACAATGTCTTGTAAAGAAGTGAAAGAATCCTTAGGAAAATTGTTAAACCAATTCAAAGCATCATCTTCTAAAGAAAGGACAAATAGATGCATTTTGATATCTTCATGATTAAACTGAGGGGGTCTACAATATATGATCATTATGCGAGTAAACAAGCCTAGATGCCTTCTAACAGCGATTGAATCACCACCCGAGAAAATAGGTAATTTAGAAATGGCCTCTTTCGGAAAATCATGGAGACGTTCAGTAAAACGACATGGTTTAAATGAATAATCCATGATGAATGATAAGGGATTAAAAGGATGATAGAACGAGACCTCTGCTCAAGAAAGTCAATAGATGAAAGAAGTGGAGTCGCCACTTGAACAATGAATCTGATTCTAAGATCCAAAAATCAACCAACAAGCAGATATGAAGAAGGCTTCTTGTCTAGGAAAAATGAGAAAATGGAGTCGCCACCCAAACAAGAAACAAACCGAAGAGAAGCTATTGATATGGCGAAAAATAAGGTAATAAAAGATCCAAATGATAACCCCAAATGTTGAATCTGCCAGCTCAAATGAGAGATGAGAAAGATGAGAAGATGAATGTCGATGAAACTCCAGGAACAGAAGAACTCTGTCCCCGACAACGGCGCCAAAAAATGTTGGCGTTGCCGGGCCAGATGAAAAGATAAGAAATGAGAAAGATGATTGTCGTTGAAACGCCGAGAAAACAATGTCCCCGACAACGGCGCCAAAAAATGTTGTCGCGCAGATTGACACAACAACGCTCAGACCGGGGGTTGTCACTCTGATCCCCGATCCCTCCGTTTAAGCCTGTCTCCCGCGGCTAAGGGGGGTAGACCCTATGATATGATGAAGACCAACTGTCGACCAGCTGGTTGGGAGACACGATATGATAAGCACTAGATGGATTTAGAAATTAAAAGACCAGTGCCTTGTGGAGTTAATGTTTAATCGATTAAGTATTAGATACTGCAAAAATATAAACCATGAAGAGCGATCATTTATCATGAAAAGCTTAACTTTTGCTAGATACAAGATAACCATAAAGGCTCAATAGCTCAGCAACTTAAAAGAAGAAATGGTTTAAACAACCACCAGAGATCACGTAAATGCAGTAAATCTTTAAATAAACATTTAAACACGATAAAAATTAACTCCCACGCCAAAATATTAGCCTCAGCACAAAAGATGAAACCTAAAAATTTCCCAGGCTAACACTGAAATTGCAAAATTTATTTCCTCTTTTTTTTTTTTTTTTTTTTTTTAATTATTATGATTTAAAAAAAAATTTAAACTAACTAAATTAAAAGATAAAAATAAAACTAAAAAAAATTAGAATGAAATTTAATCTAATCTAAAACCTAAATCAAAACCCAAAAAATAAAACAACAACTAAAACCTAATTTTATTTTTTTTTATAAATTTTTTATGATTTTTTAAATTTTTATATATTCTTTATGATTCTTAAAGATAAAACTTAGACTAAATTATAAAATTAAAATCTAAAAAATATTTATGATTTTTTAAAAGTTTATATTTTTTTTTAAATGAATTTTTATGATTATAAAAAAAAATTTGAAATCAAAATTTAAACTGAAACTAAAGTCTAAAAAAGATTTTTATTATTTTTTATTTTTTTAAATAAACTTAAAACTTGAATCAAAAATAACCTAGAGCCTATACAAATTAAGCTAAGCCTAAAGGATCTAATGCTAAAATCAAAAGCTTAATAAAAATTTCAAACCTACATAAAAAATGAAACATCAATATATATATCAAAAAATCTAAAAGCAAAATCGAAATTTTTTATTTTAAATTTTTATAAACCTAAAACAAATCAAACAAAAAAAAGACCTACGTTAACTCCTATTCATGAAATAAAATGAAATCTATGACTAAGCTGACATTACCTTACCTTTCAACGCATAAAGACTTGGCCCGTATGAATGAAAACGTGATTCTTACAGTGCGATTTGCAGATTTTGACAGCGGAATGCTCTTCGACGGCGGACGGAGAGGGTGCAGGTGCTTATGGTTGATGGACTTGCAGCGAAAGGATGGATAGAGATCCGTAGATAGCTGAGGGAGATGCGGCTAGCCACCAGCGAAGAGAAAAAGTCCTGTATAGCAGTATGCAGGTTTGGACGCAGGAAAACTTTGAGACGGCAGAGACAACGTGTATTGCTGATGGAGGGAACCGCGTGAGGGTTTACTAGTTCCACAGAAGGGAGGAGAAACCTTGACGGCGGTGAGCAGAACGGGTTTTGCAGTTATAGAGATTTTTAATGGGGGAAATGTCGAACACAGGATCGTATTTAAGATAAAGAAAATTACCTGACGCCCATGCGTAACCCTTGATCCTTACCATTCAACGCATATACTGTAAAAATAAAAATCTAAACCAGCTTTTATTTGCGAAGATGGACCGGCGTTGAGGAGACAGTACGCAGGGATTATGGTATCCACTCGTAAAATAACACTTCTACGGTTTTGGCAGCGAAAATTTTTAAAATTTTGAATAAACTGCTCCAGAAACCCTGAATTATTTCTCAAAAAGTGCACTTGTAACCTGCAAACAAAAACCCGGAAGATAATATATGCATAAAACAAAAATGTGAAACCCCTTATCAGTCGAATAATTTACAAATTTTGGCCCCTTAATAGCCAGATTCAACAATAAGAACATAAGTTTTTTTTTGTTAAAAAATTTCAGATTTTCACTATGAAGAACTTAGAAAATCTCTCATGCAAATTAGGAAAAATAAACTGAATGATAGACCCAGGATCAAATCCAACTGGGCTCAGCAAAAAATGCTTGTGGGAGTTGGCTGGTTCAGCCGAGAACTTCCCCAAACGCCCACCAATCTTCTTCGTTAAGGGTTTTCTGCACAGCTCAGAACAACCATCAGTAAAGAGGGCAAAAATGCTACTAAATCCCAAAAGTAATGGAGATACCTGCCATTACTTCAGAAACCCTAACACCACTCAAACCCTAGCAAGTGAACAAGATATCTGTGCTCACAATACTCTACAATAAGCTATTATTAATGGCTGAAACATAAAATATGCAGAAACTAAATTAGCTCACAGCACTTCCAGAGAGTAACACCAGCAAGATTTGGACCCCAAAGTCTTCTTTTATTAACCAGAAACAGATTACAAGAGAGCTTCTTCAGTACAAGACTCACAGATCCAATGATCTGAAATGACCCCTAGCACCCTATTTAAAGGAAATGATCCCAACGGCTAGTTCGAGTGATCCATGTCGAAATGATCTCGACCGTCGATGAGGATCAAGACATCTCTTAATCTCATCCGTCGAAATTGTTAACTTATTATTAAAAATAATATTTTGCATGCATTCACTCAAAATATTATTATTTTATTATTTAGGGTTTTTGCTTTATTTTATAATTTTTTATTTTTTATTTTTATTTTTTTTATTTTTTAATTTTTATTTATTTTATTATTTTATTTATTTTCTTAAATGGATCATCGAACTAAGCCTTTGGAAACATCACCTAGGACCTAGGACTTAGAACTCATGAGGGGATTTAAAACATTTTCCAACCCTCAAGACACATTACATCATGACTTTTACAATTTACATCTTAAGGGGGAAAACCCCTTTATCATAGACCCTCATAAACCACGTAGTTCTGCGACACAACTATAATCCAGCAGATTAACACACTAGGATTCTCCTAAAGTTCTAATAACAAGATGCATCCCGGCTTTGGGGTCAGGCTGAAGGAAAACTCTGCCGATTACAGATCGGTGAGACGAAAAACCTTCCGGGACGTAGATTATCATTAGAAAGTTAGGTCCACCTAGGCAATTTTACATAAACGACTCATATCTGCTAAGATTATTTACAATTCATACATGCAGACTGGGTTTACAAAAATGATCAAGCTGCTGATGACTACAAGCTGGCACGGACACGTCGATGAGGTGCTACCCATGGGTAGTTGACTGGTAGTGGTCAACATCTGGCTCTACTTGGGGACACGTTGCTGCACTGCAGGAATGCGAGAATCCAGAATCTGCATCCATGCAACACACAACAAAATATAAGTAGCGTCCGTCCAAAAAATCATCATGTAACGTTAAGCACAAGAAAGATAAAAGCTCTTCATTTATTAACTATCTAGAAAAGTAAATCTAATCCTAAAACAGAAATGAAAATACGGAAAAAACAAGGAGTAGGGTTAGAAATACGATACAAAGGATGCCGCATGGCATCAGATATGTTCAATATAGTGCATATTGAGCATTTGCCTGCTTTCAGGCAAATCTCTCGGTTGCTTATATCTGCCATTAATAATTGCCCTAGTCAGGATTCAGGAATCTAGTCCATGGCATTGCAGTGCCTAAATTTCTTCATGGTTCATATAGTTTGAGATCTTCTATTGTATTAATACATTATGAATACCTCCCTAGTTAAGAGGGAGTGTTGGAAAATGTAACTATGTTTGGTCTTCATTAATGTACTTGAGTCATCATGTAATGTACTTGTAAAAAGAATAAAGAAAAGAATTATTATTATTATTATTATTATTATTATTATTATGACTTATTAAAGCCTGAGTTTCAAGCTTGGGTCACCATGTTTTTGGTCAAAGTTCCCATTGAGGACTTCTAGGATTTATTCCGAGTCAATAGAGTCATGGTACTTTTAAAGAGACCCTTCTTGGGCTTTGGAATCATGTAAAAAGGTAAAGTATTGAGTCAAATATGATTTATGTAACCTCCACACCATGTCGGCCTAGAAGGAGATCAAGTCAGCCTAAGGACCCTATTCGACCTCACATGGAGCCTATAAATGCAAGCTCATCCAATTCATTTGGAGCATCATTGTGACACACAAGTTCGATTTCTATTGTAGCTGGGAAGAAGTACAAAACTGTCTTGTAGCTGGGAAGAAGTGCAAAGTTCCCTTGTAGGTGGGAAAAGGTGTGAAGTCTGTTGCTGGGAAGCCAAAGTGAATACAAGTTTGGGGAGGTCTAAGGAGAAAAGGAAAATCAAAATTTTTGTGGTTCTCTTTCTCTGTTTTGTGCTCTTGGTTGGGAGATCAAAGTCTTCCAAGATTGCTTGTTGCCGAAAGCTGTCAGTTGCCGTAAGCTACTGCCTAGTCAAAGTTGCTGGGAAGGGGTTGAAATTCTGGGAGGCTGACTTAGTGTGGAGGGAAGGTCTTGTCTTGGTCTAGGGTGAAGAGTCTCAAAGAATACTATTGGAAGGAAGAATTTCTTGACTGGGTTTTCCCCTCGAGGGGTTTTTTTCCTAGCATAGTGCCTACATCTGGTATCTATTGTTTTATGTGCTACTACTTTGGTAATTGCTTGATGAACTAAAATAAAGAAGATATAAAGAATCATAATAATAAGAAACATCACAAGTAATTATCAAGAACAAGAAAATCTTTCTGCCTTTCTGATTTTCTAACAACTAATGACATAAATAAAAGGGAGTAGAGTTAGACATACTATACAAAGATTCCTAATGGCATTAAATGTCATTTGTGTGGTACAATCTGGAACTTCTGCTCATTGACAAGTAAATCAATAGGCTGTTTATCAGATGTCTCTTGCTGAAACTTGACCCTTTTGGGTTGGTGCAAATGTTCATCACTTTGCTGCATATCTTTCTTGAACTGAAACCTACTTCTTTTCTTGCTTGGAAAGTGGCCCAGAGGATGAGATGAAGAAAATTGATAGACTAGCTGAAAGAACTCGGTCACAACTGCATTATACTGTGAAGGATGACCCTGTGGCTCAATTGCTTCACCATTTTCTGGCCTTCTTGGATTCTCAACATGGTAACTTCTTTCGACTTCCTTGTATAACCTATCCATACCACTTGTTGCAGTGGAAATATTGGCATATAATAAATCCATTTGAATAGATCCACCTAAGTCAACTGCAAGCTTCCTTGATAGAAGCATCCCCCATACATCCGACACATTGATAATTGCTATGCCCATGGTGATGATTTTGTATGGATAATCAACCAATGAGACCTGTAAATCTTTGACCACACCAAGGACTTCAATCTTTTTCGAATCCATAGAGCAAATGTTATGGTAATGCCTAGAAATCCTTAAGTTCAATTAGGCCATAACCTTTTTAGTCATAACATTTGTTGAAGCACCTGAATCAAGCATGCAATTATGAAGCAGACGATCATTAATATCCAAAGTCAAGAAGAAAGGTTGATGATCCTCATTAGTCATGTAGCAATTTAAATCCTTTCATTTAATTTCTTCATCCTTTGGGTTGTTATCAATTTTATCTTGTTGAGCCATACCCAAAGATTTGAAGTATGTAACGCTTTGTGAAGGGATATTCTGAAGTTCCAAGACTAGGACAAACATCTTAATACTATTTATCCAAGCGGCCCAATCAACTTCTGATCTTGACTTGTACCTTTCAGATGCAACCTGCTTATTCTGATTCTGGTCTTTGCCTTTCTTTGATAAGTGTAACGTTTAGTTCTAGCAATTTCCAGAATTTGTTCCTGAGATAGAGTTTCATCATATATTTGCGTGATAGGATTCTTTTCGTCACTGAAGTTATTATGGTGAAGGATGAAGAAATCATATTTGTGCAGCGACTTTCCGTGGAAGTATTCTGAGTTTGACTAACATTATTTATTTGTTCCTTTGTTGCTTCATCTAAGAATTTTCTAGCAATAACACACAAACTTTCTTCATGGAATGCAAAATGGGATAACAACATTGGTGGAATCAAGTGGAATGGGAGTTCCTTGATCATTAGGAGGACTCCTTGGCCATGGATTATTGTTTCCTTTGCTATTATTGTTATTTCTAGGCTGCACATTTTGCACTTGATTTCTTTCCATTTGAATTAGCTTAGATTTCATATCACTTATTGTTCTAGCATGCTCAATTCTCATTTCCTTAATTATTTGAGTTAATTCTTTAATTGAGTCACACTCTTCTTCCTTAATTTCTTTTCCTTTAGACTTGACTAGACCTCTTTCAAAACCAAGGTTCTCTGACTTCCCTGAAGCTTTCTTATCCTTTTCTAATTCTTCTGTTTTACTTTGAGCAATGGCTAAAGTGGCAAGTTCATATTGAATGTCAACGTGAAAGGATTCAAGATATTATTCTAAAACTGTTTTGTCAGGAGGATTGTAGTCTTGAGTCATATCCTTAGAAGACCATTAAATCTTTGATTGAATTCTTCAATTGTTTCATTTTCCCTTTTCTTAATAGTATTAAGCTCTTTGACCAAGTATTTTCCTTCTCTTTTATCCCCAAATTTATCTTTGAATGCATCCGTGAGGGCTCGCAAAGAGTCAAAAGAATTGTTAGCTTTGTCATGAAACCAGTCTAATGCATCATCTTCTAATGAAAGGACAAATAACTTCATTCTAACATCTTCATGATTGTATGTAGTGGCATGAGCATATCTCTGTGTTTAACTTCTTTATATGAGCATCTATGTTGATTGCATTAGTGCCTTGGAAAGTTGGAAGCTTGTTCATAATAGAGTCATCTGGGAGATCATGAGGATAACCTTGAACGTTGGCAAAGCTACAAGGCCTATAATAATCCATGAATTATTGATTTAAAGGATCAGGAAAAAACAAATGGATATCAGAGAGGACTTCCTGTCCGAGAAAGATTAAATGCTTTCTAGAATGTAATTTGTTTAACCGAGCTCTTGGAGCCTTTTCAGGATTGGGAACGCGGTTAACCAAGCTACTAGGAACTCTTCTAGAGCAAGCCCTTGTAAATGGATGAATAAGTGGAGTTGCCACCCAAACAGGAAACCAATCGAAACATCTAGGTGCTAAAGGTGTGGATAGAAGAGATGAAAAGGTTAGTGAGAGGAAAAAGGATAAGGTGATGAAAAGATGAAGAGATTGCAATGGTGCCAGAAATGTGGTGTTGATGGGATAAGGAATGATGAGATAATGAGAAGATGAAGACGAATGTCGCAAAACCAAAGTCCAATAAGTTGGTCCGAGGCAACGACACCAGAAAATGTTGTTGCTTAGATGGTACAGGCACTGCGACAACGACTTAGGTCGGGGTTGTTACTCTGATCCCCGACCTCTCTAGTCTAGTTGTCTCCCAACAACAGGGTATGGTGGGTAGTCCCTATGGAAGATGAAAATGAAGGACAAGTTGGCAACCAATGTGTTCAGGAGACACGATTGAATGGCCTGGCCACTTGGTTGATTTAGCAATATTTATAGATTAAATTAGATTTAGATGTGAGACTAGTGCCTTAAGGAGTCAATTTCTTGCTTTATATCGATTAAAGACCAAGTAGCCGGATGAACAACCGCTGCTTGAATGCTGAACTATCCTATATGCTATGCAAATCCTAAGACTTAAGTGTGATGCAAAGATCTTGGTTAATTTTTATTAATTGCCTATTCTAGGTGTATCCTTCATTTTGACTATTTTGAAGCTAGTCACTAGAGTAGCTTGTGGGATAGAATCCAACAGGAAGTGTTGTCGCTTAGATTGTATAGGCATTGGGACAACGACTCAAGTTGGGGGCTATCACTCTAATCCCCGACCTCTCCGTTCTAGCTGTCTCCCAACAACAGGCTATGGGGGGTAGTCCCTATGGAAATGTGAAGATGAAGGATAGGTTGGCAACCAACGAGTCCGTGAAACACGATTGAAGGGCCTAGCTACTTAGTTAATTTTAGAAAGACTTAAAGATTAGATTAAATTTGAATGTGAGACCAGTGTCGTATGGAGTCGAATTCTTGCTTATTACCAATTAAATGCGAAGTAATTGGATGAACATTCGCTGCTTGGATGCTTCACTAACTTAGATGAAATGCAAAATCTTTGTTGATTTTAAGTTAGATGCCTAATCTAAGTGTAACCTCCCTCTTAATTGTTTTCGAACTAGTCCCTAGAGTAGGTTGTGGTATGGAAGCCAACAGGAAGCAAGCAGAGGCTTGATTAGTGATACCTCTCCCTATGTTCCAACCATCCGGTGCCTTCGGCGCTGCAGAGACTGTGGCTCTGACAATTGCAAGGTCACCGTGTTAACCACTAGAGAGTTGCTAAGTACCTTAAGCTAAGTTGAGAAAGGGTGGCCTTAAGTGTCTATCAACTAAGCTTATGTTTGGAGGTAAGTTATTAAATGCAAGACTATCCTAGGATGAAATGCAAAATGGATGAATACTTTCTTGAGTTAAGATTGCTTGTTGATTTTAGGTGCTTAATATTAATTATCTTAAGACAAGAGTACTTAACCATGGTTTAAGAGATAATCTTAAGCAAGACAAAGTGCTCATTGATACAAGATATATGTTCCTAAAGAAAGATCACTAATGTACGGGATGTTATCAACGAGAGATGCTAACCAAGGATATTTGATTAAGTGCAAGACATACAATTAACGCTCTTCACAATGATTTATTATCATTCACAATAGATCTCCAACATAAACCATAAACCATAAATAATTAGAGCACATGTTCACTTAGACCATTTATCAATGATTCCTTGTAGACAATGTAAATTTGAAGCCTTTCGAGATGTATCAACACTATAGTGTCAGTTAATTAGCTTACTTAGATGGTTATATTTCCTAGGCACCCAATCTAATAATTGGATCAAAATGACAAGATACCAAAGGCATAGAATGTCATGTCCCTTCTCAGACAAATTTGTAACTGGGTGCTGCTACACAATTTTGCACAATTTTGGCTAAGGAAGAGAACCCATCACTTTCGACTTAGGGACTTAGGAAGCAATTCGACCTAATTTGGTTGCTAGTGGAATGTGGGGGCCACCCACATGGGAATTCAAATTGGTCCATTCAAATAGCTTGGAGGGAAAGTCGAATAGGTGGATGGAGGGGTCCACATGAGGCAAGGAAGGCCCAAGGACTTATAAGGAGGGAGCAACTCTCATTTTGGGATTCATTCATACATCTTGCAAACAAAATTACTTCACTGTTCACTCTGTTGTTTAGCTGAGTCAATTGACTGTTTAGCCACGAATCTCTCAAGTAGGAGATTCAACCTCTACTTCAAGGGACCATCCGTGCTAGCCCTAGAGAGGCAGTTCTACAAGGATTTCAGGTGTTCCGGGGCAGTGACATAGCACCACCAACTAGCGCAGAGCAGGGAGTGTGTATTTTTGGGTAGCAAACATTACACAGAGGGAGATAGAGGCCAACAGAGATCAGATTGTTTGCTGGAGAGTTAGAGAGCTAACATAGCAGCAATAGACTAGCATTGTTGCTGAGTTTTACAGCCAGCAGAGCCAACATTCCAGTAGTTCGAATTGTTGGGCTAGGGGACAATGCAAAGGCCACTCAGTAGTTTTTCGTGGAGCTTAGGAGCATGTGTCTTAGGCCAAGAGCTCACCTGGGAAGTCAGGGATTTGATAGCAAGGGTCAACCCAACACTTTGGGGGCATTTCCAGGAGGATTTATAGGTAGTTTCCAGTGGGCCGAGTTTTGCAGTTGCAGTTGAGGTTTGGCTCCAAAGGGGTCGAATTTCAGAAGTGTAAACCAATGAAAATCCTTTCTGGGTTTTTGATAAGGATACCAAATATAAAGTTTCATAATTTTCTGAGCACCAAAGGTGGGGTTTTAAGCCATATATTTGCAGTAGACAATGTAGAATTGCTGGGGATTGAATAGTGCCTTTGGGGGTTGATTTTGGGAAGTCCAAATTGGGCCAAACCATTTTTGGGTTTTTGTGGATTTTGGCCAAGGATTTTGTGGCTGAAGTTTCATCATTTTCTAAGCACCGGAGGAGGAGTTTCTTGCAGTCCCTTTCCAAGTAGCAGTGAAGTTATCTGGGTAGTGCAGAGCATTAGAGGAGCAGTCATTTCCAGCATTTGAGATCATTGTATTATCACCTTGGTCCTGTCACGCTTGCCATTGAGGCAAGCCCTGGTGCATTCCTCCATACTATTGTACTTGCTCCATTGATTAATAAAATGGCTCAACTCATTCTTAATTCCAGAGTTTTTATGAACATTTGTTGATTGTTTAAAATTTTCGTGCTGTAAATCCTTTTTGCTTTGCATATCACTATTTGTTTAAGTTTGGAACATTACATAGAAACCATTCAACAAGATATGCTAAATACCAATATCCACTTAGATGTGTATGAAACAAGCTTATCAATGGGAAACCTTCCAAATTGCAATTGGATTTTTCAATGTCGACAATTATTTAAAAGCTATGTTATTAGGTTAGAAAATCCTCAATTGGATGTGCCAACATGCTCAAATCCAACAAATGATTGTCATTTAGCTTCTCTAGAAAGAATGAGGTACAAGTACAAATCAAGCTTGAGATAGTAGCATGAAACCCACAATATTAATGAGCAAGATTGACAACAACTGGCAACCAAGTTAGCATGGACCTTAAAAAAGAAACAGAGTTTGCTTGTGGAAAAGCCACAATGAGGTTATGAAGTATAGTGACATTTACTTAAGCGAGAACAAATAGCTAGTGTCACAAGATACTAACAGTGCTATCATAGTGCTTTTCAAGAGAGCAAAATGCTACTCGCCAATAGTGCAAAATGATGATAGTCACTTAGCTACATCCAAAAATCTTATTAATTACGTGCCTGTAGAATTGAGTATTGATACAGTGAAGTGAGAAAGGGTAAGAGGCAAACCCCATAGGCTTATAGCCTTGTTGATGACTTGAGGACTAGATTTGTTCGCCTTCCTTCACTTGCAAAAGAATTGTTGCCCCCACAACCTCTGCGAAACCAAGCTTGGTGATGAAAATCCAACTTAAATCAATATGTAGGAAAGGTAAGGGTTGGAAGGATGGATAGGGTCAAAATAGGCCTTAGAGGGAAATAGAAAAGGGCCATAGGTCTGTAATTGAAGAGGAGGGGCCTAACCGGCCTGCCGATGGAAAGGGAGAGCCTAAAGAGGTTTGTCGCAAAGCAAAATAGGCCTGTATAGGGCAGCAGGAAGAGGGAAGATACCACAGGGCTAACAATGAGCTAAGGGAGGGCTACCGTGACGCAAAAAATGGATGGCAGAGGCTCATGGAGGGCAGGAGAGGGGAAACAAATGAGGCTATGGCAATGACAAAGAAGGGAAGAAGGCCGAGAGGAAAAAGGAAAAACGGAAGAAGGGAAAAGGGGTAGTAGAAGGGAAAATATGCCCTATCCAAGCCAATGAAGGCAAGAGGAGGGCTAACAAGGTATGCCACTCAGGAGAACAAGGCCACTAGGCATGCGGCTGGGATGATGGAGGCCTAGTAAAGCCACCAACCAAGCTCAAATCAAATTTGGACCCCTTTAAAATAAATTCATTAGCCCCAAAATTCAGAAAATCATCCAAAATCGTTTTGCTTCTTACCTCAATGAATTGTGACATCCTCTTTATGGATGTGCATTGAAGCTAGAGGGCGCTGGGAGGACAGATCTAGCCATTTCAGACCTAGATCAATTTCTGAAATTTTTACAAACCCTTGCCAAATTCATTGGATGGCCTTGTTATGGTATGAAACCCTTAAAAGCCCTAACCCTTGGGCTAGCTTTAAAAAATTATGATCTTCTTTAACAGCTTGAAAAAATTATCTGTAGAAAATAAAAATAGAAATACCTTAACCATAATATATACAAAAAAATTCAAAAGCCCAAACCCCAACTGCAAACAAGGGTTAGAATAAAATTAATCTACAAAATAAAATATTTTACAAAAAAATAATTTACAAAATATACCAATGTACAATGCTTGAAAGATTTTTGAGGAATAATTTTTAAATAAAATTTTCACAATGGCTAGATGTATTTCAAAAGATAGATGTTCAACCACAACTTTAGCGAAGTAAGAAAATCACATAAAATATTCGAAGTCCAAACAAGGTCGGCTTGTGCCCACAGTCTGTGAACTTGGAGCCCAAGGGTCAGGGAACTTGCAAATTCTATATATTTTCTTAAGAAAATTCATTAAAACATACAATGAATTGGATCACTTAAGAGAAGCCCAAAGCCTACCAATAGAATGTTCCATCTACAAATGAAATAACGATTTAGATAATATTGAAGCACAATATAGGAAAGCACATACCCAACACATACCATAGATCAATGAGACAAAGACACCATGAATTGTACCCTAAAGTTTTTTATTATGAAAATCGAACATTCCTAGCAGAACAATGGCTTCACACCAACGTTTACAAAATTACATTAGACTAAAGATCATTATAAAATGAAAAATAAAAGCAAAATGTCGTATATTTATAGAGAAATCCCTCCAAGTGGAAAATAATGACTAGTTGGCTTGATTCTCGTCTAAAGAATCTCGACAGTCCATAAATCCCTGATCAACTTTTAATCTCTACCGTCAAAAATAATTATTTTTGAGGAATTTTCGAATTTCTTATTAAGGCCATCTTTTATTAGCTCAAAAATAATTATTTGAGCTAATTCCCTCAAAAAATTGACTTTGACTTAACTGCCAAGGTCCAAGGGTCCAAATTTTCTTGAAATTTCCAATATTCCCTTGGTAGGAGCCTCCAAAAATTAATTTCTTTTAGAACCACGAATTTTTCCACTTGGAGAAAATAATTTCTTAACATTTTTAATTCTGACTCTAAATTAATTAATTTTCTGGCTTAGGATTTAATTTTATTTTTGCCAGAAAAATTAAGTAATTGACTCATGAGGGGATTAATTATTTTTCCACCCTCAAATATTTTAGCCATGGTGTCTAAATATGAGGGGCCATGCACTAAAATATTTTTACATAAGATATTACAATAATTCAACCCTCAAAGGGGAAATACCTGTTTGTTATAGACCTTCATAAAACTTACCCAATTTTGCAAAACAATATGATCTAGTAGACCAAGTGATCTTTAATAAAATAATTTAGCCAATTAGCTTAGATTATTCCCACATCATTTTTACAATTGGCTCGACTAAAACAGTAGGACTCACCTAAGACTTCAACGATAAATTCTACCCTAGCTTTGGGGTGAGGTTGGAGGGAAAAACTCTACTGATTATCCATGTTTAAAAACACAGATAATCAGTAAGACGAAAAACATCCTAGGATCAAATTCGTCGCCAAAATCATAGGCTTACCTAGGTTGTTACATAATTAAACGATCGTACTAGTATCATTTACCTTACAAATTTGTGGAATGGGTTTACAATGATGTAACAAACTACTGGTAGATGATTCTAACTTTGAAATTTTTTCTTCAACACCTTGGATCTTGCTTCGTTGTGAAAAGTTGAAAATTTGGGTGCAACAAGCAAGCAGAGGCTTGATTAATGATACCTCCCCCTATGTTCCAACCACCTGATGCCTCCGACACTGCAGAGACCGTGGCTTTGATGACTGCAAGATCACCATGTTAACCACTAAAGAGGTGCTAGGCTCCTCAAGATAGATGAGAAAGGTGGTCCTACTACCTCTATCAACCAAGCTTATGCTTGGAGGTAAGTTATTAAATGCAAGAGTAGTTAGGATGGTAATGCAAGATTATTGATTGTTTTTTTGAGTTAAGATTGTTTAATGTTCTTTAAGTACTTGATGTTGATTATCTTATAACAAGAGTACTTAACAATAAATTGAAAGACAATCTTAAACATGACAAAGTGATCAATGATACAAGTGCCAACAAGGTAAAATAGATACCCACAAGATACAATTGCTCAAGAAAGATGCTCACCAATATAGAGAGCTCACAATAGATATCTACTAACAACAATTAACCAATGATATATGGCGCCAATGATGATTACTTGTAATAATTAGAAATCTTCCAAGATAGTTCAATAAGATAAATGCCAATGTTACTTAACTCCAATTCTTCAATTAGATTAGAAACCTTTATGTTAAGAACATGCAAAGCTTAATGCTGATATGAGATTATCATTCACAAATAGATAGACACAATGATGAAAACACTATTAGACACCAACATTCAATGAACTCTTAGATCTATTAACCCCTCAACAAGATGAGATTAATGTGCTTTAGGAGTGAGTTTGTTAGATGTGAACTTATAGCGTTGTAGATCATGAACTCACAAGAAGAACACAATGTTAGATTCGAAATAATCAATGCTAGCAACCTTCTTCTCAAAAGCACATAAAATCATAAAACAAGGAACAATTGTTATCAATAGAGCATGGAAACATGAAATTCATTTTGTTACTTATGATTCAATGAACACTAATTGAGTGTTATGAAAGCAGTAGAGTACTTATGTTCTAGAGCTCTTTTAGGTGCTGAATGAGATGTATGTTTGCCAAAAATGAGCAATACGAACTCAAATATCAAACCAACTTTTCCAATCAAAAGATCTCGAATTTAATTGACTTTTTATGATGCCATTTCCACTGTTATATCAGACCTATTATGCAGAGATGAGAGTCACCAAAAACATGTAGATCTGTGCCAAATGATCAATGCCAAAAATGCTTAAGTGACTTATCAACGTGTTAGATAGTTTACCAATTAATTTTATGCCACTTAGATGTGTTTCTTGTCACTGATGTGAAATGATTACCTTTCTGTAGAAAATAGTGAGGAAACAAGGGTTAAAAGATCAAACCCTTAGGCCTTATGGCCTTGGAGAAGCTTGCCCTCTTGCCCAAAATTTTTCCAAGGGGTAGACCACCTGCAAATACAAAATTTCAACTCCAAATCTCTGCAAAACACGCCAAGAATCAGTCCAGAATTTGACAAATCACCCATAGAGGTAGAGAGGGCAAATGAAGGCAAGGGAGTGGCGAGAAGGAGGGGGCAACAAGCCTCTTAGATCCGCGACTAAGGTCTACAGGCCAATGAGGCCTCACAATAAGGCTAGGAAGGCCTTGAAGACTTGCCGCAAGCCTTAAGAGGGCTGCGGCTTAGCGTAAGAAGGGCTGGCAAGCCCACGACAGGCCTAAAGAAGGATGCCAAGGCTCATGGTAGGGTGTACAAGGGCAAGCCGGTGCCTTTTTTGGGCTTGCGACTAGGGTGCAAGGGCAAATGGAGGAGGTTGAGGAGGAGGGAAGGTTCAAGGAGGAGGATGGAGAGGAGGAAAGGGTGAGCAAAGGGATAAGGAGGTAGGGAAAGGGTGGCGAGGGGAAGGGAAAGGCTAGCAACAAGGCTTGGAGGGTTGACCAAGAGGAATAGGAAGGCAACGAAGGGTTAGAAGAGGAGGATGAAGGTCTAGAGGCTTGCGACCGGGGTTAGGAGGGCTCTAATCCCATGACAAGGAGATAGAGGCTAATGACAGGCTTCAAGGGGATACGCTAGGCCTAGGAGGGTTGACCCTGGGCCTAGAGGCCCAAAAAAATTTACAAACCCTTGCCAAAATTTGGATTTACTTTAGATCTGCAATTTCACTATGAAATTTTATGATGATGGCCCTGCAAATATTCCAGAGACTAGATCTTACCCTCAAGGGCCTAGATCTAGCTCTAATCCAACAAATATTCTTGGTTATCACCTACACAAATGAAAATACAAGTATCGAAATCCCCAATATATATACAAAAATTGAAAACCCCAAAAACTCAGCTGTAAAACAAAGATTAGAAAAATTTATATACAAAGAAAAATTAATTTACAAAATATACAAATATACAATGCTTGAAAGGTTTTTTGAGGAATAATTTTTTGTAAATTTTGACAATGGCTAGATGTATTTTGAAAGATAGATATTAACCACAGCCTTAGCGAAGTAAGAAAATCACATAAAATATCTGAAGTCCAAACAAGGTCAGCCTGTGCCCACAGTCTGTGAACTTGGAGCCGAAGGGCTAGGGAACTTGCAAACTCTATATATTTCTTAAGAAAAATCGTTAGATCATACAATGAATCAGATCACCTAAGATAAGCCCAAAACTTACCAATAGAATGTTTGTATCATCTACAAATGAAATAACAATTCATATAATATTTGAAGCACAATATAGGAACGCACATAGCCAACACATACCACAGATCAATGAGACAAAGACACTATGAACTGTACCCCAAAGTCTTTTATTTTGTAAATTCAAGCCTTTTCAATAGAACAGTGGCTTCACACCAACGTTTACAAAATTACATTTGACCAAAGATCCTGATGTCCATAGAAGCAAAATTCCTTCTATTTATAAAGAAATAGCTTCAAGTGGAAAATAACGGCTAGTTGGCTTGATCCCCCATCAAAATAATCTCGATTGTCGATAAATATTTGATCAACTTTTAATCTCTGCCATCAAAAATATTTATTTTTGAGGAATTTTCGAATTTGTCATTAAAGCCATTTTTTATTAGTTCAAAATAATTATTTCGAACTAATTTCCTCAAAAATTTGACTTTAACTCAATCACCAAGGTTGAAGGGTCCAAATTTTCTTGAAATTTCCAATATTCCCTTGGTTTGGGAACTACAAAAATTAACTTCTTTTAGACCCACGAATTTTTCAACTTGGAAAAACTAATTTCTTGAACATTTTAAATTTGACTTTAAATTAGTTAATTTTCTGGCTTCGGATTTAAGTTTATTTTTGCCAGAAAAATTAATTAATTGACTCATGAGGGGATTAATTATTTTTCCACCTTCGAATATTTTAGCCATGGTGTCTAAGTATGAAGGACCATGCACTAAAATATTTTTACGTAAGATATTACAATAATTCAACCCTCAAAGGGGAATACCCGTTCATTATAGATCCTCTTAAAACTTACCCAATTATGCAACACAATATGATCTAGTAGACCAAGTAATCTGTAATAAAATAGTTTAGCCAATTAGCTTAAATTATTCCCAAATCGCTTTAACAATAAACTTGACTAAAGCACTAGGATTCACCTAAGACTTCGACGAGAAATTCCACCCTAGCTTTAGGGTTGAGGTTGAAGGGAAAAACTCTGTCGATCATCTGTGTTTAGAAACACAGATAATCAGTGAGACGAAAAACATAATAGGATGAAATTTGTCGCCAAAATCATAAGCTTACCTAGGTTGTTACATAATTTAACAATCACACTAGCATCATTTACATTACAAACTTGCAGAATGGGTTTACAATGACATAATAATCCGCTGGCTGATGATCCCGATCTTTTGAAAAATTTGGCACCACTGCGTCCTTAGAACTGTGAGAAAATGAGTGCAACAGGATCCACAAACAGGTTAGCCTGACGCTATGTTCCTTAAGCAAGATAGTGCCTATGAATGGATCTTCCTAAATTGTTGAGTGACTGGTTGGCTAGATTGCCTTAGTTAGGAATCTAGTCCAAGACACTGCGGCACCTAAAGGTTCTTCGTATTTTCATATAGTTTGAGATCTTCCATTGTATTTGTACATTATGAATACCTCCCTAGATAAGAGGGAGTGTTGGAAAAAGCAACTATGTTCAGTCTTCAATAATGTACTTGAGTCATTATCTAATGTACTTATCAAAAGAATAAATAAAAGAATTTTTATTGCTGTAACAATGACTTATTAAAGCACAGGTTTCATGCTTGGGTCATCATTATATTAGTCAAAGTCCCCATTGTGGACTCCTAGGATTAATATTGAGTTTATAGAGTCATTGTACATTCAAAGAGACCCTTCTTGGGTTTTCGGATCATGTAAAAAGGTTTTGTATCAAGCAAAATATGAATTATGTATCCTCCACATCATGTCGGCCTAAGGAAGATCAAGTCGGCCTAGAGACCCTAATTTGACCCACTAGAAGGCTATATAAAAAAGGAAGTCGAAGTCATTTGGAAGCATCAATCTCACAACAATTTGATATCTACTGCGATCTACTGGGAAGTGTTGGGGATGCGAAGTCTGCTGTTGGAAGAAGGAAATAAGTGCGAGTTTGGGGGAGTCTCTAGAGAAGAGAAAAATCAAAGTTTTGGCACCTCTCTCTCTCTGTTTCGTGGTTTGGTTTAGGAGATCGAAGTCTCCTAAGGTTTTGCTGCTGCCGGAAGCTGCATGCTGCTGGGATTTGCTGCATAGTCGAAGTTGTTGGAAAGAGGTCAAAAATCTTGGAGGCTGACATGGTGTGGAGGGAAAGTCTGGTCTTGGTCTAGGGTGAAGAGTCTCAAAGAATACTATTGAAAGGAAGAATTACTTTGATTGGGTTTCCCCTCGAGGGGGTTTTTCCTTGGCATGTGCCTATATCTTGTGTCTCTTGTTTTGTGATCTTCATGTATGTATAATTGCTTGATGAAAGATAAGATAATAAAGAAGTAAAAGAAGCGAGCACACTCACAAGTAATTATGAAGATTGGAGAATCAAACCCTAATATAATATCTTTGATTTTCCAACATGGTATCGGAGCTAAGGTCAAAAGAAGTTGAAGATCACTTTGTTGGCATGAATTTGCCCTCTATGGTAAACTACATAAGATCGGGTTTCAATTTTGGTAGAAGATGGATAAAAAAGATTATCTACCACCTATTCAACAAAGTCAAGAGTCATGGATTCTTGGCTGCTCTTACAGGATCTCTTACTGATGATAATGCATCGATCATTGATAGTGGAGCATCGAGACATGTGAGAGGTGAAAGTAGGCAACTTCACACACTATCAAAGGAACCATCCTCCCATGCAGTGGAATTGGGTGAAAACAAAAGCTATGCTTTTAGAGGCCTGGGATCTACATCATTAAAGCTGGATTATGGATCGAAGCTGCATCTCCACAACATTCTCTATGTTCCAGGTTTGAAAAGGAACTTACTTTCTATTTCTTGTTTAGAAGATAAAGGGGAAAGAATTGCTTTCGTTGATGGAAACATGAAAAGTATTGGTCTAGGGTAAGAACTCTAGTATTGACAAAGCTAGGGTTATTGGAGTTCGAGAAGGAAGTCTTTATCGGGCTATCACTCCATCCCCTCAAGCCCTTGTTCATATGGAAATAAGTCCCATTGAACTATGGCATCGAAGGCATGGTCGTCTTCATTATAGGGTTATCCCTACTCTTAGTCAATTGGTTAATGGCATTCCTGATATGAAGCTGGATCATGAAGGTATATGTAAGGGATGCTCTTTGGGAAGCATATTATAAAGCCATTTCAACATAGTGAATCTAGATCTAAAGAAATATTAGATTTCATCCATTTTGATGTGTGAGGGCCCATGTTTGACAATACACTTGGAGGTCATCTCTACTATGTAACATTCATTGATGATCATTCAAGAAAGACATGGCTCTATCTACTCAAAACTAAAGATGAAATATTTGATAAGTTCAAGGGGTTTAGGGTTTAGGTGGAAACCCTAACTGAAAAGAAGATAAAGACTCTAAGGTCTGGCAATGGTGGGGAATATACTTCTAAAGAGTTAATTGCATATTGTAAGGATGCGGGTATTAAGAGGGTGCTCATTGTTCCCTACTATCTTGAGCAGAATGGATTGGCCGAAAGAAAGAATAGGTCAATTGAAGAAGGCACTAAAACTATGCTCCTTAATCAAGATCTACCAAAATTCTTATGGGGTGAAGTAGCGATGATTGTCGTGTATGTTCAAAATAGAAGTCCTTATAAGAGTTTTGATAATACTACACCCGAAGAAGTATTTACAGGAAATAAGATGAGTGTGGATCATTTCCACATATTTGGAAGTCCAACATATGTCCATGTTTCGAAGGACAAGTGAAAGAAGTTGGACTCGACAAGTATCAAGGGAATATTTGTTGGTTATAGTCTCTCCTCAAAAGCTTATAGAATCTACATAAAGGAGGGAAGATACATTGAAGTAAGCAGGGATGTCATATTTGATGAGAATCAAGCTTACAAGAAATCAAAGGATATTCCTATTGATTCTGATGACGAAGAAGTTCCCGTATTTGAAGAAGATGAATTTCATGAGAACTCTACTCCAAATGATGAAGAAGAAGGACCAAGTGAGCCTATTCAATTGGTGGTTATCCCAACCACAAGGAAAAGGCCATATTGGTTAAGATCTACATTAGAAGATGTTGAAGGACATGAAGTTGCGAAAGGGTCCTCTAGGGAAAGTAAGAAACCAAAAAGGTATTCTGGTTATAATGCATATATGACAAATTTGATTGAAGCCGAGCCATCTACATTTCAGGAAATTGAGCATGAAGAGGTTTGGAAGAAAGCTATGCAGGAAGAATATCAATCCATTGTGAGCAATGGTGTTTGGGAAATCGTTCCTAGACCTAGTGACAAATCGATTGTCACATTGAAGTGGATTTATAAGATCAAACATGCTATTGATGGAAGTATAGACAAGTACAAGGCAAGGTTCATTGCAAGGGGTTTCTCTCAAAAGGAAGGCATTGACTATGAAGAAACATTTGCACCTACTGCTAGGTACACTACCATTAGATCTTTGGTTTCACTAGCTGCTACAATGGGGTGGAATATCCATCAAATGGATGTTAAGACCGCATTTTTGAATGGGACCATTGATGAGGAAGTGTACATCGAACAACCTGAAGGATTTGAAGTGAATGGTAGAGACTCTCATGTTTGTAGACTCAAGAAGGCTCTATATGGCTTGAAGCAAGCACCTAGGGCATGGTGTGCAAGAATGGATGCATATATTTTAAGGATTGGGTTCGTGAAAAGTACTGCGGATCCGAATCCATATATCAAGGTCGTGAATAATGAGCTAGTCATTATTCTGCTATATGTGGATGATCTATTCATCATTGGTGTAGAACGAAGAATTCAAGAATGCAAGAAGATGTTGGCAACGAAATTTGAGATGAAGGATCTAGGACTGATGCACTACTACCTAGGTCTAGAAGTATGGCAGAGACCTAGGGAGATATATTTGGGGCAAGGAAAGTACATCATCAAGTTATTGCAAAAATTTGGGATGATGGAATCCAAGCCGATGGTTACTCCTATGGTCACCAATCTCAAGAAGTTGAGAAGCTCTGACTCGAGTCTCATGGATCCCACCTTATATCAACAATTGGTGGGTTCCCAATTGGTGGGTTCATCAACTAGTTCATCTTCAACTTCCCAAATATCCTCATAATTGTTTGCCTTTTGTTGTTGTGATCCCCTGTCATGTTGACACATTGATCTTCCATCTCCCATGGTGAGTCCACTTCCAGGTGCCCATTTATCCCTTGACCTTCTCTAATGGTTCTCAACATTACATGACTTTGCATAGTTCATTCTAGTGCATTGATTTGGATGATGCATATATTAGTTGGCATGTGGATCTAGCGGGCACATTGAAGGGTCTCATGCATATACTCAAATCATCATCTAAGGGGTATGCTCTAATCTGGTGTGATGCCGCTGTATCAGACTCCCCAGCTTAATAAAAATCATACACTCATGCAGACAGTGTCATTTGTATTTCTTTTTTATCTGCCATCATTTTCCACTGTTGTTATCTTCTTTCAACATCCTCTCATGTGCACTGCTACATATTTACTTGCAGTAATACATTAATGCACTTATTGTGAAAATCTTGCTATTCATCTTTGCTACTGCCACTTCTTTATCTCTCTTTCTTCATCATCATTGCATCATCATTTCTAAGCAATACCACATGTGCTTTCAAAGTCCCAATTACCAACTTGAGCCATGGCTCCTCAGAGACAGTGCAATTGCATTCCTTTGTGGCATAAACAAATCCCTATGGTGCAACCGCCCTCTCTTGCTTGAAACTACACAACTTGGAGTCTTCCTAGTTCCCAGTGTTGTGTCTCTCCCTGATTCAATAAATCAGGCAACTACCCTCTATATTCAACATCACAATTTTCCAAAGACATACCTTGAGCAGAATTCCTCTTGATGCAGAATCTTTACACTTTGTTGCAACACATTCTCTTGCAAATTTCTTCAATTTCACTTAGAGATTTAATATTTGGTATCTTTTATCAGCAACATCTTCAATTCAATTGAACAGCTTCTTTAATCCTCTTATTCTTCATGGTCATCTTCCTCATCACTTTGTCATTTCTTCTCTTGTCCCAACATTGTTACCAGCTGTAATACTGCTTGATGTAGTGGAAACTTGAAAGAGGTCCAAAAGCTATATCTTCCTTGAGAGACACAGTTCGGTGGCAACAAACTTTATGAAGTAAAAGCACATGGCTTAGTGAAATTCTTGAGTAACTGTTATTGACCACAGGATGAACATAATTTCTTAAGTCACTTTATTTGACCACTTGCTAAAAAGTACTATGCTATATAATGTACATTATAATATGATCACTGCACTACAGATACCCTTGGTATTATAACCTTGAGAGTGTGATAGTACATGTGTACAAAAAATACAATTTTCCATGTGCAATATTAGAAAAGTTTTTATATTACTAATTAGAGAAGATCGTTAATAGTGATGAGAAAATATTTTTATTATCTCATAAACTATCATTCAATATGTCACGACTTCAACAGATTGTGTTTCCACCATGTAACTTGAGCTAGGTATGATGGGGTCTGGAACATAGAATCTATCAAAATGGTAATTTGGAAAATCGAAACTAATCTCTCACCTCTCTGATTGGCGTCTACTTTGTTGTAAGAGTGAATTCTGTTGGTTGTCTTCTTTTACCTTCCTTTTTCCTCTGCCTTCTTCCTGAACTTACATTTCTGCTTTACCTTCCTTTTCCTTTTTCCTCTGCCTTTTTCCTGAAATTACATTTCTGTTTGTATGCTTTTAGGTAATTTTCATTAATTATTTAGGGTAAGTTTTGTTAGTTATGTACGAAAGCTAGGTGAAGACTATGGTTAGTTTCTGGTTGCACATTTTATTTCACTGACAAGAAATTTAGTTGGTACATGGGGTTCTGCAGTGGAGTAGTTGGATAAATGTCAAGCACCAACTTGCTATCCATGTCGATTCTAACCGTACTTTCCTGCACCTGCACAGACTGCCATTTCATGTCCCTTGATAATTGCGTCAACAAAAGTGGTCACTTTGGCTTCTAGTAATAAGTTAGGTTTTATAATGTTAAAACAGTTTTAAGACTGCTGACTTCAACCTTTGGCCTGCTTGCCTTTTGAACCTTATATTCCAGTTTTGTGTTAGAGTGGTGATTGCTACGTATGTTAGAAAAATTACACCTGACCTGAAAAAATAACCTGCCATGTGATTCTGGTTCTTTTATTCCTAAAATGTTTCCTTTTGTGATCAGCTTAATGGAGTCTCTGTTCATTTGCGTCTTGTGGTGGAACTTGGCCCAATTGTCATCTTCTGCATTTTCATATTAGTGTATTTGGGTCCAATAGAGTTTGTAGGAGTATATATTACTGGTTGAATTTTTTCTTTTCATTGTTTGATTGTCACCTTTATGCGGTGCAATCCACCTTTCCGTAATCTCTTTGCATGGCATTGGCTTGAAGCAAACAATTCCTTCTTTTTATCTACTCTGCTGAGATTCTAGAATTCGCTTCCTTGCCGTTTGATTTGATCTGGATAGAAATATACAGTAGTCTTTCATGACAATACAAGGGACTACCAGGTATAGATTATAAGGTGTAATTTGTTTTACGGGAAATGTTATATGTTGATAAGTGTTTCTTTCCCTGCAGTTTAAATCTCAACACTATATTCATATTCTATTTTCTAATATTGCAGATTGTGATGCCAACATTGGGTTGGAGGTGGTTACTTGGACTATCTTCGACACCTTTGTTGATTCTGCTTCTGTTCTATGTTGCAGTCCCAGAATCCCCGAGGTATCTTTTGCTGAAGGGTAGAACTGATGATGCACGCCATATCCTTGAAAAAATTGCACATGTAAATAAAAAGCAACTTCCACCTGGGAGATTTGTTAATGATCTCAGCATGGAACTCAATGAAGTAGATACCATTGATGGGTTAGAAGAAGCTTGTTTGTTGGAAGCCCATGGGAAATTAGAGGAGAGCCACATGGAAATAAAAAGTGAAACTGGAGTACTCTCACAGGTCTATAGTCTTTTTTCCCCGTCGTTAATCAGGTCAACACTTCTTCTATGGATAGTATTATTTGCAAATGCATTTTCCTACTATGGACTTGTCTTGCTTACTTCCGAATTGAGCGGTGGAGGTGGGAATTGCACATCAGACACTATGCCTTTAATTGCTTCCGATGAGAGTAGTCTTTACAGGGATGTTTTTATTTCAAGTTTTGCAGGTACGATTTCCATCTGACGTGATTGAATACAAAATGCTTGCTACATTTTGTCCTATTTCTGTACTTAATTTTAATCCTTGTGGGTTGCAACTTAAATGAACGATATGTTACAAAGTACAACCTATGCTTATGCTATCTTCAAATGAAACATTCATATTTCACACTTTTATTCAAGATTATAGTTTGCTGGGCTCTAATCCTAACAAATTCTATTACAACTGGCTTTTCATGGTGGCAGAGATTCCTGGGCTTCTATTGTCAGCAACTATTGTGGACCGTTTTGGGCGCAAATTGTCAATGGCTACAATGTTTTTCCTATCTTGTGTTTTTCTTCTTCCGTTAATATTTCCTCAACATGAAGTTGTCACGACTTTTCTTCTCTCTGGAGCACGCCTATGCATCACAGGAACCTTTACAGTTGTCTACATTTATGCCCCCGAGGTTGGTGGTGAAATTTAATAATTTGATTTGATGGTAGTGATTTTTAAACTTCCACTAGAAAATGTTGGCATTTGAATTAGTTTCAATGATGTTTATTGCAACCATAGCTAGTTGAACTATTATGACAGCAGAATTGGCTTTATGCATCTTTAATGAGATAAAGCACATCCCCCGAGGTTGGTGGTGAAAGTTAATGATTTGATTTGATTTTAGTGATTTTGAATTTTTCACTAGAAAATGTTGGCATTTGAATTAGTTTCAATGATGTTTATTGCACTCATAGTTGCAGCAGAATTGGCTTGATGCATCTCTAATAAGATAAAGCACAGCATAGACTCAAGGGAAAGAAAGGAAATTTATTAGAAAACTATAGCCAATCTAATTGCAAAAGTATGACTGAACAGCGATTGGATAGGATCAATGTAATAGTTGGTGGTGTAAATTACTAGCATCAGCCTAAAGGAAAAGTGTTTGATCAACCTAGAGGAGGAGTTGACTAGCATAAATGCATGGGAAATATAGCTCATTTTCATATACATTCACATTCACTTCTCTTCATCTATTGTGCATTTCTTTTCTTCATTCGTAGTGAAATATTGAAATTTCTAGGGTTTTCAACTTGTAACTTTGAATGGCTATAAATTTCACACAAAATTGAAATTATCTCAAATGACTAATAATTTTGCACATTCCCTCGCCCCTACTTCCATAAATATGTAGCTATTGGCACATGCAAAATTCAAAATGAGCTTCTTTGTTGAAAGATCGAACATTTTCATCTTACAGAGTACTTTCACTTCTGAAATAGAATAGTTGTGCATGATAGCATGTATTCTTCTCTCCAGTAAAAGAAATGTTTGTTTTCATAAATTCATCATCATGAGGCTTAGTTTTTACCTTGGAACTAGTGATCTTTTTGCCAAGTTGTAATGCCCAATATTACTAAATAAGTAATAATAATAATAATAATAATAAATAATCAAACAAACAAATATCAATGTAGATAAGAAACAAAATAATAAATAAAGTATAATGATGTTGATTCTAATAATATCTACTTTTCTAATAAAAAGAAAAACACAAAAAATATAAGATAGGTTTATGGGAAAGGAAAAGGTTAAGATAATGAAAAAATTACACAATGACAAGTGGATCCTAAGGATCGGGTTCTTTCTTGTGGATAGATTCTATATAAGAAGGAGAAGGAGAAAAGGATCTCTTTTGCTTGAGAAATTGGGGACATGGCTAAGAAGAGCTGGCATAGTCGTGGATTGACGGCTCGAGGGTGACTTGCTGCTAAGAGAACTCAAGCAACAAGGTCTATGGTAGGGTGGAGAATCGTCCTCCACATATTTGTTGCAAACAAGGATCGACTATGGAGCATGTTGGGTCTATGTCAACCTTCATGCAAGTAAGCCATCTTGGTGATTATTAGATAAATCATTTTTTATCGGAAAGTAATTTAATTTTATTGTGGTATAATTTAATCATGAATATTTAGAATTTAGTATTATTTATTTATTTAATAATAATATGAGGAAATGTTGTTTTTTATTATTATTCTATTTCTTATTTTGTTACATGAGGCGTTACATACTCTCCCCTTCAAGAAATTTCATCCTAAAGTTAACTTTAATTATGTAACTTATTATAATTTAATTATTTAATAATAATATGGTGTGTTACATACTCCCCCTCTTTAAGGAACTTCATCCTGAAGTTAACTTTGATTATGTTATCACACTTTTTTTTTTTTTTTTTAAATTTTCTCTCCGTATCTTCCACATCACCGTCTGCTGAACTAATATAAGGGCCATGGGGCACAACAAACATTGTAAACTCCTAAGAAACATGAGCATCATCTAATGATCTAATTTCTAAAGATTCATAATTAAATTTTACCACAATAAAATTTTAATAATTTATTGATAAGAAAATGACTTACTCGATGGTTGCCAAGAATAGCTTACTTGCACAAAGTTTGTCCTAGATTCAATGCGCTACAAACTCGATCCTGCTTACCAAAAAAAATATGTGGAGGACAAATCTCCATCCAATTGTAGACCTTGCTAATCTAGTCCTCTCAACAACAAGTCACCCCTGAGCCCATTTCCTCTACCATGCCAATTCTTCTTAGCCTTGTCCTCAATTGCTCAAGCAAAAGAGATCTTTTTCTCCTTCTTCTCCTTTTTTATATAGAATCCATCCATCATAAATATCTCAATCCCTAAGATCCACTTGTCATTGTGTAATTCTTTCTTTATCTTAACATTTTCCTTTCCCATAAACTATCTTATATTTTTAGTGTTTTTCTTTTTATTAGATAAGTAGTTATTATTATTATTATCATCATTATACTTTAGCATCGGATGTGTTCTAGCCACGAAATTTGGTGGAGAGGTTGGGGCACATGAGATCTCCAATACCCAGAAAGGGGTTGGGCAGATTCTAAACAGTTCGGGAGATATTAAAATAATTAATATTTTTAATGGAGTCGCTAAGTCTAAACTTAGGGAAATTAAAATATTAATATGGATTAATATAAAACTGTGTTAGAATGGTCCAAAAGACATGGATCAAGTCAGATCTAATCTTAGTTGTCGATTAGGGACCTAATCTCGGCCGTTGATATGTCAACAAGAAAAGTATAAGAAGGGGCTTGAGGGTCACTTGGAGAATATACCAGAGTGAACAGTCATTCTATTCTCTAGAGTGGGGTTTGCTAAGAGAGATATAATCAGTGATCGAAGAGCAGCTAAGGGGCATTGAGTATGGAGAGGCAGAGAGGCATAGATAGTGCCGGGAGAGCAGCAGAACAGCCAGAGAGAGACATAGGAGCAGCCAGTGCTCATCAAAGGCAGCGAAGTGTTGCGCAAAGCACCAGAGAGGCTAGCGTAGCTGACACAGAGGCTCAGAGAGCTGACGCATGGCCTCCTGGGGCTGACACAGGCCAAGATAGGCTGACGCAGGGCTAACGCTAGGCTAGGAGAGGCTGACGCAGTCCAGATTGGGCAAACGCTGGGGTTTTTGGGTAGATTGGTGCTGAGTAGCTGCCAGAAAGATTATCCGGGGTTTCAGCCAGTAGATTTGTCAGAAACTAAGAGGTATTACTGCCAAGGAAATTCTCTGTTGGGTAGGCCAGTATCGGCACCTAGATTGTACTCTGATATTGCTTAATAAGAAACCCTCAAATAGCTTACCGGTTTTCCCGCATTGGGTTTTTCTAGGGACATTAATCCAAAAATAATGGTGTCATATGGTGTGTTTGTTTCTGTTTCTTTTTAGTTGTTGATCTGTAATATGTTGAGCATGCACTAGTGTTTATTTTCAGTATTTACATTGTAAATAACTTGTTAAGGAAAATAACAAGTAGGTAGGAATAAATCAGATAAAGTGCATGGAGGGTTTCTAACTAAGTAAACTTAGAAACTTCAACATGGTATCAGAGGATGATTGCAGATCACAGGAGGACTGAAAGACATCAGCTGAGCAGAGCAATAGCAGCAGAAAACAGCTGTCCCAAGTTGACAAAAGCTGTTTCTAGCAACACAGAAGCCAAGGAGTGTGATGCAGAGCCAACCAGGGCCATGCAGAGGCAGCTGGGAGCTGCACAGAGCCTCAGAGAGGCCAACGTTGTTGATGTAGAGGCCCAGAGGGTTGATGTAGGGCCTCCCAAGGCTGGCGCAGACCCATTTGGGGTGACGCAGGGCCAACGTGAGGGAGAGACGGGCTGATGCAGTCCACAGATAGGCAGTTGCGGGGGTTTAGAAGGCTACAGGAATATTGCAGAGTGGAGCTGGTGAGGTACTATAGTCAGAACAATACTTGACAGAGCAAGGCCAGAGGAGTTGCTACCAAGGGTTTCTAGCCGAGGAACCCGAATTAGTGGTGCAGTTGCACAAGACGATCAGAGTAGGGGGCATCTCAACAAGCGATAGAAGGATTTCCAGTAGGGAAATCAGGACTCAGAGGGAGTCCAGAAGAAAACTTCTAGACAAGAAGTAGAGACTCAGAGGAATTGAATAGAGAACTTCTAGGAGGGAAGTAGAGGAGCATCATGGCACTACACTGAGTAAGAGACCAGGATAGACTGGACGGAGCATCGAACTTCGTAGTTTGGAAGGCCAGAATCTTATTCGTACTTGACAAGAATTGTGTCAAGAACTTCGCCTTGAAGATAATAGCTGTCCCAGTTGACCCCAGTGATAATGACAGGTACGAGGAGGTGATGGCGAGGGCCAAGAGCATTATCCTTGACAGGGTCAAGGATCATGTAGTACCACACATAACCGAGAAGTGAACAACATTTGAGATGTGGGAGGCTCTTAAGAAGCTGTACCAGCATAATTCTGTGCAGAGAAGAGCGCTTGCTCAAGAATCAGATGAGGTCGTATCAGATGAAGAAGGGACAATTGATTGACACTTTCCTCGGAGCACTGAATGAGATCCGAGATTAGTTGACTGCTATAGGGGCGACACTGGATCAGGAGCTAATGGTGAGGACAAACCTGAATGTTGTCTCAGAAGACTAGGAAGTGTTTGTCCAGAGTATACTGGGCAGAGGACACTTCCACCTTGGGACGAGATGTGGGCAACTCTTCGCCAAGAAGAGATCAGACAACAGTTGAAGACAGGTAACAGCAGTAAGGGGATCAAAGTCAAGCAGGAGGAGGAAGATGTGGCCCTAGCATCTGAGGGAAAGCAGGAGAAGCGGAAGAAGAAATATCTCTCCAAGATCAAGTGCTTCCACTGTGGGGAGCTGGGTCATTATGTGACCCAGTGTCCAAGGAAGAAGAGTAAGGGATAGTCTTCCGAGACTAAGGTAGCGCCAACACGGGCAGAGAAGGAAGTTTCGACAGAAGATGACTGTGCCATGAGTGTACACGCATCACTTGAGCGGAAGTGGGGAGACATTGAGCTGTAGTCAGGTGGACTACAGGCGATGAGGGGCAAGATCCTTGAGGTACCCAGCCTCTTGGATTAGACCTTGCTACGAGAGCCTTGAAGAGGAGTAGCAGGACTGGTTGAGTCAGGTAGAGATGAAAGCGGATGGAGTGGCAGAGAGAGCTACAGTGCAGGAGTCCCGAGACAGCGCAAGGCTAGCAGGCTGTAGTAGTGCGAGAGGCACAGGAGTGTTGCACCAGTGCAGGATGGCATAGAAAGGTGTGCAAGGGTGCGAGATGCAGGGAGTTGTTGCAGCAGTGCAGAGGTTAGAAAGGGAGCACTTGTTAGCGGCAGAGGGAGCTTCAACATCAGTGGGTGTCTCTAGCCCAACAGGGAGGTCAAATTGGGAGATCAGTTACTTACTTCTCAGTAACTGAGCTGCAGTGCAACAGTGGGCAGCATGATGCAGCATGATGAGAGGAGTTGCAATGCGGATGCAGTGTTGGGAGAAAGGAACAACAATAACATAGATGCAGAGGGAGCTGTCGTATAGATGCAGTAGTGGCAGTGGCAGAACCATGAGCAACAGTACAGGATACAACAGTGTAGAGGATGGTGGGCAGCAAGCCTAGCATCAACACAGGGACCGATGCCGGATGATCAGAGTAATACTCATTGAGGAGTATTGCTAGAGCACAGTCCTCTCTAAGAGGGAGTGTTGATTTGTGGTAGCATTGGATGTGCTGTAGCCACAAAATTTGGTGGAGAGGTTGGGGCACAAGAGATCTCCAATACTCAGAAAGGGTTTGGGTAGATTCTAAACATATCAGGAGATATTAAAATAATTAATATTTTTAATGGAGTCCCTAAGTCTAAACTTAGGGAAATTAAAATATTAATGTGGATTAATATAAAATTGCATTAGAATGGTCCAAAAGACACGGATCAAGCCATATCTAATCTTAGCGGTCGATTAGGGACTTAATCTCGATCGTTGATATGTCAACGAGAAAAGTATAAGAGGGGGTTTGAGGGTCACTTGGAGAATACACTAGAGTGATCAGTCATTCTATTCTCTAGAGCGGGGTTTGCTAAGAGAGATAGAATCAGTGATCACAGAGAAGCTGAGGGGCATTGAGTACAGAGAGGCAAAGAGGCAGAGATAGTGCCGGGAGAGCAGCAGAATAGCCAGAGAGAGACATAAGAGCAGCCAGTGCTCACACAGAGGCAACTAAGTGTTGCGCAGAGCACCAGAGAGGCCAGTGTAGCTGACGCAAGGCCAGCGCTGGGCTAGGAGAGGCTGACGCAATCCAGATTGGGCAGACATTGGGGTTTCTGGGGTAGATTGGTGCTGAGTAGCTGCTAGAAGGATTATCCGGGGTTTCAACCAGTAGATTTGTTAGAAACTGAGAGGTATTACTGCCAAGGAAATTCTCTGTTGGGTAGGCCAGTTTCGACACCCAGATTGTACTCTGATATTGCTTAATAAGAAAACCCTCAGATAGCTGCATCGATTTTCCCACATTGGGTTTTTTCGGGGACATTATTCTAAAAATAATGGTGTCATATGGTGTGTTTGTTTCTATTTCTTTTTAGTTGCTGATCTGTAATATGTTGAGCATGCACTAGTGTTTATTTTCAGTATTTACATTGAAGATAACTTGTTAAAGAAAATAACAAGTAGGTAGGAATAAATCAGATAAAGTTCATGGAGGGTTTCTAACTAAGTAAACTTAGAAACTAACAATTATTATATTACTTATCTAGTAATATGGGTCATTACATACTCCCCCCTTCAAGGAACTTCGTCTTGAAGTTAACTTTAATCATGTAACTTATAATACTATTATTTATTTATATAATCATAATATGGAGCATTACACAAGCTCAGTCAACATCTGCTAGTTCTTAATTATTATCTATGGCGGTATTAACTTGAGTGTTGAAAAATCTTAAATGACAAAATCCATATACACTCCTATATGACAGATGATGTAGTTTTAAGCAATTTTGGATGGATAGGTAATTATGGGGATAAAATATTTGCTATGGATCCCAAAAAACTAGGTATGTTGGTATGAGAGTATGCTTAATACTATATATATCAAGGTTACTAGAGTTCGAATAGAAAATTAGTTGATGAGGTAGAAGAGTGAAGAGTTTGAATTGAATAGGGAAAGATTCAACATGTATAAAAATATATGGAAGTACAAATTATTTGATAAAAAACAATTTTCCTTTGATATTAAATGAATCCATGTCCATACAATTCATAATATCAATAGATGAGAACTTGTCCTTCCTATGGGCAGTAAAAGTGGAAAGAACCTTGAGCCACTTTAACACACTTAAGTGAAGAATAAGGTTTGCTGGTACCTAGAGAGTGTCATACAATACTTTGCACAAAAGGTTACATCAACAATATTCCATAACATCAACAATGACAACAAACTCCACATGGGGGATGACCATGTCCAAAAGGATTTGAACTTGGGTCATTGTCACAACAATGACTCCAAGTTGTTGGTAGATCACACCCTGAAAGTCGTAGTCAAGAATGTTGGAAATGTAACTAGGTTCGGTCTTCATAATTATTTTTGTACTTGTATCAATATGTATTTCATGTAAAAAGCAAAAAGAAGAAAAGAAGACATTTTACTATCATTATTATTTTCTAGTGAAGCATGTTCTTCATGCTTCTAGGTTTTATTTAGTCAAGAAGAAAAATTTCCATGTGTCAAAGTCCCATTTAGACAATGTGTAACAATTTTTTATTTTTATTTTGTGTCAAAAGAGTCATTTTGTCCCACAAGACCAAGTTGGCCCTACCTTGTCAAGTTGGCGTTGAAGAGGCCCTATTCGACCTCTTGAATGGCTATAAAAGGAAGATACTTCAAACTCATTTTATCACTCACTCGCTCACTTCGATTTTTGTGCAAGAGAGAAGAAGAAGATCGAAGACCAAGGAGAGAGGGAAGAATCTAATTAAAGAAGAAAAATCAAGTTTTTTCCTTGTGGTTGGGATAACCACCAGAGAAAGAAGAGATCACAATGCACAATAACAAGAGACACCAGAATTAGGTCAAAGACTAGGGAGAAACCCCACAAGGGGAAAACCTAATCAAATCTTTCTTAGAGAGATCCTTCAACAATAAATTGAGACAAATATTATATTGACCGAAGAAGGCTTCCACAAGTGTTAAGTCTCCACAACTAAATGTCCAACAAAAATCACCGAGTCATTGATCCTCACATCGTATCACAAAAGATAGTCAGATTAGAACTTAGACCTAGGCTTAGATCTCAAACCCAAACTTTGTATCACTATAATAATAAGCAAATCTCTTAAACCAAACTTTAGATCACAATGATATAAGCAAATCTCGAATACCAAACTTTAGATCTCGATGATTGTAAGCATATCTCGAATACCAGATTTCAGATCTCGATGATAATAAGAAGATCTCGAATACCAAACTTCATATCTCGATGATAATAAGCAGATTTTGAATACAAGACTTCAGGTCTCAATGATAATAAGAAAATATCGAATACCAGACTTTAGATATCAATGATAATAAGTAGATCTCGAACCTTTGACTTCAGATCATAGGTATAATAAGGAGATCTCGAACCTCTGACTTCAGATCATAAGTATAATGAACATATGTGTAATCATTGATTTCAGATCATTAATGTAATGAGAAGTTCTATAGATCTTGGATCACTTCACATAGGAGAGCCAATGAGTAAGGTATGTGTGTTCCAACTTCCAATAACATACGAAGGAGAGCAAATTAACCTCTCTCTATATAGCCATCATATGATCCGAGTGAGTGAGTTTTTAGGCAAGCCAACTAGCCATAATGTGATCCGAATGAGAGAGTTCAAAGGCAAGCCTACTAGCCATCATGTGATCTGACTAAGCAAGTTAGCACTTGTGGTGCCACTTAAAAATATAAATAAAATAATAATTTTCTTCTTTCCAAAAGTACATTTTGACCAAATCAAAAGCATGAAGAACATTCTAGAAACAATAATAATTTTGTTCCTCTTAAGTACAATGATAATTATGAAGATCGACCATACCTACACATTCTTCAACACTCCCTCTTAGCTAGGGAGGTATTCATAATCATAGTCAAGATGTCATACAAGTTGAAAAGGTTTTCCAAGAAAAGGCCAAGATTATATTAGCATCATCAAAGGATTACCAACATCACTACCCAGTACCAAATCACCATGGTACTCTTCATGCATACTCTCCCCAAGAGACAACAATCAATTAGTGTCACATAAGTTCATAGCCATGGTACCTTATAAACCAATCAACTAGTACTAGAGTATTGGCTTATCCATGCATGGGAATAATAATAAGCTCTTTAGAGCCAAATTTTGGGAGGCTCCTATCCAACCCGATAGCCTTTAACCCTATTCTCCTATCCAGGTCATTGTACTTGACTCATGGACTACAATCCTATCCAAGTCATAGTACAATAATCAAGAGAATGATTATTATCCTTTAGGTTATTGGTCATAGTGCCATTTACAAGAAAATTTCCATCTTCCTATCCAGGTCAATGTATTGATACAGGGATGTTAAGCCCTATATAGGTCAAATACATGACTCAAGAAGATGCCCATATTTCTATACAGGTCAATCTACTTGACACAGGGATGTTAAGCCCTATACAGATCAAAGCACAAGACACAGAAATATTGTCACAAGAACATTATCCCTATATAGGTCAGTGTACAAGACTCAGGGTAAAAACCTTATACAACTCATAGTACAAAGCACTATTGATTTGGGGTAGCATCGGATGTGTTCTAGCCACAAAACTTAGTGGAGAGGCTAAGGCACATGAGATCTCCAATACCCAGAAAGGGTTTGGACAGATTCTAAACAGTTTGGGAGATATTAAAATAATTAATATTTTTAATGTAATCCCTAAGTCTAAACTTAGGGAAAATAAAATATTAATGTGAATTAATATGAAAATGTGGTAGAATGGTCCAAAAATCATGGATCAAGCCAGATCTAATCTTAGCCATTGATTAGGGACTTAATCTCGACCGTTGATTTGTCAACAAGAAAAGTATAAGAAGAGGCTTGATGGTTACTTGGAGAAGACACTGAGGGAGACCAGTCAGTTCAATTTCTGGAGCAGGGTTAACTGAGAAATTGAAACAGTGGTCTGGTGAGTAGTCAGGAGGCAGCAAGTACGGAACAGAGAGACGGGAGATCAGTGCAAAGGTAGAAAAGACAGACGCAGGGCCAGAGGGAGCCACGTAGAGGCACCAGAGAGGCTGCGCAGAGTCTCAACAAGCTGATGCAGAGGGTTTCAGGCCACGCAAAGGTTAGCAAGGTTGACACTGGGTTCAAAAGAAGTGTTGGAGAATTTGTCTGTCTGTGGGTAATCCAGTTTGGCACCTTGTTGTACTAGAAAATGCTGAATAATAAAATCCTCCCTTGCTGCACCGGTTTTCCCACATTGGGATTTTCCGGGGACATTAGTCCAAAATATCTATGTCAATGTGTTGATTCTTGTGCATATGTTTGTTTCTGTATTACGGTGTGATATTTGCAACAATATTTATTTTAATGTTTATTGAAGTGATTTCATGAAGAACTTATGGTGGAATAAGTAGGAAAAGTAATTCAGTTACTGCAGTGATAGAATTTTCGCATGGAATCAAAGCAAGTAATCAGAGACAGAAAGGGAAAATTAGTTATGGGTTGAGACCACGATGCAGAGGCATCCACCTCAGGGGACTCACGTAGATTTTCAGAAGATTGCGCAAGAGAGAGATTTTGGTTTCCCTATGTTGGCTTCCAGGCTAGAAGAAGAAGTGGCGTGCATGACTAGTGCTGCATCATCAGATGTATGGTATATATATTATAGACAGTGGAGCCTCGTGGCATATGACGAGAATCAGGGAGTGTTTCTCAGAATATCAAGAAGAGAAGATGAACTTTTAGATCACCATGGGGAACAAGGCAAAGTGTACTCTAGTAGGGAAGGTTACCATAGTTTTTCAGACAGAATCGAGAGAGCGGTTCTATGCCACAAATGTGTTGCATGTGCCAGGATTGGGGATGAACTTACATTCTGTGTCACAACTACAAGGAAAGGGCTATGACGTCTACTTCATCAAGGAAAAGGTATACGTCAAACACTCGAGCTGGAAAAAGAAAGTGCAGATCGGGATCAAAAGTAATCGGTTATATAGATTACAACTAGAATCATCAATGGCACTAATAGGCAGTCATGGGGACAAGGACTTGAATGAACTATGGCACAGAAGGATGGGTCACTTACACTATGGAGCTGTGAGAATTCTCAGGAGCACTGTAATAGGAGTTCCGGATATGAGTACGGAACGAGATGATGTATACAAGGGATGCGCTCTAGGAAAGTATGCCAAGGCGACATTTCCTAGGAGCAAACACAGGGCCGAGAGTGTACTAGGATTGATACACTCAGATATTTGCGAACCTATGTCCGTCAAACCTCTCAGTGGTGTTGAGTATTTCCTTACCTTCATTGATGACCACTCGAGGAAAACTTGAATTTATTTTTTGAAAACCAAGGATGAGGTTTTTTGTCGATTCAAGGAGTTCAAAGCTCTGGTGGAGAATCTGACTGGGAAGAAAATAAAAGTTGTGCTCCGATAATGGTGAAGAGTATGTCGATAAGGACTTCACTGATTATTGCGCTAAGGAGGGCATCATAAGAGAGTGGACAACTCCCTACAATTCGGAGCAAAATGGGGTAGAAGAAAGAAAGAACAAGACTATTGTGGAAGTAGCTAGGGCCATGCTGTATGATCAAGATATGCCAAAATTCCTGTGGGCAGAAGCATGCAATACAACTGTGTATGTTCAAAACAGGACTCCTCATCGGGCATTGGGCAAGATTACTCCAGAGAAAGTCTTCACTAGGAAGACGCCTGAAGTCAGTGATTTTAGGATATTTGGGAGTTTAGCATATTGCCGCATACCCGAAGAAAAGAGGAAGAAGTTGGATTAAACTGCGGAAAAGGGATATCTGGTGGGATATAGCGAGAACGCTAAGGCATACAGAATCTATCTTCTAGGGAGCAGGAAGGTAGTAGCACAACGAGATGTAAAGTTCATGGAGGACAGAGCTTTCAGAAGATCTCGTGAAATGCCTTCCGAGGAGCAGTTGAAAGAGGATCCGTTGGTCATGCCTCTTCAACCAACAAAAGTGAAGAATTCTTCCTCAGGTTAGGAAGATTCTCAGGATGAGGAGGAGGAGCGAACAAAAGCACCTGTTGGCAGAGGAAGAACTAGCAGGGAACTTCGTCAGATTCTGCGTGATGCAGAGAACTTCATTGGTGAGCCAAGGAACAGTAAGAGGGAGCGAAAACAAGGAGACAGATATTAGGCGTTAGTAGCTCATGATGGAGAGCCTGTCGGCTTCAAGGAGGCAACTCAGCATCAGGTCTGGCTAGATGCAATGGTAGAGGAGTATAACTCCATAATGGTGAACGATGTCTAGGAGGTGGTGTCAAGACCTCAAGACAGATCTGTGGTAGGTTCGAGATGGATCTACAAGATCAAATATGCTGTGGACGACAGTGTTGAGAAATACAAGGCTAGGTTTGTGGCTAAGGTGTATGCTCAAAAGGAAGGGATTGACTATGAGGAAACTTTCATTCCGGTAGCCAGGTATACATCTATTAGGACCGTGATATCTCTTGTAGCCTAGATGGGATGGAAGATCCGTCAGATGGATGTCAAGAGGACATTTTTGAATAGGGTAATAGAAGAAGAGGTATAAATTGAACAACTAGAGGGCTTTGAAACTCATGAGAAGAAGTCTCATGTATGCAGAGTGAAGAAAGCCTTGTATGGGTTGAAGCAGGCACCGAGAGCATGGTATGGTCGAATAGATGGCTACTTGCAGAAGATGGGGTTTGTCAAGAGTGATGCGGATCCAAATCTCTACTATCTACTCGTAGAGAACGAGCTGCTTATCTTAGTATTATACGTGGATGATCTCTTTCTGATAGGATCATTCAGACTCATTGAGGACTGCAAGAAGAATCTAGCCACAAAGTTCGATATGAAGGATCTGGGACGAATGCACTACTTCCTAGGGTTGGAAGTTTGGCAGCAGAAAGGAGAAATCTTCCTTGGGCAAGGGAGGTATGCTACAGAAATCCTGAAAAGATTCGGGATGGGAGATTGTAGACCTATGGCTATGCCAATGATCACCAATTGGAAGAAGATTGATGCATCAGAAGACAAGGATGTCAATCCCACCCTATACCAGCAGCTCATAGGGTCCCTGATGTATCTGGTCAATACCAGGCCAGATATTTGCTACGTTGTCGACACCCTCAATCAGTTCATGGTGGAACGAAAGAGGGCACACTGGGCAACAGCCAAACACGTTCTCATGTATTTACAGGGAACAGTTGATTATGGGCTCTTATACACCAAGGGGAAGGATATCAGGTTGAGTGGATTTATTGATACAGATTGGGTAGGAAGTTTAGTGGATCGGAAAAGTACCTCTGGGTACTGTTTCAACATTGGATTAGGAATGACCTATTGGTGTAGTAGGAAACAGAAGTCCGTGGCTCTGAGCTCATCTGAGGCAAAATATATGGCAGCAAGCACAACTTCCTGTGAGGCCATATGGCTTAGAAAACTACTGGTGAACCTATTCAGAAGAAATATGGAGGCGACCAAGATCATGTGCGATAATTAGAGTTGCATCAAACTCTGAGAATCCAGTGATTCATGATAGGTCGAAGCATATTGATATCTGGTGTCACTTTGTCAGATACTTTGTCCGACAAAGAGCTGTACAGTGGAGCTACACTCCTACAGGAGAATAGGTGGCATATATCCTTAGCAAGGCCCTTGGAAAGTCAAAATTTGACTACTTTAGGGAAAAGATGGGGATGGTAAAGAACCCCTTTCAGAACTAGAAATGAGTGTTAGCAGCACGAATGAAGAGGGAGTTGTAGTGCAGATACAGTGTTGGGAGAAAGGACCAGCAGCAGCACAGATGCAGAGGAAGTTGTTGTACAGATGCAGTAGTGGCAGAGCCATGGGCAACAGTACATGATACAACAACACAAAGGATGTTGAGTAGGAAGGCTTAGCATCAACGTAGAAACCGATGCCGAATGATCAGGGTGATGCTCAGTGAGGAGTATTGCCAGAGCATAGTCCTCACTAAGAGGGAGTGTTGATTTGGGGTAGCATTGGATGTGCTCTAGCCATGAAAATTGGTGGAGAGGCTACGCCACATGAGATCTCTAATACCCAGAAAGGGTTTGGGCAAATTCTAAACAGTTTGGGAGATATTAAAATAATTAATATTTTTAATGTAATCCCTAACTCTAAACTTAGGGAAAATAAAATATTAATGTGAATGAATATGAAAATGTGATAGAATGGTCCAAAAGTCATGGATCAAGCCAGATCTAATCTTAGCTGTTGATTAGGGACTTAACCTCGGTCGTTGATTTGTCAACAAGAAAAGTATAATAGGAGGCTTGAGGGTCACTTGGAGAAGACACTGAGGGAGACCAGTCAGTTCAATTTCTGGAGCAAGGTTAGCTGAGAAATTGAACCACTGGTCTGGTGAGCAGTGAGGAGGCAGCAAGTACGGAACAAAGAGACGGGAGATCAATGCAGAGGCAAAAAAGGCAGACGTAGGGCCAGAGGGAGCCACGCAGAGGCACCAGAGACTGCACAAAGCCAATAGGGCCTGCGTCATCCATGTAGAGGCTGCAGGACTAATGCAGAAGGCTAGAGAGGTTGCGCAGAGTCTCAACAGGCTGACGCAGAGGGTTTCAGGCCACACAGAGGTCAGCAGGGCTGACGCTGGGATCAAAAGAAGTGTTGGAGAATTTGTCTATCTATGGGTAAGCCAGTTTGGCACCCTGTTGTACTAGAAAATTGCTGAATAATAAAATCCTCACTTGCTGCACTAGTTTTCCCACATTGGGTTTTTGCGGGGACATTAGTCCAAAATATCTATGTCAATGTGTTGATTCTTGTGCATATGTTTGTTTTTGTATTACAGTGTGATATCTGCAGTAGTATTTATTTTAATGTTTATTGAAGTGATTTCATGAATAACTTATGGTGGAATAAGTAGGAAAAGTAAACCAGTTACTGCAGTGATAGAATTTTCACAGGCATAAGGAGAATGATTATCCACAATGTTGATCAACCTATCAAACCATTCTCCCTCTTCAGGTCACATTGAATCAAGGACTACAACCCTATCCAGGTTAGTGTGACATAGGAATAATAACATATCTAAGAAGATCATTGCTCCCTCTCAAGTAGAGAGGCAATCTCCACAAGTCCAACTTATTTCTAAAATATACAACTTCCTCTTAGGAGAGGTTTTTATCAGCGGTCTGTTCATCAGTGGAAATATACTGGAGCTCACTGCTCCATTCTGCACCCTATAAGAATGTAGTGATACTTGGTGTCAATTTATTGGATTCTTTGATAGCTTCATGCAGTTTCAATTATCACAGAATATCACTCTATGAAAATTCTTATAACTAGAATCCTATTGCAGCAACTGGTATTATTACTTCTATCTAGTAAACTAATTATTCAGTTTATTACTACGACAACATCGAAATAAACACACTGCAACCTTCATAAATAAAACTGCAGAAAATAAATAGCGTTGTAAATTGAGAAAATACTAGCATACACACGTAAAAAATGACACCGTTATTTTTGGACAAATGTCCTCGGAAAAACCCAACTTGGGAAAACCGATGCAACAGATGAAGGTTTTATTTTACTATGCAATAGTGAGATTTGAGTACGATCTAGGGATTCCCAAATGGTAATCCAAACAACAAGAAAATCTGGGCAACGTTATTTTAGGGAATTACACTTCCTTCATAAGCAATATCGACACAACTTCTCTTCAGAAACACATCCTCCTGGACCCTTTGCGTTAGCCTCTGCGCTGCTCTGCACATACCCTACGTTGTCTAGCCTTTGAATTTCCTTTGATGAAGTTGTTCTACTTGTCTTTGTTGAGGAAATAACTTTATCGACACTCTGGACCCTTTGCCCGGCCTCTGGAACTGAATGAATTTCTCTCCAACAAAATTGAATTGATTCAGTAGCAATTGCGCAGTCCTCTGCGCTGCCTCTCCGGATGTAAAAAACATCCTTCGGATCAGTCTCTACCCCTCATTAACCCTGCTTCGATCTCTGGCTCTCCGGCAACTGCTACTACTCTTTGGAAATCGATCTGCCAAGAAAATCGAACCACAAGTGTTTTCTCCAAGTGCCCATTGACTTCCTCTTATAATCCACTGTTGGAGTACCAATGACCAAGATTAGAACTTAAGCAATGGCTATGATCATCTTGGAGTCGATCCGTGTGAGTTTCTGGATGATTCTCACCTTGACTTAATTAATTTTGATTAATTAACCATATTGCCTATGTTTAGACTTAAGAAACATTTAAAAACTGGTTAATAATCTAATTAAGTCATTTCTAGGTGGAATTTCCAAAAACGATTTATGGGTTTTGGAGATCTCATGTATTCTAGCCTCTCCACCAACTTTCGTGGCTAGAAAACATCTAATGCTACAGAAACTAGCACTCGCTCTTAGCGAGGACTGTGTTCTCTCTCTAGTGCTGCACATCTTGCCACAAAACCATGTCTTTGTATCACCTCTGGTCACGTTGCTGATGTCTGGCCATATTGCCCACCAACCACTGCACAACTCTGATGTTGCATTTGCGCTGCTGTTGACACTGTTGAATTGTTGCCAACATTGCATCTGCGTCGCAACTCCCTCTCATCTGTTGCTGCTGCAACTGCAACTGAGAAGCATCCATAATACTGAATCAATTGTGTTCAGTTTGATGCATCTGTCTCCTGAGTCTTGACTGCTTCTAGCCTCTGCACTGTCACATGATGCATCTGTCTCCCGAGTCCTGACTGCTTCTAGCCTCTGCACTGTCACTGAAGAATGTGCGTTGCTGCTAACTCTGCACTGAGCCACCTGCTCTGTTGTCAACATTGCACTGTGCTCCTTAGCATCTGACTGGTACTAGTCTACAACTGTCACTCTGGTATTGACTCCATCAACTGCCACTGATCCATCCTGCTGCTAAATATTGTGGGCCCCCATAGTGAGGTAATGATCAATGAGGTGGACTCCTCAAGGACCTTGCCCAAATTTATAGTTCTCTGGGGCTACAATTCCAAGTCACCTCACCTCATTCCTAGAGATATGGCTGCCAACATCGCGAAGTCTTCCTCCAACCTAGAGGACAACTTGTCAATCTCAACTGACGCTGCCTATTGGTCCTGCTTCTCCGACTTGTCCTTCTTCCTAAGGGGACACTGCGTGTTATAGTGACCAAGCTCACCACATATGAAGCACTTGACCTTTGATAGGTCCTTCTTTCTCTTCTCCCCTTGCCCTTGATTGGGACCTTTGATGCGAGGGCCACATTCGCGTCGTCCTTCACCATCTTCTGTCTGTCGCTACTATTGCCACTGATGGGGCTCTTCAATAGAGCTTGTCTCAATTCTTCCTGCTGCAAATCGTCTCACATTCTGGCCCATCCTGGTAGCGTGTCTCTGCCCAATATACTTTGGACAAAGACCAGCCAATCCTCTGAGACACTGTTGAGTGCCAATTGTACTAGCCTTGAAGGTTGAGGCACTCTCCCAACAACTGAAAGATGGTCTTAGACTTCCTGAATTTTGGTGAGGAAGGGATCTATGCCTTCCCTCTTCTACATCCTGATGCATCTCAGCTTCTCCTCCAGGAACATCTTTCGCTGCTCGGAAGTACCCTGGTATAGGGTGGAGAGAGCATCCCACATTTCTTTCGCCGTTCGCTTGGCCGCTATATGTGAGACTATATGGTCCTGGACTCCATCCAGGATCAAACGCTTCGCACGTGCCATCTCCTTTCTATATTCCTTGAGCTAGCCTGCATCCTGAGGAACTGCGACAACAATGTCTATATAGAACTTCAGGCCATATACATCCAACAGGAAGGACATCTTGGCCTTCCATATGACATAGTTGGAGGAGCCATCCAACCTCTCTTGATCTCTAAGTCATGTTGTGGCCATCTGTGAATCTGTCGAAAACTCCCTCTTTCCCTCTGCTTGGTTGCTACTCTGCTACTTGCACTCCCTTCTGGAGTGAGAAGATCTGCTCACAACTACTGCCAATCTGCAAGGAAAAATCGAACTTCTGAGACTCGAAGTTCCCTGAGAGATTTTTTCCCTTTGTTGTGTGTGCTTCTCTCTTCCACCTGATGCTAGTTCTGCTACTGCACAAACCCTCTATGTCCAACCAGAAATCTGCTCAGCGAAAATTGAGCTGCAGCGGCTCCCTCTAACTGCTGGAATAACACTCTTGGGCAAATCGAATTTTCTGCACCCTTGCAACTGAAAATCGAACTACTGGACCAACAATTCGGCTTGCCTTTCTGAGCACTACACTGCCTCAAGAATTTCAGCCTCCTGCTTCCTCTGAGTAGTGAAATTCTTTCTCCACCTCTGAGCTTCCTAACTGATCACTCACGCTTTGATACCATGTGAAAATTACAACTTGAATCCTATTGCAACAACTGGTATTATTTCTTCTATCTGGTAAATTAATTACTTAGTTTATTGCTATGACAACAATGAAATAAGCACACCGCAACCTTCACAAATAAAACTATGGAAAATAAATAGCGTTGTAAACTAAGAAAATACTAGCATGCACACATAAAAAATGACACTGTTATTTTTGGACAAATGTCCCCGAGAAAACCCAACTTGGGAAAACTGGTGCAATAGATGAGGGTTTTATTTTATTATGCAACAGTGAGATCTGAGTACAATCTATGGATGCCCAACTAGCAATCCAAACAGTAAGAAAATTTGGCAAAATTATTTCAGGGAATTACCCTTCCTCCACAAGTAATCCCAACACAATTTCTCTTCAGAAACTCATCCTCCTGGACCCTCTGCGTCATCCTCTGCATTGCTTTGCACATACCCTATGACGTCTAGCCTCTGAACTGCCTCTGATGAAGTTGTTTTGCCTGTCTCTACTGAGGAAATCACTTCTTCGGCACTCTGGACCCTCTGCCCGGCCTCTGGAACTGAAAACGAATTTTTCTCCAGCAAAATCAAATTGCTTCTGAAGCAGCTGCTCAGTCCTCTCCACTGCCTCACTGGGAATAACTCGGCCCCTTGTTGCTGCCTCTTCGAATCTGGAAAACTTCCTTTGGATCACTGTCTCTACCGCTCATTGATACTACTTTGATCTCTAGCTCTCTGAAAACTGCTGTTGCTCTTTGGAATTCGATTTGCCAAGAAAATCGAACTACAAATGTGTTTTCTCCAAGTGTCCATCGATTTCCTCTTATAATCCACTGTTGGAGCACCAACGACCAAGATTAGAACTTAATCAATGGCTAGGATAATCTTAGAGTCGATTCGTGTGGGTTTCTAGTTGATTGTCACCTTGACGTAATTAATTTTGATTAATTAACCATATTCCCTAAGTTTAGACTTAGGAAATATTTAAAAAATAGTTAATAATCTAATTAAGTCATTCTTAGTTGGAATTTCCAGAAATGATTTCTAGGTTTTGGAGATCTCATGTATTCTAGCCTCCATCAAATTTTGTGGCTAGAACACATCTGATGCTACAAAAAATAACACACTGTGGTTTGCAAACACTTCAACAAGCAATATCAGAAGCCAAATTGCTTCTTGAGTCACTGCACATGATGCTACTCATTTCGCCTTAGCAAAACTATCCAAGAACCATAGCAGTCAAAAACAACCCTAGGTTGTAGCATCAGTGCTTTTGACTCAGTCAGAGAATACTTGCAACCTGATATCATCAACAACAGGGAGTAGTAGTAGTCAGCATTAACATAAAGGTGTTAGCTATAATCCAACACAACAAATACATTACAGAGTCAATCTACTACTTGTACAAAAATGAATTAATAGAATGAGTCAGTTCTCTCAATTTTATTATCATGGAAGTTGTCATGAGCAACCCAAGCCTTTGCAGGATTTTGATAATAACCTTCCCTTGCTCAAGGAAGACTTTATCAAACTTATGACCCAAGATTCTTCATATCCAGTTCAACAACCAACTCCCTCTTTCATTGAAGAACCAAGTCTTCAAAAACTTCATAGATATGCATCAAATATTTTTATGAGCCAATCGATAGACTTTATCAAGTTAGGAGCGGAGGTTTACTAGGTTCCACATCATGCAGATGTTCATGGATACACAAAGTTCATAATACTAGATCTCATCAAGGAGTCTATCAAGCTTCATATTCTCAATCTTGTGTAGAATCAAGATTCTTTAACCAACTCCTACTGCTCTTGTTAGTGATGGGTCATGAGCACATAAGAGAGCTTATCTTCAGCAACATTCTTCAGAAAGCTTCTGCATATTACAGAAGTCACAATAGACTACAATTTTAAACCTGTTAATTCTTCCTGCTCCCTCTGAGTCCAATTCCCATCAATCAGAAGTCTTCTTGCCATCTTGTTCTTCCACCGATTGCCACAACTATAATTCTCATCAAGAGGTCAAAGGAGAAAAAATAAAGCCAAGCAAGATATACAAAGACAAGAGATAAAAATGAAACAATAGCAAAAATAATCAAGAAGGTACTTATCTCTTGAGAGTGTATTGGCTCCCTCTTGATCTTGGTCTTCTTGCATCCAATCATCAAATCTGCCTTGTTCACCTCATCATCCAATAGCTAAGGTTTCTTCTTTCAAGCGGAAGCAATCATTCCTAGGGTTCATTCCACAAACCCTAGGCCTTCTTTTCCAACCCTATTGATTGGTTAGGGTTTACAATTGTATGGCTAGGGCTTTAATTTCAAACCCTATAATTTAATAATTCCTCAAATTTTGTCTAGGGTTTAGAAACCTTGAATATGTGACACTCGTCCTTGCATTAGCATAATGAAATGGTCAATCTAGGGTTTGTCCACAAATTCTAGATCAAACCCTTGCTAGGGTTTTCAAACCTTAAACACTTACAACCCTAAGGACAACCCAAGACATGCTTCCACACCTTAGGTCTTTTTCAAATGTTTGGATGCTATGAGATAACAATTTCATATAGAGATACCTTGTTGTCAATACTTGCAACATTATCATACCAATACTTCAATCAAGAATTTTTTATCTTGTTGGGGTTTTAAAAAATCTTTTGTCATCAGATGTTAGAACAATGTCCTTATCACCATGTATAAGGAATGACTTCATCACCCTCTATTACCTAAAGCAAGGACTTCGGGTTTTGCTTTGATATTTTGGATAATCATCATCATAATCTTCTATTTCAAGCATGCTGTTGATGACACCTTCCTTTCTAGATGAATCCTTTGTAGTGCGAGAAAAGGGAGTACTCAAACTTGGAATCTTGAATTTCAGTGCAAGCCTTCTATCACATCAAGTAATCAGATATCCACATGGCTCTGTCACTCTTCAGAACTCACAATTTCAATGACTTGAGATAGTACTGTATCTTCAAATGGCTCAGTACCGTATTCTGATTTAGCTTCTGCACATATACTGAGATAATTTGATCATCACATGGTATCTCTTTTATTTTCAGGCAGGCTAATAGAGATATGAATCTTGGAGCAGAGTTTATGACGTAATGCATTCCAAGCCTACATACTTTTGCAACAGACTTTGATTCTTCCTTAAGATCAAACCTTAACCGGTAATAGAACTAAAAGAGAAACAATTCAGATCTGTCACCCTTGGACTAGAATTAATGTCACAGAGCTCAGATCTGATACAACGAAGATCAGATCTACCACCACATAGTTCAGATCTACCCTCACAAAGCTAATATTTGTCACAGTGCTTGGATCTATATTACAAAATTTGGATTTGTTAACACAAAGCTAGGATATGTCAACACAAAACGTAGAATAATGTCACATAAATCGAATCTGATACCACAGAGCTAGGATATGCTACCAAAGAACTCAGATCTATGTAGTAGAATTTAGATCTGACACCACAAAGTTTGGATCTGCCAATAAGGAACTCGATCTATGTCACAAAGTTCAGATTTGTCACCTTCAATCTTGGATTTTCCAACAAGGAACTCAGATTTGTTGCTACAAAATTAAGATCTGAGATAAATATACCATTGACTTGTCTAATCACTGATGATCTTGGACATTTGCTGCAGAATACATATATATGCTACAGAATTCGAATAAGTCCTTATTGACCTCGAAACTATATGTCAGAGTTTGGATAGGTGCTCGGATAGATATCACAGAGATAACAGTATGTTGTAGACTTCAACGAGAATAGATAGAATATATTGCTCTTTTAGAGTCGAATGGATATGCTTGAGAGGTGAATTGCCTTTTTCGAAACATAATTTGAATTAGTCCTTAAACATTCTTATACTTTGACAAAGGTTACCTTTTATGTACAAAGACATATTCAAATACATGATTCCTTTAGCCAAGTACTAGGCAGTGAGAACTGTTGTTGCCTTAAGATGTACACCTAAACATGGGAAAAATTTCTAACCCCACAAGGTATAAACTTCAAGGCACAATGCTTAGAGCAGGGGCTGCCACCTATTCCCTACTCACTCCGTTTAAGCTCTCTCCTAGGTAAGCTAAGGGGGGTAGTCCCTAAAGTTGATTAGTAAAGGAAAACTTGTTGAAACAACAAATTCTAGGAGACAAAGGGTAAAACAATTGCCACTCAATGTAACTTGAGTTAAGCATTAATTAGCGAGTGTGAAAATTAATGAGCAATGTAAGTGTTACCAAATTGGATTCCAATAAGATCAATATGGCATTCAACAAGATATAAAGATGATATACCAATGCCTTATAACAATGCTCAATGAAGATATAACACTTGCAAAATATAATTAGACCTCAAACGACAAGATAGACAATGTTGCAAGACAAGTGTTAGTACAAAATGATAACACAAAATTGAAATATGAGCAGTGAGATATAACTTGCAAAATGAAAGAAACTTGTATGCCTAATTCAAAAGGAGGCTCAAATAAGATGAATCAATGTCAAAGGACAATGAACAAGTAATTCAAATGATAAGTACAAGAGAAATATAATGCAATGTTGCATGTAGGATAAAATGTCCACAAATCAACTTGATGCAAAATGAGAGAAAGTTAGATGGATGAATGCAAAACTAGACTACGTGTAATGCAATCATCTTGGTTGATTTTAATTTATATACCCATACTATGGTGTATGCCTTCCTCAATTGTCAAAACTTGTCTTAGAACAAGGTTTTTGGAAGAAGTGTTGGGGAAGGAGGCAATGGCCTCATTAACGATACCTACCCAGGGCTTCTAGCAACCCAAGTGCCTCCATTCCTACAAGGGATTGGGCTACAAGAGTACTGCAAGGTCACCTTTTTTAACCATTGTTTAAAGGTCAAACTTCTTAATTGAATAGTGGAGAAGGTTGTCCTAAAATTTCTATCAACCAAGCTTATGCTTGTTAATTTTTTCTTGGGGCTATATTGCTCTTTGCTTTGATAATTTCATTTCTTCATTTACACATTAAATTCACCCCATAACATTATTCAGATTTACATCATTATTTAGCAACATATGCAACTATGTAGAAAGAACGATATCATCATCATCAATGCAGCGTAACATAAAGGAACAATAGAAGAAAAGAATTCACACATAGAGACACCAGGATTGGTCGGAGACCAGGGCAAAACCCACTAAGAGGAAAACCCTTTCAAATTATTCTTCTTATTAGATTGTCATTGAATTATTCAGCAAAAGAGAGTTCAATGATCCATATCTTCATTCATAAAACTATCCAACAAAAATCAACTAAACAACATCCATGAAATAAGCCCAATAATGCTCATACTCAAAACCTTGATTCTGAAGCCTGTAATGAACTGTCACTGTCTGCGGTCAACTGTCGAACATTGCAGTCAACGAGTGAAAACTTTGGATAATTGAAAAACCAAACCCTAACTTCTGATTGTTGAGAAATCCAAAGTGTGGCAGTTAAACGATTTCTCTTATTATGACAGTATCTTGTGAAGTTTTTCATTATTATTATTTGTTCGTTTGAATTATCTTTTCTTATCATCAGGACTAATGCCAAGCAACAAATAGAAGAGAACACAAGATGTAGGCACACTGGCAGGGCAAAACGCCAATCTAGGGGAAACCCGATCAAAATTCTTCCTTCAATAGATTCAAGATGAGACGACCAAGACCCTTACAAACTAGAGTTAGGACTACCTCCATCCATCAAGTCAACCTTGTCATGTTACTCACTGAGATAGCACTTTTTTTTCCACTGTGTTAGCATCGAGACTTTCTCACTGTGGTAGCATCGAGACCTTCACTGTGGTAGCACTGAATCCTTCACACATTGGTAGCACCGAACCCTTCATCATGTGATTGCACCGAAATAATGATTGCATCGAGATTGTTTTACTGTAGTAGCATTGAATCCATCTCTGAAATATATAGCAAAGTTATACCTTCATTATGCCTTCACTGAAATGCCAATACTATGCCTTCACAAAATGCCAAGACTGTGCCTCCACCGAAATGCTAAGATCTCATTTTTTGGAAAAGTCTGAACTTGTTATCTCTGTTATAGCACCAAAACTTCCTCTTTGAAATCCATAGTGGTTCGTCCATCATAAATGAGCCGACATGATCATCATGAAAAGATGTATCTCTATGTAGGCTGACATGAGTTCTTTAACTTTTGAGGGAAGTCGTCTTGATGGAGACTTGGATGAAGAGGCTGACTTGATGGAGGAGTCTTGACCAAACAACAAATTGAATTTAACCCAAATAAATAATCCTAAAGCTTGCGATGGAGGCTTGACCTATAACAATTGACCCAAGCATGAAACCCATGCTTTAACAAGTCAATTAAAATAATAATAAAATTCTTTTTGCTTTCTTTTGACAAATATATTACATTTTGACTTCAAGCACAATTGTGAAGACCGAACCTAGTTACATTCTTCAACACCGGTCGCATGGAGGACATGTTGTGCGAGCGATTGAAATGATTCAGTTGCACAGATAAGCCGGCCAACGAGCGACTGTGGTCGAGATTTCTGTGTGCTATGCCTGCAAATGAGGCCCAAAACCCTAAAACAGTGATGCGAACTTCAGACCTTGTAATTTCACCTTCTTGCGAACCCATTCCTCTGCGGATCTGCCTCAGACCTGTGCGAGCCAAAAACAAGAAAGAGAATAGAAGAATGATCCATGATGATGTCTAAATGAGGTGGAGGTCACTTGTATTTATAGCCTTCCAAGGGTGTCCAATTTGCTTTAGGGCCGACTTGATCAAATATGCACATGTGGGCTTATAATTCAAAAATACACTTTCCCTTGTCCAAATTTGATGATCTTTAGGTTGATTTTGGTCCTCTCAGAAAGAGGAATTCAATGCAATCATCTCCATCAAATGAACTGTCCAAAGTGGAATTTGGCCCTAGTTGCCAATTTTAGCAATGCTTGGAGGTAAATTTTAAGAATGCAACCCTAGATTTAATATGCCAATGAGATGCAAATGTAATGCAATGCTACAATGAGATATACCACAATGTTTCAAAAGTGAAATGCTTCAAATGTATCAATAACAAAATACAACTCCACTTTTAATTGATCAAATTAAGATGTTCATTTTAGAGTATTAATATGATCAATATATCCTAAAGAAACAATTGTGAATTTCTCAATAAAGCATAAGTAAATGATATCTAATGAAAATTGGTAATGAAATCTTAATCAAATGCTTCAAAATGTGAAATGTATTTAAGATTTACCAATAGCAAATACCATTCCACTTGTATGATTAAATTAGCACTCAACACAATTTACTCTTTTATAATTGTTAATGTAGTTGTCATTGATGTCAATATATTGAAGAAGGCAGGGACTTGGTGGCAATCAATGAAGGAACGAAACGATGAAGAAGCCCAACACTCCAAGGCACTTTGCCCTGCCTCCGTTTCTGCTCTAATGATGATCAGTGACATTAAATAATATTTTTCTCCATCTTAGAGGAAGAATGTCATCACGAGACCTAGACCATATTTTAGAGCATATTTTTAGCTTTCTAATGAACTATCACATGCTCCGAAACAACAATTATTTTAAGAGATATGAATTTTTTAAAGATAAGGGTATAATTCTGGTCAGTAAGCTGACCTAAACTTGTCAATCTCATGTCGGCTTAGCTAGGAGACATGTCCCTTTGTTTTTTCATGCACAAAAGAGTATATATAAATAGAAGGAACTCCGCACCTTTGGAGGACAGAGCAGTTCAGATTCATTAAGAAAATATAGACGCAGCAAGTTCACATCTCGTGAACTATACAAGCTCAGAATTGCGGATCATTTTGACTGCGGATTAGGGTGGAGTAAGGTCTCTGTTTTGGGGTATAAGACCTTGCTCATAACTGCGGATTATGGCTCAGGTTTGCGGATTGATGTGACTGTTGGAATAAGGTCTGTGTTTGGGTTATAAAAACCTTTTCCTTCTGCTGCAGTGCAGACATCTATTGCGGCTACCACAGTGCTGTTTGGAGGCTTCTACAGCAACAACATTGCAGGCTAGTGTGATGACAATCCTCCTCTAAATTGCTGATTAACCTCTATCTTGACTGCCGACAGTGCTACTGCGGATAGTGCTCTCTTGGCTTAAGTTGGACAGTGACTAGGTGTCCTCTTCAGTATTCATTAACGATTGCAGGGTCATTTCTTTTGTAGAAAACTGTGGACGGTTCAGGGATCAATTTACTTTGAGGATTATGGGCAGTGATTGTTCAGGACAGTGGTGTAATTGAGATACAAGGCTAATCTAAAAAGAGACTTGTGTGGACCAGCAAGTACTGAGGTTTTCCTATGCGACAGAGGTTGAAGACATGACATCTCTATGACTGGACAACTCATAAGGATGATACAGGGTGGTTGAGTTGGCAGCAGTGATAGACTTGACAAACTAATGAAGTGAAGTGATACGTAAAGATTCTCATTACATATTCGCTAATACAAAGCATTCATAGGATTGGTGTCCTTGGATTTTCTGCTCCTAAACTCAAGGTTGGTGCCTTTAATAAATAGTGTCGAAGCCCTAGAAGTCAGAGCCTCATCAAAACCAAGTTGGAGCTTGGGAACATATTTATATTGTATACAATTCCTTTTTGATTAGTAATATGATTATTATACATTGATTTGATTTAAATTGTGAAGAATTTAACTCGTAAAATAACAATTGAAAAGAAATATTGGTTCTTGGGAACATATTTATATTGTATACAATTCCTTTTTGATTAATAATACGATTATTATACATTGATTTGATTTAAATTGTGAAGAATCTAACTCGTAAAATAACAATTGAAAAGAAATATTGGTTCACCCCCCTCAGTGTTTCGAACAATAATAAGATTAGCTTATGCCAATGCTTAATGAAGCAAATGAAAAATTACTCAATGAAGCAATGCAAATTCCAATGAATTAGCAAATTAGATTTAACTATTGAAATGCAAAATTAACTTAAATAGCTAGTTAAATCACCATATAGTTAGATCAAGGCAAACATCAGTGATTCAAAAGCTATTAGCAAAGTGTAAGATTTAAATTTAACAATTAGATATTATGAATTATTAAGTGCAAAATGGAAAAGTTAGCAATACGATCTAACTACTAAGTTAGTAAGTTAGTCAGTGAAATGAAGACCCCCTACCCAAACAGAAGGTGGGATACCATGGGGGGAGACCTCAAGCTCCCCTCAAGAAAAACCTCTTTTATTATTAAAATTACAAAGGAATAACCCTCTTATACATCAACAGAGGATTTTAAGACTTTCATGGAGGGTTTACAAATAAAAAATTTAAATACCTCTCCTTAAAATACTAATGAGATAAATTCCTTTTGTAATGATTTTTTCCCAAAGGAAATCAACTTGCTCCAAAGAAAAAAATACTCTCATCATTAATTTGAATAATAAGAGGATTGAATTGCAAAAGGAAAAAAACAGGGAAGCTAGTGGTCCCATAGGCTATAGCTAGTCTCGTGGACATTAAAATTTCATTCATTCAATGACGTCCAAGCTCAAAAGGAGAATACACAAGGGGTGGAGGAAGGTCAAAGTTTAAACACCAAGTGCCCAAGAGAACCGATTCTGCTCCATAAAATTATTCGCTCTCCTTATAAATAAATTTCGGTCAGAGTTTAATTATGGAATTGCTTGCGGCTAAGGAGAATGGCTTAAAAAGAATTGCAGACAACTTACTTCAGAAAGGGAAAACACACAATAAAGAGAAAAGCCTCTTATGGCTTGCGGCCAAGGAGAAAATGACTTAGAATTGATAAACGACTCATACCAAAAATAGATATGAAATTTCGAAGGTTTAGGTGATGATATTCCCCAAATGGAACCTGAAATTTCCCTCAAAAATTTAAAATTCTGATTAGATCCTCAAGGGATTTTGGCTTTTACTGCCGGAAATGTCCAAGATTTAATTTGTTTTCAGAAATTTGAAATCGGCCCTCCAAGAAATCACTTCCAGAATGAGGACGACTCCCTAAAATTATGCAGCTTACCTCAAGAAGTTAGCCAAGCCTTTAAGGAATAATCTTTGCCCAAATTTATGATGAAAACCTCCCTCAAAATAATCCGTCTTATCTCTGCAAAACCAGTGGTTAGTATATTGAAATCAAAGGCAAAAAACAAGCCCTAGAGGGCTTGCGGCCTAATGGAAATAATGCACAAGAGCCTGCGGCCTCTAAAAAAATTTAAATAAAATTTTGAGCCACAAAAATGACAAGGAAAAGTCTCTCAAGGCTAGCGGCTTTGCCAAAGAGAGAGATCTAGGTATTAACCTGAGGAGAGGTCTAATAATGGACAACCCTCTAATTTTTTTTTCGATTTGCCACAAAACCTTAATTGTCAGCCTAGATGAGGGTTTAGTCTTTAAAATTTTCGATTTTCCTTGATATTTGAGATGGATCAACCTGCAAAACAAAACCAAAGAACCCTCGTCCTCTCTTCAGATCTGGAAATGAAACAGGGAAAAGAAAAAATCCCAAATTGAAATATACAAGACGAGAAAAATATATACAAGGATTAGAGTACAAATATATGCAAAATCTATTTACAAAATTAATAATCTCTTTCTTAGCAGATAAATCAATAATATCTCCTAAAAGTTTTGAGAGATTGAAAGATAGGTAAATTTTTTATCTAGAGCAAATGGCAACGAAACCCCTTCTGATTTTGAATGATAATAAGTCTTCAAATGATCCCACTAGGGATTCTTCAGCTTCTATGCCTTTAATAGTTGGTTGATTCGATTGCGAATGTCCCCAAGTATTCAAGATTTGATCAATACAATTAATTTCTACACACTTCAATTTTTTTTTTGTTAAACCCACAAAGATTTGGATAGCACAGTGATAGAGGAGTCTAAGGGTTAGCCGAAAACCAATAGATCTACTCTATCTAAAGTGCATTTCCAAATCTAAACAACAATGCAAGATAACTATGCACTGATGAATCTTCAAGAGCTAATGGAAATAACAATATTAAAACATTAGTAGAATCATAAAACACAATAGATGAGAAAGATTTTTCCATATAACTAAAGAATAATACCATAGCTTAGCCCCTAAAGACTTTATTTTATTGCTCAGAAAAAATATTACAAATGTAGCGAAGCTTCACTTGGCCAAGAGCTCAAGATTTTTAATGTTCAAATGAGGAGCTTGAATCTTCCTTATATAGAAAATGGGAGGACTATAACCCTCCAAGTGGAAAAATCTGCTAGTTGACTTGATCTGTGGCTTGATCCCTCCAAAAATAATTCAAACCCTTTATGCTAGTGCACAGGTCCAGAAGAAAAATTTGTTTGCCTTGTTTGATGAGTTGGGTGGACCATTCTTCGACTTTGGAGTCATTTGGACTACTGGAGCATTTTCAAAATATATTTTTCTCGAAATTTTCTCCTTCAAATAACTCCTTTGGACCAACAATTCAATTTTCTAGAGAAATAATTCTTTCTTGGCCCAATGAATTTCTTGTGGGATTTTTCTATCTTGGAAATGGGACCTTTCTCATTTTTAACTTGATTCCCTTTTGGGAAAGTCCACTTTCATTTTTAATTTATTTTTCCGCTTGGAGATAATTTTATTTTCTTTTATTTTAATTTTTTGACCATTTTCCAGCTAATTATTGTGCCCTTTTTTTCTGGAAAATAAAAATAATGACTCTACAAGGGTTCAAACATATTTTTCCACCCTCAAAGTGTGTCTAGATAGAAATTTTAGGACTTGAGGTGTAATTTTAAATACTCATACCCCCTATAACTTCTATAGACAACACTTTTTACTTCAAATATAGAAATCTCGTTTAGAAGGGGAATTTTGACAATTAAAAAATTCACCTCTAGACACAACCTAATTTTGCAAAATTTCAAACATGATCTAGTATGATAGTTTACATAAACTCTATACACTAGGACTCACTAAAGAATTCACCATCAAGCCCCACTCTAACTTTTGGGGTATGCTTGGGAGAAAACTCAACCAAATATTTGCAATTGAAAAACACAAATAATTAGTTGAGGAAAAAAATCCCTAGAGTGAAACTCTTTAGCGAAATTTCTTAGGCTTACCTAGGTGTGTTACATGGCTTTATAAACATACTAGAACAATTTTAACATAATGGCCAATAGGTCTGCAGAATTTGGATTACACGACTTTGACAAATTGCTGAAAGATAATTATGACCTCTGGATGTCTGACTATTCTGACCGTGATGCAATGCTTGAAAAAAATGTACTCAGCTATAGGGTAGTTGACACTTAAGTGGTCAACAAGAATGAATAAATTACTAGTCTTCTCAAGAGATTTGTGAAGATGCTAATGCAAGATTCAAGCAGATACAAACTTGTATCAACTGATGCAAATTCATTTAAAATCTTTAGATCTTCATATAACAAACCTTTGAGAATCAAATGCTTAATCTTGAAGACAATAACCTTGGTCAACAGAGATGGATGGAGATTTGACTTTGCAATAGTGAGTAGTATAATGAGAGCATCCTCAAGCTAGGGTAGAAATCATACCTTTCAGGATTTTCTCAAGGACTTTCTAGGAGCTTCTTTCAAGAGTATCTCCTAAGAGGTGATCCACAACTTTATGCCTTTACTCTTGCTCTGATACCATGTTGAGAAACCAAGTGGAAGAGGATTTCTAAACTACTGGGATGTACTTGTGAATGTATTAAGCCTTCTTTACAATTTAATTCACTTCATCAAGTAATTACTTTTCAAAAATTAAATGAATAGTAAGGAGAAATAAGAGATCACAATGCACAATAACAAGAGACACAAGAATTAGGTCAAAGACCAGGGAAAAACCCCACAAGGGGGAAAACCCAATCAAATCTTATTTAGATGTTGAACTTTTGATATTCTATGTTGTAACAATCACTTATTACAAAACTTTATTATTCTGCAATATTATATAAGAAATTGAAGATAGAACATAAATCAAATGCACAATAAAAGATAACCAAGAACAAAAGTGAGACACAGAGAATTTAGGTTCAATGATTAGGGAAAACCCATAAGTGGGAAACCCAACTGGATTCTTCTTCTATTAGAAACCAATTGTTCAACAGAGATACAAAGTATAATGAGAGATCAAGAGAATGAGTGAGTTCACCCAAATCTGAACAAGCTATAGCAGGAAGATCACAAGTAGCAGCAACAGATGCACACATTGAATCAACCTTCCCTTCAACTAAATCAACATTGAACCACTGAAACATTGAATCAACTTTGGCTCACCAAGTTTTGCTCTTACTCTCCAAGTCTCTCTTACAATCTTCTTCAACTCTCTCCTACTCTTTCTTAAGTTTGAATTCTTCTTTCACAATGCACAAGTAGTGAGTGGAGAAAGAATGAGGCATATATATAGGAGGAGCAACAAATCCATGACATAAAGGAGTAATCCGTATGCCAAGAGGAGTGTAACTCATTCCCATTTAAGAAATGCAACTCATGCCATTCAGGAGTTACGCATGCATTTGTAACTTATGCTTTTAAGAGAGAGTGCAACATATGCATTAAAGAGTGCATAAGAGGAATCTTTTATGACATGTTTTTATTCAATGTAAGAGAGTGCAAGAGAATTAATGAGATTTTAAGAGGAATATGCCATGTCAATAATGAGTGTAAGAGAACATTATTGAGAACCATGATTAGGTGACATGAATTTCGTTTTAATAATAATAATGATGATGATTAAGTTGAAATTGAACTATTATGATTGATTGATGGTCAAAAGGGATTTTCCATCAACAATACTTGATTACCAATTGATGCAAGGTGATTTACTATCTTGATACTTTCTAATTTTAGAATTTCTGTTTTTAGAAATTCTATTTTAAAACTTTCTATTTTTAGAAATTCATCCTTGAGCTGCCAAATTTTCAACACTCCCTCTCAGCTAGGGAGGAATTTCTTTTTGCAATAAAAAATCTCTGCTTTCTCTGCTCTATATTATTTGGAACAATGATGTCTCACTCTAATGAAGAAGAATCATCATAGGGAAACTCTGACTACCACCCTATATCCACGGACAATAGGGAAGATTAATCTATCACCCTATATTCACTTAGGGGGGTTGCCACTTGCCAACATATGACTAAAATCTCGCACAACCAAGTCTCATATCTCCCTAGGGGGATAATCCACTTGTCAAGGAGCTTGCATAACCAAGTCACATCTCTACTTGGGGGAATAACCCACTTGACAAGGATCTCGCACAACCAAGTCACATCCTTCCTTGGGGGGCTAACCCACATGACAAGGATCTCACACAACCAAGTCAGATCTCTGCTTGGAGGGATAACACATTTGACAAGGATCTGACATAACCAAGTCTCATCTCTGCTTGGGGGGATCCACTTGTCAACACATGACAAGGATCTCGCACAACCAAGGCTAATCATCCACGACTAACTTCTCTAGGAAGGGTCACATCTGTCAACCCTAGTTGCTCTCGGAAAACCAAGAACTTCCCTTTTGGCAAAGGCTTGGTAAGTATGTCAACTATTTGATCATTAGTCCTAATATGATGGAGCCTCATTGCACCATATCTCGGATATAGTGATATTTGATCTCAATGTGCTTGGACTTGTCATGAAATATGAATTTTTTTGCAAGTTGAATCCCACTCTTATTTAATAGTTTTTGTAGTGTCGGTGGTGTTATAGTCTCGAAACTTGGGGGAGAGGCTAAAATACATGAGATCTCCGTAACCCATAAATTGTTTCTGAGAATTCCACCTAGAAGTGTCTCAATTAGATTATTAGTTGATTTTTAAATATTTCCTAAGTCTAAACTTAGGGAATATGGTTAATTAATCAATATTAATTGAGATAAGGTAAGAATCATCTAGAAACTCACACTGATAGACAAGAAATTGATCTGGGCCCTTGATTAAGTTTTAATCTTGGCCATTGGTCCTCCAATAGAGGATTATAAGAAGAAGTTGATGGGTAGATGGCCAATACACCAATTGCAGCTACTCAGTGATCCAGGCAGTTCAATTTCCTAATAGAAGGCGATTCAACAGTGAGATCAAGCTAGTGATTGAGTAGCATGTGGCAGAGGGGCAACGTAGAGATTTTCTGGAGGAGTTTCTAGTTCTAGAAGAGTTAATAGAGGAGGCCGAAATTATTCTCCAGGAGGCTAGTAGTGCCTCAAAGGAATAGTTCAATTTAGCTGAGGAGCAAGTTGTTTTTGGTGCCGAAGGTCGGGAAAATTTCCAAAGAGCCTGGACAAAGACTTCCAGCAGCAGAGACAGGAAGGACGTCTGATTCAGAGGGAGTTCCAAGTTGGGCATACAAAGGACTGCACATGGCTTGCGTAGAGGTTGACGCAGTTTATTTTGGGGATAGTTTCTGAGCCTAGACTAAGCCGAGATTGCTTAGAGAGGAGGGTAAAATTCCCTCAAATATTTTGGCCATCATTTCTCTCAAATAGAAACACTAGTTTGGCATCATTTTATTGTACTCATAATTTCAGTTGCATAATAATAATAAAACTCTCATCTGTTGCACTGATTTTCCCAAGTTGGGTTTTTCCGAGGACATTTGTCCAAAAATAACTATGTAAATTTTATGTGTGTGTGTGTTAGATTTTGTCAGTTTCTAGCGCTATTTTCTTTTGCAGTTTTATTTGTGAAGTTTGCAAGGAAGAATTGTGTTGAAAAGTGTAACTAGGTTCAATCTTCATAATGACGTGTAATTGTGATTTAATGTATTTGATGAAAAGAAGAAAAATAAAATTATTATTGTAATGCTTGTCTCATGGGTTTCATGAGCAAGGAATATTCATGGTCATAAAGTCAAATTGAGTCAATGTCATGTATGAAGGACCCTTCTTGGGCATGTTATATTTTGTATGAGTCATTAATCAAATATGAAAGCCCTCCAAGGCAAGCATAAAGTCACCTCCTTCAAGTCTACTTCAAAACAATAATGAAATCCCTCAAAAGGACACGTTGGCTCAACCTCAGTTCATGTCAGCTCATTATGGAGGTTCCAATGACTATAAATAGGTAGGTCAGCCTCATATTAGGATATACAATTTTGGTCAAGCAAATTTGAAATCAGAAGGTGCAAAATAAGTCAAGGAAGAAGCCAATGTGCTATTCCTACTTAGTATTTTGCTAAGTAAATGTCAATTTTGCTCATTTTTGGTTTATTCCACAGATGCACTTAGGAAAAGTGGGCTTAGAGGACCCACATTTGACTTTTGGCTTAAGAGGCACTCAAACACTAGAGCTAGAGGAAAAATTGCGACTTTGGTGGAGCGTGGGGGCCACCACAAGAGAATTTTGACCCACATGGGAAGTACGCTCTCGTTGGAGCGGAATTGGTGTGAGGAGTTCAATGTGGGCCCACATGGGCAATTTTGGAGGCCACTTGACAAAAGGAGGAAGAGACACTCATTTTGTTCATTCATCCATCATTTACAAAATTGTCTAAGACAAGAGCATGCTTGAGCTGAAGCTAAGTCTACAAGTGTTGTTTAGCACACTAGTGTCTCCGAGCGGAGATCTCAGCCCTTGCTTTGGTGGACTTCGAGTGCTAGCCCAAGGAGGGAGTTTCGCCTTGCCATTTTCGCACTAGCAGTAGGAGGATCAAATTTCTGAGAGATAGGCAGCTACAACAACACAATATTTTGTGGGAGCACTCCGGGAGGTGGAGGAGTGTGTTAGGGATTGGACTGAAACTTTGAGTGAAGGCCCGGGGGATATTTTGAGGAGCATTGCAGTAGAAATTACAGGTGGGTCGAATTACCCAGTGGTTGAGCTATAGAGGGGAAATAGGGCCGAATTTCTAAAGTCAAGTAAAGGCCAATTCCTTTGTGGTTATTTCTGGGTATTTGGTGGAGAGGCTGAGATTAATTTTCCAGAATTTTTTGACCACCGGAGAGGGCCCTAGCAGCAGATCCATTCATCTAGCAGTGTATTTTTGGGCATCTTCAGCGCAGACCTTGAGCAACATAGCAGCAGATTAGAGGAGGGTGTCTTATTTGTCATTTGGGGCTTTGCTAGCTTGCCTTGAGCAAGCCCAGGTGCACTCATTCCAACACCTCATTGTACACCCATTTTCATTAATAAAAAGAACTAAGTAGCGCAGGTTTGGTGCCAATTTGTGATTTGATTGTTTGGCATTATTCTATGGTGTTTTTTCTATGTTTGCTTTGCATATTCACTGTTAATTTTCCTTAGGGATATTACACTGTCACAAGCTTAGGATTTTGATTTGAATTTAAAACATAGATCATACAGGCAGAATGGATTTTTAGGGCACAAACAAACGAAATAGATCTTGGTTTCCTTTAGGAATATTTTACATCCTCCTTACAACTAGAGTTGGACTAGGGTTATGTTGAGAATTTAGGGAGGGCATGTTTTATTTCAAAATTCTCTTACTTGATTACTACTTGTGTACATCTTATTATCTTAGTTCCTTATTACAATGTGTGTTCCATACATCAAATAGCAACCAAATCAATAAGATAGTGACACAATGTTTAGGCTTTCAAGCCAGGGCTAAAACCTCTCCTCTTGAGAGGAAAACCCTTCAATCTCTTCTTATAGATGTTTAGTTGACGAATACCAAGACCCTTGACAAAATTACTTAACTCAAGATTACCTCCAAGATGCTTGTCACTATCCCCTGCACTGTTCGGCCTTCAAACCACAATCTTTGATCTTCGCACTTGTCTTTATGTCACTGTACACCTTCATATTTCGGTCTCCTTATACCTTCGCTGTCTTGTTACAGTCCTCAGCTTCTCTTCCTCGGCTACCATAGTTCTTCGCTCCACCATGATAGTCCTTTGCTTTCGTTGCACTGTCTTGTGACAATCCTTTTCTTCTTCGCTATGATGATCACGAGATAGACTTCCACCGAGAGTGTTTTATATATATATATATATATATATATATATATATATATATATATATATATATATATATATATATCTATATATGAGACAGACTTCATCGAGAGATATATGTCAACTTCGTTCACTGTATTGCATTCTCACTTCTTCAATGTATGCTCAGAGACGATCCAAAGACTTGTTACTTGTAATGCGAAGTTGCTTCTTATATATAGAGACCAGCGTTGGTATGGTAGGCTGACATGAGAACCTTTGAGCTGAGCCGCCGTTTCATATAAGGAGATCACTGTCTTATTTTAGCCGACTTGCAAGGGGAATAGTGACATTCATTTTGGAGCGTAGATATTTGACAACATGACTTATATAATACTTATGTTAAGATAATAAATCCTAAAGACATCAAGAAGAAGTCTTTGACCTATGGTAAACACATCTTGCTCATGAAACCCATGATGCAAGGAATAATAATTCATTTGTTTCATCTCTTACATAATATTATAATTACAAGTCATAATGAAAACCGAACCTAGTTACATTTCCTTCAACACTTCCTCTTAACTAGGGAGGTATTCATTAAATGGTACATGGCTATTCTCAACACTAAAGAGATCTCATAAGAAGAGTCAGACTAGTAATCCATCTGTATAACATCATTATAACCAACATTGTCACATAGAAAGGCCTTGACTAACATCTCTATCTCTCAATAGATCAAAGCACAATGTTGGTGAGACCAATGATTATAGACACCTTCATCATTGTCTCTCAAGGTACATACCCACCCGAGTGTTCATTGTTATATACCTAGGGGGGATAATATGGGGTACCAAGGGTGGTACCCAAGGTAATAATGTAATAATGGGATGGGCCATAGTAATAAATAAGGTGGTTAACCCATGTCATGTAAGGGACCACAAGTAGTTAATAATAATGTAATGGGCCCATGGTATTAGTTGATGGTATGAGGGAACCATGGTAATGATGCATGGTATTGTATGTATGAGGCCTATATAAAGGCTAGAGACTCCACATGGAGGAAGATGAAGTGAAGTATTATTGTATGAACAGGCATATGGCTTGTGGAGTGTTCTCCTTCCTTAAGGAGTGAATGTATGGTGTTACCCTACCATAAGGGTTTTGATCAATAAAGAAGCATTTCTATCTATTTCTCTCTTATTGTTTCTGGGTTTATTTCCATTATCATATATTTCCGGGTTAGATATACAACAATTGGTATCAGAGCTACAACAAGTGGTATCAGAGCTATAGTATTTCTGGGTCAGATCTACAACAAGTGGTTCAAAACCCTTAAGGTAGGGCAACACCATACATTCACTCCTTAAGGAAAGAGAACACTCCACAAGCCATATGCTTGTTCATACAATAATACTTCTCTTCATCTTCATCTTCCTCCATGTGGAATCTCTAGCCTTTATATAGGCCTCATACATACAATATCATGCATCATTACCATGGTTCCCTCATACCATCAACTAATACCATGGGCCCATTACATTATTATTAACTACTTGTGGTCCCTTACATGACATGGGTTAACCACCTTATTTATTACTATGGCCCATCCCATTATTACATTATTACCTTGGGTACCACCCTTGGTACCCCATATTATCCCCCCTAGGTATATAACATTCCACCCCCCTAAGCATGTTTCGTCCCCGAAACATGGGAAGAACACAAATAATAAGATCTACTCAAAAGAGTAGTCCACTGATACCATGCACGTGCATCTAGCCATCCAAGAGAAAGGTGAACCCTCGATCTCGCTGGTGCCTCGCTCGCTTGAGATGGAAGTTGACCATGGCAGCTCTTCTGTGTTGATGTGTAGTAGGTGGATCTAGGCTCCTTGCTATCCATCATACGGGGGTTCTTGTCATTGTGGCTAGTTGGTTGCCATCTTGTTGGTTGTTTTCTTGCGGGGTGATGTGGGTGATGATATGTTGAAGTTTTAACCCACGGTGTCTTTTTCTTTAATTCACCCTGCTGTGGTGCCTGTTGTCGTGGCTTCTTTTCTAATATGACTTCAATCACTGAACCCTTGTCAGATGTGTCAGCCCCTGTAACTTGTTCTGCTTCAGCCTCTGTTTGTGTTTGATTGTCGACCATCAACTGCTCATCATCTGATATGTCAGTCCCTTGAACATCTTCTGCTTCAGCCTCCATGTGCTCTACCTGTTTATGGATGGAAATATCCTGTAATGTAATTTTCATCTTTTTATACCATAGCTTCAGGAATTTCTTCTGCACATTAATATTGATAGTACCCACGGATTCCATCCAAGGGTATCCCAAAACAACATCCATGTTATCCATATCTGAAGCATAAAAATTACCATGAAACACATACTTATCCATAGAAAGCTTCAAATCCTTATAAATTTGAACATCCTTATCATCAACCTCTGTATGTTCAATTTGTTTTGCTGGGACTTTAAATTTTTTTGCCAAATTAACACTGATAAAATTATGTTTACAACTAGGATTGATAGAAACAATGATCTTCTCTTTCTGAATCAATCCATGAATCTGCAATAAGGATATACCAGTAGGAAATAACCCTTTAGGTTCCTTGGTTTCCTTCTTGTCTGTAAAAATAAAATCTTTGCTAGGCTGTGTGTCTGTCTGTGTGTGCTTATTCACAAGATTTGATTTACGGTCAAAGCGCTCTATAAGAGCTTTTTTGAAGGCATCCCAATTCTGAAAAGGTCCATTGCAACGCTGATGCCATTCCGCCCATAGCCATCGTTCATTGTCCAAGTACCTGGTCCCCTCCATAAGCTTAGTCCAATCATCTAGGATATGATTCAATCTGAAATACTGATCCATTTTTGCTAGCCATGTTGACGTGTGAGAACCGTCAAATTTATACAAGTCCCTTGAACTCCGATCTAGGCCCGTCATCACAAAAATATTGAAATGGTCACAGATCCGTCAATATTGCTCAGAATCTCTATAATAACCTGTTTTTAGAAATGGAACAACCACTCTGCATCTGCCCATGTGGTAGAAATCTTGATCCAGGCACTTGAAATTTCAGATCTGCGCTGCTACTCTCCCGCCGTCACCCAAAATTTCTGCAAAAAGAGCTGATTTTAATTCAGCGAGATCTCCCTCATCCGGACTCCGATTCGACTGATTTTTTTTTTTGAAATCATGTGTTTTTTCACAAAGATTCCAGATCTACAATTAGATCTTTCAGATCTGGCACCAAGACTTCTAGATCTGCACCGCAAACTCGCTGTCCTGAAAATTGTCTGCAACCCCATTGATTTTTAAATCAGGGATATCTCCTTCATCCGGACTCTGATTCAACTGATTTTTTTTTTGAATTTGGGTATTTTTTCACAAGGAATACATATCTGCAATTAGATTCTGCAGATTTGGCACCAAAACGTACAGATCTGATCTGCAAATTTCGCCACCCAAAAATCCCTGCAAAAAAAAAAAAAAAAAAAAAAAAAATTCTCCACGGTTTGCCCAAGAAAGTGCTCCGATACCAATTGTTGTAGATCTGATCCAAAAATATATGAGAACACAATATACCCAGAAATAAGATAGAAATAGATAGAAATGATTCACTTTATTAATCAAAACCCTTAAGGTAGGGCAACACCATACATTCACTCCTTAAGGAAAGAGAACACTCCACAAGCCATATGCTTGTTCATACAATAATACTTCTCTTCATCTTCATCTTCCTCCATGTGGAGTCTCTAGCCTTTATATAGGCCTCATACATACAATACCATGCATCATTACCATGGTTCCCTCATACCATCAACTAATACCATGGGCCCATTACATTATTATTAACTACTTGTGGTCCCTTACATGACATGGGTTAACCACCTTATTTATTACTATGGCCCATCCCATTATTACATTATTACCTTGGGTACCACCCTTGGTACCCCATATTATCCCCCCTAGGTATATAACATTCATCGAGTATGACCTTCTAGGACTATTTTTATCTTGGGTTCCCAGCCCTCAAAGAATATCGGTCCTCTTGCCTACTCTTATCTTGGATGCCCTACACATCCTCAAAGAGCATCAGATGCCCAATGATTATCCAATCCTCCATTCTTTTTTCCAAAGTGAAGACAAGAATGTTGTGTCTATCTCTCCCTCTCAACTAGGGAGGATATCATTTGTTTACATTTTTCTTCATGGCCTTCACCTATAATTACGACTGTTAATCTTGGTCTGGTGCATGACACATGAAATAGAAAAAATTTAAAATACAACTGTCATTCCTTTTTAATCAGGGTGATCCAATCCAAATTACCTCTTGATCAAGGATCTGTCAGAGCTCCCTCTTAGCTAGGGACTCTTCTAGACATCAACAACTTCTTCGTGGGTCCTTCAATTGCTTGATCAACTTCTCTCCTTGATGTCATGAAAATCAATTGAGCTTCATCCTTGTAGGGCAACAACCATCAATCACTTTCCTCATTAGTTCATCATGTCATTTCTTTCTTCATGGAAAGTGGCCTTCTTCATATCTGGAACCTTCGTTATATGACTACTTCTTTCTCATCATGCTTCTTCCATCCACCACATGAATGCTAGTTGTACTTGTATTTACAACTCTTGTTCGAGTAGCCCTGCATTGCCCAGATATTATTCAAGAAATCAAAACATAATATTAAATCAAATCATACCTTTCGAGATGGTTCTTCATTATGACATCTTTCTATAGGTATCAAAATCCTTCATACATGTTGACACATCTCCCCAGGTTATTCATCATCAAGGGTCTCTATCTCTTCCATATTTTCATAAGGGACTTCATATCTTTCCGGGAGATCTTACTAGTCAACTCTTCTTGGTTTTTTCTTGGATATCGATTTCTTCTTCATGGTTGCATATCTTCGTGATCTCTCCCTTTCATCACACATATCCTTCCAATAGCTTCCAATGAGAGTTCCTTGATTATAGTCATCCATCTCATACTTTAGATGAGAACCTATTATTTTGATTTCATCTAGTGCGACTTATGCTTTCCTGCATTCTTACCAAGGAGGAGATCCTATTTCCTTGATCATGCTTCTTAGTGATCCATGTTACCTTTAGATCATCCAAGCTTCTTTCAACAACTCTCTTGATTGAAAGATCTTGAACTCCTTGAACTGCTCTTACATCATCATATCATCATTCAGGAACTCCATAAGTTGGAGTTCCTATTAAAACACTTGCTTCATTCCTGAGTCAGTGAATCTTCTAGTGAAGATTCCATCAGAGAATCTTGAGGATCTTAAAGATCCCTATCTAGCAGATCTTTCCCTTTTGTTGCATGATGAGTCTTCCTCAAATGTTTGAGTTCTGTAAAGTTTGTGTAGATTTTCTTCCGGATCCATCGCATTCAATTTCTTTTTAGATCGACGTTTTGAACCAGCAACAGTGGTTCATCTTCAGGATGTGAACGAATTAATTGAAAGACTGGTCTTATTTGTCAAATATATAGAGATGCATGAGATGCTTAGCCGACTTGATTATTGTGCTGGCTTCTCAGATAATAATTGATTTTGGAAAAGGTAGGAACAATTGACGAATCTCTGCATCTTTTCAAGAATGTAAGGTCAGTCTTCTTTTTCGTTAAGAGCAATCTGTGTCATTCAAATCTGCGAACTTCTTTCAAAATCTCCCTTCTGTATTGGGTGAGTATTTTGTCTTTGAGGTTTCTACGAGTCTCATGTTTGTGTAGATTTTCTTCTGGATCCATCGCATTCAATTTCTTTTTAGATTGACGTTTTGAACCAGCAACAATGGTTCATCTTCAGGATGTGAAAGAATTAATTGAAAGACTGGGCTTATTTGTCAAATATATAGAGATGCATGAGATGCTTAGCCGACTTGATTATTGTGCTGGCTTCTCAAATAATGATTGATTTTGGCAAAGGTAAGAACAATTGACGAATCTCTACATCTCTTCAAGAATGTAAGGTCAGTGTTCTTTTTCGTTAAGAGCAATCTGTGACGTTCAAATCTGCGAACTTCTTTCAAAATCTCCCTTCTGTATTGGGTGAGTATTTTTGTCTTTGAGGTTTCTGTAAAGTTGTTGCCTACAACTTGCCTTCTTTCATAGGAACCCTAAGTTGTTGACAGAGGTATCTTACTTATCCTTGTGAATGTAGTCACCCTCGTGATGATGTCACAAGATCTTGTTTCTAATACTTTCATGATGTCACACCACATCCTATAATATTTTGTAGTCACATTCTATGTAGGAGCCCAAAAAGAGATTTATAGAGAGAGGCCAACTTAAAGAATTCTACTTCCTCTTACCATGGGCTTCATTCAACCCCTTCCATCCTATCTAGTGACATGAATTTTCTTTTCCTCTTATCTATGTCCTTTTAAGTACCATACTTTTCTTATAATGTTCATAATTCCTTTACCAGCTTCCCTAAGGTCTACCTTATGAATTGAAAGGAGACATTACTCAATGACTTCGCTCATTTATGAGGACTAAAACTATCCTCCTCATTTTATGCAAGGACCTTTTCATGAGGACTATGACTATCCTCCAGTATTTCTATTTCCTTGCAAAATAAAGTCATTAGACCAAAATTTTATTAAACATGAAAGATACTCACTTGGCATGTGAAGAGGAGATCTTTACCTTGATGCTTCCTTTGCTTGAGCTGCCCATCATTAACCACTAGTATCTTTTTATCAAGACTTTCTTGGAGACCTTCTAGCACCATAGCATGACATTTGTGATCTTGACATCACCGAAACTGCTTCGTGACCTTGAGATCATCTTGACTCCTAATTCATCTTCAAGGTACTTTTGACTCCTATATTTGAACACATTGTTGACATGCTAGAGATATTGCTATCCCACAAGTGGACTTTATCACACTCAGTATTCCTAGGAGTGCATCAACAAACACCTATATCGAGCATTATCCAAACTATGGTAGTGATATAGAGAGACTTATGTTTTGATCTGAGCACCATGCTATTGAGATCATGTTCATAAACAAGATCCGAGACTGTGACAAGTATATTGTTATGACACTGTACCGAGACAGTGATGTCTATGAGCACTGTACATACGAGTTGTGTAGAGAGGCACTGTGTTGTGAGCCTGAACTTGTCACCGAATAACATAGATAACTAAGTTGTGGGTAGCACTGTATAGAGAGACTGTCTTATCACCGAAACTACCTTGTTGCAGCAACTAGATTGAGACAATGGTATAACATGGATTGTGAGAGGTACTCCTTGGATCAATTTTGCCATATATATATACCTGAGACCTCTGAAACCGGATTCGTCCAAAAATGTTGAAGTGTCTGAATCCTACAAATTAGACACTATTCACTGGGATCTGAATCCCAAAGACGTGACACGACGTGTCCTTATGGGACATGATTGAATCTCGGTCGTGCCCCGTTAGGACACATCGTGTCCTGATTTTGGGTTTTGAATCCCGTAAAAGTGAAACCCGCAGCTTTAAAACAATGTTGTTCTTTTAATTGTTTACCATTTCTCTCATTCATTTTTGCAAATAGTGAGGTGTGGCCAAGGAGGTAAGGGTTTGGAGCATTCGGCAAGGAGATTCAAGCACCAAGTAAGTGCATTTCATCTCTTTCTTTTGCATTTCTATTACAGCAGTTTGTATATGCATTTATTTTACAAATTTGTGCATGTTTTGTTTTTTTTTTTTTACAGTATTCATGGCTCAATCAAGGGCAGTAGGTAGGGGGAAAAGGAAGGGGAAGAATGTCCCCATTGGAGATACCCCTCCTCCCCCAATATCATCAGAGTCTACTGCAAGTAATGTTGAGGGAAGACTTCCTTCTAAAGACAACATTGAGAAATATCCCTTGTGGAAATATGTCACAAGAGAGGATGGGCCAAGCACAAAGGGGAAGGGAGGAGGCAATGTGCATTGGAGATGCAACTTTTGCCACAGTTCTTTCACAAGCACATATTACCGTGTGAAATGCCATTTGTTGGCTCTACCAAGTTGTGGAGTTAGAGCTTGTAAAGTTGTTCCTTTACAAAATAGGAAAGAAATAGAAAAAGAGTTCACTTTTAGTATGGTAAATGTGGCTGCAAAATCAAGAAAAACCAAGAATGATGACCCCCTTCCATTTTTGAGGAAAGGCACCGCCAAATTTCCATTTGAGAGTTCTATTGGGGGACAAGCAGCAAAAAGAAAGGCAATATCACTTGGTCCAATGGACAAGATTTTTCAAAAAGAGAAACGGGAAGAGCTTGATCTCACCATTGCCTTCTTTTTCTATCAAAACTTCATATCCTCTAATGTTTCACGCTCACCTCTATTTATTGAGATGTGCCGAGCTCTAACTCATGGGTCTCCATCATGGTATGTGCCTCCTGGTTCAGAGAAGCTTAGAACCACATTGTTGACGAAGGCAAAACAAGAGGTCCAAAAAATGTTTGAGCCTATTAAATCATCATGGCCAACATCTGGGGTTAGCATTGTTTCTGATGGACGGATAGATCCAACATGACTCTCACTCATCAACTTCATGGTGTCTTCCTTGAATGGTCCAGTTTTCTTGAAAGCAGTGGATACACTTGGAGAATACAAGGATGCACAATTTATGGGTGAGTTATTTATTTAAGTTATTGAAGATGTAGGTGTTGATTCTTGTGTGCAAATCATTACAGATAATGCACCTGTTTGCAAGGCTGCTGGCATGATTGTGGAAGCTAAATATCCACGAGTGGTTTGGACACCTTGCATTATCCATTCATTGAACTTAGCACTGAAATCCATTGCTTTTGATGTGCTTTGGATTGGTAACATTATTGAGGATGCACGACATATCCGTAACTTTGTGCAAAATCATACAAATGCCCTCACTATCTACAAGGAGTACAACAATCTCTCATTGTTGAAGATTGCTAATACACAGTTTGCCTCTTCATTCATCATGTTGAAGAGGTTGAGGGAGGTCAAGACCGCTCTTGGGGCCATGGTTATTTCTGAGTTTTGGTTTTTTTGGAGAAAGACAGATCAAGTAGCCTCTAAAAGGGTGAAGGACACAGTGTTAGATGATGCTTGGTGGGAGAGGATAGACCTAATTATTCAGATCATGGATCCTATCATTTCTTTGCTTTGATTTGCAGATACAGACAAACCCGTCCTAGGAGAGGTTTATGAGCGATGGGATTCCATGATTGAGTCTGTGAGGAGCATTATTCTATAGAGTGAGTGCCCCGAGTACGAGACATCGCCAGAGGCCTTCTGTGGTACTATACAGGATATTCTTGTCAGCAGATGGGATGAGAATTGCACACCTTTACATTGTTTGGCTCACTGATTGAACCCAAAATACTACAGCCATGAGTGGCTGAATGGTGGACCTTCCCACAGATTACCTCCTCACATGGATGGTGAAATCTCAAAAGGGAGGAAAGATGCATTCAGGTGGGTTTTTCAGGATAGAGCATTGCTTGATGAGGTGGAGGATGCCTTTGCAGAGTTTTCCACTGGCACTGGTCGATTTGCAGGATATGATGTGATTAGAGACATGGGGGCTAAGAAGCCCTATTCTTGGTGGGCAAATCATGGGGCAACAAGCCCTTGTCTTTACCAGTTAGCCATGAGGCTCCTCTCTCAGGTGACTTCATCCTCTTGTTGTGAGAGGAATTGGAGCACATATGGGAATTTGTATAGTGTGAAGAAAAGCAGGCTCGAGCAGTACAGGGTTGAGACAATGGTGTATGTGCACACCAACCTTCGTCTTATTTACAGGAAAAGGGAAGAGTGGTTGAAGGGAAAGACAAAGATGTGGGATGTCTTTCCTGATGATATGGGTCTGGACAACAGTGTTGAGTTGGCATTGGCCAACATGGATCTCAATGATCCAGTGCTAGAGCCTGTTAGATTTGATGACGGTGATATTGTAGAGGGGTCATCCTCCACACCAGCAGATGCAGAGGTGACTATGGATACAGGGGAGGAGGAGGATGTAGAGGAGAGCAGTGGTGACCATGATGATGAGGACATTGATGCTGATTCTGATGATGACTATGAGGATTGATGAATCATGAGTCATGGGCTACCTACTGCCTTGAGGCTTGTATGTAGTTGTTTTATATTTTCTATTTCTATTTGCCATTGGCATTACACTACCTATGTAACACATTTTGATTTGATGACTTAATGAGAAAACTACAGCTGTCAGTGTCTTTATCTTACTATCTTGTCTTTCTCCTATTGGATCATTGATGAATTGAATATGTATTATGATTTATCATTTATGAATTTAGAATTTATGATTCATTGATTTATCATTTATGATTTATGTGACAGTGACATGTATTTGAATTTTGTATGTACTATGCATGCTATAATGTTACTAACTTACTTTGTAAATAGTAAAACTAACATCTAGATGAAGATCTATGTTTGAAATCAATGAATTTGTATAATTAATGAGAATTTGTGTAAGAAATATATATATATATATATAGATATATATATATATATATATATATATATATATATATATATATATATATATATATAAAACGAATCCTACATGTCCTGTTCCGAGGGGTCAATGTGTCCAAATTCGACACTCGAATCCCTATATTCTACGAATCCCGAATCCTCATGTCAGGTGACTTAGCCTGAGACTATAATTTATGCCGACACTGTCTTTTATTGCATAGAAGAGGTTCAGTGATCAAGAAGTGAGGATCCCAGGAATGACATTGATATACTCTATCGAACTGAACATGAGTTGATAATTGAAGTTGAGTGCATGACTATAATTACCGAAGTTGATACTTCATATACTGTTGACACTTCATATAATGTAATTTGGCACCGAGATGAAAAGGAGAACTGAACCTTCTTACTGTGATCATTGAGACTTCTGAAGTCTTGGACTTAAGTATATATTCTTGAGACAGTAAGGGAGGTGATTGTGAACATAGACCTCCTTGTTTAGGATCACCGAGAACATAGAGATGATTGAATCCCAAACAACTTGTTACTGTGATGACTTTGAGACTTCACCGAGACTGCTCATTGTGATTTCATAAGTTCACTGAGATTTTGTCTGAGCTCCTTGAGGCAGAGATAGTGGGAGGAATCCAATATGGAGATGATAGTTCAGTGCTTGAGGTACCAACACTGTGACACCATGATGTAGCACTGTAACCTTTCTCTGAAATGTGATCTTATGATGAGACAGTGAAAAGATGTTTGAGATAGTGTTAAGTAATTGATCGTTTCTGAGATAACCTTCATAAGTGACACTTAGATGCCCTTGACTGACCCATAGCTCTGATACCATGTTGAGAATTTAGGGAGGGCATGTTTTATTTCAAAATTATCTTACTTGATTACTACTTGTGTACATCTTATTATCTTAGTTCATTATTACAGTGTGTGTTCAATACATCAAATAACAACCAAATCAATAAGATAACAACACAATGTTTAAGCTTTCAAGCCAAGGCTGAAACCTCTCGTCTTGAGAGGAAAACCCTTCAATCTCTTCTTATAGATGTTTAGTTGACGAATACCAATACCCTTGACAAAATTAGTTAACTCAAGATTACCTCCAAGATGCTTGTCACTATCCCCTGCACTGTTCGGCCTTCAAACCACAATCTTCGATCTTCACACTTGTCTTTATGTTGTTGTACACCTTCAGATTTCGGTCTCCTTATAACTTCGTTGTCTTGTTACAGTCCTTGGCTTCTCTTCCTCGGCTCTTCGCTCCAACATGATAGTCCTTTGCTTTCGTTGCATTGTCTTGTGAAAGTCCTTTTCTTCTTCTCTGTGATGATCACGAGACAAACTTCCATCGAGAGTGTTTATATATATATATATGAGATAGACTTCACCTAGAGTTGTATGTCACCTTCGTTCACTGTATTGCATTCTCACTTCTTTGTTGTATGCTCAAAGATGATCCAAAGACTTTTTACTTGTAATGTGAAGTCGCTTCTTATATAAAGGGACCAGAGTTGGTATGGTAGGCCGACATGAGAACCTTTGAGTTGAGTCGTCATTTCATATAAGGAGATCACTGTCTTATTTTAGCCGACTTGCAAGGGGAATAGTGACATTCATTTTGGAGCGTAGATCTTTGACATCATGACTTCTATAATACTTATGTTAAGATAATAAATCCTAAAGACATCAAGAAGAAGTCTTTGACCTATGGTAAACACATCTTGCTCATGAAACCCATGATGCAAGGAATAATAATTCATTTGTTTCATCTCTTACATAATATTATAATTACAAGTCATAATGAAAACCGAACCCAGTTACATTTCCTTCAACATGCTAGAACAAACCCTAATATTAACTTGAAACAAGCTAGCTTCTCTTTTACACATGCTCTGATACCATCTTGATTTTTCATAGGATCTTCTAACTAATAATTACTTCTTCTGATTTCTTTAGCTAATCTTTTCTTTCATTCAAATTCATCATAAAGAAATTACACAGAAGATCTCAATGATAGAAACAAAATGGCAGTCATAAAGAGATAGCCAAGCTGCGAAAGAAGAGACATAAGAATTTACAATGGGAAAACCCACATGAGCGAAAAAACTGCATCTAACACATCATTTGAAGTGATTTGGTTCTGAAATATTTTCGGCCTGTAGGGAGGTCGAAGTCGCAGAAGGGTTAGAAGGGTTGACTTCTTTGTTGACTTGCGACTGAGGGTTTCATCGGTTTTGCTCACAGATTTTCATATATCTTTGTGGCTCTTGTAGACTAGTGAAGGAGACACATTTTGATTGTTTGGCATAGGGCGCTCAGTCAAGGACTTTTGGCCTTCCATTTGGAGTAGACCAAGGATTGGTTGTGGTCCATTTGCAGTATCGTGAGTTTTATACCTGATTCTGAGCAATAGGAATTCGATTTCATAAGGCAAGCTATGGCAAAAGGTCTCTATTGTATTCATTGAACATTAGTGGAACCCTCGGTCCTTCTAGACAACCTCTCTCAATGGTTGACTGCAATTACTTATGGCTTGAAGGTTTTTGCTAGCTGATACAGTCATATTTCTAGGCACATGTGCATATCAAAAATACGTTTTTTCTTATATGGTTCAGCCTCTTGTTAGAGCAGTCTCCTGTGCATAAATTAGGCAAGTCCAACCTATATCCAAGTCGTGGTTTTTAGTCACAAGTAGTGTTCTTTAGTTGTGATATTTTCTGCTTGGCATAAGTCCTAAAGCAGTTACAATGGCATGTGATTCTGAGAGCTCTGTAATATCCCCAATTTTGATTTTTCATTTAATAGGATTAAGGGGGTTTATTGGGGAAGTGCTAAGCCTAGCAAAATTTTGTAATTTGGGTATTGGAGACATTTTTTGTTAGTTTTTGTAGCATTGGATAGCTTCTAGCCTTGAAATTTTTTGTTGATGCTAGAATACATGAGATCTCCAAAACCCAGAAATCGTTTCTGGAAATTCCGCCTAGAAATGACTTATTTAGATTATTAACCAGTTTTTAAATATTTCCCAAGTATAAACTTAGGGAAATTGTTAATTAATCAGTATTAATTAAGTCAAGGCGTGAATGATCTAGAAACTCGCACAGATCGCTCCAAGATGATCCTAGCCATCGATTATGTTTTAATCTTGGCCATTGGTGCTCCAACATAGGATTATAAGAGAAGGTTGATGTGGTGATGGAGGTGACACTTGAGAGGTTCTATTTCATGAGTAGATTGATTTCTAGAGTAGCAACAATCAATTTTCGGAGAGAGAGCTAGTGAGATCGAAGCAGTGAGAGAGGGGCATAGATAGTGAAGTCAGAGGAAGGTTTCCAGATCCGGTGAGTGCATTTGCAGATAGGCAAGAGAGCCATAGAGAGGCTGATGTTAAGGTAGCGTAAAGACCTCTAGAGGCTAAGTCAATTTGCTGGGAGAGATTGACGTTTTCAGTTCTAGAAGTTGAGAAGGAGTCCCATAGTGGCAGAGAAGCGCGTTTTGGTCAGTAGAAGGCAAAACAACTTCATCAGAGTCCAGTCCAAGGCTAGACATCCATCCAGCTATGCAAAGCAGTGCAGAGTCTCAAAGGGCCGGAATTCTGAACACGTTGTGCTGGGAGATTGCTTGTGGGGTGAGGAAAATTCCTCTCCAGATTTTTGCCAGTGTTTCTCTGTAGGATTGCTAGTTTCGGCATCCAGTGGTACTTAGATTATTTCACTGCTACATAATAATAAAAACCTTAGTTGGTTTTCCCAAGTTGTGTTTTTCCGGAGACTTTTGTCCAAAAATAGCTATGTTATTTTGTGTGTGTGCTAGCATTTCTTCTTCCGCATTTTTATTTGTGTAGATTGTAGTGTGATTTATTCAGTATTTGTTGTAGCAAAGAATAAATAATTTGTTAAATTAAATTAACAATTAGGAGAATAATTTCTAGTTGTTGCAATAGGATTCCAGTTTGGAATTTTCACATGGTATTTCGTTGTTTAGTGTGGGCAGCAAATCGAAATTCCTAGGGGTAGCACAGTCACTTTGCCAAGAGGCCGAGCTACTTGAGGAGATTTGATTTTTCTAAGTGAGGGACAGAAAAATTCGATCTTTCCATATCGAGTGATTCTAAAGGCCGAAGGAGAAACTCAATATTTTTCGTGGAGCAGATCTCCAGCTGGATGCAGTGGTTTTGTAGCAATGTAGTTGGCACAGTGCAGAGTCAGCAACAACGTAGAGTTTTCAGAGACTGCAGATACTAGCAATAGTCAGAGACTCGGGTGACAAATGCATTATATTGATCATAGTTGATTCAGTATTTTGGATGCTTTTCAGTTGCAGATGTTATAATTGCAACAACAACAAATGAAGAGGGAGTTGTCGTGCAGATACAGTGTTGGTAGCAGTTCAACAGAGTCAGTAGCAACACAGATGCAACGTATATCAGAGTTGCGCAGTGGATGGTGGGCAGATGGCCAGACATTAGCAGCGTGACAGGAGATGATGCAGAGACAGGGTGCTGCTACAAGGTGTGTAGTAGCACTAGAGTTTAGAACATATTCCTTGCTAAGAGGGAGTGTTAGTTTTTGTAGCATCAGATGTGTTCTAGCCTTGAAATTTTGTGGAGAGGTTAGAATACATGAGATCTCCAAAACCCATAAATCCTTTCTTGAAATTCCGCTTAGAAATGATTTAATTAGATTATTAACCAGTTTTTAAATATTTCCTAAGTCTAAACTTAGGGACTATGGTTAATTAATCAATATTAATTAAGTCAAGATGTGAATGATCTAGAAACTCACATGGATCGACTCCAAGATGGTCCTAGCCATCGATTATGTTTTAATCTTGGTCGTTGGAGCTCCAACAGAGGATTATAGAGGAGGTCGATGTAGTGATGGAGGTGACACTTGAGAGGTTCGATTTTGTGAGCAGATTGATTTCCAGAGTAGCAGCAGTCAATTGCCGGAGAGAGAGCTAGTGAGATCAAAGCAGTGAGAGAGGGGTAGAGACAGTGCAGCCAGAGGAAGGTTTCCAGATTTGATGAGTGCATTTGCAAAGAGGCAAGAGAGCCATAGAGAGGCTGGTGTTGGGGTAGCGCAGAGGCCTCTAGAGTCAAAGTCGATTTGCAGGGAGACATTGACATTTGCAATTCCAGGCTGGGAAGGAGTCCTAGAGTGTCAGAGAAGCGTCTTTCTGGTTAGCAGAAGGCAGGACGACTTCATCAGAGTCCAGTTTGAGGCTAGACGTCCAGCCAGCTACGTAGAGGTTGACGCAAAGGCTCAGAGGGTTGAAATTCTAAAGGCAAGTTGTGCCGGGAGATTGCCTATGGGGTGAGAAAAATTCCTCTCCAGATTTTTTCTAGTATTTCTCTGTGGGATTGCCAGTTTCGGCATCCAGTTGTACTCATATTATTTCACTGCTGCATAATAATAAAACCCTCAGTTGTTGTACTGGTTTTCCCAAGCTGGGTTTTCCCAAGTTGGGTTTTTCTGAGGACTTTGGCCAAAAAATAGTTGTGTTATTTTATGTGTGTGCATTAGCATTTCTTCTAGAGTTTATTCTTCTGTAGTGTTTTTGTGTGTAGATTGCAGTGTGATTTATTCAGTATTTGTTGTAGCAAACAATAAATAAAATGTTAAACTAAATTAACTATTAGGAGAATAACTTCCATTTGCTACAATAGGATTCCAGTTTGGAATTTTCACATTTTGTGTACATGGGACTTGGGAGAAATTGAAAATTCCAACCTTAGTGGAAGGTGGGGTCCACCACTCATGGAATACGCACCCCTTGGAGGAAAAGTCAATTGTGTGGGAAGGGGGTCGAAATAGCTGGCTAAGGGACCCACAAAGAAAGGGAGGTAACAATTATAAATAGGGGGTTGAAGGCAATATAGAGCACTTTTGATAATTTTTCGTTTTACACATTGTTGCTCACGCTGTTTCGCTGAGTCATAAGTGTGTTTAGCACCAGAGGTTTCCAAGGGGAAATCTCACCCTCTTCTTTGGTGGACCATGAGTGCCACCTGGAGAGGAAAATACTATTCTTATTTAGTAGCTGGGATGATACCACGCAGTAGCATGAATTCCTGGCACTAGTGGGACACACAAAAAGGAGCTACGCAGGGCTTGGAGAGGTATGGGGTCGAAGAGGAGATTTGTTGTTGCTGGGTTGTTTCCTCACACAAATACTTGTTGGAAGGAGGGAATTTCCAGGAGCGGAGATGCTTTTCTCAGCAGAACGAATTGGTGTGGCTGGGCCTGTGTCTTTTTCCCTAGGACTGCACAAAGGGTGGTGGATCTATATGTGGGGAGGTTTGGTGAGTGGGATTGAGGAGCTGGAATTGTTTGGGATTTGAATGGAGGGGAATTGGAGGAGAGGTCTTAGCCTTTGAGGAGCAGAAAACGCTCCCACTATCACAGACGATATTTTTTATTAGCAGAAGAGGGCCAAGCATTTTGGGGTCAATTTTGGAGCGTCAGAATTAGGGCAAACCCTTTCTGAGTTTTTTTGGGTTTATTGAGGAAAGGCCAAGATTAATTTAGCAGAATTTTCTGGGTAGATTTGAGGGGTCAAACAGGGGGCCCAACTTAGCCAACAAATGGAGGAGCTAGGGGAAATTGGTCCAAAATTCTGAGGTCAACATTTGGCCAATTCCTTCGTGGAATTTTGTGGGTTATTGCAGGAGAGTTGGGGTTAATTTCCCGGAATTGTTTGAGCACTGGAGGAGGCCCTAGCAACCATTTCTTTCCAGCAAGCAATGCAGATTTCAAGGGTAGCATAGAGCATAGAGGAGAAGTCGCTTCCCATCATCCGGGCACCTTGTTTTCTCACCTGGGATTTGTCTAGGTTGCCTTTGGCAAGCCCAAGTGCACTTGTTCTTGCATATTGTACTCCCACCTTGAAATATAAAAAATGGCTTAGCTTCTCTGGGGATAAATTGTTAATATCAGTGTTGATAATATCGCCGAGATATCGGCGATATTCAGAAATATCGCGATATTTTCGGCGAACCGATATATCGCCGACAAAATATCGCGATATTTTTGGCTTTTGAAAATATCGCGCGATTTCCAAAATATTGCCGATATTTTGGAAAATATCACGCGACAATCGAAAATATCGCCCGGTGACTGTAAAAAATTTCTGCACGGCCTATAAAAATCCGATTTTGGTTTTTTTTCATATCATTTTCATTTCTGATTGCTGGAGAAGGAAGGGGAGAGCTATGTGGTTGCTACCAAGGAGGGTTTGAGCGTTCTAGGCCCTAGTATTGATATGCTATTCTTGGTAATGTTAAATTCTTAAAGAAAGTGACATTCTCCTTAATCTTCATTTTCATCCTTTTACTTAAGTTTTTAACATTACCATGAAATGACTCAAGATGTTTGAGAGTGGTTCTGGCCTCATTGGATTTCATATGGAGAAAGTAGAATTTTAGATTTCATTCAAAATGCAACAGACTTATCAGTTTTTTAGGATTTCAGGGTTGGGAGATTGTAATGTTTCTAGGTGACACCACCTGCCCGGGCTACCCCTGCCACCAGTAGAGGACGTCGTCTACCTCCTATAGCTCCTACTTCTAGTTCTTCAGCATCTAGAGCATAGCAAACTCCACTGCCAACTCCACCAGCACCAGCATCTACATCTAGAGGGAAAGGGAAAGCTGTGGCATTTTCTCGCAAGAGGGCAGAGGAAATCAATAGGATTAGACTTCAGTTATTTTCTTATGTGCTTGTAAGTTGTACATGAACAATGAACATTGAATATTCAAGAATCAAGACCAAGCATATCACATTCTAATTTCTAAATAGTAAATTTTGATTCTATTTAATTTTTTAAAGTGAACTATGAACTTTGAGAAGTAATTATATTTTAATTTGATTAGATAAGCTGCAACCTGCAATTTAATATGGATAAAAAACTATATTTTGGTATATATATATATATATATATATATAGATATAAAACGTGTCCCCCGTGTCTTGTTTCCAGGTCGTTGTGTTTCGTATTGAATACTCGTATTTACGTGTCCTTCGTGTCTCGTGTCCTCGTGTCATGTGACTTAGCTTAGACAATATTGATGTATTATCTCCGTGGAGGGTGGAGTCTGAGGAGCCCCTCTTGGAGGAGTCACCTTCATGGTTAGAGCCAGTGGCAGATGATCCATTAGAGTAGGGGCAGCAAGAGGAGGACTCGGAGTCAGAGGAGCAGCAACACTCAGAGGAGGAGGAGGACACTGCAGGAGCATCACCATCAACACCATCTGCTATAGATATAGGAGAGCATAGCCCCATACCTAGCACTCATTATTTGACATTAGGTGCAGAGGCAGGGTTAGGGCCTCCTACTACTAGGGGCAGGCCTGGCAAACAACCCATCATGTTTTCCCGTAAAAGGGGGAGAGGGCAGTGATTTCAGATAGATAGCTGCTAGTTTTATTTGTTGTGCTACATATAACTCATGATGATGAGATACTTTTATATATGTGATGTTATTTTGTATTGGTTCTCCACATTCGAGTCCTTGAATGGACAATTATCAGGGATCAGCAGGATTTGGTATCGCCTTTGATGTATCATTTTTATTTGACATCATATATATCAGTGTTTTCTTCATATTTATGTGCCAATGTGTTTATTTCATGTTGCTATTGCTTTATATGTTTAAAAATGTGGAAAAAATGAATATATTATGCATTTTTTATGCTTGCCGATATTTGTCGATATTGCCAATAAGATATTTTCTGGACCCTCGCCGATATTTTCCCGATACCGATATTATCAACACTGGTTAATATGCTATTATTTTGCGGTGTTTTGATCTTTGGTTGCATTTAAGAAATTTATTGTTGTTATTACTTAATATTTCCATTATGAATATTACAGTGGTATCAAAGCCATGATCTTGGCCAGCTATGGGGCAACCAACTAGTTCAGGGAAGATTTGTGCATGTATACACTGACGAGTTAAACCATAGATGACCCATGGCTCAAGGGAGATTTAATATGCGCTAATTCTTGACCCAGTTGATGAAGGTGTCAGACTAGATCTATCCTCGTCCTTATAGAAGAGACACTAGAGTTGCACAGGCCGTGGGGGTGCAACCATCTACACAAGATTATGGGGAGCAATTAGATACACCTAGTGTGATGCAGGGGTCACCCGTGTTGGAGACTCCCTTGACTGTGCCAGTTGACATCATAGTGGACAGAGTAGAGTATACCCCAATAGTGCCATCCGTTGAGGTGGTCACCAGGGCCGTGTCCGAGTTTTTGGGTGATAATAACATGCAACAGATGGGTGAGGTGCCAGGAGACGTATCCACCCTTGATGAGGCGCCAGGAGATACAAACGTGTTGGACGATGGTCGGACACAACAGTGTCATCAGTTTTAGGCCGACCTTCTAACATTAAAAAGGAAGGCCACATCAGTACGATAGGATTTGCCCTGTTGCAAAATGAGGAGCTAGAGGGCATGACAGTGGTTTGTGCCGAGTCAGCGGCCAAGTTAGTTCACATTGGGTGACAATTGGATTCCCTAATGGTACAATTAGAGGGCACATTGGAGAGTCGGAGCGGCCCTCTTAAGGCATACATAGATGGGGCTAGCAACATTGTTGAGTCACCTTTGCCCATTGGAGAGAGAGAGACGGAGCTACCTAGTCAGATCTCATCTGTTGACCTAGATAGTGGGATTAGACGATCAGAGTTGCATAGGGTGCAACATCCGCATGTTGGGGTTGTTCTATGTGCGGGAGTTCGTGCATTTGATCCCTCTCTTGGGGTTGGATGGCGAGAGATTCTAAGTTGGTACCGGTGGAGTGTGCTATGGAGATGGTAGTGGAGCTGGGTGTAGCTTAGCAGGAGCTTCTTGGCACCAGCGGGACTACCTATCATTTCCCAGGTATGTTAGTTGACTACGACCTGGATGGTACAGTTGACCTAGCAGCTGAGCACGCACATTCGCTAGGGATTTTCAGTCAGCACCAGTGGCCAACCAGTTTATGGACAGACTCGTTGGGTTTTCTTGGTATGACGATTGTACACGAGATCACAGGATGATCAGTATACTTTAGTAGGAGTTTGTCGGAGGAGGTTGCATTGGCAGGCCACTTTACGGTGCCTTGTATGGAGCTAGGGATTCTTCACATTTGCGTGGGGCACAGAAGATGTAGAGGAGTAGAGCAGTGGTGGCATCACTACTGACACAAGGAGATTCACTTCTTGGATCCCTCAGGGAGGATTTGGGGTGGAGATCCATTCATCGACAGGTATAGTGATGCAACAGTGGAGGTGATGATACCAATCGGGTATGGGCCGACATGTAGGGACACAACTCTAGGCCATTACATCCAGGGATGTGTGTGAGCATCTAGCATTGAGCAGTGGTCTATAGGTGGGCATAGAGATGCATGGTGGTGTGTCGTAGTGTGTTGGATTGCATTGTGGAGTAGGATTGTCTTACATCGCATTGAGTACACACGGGGAGTGATTGGTGCCTTGACACAGACAAGGCACGGACAGTACAAGATGGTATAGCAGTCGTTGGGGATATCTTATGGTGTATAGGGACAAATTGTGACATACAGTGGCATGCCGAGGAGTGTGGTGGTACTTGGTGCTATGTAGTGGCATATGGTGCGGCACATCGGGCCCTTGGAGTGTTGCCTCCATTGAGACTTGTGGACAGAGGCATTAGGTGTTTCGATTGGTGCAGCTCACCTGGGATTGTCAAGGACGCAATTGAGCTCTCGAGGATGCCATGTTCAACGAAGACAGGTCTTCGACTGGTTTATCAGCAGATCCGAGGCAGAGAGAGGGGGCATCCATAGGGTTATTCTTTAGTTCCCCCTGTAGACTCTTGATCATACCCTTGGGGATCTACACACCCATCACTCTCCAGTGTTGCTTGCAGTCGCAGGGTGTTCGGTTGCTTCCCCTTAATGCGTTCCACTCAGGCAGCATGACATGATGGGACCACCCTAGGCAGTTGGATGAGACACCTTGTGTCATGGGCTCGGGGAGGAGACTCTACAATTGAGATGTTTGGTGGAGGCACGAGTTGACGTATACAGGCTTAGGGGTGACATGGCTTATTGTTGAGGCAGCATAGGTTCCACTCCTGGGCTCAGGACTCACATGTGGGGAGTTGAGTACGAGGGCGTTGCTTGATGCACTTCTGGCGAGACAGTTTGAGGTGTCATAGGAGCTTGAGGGACGGTGGATGGTAGACTTTGTTTACAGGAGGGTACCCAGACTCCAAGCAATGCCCAGGTGTATCATCCGGATTTGGGATAGCAGATTTCACTACGTGGTCTGGCAAGAGTAAGGCAGGTTGGCATGTGTCGGACAGACTCCTGATACTTGGGGTCCAGCCATGGGACACATACAAGGGTCAAAGATGAGGGCCAAATGGGTTCTAGCATGTAGCAGTGCTATGCAACGACATCCCATGAAGAGTGGGAGTTATGAGCTCCCAGTATGGTTGGGGGATCCAGTGATCCAATTGGCAGGTGGATCACTCCACTTTGTTATGAGCAGGATCATGGCAGAGGGTGATCCAGTTCACCTTGGATTGAACACATGGGTGAATCATTGAGACCTCCACTGCATGGTGAGGTGGACTTATCCTGTTGTTGCTCAGGGTCGAGATTGGCAGTGGAGGGGTAGACATTGGCATCATGGAGATGCCCGGGCTTGATGAACTTGGCCTTCATAGATCATTTGCCACCACGCCCTATGAGAGGAGGATATAGTGTGCGCACGATGGGGAGTGTGTCATAGTCAAAGTAGTGCAACGTCAACATGGTGACACCTCTCTGAGATTAGTGGGGAACTAGAGCATTACATCTCTTCATAGCTCAATAACCTTTAGGGATGAGCTGGCTACTATAGGGGGAGATCTTGCAGAGGAGATCATGCAAATCTTCCATTGGGCTTTAGCGAGTCACTGATGGAGTGGGGGGCTTCATTAGCATGGCAGGTTGGTCAGCAGGATGATATCAGGAGAAGGTCATGTGAGCGAGACGTTATCTTTTTAGGGATTGGGTGTATCTTCGAGAATTTACTCTTGGAGTGCATGGGATGGACTACGTGGTAGAGAAACTTCACGAGGAGTTGGGCATAGTGCCACATTATCATGATCCCCTACTCATTGATGGTATGCAGAGGGCTTCTGGTACTTATACCGGGCAAGATAGTGAGTGGAGCAAGGGGAGCTTCATGTTGGACAAGATGGCTTGGGATCCTAGTATTGAGGGATTCCTTCATGTCAGGACAGTGCAAAGGTCAGGGATGATTCAGTGGCACATTTGAGACCCTAGCACATTTTGTAGTGATAATGGGGATCAACAACTAGAGTGGATACTTGTTCAAGCATTGCTTGAGGACAAGCAAATTTTGGCGGGGAGGACTCTGATATCCCCAATTTTGATTTTTCATTTAATAGGATTAACAAAGTTTATTGGGGAAGTGCTAAGCCTAGCACAATTTTGTAATCTAGGTATTGGAGACATTTTGGGTACATGGGGAGAAATTGAAAATTCCAACCTTAGTGGAAGGTGGTGGCTACCCCTCATGGAATACACACCCCTTGGAGGAAAATTCAATTGTGTGGGGAGGGGGTCAAAATAGTTGGCTAAGGGACCCAGAAGGAAAGGGAGGTAATAATTATAAATAGGGGGTTGAAGGCAACATAGAGCACTTTTGATAATTTGTTATTTTACACATTGTTGCTCACGTTGTTTAGCCGAGTCATAGGTGTTCTTTAGCACTAGACGTTTCCAAGGGGAAAACTCACCCTCTTCTTCAGTGGACCACGAGTGCCACCTTAGGGAGGAAAATTATTCTCTTCTTTAGTAGCTGGGAGGATACCACGCAGTAACATGAATTCCTGGCACTAGTGCAGAGGTATTGGGCCGGAGAAAAGAGATTTGTTGTTGCTGGGTTGTTTCCTCACACAAATACTTGTCGGAAGGAGGCAATTTCTAGGAGCAGAGGTGCTTTTCTCAGCAGAACGAATTGGTATGGCTGGCCCTGTGTCTTTTTCCCCAGGACTGTGCAAAGGGTGGTGGAGCTATTTGTGGGGAGGCTTGGTGAGTGGGATTAAGGAGTTGGAATTGTTTGGGATTTGACTGGAGGGGAATTGGAGGAGAGTTCTTAGCCTTTGAGGAACAGAAAACACTCCCACTATCACAGATGACATTTTCTAGTAGTAGAAGAAGGCTTAAGCATTTTGGGGTCAATTTTGGAGCGTCAAAACTAGGGCAAATTCTTCTATGTTTTTTTGGGTTTATTGAGGAGAGGCCAAGCTTAATTTAGCAGAATTTTCTAGGTAGATTTGAAGGGTCAAACAGGGGGCCCAATTCAGCCAACAACTAGAGGAGCTAGGGGAAATTGGGCCAAAATTCCGAGGTCAACATTTGGCCAATTCCTTCGTGGAATTTTGTGGGTTATTGGAGGAGAGACCGAGGTTAATTTCCCAGAATTTTCTGAGCACTGAAGAAGGCCCTAGCAACCATTTCTTTCCAGTAAGCTGTGCAAATTTCAATGGCAACGCAAAGCATAGAGGAGAAGTCACTTCCCATCATCTAGGCATCGTGTTTTCTCACCTGGGATTTGTCTAGCTTGCCTTTGTTGAGCCCAAGTGCACTTGTTCTTGCCTATTGTACTCCCACCATGAAATATTATAAGATGGCTCAGCTTTCTTTGGGGATAAACTGTTAATGTGATGTTATTTTGTGGTTTTTTTATGCTTGGTTGCATTTAAGAAATTTATGGTTGTTATTACTTAATATTTCCATTAGGAATATTACAAGCTCTCTTATGACACTCGACCCTCTACTATAGAAAGCATTCGTTTCCATACATTGTTGATTTGTGAAGCATAATTTGACGTCGGATAAGTAACAATGCAAAAAGTTCAATGTAGCAGTGGTTGTTTTGTAAAAGTTATACGCTGATCACCTTATGGAGGTTTGTGTAATCTTTTTGAGAAACCATAACCAATATTTTCATAGTACTAGATCAAGGGCAAATGTGAAGGAGCACTTGTAATTCATAAGATTGAGGTATTCCCTAATCATAACTTAAGCTTGCTTGTGGAAGATGCATAGTACAATAAACCTTGAGAACAAAGTTTCCCTTGTCATTGAACTTTGAGTTTGTGCAAAGGTTTCATTGTCAGTGGCGTGGTTATGAAGTAATTATCTTGTAGTAGTAAAGAGTTTATTGGCAACAATCTCATTATCAATTTGCAACATCACATCTTGCAACAGTAAGGGTTCTATTATCATTTCCATCTTGCAGCAGTAAGATTTGGAGTTCATCATCATTTTATTAGTAGCAGAGTTTGAAGAAGTTTTGGTCATTGTTCAAAGTTTCAATGACACTTCATTCTACAACAGTTGAAGGAGTCCAGCAGTAAGGGTTTCATTGAATATCTTGTAAGTGGGTCATTGTCCCTGGTACGAGAGCCCACAATTGCTGGTCAAATTTATATTTGGTGGTTGGGTGGTGCTAGGTAGGTGATTGAAGTCACCTTCAGGTTATAGCCTGAAAACATTTTAGGGAGGCAGGGTGGTGCTAGGGCAAGTTGGAGCTTGCAAGGGTGTTGGAGCATCCTATTAGTAGCAGTTGATAAAACTAGGGCATTGGAGCATCCTTCCAACTAGAGCTGGGAAATTGAACGCTTTTCTAGAGTACTAGGAAGTTAGGGCTTCCCTTTTTAGTTGGAGCTAAAGCATATAGTGTACTCATAAAAATATTAGAGAAGAATTTGGTGGTTTTTATCTTGGAAGGGTTTCCACCTAAAATCTAGTGTCTATTGTCTTTTCATATAGTGTATTATTCATTTATGCTTTTGATTTGATGTTGAAGTTAATTAATGCCATGTAAAAGTAAAATTAACTAATTGTAAGTGAAATATTGATTCACCCCCCTCTCAGTATTTCCAACACTAATGTTGATTTGTGGTAGCATCGGATGTGCCCTAGCCATGAAAATTGGTGGAGAGGCTAAAGCACAAGAGACCTCCAAGACCTAGAAATCGTTTTGAGAAATTCCATCTGGATGAGTAGTTATTGAAATAAATAATATTTTTAATGGGTTCCTAAGTCTACACTTAGGAAAATAAAAATATTAATGGTTATTAATAAAGATAAGGATGACAAGCTTCTAAGAGACAAGGATCAAGTCTGTTTTAATCTTAGCCGTTGATTAGGGACTTAATCTCGGCCGTTGATTCATCAACAGGAAAAGTATAAGAGAAGACTTGAGGGTCATTTGGAAATACATCAGCAGATACTCAGTATCTCAAGGAAAATCGATTCTCAAAGAGATCCATTTCAAAGGGAGAGTTGCAGGGTGAATGAAGAGGGGGATTAGCAGTAGTCTGGGGAGCTCAGAAGAGTGACGCAGGGACTCTGAGAGACAGCGCAAACGGAGACACAGATCAGTGAGACACAAGGATGACGTAGAGAGGGGCCAGATCAGCGTAGAGCCACGCAGAGTGATGCAGTAGAGAAAGGAACCTCTCCAGGGTGTCAGAAAGTCTCGGAGAAAAGTCTCAGGTGGTTTCTCCTAGTGTCTATGTAATTTTTTTTGTAAAAGCCATTGTTGCTGAAGATCAATAAAATCCCTCCTCTGGTGCACCGATTTTCCCGCATTGGGTTTTTCCGAGGACAATTGTCCAAATATAACTATGTTGATGTGATTGATTATTGTGCATATGTTTATTTCTGTATAATGATGTGATATTTGCAGTAGAATTTATTTTAATATTTATTGAAGAGATTTTGTAAATAACTTATTGGGAATAATAAGTAGGTGAAATAAACCAGTTACTGTAGTAATAGAATTTTGTTTAGAAATTTTTACATTGTATCAGAGCGAAAATTCGACGACAGGAAGGGAAAATCGATTATGGGTCAGAGCATGATGCAGAGGCATCCACTCAAGGAGACTCATGTAGATTTTCAGAAGAATGCACAAGAGACAGAAATTATGATTATTCTATGTTGGCTTCCAGATTGGAAAAGTAGTTGCTTGCGTAGCAAGCTCTGCCTCCTTAGGGATTTGGTATATAGATGGCATATGACAAGAATCCGAGAATGTATTTAGATTATCAGGAAGAAAGAATGAATTTCCAGATCTCCATGGGAATAAGGCAAATTGTACTGCAGTAGGGAAAGGTACTATAGTTTTTCAAACAAAAACAAGAGAGCGGTTCTGAGCTACCAATGTGCTACATGTGCCAGGACTGGGGATGAATTTACTTTCCGTATCTCAACTTCAAAGCAAGGGCTATAACATTTTCTTCATAAAGGAGAAAGTATACGTCAAACACTCGAGCTGTAAAAAGAAGGTCCAGATCGGAATCAGAAGTAACAGGTTGTCCAGGTTGCAGCTAGAATCACCAATGGCACTAATGGGCAGTAATGGAGACAAGGATTTGAATGAACTATGGCATAAAAGGATGGGACACTTGCACCATGGGGCTCTGAGAATTCTCAGAAAAATTGTAACAGGAGTTCCAGATCTTAGTACTGAATGAGATGATGTATCTAGAGGGTGTTCTCTAGGAAAGTATGCCAAAGCAGCATTTCCAAGAAGTAAAAATAGGGCCGAGAGTGTACTAGGATTGATACACTCAGACATCTGCAAACCGATGTCCACAAAGGCTATTAGTGATGCCAAATACTTTGTCACCTTCATTGATGACCATTCCAGGAAGACGTGGATCTACTTTTTGAAAACCAAAGATGAGGTTTTGGTCAATTCAAAGAGTTCAAGGCTCTAGTGGAGAATCTGATAGGAAAGAAGATAAAAGTGATGCGCTTAGACAATGGTGGAGAGTATGTTGACAAGGACTTCACTGATTTTTGCGCTAGGGAAGGCATCAGAAGACAGTGGACAACTCCCTACAATTCGGAGCAGAATGGAGTAGTAGAAAGGAAGAACAGGACTATTGTGGAAGCAATTAGGGCAATGATGTATCATTAGGATATGCCAAAATTCCTGTGGGAAAAAGCATGTAACACGACAATCTATGTCCAGAATAGAACTCCTCATAGGGCATTGGGCAAGATTACTCTAGAGAAGGTCTTCATCGGGAAGACACCTGAAGTCAGTCATTTCAAGATATTTGGGAGTTTAGCGTATTGTCGTATACCTGAGGAGAAAGGGAATAAGTTAGATCAAACTGCAGAGAAAGAACATCTTGTGGGATATAGCGAGAATGCTAAGGCATATAGAGTCTATCTTTCAGGGAGCATGAAGATAGTAGTTCGACGAGATGTAAAGTTCATGGAGGATAGAGCTTTCAGAAAATCTCGAGAAATGCCTTCCGAAGCGCTGTCAAAAGAAGAGCCGTTGGTCAAACTACTTCAACCAGCGGAAACTAGTACCATAAATTTTGCTTCAGAACAGGAGGAATCACACGAAGAGGAAGAGCTAACAGATGAACCTACTACTAGAGGAAGAATGAGCCGGGAACTTTGAAAGATTCTATGGGGTGCAGAAGAATTCATTGGTGCACCCAGAAACAGTAAAAGGGAGCGAAAACAGCCAGAAAAATGCCAGGCCTTAGTAGCTCAGATTGGGGAACCCTCCAGTTTTTAGGAGGTCATTCAGCATCAAGTATGGGTGGATGCGATGGTGGAGGAATATAACTCTATAATGGTGAATGATGTTTGGGAAGTGGTGCCTAGGCTTCAGGACAGATTAGTGGTAGGTTCGAGATGGATCTACAAGATCAAATATGTTGCAGATGACAGTGTAGAGAAATAAAAAGCCGGGTTTGTGGCTAAGGGTTATGATCAGAAGGAAGGAATAGACTACGAAGAGACCTTCGCCCCAGTAGCCGGGTATACATTTATTAGAACCGTGATATCTCTTACAACACAGACGGGGTGGGAGATTCATCAAATGGATGTCAAGACAACATTCTTGAATAGGGTAATAGAAGAGGAAGTATACATTGAACAGCTTGAAGGCTTTGAGACACATGAGAAGAAATCTCATGTATGCAGATTGAAGAAAGCCTTGTATGGGCTCAAACAGGCACCTAGAGCTTGGTATGGTCAAATTGATGGCTACTTGCAGAAGATGGGATTCGTTAAGAGTGATGCAGATCCCAATCTCTACTATCTAGTTGTAGAGAATGAGCCTCTAGTCTTAGTATTATATGTGGATGATCTCTTCCTGACAGGATCATCCAGGCTCATCAAGGACTGCAAGAAGAATCTAGCCACATAATTCGACATGAAGGATTTGGGACAGATGCACTATCTCCTGTGGTTGGAAGTTTGGCAGCAGAAGGGTGAGAGCTTCCTTGGACAAGGGAGATATGCTACAGAATTCGTGAAGAGATTCAGGATGCAGGACTGTAGGCCTATGGCTATTCCAATGATCACTAAATGGAAGAAGATTGATGCATCAGAAGACAAAGATGTTGATCCCACCTTGTACAGGTAGCTCATAGGATCCCTGATGTATCTGGTCAATACCAGGCCAGACATTTGTTACGTTGTCAACACCCTCAGTCAGTTCATGGTAGAACCTAAGAGGGCGCACTGGGCAGCAACCAAACATGTTCTCAGGTATATACAAGGAACAATCGAGCATGGACTATTGTACACCAGAGGCAATGACATCAGGCTGAGTGGGTTCACTAACGCAGATTGGGCTGGAAGTTCAATAGATCGGAAAAGTACCACTGGGTACTGTTTCAACATTGGATCAGGGATGACTTCCTGGTGTAGTAGGAAACAAAAATCCGTAGCTCTGAGCTCAGCTGAAGCAGAATATATGGCCACGAGCACAGCTTCTTGTGAAGCCATATGGCTCAGAAAGTTTCTTGTGAACCTATTCAATATAAGGATGGATGCGACTAGGATCACATGTGATAATCAGAGTTGCATCAAGCTCTCTTAGAATCCAATGTTTCATGATCGATCAAAGCACATTGATATCAGGTGTCACTTTGTCAGAGACTGTGTTCAAAGAGGAGTTGTACAGTTGAGCTACACTCCTACAAGGGAACAAGTGGCAGACGTTCTCCCCAAGGCCCTAGGAAGAACAAAGTTCGTTTATTTCAGGGAGAAGATGGGGATGGTAAAGAATCCATTTTAGTAACAGAAATGGATAAGTATCAGGAGTTGCAGCGCAACAGTTAGTAGTGGTAGTGCTATGGCAACATGGGCAGCATGTTGAGAGGGAGCTGCAGTACAGATGTAGTAGTGGTAGTGGCAAAGCCATCAACAACAATACAGGAAGCAATAGTGCAGTGGATGTTGGGTCGCAGGCCAAGCATCAACACAGGTACCAGTGCAGAAGGATCAATGTGATGTTCAGTGGTGGAACATTACTAGAGCACATTCCTCGCTAAGAGGAAGTGTTGATTTGTGGTAGCATCGGATGTGCTCTAGCCATGAAAATTGGTGGAGAGGCTAAAGCACAAGAAACCTCCAAGACCCAAAAATTGTTTTGAGAAATTCCATCCAGATGAGGAGCTATTAAAATAAATAATATTTTTAATGGGTTCCTAAGTCTAAACTTAGGAAAATAAAAATATTAATGGGTATTAATAAAGATAAGGATGAGAATCTTCAAAGAGACGAGGATCAAGTCTGTTTTAATCTTCGTCGTTGATTAGGGACTTAATATCGGTTGTTGGTTCATCAACAGGAAAAGTATAAGAGAATACTTGAGGGTCATTTGGAAATACACCAGTAGATACTCGGTATCTCAAAGAAAATTGATTCTCAAAGAGGAGATCGATTTAGAGGGAGAGTTGCAGGTTGGAGGAAGAGGGGAATTAGCAGCAGTTTGGGTAGCTCAAAAGAGTGACGTGGGGACTCTGAGAGACAGTGCAAAGGGAGACACAGATCAGTGAGATGCAGGGATGATGCAAAGAGGGACCAGAACAACGCATAGCCATGTAGAGTGATGCAAAGATGACGCAGTAGAGAAAGGAACCCAGGGTTGCAGGAATCGCCCCCCCCCCCGGATCCTAACCCGGAACCGCGACCCGTGCGGAATCGTTTCGGAATCTCGAGGCGAAGCGCGATTCCAAATTGCAGGTGGCGCGATTCCGTTTTTTAAACACGCTTCCTGGTTTTTAGGTGGCGGTGGCCCGGATCCGCGCTTCGGAGGGCGATTCTGGCATCCGGTTGCGCCACGCAACCCGCCCGGAAGCGCACGCAACCCGCACTCAGATCTCGGTGAACTCTCTCGGTGTACTTTGTTCTGGCATAACTGAGACCACACAGTAATACACGCTCAGCATACCTTGTCTCGACGTAAATTTGATTCCACAGAACCATACTCTCGATGCACACTCTGTTTCAGCATACTAAACAGGCAGCATTTCCATCATGATGAAGATCTTAATGCAGGAACAAAATCACAGTCTTGGCCTCGGCATTCTGAACGCACAACTGTAATCACGGGCTCACTGTCTCGGCATGTTTGACGAGGATCACACAGAAGTACACACAATCTCGACATACATATTATAAAGAGGATCATATACTCTCGGCATAATTATGATGATAAGGGTAACAGTGATATCCTCTGTCAAGAAATCGTGGAAACACAGTCATGATCTTAATAAAGGCAGAGTTACAAATCTCAGTATGGCTCTCATGGATAGATAAATATCTCAATATAGATTTTGTTAGTATAATGGTGATCTCAATGACTCCAGTGAAGGTGTAGCAATTCTTAGTGAAGCATGAAGTCCTGGTGTCAACACAATACGCTAAGTGTTGAATACCACTTCGTGCTAGGTCTCAGTCCCATGTCAAGTATATCATAAAGACCAAATAAGGAGTCAAAATACCTTAGGATTTAAGATGATAAAGTAGTTTCGAAAGCCATAATAACATACAATTTGGAGCAGTTTTTGTCATGCTTGGTGCTGGACAGTGCAAGAAGGATACTAGTGATGGGCAGCTCAAGCAAAGGAAGCATCAAGGTGAAGATCCCCTCTTCACTTGCCAAGTAAGTGTCTTTCATGTTTAACCAATTTTTGGTTTAATGACTTTATTTTGCAAGAAAATAGAAATACTGGAGGAAAGTCATAGTCCTCATGAAAAAGGTCCTATGTTTGTAATAGCTAGAATATAGATGATTGTTGTACATACTAGTAACTACAATGGAATCATGGATGCCATATCTATCTTGATTTATGCAAAAATATGCATGTTTTCATGTCTTCTACAATTAATTTGGTATTTGGGATGTTTGTTTTGAGTATAAATGCAAAAAAATATAAAAATATATATATATATAGCAGACGCTTCCGCGGACGCTTCGCTTCCTAGATTTTTGGAAAATGATGCTTCCGCGCTCCGCGCTTCCGCTTCGCTCCCGCTTCGTGCAACATTGAAGGAACCTCTCTAGGGTGTCAGGAAGTCTCAAAGAAAAGTCTCAGGTGATTTCTCCCAGTGTCTATGTAAATTTTTTGTAAAAGCAACTGCTGCTAGAGATCAATACAATCCCTCCTCTACTGCACCGGTTTTCCCGCATTGTGTTTTTTTTGGGGACAATTGTCCAAAAATAACTGTGTTGATGTGATTGATTCTTGTGCATATGTTTATTTTTATATAATGACGTGATATCTGCAGTAGAATTTATTTTAACATTTAGTGAAGAGATCTCGTGAATAACTTATTGGGAATAATAAGTAGGTGAAATAAATTAGTTACTGCAGTAATAGAATTTTTGTTTAGAAATTTTTACAACTAACTGCCCTTATGTCAAGTCACAATGTTGCCCAAAAGTCTTGGCCTACTATACTCCGCTAGGGCCGAATTTCAGCCTTATCTTGTACCCAAAAACTTCGGTCCTGCCATTCTTGGTATTCCCAGAAGCTTTGCCTCATATCAGACTTTAGTCTTCCACAAATTCGCCCTTTACTCTGCTTCAAATTTGATCTCAGACTCATCCTTGATGATCCTAATTGTACCTCAAAAGTGATCCGAATTTCTACTTGGAGGAGGACGAAATGACATATATAGAATTCTGTGAGGTCAAATTGGTGTGACCATAGGGGCAAGCCAATCTGACTTCTTAGAGGGTCGACTTTAGTTTTTGAGCCAAAGTTCAATATTAAAAATTAAAAATTTCCTTTCTTTTGAAGCCGACATGAAGAACATGTCTTACATTGTTTATTACATATATTTTCAAGGGCTAAAATAAAAATTATGAAGACCAACCATAACTACCAAATTCAACATGCAATACCCGTCTAATTAGAGAAGTCATATAAATTGAAAAGTACTCTAACAATTTTAACTGGGAAGATGGTTTTAAAGTTAGTCAGTCATGGCAACCCACCATCCACTGTCTTTCTCTTAAGCATTCTCCTCACTCTACCCACCGCTAACCTATTCCTTTGCTCCCTCTCCCTTCTTGTCCTCGATCCTTGTTCTTTTCCTTTTCTTTTGGGTCATCCCCCCAATTTCCTTAGTTTATTTTTCTTTAACCCCTTTTTAAATTGAATGAGTTGAATAATAATTTTTATCTTAAGTTCATAGGGAATATTAATCTTCATAATAATAATTCTTATTTTCTTATATTATTATTTATTTCCTTCTAACCTATCATTATTCTTGAATTCCCCCTCCACTATTCCATTCTCTTTATCGTTTAATAATATTATCAATTTTTAATATTCTTAATTATTTTAATTTTAATAGTTATCAATCCCAATATTAAGAATAATAATAATATTTTAATTTTACAGTTTTTATATTAATAAGGATTTTATACCCCCACCACTTCTTCTTTTTATTAATATTATTAATTGTTATTTTAATATTAACACTATTATATATTATTTATTTTAAATTTTGATCATAATATTTTCATTATTTTTAATATTACATTTAATTTTAATAGGTATTTTTCCTAATATTAATATCAGTAATAATAAATCTCATTTTTAACCTCCCATTTTAATAATATTATTAATATTCCAATATATTTTAATATTAATAATTAATAATTGGTTATTTCATATATTTCTTAATAACATTATTAATTAATTAATTACACCTTGTTAATAAGAATTTTATTAATTAATTAATAATTCTAACTAATATTATTAATTATTGAATAATAAAACCTTCTCTAATTTTAACAAATTGTAATATCTCTCTCCCGACACCATTACATTTTTATAGGTTAGATATTTCCCTCTTCACCTATGTTTTCTGCTTCATGTCCCTAATGATGGGTGAAGGGTTCACCTAAAATGTTGGATGTTTCAACAATTCTTAACACAATTTTTTCTGGAAACCTTTTTCTCGTCATTGAATTGCTTTTCCTTGGCATTGTTTCTTACTACTTTTTCCTTCTTTTGTAAGCATTGGTTTCATTGACAAGTCCAATTTTTGTTAGATATTCATAACCAAGCATGGGACTAGGAGCATTGGCCTCATAGCAAAGTGGCAATTGCTTAAGCTTTACATGTGTGGATTTTAACTTCATTGGCTCTCCATCTCTTAGCCTTCTTGGTTTAAATGACTTCGGATTTACTTCATTTAGACCTTTTCGACGATGTTTGACAAGTTAAATGAGAAAGGGGATAGTTTTTATTTATTTATTGATTAGATGGAGTGAAAAGGGAAAACAAAAAATGTTATGGTTTGGATGTGGAAGACACTACCTTTGTGTAACATTTTATTATGAATCCGAAGTATGTAAACTTCTAAAATGAAAACATTGTATATGCATAATTGGATTATTAATACGATTTACCTAAAATGCTTAATGCTTATCCTATTGATGCTTAAACTTGTGAAATGAAATAATTGAAACAAAAGACAAGTCCATTATTGAATTATACCTTTCCACAAGTGTTGTAAATCATGTTTTGGTTAAGTATTCAATCTTCAAGATCTAAATCTTCTACAACAATACTTTGTTTAGTATATTTCACAATATAATCCAATGAACAAATATTAATTACGAAAATGAAACAAACCACACTTCATTAATTAAAACAAAACTTAATCATTCTTGGCAATGATCATGTACTAACACTGATCATGTTATCGAGACCTTGTTGTCACCAAGTTATCTCTTGACATGATTTAGGCACTTCTTATTTCCATGAATCATTGTTGTGAAAAGAAAGCTAATCTATGAGCTTAAAACAGTCATTGCATAAGGAAACACACTTTTTTTTGGATGTGGTGCATAGACTCCGGAGATTAGTGACTACTACGTCCACGGAAACATTGTTTCGGGAAGATCCACCCAAAGGGATCACTTCTCGCTGGCTCATTAACGAAGCCTAACCCTGAGAGCGTAAAGGAGAATTGACCTCATGACCTCTCAATAGCGAGGTGCTTTAATTACGGGAACTTAACCAATTGAGGTAACCCTCGAGGCTACATAAGGAAAGACACTTGCATTAATGTGAAGACAATTATAAAATCTACTTGCATAAAGCAAAATAAAGCAATAGACGACCATGATCTATTTGGAGTTAGCTCAATCTCCTTAAAAGAAGGAAACTAACTCTATAACAACATAAGCTAAATCAAATCATACAACATCTAAAAATAGAGAATGAAAATCTATGTGAAAAGAAATATTAAGAAATTACATTCTATTCCATCATAAGTTGGAGTATGCTCCAGAGACCTTTGTTGGAATGGAGAAGGAACTCTTATTTATATATAAACTTGCTTTGAAACTGAGATAACCAACAACAGATTCAGATCCACAAATCTCTCATGTAGTTAAAATCATCTGCTAATAATTAGCAAGTAAATATCTCTAAATACCTTCTCATGGATATCTCCAAGATATTTGATGACAAAATATTAGCAAGAGCTCCATAATTCTCTTCATATCCAAAATGTTTGAATAATCATCCCAAATCCTCATTAAATCTTTAACATTTGCAGAGGAAATTCAAATTTGGAGCTAAGTGATAAACATTTGCATTATCACAATCTCTAAATGTTCTTGTAATCATCAACAAACTAACCTAGTTGTTAAAGATAAGTGAAAGTATGTTATTTTTTAATATTTAGTCATAAATTCACTTAAAATACTAAAACAAATGCATTGAAAATTTGAGCTTAATCCCACATATAAGCATGAAAATGGAGTAAAACAGGTTTATGTCATATGGGAAAGTTAAAAAGGACTAAAATTGAGGGAAAGGTTATGAAAAGATGCTAAAAAGGATTTGAAAATCTAGCAATTTTGCACTCAAACTTAAATAATTTCCTACTAGTACATATCGAACCAAGAGATGACAACACTTCTAAAGGAAAACCATGCCCCCATGGTATGACAAGGCAAAATAAAACTATAATATTATGAAGTGTTATTAGATCTCATTTAGAGTTTACCACTTTCATGGCATGACCTCGAAGTTCTAGCAACACATTGATGTAAGAAAACCATTGCATGGAACATCAAATAACACATCCTGAAATTGAACTATACCATCCATAGATGCATCTGCCAATTTGAGTGGTGAGGATGGAGCATTTTGACTTCTAATGCTTGTGAGAGACCTCCTTCTCCTTAGCTATCCTTCTTCCTTTACTTCCTTGAAATTCACACTTTTTCTAGCCCCAAAAGTTGTAGATCGAACTTACTGAGTTGATGACAAATGAGGTCGTGTTGCTACCTTTATATAGTGATTCTGCTACCCAATTGTAAGCCGACTTGTCCATTTTTTACGCTGACTTGGTGGAGGAGACCTAGAAGACTAATTTTAGTAAAAAATAAATTTCTTTCTTGACAAATAATTCCCAAGAAAGGTTTCTTACATTATGACATGGACAAGGACACTTGACACAAACCCTAGAAGCCTACAATGGAGGCTTTGACCTAAAAATAATTGAACCAAGCATGAAACCCATGCTTTAATAAGTCAATTTTAATAATAATAAAATTTCATTTTCTTTCTTTTGACAAATACAATATAATGTAACTTAAATACATTTATGAAGATCGAACCTAGTTACATTCTTCAATACTCCCTCTTAACTAGGGAGGTATTGATAATTACAACCATATAGAGGTACATGGAAGATCTCCAATATGACCTATGAAGAGTTCAGGCACACTCAGTGCCGCAGACTAGATACCTGACCAGGGTTATCTATCCAGATGGGACTAAGATGGACTAAAGCTTTTAGCCACTCTGGGTAGCATCAAGGTTACATGCTAACCATCAACCCAAGGATCTAGGTGTGTATCCAAGGTTAGAGCTCCAAGACCAACGCCACCCTCCCTCTTTGGGATCTAGACATCAACATATAGGTCAACTGGATGTCCTCCCAAGCATCCGCCATTAGATGCTTCAACTCTCCTTAATAAACTAGATATATCCAATTGTCCAAGCATGCTTCCAAAGTGATTCAACCTTCTTGTGGAGAGATTTACTTGTATACTCACAACCCCAATCAGTAATAAAATCTCAAATATACAAACAAGTAAACGCAAGCCTTCGTGATCTTCAATCATTCAAATCAAGCTATCCATATACAATTTTGTTAGCAGCTTTCTTCTACCACTTTCATTTCTTCAGCGATACCAAATACATCCTCAGATCTTCTCAAGTCTTTTGTTTGCAACTTTATATTCATCAATAGTACTTTTTCTTACTTCAAGGTATTCATTGTCATAATATGCCATCCCTCTTAACTGGGGAGATATACCTTTTCTTCTAACCAGGTTCCCTCTTAAGCTTAGGGAGATCAACTACTTTCTTCTTCTATAACATCGGAGAAGCTTCAACCTTTCACGACTTTATCAAGGTCATCTTCATCATCATCCTAATAGCTTTCTTCTTCATGCTTATACACATATCTTCATTTTCTTGAAGATTGTGTACCTGCAAAACTTCAATAGAAAGTACAACGAAATACATATATAGAAGCTTGAAATTAACTATATTAGAATCATATTACTATAATTCAAACACCTAAACCTAGTTAGGTGCATAATCAGCAAGAGACACATACTTCTAAACTTCAACTTCTTGCTAGGGTTTTGTTACAAACCCTAGACTACAACATAAAGCAATTTAATCAAGAAATCAGTCTCATTCTATCTAGGGCTTCAATATTATTTCCAAAGATATGTGACAATCTCTACTATAATTATAATAAACCCTATATTTTATTTTTGTTACACAAAGCCTTAGATATCAGTAATTCAATCAAATAACAATTCTACTATGCATCTAATGTTTTAGACTTTACTAAGGTTTGATGCAAACCCTAGACTAAATCATATCGAAAACAATATCATCATATCCTAGAATATCAATCTCTATTAGGGATTTGTTACAAACCTTAGAATTTACATGAGCAACAACAATTAGGTTAGCATACTCGAATATACATATCTAGGATGCATTTCTCATCAATATTTACTAGGTAAACCTGGGACTCAAACATCAATACATCAAAGCTAGATATAAAACAATTTATTCATACTTGGGTTTTTGGAATATTCACCTAGGGTTTTATCCCTAGAATCCTACTATAGACATTACAAAGGTTTTGTTCATAAACCCTGATTTACCAAACCCTAAAGGTCTAGGGATTCATTTAAACATTAACGGCAAACCCTAAAGGACTAGGGTTTTTATTATAACAATACCAAGACTTTATACAAGAGAATAGGATTTCTAAACTTCATCATTAACCCTAAGTAGACTAGGGTTTCATAACTATAGACATACCCTTAGGGTAGGGTTTTATAGAGAACCTTATAGGGTTCCATACGAATGATCAAAATATAATGAGGGTAGATTCAATCTAATGATTAATCACCCAAACAAGAATCTCTTACGATTCAAAACCCTAACCATAACAATGTTAGTAAAGTAGAGCAAAAAAAAAAGGAATGATCATACCTTTATATAAAGAGATCCTTGTAACAAAGCTTATAGGATACAAACATACCTTGGGTTGTTTCTTAACAAACCTTGTAGGACATCAATGCTTGAAGGGTTTTAATAGAACTTCTTTCATACTTCAAGTCTATCCTTTGAAGTCTTCTACATAACCCTTGAGCAATTAAGAAGCTTTCCTAGCCAAGGAAAAATATAAAGAGAAAGGTTATTAGCATATAATACAAAACACATCTTGATAGGAGAGGGAAGCCAAACATAAAAGATAAGACAAGGAGTAAGATACTTATCTTCGGTAAAATGGTGAAGGCTCCCTCTCAATCCAATCTTGAGGGATACCTACAACTTTATCAAAATAAAAGGTGTTCTAACGAGACTTGTTAGACCTACAAATTCTAGAGATCAAAACATAAAGGAAAACAATTCAAAACATAGAATAGAAGGATATGCAAGGGATAATGTCCCTAAGAATCCCTAGCAAATAAGTCTTTGACTTCAGATTCTTCCATCTTGTTCTTCTTTGGTGGTCCTTCATCAGCAACATTTGCATGTTCCCTTTCTCTCTTCTTATTTCTTGGATTCTCAGGGCAATGACTCTGGTAATGCCCCATCTTATGGCAATTATAACATTCAACCTTGGATAGATCCATTTTCTTATTTGGTCCTTTGAACTTCTTGAAGGTTCCCTTCTTTTGTGATGAGTAGAGAGTAAGCATTCGAGGTGTTTTCTTCTTCATTCTCCTTTTTGTTGTTTACCATTGATATTTTGGCTTCTTCTTGACTACATGCATTCCACATTTGTTCAAATGTTGGCATATCTTTCCAACTGTTGAGTCTTGATGCAAAGGCGCTCCAAGATTTAGGTAGTCCTAAAAGGGCGGTAATTACGAGCTCCTTTCTTGGGACAACTTCATCTATTGCTTGGAGTTCATCCCTGATTCTAGATATCCTTATAAAGTATGATGAAACAATATCATCATTTGTCATCTTAACAGTTCTTAGTTCATTCTTGAGGCTTGCTATTTGACCAATGTTCTTGATTATGAATAACTTTGAGAGAGCCTCATAAATTTCTTGAGCAGAATTTATGTTGGATATGTATGGAATTAAGTTATCCTTAACTCCATCCACTATTAGATTCATAGCCAGTATTTCAAGTTCTCTAAACTTCACTTTATCTACAATACTTGATTCATCAACAGGCTTCTTGACTTTTCCTTGAACAAGATCTAAGACTTTATTCTTTTCGAGAATGATATCTATTCTGTTAGATTTTAAGCTTCTGTGGTTGTTTCTTGGAGTAGCATGATCCAAATTATCCACAGTATCATGTTCATTCTGTCGATGTTTCAAACCCCAAAGTGGGTCCATCATCAGGACTAATCTTTAGAATATGATTGATAGTTCATTGAGAGAAGAATCATGTGACCAGAGTATAAATTGCAAGTCAGCGGTTCTTCTCTCAATTTTAATCCTTAAGATTTCGAGAAGACAGATCTCATTCCATGTATCCCTCTGTATAGGGATATCTATTCTCTTTTTCCAGGCCCTGTAGTTGGAGGCTCCTTCTAGTTTGTTTTCTCCCTTCATTGAGTTTGTCATTGTTCCTATAGATGGTAGACTTATCTCCTTATATGATCCTCTTTAATGACCTTTCCTTGATCCTTTTCTTCAATAGACCTTCAACTTGTCTTTCTCTTCCTTATTTCACCTTAGCTCTGGTACCATGTTAGAAAATCGGGAAGGCATAAGTATTTTCCTATGTTGATAATTACTTGTGATATTCTTATGTTCATATTAACTTTCTTATGTTCTTCTTTTATCTTTGTTCCATCAAGCAATTATCAAAAGAAAAACACAAAGATCAGGGACACCAGATGTAGGTGGACACCTGGGGCTAAAACCCCTATATAGGGGGAAACCCAGTCAAGTACTCTTCCTTCAGTAATTCAGATTGAGATGGATGAAGACCCTAGACCAATAGACTTTCCTCCTCGACCAAGTTAGCCTTCCAAGATGATATAGTAGTCTCTTCTTATCCAACTCCTCTAATCCAAAAATTCGAATTCCCAGTTGCTAAATTTCAATCCCTAGCAACAAAATTTCACCCTCCTAGTTACAATAGAATTTCAGCCCCTTCTAGCAGCTGCACAACTTCACATGTGTGGGGAAGAGAGAAAATTTCAACTTCTTATGCTTGTGAGAGACCTCCTTCTCCTTAGTTATCCTTCTTCCTTGAAATTCACACTTTTTCTAGCGCCCAAAGTTGTAGATTGAACTTATTGAGTTGGTCACAAATGAGGTCGAGTTTCTGCCTTTATATAGTGATTCTGCTACCCAGTTTTAGGCCGACTTGTCCAGTTTTGAGGCCGACTTGGTGGAGGAGGCCTAGAAGACTACTTTTAATATAAAATAAACTTCTTTCTTGACAAATAATTCCCAAGAAGGGTTCCTTACATTATGACATGGACAAGGACACTTGACACAAACCCTAGAAGCCTGCAATGGAGGCTTTGACCTAAAAATAATTGACCCAAGCATGAAACTTATGCTTTAACAAGAATTTTAATAATAATAAAATTTTATTTTCTTTCTTTTGACAAATACAATATATTGTGACATAAATACATTTATAAAGACTGAACCTAGTTACATTCTTCAACATGACCAAGGGTCAAACCCATTCGTATGGTGGGGCCGACCTGTCTTTCTGGAGTCGACATGAACTCAAAAATAATATTTTTCTTTCTTTTAATTTTGTTGACTTGAATACCAACCGCAACTACAAAACTTCAACAGAAGTGACATTTCTTTTATCTTTCATTTTCATCTTTTTACTTAAATTTTTAATATTACCATGAATTGGCTCAGGATGTTTGAGAGTGGTTCTGACCTCATTCAATTTTATATGAAAAACTAGAATTTTAGATCCCACTCAAAATCCAGTGGGCTTAATAGTTTTCAGGATTTCATGATTTGGGGGGTTGCAATGTTTCCATTTGATTTTGTCGTGTGTGAGGGTATGGGATTGCCATTTGATCAAGAGCATGAAGCCCTTTATGTACCTTGATGTTGGTGGTATTGAATGTTGAATTTCATTGATTTTGGTGGTATTGATTGTTGAACTCCTCTACCATGGCCTTAACAAAAATGCACCCTTCACTCAAAGCAATATATTTGGTTAGGCATGCTAAGCTTTTTCTACCATATTACAAAGTTGAATAAATGAACCTTCACTCAAACCAAAATCATTGGTTAGGCATGTCAAAAAATTTCAATTTCTACCATATTATAAGGTTGAGCAATCCAAGTTTGAAGACTTTGAGCTAGATGACATTTATGTAGCCCTTTTTGATGATCCCATTTCTAGTAGTGGTGAATCAATAATGAGTTTGATGAGTGATCATGTTGATCAGTGATTTGTAGTAGGCCAATGGCCCAATAACTTGTAGCATTGTTTTTGGACTCTAGAGGCCACTTAGAGCCTCATTGATTATGTATTTTGTTGTTGATATGTATTGCACTTTGTGCCATTTTGATATATTCACCCTTACATGGTATATAGATGAACAACTTTGCATATTTTGTCTCTAATGGTTTGGAATCATGGTTCAAAATCTTTAAAATATACTTTTTTTTTATTAAAAAAAAATATTTAATGTATTTTTTTTCATATCCAGTTTATTAAATCCGGTTCGATTTGGTTTGATCCAGTTCCAGTTTGAATCCTGGTTAGATAGGTGGCCGGTTCAAAACCTGGTTATGGTTTTTAAAGCTATTGTTGAAATGCATTAATTACATTGGCTAACTTGTCATGGAAATAAATGGCTGTTATGTCAGTCTGTGATTATGAAGTTCTCGATGAGAAGCTTCTTTGGAGTGTAACTTAGAAGATCATTAGTATACTTGCTTGGGATGTCACCTGACATATTATACACAAAATGCAGCCAAGAAATTCAGTGAACTGCGTAATTTAAGCTATTCATCTCTTTTTGCCAAACTACTCATTTTTTATGAAAGCCTTTACCCTAGTAATGCTCATATTGTTGGTAAATTGAAGAATTTTATAAATATTCATGACAGTTCCGTTGTTGAACTGGAATATTGCATTTTATATAGTAAAATAATTCACAAGACTATTACTTCGTAGGTTTTTCTAACAGTTCTCTAGGTTGGAAAATTTGGCATGGCCAATGAATTCATTACTTTTCACTTTACCAAGGTTGTTCCTGTTTCTACTTGACTGAATCCTAATGTTTTTTTATTTATTTACTTACTGTCATTGAAGGAAATGACTCCAATTAGATGCTATTGCAGGTTTACCCAACATCCATAAGGTCTACAGGATTTGGAGCTGCAAGTTCATTTGCACGAATTGGAGGAGTATTATGCCCTGTTATAGCTGTAGGCTTGGTAAAAAGCTGTCGAAGGGCATTAGCTATTTCTTTATTTGAAGTTGTAATTCTATTGGCAGGAATTGCTGTTTTGTTTCTTCCTATAGAAACCAAAGGACGGGCCCTAAGTGACATTGTCCATTCTAAATGACATTGTGCTAGTTGAAGTAGAAGCTAGAGTATAAATACATTTATACCTAATGTATATTTAACTTCACTACTTAGTTTCGGTGGCAATGTATGTTTACATTGATGTAACCCACAATATGCTCACCTTCTTAAAAAAAATTCATCGTTCATTTCATTCTATTTATGTTAGCAGCAAGTTTTCTGATCATTGCTGAGTCGTGGAAAACTTTTTCTATTTCAGAATTTTACTAATAGTTAACTTGAGTTGTGCGTCTAGGTCAAATATTTTATTTCCACACATTACTCAATTTTCCACTGATCTGAGACGTATATTGAGATCAACTGCATTTCTTTTTGTCAGCTAGGCTCTTTAGGTATGGAATAGACGCGATCCAGATGTAATAGTTCTGTTGTTTTTGAATCCCAGATAATAAAAATTAGCTGAGAAAAAGGACCCTTTGAAGGGGAATACACTAAGCTTGAATTTGAGTATATTTCTGGACGGAGAAAAAAGCTTGATTTGACCAGGTTAATGATAAAGCATTTTTGGTTAACAACTTAACAAATGAGATAATTACATGCTTAAGATGCCATTGATACCATGCATGCTCCACTGATAGCTAGATGGTAAGATACTTTTGTTTTGGGATTGATGCGTTAGAGAAAATTGTACTAGCTCAACAACAACGTTAATAGGCCAGAGAACAGCTATTGCTGTGTGGGGAAACGGCTACAGCACTAGTACATTGTTGCATTCAGTTACCATGGGATAAAAATAAGATGATACAAGCCAGGAACATTGTGAAGAGACTCCATGAATATGTAGAACATTTGTTGGAGATGCATATAAAACTTCTGAGTCTTTGTGAGTATAGGTCATGGAATCTAGTTAGAGATATCAATGATATTGATATAATCTCTCTTGTGCATAAAATATATAGGAACCTAAATGCAAGAAGGATCCCTGTTATAAATATTATTATGAATATCAATATTTAGTACTTGGAAACTGATAAAAATGACAATGTTTGTATTAATGAAAATAAAACTCACTGGTCAGCTCTATGAAGGAGAGTCTGAACTAGGAGAGTCTGGCTCTGCAGAATGCTCTATATTGTTCATCAACATTACACATTAAATAGAATACATGGTTTTCGGGAAGTTAGAACAACATCTTAAGAAATAGAAACTAATTCCTATCCTGAGGCTACATGAACCAACCCTACCTATTCTAGGATATTCTCCATTATCTTCAACACTCCCCCTTAATGGAGAATGGGTTCACATATATCCCTAACATCTCCCTAAACATTTGAAATTTTACTTTTCCAAGAGGCTTAGTGAAAATGTCCGCAACATTATCACATGTATTACAATATTCCAGGTGATTTTATTTAGATTGCACTTTCTCTCTAACAAAATGGAATTGAGTATCAATATGTTTAGTGTTTTTATGAAACACCGGATTGTTGGCCAGCTTGATTGAACTTTGATTGTCGCATCTGATTGTTGTTGTGATTGTCTATTCTTCCCCAACATCCTGGAGAAGTCTCCGCAACCAAACCGCCTCGCACGTTGCTGCACACATGGCTTGATACTCTGCTTCTGCTGAGGACAAGGAGACTGTGTTCTGCTTCTTGCTGCTCCAAGTGATCACCCGGATCCAAGACTGAATGCATAACCTGTTATAGATCTACGATCATCTACATTTCCTGCCCAATCTGAATCTGCAAATCCTGCCAGTCTAACATCAGAAGAGTCAGTGTAAATAATTCCATAATCTACAGTACCTTGTAGATACCTCAAAACATTCTTTGTTGCATTCTAGTGGCTTAGACATAAATTGGCTTAACACGCTGACTGCATAAGCCAAATCTGGTCTAGTGGTGTTTAGTTAGATCAGACTCCCAACCAACTGTCTGTAAAGTGTTGCATCCGACGTTTTTGAGCCATCCTCACACTGCAATTTGATATTATGTTGCAATGGTACCGGTGCAGACTTACACTGATCCATTCTAAACTTTTCTAACAGGGCTTTGACATACTTTGCTTGAGACAGAAATGTTTGATCTGAATCTCTCTAGATCTCGAGACCTAAACAGTGTCTGAGTTCACCGAGATGCTTCATCTCAAACATCTGTGACATCTGCTGCTTGATTTCATCAATTAGATATATAGCATCACCAGTAATTATAAAATCATCTACATATAATGAAATCAGCACTACGCACACTTGTTCATCTTTCATGGTGTAAAGATTAGGGTCATTCTTACTTCTATGATAGGCAGCTCGTAGAAAAAATGAAACAATTTTCTCATACCACGACCTGGGAGCTTGTTTTAGTCCATAGAGTGCTTTCTTCAATCTGCAGACTAAATGTTCTTTTCCCTTCTGGACAAACCCTTCCGGTTGCTCTAAGTAAACCTATTCTTTCATTTCTCCATTAAAAAATGCAGACTTTACATCTAGTTGTTGCATTATCCAATGTTTCTTAGTAGCTAAAGCAATTAACATTCTGATGGTATTCAATTTAGCTACAGGGGCGAAGGTTTCTTCATAATCTATCCCTTATTTTTGTGTGTACCCCTTTGCAACCAACCTAGCTTTCAGTTTTTCTATAGTTCCATCTACATTAATTTTCGGTTTATATAACCATTTGCAACCTATGACCTGTTTTCCTCTAGGGAGTTCTACCAATTCCCAAGTGTTGTTTCTGATTATTGAATCATATTCCTGTTCCATGGCTATTTTCCATTCATTACTTTCATTTGCTTCTTTATAACTAGACGGTTCAACAACATTCATCATACTAGTTATAAATGCATTTTCCCTATATCTTGCAGGCATTTGAGCTTTCCTACCTGATCTCCTGAGTGGTGGGGTGGTGGTTTCAAACCTTATTTCTTCCTGCTGCTGCTATTGTTGCTGTTGTTGTTGCTGCTGTTGTTGTTCATCCTCTGCTTTTAGCAGCCCTGATTGTTCTCTGCTTCTTCTTCCTCAAAGTATGGAATGTCCCATCCATCATAGTGCCCATCAGGTTCTTCATTATCCTACTCATGGAATTTAACATCTCTACTAACAAAGATCTTGTGAGTAGAGGGGTTAAATAATTTGTATGCTTTATATGATGAGCAATACCCTATTAAAGTACATTTGATGGCTTTCGAGTCTAATTTTCTTCTATCTTCCTTTGGTATGTGGGCAAATGCTTTACATCCAAATATTCTTAAGTGTTTTACTGCAGGTTTATATCCATATAAAGCTTCAAAATGATTTTTAAACTCAAGACTTCTTGTAGGACTCTTATTTTTTAAATAAACCGCAGTATTCACTGCTTCAACCCAAAAACCATTTGAAAGATTCTTACCTTTTAGCATACTTCTCGCTCATTCCACTAGAGTTATGTTACTCCATTTTGCTGTGGAGTATGGGGTATAGTAAACTGCTACAAAATTCCATGATCTTCACAATATCTGATGAGTTCATCTTCCCTGTATTCTCCCCCTTGATCAAAGCGGAGAATTTTTATCTGTTTCCCTGTTTGTCTTTCAATCATATTTTTAAACTGCTTCAAGTATTCGAATGTATGACTCTTCTTACTTAAGAAATACACCCAAGAAAACTTCGTATAGTCATCAATAAACAATAGGAAATACACTGCTCCTAATGATTTTGTCTGCATGGGACCACAAAGATCTGTGTGCACTAACTCTATTATATCCCTCTATTTCTTTTCTACTCTAACAGGGAATTCTTCTCTATGCATTTTTCCTAAAGTACAAGCATTGCAATCATTATGTACTTGCTTTAGCATAGAAAGATCTCTTACCATCTCTTTCCTCTATAGTAACAATAAATCATTGTAATTGATGTGGCTGAATCTCTGGTGCCAAAGCTCTTCTGTAGTTAGACTCGTTGTTGTCAATGCTCAAACTGGTGCAGGTCTCACATCCAACTTGTACAGTCCTCCTGTTCGGATCCCTGTAGCAATTGTCTTCATGCTATCTAGCAAATCCTTAATGTAACAGTTAGATTTTAAAAATTTAACTTTCAAATCTTGATCTGTAATCATTGATACAAAAATCAAGTTCTTTGTTATGCTAAGCACATACATAATATTATAGATTTGTTTGATATTATCATCAGGTAGAATGATAGAAACTTTCCCACATCCTTTGATTTGATGACTTCTGTCATCTCCTAGGTAAATCTGTGCGCCTCCATTGATCCCTTTAAAATCCTCCAGCTAGTGCTTGTTCCCTGTCATGTGCATTGACGCTCCTGAGTCTACATACCAGAGGTCTGCATCAACATTTTCATCACGATCTGCCATGAACAATCTCAAATTTTGCACCTGATCATTATTCGCAAGATGACCTGCATGTCTCTTTGGCTTCCGCTGTTCTTTATGATACTTCTTTTTCCTACATTCCCTTGCAATATGCCCCAATTTTTTGCAATAAAAACATTTTGTTTCATAGAAGTTTTTATTCGGGTGCATACCTTGGGTTAGATTTGGCCGTTTATGTGTACTTGCTCCGTTTCACTGTTGTGGACCTCCTTTCCCTTTGTAGAAGTTCTTCCTTGCCACCAATGCAAGATCGGCACTCTGGGGCTTCAGAGTTGATCTCCTCTCTTCTCCCTGCATCAGTGTACCTGTCGGTGCTTCAAAATGCGAGATCTTTTCTCTGGCATTAATCCCAGTGATAAACATCTGATAATCATTAGTGACACCATTCATTGTAATGGTCATAAGATTTGTATCGTCCATTCTATGTCCAATATTTGATAATTTGGTTTTCATATCCTTGATCCTTGCTACAAATGAAGCAATCGTTTCATTCTCCTCCATCTTCATGGACAGGATCTTACTCTTGAGGAACAAAAGACAATTTGAATTGTTAGTTCCTTCAGAATTCCCTAGATCTCGTTAGCTGACTTACCTTCTTTGATGTGCGGTATAATGCAGTGTTTCACTGACATCTTTAACATTGTCCTTGCTTTGCTTTCTCGTTTCTCCCAATCTGGGACCGATTTTGATCCAGCCGCTAGCCTCGGCTCATCCCCATTCACTATCGTCCAAGCACTCTGCGCTTCTAGCAGAGTCTGCATCTTGAACTTCCAATTTGCATAAGTGGAACCATCGAGCTTGTTATGCTCGTTCATGCATGCTTCAAAAATATTGTTATTCATCTTGGCGATTTAGAAAAAAAAAATCGACAGATAAAAGATGTTAAATTTACCCTAGATCTGGGATAGAGACAGATCATTGTTGTTTGATCTCACAACACACGTGCAGATCACCATGGCTTTCTTCTCAGCCTTTAGACAACCTCCTGTTGTGAGCTACAGCCTTGTTCTTGGCTTCCCCACTCAGCGTCTTTGATAGCTACAACGTTGTTCTTGGCTCCCCCATGCAGTTTCTTTGATTTACATGATTGTCACAGATATTCGCCCAATATCTGAGACGGTCGCAGAAATACACCAATTTTCTGAGACGTGTCACAGGTATACACCAAATATTCGAGACGGTCACAGTTTTTCGTCAATTTTCTGAGACCGTCGCAACTGTACACTGGAAAACTACAACGATCTAAAAATAAAAATTTTGAGAAGTGTAATAGTGCTATCGTCACGGCTATCCACTCAAAACCTGCGACGATTTCGGTTCAAAGAACCACCCACCAGCCAGCGTATAGGTTCCTCAGCCCTGACGCTCTGATACCATGATAAAAATGGCAATGTTTGTATTAATGAAAATAAAACCCATTGGTCAGCGCTACGAAAGAGAGTCTAAACCAGGAGATTTTGGCTCTGCAGAACGCTCTACATTGTTCATCAACATTACACATTAAATAGAATACATGGTTTTATGGAAGTTAGAACAACATCTTAAGAAGTAGAAACCAATTCCTATCCCGAGGCTACATGAACCAACTCTATCTATTCTAAGATATTGCCCATTATCTTCAACAGATACCAGGCACATAAACACTTATTTGATAGCCCACCACTTGGTAATCTTTGAATATGTATATATACCAAAGTAATGGAGATGGTTAAGCCTCATAGGTCACAACTTCTTAACCACTGTTATATTTTAATATAAACTCAACTATCATGCGACTTTCTAAGTTTCTAATAATTGTATTGCTAATTGACAAATCTATTCAGTATAACCTTAACATTGTAAATGGCTACAACAAAATACACCTAATTTTGTTACATTATAATCTTTTTGCTATGACCTGTGACATGTTGTGTTTCAATCTTATATGCCTGCAAGATTGGTTGGTTGCTTCTTGTAGTTAATCCATGTGCGTCTTCTATTGCAGTATCATCTAACCATAAAACATATGGAAGCCTTAGCATATATTCCTCTAAATCATTGATCATTGACTCGATGTAATAACTGTTAAAGTACTGGCTTACACATCCCTTTTCCACCCTCTAGCTCACCACCATAAACATGTATAATCGTAATGATGGTGTGATAATGACAATGATAGTGTGCTCCCTTCTCATTTATTTGCTTTAGTGGGATATGTTGATGTTCATCAATGATTTTAAAGTTCCGCAAGCCATTGTGGGTGTCTTCTTATCCCCGGCTCCACTCATACGTATGTCACATGACTTGGCCCATGAACCTACAAGAAGAAACACAAAAAAAAAAAATCACCTTCCTTCCTCCAAAGCAAAGAGGGCCTCCTAGATAGTCTTTATCACAACTCACACATCACATCACAATTTATTGTTATAACTTACGCATTAAAAGGGATTAGAGATTATGATAACTTACGCATTAAAAGGAATTTTCTCAAGCATATGAGCTTTGGGCCTTTTAATGAGCATAGCTTTTGGAGTTAGTCCATACATACGTATGCCCACGTACATGGCCCTAATATTACGACTTTTTAGTTCAAGCTTTTTATTTGAAAAGTTTTCTATCCTATGACATATGAAGTATGCTCCTTTTTCATTATCGCAAAGTCCTTAAAAAAAAACTAATAGACCCTCTCTTGACTCCTTTCATCGAAAAGAAGATTTTGTTGTGATATTTGGGGCCTCGAATATGTGCCTATATTATTGTGTCTTGGCCCTTTGCCTTTTTTTGTTTATTTTATAGGAGCTAAACACAAAAAATCAATGGTGTCTCTCTTTTGTGTCTTGACCCTGTACCTTTTTTTTTGTTTATTTTATAGGAGGTAAACACAAAAACCAATGGTGTCTCTCTTTCTTGTAGTTATACATATTCTCGTAATTTAAGCAGGCTCCAAATTCATGAGTCGAAGAACCACAAAATGCCGAGAAGGATCTGATATCATCGAACTCCATGGATAACAATAGATGCATATATGTTGTTTAATGCATTTCCCACTGTGCATGTGGGAAATGCTAATGTTTTAAAATAAAAAAGGGCTTCGCACAAAAAATAACTATGCAGGAAGCAAAGGTTGTCAAACCCTCGTACATACCAACATGCAAGGCGACCACCTACCTAATGGTGTTGTTGTCTTCAAGGGCTTTTCGACACTGACATAAATATAAAAATGATATACTATACGTGCCCATGATGCATGTGGGAAATTTCCTTTTTAAAACTCTAGATTGTATAACACACGAGACTGGAAACCAAATCAAATGTATATTAATCAATCTCAAAGAATTGTGTATATGTTGTACATATAAATACATATAGGAAACTGTTGAATTAGTTTCTGGGAGTTCTTGGACTCCAATAACTACCCAAGGTTAATCCTGAGGATAAGCTATCTAACAATCCCCCCTTAATTCGAAAGGATATGCTAAAGTCCAAGAACGAGAGCTCAAAATGCAAAAATGCATCTCAGCCAAGAGCTAAATGTCTGTCAGAAAATGGTTTTTAAGGATGACCACAAACCAATATGCGAGAACTCAAGGTGTCAACCAACACCAGCTCTGGAACCTTCATAGTGGTTCTCAGAACAACCAAAAATGTGGTTTTAAGGTGACCACAAACTCTGGAACTATTACAACAATTCCTCAAACAATTCCAAACATGGAAGTGCTCAATCAATTCGATCAACTCAACTCTAACTCAGGCTCGCTTAACATCTCGAACTTGAACCTGTAACAGACCATCAAGTATTCCCCCCTTGTCAGATACAAGGTGAGAAGTACTCTTCATCACTGCAAGGCTAGTCATCACTCTGAAACATATTCTTTGATATGCCCTGTAAATCTACTTGGCCGTTTTGGTCCAATCCCAAGAAGCAACGCATCCAAAATTTACCTTCTCTCTTGCAGTAGACTTCCTTCTGGAACATCTATTTGTATGATGATTTCACTTTTCGCAATGCTCACATGGTTGAAGATCAAAACACTGATCTTTCATATGTCCAACTTTGTTACACTGTTGGCATCTATCAACTTGTTCTAGAACAACACCGTCCAGAAATCCAATGCTTCAGAATTGTATCGGTTTAGCAAAATTTGGTATGTGAAAAGATACATCTAGAATATCATCTTTTTAACCCAAACGAGTTTTGTGTTTATTGTGTCTAATCTCTTCCCATGACCTTATGAAAGTTTTGGGAATATCAGACTTCTCATAAGAACTTTCATTTGCATTTCTTTTTGAAACCATTGCATTACTCTGATTATTTTCTAATTGATGATCGGGCTCAAACAAACTATTATTCTGAACAAGAACAGGTTCATAATTCTTTTTTTGCAGTTCTTTTTGCTGAAATTGGGATTCTAGCTCCAAAAATTCAATTTTGCTTTTCGCATTTTGCAAATAGGAGTGGATGTGAGAAAGCTGACTTGAACACTGTTATGAACTGTGGATGACATTAAATTGTGTAATAATTGCAACAAATTATTAACATTGGCCATTTTCTCCAACAATCAACTTTGAAAAATAGGTTGTCGAATACCATCGAAAATACACCCATCATAAACAAATTTACAATGAATTAACCAAGTGTGGGGTTCAATTGAAAATGCACCCATTTACAAAGAAGATTCAAGAATAAAGAGATTATATAGCTGCAACTACACAATTAGGAACTTTTATCTTTACTCCATACAATGAATACCATGAAAACTCAAGTTTGTTGTTAGTTATATCCAATATACATGAGTTGAAAATTTATCAAATAGTGACATGCTCGGGGTCGCCAACCGATGGAAACCGAAATCATGTTCACAACCTCCAAAATACTGAAATCATGTTCACAACCTCCAAAAATATCTCCCAAAATTAGCTTTAAAAAAAAAAAACTTTCAAAATTGTCTCTATAAAAATTTAAACTTGATCTTCAATAGACCAAATAACTATATGTACTTCACCAATCACAATGCCATTTTCCCTTCTTGATTTTATATCCATAAACTCTTACCTCCAAAAATATCTCCCAACATTAGCTTTAAAAAAAATATCTTTCAAAATTGTTTCTATAAAGATTTGAACTTGAGACCTTCAATAGACCAAATAGCTATATAATCTTCACTAACCACAATGTCATTTTCCCTTCTTGATTTTATATCCATAAACTCTGTTATTTAAATTTCAACAAAAACAAAATCAAAACTTGATGTCAATCCCAGAAGCTCATTTTCTCCCCTTGCCACCAATCAAAATTACTCCATTTAATGAAAATAAGAGAAGGAAGGAGCAAGCCTTACCACTTCTTTTATCTTGGCTCCTTTTACGTACAGTTTGTTGGTTGACTATAATATTTTTAATAGTGAATTTTACATGTGAACATTATGGCGGTATCCTGGGAGTTACTCCTTACTCCTAGGTATTTTTTATTCCTTTCTCCATTTAAAGAAAACTTTCACAGCGTTCTCAAAAATTAGCGTTCACATTAGAAATTTTTATTTAAATAATTATCAAATTTCACCACAATTTAATGTGAATGCCATTTTGTTGGATCCCTAATTTGTCATTATTATTATCACTTCTTAACATCCATTTCATCCATTTCTACTATTCTTTTATCACATTATTTACCATAATTTATTATATAATTCCATTTCATAATTAATTATGCTCTTGTAGTTAAGTAATATTTGTTGTCCTTTATTTTTAATAAAATGATGATTATTATGAGTGATACTGCAAATAATGGTTTATAAATAAATTTTTTATAACATTACTCATGATTTTAGTCTCCAAGTTCTCTTGCAAATTGCAAATCTGATCTTCAACACATAATCAAATATTGCAACTCAGAATTTCGCTGGAACAAAACGTGACAATTTTGCATTGCACGTTTTGGGAAAACGCAAAAGAATATTAAAAATCCAAGACATGGGTTTTGTTCAGAATGGACCAAATCAGTTTCTCAATGAGAAGTTTTCACAAATTTGGTTTGTATTGGGAGAAAAGAAAAGTTCTTCGAAGGATATATTTGCAGATTTTCTGTTGTGGCCGTTTTCCAAATTGCCCCAATTGCAATGACCAAATTCGACTTGTTCCAGCTGAATCATGGTGGAAATATCTCTCAGATCTCATCTTTCTTTTGTAATCAATCTTGTTGTAAATTCCCCTTTGCTGTTTACATATTTAAAAGACACAAATCATAGAGAATGGGGGAGGTAGGTGAGCAGATCAGATATTGAAGGTTTTGCTTTGAGAATGTAACATGAGACTTCTTTATTTTCATTTTTATTAATGCAATATTGATACTCTGATTATCTAGCCTTCAATCCTTTCTACCACAACCCTGATCAGGGAGTTGGGCCCGCTTTTCTGATCAATTGTTGTGTGGTTCATTTGTATGTATGTTGTTTTATTTATGGTGTTATTTCCTTGTTGTTACAGATTTTCATAGATTGCTATGGATACCTTTTTAAGTTCTGTGATTTAATTTCTATTACTATTACAACGATGTTTTAGTTTCTTAGTCGCAAACCCTTAGTTGATGTAAGATTGTAACCTTGCTCCTGCATATACTTTGTGCCTTACCTTGAAAAATATACGCACCTGGATTGATGAATTAACGTAGGAAACAAGATTGAATAATTTGTTCATACTCAGACACCAACATTTTGGTGTTGTTGCCGGGGAAGGCTAACAAGGTGCAAGACACAATCTGTATTGACCAGAGGGTCAATCTCTCGTCCTGGGGAGAGAATGATTTTTCTCACTCTGCTCCAGGTCCTGAGCATAGTCATTTCTTCGTTTTGTTGTTTCTCTTTTGTTTTTTCCCGTTTTTATCTTTAGGCCCAATCTTTCATCCTACGGAGGGAATGGTCTTTTGACGCCCTGCTCCAAGTCCTGAGCTTAAATTTTTCTTGCATCTTTGTTTTTTTTTATTTGGAAAAACTAATCTCTCGTCCTGGGGAAGGAATGGTCCTTTGACGCCTTACTTCAGGTCCCAAGCGTTAGATTTCCTTGTGTGCATTATTTTCTTGGTTGGTTTCTTGTCCTAAGGAGGGAAGGGTCCTTTGATACCCTACTCTAGGCCCTGAACCCTAGGTTTCTTTTTCTTTAGTTGTTTTCATTTCCGCTTGACCTCTCGTCCTGGGGAGGGAATGGTCTTTTGACAACCTGCTCCAGGTCCTGAGCATTGTGACCAAATATTGACATTTTCACTACACCAATTTGCATGAACAGAGATCCAAACAAAAGGGGCAGAGGAAGGCCCTCAAAACTCACGGGTGGAAGTCAAGGATGAAAGCAACAACATAATTTGGAACCTAGTCAAATAACTTCATGATATGACAACTATGGAAAATCAAGACTATATTGAAGATTGGTTTCACTCTATTGTTTGCTTGCAACGTCACTCCCTATTTCAACAATTCTTGGCACCATCCTTAATAGAGAAGTTGGTATCTCATACCTTAGTATTTATTAACATGCATTTCTCAAATTCGGGTGTGTACACACTTGAGGCCTTATTTCGAAAATGGTTCCATTGGAAGTGCTCTTATACATAAGTATACTTTATTTTTCAAGGTAGAGTAGGTTAGTGTAGAAAATAGGATAAATAAGTACATAACTAAATATATTTCTTTACATGTAAAAGGAATTGTGTTTGTTGCAACTTGCTGAGTATATCAATATTAGTGATAAATATTTGAATTTAATTGTATATGTAGATTTATTATATTGAAAATCATATTTCTACAAACACTCATCATCATTTCGAAAAAATATTGCTTGATTATCATATCTTATGGCGTGTGGGTTTGATAAAATTGCTAAAATCACAGTCGCTACAGTCATGTTTTGAGAGACAAAATGGGCATAATTTCAAAACTTGTTTGTATCCTAAGTAGCCCTTTATTTCTACTCTCTAATCCAATTTGGATTTGAAACGAAAAGATTATGACTAAAACATTGACAGTATGCCTAATAGGCAGCTCAGGAACATAGTTGAGACAATCAGCTTTTAGAAGCCTAAATGATTACATTTTTTAAACTTGTTTTTATGGTATATCACCCTATTAATATAGTTTACAATACAATTTGAATCACCCTATTTTGATATTATATGAATAAGTTATGACCCAAATACTGATTGTCTATCATAAATAAGCACCTTTAAAACTTTGTTTTTCCGACTGTTCCTTCGCACATTTTTGACCCATCAATTCTTCATGATTTCAAAAACTATTTCTATTGGATATATTTACATGAATATAATTTAATCTACAATTTGAATCGGTTCAATCCGTCATCAAACGAAAAAGTTATGCTTAAAATATCAACTGTTGGTCTAAGTTGGGAAATCGAAAATGACTCTATTGTGCAGGTTGTTCTAAGTAAATTGGACATATCATATCATATCATGGAATTTTTAAAACCTGTTTCAATTGGAGATATCCATATTAATTCACTTTCATTTGGCATTGGAATCACTCCAATCGGATGAAAAACAAAGAAGTTATGATTAAAACACTGTTGGTTAGTATGGTTGGCCGCCGCTCACCCGCAGGTAATAAATTAACTCTACTTTGTCATTTGTTTTCCATGGACTTTCTTTACAGAGTAAACTACTTGTTATTTTTTTATATTTATTTGGTTTATAGAGCCCGATCACCTCTCTTCTTCCATGATTATATGTTTTATTACAGGTAAATGCTCATTTTTTTGTAAGTCCCAAGAGAATAAAGGAAGTCAATTTGTTTTCGAACGAGTGATTATTGAAGGCAATGATAATGAAATAATATATTTTCATCCAAGCATCTCTTAAGAAATATAATATCATATAAATTTGATTCTTCCGAGGTGCCATGGAAATTGATCATAAGAGTTTGTTACAAAATTATCCCTGTTATTTCTCACCAACAACATGAAGACCTTTTCATTACCTAATGGATTCATAATAGGAGAAATGGAGAATTGATTTCCATTTGAAATCCATGTCATTTCTGCCAAAACATTTTTTCATTCATTTACCATTGACAGATTGTTGTTTCTGGAAACATATTGATATTCCCTTAGGAAACAACATTGATGCAGTCAAAATCATAGTTGTTACAACTTAAGTTATTTATTTATTTATTGTTTTTCAATAAAATTGTTGTTTCTTTTCTGATTCCTCTCATATTTTTTTTTTTCAGGTGTTCAAAGTCACAAATTTTGTTCCTTCATCAAAATAAAAGGAAGTTCTGAAGTTTCATGATGTTGCTCCATATTTATCTATTTGTTCTCGAGTCTTATCAGTATATGGTTTCCTCAGATCCATTGGGTGTTGTTACTCCCGAAAATTTTCTAAGTGTCGAATGTTGTTACTCCTTGGGTGTTGTTACTCTTCCGCTGCTGTTACTTTCGAAAATTTTCTAAGTGTCGGATGTTGTTACTCCTGAAAATTTTCTTAGCATCGGATGTTGTTACTCCTTGGATGTTGTTATTCTCGAAAATTTTCTAAGTCTTGGGTGTTGTTACTCCGCTGTTGTTGTTACTCTTGAAAATGTTCCAAGTGTCAAACGCTATTACCCCTTGGATGTTGTTATTCCGCCGATGTTGTTACTTTTTGGGTGCTGTTACTCCGCCGCTATTGTTACTCCCGGAAATTTTCGAAGTATTGGATGTTGTTACTCCGCTGCTATTGTTACTTCCACAAATTTTCTAAGTGTGAGATGTTGTTACTCTTTGGATGCTATTGCTCTCGAAAATTTTCTAAGTGTCAGATGTTGTTACTTTTTGGATGTTTACTCCTGAAATTTTTCTAAGTATCAGATGTTGTTACTCTTTGGGTACTATTACTCTGTCGTTGCTGTTACTCTCGAAAATTTTCTAAGTGTCGGATGTTGTTACTCCTTTGATGCTGTTACTCCTACGGTACTGCTACTCCGTGGTGAAAATTTTTCTAAGAACTCAGTGTTGTTACTCCACCCATGCTGATACTTCGCCAAGGTAAGTCACTAGGTATGTCCCCGATCGACTCCTTGTATTTGATTCACGTTTCACTTATGACATGACCAACCATGACCGAGGACGGTCATACCTTAGAGTGGGGGAGAGATGTTGCATTTAATATAAAATGTATCATAATGATGTCATGTCATCATTGTTGTTAAAATTTCACGTCAACTCGTACATCTCACGATTATTACTACTATAATCCATAACAATCTGTAACCCCCGCTTATCCACACACATTGAAACTTGAATCATGCACGATGACATTAACTTGGTGAATGGGAAATACTTTTAAGTGTCTAGGTCCTCTTTGACATAATGATTGGGTAACCAATTTATCTTTTTTTATCTATAAACATAATCTTATATTTAAGGAATAATTATGCAAGGATAATTTCATCATGCCAACTTTCAACTTTCCTAATTTGTCAGGTGCCTAATCTTGTAAAATTTATGATAATGACCACAAAATTGTACTTAAATCTTTCCGTCATTATCTAATGAATTATTCCTCAACCCCAATATTACACAGAAAAATATATTTATCAACAATCATTTGAAGGTTATTAGTTTTTGAGAAGCAAAATTACCCAAGTTGAAAATAGTTACTACAAAATGTTTTATGCCATCCCTAGCTTTTAAGGAGCTAGCATGCCACCCCATCTATTAAGTAATATTTTGTTGATTAACAATAACCATAGTTGAATTTTAAACGTAAATAGTCAACTAGAGGATGGGAGGTCTCATCACGAGCCGACCTACCATGATCATAGGTCCTAATAGAGTGACATTACCGCAACTGGTTACCAAGCTAGGGTAATGGCCTTCAGTCATAAAATTGAAGGACAAGAGGTCTCATCACGAGCGAACTTGTTCATTTTTGTTTGCTCCCGTGAATGGCATTGTTATTAACTGGTTACCAAGTCAGAACAATGATCTTCAGTAGACATTTAAGTAAATTGAAATTATTTTGTAACTATGTGCTTATTTCTAATAGATGGGACACCGGTATCTCAATGGGTTAAAAAGGCATCCCTATAGAGGCTATGGACATCTGTTGGCAGCAGTGGCCATGCCTATGGTACAAAAGTTAATTCAATACTATGATCTACTTTGTTACCTTATTTTTTCAAAACTAACTGTCGATAAAGTCACTGTTGCATATATAAGGTTTGCTAGAACTCATGGTTCATGGGGTAATATTTAATCAGTTCTTAGATAATGGTGGTCATGTTTTATATCTATTATTGAGTTATAAATATTTACTTTACATGTTAGGGATGAAACTTCTAGGATATTTGATATTTGACATTTTGTATCATCTAATCTATCATTCTTTTATTCTACAAGTTTCATATCTTTAACCAAAGATAGTTGTTTTACCCAATCAATCTCTATTTAATCCTAGCTTAACAACACTGCTATTATTTTGGGATAGGATAAAGAGGCCTAATTCTGATTCTAACCCTGATGAATCACTGATTGAGGATACTCATGAGATGTGTTATAGAAATCTTAATGACAGGGAAACTAATGAGTTTGGGGGAAGGAAATCTTGCTACAATTTCATATTACTTTCTTTCAACATGCATGTCTTCTACCTTCCACATCACTTTCAACATCAACTTAGCATACATTAACTTCAACAAATATCAATCCATATATGTCATTCCACATTTTTATGGAGATAAACTTGAGGTAAAATAACATAAGTTTTAATTTATTAAAATTTTAGGAGAATGTCATGAAGAAACCACTGAGCATATTCATTCATATTTTTCAACCACTATTTCCCCTTCTTGGTTGATACAAAGGCATTGGGTTGCATGAGGAAATACATCATGTTCAGTTTGGGGGAGATGTTGGGTCCTTAATTTGTCATTATTATTATCACTTCTTAGCATCCATTTCATCCATTTCTATTATTCTTTTATCACATTATTTACCATAATTTATTATATAATTCCATTTCATAATTAATTATGCTCTTGTGGATAAGTAATATTTGTTCTCATTTATTTTTAATAAATTGATGATTATTATGAGTGATATTGTTAATAATGGTTTATAGATAAATTTGTTATAACATCACTCATGATTTTAGCCTCCAAATTCTCTTACAGATTGCAAATCTAATCTTCAACATATAATCAAATATTCTCGCTGGAATAAAATGTGACAGTTTTGCATTGGACATTTTGGGCAAAGGAAAAATAATCTTAAAAATCCGAGACATGGGTTTTGTTCAGAACTAACCAAATCAATTTCCCAACGAGCAGTTTTCAGAAATTCGGTTTGTATTGGGAGAAAAGCAAAGTTCTTCAGAAGATATATTCGCAGATTTTCTGTTGTAGTCGTTTTCCAAATTGCCCCAATTGCAATGACCAAATTCGACTTGTTCCAGTTGAATCATGATGGAAATATCTCTCATATCTCGTCTTTATTTTGTAATCAATCTTGTTGTAAATTATCCTTTGTTGTTTGCATATTTAAAAGACACAAATCAGAGAAAATGGGGGAGGTAGGGGAGCAGATCAGATATTGAAGGTTTTGCTTTGAGAATGTAACATGACACTTCTGTATTTTCATTTTTATTAATGCAATATTGATATTTTGATTATCTAGCCTTCGATCCTTTCTACCACAGCCCTGATCAGGGATTTGGGCCCGCCCTTCTGATCAGGTGTTGCGTGGTTCCTTTGTATGTATGTTGTTTTATCTATGGTGTTATTTCCTTATTGCTATTATAGATTTTCATTGTTGTGAATACCTTTTTAAGTTCTGTGATTTAATTTCTATTACTATTACAATGATACTTTAGTTTCTTAGTCACGAACTCTTGGTTAATGTAAGATTGTAACTTTGCTCCTGCATATACCTTGCGCGTTACCTTGAAAAATGTATGCACCTAGATTGATGAATTAATGTCAGAAAGAGGATTGAATAATTTGTTCATATTTGGACACCAACACATTTCTTCCATGCTTTCCGACTTCTTCTACGTTATACCTCTCTCTGCTGCAACCTTCACATAGTTAGTTACTCACTAGTCTGATATTTCATTGCAAAATTCTCACAGACCCCTTCACACTCGGCTGCAACCTACATCCACCCAATACATAAATAGACAAAATCTCTTTTTTAAATCCAGAACAACCAGAAAATTGACCACTCTTCAATTAAAAATTTAATTCAAACCACCAAAAAAAATATATCTTTCATTTAAGTATTTTTCATAATTCCTTCAATAAAAACTTTGTATCCTTCAAAAATATTTCAGTAAAAACTCCAGTTTGCAGTAAATGTAAATATTATCCTTCAGAAACTTTACTTACTGTGATTAAACTCTTGTTTACTGTCGTAAATGAAAATACTATCCTTCAGACATTTTACTATGATTAAACTCTTGTTTACTGTAGTAAATGCAAATAATATCCTTCAGAAATTTTACTGTGAATGCAAATATTATCTTTCAAAAATTTCACTGTAAGTAAACTCTCGTTTGACGCAGTAAATGCAAATAAAGCCTCCCAAAATTAAAATAACAAGCGGCCCTTGGGTGCATGGAACTTAGACTTTTAGCAAACAATCCAACAATTATTGGTATTCGACTTAGTATTGGAAATTTTTATTGAGAACAAAAAGCACTCAAAACTCCAACATGTATTCTAACATCCAAGGATATGCTAAAAAAAAATTATGCCACTGAATTTCTCCAATTGTCTTTCATTATGACTAAAAGATATAAAACTTACAGAGAGTCAATAGTTTTGATGTCCCACTGGGCTAACCTTATGTTGCATTCAACTATCCTCACAACGTTCATGCTCTACGTCTCCTTTATGCCATAGACTTCAAATACATGGATTTTAGAAAAAACTCAACCAGGGCTCAAATAACGTTCAAATTAACTTCTAAAGTCTCAGATTCATTCTATTTGATAGATCAAATTAACCATAGTCTATGGAACCACTGGCTTCCCTGTTTTTTTTCCTTTTGTAATTCAATCCTCTTATTATTCAAAGTAATGATGAGCTGACCCAACCTTCTAACAGTCCCCTCACTGAAAAGACAATGTCAAGGAACTGATGTTAACGCACTGTTGTAACTGTCTCTGATGTCTATGAAAGCATCACATTCCAAAATGAAATGGTTTTCCGATTCCACTGCCCCAGAAGTTTAAAAAGTACACACCCATTCTTCCCAAGCTTCTTTAGGTCTTTTCCACCGACCTCTTCATAGGTTCAACAATCATTGAAGAGCGTTGAAATTGAGTTGATCTTTTGGGAACCTTATCAACGATGGTTAATATAGTCTTATGGATGTTTGGAAAAATGTCCAATCCACAAATATTTGTTTAAGTCAGATGCACGTGAGAACACTTCCAAGAAATAGGTTGGATTAATCTATGGCTCTGTTACACAAGTTCTTCTATCAAATTTTAAGACACATTGTGTTCGAGTTACTGCATGCCCTTGACCTGTGTTTGGTGCAAGGTAGTCTGGAGAATGGTTTTTGGAGGCACAAAAAGCTCGGGAACATCAAACTGTGATATGAGTCCCTTGCTCGATGAACCACTATGGTGACTCTTTTAGAAAATTAGAAAGGCAGAAATATTCTCTTATGTTGATAATCACTTGTGATATTCTTGTAGTCTTATTAACTTTCTTTATGTTCTTTTTTTATCTTCTTTTCATCAAGAAATCATCAAATCAAAACATGAAGATCAACAACACTAGATATAGGCACTCAGTCAGGGCTAAAACCCCTCTATAGTGGAAAAACCAATCAAACTCTTCCACTAGTAGATTCAAATCAAACTTGAGACAATTCAAAACCTTAGACTAAACCAAAAGACCTTCCTCCTCCACCAAGTTAGCCTTCCAAGATGATTATGCAAATTTCAGTAGTTTCTTCTTCTATAGCAACTTCAGCCCAACAGTAGTCCAAAATTTCGGCCCCCAGCTTCTAGATTTTCGGCCCTACTACAAATATGAAATTTTTTCCTTCCCAGCAGCTTCAAAATTTCACACGTGAGTCAAAGAGGGAGAAAAATAACTTCTTTCTTGACAAATGTTTCCTTCTTCACTAGGATATTCTCCTTCTTGGGAATTTCGCTCTTCTTTTTTGCCTCCAACTACTGTAGATCAAACTTCTTTGTTGGTGCTTCAAATGAGATCGAATAACTGCCAGTATATAGTGAATATGTGAGGTTGAATTCCCTTGATGAGGTCGACTTGGTGGAGGAGGCCTAAATGACATATTTGACACAAATAAATTTCTTTCTTGAATCAAGAAGCCCAAGAAGGGTCTTTTACATAATGACAAGGACAAGGAATCTTGACATAAACCTTGGAAGCTTGCAATGGAGGCTTTGACCTAAAAATAAAATAATAAAGCATGAAACCCATGCTTAATAAATACTTTTTCTTTTATATTAAAAATTGTTTTTCTTTCTTTTAACAAATACATTACATCATGACTCAAATACAATTATGAAGAATGACACTAGTTACATTCTTTAACATTCCCTCTTCACTAGGGAGGTATTAATAATTACATATATACAAAGGTACATGGAACATCTCAAAATGGTATGTTCTATGAAGAGTCACAACACACACAGTGTTATAGATTAGATACCTGAATAGGGTACTCTAATCAGGTGGGACTAAGGTATACTCAAGCTTTAGCCACTTTAGGTACCATCGGGCTTTTAAGCTCTAACACCAACCCAAGGATCTAGGTGTGTGTCCAAGGTTAGAGCTCCAAGACCAAGGCCACCCTCCCTAATTAAGATCTAGACATCAACACATAGGCCAGCTAGGTGTTCTCCCAAGCATCTTGTTGCCCCAAGATGTTTTATCTCTCCTAATAAACTAAATCAGATATATCCACCAATCCAAGCATGCTTCAAATGTTCAACCTTTTTACAGAGAGATACTACACAATCACGATCCTAATCAGTAATAAACCTTCAAATATATATACAAGTAAACACAAGCCTTAGGGGTCCTCAATAATTCTAATGCTACTTATATCATCATCAAGTTATCTAAATACAACTTGTTGGAAGCTTTCTTCTTTCACTTCTTCAGTAGCAAAAAATACAACCTAAATACTTCTCAAGTCTCTTGTTGGTAAATCATTGTTGGTTTCATTCTTTCTTCAAGGTTTTTATTATGACTATCATAATATGTACTCCCTCTTAAGTAAGGAGATATACCTTTTCTATCCAAGCTTTAACTCAACAACCTCCTTTTATAGCATTGAAGAGACTTCAATCTTTCACAGCTTTATTTCTTTCTCATGGTATCAAGGTCATCTCGATCATCAACGTTATTGTAACTTCCTTCATCATATTCATCATTATTACCATCTTCAATTATGAACATCTTCAACATCTTGAAGATTATGTACCTGCAAAACTTTAGTAGCAAGTACAACCAAATACAAATATACATAAGCATGAAGTCAATTATATCAAAATCATGTCATTAAAATGGAAGCATCAAAACATTCAAGCTTTATACATCAAATACTTAAACCTAGTTAGGCTCATAATTAACAAGGGTCACATCTTTTATATACTAGACTTCAACATCTTGCTAGGATTTTGTCAAAAACCCTAGACTCCATCTTCGAGACAAAAAACCTTAGATATCAACAATTCAATCAAGATATCAATCCAATCATAAGGTTTCAACAATATGCTCTTGGAATTACACGTTGGACTCTACTAGGGTGTTTTGAAAACCCTAGATTTCATCAATAAAGCTAAATTATGTATATCAACAACAAAATTAGCAAACTATCATTTCATATCTAGGATTCATTGTTATTTCCCTCTTTCTATGATTTTGTTGTAAACCCTAGATTCAAATATCAAACTCCAAAATTAGATAACAATTTTGACCAGGTTAGGGTTTCGATCATATGGAAGAATATACACTTAGGTTTTCATTCCTAGGACTTTACTTTAGTTATCACAAGGGTTTTGTTCATAAACCCTAAATCACCAGTTTCTAAAAATCTAGGGTTTCATTATATAAGCTAGACATTGAAAACAAACCATAAAGGACTAGGGTATTTACCATGACATTATCAAAACCCTAAAATTCAAAAGAATAGGATTTTATTATACGTTCTAGACTTTATCAACAACCCCTAAGTAAACTTGGGTTTCATTATTGACATTGACATACCCTTAACATCAAGAGGCGAGGGTTTATAGTGAAACTTAAAGGTTGGGGTTTCACAAAAATGATAAAATGACAAGAGATAATATAACAAGGGTAGATTCAATCTAATTATTAATTACCCTAACAAGAATCTTTATGATTCAAAACCCTAGACATAAAGAGGTTAATAATATAAAGCAAATTTCAAGTGAGAATGATCATACTAGTAGTATGAAGAAAACTTTGCAATAAAACTTGTAGTTTAAGACATACATTGAGTTGTTATTTAACAAACCTCATAATGTTTATTCCAAAGGGCTTCCCTTGCAACAGAGCTTCTTTTATGATTCAAATATTTCCTTTGAAGTTTCCTCCATAACCTTTGTGTATTCTGCAAGCTTTCCTACCAAGGAAAAAAAAGAAAGTATTATGAATATACAATACAAATAAATTTTGATGTGAGGAGGAAACCAAATATGAAAGATGAAAAAGGAACAATATACTTATATTTTGGTAAAGTAGTGAAGGCTCCCTCTTAATCTATTCTTTTTAAGGGATACCTAACACTTAAACAATTCAAAAAATTCTAACAAGATATATTAGATCTACGAACTCTAGAAATCAGAAGATAAAAGAAAACATTACAAAACATAAAATAATAGACTTAGAAGGTATGTAAGAGAAGACTTAATAGTATAAGTCTTTGACTTCGGATTCTTTAGTCTTGTCTTTTTGGGTGGAGTTTCATCACCAACATTTGCATGTTCTCTTTCTCTCTTCTTATTTCTTGGATTTTCAGGACATTGACTTTTGTAGTGTCCCATCTTATGACAATTGTAGCATTCAATTTTTTATATATCAACCTTCTTCTTTGGTCCTTTGAACTTTTGTATACTCCCTTCTTATGATGAGCAGAGTAGGCATTTGAAGTGTTCTTTTCTTCATCCCCCTTTTTGTCACTTACTAATAAGATGCATGCTTCTTCTTGACTACATGCATTGCACATATGTTCAAAGGTTGGATTATCTTTCCGACTGCTAATTCCTTATGCCAAAGAGCTCACAGATTTTGGTAGACCTAGTAGTGCAGCGATCATGAGTTCCTTTTCTAGCACAACTTCATTAATAGATTGTAGTTCATCTCTTATTCTAGAGATCCTTACAAAATATGATGATACAATATCATCTTTTGTCATCTTTAGTTCTTAGTTAATTCTTGAGACTATTTATTTGACCAATGTTCTTGATGGTAAACAACATGAAGAGGACTTCATACATCTCTTGTGAAAAGTCTATATTGGATATGTATGGGATTATATTTTCCTACACTCCATCTACTATTAAATTCATGTTCAAAATGTCAGTGTCTGTGTACATTTCCTTTCCCGCATCATATGTAGGTTTCTTAACTTTTTTGAGCAAAATCCAAAACTTTATCTTTAGCAATAATAAGATCCATCCTCTTCTTCCATGCCCTCTAGTTGGAGGCTCCTTCTAGATTATTTTATGTCTTCATTGAGGTTGCCATAGAATTTATGATATCTCCTTTACTTGATATAGATAATAGGATTTTCTTCTTATATGATCCTTTCCATAAATACCTTCTTTTGTTCCTTCCTTCTTATCCCTTCTTTCAATAGACCTTCGAGCTACCGTTTTCTTTCCTCCTTCACCTTAGCTCTAATACCATGTTAGAAAATCTAAAAGGCGAAAACATTCTCTTATGTTGGTAGTTACTTATGATATTGTTGTAGTCCTATTATCTTTCTTTATGTTCTTCTTTTATCTTTCTTTCATCAAGAAATCATCAAATCACTACATGAGGATCAATGAAACCATATATACGCACTCAACCTGGGCTAAAACCCCTCTATAGGGGAAAACCCAATCAAAATCTTCGAGTAGTAGATTCAAATCAAACTTGAGATAATCCAAGACCTTAGACCAGATCAAACGATTTTCCTCCTCCACCAAGTCAACCTTCCAAGATGATTATGCAAATTTCAGTAGTCTCTTCTTTTCTAGTAGCGTCAACCCAACAACAATCCAAAATTTCGGCCCTACTATAGATCTGAAAATTTGGCCTCCCTAACTGCTTCAAAGAGAGAAAAAAATTCGTCTTGCTTGACAAATGTCTCCTTCTTCTTCGTTAGGGTTTTCTCCTCCTCCTTGGGAATTTCACTTTTCTTTTCTATCTCTAGCTACTTCAAATCAAACTTCTTGGTTCGTGCTTCAAATGAGATTGAATAGTTGCTAATATATACTATATAGTGAATCTATGAGGTTGAATTCCCTTGATGACGCTGACTTGTCCTTCTTTGAGGCCAAGTTGGTGGAGGATGCCTAAATGACATATTTGACACACAAATATATTTCTTTCTTGACTCAAGAAGCCCAAGAAGGTATTTTACATAATGACAAGGACAAGGACTCTTGACATAAACCCTAGAAGCCTGCAATGGTGGCTTTGACCTAAAAATAAAATAATAAAGCATCAAACCCATGCTTAATAAATAATTTTTCTTTTATAATAAGAAATTATTTTTCTTTCTTTTGACAAATACATTAGATCCTGAATCAAATACAATTAGGAAGACCGAAACTAGTTACATTCTTCAACAGACTCACCGCCTCCTCTTGGAAGTGGATTAATATCCATTTCTTAACTATAGAATAGTTCAAATATTGTAAGGATCGACCGAAATGTCTATATGTCTATGATTTCCCAACATCATTGTGTCAAGGATGGTAGCTAGACTTAGATTGTGGAACAAGCTCTGTCGGTATTGAAGCTATCATTAGATTTTGCACAAAAATGCATTTTGTTGAGCTGGACCCTTCGGACTTGGAGAAAGTATCAAAGTTAACTATAAAACACACACACAATCCCTGCATCATTACGTAACAAACACAAAATATCCTCTAATTTATGAGATGGGCACTATATACAAATTTTGGACTTTAGAGTGGTGGTCGTAATGCTTATGTGACTCAGTGGATGCCGTGTGCGTGAATCAAACCAGATTTATTGGAAAACGTCCAGCGGTATTTTTGAAGGTAATTCCATTTCCCTTCATGGCTAGGTTTTAGATCTAATTTTTTGCGGCTATATCTAGATCTAGGCAGCTAATTCTAATTTTCTGCGGCCAGATCTAGATCTAATCTTATCTTTTGCCTTATTTTTCTGCCACTGGGTTCTACGGGCAAGTAAAATATGGCTCCGAGCTTCGCAAAAATAACTGGTGGCTCATTCGCCTCTGGAGGGCGATCTCCTATCCATATCATCAGTGAAGCCCCAGCTCCCACTATCCAAGTGGTCCAAGACTCACTCGATGAAGCTTTGAAGTTTTCCGAAAGTGCCCTAATTTTCCGGTTCAATGGTTTTTGGCCGCGGCTGATAGCACTCCACAATTGGATCTCGGAGGTATGGAAGCTTGTCATTTCTAATGAAATTAATATCTACCCCTGTGCTAGGGGTTTCTTTATAGTAGATTTTGAAAATCCTGAAAGAAGACAATGTATTCTAGATTCCAGCCCTTGGTTTTGGGAAAAATCAAGCCTATTCATGAGGCCATGGAACCCATCATTCGATCCCTCTACAGCAGTGATAACCTCAACACCAGTTTGGGTGAGATTGCCAAGCCTACCCTTGCATCTCTGGAATCTCTCCTCGCTAAAAGCCATCGGAAATGCAATTGGGAAATTTTACTGCAGGTGCACAGAAACAGACGAATATTCCAGAACCACCTATGCATGCATCTGTGTGGAAATGGACTTCAGCGCCGGATTCCCAGCTGAAATAAACCTAACAAGTAAAGACTATGTGTGGAACCAGAAACTTGATTATGAAAGTGTCCTCTTCAGATGTCGATCCTGCTTTGAGACAGGGCATCTAGCCAAAAATTGCCCAAAAGCCTCTGAGAAAAATTTTGCTAGAAAAAACCACCACAGATCTACATGGTGGGAAGGAGCACAAAAAGAACACTACACTGTCATCAAAGAAGAATATTCTAGAGAAAACTCTAAGTCACAAGAAATCAGGGAAGAAAGAAACAACTCTCAAGACAAGCAAGGAGAAAGCCCGCCCCAACAAATCAACAGTTATGAGGATTCGAATACCGCAGAAAATAAATCTTCATTTAACAGCAAAGCAGATCTCCTAGACCAAACTTCTTCTCCAACTATCTTCAAAAGAACGAACACAATAGATCACGAAGCTAAGACACCAATGTCCCAAGAACCAGAAGAGATGAAGGAGATGCAAGATAAAGGAAGTTGGAAGACTGTAGAGAAAAAAAGAAAGCTACAACACCAATCTCGCCAAGAAAGACGAGGAGCCAGACAAGTAAAAATTAAGAAAATTGTAGGTCTGATAGACCAATTTGGTCTCAGTGGACGCTAACCATCATCATCATCATCATCATCATCACAATTGACACTTCCAGGAAAGGATGTTATTGTGAGAACGATGAAGGATTCTTGCGAAGTAAAAGAATGATTTGCCTTGAGGCACATGAAGGATTTCTGTATTAGGAAGCTGCTTTTGCAATGGATTTTCAAAAATTTGTCTCGACATGCTAACATCTTGTATTAGTCGATTTGTAGTCCTATACAATGTACACAGAAGCAACACCCACAAATGCATCAATCACGACCATGCAGGATATGTAAAGATTATCAAGAAGTGTTCAATGCTTGTAAGGGGAACTATTACGACGTTGATGATGTTGATTGTGAAAACAAACTAATTATAACAAACAAGATGGTTCGAGGACTTCAAACATTATTGATATTTGGTGTAATGATGAATACATGAGGGAGACAAACAATGATCCTAAACAAAATGACGGTTGAAGCTCATTGAAACATGTGATGTTTGGCTCATTGCTCTGCATCTTCTACGATGGTTTATTTTTGTGTTACACTCATAGTTACCAAATTCGAATACGAATACGAATTCGAATTTGATACGATACGGAAATAATTCGACTCTATAAAATTTAATACGGAAAAAATTCGATAATATACATGTTACAAATATTTAAACTTATTAATTTTTTTAATAAAAGTTATCTATTTAAAACTGAAATTTATTATTTTATAATTTTTTCTAATATAGAAGTTACAGTTTTTTATTATTTTTATATAGGAATCACTGATTTATAACCAATTTTCTATTTTATGATTTTTGCTATCTATTTAAAACTAAAATTTACCGTTTTATAATTTTATCCAATATAGAAGTTACAATTTTTTAATTTTTTATTATTCTTATATAGAAATTATTGTTTTGTAACCAATTTGCTATTTATAGCTTTTGTTAATTGAAAAGTTATTACTCTATATTTTTTGATATTACGATTTATTATTTTATAATTTTTTTAATATAGAAATTACTATTTTTTATTATTTTTTTAGGAATTTGCAAACTGCAAGTTTTCAATATAGTATTTCTTTTCTTTAATTAATTTTTCCCTATCACAGACTCCCTAAAAATACCATATTAGTTTTCCAGCGTGATTGGATTTCAAACTCAAGCATCTGGTTACTTGCTTTACACACCACCATTGGCATTGCTTAGCTCTTCATCATTTCTAACTGCCGGCAGAATGTGGCGTGAAACAATCTTTCTCTTCTTGTTATCTCTTGCGGCCTTTCCAGCCAACGAGCACTTCAGCGGCGAGATATTTTGGAAATATGCCCAACGGAGAACTGAAGAGCTCTGGGAACAGGTTTCTTACCATCAGCTGATTTCCCTCCTCCTGCCATTGCTCAAGCGATGGAAAAATACTTCATGCACCGTACCAAATTCGATTTGGCCGAATTTTTAATTGAACCGAATCAGCGAATTTGCGATTTTTTTTGCCAATACGCCTGAATTTGGTAACTATGGTTACACTTGGGAGTACCATCGCATTTGTTAACGAGAACAATCGCATTTGTTAACGAGAACAAGGGGAGCACATAGTTTTGAAAAATATAATAAATAAATATGTATTTTTTTAACAAAGAAAATACGACAAATACATGTACTTGTGCACCAGATAATGAAGTCTTGAACAAAGTTTTTGATCAAGTGGAGAATTTCCAAAATGGTGCAACCACCAAGTTCTCATCTGACGACCAATTGAAGACTATCGATACCATTCAATTGTATAAGGAGACTTATAAAAGCAAGAAACAACTCAATCAAAAGGATTCCCTCTTTGCACATCCAAATGTTGCCCATTTGTGAGTGAGGGCGACCAATAGTAAAGTTTTCTTTCTTTTATTCCTAGTTTGCTTCTTTGTGCGACTAACTTCTACTTGTGTAATGTCGATGTTGTTTTGTAGAACACCCTTTTTGAGTGTCTTTTAGAATGTGGTTGCACAACTCCAGTGGTTTATAGTCGAGCAAAGGTTAAGAATTGTCATTGCATTTCTTTCATTATTTTACCATTTAAGTTGGTATTGACCTTGTGACTGTTATGTAGGATTTGATCTTCTTGATCACTGTTGCCCATTTAAAACGACTATGCATCCCATTCCCATTTTCATGCATATCCCATCTTGTAGAACTGTACTTAGATGAGAGAATGCAATAAAATAAAGGTATTTCCTTGCTAATCAAATCTCTCTTCGATGGTATTTGGCATTTGGGCTTACATTTTTGTATTAATTTTGAAACTTTACCTTTATCTTTCTTTTTATAAATGTTTTAGTTTCTTCTTTTACTATTATAAATCTTTCTAATAAGTGTGTGTTCTTTTCATGTTATGTAAATTCTTCTATTCTTACTTTGTTTTATTGTTTCATACACTAACCCTAATTCTATAAATAATGTGTGAACTAATATCCTAACTTTTAGTTTATTTGATTTACTTAGCCGTCTCCTTTTAATCTTGTTTCACTTGTGTATATATTTTATTTTTGTTTAATTTTAATAACTCATTTTATTGGCTACATATTCTTTAACATTTGATTTAAAAAAGAAATCTTATTCATTAGTAATTTGATCATATATTTTACGTAACAAATAAGGTTTTATTTTCATAAAATAAAATCATATGCAACAATTAAACTACATAGTAAAAGAATCAATTACATGAGTTGTATATACAATCTAGTGGTGAAGTCATTAGTCAAGCAAGTTGGAGGTTGCAATTTCAAAGCATAAAAAGTTAATTTTGTTTAACTAAAACTATATAATAAAGGGATCAATTAATTCTCTTCCATAATATTTAATTGTTGTGTAATGAAGTCTTATTAATTATGAATTAATAATGCATATCATACAAATGATTATGATTTTTAAATCATAATTATATCAAACAACAATTAAAGCATCAATAATGAGGAAAATTAAGTATAAAATATGCCTTCACTTATTCACTTTTTTAGTTATGTATCTATTGTTTGACATTAATAAGGAGGACTATCCTTTATTTAAATATTCATGCATAAGGGTGTTGTAGTCAATTTCTTTTCTTTATTTTATAACTTGGGTGCAGCTAAGACTCTATAATTCTCTAGTGCCAAAACCCTAGAGTCTTTATTAGTTTGTTTTTTTGTATATAATTTCATGTATATTCATGCATAAGGGATAACTTGGTTGCAACTGATACTCTACAATACTTTAGGACCAAAACCCTATAGTCTTGATTATATTTTTGCCTTGTATATAATTTCGTGTTTAGGATTAGGTTTTTTTTTTGTTAGGGGTATTAACTTCAAGACTCTTCCTCGTCAACTACAATCCCTTGATTATCGAGAGGGTTGAGTTGCATTATTATTGGTGTTGACTCAGCTCCAACTCGAGAGGCTTTACACTGTGGCGTTGTGTCCTTGTTACTTCTCGTCAGCCACCGAGAAATTTGAGATGTTGATGTGGATGTAGTGTTGGAGCGACACCTTCATTCCAAAATATCAACATATTTTTGGCAACCATACTAAGGAGCAGTTAGGTTCGCTCTCCTTGGTTTTATTATCGTAAAGCATGCACAACTCTTGCTAAGTAATGGTTGAATGTTTTCCTTGGCATCTTTGCCCCATCTTTTCCGGCTTTCCTTCAGAGTCTGCTCAAGATCATGTTAACAAATTTCTTGATTTTTATTGATCAAAAAGAGTTTATGACCTTTGTACTACCTCTCGTCTGTTTCGCCTTACGCTCTTTAGAGAGGCAGAAGATTGGAACCCTAGTCTTGTTGCCCCAACTATTTTTGAGAAATTCATCAATGATTTTGTTTTCTTTCCACATTTGAATACTAGTGTAGTTTCTGTGAGAGTACCCATGACCCTATTAATTGTGTAATACTCTTCGAAGCCAAGAAGCAATATAGGCTAGAGAAGGAAAACCAAGTTAGTTTTGATGGATGGGAGTATACAAGTTTTCAACTTGTTGCTCTCAATCCATGTAAAGAGATTATTCTTACCCCTTGTCTGATTGAGCAAGAAACACTATCTCATGTCTATCCATTTGATGACCTACTCTTTCAAGAAGATCCTAAACCTTTCATGTGTGATGATAGTCATGATCTTAAAACTGATCTTAACTCTCTTCATCCCAATGATAATGCTATTTTGGATGATTTTGATGAAGATAGGTCTAACCTTAGTCACCAAGAATTTTCATGATATGGATGAAGATACATTCCTTAATGAATCTTTCATATACGATGATGACCTTGGTCCTAATGTTAGTTTTGACCATCTTTATCCTAGTTGCAGTGTTTTGTATGATGAGTATGATGAAGTTGAGTTGAAATTTGATTCTCAGGAGTGTTTTCATGATATGAAAGATAATATGTCCTTTAATGAACCCCTCCCTGAAGAAGTCCTTGCTTGTGAAGAGTGTAGCCTCGATGATCAAAGCCCCTGTGATGACACAGAGGATGATGATGTGTTCTTTAATGAGCTCAAAGGAGAACTCTCCTCTTTGAATCTTGAAAATTCTCCCTACTTTCATGATATAGATGACATAATATTCTTTAATGAAATTGAGAAGGAAGATTTTGTTATCGACTTTGGAGACATTTATTTAGTTCCATCAGTTGAAGCATGTCATGCATTTTCTCTCCCTTCTGTTTATGAGGTAAAGTATGATCAAGACTGCAATCGATACTTCCCTTGACATGAGCTTTGATCTCGTTGTGCACGAGTCTTATTATTCTTCTAGTATGGTTTGTGCATGTAATGCACAGATGTTGGCTGACACATTATGCAGTGCGGCCAATAATACTTTTGGCTTCTCGTTAAGCCACTTTCACCATGACACACATCATTTGGTTAACATGCCAGTCATTAGTGCCTGATTTCCATCCAACAAAATACAAACCTTGGGTGTAAGTTTCAAGATGCATTTTTATATACTCAATTTCACACTTTATGATCATCAGGGAAGTTTTGAATCTTAAACTTGTACATAAATAAACTTCCTATATATAATCATAAAACATAAAAAGCAAAAAAGTCTACTTTCTTTCTCTTGTTTTATATTCTTTAGAAAACATGTTATGCTATGATTTCCTTTGAGGTTACATTGATTGCTTTTTATTCGCAATTTTCAACTTGTCTCTGTTTAGTTTTGTTATGATTCCGTGGCATGATTCTCTTTATTAGTGCTGCTTTTATTTTCTTTCGTTTCATTTATGATTAATGCCACTAATTATTGATCAACATCCCTTCCCTTCATCTGCATTCCCTTCTTTTAGAAAGAAATGCGAACATGTGTCGAGTTTGAATTAGTAAACGGTGATAAACAAGATGTGTTTGTGCATAACTTATCACTAACATACCAATTTTCTTGATGAAAACCATAAACATCACAAATATTTAGATACTCCCTTGTTGACCACTACGTGTCAATGACCCATAGCAGTAAACCCCCATTTTTTCGCAAAATGAATAGTGCCTGATCGACGTGTCCATTCCGTTCAACTATCATCATCAGCCTGATCATCATGTTATATTGTAAACCCTTTCTACATGTGTAAATTCTAAATAATCTTAGTAGATTCATGTCATGTATGTAATTTCCTAGATAAACCTATTTTTCTGGTGACGATCTATATTCTGGGAGGTTTTTTGTCTCACCAATCCATTCTCGGACGATTGGCAGATTTTTCTTTCAGCCTTACCCCAAAGACGGAGTGGATTTTGTAACTAGAGATCTTAGGGGACTCCTAGTGTTCTAGATCAAGTCTATGTAAAAGTGATTTGGGAATAATCATAACTATTTGGTTAGGTTATTTTATTACAAATTACTTGGTCTACTGGATTATATTTGTGTCGCAGAATTGGGTAGTCTGTGAGGGTCTTTTGCAAATGAGTTTTCTCCCTTGAGATGTAAAAAATGTGAAATCATGATGTAAAGTGTCTTGAGGGTTGGAAAAATAATTTATCCCCTCATAGATTAATTAATTAAATTTTCTGGCCAAAAATTTAATTAAAATCCTAAGCCAAAAATTTAATTAATTATAGGTCCTAGGTAAATTTAAAATTTCTAAAGGCAAAATTCGTGGGTTCTTTAAAATTCAAATTTCGAAAGGTTTCGGGACGAAGGTAAATTAATTATTTTGCTAAATTTTAAGCCTTTGGTCCTCGGGGTTAAGTCAAAGTCAAAATTTTAAGGAAATTAATTCAAAAATTTAATTTTTGAATTAATTAAAATTCATTTAATTGAAAATTTCGAATTTCCTTAATAATTTAAAATTTCGACGAATGATATTAAAAGAACTTTTAATCCTCATCAACGGTTGAGATTGCTTTGACGATGATCACTTGAACTAGCTATTTAGGGATTTATCTTTAAATAGGAGGTCATTTGTCAGTTGAAGACATCAAACCTTGGAGTCGTGTGCTAAGTGAAAAGCTCTTTTGTAATCTTTTTATGAGCAATAAAGAAAGACTTTGGGGTTAATTTTGCTGGTGTTACTCTTCGTGGAAAAACTGTAAGATGTGTCATTTTCATGCATAGATTTCTTTTAAGCCATTGACGATAGCTCTCTGAAGAGTGATTTGAGTACAAGTATCTTGCTTAGTTGCTGAGGTTTGAATGGTAATTTAAGTTTTGAATATAATAGTAGGTATCTCTATTAGATCTGAATTTTATTGTCGTTTTCTCGCTCTATGTCGATGGTTGAATTGAGTTGTGCAGGAAATTCTTGAATTTTTAGATCATCGGGCATTCAGAGAAGTTTTCAGTTGAACCAGCCAACTCCCGATTTGTATTTTATGAAAAAACCTAGTTTGATTTGATCCTGGTCTTATCATAAGATTTTTATTGGTGATGCATGAAGGGCTTTGGGCAAAGCACCTCCGTTTAAATTTAGAATTTTAAAATCTTTCTATGTTAAATTGATAAATCTGGCTTTTAAGAGCCTTATGTTATCAGATCTAGGAGCAGAGTTGGACTCACACTCACCAGATCTAATAGATCTGCTATTCTTGTGCATAGATCTGTAAAACAAATTATTTATTTTTACTTAGGTTTCTGGGGTTTCATTTATTTTTGTATATCCGGGTTCTAGGTGTTTGTGTTTTTAGGTACAGGTTGCAGATTTGAAGGTGAGGTTTGATTTTAAAGCCAAATCTAGGCCTTGGAGGGTAAGATCTGGCCTCGAAATCATTTTTGCAGGGATACTATCCAGATTTGTTGCCATCCAAGGGTTTAAATTTTTTATTTTAAATCTGGAGAAAATCTAATAGGGGTTTTACATCTGAAGGGTTTCATATTTTCTAAAAAAAAATGATTAAAATCAGGAAAGAAAATTTCAAACATATTTTTTTTTTTTGAGAAATTTCTGTTTTTTCTTTTTACTGCCTGGGGTTTTTGTTTTGTGGTCTTGCTGAAGAAATTTCGAATTTTTTTAGGAGAAGGCCACAGTTCCAGATCCACAATCCTCCATCCTCTCAACACTGTCGCAACCATTTGTTTTCATCGAAAAGCCCTACCACTTGCATCCATTGTTGCCAACACATTTTTCTTCTCCTCGCTACTATCCATTTTAGTTAATCAGCCGGCATCCTTCATTCCCTCAGCCCATTCCGCAGATCCATCGACTTGTTTTTTTTCTACCTGCAAACAAAATAAAAATAAAAAATAAACGCGCTACCCTGGACCTGCATAAACCCTCAATCTCCTCATCCGCTGTCAAAGACTTTCACATAGTGAATTTTGCCATACTTATCCTCCCTTCCTCATCGACCCTCTCCCTAATACGCTACTATCCATCCGCTACTATCATTGCAGCTCCCTCTTCCAATTCCACCGAACCCTTGCATCCCACGTCCATCCCTAAACTCCGTCCAACTTTTCCTCCACGCTACCCATCGATCATCTGTCTGCTGCTCATTACCTCTCCCTACAACTCCGTCACCGCTTCATCCGTCGAACCTGCACTGCACCTGCACAACAAAACATAACATTGTGTTTTCATTTTCTTTTACTTTGTTTTAGAATGCGTTAGATTTAGGTTTAGGTTTAGGTTTTGTTTTTTGTTTTTTAAACAAATTTGATTTTCCTTTATTTTTATATTTTATGTATATACATTAGATTAGTTGGTTAGAGTTAGTCACATTGCTTTTGTTTTATTTCTCTATTTCAACTTTAGTTACATTCATTAAAAAAAGAACATTCGATTTGGTTTTTATTTTTTTTATTTGATTTCATTCTACCTTTTTTTTTTTATTATTTTTTTTATTTATGATTTTAAATTTTGATTCAAAAAAATTAAAATCTAAAAAATAAAAAGTTCTAAAACTAAAAAATTCAAAAAATATACAAAATCCTAAAAATCTAAAAAAACTAAAAAATAAAAGAAAGGGTTTCATTTTTATTGTGATTTTGAGACCATCTAAAAACTTAAATCAAAGGCGATTTTTCACATTAGAAGATTTTAAATTTTTTTATGTGGCCTCTGGCCCATTAGAAAAAATAAAATTATTGAATCTTTTGATTTATTTGGATCGCATTTAAAAAATATTGTGATTAATCATTTACCACATTAAGTCTAGTTTCATAAAACTTAGCACATTGAAAAAGTTTTCCTAAGGACTAATCAAATTTGTCAATTTTTTAAAATTCCTTCTTGGTGTCTTTTTGTGCTAAGGATAAAATCTTAAAGAGAACTTTTGTGGTATAAACTTTTTTATTTCTCTATAGTTAAACACACTTAATTTTTTTTTAATCTAAATATTAACTATACAAAGGTGATAAATTTTCATAGATTTGGGTCACTAGACATAAATCATTTTAATTCTAGGATTGGAATTGATCAACATTTAAATTTTATGGTTGTTTAAAGTTTTTTGGATCTCTAGAAATTTAACTGCTAGAATATTATGCATCTATTGAAATTGATCGTAATTGCTTGAATTATTTAATGCTCGTTACATGCTAAACATTTTGCGAATATTTTCAGGCGATTTTAAAAAAAAATTGTCGTGGGATTATAATATATTGCATATCTCTGTTTCCTAAGCCAAGTATTTTTTGAACATCCGTTGACATTAATATTAAATTGCAAAGAGGTTTTCATTCTCTTTGAGCTATAATTGTATCAGAAAGATTTGAAATAAACTTGTGGTCTAATTGTAATATTTTTAGGGGTTTATTTTAAAGTTTTCATCCATAAAACAAACAGAACATTTTGGTGATTGAGAGTTTTTGCGACATAAGTGTTTTCCCATCCTCGAGTCTAACTTCATCTCGGCTTCCGGTGCATTTGCATATAATTTAACTTTGCATACATAAAATTTACTTCCAAGCATAAGCTTGGTTCATATACAGATAGATCTCCATCTGTCTATTCTTGAGAAACTTGTTTTAATAGTACTTAAAACGATGACCTTGCAATCATCAGAGCCACAGTTCTCTGCAACGCCAGAGGCACCGAGTATTTTAGAAGTTCAGGAGAGGTATCGTTAATCACACCTTAGTGTGATTCTCCTGATCTTCTCTCTGCCAATTACTATGAAATCAGGCTTAACACAGAAAAGATTGAAGGATTCACAATCTAAGTGGGCATTTAACTAAAATTAATCAAGATTCTTGCATCTCACATTAGTTTTAGGCTCTGCATTTCATATAAGATAGTCATTCGTCTAAGTAGCAGTTGCTAACCGATTACTTGATCTTAATTTCCCTAGCAAAATCATTGATTCTATAAGGCACTGATATCAATAGTTTAAAATATAATCAAATCCTAAGTCTTGCTAAATCTTAATCAAGTACTTGATCGCCTCGTTGTGTCTCCCGAACTGGTTGGTTCCCAACTAATTCCTCTTCATTCCATTTCTCCATAGGGTCTACCCCCCTTAGCCTGCTGTAGGGAGACAGCTTAAACAGAGAGATTGGGGATCAGGGTGACAGCACCCAATCTGAGCGTTGTCGTAGTACCTAGACATTCTGTGTGACAACACCCCCCACTCTCATACTTACAGTGCTTGTAGAAACTAACTTTGACTCACTTATGTGAAGGCTCCTGCATGAAGGCAATGCGAGTCACCTTAGTGGATTTTCATTGCTCCTCCCTTCTTTCTTTTGAGTGAAATGGCCGGCACTATATAGCCCCTTAAAGATTCGTCTTCTGTCGCACTGATATCTTCATGTTCTTACCCTTGATATTTCATACTTTGTCCCACCTCTTCAATTCATTTACCCTCTTTGATTTCCCCCTTCTCAGCTTCATGATATCACCAGAGTTCTTCTAAGTCCTGGTTCGCAATATGTGAACCATCCTCTGGAGTTGCCAATGTTAAGGCTCACCAAAGACTTTAAAGTTCTGCAAGCCATTGCAAGTGTCTTCTTATCCCCAAATCCACTCATACATATGTCGCATCTCCTAACACATGAACCTGCAAGAAGAAAAAAAGAGATACTCTTCCTTCTTCCAAAGCAAAGAGGGCCCCTTGATAGCCTTTATCACAACTCACACATCACAATTTATTGGACACATTAAAAGGGATTTTCTCTGACCATATGAGCTTTGGGCCTTTTTAATGAGAATACTTTTTAGAGTTGGTCCCTACATATATATGCCCACATACGTGGCCCTAATATTACGACTTTTCAGTTCTAGTTTTTTATTTGAGAAGTTTTATTTCATATGTCCACATACGTGGCCCTAATATTACGACTTTTCAGTTCTAGTTTTTTATTTGAGAAGTTTTATTTCCTAACATATGAACTATGCTACTTTTTCATCATTGTAAAGTCCTAAAAAAAACTGATAGGCCCTCTCTCGACTCCTTTAATCGAAAGAAGATTTTGTTGTGATATTTGGGGCCTCAAATATGTGCCTACCCTTTTCGTGTTAATTTTATAAGATCTAAGCAAAAGAAGTCAACGATATTTCTCTTTCTCGCGGTTCTACATATGTTCGTAGTTCTACATATGCTCATAATAATTTAAGCAGGCTCCAAATTCATGAGTTGAAGACCGGCAAAATGCCAATAGGGGTCCAATATCGTCGAACTTGATGGATAGTGACAAACACATTTATGTTGTTTAATGCATTTATCCAAACACATTTATGTTGTTTAATGCATTTTTTCACCGTTCATGTTAGTCAAGTTAGTCGTTGGAGGCTCTGCTCAGATTATTTAACTTGTTAAGTTGATCTGTTTCTTCAACTTGTCCTGACGATGAATCACACTAGTTGGTTCGAAACGCGTCTACAAATAATATCCCATGCGATTTTCGCAAAAAAATCTCTAAAAAAATAGGGATTCACAAAAAAAATCACACACAGCAAGCAAAGGTTGTCAAACCCTCGTACATACCAACATGCAACCTAATTGCGTTGTTGTGTCCAAAGGATTGTTGGCACTGACAAAAATATAAAAATGATATATTATACGTACCATGATTGATGTGGGAAATTTCTTTCATCTAACAAGATATATATTATTTTCTCCATTTACGCTATTTAAAGCGTTGGATGAAATACAAGATGCATAGGAGGATCGTCCATATTGATGCACAACTCTGGAAGACAAGTCATGTTTTATAGCTGAGAATTTCCATAGAAAATTGAATTTGTGGACAAATCATATTGAACTTGTAGTTTTCAAGGAGTATAGGGATACATAGGGTTTCAACGGTGCACTGGTAGATAAATTATGAGGAGCACAGGTTCAACGATCCATGAAGAGCATTGAAATTGAGTCGATCCTCAGGAAACTTTATCATTGATCGTTAATATAAATTTTATTGATGTTTGGGAAAATGTCCTGTCCACGGATATGTTTTTAAATTAGATGCACATGAGAACACTTATGAGAAAGAGGTTGGATGGATCTATGGCTCTATTACACAAGATCCTCTAACAGATTTTAAGACACATTTCCGTGGGTGGAGTTCCATTTACTGCATGCACTTGACCAGCGTTTGGGGCAAGGCAGTCTAAAGAACGGTTTTTGGAGGCACATAAAGCATGGGAACATCAAATTGTCATAGGAATCCCTTGACAGCGATTCACCGCCTCCTCCTGGCAGTGGAATAATCTCCATTTCTTACCTGTAGACCAGTTCAAATATTGTAAGGATTGACCAGGATGTCTGTATGTCTACAATTTTCCAACATCATTGTGTCCAAGGCAACAACTAAACTTATATAGTGGAAATATAGTGGAACAAGCTCTATTGGTATTGAAGCTATCTGTAGATTTTTCGCAGAAATACATTTTGTTGAGATGGACCCTTCGATCCTGGAGAAAGTCTCGAAGTTAAGTATAAAACACACACACGATCCCTATCATTATGTAACAAACACAGAAGATCTGCTAATTAATAAGATGGGCACTATATACAACCGATACTTTTGGGAAAGGATGTTATTGTCAGAGTGATGAAGGATTCTTACAAAGTAATTGGAAAGGATGATTAGTCCTGAGGTACAAGAAGGATTTCCGTATTAGGAAGCCACTTTTGCAAAGGATTTTCAAGAAGTTGTCTCGACATGCTATCTTCTTGTATTGGCCACTTTGTAGTTCTATACAATTTACACACAAGTAACTGCGCAAGATATGTAAAGATTATCAAGAATTTTTCAATTCTTGTAAGGGGAACTATTACAACGTCGATGATGTTGATTGTGAAAACAAACTAGTTGTAATAAACAAGACAGTTTTAGGACTTAATATCCGTAACATTCTAGAGCTATACTACCATGACACTGAATAGCTGATGCTTGTGTGGATCTGAACATTGTTGATATTTGGTCTAATACTACCATGACACTGAATAGCTGATCCCTTGTGTGGATCTGAACATTGTTGATATTTGGTGTAATGATAAATACGTGATGAAGACACATTGTCATCGTAAACACAACGACGATTAAATCTCATTGAAACATGTGATGTCTGGCTCCTTGCTCTGCACCTTCTGCGATGGATTTTTTTTTTGTGTTACATGTGGAGTACTAACTCATTTGTTAACCAGAACAAGGGGAGCACATAGTTTTGAAAATTATAATAAATAAATATGTATTCTGTTTAACGAAGCAAATAAGACAAACAATGTATGGGATTAATACTTGTGAACCAGATAATGAAGTCTTAAACAAAGTTTTTGATTAAGTGGAGACAATTTCCAAACGAGTGCAGCTGGTGCAACCACCAAGTTCTCATATGATGGCCAATCGAAGATGATCGAGACCATTCAAATGTATAAAGAGACTTATTCATGCAACTAACTTCTGCTTGATATTTGATGTCAATGTCATTTTACAGGATGCCTTTCCAAGTGTCTCCTGGAATGTGGTTGCATAGCTCTACTGGTTTATAGTCGGGCAAAGGTTAAGAGTTGTCATTTCATTTTTTTCGTTGTTTTACTATTTAAGTTTGTATTGATCTTGTTACTTTTATGCGGGTTTAAAATGATTGTGCATTACATTCCAATTTTCATGCATATCCCACCTTGTAGAAGTGTTTTACTTGTTGATAAAATCTTTTTTAGCTGGTCTGTGGAATTTGAGCTTACAATTTTTTAATGATTTTCAAACTTTATCTTTACTGTCCTTTGTATAAATGTTTTAATTTCTTCTTTTGTGAATTTTTGTAATAAGTGTGTTCTTTTCATGTTATGTAAATTCTTTTCTTTTCACTTTGTTTTACTATTTCATACACTAACTCTAATTTTGTAAATAATGTGTGAACTAATGTCTTAACTTTTAGTTTATTTGATTCAGTTAGTTGTCTTCTTTTAATCTTGTTTCACTTTTGTAAATTTTTTATTTTGTTTAATTTTAATAAATCCTTTTATTGACCACATGTCCTTTAACATTTGATTCTTGTAAAAAAAAGTCCTATTCATTAGTAATCTGATCATTTTTTTCACACAATGAATTAAGGTTTTATTTTTGTAAAATAAATACATATGCAATAATTTAACTACATAATAAAAGAGTTAATTTCACAAGTTGTGCATATGGTTTAGTGGTAAAGTCATTTGTCATGCAACTTGGAGGTTGCAATTTCAAGCCCTAATAAGTTCATTTTGTTTAACTAAAATTATACAATAAAGGGGTCAATTAATGGTATTTCACAATATTTAATTATTGTACAAGAAAGTCTTATTCATTATGAATTAATAATCCATATCATATAAATGATTGAGGTTTTTATATCATAATTATATCAAACAACAATTAAAGCATCATTAATGAGGAACCTAAAGTATACAATATGTCTTCACTTATTCACTTCTTTGTTTATGTGTTTAATGTTTGACATTAATAAGGAGGGTTATCGTTTATTTAATTATTCATACATAAAGGCCATTGTAGTCAATTTATCTTCTTTATTTTATAACTTAGATGCAATTCAGAATCTACAATACTCTAGGACCGAAACCTTAGAGTCCTAATTAGTTTGTTGCTTTGTATATAATTTCGTGTTTAGCGTTAGGATAGTTAGGTTTTGTTTTCTTTTATTTGGTTGTTAGGGTTGTTAGTTGTAGGACTCTTCCTCGTAAGCTATAGTCCCTTGACTATTGAGAGGGTTGAGTTGCATTATTGTTAGCATGTACTAAACTCCAACTCGAGTGGCTTTAAACTGTGGCATAGTGTTCTCGTTACTTCTCTTTAGTCGCTGAGAAGTTTGAGATATTGATGTGGATGTTGTGTTGGAGTGAAACCTTCATTCCAAAACATCAACATATTTTTGGTTACCATACTGGGGAATGATTAGGTTCGCTCTCCTTGGTTTTCTTGTCGTAAAGCATGCGCAAATCTTTCCAAGTCTTGGTTGAATGCTTGCCTTGACATATTTGCCCCATCTTTTTCGTCCTTCCTATAGAATCTGCCTAGGATAATGTTAACAAATTTCTTGATTTTTTTTCGATCAACAAGAGTTTATGAACTTCATAGTGCCTTCCATTTCTTTTTCCTTACACTCTTTAGAGAGGCGGAAGATTGAAATTCTAGTCTTGTTGGCCCTGTGCTTTTCTAGAAATTCTTCAATGATTTTCCTTTCTTTCCAGTTTTTCAATACTGGGTTAGTTTCTGTGAGAGTACACATGACCCTACAACTTGTGTAGTACTCTCTAATGCCAAGAGGTAGTATAAGATAGAGAAGTAAAACCAAGTCACTTTCGATGGATGGGAGTATACAAGTTTTGAACTTGTAACTCCAAATTTGTGTGATTAGATTTTTCGTACGCCTTGTCTGACTTAGCAAGAAACCCTATGTCATGTTTATCCATTCAATTCCCTGCTCTATCAAGAAGATCTTGAACCTTGCATATGTGATGATAGTCATGATCTTAAAACTGATCTTAACCCTCTTCATCCCACTCACAATGTTATTTTTTATTATTCTAATGAAGATTGATCTAACCTTAGTAACAAATAATGCTTTCATGATATGTGTTGTCACTCACTGCATTGTGGGTTTCAGATGGTCAAAGTTTCCCAAGAGCACTGAAGTTTGGAGGCACTTTCCTAGGCCATAGAAGATCTCACATATGAATCAGACCCTCCCCATTTCATAGTGTTTGGAAAGAGCTTTCCAGTGGTATATGGAAGTCCAAAAATGGACTCCTAGAGTAGAAGATAAAGAATTTTGAAGGTCTACCTTGGAAAAGCCCAACAAACCAAAAAATGGCTAAGTATGGAGGGCAAATCACAATTGGCGATCAACTATCGGTGGATTCCCGGGGCTCACACTTAAGAATTATTGACGGTTCTTAGCACTGAAGGCCAATATCACAATCCCACAAATTGGATGTCATTGCAGGCACGTAGTCACTGCATACTCCAAGAAATCACAGGGTTGATCTGCGATATAATGTTGTATTGTCGAGGAAGGACTAAAACAATTTAACGTAGGAGAGACAGATAAAATAGGGATGGGCAATCCCCTTTCTCTCTCCTCCACATGGCATCAGTGATCGACGGATCGGCAGGGTTTCAACTTTAAAAGACCTGCAAACCGTTGATATCGCAATAAAGTGGTACATCACTTGGGGGCTAAGAAAACTAAATACAAAGGAAAAGCATGAAAAAGCAAGGTCAGGCAAGACTTTTTCTCTCTTCTCCCGGGGGGTCACGTGGCGACCTCTGATTGGTCCTCAGAGAAGACATGGCAGATGACATCACCAATGACGTGGTAGTAAGAATGACAAGTGGCAGTATGAAGGACATGTGGAAATATGGATGCTGACGTGGTAGGAAGACACGTGTCACTCGTTTTCGGTGCTTTCAGGGGTCCTATGGGGGCATTTCCAAGTGACATGTGTCATCACTCATAGGGTGACACGTGGAAAATATGACGTCATCCTGCATATTGGCGATCACAATTGCTTAGTCAAAAAAATTAAGGGAAAGTGTATTCAACGCCAGATGTGGGATTGCGATTGCGATAAGAAAAAGGGGCCCATATGTGATGCTCCATAGGTTGTATTTCATAAGGTTCTCGCGTTTGGGATATCATTCGATGCGATGTAAGGGGTTATTAAAGGTTTTTCAAGTAACAAAGGAAAAGGCCCCCACACGACAATTAAAAGCCTTAGCGCCCAAAGGACTAAGCGCTCAGTTCAAGCCCTCGATCACATAAAAGAAGCAGAAGGGGGCTGTATTCCAAAGGGCATAAAGGGTAGTCGGGCTTGCCTATTTCAAGATGTTCCTGTGTTAAAAGGCCAACATTCGAAAGGCTCCTAGATACTCCATGAAACATGACACCAAACTTTTCAGGGCACTAATATTATCTAATGAAAATTTAAAAGGGCGTATGAGTTGGTAGTTGTTTCAGAGGCTGTTAAAGATTGAGAGTGACCTGGAACTGGCCGAGAGAGGATTAACCACGACTTAGCAGGAACACGTAAGGCCAGAAAATAAGAGTGTCGTGAAAATATTTCCAGAAACCATCATTTCAGTTGCGATGGATTAATTTCGTTTTGTTGTTTTGATCACTGTATTATTATTTTGTTTTTCTCTCAAGAAAGGAATCTCCCTACTGTAATAGTTAAAGTATTTACATTGAGACAACAATTCATACATATAACTGTAAATTTCCACCTGAAGATATTTCCGTAACTAACTTTCTTACCCTCCCTCTCATTATAAAAGGGAGAAAGAAACATTGAATAAAGGTTATGAATTTTAGGAAAAAACTGTACGTGCTTCTGAAGTTGTATGGATTCCAGATCTACATCTTTCTTAATATGAATGAAACAGTGGTGATTCCCATGTTCGAGTATTACAGTATGTTGTTTCTTTATTAAATTCCATTATGTTCACATTTCCTCTCTGATTTCAAGCAATTGTAGCTGCCACAAATATCTCTTATATTCTTACATATTCATTGGTGTTAACTAGTTAATACATATGCCTGTATGCAAGTCTTAGATTATACCTTTATATGTATTCTTCCTGAAATCATAGCATTCACTCTTATTACATCCACCTATCTATATTTAACTCATATACACATAGAACTCTTGATGCTTCAAGCTCTATGTGATGAGTTATTATTCTCTTTGTCTTCCTTCATTATTTTGCAAAATATGATTAAAATGTAAGTCCTTAATTACTCAGCCTCCACTTGTTTTTTCCTTATTCTTGTGAGTTGTATATGTGAAAGGATACCAAAAATACATGGCTTATATCCTTGGATGAAGGAACAGACCCATGTTGTTATGTGTATATTTGTATATTTGTAATTACTATGTGTAGAAGATGCATATGATGCCTTTGGTTTCTTGAGGATCATATGAGATACATAGAATTTAGATGTGCCCAGGCATTGGTATTGTAAGAAATCCAATGTTGTCTCTGGGAGGGACCACATCTTTTGGCATCGTTGTCGGGGATCTTATTAGAGGATTTTTCCCCCGGGATACGACAAATTGAACACCCTTCATGTAGGTGAGAGAAGTCTGTTATGATTGCATTCATATCATCTTGGCGACTCCACACCCCCCTCCTTATCATTCATAACCCTAGCTTCTAAAAGGCCTCATACTCACTCAAATACATCCCAAAAGAAAGCCCCATTTTTATATGATTGAGAAAAGTTATTTTCCAAGAAAGTTGAGAAAGAGAAAACTCCCTCGGCTTAAACTACCATCTCATTAGCCTTTGCCACCTTCGCCTCCAATGCTCAGCCCACTATTGCTCACTACTCGGGATTTAATCCTAAGGCCCTGATGTACCCTGCTTCTCCTCCAACCTCTATGGTCTTGACCCCAATTCCTCAATCAAATTTTAATCCCCCTCCACCAATCCAGATGGCTCTCCCGGGCTTTTTGCTAAATAAGTATGCACCTCTTATTTTACCTCAGCCTCTGAGTGCAATTCCCCAAAACCACCTAAAGAAGTTGCCTAGGTTCAATGGGGAAGATGATAACATGACAAAGGGTCACATTGAAGCCTTCAGTTCTTTTTCTCACATCCTAGATGAGGATTAGATGGATGTGGTCATGAGACTTTTTGTACAAAGTCTCGAGGGAGAACCCAGAAAATGGTTCAAAGATATACCCAATGCCTCCATCACTACCTAGGAAGAGTTGGAAAAGGATTTCACCCAGAAATGGGGAGAAAATAGGGATCATGAGTACTTCCTCACTGAGTTTAATTCCCTAAGAAAAAGTTGGAGGATACTTCGGAATTTATAAAAAGATTCAATAAGAAATACAATAACCTGCCTACTGACATAAAACATTCTCCAACTGTGGCTCATGTGGCTTTCCTTGGGGATTTTGAGTCCGACGTTGGTTTTTCCTTGAGAGAAAGAAAGTCTGTCACTCTAGACCAACTTCAAACTGATGCTCTTGAAGTATAATCCAATATGGTCTCGGTAGGCAAGTCAAGGGTAAAGCAAGAAACTAGTAAACCCAAAAGATGGAAAGAGGAGGCATCCTCCTCTGGTCAAGATAAAGAATCATCAGACCCAAAGTGGGACGAGCTAGAGAAACTCGTCAAGAGTTTAACAAAAAAGGTTGGAAAGCTTGAAATTGAGAACAAGAACCTTTCCAGACATAATGCTCAAGTCAATAATCGGGGTTATAACCCTCAATATAGAAGGCCTCCACTGCAATTAATTCCAAGGGAAAGAAAGGAGCAGCTTGATCAGATACCCCATCCATTATACTTGGAAGATGGTCCTGATGAACAATCATCAAATACACGAGAGATGCAGGGAAATATGTATTCTACTTTTACCGAAGAAGAATATGATAATATGGCTCACCAAGAGGCAAACCATGATAGAGAAGAAACAAAAAATGAGAAGATAGGGATTATTATTGCAAATAGTTTGAAGAGTTCATGCAAGCACAACCACAACGTAAGTATGATCTAAGATCTTCAAAGAAGAGGATGAGAGAACCAAAATAACAAGGGGAAGTCGCTCCCCCAATACTAAATAAAGGGAAGGGTAAGTTGAATCCTAACCCTTACAAGATAAAAGTCTCCTCTAATGAGGAAATAACTAGTTCAGAGGGACATATAGAAAAAGAGACACCTATTCTGTCGAAAGCTGCCAGTGGCAAGGTAGAAGGAACAGAGCCAGGAGGTACAGAAAAAGTCCAACCTGCATTCAATCTCCAGAAGGAGCTTGAGAAGGTAAAAATTCTTGTTCCCTTGACTGAGCTTCTAAATCAGCCTATTTATAAAGCTCAGGTATCTCAATTTATGGACCCCTCTATCTCAACACTAGCCCGTGATAGATTAAACCTCCAGGAGGAGAGGCCAATGGTCTTTTTTGGGTCGCATGTGGAAGAGTTGGATCCTTCTACTGCACCTTTTTATGTGACTTTAGTGATTCATGACCTTTTGTTGCATAACTGCATGCTGGATTTAGGAGCCTCACACAACCTCATGTGATTATCAGTAATGGAACAACTAGGTTTGGAAATCACTAGACCATATAAGGATATGTACTCGTTTGACTCCAAGAGAGTCAAGTGCTTAGGCATGATAAAGGATCTGGTGGTAAACTTGACCGAAATCCCAGTGAAAAGTGTGGTAATGGATATAGTGGTCATTGATATACGTCCTCGTTTTGGAATGCTCTTATCCATATCTTGGGGTTAAAAGGTAGTTGGCTCTATCAAGCTATATCTGACTTATGCCATCATTCCCACTTTTGGAGGTGAGCAAAGAAGGTTGTGCAGAGAATCCCGGTTTTTGAAAACCGTGACCCCAGTTAAAGGCTCATAGAACTCCCTAGTGCATGGGAAAGATAGTGACATCTCTTGTCTATTCCTAGAAGAGGGTGAGACCTTCCCTAAGGAAACATCAATACACCTAACAGGGCAGTCAGAGGACTTGCGACCAAGTGAAAATAAAATATGGAAATTATACTTTGATGGAGCAAACTAAAAATATGGAAATGGAGTTGGAATATTGTTGGTATCTCTGGAGGGAAGCCTAATACCCCTCTCATTCAAACTGCAGTTTTAAGAGACAAACAATGTGGTGGAATATGAAGTATTGATCCTTGGTATACAAACAACAAAAAGGATGAATATTAAATGCCTTACAGTCTATGGAGATTTTGAACTGGTCGTAAAGCATATTAGAAATCAATGCTAGGCCAAACACCCTAGGCTGAGGACGTATCGAAATGAAGTGTGGGACTTAATCAACAATTTCTTCCTGGCCTTTAACATCTAATTTCTACCCAGGGAAGAAAACAGGATGGCTGACTCTCTTGCAGTAGCTGCAAGCACTTTCAGACCTCCATAGAATCCACTCCTCAGATATGAGATAGAAGTCAGACACAGGCCTTCAATAACTAATAATGTCAAACACTGGAAGGTATTCAAAGATGACGAGAACATGAAAAGATTCATAGAAGTCGTTGGGGAGTTTTCCCATTCCACCATTGATCAAGAAGAAGAAGAAGTAAAATAAGAAGCCACTCCGTGGAAAGACACAGTGGATGGGAAAAACGTTTTGTAATTAAAATGGAACACCATCCCTCGTGGACTTGTTCCACCTGAAATAATTTTCAATAAAGATGACATAGTGTCCAAACAAATGGCCCCAAGAAGGATGAGTAGGTAGAAGGCTGCAACATCGGATTAGAGGAGGAATCCCAAACGATCAGGCTGTTCAAAGGAACCCCCTTACAATACAGAAAAAGGTATTTAGATCTATTCAAAACTTACAAAGATTTGTTTTCTTGGTCAATGCTGATTTGAAATCGTTTGATACAAATATTATTCAACATAAAATTCCTTTGAAGGGTGGGATAAAGCCATGCAAACCAAAACTCAGACAAATAAACCCACTCTTACTCACCTCTTAGTCCCCTCCATTGAAAAGGTGGTAAGGAAGCTGCTGCAGGCCAAGATCATAGTCCCAATAAGATACTCTGAATGGGTAGCTAATTTGATCCCTATCTGTAAAAAGAGTGGAGAGACAAGGCTATGCATGGACTTCTAGAATTTAAACAGGGTATCTCTAAAAGATAACTACCCTCTTCCCAAAATGGATAATATATTGCAGAAGGTAGTAGGTGCAGCCAGAATGTCCATGATGGATGGATTCTCAGGATATAACCAAGTGGTGGTCCACCCTGAAGACCAGAGAAAGACTGCTTTCACCACCCCGTGGGGAACCTTCATGTATGCACGCATGCCGTTCGGGTTAATAAATGCAGGGGCCACATTTCAGAGAGCAATGGACATAGCTTTCATGGGCGAGCAAGATAAATTTTTGGTAGTCTACTTAGACGACATCACAGTCTTTTCTAAGACTGATGAAGAACATATCCTCCATTTAAAACTCACTTTCGATAAGTGCAGAAGGTATGGCCTCTCTCTGAATCCGAAGAAATAGTAGTTCGCCTTGAGTGAGGGGAAGCTACTTGGACACATAGTAGCGCAGGGAGTAAAGATTGATCTTGAAAGAGTCTAAGCCATCATCCTTATTCCCCTGCCCAGAAACAAGAAAGAACAAGCCTTTTTGGGAAGGATAAATTTCTTAAGGCGATTCATACCCAACTATGTTGAGATAGTTAAAGGTATCATAGGTATGCGCAAGAACGAGAACAAAGTTAAGTGGAGCTATGTTCCCCATGATTCTTTCACAAGGATCAAAGAATCTTTGGTTGAGGCCTTAGTGCTAGGCAACCCTATTTATTCAGTGCCTTTCTACATCTTTTCTTTCACCTCTCCACATACCGTTATTATTGTGTCGTCACAAAAAAATAAATAAGGTTACAAGCAGCCCATGACTTCAAGGCACTGAAGTCACTTTGTATGTATGTACTACAATCCAAAATCACATCGTTTGTCCCAATGACTACAGTCAAAGACATTCTGGTGCAGGGAGGCAACGAAGGAAAGAGGGGCAAATGGATAGCTAAAATACAGGAATATGAGCTGGAAATCAAGCCTACCAAGCTCATCAAAGGCCAGGGGTTGGCCAAGATTTTGTCTAAATCCAACTGCCAAGCTCTAGGGATAAGCCTAATCATAGAGGAGGGCAATCTAGAGGATGAACAAAGCAAAATTAAAACAGCTAAACAAAAGATCTATACCAAGTATGATGGATTGCCCAAGTATAAGAACATTTTTCATTACCTCTTGTTTCTAAGATGATCGTTGGGACTGGATAGATCAAAATACCATAGTTTGAGATTGCAGACATAGAAATACATTATATCCAATAGACTGCTCTACTGGTGTTATCAGTCCTCCGAATCTCCAAGGCTGAGGAAGAGTCCAGCTGAGGTAAGCATAGAACAAAATTTTGACTTAGTAGCTAGCCCTACCAGGCTGAAGAGGGCTCTCTCCAAAGAATCATAACCAAGAGAGTTGAATGAATTAGGGTTTTAGGCTAGTTATGATGTGAAAAGGTTGTTTGATTTGATTTGGTGGGGTTATTGCTAGATGAGGGTATTAGGTCAAAGAGACTAGGTCAGGGCAAATGTGATATGATTGCAAACATTCAGAGGGGCAAGGTAGGCAAGAGGCTTAGCACTTAAAAGGTAGAGATGGTTTAAGACTGATGAGGAGTTAGGAATAGCATAGGAGATGTATTCTTCCTAAACTGAAGAAAAATGGACAAATTGTGATAACTTTCCCAAAACAGAGCATGAGCAAACATGTATTCTTCCTATCAACTTGAAAATTACCATATAAAAACATGAAATGGTTTTATGAGCATACGAAACATTCATACAAATGATAAAAAGAAGAAACAATGCTAAACATCCATACCACATGTATCCCAAAGAAATCGTTGCAACTTATCTCTTAATATTAGCCAAAATCTTATACAATAGTGTCTTTGATCACTAATATAACATCCAACTGAGTCTAACCTTTAAAAAGACTAAAAAATAAAATATATATGCCTCAAAACAAATTCCTCCCAGCCTCAGGGGTCAAATTCATGAGAGGAGGAGCAGTTCCACCAAAATCTGAACTAATAGTTAGAGTGTAGGGTGGTCAAAGTGACTCATCCCTAATTATAATGAACTGATTCATTAAACATCATAGAGTCTATTTACCTAATGAATTTACCCTAGGTAATAGTAAAAGTACCATAATTACATTTACATGATCAATTGCATCAGTAAAACGTTGATTTCCCAAGAGGAAAATCAAATCTAGAGAAAAACAATGAAAAATTAGGCAACTAGTCAAACGCGCATCACCATCTTCATACCCACGTCTTCCTGCCTTTCCGGTGTCCAAATTGAGCCCAGGATAGCTCGTTAGAAATCTTATCCTATCTAGTTTCCATATCTACCTTTATTTTGCAAAATGGACTTTATTTGACCCTCCAAAAATGGATTCTCCCAAGACTGGTCAAACACGCAGCGTCAAGGTGAAAAAGGAGGCAGAACATTGATTTTTTAGGTGTTTTTTCACCTTTTCACCTACCAGTTGTGCAAAACAAGGCTTGTAAAGTTATTTTCCTGCATTTCTTCCCTTCTCTAAATCCAATGGTGGTCTTCTTTTGTCCAAAAAGTGACCCAAACAAAAGCACAGTGCCCTGGCACTGCGCCCTAGCACTACGCCCTTGGCATTCTAACTGTCAAAAAACTGTGTATGATTACTTGAAAAGCACAAAAAATTCAAAACTACCCAAAAACTTCTCAAAATTTGTGAAATTATTTCTGATCATGTTGTTTATGCATGGAGTGAGGCTTTAGCAAGGATATCAAGTCTTCCTTCCTCTTCTTGCTTGTTTAGGGCTTCAATCTTTGTCCTGGCAATCTTGTTCCTCATGGCATAATGCTTCGCCATCCTCCTTTATATGTCATTCTCTGTTTTCTATCTTCCTCCTCCAATCTATCTTCTTCCTCATTGTAATTTATGTTCTCTTCTTCTGCCATGGTGTCTTAGTGTCTAAAACCCTAGGGAGATGAAATAGTAGTGGAATATAAGTATGGGGAGTTAGGAATGGTGTGAGGAAATTCAAAGAGATGAGGGAAGGGGTTTATGGTTTAAGGGAAGTGACAGGGAGTGGGAATGTGATGGGATTGAGGATAGGGAATTTTATTACAGGTTAGGGGGTTTTGGGAGCCTAGGCAAATGGAACACCTAGGTCTTAGGGTTTTGGGAATAAAGGGCTTTGGGAAGTAGTGATATGATATGGGGGTTGGGAAAGGGTTTAATAGTGATATGGGAAGGGAATATAAGTACTAGGGAGTGAAATTGGATGTGTAATTAGGATTTGACTGTGATACTAGGGTTTCTATCAAGGAAAACATTAAATTTTACAATCACATGTAAAACACCACAAAATGACTTGAGGAATGCTACGAGGGTGTATTTGAGAATTACTTACTTGCTGGAGGATGAGGACAACCAATCTTAAATTTTTTGGATAAATGGAATTTTTTTTGGAGGCTAATGAGAAATTTGGTCAAACGTGTAGTGCACAACACAAATGCGCAGCGTAACACTGAAACACGCCCTCCACTTGCCAGGGGTACAACGCAATCTTCAAAAACAACTTTTGAGTGCCTTCCTGGAGTCCAAATTGAGACCATGATAGATCATTGGAAATATCTCTCTCTTGGCTACATAATGGACCTATCCAACACTACAAATGATCAAGTATAGCCCCTCAAAAATCAAGTCTCCCAAGACTGGTCAAAAAGTGCAGAATGAGGGTGAAAAAATGAAGTGTGCTCTTGGAGGAAATGTTTGGAGGTCTTCCTCAACTCCATTTTGAGCTCATGATAGCTCATTGGAAATTTATTTTTGTCTCGTTATCATTTGACTCATCAAGAAAGTCATTTGGACACTCCAGCTAGGATAAAAATTGATCTTCACAAGGTCACTCTGGAAATGCAAAAAACTTCTTGTAGCAACTGTATTTTTGACATTTCTCTAAAAACATGACACCTGTGTAAACATTGAAGGAGGTTTTTCATCCTTTTCCTATGATGGAAAAACACCTCTCTCACATTTGTAAAATTCATATTTGTTTGGTCAGAAACATAGTTTGAATTAACCTGGCCCTATGTGTGGCAAATGATTTGTCCCTTGGAATGACTTCTTGAAAAATGATGGAGACATGATGTCTATGAGTTGGAATGGCCTCATACTTGCTGAAATGATCTCCATTATGCCTCCTCTACTCATATGTCTATGATTCCATATCCAACCCTAGATCAGTGGCAGAGGAAATTACGGTTTAGTGCTTGTGGAAAATGATGATTTGGACACCCTTGGGAAAGAACAACTCCCTTTGGAATTCACTTAACTTTTGAAACTTTACCCTTTCACTTGACTATTTCCTTTGAACTTGATCTTCTGATTTGATCTTCTTGATGGATTTGAAAACATAATGACTTTGAAACTCTTCCTTTTGGCTGATGGAACTTTGAACTTACAACACTTGGAAACATGAGAATTATTACATATTAAAACCATAAAATTACATTTTTGCTTGAATATTCAAATTACAAACTATTTTTTTGATGAAACACTTGGTGGTATTTTATGTAGGAGATGGTGTTTTAGTGGACCTTGGAAACCCTAAGACCTAATGGAGATTTTGAGTGGTTGTGACCATGATGAAAATGACTGTCATGATGAAGACAAGTCATGACTAATGGTATACTTCAGCAAAAGGTGAAATGAGCCAGCAAGGGGTAAATTTCTAAAAGGAGTAAAAGAAACCCTAATTCAACCTTCAGTAACCAAAATTTTTGCATAATGATCTAGTGGAATGACAAAAATTTAAAAATGGGACCCTAATATGATATGGAAAGAGGATTTGGATCACTGATGGCAGTATGCAAATACTGAAACTAACAAGTGGAAGACCCCATGGGGGTATTACTGTTGTGTTTGGTTGAGGGAGAAACCAATGAAGTGATGGAGGATTTCCATGGGGGAGTTTTTGGAGGACACTACAGTTGGAAGGCAACAACACATAAAATCCTCAAGGCAGGATTTTACTAGCCCATGCTGTTTGGAGATGTTTATTCTAAGGTCAGGTCATGCCAAAGATGCCAACTGTTTGCTGAAAGATAGAAGTTTTCTCCTCTCCCCCTGATTCCTGTGCATGTAGAGGAGCCCTTTAGACAATGGGGATTGGACTTCATCAAATAAATCAACCCACCTTCTAGCAGCCGACACAAATGGATTTTAACAACCACTGGCTTTTTCACCAAGTGGGTAGAGGCTATCCCAACTAGGAATTCTACTGATTCAGTGGTGATAAAATTCATGGAGGAGAACATATTGTCCCGCTTTGGGTGTCCTTTTAAAATCATCACTGATAATGCACAAGTCTTCAAATCTACCAAGTTCACCAACTTCTGCCACAAATTCAACATCATTATTGGACACTCCACTACATACTACCCTCAAGGGAATGGCTTGGCTAAGTCTTCTAATAAAACTATGGTGAGAGTTCTAAAGAAGACCATCACTGAAAATCAAAGGAACTGGGACTCTCAACTAAAGTTTGCTCTGTGGGCTAACCATGTAACACCCAAAAGATCCACTGGGAAATCTCCTTTTGAGCTAGTATATGGAAAGGCTGCTATCTTCCCTATCCAATTAGCAATGCCAGTAGCTAAGTTGCTGCAAGAAGCCGAGGAAGAGCCTAGCGCCTTGACTAGAAGAATAAATCAGCTGGTGGAGCTTCACAAGAATAGAGAGCAGGTGGGGACCAAACTGTTAAACTACCAACAAATGATGGAATCTATGTTTGACAAGAAGGAAAAGGATAAACCTTTTCAACAAGGATATTTAGTTCTCATGTGGGATGTCAAATGAGAAGACAAAGGCAAACATGGGAAGTTTGATTTGCTATGGTTCGACCCTTTAAATATTGTAGAAGAAAGGGGAAACGACACTTACATGCTTGAAAACTTGGATGGTGAACTGCTGGAACTGCCCATAAATGGTCAGTTTCTAAAATTTTATTTACAAAATTAGAGATATGTGTCTCTTGCTCATTGTAAATATCCGGTGTGTATGTTGAAATTGTTATTTGAATTTTTCAGTTTATTTTCATTAAAGTCCTTTTCAAATAATTATATTTTGTTTACGAATATATCCTAGCCCAATGGAAGGAAAGACTACTAGTCTGCAGGTCCTCAACACCTTGCGAATAAGGCACTGTCCCCAGTTAGATCCAATGTTGTCACTCACTGCATTGTGGGTTCTAGATGGTCAAATTTTCCCAAGAGCAGTGAAGTTTGGGGCCCCTTTCACTAGCCACAGAAGATCTTAGAGCTAAATCATACCCTCCCCATTGTGTAGTTCTTGGAAAGATCTTTCCAACGGTATATGGAAGTCCAAAAATGGACTCCTGGAGCAGATGATAAAGCATTTTGAAGGTCTACCTTGGAAAATCCAAATAGACCAAAAAATGGCTAAGTATGGAGGGAAAATTGCAATCAGTGGATTCCCGGGGCTCACACTTAAGGATTATCCGTGGTTCTTGGTGCTGAAGGCTGAATCACAATCCTGCAAATCAGTTGTCATTGCAGGAACACAACCACTTCATACTCCAAGAACTTGCGGGGGATGATCTGCGATATAATGTTTATTGCAGGGGAAGGACTAAAACAATTTAACACAGGAGAGGAAGAAAAAATAGGGATGGGTGACCCCCTTTATCTCTCCTCCACGTGGTATTGGTGATCAACGATTGGCAGATCAACGAGGTTTCAACTTAAAGACCTGCAAACCGCTGATATCGCAACAAAGTGGTACATTGCCAGGGGGTTGAGAAAACCGAATACAAAGGAAAATAATGAAAAAACAGGGTGGGGCAAGACTTTTTCTCTCTCCTCCGGGGGGGCCATGTGGCTACCTCTTATTAGTCCTCAGAGTAGACCTGGCAGTTGACGTCACCAATGACGTGGAAGTACGGATGACAAGTCACAGTGCGGAGGACACATGGCAATACAAATGTTGACGTGGAAAGCGGACACGTGTCATAGGTTTTGCCATTTTCAGGGGTCCTATGGCACCATTTCTAGGTGACACGTGTCACCACTCTTAGGGTAACACGTGGCAAAGATGACATCATCCCGCATATCGGCGATCACAATTGCTTAGCAAAAGAACTTAAGGGAAGTGTATTCAGTGCCAGATGCGAGATTGTGATTGCGATAAGAAAAAGGGGCCCCCTCATGCGATGTTCCATAGGCTGTATTTCATAAGTTTATCGCATTCGGGATATTGGCCGATGCAATGTAAGGGGTTATTAAAGGTTTTTCAAGTAACAAAGGAAGAGGCCCCAATGCAACAATTGAAAGCCTTATCATCCAAAGGACTAAGCGCTCGGTTCAAGCCCTCAATCACATAAAAGAAGCAGAAAGGGGTTGTATTTCCAAGGGCATAAAGGGTAGTCAGGCTCGCCTGTTTCACGGTGTTGCTATGTTAAAAGGATAGTGTTCGAAAGTCTCATGGGTACTCCATCAAACACGACACCAAACTTTTCAAGGCACCGATATTATCTAATAGAAAGTTAAAAAGGCGTATGAGTTGGCAGTTGTTTCAAAGGCTGTTAAATACTGAGAGTGACCTAGAACCGACCGAGAGAGGATTAACCATGACTTAGTAGGAACATGCCAGGACCAAAGGCCAGCAAAGAAGAGTGGCATGAATATATTTCCAGAAACCATCATTTCAATTGTGATGGATTAATTTTGTTTTGTTGTTTTGATCCCTGCATTGTTATTTAATTTTTCTTTCAAGAAAGGAATCTCTCTGTTGTAATAGTTAGAGGATTTATGCTTAGACAAAGATTCATACAGACATCTGTAAATTTCCACCTGAATATATTTCTGTCACTAATTTTCTTACCCTCCCTCTCATTATAAAAGCGAGGAAGAAACATTGAAGAAAAGTTGTGAATTCTAGGAAAAAACTGTATGTGCTTCTGAAGTTGTACGAATTCTAGATCTACATATTTCTTAATATGAATGAAGGAGTGGTGATTACCATGTTCGAGTATTACAATATGTTGTTTCTTTTTTAAACTTCCATTATGTTCACACTTCCTCTCTGATTTCAAGCAATTGTATCTACCACAAATATCTCTTATATTCTTATAGATGCATTGATGTTAACTAGTTAATACATATGCCTGTATGCAAATTTGAAATTATATCTTTAAATATGTGCTTCCTGAAATCATGGCATTCACCCTTCTTACATCCACCTGTCTATATTTAACTCAAATAAGTATATAACTCTTGATGTTTCAAGCTCTATGTGACGAGTTATTATTATCTTTCTCTTCATTCATTATTCTGCAAAATATGATTAAACTGTAAGTCCTTGATTACTCGGCCTCCACTTGTTTTATCCTTATTATTGTGAGTTTTATATGTGAAAGGATACCAGAAATACATGGCTTATATCCTTGGATGAAGGAAACAAACCATGTTGTTATGTTTATATTTGTATATTTGTAATTACTATGTGTAGAAGATGCATATGATGCCTTTGGTTTCTTGAGGATCATATGAGATACATAGAATTTAGATGTGCCTAGGCACTAGTCTTGTAAGAAATCCAAGGTTGTCTCTAGGAGAGACAACAATATGGATGAAGAAACATTCCTTAATGAATCTCTCATATATAATGATAACCTTGGTGCTAACGTTATTTTTGATTTTCTTTATACTAGTTGCAGTGTTATGTATGATGTGTATGATCAAGGTGAGTGGAACTTTGATTCTCAAGAGCGTTTTCGTGATATGAAAGATAATATGTCCTCTAATGAACCCCTCCCTAAATAAATCCTTTCTTGTGAATTAGAACCTAGTCTCAATGATCAAAGCCTTTATCATGACATGGAGGATGATAAAGTGTTCTTTAATGAGCTCAAAGGAGAACCATCCTCTTTAAATCTTGAAAATGTTTCCTACTCTCATGATATAGATGACAAAATATCCTTTAATGAAACTGAGAAGGAACATTTATTCTTGACTTTGGAGACACTTCTTTAGTTCCATTGGTTGAAACATGTCATGCATATGCACTCCCTTCTTTTTATGAGGAAAATTATGACCAAGACTGCATCGATACTTCCCTTGACCCGATCCTTGAGCTCGTTGCACACGAGTCTTACTATTCTTCTAGTATGTTTGTGCATGGAAACACAAAGTTGTTGGATGGCATGTTATACAGTGAAACCACCAATACTTATGACTTCTTGTTAAGCCACTCTCATCGCTACACACATTGGTTGGTTGTCATGGTGGTCATTCCTGCATGATTGTCGTCCAACAAACTACAAATCTTGGGTGTAAGATTCAAGATGCATTTTTATATGCTCAATTTCACCCTATATGATCATTAGGGAAGTCTTGAATCTTAACCTTTTACATATATCAACTTCATATATATATATATATATATATAGAAAGGTAGATATATATATATATATCTACCTTGAAGCAGAGTGTAACATGATGTCAAAGGTAGATAGAACAAGAGAAAGAAAGTAGGATTTTTTGTTTTTTATGTTATATATATATATATATATAACATAAAAAACAAAAAATCCTACTTTCTTTCTCTTGTTCTATCTACCTTTGACATCATGTTACACTCTGCTTTCCTTTTAGGTTACGTTGATTTCTTTTTATTTGCAATTTCCAGTTTGTCTCTATTTAGTTTTGTTATGATTTTGTTGCATGTTTTGCTTTATTAGTGTTTAATTATTTTCTTTCGTTTCATTTTTTCCTAATGCCGCTACCATTGATCAACATCCCTTCCCTTCATCCACATTCCCTACTCTTACAAAGAAAGTTGAACATGTTTTGAGTTTGATTTAGTTAATGGTGACAAGCAAGATGTGTTTTTTCATAGCTTATCACTGACATACCAATTTCCTTAATCAAAACAAGAAACATCGCAAATATTTAGATACCCACGCGCTCATCGTTATGGTGCTTGTAGGAACTGACTTCGACCCGCTCATGTGAAGGCTCCCACATGAAGGCAATGCCAGTCACCATAGTGGATTTTCATTGCTTCCTCGTTCTTTCTTTTGAGTGAACTAGTCTTCCTTATGTGGCCCCTTGAATATTTGTCTTCTTCTGGGTTGATGTCTTCATGCTCTTACCCCTTGTTAGGGTCCTATAATACTAGTAATAAAAGTTTGTGTATCCAATTATTTATTTTGGGAATCTACCTATAAAGTTTAGCCTATAAATTCAACATGTATTATAGTCTAAATTAGTTTTGTACTAAGTTATCAAATTGCTCAAGTCATTGAAAATATGTGTGTCAAAAGGGGTCCAGTAGCCTTGATTTCAGTTGTAAGGTCCCTAAGGAGTCGTTAGTGAGTTTTCATGAGTGTCTTGTCATGAGTGAATGTGGGCATTGATGCCAACCAGACTGGTAAGAATGTGTGTTGTAATGCATGGTTAAGAAGGATTCCTATGGTAGTTGCAGGTTTCATATAGAGGATCATCATGGTGAGTGGAATTTCAACTATTCAAAGAGCAAATGAGCAGAGAAGTTTGTATTCATTTTTTAAGCAAAAAAGGACTCAAAGTCTACATGGGACCCTCTCCATTGGAAATTTCTCTAAAAAATCTTTCCGATGGCATGTGGAAGTCCAAAAATGGACTTTTGAATCAAAAGATATGGCTTGTTGAAGTTTGAAGGTTTCAAACCTTTGAAAGCAAGGAAAAGAGCATATCGGAGGTCCAGAGCGATATCGATGATCGGAGGTTCATGGAACATTGGAAATCGAATATCAGAGGAAATACAAAAGGGAAAATTGGTGATCGCATATCAAGAGGCCCTGCATATCAGAGATCGACGTATTGGCGGGTCCTATATTATCGACAATCGACGAATTGCAAATGAAGCGGATTAGCAATTGCAAAAAGTTGCGATATGTGAAGTTGTGACGAGAAAAAGGGCTGATAGTGTTAAACCACTGAGAAACACTGAAATGAATTTACAAAGGATTTTCATTGCAAAACAGAGTAGACTGGGCCTTTTTCTTTCTTCTCTAGCAAGATGCGTGGCGCAATGTGATTGGTTCTGATAAGGGACACATGGCAGAATACAATTGGTTCTGATAAAGCCACGTGGTATCCATTAGGGGAGTTTGAGGTCTAAAATGGGCCTCCTAATAAAAATGTACAACCAAAATAAACTTTATAAGAACCAATAGGATTCAAGATGATGATGTCAACCATGGGGATGATTCACCATTTTTGGAGTAAAAAAGTAAAAATATTAAAAAGTAATAAAATAATAAAACTGCTTGTTCAACTCGTATTTTCAACTTATCTCCCTAAGTTTTTACTCAAAATTCGAGTGGTAGTACTCGTTGGATGAAAAATTTAATTCCTCATCGCAGGAGTACCCATGTTACATACTTGCGATGGACCTTGCTACACGAAAAATGAGAAATACATGAAAACATGTGATTGCAATCACGTTTTTCATGTATTTCTCATTTTTCTTGTAGTGGGGTCCATCGAAAGTATGAAACATGGGAACTCCTTGGATGAGGAATCAAATTTTGCATCCAACGAGTATTTCCACTCGACATTTGAGTAAACCCATAGGGAGATAAGTTGAAAATACGAGTTGAAAAAATAGCTTTTTTCTTTCTTTCCTTTAAAATTTGATGATGTAATCTAATATTATTTTATTATGTCCACTATTATTTTATAATTTCCTTAGGAGGCCCATTTTAGACCTAAAAATTCCCCTAATGTGATGCCATCATGATGTGGCGGTACGCCAGACACGTGGCAAGAAGTTTCAACATTTTGGGGGTCCTAAGGGGGAAAACAGGGTGACACATGTCACCACTCACAATGTTCCACATGGCAGTAATGACATCATGATCGGAGTTTTCAAGTCGGAGGTTGAAGGATATCGATGTTTTGTAACATGTGACACTTCAAAAGTTCCAATAGAGGAGCTAGCACACAGTTATGAAGAATTAAAGAGCTCAGGCGCTAATCAGTTTATAAAGGAAAATCGCCCTCGGCAAGAGCCTAAATGCCTTAGCACCTCAAGGGCTAATCCAATGGTCACAACCCTCGGTCCTATGTAAAGAAATGCGGGAAGGGGCTAAAGCCAAAGGGGCCAAGGGAATATCGAAATTCGTTGTTGTTGTAACATTACTTAAGTCAAACGTTCTGATGAGGCAAAGGCTTTGAAAAGGTAGTATGGCTATATTACAAGGCATATAGAACCTCGATACTACAATTACTGGAAATGTTAGAAGATGAATGGGTTGGAAGTTGTTGAAATGCAGGAAAGAGGGGAATGGTTATTTGAAATTAACAGTTGAAATTTGTGTGGAAAACAGCTACGACCACTCCAGATTTAAAGGCAGAGGATTGAAAATATTGAACCAATTTCCAAATTTAGAGGCTAAGGATTTTCCAGTAGAATTGAGAAGAGAGAAGGAGCAATTTTGAGAAATTATTGCAAAGGGACCTATTATGATAGAAGAAATGTTAAAACTTCAGTTAGGGACATGTTCTACTTTCAAGGGAAGCAGTTGAACAAATATTTCTTTTGCCTGAATACAAGCATATTTTCCAATATTTGTTCTAGGACACGCATAATATATTTTATTTTTATTTTTTCATACATGAACTTGAAAGATACTTAAAATATCTATGTTTCTATAATTAAGTAATGACTATTAATTTGTAAAATTGTTATGTAAAAACTATATAAACAATTTCTAAAGATGTAAATGAGGTTGGAACTTGTATGAAGAAAAGAGATGTACATTGATGTAAGTCATGGATTGTACTCAAAGTGATCAATTTACATAAATACAGAGAGTTTTGTTCCTGGATTCCCGTGTCAAGCAATTGGTGATGTGTTTTCTTATGTAAAATTGTTTCTTTTCTTAGTTTCCATATGTTTTTCCCTCTTTATTGTTGTAAGAAAATTAAGGGCCGAATTCGCTTAAGTGTGCTCTGCTCTGGGTTGTTAGCAATATCCATGTTTTATTTCTAATTTTAAATATAGAATTCATCCCAGTATGCTCCATATTTAATTGAACTCAAATCATATTCATCCTATTCACCCCACAATCATTCTATAAGATCCAAAAGTTTGCCTATCCTTACTATAGAGCTGTAACTAGGGTCTCTCACACCGCTAATTATTCCACATTAATAAGTCAATCCGGGAACGTTTTATTATTGCAAGAAGTAGCTCAATCCGAGGCTATTTGTCCGAGTAATGCTTGGTAGTACAGTGGGTTGAGAAGATCAAAGGAAAACAAATGCTAAGTTGTAACTAAACTAAACCAAAAGATAGAATCACACAAAACAGTTGATCAGTCAAGGGTACGGAATCAATAACCCTTCCCTCTAGAAACTGATTAAAGAAGAGGGATTAGAGCATGGAATTATAGGTCTGGGAGCTAAGCAGCGTCTTGCTGAGGCTCACTACAGCCTAAGGCCTTCTCTCACACCAAAACAACAAAGGCAGGTAAATAAATCAGCGGAAAGTAAAATGGAACAACAAAATGGAAATGGGACAGCAATAAATGGAACAGCAGTAAAATGGAACAGCAATAATCAAATGGAACAACAATAATCAAATGGAACAACAATCCGTAATGATTTATGAAACAACAACCATCACCTGTATGTACATGTTCTACATTAATATAGCAATCTGAGAGTATTGAATGATACAACTATGTTTCTTAAACAGAATGACGCTACTCTCAAATCCCACGAATATTGTTTAACATAAATCCAATGACAGTAACGTTCATACCAGTATTCTGTTACAGAAATGGCTAAATAAAGATACAATTCGACCCTGTGTAAATCCAATTATACAGTGCAGAGTCTTTACATAGAGAAATCATTCATTCATTAAGCATAACAGAGCATAGCGCATCATATAAAGAATTCATCAGACTGCTAAGTAATAAAGATAAACAAACCGCACACAAATCACCGTATAATGATACAAAATCAAGTGTCCTTCGGAGCCGGGCCCTTAGCTGCCAATGGTACACTGCCTTAGATTACTCCAGACGCAGAGACGGAATAAACACCAAGTCTTTTATATTAATCGCATTCACAAAAGTATAACAAAATCAGGTCTCAGTGAGACTCAATGATTAAAGTTTGTTCTGGAACTGTAAAATTACAAAAACAGTCGTCCCCTTGCTTAATGATGCTGTGCCATTATATAAAAGAAATGACGGAGATATCTAGATAATCAGAGATAAGTAAAGCAGCGATCCCTCAGGATCGAAGATCCTGAGGGATTCGCTAATCGTTCAACCCTTCTTGCGTTCGCTGAGCCGGTATCCCGCATTCTTTTCCTGGACTATTCAATTCTGATTTTTCTTGATCGTGTCCGCATCCGGTTCCCTACTGGAGGAACAACAGTTATTTTTCCTCTGCTTCTCGCTTTTGGGCGGGAATTCCTTGCTTGCACGTCTTCCTGCATAGAAAACGTCAATTATTAGTACTTGAGCTTCCTTTGTCTATTTTTGCACATTTTATCAAAATCCTTTATCTTCTTTGAATTCCTAATGCAGAAAAGGTTACAATTATTATTGAAAAACCACTAGATTGCTTGTCAAAAGCATACCTTCCAGGTGCTCCACACACCCCCCCTGCTTACCCTGTTTCATGGCCTCATGAAAACATTGTAGTTGACATGCAAGGCGGTGAGAGAATAGGCCGAAGAAGGGATCTCATGAGGAGGCCGACAACCGTGATGAGCGACTAGATTATCAAAGAACTGATCTATTTGATCTGCAGGCATCTCATACAAGGCCTGATATCTGGGTGCAGGGTGCCAAATAATTGGACTGCGAAATCGATACCCTAACCAGGATGGCCCTGCTTGCAGAATCCGTTCCCCATAAAGGTTCAATCGGCTGGCAGCCAGCTCAAAATTCTCATATTTGAATGGTTCCCTGAGCTGGATGCTTGGACTAGAGGTCCGGTATCGAAATTTTGCAGCATCGAGGGCAAGATCTTTAATAGTCAGGAAATATTCCAGACCATTTCGGATCAAGTCTTCGTGCATGGGTCCTATTATTTCAATGACACCTGGGATCCTCATAAGACTCCTATGCTCTCTCCATAGCGTCACTGGGTCTCTAGGTTCAGCTCGTATCCACAGGTCTAGGCTATTTTCTTGTCTCTGGAAGGTGTTATAAGCTCTGAGCCATTTCATCTGATTAACCCCAATTGAGATGAAGGCTTGGAATTGTATATCGCCAACAAAAGGGCCAGGATTTAAATCAGTTTCCTGGTCTAGCACAAGGTTGTGCAAGTAAAACTCGCACAATAACCTTTGAACCTTAACCCCATAATGCTTGCAACAGTCTATAAAATCATTAACAGTGTTGATGTGGATAGGTGCTCCTGCCCTAACGGCTTTTATTTTCAATCTCAAATATCGTTCAAGCAAAAATAAAGCATAATTTTTAGCAGGGGCCCTACAAGTCAAAACGTCATTATATAAGGAACACACAGTGTCCATCTGCTTAACAACACTGTCTAATCGACGAGTTACCTTAGCAACCTTATCTTGTTCCTTCTGCCATCCCTCAAAGGCTTGGCTTTCGGATTGACTCATACTCCGAAGTTGCTGTTGTAATTCTTCGTATTTCTCCCGGGGGATTGCTTGCTCTCTTAGTTGTTCAGCTTCTTGTTGGGCTTGCTTCATCATCCTGTGCAAGTTTCTCGTTTTTGGATCCTTGTTCCATTGAGCCGTAGAGGCCGGGAATTTTGCCTGCAACTTTTTATTGCGCTGTTTAGAGTTCAGAACCCGAATAACCCCTGAGGGTGGTGCCTCTATTTGGATTTCCTTATTCTCTTTCTCCTTCTTGACACAAATGAAAGGCTGCTGAGGTTCCCCTGCCATTGGAACATCTTGCTGCTCTTCTCCCTTAATTGGAATGTCAGTTTGTTCTCCAGGGTCAGATGGAACAGCAGTCTGTTCCTCTATGTTATTTGGAACAACACCCTGTTCCTCATTAACATTTGGAACAGCAGACTGTTCCTCGGCAGTAGGTCTCCTGATAGGGTTTCGACCAACAAAACGGGTTCTTGTCCTCGGGGTTTTTGTTGTAGTGGCCCTCCTCCTTTTCCTTGAGGTCCTTTGTATTCTCAAATCGGCTTTCAGAATTCGAATTTGCTGCCGGAGCCTGGCTATAGTGCCCAACAACCTCTGCTGTTTCTTCCTTAATTTCTTAATCTCCTTTGCCTCGGCAGAGGGTTTGACCCTTAAGCCCGCTCCTTCTTCATCTGGGATATCTTTCGGCGTCCTGGGGACAGACTGTCCCTGATTGTTGTCTTCATTATCATAACCAGGCAGGTTTTCTTCTCCTGCTTTTTCTGCATGTACTTCCTCGGGTAGTTCTCCCTCTGCGGGACTGTCAGGGACGCCTGCTGTGCTGGAGGGCTGGCCATATTCCCCCATATTGGCCAGAACTGCTGCCAATTCCTCCTCACCTACAGGGTCCTGCAATGGGCTACCCCCTGGCTATGCTATTTCTTCTTCTTGATTGCCCTGTTCGGTAACCCTTTCTTCCTCATAGTGCTCATTTTCTTGATTGTTCTGTTCGGTGGCCCTTTCTTCCCCTTCCGGCTGGCCAGTCCTGGGCCCTGATTGCTCCACATTTCCTTCGGAAGGTCCTCCTTCTGGTTCTGGAGGTTCGTCCGCAATTTCAATTGGCTGGGCCGTTGTTTCCTGAATTCTTTCCAACCTTCCTCGTATCCGGGCCAGCCGAGCTGACTTCCTTGGTCTCTCAGGTAGGTCGGGTGTGCCAGCAGGTTCTCTGGGTTCCTCTGGTCGTTCTGGCGTATCGGAAGGTTGTTTCCATTTTGAAGCGGCATGTCTTTCTGCTGCTGACTTCTTGCGTTTCTCTAATCGTTCCGGCGTACTAGAGGACTGTTCAGGTTTTGGGGGTGGTGCAGCCGATCCTCCTTCGACTATTGCGACCAGTTCCTCCCAAGTGCTTTGCTGTTGGGTGAGACTGTGGCTCACTATCAACCGAATCAGCCCATGGTGGCTAACGACTGCATCTATGTGCTGGGCCTTTTTCAGGCTTTGGGCCGCGTCATGTAGTAGCGAATTTAAAAGTGCAGGGAGATTTACAGAACATTTTCCTTTTAAAACAGCTAAAAGTTTCAGGTGACGAGGTCTTACCACGTCTTTTCTCCCTTCGCAAGTGATATAACTTTGTACTATCTTCGCTAGCTCGGTCCAGGGCTCCCCTAATGTTGCCAGCAGAACTCCTTTCCCTTTGACTGTCAGGCTTTGGCCTTCGTCCTGAAAAATTTCCATAGCTTTTTGTAATCTTTCCTTCTTCGGCGTCCATATGGGTCCAACAGCTGGTAATCCTGAAACTTCTGCGATGATATCCTCTGTAACCGCTATCCGCTTTCCTCCTACTATGGAGTAATTTTCCTGCAAATTCTGCAGGAATTCCAACGCCACGACTTCATTTGATTCTTGCAGGCGGCTGAAGTAATTCAACCATCCTACGTTTTCTAGGATTTCGCGAGCAGCAGTGGAAACTGTCAGCTTGTGAGGTTCGCTTCGGACCGTCTTTCCGCCCATGATTCTACTCAGAAATGGAACAACAACTGCTTGCGGTGTTTGCGACGCAGAGAGGATGATCACCGAGCATGCAACTAAAATAAAATAAAAAGATCGTGGATGGCAATTTCCGTAGAATGGAAGCATCATACCGTTAAACCATGTCATTTCTTCGTACATTGTCTCGCCCGAATGGTGTGCAGCCACGTAATCATGGAGTAATGAGATTACCTTCCCCCCGCGATCTGATAGGCTGTCCCCAGCCGTCAAAGAGAGGAGCAGCAGCCAGTTCGGAGGTCCAATCATAAAGTACAACATATGAAATTATGCCATGTTTTAGAAAAACAACGAAATGCCGAAACCGAGGCAAAAAGGTAGATCGCGTTTTGCATAAGAGCCTGCGTGATATAATGAGGAGCTAGGGGATGGGACGTCTGTCAAGCGTACGAAGTCTCCAGTGGTCACTATCAGTTCCGTTGCCATGATTGGTGGTAATAAATATTCATGCGATATATACATCGGGTGTGACATATGATCTTTGCAAAGGATAAGAGACAGAAAAAATTAGTATCATACTTGTTGGTGTAATTATTACGACTTCTATGCCATTAACAGAGCTCTGCTGCCAACAGGTGTTCATAACCTTGGCAGAGTTGTTTATTTCACCCTCCGGAACCATGATCCTTTGTGTATATTCTGAAGAGTGCTTTGTCAAAATGCAGGCCATTATGCTGGCTTGGTGACTAGATGGCCATAATGCCATTCACAAGGTAGGCGCGAAACGTGGTCAGGCCGGCTCGCAATGAGACCCCCTGTTCCAAGGTTTACTTGTTAATTTACCTTCGGACCATATCCCTGGTGTGGTGGCCGTTATGGGAATGCCACTTCGCTTCCGTCCTTATGATCATGGTAGGCCGGCTCTTAATGAGACCCCCTATCCTGCATTTGACAATTTTCATATTTTGTTTTTGTTTTCTTTTGCAGAGCACCTTCTCTTGTTTATTTGCACATAAGGGTGGTTCCGCACTCCTTAAGAGCGAGGAATGGAGGAAAAAGTCTTACGATCCCAACAGATAGATATAAATCGTTCGTTCTTACTCCTAAGTAATGATCAAGAAAGATTTTTAGGGGAATCGTCATGATAAAGATCACCAACCAGGGTACCGGTAAATGACAATGACAACAAAGATGAAAAGTTCACGTCCCTCCTCTTGTCCTCTTATACATACTGGCTTCATAGTGATAGTGATTTATGATGTGCTGATTTCGATATATCATGGTTTTATGTTCACCGCATAAGTTCATTGCTGTATCTACAAGATTGAGGAGAACATGAAGGCAAAGCATCCTCAATAAGGGCAAAAACATGTCGATAGCATTCCTGAGAGAAGAATTCATTCGTAGGATACCATTTCTTTGAGAGGAACAACGGAAAATCGCAAATGCTGTCCCCTTTTGAGAAAGGAACAGCGAAGATACTCAAATGCTGTTCCTTTTGAAAAGGAATAGCAGACACACTCAAGTGTTGTTCCTTTTCTCAAAGGAATAGCAAAAACACACAAGTGTTGTTCCTTTTCGCAAAGGAACAGCAAAAACACACAAGTGTTGTTCCTTTTCGCAAAGGAACAACAAAAACACACAAGTGCTATCCCTTTTCGCAAAGGAACAGCAAAAACACGCAAAGGCTGTTCCTTTTGAAAAGGAATAGCAAGATCACACAAGTGCTATTCCTTTTTGCAAAGGAACAGCAAAGAACACAAGTGCTGTTCCTTTTCGCAAAGGAACAGCAAAAACACGCAAGTGCTGTTCCTTTTCGCAAAGGAACAGCGAAAAACACAAGTGCTGTTCCTTTTCGCAAAGGAACAACAAAAAACACGAGTGCTGTTCCTTTTCGCAAAGGAACAGCAAAAAAACACAAGTGTTGTTCCTTTTCGCAAAGGAACAGCAAAAAACACAAGTGCTGTTCCTTTTCGCAAAGGAACAGCAAAAAACACGAGTGTTGTTCCTTTTCGCAAAGGAACAGCAAAAAAACACAAGTGCTGTTCCTTTGTTTCCTTTTCACAAAGGAACAACAAAAAACACAAGTGCTGTTCCTTTTCGCAAAGGAACAGCAAGAAAAACACAAGTGCTGTTCCTTTTCGCAAAGGAGCAGCAAAAAACACAAGTTTTGTTCCTTTTCGCAAAGGAACAGCAAAAACACAAGTGTTGTTCCTTTTCGCAAAGGAACAGCAAGAAACACAAGTGCTGTTCCTTTTCGCAAAGGAACAGCAAGAAACACAAGTGCTGTTCCTTTTCGCAAAGGAACAGCAAAAACACAAGTGCTGTTCCTTTTCAAAGGAACAGCAAAAACACTTGGAATACAAGCAAAAAATCAAGAAACATATATACAAGATGTTATGTACAAGTTATAAAAATGAATTTCTTAAATTATAGGTGAGGAAGATTTCGCTTCCTCTCCTAAGATTTCCATATCAGTATCTTGTCGTAGCTGCTGACAGAAGGATTCCCGAGTGAGTGGCTTTCGATAAAGGCGAACTCGGTGGCCATTTACTTTGAATGCATATCCAGAACCGTCAATTGTGATCAGGGTAAGGGTCCCATTGTCATGTACCTTCTGGATTTCGTATGGTCCTAACCATCGAGTCTGGAGTTTCCCCGGGAAGTCCTGAAACCGAGAGTCGTATAGCAGAGCCCAGTCTCCTTCATGAAAGACTTTATTCTTGATAAGTGCATCATGCCATTTAGCTCGCTGTTGTTGAATTAATGCTGTATTCTGTAATGCAGAGAGCCTGATTTCGTCCAATTCATTAATCTGCTGTAATCGATTGATTTGTGCCTCACTCAGATCTAGGCCGACTTCCTGTGCCGTTCGTAGCGTTCGGATTTCGAATTCTATGGGGAAAATTGGCTGCTTTCCAAACACTAATTGATAAGGTGAATAGCCTGTAGTACTTCTCCATGTGGTTCTGTAGGCCCACAGTGCCTCAGGTAGTCGAGTGGCACAATCACGCCTATGTGATGCAATGGTCTTTGTTAAAATTGATTCTATTACCTTATTACTACTCTCTACTTGCCCATTTGCCTGTGGATGGTATGGGGTAGTGATCTTATGTTGGACATGGTAATTATTAAGTGTTGCAGCTAATTTATTTCCAACAAATTGTGGTCCACCATCGGTGATTAGTTCTCTCGGAAGTCCATAACGTACAAACAAATGGAACAAGAATTGTATCACAGAGTCTTCTGTAGCCCTAGGTAATGATTCGGCCTCGACCCATTTAGTAACATAGTCTGTCGCCACCAGAATGTATGTCCTCTGATTTGATGATGGATTGATGGGCCCAACGAAGTCCAGAGCCCATCGTTCAAATGGCTCAATGACCAATTGTGGTCTCAGAGGCATTTCATCGGCTTGGCCAGGTTTTCTTGCTCGTTGGCAGCTGTCACAGGCTTGTGCAAATTTTTTCGCATCCTTGAAAATTGTAGGCCAATAGTATCCCGTCTGCAATACTTTATGTGCTGTTCTTTTTTCAGCGAAATGTCCCCCGCATGGCCTGTCGTGGCAGGCTTTTAGAATGTCGAAGATTTCGTCTTCTCGAATACACCTTCTGATTTGCATGTCTGCCCCTGTATGGAACAAATGGCCTTCAATCCACGAAAACCGAGTGCTCTTTTGAACAATCTGCTTGCGTTCCTGAGGGGTTAAGTGTTTTGGTAGCTTACCGACTGCAAGGTAATTGGCGACATCAGCATACCAGGGTGTTCGAACAGCAACAGCAAACAGGTGCTCGTCAGGAAATTGATCTTCCACCGTTGCTGTCTCAATTGCTTTCGGTATTCGTGAGAGGAAATCAGCTACAGGGTTCTCCTTTCCAGGTCGATCCTTGATTGTAATGTCGAACTCCTGCAATAAGATCAACCATCTCGTTATTCTAGCTTTCGTAACAGGTTTATTTGCCAAATATTTGATAGCAGAATGATCTGTATATAACACAACGGGATAGCTTGTGATATAATGTCTAAGTTTGTTAACAGCATGTATTACAACCAGGAATTCCTTTTCAGTAACAGTATAATTGAGTTCGGCAGAGGATAAATTTTTGCTGATATAGTAGATAGCGTATGGTCTCTTATCCTCTTCTTGCCCTAGGATTGCACCAATTGCTGTGTTCAAGGCATCAGATGAGATTTGAAATGGCAAATTCCAATTGGGTCCTTGAAGGACTGGGGTTGTTGATAGAAGCTTCTTCAATTCCTTAAAAGCCTGGTCGCATTTTTCTATCCACAGGAAATCAACATTGCCAGTTAAAGCATATAGAGGTGCAACAATACGTGAGTAATGTTCTATAAATCGTCTGTAATACCCAGAAAAGCCAAGAAAACTGCGTACCTCCGTTTGAGTAGTGGGGGTAGGAATAAGCAAAAGAATCTGGATTTTAGCCGGGTCTACCTGGATGCCGGCTGCTGAGATATAGTGCCCTAGAATGAGCCCTTCTGTCATCATCATGTAACACTTTTCGTGACTCAGACAAAGTCTGGTAGCGATACAACGTTGTAGGACTTTTTCCAGGGTATCTAGAGCTGGGTCAAAATCATCTCCATATGGTGTAAAGTCGTCCATATACACTTCAAGTCCGTCATTTATCAGATCTGCGAAAATACTAAGGACAGCCCTTTGGAATGTAGCAGGGGCATTACATAGGCCGAAGGGCAAAACTCGATAGGCAAACGTTCCCCAAGGGCAAGTAAAGGTAGTTTTATCCTGGTCTTCAGGGGCGATTTGGATTTGGTTATATCCGCTGAAGCCGTCCAGGAAAGAAAAGAATTTCTTTCCTGCCAAAGTGTCCAATACTTGATCTATAAATGGGAGAGGAAAGTGATCCTTCTGCGTGGCCTTATTTAACTCCCTGTAATCTACGCAAATCCTCCATTTTCCATTTTTCTTGGGTACCACCACCAGGGGAGAGACCCACTTACTGTCGGAGATGGGATAAATAAAATTAACATCTAGAAGTTTCTGAAGTTCGGCTTTTACTACCTCTTTTAGATGGGGGTTAAGTCTTCTTTGCGGCTGACGAACATGTTTTGCATCTTTTTCTATGTAGATGTGGTGGGTGCATAATTGGGGATCGATCCCTTTCATGTCAGGGTAATCCCACGCAAATGATCCTTGATATTTTCGTAGCAGATTTACAAGTTTTGCTTCTTGGTCTGGTGTAAGGTTGGCGTTGATATTTAGGGCCTTACCAGGTTCAATTTCCACTACTTTACTATTGGCAACAATAGTCACTGGTATTGTTTGGTCATGTGCGTCTTCCAAAGGGTCTTCCTCTAGCTCACTATCAAATGCTGCCTCTATCATAAAACACTGTGTGTGAGATCTAGATTCAGTTTGACTAATGAAGTTATTGATGGCATCATCTTCTATTTGATCTTTAAAATCTAAAGCCTTCTGTACAGTCAATGGGGATCTGATATTGTTAGTAAGATATGACACAGGATACTGATTGATTTTGATCATTGGCAGGCTTGGCTGTGCTGGAGGATATAGAACTAGATTTTTAACATCTGGTCCTTTAGTTATGGTCATATTTCCCTGCCGGCAACCAATGTAGGCATCGGCAGTAGCAAGCCAAGGTCTTCCTAATATTAGCGGATGTCCATCCAGTCGGGTTTTTGGGTTAATTATCAGGAAATCAGTTGGATATTCCCAGGAGTCTACAGAAACCATGACACCGTATAAAGTGCCTTCTGGTCGAACTACAGATCGATCTGCCAATTCTAGCAAAGTAGAAGTAGGTTCTACTGATGTGATGCCAAGTTTTTGGCAGGTAGAGTTTGTCAAAATATTGATTGCAGCTCCTAGATCAACTAAAGCGTTAGTCAGGGTTTGGCCATAGATTTGGACAGTCACAATTGGATTTCCGGGATCTTCGTATTTGATAGGTGTCTCTTTTTCCGATAATAAGTCAGATAAGGTGCCGACTACTTGGACTCTTGGGTTAGTGGTTGTATTCCTCCTTGATTTTTTTATGCACAATTCTTTTATAGTTTTTGCGTATATAGGAATATCTTGAATGGCTTGGAGGAATGGAATTTTTATGTACAGGTTTTGTAACTCTCCCAGAATGTCAAAGTCTGGATGTTGTACTGGTCGTGGTATGACTAATCGTTCTGGGAAAGGAGGAGAGGATGTATTTGTTTGTTGATGGGTCTGTTCTTTATTTACATCCTCTTGTTGTGGTGGTTGTTCTATTGGTAACTGATCATCAATGTGAACTGTTTTGTCTCCCTCTGTTTCTATGATACGTCCAGATCGTAACTGAAGGTCATTGCACTCCCTTAGGTCAAGTCCAGTTTCTGATGTTTCTATGATTTGGAGGGATTGGACTGGTCTATTATTAGGATTGGGATTGGGTTGGGCTGGGAGTTGCGGCCTTAGATTAGACTGGGGGTTTTGTTGTAAGGCTGGCAGAGTCGGTTGAGGGAGTGGAATAGTTCCTGTTGACTGATATGTCGATCTTGGCCAATTTGTCTGCCAGGGCAAACTTTGTGAAGTAGGGGGAATCCATTGCGGAGGGTATGAGTTATTCTGCCAATATGGTGGGGTGTACGGAAAATTTGGCCATCCGAATTGGCTTGTCTGATTCATCCATGGATTTGGAGAAGGAAACGGCTGTGATGACCAATTTGGCACTGGGGGTGTAGATTGGTTTTGCCACATACCATATTGCTGAGCATTGTACTGCGGAGGCTGAAAAGAAGAGGTCGGGTCAGAAAACATACCAGATTGCCTAGGTTGCCATTGGCGACGTTGGTTAACAAAGTATGCTGGTTCTGATTCTTCTTCTGCTTCCTTGTATACTGCCTTCGATCCAGGAAGTGAGGGGCAGCTCTCAGTAAGGTGGTCTTTCATACAGATAGCACATGTTTGAACTGTATCTAGTGGACATTCCTTGTGGCTGTGTTTTCTTCTGCATCGGGGGCAGAAAATTGCCAGATTTTGCTCCGCCTCCATTTGCTTTTGTTTAGCCTGCACAATATCAAGTTGAGTAGTTAATGTCCCCAGAATATCAGTTTTAAAATTTTCTAATAAATTCCCTAGTTCTACACGTGTTACCCCTTCTGTTGATATTTTGTTGTCTTTAACAAACCTATCATATTCTGTTGATTTTATCCTTGTGCTGCCTCTTGAACTCTTGATGCATAAATTAATGATATCAACAAAATTCTCTTGGTAAATATCCCCTTTTCCCATGATATTCAATGTTTCAATCCACTGCTCTTTCATTCCTCTAATCAATGCAGTTTTCAACACATTATCGGGCAGAGGTAGTGATGCATAGGGGGATCTCTGTAAATTATACTGGAAGCGTTCTACGTATTCTTCCAAAGTTTCATTTGGTCTGGCCGTCATTTGGAAAATTTCATCTTTTAGCTCTCTCGACCTACAATAATCCTGATATTTTTTAAGAAAGGATTCTTTCATTTGCTCCCAGTTGTTTATGACTCCACCACCTAAACCCATGAACCATCTCAGAGCTGCTCCTTTTAAAGTGGAGGGGGACAACTTTAATTTCTGGGGGTCAGTGGTGTAATCGTACCCTCTACATAACACATCGAATTCAAATAAAAATGCATCGGGGTCTTCTGATGTAAGTCCATGAAACGTCGGGATGTGTTGAAGAGGTATTGCTTTCATGGGTGCATTTGCAGCAGAATCTACTATAGGATATTGCAATGTAGAAGTTTGAGCATTTGGCTGATTCTGCGCCATTGGATCAAATATGTGCCAATATCCTTCCGGAATTTCTAGGAGGGTATTCCTAGGTTGAGAAGGGACGGCCTTGGCAGGAACTGTTTTAATGACACTTCCCTTATCTGGGATCTCTGTCTGATGGAATGGGGTGCCTTCAAGGTTAACTTTGGCCGCGCTCCCCCTGTCTGGGCTGTTTAACAATTGGATTATCCTAGAAGGAGACCTTGGTTCCTCTATTTCCCCTGTTTCCCCTTCTCCTTCACAAAGATTTCTTAAATTCCCTTCTTGCAGCCGTTCTGACACAGAATTTTCAATTTCTTGGAAGTCCTGCTCATCAGTCCGACTATGCACCTCAGCATAGGCTCCAGATGGTGATGCTGTAGCCTGAAGGGAGCTAGTAGGTTGCTTAGAATGAGTCTTTCTGAGGCCTACTGACGGCTGAGATTCAGTTTTCTTATAAATTTCGTCTATGAAGGTTGTTCGGCCAAGGGTCACCAATCCTTTGGCTTTTTCAGGTTTGACTGGAGGTTTGATATTCTTTTCTAGCTTTTTCTGCTTAGTCATGCACTCTAAAAACTACTAAATCCTATTCAACCAGAAATTCTGCTAAGAGAGCGGACAGTGGAGCAGGGCTTTTACATGCTCCGTACACAGGTTCTTACATTCTGTTTTTAAAATCCAACTCCCCCCTAGCAGCTTTTGTGCACTACTCTGTAAAGGGCAAATGGCTATACTTCTTCCATGACAACGGCGCCAAAATGTAGAGCTGTAACTAGGGTCTCTCACACCGCTAATTATTCCACATTAATAAGTCAATCCGGGAACGTTTTATTATTGCAGGAAGTAGCTCAATCCGAGGCTATTTGTCCGAGTAATGCTTGGTAGTACAGTGGGTTGAGAAGATCAAAGGAAAACAGATGCTAAGCTGTAACTAAACTAAACCAAAAGATAGAATCACACAAAACAGTTGATCAGTCAAGGGTACGGAATCAATAACCCTTCCCTCTAGAAACTGATTAAAGAAGAGGGATTAGAGCATGGACTTATAGGTCTGGGAGCTAAGCAGCGTCTTGTTGAGGCTCAGTACAGCCTTAGGCCTTCTCTCACACCAAAACAACAAAGGCAGGTAAATAAATCAGCGGAAAGTAAAATGGAACAACAAAATGGAAATGGGACAGCAATAAATGGAACAACAGTAAAATGGAACATCAATAATCAAATGGAACATCAATAATCAAATGGAACAACAATAATCAAATGGAACAACAATCCGTAATGATTTATGAAACAACAACCATCACCTGTATGTACATGTTCTACATTAATATAGCAATCTGAGAGTATTGAATGATACAACTATGTTTCTTAAATAGAATGACGCTACTCTCAAATCCCACGAATATTGTTTAACATAAATCCAATGACAGTAACGTTCATACCAGTATTCTGTTACAGAAATGGCTGAATAAAGATACAATTCGACCCTGTGTAAATCCAATTATACAGTGCAGAGTCTTTACATAGAGAAATCATTCATTCATTAAGCATAACAGAGCATAGCACATCATATAAAGAATTCATCAGACTGCTAAGTAATAAAGATAAACAAACCGCACACAAATCACCGTATAATGATACAAAAGCAAGTGTCCTTCGGAGCTGGGCCCTTAACTGCCAATGGTACACTGCCTTAGATTACTCCAGACGCAGAGACGGAATAAACACCAAGTCTTTTATATTAATCGCATTCACAAAAGTATAACAAAATCAGGTCTCAGTGAGACTCAATGATTAAAGTTTTTTCTGGAACTGTAAAATTACAAAAACAGTCGTCCCCATGCTTAATGATGCTGTGCCATTATATAAAAGAAATGAAGGAGATATCTAGATAATCAGAGATAAGTAAAGCAGCGATCCCTCAGGATCGAAGATCTTGAGGGATTCGCTAATCGTTCAACCCTTCTTGCGTTCGCGGAGCCGGTATCCCGCATTCTTTTCCTGGAATATTCAATTCTGATTTTGCTTGATCGTGTCCGCATCTGGTTCCCTACTGGAGGAACAACAGTTATTTTTCCTCTGCTTCTCGCTTTTGGGTGGGAATTCCTTGCTTGCATGTCTTCCTGCATAGAAAACGTCAATTATTAGCACTTGAGCTTCCTTTGTCTATTTTTGCACATTTTATCAAAATCCTTTATCTTCTTTGAATTCCTAATGCAGAAAAGGTTACAATTATTATTGAAAAACCACTAGATTGCTTGTCAAAAGCATACCTTCCAGGTGCTCCACACTTACCTGTTACAGCTACTCTGTCATTTTGTAATTGATTACCCAAAGGTTCATGACTCTATGCCCAATGGAATTTTCCTGTATCTTTCAACCAAAATTTTTAGAAACCCATCTCGAACTCAAATAGCTAGCGTAAAATCTGAAGCAGAAATCTAAATCATATAGAGAGATCCTTGTCTGAAGTTGGAAGGTCTAGATCCTTGCTTTAAAAGTGGTTTTGTAGTTACCTCTAGGTTTCTATCCTCGGCCTAGGGAAATTATGGAGTGATAAAATTATGGCGGCCATACTGGGGACGACCTTAAAAACAACATATTTCCCTTGTAAATATTCCTTTCAAAACTCCAAAACTATTCCTTGAGGGTTACAATGAAGTAGATGCCATTTAGGCTCTTTTTCCACCCAAAATTTGTACATACACCTATTTGTAAATAATCTATTTGAAGATCTGGCTCCCAGGAAAATCTACTCCAGATCCCACCTAGATCCTAACCCACCTGAAATTGTAAATAATCCTGAGAAGATGATTAGGAAGAAGAGTTTTACGGATATCCAAGCAAGCAATAATCATTTGCCAAGAGTTAATTCCCTTCCAGAAAGTTTTATAATTGTTGACGATATTGAATTTGACTTACATTTTGAGTAGAGTATTTTCCTAAACAAATCAGAAAGCTTTGTCCATGAGACAGTATTTGATGAAAATATTTTGAAACCTTATATCTCAGCACATCAGCCTGTCATTTTAGATTTGGATAAAGATGTTATAAAATAGTTTGAAAAACTTGAGGATTTGGTGACTAAATTAAATCAGGTCGCCCAAAAACCATTACAGATCAATCAACTACTTTTTCTTCTTTTGCCTCATCGTCAACTCCTCCTTTGGTTTCTCTTTGCACCATTGTTTCCATTTCATCTTCCATCCATAATCCTTCTATACCAATTCAGCAAGTCATAATTCCACATTCTTTACAACCTCTAACATCCATCACAACTGCATTTTCATCCTCTTCTCATATTCCAGTCATGGCAACACGTTATGCCCCTCTGGCTTTACTAGCATAACTGAATTACATGCTCCTGAAGTATGGCCAACGTAGACCCCAATTTGATAGCACTAGTCCTATCAGAGAACAACAACACATACACAAGATGAATGACTTCTTAGATTTGGAAGAAGGTGATGATGATGATGTGAAAATGAGCCTCTTTGCACAAAGTTTGGCAGGAGAAGTTAGAAAATGGTTTAGGGGATTTCCATCACGTAGTATTGCAGATCTATAACAATTTCACCGAAGTTTCCTTGCAATATGGGAAGTAAAAAATAACCCTCTCCTGGCAAAATATGAGAGTCTAAGGAGAGCTCTTGGAGAAACAGTTCAGGATTATTGCACTAGATTTAACAATGTTTACAATTCTATTCCAGTACTGATACAACCTCCATGAGGGCTAGCTTTGAATCGATTTCTAGATGGATTTGAAGTCGATATGGCTTATCGATTGACATAGAGAAATCTTGCTACCCTAGAATAAATGCAAAGAAATGTTGTTAGTGTAGAAGTAAATTTTTTAGCCAAGAGAGTGAAGTTAAAAGTTGAAAGAATTGTGACAATCAAAAAAGAACCTTCTTCCTCTTCATCAGATGCAAAGGTAGATACTTTAGTTAGAACTATGGAAATGATGATGGAAAGAATGAGTTTGACCAACAAAGCTCCACCAAGAGAAATTCAAGGGGGTTTGCTTATCAGAAATACAACTTTAGGAGGAACCCACCCCAAATTAAACGAAGAGATCAAAGAGCCCCAATAGATCAGCAGCAAATCAGAACTTCATTCTAGGAGAATTATGTAGATGAGGAAACTAAGATAGTAGATGATCCTAAAGAGAATTAGATTAATCTCTTTGGGGAAGGAGAAATAGACAATATTTTCTTAACCAAGGAAGAACAAGATTTGTTCATGTTACCACAACCAGAAGTCATCCCAAAAAAATTAGATGATTATAAAAAGGGACATCAAAATGCTATTATGGAAGTGCACAAACAGTGAAATTTGAGAAGCTAGAAGGCTACAACAAACCCCCCCAAAAAAGATTCAGATTGATACACCTTCCACTAGCTAGATAAAGGATGACTCCCTAAAATAAGTTTCTCAGAAACAAGATGTAAGTATTAAAGAAGTAGATAAACCTCAAATTTCTTCTAGTATTGAAAATGAATTATCAAAGGTTAAAATTTATTTTCCTTTGATTGAATTGATGAAGAAGAATGTCTATAGATCTCAAGTCATAAAAACATTAAATATAGAGGAGGAAATAGATATGGTTAACCTAAGTGATGACCAACCCAAATTATTATTTGGACCTAAAGTTGAAGGGAAGTCACAGGATGGTAATCTGTCACCATTCTATGTTATTCTAAACATTCATGACTACATTTTTCACAATTCCATGCTTGATTTTGGTGCTTCACACAATCTCATGCCTAGAGTCATTATGGAAAAGTTGGGATTGGATATAACAAGACCCTATAAAGACCTTTACTCCTTTGATTCTATAAAAGTAAAATGCTTAGGTCTTATCAAGGATTTATGTGTGACTCTGGCCCAAATCCTAGCAAAGAGTGTGGTTATGGATATAGTAGTGGCTGATATACCTCCCAAATATGGAATGTTATTATCAAGATCTTGGGGGGCAAAGTTACAAGGTACCATGTAGATGGACATGACATATGCAACTATTCCTATCTTTGGTCAACAGAGGAGGTTGTATAGGGAAGCATTAATGAAATATATGGTAAGAAACCAAGACAAAACTAATAACTACCCACTTTATTCAGTGCATTATGACATGGATTCTTTCATCCTATATAATGATATATGTGTAGAAGAAGAAGTGACAAAGTTGGAAAGTAAATCAAGAAAAACAAAGGATGTGAAATTAAATGTTGGAACAAAAGATGAAGAGGATGAATCCCAGTTGAATATGGATTTCGATGGGGTAGTCAGTAAGGACGGAGCAAGGGCAGGTGTTTGGGTCTTAAACTCAAAAACAAGCATATCAAAGGGATTTTCTTACAAGATTAATTTCCAATGCACCAGTTGTAACATTCTTTTGTATTTTACATTTACATGTCAAAAAGAAAAGAAAGAACAAAAAATAAAATAAAAAATATATAAAGAAAATGAAAATGAAAAATAAAAAGGGATAAAAAATGAACATGACAAAAGTGACAAAAATACCAAAAATAAATGAATCCCTATAAAAATAAAATGTTAGGATATTCTGACACATAGGAAATAGTTAAGTATAACTTGGTCTAGTGTAGAGTTAGGTAAAGTGTGTTTCTTTACTATGTACTTTTGTAACTTACAATCCGACGATAATGATATGTAGTGATCCGACGGTTCATTCTCTCCTCGATATTACCGACACTTGATCTGTGGCTTAACACCCAGTTGGTCCATGATCTCTATTTAAAGAGCATGGAGGGTCATTTGTAAGGTAATCGTTCATGAGAGAATCTTATGTAAATTTTCATTCTTTTATTAATAAATTTTATGAAGTGGTCGCGTTGGCTCAGGTCGTGGACTGTTTCCCTCTTTGAGAGTTTTAACCACGTCAAGAATATTGGTGTATTGATCTGTGATCTATTTGTGAGAAATGTCCTTTGGTGTTCTGTATGAGGAAATTACCCTGTAAATTCCTACATGGTATCAGAGCAATTTGATGGCTGCATCCATTGGTGATCCAAATCTGAAGCCGTTACAACTGCATTTGACTGTTGTTTTCTAGATCTACTTTTTCTAACTTCTTTCGGGCCGAGAGGACTGCTCTATTGTGTGGATCATCTGTTCCAGTGAGGAACCCCTTTCGTTTCATGCGAAAAGGTTTCCGGTAGCCCTAGCTACGTCATTTTTAAGATTTGGAGGTATACGGTGTTTATTTGCAGTTTTAGCTATTCATCTCTCTCTTTATTTCGGTTTATTTAGCTCTCTATTTTTTATTATCGGACCTATACCTTTCATTTCTACGTATGCTCTTTTCCCTATGACTCTGTGTGATCTGGGCAAATCAGAAATAGAAAGGAAGGATTTTTCTCATGCGTATGCTCTTTTCCACTGCACCTTAGTGTGATCTCAGAAAATCATAAACATTGAGGGAAATATTTAGTTTTCGGCTAAAACTAACTTCAAGCCATAATTTTTTCTTTTTTTTTTGTATGTCCGTGTTGAGTTTTTTGGTTTTTGTTTTGTAGGCAAAAAGGAGCTTTTTCAAGTAAGCACACACCCTAAAGCTTCTGTGAAAAAAAAAAAAATTACTAGGCTTTTGAAAACTAGCTCACTTGGTCCAAAGTTATTCTATGAGAATAAGAAGTCTCGAGTTCAACTCTTTCTTTTTGTTGAGTTACTTTTTCAAAAAGCACATGTATCTTATGTTTTAAAGTTATTTTATGTAAAAGTGTTCTCACCCATTATAAAAAGTGAGTCACTTATAATTCTAAAGTCTCTTTATCTTTTATTTAAGTTACAATTTAGTGGGTAGCTCATAAAGTACCATTGTAAAAGTGACTTTCACTTATTTATAAAATTGAGTCACATAATTTTTTTATTTTTTTTAAGTGAACTAATTAAATTAAGTTTGGAAAGGGGGCGGAATTTTTTTAAATATAACATTATCATTCATTTCCACATTCACGCACTTCGTCGGCGTCTTCAACAACTTTTCTTAAAAAAGCCATAACTTCTTCATCCGAAAGCCATTTTCAGAGCCTTTTTTTTTAATTAGCCTAAATTTTCAAGATCTTTCGATTGGAACAATTAGTTTTAGCATCTACAGCTTCATTTTCTGTTAAAATGGAAAGTCCATGCCAAGTTATTCTTGACAACACCAACTACTTCCAATGGTGGTCCTACATTGTGGATTTACTTAGAAGTAAAGTCTTTACAGAATAGCCTCGGGCCAAGAAACCAAACCTCAAGATAAAGATAAGGCAGCCAAATGGGAAAATATGCAAGATCATGCACGTGGGTTGATAGGGATGTATATTTCTCCAGACCTTAGATTCCATATCACAGAACTTGATACTCTTAATGAAGCAATGAAACAACTCACTAAAGTTTTTGGACTTAAAAATGAAATTAGAGCCCATCAACTCGAAAATGAGTTTCTTACATTGGACCCCAATAATTTTTATTCCATTGAATATTTTTTGTCCAAGTTCAAGACCCTTAGACTTCTCTTGGAAGGTGTTAAGGTTAAGAATGAAGATGGTAGTCTTATCTATTCCATTCTTAGTAAGTTGGGACCAGCATACTCTGTGTTTGTTTCCACATTCCATTCTACTAGAGAAGCCTTTATTTCTCAAGGACAAGACTAAAAGCCCCCCTCTTTTGATGAATTTTGTGATTCTTTAATAAGAGAACAAGAAAAGCTCTTATATCTTGGTCTTCTTTTTCTTGGAAACTCTTCTAAGAAAGCCTTAGCTGCCCAGCAACAACCAAATTCAAAGAATCTTAAGAAGCAATATCCTAAAAAGAATGGTCCTAAACCAAACAAGGGTCCTAAGCAATTTCAGAATCAAAATGAAAAATCATTTCCACAAAATGATAAGGCAAATAAAAACAAAGGGAAGAAGATTGATAGACATTACCACTTTTGTAATTGAGATGGCCACCTAGAATCCAAATGCTTTAAAATGATGGAAGCCTTGGAAGCAGCAATGAAGAAGCATAACATCCATTTGGAGCACTCTTCAACCTCAACTTCATCTTCAGGAATAACACTTTCTGCATGTGGTTGTCAAGCATCTTGGTATGGTTATGCACTAAATGTATCTTCCTCTTCTCATTCTCATGAGTAGCTTATTGATTCTAGAGCTTCTTATCACATGGCCAAAAGTAAAGCCATGTTTTCTTCTTTAAATGATTGTAACACCAAAAATATATATGTTGGTGATGATAGATCTCTTAGTGTTGTAGGGACTAGAACTGTTCATCTAGACAATGGTCAATTTAATGATGTATTATGTGTTCCAAGCTTATCCTGCAACCTTCTATCTTTATATCAGATAACACGTTCATGTGAAGGTAAAATCGTTGAATTTTTACCTCACAATGTTGTAATTAAGGACCTAAGAGATCCTAAACTGATTCTACAAGGTTGTATAAGTTTAACAACTTTGGGTCATCAAATCTTCCCTCTGTATTTGTTGCTCATAATGATGAAGTGAGAAAATTTTGGCATGAGCGATTTGGTCACTTAAACTATCGCTCCCTTCAGAATCTATATAAAGAAAATATGGTGACAGGTCTTCCAATGGTATCTTGCAGAGATGGTGTCTGTTTCGGATGTGTACTCGGAAAACATCATCGGGATAGATTTGAAAAACATGCCTCTTGGCACACCTCAACCCCTTTATAGCTTGTGCATAGTGGTTTATGTGGTCCACTTCCAGTTGTTTCATTCTCTGGCTACACGTATTTCTTAACTTACATTGATGATTTCTCTAGACGCACTTGGGTATACTTCTTAAAACTCAAGAGTGAAGTATTTAACCTGTTCTTGGCCTTTAAGGCCTTTGTTGACAAACAATATGGACATCAAATTCTTAAGCTAAGATATGATAATGGCAGAGAATATGTTAACAAAAAATTCATCAATTTTGCACTGAGAATGGAATTCAAATGCAACATATTGGTCCATATACTCCACAACAAAATGGTGTAGCTGAAAGGAAGAATCACACCTTAAAGGAAATGGCTAATTGTATGCTTCAATCTAAAGGACTTAGTCTTAATTTTTGGGCAGAAGCAATTAACTATGCAAATTACATAGTAAATCGCACTCCTACTAAGGTTTTAAAGAATATCACTCTAGAAGAAGCATGGATCTCAACTAAACCAGATGTAAGTCACTTTCATGTTTGTGGAAGTGAAGCATGGGCCCATATTCCAGATGAGAAACATAAAGCTTTAGAACATAAGAGTGAAAAATGTATTTTTGTTGGATATTCTGAAGATGTCAAAGGATATAGACTTATTCCACTTAAGTCCAAAAATGTTATCATTAGAAGAGATGTAAAGTTTGCTGGAAATATATCAGCCTCCGAGCCTAGTCCGACTGATGTACCACCTCTCTCTATCCCTTCTACTTCTGAAAATATTTCTTCTTCAGATGATGACAGTGAGGGTGAAAATCCTCCCCCACCTTCTTAGGATCCTCCTTCAGCTCCTCAGCTTCCAAAATGGGTCCATGCTACTCGGGATGCAACAGACGCTCTTGCTGGTGATCTTACACATCAACGACGTACACGTTCTCAGTTTGATAAAGCCTCTTTTTTACTGGATCAATCTTCGTCGACTTATGATCCTAACACCTTTGCAGAAGCTTCAGGCCATCCAGACTGGGACGCAGCTATGAATGAAGAATATTGTTCATAAGTGGCAAATGATACATGGGATCTTGTTCCTCTTCCAAAGGGATGAAAACTTGTTAGATGCAAATGGGTTTACAGAACCAAGTATGGACCAGATGGAAAAGTTGATAAACATAAAGCTCGTCTTGTTGCTAAGGGTTTTTCATAAGTTAAAGGCATTGAATATACTGAAACTTCTCCCCTGTTGCAAAAATGAACTCTATCCGTCTTGTTCTTTCTCTTGTTGCGTCTTTCAAATGGGAAGTCCATCAGATGGATGTTAAATCTGCCTTCTTGCATGGTTACTTGCATGAAGAAATATATATGGAACAACCTACTGGCTTTATACAAACAGACTCCAGTCTTGTATGTCAGCTTAAGAAATCCCTTTATGGTCTCAAGCAAGCCCCTCGGGCTCGATATGTCGAAATGGATAGCTTTCTTTTAGAAACTGGCTTTTCTAGGTGTCATTCTAACAACATTGTCTACACCAAGAAAGTGGGCAAGTCTCTTATCATTCTTGTTCTTTATGTTGTTGATCTTATCCTTACTGGTAGTGATCCCAACCTTATAAACCATGTGAAGTCTAGCCTTAAAAATAATTTTGAAATGATAGACTTAGGACACTTGCATTATTTTCTTGGTCTTCAAGTCTTGCAATCCAAAGAAGGTATTTCCGTTTCCCAGACCAAGTATGCTTGTGACCTTCTACGCCATTTTCACATGGAAGACTATAAGCCAACCCCTTCTCCCTTTCAATTTGGAGCCAAACTTTCAGTCACTTGTACTTCCCCTGAAGTTGATGCTACCTTATACTGTCAACTTGTAGGAAAACGTTTGTATCTGACCCATACTCATCTTGACCTTTCCTTTGTTGTTGGCCTATTGCTCGGTTTATGCAAAACACACATGAAAGTCATTGGAAAGAAGCTAAAATAATACTTCATTATGTTCGAGGTACAGTTCAGTTTGGGATTCATTACAGTGCATAAGCATATCCTCTATTGGTTGGTTTCACTGATTCCGTTTGGGTTGGTGACCTTGATGATCAAAAGTCTACTGCAGGTTATGTGTTCACTCTTGGTTCAGGACCTATTACATGGGATTGCAAGAAACAAAGTTCCATTTCTCTTTCTTCAGCAGAAGTAGAGTATCATGGTGCCATAGAAGCTAGTAAGGAAGCCCTGTGGATTCATAAAATCCTGTCAAATTTTGGCTTTCAGCAGCAACATCCGACTACACTTTGGTGTGATAATCAAGTGCCATTCAACTATGCAAAGATCTAGTCCAACATCAGCGCAACAAACACATTGAACTACACATGCACTTCACCAGAAAGCTCATTCATGACCATGTTCTTAAAGTGCAATATTGTTCAACAGATGATCAAGTTGCAGACATCTTTACAAAGGCTCTCACAAAGGCAAAGTTTACTAAAATTCGATTTATGGTTGGAGTTCAGGAAGTTGTCACTAAGGGGGGATAGGCTCTAATGCCTCCTTCCTTCTCCTATTGTGTCATATTTGTACATCCTTCAATCCTATCCCAAGTTGTTCTTAAGGGGGGATGTTAGGATATTCTGACACATAGGAAATAGTTAAAAATAACTTGGTCTAGTGTAGAGTTAGGTAAAGTGTGTTTCTTTACTATGTACTGTTGTAACTTACAATCCGACAGTCATGATATGTAGTGATCTGACAGTTCATTCTCTCCTCGATATTACCGACACTTGATTTGTGTCTTAACACCCAATTGGTCCATGATCTCTATTTAAAGAGCATGTAGGGTCATTTGTAGGGTAACTGTTCATGAGAGAAGCTTATGTAAATTTTCATTCTTTTATTAATAAATTGCATGAAGTGGCTGTGTTGGCTCAGGCCGTGGACTGTTTCCCTCTTTGAGGGTTTTAACCATGTCAAGAATACTCATGTATTGATCCGTGATCTATTTGTGAGCGGTGTCCTTTGGTGTTCTGTCTGAGGAACTTACCCTGTAAATTCCTACATAAAACTAGTGAGCAAATTGAAATGCCACTTTAATTCCAAAAAATGTAAAAATTTTATAAGGTTTAAAACCTTAGTATTTATTCTTTAGTTGATTAGTGTTTTATATGTATTTTATATGGCATAATGTGACAAAGGTATTTGTTGTTTTCTGAATAAAGACCATGCTGGAACCAATGGTGTAAATTTACTCCACACAGATCTACGAAGGACAAGACATTTCGGCTCCCTCCCGCGATCCCGATAGTTAACAAAAAGGCGGGGGTGGGGAAAATAGTTTCTTCCGAAACTACCGACCATGACATTGCAACCGATGGGCGATTTTGGGGGGTCCCCTCCCTATTCCACTTACCGCCTACTCACACCCCCCTAAAAAAAATACCACCTCCGCTCTCCCTCCAATGACTCGTCCATTTGCCACTTGCCTCCCTCCATACAACTGTAACCCCTCGCCACTCCACTTCACTCCCCATCTGTGTCCTTTCTTGTTCAACATACAAAATTTCTGCCAATTTCTAATTAAATGTTATGTTATTAAATTCTTGCACCCTACCCATTTTACCAATAAATACTCTTCACTCCATAGTCGTTAAACTTGTCGTTATCAAACCGAATTAACTTTTATAAAAGATATTTTGGGGCCAGTAATTCATTTCATTTTGCTTGTCATTGATATCATAGGATGAAGGATGAAACTGCTACCATTTGGCAACTTTCAACAGTCAATTCCTTGCACACAATCAACAATTTTAAGGGTAACCCTGTACTCCAAGATTTCCTTGATCCAACTTTCTTTTATCTAGTATTGTCCTTCGGTTCACTGTTTTTCATTTTCCAAAATGACAAACCACAATGCTAAATGGAAGGCTACATAATCAAATCCCCTCATTCCCCTAGTACCATATTTTGATAAATCCCCCTTAATAGACACCCTATACAAAATTGTAGAAACCTTGTATGAATTTGACCTCTACGAGCTCCATAATTGGGCAAAGCAAAAGTACCTGGATAAAAGTGATGAATTAAGTGTCTGGGAATCCTTTCTCCCACAATTTGTTTTCCCCCAGACTCACTTCCTTTCTAAGTTCTCTGTCTGGTGCCACCTTAGATATTTTCCAAGTCAAAGGGTAGTCATTTCCCAAAACAATGAATTCATTTTCTCCATTTCCCCTTAAAGCATTTGCAAGGCCCTGCAAATTGAATATCATGCCTCCCATCATCCTTTTTCTGCTGATATTTTAATGGAATTATATAACAAACTGACATTCCCTTAGAGAGCCTAGATTTTTTAGTATTTCTTCCGAAAAAATCTGAATTACCCAGGACTAGTGCCCCATATCCAGCTTCAATTTTCCATGAAATTTCCAAGCATGTGATTTCTATGGTAACTTGACTGCTTGGGTGCCATAATTATCAGTGGGTAGATGAGATAGTGTTAGGATTTTTATCTACTTTTGCAGTTGGAAAACAACCCTCCCTCCTTTTCAATTACAGTAAGTTTTTGGCCAACTCAATCCATGACCAGTTTGTCAATTTCAAAGCAGAAGGTGTCTTTAAGTATCAGTCAATCCTAGTTTACCTTATGCTATTTTATCAGTCAAGAAAAATGAAATTCCCTTTACAAAAGACAGATAGCGAAGGTAACCCCTGGTGAGTCATTCACTGGAATTATCTAGATAGAAATAGCTTAGAGGAGTATTCTTATACTGATTATGTTGATAAATTTTTATATACCTCACTATGCTTTCTAAGCAGTGATGTAATCCCAAGGATTTCACCAGAGATAAAGAAATTTTTACACTTTTCAGAGTGAGCCAAAGTTGGATACTGGTATTTATACCATAACTACACTAAAATTATATTTTATGGATCAAAATCACCTCCTTATAGGTTTCCCTTTTTTGTACCAGTTAGGATCTTTGCATTGGAATACTCTAGGAAAATGTTAAATATGGATGAAGTTCATTTTGTTTCTTACAAGAAGAAAGCACTATTCAAATTAAAATCTCATATAGGGCCCTTCATCATCAACACCAGAGCTGCAACAAAGGAAAATGTTGTGAAGGTAAATCCCCTCTGTGGACAGAGGCGATCCCTCTAGCCCATAGCAACAAACCAAACAAACTAGCATACTCTTTCCTAGTTTATGTTTAAAAAATGCAGAGATAAGGAAACCTATCTCGCTTGGATGTTAATCACTCAATCCTTTGGAGATGACTTTGATTCTTTCACTCTAGGCCTCGTTCCTTACTTGTTTTTCGCATCCGAGTACCTACAAGGAAGATTAAAGAACTATGAAAAATACGAGAGAATATATGACATACATCAAACATAAACTACTTCTAGATCAAGGAGTATTAAGCTAAAAGCATAAACATTTACACAATTATGGAAAGTGAACATCAGTTGTATATATTAATAAGGTCGATAATATCAAGAGGTCGAAATGGGAGAGCTTGACCATATCAAAAACAACCAATATCCAGCTCGTTGTTCTCGAAGGCTCGAGTGCACGAAGCTTCTCCTCTAGTTTGGGAAAACCTGCCAGAAGAGGTTCACCATGTGTTTTCATATAAAAAATGCGTTAGTAGCGCTAGGGTAGAACTGTGCAACCTTCCATCAGCATAGGAAAGCAGTGTAGAAAATTGCGCTGGTGCCAAAATTTAGGTTTTTAGTCAACCTTCTTCATAATGGATTCAGGGCAGTTTTCCTTTGATTCTTCAGGGAGGTTTTGGTCTGTATATCATGACAGATATGTTGCAAAGTTGTCAATGTTTTGGCACTTCGGGATATGGAACATGAAGTGAACATGAGGTGTGAAAATATACTGTGTAACAGATGCCCCCTAAAGCATGAAGGAAGAAAAATGAGTGATGGCCAAGATGCTTATAGTCAGTGCAAGGATGAGAAAAACACAATCAGGAGACCTGTAAATCAAGAATATACATATACATATACATATCTGACATCTCTGATGATCATGCCTAATGATACATGAATAGGCATCTAATAATACATGAATCTGTGGAATGGACACAGCCATTCGAATAGAAGGGATCATGTGTATGGATCCTCGGTATGGTTGTAACCATTCGAATAGAAAGGATTGTGAATATGGACCCATGGAATGCTCACAACGATCCGTCCAGTGGAAACATGTGTACATTCATGAATAACTCATAACTCCATGAAACCTAGATTTTATCATACAAAATCCAAGGTCTTGCGCTCCATCTCGACCTGATCAATGTACGAATTCTAACATGTGAATAGATGTGTCGAAGTTGAACATGATAGAAAACCACCTGATTACTGGTCAATGATGTAAACTGTTAACATGCACAAGAGAAGCCACCAATAATGACAATGTATCTCAAGGTACAACCAACACAATCCATGAATGTGAATAGTGAAGCTAAAGTTGAACACTCGTGGAATCATATGATCGAAGGTCAATGATGTAAACTTGTCATCGAATGCAAAGAACTTGCCATTGAGGCATGCAAGTTCTAAGGTACTAGAAGGGAGTTAATAGATCATCTTCCCGGATAATGAGATGAAGTCGATAGCAAGTGATCCATTGAAGGAGGGCCATAATGAATCCCGCATCATCGACATGAAACAAAAGGATGTAGTAGAGTAGATAAGTGTGATCCAGGACTTTGGTAGAAATTTAGACAATGTATTAGTGGTAAAGAACTGCAGATAGGACTTCTCTTGAACATATTGGCGACACAACTCTAAAGTTTGGCAACATTTGAGTCAACATAGGATCAGAGTTCATGATGATGAAATGTTAAAATCATATGAGAGGCAAAATGGATTTCCCAAACCCAGGAAGACAAGTGACTAAGTGAGGATGTTCCAGACCTGACACGGGAAACATATGAGTATCATACAAGAGAAACATGATTCCTTTAAAAAATACAAGAGGTGATCGCTTTCACTTTTTCCCCCACCATTTCTAGCGAGTACTCCATATATTTTTTATCGCAAAATTGAAGGGGATAGCATATGCTTTCCATATAAGTTCATCTTTCGGATGAATCCATCCTAGTAAGTTTTACGAGTCCGAGGAAGGAGAAACTCGGTCTTGTCATGGTGACAAGCCCTGCTTCGTTTACATTTTACGAGTCCGACGAAGTTCAAACTCAATATCTTTTTCATGTTTAGAGAGTTTGAAAAAAATGAAAAATAAAACTCCAAAGGTCCATTTTTGTAAATCGCCTCTTGAACCTGAAAAGGTAGAAAACAATATCCAAGAGAAACTCTTAGCCATGTTTGACTAAGGTATTTTTTTTTTGACACCTAATCCTTGTGATTGGGTAAATATATGTAAATAAATAAATGAGAAATGTGAACAGTCATCGGGAGATGAACTGAATAGTCTCTCCCTCATGTATATAACAGACCTACCTGATTGAATGAATATATGAATCATTTTTCTGCCTAATGGAGTTACTGCCTAGCCTGACATGGTATCAGAGCCAACTCCTTTTTAGCTCTCATGCTCCTTGTAACTCCTCTGCCTGTCTGCTATATTCTTTTTATACAGACCTGCACCTGACATTGCAAACGCTCCTCTGCCTGACACTGCCAATGCTGCTCCTCCATACTGTCCTGACTGCCCTAGCATTTCATGATAATTATTAGCGCTGTCCTGGTAGCTTGCTCCACGTATTAGGTGGTAGCCTGAAACGTTCCTCTGCTCTCTGGTGGCCTGTTCTGCACACACATTTGAACGTTGTCACATTTTAATGCTGGACTGAGTTGAACGTTGGATGCTGGACGCTGTCACATTTTTGGTAATCTTTACACCTTCGAATAAATGCTTCGGTATTTTTTAATGCTGGCTGACAGAACGTTATTGCGTTTTTTATTGTGAGAAGATGGAATGCTGTCCTGTTGCAACATAAACCTAATATGCGTATGCGTGGTCATGTTTTGGATCTGATATGAGTGGTTGACATGGTATACATTGCTACTAAGCACTAGTTTTCTTGTTCTGTTGTGCTGTGAAAGTTTATGGGAGATTGACTTGTAAAATTCCGCGTTGAGGTAAAAATGATTGTGAGCTTTTCTATGAATTTATCTTTGGAGGAGTGTTCTGCATTTATCTATGTTCTGAATTCTGAGACTGTGAAGGTGTTTAAATGGTCGTGATATATGTTGAAAAATATTTCAAGGACAGCATTGAATGGTATGCCTGCATTCAATTCTTATGTGCGTTGAACCATCATTCACATGCTGCTTTCCGATTGTATTGACACTACATACGCCCTATATTGGATGACCTAATGGTTGAAAGAGTCATTTTGTTTTTCTAGGGAGGACTGAATGGTCGAAGGAGCCATTTCATTTTTCTTGGGACGTTTTCTTCATGGCATGTTCTTTAAACCAAGGTGAAGTTCTTTATTGTTTCTGCGCACACAAGCTTGGAAGAATGTCAGTTTATACTAACTAATAAGGAGACATAGTTGGGCTTTGCGTCTTTTAAGAGAGGCTCTGTTGATGGACTTTTGAATGGTGTTAACATTTAAACTATGACAGTGTATGCATGTTAGCCCTTTTTCACATTGCCTTTTATATGATGGACATGGCATATAATGCATTAAAATGTAATATGCGGTGAAGATTTTTAGGGCAGCGAGGTATAATAATACATACATATGTATTATACCTTAGTGTTGTTTGGACTACCATAGTGTTTTTTTCATAAAGCTGTTTTCAAAGTGACTAACATAGTTAACGCTCCTGCGTTTGACTGTGTTTAATATATTGTTTGAGGCTAGAATACATTTTGATATCAGAATCAATTTTCTTTTAACAGAAGAAGTATTTTTACAGCTCTTGGATTTTATAATGCATTCAATCATATCTATGGTGGGAATAGTTCTCACTGGCAAGGAGAACTATCCTGAATGGTCCCGGATGATAAAACACACCCTCATTTTCAATGAGTTGTGGAAAGGAGTGTGTGTCAGAGAAGGAGACAATGACCCAGTACAGCCTACCTTAGACAAAGAGCTCGTCATTTGGGAAAACAAGTATAGCAAAGCTTATGCATTAATCACAGCATATGTAAATGAAGAGGTGAGTCGCCATATTTCGTCATATTCAACTGCCTTTGAAGCCTTACAAAAGTTGAAAGAGCTCTATGACTCGCATTCTGCACTTGAAGTTGTTCAACTCATGATTAAACTCTTCACTCTTGAACTGCAAAATAATGATCCTCTTGCTCTTGCATCTGAAGTAAAGTCTATAATGCATGATATCAAATCTACTAAGGTTGAATTGGATATTCCTCTTATTGCTTTTCTCACAGCACTTTATCCTACTTACTCCAATTATCTTGAGTCATTGCAAGCAAATGGAAATCTCAAAGATATAACGTTTGACTCTCTTGTGAAAAAGTTTGCTGAAAGAGAGAAAGCTTTTGGAAAGAAGACAACCCCTGAATCTTTTGAAGAGACTGTGTGCCTTGCTCTTAAAGAAAAGCATCCTGCTCAAGATTCTACAAGAGGAAGAGGTGGACGAAGAGGAAGAGGAAGATATTTCAGAGGCAAGGGGGGCATACATTCTCAAGGAGAAAAGGCAGATTTGCACTGCATTCACTGCAAAAGAAATGGATCACATGATGCCTCTACATGCAAGCTACCATGGGACAAAACTGAGGAGAAAAGAAACCAACAGAAAGGTAAAACTGATGATACAGACAAAGGTAAAGCACCTGAATCTGCTCACTATGTTGAGGCACAATGTAATATTGGAGTAAATGAAGATTTGTTTAATGCTTCACTTGCTTCATGGAAAAATGATTGGTTGCTTGATTCAGGAGCAACCTGCCACATGACTCATAGAAAAGATTTTTTTGAAGATTTCACTAACAATGTTGATGGAGTAGTATACTTTGCAGATCAATAAAAAATCAAGCCATCATGACTTGGCACAATCAAGCTTAAACTGCCTGGTCTTCCAGACTTTCTTCTGGATCATGTGCTATATCTCCCACAGCTCAAGAGAAACTTGTTGTCCTTAGTCCACATTCGCCAGCAAGGTCACTCCATTCATATGTTTGATGGCAAGCTTGAGGTAAGAAAAGCATCTGACCACTCACTTGTCATGAGGGGAATAGAAGAAGAAAGGCTTCTCAAACTGCAAGGAACCTCTACTCATGCACAACATTTCTCATACAATGCTCATCATGAAGAAGGTACACTTCCATCAAGTTTATTATGGCATGCTAGATTTGGAAATTTGAACTATGACAATCTCTGCTTGTTGAAGAAAAATGGTGTTACTGGTTTGCCTACAATTCCTAGGAAACTTAAGCAATGTGATGCTTGCATTCTAGGAGAGCATAGCAAACCGTCTTTTCATGATTCACATTCAAGAACACATAGGAAACTTGAACTCATTCATTTAGATTTATGTGGTCCAATGCCTGTTCCTTCTGCAAATGGAAATAAATATATCATGACATTTATTGATGACTACACCAGAATGTGTTGGGTTTATTTATTAAAGAACAAATCTGATGATTTTCAAACATTCAAGAATTTTCATAAATGGATTGAAAATGATGCACAATCTCATATTGGGTCTATTCGCACTGATAATGGAAAAGAATACACATCAAATGAATTTGAAAACTATCTTCGCCAACATGGGATCAAACATCAAACAACTGTGCCTTATAATCCCCAACAGAATGGTGTAGCTGAAAGAATGAATAGAACAATCTTAAATATGGTACGATCCATGCTTTTCTTCAAAAATGTAAAGATAATGTTTTGGGCTGATACTATTCTATGTGCTGCATATATAAAGAATAGATGTACATCTAATTCTATAAGAAAAAAGACTCCTTATGAAATGTGGTATGGACATGTTCCTTCAGTAAAGCATCTAAGGGTCTTTGGTTCCACCTGTTATGCCTTGATAACAAAGGTACATAGAAACAAACTCGGTGCTAGAAGTCGTAAGTGTATCTTCCTGGGGTACTCAAACACCTCCAAAGCATACCACCTCTATGATGAAGTAAATAAAAAGTTTGTTGTATCTAGAGATGTAATTTTTGTTGAATCATCCAAAACTGACAATGTTGTTGAGCGACAACTTGATCACTTGGATAGATTCGCAAAAGCAAAATCATCTCAAGAATTTGATAATCAGATTCCACATCTTGAAGGGGGGATTCCTATACTAGATCAACATGTGGAATCTTCTTCTGAAGAACACTCTCCCCCGCATGAAACTCCAACAACAGGTGATGCTTCAAGTGATGTAATTGATAGAATTGGGAGACTCAATCTTGATTTAGTCCCAACTCAATGAACAGAGCAGCCTGGACCATCTTAGAAAGGTCCCCCAAAGTGGCTAACAAAGACACTTGAAAGTGTTCATCCTGATGAAGTTGGAAAGACAGGAACCAGAAATTCAAACCGGCAAAATGGAGGTGATGTAGATGACTCTAATTCACCTATTGATATGGATGTTTATTATGATTGTGAATTGAACTTGTCTACATATTTTGAACCAAATTCCTTCAAAGAATCTGCTTCTCATGATGAATGGAAAGAAGCGATGCAAAAGGAGTATGATGCCCTCATAAAGAACGACACTTCGAAGCTGGTTGATCCTCCATTAGGAACCAAACCAATTGGCTGCAAGTGGGTCTACAAGAACAAGTACAAAGCTGATGGCTCACTTGACAAGCATAAAGCTAGGCATGTGGCAAAATGTTTTGCACAGAAGGAAGGGATTGATTATGAGGAGACTTTTCCCCCACATCAAAATGGGCTACCATCTGGACACTCCTTGCACTAGCAACTCAGAACGGTTGGAAAGTCCATCAAATGGATGTAAAAACTGCTTTCTTGAATGGAGATCTAAAAGAGAATGTTTTTATGTCCCAGCCTGAAGGATTTGCTATGAAAGGACATGAACATAAAGTGTGCAAACTTGTGAAGTCCTTGTATGGCCTCAAACAAGAACCGCGAGCCTGGTATGAAAAATTAACTGAGCATCTTCTGAAACTCAATTTCAACCATTTTGATCTTGATGATGCAACTTTATTTGTCAAGAAAGTTGGCAAATCAGTTGTATATCTTGTGGTATATGTAGATGATCTTTTAATGATAGGGAACAATGAAAGCTACATTGCATCCATAAAGAAGGAATAGGGGAAAAGTTTTGAAATGACTGATTTGGGCTATGTTCATTACTATCTTGGCATTGAAGTAACCCAACATCCAAAGTCCATATTTCTTTCTCAAAAGAAATACATTGGATATTTTTTGAACAGGTTTGGCATGACAGAGTGCAATCCTCTTACTACTCTGATGGAACAAAACTTAAAGCTCACATCTATTGAAGGAAAAGAATTTGAGGATGCAACAAAGTATAGACAGCTTGTAGGAAGTCTCAACTACCTAACTACTACCAGACCAGACATTTCATTTGCTGTTAGAATCCTCTCCAAGTTTATGCAAAAGCCTTGTGAGGGACATTGGTCTGCTGTAAAAAGAGTTCTAAAGTACTTTAGGGGAACTCAAGACTTTGGAATCAAGTACACACAGGTGGATGACTTCAGCTTGATCGGATACTCTGATTTAGACTTCGATGGAGACAAAGAAACTGGGGTATCTACTTCAGGATATGCTATGAGTCTTGGATCAAGAGCTATCTCCTGGAGATCATGCAAACAATAAGTTCCAGTAGATTCCACAACAGAAGAAGAATATGTGGCAGCAGCTGAAGCAATAAAAGAAATTGTGTGGCTCAGGAAAATTCTTGAAGATTTGCAGGTAAAACAAGTACAATCAACTCCACTCATGATTACCAACACCTCTGCAATAAAGTTGGCCAAGAACCCAAACTTCCATGATCGAAAAAAGCACATCAATACTAAATATCATCTTATTCGACATCATGTTGAGGCCAAAACAATCCATCTCCGTCATTGTTCCACAAATGAGCAAATTGCAGACATCTTCACCAAAGCGCTTGGAAGAGAAAAGATTGAACGATTCAAAACGATGCTTAGACCCACCAACATCCCTTCAGATTAAGGGGGGGGAATGTTGACACCTAATCCTTGTGATTGGGTAAATATATGCAAATAAATAAATGAGAAATGTGAACAGTCATCAAGAGATGAACTGAACAGTCTCTCCCTCATGTATATAGCAGACCTACCTGATTGAATGAATATACGAATCATTTCTCTGCCTAATGGAGTTACTGCCTGGCCTGACATTTTTCATAGAATAGTCTATCTAATTCCAGAAAAGGGTTAAAATCATAATGAGTAGATGTCATTTCATTTACTTTAACGAGTTCAAAACAACAAGTACTCGACAATATTTTCACTTTTTGAGAGTCAGAAAAGAGCTTAAAGATGACTCCAGGGGGTCGCTTTTTCGTTTATTTATGATGATTCTGAAAAAGTGATAAAATAAAACTTGTTGAATCAGTGAATATAAATCATCGTCACCAAGAATATATGACCTATCACTGCACAAGGAAACACACATTAACGATTTTGAGGAAAAATATTAAAAAATGAGTGAAATATGTCATAATTTGGTGAAAATGTTATTTAAAACTTATAAATAGGGAAAAAAGTAAATCATTTTTACCATTTTACCAATTTTCAATTGTGAGAGCATTTTTAGCTCATTTTACCTCAATTTTCAGGGAAGGAGCATGATCAGGTGCTCAAGTTTATGCTCAAAAATCAAAGTGTCAGAATATTGTTAAACTCAGCTTCAGATCGAAGAGCTCATCATTCTGAATCCAAAAGTGTGAAAAGAACTCAAATCTGAGCTCGTATGCAAAAGTTAGAGCAAGTCAAATTTCAAGTTTGACTTGTCTACATGGTAGGATTGGATGACATGGCAAAGGTCCCAACGAGTGAGGAGGTGCCAAGTGGTAGGCTGTCATTGGCCCTCGCATATCGCATATCGCAGGTTGTAGGTGGATCAGGTTAAGAATCAGCCCCAGGAAGTGCCGATTGCGATTTGATATATTGCATATCGCAATCATAAGAAAGGAGGAATTATAGAATCGGCCCCTGGCACAGTCAAGGTTGTGATGCAATATATCGCAATCGAATATTGCACCCAGTACCCATATATATATATATATATATATATATATATATATATATATAGGGACTATCTGTCGATAACGAAATTCGATGAGTTTCGATTTTGATAAGTCCCGGACGCGATACATTAATGTGTTAAAATTTATATGTCGTCAGGTCTATTGATACTATCATTTATGTTCTCACTCTGATTCCCGATTGTGATGAGAGATAGACTACCCAGATGCGAGATGTTATGAATTCCAGTTTATATCCCTGTCAGGTTTGTGATATTGCTATTGCAACATTCCACCGTGTTAACAAGACCTTCAGGCTGCCAAACCTCGCCGATTGTGATTTGCGATACGACCGACAGGTTATGGCCTACAGCGTGGTCTAATTCTCACTTAGTTAGTGGATTTTGGAGTGAATTTATGGGATTATGTCGGTTTTGGAGCAATTTGTGGAACGAATAGTGGGAGAACTAGGAGAAGTCATAACTTCTTCAATTATTATCCAAATGTGATGCAAAAAGAGGCTAGATGGTCAATTTTGAGTATTCTAAACTCATTGAGACAAGTTCTAGAGGCATTTGTGCATTGTAAACACATTTTTGTTGTAATTTTGAGCATAATAGAGAGGCCCAAGCATTGGAAGTTGGACCAAGGGGACGTAGCCAAAGAGGGGTGAACTCCTCATCAAATATTTGTGTTGTGTGTTGTATTTTGATGTTCTTTGCTATTATTTTGTTGTTGTTCAGCATATGTTTTATGTTAAATTATTTATAACATTTACATGATAAAATCTCATGGGAATCAGTTAATTAAGAAAAGATGGTGAATCCTTATGCACTTGATAAGAAAATAATAAGCATCTTGTGTTTTATTTTGAATGGGGAATTAGCACAACATTACTAATATGCTCCATTTTAGATCAAGTTGGTATTAGAGAACTGGTTTTTGCTTACTAGATTTGGTTTGTGCAAAATAAGGATTTAATTGTTTGCAAGTTTGTGTCATGCTAACAAGGTTAAATCTCAAAATAGGAGAAGGGAAGCTGGTTTAAATCCTTATAGTTGGCTCAAGGGGAAGAAGAGAAAGGTTGCCAAAGTCTTCTACACCAATACATCCTCAAGTTGCGGAAGTTGCAGTTGAGTCTTCAGAGACCATGTCTCATGAAGGAGAACCTATCATGACAAAAGATGAGAAGACCTTCAAAAAGGATTTCTTTGATATGACAGATATGGTGAAGGTCCTCTATGAAGAGATGAATAGAAGATTGCAAGGAGAAATTTACAAACCTCCCAAAGGAGAAGGCTCTTCAAGAGGAGGTAATGGGAATGGAGACAAGCCTCCACCCTCTCCATCATCTTCTTCATCTTCTTCTTCACAATCATCTTCACACTCTTCCACTATTACAACTCTTACTCATACTCATCATCATTCTGCAAAAGAAATTGGTAAATCACCTTTTCTAAAGCTTGATGTTAAATTCGATTTTCCTATGTACAATGGAGAAGTTAACACATAAAAACTGGATAACTGGATTCATCAGTTGGAGGTGTATTGTAGAATTCAGAACCTTCAAGAGGATGATATCAAAATTTCATTGGATTCATTGAGAATGGAGGGTGAAACACTTGTATGGTGGGAATCAAGGACTCAATATAAGATTAAAAAACATGGTAAGATCTCTATTAAGCCCATATGAAAAAAGCTATCATGAATTGGAAAAATTTCAGATAGTTAAAAGGTCAAAATGTGCAAGAGTATACTCAAGAGTTTAGGAGAAGAGCTCTTATGCTAGGAGTAGACCAGGGAAAATTTTAAGAACCCCCCCAAATTTACATGTATAATAAATAGGCGAATCTCCATGGTATATAGGAAAAATGGAAGGCGATTTTATCAATAATATGATATGTATATATAGTTTTTTGGCGAATCTCTCACCAAGCATGGCGAATATTTTACTCAATTATAAAATCTTGTGTTTATTGAATACACAAATGAAATCATTGCATTTCTTTAAAATATCTTTTGAAATCAAAATTACCGAAATTACATATCGATAACCTAGTGGGTGTAGGATAAAATTCACCCGTGCCATTCACAGAAAACATGAGAAAAAACCTAATACTATATATAAAACCAAGAAAAATTCAAATTCATCACTTCTAGGGACCTCGTAACCATCCTGCCAATACACAAGTATGTTCCTATTTGTAATTAGAAAAATTACCCAAATTACAATCTGTTTACTCCAGCATATGTTGGAAAGTTATAGAAGAATGACTAGTGCAATCAATCCATTCCTTTTAGCCCTGGATTTGTTTCAGTTTAAAACAGAAGTATACAAAAATACTTGTCCAATGTCTATGCTTTAACCATTCACCTTAAGATTTTTTTACAATATAATTTCTTAAGTCTATTTAATATCTTCATTATCATAAAAACCAACCTATATCCATCTTAACTGCACATCTACCACTCTTAGGGGGATGAAATCTATTTATCCCTCTGAGCACTTGGTAGACCTAGAATTAAGATGGATCTAAGATGATAGAATTTCCCCTTTAAATAGTCTATGCTCACATGAATACCATGTGTCAATACCATGGGTTATCATAAACCTGGAGCTTAAAAATTACTATTAGTAATTTATAAAAATTAATAGTTGATTTTTATTTTAACCAAGCTAAAATGTTTAACATACATTAAATTACAACATCCATTTTTACTCTTGATCGGATCAAATAGTTTTTCACTCTATGCTAGTTTGCATATCACAATATTTGATACCTCTCGGGGGTTAGTAGATCCCCCAGAGAGGTATCAAATATCCTGGTTTAATTCCCCCATTTAAATAGGCTACATTCCAGGTGAATACCATGGGTCAATACCATGTACCATGGGTCAATACCATGTGCCATTTTGGTGAATACCATGGGTCAATACCCTGTGCCATTTTGGTGAATACCATGGGTGAATACCATGTTCCATTTTTATTTTTATTAATACTAATATTAGGGTTAATAATTTTTTTTGCATGGTATTAATAACAATCTAGTTCATGGTATTTGTCCCATAGTATTTTGCCCATAGGTTTCACCTAAATATAATGCATGTGCCATTTTGGTGAATACCATGGGTCAATACCCTGTGCCATTTTGGTGAATACCATGGGTCAATACCATGTGCCATTTTTATTTTTATTAATACTAATATTAGGGTTAATAATGTTTTTTTGCATGGTATTAATAATAATCGAGTCCATGGTATTTGTCCCATAGTATTTTTCCCATAGGTTTCACCTAAATATAACGCATTTTTTGAGTGTTCATAAATATAAGGTGACTTATGGAGTAAATATAAAAAAAAAAAGTTTTATTTGTTTACCATACCTCTCGTTTATTTATATTTTTATTAATTTACCACACCTCTTTTACAAATATGGTATTTGGCCCATAGGATTCACTTAAATAAAACCTCTTTCTTGAGCCTTCATAAATAGAATGAGGGTTATGGACTAAATATAAAAAGAGGTTTTATTTATTTACCATGCGTCTAGTTTATTTATATTTTTATTTATTTACCATACCTTTTGAGTAAGTATAAAAAGACGTTTTATTTATTTACCATACCTCCACTTTACTTATATTTTTATTTGTTTACACCCTTGCATGTATATAAGGTGACTTATGGAGTAAATATAAAAAATATTTTATTTATTTACCATACCTCTCATTTATTTATATTTTTATTAATTTACCATACCTCTTTTATAAATATGGTATTTGGGCCTTTGGCCCATAGGATTCACTTAAATAAAACCTATTCTTGAAAATGGGCAAATGGATTCACTTAAATAAAACTTATTCTTGAAAATGGGCGAATGGAAGGTTGTAACTCCTAATTTCAAGGGCTAAATTTACCTTTTTTACCCTCTCCCTTAAAATAAGGTGGGCTATTTGAGGTGATTTGTAAAAATGTACTATGATACAAAATATTCGCCCACTAAAAATTTAAAACCCCTTAATTTCGCCAAAGGGCGAACATTCACCCCTAAATTTTTCTATGGAGTACACTTGAAGTCACGAGATACTTTGCTGAAATATATAGGAAGTTTGCATATCTATCTTTGACACACCATTCTTATGTTTAATCCCACGAATCTTGATGAGGTATGTGTTCAAGCTACACATCTTGAAGCAAGAGGGGAAAATGTACAAGAAGAAGGTAAGAATAAGCCATTACAGAGTGGTGCAAAGGGAAAAACTTTCAAAGGAAATCAAAAGAAAAATGCTTATGTTAAGAAATAAGGGCAGAAACCCGTGTGCAAGAATTGTTACAAAGAGGATCATCATGAATCGCATTGCTAGAAGCTTCATCCTGAATTAAGAATGAAGAAATCTAACAATAAAGGGAAAAAAAAGACAAACATTGTTATACAACAATACTTGGGTTCTAACTCAAGTGATGTATCAAATATTGCAGCCACAATCACTGAGGGAAAATTCATGGCAAAAGAAAACAAAGAGGAAGTCGTGGCAACCACCAGCGCAGCAAATAACTCCAATAACCCTTCAAATGAGGAAAACATAATTGAGCTATTCGATATCCAAGTTATTTCCAAACACACCAAGATTGATATGCTGTTTGATAGTGGATCTCAGGCAAATTTAATTTCTACAGACTTGGTCAAGAAATTAAATCATGAAACTGTGCCTCATCATAAACCGTATCCATTGGGTTGGATAACCAACGATATCAATCTTCAGGTGACATGGAAATGCATTTTCAGGTTTGCAATTATTGCCAATTTCGTTGATGAAGTCGAATTAGATGTGGTGCTACTAGATATTTCAGGAATTGTGTTGGGAAGCCCGTATCTATATGACAGGAAAACCATTTTCCATAGATATGAGAAAAATATCATTTGTTCAAAGATGGAGTGGAGTATATTGTGAGAGGCCATTGTAGGAAGCTTAATCTGTCCTGTGCAAGAGCATGGAAAATGAAGCGACTGGTCAATTACAACAAGAATCTCGGGCTCCTTATGATCAAGCAGAAGAATGAAACAGAGCATGAATCCTTTGCAGGTTGTGACGTGAAGCTGAAAGATGAATTAGTTGATGTGGTCAATCAATATGGAGACATGTTTCAAGAACCAAAGGTATTGCCACCAACAAAGGGAATTCAACACAAAATTTAGCTACAACAAGACTATCCACTCCCAAACATCGGTATGTATCGAATGCCAATTCTGGAAAGTTTAGAAATTAAGAAACAAGTTTACGAATTGTTAGATAAAGGTGTAATTCATCCCTATACTTCACCATGTGGTTCACCAATTTTTTTGGTACCCAAGAAATATGGAACCTCGCACATGTGTGTAGATTATTGAGTTTTGAAAAAAATTACCATAAAGAATCGATACCCACTACCCAGAATATATGATTTGCTAGATCAGTTGAAGAATGCAAAACATTTCACTAAATTAGACTTGAGAAGTGGATATCATCAAGTTAGAATAGTTGAGGAGGATATTTGGAAGACTTATTTTAAAACCAAACAGGGATATTTTGAGTGGTTGGATATGCCTTTCGGCCTTTGCAATGCTCCAGCTACATTCATGAGAGTTATGGATGATGTTTTAAGATCCTTTCTTGATGAGTTTTTAATTGTCTATTCAGATGATATTTTGATATTCAACAAATCACGATAAGATCATGTCAAGCATGTGAGGAAATTGTTGGATATCTTGAAAAAATAATAGTTATTTTTGAAGATGTCTAAATTTGAATTCTAGAAAAATTCCATAGTGTATGTGGGCCACATAGTTGGAGGAGGCTGTGAGCTAAAGATTGAACCCTCTAAAGTTTTTGTCATTGTGAATTGACCAATACGCAAATTAGTCACAGAAGTAAGGAGATTTCTGGGAGCAATGCAATATTGGAGGGAGTTCATTGCCAATTTCTCTTCCACAGCATCTCCACTACATGCTTTGACCAGTGTGAAGGTTGTCTTCCAGTGGAAAGGCAAACAACAACAAAAAAATCAATGCTTTAAAACGAAATATCAGTTCAACAACAATTTTGGCATTACCAGATTTGAATCAACCTTTTGAAATACAAACAGATGCAAGTGACTACACCAAGGGTGCAGTTATTTTACAACATGGTAAACCTATTTCATTTCATTTTGATGTTTTTAATGGTGTTGTTATTAACTATCCTACGTATGATAAAGAGCTTTATGCATTGGTGCAAAGTGTGAATAAATGGAAGCATTAATTGATGGGTAAAGAAACCATTATTCACACCAACCATCAACCTTTGCAATATATTCAATCTCAAACAAAATTGCAGTAATCAAGGAACTTTCTTTGGATCGGATTCTTATAGCAATTCCACTTGGTAATCAGGTACAAGAAAGGTATTCATAATAGAGTTGTTTATATGCTTTCTAGACTAGTTGTTAATGTAGCCATTTTACTCAAGAATATTTATGTTTTCCTAAAACTTATGTTGATCAATACGCACATGATACTGACTTTCAAGAGCCTATATTCAACTTGAGTCAAGGCCACCAAGTTGAGGAATTAGACTACCATGTACATGGTAATCTATTGTATCATTTAGGAAAACTTTTTGTTCCGCAGGGAGAGAGAGTATATGTCACAAGGGAAGCACACACTTCTCTTATTGCTAGACATTTTATTGTAAGTAAAACAATGGAAAATATTCAGAGGTATTTTTACTGGCCTCATATGCTTGAAAGTGTGTCTCATTTTATCAAAGGTTTTTCATTATGTGCAGTCAATAAACTTAGTAATAGGAAAATAGGATTGTACACACCACTTCCAATGCCTTCACATCCATGGGAAAGTGTTTATATGGATTTTGTAGGAGGTATTCCTTTATCAAGAAAAGGTCATGATTATTTGTACGTAGTTGTGGATAGGTTCAGCAAGATGTGCATATTAATGCCTTGTAAAAGAAAAAATTACAGTTGAACAAACAGCTCAAATTTTCTTTCAAAATGTATGGGTTCATTTTGGATTACCTACTTCTATTGTAAGTGATCATGATTCCCGATTTTTTGTGAATTTTTGGTCAAGTTTATGAAACTTGATTTACACCAAGTTGAAGAAAAGTACAACCTTCCATCCACAAAAAAATGGTCAAAATGAAGTGGTTAACATGAAAGTTTTTCATTTTCTAAGAGCATATTGCAGCAAGCATCCTAAGTTGTGGGATGAAGAGTTACATTATATTCAGCATGCTTACAACTGAGCAAAACACTCTTCTACTCTAACTTCGCCTTTTGAGGCATGTCTTGACTATTTGCCTAAATTACCTTTGGATTTCATCTTTGAAAAAGATGTAGTTGTATATGGACATAACGACATAGATAGACCAAAGAAATTCATTGAGAAAATTCAGTTGATTCACCGAATAGTTCAAGAACAACTAGAAAAGAGTCAAGGCAAGTATAAGGCAAGGCATGATAAACATCATGTGGATCATCAGTTTCAAGTAGGTGATGAAGTTCGGCTATACATTAGTAAGGAAAGGCTTTAAGGTGAAGGTAAAAAGATGAAACCAATCCGTTATGGTCCATTTAAAATTCTAGAAAAGATTGGTAAGAATGCTTTCAAGCTTGATTTACCTTCGTATATGCAAATTTATTCTGTTGTTAATGTTGAAAATTTGATATTGTATGAGCCTAAAGATCAAGGAGAAAGTGTACAGATTCCATCAATTGAATATTTTTCTCCAAAATTTCTTGATGAGCTTTAGCAAGAAACCGTACTTGATAGAAGAACGAGGTCATCAAAGAGGGGAAATTTTGATTATCTTTGAGTGGGTCTCAAAGGTACAAATCCATCAAAGGCCAAATGGATTGAAGAGGGGAAGGTGAGGGAACAATACCATCATCTATTCAATAACTTAATATAATATTTTGGGGTCCAAAAGGCTTCGAGTGGGGAGGAGTGATTAGGTGCTAAAGTTTATGCTCAAAAATCAAAGTGTCATAATCTTGTTAAACTCAACTTTAGATCGAAGAGCTCATCATTTTGAATCCAATGGTGTGAACAACACTCAAATCCGAGCTCATATGCAAAAGTAGAGCAAGTCAAAGTTCAAGTTTGACTTGTCTACATGGCAGGATTGGATGATGTGGCAAAGGTCCTAGGGAATGAGGAGGTGCCAAGTGGCAGGCCACCATTTGCCCTCGCATATTGCAGGTCGCAGGTGGATCGGATTAAGAATCTCCCCTAGGCAGTGTCGATTACAATTTGCGATATCACATATCACAATCGCAGGAAAGGAGGAATTATAGAATCGACCCCTAGCATAGTCAGGGTTGTGATGCGATATATCGCAATTGCATATCACACCAAGTACTCATCGATATAGGGATTATCTGCCGATAGAGAAATATGATGAGTTTTGATTGTGATAATTCCTAGATGCGATATGTTTATGTGTTATAGTTTATATGTTGTCGGGTCTGTCAATACCATCGTTTATGTTCCCGCTCCAATTGCTGATTACGATGAGCGATAGATTTCCCGTATGTGAGATGTTATGAATTCTAGTTTATATCCCTGTCGGGTCCGAGATATCCCTATCGCAACATTTTGTCATGTTAACAAGACCTTCAACCTGCCAAACCTCACCGATTACAATCTGCAATATGGCTGACAAGTTATGGCCCACGACATGGCCAAATTCTCACTCAATTAGTGGATCTTGGAGCGAATTTGTGGGATTATGTCAGTTTTGGAACAATTTGTGGAACGAATAGTGGGAGAACTAGGAGAAGTCATAAATTCTTCATTTGTTATCCGAATTGGATGCAAAAAGAAGCTAGATGGTCATTTTTTAGTATTCTGAACTCATTGAGACAGGTTGCAGAGGAATTTGAGCATTGTAAACACACTTTTGTTGTAATTTTGAGCATAATAGAGAGGCCCAAGCATTGGAAGCTGGAACAAGGAGACGTAGCCTAGGAGGGGTGAACTCCTCATCAAATCTCTGTGTTGTGTGTTGTATTTTGATGTTCTTTTCTATTATTTTGCTATTGTTCAGCATATGTTTTATGTTAAATTGTTTATAACATTTACATGAGAAAATCTCATGGGAATCAGTTAAATAAGAAAAAATGGTGAATCCTTAAGCACTTGATAGGAAAATGATAAGAATCTTAGGTTTTATTCTGAATGGGGAATTATCACAACATTACTAATCTACCCCATTTCATATCACAGCATGATCAATCCCGGACACCATTCACTAAGCCACTTGTTGCAGGCAAGAGATTTGTCCCTTCCCTTCATTTTGTTACTCATTTCATGCATTTCATGCATATATTAGGCTACAAGGAGGTCTTACAAAAATTTTATATCGTGGGTGACTAACATGGGTTTTACCCATTAGATTCACGTTGCTCACCCTGTGATTAATAAGACTCTTGTGCTAGTAGTGCGAGAAAATTCATAAACAGTTGCATTGGCGCCGAGGTAAATTTTTTTGTGTGAAATCTTCCATGTTAAATAGTTTATCTTGGATTTTGTCTCCATGGAAGCTAATGAAATGTTGTTTTATTGATTTTCCACACGATAATTAGTCCAAAATGGTGGTTGAATGGAAAGAAAGGGGACATGAAGCTGAAGACCATCAAGCTGCTCAGGATCAAGATTGTGTTGATGCCCTACGAGAAAGTGGGTTTCTTAAGTTCTTCAAGATTCCTGGGATTAGATCCAAACCTAATTTATTACAACATCTAATCAGTTGGTGGGATGTGGATCACCAACTATTCATGATAGGAGATAAAGAACTAGAAATAGATGTTTCTTACATTTATTTCATTACCGGGTTTTCTAGAAAGGGACAATAGAGGAGAGAGCACAAGTTTGCTCATTGTGAGGAATTGTCCAGGGACCAAAAAGACCCAAAGTGGGAAAATCAACATAAAAACCATCAAAAATCTCCCACTATGAAAAATCATGCATACTATGGCTCAAATAGCTAGGGCTCAAGCGTTGCATGAGGCAACAAAGTCTCATTTCCGGTACGAAATCAAGTGTCTGAATCCCACAATTTTCAATTGGAGTGAGGTTTTGTTGGTGTGCATGAAGCACCAATTTACCAAGTGCAATTTAGGGAATCTAAAACAATTTGGTTTTAGATCCATTTTGGTGACGCTCTTCCTGGAATGTGTGTCATTATTTCATTATTAGTGGTTAGAAATGGATGCACCAACACCCAGAGATCCATGATTACTCAGATGGGGTGAGCTAATGCATCATCATGGAGGTGACCAACAAATTTCATTTCCTCCAGCATTTTTTGGATGGTTGTGTCAACAATGAATCATGGTTGACGATTGGGCATATTCAGGCACAAATTTCCGAGGAGATCTAGATCTTCCACTTCCTCTAGGGGCAGAGTGGACCGATTCAAGTAAAAACTATCTTTGAAGTTTTGAAGTTTTTATTTTTATTTTTTTTGTATGTGTACTGAGATTTGACTTATGATGATTTGGAGATGTGGAACTAGAGAGACCTCCAGGGGTTTCTCCAGTAGTAGATCCTATTGTCAAGGTAGAGCGTAACCTGGAAGATTAAACCAAGGGCATTCCAGAGTATGCCTCGATAGATGAGGTGCCATTACGCTACCAAAGGCACACTATAGGGGTTTCAGCCGAGCTGCATCGGTTGTTGGGCCGAGTCATTAGGGCTATTTCGTCCTATAATGAGCACCATGTGGGAAAATAGCCAACTCTAGTTTACTTTCTACACTGTTGTAGGCTTATAAAGCCATGTGTCTCAGAACACAGATTTTGTCATTTTGATGTAGCAAACTCTTTTGCAAACACACACACACTCTCTCTCTATATATGTGTGTGTGTGTGTGTGTGTGTTTTTTTCTATTTACCATGTCCATTATGTGATGCTTTATGATTTACATGTTTCGTAAATGTCTATCTGACATGTAGTTCACCAATGCATCTGTAATGTGTTCATGCGTCTCAAAATGTTATGATAAGTAATAAAATCAAAGTCTCATTCCAATAGACGAACTCGCAAATACATTCTCAAAATTTGAGGGTTTCTAACTGAATATTGTCCATTAAGCTATAGTAAAATGAGTTAATCAAGTTTCACGATTAACTCTCTAATGGCAAGAGTGATAGCTTCTGACAAAAGCTCGATAACTGCATTATATTGACAATGTTATTAGTCTTATGACCTAAACATATACCTTGTAAATTGACTAACTCACCATTAGGGTCATATATTTCCCATGCAACGGAAAATAGATTCTGTGTATTAAGACAAGAACCATCAGCAAAACCAACGTAATGGTTGGATGACATCTGCAAAACAAGTACAGCACGAGGTAAGCAGAGGAAAATGTTTGCAAAATAAAAATAACACACCAAAACCACACTGCACACTAATGAAAACACACTAACGTACATAAGTATTTACAAGGAAAATCACGTATAAAACTTCTTTAGGTAAAGCCCGTTTCGAGGCTCAGCCAAATAATTTACTTCATAATCTACTAACTCATAGGCACATTTTTGTAAAAATTGTTTGAAAATGTACGACCCATGCCACATTGGTTCGAATTTCCCAGCTCCCAATTTATCATTGGCTAGATCGTATAGCAAGACCAAGTCATGCTCAATAAAAACGTGGGGAGAACCCATTTTATCATATTGGGCCTTAATTCGTTTCTTCTGGGCTTCAATTACTAATGATGCAAGACAACAAGTTTCATCGAGCCTTTCGAGGTAAAGTAAATTTTCCTGCTCATGTGAGGTATCAGGGAGTAATTAGACAGCTAGTTTCAGTGAAGGAATTTCACACTCAATTGGAAGAGTTGCATCTAGACCATACACCAGCTGAAAGGGTGTGAATCTTGCGACTGTCTTAGCTGTGGTTCGGTAAGCCCAAAGAGCTGAAAATAACATGAGATGGCAATTTTATTTATGCATCCCAATGGCGCGTTGAAGCATGGTAACCAAGATATTAGCCTCTGAATAATAAGGAGTTGAGTTGTCGTGACGCAAACCCAACCGATCAGTGAGCTATGCTATCTTGTAATTTCAGAAATGAGATCCATGATTAGTAACGATGGCTTGAGGGACACAGAATCTAGCTATGACATGGTTGAAAAGAAATTGAGCAGCAGTTTTACCGTCAGCATCACGTGTGGGCATCGCCTCGACCCATTTAGTGAAATAGTCAACGACGACGATGATATAACCATGATGCCTAGTCGAGTGAGGGTTACATGTCATGAAATCAATACCCCATTTAGTAAAGGGGCCGAAGGTAACAACTGGGTGTAGGGGTTTGGTTGGGGCACACTATTTATGGTTGTAAATCTGGCAGGCGTGGCATTTTTGGATTGCTAAAATGCAATATTTAAAGATCAAAGGCCAGAAATAACCGACACGAAATATTTTCTGAGCAGTAGCATATCCTGACATGTGACCACCAAAATCCCCAGAATGGAAGTCATTTAGGACTCTCTCAACTTCTTCAAGTGTCAAACGTCTACGAAGGATAAAATGGACACCAACATGGTACAAAGTATCGCCAATGATTCGATAGGGTAGGGACTGATGTCGAATGTGACGACATTCATAATTAGACAATTCTGATTGAAAAGTTTGGGTTTGGAGATAGACAATAATATCCCCGTACCATGGGGCAAGAGTGCTGATGAGAGAGAGAGTTTTGTCAGGAATGAGGTCATCAAAAGTTGTAGATGTGGTTAAGGAAGGGTTACAAATTAACTCAGCGAAAACCAGTGATTTCTTTGATTTGGCAGTAGAAAATTCCAAATCAAACTCCTGAAGGATAACAATACACTTAGAATACTTTCCCTCCAGTAACTGATGAGTCAAAATGTAGGTCATGGGGTTGCAGTTAGAAATCACGTGGTTTTCCACAAGAGAATATAGTGTCGAAAGTGTTGAACATCGTGAACAACTGCTAAAGCAGTTTCTCAACATGGGTGTATCGAGTCTCAGTATCAATAAGATTTTGTATTAAGTAGTAAATCACATGTTCATTTCCATGATCATCGTCTTGCACTAGTAGCATAGCAATAATACCATCGGCTATGACCAAGTACAAGAAGTAATTGTGCTGATAATTAGGGGGATGCAATATAAGGGCACTAATGAGGGTGTTCTTTAATGCATCGAAATATTTTTGAGCGATTTCATCCCAAATAAACGGGATCCTCTTTTTCAGAAAACAAGTAAACCCCTTGGCAAGTTCAGCATAATTGGGTACAAAACGACGAAGGAAATTAGCTTTTCGTTGCAAGTTCTACAACTGGTGTAAAGATAATGGAGGGGGTAAATTCATAATGGCCTCAACTTTGAGGGGGTCTATCTAAATGCCTTCCTTAGATACCACAAACCTTAGAATATGACCATATTCAATGCAGAAGGCACACTTATGTGGATTTAAACGAATATTATAGTGTCTAAAACGAAAAAAAATCGCTCGAAGGTGGTCAGGATGGTCATGATGCTTAGAAGAATGGGTTGATAAGTCATCAAGATACAATTGAAAGATGTGTTTGATGTCATGAAAAATAGAAGACATTGATCGTTTGAAGGTAGTGCCAACATTTTTTAGACCAAAAGGGAGTTTTTTTGTAGGAAAAGGTTCCCCATGGACGCATAAGAGAAATTTTATGCTAATCAGTGGGAATAATGTTAATCTGGTTGTAGCTAGAAAAATTGTCCATAAAAGAAAAAATCACACTTCTGGAACATTCACAATGATATGGTCTATAAAAGGAGTTGGAATTAATATTTTAGAAATGCCCGATTGATATTTGGTAATCAACACAAACACGAATAGTCCCTTGTTTTTTAGTCACAGGGACAATGTTTGAAACCCAATATGTCAATGGAATGGGGTAAATGAAACCAACCTTTGGAAGTTTTTCAACCTCTCCCTTTATAGTGAATGCCTTTTTGGGGATCACTGGGCAAATTTTCTGACGAACAAGCTTCGCATTTGGATAAGTAGGAATTTCATGCACAACTATACTGAGATCTATGCCATGCATTTCTTCATATGACCAAGCAAAGACATCGCATAATTCCTTTAATAGGGCAATATAAATCCTGATCTCATTTGGAGAAGAAACCCTAACATGGATGTTCTCGACAATTCCTTGTTTAACAAAAATGTCAATGGGCATTGTAGCAGTAATGTTCCCCATGTTTCCCTCACACAAAACTTCGTTCACCAAAATAGGCATTTGAAGTGGATGGGTCAATGTATGGGAAAAAAAAGTATCTAAACACAATGAACTCTCTCCGAGACTTGGGAGAAATAAGGAACGATGATGAGATGCATTCTAGGGAGCTTCTCCAATAACCTCGGTGATACTCTCGTCGGTGGGAAATGTCTCGTTCAAGGGATCCGAAGAATCCCAAGAACCAATTCAAGGGGACTATGAATACGTGTCTAGATGCATACTAAGAGTAGCATGACTCTCAAAAGTGAAAACTAAAGCCAAAACAACAACTTGATATGCTTGTTCTGTTGGGTTGAGCGACATGCCATCGCCAAAAGAATCAACCTGATCGGGGTGAGGAACGATCCAAGGATCATGATAAGTGGAGATCATGTTGACGGGAGCGATTTTTGGAGGTGGAGGGAAAATTTTTCCCATAAGACGAGTCTTTAAAAATACCCACCCCAACACTCTCATAAGGGATGTCAGTATTTTGCACATATGGAACATTGCCATTCGAAGAGCTAGAAGAGAAAAAGGCTAATTGATCAATGATGACTATTTTCCATTCATGAGGAAAACAGATCACACGAAACAAAGAAGAAACCATGCAAAACATAGAATGATTCCAACTTTGACCAAGCAGAAGGTTATAATTTAAATTGGAGTCAACGAATTCTACTTCTAAGTTAATGGTTTTTCCTTCCAACGTTATGGGAAAATTTGTGGGAATACCATAAGGATGAGATCCTCTGCCATCAAAGAATTCTAAGGTGTTAGGAGATTGGTTGAGAGGTGGAGAGCTAATAGATTTCCAGCATGAGAGAGACATAATGAAGGTGGAATCACCCTCATCAATCGAAGTTAGATGAATCATCTTCCCCTTTATAATGACTTGGATTAAAAAGGCAAGTTGATGTGGAAGACATGGAACATAATTTTCCAAGTCAAAAGTAATCAAACTTGAATCAGTAGGGTCAATTCCTCCTATAGTGGATAGTAATTCTTTCCATTGCAATGGAAAAAATTGGAGAACTTCTAAGGAAGACATCGTCGAAGGTGCTTGAGCTAAATCTTCAACAATATTGTAATGTTGGGCAGCTCACACATTCAGATTGTAAGATGATTTCCGAAGGACACCTTTGGGAGGTGGTCGAATAATAGAGTGATTACTAGGTCTCTCAATATGAAGAGGATCGAAGAAGATCCATAATGGAGTCACCATTTTGTTGTGAAGGTAAATCCCCTCTGCGAACAAAGGCGGTCCCTCTAGCTTAATGAGTGGGTCTAGCAACAAACTAACATACACTTTCCTAGTTTATGTTTAACAAATACAAAGAGAAGGAGAAACCTACCTCATTCATATGCTAATCTCTCAATCCTTTGGATATTACTTTGATTCTTTTGCTCCAGGCCTCGCTCCTTACTTTTTCTTCATGTTCGAGTACCTACAAGGAAGATCAAAGAGCTATGCAAAATACAAGAGCATAGATGGCCTACATCAAACATAAACTACTTAATATATCAAGGAGTATTAAGCTAAAAGCATAAACATTTACACAATTATGGAAAGTGAACATCAGATGTATATATTAATGAGTTAAAAGGGGAAGCATACAACCTATGCCTTGATGTTGGAGACCTCCTTTTGGTGGATTTCAAAGTCCAAGAAAATACTCTTCAAGCACTCCTTCTCCAAGCTAGAATGAGTAGCATGTAAGCATAATATCAGCATAGGGATGCAAAAATCAATGAACAACATTTTGGGGATGCAAGGGAGTGAATTTATAGGAAGGGAGAGGGAGTTAGCGATCCACAAAAGAGGGAGGAAGGTCCACATCTCAAGGGGAAAGCCTATGATTATAAGACCAAGAGGTCCAAATGGGAGAGCTCGACCATACCACCAACAACCAATATCCATCTCATTGTTCTCAAAGGTTCTAGTGCACAGAGCTTCTCCTCTAGTTTGGGAAAACCTGCTAGAAGGTTTTCATATCAAAACCTACATTGGAAACACTAGAGTAGAACTATGCAACCTACCATCAACATAGGTAGGTAGTGTAGCAAAACACGTTGATGCTAAAATTTAGGTTTTTAGTTAACCTTCTTCAGAATGGATTCAGGGAAATTTTCCTTTGATTTTTTAGGGAGGTTTTGGTATGTATATCATGATGGATATGCTGCATAGTTGTCAATGTTTTGGCACTTTGGGATATGGAACAGTAAGTGAACAGAAGGTGTGACAAAATATTTTGTAATATAAATAGATGCAATCTTGGGTCAAATGAAATTCAAACTTAGTTTTTCTTGGTCTTATGATCCTCAGGGCATCATTTCCAAGATTAGACTGGAACATAAAAGTACTTCTTATGCACACACACCAGGGCCTGAGATTGAAAAGTATGCCAATTAGGAAGAATGGAGAGAGGGTACTTTACAGGAAGCTGAAGAACAACTGGTTACTCATTCATCCATGAAAACACCTATTTCAAAAGAAAAGATATTCAAAAGGGATAGAGAATATATGTCCTCAACTGACTCTGAGACTGCACAATTTCTTGTTTTCAAAAGGAAAAAGACCAAGGACCATCATAATACTCACAAGTTAGATTCTCAAGTCAATCCTCAAGTGATCTCTATTCAAGATGAAACTCCAGAGGAAGGGGACACATAGCAATCAGCCACAATTATTTTATCAGGGACCCCTATCGTTCCTTCTACTCAAGTAGAAAAAATTGTACAATCACCTACTGTAGAAGCAACAATCCAATCTCTAGTATCATCCAATTCATAGATTTCAACTCAGCAAAGTATCTTTTCAAGATACAGGGAAATAAAATTAAAGAATGAAGCTTTGAAGGCTTCCACCTACTCTGAGTTTTGGAAGCAGACAACTAAGACTCAACAATTACTACTTTTTACATTCGATTAAGAAAAAGGATAGTTCCAGATGACCTTCATGGAACCTCTAGTGCCAACCCCCAGGAGTGCTAAAGACCATAAAGCCTCCATTTTTTCAATTGATACCAAGGAAATACATGAATCAATCAGATCGATTTACATAAACAAACCAAGGAGCTAATCTTTTCATCACTCATCAGTTCAGCAATGACCGTTTCCAAATTATATCCATCTTTGAATAACATTAATTCTCAGTTAAAGATTGAAAATATGTCATCATTTTCTAAAGATAACAAGATCAAATCTCTGGAATATTTGATCATAAAGCTAGGACATGATCCTAAGGATATCAAACCAGCAGAAGAGCTCATAAAAAACAAGGAATCATACATTCAAGCAATGAGGAAGAAACTGAAGCTACCCTCCACAAACATCCTCATGTTAAAGAGGTTGCCAATGTAGAAGTGGAGAAAGAAAAACTTTTTACTATAGTGGTTGAGAAAAATGCATAGATACAAAAGATGGAGTGGGGCATGGAAGCATTCTAGAAAGAAAAAGAATAGTGGGAAGTAACAGGAGCATCTACAGGCACAGTTACAGTGGCAAAAACTTTAGAAAGGAATACAATTTCAGAATCTACAGAAGAGCTTACCAAAGCTCTCGATGAATTATCAGCAGTTCAGTTAGAAAAAAGAAAAATTATCAGCAAAATTGGCTAAGATGGAAGAGAATAAACTTAAAATTGCCAATGCATATTTGTCATAACTCCATAAAAACTACAAACTCATGCAACAGGTACACAAATATGAAGACCAGTCCTTTGTCATTCAAATGTTAGAAGAGGCTAAGAACAGTATGTTTGTCAATTTAATTGTCTTAAATTGGTTACATAAATTATCGACCAGAGTTGGTAAACCTGTGAAGTGAAAGTGCATAATATATGCTGGAAGCCCTTTTTATTAAATTGGATTATTAATATGAATGATTGAGTTATTGAAAATTTATTTCTAAGATTTGTTTTATATTTCCTATTTCAAAATGAAATCAGCATTCCTATATAGTGAAATGAAACTAAAGCAAACTTATTACTTGAAAAATGGAACCATAGTAAAATCACACTAGTAGAATGAAACTATAAAGAATTCACACTTGCAAAATAAAATTACTCTTGCCAAATGAAACTAAAATAAACTCACACTTACAAAAATAAAAACTAAATTAACTCTCACTTGTTGAATGAAATCTATATTAACTCTCACCTGCAGAATGAAAACTAGGTTAACTCACACTTTCAGAATAAAAACTAAATTAACTCACACTTGCTAAATGAAAACTAAATTAACTCACACTTGTAAAATGAAATTAAGAAAATTCACACTATCTTATTAAAGAAACTAAATTGATCTATTGCAGCACACATCTAAATTTCTAAAAGCATAATTACCTATCTATTGATCTATCATTCTTACATAAACCCAAAGATGAAATTGAATTCTAAAAATTCATGCTTGAAAATGAAACATTCTAGGAATGAAAATTTTAAATGAAGCTATGAAGCATCCTATGATAAAAATCATTACTCTGCAACTATCAATTCAATCTACTTAAGAATGATAACGGAAAAGCACATGAACACAATTAGATGATTGTATCAATTGATGAAAGGAAGGAATATAAATGATTGTATCCAAGGAAGCATGTAAATGACTAAATCTAATGATCAAAGAAATCATGTAAATGATTGTAATAAAAGACAACTGAAACTACATCAAATGATAATGAAAACATGATAAAAACTACAACAATTGATAATAAAAAAAACATGTAAATGAAAAACCTTCACTGTTTGCAGGGGCCCTCCACAAACAGGCGGTATCAAAGCTTTAAAAAATCAGTCAGCCACGCATTGGAACTTCAAGATGTCTTCTTCATTAACAGAGTAAAAGAAATAGAGATTTCAAATCAATATTGTTGCATATCAAAATTAACCCCCTCTCCTTTGCTTCAATGGAGTGTTTATATAGTGATTACAATGTAACTTCATGGATATTCATATGGCTAAATATAAAAAATGAATGGACACCTAATTTCCATGAATTTTATGAACCACAGTCCATTCCAACCTCTGTTTTCTTGACTGGGCATTTATTGACACATGTGTGCATCATTTTCTCACAAAACCTGCAAAATAGGGCCCTAAAGAACTCGAAATGTCTCCCAAATGGTAACGAATTTGGGAAAATTTCTCATTACAAACTTAATTGGTTCCGTTATGAACAAAATATTTTTTTCGTTTTCTGCAATTCGCTTTTGATTTCTCAATAAATGCATTTGAAGTTGACTGGTCAAAACTGCTGTGATTTTCCCTTGATCTTTGCCTAGAGGTGCACATGTGTGAGTTGGGTGGAATTTGAACAATCACAATCCATATTGGAGCTCCTAGAAACAATGTCCATGTGTCGAATTTCATTCTAGAGTGGTGCTACTACCTCAACCATGGAGGTAGCTACGGAAACTTGACAAGTCTGCAACAACTTATTAAGTTATGGTATGTTCTATGCTTATAACAGTTTACTTCTTTTTCTTATTATATTCCACCGATTAGCAATCACATGTACATAAAGTAAAGTGCAGATAGAACATTAAACGATCGACAGAAAACAAGCCAAGACAAAAGACACAAGATGTGGCGGCTAGCCAGGGACAAACCCCACAATGTGTGGGGAAACCCTTTGATCAAATATTTTTTTATCTTCAATAATTCAGCAGAGAGAAATAGTACAATAAATCTGATTCATATCGGCAGTAGCAAACCCTATATCAGTAGCATCAGCATTAGCGGCTTCATTATCAAACTAAGGCAGACCATATCTCACAAACCAACAATCGGATTGACTTCATTCCACCACCAAAAGTTTCGGCTTCCAGAGGAGGTTCAAATGAACCTACAACGTAGTTCAGATGAGGAGATCTTCTAGGTCACGTAAGTCAATCTTTGCTTCTGCAGTTGCAGCTTCAGTTTCAGCTGTGTCCGGCTTCAAAATAGGGCAGTCGATATCTTGCAAACAGTTCGTCGAATTGACTTCATTCCACCACCAAAAGTTGTGGCTTTAAGAGGAGGTTCAGATGAGCCTACAGCGCAGTTTAGATGAGGAGATATTCTAGGCCACGCAAGTCAATCTTTGCTTCTGCAGTTGCAACTTCAGTTTCAGTAGTTTCCGGCTTCAAACTAGGGCAGTCGATATCTTGCAAACCGTTCGTCGGATTGACTTCATTCCACCACCAAAAGTTGCGGCTTTCAGAGGAGGTTCAGATGAACCTACAGCATAGTTCAGATGAGGAGATCTTCTAGGCCACGCAATTCAATCTTTGCTTCTGCAGTTGCAGCTTCAGTTTCAGCAGTTTCCGGCTTCAAACTAGGGCAGTCGATATCTTGCAAACCGTTCGTCGGATTGACTTCATTCCACCACCAAAAGTTGTGGCTTTCAAAGGAGGTTCAGATGAACCTACAGCGCAGTTCCAAAGAGGAGATCTTCTAGGCCACGCAAGTCAATTTTTACTTCTGCAGTTGCAGCTTCAGATTCAACAGCTTCCGGCTTCACATGTGTGAGAGAGAGAGACCCATTTCAGCACAGTAGAGAAGAGACTCATATCTGCGCAGTAGAGAGAGAGAGATGTGATGAGATGAGTGAGTCCAAATGAGGAAAAGTCCTCTTATATTTATACACAACGTTGGTGGGTGAATAGATGCGACTGTTGGGCTTCTGAGCCTACATGAGTTGTAGGTCGGCTTGATAATAATTCCATAATCAAAATAAATTCATATCTCCATGAATACTTATTGGAATTGGATGATCTTTATATCAATCCTACACCTCTCGACGAGAGGAATCTAATAAAAATATTATTAGCCATGAATAAGATGACCCACATTAAGTTTTTCCCTGGTTGCCAATTTTAACACTCCCTCTCAAGCATGGAGAACTTCATCTGCAATCTGTCTATCAGTTGTTACTATTCATCCATCAAATGCACTGCCTTGTACAACCTGACCCTTGCCCTGCTCTGCTCTATTTTGCCTGTTCTGCTTTGTCTTATTCTGCCCTGCACTGATCTGTACTATTTTTTTTTGTTTTGCTCTGCTCTTGCATTGTTCTGTTCTACTCAGCTTTTGTCCGAATTATGAAGAAGAAGAAATGATCGAGGATGTATCATACTGACTCAAAGTCAGTCTCAGAGTATGTACCACTGGTCCCAGACCAGTCTCAACCAACCCAAAGTCAGCGTCATAGTGAGTACAACTCCAATGGTCCCAGACCAATATCATCCTCCACTGACTCAAAGTCAGTCTTAGAGTATGTACCACTGATCCCAGACTAGTCTCAACCAACCCGAAGTCAGCGTCATAGTATGGTACAACTCCTACCACTAGTCCCAGACCAGTATCATTGATCCCAGATCAATGGAGGTCATCCTAGCGTAGGGAGTACGGTAGTTACAATGATGCGTCCATCGGTACTACTATGGTCCCTAACTTCATTTCCCTGCTCATTGATCAGATGAGAGGTACTTCCCATGAGTCCCAGACTGCATGGGTAGGATGCCTCGACAGGAGAACTAATCAATCCTGTCCTCACAGGAGAACACATCAATCCTGCTACAATCGCCATGGAGAACACATCAATCCAGGCCTCACAGGAGAATACATCAATCCTGCTACAATCGCCATGGAGAACACATCAATCCAGGCCTCACAAGAGAACACATCAATCCTACTACAATCGCCATGGAGAACACATCAATCCAGGCCTCACAGGAGAACTAATCATCCTGCTACACAGGAGAGCGAATCATCCTGTTCCACAAGAGAGCGAATCATCTTGTCCCACAAGAGAGCGAATCATCTTGTTCCAGTGTGCACCACCAGGGGAGGGTGAGTCACCCAGTGGTCGTATGTTGCTCCAGTAATAACCGCAAGCCCTCAGAGCTCCCAGAGCTCAATGTATGCAACATGCAGGACCCTTGTACAAGGGTTTCTTACCGACTCCAAGTCGTTTGGGAAAATCACAGATTAGATCTTTCCTCGGGGCTTTGACAAGGTGTATCAACCTGTACATCATCTTAATGCGATGGAGCCTCCTTGCTCATCAACTTACCATATCCAAGATGATGTCTATTTGTTGGAGCAATCGACGAATACTGGATTCCTCAATAATCGAATCCCACCTCTGGTTGTTATAGAGAATCACAGTGGTATCCAATGTAAATCCAAACAGCTCACTGAAGAGCTTTCGCAACCAGACTACCTCACATGAGGTTATGCTAGCAACAATATATCCTGCTTTGGCGGTGCTCAAAGCCACCTACTTTTGCTTCCTGCTCATCCGGGATATCGAAGCAGATCCCAAGGTGAAACAGTACCCGGAAGTGCTCTTACGGTCCACCACACTGCCTGCCCAATCAACATCAGTATATCCAAGTAGTCTCACATCTCCGGCAGTGTATCTTAATCCATGAGAGATTGTGTCCTGAAGACATCTCGGAAGATTCCTAGCATCAATCCAGTGAGGCTCAACCAAATATGAGCTCACAATGCTAACTGCAAAACATATGTTCGGACAGAGGTTCACCAAGAACATCAATGCGAATGAGTTTTTGAAACTCAGAGGCATTTCCCAAGTCAGGTCCGACATCACTACCATATAACTTCTAAAAGTTAAGATCCTCGAGGTAGTCACAGGCTTGCAGTCCATCATACCAAATCTTTCCAATATATTTACCACATATTTTCCTTGAGATATGAAAATTTCCCTTGGCTTCTACCACACTTCAAGTCCTTGTTCCTTCATTTCAAATTCAGAAGCCATCTCCCTCTTACATTTGTGAATGAGAGGATTTGCACCTGTTAAAAAGAGGTCATCCACATACAACACCAGTATGAGAGGCTTATCATCTTCAACCTTAAAGTAAAGGTTAGGAACGGCTTCACTCCTAGTGAATCCCAACTTCATCAAGTAGCTATCGATCCTCTCATACCATGCTCGGGGTGCTTGCTTCAGCCCATAGAGAGCCTTCTTCAACCTGCATACATGAGATTTTCAATCATAAATCTCAAATCCTTCGGGTTGCTCCACGTAGGCCTCTTCTTTGATCAAACCGTGCAAGAATGCAGTATTGACATCCATCTGATGTAGGTTCCATCCTTGTGAAGTGGCAAGGGCTATGATCGAGCGGATAATTCGGAAACAGGTGCAAATATCACATTATAGTCTATACCTTCCTTCTGGGAGAAACCATGAGCAACAAAACGAGCCTTATACTTTTCCATACTTCCATTTGCTGCATGCTTTATCTTGTAAAGCCACTTTGAAGTAACAATTGTCTTGTCTAGGGTCTGGGAACTACTTCCCAGACATCATTCTCCATAATAGACTCATATTCTATGGTCATAACATCCTTCCATAGTTAATGACATCTGAGAATGATGAAGGTTCATTTTGTATGATCGTGCTCATGATGGTTAGGTATCCCTGATACCTGTTAAGTTCCTTACTTTGATGGAAGGTTCCTTAGGGTGCAACATGTCCTTCAGCACCATCAAGTATCCCCCTAAGCCACGAAGGCCTCTTCCTAGAAGAGGAAGGCTCGTGTGGATGAGGATCAATCAGATCCATGGGTTCTTCTACATCAGGCATTGATTCATCATCCTTTTCTTTCGGTTCCCTGGTGTCGGCTTCTTGAGAGCTCCTCAAAGTCGGAAGATTGATCACCTTGCTGAGAGCCATATCTTCGTCAAAGGTGACATCATGACTAATTATGACTTCCCTTTGACCGGCTACATAGATTCTATAGCCTTTAGTATTTTCACCATAGCCCACGAAAATTCCCTTCTTTCCAGATGCTCCCAATTTATTTCTTTTCTCTTTCGGCACAGTGCTTCCAAAAATTTTAAAATGAGAAACATCAGGTTTCTTACCGGTGAATTTTTCTTCAGGAGTCTTGGAACCCAATGCTTGATGAGGGCATCGATTTTGTACATATACGGCAATGTTTGCAGCTTCAACCCATAGAAACTTTTTAAGTCTTTGATCATGTAGCATGGCCCGGACAGCTTCCATCATCGTGTGGTTCTTCCTTCCCACTACACCATTCTGCTCAGGAGTATGTGGTGTAGAAGTCTCCCTCTTAATTCCAACCTCAGGTATGCCTGAGTAAACCAATTGTAATATATCGGAGGTCTTGCTTTGGCTTGAGGGGAATGGTCCCCTTTTGAGCTTTCCTTCGGCACATCCCGGACATACACCTTCTTTCTCTACTTGGAATTCAGGCATCCCTGTTACCATCTATCTTACATCGGGTAGAGATTTGTAATGAAGGTGGGCAAACCTCTGATGCCAAAGTTCGGACTGAAGCATTGTGTCGCAAGACATGACACCTAGCGGACTTCCACCGACTTGATATAAAGAATCAACTCGAAACCCAAGAGTGAAAGCATCTTTAACATTATTTTTCCAAGAGCAGCAGGAGGACCTCTAGGCAAGGGCATTTCTTGCTCTTCTACCCTTGTTTGTTCTTGAATGCATCTAGCCATTAATTCCTCGAAACTAGGAATTACATTATTGTTCAGAAGAGTAGTCCTGAACACATAACATTCATATGGTAATCCTCCGAGAGTTGTGAGTGCCATTTCTCTGTCAGTAATGGTTTCCCCAATAGATAGGAGATCATTATTGATCTCGGTGATTCTTAAGAAGTATGATTACATACTTTCATCTTTACCCTTCTTGATTTCCCTCAACTTATTTCTAAGAAACAAAACTTGATTTGCATCATTAAATTTAAATAAACTCACCAGTTTGTCGTAGATTTCCTTGGAGGTGTCTAGATCAAAGATGTAGGCCACCAAGCACTTATCGATAGAGTCCTGGATGATCTTCTTTGTTTTGAATTCTCCATTTTTCCATTTGTTCCAGGCAGCAGCAGATGCATTTGATGAAGGCTCAACAATATTGCCTCTTACATGGTCCAACACTCCTTGATCTTCAAGGGTTAGATCGATAGACATCTTTCATCCGTGATAGTCAGCTTTCTCACGGAGCTTGTCTTTGGCAGGAAAGAGCATTGAGGACCCCATAGTTCTTTTAGGATAGCCTTGCCAATCTTCTCTTCAATGATTGCTCTTGCTCTTGCTCAGGCTTTGTCTTCACCTCAGCTCTGATACCATGTTAAGTTATGGTATGTTCTATGCTTATAACAATTTACTTCTTTTTCTTATTATATTCCACCGATTAGCAATCACATGTACATAAAGTAAAGTGCAGATAGAACATTAAACGGTCGACAGAAAACAAGCCAAGACAAGAGACACAAGATGTGGCGGCTAGCTAGGGATGTTGTTGGGAAAAGTATCCAATACGGAATGACCCTATCCCACTCTAAGGGTGATAGTACCTCAACAACAATCGAAGCAAAGCTATCTAAGATTTCTTCTTTATGAAAGTAAAATAGGGGAGAAAGAGATCCACTAACCGATGTCTTTCGCTAATGGTTGATCCAATCTTCTCTCCTTGCTGCTTTCTCCCAGCTCCTTGCTCTTTCACTGGCCCAGCTACACCAAGATCCTGCAAAATGGCAAGAGAGGGAAACTACAAGAAGCATACATTCATAATTGATTCAAGGATTAGAATAAATCAAATACACAAGCATAACAATACACCATTGAGACACATGCATATAGAAGAACCTCAAATGCTTTATTAATGGAAGAAGTAAAGTTCAGGAAGTGATACAACCATAAAAGGCCCAATCTAGCATCACCTCCCAACAGAAAGAAATCTCCTCTTCACCTCCTTCAGAGCAAATCACCCAATAGTTCTAAACTCAAACCAATAGCACTTCCTTACATTCACAAGATTCCAGCCCCCCTAGACCTCATGAGAGAGTTCTATATATAGGAGTTTTGGAGAAAGGATGAGTCAGGTTGTAGCTGGAATGAAGTTGACTAGTGTCCTCTCCCACTTCAGTTATTCTTCAGTTCTTGAGTCCACTTGGAGGCTCTTGCTTCCACTTGGAGATCTAGACCCTCTTACTCATCACCAGTCGAATTCCCTGATCCAAGTGTCATTTTGGAAGCTTCCTGGGCATTGACACCTTGAGGAATGACTGTGCCACTTGTCCCAACTCGCCCAGCGCAGGTAGCCTTCTTTGCAGTTGACATTCAGCGCAGGTAGATAGTGGAGCAGTTGACATTCAGCGCAGATGCTCTGTGGAGCAGTTGACATGATCCAGAATTAGCTTGTTTTTGAGTGTTTTCAGGTGGAGAACTGATATTCAGTGCTGTGGTTTGCTGACCTTGTTCTTCTAGGGGTAGGAACAACATGTTTAGGGAATTTGGATCCCTCAGATTATGGACATTTCATGCTTCATGCTGTAAGGCACAAAAATTTCTATAACAGTTGCCCCCTAAAGTATGAGGCCGTTTATCAGGTGAAATGCTTTATCAGGAGGATCCGAAGTTCATTCAATCGCCGAGAGGTGACCTGTAATAAAATACAATACAATACATTATGATTCATTTTGCTTTCATGATCTAGCTGAGGCGGGCATTCCCATGCTCAGCTTTATAAATTCATTTTGGTACATATAACAGACGATCGTCTGATGGTAGACTGATAATTCTCTACTGAAATTATCATCCTTTGAGTAGGATGATCATCTGCTGTAATGATGTACATGTCAAATGTATTTATATTTCCTGAATATATATCGCAGCCCGGATGGATGAAACTAGATCCGGGGTCTTCAAACTCGTTCGATCTTCACTCTAAGTACAAGTCGATCCATGTGAGAATTGCGCTGAAGTCGAACATGGAAAGACATCGCTTGATTACCGGTCAATAATGTAAACCGTTAACAAGCGCGAGAGGAATCACTGATAATGATAATGACCCTCAAGGTACTGCAGTACAATTCACGTGGTGTGAATAAAGGACTTGGCGTCGAACACCACGCAAAATCTTCTGGTCAAAGGTCATTGATGTATACCTGTCGCCGGAAGTGAGAAACTTGCCATTGAGGCATGCAAGCTTCAAAGTACTGAGGGGGTTGTTCCTAGATCAACTTCTTGGATAATGAGCTGAAGTCGACAAGAAGCGATCCGTCAAAGGAGGGCCTTAATGAATCCCACATCAGTGACACGGAACGGAGCTAATGATTTTAGTGGAGGTGAAAACATTCTGTGACATATGATTCAGGGTGGCGATCATGGGTGGATGGAGGATAATGTATGGCAGTGGATGGGACACGGTTGACTCTTTCTGAACGACATCTCTTGAACATATAACGACACTGATGCGATGGATCGGTAGCATTAACCCAAATATGGATGGTTTGGCGAGACCATGGTGATGAGACCGGTGAATGAAACAACCCAACCCGATGTGATACGGAGGAAAAGTGTCATGTTCAAGAGCGACTTGCTACCATTAAAGCTTTGAGGTTCTCCCAATTTTTCCCCAGTCATTTCTGACCAGTACCTCTTTATTTTTGTCAAGCTTGAGGAGGATAACATATGCTTGTTCTATAACCTGCCCTTCGGGCAAGCCCATCGCTATGTTTTAACGAGCCTAGCGGTAGGGAAACTCGTTCTCGTCTAAAGACAAGTTTGTCGCTATTTAATCATTTTAACGAGTCTAACGACAAGGAAAACTCGGTCCTTTTCATTTTTAGAGAGTCTGAAAAGGTACAGAAAGATAACTCCAAAATTCCTTTTTCATCATCTAATCCCTTAAGTCCGAAAAAGTATAAAACAATATAGAAGGGATGAGTTTTCGATAACTTTAACGAGCCGAATAAACAAGCGCTCGACCTTTTTGTGCAATAATCCCTCAGGTCCAAAAAGATTAAAATCTAGAGGAGGGATAGCTCTTCCGGTCACTTTAACGAGCTGGAAGGCAAAAACTCGGCAAACTTTTCATATTTTACGAGTCAGTTGAAAAGAGCTCAAAGAAGACTCGTCTTTTGAGGAACGAGTGATAAACAGGGATAGCAGCAGATTCCAGGTACAGGTTGGAATTTTCCAATCACGGCAGTGTCACAAGGATGGCTAGGTGAAATCACTCTTCGCAGCTGTTCCTCAAAATGGGTAAACAATCATATGGAGGTGAACGATCGGCCAAATGACGGTGGAGGTGGCAGGTGCAAACACGACCAAGGCTTTTATGGCTGATAAATTTACGATCAAAAAGGTTATTTACCGGAATAGGTTCATTTTTTATTTAAAAATGAGCTTAAACTCTGGGGGAAACATTGCTCACTGCTTTTATTTTTTTTTTAACGAGCATGAAGACCGCGTTAAAACTGCTCGGATCTTGCGTTTATTTTTTAACGAGCATGAACTTTATGCTAAAACTGCTCGGATCTCGCTTTTCTATTTTGTAAAGAGCATAAATTCCGCGGTAAAACTGCTCGAAATACCAGTCATAAGATAAGAAATGTCCCCTGTGAGATCTCTATTTTTTATGGAGCTTCATCTCACTGAGCTTTGCCCCGCCCCTTTCTTTATGCAAGTTTGGAAACGACTAATCCAAAAAACAGATAAATAACCGCTCTTTGCTTGCATTCCAAAAGGTATGCATGCCCCCAGGTATAAAATACAATTTCAAGGCTGCCCCTACTTATCCATCAAAACATCTGTTTTAAAGGGTGAGGCTTGCCTCTTTCTGGTTACCCGAAGATGGTCCTGTTATTTTTTCAACAAGACACTTCCTCGGCAATGTCTACCGAAATAGACAAGGGTGAATGACCTTTGTCTAACACGTAACCTTGACAAAAGAATCCTATTCTAGAACAACCCCTCTTCCTCTACGGACGGGGTACGGACTAGTCATATTCTCCCGCGGAAATTCTACCTTATACCCAAGGTTTTTTCTGCCCGAAGCAGACCAGGATGCATGCCCCCTGGGTTCCAATCCCATCTTTCCGAATCACTCGCACTCATCGGGAAGGAGGACTGGGGGTGGAGACATTTCTTGATTGAATAGACCATTCAGGGTTGGTATGTGACTATTTGCGATGCGTGATCCCGGAAATGAAAGTTGGTCTACGAGCTTGACCATTCTTCTTTCGTGTGGAAAACACATTACTCTAAAGAGTGAGGAGACTATTGCTCCCATGCAATATATATAGTCTCGTCCAAGGAGTAGGTTATAATCCAAGGGTCCTTGAACGACCATCACGTTCATTTGAACGGTCTTCCCTTTCAATGTAACAGACACATTGGGGAGGATCCCTAATGGTCGACTGGTTCCTTTATCAAAACCCGAGAGATTTCTTATCTCAGGCAAAAGCGCCGGGGAACCCAGTGCTTTCCAAGCAATAGAGGAAAGGATACTCACAGATGCCCCTTCATCAATGATAGTTCCGACCATTACCATTCTATATATTTGGACTATGATTCTGAATGGTATATTGGCTGGCAACCGGGGTCTGCCTAGTTGATTCCAATCAAAGGATACAACCAGGTTGCTTGGTGGTGGGACCGAATATACGGCCGGATATGACCCTGACGATGTTCCTTCCTGTGATAAAGGAATGGGCGCATTGCCCTGATGCTCATCAGAGTCTGTGTTGATGAAAAGAATCTGGATGGTGTCATCCTTATTCTCTTCAGTGAGGGTGTCATTTGAAGATGAATCTTCAGTGACGGTGTCATTTGACGATGAAACTTCTAAAGGAAGAACCGGGTCAACTGCTGTTTCGACCTTTGGAATTTCGTCCGGTCTAGATTCAGTAGGTTCATTTTCAATGACTGACGCTTCAGCTAACCACTTGAGTGGGCCAGCTGTATTCTCAACCAACGAAGGACTTGGCACGAGTTTTTTGTATCCAGGAGGAAGTCTCAACGGTGAAACCGGACGATCTTCCAAAACTCTCTTCGCTTCGTCTAAGAAGGGACAACGGTGGATGGCGTGATCACCTTCACACAGCCTGCAGGGGAATCTTGCTCCCCCTCTTTGTCTTGAACCTTCACTTTCGCTGGTTGACGGTAAGCATTCAAGATGGCTATCAGAGGTTGATGCTCCCGAATTGTGCAAACGAGGGGACCAGTCCCTTAGTATCCGGGGAATACAGGGACAATCTCTATGGAAGTGGTCTCCTTTACATATGACACATGGCGATTTAGGCCCGGTCTGTGCTGTGTGTGGATTTTTGTCAGATGTCTTTTGCTTGCCCCTAGTCGCCTTAGGCTCCTTCTTCTTCTTCTCCTTCTTCTCCATGGGAGCTTGGCTTTTGCCGGCTCTACCTTGCGAAGATGAAGGATTGGAGGAAGAGTTATAGGAAGTAGAAGGCTGGTGGGCAGCTCTAGACTGATCTAACTGTTGACTCGACTGTTCAGGAACCATGGTGTTCTGAACTACATTGGTTGAGAATAACCAAATTGGCAGGCCAATTGTCAGTCCTGGAAGCGACAATGTGGCCATGTGGGGCGCACCAACTTCTCCCCAAGAGGAGAAAGGACTAGGATTTCCATCATGTGGAATTCCTTGGTTGGGGCGTTCCATGTTCTCAACCTACAGATCAACGCAGGAATAGGAGGTGATTATGTTCCGTTTAAAATAATTTTATAACGACGCTTTAGACACAACTTGCTTTTTCACTTTTTAAGAGTCGAGAAAAAGCTAAAGATGACTCTAGTCTCCTTCGATGTTTTAACGAGCCCGAAGTGACAAATGCTCGGATGGACTTTTTCAGTTATAGAGTTTGAAAAAGGCCAAAAGAAACTGCTCTGGAGATCTAGGCAGAGGGTGTGCCAAACTTTTCGCAAAACCACAGAATACGTTTTACGGTACGGGTGGTCGATCTTCGTGAATGCTGTGTTCACTGCATTGCAATCAGTAGGGCGGCCGACACGGCTTCCTATGGATAAAGGCTTTGTTCCTATAGGGGTCTCCCAATATATACGCGACGGTACGTGGGAGCACAAGTCCGTATTGATATTTATCGCTTCACTGTGGAGGAATCACCCAACCACTCAACGCTAAGATATCACGTTTAACGACGCCGGAACACGTCTCTAGCTTAGACCTCTATGTGTTTGCGTTATGCTTCAAAGCGTTGTTATGTAAATTCAATTCATTTTAAGGTTGATCTTGTTTAGCAGTTTGCCTTTATGGATCACCACGAGATGTATAATACAACTTCCTAAATGCAGTCTAAGATGATAAGCAAGCTTTTCAATCTTTCAACTTTGAAAATCTTAACTACTGAGGGAAAAGAAAGACATCATCTTTTCACACAGATCATAGAGCACACACTAATGCACTTTTCCCTAAATCAACATACAAACTGTCAAAATGCACATGCACAATGCAGGTATTTCTTTTCTCTTTCTTAATGTTGGTGCAATACAAAAAGAAAGCTGTTGTATAACTTTGAATTCAATTTCAAGTGAAAGCACACAAGCTTTTGTCCAAAATCAAAAGACACCTTAAGATTTACTTGTTTCGACACTAGAAATATATAAATTCAAACCATATGACGAAAGCAAAAGCTCAATCAGCTATGAACAGTAAACAAACTAACTCTTAAGATCAAAACGACACTTATCACAGGTCTAGATCTAAGAGGCCACAGCAAGACTAGTTCACTTTCGTTATGGGAAACTGCAAATGATATAAGAAATACACAAAGAACAAACACAGTTTCTTTATACAACCAAGGCGGAATAGTGGCAAGGAAAGTTGGTTTTAGATAGGTACATTGACTGATAACAGGCTGCAAAAACAGGAATGAAAACAGGGCAACAAACAGGAGGGAACCCCAGTAGCACTAGGCAAAACTGGTTCAGCGCAGGTAGTACACTGGCAGTTTGACCTTCAGCGCAGGTAGCCCCTTCGAGACCTGCGATGAAATGCAGACTGCCTTCACAGGGCCTGCAATGAAGAGATAAACTTTCGTTTTTCTCAGTTTCCGGGTCACAGATTGCTCAAAAATTCACAGTTTTTGGCCAAATCAGAAGCTATCAATCAAGTACACACTAAAGGGTAATTAGGAGGATGAAAAGTTATCACTAAAAGCTGTTCAGAGTCCTTGTGGATCAGCTCTTCAAATCATAAACATGCCCAGAAACTGAGCTAGAGTAGCTGCCCTCTACTTTGCATTTGAAAAGATCCAAATGCAGTTCGATTCGGTACTCCCTGTGTTTATGAAATGAATAGCAAAAACACAAACAACCAACAAGATACGATCCCCAGTGGAGTCGCCAATTTGTTGTTGGGAAAAGTATCCAATACGGAATGACCCTATCCCATTCTAAGGGTGATAGTACCTCAGCAACAATCGAAGCAAAGCTATCTAAGATTTCTTCTTTATGAAAGTAAAATAGGGGAGAAAGAGATCCACTAACTGATGTCTTTCGCTAATGGTTGATCCAATCTTCTCTCCTTGCTGCTTGCTCCCAGCTCCTTGCTCTTTCACTGGCCCAGCTACACCAAGATCCTGCAAAATGGCAAGAGAGGGAAACTACAAGAAGCATACATTCATAATTGATTCAAGGATTAGAATAAATCAAATACACAAGCATAACAATACACCATTGAGACACATGCATATAGAAGAACCTCAAATGCTTTATTAATGGAAGAAGTAAAGTTCAGGAAGTGATACAACCATAAAAGGCCCAATCCAGCATCACCTCCCAGCAGAAAGAAATCTCCTCTTCACCTCCTTCAGAGCAAATCACCCAATAGTTCTAAACTCAAACCAACAGCACTTCCTTACATTCACAAGATTCCAGCCCCCCTAGACCTCATGAGAGAGTTCTATATATAGGAGTTTTGGAGAAAGGATGAGTCAGCTTGTAGCTGGCATGAAGCTGACTAGTGTCCTCTCCCACTTCAGTTATTCTTCAGTTCTTGAGTCCACTTGGAGGCTCTTGCTTCCACTTGGAGATCTAGACCCTCTTACTCATCACCAGTCGAATTCCCTGATCCAAGTGTCATTTTGGAAGCTTCCTGGGCATTGACACCTTGAGGAATGACTGTGCCACTTGTCCCAACTCGCCCAGCGCAGGTAGCCTTCTTTGCAGTTGACATTTAGCGCAGGTAGACAGTGGAGCAGTTGACATTCAACGCAGATGCTCAGTGGAGTAGTTGACATGATCCAGAATTAGCTTGTTTTTGAGTGTTTTCAGGTGGAGAACTGATATTCAGTGTTGTGGTTTGCTGACCTTGTTCTTCTAGGGGTAGGAACAACATGTTTAGGGACTTTGGATCCCTCAGATTATGGACATTTCATGCTTCATGCTGTAAGGCACAAAAATGTCTATAACAAGAGACAAACCCCACAATGTGTGAGGAAACCCTTTGATCAAATCTTCTTTTATCTTCAATAATTCAGCAGAGAGAAATAGTACAATAAATCTGATTCATATCAGCAGTAGCAAACCCTAGATCAGTAGCATCAGCATTAGCGGCTTCATTATCAAACTAGGGCAGACCATATCTCACAAACCGACAGTCGGATTGACTTCATTCCACCACCAAAAGTTTCGGCTTCCAGAGGAGGTTCAGATGAACCTACAGCACGGTTCAGATGAGGAGATCTTCTAGGCCACGCAAGTCAATCTTTGCTTCTGCAGTTGCAGCTTCAGTTTCAACAGTTTCCGGCTTCAAAGTAGGGCAGTCGATATCTTGCAAACCGTTCGTCGGATTGACTTCATTACACCACCAAAAGTTGCGGCTTTCAGAGGAGGTTCAGATGAACCTACAGTACAGTTCAGATGAGGATATCTTCTAGGCCACGCAAGTCAATCTTTGCTTCTGCAGTTGCAGCTTCAGTTTCAGTAGTTTTCGGCTTCAAACTAGGGCAGTCGATATCTTGCAAACCGTTCGTCGGATTGACTTCATTCCACCACCAAAAGTTGCAGCTTTCAGAGGAGGTTCATGTTAAACAAACATGGATAGCAAAGACAATATGAAAGATAAAACATGCAATACATTTTTTTATTAACAGAAGATATACATTTATAGTACATTATGTGACTCTTGGGTTTCAGATCCCAAGGTCTCTTGGACTGCTTTTGTCCATTCAACTTCCACACTAACCATTTAGGATTAGGTGTCCAACATTCCCCCCCTTAATCCGAAGGGTTATGTATGAGTCCAAGAAGAGAGCTGTAATACAACATGTGCAAAAAATGCATGGCAGCACTAGGCTGAATGTGCTCTATGAAATGTTGGTATAAAGGGCAGTGGTTTAAGGATGACCACCAACACTGGAACGCTTAGTGCAGTTCCCGGAACTCTTCCAAAACTGGCAAGAAACTGAAGTTTTCTGCTAGAGGAAGTGATCTTATTGTTTTAAAGAGGGAAACCTTCAACCATAAAAGGGAGGTCTCACCCCGCATAAAAGGTAAAACTTCAACCTAAAAAGGGAAGTCTCAACCTGTGATGGTTTAAGGATAACCAACAACTCTGGAATGCTTAATGCAATTCCTGGAACTCTTCCAAAACTGGCAAGAAGCTGGAGTCTTCTGCTAGAGGAAGTGTTCTCAATTGTGTTCTTGGAATTCTTCCAAAATTGGCAAGAAGCTGAAGTCTTCTGCTAGAGGAAGTGTCCCAGATTTCCAACTGAAGGCATGTTCAGGTATCTTTGTCTCTGGCTACAACTCTGAAACTGGTGTGGCAGGTTGTGGCTCAGGCTCGCTTGATGTGGCTTTGAAGCTTGTAGATGACCATCATTTCCCCCTGTCAGATACAAGGTGAGATGATGGAGGAAACTCGACTGCAAGACTGTTCAATATTCTAGAACAAGTTATGACATGTGTTTGGAATATCTTCTTGGCTGTTGATGCCCATTGCCAAGAAGCGATCCATCCAAGATGAATCTTTGTTCTTGCAGGACGTTTGTTTCTGAAGCATCTGTGTGAAGAATGACCAGTTTTATGATAGTGCTTACATGGTTGAAGATCAAAACAATGATCTTTCAAATGGCCAACTCGATCACAGTGTTGGCATTTCACGATCTGTTGTTTTTGTTGTTGTTGTTGTTGCTGTAGAAGAGGGGCAAAGTCTGGAACAGCTGAAGCTGAACTGTCATGAGGAGCAAGTGAACTATTATGAATGAATCCAGCACTCTGAAACTGAATGGGCTTGGCATAGTCTGGAATATGAAAGGACAAGTCCTTGTCATATCCAAGACCAGTTTTGTGCTTGTTGTGGACAAGCTGTTCCCAAGGTCTGATGATGGGCTTGGGAAGTGCAAACTGAGTTTCTACATCTGCATGTACAATTGCTGCTTTATTGGATTCTGGATATGATTCAACCTCAATCTTACTAATTTCACCACTTGCTGGTTTAACCTTGAACAACATATTGTTTTGAGCAGAAAACAATTTGGAATGACAAATCTGTTGAAGCTCATCTTGCTCGAACTGAGATTCTAGTTGCAAAAAATCAATCTTTTCTTGTGCATCATGCAGGCAGGTCTGAATGTCACAAAGAGTGTCTTTGCTAACATTTACCTTCCCACCAATAGTGGAGTGTATTAGTGTATTCAGTAACTCTAATACATCATCAAATCTAGCCATTGTATCAACAAAGAAATGAACACTCAACAATCCTAGTGGAGACTATAGCAAGTCTAGACAAACCCCAGCTATTGAAGATTTCAAAAATTAAGAATATCAGTTTGAAAAATACTTTGTCCAGTATCAGACTTTCAGAGATTCTGTTCTTTAAATTCTGTATAAATTTCACATCTGACTAGACTTTTTAAATTGAGTTACGTAGCTGATTCCTTCAAACTTTATAGAACTTGCCTCTATATCCCTTCTGGAAGCTTAGGAATGCAAAAAGAATAAAAAATCCACGAATACCAGCAATGGAGATACGGCTCAAACTCCACGAATATACACAAGGGTAGCTCGATCTCTTCCTTCAATAATAAATCCAAGAATCTCAACCCCTTTTTTATTGGAAATGACCCCAATGATGTAAAAAACTTCACCGAAGGTATTCAAAAGGCACTCAACTAATTCCAGCTAAGAATTTAGCCAATCACTAATAGATTTGTGTCCAGCAAGAATGAGAGGCTCAAAGTCCTTCCAAAACAGATACAATAGATATGTTTCACCCTTAAAATGCTCAGGTATACCAAGATACGCTTTGTATGGATGCACAACTAGATGACTTCTTCCTTCTTTGAAATTCGAACTTCAACTACAGGAATGGATTACATATACCTCTGATATATCAACTCTAATAATAACAGAGATCTGAAGTAGAATATACCAGCAAATGTTAGGAAGAACAGTGGCTGTAGATAAGTGTTATAACATCAAAGAAGCTCCATCATTACAGTGAAAACACCACAGTGATAATATATGCAACGTATTCAGCTCCAAGACAGATAAATAAATATGGAGTGTCTTCAATATATTCACGGCCACACATCAAATGAGATGAGGAAGTTTGAGACCCTCTATAGCAGAGGTACATCACCAAACATCACTTCCAATAGTCTATACTCATTAAGATTTCAAGCACAGGTACAGTGATATGCTGCTCAACTGAAACAACCATAGAAAATACAAGTTTGTAGCCTTGGGGCTAGATCATTCTTTATGCCCTTAGTTGTTATGCTTCGCCTCTTGAGTTCGTCTTTCAGCTCTGTAACCTTCCACTGCTCCAGAGGGCGATTCCTAAAACCCCTTCAAGGCAAACAATCCAGGTAACAATCCGAGTTTGAATCCGAACAAGTGCTCAACAGAATATTCACCTCGGATAAGCAAAGCAATATTGTCCAAACCCTAGTTCGAGAACATAAACTTAATATTAGCAACAAAAATTCATCTACAAAAAACGCTAAGATTATATATATATATATATATTTTAACAAAAACCACAATAGAAGTGGCGTTAAGCGACCGGTTCGATGAGAAATTTAGAACAAATTCACAGCCCCTGAAAATCGCGCGCGGCGTCTTTTACACAAAACAGAGCTTAAATCCTCGAAGAGCGCCGTCCAAATGACGGGATAGATAAGGGGATCTACGGGGCTTCTTCTTTGAACTGCCCGTATTCTCAAATTCAAGAGTCCAAATGGACGAAAATGATATCCATCGATAGAGGATAAAATGGGCTACCACCACCACGACTCCACTCCGGTTCTGAGGAAAAGCCACGCCGCCGCTCTTGTAATCTTGCCGTAGTCCGTGATGCCTAGGGTCTACGCTCTCAGATCCAAAGCTTGCAGAGTTGGGTAATGTCGCCGTACTCAGGAAATATACAATTTCACCGTCAGATACAGAAACCAGATTCAACACCTCCTCCGCACCGCCGATGGCATAAAATGAACAAGAGAGCTGAGTCTGACGTTGAATTGACAGCAATGTTCAAAGAGTCTGGATCACAGCTTTCAACACAGGGTCGATTATAAACCAACATCTCAATACTACACCTATCTCTGATGAAAACACTGCCGAGTTCTTTTAGTCTTGTCCAGATCCGATTTGGTGATTCCGGCGACGGTTCTTGAGGGCAAGACAAAGGTTTGTACAAGACTAAAACAATGGATATGGACTGGATGAATGCCCCTCAATCCATCAAGCACAGGAATGTATGTGGCAAATCGAGCTTCAGATAAGATTACTCAACTCACAGATAATGTTTATCTCTGCCGCTCAGGCTCAGCTGCAGATTTGCAGGTGGTCTCTGATTATGTGCGCTATTTCCTTCACCAACACATAATACAACTTGGGCAACTAGCGTCGTTGCAATTGGTGATGTTGAGCAGAAATCTCGATATGGTAGAACAGGAATGAGAACAATCTCTCCCGAGAATTCGACAACACATGAACAATGCCAGAATTTGTGGGCAGGTTCGGTTCATAGCCTTTTGACGAGGCGATCAACTTCCCTTTCTCTAGTCAGATCCAACTGGTCCACAACGATGAGGAGTCAAAATTTCCTTAATCTCGGCTAGACATCTAACACCAACCCATACAAGCCCTTTACAGATCAGATTTGAATCCCACGGTTTGATAACTTACATTTTCATTATCTTGATTTCGATATGAATATGCACACCGACGAAGCGACTTCAACGGAACTATAGCCATGCACAAAGTCATATTGATTCCATCGTTCATCAGTTATGATATCGTTCAGACCAGCGTTTTTGAAAAGAACCCGTCCAAGGATTCGAACCGCTGACAGACTATACCACCCGTTATCATTTCCAAAATCTGTTTATGCCAGCGCTGTCCAAGCTGTTCCTTTTGCTACGCTGCGCTTGTAGCTACTCCACTACAGCGTTCATAACGTTCAGCATTCATACCACAGTGTTAATACCACAACGTTCACTTAAAAATGCATCTGACAGAGAGCACAGTCTAGACAGAAGGACACTGACGTACTGAGAAAATGCAGTCAGGCAATTATGTTTAGCTCAGTGAGCGCAGAGTGCAGACAATGATTAAAAATACCATATGGCAGAGAGGAGCAGCGAACAGTCACCTTCTGGCAGACGTTTATGAACAGCGAACGTTTATGGACAGACGGGTCAGCCAGAGACCAAAAATAGAGACCTGCGGATTTCAGAGGTCAGGAATGTCGGGATGGCAGAGCCAACGCGCCAGGGCTTTTAACGCACACATTGTTGTATTCATTCAAACGCACCGAAAATTGTACATATGCCAGCACAAATATATATAACGAATTCAACACCAGCACATAAATTAATCAACCAGCAATATCACCAAGAGTTCACGACCCACATAACATTAATGGTCAATGCATAGGTCAGGTGAGAGAAACACAACAAAAGGCCACAAGCAAACAGTGACTCAAATATGAGCAGGGCCAGAATTCGCCTGCTCTGATACCATGTTAAACACACATGGACAGCAAAGACAATATGAAAGATAAAACATGCAATACATTTTTTTATTAACATAAGATATACATTTATAGTACATTATGTGACTCTTGGGTTTCAGATCCCAAGGTCTCTTGGATTGCTTTTGTCCATTCAACTTCCACACTAACCATTTAGGATTAGGTGTCCAACAGTTCAGATGAACCTATAGCGCAGTTCAGATGAGGAGATCTTCTAGGCCATGCAAGTCAATCTTTGCTTCTGCAGTTGCAGCTTCAGTTTCAGCAGTTTCCGGCTTCAAACTAGGGCAATCGATATCTTGCAAACCATTCATCGGATTGACTTCATTCCACCACCAAAAGTTGCGGCTTTAAAAGGAGGTTCATATGAACCTACAGTGCAGTTCCAAAGAGGAGATCTTCTAGGCCACACAAGTCAATTTTTACTTCTGCAGTTGCAGCTTCAGATTCAACAGCTTCCGGCTTCACATGTGTGAGAGAGAGACCCATTTCAGCGCAGTAGAGAAGAGACTCATATCTGTGCAGTAGAGAGAGAGAGATGTGATGAGATGAGTGAGTCTAAATGAGGAAAAGTCCTCTTATATTTATACACAACGTTGGTGGGTGAATAGATGCGACTGTTGGGCTTTTGAGCCTACATGAGTTGTAGGTCAGCTTGATAATAATTCCATAATCAAAATAAATTCATATCTCCATGAATACTTATCGGAATTGGATGATCTTTATATCAATCCTACACCTCTCGATGAGAGGAATCTAATAAAAATATTATTAGCCATGAATAATATGACCCACATGAAGTTTTGCCCTGGTTGCCAATTTTAACACAACTTGAACTTGCTAAACTGTCATTAGTAAAACCATGCAAAATTCTTCTTAATTCATTAGAAATAATGGAAATAATAATAATAAACCATGTAAACATGTATGCGGAAATTGGTGTGTTTTATGGAGGAATATGGTTAAAAATGCTAACAATAAATGAATGGAATGATGTAAAATGGATAGTTCGGTTAATGGAATTATGACAATTTAGAGGCCCAACATTCCCCCACACCGAATATTTTGCATGTCCTCATGCAAATAAAGCATTGCAAAGTTTTATAATCCAACTGGTTCCTTGTGTTCCTTTATTTTGTCATTTCAACTACATCCTTGACCAAAGCTCCAAGAGAGCAATATTGACCCTCTATCTCAATAAGATGCACTTTTCTCTCTTAGTTTTTCAAGATTACAGATCTGGTAGCATAACTCTTTGTTTCCACATTTGCTTGTTGCGTCGTAAGAAAGAAGAGATACCCATCCTCCTTTGAAATTCAAATAAGTTTAAGTCTTCACATACTAGGTTGCTCATGGATGTTATAAAGGTAGAAGCAATGCTTGTTGATTTGTTCTTCTCCAATAAAAAAAACATCCTTGCATTACTTATTAGCTCCTTGCACATTATCATATACAACTTGTGTGAAGGGAAAGGGTGCCCACAAAGTAGCACATCCAAGTACATTTTCATTATTGTCAAAGCCTTTGCAAATTCATGTTTTTTTTTTAAATATAACTCTTTCAATAACTTGGAAACTATTTATGAGGTTCTTGTCACTAATGAGTTATGCACAATTTGTTCAATCCTTCGTAGGATGTCATATTATGAAGAACACATCAAGACTCTTACTACATCCACATAATGTGCTTTCCCTCGTAAATTGCATCCCATTAGCATGGTTGGAAATGATCATAAATTGCAACCCATAATGCTTGTCTTCTTATCATCCATGCATAGAAACATTTTTTTTATAGCAACCAATCCTACTTCAACAATGTTATCAAATAGTTTCTTCAAGAACTCACAAACTAATGAAATAAGAAGACTTTCCAATGTGAAGCTTTGACAAGATGAGTTGCACATAACACAAAATAAGAGTTGTAGGTGAGGGTTGTACAATTTATCAAAGCCTAAAATATACTTCCAAGTGATTTCAAGAGTGTGAACAAAGCCTTCTTGCAACCTTCTTCTTCTTGTGGCTTTGTACTCATCATTTCTTGGCTTCCATTAGAAATCTGAAGATGAACAATATGACACATAATCCAAATGCCCCATGTACTTTTTGATCATGTGCTACAACCATGTACTATGATGGTTCATTAAGAAAATCATCTCCACATTTGAATTAGTCTCATATGAAGGCCAAAAAGGTTAAATTTTTCATCAAGAAGATATGAGTCAATTTATATTGCAGCAAGAAGAGAAAGTTAAACATGAGAATGGTGGGAGTCAACATTATTACTAGGGAAAACATAAGAACTTACGAAGGAAAATATTATGCAATCATGGGATGGGGTTCAACCATAACAAGGTTTGTAGAGTATACAATAAGGAATGAAGGTTGGAAACAATTATTGGGATTGATTATGCATTCAAAGTAGACTATGAATGAAGGATTGAGAAAATGGTTTGAAGAGTGAGGATATGATAGGGTGAGATACATAGATCACATGTTTTACAATAGCTTTCTTATTACAATTTCCAAATTTTTTAACAAATTAAAAAGTTTAAGGCTAGTTTTACCTCAAGTTTATCTTTTGGAATTGGATAAGAGAACACAATCTGATGGTTGATTCGGTGTTGACTTGTCTTAGGTACTTTGCTCCATGATGTGTTGACCTCTACTTTGACCTTGCTCCACAAAATGTATCTTTTTCATGTAGCAGAATTATTTTTCCCTTTTCTTGCAAATGGTAAATCATATTCTCCTGAATTTTTTTGATATTGTTACCACTAATATTATGCATCCTCCCACAAAAAAACTCGGCCAATGTGTGCACGTATTTCGAGAAAATTGAGAAATGGCTATGGGTGAAAGTGACCAATTTCTTGAAAAATACACACTGGAATTTCTTGAATTTTTGTGTATTTATTTACCTACCTCAATGCATTTACCATATAAATTTCAGGACCAATGGATGCACGGTTTGCAAGATATGGTCAAACCAATTTTTGCCCTATTTCACCCTTCACGTTGACCAACATTGCAACAAAAACATATGTCACGAACTCAATTTGAGGAAAAATTGAGTGCCTAAAAAAGGACATGGTGTATTTTTACCTTTTCTAATGCCTCAAGCCTTCAGAACCCCATTTTGACGAAGAAAAGATGTTTTTGTGCAAAAATACCAAAATTTGGCCTAATTTGTCATAATGGTGAAAATTGAAAACCTGCCTTAAAATCCTGCTGAAAATTCCTGGAAAATTGCACTTTTTTGGAATTCTATCCGTGTCTTACTCAATTTAACATATTATGAGAAAACCCAGAAGATCATAATTTTTTATTTTTGCTCCAATCCCCTGCAATATTTGTGCCAAAACGACCTCTGGAACAAACTGCTGCAGCAAAAACAAGCTATTACAACAATAGCTGTGGAGACTAAAACTTTCCATAGTTGTTGCAGAAAATGTCTATTTTTGCAGAAATTTGATTTCTCCGAGTTTTAACTACTGATTTGGATTGTGTACTGCGTGCTGAAGTAAAAACCATGAAACATAATGCATATTCACTGAAATAGGCTCAATTTTATTGTTTTGCTTGAAAATTAAACGAATGAAAAAACATTGTAATGGTGCCATCATGGTGTTGTTCAAAAACAAGATGAACATGCTGCTACAAGAAACAAATAAAATATATTGCTGCAAGTTGTTGTTGATTCCATAAAACCACTAGTCTTCATCCAAAACCAAAAATCGTGGTACAATTGTTACCATGTGAATGAATGTGCTGAAATCGAGCATGGAAAGAAATAATTTGATCACTGATCATTAATGAAAATCGTTAACCAATGCGAGACAACTCACTGATAATGTAAATGAGTGTCAAGGTACCTAAGTGCATCTTGACAAAGATGAAAGAATGTGTTGAAGTTGTGTCACCTGCAAGATCTGACAATCAAGAGACATTGTTCTATTCCCATTGTTTTCAACAAGGAGGCTTGCCATTGATGTATGCAAGTTCTAGGGCACTCTAAATAATCTTTGATCTTGATCCCAGATAAGGTGTTGACGTCGATGGGACAAGATCTATTGGAAGTTGGGCCTTAAGGAATCCCACATTAGCCAACTCAATCATAGAACCAAAAACTGATTTGAAGAACCATAATAAAATATTGAAACCATCATAAAATTGCATAAATCATTGTGAACTTTTCTCTCCAGTTCCTTGGTTTTCAAGCAAAGCTCATGTCCAATTGTGCTAGCAAGTTGGTTTTCACAATAGGACTTATTTTTCTCTTCACTTTTTATTTTTATTTTTTATTTATTTTTTATATGTCCTAATCTACTTGAAAAATAAATCTCGTTCAATTATATGAATATTTTCAATGGAACAATGTGTTTAACAAGATGATAGATAAACTCATATGAAAGTTTGAAATATACTCTTTGATATGTACCAGTATATGAGATACCAACTGCCTTGATTGAGATGATGTTATAATATACTGAAGAATGGAGTATTGGGATCCAACGATTGTCTTGAACCAAGATTCATTGTGATCTTTTCTTCCTTGGCTTCATGTTATCGTGCCATGCAATTCTTTAGAGGTGTGATTTCCATTCATAGAATATGGTGATATGCATGCATGAAACTTTTCAATCTGAGGTTCCAACAACTACTCTTTATCGACAGGAATCCATGATTCTTGGACCTTATCTGAATCTTATTCTTTTGTTTTTTTGTCTTTAATGGAAGTTGGTGAATCATTTTGCAATACCTCAACACTGTAAGTGGATTGAGGTGTTTTATTGTTGGGGATATGAAATGGTTGTGCAAGTAGTGGAGTGGGAATGGATTTTTTGGTGCTTGTGTCGGTGGTAATGGGAAAGGTTGAATTTTGGTCAATTGATGGTGATATTGATGTTGTGGTGGAGGTGAATGGTATGGATAACATTGATTTTGGTATTAAGGACAATGAGGAAAATATTGAGGATATGGTGAATTTCCTATGTAGGGCCTTTTCCAACTTTGTTTCCAAGATCGGTGTTGAGGTTGAGATGGCCAAGGCTGCAAAGGAAAGGGTATATTCCAATTATCTTGAGACTATTGTGCATAACCTTGAAATTGTGCATGAGGATATTGCATCATATTGGGTTGATGAGGCTGCCATAGCCCTCTTGGAGCTACATAACAAAGTTGTTCTTTTGCTTGATTCGCTCTATTATCCTTATGGTAAACTATGTTCAACCCTGGTAATGATGGGAAATCTTCAGTAGTATGTGATCCTGCACAAATTTTAAAAATTTTAATGTTATCAAGTGGAAATTCATGCAAATCATGTTTCTTTCTACATTTAGGGGAAAATATAAATGAAGCAACATTCTCAATTTTTTGCTTGTTTTGCATTCTTAGCATATCAATTTGTTCATTTAAATTACTAAGAATGTCTAGCAAATTGTTAACTTCAGTTTGAATTACCAATCTTGATGTCAACTTACTTACTCTTTCCATAACTAGATCTTTAGGGGATATTCCATACTTTTCTTTTCCTCTTGATATGTTCTTGCGCAGTTCACAAATCTCTTGAAATGACATCTCATTCTCCTACAAGGTTAATAAGATCAATCCATTCATTCCTTCTAGTATTTTGGTAGGAGAGTTTTTAATGTGTCTAATCATAAATTATGCAATTTAGATCATTTGGTATTATACTTAAAGATCTCCACTAAATCTTATAAGATTTCATCCTCTTCTTGTTTCATCTTAAAGATTTGATTTCTAAGGTCATGGTGTATGCAATAATTTTTATATTTTTCCAAAAATACTCTTTTCATATCATCCCATGTCCTTATAGAATTTGTTTGTAAAGTCATGAACCATTTAAGAGCTCTATCCTTCAATGTTGTCGAAAACAAATTCAATTTTTTAATGTGTAATGAGTAGCCATAAGATCTACAAATTATTTCAAATTCAAAAAGAAAGGTTTGTGGGTCTTCTGATCTCATACCTTTAAAGTTAGGAAGTACGGATGGAGGGATTTCTTCATATGAATAGTTATATCAGTTTCTTGAATGGGAAACCCAAAAGGATCTTCCTCATTGTCATCATCTCCATCCATTTCTTCAAATTCTTCTTCTAACTGGAAAAATAAGAATTCTTATGTGGATGTGTGGCTCTTACTGCACCACGTGATATAGTGGGGGTGGTCGCTGATTGAAGTTTTTTTTTAAGTTTCCTTTTTATGAAAATAAAAGGACTCCTATATACACTTCCCTGACAACAGCACCAAAATTTTTGTCAATTTGATTGTCTTAAATTGATTACATAAATTATTGACCGGAGTTGGTAAACTTGTGAAGTGCAAGTGCCCAATATATGTTAGAAGCACTTTTTATTAAATTGGATTATTAATATGAATGATTGAGTTATTGAAAATTTATTTCTAAGATTTGTTTTATAATTCCTATTTCAAAATGAAATTAGCATTCCTATATAGTGAAATGAAACTAATGCAAACTTCTTACTTGAAAAACGGAACCATAGTAAAATTACACTAGCAGAATGAAACTATAAAGAATTCACACTTGAAAAATAAAATCACTCTTGCCAAATGAAACTAAAGTAAACTCACACTTGCAAAAATAAAAGCTAAATTAACTCTCACTTGCTGAATGAAAACTATATTAACTCTCACTTGCAGAATGAAAACTAGATTAACTCACACATGGAGAATAAAAACTAAATTAACTCACACTTGTAAAATGAAATTAAGCAAATTCACACTATATTATTAAAGAAACTAAATTGACCTATTGCAGCACACGTCTAAATTCTAAAAATAGAATTACCTATCTATTGATCTATCATTCTTACATAAACCCAAAGATGAAATTGGATTCTAAAAACACATGCTTGAAAATGAAACATTCTAGGAATAAAAAAATCATAAAGAAACACACTAGGAAAATCACTCTTAATTTGAAACAAAAATATAAAGCATCCTATGATAAAAATCATTACTCTGCAACTATCAATTCAATCTACTTAAGAATGATAACGGAAAAGCACGTGAACGCAATTAGATGACTGTATCAATTGATGAAAAGAAGGCATATAAATTTGGTGTGTTTTATGGAGGAATATGGTTAAAAATGCTAACAATGGATGAATGGAATGATTTAAAATGGATATTTCGGTTAATGGAATTATGACAATTTGGAGACCCAACACAATATTTGGCAGAATATAAATGCCAACATAACAGACATGTGGCCTTTAGTACATATTACTTTTGGACAGGAAGAACTTGTGCACAAAGTTAAGGCTACAATAGAAAATACAAAGGTAGATTTTGAGCACATGCTAGAAGAAGCACAAAAGATCATCAAGCTGCTAGAATCCAAAACCAAGGACGGACTAGAAGACTTGAACATTCTTGACAGAACATAAACAATCATGGAGGTTAAGAGGATCTTGACCAAAAATAGTTTGATGATACAGTTGGAAAATAAATGAAAATATCTTGAGTTGCAATTCATAAGGTTCAACAAAAAATCTACATTTCTGCAGGAAAAAGGGTTGCCTACTCTCAAGAATTCTAACGGCCAATTGATCCCATTAGAAAACTACCTAGAAAAATTGTGCAACATAAACATTGATTCTTCCAAGTTTACAAATCTAAAGGAATTATCAGCGGGGGAGAATTCATATAGGTAATAGAGTTTGATTTAAATATCTAGCATGAGGTCCACCACCTTTTGGTAAATAAACCAACTTTTGACACTTACACCGAGGTGGATGAAAGATTAAAAAATATGGTTAGATTTTCTATCCCAAGTGAAGAAAGGTGGGACCGATTGCTAGAATTGATCGAGTGAAGTATAACTAAAGGAACAACATTTCCAGCAAAGTAGAAATATTCATCACCAAACTCCTACATATCCTTAACAGTGCAACAAATTTTCAGCAGATTTTCCTATTTTCCCCTCTATATCTGAAAATATTTGTGTCTTTAAACATATATTATTTTGTAAATATATTTTATTTGAAGTTCGATCTGAGATGTAAAAGTTTCTATAAATACTTAGAATAGAGACTTAGAAATGGTTGAACCATTGTGATAGACTTTTGAGAAGAATTGTATCCTTCGAAGTTATTTATGAAATAATAAAAGGATTCTGGATTCATTTCAAAATAGCTTGTGTCCTTGTAAGTTCTTCTTTGTCATTATAATTTCACTCTGTTTTAATCTACATATGCTTGAATTTTATGGGAGTTCTAGGTATGATAATATTGAGTTTCAATTTATCTGAAATCCCCCATGAAGTTATAATCCTTTACAGAGATTAGTTAATTAAACTATCTGTTTGATTTAACTCCTCTACATCACTAAATTGTCATTTTCCCTTAAGTTTCAAACATATATTGTTTGGTTGTAAAAGTATTTTACACACATCCACTATATATGACTGGTTAAATAATTTGTTTGATGTTTAACAAATCATATAGTTTCTAAAGTTTCAACCTTACATATCTTATCAAAGCTAAATTACTGTTAGAGGTGAAGAATCAACCCTTCTAATAAATCATAAGTAATTAAGAAATTGCACCTGTTTAAACAATTTAGAGCTTTGGTCATCCAAAAACTTTAAAAACCAACAAAACATTATAGATGCTTTGGCATAATTCCTAACCTAGAATTATCTTCAGAGGTACACCATCTTGAATGGCATCGTTGTCGGGGATAAAAAATCTTGAATTATTTTTTCCTGGGAAAACGATTAAGCTTACCTTTTAACGGTGAACAAAATGTTAGTAGGTTAAGATCATTCGCATAGAAATTCCACAAAATAAACTGGCTTCACGTAGACACACTAGGTCTCTCTCAGATCCTCAACTTATTCTCTACTATTAGATCCTGAGAGACTGCCAAGAATTTCCTCTGCAAGACAAAGACTGAAAGCCTCTACTTCTACTTTTGTAATGCATCCATCTAAATTTGTTTTTGAAACTGATACTTTTATATTTGTACCAATCCCTCCTGAATTATCAGACCTACCACCAAAAGTGTTAGACTTTCTATCTAAAGGAGTTGATTTGTAGTCAGTTCTTCTAGTTTATCAGTTAGAATCCTAACAAATTCCCGAAATCCTTTTTGTATCCCCTAAATTAGAAACAAAACTAGGTCTAGATTTACCATAATTAAATCCTAGTGATTTTATTTCTTCAGTAATTCACATTTACCCATCTACTTTTGTTAGTTTTAAGGACAAATTTTCTTTTTACACAAATCCTTTGTTTGATAGCGAAGGAAAGTTTGGTCTAGAAGAACATAAATTAGTCATTCAAACACCAAGAAAATTAAAAACTTCCAGAAATTCTTCACCCCCTACAACTCCTAAAAGCTCATCCTCGCCCCCTTCACCATCTTCATATTTTCAAAATTCATCTTCATCATCCTCATCTTCATCTAATAAAATGGATGGTTTTAGACCTATTATTCAGGCCCGATATGTAGCATTAGTCCTTCCTAATCATACCTAAAGCACCTACCTAGTTTTAATGGGTAAATTGGTTTTTCTTTTGAAGATCATCTGGCAGCTTTCTTAGAATTTGCGGATAATATGAATACATAACATGAAGATGTTTACATGAGATTGTTTGTTCAATCTCTTGAAGGCAATGTTAGGATTTGTTTTAGAAAATTGTGAGCTAACTCTATCCCCTCCTGGAATGACTTAATTACCATCTTTAAAAACCAATGGGGGGTTAAAAAGGATCCAATTTACTATCTGAGTGAGTTTGATGACCTAAAAATAAACCCTAGTGAACCTGTGGTTGATTTTATAAATCGATTTAATAAAATTTACAATAAAATGCCACGAGACTATAAACCACCAGTAGTTGCTGATAAAGTTAGGTTCTCTAAAGGATTTGATGATGATTTTGATGTTATTCTTAGAGAAAGAAAATATGTAACCCTAGAAGATATGCAGACTAATACTATTGAGGTTGAGACTAATAGATCAACCTTAACCAAACTCAAAGAAAAGTTCGAAAAAGGTGAAAGGAAAATGCAAGCTAGCGGGGAAGGAACTTCTTCCTCTAAAAGTAAGAGTGAGGATCACAAAATCAATGAAATGAATTCCTTACTTAGAAATATTTCAAATAAGATTGAAACACAACCTAGAGTTGTTCAACAAACATAAAATATACCTCAGGCTCAATCCAAAAGACCTTTACAACCCCATATCCTACAAAGACCCAACCCTGATCAACAAATTCAACCATTGTTGATGATTGATGATGAAGAGCCCGAAGAATTTAGACCATTAGATACCAACGATATAAATTATTTCGATGATCCATCACAACAAAATGTTATTATTCTAGTTTCCAATGATCAAGCTTTAATTCAAAATCAAGAAACTTCTCAAGCTTCTAAATATCAAGCCTTCTCGGAGTTTCTAATAGAATAATTAAATAAAAGGTATGATTTAAGGCCTCGACCAGGCCCTGGTAGGCTAGCTAAGAATATCATAATAAATGAGCCTCCAGTAAAAATTGTTGAAACCCAAACAACTTTGATTCAACCATTAACTCAACCCATTGAACATAATACATTTGAAAAGATTGTTCCAATTACTTTTAATGTACAGAAAGAGTTAGAGAGAGTCAAAATCCTTTTTCCAATGTACAGAAAGAGTTAGAGAGTCAAAATCCTTGTTCCATTGTTTGAACCATCCAAAAACCCAAGACACAAAGACCAAGTATCAAAGTGGATCCAATCCTCAAGTATAGATGTTGAGGGGGATGTGATTAGTTTACAGGATGAAAAACCTTCAATGGTTTTTGGTCCTAGTTCTGACATGATTAATGAGAACATTCATCCCTTTTATGTTACTCTCAAAGTTCATGATTTTCTTCTATATAATTGTATGTTAGACTCTTGGGCCTCTCATAATTTGATGCCCAAACTAATAATGGATCAATTGCAATTCCAAATTACGAGATCTTACGATGATTTGTACACATTTGACTCCAAGAACGTTCCTTGTCTCATACTGATCAAAGCCCTAGTTGTAACTTTAGCACAAATCTATGTAAAGAATTTAGTGCTAGACATTGTAGTCACAGATACGCCCCTGATCCAGATTTAAACAGGAACGCAACAAATTACAGAGATAACCAGAAACACAAAGATGCAACAGAAATAATACTTCATTTCATTAATGTAAAATACTGAGATATGCTTACAAATAGAAAATGGAAATAAACAGCTAGGGAAATGATAGCTTATCTCTGAGAAGAGATGTGGTGGCTACATGCCTCTGAACTGTGTTACAATGAGGCTCGAAGGCCTATTTATTGTTGAGAAACAATGGAAAACCCTAAACATCCAAAAACCTAACCCTAGAAGATGAAACACCAAACTGTGGGCCCTGTTTGGGTAAATTGGTACATCAACTTCCCGGGGTTATAACTTTGGCATACAATCTCCGTTTGATGCGTACAATATCTCGTTAGAAAGATCTATCTGAGAAACACATTTTTGAGAAGAGCAACATGGGTCCATAGAGTTGACCCATGTTGCTTCCAGTTTTCCCAAAAAACATCGTTTAGGGCCTCAAAACGGCTCCGGAAGTTCAGGACCTAAAAATTGCTAAAAATAGTAAACTGTGCTAAATTAAGGAAAATGAAAAGATGAAAGAAACCATGGTGGGGGTCCAAGTGAACTTGGTGGGTGGCCACCAATATCCACCTGGATCAGCCCCCTCTACCTCCCCCCTGCTCCCTCCCCAAATTTGGAATGTTGTTATCTAGATCATGTTGTGCCAAATTAGGGGGAAATCTACATATGGATATGTCTTATGCTACTATTCATGTATATGGGGGTGAACATATTAGGTTATACAAAGAGGTAAGATTCATTAATATTGTTTGTAAGGCTAATCAAGCAATAAATCATCTGATTTATGTTGTTGATCAGGATTTTGGATGTTTCACATTATCATCTAATGATCTCCAAAATTCCCAACTTAGCATTGAGCAGATCGTGAATAAACCTAAATGTATAAAAATTGATATGTGGAAGTTATACTTTGATGGGGATTTTTCTAAAGATGGGGTTGGAGCAGGAATTGTATTAATTTCTCCAGATAAAGAAAACATAACCCAATCATTTAAGTTAGACTTCGATGTTACTAATAATGTAGCAGAATACGAAACCTTACTTGTAGGCCTTGAGTTAGCTAAAATTCTAAAAGTTCAAAACTTAAGTGTTTTCAGTGACTCAGAATTGATTGTAAAACAGGTAAGAAATTGATGCCAATCAAAACATCCTAGACTTAGTTCTTACCGAAATGAGGTATGGGATTCTGTAGAAAACTATTTTCTAGCCTTCAACATTACAACAATCCCAAGAGATGAGAAAATTTATGCAGACTCTTTAGCAGTTTCTGCCAACTCCTTTAAAACTCTTGATCCAATGCAGCTACAATATCAAATTTAGGTAAAATATAGGCCTTCAATCCTTGACAATATTAAACACTGGAAAGTGTTTGAAGATGATGAACAACTGAATATTTTCCTGCAAGCAATTGATGAATTTTTAGCCTTACAAATTGAGGAATAACAAATTATTGATCACAAGTCAACTCATGAAAATGAAGCTTCCTAGTTAAATAATAAGATAGCTGATCATAATATCCTTCAATTGCCAAATATTACATTCCTAAGGGTCTAATTCCTCTTGAAAATATTTTTGACAATAATGATGTTATAAAAAAATTGTTATTTAATACACAACAAGAGGATGTAGAAGATTCTAACATTGGAACTCATGAAGAAATTAGAATGTGAAAATTTCAGCATCATTACCTAAGGACATAAAACACAAGTATATCAATCTTCTAAAGCATTATAAATATGTCTTTTCCTAGTCCTATGAAGAGCTCAAAACTTATGACACAAACCTTATTGAGCATAAGATCCCTCTAAAACCAAAAGCCAAACCATTCCAGCAGAAATTAAGAAGAATAAATCCAATTTTGCTTCCAACCATTGAGAAAGAACTAAAGAAATTGATGGATGCCAAGATTATTATTCCTCTTAGATATTCTAAGTGGATTGCAAATTTAGTTCCTGTAAGAAAGAAAAATGGTGAAATTAGACTATGTGTGGATTTTAGAAATCTGAACAAATTATCCTTAAAAGACAATTATCCATTGCCTAAAATGGATCAATTACTCCAAAGAGTTTCAGGTTCTAATAGAATATCCATGCTAGATGGTTTTTCTGGATACAACCAGATTTTGGTTTAAGTCTAGAAGACAGAGAAAAAACAACATTCACAACTCCCTAGGGTACATTTATGTATGTTAGGATGTGATTTGGCTTAACCAATGCAGGAGAAACATTTCAAAGAGAGATGGATTTATATTTTGTTATTAAAATTAATAATTTTATTGTTATTTATCTCGATGATTTAACTGTGTTTTAAAACTCTAATAAAAAGCACTTAAAGCACTTGAGAAAGGTTTTTGATAGGTGCAAAAAATTCGGAATTTCGCTCAACCCAAAGAAATCTGTGTTTGCCATAAAGGAAGAAAAATTACTTGTCCATGTCATCTCAAAAGAAGGAGTGGTAATTGATCCAAAACGAGTTTGAGCCATCGAGGTAATTAGTCTACCCAGAAATAAAAAAAGAAATTCAAGCCTTTTTAAGAAAGATTAATTTTCTAAGGATATTTATACCAAACTATGCTAAGATTATTAAATATATTACTGATATGTTAAAGAAATATCATGAGGTTAAATGGATAGTGCAGGCTAGATATGCATTTACACAAATTAAAAAGGTTATTTCTGAAGCCCCAGTACTAGCCAGTCTTGATTATACAAAACCCTTTATTATTTTCTCTTTTGCCTCTGACACTACTTTAGCTATTGTTTTATTACAAAACAATGATAAACAAGATGACCAACCAATTTCCTTCTATAGTAAAGTTATGAGAGATGCAAAGATAAAATATGAAATCATTGAAAAACAAGCCTATGCCCTTGTGCAAGCTCTAAAAGCTTTCAGAACATATGTCCTTCATTCCCCTATTACTGCCTATGTCCCAAATAATGCTTTCAAAATCGTTTTGACCCAACCTGATACAATGGTAGGAGAGGGAGATGGATAGCTAAATTTATTGAATTTGATCTAGACATCAAATCTACTAAGATGGTGTTGAAGCCTCGAAATTTGCTGCAACGACATGGGGGATGACCACCCGGTCCAGACCTTAAAGCAGCTCCTTTTCCATTTGGAATGGTGGTTCTGACTGGTTCAACTAGGTCCAGTTACCTTCTCTCAATCTCCAATGGCTTTAAAATATGACTTTCATTCACCAATGGAGAAGAGACATCAGATCAACCTTCTTGCTGATCAGGCAAGAAAGTGATCCTTAAGCTGATTTGGGGCTCAGCCAAGCCACAACTAAAGTTTGCCTCTTTGGGAAGAGGACTTAAAAGAATGTAGAAATTAATCTAAATGCAAACTTATTCTATAATGCAAGCAAAAGGAACTAAATCCTAATCCTATCTCAATTAGGCAGATATAGATCTAACCCAACCGAGAGCAAGATATTTAAAGTATTGGGATTTAAATATGTTTGGCTTATAATGAATATCAAGCTAACGAAGTAGTTCAATTAACTAACATTATGAATACCAAACACATCCTATTTAGGAACCTCTTAACTGAAATAATCAACCAACAACACTCAGGAAGAAGTTCGCAGAATGATTTTGATCATTTAATCAGTAACTTGAATAATTAAACAATAATATGCGGAAAAAGTTCACAACATATCACTATTTATTAAACCAGTATTAAAAGACAGATTTCTGAGTAAATAATTACTCAGAAATCAGAATTAAACCCATAAGAGTAGAGATAAATAATAACATAAAATAGAGACAAATTACTCATACCGACAAAAGTGCACAAATATGAAAGTAAATTGACACATTCTTGTCATCATAAAATGAAACCAACATTTAAAATAATAGTATTATAAATACCAATTTATTGAATCCATTTCTCCAGCTCCGATCTCTAATAGTCCTTTACAATACTTGAACTTTTGCTTTCAAAACAAGAGCCACAATAGTGCAAACTCTGCCCTTCATACATAATTCAGAATGCAAAAGAAAAATCCTCAATAATCCCCAGATCTGAGATTTTTACTCCTCCCACCTACAACTCTAAATCCATATTACAAAAGTGCTTTTAGAATTCCAGAATTGCAGAGGAGAGAAGTCCTTTATTACATTCTACAATTTGTTATTTATAATATTTACAAAGGAATTTAAAATAGGAAAGTTTGTTGAAGAATAAATCTGTTTAATCAATTTTCATTAGCTCAAAATTCCATTCTTCTATTGTTGTAGCCTTCTCATTGATTGAGTTTCTTTCCTCTTCATTTCTCCAACTGTTTTCATGCAAAAAGAAAATTAAAACAAAATTAAAATGTAAAAATAAAATCACAATGATAAATCTGGAATTAAAATAAATCTAATCAAATTCAATTAAATAAATAATTGAAAAGGAAATATGAGCTTTCTATTGATGCTTGTGATGATTTAATTGGCCAAGGATATCATTGACGAATGGATTCTCATTCAGAAAAGGCTTGGGCAAATGGAAATGCAGAAAATAAAACTCAAGAAAATTAGTTTTATTAAAAAATCGGAGCTTGATCTTATGCTAGATTTTAGACCCAATAAATGATCAAATTTGTTAATGAAACCTCCTGAAAAATGTTCTCCATGATTTTATCTTTCCAATAAGCCACCCCGAGCTTCATTTGGCCAAGTAAAACTAAATCCATGAGTCCCCAAAGTTGATGAGTCAAATCTGGTAGAATTGTGGAAATTCTGTTGCGTGGACAAAAAAAATCAAAATTTATTAATTAAATTCTAATCCTAAATTAATTAATTACTACCATGTTAATTGTTCAATTAACTATATATATATATATACAATTATTTTAATTTAATTAAAATTAATTATATATTAAATATTAATTATATAAAAATAATTTAATAAATATTTAGTTATATATTTATATATATATATGAACTTCTTGATTCATTTAGAACGAATTCCAAACAAAATGAAATACTTTATCGCATCGGCTTATCGGCTTATCTCACTTTCGTGTTTTGATATGTTAAGACTTTTGAAATTAATGCGATAATATTTTGTGATAATATTTTTTGCGAGAATTGTTTTTTACGATATGATTTTTTGGATAAGATTTTTTAATAATTTTTTATGATCTTGGTCTCGGGGGCTATTAACTTAAATAAATCGAGTGGGGCCATGTGAATTATCAATCTTACAAATTGAACTATCGCCACTTTGAAATTTTGAGATTTTGAGTTTGGTAATTTGTTTAAAAATAATAAATTGGAGTAAATTACCAAGATCTCAAAATGTGTTTTCATCGGTTGTATGATTTAGCTAGGTTATTTTGTAGGACTGTTAGTGAGAAAATAAAAAATTAATAAAAGTTAATTAAAAGTCAATATTTACAATGAATGACCATTGAACTTAATTAGTTACAAAAATTGAAATATTATACAATTATTTACATTTTTAGTCAATGCGAGAAAACGATCAAACTTCAAAGGAGTGTCATTTACAAACCAGTTGACCAAATGCGTTGAATAAGTATCAACGGAAAGCTTGTGAAAAGTCGGATTCAATGAAACAATTAAAACATAAATCCAATAAAATTGAAAAAAATAATAAAATTATAAGACAACTAACTTAAATGAAAATCATAAAAGATGCTTATCCAAAAACTATAGAAAAGGTCCCCATTATTTGAGTCAATAAGTAAAAAATGGGGGATGTTGGGTTTTCCTTACAACAATGGCAACACACCGGGAAGAACCAATTATCTCTGGTTAAGAATAATAAATTTTAATTTACCCAAAGGTTAAAAATAATGGAAATCACAAAATCGTTTAACAGTAAAACATTTCCATAGGACCCACATAAATAAATTAAGCAATGTGACTCTGTAAAGATAAGTACTCAAAGAAGACTAGAGTAAAAGTCATGAATCTAAATTTGGGAAAATTTATTCTAAAACTACCTCATATAATAATAGAAGGTAGAGATAGGAGTTTTTGATAAAGCATATATCCATTTTATGATTGCCTCTGACATTGCTTCGCTGCCAGCAAGCCTGAACAATACCCCGGTGAAGTTTTTTTTATGCCATACAAGCTTAGTCCTGTTACCAACGGGCGTCCATAGCCCCAACGGGTTTACTTGTATTTTCCATGCTTCCTCTTTAATCACTCTTTTGATAAGTGTATTTTCAAGCTTTTAGTTTATGATATATTTGGGTGAAAGAGGTGGGATGGTAATAGAGATTTATGTTTAATGGACATAATAATTTCTTAATTTTTGCTCCAAATTCTTTCCCTGCAGCTATCAATCAGAGGCTTTTATGTGGAGGGGTGAGAGGGATTCATTGTGTTAAACTCAAATCAATTCTTTCATTGAAAAAGTAAACTCAATCACCTAGAAAGGATGTGTGTTCATCCATGAAAAATATTTAAAGCCAGATGATCTTATGGTTCCATAAAGATATGCCTTTAATGATAAATGAAATTCATTGATATGGATAGAGTTAATATATTTTCCATGTATGTCGATCGTTGTCAAGCGAGGTCATATAAATCATGGCAGAGTCACCAAAATGAATTCAAAACTGAAAACAAAAGGAAAAGAATTCCTAAGCTAAAGTAAGAAAAGAAATCAACAATCCAAAATAAAATTGAAGAAAGCAAAAACTGAAAGAAAAATCCAAATTTAAAAGATAAACTCCATCAAGACTACTTATACAAATGTCTCAATAAAAGAGATAAAAGGGAATAATCATGTGAATGTTCCTTCTTTTGTTGAGATTCAGATAAATTTTATCTTGTAGAGTTACAAACATTTTGGATTCCAGTAACAATGATGATAAAATTCAGCGACAATGAAAACGTTTATGTCCGGTGTCAATGTTTTGTTTCAAAGCATCATCTTAACTATTTTCTAATAAAAGAAATTCTTAAGGAAACAATTAAAGGTTTAGAGACTCCTCAGTTTAGTTGATTCAATGAGGATTATTACTGCTTCTTTCAAGAATCTCAAAGCAAACTAAACAAAAGAGAATGAACTTCAACATTGATCTGTTAGAGGCGCAATAGGTTCATGAAGACCTGCAAAAATAGAGTTCAAGATTAGCAAAAATTAAAAATGAAACTAAAAATAAAAGTAAAGTAATGAGAATGGGTACATGAAACTTACCATTGGAGAATTGCATTTAATCTTACCTTAAAGATATCATCTTCTCCAATACTAGCTAACTTCTTATTTTAATTAGAATTAAAATCATGAAGAATTTGAACTAACTGAAATCTTATTAACCCAAAATCATCATTTATTAAATCTATACTAAAACAAGCAACAAACTAGAAGAAAACAATGTTTCATGTTCTAGGAATCTGAAGTGAACTGAATTCATCAGAAATGAAATGATACTTTTTAATGAATTGCAGCGATCAATGTTCTCATAATATTATAAGTTTCATATCAACTCCATGATTTTCATAAATATTTCAGAATTAAGACCAAATCCAAGATAATGAAATACAGATGTGTAGATGGGGAGGTCTTGAATTTCATATATTAAACATAGAGTGATATATCTAAAACTCAAATATAAGAGAAATAAAAATGATTTAACTATGTTGCAATTTTGTTACCCATTGTTTCATTACCATAGTGGTTACCCAAGAGTGCTTTAAAATCTTTTATACAACACAACGCCTTATCAGATGTTTCGCATCACAAGTTTCTTTCCATGCATAAATTTCAATCTGCGATTTTTACCTTTGTCGATATGCGATTGAGTAATATATGATAGTTAATCGACAATGGAAAAGAGACATATATCAGAGTTTATCACATCGGTGAATCTTAAAGTAAGGCTTCATTTGAGTTTTACAATGCATATATTTGTCACGATAGCAAATTTGTGATATGGGCATATGCTATGTGAAAATGCGATATTGCAATTGCGATGTAAATATATGTGATAGAGTGATCATAATATTGGAGAACCAAAGATAGGAGTTGTGAAAAGGACACATCGATATTATTTTGCGATTGCAGGGATGCAATGGATGACATGGCTTACTGGTGGGACTGACTTTGCTTTTTAAAAGAAATCATCGATCTACAGATTTAAGTACAAGATGTAATATTTTTGATACACCGATGTGCGATGAAGAATGGATGTGATAGTTTTATTAAACAGATTCAATCTCTTATCGGATCCAGGATATCAAAACCTTTAAATGTATGTCCCAATTGAAATTGTGATTTTATGAGTGAATGCAATATCTCTTAAAACTGAATTTGAATGCCATGTCACGCCCAAGACATTGGAACTTTTAAAACATGCACTTCAACTAAAATTGTGATTTTATGAGCGGACGCGATATTATTCAAAAATGCATTTAAATGTGGTATCGGGTCCAGATTGTGTGGAAATCACAATACTTCAATCGATGTTTTATATGAAATGTCTCGACATTAAGATGCCCTGATAATGATATATGGCAATATGACGAGATTGGGATGTTTTAAAGTATCGAAAATAGAAGTGTCGGACTCAGTTTTTCCTTTTTATAAAAACTCCATTTAATTTGATTAACCATTAGATTACTCAATCGGAGGAAGATGTTATCACAACTTTCTCATGAAGAGAGTTGCGATATTATAATTATCCAATATGAATTTCCCGATAATGTATTTAAAAGTCTAAACCGATTTTTAATGAAATATACAAGGAAAATTAATGAATCCTTAAATTCTGACAAAACAACTAATACTTCCCTGAACATGTTGTAAATTTAAAATAGTTGCCTACTTGTTTCAAGTTTCCAAAATGAATGAAAACCTACAAAAGAAACAGAACAAGAATAAATAATTACCATTGAAAAAGGTAAAACTAACCATAGATGACGATGAGCCTGTAAATATATACTTGGAAGAAAATTGACTGAAAATTTTACCTTATGAGTCTTCAAGTTCTCCCAAGTTTTCTTATGTTCAACATCACCTACTTTTTTAATCCAAAATGCTAAGTAATGAATTTTCCAAATCGCATCCACCTTCAATTTACATAAGAAAACATGAGTGGTGGCAAGTTCTTTTTTAGAAATACTTATGAATCCAAAATTGTCAAGTTGTAGCAAATTCTTGGAATTTCTGTATGATTTTTTAGATGATTTTTTTGCAAAACAAGACAATTAAAGGTTTCATAAATATGTATGATCTAATTTTTCAAGATCCTCTAAAATGTACTAAAGCATTTTTCCAAAAATGAAAGGGGAGGCACGAAAGAATTCAGATTCATTACTTTCTTTATTGAAAATATGAAATAATGAAATAAGTGCAAATAGAAAATAAATCTAATTTAAATTAATCTATTTCTATTTCTAACTTAATGAAGGAAACATGACTAGGTATAGTCATACTTCCAATGTAACCATGTAAGCATTTTGATTCATGCATGTATGAAATCAATCATTATTAACAAAAATAGGAATATAATTAAACTAAAGAAAATAAGTCTGATTTTAGAATGTATAGTTATTGTTAGCAGTTTATTTATAATTACCTTCTCTTGAAATGCCCATTCCAATTGAATTTGAATTGGATCATAGAAACCTTGATGAATTTCTACTATTGATGATTGGAAGGGATTCAAAAGAGAAGATAACATGACAGATTATGAAAATTATCTTTTAGATTCAATGGAATACATAAATATGTTAGTGTTATGTACAAGTGTTAAACTATTAACAATCTTCTGTGCAGGAAAAATTTCCAAATATTTTTCAAAGGGATCTATGAAAAACGAATGGAAAACAGTTAGATACAATGGAAGATCATTAATTAAATTAGGTTGTTGGTCATATTGTGAAAATACACTCTCTTGTTGACACTGCCTTTGAGAAGGTAAAAGTAATTGATAAGAAATGAATATCAGTTGAAATTGGAAGAGAAATAGCTCTTGATGTTCACGATTAGAATCTGAAACTTCATTTTCCCATTTAGAAAACACATCAATTGAGTTTTGAATACTGAGCAACTCAATATGTCAGCACAAATTATCTAAAAATCGAAAATTAACAAAAAACAAATCTGAATTTAAACAAAATAAATGAAGGAAAAATAATAAAACCAAATCATAGTTTACACTAGTGTTACAATTATTGTTATAGCATAATTGGGATTGATTTAAAATAATTTCCTTTTCACAAAACTTGATTAGAATAATAGAGTTTGAATGATTTCTAATACCAACTTGTGAATGAGAAAGAGAATCATGACTATGAATAGGAATGAGATCTTGATCATCATACAAATCATAGATTGGAATGTTTTCTCGAATGTTGAAATCATGAGTATGATTAATTGTTTGAAAATGAGAACCATTTGAAACAATTTTTGAATTTGAGTGTTCTTCATTTTCACATTTGATTCGACTTTGATTATGAGGATCTAATTGTGAAGATGACAAATCTATATCCTCAATGTCAAAGTAACTATCATAAATGACCTTACGACAATCATTGGAATTCCTTTCAATTTCATCCAATGTATCAAAACAAGAAGGAATATAAAGCACATGTTCATTAATGCTAGAATAATGATCAATATTTAATTCTCTATCTTGATAAAAAAACTAATTGTCAATTCATTAAGATCAATCTCTTTGTTTTTTGAAATATCATTAATATTAAGAGGGGATAAATTGCCATCAGAAAAAATATCAGAATGAAGGAAAAATGAGAATCAGAAGCAATGGATTTAAAAGTGTCTCTATTCAAGAATTCTTGTGCTTTATTCTCATTGTAAATTTCATATTTGAGATCATTTATCTATGTACTTGTGCTTTCTTGAAGACTATTGCTTTGCTGTCCTGAATTTGAAATTTGTTCATCATAAAAGAATTTAGAAATTTGTATAACAGGCTACATATTATCGGAAGCTTCGATTGCTGCTTGTACTTGCTAATTTATGTTCTGATTTTCTGAATTTAATGCATAATGATTTTCAGATTTCAAAGCGGTATCTTCTTCAAGATTATTTGAAGCATAAAACTAATAGCTTGTAGACTTGAATGTAAAAATACAAAAGATGTATTTGAAATAATAATTTATTATATATATAAATGTATAAGTGATGATTGTTACAATGAGGACCCACACACACACACACACACACACACAGATATATATATAAGCAGGTGTCCTTTCGTGATTGGACATGTCTTTTAGACATGCCTTTTAACTTAACATAATGACTATTTAACCTAATCAATATTTGATTATTTACTATTTACATTTATTTTATTTATTTTACTTGTTATGAATTATATTCATAACATAGCCCCTTCCTTCGGAAGCTTTGTCCTCAAACCTTTAATGTTGTAGATTTTCTTAACTTAGTGTCTGTAATCTTGATGTGTATAATCTGGCCATCCTCTCATCTTATAGCTCATCAATAATATTCTCTTGGATTTTTTTTTAATAGCTTTTTTTTTAAATAATTGTTTTCTTATATATATATATATATATATATATATATGTAATATAATTTAATTAATTAAATTATATAATTAAATTATATATATATATATATATATATATATATTAAATTAACTAAATGTCGGTTCGAACAACTATGTTGACCATCACACTGAGTTGGAGAGGTGGATCGATGGGTTTGATAGTCAGTTGACCAGCTGTCTTTTGGTGCCCAATGTGACTGGAGTCATAGCACAGGTGGATGGGGATTAGGAAGATGGCGACAACTAGGAGCCGCAGGCGTGGGCATCCTAGTGGATGGACAGGAGGGTAGGGATTGAGGACAGACAGGTCACGACACATTGAAATTGATTCAGCTTCACACCTTTCGTCTGTTGAACGGATAGGGCATATCCGCGTGGTGTAAGACGGTTCGCACGGAATATACACCCAACACACGCACCAGTCATGACAATCAGACCCGTGAGCGGAACGATGGTTGTGGTGTGCCATGCCACAGAGCAGACGTCGCAGACACAGTCACAGCCACCTGTAACTTTGGTTATTTTCTGAACTTTCGCATCTAATTTTGTTTGAACTCGTGCGGCTATTCTTGCATGTTGAATGTGTTCATTAAACACTATATAATGTTGGAAACAATTTTCGTAAGGGAACTGTAATATTTTAATAATGTTCCAAACTATTAATATATCCATAATCTCCTGAATTTTTTATTGGAATTCTGCATCATCAAAAGAGGCACTCTCCATAATATTTTGAACTTTTAATATATCAATAATCTCCTAAGGTTTTCCAGTCATTTCTGCATCATAAGAACTCTCTGTGATAACTTTTAATTTATCGATAAGCTCATGAACTTTTCTTGTCATTTCTGCATCAGAAGCACTCACCGTGATAACTTTTAATTTATCAACAAGCTCATGAAATTTTCCATTGATTTTTATATTAGAGGTCCTCTCCATGATTACCAATCCAAACTTCTTAGCATGTGAGAATGAGAAATTTTGTACTTCCAAAACTTTTCCAAAATTTGATAGAGAACTCTTAAGATCCCCCAACTTCATTTGAATTTATGTGGTTGAAGACTGACTACAAATTGATGACATCACTGATTTTGTTCTCTCAATAAGAACAAATTTATCTTCTGATTCCATGATAGAGGAATTCATTTGCTTCCCAAGTGAATAGTCCTTATTAGCGAAATATAAGTTTTCAGGAATATGTGGGAAATACTCTTCCTCAAATGATGAATAGAATGAATCATTTTGCAATTTCTAGTTCCTCCACTGAGAATCATCATTTTCGTTGGTAGACGTATCACGAAGTGATACTGAATTGCAATTTGGATTGGATATGTCATGGATACACTCCATTGGTCCATTAATACAATTAATGTCTTTTCTCTTATTGTCTAAAATCTTTGATGATGTTTCTGACCATGAAGTTGTCAGAGCGTCATCTTCTTGCTTTGCTGGTGAGGACCTATCTTCTGATTGACCTTCACTGTCACCCTCTGAGCCATTAGTAGGAGAAGAGGTGTTGTTTAACATGGGAAAATATTCCTCACTCTCACCATCAATGTCAGCTTGCTTGTTTCCCTCCAACTCAACACTTTCGATATCTTCACCTTCACCATAATTGGCATTGTTTCCTCCACTTTTACTATGTGACTTCATATCTTTCTCTCCATTATCAGAATTATTCATTTTAACTTCTCTTTTATCACCAGAGTCAGAATTAGTGATCTTCACATCTTCATCATCTTCCTTATTATCGATTTCCTTTCGACATACTTTAACTTCTGAATATGTTTTTTCTAAACGCTGAAATGCTTCTTGAATTTTACTAAACTGCTCAATACATTCAGGACGTTAATGTAATGGCACATTGTGTGGAGAACAACGTTCAAAGACCCACATGATTATATTGTGCGTCATGGCTCTGATACCACTGAAGCATAAAAATTGATAGCTTGTAGACTTGAATGTAAAGATACACAAGAGGCATTTGAAATAATAATTTATTATATATATAAATGTATAAGTGATGAATGTTACATTGAGGACCCGCATATATATACCTAAGTGTCCTTTCATGACTGGGCATGTTTTTTAGACATGCCTTTTCACTTAACGTAATGACTATTTAACCTAATCAATATTTGATTATTTCTATTTATTTAACTTGTTATGATTTATATTCATAACATTATTGCTAGTATCTTCTTGCACTTGAATAGTAAAATTCTCCAAGCCTTGTGTTTGAGATTCGTTGATATGTGAAGGTGCATCTTTATCACTATCATTACTGTAAGAAGTGCGCACTAAATGAAGAAATTGATCGTACATAACAGAGGCCACTTCATCATCATTTATTTGCATCTTCATATTGGAATTCTCAATTGTGTTAATGTAATTGGAAGGATTTTGAGCAAAGCTTGAAATACTTTTACATGGATGGGAGAAAGAGAGCAAATATGTTCATAGTAATCTAATAATTCCTCAGCCGTAGGTTTTTCTTCAATTTTAAATTTTAAACAATTTAAACGAAACCTTATGGTAAAATCAATCAAAGATTCATTTTTGAATCTTTGTAAATCTTCAAAATCGTCGCATATCTGTTCATTGTTATAGCCGTCAAATTTACAAAGGAACATTGTAACAAATTGATCCCAGTTGTGAATTGAGGCAACTGGAAGAGTTTGACACCAGTTTTTTTCTTTTTCCGTGAATGTGAGAGTAAAGATTCTGCATAAAATGCCTTCATCAATTCCTTGAAAATCATAATTTGAAAGTTTTTTAATGAATTGAAAGGCATGATTAAAAGCAGAAGAATTTCACTTACCATTAAACATTCCCCGAGACAAGAGTCTTACCACTTCGGGTGGGGTATTGGAAGATGCACGTCCATAGATACAAATCCAAATTGGAAGTTTAATAGGAGTCATTGTGATGAATAATAAGATGTTAGAATACAAAGACTCCACTTAGACAACAAGTTTCAAGCCTCCTTCTAGCGCCAAAATGTTGAAGCTTCAAAATTCACTGCAACAACATGGGGGATGACCCCCCGGTCCAGACCTTAAAGAAGCCCCTTTTCCATTTGGAATGGTAGTTTTGACTGGTTCAACTAGGTCCAGTTACACTCTCTCAATCTCCAATGGCTTTAAAATATGACTTTCATTCACCAATGGAGAAGAGACATCAAATCAACCCTCTTGTTGATTAGGCAAGAAAGTGATCCTTAAGCTGATTTGGATCTCAACCAAGCCACAACTAAAGTTTTCCTCTTTGGGAAAATGACTTAAAAGAATGTAAAAATTAATCTAAATGAAAACTTATTCTATAATGCAAGCAAAAGGAACTAAATCATAACCCTATCTCAATTAGGCAGATATAGATCTAACCCAAATGAGAGCAAGAAATTTAAAGTATTGGGATTTAAATATGCCTAGCTTATAATGAATAGCAAGGTAACAAAGTAGTTTAATTAACTGACATTATGAATACCAAATACATCCTATTTAGAAACCTCTTAACTGAAATAATCAACCAACAACACTCAGGAAGAAGTTCGCAGAATGATTTTGATCATTTAATCAGTAACTTAAATAATTAAACAATAATATGTGGAAAAAGTTCACAACATATCAATATTTATTAAACCAGTATTAAAAGACATATTTGTGAGTAAATAGTTACTTAGAAATCAGAATTCAACCCATAAAAACAGAGATAAATAATAACATAAAATAGAGACAAATTACCCATACCAACAAAAGTGCACAAATATGAAAGTAAATTGACACATTCATGTCATCATAAAATGAAACCAACATTTCAAATAATAGTATTATAAATACCAATTTATTGAATCTATTTCGCTAGCTTAAGTCTCTAATAGTCTTTTACAATACTTGAACTTCCACTTTCAAAATAAGAGCCACAATAGTGCAAACTCTGCCCTTCATACATAATTCAGAATGCAAAAGAAAAATCCTCAATAATCCCAAGATTTGAGATTTTTACTCCTCCCACCTGCAACTCTAATTTCCTATTACATAAGTGCTTTAAGAATTCCAGAATTGCAGAGGAGAGAAGCCCTTTATTACATTATACAATTTGTTATTTATAATATTTACAAAGGAATTTAAAATAGGAAAGTTTGTTGAAGAAAAATTTGTTTAATCAATTTTCTTTGGTTCAAAATTCCATTCTTCTATTGCTGGAGTCTTCTCATTGATTGAGTTTCTTTCCTCTTCAACTGTTTTCCTGCAAAAAGAAAATCAAAACAAAATTAAAATACAAAAATAAAATCACAATGATAAATCTGGAATTAAAATAAATCTAATCAAATTCAATTAAATAAATAGTTGAAAAGGAAATATGAGCTTTCTATTGCTGTCTGTGATGATTTAATTGACCAAGGATATCATTGACGAATGGATTTTCATTCAGAAGAAGCTTGGGAAAATGAAAATGCAGAAAATAAAACTCAGGAAAATTAGTTTTATTAAAATTCAAAGTTTGATCTTCTACTGCATTTTAGACCCAATAAATGATCAAATATGTTAATAAAACCTCCTCATAAATGTTTTCCATGATTTTATCTTTCCAATGAGCCATCCCGAGCTTCATTGGCCAAGTAAAACTAAATCTATGAGTCTCCAAAGTTGATGAGTCAAATCTGGCAGAATTCTGGAAACTCTGTTGCCTAAGCCAAAAAAATTAGAATTTGTTAATTAAATTCTAATCCTAAATTAATTAATTAATTATAACTACATCTTCGACTTAGTCACAGGAGATTCCACAGTAAGTTTTGGGTCCCTATAATACTAGTGATTACCCCATTACTATTGTAGTTATACCCCTTATTTATATTGTTGTGCCCCTATTACCCCCATATTGTTATTTCTGTGCCCCATAGAATCCCTCTATTGTTATTTTTGTGGCTTTATATTATTATTGTTAGGTCGGCTGGATTATATTGTGACTCCTTAGACTCCTATATATAGAAAGGAGGTTTTGTCATTTGTATCATCGAAGAATTGTTCATTTATGTAATGTAAAGGAAGTTTCCCCCTCGAAGAGGCTGAATTCTAAGGCGTGGATCTCTCTTTTCTATCTTTTTGTGAGCTGGTTTCATAACATTTGGTATCAGAGCTTTGGATTCTAGGGTTTCGCTGCTCCAAACAGGTCATCGTGGCCTTTTCGCTATAACTTATTTTATGTGACGTTTCAGAAGTCACAAAAAAACCCATTTGAGAAGAATTGGCGGTGAACCTTGGGTCCGAATTTCAGAGCTTTTTGCATGATATTTTCGGAGATATGATCTGAGGAAGTTGGCCTTTTTGCAGATTCCTGAATTACATTCAAAACAGGTGACCTGGGGAAAATCGTCATAACTCTCTCTTTGAGGATCAGATTGAAATTTCGTAAAAAGGTACAGAAAGAGGACGGACTATAGTTTCTTGTGTGTGTGTTTCAGATTCAAAGGTTGAAATAGTGACTCGTGGCACATCGTACAAGTTCGCTCTACTGAACCAGTCTAAAAGCAAGTCACTGTGGGAGATTTCACATAATTCTTCTTTGGAGAATCCAATTTGGCTCCGACTTGTGGCATTGGAAAGAGGACACAGAAGGCTACTACAGGTAGCAATTTCAAAACTGGATGATTTGAAATTATAGAGATACATCAGATTCAATATCAGGCTTCTATAAAGTGAAAAAAGGTGTGTAGTTTTTTTTAAATTTTTGTGTAAGCTTGGTTTAACGGAATTCAAAGGGCATAGTAAAGCATTATTATCGGTAACTGATGCCCCGGGGAAAGAAAATGCAAACACCTAGTAAGGAACCTGAAAGCTCTAGCATGACTCATGAAGAAGAAGAAGAAATGCTACATGATATATCAAAATTACAAGAACAAGTGCAACAAATGTCACGCTCAAAAAAGCTAACAGAAGCTAAGATAAGTGGCGTGGAATCTAAGATAAAGGGCATGGAAGCTAAGATGGATGATTCGAAGACAGATTTGAAGAGAGACATGGCATATTTGAAGACAGATATGGAAGAATTGAAGAAGTTGCTACAAGAAAGGGTCACTAATGGTGAAAAGGTAGTAAAGGAAACTCATGATGAGAACAAAAGAAATGTTAATCATGATACCATAGACGCTAATGTTGGATTGAAGAATCACCATATTCCAAAAATCGATATGAGGAAGTTTGATGGCAAGGATCCCGCTACATGGATATTACAGATGGAGCAATTCTTCGATCTCAATAATGTGCAAAATGCACAAAAGGTACGTATGGCAACTGTATATTTGGAACCAAATCAGTTTGTATGGTATCAATGGCTTTGCTCTCGTAAACAATTTATCACTTGGGCAATTTTTACGGAAGAATTGATAGCACATTATGAAGATAAAAAAAGCAACACTTTTTTTTAGCCAATTGATAAGTCTCAAACAAAAGGGTTCAGTAATGGAGCACATTGAGGAGTTCCAAAAATTGAACATAAGGGTAAAAGATATTCCAGAGGAGCATAGGATTGATGTGTTCATAGGGTCTTTAAAGGATAATATCCAACATGCTGTTCGCCTTTGGGAACCGGATTCATTAGAGAAGGCATTCAGGTTAGCAAGAAAAATGGAAAGCAAAATTATGGCAACCAGGAAGCATACCACTCACAACTATAAAGACGGAAGTGTTGTTGCCCCTAGTCTTCCACAACCTATAAGGTTGACACCACAACAATTGGAAGAAAAAATAGCAAAAGGGCTTTGTTACAGTTGTGATAGCAAATACACTAAAGGTCATAAGTGTCTTGAGAAGAAATTATTCTACATAGATTGTGAAGAGGAAGAAGAAAAGGAGCAAGAAAGGTCAAAAGAAGAAGATATACTCCAGGAACAAAGCCTAGATGAAGAACAAATAAATCCGACCATATCTTGTAATGCATTGGCAGGAATTACCACTCCTCAAACCATCAAGATAGAAGGACAAATCAAGAAGAAAAAGGTAATAGTGTTGATTGATTCAGGAAGCACCCACAATTTTATTAATTGTAGGGTAGCAAAAGAATTGAATTGCTTCCTATATCCAGCACCAGAGTGTCAAGTGATGATTGCAAATGGAGGAACAATAAATTGCTCTGGAAATTGCCATAATATCAAGCTATCCATGGGAGAATATGTATTGACTAGCCCAATGCTTTCCATTCCAATGGGAGGTGCGGATGTTGTACTAGGAGTCCAATGGCTACAATCCTTGGGTACAATAGCTTTTAATTTTCAAGAACTTTTCATCAAATTTTCTTCGAAAGGAAAGGAAGTTGAATTAAGGGGTATTGCAGGGAAACCAGGAAAGATAATTAGCTCTCATGGTATGACAAAGCTTCTAAGAAAGGAGCAAAGAGGTGTAATTGCACAATTATGCTCGCTAGATGTTTCCACATTGGAATCATCTATTTCTCCAGATATCCAAAAAGTCTTGGACAATCATTCCAAGGTATTTGAGACTCCCAAGGGCCTCCCACCTATGCGTGATCATGATCATGCTATTCATCTGATTCCAGGAAGTGTTCCTCCAAACATCAGGCCGTACAGATATCCCTATGTCCAAAAAAGTGAAATTGAACGTATGGTTGCAGAAATGCTAGAGGCTGGTATAATTCAACCGAGTCAAAGTTCTTTCTCAGCTCCAGTAGTATTGGTGCATAAGAAGGATGGATCATGGCGCATGTGTCCAGATTATAGGGAGCTCAACAAGCTCACTGTTAAAGATAAGTTCCCCATTCCTGTTATTGATGAATTACTGGATGAATTGCATGGATCAATTTACTTCACCAAGTTGGATCTTCGTTCGGGATATCATCAAATCAGAATGAAGATTGAAGACATTCCAAAAACGACATTTAGAACTCATGAGGGTCATTATGAATTTTTGGTCATGCCTTTTGGCCTTACCAATGCACCTTCAACATTTCAAGGTTTGATGAATTCAATTTTCAAGCCATTCCTTAGAAAATTTGTGTTAGTATTTTTTGATGATATACTAATCTACAGCAAGTCTTGGAAGGATCATGTTGAACATGTTGACAAGGTGCTACAACTATTGGAGGAAAAACAATTATATGCAAAAAGATCCAAATGTTTCTTTGGAGTCCAGGAGGTGGAATATTTGGGTCATATTGTATCTCATGAAGGAGTTAAGGTAGACCCTAGCAAAATTAAAGCCATTAAGGAATGGAAAATCCCCACATCCATAAAGCATCTGCGAGGATTTCTTGGGTTGACAGGGTATTATCGCAAGTTTGTTAAGAATTATGGGAGAATAGCAGCACCTCTAACAACATTATTGAAGAAAGATTCATTTTCATGGACTCTGGAAGCAACAAAGGCCTTTGAACATCTTAAAGAGGCAATGTGCCAAGCACCGGTCTTAGCTACACCGGACTTCACAAAAACCTTTATTGTGGAATGTGATGCTTCAGAAAATGGAATTGGTGCTGTTCTAATGCAAGATGAAAGACCCATTGCTTTTGAAAGTCGTCCAATCAAGGGAAAGTTTTTAAGCAAAGCTATTTATGAGAAGGAAATGTTGGCAATACTCCATGCACTTAAGAAATGGCGACCCTACCTAATGGGAAGACACTTCAAGGTAAAAACGGATCATGATAGCCTTAAATACTTTTTAGAACAAAGATTATCCTCTGAAGAGCAACAAAAGTGGGTCACAAAGATGTTGGGTTATGACTTTGAAATCATCTACAAAAAAGGGAAGCAAAATGTGGTGGCAGATGCACTCTCAAGAAAGGATGAGGATGTGGAAGCATTGTTGTGTGCCATTTCTATTATCCAACCAGATTGGATAAATGAAGCAAGGGAGGAATGGAAGAATGACGAAGAAGTGTGGGCACTTATTCGAATGCTACAACAAGATTCCAGTACTTCTGATACATTTAGCTGGCAAAATGATTCGTTATGGTACAAAGATCGCTTATACCTCTGTAAGAATTCCCAGCTAAAACAAAAGATTCTTATGGAATTGCACACTTCTCCCCTAGGAGGGCACTCAGGATTTTTAAAAACTTACCACAGGGTTAAGTAGGAATTTTTTTGGGATGGCCTTAAATCAGATATTCAAAAGTTTGTGGCGGAATGTTTGGTTTGCCATCAAAATAAAGTTGAAACAATTAAGACACCGGGTCTATTACAACCTTTATCCATTCCAAGCCAACGTTGGGAGGAGGTTTCAATGGATTTTATCACAGGTTTACCCAAGTCTGAGGGAAAGAGTGTCATCATGGTGGTAGTTGACAGACTTACCAAGTATGCACACTTTTGTGCATTATCACATCCATTTAAAGCCAGTACAGTTTCTACTGCATTTATGGAAACAGTTCAAAAGCTACATGGAAACCCAAAGATTATTGTAAGTGACAGAGATCCCATTTTCACTGGAAATTTTTGGACAGAATTATTTTCTTGTCTTGGTACTCAGTTAGCTCATAGCTCATCTTATCATCCTCAATCTGATGGGAAAACTGAGATAGTAAACAAATGTTTGGAAGGATATCTTCGTTGCTTTGTATCTGATAAACAGACACAATGGGTCAAATGGTTGCCTCTGGCTGAATGGTGGTATAACACTTCCTTCCATACAGCAACAAAAATGACCCCATTTATGGCACTTTATGGGTATCAACCACCATCCATCACATCATATTTAAGAGAAAATTCTAAGGTTTAGGCAGTGGAATATCACATCGAACATCAACAACAAGTCCTCCAACTCTTAAAGGATAACCTCGTGTTGGCACAAAATAGAATGAAACAACAGGCAGATCAACATCGCAGTGAAAGAAGTTTTGATGTAGGTGATTGGGTATTCCTACGGCTACAACCATATAAGAAAATGTCCCTAAAGCAAGCTAAGAAGGATAATAAATTATCACCAAAGTATTATGGTCCGTACAAGGTGTTGCAAAAGATTGGTACTATGGCATACAAATTGGAGCTTCCTGCAGCTTCTCAATTGCACCCAGTCTTCCATGTTTCATGTTTAAAGAAGGTTATAGGTGACAAGCTCCCAATTCAGACAATATTGCCAGAACTTGATGAGGAAGGAAAAATTATATTGGAACCGGAAGTAGTCACAGAAACAAGAACTCGACAGCTACGAAATCGATCAATTTCAGAGTATCTTATCAAGTGGAAGAACTTATCCGCTGAAGATTCCACATGGGAGGATGAGAATTTTATGCAGAAGTATCCAGAACTACTCAAGCGTTGAGGACAACAATTTTTTGAAGGAGAGGGGTATGTTGGGTCGCTATAATACTAGTGATTACCCCATTACTATTGTAGTTATACCCCTTATTTATATTGTTGTGCCCCTATTACCCCCATATTGTTATTTCTGTGCCCCATAGAATCCCTCTATTGTTATTTTTGTGGCTTTATATTATTATTGTTAGGTCGGATGGATTATATTGTGACTCCTTAGACTCCTATATATAGAAAGGAGGTTTTGTCATTTGTATCATCGAAGAATTGTTCATTTATGTAATGTAAAGGAGGTTGCCCCCTCGAAGAGGCTGAATTCTAAGGCGTGGATCTCTCTTTTCTATCTTTTTGTGAGCTGGTTTCATAACAGTAAGAACCATTTTCTGCCAACGTTTCAAATCCCAACCAGGATCCATCATCAGGACAACTTGAATGCTTGATAGAAGAAGAGCTTATTTGAGGGTTAAATAGTAATGAGAAGAGAAAAGATGAATGTCGACTCTCAATTTTTTGAAAAATAAATTTTGATGAGAAGTCAGTTGTCTCTGATTAATTTAATTAATTAATTAATTATTTTTTTTAATTAATAATAATAATTAGTATTATAATAATTAAAGATAATTAGAATTAATGATATTAAATTGATCAAAAATAATGTTAAAAAGAATTAATTCTAGAAAAATTGAATTAATATTTAATAATTGATCAATAATATTTTTTAATATTTTTTTTTTCTGAGTAAAGACTATTCTATTAATTAAAAGAAAAGAGAAAAATATTTACAAAGAGGTAGCAACCTCTGAGGGGGCTAAAGCCAGCCCTCTGTCTGAAAAATTTCGGCCCTCGACGCTTGACTGATTGTTTACATTAATGGAAACGAGAGCCCAAGACTCATTATCCCTATACAACACCACCAAAAAGCACAAACAAGAGGACAAAAGAGCATTACAATGACAAAAGGCGGACGAGGACATCCGTGGCAGCACAAAACCACGTAACAAAAACCACCATTTTATCGGACCGCCGTCGACCAACAAGCGGTTTCCGTATAGACAAGCCCGATAAAGCCTTCTGTTGACGCGTGGCTTCCACCTGACGTCATCAAGTCTGGCTTTTCGGGGCGTAAATTTCCGCCAAAAAAGGTCGTCTGAAAGCCACCTCCGCCGTTCGATCTTCTCCATCAATCCTCGCCGTTGATTGAATCTGCCCGAGGTAGCAACTCTGCCTCATCTCTATTGACCTTGCCCAGAGAACTGACCCACTCAATCATTACATTGTCTTCCACGTCCGTTAAACTGCGCCCAGGAGGCATCACCGGATACAGAACAGTGCCGGAGAACTGCACCGGTCCGCAGAAAATGACCTCCTCGTGTGAGGGAGTTTGCTGAATTCCTTCATCGGCTTCATGACTGTCATCTTGCTGCATCTCTGGAAGATTGGGGGAAACCTCTACCCTACCTCCGTGTGTGTCCTCTGAATTCTGGGAGAGATTTCGATCATTTGAATGTTCGGCGGAGCCAGGAAGGTCATCCTCTTCCTCTGAGAAGATGACCGTAATGGTGGCAGAGATGGATGGCTTGTGAAGCTTGCTCTTGAAAGTGTAGCGGGAGATGTGGCGAGAACTGGATTGGGATGGACCAGAGTGGTCGGAAGGTGGAGAAGCAGGTGAGACTGAGACAAGCCGAGAGAAGCGTCGAGGAACAGGACCCCCCCTACCTCTACCCCTCCCCCGTGTGCCTGTATTTCTTCCCCTTCGGGAACCACCGCGAGGTCGAACCATGCTAGCAAGTAGAGGTAAGTAGATGAGGCCGACCTGTTGCAGGTTTCGGTGGAGCGCTGATGGCCTCCAAATACTTAGCTCTGTACCTAACTCCTGAAAACCAAGTCGATCTGGAATATCTCTGCTAGAATGAGCCAGAGAGAGTGCCGAGCTCTGGGCAATTAATATAGAATTTGATATCAGCCTGAGGTACTTACCGCACTTGCTGTTCACCCAATTCTCCATTAATGGGACTTGATGCTCTGACAAAGGACGCCTACTTGCTCTACGATGGCGTCCCATTCCGGCGTCGCTCGTACTGATCTCCTCCCTCAGCATAGCTTGATAGCGTGCCGTCATTAATGAACCATAAATGCCCATCTTATGCCGCTTGTGCCAGCCTATCACCTCGCCCGCTACCATCTGCTCATGTAGTGACATTTAACTTCTCATGTTGACACCCGCATCCGGGTGTAGTTCTTGTCCTGACTGCATATCTCTTGTTAATATGGAATGGAAGGTAGAAAGTTGGTTCTCCGAGGCTATGTCTTGTAATAATCCTGCAAAGAATTCTTTCCCACTTTCCACGCCAATATTGGCAAGGAAATCTGCAAGTTTGTTCCCTTCTCTTCGGATATGCTTGAAGGATATAGCTTGGTTGTTGTTGAGCCATTGTTGAAGGCGTTCCAATCTAGTTGCCATTCTCCAGCTACTGCTGACCTTCTGTACCGGGGATCCCTGTTGAATTTTTGATGCCATATTGATAAGAAGTTGGGAATCCCCTTCAACTATCAGAGGGAAGAGTTTGTGTTCCTGTGCTAGGGTTAGTCCTCTCCATAGGCCTTCCAATTCCGCTGCGTTATTGGTATTCCAACCTATTGAACCAAAGAATGTTATGAGGGGCGCGCCCTGGTAATCTCTGATGACTCCACCATATCCTGTTTGACCAGGATTTCCTTTCGACGCTCCATCAAAATTAAGTTGGAACACATTGATTGGTGGCAGGGACTAGCTTGTAGAGTTCCCTTGATGAATAGATGGATTTCCAGTGGCAGAAGTTGGATTTTGTAATTTTATCAGCCAATTGTCCCATATCGCTTGTTCTTGCGGATGCGATGGGAATTCCTCCTTAGACCAGCCTTTAATAGATAAAGTTTCTCTGATGTTGTGGTGTATCCCATTCCATTTCTGCTCCAATGTCATTGATTGATTTTTGAAAATCCTTCTGTTTCTCTCCTTCCAAATGTTCCACATCAGTAGTCCCGATATGATTTGCCAAAGAGTGTTTAGAATCTTGCTTTTATATGGCTCTTGAGCCTAGTTGCGGAGGGTGCCAATGATATCCCCCATCACTCTGCCATCCCTCTGACATCGGAATATTACCTTTTCCCACAATTTCCTTCCGAGCTGACAGTTTTGCATGAGGTGTAAAGCTGATTCTTCTTCCTGATTACAGTTGAGACATATAGATGGCCCATAGAAATTTCTTTTCCTGAGGTTGTCCCATGTTAGAACTCTGTTGTGTGAGAGAAGCCACAGAAAGGTTGAAACCTTTGGCCAAATAGGAGGATTCCAAATTTTGTCCCATATTTTGTCTTTGACTACTCTGTCTTTAATGATGAGTTTGTAAGCTTCCTTGGTTGTGAAGATTCCCTTTTCCTCATATCCCCATCTAAGAGTATCCATACCTGCTAGCTTTAGAATTTTTCGTTTTTGAAGTTCTGAATATAGAGAAAGTTGGATCTGCTCCGAGCTATAAGGTAAGATATGACAAGCTTCTTTCCATTCTCTATATTCTTGGGTGGTTTGCGATTTCCAGAAGTAGCTTACCTTGTCAAGCTGGTTGATTTCTCGTTCTGCAATTCCCTGTATGCTATCTTTGAGATTTGGAAGCTGCTGCCATGAATCTTCCCAAAACCGTGCTGAAAGGCCATCTTTCACTTCCCAGAAGCTGTGTTTTTGAATTAAGTCTCGATGTTGTATTGCTGAATTCCAGATGATCGAGCCTTTGCTGACTTCCGACATTCTAATTCTCTCCTCTAAGGGCAAGTTTCTAGCATATTTCACTGTCCATAAGACTGCCCAGGGGGTGTTTGAGTTTGAGAGCCACCTCCACCAGATTTTTGCCCCCATAGTTTTGTTGCTTTGTTCAGGATCTCTTAGCCCAATCCCTCCTGCTTTTTTAGGTAAACAGGCCTTCGCCCACTTGACTAAAGCCCACTTTCTATTTGGCCCCGAGCTTCCCCATAGGAAGTTACGTTGCAGCTGCTTGATGGCTTTTAAAACCCATTTCGGTGCTGCCAGTAAGGAGAAAAGGTAAAGAGGCATAGATTGCAGAACCGCTTTGATTAGCACTGTCCTACTGGCCAGATTTAAAGCTCTGTGAGTCCAGAGGAGTAGTCTGGCCTCCAATTTTTCTAAAAGGCTGGTCCAAGAGGAATGCTTGAGAGTTGTAGCGATTAGAGGAGATCCTAAGTATTTAGAAGGAAGAGACGCTATGGTGAAACCGAGAATGCGTGCTATAGCTCGTTGGGTAGAGGGAGGAGTGTTAAAAAAGAAGATCTGAGATTTGACATTATTAATGAGGGCTCCTGAGGCGTTCGAAAAATTATCGAGAATAGCTTTAAAAGAGCGCGCTTCTTGCACAGAGGGGTGACCGAATAACATATTATCGTCAACAAATTGTTGGTGCGAGACAGCGGGGGCTTGGTGTAGGGCTAGACCTTTTAGATTGCGGGAGAGAATGGCGGATTTTATGTTGCGTCCTAGTCCTTCTGCTAAGATGACAAACAAAAAAGGCGATAAAGGGTCCCCTTGTCTAATGCCCCTAGAGGGACGAAAGGTAGGGGACGGAAGGCCATTGATGAGAATGGAAAAGAACGAGGAAGATAGAAGATTGCTGATCCATTTGATCCAGGGGGGGCAAAGCCAAAAGCTTTGAGGATTTTTTGCAAATAATCCCAGCAGATGCTGTCAAAGGCTTTAGATAAGTCAATTTTTAGAAGCATACCTAGTTGTTTTGATTGCTTGAGAGAATGTATTATTTCATGGGTTAAAATAATCCCATCCGTGATCTGTCTTCCTTCTACATAGCCTGATTGTTCTGGAGATATAATGAGCGGAAGCATGGGCTTCAGTCTCAATGCTATGACCTTGGAGACAATCTTGTATATGATGTTGCATAAAGCGATTGGTCTGTACTTATCTGGAGTGTTGGATTCCTCTGCTTTGGGAATTAAGGCTATGAAAGTTGCATTCAGGGCTGGATACATCCATCTGAGCGTACGCGATTCTTCCACCACCTGCCAAACTTCCCATTTGATTAGTTCCCAGAAGTGCTGAAAAAAATTAGAAGTAAATCCATCTGGTCCTGGCGCTTTCCCTGCTTTGAGTTGATTCACCGCGGTTTCCACCTCTTAAAGACTAACAGGTTTGAGAAGGAGAGTATTGTGATCTTCAGTGATTAATCTTGGTATCTGCCCGATGATGGTGTCAATGGCCTCTGTTCTATCTATGTTGGGTTCTTGATTCATCTTCTTGAAATAATTGATAAACTCCTGTTCTATTCCTTCGTGGGTTTCAATTTTGGATCCCTGTTCATTGTAGACATAGGAGATTTGGTTAATCATTCTTCTTTGGACGGTGGTTTTGTGAAAGAATTTCGTATTCTTTTCACCTTCCTTCAACCATCTGACTCTCGATTTCTGCTTCCAGAGAGTTTCCTCCTGTAGGTCTCGTTCAAAGATTTTATTCTCTATGACCTGCTCCTTCTGGACTAGTTCTTCAGAACGTCCTTCAGAGATCATTTTTTGTTGAATATCTTTCATCTCTTGGGTGAGGAGTTCCTTTGCTTTGAATATGTTGCCAAAAGTTGATTTGTTCCAGTGCTTTATTTGCTCTTTGAGGTGCTTCAACTTCCTGTGGAATATAGACATTTTTGTCCCATCCGTTGGATTGAAATTTTGCCAAGTTGATCTGATAAATTCATGGAATTTCGGATGAGTCAACCAGAAAGCCTCAAACCGAAATGGCCGTCGTATACTACTACCCGGTCGATTCCAGTGTAGGGCTATGGGCCAATGGTCCGAACCTGAGTAAGGGAGGATGGAAGCTGTAAATTCTCCCCCTATATGCACTGCATTGTCGGAAATCAGAAATCGATCTAGGCGCGAGGCTATTTGCATATGTGCTGCTCTTTTGTTATTCCAAGTGTGGAGGCCGTTATTTGTAGGAATATCTATTAACCAGTTATTTTGAATGAAATCTTTTAATATTGAGCCGTCCCTATTTGTGCTGCATCTCCCTCCCTTCTTTTCCTCTATAGAAGCGATCATGTTAAAATCTCCACCTGAGACCCATAACAGATAAGTCCTTTCTGCATTAAGCTGCGTTAATGCTTCCAGGATTTCTATCTTGTGCTGGCTTTCTTGGGGGAAGTACACATTTGTTATGTGACCATGGATGTTAGACCCAAAATATGAAAAATAGCCTGTATGAAATTTTTTTAGCATGTATGTTACTTAATTGGATTATTCTTGCATCCCAGAGCATTGCAAGTCCTCCTGAGGCTCCCTGAGCATCTACAGCTATGACTAGCCCCCCCGGCCAGGCTTTGGCTGCAATTTTTTCCAAAACTGCCAAGTTACATTTTGTCTCCTGCAAAAAAAAGGATTGCTGGTTTTTCTTCCATAAGCATGTTTTTTAGAAGTCTTCCTTTCTTTGGGCCATTGAGCCCTCTTATATTCCAAGAAATCATCTTCATTGGGAAGGTTTGGGGTTGTTTTTGTAGTACTTTGTTAACTTGGCATATCTGCCTGATTCAACCAAGACTTCACCAATCCTGATGGTTCTTTCTAAAGCCGTTTTTCTTCCTCGCTTTTTGTTGTCTTTGGTGATGAATTTCCCATCCCATTGACTGCCGATTTGAACCCCTAAAGAGTATTTCTTTTGGGCTTTATTAAGAACTTCCACTAGGTTATCCACTTGTCTGTCTGGTATTTTGTCGAAATTCCCTGTTTTGCATGCTTGTTCTAGACCCAGAATATCGAGCTCGCTAATATCTATTGATTCTGTGTCCTCATCCATGATCTGAGGTTCTTGATGACTTCCTTCTCCCTCCTTCTCTTTTCCTATAACGGGGTCCGTATTATCTATCTCCATTTCTGGGAGGTTCCAGGTTTTTGACACGGTCTTGGTAATATTGCCTTCTTGTTCCGCCTTCTTTTCACCCATTTGAGATTGGGTTCCTTCAGTTTTGTCCTGGGTGGACATTTTTCCTTTGGAGTTAAAGAGATCCGGTTCCTGCTCCTCTTCGTTTGCCAAAACTTCAAAGCTGTTGCTTGTAGAGGGCTTTGATGGGTCCTTTTGGGCTGCCTTTGTTTGGACTGCAGGTTTTTTATGTCCTCTTCTTCGATTTGTCACCTTTGTAAAACTGTCCAATGGCTGGTTTTCCTGGTCAACTTGCGTTGTAGGGTTGCTATTTAATGGGAAATATCTATAAAGATGACCTAGATCATGACATTTTCTACATCTAAAGGGAACATGCTCATAATCAATTAACTAGATCCATTCCGTATCTTCATGATCAAGACTTACCGTATCAGGCAGAGGTTGCTTCAAATCCATGTAGATGCAGATCCGTGCGTAGGAGGTGTATCTCTGCGTTTTTGTGTCTTCCACGACCTTCACAAAATCTCCCAATACCTTGCCGATAGCTTTGAGCGAGTCTTCTTCCCAATACTCCCATGGCAGTCCATACAGCCTGATCCATACCGGTGCCCAGCTTAGATCTTCCTTGTCCAGATTGAATCGTGCGACCCATTCCCTGAGAAATAGCCCGGCGGAGTTGAAGAAGTACGGCCCTCCCTCAAATACTCTGTTTCTGTCTTCCAAGCAGTTGAAGACTGCAGTGAAGAACCCCTTTGGCCCAAGATGCAATGATATGTGTCCTTTTGGGTGCCATTTAACATTGATCCAGGTTCTCAATGCTTTCTCATTTGGCCAAAAACCTATAAATTTACCTATGAGAGCATGATCTCTCATATATTGAATTCTGGCGTTGATTCGATGACTGGGTAGCTCCACTTTTGGCCGTATCGTGGCTACTGGCTTACATGTAGATGAGCTTACTTTTGGCTTGTCTGGTTGTGCCTGTTCTGACTGCTTTTGCTGACTATTGTCGTTATTCCTCTCAGTACGCCCTTGTTCCTTTTCTGTACCTTCGCTATGCCCTGGCTGGATGTCGTTTACTGGAGGAGGAGGCATCCCTCCTTCCCCCTGGCGGGGGTTCATCATTGTCGTCTGCCAAAGCCTGCAGCCTGTGAGCTGCTGCGCTGCCGCTATCAGATCTGGTGGCTTCCGTCCAAATGTCCTGCCGTTGCAGGTGTTCGCAGAAACCCTAGCGTCGAATCGCCGCACCAGACCTCCTCCCCCAAAATCACCAGATGTCTAATAATATTTATTAATATTGATATTAATTGAAATCATTATTATTATTATTTTTAATATTTATTATAATATATGTTGGTACAATTTTTATTTATTTATTTATTAATTTTAAGAATAGGTTTTAGCTTCGTAAGGAAATTAATAAATAATTGCTAAATGAAAATATTATTGTTATTAATAATTATTATTTATTAATCTAATAGTTAATAATAATAATTAGAATTAATCATATTAATAATTAACATACTTAGAATTGATTAAATTAATCCAAGAATATTGTATGAAGAATAAAATTGAAAATATTAATCCTAGCAAATTGCATTCAGAGTTTAATATTTATTATTTATTTAGTTATATATAATAAATATGTTAGTACTGTTATTTATATTTTTTTTAATTGAATAATTATCAAAATAATTTTTGATAATTTGGGAGAAGAAAGGGATAATATTAAAATTGGTTAAATTTATTATTTAAAAATGTAAAGATTAATAATAATAATTATTATTATGTTAAAATAGATAATATAATATTAAGAGACGAAGTAATTAATATGGGTAATTAATAAATAGATTAATTAATTAATGATAATTAATATTGTAAATGCTTAATAGTGAATTAATTATTATTGTTATACCGATAGTGGGTTAATTTTTCTGATTAGGGGAAGCCAACTTCCACTAATCTCCATACCACTGTCTCTGTTGAGATTATACGGGTGTTTGATAATTTCAAGAACTTCTCTGATCTTTCGCCTATGGTGTTGCTCTTCCTTAGCGATAATAGAGGCGCTTTCCAATATATACAATTATTTTAATTTAATTAAAATTAATTATATATTAAATATTAATTATATTAAAGTAATTTAATAAATATCTAATTATTAATATTAAAATATATATATATATATATATATATATATATATATATATATATATATATATATATATAAGTTATATTAATATTTTAATATATACATATGAACTTCTTGATTCATTTAAAATGAATTCCAAACAAAATGAAATAGTTTATCTCATCGGATTATCGGTTTATCGTACTTCCATGTTTTGTAATGTTAAGACTTTTGAAATTAATGCGAGAATATTTTGTGAAAAGTTTGTGAGAGAAATTTTTTTTTGCAAGAAAAATTATTTTATGATATGATTTTTGGGATAATATTTTTTAATATTTTTTTATGATCTTGGTTTCAGTGGCTATTAAATTAATGAAATTGAGTGGGGTCCATGTGAATTATCAGTCCTAGAAATTGAACTATCGCCATTTTGAAATTTTGAGATTCTGAGTTTGGTAATTTGTTTAAAAATAATAAATTGGAGTAAATTACCAAGATCTCAAAATGCGTTTTCATCGGTTGTATGATTTAGCTAGGTCATTTTGTAGGACCATCAGTGAGAAAATGGAATAATTAAAAGTCAATATTTATAACAAATGATCATTGAACTTAATTAGTTACAAAAATTGAAATATTATACAATTATTTACATTCTTAGTCCAAGCGAGAAAGTGATCAAACTTCAAAGGAGTGTCATTTACAAATCAGTTGACCAAATGAGTTGAAACAAGTAAGCTTGTGAAAAATTGGATTCAATGAAACAATCAAAACATAAATCTGATGAAAATGAAAAAATGATAAAATTGTGAGACAATTAACTTAAATGAAAATCATAAAAAATGCTTATCCAAAAATTATAGAAAGGGTCCCCATTATTTGAGTCAATAAGTCAAACATGGGGGGCGTTGGGTTTTCCCTACAACAAATGGTAAAATGACATGGTTTAGCCAAGTTGTTGGCTGAATCTAACTTTAAAGTTATGGGAATAATCACTATCATGCAGGTATCAGGAGAGAAGAATCCACAAGAACCCTCTCTAATTTCAAGAGAGAAGAATCCACAAGAACCTTCTCCAATATCACGAGAGAATAATCCACAAGAACCTTTTCCAATATCAAGAGAGAAGAATCCACAAGAACCTTCTCCAAGACCAGGAGAGGAGAATTCACAAGAACCTTCGACAATATCAAGAGAGAAGAATCCACAAGAACCTTCTCCAATATCCACAAAAAGCTTCTCCAAGTTCAAGAGAGAAGAATCCACAAGAACCTTCTTCTTCTACAGACTCAGCTCCTCTTCCCCTTCATATTGAGGAAAATTTCCCTTTATCTAAATGGTATGTTGATATTGTACACTTTCTTCATGATTTTGAGTACCCTCTTGATTTCACAAAAAATCAATGCATAACTCTTAGATTAAAGGCTATGAAGTATTGTATCATCAATGCTAACCTATATTGGAAAGATCCATTAAATATCTTACTTCTATGCTTGACTGAGAGTGAAAAAAAAGGTGTTATTGATCAGTTTCATGAAGGAATATGTGGGGGTCATTATGCTTGGAGAGAAACAAAACACAAGATTTTGAGAGCAGGTTTCTATTAGCCAAAGTTGTTTTCACAGGTTGGGGCAAAATTCAGAAGCTACATTCCATGTCAGATTTTTGTTGGGAAGCAAAGATTAGCAACACTCCCCCTTGTTCCAATTTTGATTGAGGCACCCTTTTTACAATGGGGACTAGATTTCATTGGAGAGATACATCCAGCATCCAACAATCAAAACAGAAGGATCTTAGCTGCCACAAATTACTTTACAATGTGGGTAGAAGCTATCCCGGTCAAAAATGCTACAGATATTGTTGCCATTTTTATTGATGAAAATATATTATCTAGATTTGGTTGTCCTCAATAGATATTCAAAAATAATGCACAAGAATTTAGTAGTGTTAAAATCATATAATTTCACCAGAAATATCATATTTTATTGCATCATTATACTCCATACTACCCTCAAGGGAATGGATTGGAAGAGTCATCTAATAAGAGTTTGGTAAAAGTGATAAAAAAAGTACTTGCATATCATAAGAGAAACTAGGACAGTCATCTCAAGTATGCAGTTTTGGCCAATAGAATTTCACCCAAAAGATCAACAGATAGATCCCCTTTTCAACTTGTCTATGGCACTGAGGCCATTCTTCCTACACAACTAGCTTTTCTTGTCATGATGTTGTTACAAGAGTCAAATGAAGAGCCTGATGAGTTTTATAGAGGAATCAATCAGAGTACACAATTAAATGAAGATATAGATGAAGTTCAGTATAAAATTCGTTATTATCAAAACCAAATGAAAAGTTTGTTTGATAGGAAAGCTAGAGACAGAGATTTCAGAGAAGGAGACTTGGTTTTGAAATGGGATGCCCGGAGAGAAGAAAAAGGGAAATATGGTAAATTTGATAATCTTTGGCTGGGGCCATTCAGCGTTGTAGAGGTCAAAGGAAACAATACTTTTATTCTGTTGAACCTAGAAGAAGGATATTCAGATATTCTTCATTGCTTGTCAATGGACAATATCTCAATCACTATATTAAATACTGAAAGATGTTACAACCATAGCTCATTGTACATTACCAGTTTTATTTACATTTCATGGAAAGTGTGATTTTCACAACAAAGAATCCATAACCCAAGAAGAAGGCACATGGATCTGCATGTTCTCTGCATCCCACAGGGAAATGTAGTCCCCAGATGGAGCCAAAGTTGTACCATTCTTTTCTATTTTACATTTACATGTCAAAAATAAAAGAAAGAACATTATATATATATATATATATATATATATATATATATATATATAGATAAAGAAAATGAAAATGAAAAATAAAAAGGGATAAAAAATGAATATGACAAAAATATAAAAAAGAAATGAATCCCTAGAAAAATAAAACTAGTGAGAAAATTGAAATGACACTTTAATTCCAAAAAATGTAATTTTTTATAAGGTTTAAAACCTTAGTATTTATGTTGTTAGTGTCAGCCTTTGCAGCCTTCCTCCAGTGATCAAATATGCTCTTACACAAGTGATTTTAAGGTGTCAAAGTCAAAATTTGTCATTTCAGTGTGTCTTCAAGTAAAATTTGGTCACTAGGCATTAGGCCTAAGGTTTGTTTTCACTCCTTTCAAAGTTGTCCAGATGTCAGTCAATGTCACCATTCAGCTGATTCTAACATCATTCAGAGGGTTTTCATCATCGTGTCAAGTTCCATTGGGTCATTTCACACCTTGTTCATGTTCTAGTTGTGCCAAGGCAAGGTTCATTTCCCTCTCCTAGGATTTTGAAGCTAATTTCTCTTGGATGGTCAAATCATCGGAAAAACTTGTATCCTGATGTTCATACACATTTCTCTATCCATAATGTACCTTATCAAACACTTCCCTTCACTGAGATTCCCCAAATTCCATATTTTCGCACAAACCCTAGTTCCTTGCTACAACCGGGCAATTTTCTATGGTTGGGCCTGTGTTTTGCCTTTTTGGACCCCTTCCCCTCACTCAATTTCTGATATTCCACTTTCCCCTACTTCCTCACATCCCTCCATACCTCCCAAAATTTCCTCAAGAATTTAGAAGCTCCCAATCCCCTTCATTTCGCTTCATTTCGGCAAATCCCTTGTCCCACACATCGGGATATGTTTCACTCAAATGATGTTTCTGAGCAATAAAAGATGATTTCGGGAAAAATGAGAGAGGTTTTTGTCCATAACAGACCAAGGAAGAAAAAAATCCTTCACTTTTTTACACAGGTGTCATGGTTTTGAAGAAATGTCAGAAATACAATTGTCTCAGGAGAATTGATGCACCTCTGAAGTGACCTTGGGAAAATCAAATTTTCTCCTAGATTGATTGTCCAAATGACTTGTTTGATGAGTCAAATGATAAATAGACACAAATAGCTTTCCATTGAGCTATCCTGAGCTCAATTTGGAGTTGCGGAAGGCATTCAAAAGTTGACTGTAACAGCACTCTGCCTTTAGACAGTCTCATTTGGCACATTTCGACCAGTCTTGGGAGATTTGCTTTTTGACAGGGAAAATGAACTCCAAATCAACATTTTCTGATTGGGTTGAAAATTATACTCAACTTCCTTTCCAATGAGCTATTTTTAGCTCAATTTGGGGTTTAGTAAGGCATTCCAAAGTTGACCGCAACGGCACTCTGCCTTGAGGCAGCCTCATTTGTCACAGTTCGACCAGTATTGTGAGATTTGATTTTTGATATGGCAAATGAACTCCAAATTCAAAAAATCTGGTGGGTTTGGAAATTAGCCTCAAATACCTTTCCAATGAGCTATCCTGCACTCAATTTTGACATTGGGAAGGCCTCCAAAAGTCACCTGGAAAAGAGCGCAATGCACAGGAGGAGGAGCACGACGGTTTTATAAATATTTTCACTCCATATGGTCAGTTATACAAGTGGCAAAGGAAGGCAAAGGGTCATCCAAGCCATGTGTCATGTTTTTGGCGCTACACCTGTAGCTGATGCTTGGCTCTCCACCTTCATTTTGTGACCCTTGGGCATTCTATCTCTTCATGGCACATTCTATATATTGTATGCAAACCATTTGCAAACCAATTTTTGGGTTGGCTGGCTTGTAATTTCTGGGAGACTGTGGGAAAGAAACTTTGTTTCTTCACTATGTATTTTTGATAGAGAATTAATGAAATGCAGTAGCTCTATTTCATGAGATTCTTGTGGTTGTGAGTGTAGCAAGTGTATTTCTTATGTGTTCATATGTATTTAGTTATGTTTCATAATTCATTTCATGCTCATTTCTAGTGAATTTCGAATGAGATTAGGTAGAATTCAATTTTATTGCTCTATATGTGGGAAAATTTCATGTTAGTGTTCATTCTTCTGTTGAAAAGGATTCATGTGGTCCATGCCCTTTTCACCCTCTTAATCAATCTCTTCATTCCGCCATATCTTAAAACTAAATTGCTATGCTTTCCGCCTACCTTGCCTCACGAAATAATATGTTCCTTTATGTTAAGTTCTCTGTTCATTGAGGTAAAAAGGTCCCATAACATCCCAGAAACAAAGTCATTCATAAAAATCACTCTTTATATTCATTTTCACTTACTAGCCTAAGACAAATAGTTCATTGTAAGTCATTTCAGGCCATTTCATTCACTTATTCATTGAGTGTGACTTGGAGAGAGCCCTCTCCTGTTCTGGTAGGGCTAGCTACCAGACTGAGCGTGGTTTGTGGTTACCCTAATTTTTGCCTTCCTTCAGCCTAAGGCAGATTTAGGTGCTAACATATGTTTTATTCGATTATTGTTGTATATGTATATTATATGGCATAACGTGACAAAGGTATTTGTCATTTTCTAAATAAAGGATGCGCTGGAACCAACAATGTCAATTTACTCCATGCAGATCTATGGCAGACAGGACATCCCCCCCGTGCTCCCGACAATTAACATGAGGGGGGGGGGGTGGGGGGAAGGGGCTGGGGGGGCGGTAAAGTAGTTTCTATTAAAACTAGCAACCACGATGTGGCAGCCGCTGGGCCATTTCGAGGGGTCCCCTCCTTATTCCACTTACTGCCTACCCCCTCGAAATAGCACCTCCACTCTCTCGCCAGTGACTCGTCCATCTATCACTTGCCTCCCACCATACAACTGTTACCCCTCGCCACTCCTCTTCTAACACCTGTATTTCCATGTCACTCCCCGTCTATGCCATTGCCCGTTCAACGTTCAAAATTTTTGCCAATTTCTAATTGAATGTTATGTTGTTAAATTCCCGCACCCTACCCGTTTTAGCAATAAATCCTCTCCACTCCATAGTATTTAAACTTGTCGTTATCAAACCGATTTAATTTTTATAAAAGAATTTTTGGGACTAATAATTCATTTCGTTTTTATTTTCATTGATCTCACAAGACGAAGGAAGAAACTGCTACCATCTACCACCTTTCAACAGCCAATTCCTTGCACACAGTCAACAATTTTAAGGGTAACCTTGTCCTCCAAGATTTCTTCGATCCAACTTTATTTTATCTAGTATTGTCCTTTTGTTCCTTGTTTTTTATTTTCCAAAATATCGAACTGCAAGGGAAAAGGGAAGGCTACATAATCAAATCCCCTCATTCCCCAAGTACCAGATTTTGATAAATCCCCTTTAATAGACACCCTACACAAAATTGCAAAAACCCTGTCTGGATTTGACATCTACGAGCTCCATAACTGGGAAAAGTAGGAATATTTGGATAAACGTGATGAATTAAGTGTTTGGGAATCCTTTCTCCCACAATTTTTTTTCTCCCAAACTCACTTCTTTCATAAGTTCTCTATCTAGTGCTACCTTAGATATTTGCCAAGTCAAAGGGCAGTCATTTCCCAAAACAATGAAGTCATTTTCTCCATTTCCCCTTAAAGCATCTACAAGGCCATGCAAATTGAATATTAGACCTCCCAGTATCCTTTTTCTGCCAATATTTTAATGGAATTATATAAAAAACTGAGATTCCCTCAGAGATCCCAAATTTATGAGTATTTTCTTCCCGAAAATGCTCAATTACCCAAGACAAGTCTCCCATATCCAGCTTCAATTTTCCTTGAAATTTCCAAGCAGGTGATTTCTATTATAACTCAAATACTTGGATACCATAATGATCAATGGGGAGATGAGATAGTGTTTAGACTTTTATCTACTTTTGTAGTTGGCAAATATCCCTCCTCCTTTTCAATTACAATCAGTTTTTGGCCAACTCAATCCATGTCCAGTTTTTCAATTTCAAAAAAGAAGGTGTATTTAAGTATCAGTCGGTCCTAGTTTACCTTATGCTATTTTATCAGTTAGAAAAATTTAAATTCCCTACATATAGCGAAGGTAACCCCTGGTCAGTCATTCACTGGAATTCTCTAGTTAGAAATAACTCAGACGAGTATTCTTATACTGATTATGTTGATAAAATCTTATATACCTTGTTATGTTTGCTAAGAAGTGATGTAACCCCAATGATTTCACAAGAGATAAAGAAATTTTTACACTTGTTAGAGCAAGCGAAAGTTGGAGATTGGTATTTATACCAAAACTACACTAAAATTAGAGTTTATGGATCAGAATTGCCTCCTTACAGGTTTCCAGTTTTTGTACCTGTTAGGATATTTTCATTGGAATACTCTAGGAAAATGTTAAATATGGATGAAGTGCATTTTGTTTCTTACAAGGAAATTAAAATCTCATATAGGGCCCTTCATCATCAACACTAGAGCTGCAACAAAGGAAATAGACACAACCTTGGGTCAAATGAAATTCAAACTCAATTTTTCTTGGTCTTATGATCCTTAGGGCATCATTTCCAAGCTTAGACTGGAACATAAAAGTACTTCTTATGCACACACACCAATGCTTGAAATTGAGCAATATGCCAATCAAGAAGAATGGACAGAGGTTACTTGACAGGAAGTTTAAGAACAATTGGTTAGTCATTCATCCATGGAGACGCCTATTTCTAAAGAAAATATATTCAAAAGGGATAGAGAAGATATGTCCCCAACTGACTCTGAGGCTGCACAATTTCTTGTTTTCAAAAGGAAAAAGATGAAGTACCATAATAATACTCAAAAGTTAGATTCTCAAGTCAATCATCAAGTGATCACTATTCAAGATTATATTCCAGAGGAAGGGGACACCGAGTATCTAGCCATAGTGATTTTATCAGGGACCCCTATCATTCCTTCTACTCAAGTAGAAGAAACAGTACAATCACCTACTGTAGAAGCAACAGTCCAATCTCCAGTATCATCCAGTTCATAGATTTCAACTCAACAAAGTATCTTTTCAAGATATAGGGAAATAAAATTAAAGAATGAAGCTTTGAAGGCTTCCACCTACTCTAAGTTTTGGAAGCAGACAACTAAGACTCAACACAGACTACTTTCTGCATTCGATTAAGAAAAAGGACAGTTCCAGATGGCCTTCATGGAACCTCTAGTGCCAGCCCCCAAGAGTGTTGAAGACTATAAAGCCTCCATTTTTTCAATTGATACCAAGAAAATACATGAAATCAATCAGATCGATTTACATAAACAAATCAGAGAGCCAATATTTTCATCACTCACCAGTTCAGCAATGATTGTTCCTAAATTACAGTCATCTTTGAATGACATGAATTCTCAGTTAAATATTGAAAATATGTCACCATTTGCTAAGGATAACAAGATTAAATATCTGGAAGATTTGATCATAAATCTAGGACATGATCCTAAGTATATCAAAGCAACAGAAGAGCTCATCAAAAACAAGGAAGAAAACATTCAAGAATTGAGGAAGCAACTAAAGCTACCCTCCATAGAACATCCTCAAGCTAAAGAGGTTACCAATATAGAAGTGGAGAAAGAAAAACTTTTTACTATAGTGGTTGAGAAAAATGCAAAAATACAAAATATGGAGCATGTCATGGAATCACTGTTGAAAGAAAAAGAACAATGGGAAGAAGCAGGAGCATCTATAGTCATAGGTACAGTGGCAGAAGCTTCAGAAATGACTACAATTTCAGAATCTACAGAAGAGCTTGCTACAGCCCTAGATGAATTGTCAGCAGTTTAGTAAAAAAAAAAGAATATTTGTCAGTAAAATTGGTTAATATGGAAGAGAATAAACTTAAAACTAACATTGTATATTTGTCAGAAGTATAGAAAAACTACAAACTCATGCAACAGGTACAAAAATATGAAGACCAATCCTTTGTTCTTCAAATGTTAGCATAGGTTAAGAACAATATTTGGCAAAATATAAATGCCAACATAATAGACATGTGGCCTTCAATACAGATTACTTTTGAACAAGAAGAACTTGTGCACAGAGTTAAGGAAGCAATATAAAATACAAAGGTAGATTTGGAGCACAGGCCAGAAGGAGCACAAAAGATCATCAAGTTGCTAAATTCCAAAACCAAATAGGAGCTAGAATACTTGAACACTCCAAACAGAACAACAACATTCATGGAGGTAAAGACAATCTTGACCAAAAAGAATTCGATGATATATTTGGAAAATAAATGCAAAGATATTGAGTTGTAGGTCAGAAGGTTCAACAAAAAATTTACATTGCTACAGAAAAAAGGCTTGCCCACTCTCAAGAATTCTAATGGCCAATTGAGCCCATTACAAAAATACAAAGAACGACTGTGCAACATTGGTGTTGATTCTTCCAAGTTTACAAAAGCTAAAGGAATTATCAGTGGGGAAGCATTCATACAGGGAATACAGTTTTATGCAAATATCCAAAATGAGGTCCACAACATTTTTGTAAATAAACCAACTTTTCACACTTACACTAAGGTGGATGAAAGATTCAGAAATATGGTTAGATTTTGTATCCCAAGTGAAGAAAGTTGGGACTGGTTGCTAGAATTTATCGAGTGAAGTATAACTAAAGGAACAACATTTCCTGCAAAGTAGCAATAGTCATCACCAGAATCCTACATAGTCTCAACAACGCAGCAAATTTTCAGAAGATTTTCCTAATTTTCCCTTTGTATCTAAAAATATTTGTCTTTAAACACATATTATTTTGTAAATGTATTTTATTTGAAGTCCGATCTAAGATGTAAAAGTTTCTATAAATACTTAGAGTAGAGACCTAGATATGGTTGAACCATTGTGATAGAATTTTGAGCAGACTTGTATCCTACGAAGTTATTTTTGAAATAATAAAAGGATTCTGGATTCATTTCAAAACAAATTGCGTCCTCGTAAGTTCTTCTTTGTTATTATAATTTCACTTTGTTTTAATTTGCATATGGTTGAAGTTTATGGGAGTTTCGGGTATGATAATATTGAGTTTCAATTTATCTGAAATCCCCCATGAAGTTATACTCCTTTACAAATATTAGTTAATTAAACCATCTGTTTAATTTAACTCCTCTACATCACTAAATTGTCATGTTCCCTTAAGTTTTAAACATATATTGTTTGGCCGTAGAAGTATTTTACATGTTTCCATGGTATATGACTAGTTAAATAATCTGTGTGATGTTTAAAAAATCATATAGTTTCTAAAGTTTGACCCTTACATATCTTATCAAAGCTAAATTACTGTTACAGGTGAAGAATCAACCATTTTAATAAATAATAATTAATAATAAATTACACCTGTTTAAATAGTTTAGAGATTTGGTCATCCAAAAACTTTAAAAACCAACAAAACATTATAGATGCTCTGGCATAATTCCTGACCTAGAATTATCTTCAAAGGTACAACAACACCAACAATATAGTTGAGTGTGAAGAAATTATTTTAGGATTGTATATATTGAAGAGGTCAAGAAATAAAATGATTTTTGTACATGGTGATTAAAAACTCATCCTTAATCATATTAAAGGTGAGTACTCAGCGAAACATCCTAGGTTAAGGGCCTACATAAATGTTGTCTTAGGTTTTCTGCATTGTTTTCTAGAGTATGAGCTATCTCTAATTACTAGGAGTCATAATATATTAGCTGATTCACTGGCTACCTCAGTGAGTAACTGTAAGATTCCATTCCATCCCAGCAAAAAATATGAGATTGAAGTGAAGCATAGACCGACTGTCCCTGATAATATTTGATATTGGAAAGTGTTTGGCAATGATAAACAGGTAGATTTTTTTTGCAGTTAAAGGAAGAATTTGAGAATGTACATATTGATACAGATAATAGTGTAGATAAGGATAAAAATGAAATAGTGTTGAACCAAATCAGTGAGGATCTAGAAAAATGTGAAATCCTAGAGTTTAAAGATAATGTGTTACCAAGAGGTTTGGTGCCACTAAAAGAACTATTTGATTTTAATGTTGTGGCCCAAAATCCCAAGATAGAACCTATATGAGCCAAATTTGAGGGCTATAATATAGGTATTGAAAATAATCCAATTGTAAAGCTTTCCAAGTCTTTACCTCCATAAGAAAAAACAAAATTACATTGATTTATTGAAAGAATATTCTGATGTGTTTGCATGGGGATATGAAGATCTAAAGGAATATGATACCAACATTATTCAACATATTATTCCCATCAACGAGGACCAAAAACCTTTTGTAACACCTTCCAAGGTAAATGTGCATATAAACAACATAATAGGAATAGAAATAAAATAAACATATCAGCCATCAAAATCCATATATATATATCAGTACATTTGCACATGAAAATCAAGGGAATGAATTTCTGATTAATGAATGCAATGAACCAACTAGAGATGGGACTACCACATTCCACTTGACCATAGATTGGCTGAGCTAAGTCTCTCTTCAGCCAATCACCCCCATGCCATATTCCAAGCAAGAATGTGGGATCTCAGAGAACACATCAATCAAAACTCATCCAAGGCTTCCAGAGGCCACCCACCTCAACCCATCAAATAGTGATTCCACCTCATGGTTGAAAATCACCAAAAACCATCATCAGATTGGTCTCCATACAAGCCGCCAGGGCTTCCAGAGTGTTTGTCCAACCAAGGCTTCTAGAACTAGTAACTCAACCCACAACTTATACAGGGACTCCATAGTGTTTGTCCAACGAAGGCTTCCAGAACTATTAACTCAACCCACAACTTATACATGGCTTCTAGAGTGTTTATCCAATCAAGGCTTCTAGGACTAGTAACTCAACCCACTAAGGGCTTCCACAGAATTCGTCCAACCAGGACTTCCAGGACTAGTAACTCAACCCAAGCTGTTACAGGGCTTCCAAAGCATTTGTTCAACCAAGGCTTCCATGACTAGTAAATCAACCCAAGATGTTACAGGGTTTCAAGAGCATTTGTTCATCCAAGGCTTCTAGGACTAATAACTCAACCCAAGCTAAGGAAACATGAGAACCAACAAAAATAAAGCAATGAAAGTAAACCCACAATCATCATGGCTATCTAGGAAATGGAAAGGCTAGGCAATCCACTGTCAATCCCCTCCATCCTCCATGCCAATGATAAAACATAACCAAGAAACCACATGCATGTTCCATGCATGCCAAAACTAGTGAAGAAATCATACATGAAACTCGGTACCTGCAAGCAATCTGATGTAGTTGCTGATGTCGATGCCCTCTTGTGCTTTCCTACTCTTCCTTTGCCTTCTTGCTCCAAGAATCCAAGTATGCCACACCCTCCAAGAGTGCTCCAAGAAAACTCTAAGTATCCAAGAGTATGAGAGAGAGAGAGAGAGAGAGAGAGAGAGAGAGAGAGAATAATGAGAGATCTCCCAAAACTAAACTGACAAAAGATTCACACTGAAAGGAAGAAGCTTGCCAATTGATCCTCATAAGCCTTTTTATGAATGAGGCCTCTATTTTCTTCATTTTCCATTATTTTCCTTCATTTTCCTCCTCACATGCAACCTGTGACCTTTCACCTCCCTTTTCTCCTAATTTCCATTATTTTCCTTCATTTTCCTCCTCACGTGCAACCTATGACCTTTGACCTCCTTTTCCTCCTATTTTCCTTTATTTTCATAGAGAAATGTGCCAAAATACATTTTTTCCTATTTAATGCCTTAGCCATTACCTTTGCCAATTTCCTTAACTATAAACAACCAAATAAATACCCACTAGGATGTCCTACCCACCATTCATCTTGGAATACGTGTCCCATCATCTGTGGTATTTATATATTTTTACATGGAATTTTCACAAGGGCTATTACAAAACCCTCCCCCTTGGGGGGAAACCGTCCTCGGTGTTCAATGACACCTATAACCAACATGACTACTGAAAAAAAAATATACTGCCTATGGATATTTATAACACAACTCGTTGCAGTATTTACAATGAAAGACATGCTCAAAATAAAAACATCATGATAACTTGACAACATACTGCATACTCAAGCTTTATAACATAGCGCATTATGGTATTTACAATAACCACATATACACGTATGCATATTTTCTCAACCATAAAATAAAAGAATATGATGCTTGCATCCGCAACAAGGGAATCTAGAGGCTCACACCTCCACCCTAAAAGTAATACCAGGATGCACCTCCTTCCTAGGAAGTCCAAAATCCACTGCAAAGTCAAATTTTCATCCAATGTCTAGTGCTATCATCTTGCCCCACTTGTCCTCTCACTGAATAGTTACTAACTCATTGTTCCAAGGCGCACTCCCAATGTGCATCTGATTCCAATTGGCAATGCTAATGACCAAAATAAATACATCTGTGACCTTACCTTCTCTGCTACACAGTCCCTTGGGAATCTAGTCACCCCTTCTGTGTAGTCACTCACCTTCCAAGTTCTGCTGGCACCCCCATCCCAGGCAAGTCCATCCCTTGGCAAGGCTTCCTCGCATCAGAAGATACAAAAACCAAGGCATATCCATGACTCAAGACATCATACTAGTCATAGCATGCTCATGGAAATAAATGTACACAATTGGGTACCAGTGTCCCACAATGGCCCTGCTTCTAAAGTGCTCTACCAGCATACTTCTACATTTCTAATTTATTTCACTGTTTCTTCTAATTCTTGCAGTTGATTTCAACCACCCAACTGGGAATTTTTATGCTTCCTGTACCAAGAACATAACTTCCATTAGATTCAAAATAAATTAAAATAACTTCAAATCATACCTCATTAGTAGTTCATCAATAAGGTACACTTGGAATCTTGTTCACTTCCTGTCACAACAAGTCAAACTAGCATATTTGGACAAATCAGAATATATAAAGATATCACATCAGGTTAGCTCAAACACAACCATCAAGATCATAAATCACATGTAACCATCATAACCAAAATCATAGATCACGTGTAATCATCATAAACCAAAATCATAGATCATATTCAAGAATCATAATTCACATGTAATCATCATATACCAGAATCATAAATCACATGCATAATAAAATTGAAATACAATACTAATACCTATCCTTCATCGATCCTTACTTTTTCCTTTGCTCTTTTGTATAGACACTGGATCGGTTGTGTTGTTGGGAAAAGTATCCAATTCAGAATGCCCCTATCCCACTCTAAGAGGTGATAGTGCCTTAGCAACAAACGAAGTAAACTAATTGAGTATTCTTCTTTATGAAATGTAAATGAGGAGGAAGGATCTAACTAACCTGTGCCTTCTGCTAGTTTGTCGATCCAAATCACTCCTCTCTTCAGTAGCTCCCAGCCCCTTGCTCCTTCACCGGCCCAGCTTCACCGAATTCCTGCAAGATCACAAGAGAGAGAAACTACACAAAGATACAGATATACATTCATAAAAAGCTCAAGATCAGATTAAGCTAAACATGTAAGCATAACAAAACATCATTGGTATACAACATGTAGGAGAAACTCAAATAGTTTATTGATATAATAATAAAGTCCAAGAGGAGATACAACCAAGTGAGTTCCGATCCAGCATCTACCTCCCAGCAAAGGAATCCCTTCCTCTCCTCCAACAAAGCATAAATCACCCAATGTACTAATCCCAATCTCAAACCAACAGAAATTCTCTGCAAAGTACAAAATTCCAGCCTTCTTGAACCTCTGGGTGAGAGATCCATATATAGATGTAAGCAGAGAGGATGAGTCAGCTTATGTTTTGACTTGTGGCTTCTCTCTGTCAGTTCTTGCTTCCACTTGGAGGTTGAGAACCTCTTACTCATCACTAGTCGAATTCATTGAGGCAAGTGTCATTGGAGAAGATTCTGGAAGCTTCCAGGGTCTTTCCACCTCGTTGAATGAGCTTGCCATTTGTCATTTCCCGCTCAGCGCACCCTGGTAGTGCTTCCACCTGCGTTGCAGTGCACCTAGCCAGTGTAGTCTCTGCATTTCAACGCAGGCAGCTAGTGGAGCCTCTGAATTGATCCTGAATTGACTGTTTCTGAGTGGTTTTTGGTGGAGAACTTCTGGGAGAAGCTGTCATTGGTTGACCTTGTTCCTTTAGGAGTTGTAACAACATCTTTAGGGACTTTGGATCCCTTGAATTATGGACATTTCATGCTTATAGCTGTAAGGCACAAAAATGTCTATAACAGGTTGCCACACCCAGCAAATACCTAGTGCCTTCTCCTCTACCAGGTGCACATATGCATGTGTGCATCACACACATACAACCACATCTGACACACAACACCATGCAATACACGCACCTACACCTGATATACAATGCATACACCTACAACCAGTGTACAACACAGTGCATCCATCTATAGCCAATGTGCAATGCCACCCAATACATGTACCTACACAAAGTACAACACAATGAGTACACACCCTACAATATCACGACTACATGATGCACATACATAATACTGCATTCCCATAACACAACATGGATCACATGCACACAATACCACACGTACACCAATACCATATGTACAACATGTACACAGTACCACCCGTACACTCCACCACCTACACAATGTGTGCACAATATCACGTGCATGGCACCACCTACACAACATGTACACAATGCCACATGTACACTGCATCACTTGTATAATGTGTACGCAATACCACATGTACATAGTACCACATGCACGACATGTATGCGACATCAAATGTACACAGTGCCACATGCACGACATGTACATAGCACCACATGCACACAATGTCACTTATACAATATGTACATAGCACCACACACACATGGCACCACTTGTACAATCATGCACACCACACCATATATACATAATACCAATGTACCACATGCACGCAACACCACTTGTACATAGCATTGCATATCCAACATGTACATAGCATCATCACAACAATGCATATCCAACATGTGCATAGCACCATATGCACACAACACCGCATATCCATCATGCACATAATACAATACGTACACAATATCGCATATCCAACATGTACATATCACCATTTATACCCAATCTTGAATACGTAACATTCATACAACACTATATGTACCATCCTGTACATAATGCTGCATAAACCATGTGTACACACTATATATACACAACACCGCATGTGCACACATCATATATGAAAAATGTACAACATATACAGTATATGCATAACAGTAATACAACACATCCAAAACCACATTGTTCTTACCAAGAAACCTTGCTTCCAGTATCTCATCCATGCTTATCCTAGCATGCCGCAGACCATACTGCTTTCACTTTGTGGATGTATCCTTCAACATTACTTGTTATAACATAGACATAGGCATAATACACGTATACAATATCAAACCATATCCACATGATACTGACCTTGTATATTTTTCATAACTACTCTTCCCACTTGATTCCTCATGAACCAGGAATGTCTTCATGCCATTCAGTTGTATAGGCAATCATTCTTCCATAAGAATGATCCTTGACAACCATGTCAAACAATGACATAGATACATAGATACATACATATATAATTGTTAGCATAAAACAATCATCACCTTGTCAGACAACGACATACATACATTCATGTATACATATATAAACATCAACATAATCATGATCATAACATAATTACCAGATAACACAAGGTCTAGATTAAGAGAAATTCATTTATTCATGCAACACATGCGCAACATTGAGAACAATAATTCCCAATGTAGCCAAGGCATATGACGCCTAAAATCCATTTACTTTACCTTTTCCTATTACCTTTCTCATGACTATACTGCTACCATCCATTTACCACAATGGACCCAGCCAGTCCAACTGACTGTCATAGCCTTACCTTCCGTTGTGCTTACTCATGCACCGAGCTTCATCTAAATCTTACATTACCTTTCAAGTACCACACAACTCTCCCTGAGCTCCATCAACTTTCCTCTTTCCCAACCAATTCCCAAGACTCAAAACAATAAAAGAGAAGACAAGAAAAAACCAAGAAGAAGACCATGAAAGCCCATAATGATATGACACTACAACAAAGTGGCAAGGCCTTGCACCAAACATTAACAAAACTGCAAATCAAGCTCAAAAGATCAAAAGCACAAGACTAATGCCATGACTCAATCCCCATAGCTCCCAAGGAAAGATTAACCTGAGCCATCTTCAAGATTTCATGGAAACCTATCTTGCCATGCAACTCCTTGCATAATGTTGCCATAAACACATAACTGTAAATATATTATTAAGCATAATAATACACTAGTTACCACATCTAATTGTTCCAAGCACGCTGCTTGCAACTGAACACATCCACAAAATCTTTCAAGGGACTCCAATCCTTTAACAAATCTACCTGTAGCTAAAGACTAGCTAATATACATGTCAAGTGCATGTTCATGAATATAGCACATATCCACATAATGTCATACAAAATCAAGGTTATGAAGACTTCCTATGTGCAAAGCACTCATTCGTTTGAAATTATAGTTTTCCAAACATAGGCAAAGGAATTGTTGCCCAATTCATTTCTTTTACCTTTTTACCTTGTTGGCCCAACTGTTAGTTATATAGACACATCAAATATTACCTTTTCATGCTAATACCAAGCATGTTATGTAGGTTTTAACCCTGTACAGAAATTACCTGCATACGAATTCTTAAACAAAGAAAATAAACAATGCGAGAGCATAACCCATAAAACACATTCACAGAGATTTTTCCCTGGATCCCAAAACCGGGACTACCATCTTGATTTTTCATTATGTTCCTTTCAATGTTACAATACATATTTATACATGCCGAAGCATCCAATACCATGGACCGAAAAACCATCGCGTCCAATACCATGTGCGAAAATCATGCACAAAACCATAGGTAGGTTCACCCAACCTAATATAGGGTCCAAAAAAAATTTCCTGGGGCGCTACCCGCCCCCCTCAAACCCCCCGGACAGGGGGGGCTGCCGCCCCCCCTGTGACCCCCCCGCTGCGCAATCGGCGCAACGAAGGGGGGCTTCCGCCCCCGTTTAACTACGTGGGTTAGTTGTGGAAAGAATATAACACAACCCAACAATCTCCCACTTGTTGTTTTCTTTCCACAAGGGGCCACAGGAGAGCTTAGTCATTTTTCCAGCCCTGAAACACCCATTGTTTCTCTACACCAAGAGAACTTCTCAGAGCTCACAGATTTTGTCAATGCATCTGCAATATTCTTCAAAGTGTCCACCTTTACCAGCAACACCTTTTTGTCTTCTATCATATCCCTCACAAAGTGATACTGAACATCAATGTGCTTTGTCTTTGAATGATAAGCAGGGTTCTTTGCCAAGAAAATTGCACTTTGGCTGTCACAGTCTATTCTTATAGCTCCCTGTACTAACCCCATACTTGAACACAATCTCTGCAACCAAACTGCTTCCTTGCTTGCATGAGTGGCTGCCATGTATTCTGCCTCTGTAGTTGATAGTGCCACTACAGATTGTTTCTTACTCATCCAACTGACTACACCTCCAAATAGGTTAAACACATACCCACTTGTAGATATTCTCTGATCCAGATCTCCAGCCCAGTCTGCATCAACAAAACCATGAATATCCAACACTCTGTCCAATCATGGTCTTCCTTAGTAGCACAAACCATAATCACTGGTGCCACGCAAATACCTGAAAACCCGCTTCACTGTTGTCCAGTGCTCCTTCCCAGGTTTTGACATAAACCTGCTCAATACTCCCACTGCATGTGCAATGTCTGGTCTAGTACAGACCATTGCATACATCAGGCTACCGACTGCACTTGCATATGGAACACGGGACATGTCCTCTTCCTCTTCTTGTGTCTTGGGACACTGTTCAGCAGATAACCTCACACCTACAGGAATAGGAACCTTCACCGGTTTACTATCCTGCATATTAAACCTCTGCAGTATTGTCTCGACATACTTCCTCTGGTTTAACCAGAGCTTCCTCTTTGCCCGATCTCTTTTAATTTCCATGCCCAAAATATAGTTTGCAGCACCAAGATCTTTCATGTCAAATTTGGAGGACAATTGGGTCTTCAAATCCTGGATAATTTCTTTGTCATTTCCAACCAGCAACATATCATCCACATACAAGACCAGATAAATAACACGGTCACCAATTAATTTAAAATACACACAATGATCTGCTTTGCTTCTGGTGAAGCCAAGTCCCCGTATAAATGTATCAAATTTCTGATACCACATCCTTGGTGACTGTTTTAACCCATACAGAGACTTCTTTAACTTGCATACCAGTTCTTTCTTACCCTTCACCGCAAAGCCTTCAGGTTGCCTCATGTAGATTTCCTCTTCCAAATCCCCGTGAAGAAATGTTGTCTTCACATCCATCTGTTCTACCTCAAAATCGAAAGCAGCAGCAACAGATAAAAGTAATCTAATAGAAGCTACCTTGGCAACAGGAGAAAAAATATCACCAAAATCAATTCCCGACACCTGGGAATAACCTTTTGCTACCAACCGAGCTTTGTATTTCTCCACCTTTCCTTCTGCATTAGTCTTCTTCTTGAACGCCCATTTGCTGCCAATGGGTTTCCTTCCAGCCGGCAACTCTACCAGATCCCAAGCCTCATTTTTGTGCAAAGATGCCATTTCATCAACCATGGCCTCTTTCCAGAGTTTTCCATCCTCTGAATCCACTGCTTCCTTCACAGTTCTGGGATCATCATCAGTAACAAACAAAGCAAAATTTGAACTGAAAGCAGATGGACTATACCTTTTTGGCTGCCTTCTTTCTCGACCTGATCTTCTCACAGCCGGAGTTTGTGGCTCTTCATCTTCTGATTCCTCCTCTGCTGCAAAGTCTGATTCTTCCTCCTTTGGCTCAAACTCTATCTTCTCAGGTTCCTTTGGTTGGACTTCAGATTGAATAACATCTTTTACCTCTCTGAACACCACATCTCGGCTGTACACAACCTTCCGTGTGACTGGGTTCCAAAGCTTATAACCCTTTAAACCATCCTTATACCCAATAAAGATGCACTTTTCAGATTTACTATCCAACTTGGTTCGTTTCTCCTTTGGAACATGTACATATGCATCACATCCAAATACCCTCAGATGTGAAAGAGAGGGTTTCTTACCAGTCCATACTTCTTGTGGAGTCTTATCCTCCAACGCTGATGAGGGTGATCTGTTGATCAGGTAACGTGCAGTATCCACCGCCTCTGCCCAGAATTCATGTCCTAACCCGGCACCACTGAGCATGTTTCTTGCCCTTTCCATCAACGTCTTGTTCATTCTTTCTGCGACTCCATTTTGCTGAGGTGTATATGGAGTATTCTTCTGCCGTGCTATACCACACTTCTTACAAAATTCTTCAAATTCCTTGCTGCAAAATTCTCCACCATTATCTGTCCTCAGCACCTTTATCTTCTTCTATGTCTGATTTTCCACCAGAGCCTTAAATTCTTTAAACCTGTCAAAGACTTCAGATTTCTTCTTAAGGAAATATATCCATTTATTCCTTGAGAAGTCATCTATGAATGATACATAGTACACAGACTTACCCAGTGATGGAACCTTCACAGGTCCAAACACATCACTGTGCACAAGCTCTAATATCTGTTTCGTCCTCTTACCACCAGAGGGGAAACTCACTCGATTCTGCTTCCCATACACACAATTTTCACAGAAATCAAAATCCAGAGAGCTATCATTCATACCTTCTACCATACCTTTACCATGAAGTATTCGAAGGCCCTTCTCTCCAATATGTCCAAGCCTTTGATGCCACAACATGGTCTTTTCTCCAGAGACCACTAGATTTTCTACTCCATTTTCAGGAACCATAGAACTATTGCACCCATCAACAACAGTGCTACCTTGCAGCTTGTACAAAGTTCCAAACCGAACTCCCCGCATTAATATCAGTGCTCCTCGAACCATCTTGCAGGTATCTTTCTCGAACACCGTCTTTACACCTGCATCATCCAACTTGCTTACAGAAATCAGATTTCTGGCCAATGCAGGAATATGTAGAACACCCGGAAGTGTTCTAAACCTTCCACCTTGCAACTTCAACTTTACTTTTCCCCGACCAATGATTCTAGCCTTCCTTTCATCTCCTAAGAAGACATCACCACCATCGTATTTCTCATACTCGCAGAACCACTCTCTATGGGGAGTGAAGTGAAAGGATGCACTTGAGTCAATCAACCATGCCTCATGATCTACATGTGTACTTGAAGAAGCCAAGTACACATCCCCACCTTCATCTGAGGTGGTTTTCGCCTCTGCAGAAGGAGCATCATCAGATCCCTTTCCTTTATTAGGAGCTTTAGATTTACAATCCCTTCTGAAGTGCCCTTCCTTTCCACATTTCCAGCACACCACCTTTGTAGGTTTTCCTGGAGATTTAGATCTCCCTCTAGATTTAGATCTCCCACTCGATGACTTATTTTTGTTTCTGTTCTGGGACCGTCCTCGTACAGACAAGGCATCACCATTCTGGTTGTCCATATTCTTCCATCTCATCTCCTCCGTCAGCAAGGCTGAGACTATTTCATCAAACTGCAAAGCAGTTGCATTGCTACCTATTGCAATAACCAGACTATCCCACGAATCTGGTAGAGAACACAATAGACTGATGCACTTATCTTCATCTGAAATTTTAATATCAACAGATAATAATTGACTTACCACAGTATTAAACACATTCAGATGCTCTGTCACCGAGTCTCCATCTTTCATCCTCAGGTTATACATCTTTTTTCGCAGGAACAGTTTATTCACCAGAGACTTAGATTGGTACAAAGTCCCTAACTTGACCCACAAAGCCTTTTCTGTAGCTTCCCCTGATACATTCAGCAATACTGAATCTGAGACACACAATCGTATTGTGCTCTTTGCCTTCCGATCCAATTTCTTCCATTCTTCATCGGTCACTCCCGATGGTTTAGTACCCGGATCTACCGCGATCCACTGATCTTTATCGACCAACAGATCCTCCATCTTGAGTTTCCACAACTCAAAACTCTGACCATTGAACTTCTCAATCTCGATCTTTCCACTGCTCGCCATCTTCTTTCACCACCAGAATCGATCTCGCAGATCTCCCACTGAACAGGGTCTACCACAGGCCTGAGTGAAACCCCTCAGCAACAAAGGCATCCCCTTGAAGCCAAAACAACTCCGATACCAAATGTAGGTTTTAACCCTGTACAGAAATTACTTGCATACGAATTCTTAAACAAAGAAAATAAACAATGCGAGAGCATAACCCATAAAACACATATGCACAGAGATTTTTCCCTGGATCCCAAAACTGGGACTACCAGCTTGATTTTTCATTATGTTCCTTTCAATGTTACAATACATATTTATACATGCCGAAGCATCCAATACCATGGACCGAAAAACCATCGCGTCCAATACCATGTGCGAAAATCATGCACAAAACCATAGGTAGGTTCGCCCAACCTAATATAGGGTCCAAAAAAATTATCTCGGGGCGTTGCCCCGGACCCCGTAGAGGGGGGCTACCCGCCCCCCTCAAACCCCCCGGACAGGGGGGGCTGCCGCCCCCCTCTAACCCCCCGTTTAACTACATGGGTTAGTCGTGGAAAGAATATAACACAACCTAACATGTTACCCTGTAATTGTTCACACATGTCAACCACATGTTCCAAATATCAAGACAATCATGTCTATTAATTTGAAATCAACCGTTACCAAGACTAACAATCATGTCATAATCCATATTCATTGCATAGTCACCAGTCATAATACTACAACTATCACGTACATTCAAGTACATATCAACTGCCTCAACACATATATTTTAGTACAATCATATTAAAACAATATCATTTGAACACATAATCATATTATGCAATTCATCAAACATTCATACCATGTTAAATAAATCAACTAGATGACATAATCAACAGTGAAGCACCAAATATATGACATAAGCAACTGATACCTTAATGTATCTCAAGGGAGGTGATCTTGTCTGCACAATCAATCTAGTTAGCATGATATAACTTTACAACACATCAACTCAAGCACTCATAAGATCATGATATCCATAACAATATATAACTAACATGTTCACATCGTAAACTCATACACACGCAAAGTCAATCTAGATTAGTATGACACCATCTCACAAATATGTTAGTTCATACCTGACTATCGCAACCATAACCATCTGCATAGGTCAAACCAGCTTAACACAATACATATAACATCAAGATCTTCAAGGAAATGAATATAACCATCACACATATGACCAATCCAAATTATAACATAAACATCTCAATTAAATGACCCTAATCATTAAGTTAATAGCATATAACAACAATAAGTTATATATCATACTCATCAACAACATACAACATAATCATCAGGTTATCTAATATAAAAAAACAATAGCAATGCATACAACTACAGGTTACTATCGTTCTTCACTATCTGACACATGTGCATATAACCACACTAATCATCTAACATCTATCATGAATGTAACCATAACATCAAATACATGTTCATAAACCTAATGTATATAACCTTAATGCATATAATAATCCTTAACTTGCATACATGCATGCCAAACATATACTACCTGTATGACAATCTGCTCTTATCCCAAAGTCTAATGTTGCAACCTCATCATGATGATCTTCATCCCTTGCTCTATCTGAACTAGCTCATTAGCATCATAACAACCAATAACATCATCATCACCTAAATTGCATACAATGACTTCACAAGGCATGTTTGACCTACTATACATGTATAATCATAGCCACAGCCATACATGCATAACAAGAAACATTACTCCATTTTACACATTGCCACATGCAACCAACAATATGCATAAGCAATGCCAAATCGATTTCACCTACGCATAAATGCATGTAGTCGAACATAAGCGATCAATTCTTGTAATCAACCTACAAGACCGATACATGTAATCAAAATATTAAAAAATGTAACCTAACATACAAGGATGTAAGTAGGTATCATGGAATCAACATGTAAGCGACATATAGTTCATACACAGTCAGACACATGTTCCAAAAATCAAAACATCATGTCTACTCATTTGAAATGAGCATTCACCAATACTAACAAGCTATAAGCATACCCCCTTACCATCCATGGTCCACACTAAGGTAGAAGGAGGAAGATAATATAATGGCCCGATCTCTAATGTCCAATTATGGAAACTAGATCTCCAAAGCTCTACTAATTTTAACCACACTTGAAAAGAAATTGATTTTTGTTTCCCATACATTTGTATGAGATTAATTCAAAACATTTCACTTATTCCACTTGTAACATAATAATTAAAAACATGCCACTTTTCCATTTCCTTACATGCAAATTTCAAATTCTTTGCATGCAACCTTTCGAATTCCTTACATGCAACTCTTCAATTTCCTTACATGCAAATAAGCATAGATCAACTACATCCATACTATCATACTACAATACTATCCCATCCAAAAAATAACATTTTCTTCAAACAATTACCATACTTTTACATTTTCTTCAAACAACTACTATACTATTAGATTTCCATGTTAGCATTTCTTCAAACACTTTACATGCAAAATAATATACCAAAATATTTGTATACAAGTAAGCATATATCAAATACAACAATACTATTACACATCAATACTATCCCAACCACAAACAACATACTAATTGGGGCATTTTATCAAACAGTTTGTATGCAATTAATCATTGAACCATTTAAGCATTTCATCAAACACTTTGCATGCAAACTAATATAGTGAATGATTCAATGCATATATCCTAAACTGTAGTGGTATTTCCCCTCACTATGGTTCAAGTTTCAACTTCTGAGAATTCATAGATGAAAATTTATAACAAAAATACCAACACAATCATATTTGGTGAAAAATTCTAGTAGTATCCAGAAAGCTCGACTTCCACTGGTCATATCTCATAAAATATTGCGACCCAATGTATGAAATTTCCACCAAATAATCAATGGTATGTCCCCTCAATGTGGACAATGTTTTAGCTTCTGAAAGCCTACAAAAGACGAGTTATTGCATAAATTCCAACATGACTTGTTTAAAGGTGCATTCAGGAAAGTCATCATCCTTGGATCATAATTCCTAAAGTATTGTGAACCAATATTTGAAATTTTTACCACATTATCAGTGGGATTTGCCTTCAATATGGAAAAATTTTCAACTTCTAATATGACACAGAAAAAAAGTTATAACATATATGAAAGAATGTCTAAAATTTAACCTTTGTTCTTCATTTCACCTATGATATAGCCCATCCAGTCCAAGTGTTTTAACCATTCTTTGACACCACTTTGTAACACCTTCCAGGGTAAATGTGCGTATAAACAACATAATAGAAATAGAAATACAATAAACATATCAGCCATCAAAATCCATATAGATATCAGTACATTTGCACATGAATATCAAGGGAATGAATTTCTGATTAATGAATGCAATGAACCAACCGGAGATGGGACTACCATGTTCCACCCGACCATAGATTGGCTAAGCCAAGTCTCTCTTCAACCAATAACCCCCGTGCCATATTCCAAGCATGAATATGGGATCTTAGAGAACACATCAATCAAAAATCATCCAGGGCTTCCAGAGGCCACCCACCTCAACCCATCAAATAGTGATTCCACCTCACAGTCGGACATCACCAAAAACCATCATCAGATTGGTCTCCATCCAAGCCTTCCAGGGCTCTAGAGTGTTTTTCCAACTAAAGATTCTAGAACTAGTAACTCAACCCACTACTTATACAAGGATTCTAGAGTATTTGTCCAGAGGCTTCCAGAACTAGTAACTCAACCCACAACTTATATAGGGCTTCCAGAGCGTTTTTCCAACCAAGGTTTCTAGGACTAGTAACTCAACCCAACAAGGGCTTCCAGAGCATTTGTCCAACCAGGGCTTCCAAGACTAGTAACTCAACCTAAGATTTTACAGGGCTTCCAGAGCATTTGTTCAACCAGGGCTTCCAGGACTATTAATGCAACCCAAGCTGTTACAGGGCTTCCAGAGCGTTTTTTCAACCAAGGCTTCTAGGACTAATAACTCAACCCAAGCTAAGGAAACATGAGAACAAACAAAAACAAATCAATGAAAGTAAACCCACAATCACCATGGTTATCCAGGAAATGGCAAGGCTAGGAAATCCACTGTCAATCACGTCCATCCTCCATGCCAATGACAAATCATAACCAAGAAACCACATGCATGTGCCATGCATGCTAAAACTAGTGAAGAAATAATACATGCAACTCGGTACCTGCAAGAAATCTGATGTAGCTATTGATGTCGATGTCCTCTTGTGCTTTCTTTCTCTTCCTTTGCCTTCTTGCTCTTCCTTTGCCTTCTTGCTCCAAGAATCCAAGTATGCCACACCCTCCAAGAGTGCTCCAAGAAAACTCTAAGTATCCAAGAGTATGAGAGAGAGAAAGAGAGAATAATGAGAGAGCTCCCAAAACTGAACTGACAAAAGATTCACACTGAAAGGAAGAAGCTTTCCAACTGATCCTCAGAAGCCTTTTTATGAATGAGGCCTCTATTTTCTTCATTTTCCATTATTTTTCTTCATTTTCCTCCTCACATGCAACCTGTGACCTTTCACCTCCTTTTTCTCCTAATTTCCATTATTTTCCTTCATTTTCCTCCTCACATGCAACCTATGACCTTTCACCTCCTTTTTCTCCTATTTTCCATTATTTTCATAAATAAATGTGCCAAAATACCTTTTTTCCTCTTTAATGCCTTAGCTATTTCCTTTGCCAATTTCCTTAACCATAAACAACCAAATGAACACCCACTAGGATGTCCTGCCCACCATTCAGCTTGGAATATGTGTCCCATCATCCATGGTATTTATATATTTTTACATGGAATTTTCACAAGGGTTGTTACACCTTTCAAACATAAATTAAGGAGGGTGAATCCGGTTATATTACCCTTAATAGAAAAAGAGGTTAGAAAAAATTTTGATGACAAAATCATTGTACCTTTGAGGTTTTCAAAATGGCTATCTAATCTGGTGCCAACAAGGAAAAAGACAGGGGAAATAATATTATGTGTGATTTCAAAAACCCAAACAACGTTTCTCTCAAAGATAACTACCCTTTACCAAAAATGGATCATATTTTACAGAAGGTAGTTGGTTCTAGCATAATTTAATTGCTTGACGTCTTTTCACATTACAACCAAATTCTTGTGCATCCATATGATCAGCACAAAGAAACTTTCATAACACCATGGGGAACCTTCATGTATGCGAAGATGCCCTTTTTCCTTATGAATGTAGGAAGCACTTTTTAGAGAGCAATTGATATTTATTTCGCAGATGAGAAGGATATATTTATTGTAATATTTCTAGATGACATCACTGTGTTCTCCAAAACTGATGAGGATCATTTGTTTCATTTAAGAATAGTGTTTGATAAATGTAGGAAATATGGGAATTCCTTTAATCCCAAGAAGTCTTTGTTTGGTTTAGAAGAAGGTAAACTACTTGGTCACATAATTTCAAAACATGGTATCCGAGTTGATCCAAGTATAATTGAAGCTATTATGAAAATTGATCCACCTAGAAACAAGAAAGAAGTGTAGTCCTTAAGAGTTATTACAAACATGTTGAAGAAGGAAAATGAGATGAAATGAAATGTTGAATCCAAAAGATCATTCAGTGGTGTGAAGACAACCTTGACCTATGCTCCTGTTTTGATTAGCCCAGATTACACTAAATACTTCATTATATTTTCCTTCACTTCAGAACATACTATTGCAGTGGTATTATTACAGAAAAACAAGAATGGACATGAACAACTGATAAAGTTTTTCAACAGAGATTTAAGAGATGCTTCGTTGAAGTATAATATAATGGAAAAGAAAGGTTTTTCTTTATTAAATGCCTTGAAATATTTCAGAGTGTATGTATTACATTCTCACATAATTGATTATGTTCCAAGTATAGTAGTAAAGAACATCCTCACTCAAACTGATCCAGATGGAAAAAGAGGTAAATGGATAGCAATAATATTGGAGTATGAAAAGGAAATAAAACCTACAAAACTTAGCAAAGGTCAAGGATTAGCTAAATTAATGGTTGAGTCAAACATTCATGCACTAGACATCAATTTTGTAGCTTCTCTTCATGAACAAGAGGATCTGGTGACTCCACGGGTATTATAAAAATTTCTTACTTCTCCCTGTAGATATCATGTATGTTCTTCATAATTTACAAGCTCCACCTGGTTTGACAAAAACCAAGGCAAGATTTCTCAAATTGAAAGTTGTAAAGTTTTGCATTTTAGATCAAGCTTTGTATTGGAAGGATGTTGGAGGTATTTTATTAAATTGTTTATTGAAGGATGAAGCAGATAAGATCATGGAGGAATTTCATCATGGTGATTGTGGAGGACATCTGTATTGGAAAACCACAACAAACAAAATCTTGAGAGTTGGTTTTTATTGGCCTACTTTGTATATTGGCATTTGTAAAAAGGTTTCAACTTGTCATCAATTTCATATTTTTGAAGGCAAGAGAAAAATCTTACCTTTACCTTTGATACCTACCTCAGTAGAGGTGCCTTTCCAGCAGTGGGGTTTAGATTTTATAGGATAAATTCATCCAAGTTCTTCAGCACAATGCAAGTGGATTCTGACAGCAACAAACTACTTCACCAAATGGATAGAAGTAGTCCCGACTAGGCAAGCTACATATTCTGTAATCATACAATTCATTGAAGGTAATATTCTCTCTAGGTTTGGTTGTCCCCACAAAATTATCACAAATAATATTGTTCCTTTAAAATATTAAAAGGATGATTGAGTTATGCAACAAATATCATATTATGTTAGGACATTCTACTGCCTACTATCCTCAGGGAAATGGGTTAGCAGAATCTTCTAATAAGATCCTAGTCAACATCATTAAAAAGTTACTATAGGAAAACAAGAAATCCTGACACAAGAAATTGATAAATGCTCTATGCTCAGATATGATAAGAACAAAGAAATCAATTGGCATGTCACCATACCAATTGGTATATGGAATAGATGTATTTTTTCCTACTTCCCTAGGAATTCCAGTGCTAAAATTGTTGTAGGAAGTGGAAGCATAAACTAATGATACACAAATAAGGATCAACCAAATGATACATTTGCAGTAGAATAGATAAGAAGTATACAATAATGCACAAACAATTCAGGACCGGATCAAAATAATTCATGACAGGAGAGTCAAAGAAGATGATTTCTAGCTCAATGACATTGTTCTAAAATGAAATTCCATGAATGAGGAGAAGGGAAAACATGGAAAGTTTGATAGTTTGTGGAAAGGCCCTTACAATACTGGAGCTTTCCGTGGAACCAATGCATTTCTATTAGAGGATATGATTGTAGAAACACTATTAGGAGGACCTGTTAATGGCAGGTTACTCAAACACTGCTTCACCTAAGTTCAGCTGATCACAAAATACATCATTGTATATATCATTTTATTGTTCCAATTACTGCAGGTGTGGGTGGTTGTCATCGAGAATTGAAGCCTAGAGTGAAAGCCCTAAGTTTCAGATGAATTGATGCTATATCTATGATTTTCACTTTACAGATGTTAGTCTTAGTTTTTTATGATGAAATAATTACCCAATGGAGAAGGCTAATGATCTACGATGTTCTTGACACCTCATAGGGAATATGTCATCCCCATTGGAGCCACTATTAGGGTCTTATAATATAGGTAATCAAAGTCTCTCTATGCATATATTTATTTTTCTAATCTTCTTGTAAATTTTAGCCTATAGATTCACCATGTATTATAGTATAAATTAGTTTTGTACTAAGGTCTCAAATTTCTCAATTCATTGAAAATATGTGTGTCAAAAGAGGGCCAGTAGTCTTTATTTGAGTTGTAAAGTACCTAAGGGGTCATTAGTGAGTTGTCATGAGTGTCTTGTCATGAGTGAATGTGGGCACTGATTTCAACCAGACTAGTAAGAATGTGTGTTGCGGTGCATGGTTCAAAAGGATTCCTATGGTAGCTGCAGGTTTCCTATAGATGATCATCATGGTGAGCGAGATTTCATCTACTCAAAGAGAAAACGAGAAAATAATTTTGCAGTCATATTTCAAGCAATAAAAGGATTGAAAGTCTATATTGAACCCTCTCCATTTGAAATTTATCTAAACAATCCTTTCGTCAATATGTGGAAATTAAAAAATGGACTACTGAATCAAAAGATATGGCTGGTTCAAGTTTGAAGGTTTCAAACCTTTGAAAGCAAGGAAAAAGAGCATATTATAGGTCTAGAGTGATATCAGTGATCTGTGATTAAAGGTTCATGGCATGTCGAAAATTGCATATCAGAGGAAAGGCACAAGGCAAAATCTATGATTTCATATCGAAAGGTCATGCATATAGGCGATCGGTGTATTGGCAGGTCATGTATTAACAATGATCGACGAATTGAAAATGAGGCAATTAGCCATTGGAAAAAGTTACGATATGTGAAGTTGCAACGGGAAAAAGCATTGATAGTGTTAAATCGCCAGGGAACGCTGAAATAGATTTACAAAGGATTTTCATCGCAAAACAAAGTAGGTTGGGCCCTTTTCTCTCTCCTCCAACGGGACACGTAGTGCAATGTGTTTGGTTCCGATAAGGGACACATGGAAAATAGAATTTGTTCTGACAAAGCCACGTGGTATCTGACATCATCATGACATGGCAGTATGGAAGATACATGGTAGGAAGTTTCGGTGTTTTGAGGGGTCCTAAGGGGGAAAAACAGGGTGACACATGTCACCACTCACAATGTATCATGTGGCAGTAATGACATCATGTTCGGAGTTCGCAAGTCAGAGGTTGAAGGGTATCAACGTTTTGCAACATGTGACACTTCAAAAGTTTCGATAAAGGTGCTAGCATGTGGTTATGAAAACTTAAAGAGCTTAGGAGCTAATTAGTTTATAAAGGAAAATCCCCCTTAGCAGAGCCTAAATGCCTTAACACCTCAAGGGCTAAGCTGATAATCACAACCCTTGGTCCTATGTAAAAAAATACGAGAAGGGGCTAAATCCAAAGGGGTCAAGGGAATATCAGAATTCGTTGTTGTTGTTGTAACATTACTTAAGTCAAAAGTTCCGATGAGGCAAAGGCTTTGAAAAGGAAGTATGGTTATATTATAGGGAATAAAGCACCCTGATAGTACAATGAGCGAAAGTGTTAGAAGATGAATGGGTCAAAAATTATTGAAACCATAGGAAAGAGGGGAATGGTTATTTGATATGGACAGTTGAAATTTGTGTGGAAAACAACTACGACCACTCCAAATTTAAATGCAGAGGATCAGAAATATTGAACAAATTTATAGATTTAGAGGCTAAGGATTGTCCAGCTGAATTGGCAAGAGTGAAGGAGCATTTTTTATGAATTATTGCAGAGGGACATGTTATGATAAAATAAATGCTAAAACTTCAGTTAGGGACTTGTTCTAATTCAAGGGAAGCAATTGACCAGTTATTTGTTTTGCCTAAATACAAGCATATTTTCATATACTTGTTCTAGGACATATAGAATATATTTCAAGTTTATTTTTGCATACATGAACCTGAGAGATACTTAAAATATCTCTATTTATGTAATTAAGTAATGACTATTATTTTGTAAAATTGTTATGTAAAGCACTGTATTAACAGTTTCTGAAGATGTAAAAGAGGTTGGAACTTGTATGAAGGAAATATTTGTACATTGATGTAAGTCATGGATTGTACTCAAAGTGATCAATTTACATAAATACAGAGAGTTTTGTTCTAGGATTCCCGTGTCAAGCAATTGGTGATGTGTTTTCTTATGTAAAATTGTTTATTTTCTCAGTTTCCATATGTTTTTCCCTCTTTATTATTGCAAGAAGATTAAGGGCCGAATTTTCTTAAGTGTACTCTAATCTGGCTTGTTGGAAATATCCATGTTTTCTTTCTGATGTTAAATATAGAATTCATCCTAGTTTGCTCTATATTTAATTGAAGTCAAAGCATATTCATCTTATTCACCCCACATACATTCTATAAGATCCACAAGTTTTTCTATCCTACTCTGTTACAACTACTTTGTCATTTTGTGATTGATTACCCAAAGGTTCATGACTCCATGCCCAATGGACTTTTCCTGCATCTTTCAACCAAAAATTTGAAAAACCCATCTCGAAATCAAATAGCTAGCCTAAAATCTAAAGCAGAAATCTAAATCATATAGAGAGATCCCTCTCTAAAATTGGAAGGGCTAGATCCCAGCATTAAAATTCATTTTTTGGTTACCTTTGGGTTTCTCTCCTCGGCCTAAGGAAATTACGAAGTGATAACACCCCTAACATTTCATACCTTGTCCCGCTTCTTCAGTTCCTTTATCATGTTAGATTTCCCCCTTCTCAGCTTCATGATATCACCAGAGTTCTTCTGAGTCTGGGTTCACAATATGTGAACCACCATGTAGAGTCACCAATGTTGATGCTCATCAACAATTTTAAAGTTTTGCAAGCCATTTTGAGTGTTTTTTTATCCCTAGCTCCACTCATACATAGATCACATGACTCGTCCCATGAACCTGCAGCAAGAAACACAACAAAAAAGGATCCTCTTCGTTCCTCCAAAGAAAAGAGGGCTTCTTGATAGCCTTTATCACAATTCGCACATCACAATTTATTGTTATAAGTTACAGATTAAAAGGGATTTTCTCTAAGCATGTGAGACTTGGGCCTTTTAATGAGCACGGTTTTTGGATTCATTCCATAAATATACATTCCTACATACATGGCCCTAATATTACAAATTTTTGGTTCAAGCTTTTTATTTGAGTAGTTTTCTATCCTAACATATTAGCTATGCTCTTGTTTCGTCATTGCAAAGCCTTAAAAAAAAAAACTAATATGCCCTCTCTTGACTCTTTTCATTGAAAATAAGATTAGTTGTGATATTTGGGGGCTTGAATATGTTCCTATATTATTGTGTCTCGACCTTTTTTGTGTTAATTTTATAGGAACTAAACATAAAAAATCAATAGTGTCTTTCTTTCTCGTAGTTCTACATATGCTTGTAATTTAAGAAAGCTCCAAATTCACGAGTCAAAGACCCACAAAATATTGAGAGGGATCCAATATCATTGAACTCCATGGATAACAAAGGCACATGTATGTTGTTTAATGCATTTCCCAAATAAATTAACAATTAGGAGGACCGATTCCACGATAGAGGACGAGAGTCGAGACCCGCAACAGAAGTTTTCTGCCAGCAAAAGTGCCATGAACACATTCTACCTGCTCACCAAGGAGATAGAACATTATAACCTAAAAAACAAAAGGTGAAATTGTAATTGGAACGAGAGGAATTACTTAAGAGCGAGTTCACTGAGCCATCCTGTGCAACAGCTAGGTAAGAACCTGTGTTTGCAGAGCCAAACCATCACCATACCCAACATCAAACATACAAATCAGCACAAAATAGAGCAGAAACGAAGCTTGAACCAAATGACAAAGACAAACAGACTTGCAGGTGGAAAATGACCTGAAACCCTCTAAAAACCAAAGAAGTGAATCACCACAGAGAGTGAGCAGAGGCACAACACCAACAAACCACAGGGAACAAGCGAAGCACAACAAACCACCATACAGGACAAGCAAAGCATGACACTTACCAACCATCACAAGAACTAGGCGAAAGCACCGAGCACCCACAGAGTCAAACCATAGCAAAGAAGGAATGAATTACAAATACCATCGGTGAAAGTGATAACCCATGGTTGCAAGCCCGAGGCCAGTACAAAGGGCAGGCAGAATACCATAAATCACACTAAAGCCATATGCCAAAACCCTGCCATAGACTTTAATTCAAAAACGAAAGAATTAAACAGTCACAGCTACATGTCCCTCCTTGGGATCGCTACCAATTTTTGGCATCAGAGCAGATTGTTCCTTTCTCTCAGTAAAGATGGAGGTAGGAAGAAGGGGTTGAGGAAGAGCCATCATAAGAGTAGTATATGAAGGGTTAAGAGAGGAAATTAGGAATTTAACTGCACTTTTGGCAACAGTGGAAGTAGGAAGGAATAGAGATCCAAAAGGTGGGGATGACAATGAGGAGGAAAACATAACTACGACGGATGGATCAGATGATGAAGGACCAGAGATTAAACTATTGAGTTCAGTTTTGTTGGCTAGCAGCAAGCCAAGATCAGAGCTCTCTAATTATGATGGTAGTTTGTCTACAGAGGCATTGTTAGATTGGATAAGTGAACTAGATAAATATTTTGATTATGAAGAAATCAACAAAGACAAGAGGATCAGGTTTGCTGTCACCAAGTTGAAGGGACATGCAGCACTATGGTGGGATAGTGCATAGGCAGAAAGGCATCAACAAAGGATAACATAAAAAATAAAACCCATACAATAAAAGACAATACAGTTCACAAACTAAATTCTAAACAAACAGCGAGGGCATGGACACCTATGGAATCACATCCATACACGGAGGAAGTGAAACCCCAAGGGTTGTAACCGATTACAGACAGAACAAGCAACAAAGTAATTACAGACAGAGCAAGCAACAAAGCAAGCAAGAAATAGCTACTTCCATGGAAAGACCCAACCTGGGTTTTCCCTAAGCGGGCAAACAATCCCAAGGACGAAGCCGTGGAGCAACGTCCCCTTGGAAGGACCTACACCCACCATAGAATAGGGAAGCGGTTAGATAGGGCCGTGATACCAAAACACAGTTAATTTAAACATTAACTTATTATTTAATTTTATAGGAACTAAACATAAAAAATCAATAGTGTCTTTCTTTCTCGTAGTTCTACATATGCTTGTAATTTAAGAAAGCTATAAATTCATGATTCAAAGACCCACAAAATATTGAGAGGGATCCAATATCATTGAACTCCATGGATAACAAAGGCACATGTATGTTGTTTAATGCATTTCCCAAATAAATTAACAGTGAGGAGGACCAATTCCACGATAGAGGACGAGAGTCGAGACCCGCAACAGAGGTTTTCTGCCAACAAAAGTGCCATGAACACATTCTACCTGCTCACCAAGGAGATAGAACATTATAACCTCAAAAACAAAGGGTGAAATTGTAATTGGAATGAGAGGAATTACCTAAGAGCGAGTTCACCGAGCCATCCTGTGCAGCAGCTAGGTAAGAACCTATGTTTGCATAGCCAAACCATCACCATACCCAACATCAAACATACAAATCAGCACAAAATAGAGCAGAAACGAAGCTTGAACCAAATGACAAAGACAAATAGACTTGCAGGTGGAAAATGACCTGAAACCCTCTAAAAACCAAAGAAGTGAATCACCACAGAGAGTGAGCAGAGGCACAACACCAACAAACCACAGGGAACAAGCGAAGCACAACAAACTACCATACAGGACAAGAAAAGCATGACACTTACCAACCATCGCAAGAAATAGGCGAAAGCACCGAGCACCCACAGAGTCAAACCATAGCAAAGAAGGAATGAATTCCAAATACCATCGGTGAAAGTGATAACCCATGGTTGCAAGCCCGAGGCCAGTACAAAGGGCAGGCAGAATACCATAAATCACATTAAAGCCATATGCCAAAACCCTGCCATAGACTTTAATTCAAAAACGAAAGAATTAAACGGTCACAACTACATGTCCCTCCATGGGATCGCCACCAATTTTTGGCATCATAGCAGATTGTTCCTTTCTCTCAGTAAAGATGGAGGTAGGAAGAAGGGGTTGAGGAAGAGCCATCAGAAGAGTAGTAGATGAAGGGTTAAGAGAGGAAATTAGGAATTTAACTGCACATTTGGCAACAGTGGAAGTAGGAAGGAATAGAGATCCAAAAGGTGGGGATGACAATGAGGAGGAAAACATAGCTACGAGGGATGGATCAAATGATGAAGGACCAGAGATTAAACTATTGAGTTCAGTTTTGTTGGCTAGCAACAAGCCAAGATCAGAGCTCTCTAATTATGATGGCAGTTTGTCTACAGAGGCATTGTTAGATTGGATAAGTGAACTAGATAAATATTTTGATTATGAAGAAATCAACAAAGACAAGAGGATCAGGTTTGCTGTCACCAAGTTGAAGGGACATGCAACACTATGGTGGGATAGTGTACAGGCGGAAAGGAGGAGATTGAACAAACGATTGATTAAAAAATGGGACAGGATGGTTGTTAGAATGAAGAGCAAGTTTCTGCCTAAATATTATCAAATTGCCCTTTATAGACAAGTACAAAACCTGAGGTAGAGAATGATGACCATAAAGGAATATACTGAAGAATTTTATAAAGTTAACCTGAGAGCTGGTTATGTTGAAGATACCGCTGAGAAAACAACGAGGTTTGTAAATGGTCTACGGATGGAGATCCTAGACAAAATTAGTATTCTTTCCCCTAAAACCATAGAGGAAGCTTATCAGAGTGCTTTGAAGGCGGAGGAAAAGATTGCTAGGAAACAAATGCCAGAAGAGGACGTGGTTCTGGCAGAGGTTGGGGACAGACCTTTGGCAGAGGTAGGACTTCCAAAAACAATGAAAAGGGCAGTAGTTCGAAGACTTTGGTATAGACTAAAAGGGAAGGTAACACCAGAGGAGGAAGGTCATACCAATGAGGAAGAGGTAATGGCAGATGCAGAGGAAATGCCTATCAATATTACAGGTGTCACAAGTGGGGACACAGGTCCTTTGAATGCCCTGAAAATGAACAAATTGGACAGAGGGGAGCATATGTCGCTCAGCCTGATGAAGCGGAGGCACCACCATAGGAGGTGGAAAATATGCCAGAAACTGGGGAAGCCTTGGTGTTGAACAAGGTATTATTGAAACCAGCTAAGGAAGTAGCTGATCAGACACAGAGGAAAGCATTGTTCCGGACTGTGTGCAAGTCACATGGGAAATGCTGCAAATTAATCATAGATAGTGGAAGTACTGATAATCTGGTAGCTACTGAAATGGTGGGGAAATTGGGTTTGAAGAAGTTGAAGCACCTAACTCCATATAGGGTGTCTTGGTTGCAGAAAGGTCACCAATTGTTGGTCGATGAGCAGTGTGAAGTAGAGTTTCATATTGGCAAGTACAAGGACAAGGTGACTTGTGATATCATGCCTATGGACATGTGCCATATTTTGTTGGGTAGACCATGGCAGTATGATAGGAAGGTCGTCCATGATGGGGAAACAAATTGTTACAAGTTTGTTAAAGATGGGATAAAGCATACACTAGTGCCCATGAAGGAAGAGGATGCTGCAGAAACCAATGGGACAAAAGCATTACTGTTAGGTGGAAAAGAGTTTCTGCGACATATGGAGGATGGTGAGGTGAAATATGCAGTTGTGCAAAGGAAAAAACTAGTATTGATGCATACTAAAGTCACTGACTTACCTAAAGAAATACAGGACATGCTGCAGGAATTTAGTGATATTGTGGTAGACAATCTACCAGACAAATTACCACTGAAGCATAGCATTAGTCATCATATTGATTTTATTCCAGGAGCTAGTTTTCCAAACAAGACTACTTACCAGATGAGTCTAAAGGATAATGAAGAAATCCAGAAACAGGTGCAGGAGTTGTTGGATAAAGGACCGATTCGAGAGAGTTTAAGCCCTTGTGCAGTTCCAACTGTTTTAGCTCCCAAGAAAGGAGGTGAGTGGAAAATGTGCACTGATTCCCGGGCCATTAACAAGATCACTATCAGGTACATGTTTCCTTTACCTCAGATGGATGATATGATGGATTGTTTGAGTGGAGCAGCATACTTTTCAAAGATAGACCTGAAAAGCGGCTACCACCAAATCAGAATTCGAGAAGGTGACGAGTGGAAGATAGCTTTCAAGACTAATGAAGGCTTGTACGAATGGTTGGTTATGCCATTTGGATTGAGAAATGCCCCTAGCATGTTCATGCGGTTGATGAATGAGATGTTGAAGGAATTCATTGGTAAATTTGTGATTGTATATATGGATGATATACTTATATTCAGTAAGAAAAAGGAAGAGCATTTTCGACACGTGAGGTATGTATTGGAAAATTTGTAGCAAAATAAATTACTGATAAATTTGAAGAAATGTTCTTTTTTCAATAAAGAGTTAATTTATTTGGGATTTTTTATTTTTGAGAATGAACTAAAATGGATCTGGAAAAGGTTGCAGCTATAGTTAGTTGGTTGTCTCCCAAAAGTTTGTTTGAGGTACATAGTTTTCATGGATTGGCGAGTTTTTAACGGAAATTTATCAAAATTTTCAGTGGGATTTGTGCACCCATGGTGGACACCATTAAGAGGGAAAATCAACCCTTCCATTGGACAGAAATGGTAGAGAAGAGTTTTCAGCTGCTCAAAAGAAAAATTATTGAAAAACCGATTTTGAGATTACCAAACTTTAACAAACTTTTTCAACTTCATTGTGATGCAAGTGGAACAACCATTGGTGCAGTACTCAGCCAATATGACAAGCCAGTAGCCTATTTTAGCAAGAAACTAAATGAATTTAGGCAGAAGTACACGTCTTATGATAAGGAATTTTATGCAGAGGCTCAAGTGCTAAAGCATTGGAGACATTATCTGTTGGCCAATGAATTTGTCTTATTTTCAGACAATTCTGCATTACAGTATATTATGTAGTAGCATAAGCTAAACCATAAACATGTGAAGTAGGTGGAGTATCTACAGAGTTTTACGTTTGTGTTGAAACACATCAACGGTCAAGCCAACAAAATGGAAGATGCATTAAGCAGGAGGAATTTGATCCTACAAGAAAGTACGATATAAGTATTAGGATTTGAACATATTAAGGACTTGTATGAGGTAGATGCAGATTTTAAGGAAGCTTATGAAGCTTGCCAAAATCCATTAGTGAGAGATAACAGTTCATGGCTCGACTATAATATGCAGGAAGGGTTTCTATTCAAAGGAGGGCAGCTTTGTATTCCGGAATGTTCTATGAGAGAGAACTTAATCCAGGAAAAGCATAATGGAGGTTTAGCTGAGCATTTTGGCATAGAAAAGACCTTGGATCAATTGAGCCACTTTTACTATTGGCTGAAGATGTGTAGAGATGTATAGAGGTTTGTGACTAGATGCAAAGTGTGTCAGCTTGCAACAGGACACAACCAGAACACGGGGTTGTATACACCCTTACCTATTCCGAACAAACCATGGGACTCAGTTAGTTTAGACTTTGTCTTAGGTCTGCCAAAGACACAATGGGGATTTGATTCCATCATGGTGATGGTGGATCATTTCACCGAAATGGCACATTTCATTCCATGCAGGAAAACCAATGATGCCACACATGTAGCACATTTGTTCTTCACAGAGATAGTCAGATTACATGGCTTGCCAAATTATATTGTTTCGAACTGAGACATTAAGTTTACATGACATTTTTGGCAAACCTTATGGAAAAAATTAAACACCAAACTAAACTTCAGCTCAGCTTATCATCCGCAGACCGATGGTCAAACCAAAGTGATGAACCAAAGTCTAGGAAATTTATTGAGGAGTTTGGTTGGAGAAAATTCTTGACAGTGGGATCATGTGCTTACACAAGCAAAATTTGCTTATAATGATTCACCCAACCAAAGTACGGACAATAGTCCTTTCCAGATCCTAGACGGAATTCACCCACGTGGAGTACATGAGTTACGGGATTTGGGTTAGTTGGAGCATAGGAGTGCTGTCAAGCTAGGCAGTAACTCCTCAAAACAAATCAATTCGTATGTTATTCCTTCAGGTTGGTCTTTATTATATAAATGAGGGAGATACTGTTCACTTCATCTGCTGATGACTGTTCATATTTCTTATTATTTATTTACATTAATTACATTCACCCAATCCTGATGATTAGGTGTCAACGTTCCCCCCCCCTTAATCTGAAGGGATGTTGGTGAGTCCAAGCATCATTCTGAATCATTCAAGCTTTTCTCTTCCAAGCGCTTTGGTGAAGATGTTTGCAATTTTCTCTTTAGTGGAACAATGACGGAGATGGATTGTTTTGGCCTCATCGTGATGTCGAATCAGATGATATTTAGTATTGATGTGCTTGATTCGATCATGGAACTTTGGGTTCTTGGCCAACTTTATTGCAGAGGTATTTTCAATCATGAGTGGAGTTGAGTGTACTTGTTTTACCTGTAAATATTCAAGAATTTTCCCGAGCCACAAAATTTGTTTTGTTGCTTTAGCTGCTGCCACGTATTCTGCTTCTGTTGTGGAATCTGTTGGAACTGATTGTTTGCGTGATCTCCAAGAGACAACTCTTGATCCAAGACTCATAGCATATCCTAAAGTAGATACCCCAGTTTCTTTTTCTCCATCAAAGTCTGAATCAGAGTATCCAATCAAGCTGAAGTCATCCACCTATGTATAATTGATTCCAAAGTCTTGAGTTCCCTTCAAGTACCTTAGAACTCTTTTTGCAGCAGACCAATGTCCCTCACAAGGCTTTTGCATAAACCTAGAGAGGATTCCAACAACAAATGAAATGTCTGGTCTGGTAGTAGTTAAGGACTTGTATGAGGTAGATGCAGATTTTAAGGAAGCTTATGAAGCTTGCCAAAATCCATTAGTGAGAGATAACAGTTCATGGCTCGACTATAATATGCAGGAAGGTTTTCTGTTCAAAGGAGGGCAGTTTTGTATTCCGGAATGTTCTATGAGAGAGAACTTAATCCAGGAAAAGCATAATGGAGGTTTAGCTGAGAATTTTGGCATAGAAAATACCTTGGATAAGTTGAGCCACTTTTACTATTGGCTGAAGATGTGAAGAGATGTATAGAGGTTTGTGACTAGATGCAAAGTGTGTCAACTTGCAATGGGGCACAACCAGAACACGGGGTTGTATACACCCTTACCTATTCCAAAGAAACCATGGGACTCAGTTAGTTTAGACTTTGTCTTAGGTCTGCCAAAGACACAATGGGGATTTGATTCCATCATGGTGATGGTGGATCGTTTCACCGAAATGGCACATTTCATTCCATGCAGGAAAACCAATGATGCCACACATGTAGCACATTTGTTCTTCACAGAGATAGTCAGATTACATGGCTTGTCGAAGTCTATTGTTTCGAACTGAGACATTAAGTTTACATGAAATTTTTGGCACACCTTATGGAAGAAATTAGACACCAAACTAAACTTCAGCTCAGCTTATCATCCGCAGACCGATGGTCAAACCAAAGTGATGAACCAAAGTCTAGAAAATTTATTGAGGAGTTTGGTTGGAGAAAATTCTTGACTGTGGAATCATGTGGTTACACAAGCAAAATTTTCTTATAACGATTCACCCAACCAAAGTATGGAAAATAGTCCTTTCCAGATCCTATACGGAATTCACCCACGTGGAGTACATGAGTTACAGGATTTGGGTTAGTTGGAGCATAGGAGTGCTGTCAAGCCAGGCAGTAACTCCTCAAAACAAATCAATTTGTATGTTATTCCTTCAGGTTGGTCTTTATTATATAAATGAGGGAGAGACTATTCACTTCATCTGCTGATGACTGTTCATATTTCTTATTATTTATTTACATTAATTACATTCACCCAATCCTGATGATTAGGTGTCAACGTTCCCCCCCCCTTAATCTGAAGGGATGTTGGTGAGTCCAAGCATCATTCTGAATCATTCAAGCTTTTCTCTTCCAAGCGCTTTGGTGAATATGTCTGCAATTTGCTCATTAGTGGAACAATGACGGAGATGGATTGTTTTGGCCTCAACGTGATGTCGAATCAGATGATATTTAGTATTGATGTGCTTGATTCGATCATGGAACTTTGGGTTCTTGGCCAACTTTATTGCAGAGGTATTTTCAATCATGAGTGGATTTGAGTGTACTTGTTTTACCTGCATATATTCAAGAATTTTCCCGAGCCACACAATTTATTTTGTTGCTTTAGCTGCTGCCACGTATTCTACTTCTGTTGTGGAATCTATTGGAACTGATTATTTGCGTGATCTCCAAGAGACAACTCTTGATCCAAGACTCATAGCATATCCTAAAGTAGATACCACAGTTTCTTTTTCTCCATCAAAGTCTAAATCAGAGTATCCAATCAAGCTGAAGTCATCCACCTATGTATAATTGATTCCAAAGTCTTGAGTTCCCTTCAAGTACCTTAGAACTCTTTTTGCAGCAGACCAATGTCCCTCACAAGGCTTTTGCGTAAACCTGGAGAGGATTCCAACAACAAATGAAATGTTTGGTCTGGTAGTAGTTAGGTAGTTGAGACTTCCTACAAGCTGTCTATACTTTGTTGCATCCTCAAAATATTTTCCTTCAATAGATGTGAGCTTTAAGTTTTGTTCCACTGGAGTAGTAAGAGGATTGCATTCTGTCATGCTAAACCTATTCAGCAGATCTCCAATGTACTTCTTCTGAGAAAGAAATATGGACTTCGGATGTTGGGTTACTTAAATACCAAGATAGTAATGAAAATAGCCCAAATCATTCATTTCAAAATGTTTCCCCAATTCCTTCTTTATGGATGCAATGTAGCTTTCATTGTTCCCTGTAATCAAAAGATCATCTACATATACCACAAGATATACAACTATTTTTCCAACTTTCTTGACAAAAAAAGTTGCATCATCAAGATCATAATGTTTGAAATTGAGTTTCAGAAGATGCTCAGTTAGTTTTTCATACCAAGCTCGCAATGCTTGTTTAGGCCATACAAGGATTTCACAAGCTTGCATACTTTATGTTCATGTCCTTTCACAGAAAATCATTCAGGCTGGGACATAAAAACATTCTCTTTTAGATCTCCATTCAAGAAAGTAGTTTTTACATCCATTTGATGGACTTTCCAACTGTTTTGAGCTACTAGGGCAAAGAGTGTCTAGATGGTAGCCCATTTTGTTGTGGGGGAAAAAGTCTCCTCATAATCGACCCCTTCTTTCTGTGCAAAACCTTTTGCCACAAGCATAGCTTTGTTCTTGTCAAGTGAGCCATCAGCTTTATACTTGTTCTTGTAAACCCACTTGCAGCGAATTAGTTTGATTCCTAATGGAGGATCAACCAGCTTCCAAGTGCCGTTCTTTATGAGGGAATCATACTCCTTTTGCATCGCTTCTTTCCATTCATCATAAGAAGAAACTTCTTTGAAGGAAGTTGGTTCAAAATCTGTAGACAAATTCAATTCACAATCATAAGAAACAACCATATCAACGAGTCAATTAGATTCATCTACATCACCGCCATTTTGCCAGTTTGAATTTCTAGTTCCTGTCTTTCCAACCTCATCAGGATGAACACTTTCAAGTGTCTTTGTCAGCCACTTTGGGGGAACTTTCTTAGATGGTCTAGGCTGCTCCGTTGAATGAGTTAGGATTGAATCAAGATTGAGTCTCCCAATTCTATCAATCACATCACTTAAAGCATCATCCGTTGTTGGAGTTTCATGAGGAGGAGAGTGTTCTTCATAATAAGATTCCACATGTTGATCTAGTATAGGAATCCCCCCTTCAAGATGTGGAATCTGATTATCAAATTCTTGAAATGATTTTGCATTTGCGAATCTATCCAAGCGATCAAGTTGCTTCTCAACAACATTGTCAGTTTTGGATGATTCAAGAAAAATTACATCTCTAGATACAACAAACTTTTTATTGACTTCATCATAGAGACGGTATGCTTTGGAGGTGTTTGAATACCCCGGGAAGATACATTTATGACTTCTTGCACCAAGTTTGTTTCTATGTACCTTTGGTATCAAGGCATAATAGGTGGAACCAAAGACCCTAAGATGCTTTACCGAAGGAACATGCCCATACCACATTCCATATGGAGTCTTGTTTCTAATAGCATTAGATGGACATCTATTCTTTATATATGCAGCAAATAGAAAAACATCAGCCCAAAACATTATCTTTACATTTTCAAAGAAGAGCATGGATCGTACCATATTTAAGATTGTCCTACTCATTATTTCAGCTACACCATTCTGCTGGGGATTATAAGGCACAGTTGTTTGATGTTTGATCACATGTTGGTGAAGATAGTTTTCAAATTCATTTGATGTGTATTCTTTTACATTATCAATGCGAATAGACCCAATATGACGTTGTGCATCATTTTCAATCCATTTATGAAAGTTCTTGAATGTTTGAAAAGCATCAGATTTGTTCTTCAATAAATAAACCCAAAACATTCTGGTGTAGTCATCAATAAATGTCATCATATATTTATTTCCATTTGCAGAAGGAATAGGCATTGGACCACATAAATCTGAATGAATGAGTTCAATTTTTCTATGTGCTCTTGAATGTGAATCATGAAAAGACTGTTTGCTATACTTTCCTAGAATGCAAGCATCACATTGCTTAAATTTCCTAGGAATTGTAGGCAAACCAGCAACACCATTTTTATTCAACAAGCGGAGGTTGTCATAGTTCAAATGTCCAAATATAGCATGCCATAATAAACTCGATGGAACTGTACCTTCTTCATAATGAGAATTGTATGAGAAATGTTGTGCACGAGCAGAGGTACCTTGCAACTTGAGAAGCCTTTCTTCTTCTATTCCTCTCATGACAAGTGAGTGGTCAGATGCTTTTCTCACCTCAAGCTTGCCATCAAACATATGAATGGAGTGACCTTGCTGGCAAATGTGGACCCAGGAAAACAAGTTTCTCTTGAGCTGTGGGAGATATAGAACATGATGCAGAAGAAAGTCTGGAAGACCAGGCAATTTAAGCCTGATTGTACCAAGCCCTGATGGCTTGATTTTTGATTGGTCTACAAAGTATACTGCTCCATCAAAATTGTCAGTAAATTCTTCAAAATAATCTTGTCTATGAGTCATGTGGCAAGTTGCTCCTGAATCAAGCAACCAATAATTTTTCCAAGAAGCAAGTGAAGCATTAAATAAATCTCCATTTATTCCAATATTACATTGTGCCACAACATAGTGAGCGGATTCGGGTGCTTTACCTTTGTTTGTATCATCAGTTTTACCTTTCTATTGGTTTTTTTGCTGCTCAATTTTGTCCCATGGTAACTTGCATGTAGAGGCATCATGTGACCCATTTCTTTTGCAACATATGCAGTGCAAATTTTCCTTTTCTCCTTGAGAGTGTCTGCCCCCCCTGCCTCTGAAATATCTTCCTCTTCCTCTTTGACCACCTCTTCCTCTTGAAGAATGTTGAGCAGGATGTTTCTGTTTATGAGAAAGGCACACATCCTCTTCAGAAGATTCAGAGGTTGTCTTCTTTCCAAAAGCTTTCTCTCTTTCAACAAATTTTTTCACAAGAGAGTTAAAGGTAATGTTTTTAAGATTTCCATTTGCTTGCAATGACTCAAGATAATTGGAGTAAGTAGGATAAAGTGGCTTGAGAAAAGCGATAAGAGGAATATACAAATCAATTTTAGTGGCTTGGATATCATGCATTATAGACTTTACTTCAAATGCAAGAGCAAGAGGATCATTATTTTGCAATTCAAGAGTGAAGAGTTTAATCATGAGTTGAACAACTTCAAGTGCCGAATGCGAGTCATAGAGTTCTTTCAGCTTTTGTAAGGCTTCGAAAGCAGTGGAAAATGGTGTAATATGGCAACTCACCTCTTCACTTACAGATGCTGCAATTAATGCATAGGCTTTGTTGTTCTTGTTTTCCCAAATGGCGAGCTCTTTGTCTGATGTAGGTTGTTCTGGCTGCTTATCTATGTCTCTAATGCACACTCCTTTCCACAACTCATTGAAAATGAGGGTGTGTTTTATCATCTGGGATCACTCAGGGTAGTTCTCTTTGCCAATGAGAACTATTCCCACAATGGATATGATTGAATGCATACTGTAAAAAAAACTTTTGCTGCAAAATTTTACTCTTAATGGGAAAAAAATATAATTCTGATATGACTTGACAACAAATTCAACTGGACAGCAAATGTACAACACCAAGACTGTAATACACCAAGACTGTGTATTAAGGCAGTGTAAATACAACAAACTTCAATATATATGGGCAGCATTTAATGTACAACATCAAGATTGTAATACACCAAGACTGTGTATTAAAATACAACAGACTTCAATGCAGCGTTCAAGAAATCAGTCAGTGAGTCTAAAATGCACATACAATTTTTTTTTCTTAAAAACATTCAACCATATCACAACCTCATTCCTCGTTCCTACATGGAGGCACCAGTGTTTGAATTTCTATGCTGTTTGATTTGTAAGCGAGCAGCATATGTTTCTTAAAGTCAAGAACCATTCAAAATTTCAACACTAATGTTGTCCATCCGTGAATGTTAAACTCTGCAAACATTCGAGTACCTACACTATATGCACTTCACATACACGATAATCTTTATTTCTGAAAATTACGACAAACATGGAAAGCATTGAATTCGTTCCTGTCAGTCCAGATATGAATCCCAAACCGATGACCAGAATCCCTAAAGCAAACTTGGCTGCCACTTGACTCTAAGCTCGAAGGCAATGAGGCTATAACCCCTTACACTTTTAAGTGCAAAAAAACAGAATTTTAAATAGATCGATTTATCAGGAAGCTTAGAGGTCTTAGTGGGTACTAGGCCCTCCACCCACATAAGTGAAACCCTTAAGAAAACAAGGAACGCTCTTATTTAACAAAGAGAACCTTCAAAACAATTGGCGCTAGCATGCCTTTAAAGATAAACAGAGTGTCCAAAATGGGCCAAGGCCATATAATAGATAGGACTGTAATTTTCTCCAACCAAAAGGTGGCTTACCTGGCTGCTGCTGTAGCATAGATAAGGTTTCAAAAACACTTAGGCCTTAGCAACCAAATCCGTGGAGGATGCGCCTAACTGGTAGCATATCGTTGTTTCTTTTGAAGTTGAGGCCATTGCAATGGATTTGCAAATACACCAAAGTCGTCCCTCTCTCTTATGCTCCCACTGGTTCACCACAATATCATTCAATGCAGAATACGTATCGACTTCCAAGAACATTGTTCAACAGTCTTGCCATACGCAACATACCAATTCACAGTTATTAAAAATTGCAGGATTTGTTCACGTCAGGTTCACCACAATATCATTCAATGCAGAATAGTTGTGGATCAATATTGAGGCATGGGTAACTGAAAAAACCAAAGGGTGGAATGGTCTCTGAATTTAGGCAGCAAGAAAAACTCACATTCAATTCTAGAAGCCACGATGATTATGCGCAGAAGATGGCAGACGATGATTATGCTCAGAAGCCACGCAGATAATGCAGCGTTTAGACAGTGGTAGCGACTATGGAGGGAACAAAGAGCGCACTAGACAGACTCCACAGGGGGCAGTGGACAGACTGCAAGAAACAAGCAGAAGGGAGTTAAAACTAATTTTGGGGGCTGGCTCTGATACCATGTCAGGCCAGGCAACAACTCCTCAAAACAAATCAATTCGTGTGTTATTCCTTCAGGTTGGTATTTATTATATACATGAGGGAGAGACTGTTCACTTCATCTCCCGATGACTGTTCATATTTCTTATTATTTATTTACATTAATTACATTCACCCAATCCTGATGATTAGGTGTCAACAAGTGCTGATGGTGAAGATTTCACAAAGGAAATCAGTGATCTTCATGAACAGGTGAAATTAAAATTACAAGATAGCAGCAAAAGATACAAGCAGAAAGCAGATTTGAAAAGGCGGGAGGTACAATTCAACGTAGGAGACCTGGTATTAGCACACCTATGCAAGGAGAGGTTTCCTAAAGGCGATGACAACAAGTTGAAAGGGAAAAAAATTGGGCCTTGCAGGATTCTTCGGAAATTTTCTGCGAATGCTTATGAATTGTAGTTACCCCCAGGTATTGGAATTTCACCCATTTTCAATGTGGCAGATTTGTACCCCTACATTGCGGCAGATGAAGAAGACAGTTCAGAAAGATGAACATGGGACACCCAGAATGAGAATTGTTGTGGAGGTAAATCCTCTCTGCGGACAAAGACGTTCCCTACTAGCCCAGACCGGGTCTAGCAACAATCACACAATGCTATCACGCAAGTTCCTAATTGAAAATAAAAAGTGGATGGTCAGAACCTACTTGGATTCCAACGCTAATGTTCGTAGAAGAGACGTCGCTCTCGTTCCTTTGCCTCGGCCGGTCACGATCCCCACGATCTCCGTGATTGGGCACCTGCACATGCAAAGAATAACACGAATACAAGCATAAAATCTAGTAGATGCAATTATATATCAGTCAGAAAAGATATAACTCAACATCAAACATAGGACAATGAGAGTGGAACCATAATGATAGTCATCTATTATTGATAAATAACAAAGAAGAATACAACCATTGTTTTGACGTCAAATCCTCCTTTGGCTGGGTAGTCAGCTACACAAGCCTTGCAAAGCTTGTTGGGATAGGGAACAAGCCTCTCTCTCTTTGGGTGACAAGAATCTCCTTACTTAGATTTGGCCTTATGGGTGCAAAGAAGGCTCTTGCAGCTTCAAACTCTTGAACTCCTAGTATTCTCTATCACTATGCTAGAACTGGAACTACTTAGCTCAAGGCATAGAGACAAGCTTTTATAGATAGAGAGGAAAGAGATAGGATCAACCACATTATTCATGGGATTGGCTTTATCACTTGGAAACTTCCATGAAAGGTGGAAAACCACTTCCCTTCTATGGAGATTCGAAGCCAAACCATCCTAGCTCAACATAGATTCAGTTGGTGAATGGGTTAAGGAGAACCTTCGGAAGCTTGTTTGTTAAAAACTTTACTCAATTCGGTTGGCGCGAGTGCGACTCTGAGACAGAGCGCCAATGGCGCACCCTCTTTAGAGGATTTCCCCCATTGGCATGGGCAGTACACTGTGGACCCGCGCTAATGCAAAAAGAGTTGTTTTCATGGGTATTCTGTAGGAGATGTCTTCAGGACATATGAAGCTCATACTTAGAGGAATATGATGCAAGTGGTTTCAGGTCATGTCACTTCTCACAGGTCCCGAAATGAGTCCTCCAGTGTGCGGGAGAGGGGTAACAGGGACGGTGACAAACGGTGACAAATTACTATGTAACAAGAATGATTCGTGGATTAAACAAATTCCCCCAGCAAAGCCGTTGGAGATCGAACAGATCCTAGACACCCAGGTGGCCAGACGGACTTGAAGGAAACAATATTTGCGATACCTAGTCAAGTGGAAGGGTCATCCTATTGAAGATATTTCTTGGTTAGACGCTGGCCAGATTCAAAGCATTGGGTACTTTGTTGAAGAGCTCATGGACAAGAGCCATGAGTTTAATTTACCCTGGGAGCCTGATGCAAGAGCATCCGAGTGAAAAGGCGACAACTGGGAAATGTTTTTATTCTAATTTTGCTGGACAAAGAGGAAAGCACTTTGAGTTTTTTTTTATTTTGTTGCATTTAAAATTAAGGTTGACTCAACCATTGTTTGTTTTTAAAATTAGGCAAGTAGATCAAGATAGGATTAGTTAGGGACTTGTTTAAAGAAGTTGTTAGACAACTGAAAAGTAACTGAGGAACAGTTCCTCAACTGTAAAGACACTGCTAATAATGAAGTGAAAATGAAAAACTAGAGCTTATGGAGGGGCTGCCATCCAGAGAGGAGAGAGAGCTCCGAAATTGTAACTTACAACTATTTTGAATCTCTATAGAAACAAACAATTTTAAAATCTGTCATTAAGGAAGTAGAGTAGTTTTATTATTTTTCCTTGTGCATAGATGTTTCAGGCATCGAAATGAAAGCAAGACAGTGAAACAATTTATTAAAGAATCTAAACAGCATCGGCAAGAATCTTGTAATAGGAAGCATCTCAAACCGAGAACCAAACAGAGGTACACCAACATATATTTTTTTCCTTTTTCCTCAACAAAAAAACTAGGTACCATTATATTCAACACTTCAAGCATTTCCTGTACATTTCATTTTCATTTCCCATTTAATAGTTCACTGTACAAAATCTATAACCCTGGAATTGTGGAGGGTTCCAAAACCCATACAACCAAAAACATTACAGTTCACAAACTAAACGCCAATCAAACAGCGAGGGCACGAACACCTCTGGAACCACATCCATACACGGAGGAATCGAAACCCCAAGGGTTGTAACCGATTACAGACAGAACAAGCAACAGAGCAATTACAGACAGAGAAAGCAACAAAGCAAGCAAGAAACAACTACAGCCACGGAAAGACCCTACCCGGGTTTTCCCTAAGCCCGCGAATAGTCCCAAGGATGAAGCCGTGGAGCAACGTCCCCCTGGAAGGACATGCACCCACCATAGAATAGGGCAGTGGTTAGATATGGCCGCGATACCAAAACATAGTGAATAGCAAACCAGAAAGAGGAGTGAGGGTTTTACCTGGAAGAGGTTTGGTTCCATGACGGAGGACGAGAGTCGAGACCCGCAACAGAGGGTTTCTCCTAGCATAAGTGCCATTAACGCATTCTGCCTACTCACCAAGGATCCAGAACGTTAGAACCTCAAAAATGAAGGGTGAAATTGCAATTGGAACGAGAGGAATTACCTGAAAGCGAGTTCGCTGAGCCATCCTGTGCAGCAGCTAGGCAGGAACCTATTTTTGCAGAGTTGAACCATCACCATACCCAACATCAAACATAAAAATCACCACAAAACAGAGCAAAAATGAAGCTTGAGACAAATGACAGAGACAAATAGACTTGCGGGTGGAAAATGACCTGAAACCCTCCAAAAACCAGAGAAGTGAATCACCATAGAGAGCGAGTAGAGGCACAACACCAACAAACCACAGGGAATAAGCGAAGAAAAACAAACCACCATACAAGGAAAGCAAAGCACGACACTTACCAACCATCGTAAGAACCAGGCAAAAGCACCGAGCACCCACAGAGCCAAACCATAGCAAAGAAGGAATGAATTCCAAATACCCTCGGTGAAAGTGATAACCCATGGTTGCAAGCCCAAGGCCAGTACAAAGGGCGGGCAGAATACCATAAATCACATTAAAGCCATATGTCAAAACCCTGCCACAGACTTTAATTCGAAAATGAAAGAATTAAACGGTCACAACTACATGTCCCTCCTCGGGATCGCCACCAAAATATATGTGAATTGATAATATGGGTGTTATATACAACTGGAACTTTTAGGAAACGATACTATTATGAGAATGATGAAGCATTTTTGCGAAGAAGTAATTGGAAAGAATGGTCGGCCCTTAGGCACAGGAAGTATTTTTGTATAAGGAAGTTACTTTCGTAGTGGATTTTCAAAAAAAATTCTCGACATGATACCTTATTGTATTGGTCGCTCTGCAGTTTTATACAACCCATAAAGAAGTAGCGTCCACCAATGGAAGAACCACAATTGCGCAAGATATGTAAAGATTATCAAGAAGTGTTCAATTCTTGTATGGGAACTATTATGGCATTGATGATGTTGAATATGAAAACAAACTATCTATAATAATAAACAAGACGGTTCCAGGACTTAATGTTTGTAACATTTTTGAGCCATACTACCATGACACTTAATAGTTGATCCCTTGTGTGGATTTAAAAACTGTTAATATTTGGTGTAATGATGAATATATGAGGAAGACAATCTGTCATCCTAAGTGAAACAATGATTGTATCTCATTAAAACATGTGATGCTTTTCTCACTACTCTGCACTTTTTGCGATGTATTTTTTTTTTGTTACACACAGAGTACCAACTCATTTGTTAACAAGAAAAAGGGAAGCACATAGTTTTAAAAATTATAATAAATAAATTTGTGTTTAACAAAGAAAAATAGACAAATACATGTACAGGCTTGATACTTGTGCACTAGATATTGAAGTCTTAAACAAAGTTTTTTGATTAAGTGGAGACAATTTCCAAACGAGTGCAACTGGTGCAACCACCAAGTTCTCATCTGATGGCCAATTGAAGATGATCGAGACCATTCAAATGTATAAGGAGAATTATAAAAGAAAGCATCAGCTCAATTAAAAGGATTCCCACTTTTCACACCTATATGTTACCCAATTGTGAATGAGGGAAACTAGTAGTAAGGTTTTCTTTCTTTTATTCCTAGTTCCCTTCTTCATGCAACTAACTTCTTATTGTGTGATGTTAATGTTGGTTTACAGGATGTCTCTTTCGAGTGTCTCCTCGAACGTGGTTGCATTGGTTTACAGGATTCCCCTTGCAAGTGTCTCCTCGAAAGTGGTTGCAGAGCTTCACTGATTTATAACCAAGAAAAGGTTAAGAACTGTCATTAATTTTTTTCATTATTTTACCATTTAAGTTGGTACTGACCTTGTGGATTTTATGCATAATTCGATCTTCTTGCTCATTATTGTTGGGTTTAAAACGATTGTGCATTACATTCCCAATTTCATGAATATCCCACCCTGTAGAAGTGTACTTGGGTGAGAGAATGCAATAAATTAAATAATTTTCCTTTCTAATCAAATCTCTCTCTTATGTTTTTTTTTATTAATTTTCAATCTTTACCTTTAGTGTCCTTTGTATAAATGTTTTAATTCTTCTTTTACTATTGTGTATCTTTGTAATAAGCGTGTGTTATTTTCATGTTATGTAAAATCTTCTCTTTTCACTTTTTTTACGCTAACCCTAATTTGGTAAATAAAGTGTGAACTCATGTTGTACCTTTTAGTTTATTTGTTTTAATTAGCCATCTTCTTTTAATCTTGTTTCACTTTTGTACATATTTTATTTTTGTTTAATTTTAATAACTCTTTTTATTGGCTACATGTCTGTTGACATTCGATTGTTGTAAAACATGTATTATTCATTAGTAATCTTATTATTTTTTTACATAATGAATTAAGGTTTTACTTTCATAAAATAAATACATATGCAACAATTTAACTACATAATAAAAGAGTTAATTGCATAAGTTGTACATATGTTCTAGTGGTAATGTCACAAGTCATGCAACTTGGAGGTTGCAATTTCAAACCCTAATAAGTTCATTTGGTTTAGCTAAAATTATATAATAAACGGGCCAATTAATTCTCTTTCACAATATTTAATTGTTGTATAATAGATTCTTATTCATTATGAATTAGTAATATATATCATAGAAATGATTAATTTTTTTATACAATAATTATATCAAACAACAATTAAAATGATTACATTTTTTATATCATAATTATATCAAACAACAATTAAAACAAGATTAATGAGGAACCTGAAGTATACGATATGCCTTCACTTATTCACTTCTTCATTTATGTATCCAATGTTTGAAATTAATAAAGAGGGATATCATTTATTTGATTATTCATGCATAAAAAACATTGTAGTCAATTTTATTTTGTTTATTTTATGACTTAGATGCAGTTAAGACTCTACAGTACTCTAGGGCCAAAACCCTAGAGTCCTAATTATTTGTTTTCTTTGTATATAATTTTTTGTTTATGGTTAGGACAATTTGGTTTTGTTTTCATTTCTTTGACCATCGAGGTTGTTAGCTGCATGAATTTTCCTCGTCAGCTACAATCCCTTTACTATTGAGAGGGTTGAATTGTGTTATTATTAGTATGGACTCAACTCCAACTCGTGCAGATTTAAATTGTGGCATCATATTCCCATTACTTCTCTTCAGTCGTCAAGAAGTTTGAGATGTTGATGTGGATGTAGTGTTGGAGCGACACCTTCATTCCAAAACATCAATAGGAGATGCATCTGACACTCTAATATACACATTTTATAATTCTCTACTTTTGATGTTATCTTGGAGATCCTTTTAGTACTCTAATTTTCTATTTTTACAATCATACTTTTTATAGTCCCATTGGTCAACCTTGCATTGGTTGGAATTGATATTTAAATTAAATTAAAAACTATTAAGTAATAGTTATTGTGTGTGTGCATTTCCTAATCTTATATAGTTTTTGAAAATAAGGTTTGTATGCCTCATTTAGGTGCTAAACACCCTTTGTATCCTTGGAGGGATTTCCAATGGTATGACGACAAAAATTCTTTAATAGGTTCCTACATAGGACATGATTTTTTCCTCAAATGGTCATCTCTTTCTTTTTTCTCTATTATTTGGACTATAATGCAATTTTCCTTAGTATTCTTGCCCCTTTTAAAGATTATATGGACTCTTTTTCCTCGGCCCAATTTACTCTAATAACTTTGAATAACACATAAAACATCAAAATCTCATCCCTTTAAGATAATTGTTTCTCATAATGAGGCCAACTATTCCTTGCAAAAATAAGATATTTCCAAATGGCTTTCTTCCAAGAGCTTTTTGGAACATTCTATGGGATATTTCCTAGTTTCCTTTTTCGCAATGTCTTTCATTATTTCATGCATGATTTGGAGAGTATCATGGATTACCTAGTCTACTAAGTCTAAATCCACAAAAGCACGCAACACATTATCAAAATGGTGAATAGGTATGTTCAAAAGGCTTGAAATATTTGGGGAAATTTAATGATGAGATAATTGTAGCTTTAGCAATTAAATTAATTTTTTAACTTTGAATAGACAACATATCTTGGGAAGAGCTTGATGCACTTTCCTATGGATGGAACTTTCTATTTTGTTTGAAATTCTTCCGGTTTACTCTACTGAAAGTGTGTCCTTCCTTGATATGGGAATATTGCATTGGAATATAGTTGTCATACAACACTCAAAAGAATATATTGGTTGAGAAGTTGCAACTAGGAAAAAATAAACTTCACCAAATATCCCTAGGGATTTATCCTAAACCCAACCACACAAAGACTTGCTTACGTAGTAAATATGCCTCACTTGTATGGATGAGATGACAAAAAAGGGGAAAAACATGTCTCTTGGGGATTTAAATCTTAGTGGTGGTTATAAAACATCACCACATTACCATTTCCACAAGATGCCATTGATATAAAAAGGACTATTTGACCTAGCAAATGATTTCATTAACTACAAAGGATTTTTGTGCATGTTGTTAATCATGCTACAACTTAACTCTTGGTTAAGCTCATTTAATATTTTTACATCATTTGAGTTCACCATACATTCTTTGTCATACCTTTATACATGCTTGAGTTTTATCTTTGAACCTCTTAATGTCTAATGCCATAGCTATATATGTGTGAATGTCATGTTATAGTTGTTGTAAGAAAAATACACAAATCATAGTCTTTCCTTTGAAAAATTATCTCTTTCCACTATATAGGATTGTATAATATCTTCCATGGTTCAATTCTAGCCTTTTGTTTTTTATCCCCATTTTAATTGATTTCCATATTGAAAATTCAACATAATGTCAATATCATTAAACAATTCCTTTTAGAGTTTTCATATAATTCTGGAACCTCATAATGATCAATGTTTTTATGAAGGTGACACTTGGAAAATACTCCAAGGATCAAAAATTTGTTTATATCTTTTCTTTTATGTGAAGTGATTTAGACATTTTGTTGATATGTTCTATGTTACTACATTTTATTTATTTTTATTTAGTAAAGCTCATACTAAAATGTCACTTCATGCATAATGGGAACACATGTTTTCACCATGGCTTGGGAGGTATCCATTGTTTGCTTACAAATTTTCAATCATTCCAATTCATTCACTTACAATTTCACCCATAGTGACCCCAACAAGGTAGGGTAACCTTCATTCACCTTCTCACAAAGGAGTAAGGGTGAATATTGACCTAATATGTTCTCCAAATTGTTGTTACTAGAATTCAATATTTTTGTTTAATTACCCTAGGAATATATATATCAATATATATGAAGTGATACTTTGTTATTATTTTTTTGTTAAAAAGACATAATTTTGAAAATTATATAAATTTGTAGATAATTATTATTTTATAAAAAATGAGTGAAGTTAATACGTTCATCACCGTGTCTCAAAAAGAGGGTAAAATATCCCTTTGAAAAAATAAAGTTTCATAAAATAAAAATAAGTGTAGAAACAAGGGAACAAAATCCCATATAAGATCATTTAATAAAAAACTTGTAAGTGTTGATGGTATTGAGCTAAGTGTAAAATATAAGTATGTTATAATTGTTTGACATGGCTCAACAACACCATAAATTCTCACGTACAAGTGACAACATATGGTTTAGCCATCAATATATGGCTTAAAATAACCAAATGTATTTAGGAGATCCTCCTTAACCAATGGGCCTAAACCATGTCCCTCTTGCTCCTTTTGGACAAGGGTCCCTTTGAGATAGCCAAAGTTATTGAGGGTAACTTATGAAAAATCGAGGGGAAATGTGGTCCATCATGCCTTCCACACAACCAACTTTTTTTTCATTCCCTTCTCATAGATTTAACACCCAACTCAATGACAACAACTAATTGCCTCACCCATTGCTTGAAATGTTGAGATGGTACATGTGAATGGGATCTAAAGTGGCCTAGCATGACTATATTTATAGTTCAAGGGACCGTAACCTATTACTCTTGCAATTATTGTAGGTTTTCAACATCTACTAAGCACTTATATACTTCTCCTTTGATCAATAGTGCCAAATTCACTATTAGAACTTTATCAATCCTAGTAATTGCAATATTGGGCTCTTCTTTCTTAAATAAATATTAATTTATAGCTTCCAAAAGTTGAAAAATAATTCAATTTGGAACATATATCATGCCTTACCATAATCTACCATACAAAGGCTTTTGTCCCCTAGCAAGGTCACTTTCCATGAAAACAGTGCACTAGGGAAACACATGTAGATGTTCTCTGCACAATCATAAGCTTGTTGATCCTTCAGAAATAAACAAATAGATGTATAAGGAATTTAATATAACCATATGTAGTACATATTGATAAAAAAATAAGGAAATTCTTAAGCTTTTGTCCCACTATAAGGTCACCAGGCACAAATTTCCATACAAACATGGCCTTTAACAAATTTCAAAAATTCCCTTAGTGGATAGAGACATGTATTGATCCAATAATGAATTCTAATGTTTCTATTGAGCCTAAGATTAATTTATAAATCATTGTTTAACAATTTCATATCCATCAATAGGCTTGTTCTCAAGGAGTAGGTGCCTATAATTACAATCCCAATCTTTAAACTATTTTACTAGGGGTATATTTCCTAATTATAGCAAAAAGTTGTAAGGTATTAAAGTTTGTATTTGATCAAATAATAAGAATATTATTATTTTCCAACCTAAAATATAGCTTGAGATAATCCCATGTGTTCCAATGCCTTTCTTCAAATGAGAATATATCCTAAAATGATTAATATTGTCAATTCTTAGCGAAACCTTTTCCCTAAAAAAGAATGATAGGTGAATGTAATAACAAGTGATGAATGAATGAGGTCAAAATCCAAAATACTACCCATTATGGTGGAGAAAAAGCATGACAATATCCTAAAGCTCAAGATACTTTTGGAAATGAAAGAATACTCTATTTTCATTGAGGTAGGAGTGAGTAGTGTTCATAAATTAAATCAGTAAAGGGCATGCTTGGTTGTGGTGATTTTTATAAAAGGTTAGTGACATCCAAAGATAGAGGCCTAATAATACATTTCAATGCCTTCCTTTCAATCCTATACACCACGTCTTATGAATGATCCCTAGGGTAATTTTAGAATGAAAAGGGAACCTCAAGGAAATTTTTGTTAATTGGATACAAACCCACCCGATATAGACAACCCAATTAATAAGAGTTTCCACATTGTGATGGCAAAGAAGACTCTTTTTCCACTAAATGTTGAAGTTTTAGGGAAATAAAATATTATTAAGGTATTCAATCATGCTTGATACTTGACTAGTAAGAAAATGATTTTCATCACAAAGTGGCAATTGATAAATTGTGATCCATTTTATCAAGGCAATGGTGTGCCTCTAAGATTGTTGAGGTTTTCATTCCTTTGTACAAATAACCCATAGCTTCAATTTTTATCACATAAGATGTCGATGCTTAAAGGAAGCCTTGGCAAATTGGCCTCTACAACCTAATTTCTCAAAATTTCACATGATTAATAGTAAGATGTGATTAAAAAAAAAAAAAAAACTTTCTAAAGGATACCTAGTATGACATACAATTTCAAGCCATTTTGATCAATATGAAATTATTTTAACCATTTTCATTTTGGCATGGTCACAGGGATACTTGTTGGGCCCACATTGAGTTTTCTTTCTATTTTGGGATGTTATGGGCCTTGAGGGGTTCTCATATGACCTTAGATCGTGCATCTCCTTGATGAGTTCCTGTACCACTTCATTTAGCCTCATTTATTGCTATATTAAGTCTAAGGGCCTACACACCTTCTAATTCCACGTATTATTTTGAAAAATAGCTTTATTTTAGCTTGTGAGATGTTGACCTTTGACTTTTAGAAAAGTGCATGACTTAGGGAAGTTTCCTTATAATGTGTTAAGTCCACAATTTCTATCTTTACCTAGAGATATGTGCACCTTACTTAAGAGTCCTCATTGCTATTTTTACATTGTCTCTTTTCTAAAATAAGCCTAAGCCACTGTATTATTTTTTATCTTCTCTTATTCACATGATTTAAGGCTTATTTCTAGGGGGTTATCTCCTAATGAAATTCATAGGGCCTATTCTAGTCATGCAAAAAATGTATTATTTTTTTTATTTATTAATACGCAAGTGTATTTTCTCTTACAAGTGGCTATTATGGAAGAAGCACGAACGTTTCAAGGAGTAGTTTCCTCATATGCATGCTATTTTCTCTCAAAAGAAGAACAATATTATTGGACACTACTATCTCATTTCTCTTCCATTTTTATTATCATCTATTTTTATTCTCTAATTCTTATATTATTGTACATACATTGAAGGTGCAAGGTTTCTAGTTTTTTATGAATGATCGAAGCACTAGAGCATATTGATTATTGTCTTGTACTCTTCATTACTTATCTTTCCTAGGGAGAGTGACATTGAGGGCTAGAATAAAGAACATTATGGTAGTTGGATTTGAGGTTGCAACATTGTGATTTTATGTATCCTATATTGCAAAGGAGGGTCACATATATTGAAAAAATAATGTCTTAACCTTTCAAGGATCTTGTTCATATTACATCCCCTTGGTAAGAAAGTATTAAAGTTTCTTTTGGTGACTCTTTCTCTCTTTCCACATGTAAGAGTTATATAAATTTGTAAAATTTTACTTTCTTTCAATTTCATATTATTAAAATGTAAGTAACATAACTTGGTTAATTTCTTCCTCCTTATGTGCATGCCTTCTCTTCATCTCTCCGATTCCATAAGGAATTGGTTGATTTATTATAGTCATTAAATTATTTACATTAAAGAAAAATTATTTTTTCTTTAAATCTCAATTTCTAGGCATCCTAAGTGTTATGAACATAAATTATGTAAAAATAGATAATAAATAATAATCAAAATAATATAAATATAATAATAAATAATAAGTAAATTAACTAATGGGCAGTTAGTTAATAATGAAAAGGCATGTCTCAGAGACATGCTTGTTCATGAAAGGGTACTTACCTATATATATATATATATATATATATATATATATATATATATATATATATATATATATATATATATATATATATATACATATACATGACCCTCATTCTCATTTGTAATCATACTACATCAATTATTTATACAATATACAATTTACAATTACATCATATCATGGATGTCTGTGTCTACGAAGTATTTTAATATTTCTGTTGTGTATACGACTTTTGGTTGTTACATTGGTATCAGATCCACGATGGTTGATCACCAAGCCTTTGGCCATCAACCTCCCGTCAACATCGTATATATATATATATATATATATATATATATATATATATATATATGATTTAAAAAAAAAATGAAAAAAAAACTGAAACAAAAGTTTTATATAAAAATAAAAAATAACAATATACATTACCTGACTGGCCTACGCAAAGGAAAATCGTGACCACCAGCAGCCTTCATGATGAATCCTGACGAAAACCTCTAACCCTTGTTCATCCCACACCTTTCCAACATCCTTCGTCGTTGTGTCATTCCCAAGCGACAACCACCCACTACAACGTTTCATATCGTCGTGGACCTCATTTCAAGCCGGCCAACCCTGATCCCTATGACTTCTACCATCATACTCTGTTCTACTAACCATCATATCTGCAAATCAAGGTGACAATTTTGCATCTTCGTAGCCCAATGTCTAGGGGACGTGAACTTCACATTTAAAAAGGAAAATAAAAACACAGAAAGATTAATCCACTCGCCTATGATTTACTTTCTTGTTCATCCACTCTTACTCTACCCTTTCCTTGCACCTTGCGTGCATTTCCTCCACTCACACGCTGACCCACGTCCAATGCGTCCACATGTTGACCCCCATCCAACGCCATCAGCCGCACCTCACCCCGACTTCCACTTCATCGTCCTAAGTCCACAACACCACCCGCTACCACATCTTGCTCATTGTCCTTAGTCTAGCAACACCCCATTGCCCTCTTGTTGACCCTCGACTCGCTACCTATTAAAATTATGTTGTCGTTGACGACCGTACGCTGTCTATTAAAATCGTGCCCATTGAACTTGTGCAATTTAAAATCACAATTTTCAAAATAATTATATATAAACTATATTATAATTTTTAATATAGTTACATATTAAAAATATATATATACAAATTATATATATATATATATAATTAATTTAATTATTTATAACCAAAAAAACAAAGTAAGGTTCACAAAGTCTTTAAAATAAAAAGGGGAAGAAAATATTATCATACAAAATTAAAAAGGGTTAGGATAAAAAGACCCTTGGTTTCAACTCAAGAGAAAAGATTAAATGTTAAGTCATAGAAAACATATTTCTTGATATTGAAAAGATAAATAAAAGAGGTGATTGAAAAGGAGAAATGCCACATATTTTTATAAAGGTAAAAGGGAGTTGTTGTTGTTGTTGTTGTTATTATTATTATTATTATTATTATTATTATTATTAGTATATACCTCAACTAAAAATAAATAATAAGTCAAAAGTATTTATAAGTTATTAGTGTTACCTTTAAACCCTAAGCTTAGTGACATACACAAAAGAAAGTTCATCACTGAAGAAAGAAGTCTAATTTGAAGATGAACATAGAAATTATGGAATCCATACATAACTCTACATTTTGGATAAGATGTCCATTTTGTGGAGCAGAAGATCAATATTTATCGATTTATAAAAATCGCACAATACCTTATCCCAAATTTTGAATATTTTTTACTTTAGAAGAATATCAATATAATGCCCAGACGCAAATTAAATAATCAAAAGAAGAAATCACAAAACTTCAACAAAAGAGTGAAACCTCAATGAAGAAATATAAAGATCTCGCAGAGCGGTTTCATGCAAAATCAATAGAATGCAATGAAGAAATTATGCATCTAAGGAACCACAATTAGAAACTTCTTGCACAAGTCAAAAAGTGTAAAACTAAGAACCACAAGTTAGAACAAGAAAAAGAAAGTACTGAAAAAAAATTCAACGAAAGTCTATCAAAGAAAGAAGAGGAGAAATTATGCTTAAAAGTCCTTAACAAAAAATTATTGGAACAAATAAAGTGTTTAAAAGACAAGAAGCTTGAAGGCCAAAATAAAGTTGACTCAGAAAATGAGGAATGCTTACGTCTCAAAAATCATAACCAAAATATGCTCAAATAGATTAAAAAACTTAAGGACGATAAGAAATCATTGACGAATAGGTTCAAAAAAATTATCGCAAAAGAAGCATCAAAATTGCTAGATGTAGTAGTCCAAGTTGGGGAAGAAGAAACAAACATCAACCCCACTAATATCATAGTTCAGGAAAATCCAAATCCTACTGAAGAAGATACGTACTCAAAGGTTATTTTTCAAATGACGGAAACCCCAAATGAGGGTTCAATAGTCAAGTCAACAACAACAATGCCTGAGGAAAATCAGGAAACTACCATAAAAACGTTTAAGGAAGTTCAAACAAGAAAAATTCCTTATCTGCATTTGAATCACAAGAGTATACAACTTAATCAATATACAAGTCTATATCATGCAAAGTATAAACAACAAAATTATGTTTTCAGGAATACTGAAGTTTGCAAACTCTCGCGATCAGAATTCATGACAAAAGTTGATTCCATAGAATATCAATCTAGGATAGTTTGATCCATTCTCAGTACGACAATTTTATATATCACTCCAAGGATCATATCAAATTGTATCAACAAATATGACCATCCCATGAAGACAAGACATTTTTATCATCAACAAGCTTTTGAGGACAAATATTTTTGAAGGGGAAGGTAATGTTATGAACATAAATTATGTAAAAATAAATAAAAATAGATAATTCAGATCTCATTGCCCTGATGATGGACTCACCTAGCTAGTCCGAAACGTCGGTTTCCTAAATTGCTCACAGGTTTTCCATTAACAAAAAAATATAAATATACTAATAAATAATAAATGTAACACCCTCCTCCCACATCCACCTAAGTAACCATGCCAACCAAGGTAAACATGAGACGAGAGGATACTATGATCAGATTCAACCTCCTAGGTGACCTTAAGGAAGTGGAATTGACGGAACATCACACATAGTCATCCAACATCATCAACAAAACCCTCAGGAGACAAGTCAGCCACTCAAACAACATGTCCCTGGGTCCCACTGTTGTTCTGGACCTCTTAGGCCATAATCTCTCATGTTATGGGAAAGGGAGTGACTGGAGACCTAAAGTCGCTCTCATAGGCCTGCATGCCGATGACTATGGACCAAACTTGTCATTTATGTGCCAATGACCTAGGGATTTAAGCCACTGCCTAGAAAGGAATGAAAACTTGAAATCAATAAAAGTACAGATAAACAATGATGCAAAATACATAAGTTGATCAAGAAATTAACTATCCCCCTACTAGCTATGACCGAAATTTCGTCAAACATATCACCAACATGTAACCTATAGGTGTAAACAACAGAATTAAGTGTAAGGATATCATACTTATTTGAGAATCATTATGAACCATTGTTCCCTCATGCCAATTGGTGCATTATCCTCTATTAGGTCATAGACACATTATCCATTCATATACAAGTAAAAACATGCTGAGAGCCATACATAGTTGTTATCATAAAATGTGCATATAAAAAGCATAATAGGAACAAAAATACAATAAACATATCAACCGTCAAAATCCATATATACACTAGTAAATTTACACATGAAAAACAATGGAATACATTTCTCATTAATCAATGCAATGAACCAACTGGAGATGGGACTACCACGTTCCACCCGACCATAGATTGGCTGAGCCAAGTCTCTCTTCATCCAATCACCCCTGTGCCATATTCCAAGCATGAATGTGGCACTCATAGAACACATCAAAAAACACCAATCAATGTGGATTCCACCGGAGTTCTCTACCTACACTGTGAGGAATTTGAGTGCCTCCTAGTCTCTCCGACTTTACCATGCATCCACAGTTCGATCCAAGGATCACTAGGCCCTACACTGAGACATACTCTTCAGTTTTTACAGTGCATTCCATCCCCGAATCACTAGACCCAACAGAGAGAAATTACACCTCTTAGATTTACCGTATATCCCGTCATTCACCAACAAGGATTCTTAGGCCCATCGAGGCACACAATTTGGCTTTACTGCAACCCATAGTATATTTCAGGGGTTACTAGGCCAGTGGTTGCATGCATCCTTAGTCCGGTTCACAAACCACTACACCATGTGTTTGTCAATTTGGAGATCCACCCCACTCAACTTCGAATCCAATCCAGCCATCCCACATAAACCAAATGAGAGAACCCATCTCATCAAGCTATCAGGAAATGGAAAGGCTAGGCTGAAAAATACTATCACACCTGGAAAAACCCATGCCATGGTAGAAAATAAACACATGCAATCCCATGCATGACAAATATAGCAAGGAAAATATATGTACAAGTCGATACCTGCAATGAATTTTGTTGTAGCTGCTTGATCCTACCTTACCCTTCTTGATCTTTGCTTCCTCTTACCTTCTTTTCCTTTCTTGCTCTAATGCCAAAGTGCTCCAAGAAAACTCTTAGTGTCCAAGAGTATGAGAGAGAGATAATAATGAAACAGCTCCAAAGCTAAACTAACCAAGCTTGCCAATTGATCCTCATAAACCTTTTTATTAATGAGGCCTCTATTCTCTTCATTTTCCATTATTTTCCTTCAATTTCCTCCTCACATGCAACCTGTGACCTTTCACCTTCCTTTTCTCCTATTTTCCTTTATTTTCATAAATGAATGTGATAAAATACCTTTTTGCCTCTGTTATAGACATTTTTGGGCACTGCAACCCCAATCATAAATTTCCATAAACTAAGGGCTCCTAAGTTCCTAAAGGTGTTGTTCCAACCCCTAAAAGAACAAGGTCAACTGATTACAGCATCTCCCAGAAGTTCTCCATGAAAAACTACTCAGAACTGGTCAAAACTGGACCATTTCACCTGCTCCATAGTCAAAGTGCATTGCATCCCACCTGAATACACACAGTAGGTGTGATGCATGTTGAAAATCCCTTCTATGGGGTGCGATGGGCGAGAGTGGACAAATGGCAGGGTCAATCCGCAAGGTGGAGGAGCATGGAATCTTCCAGAAACTTCTCCTGTGACACTTGCCTCTCTGCATTCGACCAGGGATGAGTAAGAGATCATCAATCTCCAAGTGGAATCAAGAACTATCAGAGAGAGGACACTAATCAAATCTCAAAAGCTGACTCATTCCCCTTGCAAACATCTATATATGGATCCCTCATCCCAGAGATCCAGAGGCTGGAATTTTGTATCTTGTAAGGAAGTGCTGCTGGTTTCTTGGTGCAATATCATAGTGTTGGGTGATCTAAGCTTTTCATGAGGTGAAGAAGGGCTTTCTTGCTGAGAGGATGATGTTGGGTCAGAACAATTGGTTGTAATCCTCTTTGCTCTTTCTTGATTATCAATAAAGCTATTCAAGTTTTCCTCCACATTCTTGTATGATTGATGATTTATGCATTTGTGTGGTCAATATACATCTGGTCCTATATTGTTTATGATAATAGATCTATGTTCTTGGATAGTGTTATGCTGCTTTAATTCTACAGGTACTCTTTGAAGCTGGGTGGACAAGGAAGCGAGTGGCAAAGACCTATCGGAAGAGAGAGGAATCGAGCAAGGAACCAAGTGCAAGACAGAGGTTGGTCTCCTTATTCTTCTCTCATCTATTTCTCATAAAGGAAAACGAAAGTAGTTTTTAGTTTGTTTGTTTCTAAGGTAGCTACCAGCCTTAGTGGGACTAGCAGCTCTGCATAGACACTAGTTTTCCCGATAACAAAATGGCGACTCCGCTGGGGAGCGAATAGATTGTTTGTTTATCTACATTTGTTTACTTTATAAACTTACAGATGGAGCTTGAAGTCAAGCCAGCTAGCCTTCGAACTGCATTTGCTATGCAAGTGAAAAGTAGATCAATGTTGCTTCAGTCTATCTCCGGGTTTTGTTTATGAATTAAACGATTGATTTACAAGCTCTCTAATTGCCCTTGTGGTGGCTCTAGTAACCTCTTTAAATCTACCCCTGTGATTGATTTACTGATTACCACTTGATCGGCCTAAATCCCTGAACTGAACTGCAAACTGTGACCCGGAACCCAGTCAAAGTCTCGTCCATGGTCCAGCGCACTTTCTGTTCTGTGAAGTCCAAAAGCATCGTACTTCCCTAGTGTAGTAGGTGCGTTGCATTTCAGTTTCACTGTGTTACAGGCGCTGATCAGACAAGGCCTTGTACCTAAATTTTGGTTTCTGTGTTCATGCTTTCCAGCTCTATTCAAGAGTTTTGCTGCCTGTAGTCAGTACACCTCTGTTTGAAACCCCTTTCCTTGCTGTTATTCCTCCTCCATTGTGCAAAGAAATGTAAATGTTTTTATGTATTTTTGAGTCATTTTCAGTTCTCCTTTACAAAGAAGTAGCATAATTGTACTGTCATTTCTTGATTTGAAAGTGTTGCAAGTGTCGTTTTCAGTCATAAAAAAGGATCTAATTGTTCTTGATAGTCGATTACACTATTACTCTTGTATTTGATTTGAATTAGTAGTTTTTCAAGTGTCGAAAGCAAGTTTTCAATTCAAAATAACAAAGTGTCGTCATTGTCCTCATTTTGTTTTGAAAATAAACTTGATTAGTAATTGTCGCTTTGAAAAATAATTCAGATTTGCACTTAGCTTTCTTTTTATCATTCACACATTAAGAAGGCTGAAAACAAATACATGCATGTGCATTTACATTTAGACTGTTTGTTGGCTTGATTTAGGATAGTGCATATAGTGTGTGCTCTCTGCTCTTTGTTGAAAGAAAATCATCTTTCTTTCCTTAGTAGCTAGGATTTTCATTGCAAAAAGAAGATTAAACGACTATTTATCATCTTATATTGCATTTTAGGAATTGTACATCTACATCACGCGGTGAACCTGAAAGGAAAATTTCTTAAGCAAGATCAACTATAAAATAAATTTAATGAATCTAAAAATGCTTTGGAACCTAATGCACAACATCTAGAAGTCTAGGCTAGAGATGTATTTCGGCGTCGTAAAGCCTGGTAACTATTGTTTTCACTGTTGGTTGGGTGATTCCTCCACTTTGAGACGATAAGTGCCAGTACAGACTTGTGCTCCCATGTACCGTCGAGTATATTTTGGGAGACCACAATAGGCTTAATCCTTTATCCATAGGAAGCTGTGTTGCCACCCTATCGATCGCAATGCACTGAACACAACATTCGGGAAGATTGACTGTCGTACCGTAAAAAGTATTCTGCAGTTTTGTGATTGGTTTGGTAATCCCTCTGTCTAGATTTCTAGAGCAGTCCCTTTCATTCCTTTTTAGACTCCTTAACGGAAAAGGTCCATCTGAGCACTTGTCACTTCAGGCTCATTAAAAATCGAAGGCGACTAGAGTCATCTTTTGTTTTTTCTCGACTCTTTAAAATTGAAAAAACAAGTTGTGTCAAAGCGTCTAAAATTTATTTTAAACGGAATAGACATCACCTTTCCTACATTGGTCTTAGGTTGAGAAAAATGGAGTCCACCAACCAAGGAGTTCGCCTTGGAGGAAATCCTAGTCCCTTCTGCTCTTGGGGAGATGTTGGTGCACCCCATATGGCCACATTGTCTCTTCCAGGATTGACAATCGGCTTGCCCATATGGCTATTCTCAACTTCTGTCATTCAGAATACCGTGATTCCTGAACAGTCAAGTCAGCAACTAAACGATACCAGAGTTACCCCCCAACCCTCTACTTCATCGAATTCTTCCTCTCCTCCTTCCTCTTCGCTTGATGAAGCTGGTAAAGCCCAAAATCAAGTAACTAAGAAGAAGAAGAAAAATAAGAATAAAGAGAAAAAGAAGAAGGAGCCAAAGGCGAAAAAGGGCAACCAAGCATCGTCTAGCGAAAATCCACACACTGCACTGACCAGGCCTAAATCGCCATGTATGATTTGCAAATGAGACCACTATCATCGAGATTGTCCTTGCATCCCTCAGATATTAAGGGACTGGTCTCCTCGTTTGCACAATCCGGTGTCATCAACCTCTGACGATCATGTTGAGCATACACCGTCAACTAGTGAAAGTGAAGCCCCTGGACAAAAAGGAAAATATAAATTTCCTTGTAAATTGTGTGAAGGCGATCACGCCGTCCACCATTGTCCCTTCTTAGATGAAGCTAAAAGAGTTTTGGACAACCATCCGGTTTCACCGTTAGGGCTTCCTCCTGGATACAAGAAACTCTTGCCGAGTCTGTCACTAGTTGAAAATCCAGTTGACACGCCCTTGTGGTCGGCCGAAGCGTGTATCATTGAAGATAAACCATCTGAATCCATACCAGATGAAAGTCAAAAGGTTGAGGAGGTAGTTGACCCGGTCTTGCCTTCAGAAGGTCCATCTTCAGATGATACAGTCACCAAAGAGAACAAGAACAACACCATTCAAATTCTCTTCGTAAGCACAGACTCCGATGAACATGGGGGCAGTCTACCCATTCCTTTACCGCAGGAAGGAAGTTCGTCAAAGTCATATTCGATCGTCTATTCGATCCCACCTCCAAGCAACCGGGTTGTTTCCTTTGACTGGAATCTACTAGGCAAACCCCGTTTACCGGCTAGTGTACCATTTCGAATCATTGCTCAAATATATAGAATGGTCATGGCCGATACCATCATAGATGAAGGGGCTTCTGTGAGTATCCTTTCCTCAACTGCTTGGAAAGCGCTTGGTTCGCCATCGCTTTTGCCTGAGATGAGAAATCTAACAGGCTTTGACAAAGGAACCAGTCGACCGTTAGGGATCCCTCCTGATGTGCCAATAACATTGAGAAGGAAAACCGTTCACATGAACGTAATGGTAGTCCAAGGACCCCTGGATTATAATCTACTCCTTGGACGGGACTATATTTATTGCATGGGCGTCGTCGTCTCCTCACTCTTTAGAGTAGTGTGTTTTCCGCACGAAGGAAGAGTGGTCAAGCTCGTAGACCAGCTTTCATTTCCCGGTTCACACATAGCAAATAGTCATATACCAACCTTGAATGGTCTTTTCACGCAAGGAATGTATCATCAATCCCTAGTCCATCCCCCTGATGAGCGCGAGTGATTCGGAGGATATGACTGAAACCCAGGGGGCATGCACCCTGGTCGGCTTCGGCAGGAAAACCTTGGGTATAGTGTAGGTTTCCGCGGAGGATATATGACTAGTCTGACACACCCGTCCGTTTAGGAAAATGGGATTATGCTAGAATAAGATTCCCTCGTCAAAGTTATGTGAGTGGAGGCGTCTGCGCCACTCACCTTTTTCTATTTTGGTAGACATCGTCGAGGAAGTATTTTGTCTGTGAAAAGGATGGAACAATCTTTGGTAACCTGGAAATTTTTCGCTATACTTGGGGGCATGCAAGCGAAGAGCGACCATTTATTTTTTAAATTTGTAGGTCCTCTAACCCTTTAAACTCATAGGATTGGTCATTTCCTAGCTTGCATAAAGAAAGGATGCAGAGCAAAGCTTTGTAAGGTGCAAGCTTCTTAAAAATGGCATCTTAGATGAGACATCCTTATTATACGACTGGATCGAGCAATTTTAACACGGAATTCAAGCTCGTTAAAAAATAAACATAAGCAATGAGCAAGTGTTTCCCCCAGCGTTTAAGCTCATTAAAAAATGAACCAATTTCCTGTAAATAACCATCATGAATGTATTACTTCAGCCTTTGAAGCCTTGGTCGTGTTCTCACCATCACCTTTACTCTGTATTGGCCGATCATTCACCTCCACTTGATTGTTTACCCCTTTTGAGGAACAGCTACGAAGAGCGATCTTGTTAGCCATCCTTGTGACACTGCCGTGATTGGAAAATTCCAAAACTTACCTGGAATCAGCTGCTACCCAAATCTATCACTCGTTCCTCAAAAACGAGTCTCCTTTAATCTCTTTTCAACTGACTCGTAAAATATGAAAAGATTGTCGAGCCATTGGCCTCTCCATCTCGTTAAAGGGACCGGAAGTGCTATCCCTCCTTTAGATTTTAATCTTTTTGGACCTAAGGGATTATTACACAAAAAGATCGAGCGCTTGTTTTGTTCGGCTCGTTAAAATTACCGAAAATTCATCCCTTTGGTATTATTTTATACTTTTTTGGACTTAAGGGATTAGATGACGAAAAAGAATTTTTGGAGTTTCCTTTACGTCCCTTTTCAGACTCTCTAAAATTGAAAAGGACCGAGTTATCTTTGTCGTTAAACTCGTTAAAACCTAATAGCGACAAACTTGTCCATAAAAGACAAGAACGAGTTTCACTATCGCTAGGCTCGTTAAAACATAGCGATGGGTTTGACCGAAGGGCAAATTATAGAACAAGCATATGTTATCCTCCTCAAGCTTGTAAAAAATACAGAGGTACTGGTCAGCAATGACTGGGGAAAAATTGGGAAGAAAACTTGAGGAAACTTTGTTGGTAGCAAGTCGCTCTTGAACATGACACTTTCACTCCGCATCCGAGTCGGGTTAGGTTGTTCCATTCACTGGTCACATCACCATGGTTCCATCACACCATCCACATTTGGGGTTAATGCTACCAATCCATCATGTCAGTGTCGCCGATATGTTCAAGAGAAGTCGCTCAGAGAATTCACCTGTGTCTCACCCACTATAATAAATTTTCGCTCCATTCTTTCATGATCGCCACCCTGAATCTTATATCACCAGATCGTTTTCACCTCCATTAAAATCATTTGCTCTCTTCCGTGTCATTGATGTGGGATTCACTAAGGCCCTCCTATGACGGATCGCTTCTTGTCTACATCAGCTCATTATCCAAGAAGTCGATCTAGGAATAACCCTTTCAGTACTTTGAAGCTTGCATGCCTCAATGGCAAGTTTCTCACTTCCGGCAACAGGTTTACATCAATGGCCTTCGACCGAAAGATTTTGCGTGGTTTTCGATGCCAAGTCCCTTATTCACACCATGTGAATTGTATTGTAGTACCTTGAGGGTCATCATCATTATCGGTGATTCCTCTCGCGCCTGTTAACAGCTTACATCATTGGCTGGTAATCAGGCGATGTCTTTCCATGTTCGACTCCGGGACATCTCTCACATGGATCGACTTGTACTTTGAGTGAAGATCGAACGAGATTGAAGACCCCAGATCTAGTTTCATCCATCCCGGTTGCGATATATATTCAGGAAAATAAAGACATTAAATGTACATCATTGCTGCACAGATAATCATCCAATATAAGGGATGATGGCTTTACCAGAATCATTAGTCTACACTCAGACGATTGTCTGTCCTATGTACGTGAAAATGAATTTATAAAGTTGAGCATGGGAATGCCCGCCTCAACTAGATCATGAAAATATTATGAAGATAATGTATTGTATTTTGTCTTATTACAGGTTGCCTTCCAGCTCGAAAAAACTTCGGATCCTCATGATAAAGCATTTCACCCGACATCAAAAGATTAACGAACTCATGCTTTAGGGGGCAACTGTTATAGAAATTTTTGGGCACTGCAACCCCAATCATAAATGTCCATAAATTAAGGGCTCCTAAGTCCCTAAAGGTGTTGTTCCAACCCCTAAAAGAACAAGGTTAACTGATTACAGTATCTCCCAGAAGTTCTCCATGAAAAACTACTCAGAACTGGTCAAAACTGGACCATTTCACCTGCTCCATAGTCAAAGTGTGTTGCATCCCACCTGAATACACACAATAGGTGTGATGCATGCTGAAAAGCCCTTCTATGGGGTGCAATGGGCGAGAGTGGACAAATGGCAGGGTCAATCAGCAAGGTGGAGGAGCATGGAATCTTCCAGAAACTTCTCCTGTGACACTTGCCTCTCTGCATTCGACCAGGGATGAGTAAGATATAATCAATCTCCAAGTGGAATCAAGAAATATCAGAGAGAGGACACTAATCAAATCTCAAAAGTTGACTCATTCCCCTTGCAAACATCTATATATGGATCCCTCATCCCAAAGATCCAGAGGCTGGAATTTTGTATCTTGTAAGGAAGTGTTGCTGGTTTCTTGGTGCAATATCATAGTGTTGGGTGATCTAAGCTTTTCATGAGGTGAAGAAGGGCTTTCTTGCTGAGAGGATGATGTTGGGTCAGAACAATTGGTTGTAATCCTCTTTACTCTTTCTTGATTATCAATAAAGCTATTCAAGTTTTCCTCCACATTCTTGTATGATTGATGATTTATGCATTTGTGTGGTCAATATACATCTGGTCCTATATTGTTTATGATAATAGATCTATGTTCTTAGATAGTGTTATGCTGCTTTGATTCTACAGGTACTCTTTGAAGCTGGGTGGAAGAGGAAGCGAGTGGCAAAGACCTATCGGAAGAGAGAGGAATCGATCAAGGAACCAAGCGCAAGACAGAGGTTGGTCTCCTTATTCTTCTCTCATCTATTTCTCATAAAGGAAAACGAAAGCAATTTTTAGTTTGTTTGTTTCTAAGGTAGCTACCAGCCTTAGTGGGACTAGCAGCTCTGCAGAGACACTAGTTTTCTCGATAACAGCCTCTTTAATGCCTTTCCAAAGCCTTAGCCATTTATTTTGCCAATTTCCTTATCCATAAACAACCAAGTGAACACCCACTAGGATGTCATGCCCACCATTCATCTTGGAATAAGTATCCCATCATCTATTGTATTTATATATTTTTACATGGAATTTTCACCAAGGTTATTACAGAACCCTCCTCCTTGGTGGAACACCATCCTCAGTGTTCAATGACACCTATAACCAACAATAATGTTGAAAACAAAACATACTTCCCATGGAGCTTTATAACATAGCTCGTTATAGTATTTACAATGACCATCTACTAAAACAAAACATCATGACAACATGAAAAATATCACATAGTGGAGATTTATAACGCAACTCATTACAATATTTACAATAATCAAATATACACATTTTCGCAACCAGAAAATAAGAATGATATGATGCATGCATCTGCAACAAGGGAATCTAGAGTCTCACACCTCCATCCTCAAAGTAATACCAGGATTCACCTCCTTCATAGGAAGTCCAAAATCCACTACAAATTCAAATCTGCATCCAGTGTCCAGCACTATAATCCTGTGCCACTTGTCCTCTCAGTGAACAATTACCTACTCATTGTTCTAGGGTGCACTCCCAATGTGCATTTGCTTCTATCTCTCAATTCTAATGACTAAAACAAATCCATCCCCGACCTTCCCTTCTCTGGTACAGAGTCCCTCGAGAAATTTGGTCAACCCTTCCGTGCAGTCACTCACCTTCCAAGCTCCGCTGGCACCACCATCCTGGGCAATCCCTTGGCAAGGCTTCCTCACATCAGAAGATACAAAAAACAAGGCATATACCTACCTCCAACCATCATACCAGTCATAGCATGCTCATGGAAATTAATGAACACAATTGGGTACCAGTGTCCCACAATGGCCTTGTTTCTAAAGTGCTTTACCAACATACTAATGCATATTTCAATTCTTTTCACTGTTGCTGTTGATTCTTGTAGCTGATTTTAACCACCCAACTAGGCATTTATGTGCTTCTTGTACCAAGCACATAACTTTGATTAGATTCAAAATAAATTTAAATAACTTCAAATCATACCTCATTGGCAGCTCGTCAATAAGGTACATTTTCAACCATGTTTACTTCCTATCATGAGAAGTCAAACTAGCATCATGTATAAAAACATCACATCAGGTTAGCTCAAAACATAACCATCATAGATCAAAATCATAAATCACATGTAACCATCATAAACCAGAATCATAGATCAATGGAATCATCATAGACCATAATCATAAATCACATGCATAGTAAAACTCAAATACAATATCGATACTTATCCTTCATCGATACTTACTTCTTCCTGTGTTCTTTTGTACACACACCATATCGGTTGCCACACCCAGCAAACACCCAATGGCTTCTCCTCCACTAGTTGCACATACACATAGTGTGCATCACACACATACAACCACACACGCCATACAACACTATACAACACATGCACCTATACTTGACATACAACACATACACCTACACCTAGTGTACAACACAACAAAATACATACGCCTACATCCAGTGTACAACAGAATACATGCACCTACATCTAATGTACAACATAACACAAATACATGTCTAGAGTGCAACACAATGAATGCATATGTCACGATACCATGACTACAAAATGCACATACATAGTATTGCATTCCCTCAACATAGCATGTACTACATGCACTCATTCCCACACATACACCGGTACCACATGTACCAAGCACCACCTTCACAACGTGTGCACAACATCACATGTACACGACACCACCTGCATAACGTGTACACAATGTGATATGTACATTGCACCATTGTACAATGTGTACACAATACCACATGTACACAGTACCACACGCACGACATGTACGCGACACCACATGTACACAGCACCACATGCAAGACCTGTACACAACACCGCCTGCACACAACGTCACTTGTATGATATGTTCACAACACAAAATGCTCACATAACCGCTCATACAATCATGCACACCACACAATATGTACATAGCACCACATGTACAACATGCATGCATCACCAATTGTACATAGAACTGCATTTCCAACAGGTGCATAGCTTTGTCTGTACACAACACTGCATATCCAACATGTGAACAACACCATATGCACACAACATTGCATATCCATCATGCACATAGTACATTATGTACACAATATCGCATATCAAACATGTACATAGCCCCATCTATACCCAACACTGAATATGCAACATTAATACAACACTATATGTACTACACCACGTACATAACATTATATAATCAACATGTACAGACACTAAATATACACCATACCACATGCACTCAACATCACAGGTGCAACAAGTACAACATATGACATATGCACAAATTTCGTACTACACATCCAAAACCACATTGACTCTTTACCAAGCAACCTTGCTTCCAATGTCTTATCCATGCTTGTCCCGGCATGTTGTAGACCACACTACTTTCACTTTGTTGATGTATCCCTTGGTATAACTTGTCCATAAAATATGCATAGGCATAATACAAGCATACAATATAAATTCATATTCACATGATACTAACCTCATATGTTTGTCATGACTACTCTTCCCACTTGATTCCTCATAGACCAAGAACCTCTTCTTGTCATTTTCCTGCGTAAGCAATCATTCCTCCACAAGTTTGATTCATGATGACCCTATTAGACATTGACATAGATACATGTACGCATACATACATCATAAAATAATCATGATTCTTGATCACCCTGTCATACAACGACATGCATACATACATACATGTACACATATATAAACATCAACATAATCATGATCAAAATTGCTAGATATTATAAGGTCAAGGTTAAGAGAACTTCCTTTATTTATGAAACACATGTGAAATATTGAGAACAATAGTCCCAACATAGCCAAGGATAATTTACCTTTTCTTGATCACCTTTCCCATGACTGTTCTGTCATCATCCATTTACCACAATTGACCCAACCAGTCCAACCGACGGTCATAGTCTTACCTTCCATTGTGCTTACTCATACACCGATCTTCATCCATGTCTTACATTACCTATTTGGTCCCACACATCTCTCCCTGAGATCCATCAACTTTTCCTCTTTCTATACCAATTCCCCAAACTCAAAACATAAAACGCAAGAATGGAAACTAAAACAAGAAGAAAACCATGAAAACCAATAACAACACGACTCCGCAAATGAAGTGGTATGGCCATACACTAGACATAAACAAAGCTACAAATCAAGCACAACAAATCATTAAATACTAAAATCACAAGATTGACAACAAACACCATGACTCAATCCCCATTGTTCCCAGGGAAAGCTTGACCTGAGTGGTCTTCGAGATTTCATTGAAACCTCTCTTTCCATGCAACTCCCTGCATCTGTTGTCATTAACACATAACTATCATTGCATAAATAAATATAACAACATACCATTTATCTTACCTTGTTGTGCCAACCACGTTTCTTTCCACTGAACACATCCACACCATCTCTCAAGGGACTCCAATCCTTTGACAAATCCACTTGTAACTAAATACTAGCTAATATACCTACAAGTACATGTTCATGAATATAACATGTCTCCACATAATGTCAAACAAAATCAAAGTTAAGAAGACTCCATGTATGCAAAGAAATCATTTTTTTGGAATTAGGGTTTCCAAACATAACCAAAGGAATTCTTGTCTAATTCTTTTCTTTTACCTTTTTACCTTGTTGCAATCAAGGCTTACTAGTACTGTCACATTACCCAACTATTATTTATATAACCACATCAATTGTTACCTTGTCGCACTAATAACAAGCATGTTACCCTACAACTTCTCACACATGTCAACCACATGTTCCAAATATCAAGACAATCATATCTATCAATTTGAAATCGACATTTAGCAAGACTAACAATCACATCATAATCCATAGTCAACTCATATTCATTAGACATAATGCTACAAATATCACCTATTATACTCAAGTTCATATCAAATGTCTCAACACATATTTATTAGTACAATCATCTCAAAACAAAATCATTTGAACACATATATTATGCAATTCATCAAAAATTCAACCAACTTGCAACCATACCATGTTAAATAAATCAACTAGATGACATGTTACACAATATTTTGTCACACCTCCTGCACTTCCCTGTGACATACTCTAAAGTTCTTGAAACATGACCATTATGCAGTGTACTCATTCATATATATGGCTTAGATCCTCCCTCAGACATTGATTAGAAAATTCCTTGAGATTTCCCTGAAGAAAATAGCTCTAAAACCCTAATTTAAGGATCGTCACTCTTATGAGGCCAAAAACAGCAATGATCACCTTATTACACAACATTTTGTCACTGTCCCTGTACTCCCCATTCCACAATACTGGAGGACCTCTACAGTGACCCTCATGTGTTTTCCCATCATGAAGAAACTCCCATTATGTCCCTCTTCTTGAGCAGAACATTTCCCCTTTGTATCATTTCCCAAGAATCTTCCTTTTACCCTAGTTTACAAGAACTGACGCTACTGACCAGTTCATCCCCCGTTCCGATCTGTATATTTTAAAACTGGGCCTAGCGTTGATCATCACTACTGAGCCTTGTCTCAGTCACGCCGATCCTCTTTTGGCAATTTTTTTAAATATGGAGTCGAAGCTTCCAGGTTTAGAAGCTTCGTAACGGAAGTCCAGTAAATGGTTGAGCTAGATGCAGCCGAGGAAGTCAGTTTGGGTTCATTTCCCCTATTAGGATGGAACAAACCCAAGAGATAAGGCCTCTCCCATGATAAGAGGAACCATCTCCCCTCCATCAAAGCTATATAAGCCCCTCCTTTCCCAAGGTGAACTAGTTTTTGGATGTAGTAACTTTCCAGTGTTAGTATTTTTGGAGTGAGTTTGAATGATTAGCAAGACATCGATAGCTTGTAGCTTTCTAGTGTATGTTTGAGGGACAATAGTGTGTTTGGTTTGGTTTGAGACGAAAGGGAAGAAGCCTTAAAACTTCCATTTTTGGGGTTATCCATGAGATGCTACCAGAAGTGTGGGAAACCGGATACGTCGAAGCGAAGAAACAACGTCAAGGCATTGGTTTTAATCACTTTCTGAATTTATATGAATAAAACTATTGATTGATATCCTACATGAAGTGTTATCTTACATATTTATGGCTTAATGTTCTGTAACCTGTTAGGTAGGCTGAATACAATTTGTATGCTATCATGTTTGTTGTTTGTTTGCTTGTTTCAGGTATTCGAAGGAAGGAAATGAAAGATAGCTGGAGTAAGGAAGTTGGATCATCACCAAGAGGAATAGCGTTCTAAGAATTAGGCCCACTTATTTGATTCTAGCTATAGGATATTTTCCATATATTTTTTGTTTGTGGCTAGACCCGCTCTCTCTGGCTAGAGGAATTGTTTGTGTCTGCACTAAGAATTCACCTACACCACAAATTGGCGACCATACTAGGGAGCCAATCTTTTTGTTTGATTAATTGTCATTTTATGGTTTTCTGTGAACTTTTCTAGTATCACCATTTCCCTTTAGTGTTCTCTGCTTTGCTTGGTTTACTACTCTGAGCCTGAAAATTATAGTGGCAAGTCTGGTTTTAGCCTTTGAAATTTTTTATTTTTTTCCTTGAATCCTCGGTCAACGCGTTTATTTTTCTGACAGTCACGCCGATCCCCTTCTAGTGCTTATTGTTAGTTAGGAAGTCGTGTCGATTCCTGTAGGTGAAGATTAGGGTTTCCCCTAGATCATAACCAGTGTGCCTTTCCCTTCTCATTTCTACCTCTCAACTTGTTTTGACTGTGTTCTCCCTGGTTGGAAAGCTCTTTTAGCTTGTTTTATATGCTTGTTTGGTTTTCATTTTCTTCACTTGGTTTTAAAAGTTCTTGGATGGTTCATAACCCTAGGGAATCTAGTTCGTCATCCATTCACCTATTTGTGTGCTCAGCAATTCAAGTCGATAGTCAAGTTGCTCCTTAAATTTCGTTTGTTAGTCCTTTTGTTGCTTTGATTTCCATTTAACAGGTTTGAAATTTAATTTGTTGATTGAGCGTCTCTTTTCAGGCATAGATCACATTTCTCATATTGTTTTTGGTTGAGTCTTTGCATCATTAGTTTGAAATGAATTCTTTTTTCATGATTTCCATTTGATTTTTTGATTGTTTCAAAAAAATTTCATTGAAGTGTTTGTGAAAGATTCATGTTATCATTCCATTGAAAAATACATAATTCTAGTTTGATGAATCAATGTGTTACATTAGCTAGCATCATTGGAGACTAGAGTCACCTCATCATTTGTATTTGAAAAGAAATGAATTCTCTTTACTATTAAAAGGACTAGTTGAAGTGCATTCAATAGGAAGATTCAATGCATTTTGGAGATTTATTAGTGAAAGATTTTATTCTTTGATTGTTGCATTGATTGTGTGTTCTCTATCTCTCAATTAGTGTTAACTTTCATCGAAGACAAATATTTCCTTTTTCATATAGCTACATGTAAGAGTTTTTTTAGTTGACAATGGTAGGGCCTTGTAATTGAAACCTAATTCAAGATAAACCGTTAAAATCTATTAAATTAACCTAAGTAAGCATTGAAAATTAACCCTTTTATTTAGAGGTATAGGCTAGAGACGTGTTCCAGCGTCTTTAAACCTAGCAGCTGTTATTCGCTCCGGCACTAGACAACGCTAGTATGGACTTGTGCTCCCCATACCATCGCGTATATAAATGGAGACCCCACTAGGTTGCAATCCTGTATCAGTTGGAAGCTGAATCTGTCGCCTTGTAAACATGATACAGCAAACACAACATTCAAAGAGATTGTCTGCCTCTACTTCTCGGTTCGTCGGGAGGCATTTTGTAGTTCACGGTTACCTGGCAATCCTTTTTCCTAATTCATCCAGAGTAGTCATTTCAATCTTTTTTACTCTTTAAATTTAAAAGATCGTCGAGCACTTGTCCTTTCGAGCTCGTTAACTCCGAAAGCGACTAGAGTCACCTTTCACCCTTTTCTCGACTCTTAAAATATTAAAAGGAAAATTTTTGTTTTAGTGTCTTAAAATTAACTACCCACAAAATATTCCTGGTTAAAGTTATCTTCCTTAGTGATTCTTTAGGTTCGATTCTAATGGAAACATTTCGATAGTCTAATAGTTAAGGATTTCCCTCTGATGGGAATCCTAGTCCTTTTCCTTCTTTTGGAAACGCTGGTGCTCCTTATATGGCAATGTTGTCCCTCCTTGGGTTAACCATTGGTTTACCTATCTAGTTATTTTCGACCTGAGTGGTCCCAAGTGTCCCGAATCCAACCCAACCATCTCCTTATTTTGAATCAGATCACATTGATTCTAAGGTTTACCTCTCGACTTATTCCCTTGTTTCTTCACCTTCCTCTTTTGCTTTGTCTGGTAAAAGTTTGAAATCCAGTAACCAGGAAGCTAAGAAGAAGAAGAAGAAGAAGAATTTAGAGAAGTGAGAGGCCAACCATGCAGTTGTTACTCCAAATGCACCTCTTGTAGACAAACCTTCTGATCCTCCACGAAAGGTCAGGTTCCCTTGCAAGATGTGTAAGGGTGACCATCTCCTTCGAGACTATCCTAGCATTCCCAGAGTCTTAGAGGTATGGTCTCAAGACTTGAATCAACCATCCCTGTTGACCTCTAGAGATCATGTCAATGCTACACCTTCAACTAATGATGGTAAGAATAAGGGAAAGATTAGATTCCCCTGCAGGTTATGTGAAGGGAAGCATCTTCTTCACCTTTGTCCTCTTATCGATAAAGCCTCCAAAATTTTGGAAAACCTTACAGCTCCTCAAGCCCAACTTCTTGTTGGTTATCAGAGACTTTCTTCTAACCCTCTCCTAGTTGGTAAAGAGATTGACTTGGATTCATCTCTTGCCCATCCTTCTCTTCCTGAGCATGCTCTTCTGTCTATTCCCAACCAACCATTGATCGAAAAGAGTGTTGATTTGGCTCCACCTTCAGTTGTTCGCTCTGTTCCTCGAGAGAGCAGTAATCGTACTGCTAATTTTCTTCTCATCTCCTCAGATTCTCATGAATCGAAGAGTGACCCTCCCATCCCAGTTGTTCAAGAGAGTCCTTATTCTTCTCCTACAAGGTATGGGGGCAATCATATGATACCCCCACCAAGTAGTTATGTCGTTTATTTTGATTGGAGTCAATCGACTGCATTCTACCTCCCATCTTATGCGTCTTTCCAGATCACAGTACAAACCTATAATATGGTAGTACATGGCACTATATTAGATGAAGGCGTGTCTGTTATCATAATGTCTTCTACTACTTGTCAAGCTTTTGGTTCCCCACAACTTGTGCCTGTCACCTAGAATCTGTTAGCTTTCAATGGAGGAACCATTCAACCCTTAGGGATCCTTCCATAGTTCCCTATTACTTTGGGAGAAAAGACCGTCTATATAGATGTGATGGTAGTACAAGGTCCTTTAGATTTCAATATTCTCCTTGGACGCGACTATGTTTATGTCATGGGAGCTCTTGTTTCTTCACTTTTCTGTGTGTCTTGTTTTGCGCATGAAGGGAGAATTGTGACTATGGATCAACTGTCGTTCATTAGTCACTAGGCGCCTCCTTTGCAACCATCATCCTCTATCGACCCTTTTTTGCAAGCGGTACCTTCCCCGCCACATGTCAATTATGTGGCTACCTGTTCCATCTCCGCATCTGCTAATGATCACACAGATGGTATTGTACATTATGTATTGGGGGCACTGGAACCCGCTTTGTCTTTGGTACCAAATGACATGTATTCCTCCCAGAGCATGGTTCTTCCATCTAGTGAAGACCTCTTGGGAGACATGTTCTCTTATGGGTCATGAAAATACGTCATGAGGATAGTTCCTGGTCTTGTGTCAACCTCGTTAAAAAATGAAACGAGTCATGAGGATAGTTCCTGGTCTTGTTTCAACCTCGTTAAAATATGAAACAAAGTATCAAACCATGGTTACTAGTCTTGTGTCAAGCTCCTTAAAATGAAACAAGGAGTCTTGAGCATAGTTCCTTGTCTTGTGCCAAGCTCATTAAAAAATGAATCAAGGAGTCTGAGGGCAGTTTCTTCGTGCATCCACCTCATTCAAAATGAAACAAATGTTCGAGGATATTTCTTTTACTATGTCAACCTCGTTAAAAAATGAAACAAATCCCTTTTCCCAATCGAGTCTTTGATTAAGATCTCGTAAAATCCCAGTCGAGTCTTTCCTGGATCTCGAGAGTGAACCTTCATTCCATCCACCTCGCTGAATGAAATGAAGCTCGTGGGGCATGTACCTTGAATTGAGTCATTATGTTGGGGGCATGCAAACATAACTCAATCATAGTTTGTCTTTGTTTCAAGCTTGTGTAAAAATGAAACCAAACTCAAGCATAGTTTTTCATTTCAAGCTTGTGTAAACATGAAACTAAATCCAAGCAGAGTTCTCCATGGTTGAAGCTTGTGTAAAAATGAACCCATGCTCGATTAACATCTCGTGATTGCTAGTTTAATTAGTTGATTTCTGCTAGATGAGCCTTGGTTGTTTTATTCCATCGCCACCATCTCTTGGTCAATCATATGCTTCACTTGGTTGTTTTTTCCTTTCCTGAGGAATGGCAACAATGAGTGGTTTTATTAGCCAGCCTATTTACCATTACATGTTTTGAGCAGTTCCTCAATTGTCAGAACCAGTTGCTACCCTCTATACCACTCATTCCTCCAGGACGAGTCACCTTTAAGATCTTTTCTGACTCGTAAAAGATGAACAGATTTCGAGTATTTTTTCCCTTTTTTGACTCGTTAAAGAGAATAAAGACAGGGGATCTTCTTTCAGCTCTTTTCCCACTGAAAACACAAAAAGGTTACAACGATCTTGTCATTTTTGAACTCGTTAAAGGTTGCGAAACGTAGTTTACCCAATATACATTTAAACCCTTTTTTCGGGCTAGGATAAACTATTTACGAAAAAGGTACTCCTTCACTGAAATGGTCAAGCGGTTCTCTCAAGTATCGTTTTCCACCTTTTCGGGATCGAGAGACACAAACGTACAAAAAGGGACCATGCGGAGTTTTCTTTTCCGTGTCTTTTTCAAACTCTCTAAAAATGAAAAAGATACCTAGTTACACCTTTTTCGGACTTGTTAAAACATTAAACGGCATCGATTTGTCACCATGTCAAACATGAGATTCTCCTTATTCCTAGGGATCATTAATCTTACTAGGTCGGATTCATCCGAAGGATGGACTTATATTACAGGCATATTCTGTCCCCGTCAAGCTTGTGTAAAAATAACTAGGGTACTCGACAGAAATGGTGAGGGAAAATTGGAAGTATTTCATCATTTGTATTCACTTGAGGTAGTTTGTCGCTCTTGAACATTGACATTCATCTATTGTTCATGTAGGATTTTAGGACATCCTCATTCCGTCAATTGCCTCCCTGGGTTTTGGGTTATCCATTACAAACCTCTCATATGATCTGTGCCACATGACCATGACCTTTGATCCTATGATGTCAAATGCTTCCAAACTCTGGAGTCGTGTCATCCATATGTTTAAGAGAAGTATTCCTACCTATACATTGTTTGATCATCTTGGATTACTCTCATTCATTGTGTTCGCATTTCATGTCGATGATGAAGGATTCATTATGACCTTCCTTCGATGGATCGCTTACTGTTGACTTCAGCTTATTATCTAGGAAGTTGATCTAGAAAATTATTTCTAGTACCTTATGTTGGCATTATGGCTAAAGTGTTGTCCTTGATGGCAACCCATTCAGGTGATAGATCACAGTACTTCAAGTCAGCAGCAGAAATTGATGATCAACTATCAAATATTGAAGAAAATAAGGGGTACGCAGGTACACCTTACATAAGGTGCGTACACGTAGGTCAGTGTTACATAAAGTGCTTACATACCCGCAGTTATCCCGTTCAGGAGGTGCGTACCCCCAGTGCACACATTTCAAGGCAAAGAAATTCACATGTGGGGTTTTCTTATGTTTTACTCTTGGTATTTAGCCGACGGTATTGGGTTATTATGGTGTCGGCTCGTGGTATTGATCCATGTTTTAAGGAAGAGCTTTCCTATATAAAGCAAAGGAGATCATTTGGCTTGAGCATGTTTTGGGTTGAATATCTTACGAGGGCTAGATCTGGTCTAGATCTAAATAAGGCGAATCTATTGATGGACTGAGATCTCTTCGGCGCATGTTCAGATCTATAGATCTGACTGTCTGGGTTATTTCTGAAGTCTTGAAATCATCTATGCCCGAAGGTACGCAGGTACAGTGAAAGAAAAGTGCCTACGTACGCAGGAACGAAGCATTTCAGGTGCGCCGGTACACAGGCACAGAAGGGTTGCAGGTGCGGAGGTACGCAGGCACAGAAGGGTTGAAGGTGCGGAGGTACGCAGGCACAGAAGGGTTGAAGGTGCGGAGGTACGCAGGCACAGAAGGGTTGAAGGTGCGGAGGTACGCAGGCACAGAAGGGCTGCAGGTGCGTACATACGCAGGCACAGAAGGGTTGCAGGTGCGGAGGTCCGCAGGCAGTTCAATGGACTCAGAGCGAGGTACGCAGGCTAGCAGTTGAGCAGGGTGCATACATAAGCAGGCTAGCAGTTGAGCAGGGTGCGTACTGTAAGCAGGCTAGCAGTTGAGCAGGGTGCGTACTGTAAGCAGGCAAGCAGTTGAGCAGGGTGAGTACAGTAAGCAAGCCAGCAGTTGAGCAGGGTGCTTACGTAAGTAGGCGAGCAGTTGAGCAGGGTGCTTACTTCTCTTAAGATCTTTGTTTATCATTGTTGTGTTCTGGGTTTGGTCCTATTATTGTTGATCTGGTTACTACAGTTGATTGGGTGATTCTCTTATACTTGATGATCATTTGATGCTTATGGATCCAGTTTGAAAATTTATGAAAAGTGGTCCTTGTAAGAAAAGAAGTAGGGGGTTGTAGCTCCCTTCCAGGAGAGACTGGAAAACGAGAGAGAGAGTTGTAGCTCTCTGTAGGTTGCAACTTGCGTACTGGTAAAGGACTGCACCAGTACAAAACCATTGTAAAAGGAGTTTCTAATTTGAAAGAAGATAGAGACATATTGCAGCAGGTGGTTTTCACCCACGTTGGGTTTCCACCTTACATCTTGTGTTCTTTGGTGTGACTATCTGTTTTCTTTTGTTCATGCTCATTATTTTATGGTACTGACATGCAAAAATAATTCAAAGAACAAATAAAGAAGATTTATTAAAAGAATTAGATAATACTGATTCACCCCCCCTCTCAGTATTATTTCCAACACCTTAGAGCCTGCATGCCTCAATGGAAATTTATTTGCACTCGACGACAGGTTCTCATCATAGGCCTTCGATTGAATGATATCGCGAGTGTTGCACTTCAGTTCCTTATTCACACCCTGTGAATTGTGTTGTTAGTACCTTGAGAGCCATTATCATTATTGGTGGTTTCTCTCGCGCTTGTTAATAGTTCACAACATTGACCGGTAATCAAGCAACTTTCTAGCATGTTCGACTTCAACACATTCATTCACATGTTAGGATTTGTACTTTGATCGGGTCATTTGGAGCACAAGACCATGGGCTCAGATTACACTAGTCCAGGTTGTGAGGCAATGTGACATGATCATGTTGATATACATGTCTCTTTCAGATGGATGGTTGCAACCATACCATGAGTTGTTATATGTGATCCTTCTCATTATTGGATGGCTGCGCCCATGCCTTGGATCCATTTACATGATCATTCTCTAGATGGTTGTGTCCATACCACGATTCATGTATCATTTGTCAGAATTTTCAGTGATGTATATGTAGTTATGCTTGCTTACAAGTTTTCCGACGATGGACTCAGGTTCCCTGCATCCACTTGTAAAGCATTTCACCCCTCACTCTAGTTCGGACTTCACGCCTTAGGGGAATCTATTACACAACATTTTGTCGCTATCCTTGTAATCCCATTCCACGATCCCAGAGGAACTATACAGTGACCCTCATGTGTTTTCCCATCATGAAGAAACTCCCATTATGTCCCTCTTCTTGAGCAAAACATTTTCCTTTTGCATCGTTTCCAAAGAATCTTCCTTCTACCCCAGTTTACAAGACCGATGCTAATGACCATTTCAACCCCCCCACGAATCTGTAGAGTTTAACACTAGTCCTAGCACCGATCAGCACTATTGAGCCTTGTCTCAGTCACGCCAATCCTCTTTTGCCAATTTTTTTAAATATGGATTCGAAGCTTCCAGGTCTAGAAGCTTCGGAAAGAAAGTCCGGTAAATGGTTGGGCTAGATGAAGTCGAGGAAGCTAGTTTTGGTTTCTTTCCCCTATTAGGATGGAACAAACCCAAGAGATAAGGCCTCTTTGATGATAAGAGGAACCATCTCCCTTCCATCAAAGCTATATAAGCCCATCCTTTCCCAAGGTGAACCAGTTTTTGGATGTAGTTTCCAGTCTTAGTATTTTTGGAGTGAGTTTGAATGATCAGCAAGAAATCTATAGCTTGTAACTTTCTAGTGTATGTTTGAGGGAGAATAGCATGTTTGGTTTGGTTTGAGACTAAAGGGAAGAAGCCTTAAAAATTCCATTGTTGGGGCTGTCCATGAGATGCTAGTAAAAGAATGGGAACTTGGATACATCGGAGGGGACCAACAACGTCAAGGCACTGGTTGTAATATCTTTCTAAATTTATATGAATACAAATATCGATTGATTTCCTACGTGAAGTGTTATCTTACATCTTTATGGCTTAATGTTCCTTGACCTGTTAAGTACGCTAAATACAATTTGTATGCTATCACTTTTGTTGTTTGTTGTTTTTTTCTTATTTCACGTATTTGAAGGAATGAAACAAAAAATAGATGGAGCAAGGAAGCAAGATCATCACCAAGCAGAATAGTGTTCTAAGAGGTAGGCCCTCTTATTTGATTCTAGCTTAATGATATTTTCCATAGAATGTTTGTTTGTGGCTAGACCCGCTCTCTCGGGCTAGAGGAATTGTTTGTTTTTGCATTGAGAATTTACCTGCACCACACGCCTGTTGCACTGTACCTAACCCGTGATGGCATCTAAACTATTCATTTGTATACCCATGATGATCCCAAAAAGGAAATTTTCTGAAAAAGGATGAGACGCTTTGTGATCTAGAAGCTTCCAGAGTGGCGAGCTAAAGGTTGTTTGGCCTCTTGGTCTTATCCCTATGAGGGCCTAATCCTATCTTTGGAGATGTACTAACTCCCTTTCCCAACCTATATATTCATCCTCTCCCATTCCCAAATGGCTGTTCTATGCTTATTTGCACCCTTATGCTAAGATTGTGCCTATATGCTATTCATTTGGCTTGTACAAGGAGTTCTTGGAGATCTTAGCTTGGACTTGTATATTCATTCAAGGAGAGCATGTGACCATCAAGGCTTGGTTGTATGCTTCCCATTATTTTCTATTAATATACAACATTTGGTTCATTTTCCCTAAATGTGTATGCTCATGTATCGTTTAGCTTAACATTCCTTTATCAATTAAGTAGGTTTCTGTTGAATGTGCTATTTGTATTTGCATGCCTTGTTGTGTATTGATCTCTTGTGCGGGTGCATAAACACTAAGAGCAGAAAGAATGAGCCTGTGGCATGATTGATTCAATTTCTTCAACAAAGGAGATCGAGATAGCATCAGAACAAGGTGTTGGATCACTAAAATGTCTTTTTACAGGCAATCTTAATCCCTACATTAGTTGTCAACCCGAGGTAAGTCTTTTTATCTCAAGAGTGCCAACACAGTATATGCAGTGAATCTAGAGGTTATCTAATGATGAATCGTTGCAATCTCTAATGCCTAATTCTTCAATTCAATTCACACAATTCTGAAAAGAACTATCTATGGAAGGAATATTGTTAACCCACTCTGCAATTCTATGCAACTTTTTCCTAAATCAATTGAAATTGAATGCGAATAAGAATTACACTTGGAATTGTTCAAATAAACTTAAGACTAATCCTACTCAATCAAGTAAAATAACTATAACTATTGAACAACATTGTTAATCTATAACAACCCAAATCAACTTGCATTTCCCAATTGAACAACAACAGTAATTGAACAACAATCGGTAATTGAACAACAAATAGCGATAAAGGATTCCTAAATAGCGAACGATCTATATTGAAATCTGTAGAAGTTAATCAGTCTTATCTCCAAGATCTATGATAAAATATACTCAAATGAACAACAATATGCTATCAACACTAATTCACTCATTCCAATCAAGGCGTTACTTAAGTATGTCACATGGATTCACTCTGAATCTAATTGAACAGTAGTATGAATCAATATCACAAACCTTTATGATAAATGAAATAACTAAACATTAAATCAATAGCGAAGACTAAATATAAAACTATAACAAAAAGGAGTAGTAGAACTTCTTGTGACTGGGCCCAAAGTCGCCAGAAGCCTCTACTTAATAAAAAATCAGAATACGAAGATGTCTCAAACGCAACCTTCTTTCATTAATTACAAGTAATAGCTGATAGAGTCATTGATATAACAACATATATGTTTTTCAAAAAGAATAATTATAGATTATCAAAGTCTGAATTGTATCTAATTTATTTTCGGCCCTATATATAAAATAAAAGAGTACTGGATAAAAGCGAATCCTCATGATCAGTGGATCCTGAGGATTTCGCAATATAAAATCTGATCACGTTATAAAATATCATTGTTCGAACAGATCTCCCACTTCCTTGTCTGCCCTATATGTTGTAGCTTTTCCCTTTTATGGCCTCGTTTTGTTCTGTCAACTGAACAACTTTTGCCCAATCCGCATTTCTGCATACAAAGATAGCAAAGGATCAGTTTTTCGTACTAGATTTGCTTATTCTATCACCAAATAGTTTCATCCAACTTTAGTCGATATTTTCCCCACTATAATATATAAACGGAGATAATCGTATAAGGATGAATGATAAATGAAGCATTTTATGAAGAGAAATCATACCTTTTTCCTATCCCAACATACTCCCCAGCTTACCTTGTTACACGTCCTCGTGCAAGCATATAGTTTAGATGTAACTGAGTTAGGGAATAAGTAGGATATACTTTCTCCTTGTAATTCCTAAAACCATTATTTTTCTTAAGGATAGCGAAATCCTGGGTTACCTCATGATCCTTCAAGTTTTTTGGCTTATTGGGGCCTGACCCAGGTTCAGAAGTGATTTAGCCAAACAAATCCTGAACAATCGGCCTTTTGACAAAAGTCCTCAGAGCACGGACTAAGGTCTCACCCGAGGTAGTATGCGAGGGTGTTGGAACTAGGTTTCCAGACCCTAGGGATGTCTTGATGAGGTCTGGGAAGTTCGCAACCTGATCCTGCACGCTCACGCTGCCCCGCACAGTTGTCTGACCTTCGTGTAGTTTTGGTACAGAGCACAAAGAGGCGCTATCTAGATCCTTTACCCCTACTATGTTATTATTATAGATCTGACTTAATTTTGTGGGCCTAGTAGTCTTAACAATTGTTCACATTCATAACAAGTGCGCGCAATCATAGAATGTAAAGAGATGCATAAAAATATAACAGAAGCATAAACAAATAGATCTACGAGCAGATGCACAATATTTAGAATCCATGTATATTTTATTAAAATTCTGATCCATTACAATCCCACTCCGCCCTACGCACTCAGCTGCAAGGGTCCGCGCACACAGCAACGGACTCTACCAAGCCTCTGTGCACATAGTTGCAAAGCCTCTTCTTACTACTACCAACCACGACTTGGACTTACAGACTTAGAGCGAATTTCGCATTCAAAAACCCATATCACTTAAGATCAGAACCAAAAGCTAACTTCTACACATAGAGCCTCGCTCTATTTATACATTCCCATGGTCTACAGACCATGGGTAGGCTGACACATTCTATATTAAATTACAATATTTTAAGGCGGACAACCCTAGACTCTCGCACTCCGCGCTCGCACTTTGCAGGGTCTTTGCATTACATTGACCCAAAACTCGGCTTTAAGCCCCAAAAGCCCACTATGGGGAGCATCCGCTACCTAACAGGCCCTTAACACAACCATCGTGACTCGTCCCGAGTCACTCGGCTGGTGCGGTGATCTTCGCTCGGAGTCCATGCATCTATGCCTGCATGTTGTGAAGGTCCGCAACTCCCCATGTTGTCGTTGTCTGGATTTGCTCCCTTTCTGCTTCAGAATCATCTGCATCTGACTTGATTCTCTACTATGAGGTCGGCTTCTAGTACCTGTGTTTATAGTCCCGCACCTCTGTCTGGCACCTCGAGTCACGAAGGCTGTACTTTGGTCGGTTAGTTAGACAGCTGACCCACCCATGTAGGGCTTTAGGCGACTGCCATTTACTTTTCCTAGGAAGGGCTTTCCATTAAGTTTGACTAGCTGGACCACACCTCCGTCTGTGACCTCCTTTACCACATGTGGTCCCAACCAATGCATTCTGAATTTTCTAGGAAATTTTTCGAACTTGTTGTCATACAACAACACTAAATCATTTACCTTGAATGTGCGCAACTTGATATGGTGATCGTGCCAAGCTTTATCGCGTTGTTTCTGTACCTGCTGATGGAATCCCACCAGAATCTGTTCTTCCTCAAGTTCTTCCAATTGCACGAGCCTATCTTCCAAGTTTTCGCGGTCTGCCATGCCTGTCATCACTATTATCCACTAACTAGGTACAATTTATTCCATTGGCATGACTGCTTCTGTGTCGTACACTAACCTGAAAGGTGTCTGACCCATCAATTTCTTGCATGTGGTTCTGTATGCCCATAATATGGCAGGTATGCGCAAGTCCTAGTCGTTTCGTAGCACGTTACATACTTTGTTCAACGTAGTCTCTAGAATCTTGTTGAATGCTTCTACTATCCCATTAGCTTGCAGATGGTACAACATACTTTGTTGATGATACACCTGGAACTCCTCGGTGAGTGCGCTGATAGTTTCATTGAGGAAGTGCGTTCCGTGATCACTCATCAAAATTTTCGAGCATCCAAATCGTGTCAACACGTTGTTGAATAAAAATTTCACAGCTGTGGTGACTATGAATTCCTTAATCGGTTGTGCTTCCACCCATCTGGTCAGGTACTCCATCGCAGTGATGATGTAGCGTGCACCCGTCTTCCCCTGAGGCTTGATTGGTACCAAAAAGCCTATTGCCCATTTTTCGAATGGCTGCACTGTCATCTATGGATTGAGTGGCATCTCATCCCTTCGTGATGGTTTCCCAGTTCTTTGACATACATCGCAAGCCCGACAGTATGCTTTTAAATCTTGATGTAGGGTTCGCCACCATAGCCCAACAAGAAGAATCTTCTGTGTCGTCGCCCGTCCTTCATAGTGTCCTCCTGTAGCCCCCCCATGTGCTTCCGTGAGGATCTGTCCTCATTCAAATTCAGGTACATATCTTCGTAATATCTCATCATTTCCCATTTTTTTGAGGTGCCCTGCAATGACAGAAAAGTCCGCCGCGCATACCACCAATTCCTTCTTCTGCTGGACTAAATATTCTGGTGGCACAATCCCTGTTGTTAAGAAATGGATAATGTCTTTGAAGTGGTCGTCCGCGACACGCACTGCATAGACCTGTGCATAAGGTAGTCCTTCTTCCAAATTTATTGGTTCCTCGCCGGTCTCAACTCATGATAGGTGATCTGGTCCTACATTTAGGCATCCCGGCTTTATGATGACCTCGAAGTCATATTCCTGTAGTAGTAACAACCATTTGCATATGCACCCCCCAACACAGGCTTGTTCACCAAGTATTTCAATGCAGAATGATCGGTATACATCTTGAAGTGCCCACCAAGTAGATAGTGGTGATATTTCTAGAGCGCGTATACCATCGCCAATCCTTCGCACTTAGTAGTAGAATAGTTCTTTTCGGCTTTGGACAGCCACCAACTTGCAAATACGATCTGATGATCCACGCCTTCTGCACCTTCTTGAGTAAGTACAGTGCCCAGCGCGATACACGACGCATCAACATGTACATGAAATTCGATGTCCCATTTTCAGAAGACCAAAATGGGAGCGGATGCCATTTTTTCCTTAAGAACATCCAAACTTTTCTTACAATCATCATTCCAACAATATGTAGCGTCCTTTTTCAACAACTATTCCATTGGCTCCATGATTTGTGCATAGCTATTAATAAACTTTCTATAGTAACCAGTGTGCCCCAACATGGCGCGTAGTGATTTGACGCTTCGCGGTGCTTCCAGGTTGAGAATAACGACAATCTTCACAGGGTCCACCATCAAGCCTTGTTTGCAGACCACATGGCCGAGAAAATTTCCAAAGGGGATGAGGAAGGTGCACTTCTTAAGATTCAGTGCAATCTGGTGTTGTCGGCAAGTATCCAGCATCAACAGTAAGCTCGCTATATGGTTTTTAACTAGCCCAAATACAGTCCAATCATCCAGATAGACCTCCAAAAACTTGTGGATGAATTCCTTGAACACAGCCACCACTACGCACGAAAATATCATTGGCATTTTCTTCAGTCCAAAAGGCATAACAGTGTATTGAAAACAGCCCCATTTGGTTGCGAAGGTTGTCTTGCTCCTATCTTTCGGCGTGATCTTGATCTGATGGTACCCTGAGAACCCATCCGTGAATGAGTAAGCTTCCTGTCTGCCAATATTCTCCAATAATTCATTTGTAAACAATGTCAGGAATGGATTGTGAACACAGGAGTTGTTAAGCTTCCTGAGGTCCACGCAAATTCGAATTTTTCCCTTCTATTTTTTCTCTTGTACTACCATAGGACTCACCCAGTCGAATTCTTCCACTGGTTCAATAATTCTTGCTGCAAGAATTTGTCCAACTCTTCGTGGACCTTTTCTTTATACTTCAGATTCAAATGGTAAGGTCGCTGCTTAACTAGCTTCGCGTCCACTTTTAGAGTAATATTCATCATCCCTAAGTTGCCAATGATCCCCTTTAAATCCGTGATTTTGGTCAGGAACAAATCTTGATATTCACGGAGTAACTCGACGACCTTATCCACCATAGCATCATCCCAATAGTCCCCAAGCATCGTGTACTTTGGCTCTGCATCTGTACCAATGTTTACCTGCTTTGTTTTCAGTAGCACAGTGATGTCGGGGTGCTCAATTGATGGTCCTCAAACTTCGTGACTCCCTTTAGCTTATGGAATATTAATATTCGAGGGTTGTCATCATCCTCCTCTACTTGTACGTTATATCATTCTAGGACACGGCTTAACTGGGTTGCCCATACTGGTTGAACTACTTCCCGTGGTTCCTATGGTATTTTGAAGATGGCGGCTTTCACGACATGCAGCGCGTCGTCAACAATATCTGACCATGGGTCTTCAAATGTGAATGTTAACAAAAATCCCTCGTGAAAGACATCCCATTTGTCCATACCATGTCGGAGTTCTATCTTGGTATACCAGTTCATGGGTATGACATCCAGGGTATGGTAGAATAAGTGTACCCATTCAGGCTGAGGTTCTTCTCAATAGGCCTTGGTCCATTTTGCAAGGTGCGTGCGCAGGTCATCGCATCCATCATATTTATCTGCTATTCGTAGTTCTGGTTTCCTAAACCGTAGCCGCATCATCCCCCTGCAACAGTGCTAGTTTTAATTTCCTTGATGTGTTCCCCACCAACACACAAGTGTCGCACGTAGAACCATTAGTGCTCCGATACTACGCTCTAAAACTTGCTCAAGGATTCATCCACTGCTATCAATCTATCATATGTCGGTAGATCTCGAGCCTAGGCTGTTACGCAACAAAGTGATTTAGTCATCATGTTGTAATTTAGCGTTGTCACTTCGTTCAACCAATTGTGCCAGCGTTCATCCTCTTCATCTAAATCCGAGGTGCAGGAACCTGCACGCTCCCACGAGATCCTTCCATCTGTAGTTGGATTCACCAACTCCTAATCTCGCGCAATTATCTTGTATATACAATCCAACTTATCATCGCGCATGGGTTCAGTGTAGCGTTCTCCTTCGGCTGGGTCTAGCAGAATTACTACGCGTAGAGACATTTTTTCGAATATCATCTTCCACTTATTTAGGTTGATGACTCCATTCATATCAGTGGCCCAGTCTATTCCTAGCAATGCGGGATAAGGATTTATGTCATCAATAATCTCAATTACTTCAAAGTCCATTTGTGTGCTTGCACCTTTGATATCCACTGTTACCCCTTGCAATCTCCCCATGGGAAAGATATTTTGTTGGTTCGCCATCCGTAATTGAATAGGAGACCACTGTAATGCTGGCCTACCCATGCGTTCCCATGTCAACTTTGGTAAGACATTCGCATCCGAACCCAGGTCCAAGATTACCTGATCCATTTCATACTCGCCAATCTGCGCCATCAATCTCATTTCCCTCCCGGTGTGAAATGCATGCTTTCCTAGTTTCCAGACTACACGTAGTTCACCCAATCCTGCGCACCTAGTGATCAACTCTTGTAGTCCTTTAACTACCTTATTGTCGTGCAGCAGCTTCATGCATGTCTCTAAAAAGGTAGTAAGTATAGAAGGATCCATTCCCGACTCTAGTTGATCCTTACTATCTGAAGTAGAGGCCTCCATGAAGCTCTTCTTAGCTTCCATAAATGTCTCCCTTGCGTGTTCCAAGTCAAACTTAGGTTCCTTTGTAGGAGCCTTGCAAACCCATGTATCTTCCTCAGGCTACTTCCCCTTATCTTCCCATGTGGTTGCGCCACTTTTGAGCACCATGTTCACATTCGGGTCCTCTTCGCGTAGTTCAGACCTCATCATTTGGATATTTTGAGTCGGAGTAGGCTGTAGTACCCCTTTCCCGTGCATCTGTGCAATCAACGTAGGACAATATACCATTTCATGATCAAACTACTCATAGTACGAACAAGATATTCTCATTGGGTTGGTACAATCGTAAGCTTAGTTCCCTGGTCCTCTGCAATTATAACAGATTAACTATCTGTGGTCCCTTCCTGGCCCCATTCCTCCCTATCCTTGACCTCGCCCTTGAAATCCGGCGCGTGCCATCCCCGTGGTTGGGTCAAGGCCTCGCGTTTCCATCTGCATTCTATATGATGGGGTCCACTCCATCACTAACTCATAGCTGCGACACGTACGCTCATCGTGGCCCACCAATCTACAAAAATTTCAAAATAGCTACTAGGGGGTCTATGTATACTTCTGCAACAAATGAAAATTGTCCCTCGTGTGCTTTCCTCCCACCTGACAGATCGCGCACAAGAGTGTAGGTGCCATACTTTGCCCTGCCTGTGCCTCTACCCTCAACGACATTGGTCCCCCTCCTGCCAAGTAGTTCACGAATACTGGATAGTGATCCTTTTCATGGCCCTGGCCCTTGCATTTTATGCACTGCACTTCTTCGTGCACCTCTGGCTGTGCTGCCCTATCCTGCTTCAAACTTTGCATCTCCAAGCATAGATTTTGTAGTTGCGCATGGATTTGCTGCACTCCCAATCTCAGATCCTCTATTAGTGTTTCATGCAACCTCATTGCCATTTCCAACACTTCTGCCTGGGTTGAAAGCTTCTATTATGATAGCACTGTTCTCAGGTGTGGTGTCAAAGACGCCACAAACCATGCATGGTGCTGTCAACGGAACCATTTGTTGGCTTATTGGGGCCTAACCCAGGTTTAGAAGTGATTTAGCCAAACAAATCCCAAATTATCGGCCCTTTCAGCAACAGTCCGCAAAGTGAGGACTGAGGTCTCACCTGAGGTAGTATGGGAGGGTGTTGGAACCAGGTTTCCACACCCTAGGGATGTCTTGATGAGGTCTGGGAAGTTCGCAACTTGATCCTATGCGCTCGCGCTGCCCCACGCAGTTGTCTGACATTCGCGTAGTTTTGGTACAGCGCACGAAGAGGCATTGTCTAGATCCTTTACCCCTATTGTTTTATTATTATAGATCTGACTTAATTTTGTGGGCCCAGTAGTCTTAACAATTGTTCACATTCATAACAAGTGCGCACAATCATAGAATGTAAAGAGATGCATAAAAATATAACAGAAGCATAAACACACAGATCTATGAGAAAATGCACAATATTTCAGAATCGACGTATCTTCTATTAAACTTCTGATCTGTTACAATCCCACTCTGCCCTGTGCACTCAGCTGTAGGGGTCCACGCACACAGCTGCGGACTTTACCAAACCTCTGCACACAAAGCTGCAAAGCCTCTTCTTACTACTACCAACCACGACTCGGACTTAAGAACTTAGAGAAAATTTTGCATTCAAAAACCCACATCACTTAAGATCAGAACCAAAAGCTAACTTCTACACTTAGAGCCTTGCTCTATTTATACATTCCCATGGTCCACGAACCATGGGTAGGCCGACACATTCTATATTAAATTACAATATTTTAGGGCGGACAACCCTAGACTGTCATGCTTCGCGCTCGCATTTTGCAGGGTCTTTACATTACATTAACCCAAAACTCAGCTTTAAGCCCCAAAAACCTGCTATGGGGGGGATCTGCTACCCAACAAAGTTATAGTCACTGCGGTATTAATCAGGAGGGTACCATATTATTGGGTTTCTATAACAACATCCTATCCAATCTAGCCCCATTGTTAAAATCGTATTGCTATATTTATAAAAACGGGAAGAGGCAGCTTGGAAGTTTCGGTATCGAAATGGCTCTCATCCCCTCATAGTGTTACTAGAGACTTCCCACCTCTGCCTTGATGCATACAAGGCTTCTTCTTTAATTTTATGGAAGTATTTCTTTCCAGCCTAAATAATATCAGTACGGAGTGGCCCCAATTTTCCTACCACACCGTCTCACTTCATAAACTATTTATTCTTGACAGATAAGAGTAATGGCTATATAGGTGGTGAGCCCCAGTATTGCAGCAATAATGCTGCAACTCCTAAGACTCCCTTCTTTAATTTTATCAACCCGGTAGTTCGTAACAAACTTGGAAGCGACGGTGTTGTATGCACAAGTACTAGCTCTTGCCACAGCTGTCACTTGGTCAGTTGGCACAAGTCCGCTAGGAGCTTAATCCAAATTCTATGAGCTTTGAGAAGAAGCTTTTTAACTGATGGATGAAAGCTAACTCAAAGAAGGTTGTTCTACTTGCAGAAAGAAACTGGAAAGCTGAAAGGAAACGTAAACCCTAGCAAACCCTAATTTTACCAGCTAGCCCTACTGATGCAAGAAAGAGGATGCAAGCTACTGAAATAGATGCCATTGATTTCTAGGAAGGTGAAATACATGTGTCTAAGCTACTTCTACAGTAACATATGAAAAAAACACATCTTTTTGTATTTTTGAATAAGTTGCCAGAATTATCATGCATGCGATTTAACTATTTTTTACTGTGCAGAGGTGGATTGGTGAGAGGAAATGCTTGGAGGAGGTCGGGAAGGTTCAGAGAGGGCCTAAGGTGTCCCTAACACCCTTCCAGAGAGTTTCACAAAGTTTGGCTACCAAGAAACCTCATTCATGAGCTTCTACAGGATGTCTGGAATTTCTACAGGATGTTCTGTAATTTTTCTACAAGATGTTCCGAAAAGAGGATTTTGGAGGGTTGATGGAGGAAATATGGTGGGAAAGTGGGAATGGAGGTTGGATAATGATGTTAAGGGGTCGAGGACCTGGTGAATGGGGCTAAGGAGCGATTGGATTTGTTCGAGGATGGAGGAATCGATGATGCATAAGAATGTAGAAATTAGGGCAAGGTGGGAAAAGTATGGAAAATGAAAGGAAAGGATCATGGATTAAGGGTTGGAGTAGATTATCTGATGGAGGAAAGGTATATAGAGAGGTAATACAGGTGCTCTGCAAGTTATCTTTCGAATTAGACAAATGAAGACTGGGAAAATCAAGAAGCTAATTACTTTGACCTAATCTAACCTAGATAACAGCAAAGAAATGGAACAGAAGTTTATTTGCACTAAAACCATGTATACCAACTATGCAGGGAAGCAATCAAGACTCTGAACATGTAACCAACTTCTGCAACTAAAAATCAAACACTAATGATTGCATGGCGAAGCAAAGACTGTGTTTTTGTGGGCAGCAAGGTCACCTTGATCCCAGCTCCTGATCCCACTGAGGGGGAGGTGAAATCAGAGGTGCTTGATGGCCTTTTTCTGAATATATTCCCTATTATTAACCTATCAACTAAATCTGAACATGAAAATCCTTTTTAATCATCAAAAGCAACCTAAAAAACAAAACAAGATTTAACTCTAAATAGCAGATTTTATTCTAAGAATGCAGCAAAGACACATGAAAGTAAACAAAGGAGGTACTGGGCACTTGAGATGGGCCCAACCCCAAGAGCTAAAGCCTCCTAAGAGAGATTTAGAGATGGTGCAAAGCTGGATTCATCTTTATTGATCAAAAGAATAGTTACATTCCAAAAATTGTCCACAAGGGAAAGCTTGAAAATGTGCTGAAATGAAAAGCTAATCTACTGACTAAAATCGAACTACAAACTAGATAACTTCTGCCTACAAAATGACTAACTGAAATGAGGCCCTATGCCCTCTTATTTATACAAATTAAGGACCCCAACAGCCCTCCTAAACTTTAGGAACTCAGCTTCCAAAACTTGTAGTTAACAACACTTTTACTAGCACTTGCTCGGCTGCCCTTGTGATAATTGATTAGGTGGCCTTTGAACTTCGAGCTGATGGTGGAGAATTCGAGGTAAGGGCCCATATATGAAGGGGACACCTTCCTACAAATCCTCTCCCTGGTTTTCACACGAATTTGGCTGCCAAGTGCTCATTAAAACCTTTGATTTTGTCTCAAAATTGACTAAAAATCTGCACAAAGCACCCATTAGACTTGTTGGCATAATGACTAACCCAATTCACTCTATTAGCATAAATATAATCAAAAACATGAAATAAACTAATGAGAATGGTGGATTAAATTGAATTAGGAGGTTGAATGAGCCCATATAATTATCCATTTTTGGGGCTCATCAATAGGCTCCCCTATGACCCATAGGTTAATGACATACTCACGTCTTCTGAAAGTTTTTTGAGCCTTGGCCCATTTTAGCTGATTAGAAGCGAATGAGAGAAACACCTGAAATTGGATTTCTCCTATAAAATGGCCAGGGTGGCTGTCCCTATCATCTTCTAAAATAAAATTATGCATATAGAGTTCACAAAGGAGGCGCTGAACCTTCTCATCATGCTCTCTGAAGCATTTGATAAAGTCGGGAGTGGTTTTGATCTCTGCCGGTTTACCAGCCTTAACAGCCTTAAATTTTAACAGGAGGTATCTTTCCATGAGAAATAAAGCATAATTTGTGGTGGGAGCTTGACAAGATAGGGTGTCTGAATAAAGAGAGCAGACAGTCTCCATTTTCTCTCTAGATTTTTGCAATTGACCCTCTAATCTTTCAACCTTCTTTTGCTCAGCCTTATACTAAGAAAAGGTCTCATCTTCAGTCTTGGTAAGTGCTTCAAACTTCTTCCTTAACCCTTGATGTTCATGCAGAGGGACCACCTTTTCCTTGTGCTGAGCCAGTTCTTGGTGAACCATTAGTAGCTCATTCTGTAATTTTCTGATGACGGCCTCTCTTACCAAGGGGGTGTAAAGGGGTGTTTCATCTGTTTGGGCCTCTCTATCCTGGGTCTCCGTAGGGTTAGTCTGCACAGCAGCTTCAGCTGCTTCTTGAATTATACGATCAACTTGAACATCATCTTCAACATCTGTTTGGATAGCAGTGTCCGCAATGGGGTGGTCTGTTTGAGTTCCATGCGAAAAGATACATGGATCCTCAGTTTGCATGGCCACTTTCAATTTCCTAGTTCTGGTTGCTTCTTTTAACCAATATTTCAGCTGCCTAATTACTTGCTTTTGTTTTCTCTTCTTTATGAGCATCTTTCTAAGCCTAGCTCTGTAGGGCTTCTATACTCTAGGGCCTTCATCTAAGGCTGCATTATCCTCTACTTCCTATACAGGCTGTATTATGTCATCATCAGGGATGTTCCCAATTGGAACAGTGTCTTCAGGTGGAATTTCTCCTTCCAAATCATTATTATGTATTTCATTTTCAGGAGATCCCAATGCAATGGTATCTCCTAAAAAAATTATCATTCTCGTGGTCTTCTCCTTGGTAGGCCTCATACGCAGGGGACTTCGAAAAGGGAGTATCACTTGGTTGATTTGCATCTCTCAAATTTTCATCTTCATAGTTTCCTTCTGTTGGGGGGTCCACTGGACTGGTGCCTACTATTCAAGTTTCTTTTCTGCTGGCTTCTCCTTCATGCTCCTCAGTTTCAAGGGGTGTTTCCAGAAAAGGAATTGACTCCCTCTGTTCCTCCATGGCATCAATGCATGGCTAGGTTTGCTCATGACCGGGACTGTCAGCAGGGGCCAACCAATCAAGGATACAATTTTGTTTTTCAATGTTCCCTGGCTATTCCCTACCTTCGGTAAACACTCCCATGCTTCCCAAAACCCTGACCACATCCTCCTCGTAGTCTTGCAAACAAGGGTCTTGTGGACTAAGAGGAGGTGTGCGGGATGGTCCAGCTTCCTATGCTTGGAATAGAATGCACAGCTAGGCTTTCACTTGCACAGAGCACCTACGCTTAGCTAATTCTAAGGGTGTAGAGGGACTCTTTCTCTTTAGTATTCTCTTTGGGCCTACGGTTCTTGGCCCTTGCTACTCTGTTTCCGCATCTTTCGGAGGTGGAGCTAAGGTAGGATTTATGATACTGTCCCATGTTAATTGTTGTTGTGCCAACCTATTTGTGATAATTAATTTAATTAGCCCATGATGGCTAACTACACTATGTGGGTCCTTGGTTGTCCTTACTCGTCGAGCAACATCGTGTAACAGGGAATTTAGATAAAATGGTAAATTAACTAAAATTCTTTGCTTTAAAATGGCTATAAGTTTCAGTTGTCGGGGCTTTACCACATCATGTCGGTCGCCGCAGGTGATATATCTTTGGACGATGACTTCCAGTTCTTTCCACAATTGTTGCAACGCCGAAAGATGAATTCCTTTCCGTATTCTTACCAGCCACTCACCGAGTCCTGGAATGCTTCAATTGCATTGTATAAAAGGACGTGTTTATCTACCCATTTCACCCCTTTTTCTGGAAGTCTAGTGACTTCGGCTAGGACTTATTGAGAAACCATCATGCTTATACCTTTGACCATTGTACTATCGTTTTGCAGATTTTGCAGAAATTCCAGCGTTAGCTCTTCATGAAATCCCTGTAATCTATTTAAATATTGTAGCTAGCCAGCGCGTTCAAGGATTTCGCAAGCTTGATCCGACCCCATCAGTACTGGAGTTTCACTCCGGATTGCACTTCCGCCCATGGCTGCTACACTTGAGGCTAGTTATCCTGTATACAATTGTGTTTTACCCCTGTAATGCAAAACATCAGTAATGTATATTACAGTAATTATCAGGGAAATGACGTTCGTTGGACAATTATTATCATTTTTAGTTACGTCATTCATGCTGTCAGCCATACTTAACATAGAATCGTAAGTTCGCATGCCCACCATACTGGTTTCCATTCCTCTTCCAATCAAAATTTCCTGCTAATTATTACACACTCATGCTCATTGGTGAGCTCCAGTATTGTAGCAATAATGCTACAACTCCTGGGGCTTCCTGTCTCTTAATTTTATCAACCCGGTAGTTCGTACAAACTTGGAAGCGACGGTGCTGTATGCACAAGTACTAGCCCTTGTTGCAGCTGTCACTTGGTCAGCTGGCACAAGTCCGCTAGGGCTTAAGCCAACTTCTATAGGCTCACAGAAGAAGCTTTATCAATGATGGACGAAAGCTAACTCAAAGGAAGGCTACGCTGCTTGAAAAACTGAATCAAAAGCATGTAAATCCATGAAACCCTAATTTAACTAGTCTATCTTCTATAATGCAAGGAATGTGGATGCAACTCCTATGAATGCTTTCATTACCTCTAACAAGTGTAAATGCATGGGTCTAAGCTACTTGCATCATGAGAAATGTGTTTTTGTGTTTTTCCTTTAGGTGTGTGGAATGAGTGTGAACTTGGCCTAATTAGGGTTTGATTGTGCAGGTGGGATGGAGAAGGAAGGAAAGTGTGGGACAGGTTGGGGAGGCTAGGAGAGGTTCCTAAGGATCCTTAGCACCCATCCACAGAGGTCCCTCACGTTCAGAAGCTCGGCAACGAAGTGAATGGCCTCCTACAGGAAGGCTGCAGGGGATCCTACAGGATACTCTGTTTTCTACAGGATGGTTGTGCACGTCTACAGGATGGTTGGCCGTGGAGGTTTTTAGGAGTTGATGGAGTGTTGGAGTGGTGTGGGAGGCTAAGGGAGATGGAGATGAACCCAATGATGTCTTAGGAAATGGCAAGTCAGACGAAGGAAGGGTGCATGCAATGGGTTGATGTTTTGGAAGGGTGGAATCAACGAGAGTGAAGGAGATGGAGCTGTACGTGAAATGAGAGAGTTGGAGGGCAAGTGAGTGAGATAGAAGGTGAATAGAACTTGCAGGTGGATGGAGAAAACGACGAAGGAAGTGGCTTGAGAAAGAGCAGTGTAAATGAAACAAATGACCTGTGCATCAAAACAAGAAATTCATTAACCTATTATGCCATGAAACCTACAAATCCGAAATGGAAAACAAGAAATGAAACTAATGCGTGAGAGTGCAGTATGGATCAATGTCGAGAATGTATGAGTGGATCTTTAATACAAACGTTCATGTGGCAGCTTGCGTGGAGATGAAACGACTGCGGTTCTTTTTGGTGGCTGATCATGGTCTACACCCCAATCCCAAACAGTGAGATGGCAGTGAGCCTTTACAACCTGTTTTTGTTGGAGCTCCAAGAGATTTATTCTACCAACCTATCAAACTTGAATACTGAAAGCAAAGCATCATACCAGTCCTATCTATGCTAATGAAAACAATTAAACTAACAAGCTGGAAATCCGAATTGCATAGGAAACTAAACAAACTCAAGTGCTGGAACTAATGGTAAATGCATTACAACACTGAGGAGGTCTATGGCTCTCAGGTTGGGCCCTAACCTGAGAGCTATAGCTCCTTGAGAAAACTCAGAACTAACTCAAAAGTGGCCTTCTTTATTCATAATCTGATAACATGCCAAATTGGCTTACAAAAGAGAACGAAACTTGAGCTGTGCTCCAAAATTACAATAGTAATACGAGAGTTTCAACAACCTAACCAAGGCTAAGGCCTCTATACTTATACAAAACGATGCTCCAACAAGTATCCATGATTCTAGGAGCTCGGCTGTTCAATCTATAGTTTAACTGCTGATCCTGTAGGATGATCATAAATGCTGTTTCCTGTAGAGCAGTTTTGAACTGCTGTTCCGGTAGAACAGCTGGCCGTGTATTAAGCTCGGAGGGAGGATGGAGTGGGGCTCGGAGTTCTTGGTGAGGATCACGAGGAATGTCCCCCAAGACCGTCGACAACCTCTCCTTACGTCAGCAATGCCAACTCGTTGTCTCCTTGCCACCTTTTCGTTGTCTTTTGCTCCCTTTTAATGCCAAAACCTGGAATCACAATGCATTAGCTACGTAGATAAAGTGCCTATCCTTTCTCCTACAAACAACATGAATAAACTAAGAAGTGTATGCATAAACAATAAAAATGAATGGTTTGAGCAAGCAAAATAGGCCAAAAATGAGCCCAAATTGTACCAAAATTGGGGCTCATCACTCATCATGCAGTTTTTACTTCGGAAGTAATCTGAATGATCGTCACACAGTTATCCATAACTGTGATACGTGTCCTGCATATGCAGGCCATCCCCCCTCTGACAAGAAAAGGGAATCCATGTCCTTTCAGCACGCGAAAAGAAAGCAAATAGACTAATGTGAAATAAATGTTGACAACCAATCTAAAAACACAGTACACAATTCAGTAAAGCATTTAATAAATATTCTCCGTCAGACATGAATTGGCCAAAAAAAATAAAAACAATGATTTTAAGTCATTATGTCAAAGATATTTACCGTGAGTGGAATTAATCACATCAGCGTAAGCGGCGGTATGTGTTTAATGATTTTCATTTAATGCTCGGACGTATAGAATATAATGAATATAGATTAAATTCACCATGATATTCAGCTTGTAAAAGTGCTACCTAAATTGAAATTCTCATTAGAAATAAATTCATAGGTGATAATAAGAGGTAGATAACATATTGCAATATAAGATGATACTCCAATACCACAAGCAGAGCCACTACTGCCAGCAGGCATTCATAGCCTCGGCAGAGTTGCTTTTTAACCCACCCAAATGAGCTAGAGTCCTTCTTACAGTTAATTGTTTTTTCTTTTGTCACAAAGAGATCACTATGCTAGCATGGTGACCAAATAACCATAGTGCCCCTCACCAGGGTGTAACAAAATGATCAGGTTGCCTCGTGATGAGACCCCTTGTTCTTCTCACATATTAATTATCAAGAAGGTCATTGCCTTGGTTTGGTAGCAAAATTGGAATGTCACCAGTTACATCCTTATGATCATGGTAGGCTGACTCGTGATGAGACCCCCTATCCTCTTTAGACAATGTTTTAAGCATTTTGATATTTTATTTTTCTTTTGGAATTCTTATTGTAGAAAAAGGGAGTCTCATTTGCTCCTTAAGAATCAGGAATGGTGTAAGAAGTAAAAATATGCCAATGAAAGTGTTATACTCTTATCCCCTTATCATTATATCAATGAGTTTTATGCATTTGGGAGTATAAACATAAGCGAACATGGATTAAGCATAATGAATCATTTCATGATGTGTCCAAAGAAAAGATGTTTAGGCAGTCATTGTAACGATACACCGTATTAGCTTATGGATAAAGATAACCATCAAAAGGCTTTTAGAAGTCATTATGATATTATTATTACCATTTTTCTTTAGAAGAGGCACAAATCCATTCAAATGGTGCTTGTTTGCAATACAAAAGAAGAAAAGAAAATGGCGTAATGATAAAAAAAAAATGAGAAAAAATCACAATTTAGCTTCTTAAAAGGTGCTATTCAATCAATTGAATGGCAATCGTTCAATTGTTTGAATGGAAAAATCAAGATAGAAAATGAAACGTGTTGTTAAATTGATTGAATGGAAATTGTTCAATCGTTTGCACATCGAAATCAATCAAAAACAAAAGTGTTGTTCAATCAATTGAACAACAATCGTTCAATTGTTCGAACGGTAAAATCAAAAAAAAAAAATGAAATGTGTTGTTCAATCAATTGAACGACAGTCATTCAATTGTTTGAACAGTAAAAGCAAATGAAAACAAATTGTGTTGTTCAATCAATTCGAATGACAGTTGTTCAATGGTTTGAACAGTGAAAAACAAAAAGGAAAATATGTTGTTCAATCAATTGAACGACAATCGTTCAATTGTTTGGGCATTGAAAACAAGGAAGAAAGAAAATACAATGTTCAATAAATTGAACGACAGTCGTTCAATAGTTTGAATCAGCGAAAACAAATGAAAGGAAAATGTGGTGTTCAATCAATTGAACGACAAACGTTCAATTGTATGAATAGTGGAAAAAAAATAAGAACAAAATGTGTTGTTCAATCAATTGAACGGCAGTCACTCAATTGTTTGAACATCGAAAACAAAGAAGAAAATGCATTGTTAAATCAATTGAACAGTAAACATTCAATTGTTTGAACAGTGAAAAAAATAAAAAGAAAAATGTGTTGTTCAATCAATTGAACGACAAACGTTCAATTGTTTGAATAGTGAAATATAAAAAGAAAATTGTGTTGTTCAATCAATTGAACAACAAACGTTCAATTGTTTGAACAACGAAATATAAAAAGAAAAATGTGATGTTCAATCAATTGAACGGAAAACATTCAATTGTTTGAAAATTGAAATTGTGTTGTTAAAACAATTAAATGGCAAATGTTCAATTGTTTGAACAACGAAATATAAAAAGAAAAATGTGTTGTTCAATCAATTGAACAGAAAACGTTCAATTGTTTGAACAATGAAATATAAAAAAGAAAAATGTGTTGTTCAATCAATTGAATGGCAAACGTTAAATTGTTTGAACAGTGAAATATAAAAAGAAAAATGTGTTGTTCAATCAATTGAATGGTAAACATTCAATTGTTTGAACAACGAAATATAAAGAAAAGAAAAATGTGGTGTTCAATCAATTGAATGACAAACATTCAATTGTTTGAACAGTGAAATACAAAACTAAAATGTGATGTTCAATCAATTGAACAGAAAACATCCAATTGTTTGAACAGTGAAAAAAATAGAAAGAAAAATGTGTTGTTCAATCAATTGAAGGGAAAACGTTCAATTTTTTGAACAAAAAAAAAAAAGTGTTGTTTAATCAATTGAACAACAAACGTTCAATTGTTTGAACAATGAAATACAATGAAAGAAAAATGTGTTGTTCAATCAATTGAATGGCAAACGTTCAATTGTTTTAACAACGAAAAAAACAAAGAGAAAAATGTGATGTTCAATCAATTGAATGGCAAATGTTCAATTGTTTGAACAATGAATTATAAAAAAAGGAAAATGTGTTGTTCAATAAATTGAACGGAAAACGTTCAATTGTTTGAACAGCAAAAAAAAAACAAAGAAGAGGAAAATGAAACTTCCTAAAAATTCATATTTACATGGTGATGCCTACAAAGTTAGGTACATTATTTACAATTTCTCAAGCAATTTCAATTTTTTAAAGGAAAAGATGTTGAGTTATCATTCCCTGCAGCTAGAATTTGCATGGAGGGATCCTCATGTATCTACTCGCAGAAAGACTCCTTGGCAAGCAGTTGATGATAGAGGTGCACTCGATGCCCGTTTATCTTAAAGGAATGGTCAGATCCATCTATGGTAATCAAGGTAAGAGTACCATTATTATGTACTTCTTGAATCTCATAAGAGCTGAGCCATCTTGTTTGCAACTTTCCCGGGAAGTCCTGGAATCTGGAATCGTACAGAAGTGCCCAATCCCCCTTTTCAAACATTTGCTTCTTGATAAGGTTGTCATGCCATTTTACCCTTTGCTGCTAGATTATTGCAATTCGTTGCAAAGAAAGAAATCGAGCCTCATCTAGTTTGTTAATATGCTTAAGACATTTGGTTTCGGCTTCTATTAAATCTAGACCCACTTCCTAGGTCGTCCTTAGAGTCTTTATTTTGAATTCAATTGTAAAAATTGGTTCTTTACCGAACACAAGCTGGTATGGAGAGTATCCAGTAGTATTCCTCCAAGTCGTATGATAGGCCCACAAGGCCTTTGGTAGTCTAGCAGCCAAATCTCACTGGTGTGTTGAGACTGTCTTGGTCAGAATCACTTCTATAACCTTATTGGTGCTTTCGATCTGCCTGTTCGCCTGCGAGTGATATGAAGAACTGATCATGTGCGTAATATGATGGTTTCTGAGAGTGGCAGTAATCTTGTGCCCTGTGAATTGATTTCCCCCATCTGTGACCACTTCTTGTGGTAATCCATACCGCAAAAATAGCCCAAAAAGGAATTTAATTATTGTTTCCTTTGTGGCTCTTGGTAAATCTACCGTTTCCACCCATTTTGTCACATAATCCGTGGCTACCAGTATGTAGGCTTTCTGATTGGATGGCAGATGGAATGGAAATAAGAAGTCCAATGCCCAACGCTCGAAGGGTTCTATGACTAATTGTGGATGCAAAGGCATTTCAACAAATTGGCCAGGCCGACCCATCCTTTGGCAACTGTTGTAGGCCTAGGCATATTTTTTAGCATCCATAAACATAGTGGGCCAATAATAACCCATTTGTAATACCTTATGTCTTGTCCTTCGGTCTATGAAATGTCTCCCACAAGGTTTGTCATGGCAAGCCTTCAGAATGTCATGGATCTCATCCTCGCAGATACATCTGTGTATACACATGTTGGCCCCTGTATGAAAAAGATATCTGCATATCCAAGAGAACCAGGCACTATGCTAAACAATCAGTTTTCTTTCTCTTGTCGTCAAATGTTTAGGTAGCTTCCCTACTACCAGATAATTTGCCACATCTGCGTACCATGACTTCTTAACTGCCATGGCAAATAGGTTTTCTTCCAGAAATTGGTCATCTACCTCTAGTGGGTCATTAACGTTCGGGATTTGAGATAGAAAATCAACAATTGGATTTTCCTTCCCTGGAGAATCTTTAATGGTAATGTCAAACTCCTGTAAAATAAATAGCCACCGTCTTACTCAACCATTTGTGATTGGTTTATTAGCTATATACTGAATGGTAGAGTGATCAGTGTACACAAAGAATTGGTAGCCAGTTATATAGTGTCTAAATTTGTTTATTGCATAAATAATAGCTAAGAATTCTTTTTCTGTCACTGTATAATTAAGTTCTACAGAAGTGATATTTTTGCTAATATAATATATAGCATAAGGTTTCTTTTCCTCCTCCTGGCCGAGGACAGCACCTATAGCTACATCTGATGCATCCGTGGAGACATGGAGAGGCAGCGCCGAATTTGGTCCATGTAATACCGGTGTTGTTGAGACTAGTTTCTTTAAACCTGCAAAAGTTATGTCACACTTGTCAGAAAAACTGAAATCAACATTTCCAATTAGAGCATATAAAGGTGCCGCAATTTGTGAAAAAATCTTGATAAACCTGTGATAATAACCTACATATCCCAGGAAACTACGTACCTCTGTTTGGGTGCAGGGGGTAGGCAGTAAAAGAATTACCTATATTTTTGCTAGATCTACTTGTATTCTTGCTGCAAAGATGTAATGTCCCAGCATCACGCCCTCGGTCATGATCATGTGACACTTGACATTGCTTAAACATAACCTAGTAGTGATGCATCGTTTTAAGACCGTTTCTAGTGTTTGCAATGCTTGATCAAAATCATCCCCATATGGAGTAAAGTCATCCATATATACCTCCAGTCCTTCATTTATTAGATCGGCAAAGATGCTTGGTATAGCTCTCTGAAATGTGGTGTGGGCATTGCACAAGCCAAATGGCAATACCTTGTATGTGAATGTGCCCCAGGGACAGGTGAAGGTTGTTTTATCCTGGTCTTCAGGGGCAATCTGAATTTTATTGTAACCACTGAAGCCATCTAAAAAGGAGAAGAATTGCTTCCCTACCAACATATCGAGGACCTGATCAATGAATGGGAGGGGGAAGTGATATTTCTATGTTGCCTTGTTTAGCTCCCAATAGTCTACACAAATATGCCACTTCCCATTTTTCTTAGGGACGACCACCAACGGATAGACCTATTTACTATTCGAGATAGGATAAATAAAGTTTACATCCAATAGCTTCTGCAATTCCTCTTTCACAATATCCTTGAGGTGTGGGTTCAACCTCCGTTGAGGCTACCGGATGGATCGAGCATCCTTCTCCGTATAAATGTGGTGTGTACATAGTTTTGGGTCTATCCCTGTCATATCAGGATAATCCTAAGCAAAAGCCCCTTTATTTTTCTGTAATACCTAGATAAGATTTTGCTACTATTCGCTATCCAAATCGACATTGATATTTATAACTTTGCCACGCTCGATCTCAACTGGTTTGTTGTTATGAACAGAAGTCATCTAAATATGCTAGTCATATGTATCCTTCAGGGGATCTTCCATGGCTTCGTTATCAAGGATTGCTTTCAACATCTGACACTGTACATTACTCACATTAGCTGGTTGATTTATAAAATTGTTGATTACGTCATCTTCAGTCTGAACTTTAAATTCCAATGCCTCCGCTAGTGTGAGTGGTGAAGGGATGCTCTCTTCCAGGTACGCTGGTGGCTGCTTACATATTTTTACAATGGGAAAACTTGGCCTGGTAGGAGGATATAACACTAGTTTTTTTACAACATCCCCCTTTTGAATAGTCATGTTGCCTTCTTGGCAGCTAATATATGCATCATTTGTTGCCATCCAAGGTCGACCCAAAATCAAAGGATGTCCATCCAACCTACTCCTTGGGTTTATAACCAGGAAATCTACTGGATATTCCCATCAGTCAATGGAAACTATGATATCTTGCAAAGTCCCTTATGGTCTTACCATCGATCGGTCAGCAAGTCCTAATAAAGTGGTGGTTGGTTCCTAGGTTGTAATACCAAGTGCTTGACAAGTTTCTGTTGTTAATATGTTAATGGTGGCTCCTAAATCAACTAATGTATTTGGAAAAGAGAAGCCATCTATCTGAACTGTTACTATGGGGTTTCCAGGATCTTCATACTTTATTGGAGTTTCCTCTCCCAAGAGTAAATTGGATAAGGTTCCTACAACATGGATAGTGAATGAGGTTTTTACCTTCCTCACAAGCTTCCTTACACGCAATTCTTTGATTGTTTTGGCATAGATGGGAATGTATTGGATGGATTGGAGGAGAGGGATCTTAATACACAATTATTTTAGTTCCCATACAAGATCGAAATCAGGGTAGGCGATAAGTTTAGGTATCGTTAGTATTTCAGGGAATAGAGGAGAAGTGACTATAATTTTTTCAAGGTCATCATGCTGATCTATTTCTTCCCCTTGCTTTGGTTCAGTATTATTTACATGCGGTGGAATATGTACAGGTGATGGGATATACAAGTGGAGTTACATTTTCAATTTAAGGTTGGTCCCTGTTTTCCTCAGGGGTGATGACACATCCTGACCTCAATCTGAGCTCATTACATTCTTTCTATTCAATTTCATTCTTTGGGTTTTCAATAATCTGTACCAACTAGACTGGTCTATTATTAGGATTCGGGTTCGGCTGAGCTGGTAACTATGGCCGCAGAAGAGGTTGAGAATTATGTTGTAATGTATAAGGAGCTGACAGTGTGGTTTGAGGCTGAGGGCCTGTCCCCATAGGTACATTAGATATCCCTAGAGGTTGCTGCCAATTTGTAGACCAATTCATATTTTGAGAGGTGGAAGCAAGCCACTGGGATTGATAGGGATTGCCTTGCCAAACATGAGTAAAATGAGAATTTGGCCAACCATTTCCTTGAAAATATTGTGTTGGCCAAGATGTGATAGGGAATGGCGAGCTTTGCCATTTTGGGTAGGGTGATTGGCCTTGTCAGGCTGCCCCAAGGTTATTTTATTGATTAAACTGTGAGGAAGGAAAGAATCAGGGTGCATCTTGTGACATACTTGTAGTTTAGCTTGTCATTGTCAACGTTGGTTCATCAGATATACCAGTTTTGTTTCTTCCTCTACTTATTTGAATACTACTTTCAGCCTGAGTAATGATGGAAATTGTTCAGTGTCATGATATTTAGTAAAGATGGCACATGTTTGAACCATGTCTAATAGGATTTCCCATTGGTTGTGCTTCTTTCGACAACGTCGGCAAAAGATGGCCAAATTTCGTTCTGCCAAAGCCTATTTTTGTGTAGCCTGTAGGATGTCTAGCTGTGTTGTAAGAGTGCCCAGGATGTTTTTCTTAAAATCTTCCAGGAGGTTACCAATCTCCATCTGTGTTACACCTCCACTATGTGTTTGCTTCCTCTGCTCATGGGATCTTGGCTAGCTGCTCCTATGTGTGTGCTTCCACGTGAACACCTGATAAACAAACGAATAATTTGACCATAATCTTCTTGAGAAATATATCCTTTTCCCATTAAGTTTAAAGTTTCTACACATTCCTCTTTCATTCCTTTAATCAAGATGGCTCTTAGGACTTCTTTTGGTAGGGCAGTGTGTGGAGAACTCTGCAAATTATAATTAAATCGTTCTACATATTCTTCTAGTGCTCCATTATATTGCGCAGTCATCTTGAAAATCTCATCTTTCAGTTCCCTAGTTTTACAAAAGTCCGGGTATCTTTTAAGGAAGGAGGTTTTCATTTCATCCCAAGAATTGATGGTTTGCCCACCTAGACCCATAAACCATCTAAGAGCTACCTCTTTCAGAGTGGAAGGGAATAGTTTTAGCTTTTTGGGGTCAGCGGTATAGTCATACCCTCTACAAAGGACATCAGACTCAAATAGAAAAGCATCAGGATCCTCTGTGATCATCCCATGGAAGGTTGGGATGCTCTGGAGAGGAATAGCCTTCATAGGAGCTGTTAGAGTCGGTCTAGTAGCCCTCCACAAGAGATCAAAACTCTTTGCATTTCATAATTAGGTGTCTCATCAGTGTGATCATGTTGCATCCCGTTAGGAATGCCATAACCCTGGTGGAGAAGCTTATGTCTTTTATTCCCCTCTTGTTTGGCACTGCTGGATCATGTTTTCTCGAGTAAATAAAGTCCTCAAAGGGTCATTCATCTTGCTTTAAGTTTCAAGGTCTTAGGTCTAGGGTTGAGTCAAGCTTTGTCTTGAGATGTCATAAAGGACCAGCAGGCCAGAGGGATGTCCATCATAAAGCATCATTTTAATAACTCTTATCATTGTACAACTAATTTTTACCTTGTTTTCAAAAACCCTGTTTTTTAAGACAAAGGTCATTATCTCATTTTTGTAAAAATTTGTAAAAAGTTCAAATTATCCGAAAGTTGGCATGCAGCCTTAGTCTCCTTTTCCAAGACATCTTAGAAGCTATCCCTGCAAAAATTTTCAAGAGAAATCATCATTTCAACCAATTTATTTTGAAAAAAGGAAACCAGAAGTCAGCAGCAATTAATTCAAAAAAGTGTCATTTCAAAAAACATTATAAAGTGGGTTTTGGGCAAATTAAATTCAAAAGTGAGCCTATAAAAGCCCCTCCCTCCTCATTGGAAACTCATTTGCCTCTCAACACTTCAAGAGAATACTTGTCAAGTCGATTTCAAAGTTCATTGGGCGAATTGGGCAATTACAGCGGCGCGCTACGCATCAGAGGAGGCGCGCTACGCGTTGGGGGCGCGCTACGCATCAGCGCGCATTTTCCAGTGCAAATTAACTCAGGCGCTACGCGTTGGAGGTGTGCTACGCATCAGGCTGGGCGCGCTACGCGTAGGGTTTCTTGCTCAGGAAATCGCCAGCAAGCCACCAAAACTACTTCTCTCTCAAAATATTTTCAGGTAGGCCTCTAATCCATGGTGATTTTGGTTTGGCTAAGATGAATGAGCAATGAACATGCAAAAAAATGCCATGCTAATATGGAGTAAAAACCCTACCTTGCTGTGTCAAAATTTTAAAATGTAAATGTGCTAGCGTTTCATTGAAATTTGCTGCCCAAGGTTACCCATTTTCCATTCCTCTTTCCCCATATTTTCATCACCATTTTCCTTGACATTTTTCCATGCAATCATATAATTTCCCTATTAAAAATCATTAAAATCCCTAAACCCTACTAATTCCTAAAACCCTATGTAAATCTCCTAAACCCTACTTCCCATTAAAATCCCACAAATTATGATTGTATATGTTCCATGTTCCTTTCCTAAAATTTCCTTTCACATTTGTTTTCCCTAATCCCCTCAATGTTCCCTTTTCCCTAACATTTCCCATGTGTGTTTGTCCCCTTGGTAACAACATTTAAACAAGTCAAAACAACAGTTCATTGGGTGCACAGTCAGCATTATTTTTCAGTCACTTGCCTCCAAAACCATGTCAGAAACCGAAACAGATTATGAGCAAAGTGATGACCGTGAATCAACACCAGAGGTAGAGGTGCCAAGGAGGCATCACAGGGGTGGTAAAGGTGGTTAGCATGTCAGGGAGGAGCCCACCTCTTTGGCTTATCTACAAGCTTGTCCACTTGCAGTGACATGTTTCCGATACCAATCATGTTATGAATATTGCGAGAGAATCTCCCAAATTCAACACCACATGGAATTGGTCCGCTTGTTTGTCCTACATTTGCACAATGGGCATGTGAATCTTGCAGAAGTTGACTTCACATTGTCACCCGAGATTGTTTCTCAAGCAACAGGGATACCCAATATTGGAGAAGAGTGGAACAAGTGCCAGCAGTTGGACAGATTTCATTATGAGCCATATATCAAACCTGTATATATGAGGCACCTAACTGCTGTTTTTCCCTTCAGATTCTTAAGAGACGAGTATGCACCTTTGATGAGGATCATCATTCGCTATTTCACTTGCGAGGGCAGATTTTCACGTTTATATTCGTACCATATCCATTTGTTGATGCATTTCACACGGGTACGAATGATGAACATTCCATTCTTCATGTGCCGAAATATAGAGAGGATGGTGCCCTTGGTGCAAAGAAAGAGCCCAGCACAGCAACACAAGAGCATCTATGATTATGCATTGATCAAGATTGTGGTCATGCATCAGTTGGCACAACAGGGTATTCCATGGGAGGATTTCATTTCTCGTGACTTGTTCACAATGCCATAGCCACCTCTTGAGGTTGTCTGTGATGAGGGAGGGCCTTCAAATCAGTTTGACATTCCAGAGCCCGAGCATGTCAGCTCCCCTCCATTTGTTACATATCAGAGAGGCCACAGGGCATTATTTACATCTGCACGACGAGTATTATCTCCACATCAGGTGGAAGGGGTCTCGCCTTCTTCATCAGCACAGCGAGTGTTATCTCCACATCAGGTGGAAGGGGCCTCGCTTTCGACAACAGCACAGGTACAAGAGAGAGGCAAGCAACCCAAGATTGATGAGGGGCCATCAGGTGTTCCAGGCATAGATGTTGTTGACCTTGATATCATTTCTCCTAGCCTAGAGTCAAAGGAGATCATCCAGCAGCTAAGGGCTGAAAATGACTTGTTGCAGCAAAAGTTGGAGATGGAAAATTGGACAATTACTTATTTAGAGCAACGCAACAAGCAATTAGAGGATGAACACTCTCTTGATGAGTTGCGGAGGATCCGAGAAGACCGGAACTTGGCTCGCAAGAGACCCGGTGATTTGACACCTAAGGAGCAAAGCTCTATGCTCATTCAGGTGAACACACATTTAGAGAGGTTGATAGCAAAGGCAAACAGGGAAAAGGACATGCTCTGACACATGAAGAATCACTATTGGGCTCGAATGCATGTGTGTAAAGCAAGAATGAAGGTACTCAAAGGACGGTTGGCCAAGGCACTAAAACGGAGAAAAAGGCCCGATCCCCTTCATATTTTGGCTGAGGCTTCCTTGAAGGAGCATGGCACTAAATGACACACCTTCAGCTCAAATTTCAAAGAATTTGGAGCAATTTTGGTCATTTTTGAATTTTTTTTGGTCAAAAAACAGGTTTTTGCCCTCAACGCATAGCGCGCCGCGTGCTACCCTGAAGATGGGCAAGTCCATTTCTCAAAAACTCAGAATTTTTGGATTTTTCATGACAAATTACACTTTCTCAGCAATTTCCAAGACATTTCATCAGGTTTTGAGCCCTCAGAAGGTCAATAAACATGCAAAAAATGACTTTCTGCCACGTTTTGGACACACGGGAAGCAGTCTTGGGAGATTGCACTTTTGGAGGGGCAAATGGATCCCAAATTGAGAAATTCCACTTGGGTTGGAAAGTAGACATCTAGACCTTTCCAACAAGCCTACGTTTGCCTCATTTGGATGCCGGGACGTGCCTCAAACGTTGCCTCAAAGGCGCGCTACGCGTAGAGAATTGGGGTGCTACGCATCAGGGAAATTTGCCAGATTTTCACCTACAGCTTAGCAAAACGAAGATTTGACTAGTTTTGACTTTTTGGAGTGATTTTTCATCCTCCTTGATGTAATTGATGTAATTTTATGATGTCATGGCACTTATTTATCTCTTCTAGAAGATTCATTCATAAAAAGTCAAAAATTTAATGAATGAATTGGTTTCCTAGCTTATAGAGGCAAGTTGTTTTGACTGCCTAGATTTTAGTGCTCAGTTTAGAATTGGTTGAAACAGCTCCTAGAAGGATGAGCTCGACCCCTAGAGGCAAGGAAAGGTGTTAGCTTGCCTATATTATGTATTTTCTTAGTCATTTTCATGGTTGGAATCTTGAGGGATAAGCTTAGACTGTTTTACTCTTTGTATCTCTGCAAATTTTGGCAAAGGAAAGACCAGGGTTTTGCAACACTATTTGGGATTCCTGTGGTGATTTGTGTTGATGGTGTGCTTCTCTCATGTACTTGTAAGTGTGTTATGTGTATCATTTTCCAACTTCTCTTTTCTGCACATTAAGTAAATGAAGTGTTAAGGTAGAATTCATAATTTATATGCTCTGCCTTTAAGTTTGCTTAATATCTATGTTTTCCTCTGTCTAAAGAGAATTCTCGAAAGTTTCTTGCTCTCTTTAGCTCCTCACCGGTCATTTCTATCCATTCACTTAATTCAAAGGCATCAAGACAATCTCCTACCTTGCCCCAAAAAGACCTCTGCAAAAACTGTGTCTCATCCCCGCACCCAAAATTGTTGTTCTCAGTTTTCCACCAAAACTCTTAAAATTTAAAATCAAACTTTCCCTATCAGTTTACTAGCCTAAAATCAGTGTTCTTTATTGGTCATCTCCGCCCTTTGAATACCTCTTGCCGAGATAGACCCGGAGAGAGCCCTCTCCTGCCCCGTAGGGCTAGCTACGAGGCTAAGTGGTTTGATGTTGCCTTGGATTTTGTCTTTTTCAGCCTGAGGCCAAATTCAAGCGCTAACATATTGGCGACCATACTGGGGAGAACAAACTTGTTTGTGGATTGATGTGTTTGTTTCATAAGTCTTAGATGGAGCCTGAAGTTATGCCAGGTAGCCTTTGAAACGCTTTTGCTTTGCATAAGCGGAAGTAGATAAATGCTGCTTCAGTCAATCTCCGTGAGCTTGTGAATACGGCCACTTCGATTGCATTTTACCCCAGTTCATTTGCAAACTCTGAACTTTTGGATGATCAGTTGAGAGTTTTCACAGGCTGATTGGTTATTTGTTCCTTGATATCCAAACTGGCTTCAGATTCTAAACGCATATTCAAGTCTCATTCATGTCCAGTTGTTTTTGAGTATCTTGAAGACATCGATTTTGACGAGAGTTTTGAGTTGTCCTTGTTCAAAACCAAATCTGAAAGTGCACTTGATTCTCTTGTTCCCAACCCTGATTTTGTTGCTGCTCTTGAAATCGAGAGACATAATAAATTGGTTGAAAATTTCATCCTAAGACACCTTCAGACAGATATCCAAGTCACTAATCTCGCTGATTTCCTTGAAACTATATCTAGCAATATTGGATCTACTATCACGGCTTTAGTTCCACACGAACAGACCAATCCTCCTTTTATTTCTATATCCCCTATAGTCACACATCCTGAATCAACAGTCAATTCTCCTTCCTCGTCACATATCACTTCTCCTCTGCCTACACCTCCCTATACCCCTCATACTACAGCTACACCTACTCCACCTGCTACTCCTACACCCAATCTACCTAAAGAAATGGCTACCCGGTTTGCTCCACTTGCTCTTCCTCAAAATCTGAATGATATGCCAGCTGATTATCAGAGTAAAATTTCCATGTTTGATGGCACTCCTCAGGGTGTTTCCGCTCAGCAGCATATAGACAAGATGACAACTTTCTTTGATCTATATGAGATAGATGAAGAGGATGTAACTATGCGTTTGTTTGTACAAACATTTGATGGAGAATTAAGAAAATGGTTCAGAGGTTTGACAGCTAGAATCATACCCACATTGGAAGAACTTCAGAAGCAGTTTCTAGATCGATGGGAAATTAGAAAGGATCCACTTCAGATCAATGCTGAGTACAACAATCTCAAACGTAATCATGGTGAGTCGGTCCAAGATTACATTATCAGATTTAACACAGTTTACAATGTTATTCCAGATGATTTAAGGCCATCTAGAAAATCAACACTTCTCAAATTCCTGGATGGCTTTGATCCGGAGATGGCTTATTCATTGCGAGATAGAGATCCGCCTACCCTGGAGGATATGCAGAAAATCGTTGTTAGTGTTGAAGCGAATTTGAATGATAAGAGAGCAAGAATGAATGCCGAAAAGCGAATGACAATCAAAGAAGAAGCTTCTACATCAGATTAGCTCCTTCGCAAGGTAGAAAGTTTGCTCGAAAGTACTCATCTCAGCAAGCCGGAACTGCAGATCCATAATCCTAATTTCCGAGGTCCACAGCAACCACAATATAGAATCAAGCAGCGTGAAACAAGGGCACAAGAAACAACAGTTCAACAACAAGTAAAACCTCCGCTTCAGCAGAATTTTGTTAGCCAAGAATCCGAGGATGAAGGTGATACTATAGGAGAGGAAAATCACTTTTTCACTCCTGATGATCTGCCTACCTATATTACAGAAGAAGAAGAATTTGTGAGAAACTCCATCATACATCAAGATGAGAATTATATCCTATCAAATGATGCAGCACTTGAGGAAGAATCGGAGGAGTACCAAAGAGGATATCTCAATGCTTTGTCCACTCAACAGAGACAATTAAGAAATCGAGTTGTTCCCATAAATCCCATTCAGAAAAAGAAAGAGACTTCAGCAAAAAATGATTCAGCTTCCCCACAGACAAAAGGAAAAGATATAATTGATCCCCCAGCAAGTCAATCATCTTCAGCGGATAAGGTAAATCAGCCACCAAGTATAACGAAGGATAAAGTTGAAAGAAGAGAAGTTCCGGCCAAAGAAGGTGAAAAAGTTTCAGCATTTAGTTTGGAGAATGAAATTTCAAAGCTGAAAGTGTCTATTCCATTGACTGAAATCATGAAAAACACCACCTACCGAGGTCAAATTTCCAAAATTCTGAATATTGATCCAATGCTTGACACAGTAAATGTAGAAGATGATCAGCCGAAATTAATTTTTGGGCCTGCTTTGAATGGTGAGTCTCCTGAAAATGATGTTCCTCCCTTCTATATCAATTTGAGGTTGCACGAGTATATTTTACATAATACCATGTTTGACTCGGGTGCTTCGCACAATTTGATGCCGAAAGCAATCATGGAAAGGCTGGGATTGGATATCACAAGAAAATATCATGATTTGTATTCATTTGATTCCAGCCGGGTAAAGTGTATCGGATTGATCAAGGACTTGGTGGTAAGCCTAGATCAAATTCCAGCTAAGAATGTCTTGATGGATGTGGTTGTGGCGGATATTCCTCCGCATTTCGGTATGTTGCTTTCAAGATCTTGGGGAGCTAAGTTGAAAGGTACACTTCAGCTAGATTTTTCTTATGCTACAATTCCAGTCTTCGGTCAAATGAGAAAATTATATCGGGAGCAAAAGATGAAATACATGATAACTAGCAAAGAAAAGCCAATCAATCATCCTGTAAATTATGTACATACAGATTTGGAGTCGTTTGTTTTGTTTGCTGATAATTTTAATGAGGTAGATAGTCAGTTAGTTCAAGCAGAAGATATACCAGAGATTACTGAAAATTTTCGAGAAGTTTTGCAAAAGGAAAGAGAAGAAAAGCCAGCTACCATGGAGCAAACAGCTGAAGCTTGTAGGAATTTACAGGGTAAGTTCCACAGAAAGAATACCAAAAGGACACCGCTCACAACCAGATCTCAAATCAATACACCAGTATTTTTGACGTGGACTGAGGGAAACAGTCCACTCAGTTGGTTAGAGTGTGTGGACTGTTTCCCTCCTTGCACTCTGAGGGTTTTAACCACGTCAAAAATACTGGTGTATTGATTTGAGATCTGGTTGTGAGCGGTGTCCTTTTGGTATTCTTTCTGAGGAACTTACCCTGTAAATTCCTACATGGTATCAGAGCTATTTGAGGGCCGCGTCCGTTGGTGATCCAAATCTGAAGCCGGTAGAACTGCATGCGGCTGTCGTTTCCTAGATCTGCTGTTTCTGACTGCTTTCGGGCCGAGAGGACTGCTCTGTTGCGTTCGGAGCATCTGTTTCAGTGAGGAACCCCTTTCGTTTCACGAGAAAAGGTTTCCGGTAGCCCTAGCTGCGTCATTTTTCAGATCGGGAGGTATACAGTGTTTTTTTTTGCAGTTTACTGTCATTTTCTCTCTGCTTATTTCGGTTTCGGTTTATTTAGCCTTTTTTTTTCCCGGATCTATACCTTTCATTTCTGCGTATGCTCTTTGCCCTGCGACTCTGTGCGATCTGGGCAAATCAGAAACAGAAAGAAAGGATTTTTCTCATGCGTATGCTCTTTTCCCTGCACCTTAGTGTGATCTTGGAAAATCAGAAACATTGAGAAAAATATTTAGTTTTTCGGTTAAAAGCTAACTTTGAGTTTTTTTTTTAAATTCTAGTTTTTCGGCTAAAGCTAACTTTGAGCCGTAAGGTTCGTTTTTCTTTGCATATTCGTGTTGGGTTTTGTGTTTTGTGTTTTGTAGGGGAAAAGAGCCTTCCCAAGGCAAGCACGCAAATCGAGGCCCCCCCCCCCCTCTCTCTCTCTCTCTCTCTCTCTCTCTCTCTCAAATATTTTGTATAGATCAATTGGTTCAAAGACTTTTTAAGAGAGTAGAGGTCTTGGGTTCAAGTCTCCATTTTGTGGGGGCAGATTTTTTCATTCCCGCACATTCGCGCACTTTGCCGGCAACGTCAACAATTTTTTTTCAAAAAGCCATATCTTCTTCATCCGGAAGCCTTTTTCAGAGCCGTTTTTTTTAAAACCGCCTATTTTTTCGAGATCTATCCATTGGACCACTTACTTTCAGCATCTTCAGCTTCAGGTTTTTTTTCAAAAAATGGAAAGTCCATGCCAAGTCATTCTTGACAGCACTAACTACTTCCAATGGGTAGCCTACATGGGAGATTTACTTAGAAGTAAAGGTCTCTTCAGAATAGCCACAGACCAAGAGAAGAAACCCAAAGATGAAGACAAGGCCGAAAAATGGGAAAATAGACAAGATCAAGCACGTGGTTTGATAGGAATGTCTGTTTCTCCTGATCTTAGATTCCACATTGCAGAAATTGAAACTCCTCATGAAGCATTAGAAAAACTTGCTAAAGTTTTTGGGATTAAAAATGAAATTAGAGCCCATCAACTTGAGAATGAGTTGCTTACTTTGGATCCTAATAATTTTTCTTGCATTGAAGATTTCTTGTCCAAATTCAAGACCCTTAGATATCTCTTGGAAGGTGTTAAAGTTAAGAAAGAAGATGGTAACCTTATTTATTCCATCCTTACTAAGTTGGGACCAGCCTACTCTGTATTTGTTTCCACTTTCCATTCTACAAGGGAAGCTTTCATTTGTCAAGGCAAAGACTACAAACCCCCTTCCTTTGACTCCTTTTGTGATTCCTTAATAAGAGAACAAGAAAAACTCTTACACCTTGGTCTTCTTAATCTTGGAAACTCTTCCTCGAAAGCGTTAGCCGCCCAGCAGCAACCAAATTCAAAGAATCCTAAGAAGTCTTATCCTCAAAGGAATGGTCCTAAACCAACTCAGCCTCAAGATGAAAGATCATTTCAGCAAAATGACAAGACCAATAAAAACAAATGGAAGAGGACTGACAGACATTGTAACTTTTGTAATCGAGATGGCCACTTAGAATCTAAATGCTTTAAGAAGATGGAAGCCTTGGAAGCCGCAATGAAGAAACATAACATCCATCTGGAGCCTACTTCAACTTCAACTTCCGGAACGGCACTTTCTGCATGTCATCGTCAATCATCTCAGTCTGGTTATGCATTAAATGTATCTTCTTCTTCTTCTCATTCTCATGAGTGGCTCATTGATTCTGGAGCCTCTTGTCACATGGCCAAAAACCAAGCCATGTTTTCTTCTTTAAATGATTGTAACACCAAAAATATATATGTTGGTGATGATAGATCTCTTAATGTTGTAGGGACTGGAACTGTTCATCTAGACAATGGTCAGTTCAATGATGTATTATGTGTTCCAAACTTATCCTGCAACCTTCTATCTGTCTATCAGATAACTCATTCAGGTGAAGGTAAAATTGTTGAATTTTCACCTCATGATGTTGTAATCAAGGATCTAAAAGATCCTACACAGATTCTAGCTACTGGTCTTGCTGATGATTCCAAAAGGTTGTATAAGTTTCACAACTTTGGGTCATCCCATCTTCCCTCAGTGTTTGTTGCTCATAATGATGAAGTGAGCAAACTTTGGCATGAGCGGTTTGGTCACTTAAACTATCGCTCCCTTCAGCATCTATGTAAAGAAAATATGGTGACAGGTCTTCCTATGGTATCTTGCAAAGATGGTGTTTGTTCCGGATGTGTACTCGGAAAACATCATCGGGACAGTTTTGACAAACGTGCCTCTTGGCACGCCTCAGCCCCTTTACAGCTTGTGCACAGTGATTTATGTGGTCCTCTTCCTGTTGCTTCATTCTCTGGCTGCAAGTACTTCTTAACTTTCATTGATGATTTCTCTAGACGCACTTGGGTATACTTCTTAAACCTCAAGAGCGAAGTATTTAGCACTTTTTTGGCCTTCAAAGCATTTGTTGAAAAACAATCTGGACATCAAATTCTTAAGCTAAGAACTGATAATGGTGGAGAATATGTTAAAAACGCATTCATCAACTTTTGCACCGAAAATGGAATTCAAATGCAACATACTGTTCCATACACTCCACAACAAAATGGTGTAGCTGAAAGGAAAAATCGCACCTTAAAGGAAATGGCTAATTGTATGCTGCAATCTAAAGGACTCAGTCTTAGTTTTTGGGCCGAAGCAATTAATTGTGCAAATTATATAATCAATCGCACTCCTACTAAGGTTCTAGAGAATATCACTCCAGAAGAAGCTTGGAGTTCCATTAAACCAGATGTAAGTCACTTTCGTGTGTTTGGAAGTGAAGCATGGGCCCATATTCCAGATGAAAAGCATAAAGCTTTAGAACCTAAGAGTGAGAAATGTACTTTTGTTGGATATTCTGAAGATGTAAAAGGTTATAGACTTATTCCATTTAAGTCCAAAAATGTTATCATTAGAAGAGATGTAAAATTTGATGAAAATAAATCGGCCTGCGAGCCTAGTCCGGCGGATGTGCCACCTCTTCCTATCTCTTCTATCTTTGAAAACATTTCTTCTTCTGATGATGAAAGCGAGGATGATAATCCTCCCCCACCTTCTCAGGATCCTCAACTTCCAAGATGGGTCCGTGCTACTCGGGATGCAGCAGGTGATCTTGCCGGTGATCCTACAGATCAGCGACGTACACGTTCTCAGTTTGAAAGAGCCTCTTCTTTACTGGCTCAAGCTCCAGTAAATCATGATCCTGACACTTTTGCAGAAGCTTCAGGCCATCCACATTGGGAAGCAGCTATGAATGAAGAATATCATTCATTGATGACAAATGATACATGGGATCTTGTTCCTCTACCAAAGGGACGCAAACTTGTTAGATGCAAATGGGTTTACAGAACCAAGTATGGACCAGATGGGAAAGTTGATAAACATAAGGCTCGTCTAGTTGCTAAGGGCTTTTCACAGGTTGAAGGCATTGACTACACTGAAACCTTCTCTCCAGTTGCCAAAATGAACTCTATCCGCCTTGTTCTTTCCCTTGCTGCCTCTTTAAAATGGGAAGTCCATCAAATGGATGTTAAATCTGCCTTCTTGCATGGGGACTTGCAGGAAGAAATCTATATGGAACAACCCATTGGCTTCATACAAACAGACTCCAGCCTCGTTTGTCGACTTAAGAAATCCCTTTATGGCCTCAAACAAGCTCCTCGGGCTTGGTATGCCAAAATGGATAGCTTTCTTTTAGAATCTGGCTTTTCTAGGTGTCATTCTGACAATACTGTCTACACCAAGAAAGTGGGCAACTCTCTTATCATCCTTGTTCTTTATGTTGATGATCTTATTCTTACTGGTAGTGATCCCAACCTTATAAACCATGTGAAGTCCAGCCTTAAAAAGAAATTTGAAATGACAGACTTAGGACACTTACACTATTTTCTCGGTCTTCAAGTCTTGCAATCCCAAGAAGGTATTTTCCTTTCCCAGTCCAAGTATGCTTGTGATATTCTTCGTCATTTTCACATGGAAGACTGTAAGCCAGCCCCTTCTCCCTTTCAGTCTGGAGTCAAACTTTCAGTCTCTTGTACTTCTCCTGAAGTTGATGCTACCTTATACCGTCAACTTGTCGGAAAACTCTTGTATTTAACCCATACTCGTCCTGATCTTTCCTTTGCTGTTGGCCTTGTTGCTCGTTTTATGCAAAACCCCCGTGAAAGTCATTGGAAAGCAGCTAAAAGAATACTTCGTTATGTTCGAGGTACAGTACAGTTTGGGATTCATTACAGTGCCAAAGCAGCTCCTCTGTTAGTTGGTTTCACTGATTCTGATTGGGCTGGTGACCTTGATGATCGGAAGTCTACTGCCGGTTATGTCTTCACTCTTGGTTCAGGACCTATTACATGGGCTTGTAAGAAACAGGCTGCCATTTCTCTTTCGTCAGCAGAAGCAGAGTATCGTGGTGCCGTGGAAGCTAGTAAGGAAGCCTTGTGGCTTCGTCAGATCCTATCCGAATTTGGCTTTGAGCAGCAGCATCCAACCACACTTTGGTGTGATAATCAAAGTGCCATTCAGCTATGCAAAGAACCAGTCCAGCATCAGCGCAGCAAACACATTGAACTACACATGCACTTCATCAGAAAGCTCATTCATGACCATGCTCTTGAAGTGCAATATTGTCCAACGGATGATCAGGTTGCAGACATCTTCACAAAGGCTCTCACAGAGGCGAAGTTCACTAAACTTCGATATATGCTTGGAGTTCAGGAAGTTGTCACTAAGGGGGGATAGGCTCTAGTGCCTCCTTCCTTCTCCTATTGTGTCATATTTGTAAATCCTTCAATCCTATCCCAAGTTGTTCTTAAGGGGGGATGTTAGGATATTCCGACACATAGGATATAGTTAAGTTCAACTTGGTCTAGCATAGAGTTAGGTTAGAGTTAGGTAAAGTGTGTTTCTTTACCGTTGTACATTTTGTAACTTACAATCCGACGGTCACGATATGTAGTGATCCGACGGTTCACTCTCACCTCGGTATTACCGACACTTGATCCGTGGCTTGACACCCGATTGGTCCATGAGTTCTATTTAAAGCGCATGGAGGGTCATTGTTCGGGTAATCCGTGCATGAGAGAAGCTTATGTAAATTTTCATTCTTTGATTAATAAATTGTCTGTACCCACGTTGGGACAGGCCGTGGACTGTTTCCCTCCTTGCACTCTGAGGGTTTTAACCACGTCAAAAATACTGGTGTATTGATTTGAGATCTGGTTGTGAGCGGTGTCCTTTTGGTATTCTTTCTGAGGAACTTACCCTGTAAATTCCTACAAAGCTAATGGGCAGCAAGCAGAAAAAACAGAGGCAACACAGTTTCAGCAGTTGGAGGAAGATGAAGATGGTCTTTGGACCATGGATTTCGATGGCGCTATGGGCAGCGATGGTGCTGGTATTGGTGTGTGGATTCGAAGTCCCTTTTCTGCCCAAGACAAAGTCCCAAGCAAGGTGAGAGTGTGCTCTTATAAACTAGCATTTGACTGTTCAAACAATGAGGCAGAATATGAAGCTCTTATTGCTGGCCTTAAAATTCTTCGCAAGCTGAAAGCAAAGAAGATTGCAGTCTATGGCGACTCCGAGTTGGTGATAAAGCAAGTTAAAGGTGAGTTTCAGGCCAAGCATCCTCGTATGAGATCATATCAGAATGTTGTCCTAGATATTTTGAAACTGTTTTCTGAACATACTTTGACATGTGTGCCCCACATACAAAATGGTGTTGCTGATGCATTGGCTAAGGCAGCAAGTAACTTAAAAATTCCCATGAATTCCAGCAACAAATTTTAGATTTATGTGAAACACGCCCCACAGTTCCGGATAATCAACGATGTTGGCAAGTCTTCTAGGATGATGAAGAAATCAAAGATTTTCTGCAGATTGAAGGTGAGTTTAAGGACATCTCCATAGATACTGAAACATATGAGGTAAATCAAATGGATGTGCTGCAACTTAAGGATAATTTTATTCCTAAAGGATTGATTCCTTTGGAAGAGCTGTTTGATCAAGATGATGTGGTCCGCAAGCCGACATTGAGACCAACCAAAGAAGGTGTTGAGGAGGTAAACATTGGAGCAGCTGAGAATCCTAAGATGGTAAAGTTATCTAAGTCATTGTCACCAAAGGTAAGAAGGAGTATTTCAGATTGTTGTCTTTGTTTTCTAATGTCTTTGCATGGGATTATTCAGATCTAAAAACATATGATACTAATATCATTTAGCATACTATTCCTATAAAGCCAAATCAAAAGCCTTTCGCCAAAAGTTGAAGATAATCAATCCTAAATTGCTGCCATTGATAGAAAAAGAAGTCAATAGGTTGTACAAGTCCGGAATCATAGTACCTATCAGATTTTCTGATTGGATATCAAATTTGGTGCCCATAAGGAAAAAGACCGATGAGATCCATTTATGCATTGACTTCAGAATTTGAATAAGGTGTATTTAAAGGACAATTATCCACTGCCCAAAATGGATCATATATTGCAGCGAGTAGTTGGAGCATCAAGGATAACGCTACTCGATGGCTATTCCAGGTACAATCATATTTTGGTGCATGAGGATGATCGTAATAAAACCGCATTCACTACTCCATGGTGTACATTTCATTATGAAAAAATTCCATTTGGTTTGAAAAATGCAGGTGCCACTTTTCAGCATGCGATGGACATGGCTTTTGCCAACGAGAAAGATGTCTTTTTAGTTGTTTACCTTGATGATTTGACAATTTTTTCAAAATATGATGAAGAACATTTATATCACTTGCAAATTTTTTTTCAAAAGTGTAGAAAATATGGTATTTCACTGAATCCAAAGAAAAGTCTTTTCGCCATGAGTGAAGGCAAGCTCTTAGGTCACATCATTTCCAAAGATGGCATCCATATAGATCCTGCACGTTTTGAAGCTATTCAACAACTTGAGCAGCCCCGGAACAAAAAAGAAATACAGTCCTTTAATGGTAAGCTGAATTTTCTGCGCCGCTTCATTCCAAATCTTGCTGAGCATCTTAGAGAAATCACAAACATTCTGAAAAAGGACAGCCAGCTAAAGTGGACTGAAGAGGCAGTAAAATCTTTCAATTTGGTAAAGTTGGTTTTATCTTCAGCCCCTACTCTAATCAGTCTGGATTACACACAAGATTTTCTTTTGTTTTCATTTGCTTCTGAGCACACATTGGCAGCGGTACTAAAGCAAAAGAGAGATGGAGTTGAGAAGCCTATTGCTTTTTTCAGCCGTATTATCAGGGATGGAGCATTAAAATATAACATCATTGAAAAACAAGCACTTGCACTTGTGAAGGCCCTCAAGGATTTCCGTGTGTATGTATTGCATTCCCACATTATAGCTTATGTTCCTAACACAGCAGTAAAGGATGTGTTGGTACAGACAGAACCGGAAGGAAGGCGGGGAAAGTGGATTGATGCATTATTAGAGTATGATGTGGAAATTAAACCCACTAAGTTGATCAAAGGGCAAGGTCTTGCCAAGTTGATGGCTGAAACAAATCTACATGTCCTAGACATCAATTTGATAGCTGCCATGTCCGCTGAAGATGAGGAGAATTCAGCACAACAGGTATCTGACATCTTTATTTCTTCTCCTTGGTATGCTGATATTGTATATGTACTTCAAAATTTGTCTTCACCTCCCGAGATGCCACGAAATAAAAGTAGGACATTGAAGTTGAAAGCAGCCAAGTTTTGCATCCTTAAATCTGCACTATATTGGAAAGACCCCGGTGGAATATTGCTGAATTGTTTGGTTGAGGAGGAAGCCAAAACAGTGGTGGAAGATTTTCATAAAGGTGACCGTGGCGGTCATTTTTTTTGGAAGACTACATCAAATAAGATCCTAAGAGCAGGTTTTTATTGGCCTTCATTGTTTTCAGATGTATATAAAGCTGTTAAGAGTTGTCATGAGTGCCAAATTTTTCAAGGGAAACAGAAATTGCAGCCATTGCCTCTCAAACCAATTGAATTCAGTGCACCATTTCAGCAGTGGGGCTTGGATTTTATCGGTGAGATTCATCCAGCATCTTCAGGACAGCATAGATGGATATTGACAGCTATAGATTACTTCACAAAATGGATTGAAGCCATTCCCACCCGGTAGGCCACAGATGCGGTAATTATTTCTTTCCTTGAAAATAATATACTGTCACGTTTTGGCTGTCCAAGTAAGTTAATTACAGATAATGCAGCAGCATTTAAATCAAAGAGAATGGTTGATTTTTGCTATAAATACAACATCATCTTGGGGCATTCTACCGCCTACCATCCGCAAGGAAATGGGTTGGCGGAATCTTCAAATAAATCCTTGGTAAATATCATTAAAAAGTTGTTGGAAATCAATAAGAAGAGCTGGCATAAAAAGTTAGTGAATGCACTGTGGGCTGATAAGGTAAGTCATAAAAAGTCAATTGGCATCTGTCCTTTTGAGCTGGTGTACGGGGCAGATGCAGTGTTTCCTACTTCGCTTGCTATTCCGATGGTCAAATTGCTTCAAGAAATTGATAGTGAGGAAGATCCCATGCAGAGGCGGATTAATCAAATGATTCATTTACAGCAGACACGGGAGGAGGTTCTTCACAATACTCTCAAGTTGCAAGAGCGCATAAAGAAGATTTATGACAGGAAAGAAAAATCAGATGACTTTCAAATAGATGATGTGGTTTTGAAGTGGGATGCTCGGAACAAAGACAAAGGGAAGCACGACAAATTTGATAATTTATGGAAGGGTCCCTATAAGATCGCGGCATATCGTGGCCAAAATGCTTTTCTTCTCAAGGAAATGAACGGAGATGATTATCCCGGTGGGTCGATCAATGGTCGGCTACTGAAGAGGTACCATGTCTGAGCACTTTCTGTTCTCTTCACCATCATTGTATATACCGTTTTACTTCTGTTTTATCGCATGAGTGTGTTGATCTTTCATCCTCAGTCTGGGGCCCACAGTGAAGGCTATAATTCTGAAGATGGAGATTGGTTGGTTTGAGGTTTGTCAAGGTGTTTTTATCAGTCCATTTTCTGTCCTCAATTGAGTTAGTATGGGTCAAAGTTGTGTCTAATTTTCAGTCAAATCTGCAGTCATAAAGCAGTCAGAGTTTGTGTCAAATAATTAAATAATGACTCCATCGCCCAATGGTTGAAAGCACTGGTCCACTCTCCCAGAGGTCTGCGGTTCTTGGCACCTCCAAGGAGCTACCATCCCCATTGGAGCCAATGTTAGAGTCGGTCTAGTAGCCCTCCACCAGAGATCAAAACTCTTTGCATTTCACAATTAGGTGTCTCATCAGTGTGATCATGTTGCATCCTGTTAGGCATGCCATAACCCTGGTGGAGAAGCTTATGTCTTTTATTCCCCTCTTGTTTGGCACTGCTGGATCATGTTTTCTTGAGTAAATAAAGTCCTCAAAGGGTCATTCATCTTGCTTTAAGTTTCAAGGTCTTAGGTCTAGGGTTGAGTCAAGCTTTGTCTTGAGATGTCATAAAGGACCAGTAGGCCAGAGGGATGTCCGTCATAAAGCATCATTTTAATAACTCTTATCATTGTACAGCTAATTTTTACCTTGTTTTCAAAAACCCTGTTTTTGAAGACAAAGGTCATTATCTCATTTTTGTAAAAATTTGTAAAAAGTTCAAATTCTCCAAAAGTTGGCATGCAGCCTTGGTCTCCTTTGCCAAGACATCTCAGAAGCTATCCCTGCAAAAATTTTCAAGAGAAATCATCATTTCAACCAATTTATTTTGAAAAAAGGAAACCAAAAGTCAGCAGCAATTAATTCAAAAAAGTGTCATTTCAAAAAACATTATAAAGTGGGTTTTGGGCAAATTAAATTCAAAAGTGAGCCTATAAAAGCCCCTCCCTCCTCATTGGAAACTCATTTGCCTCTCAACACTTCAAGAGAATACTTGTCAAGTCGATTTCAAAGTTCATTGGGCGAATTGGGCAATTACAGCGGCGCACTATGCATCAGAGGAGGCGCGCTACGCGTTGGGGGCGCGCTACGCATCAGCGCGCATTTTCCAGTGCAAATTAACTCAGGCGCTACACGTTGGAGGCGCGCTACGCATCAGGCTGGGCGAGCTACGCGTAGGGTTTCTTGCTTAGGAAATCGCCAGCAAGCCACCAAAACTACTTCTCTCTCAAAATCTTTTCAGGTATGCCTCTAATCCATGGTGATTTTGGTTTGGCTAAGATGAATGAGCAATGAACATGCAAAAAAATGCCATGCTAATATGGAGTAAAAACCCTACCTTGCTGTGTCAAAATTTTAAAATGTAAATGTGCTAGGGTTTCATTGAAATTTGCTGCCCAAGGTTACCCATTTTCCATTCCTCTTTCCCCATATTTTCATCACCATTTTCCTTGACATTTTTCCATGCAATCATATAATTTCCCTATTAAAAATCATTAAAATCCCTAAACCCTACTAATTCCTAAAACCCTATGTAAATCTCCTAAACCCTACTTCCCATTAAAATCCCACAAATTGTGATTGTATATGTTCCATGTTCCTTTCCTAAAATTTCCTTTCACATTTGTTTTCCCTAATCCCCTCAATGTTCCCTTTTCCCTAACATTTCCCATGTGTGTTTGTCCCCTTGGTAACAGCATTTAAACAAGTCAAAACAGCAGTTCATTGGGTGCACAGTCAGCATTATTTTTCAGTCACTTGCCTCCAAAACCATGTCAGAAACCGAAACAGATTATGAGCAAAGTGATGACCATGAATCAACAACAGAGGTAGAGGTGCCAAGGAGGCATCACAGGGGTGGTAAAGGTGGTCAGCATGTCAGGGAGGAGCCCACCTCTTTGGCTTATCTACAAGCTTTTCCACTTGCAGTGACATGTTTCCGATACCAATCATGTTATGAATATTGCGAGAGAATCTCCCAAATTCAACACCACAGGGAATTGGTCCGCTTGTTTGTCCTACATTTGCACAATGGGCATGTGAATCTTGCAGGAGTGGACTTCACATTGTCACCCGAGATTGTTGCTCAAGAAACAGGGATACCCAATATTGGAGAAGAGTGGAACAAGCGCCAGCAGTTGGACAGATTTCATTATGAGCCATATATCAAACCTGTATATATGAGGAACCTAACTGCTGTTTTTCCCTTCAGATTCTTAAGAGACGAGTATGCACCTTTGATGAAGATCATCATTCACTATTTCACTTGCGAGGGCATATTTTCACGTTTATATTCGTACCATATCCGTTTGTTGATGCATTTCACACGGGTACGAATGATGAACATTCCATTCTTCATGTGCCGAAATATAGAGAGGATGGTGCCCTTGGTGCAAAGAAAGAGCCCAGCACAGCAACACAAGAGCATCTATCATTATGCACTGATCAAGATTGTGGTCATGCATCAGTTGGCACAACAGGGTATTCCATGGGAGGATTTCATTTCTCGTGACTTGTTCACAGTGCCACGGCCACCTCCTGAGGTTGTCTGTGATGAGGGAGGGCCTTCACATCAGTTTGAAATTCCAGAGCCTGAGCATGTCAGCTCCTATCCATTTGTTACATATCAGAGAGGCCACAGGGCCTTATTTGCATATGCACGGCGAGTATTATCTCCACATCAGGTGGAAGGGGTCTCGCCTTCTTCATCAGCACAGTGAGTGTTATCTCCACATCAGGTGGAAGGGGCCTCGCTTTCGACAGCAGCACAGGTACAAGAGAGAGGCAAGCAGCCCAAGATTGATGAGGGGCCATCAGGTGTTCCAGGCATAGATGTTGTTGACCTTGATATCATTTCTCCTAGCCTAGAGTCAAAGGAGATCATCCAACAGCTAAGGGCTGAAAATGACTTGTTGCAGCAAAAATTGGAGATAGAAAATTGAAAAATTACTTATTTAGAGCAACGCAACAAGCAATTAGAGGATGAACACTCTCTTGATGAGTTGCAGAGGATCCGAGAAGACCGGAACTTGGCTCGCAAGAGACCCGGTGATTTGACACCTAAGGAGCAAAGCTCTATGCTCATTCAGGTGAACACACATTTAGAGAGGTTGATAGCAAAGGAAAACAGGGAAAAGGACATGCTCCGACACATGAAGAATCACTATTGGGCTCGAATGCATGTGTGTAAAGCAAGAATGAAGGTACTCAAAGGACGGTTGGCCAAGGCACGAAAACGGAGAAAAAGGCCCGATCCCCTTCATATTTTGGCTGAGGCTTCCTTGAAGGAGCATGGCACTAAATGACACACCTTCAGCTCAAATTTCAGAGAATTTGGAGCAATTTTGTTCATTTTTGAATTTTTTTTTGTCAAAAAACAGTTTTTGCCCTCAACACGTAGCGCGCCGCGCGCTACCTTGAAGATGGGCAAGTCCATTTCTCAAAAACTCAACATTTTTGGATTTTTCATGACAAATTACACTTGCTCAGCAATTGCCAAGACATTTCATCAGGTTTTGAGCCCTCAGAAGGTTAATAAACATGCAAAAAATTACTTTCTGCCACTTTTTGGACACACAGGAATCAGTCTTGGGAGATTGCAATTTTGGAGGGGAAAATGGACACCAAATTGCGAAATTCCACTTGGGTTGGAAAGTAGACATCCCGACCTTTCCAACAAGCCTACTTTTGCCTCATTTGGATGCCGGGAAGTGCCTCAAAATTTGGCTCAAAGGCGTGCTACGCGTAGAGAATTGGGGCGCTACGCATTAGGGAAATTTGCCAGATTTTCCCCTACAGCTCAACAAAACGCAGATTTGACTAGTTTTGACTTTTTGGAGTGATTTTTCATCCTCCTTGATGTAATTGATGTAATTTTATGATGTCATGGCACTTATTTATCTCTTCTAGAAGATTCATTCATAAGAAGTCAAAAATTTAATGAATGAATTGGTTTCCTAGCTTATAGAGGCAAGTTGTTTTAACTGCCTAGATTTTACTGCTCAGTTTAGAATTGGTTGAAATAGCTCCTATAAGGATGAGCTCGACCCCTAGAGGCAAGTAAAGGTGTTAGCTTGCCTATATTATGTATTTTCTTAGTCATTTTCATGGTTGGACTCTTGAGGGATAAGCTTAGACTGTTTTACTCTTTGTATCTCTGCAAATTTTGGCAAAGGAAAGACCAGGGTTTTGCAGCACTATTTGGGATTCCTGTGGTGATTTTTGTTGATGGTGTGCTTCTCTCATGTACTTGTAAGTGTGTTATGTGTATCATTTTCCAACTTCTCTTTTCTGCACATTAAGGAAATGAAGTGTTAAGGTAAAATTCATAATTTATATGCTCTGCCTTTAAGTTTGCTTCATATCTATGTTTTCCTCTGTCTAAAGAGAATTCTCGAAAGTTTCTTGCTCTCTTCAGCTCCTCACCAGTCATTTCTATCCATTCACTTAATTCAAAGGCATCAAGACAATCTCCTACCTTGCCCCAAAAAGACCTCTGCAAAAACTGTGTCTCATCCCCGCACCCAAAATTGTTGTTCTCAGTTTTCCACCAAAATTCTTAAAATTTAAAATAAAACTTTCCCTATCAGTTCACTAGCCTAAAATCAGTGTTCTTTATTGGTCATCTCTGCCCTTTGAATACCTCTTGTTGAGATAGACCCGGAGAGAGCCCTCTCCTGCCCCGTAGGGCTAGCTACGAGGCTAAGTGGTTTGATGTTGCCTTGGATTTTGTCTTTTTCAGCCTGAGGCCAAATTCAAGCGCTAACAGGAGCATTAGCCACCTGATCCACTATGGGGTACTCTAATGCTGAGGTTTGACCTTGGGGTGGTTGATCTGCCATTTGATCAAATATGTGCCAATAATCTTCAGGGATTTCAAGGGGTGCTTTCGGAGTAAGCAGAAAGTTAGCAACCCAAGCTGGCTTTACAGCACTACCTAGGTCTAGGATCTCAAGAGATCCTTGTTCAGACAGTTGTGGTTCTGCCTTAGCAACCCCACTAGTTTTGCCTTTTCCTTCTCTTAAGTTACAGGATTTTACTTCTTATAGAGGATCAGAGTATAAACTTATTGTAGCTTGAAAACTTTGTTCCGATCCTCCTACTTGGCTTTGAATCTCGTCCTAAGCTGCAGATGGTGAGCCTGCTGCTTAAGGGATAACAATAGAAATTTTTCTAGGTATAGCTTGGAATCCTACTAATGCTTGAGACTCTGCTCTTCTTACGATTTCTTCTATAAAGGTCGTTCTCCCAAGGCTCACCGATCCTTTGGGTTTTGTGGGTTTTGGTGGAGGATTCTGTTATTTTTCTATCTTTCTATTTCTATTCATTCATAAAAACAAATTCTTATTTAACCTCTAAGGTTTTACCTGTAAAGCGGGCAGGTAAGCAAGCACTTTACTTGCTAAGTATGTAGGTTCTTACCTTCCGTTTTTAAAACCCAATTCTTCTATAGCAAAAAAAATAAAAATAAAAACAATCACTTGAAACACTCTCCCCGGCAACGACGCCAAAATGTTGGCTCACTAAGATGTCTTTTTACAGGTAATCTTAATCCCTACATTAGTTGTCAACCCCAGGTAAGTATTTTTATCTCAAGAGTGCCAGCACAGTATATGCAGTGAATATAGAGGTTAGCTAATGATGGATCGTTGCAATCACTAATGGCTAATTCTTCAATTCAGTTCACACAATTCTGAAAAGAACCATCTATGGAAGGAATAATCTTAATACACTTTGCAATTCTATGAAACTTGTTCCGAAATCGATTGAAATTGAATGCGAATAAGAATTACACTTGGAATTGTTCAAATAAACTTAAGACTAATCGTACTCAATCAAGTAAAAGAACTATAACTATTGAACAACACCGTTAATCTATAACAACCCAAATCAACTTGCATTTCCCAATTGAACAGCGATAGTAAGTGAACAACAATCAGTAATTGAACAACAAATAGAGATAAAGGATTCCTAAATAGAAAACAATCTATATTTCAATCTGTATAAGTTAATCAGTCTTATCTGCAAGATCTATGATAACATTTACTAAAATGAACAGTAATCTGCTACCAATACTAATTCATTCATTCCAATCAAATCGTTACTTAAGTATGTCACAGGGCTTCACTCTGAATCTAACTAAATAGCAATATGAATCAATATCACAAACCTTTATGATAAATGAAATAACTAAACATTAAATCAATAGCAAAGAATAAATATAAAACTATAACACAAAGGAGCAGTAGAACTTCTTGTGACTGGGCCCAAAGTCGCCAGAAGCCTCTACTTAATAAAAACTCGGAATACGAAGATGTCTCAAATGCAACCTTCTTTCATTAACTACAAGTAACAACTGACAGAGTCACTGATATAATAGTGTATATGTTTTTCAAAAAGAATAATTACAGATTATCAAAGTCTGAATTGTATCTAATTGGCTTTTGGCCCTATATATAACATAAAAGAGTAATGGATAAAAGTGAATCCTCAAGATCAGGGGATCCTGAGGATTTCGCAATATAAAATCTGATCATGTGATAAAATAGCATTGTTTGAACAAATCTCCCACTTCCTTGTCTGCCCAAGACGTTGTAAATTTTCCCTTTTATGGCCTCGTGTTGTTCTGTCAACGGAACATATTTTTCCCAATCCGCATTTCTGCATACAAAGATAGCAAAGAATCAATTTTTCGTACTAGATTTGCCTATTCTATCACCAAATAGTTTCATCCAACTTTAGCCGATATTTTCCTCACTTTAATTTATAAATGGAGATAATCGTATAAGGATGAATGATAAATGAAGCGTTTTACAAAGAGAAATCATACCTTTTTCCTATCCCAACACAAGGTAGGCCATCTTCTTTGTCTCTCTTTTCAATTTCAACTTAGGAAAGTGTCTAGTAGATTGTCACTTTTTTTGCTAGACCCACTCGTTAGGCTAAAGGGATCATCTCTGTCCGCAGAGAGGATTTACCTAGACAAAAAAATGGTGACTCCACTGGGGAGCCTATGATCCTTGCCATCCATCCTTCACCTTGCTTTTGTGATGAGTTTGACCAAATGCCCATTCCCAGACTTTTTTTCTTGTCTGTAACTATTTTCACTTTCTGGTAATTGCTTGAAGGTTCTTGATTTGTGCTACTCTTGAATCTTTTTTGTTTTTTCTTTATCTTTCTCGACCATCGTGGTTTTGTCTCTTACAGGCGCGGTGACATCACATATATTTTTATTACAGTAGTGATGATCACTACTTTTCTTTTAACAGGTGCGATGATATCAGAGGTTAAAGAAAATTAGGGTTTGTCTTCTTGTTTTCAGATTTTTCCTTCTACCAGCCAGTGTGATTTTAGTGTTCTTATCTTGCTTGACATATTTGTCTGATTACAATTGCCTCTTGATTTGGTTTAAGTGTGTTGGGAGCTTGATTTTCCTTCTAGGGTTTTAGGAATTCTAGGTCATCCTTCATTCACTCATTGGTCTTCTCTTCAGAGATCAATTGTGCATGTTCAAAGAGTATTTTTGTGTTTGGACGTCTTTTTCAAATCAATTTTGGTTATTGGGTATTAAGTTGTTTTCATTAGTGTCGAATTAAGTAGATGCTTTGAAAGTCACTTTAGTTCCCTTTGGCAAGCAATAGATTACAAAATTATTTGTTTTGATTGAACTGATAGGAAATATTTGCTTTGAATTTTTTGTTTCAAAAAGTGAAAATGAAAGCCAAAGTGTTTATCTTTTAAGTAGTTTTCGAAGCATTTGTTGCATTTAAAACCATTAATGTGAAAAATATTTTTATAATTATTGAGTTGTTTGCATTCTCTTTTGATGTTTTGCACTAGATTACATTGACTGCATTAAAGTGAAAAATAAATCATCATTATATCTTAAGATAGATCGCTTTAAGGTTTTGTTTTGGCATTGCATTTTCTTATCATATGAAAGATTAGATTTCATGTTTGGCATTTACCATTGGAAAATTGTCATTGATGCATTGTTGCTTGTTTGATGCATGATTTGGGTGTTTCTCTTCCCTAAATAGATAACCTTGATCGAATGAAAGAATTTTAATTTCATCATTTAGCTGCATTTTAGGAATAGGTGACATCGTTAAGGCCTTGAAATCGAAACATAATTTCAAGATTAACTTTAAAATCTATCAATTAATCTAAGGAGAATTTGAAACATTAACGTTCATACTTAGTGTTCTAGGCTAGAGATGTGTTTTGGCATCTATAAAACTTAGCAGCTTTCATTCGTTCTTGCATTAGACAGTGCTAGCACGAACTTGTGCTCCCCGTACCATCAAGTATATAAAGGGAGACCCTCATAGGTTGCAAACCTTTATCCATAGGAAGTTGAGTTTGCCACCCTGTAAACATGATACACCGAACACAACGTTCACGGAGATTTCTTGCACGTACGTCAAGTCCTTGGTAAATTTATTTGCTGATATGTATACTGCAGTTCATGATTACTTGGTACTCCTTTTTGCATAGAGTTACCTAAGTGGTCATTTCAATCTTTTCTAATTCATTAAATTTTAAAAGATCATCGAGCACTTCTCCTTTCAAGCTCGCTAAACCATTGAAAGTGACTAAAGTCACATTTTTGTCCTTTTCTTGACTCTTAAAAGATGAAAAGGAAAAGTTCTTGTTTCAAATTCTAAAAATAACTACCTACAATAAACATGTCAAACCCAAGTAGTTGCTTCTTGGACAAATATTGAGTAATTCCCTGTTAATTTCAAGATTGTTAATAAGCCCTCAACGAACCTTTTCTCCTTTTCTTCTCTTGATAGAAAGTCATTGTGGCTGAACCATTTCATTGTTTAATATTGAAGGGTCCTCCCAAGGAGTTCATCTGGAGCTTCCTTAGTCACTTGAAGATCAAGGCTTTGAACTTGGGATTGTTTCAAGTATCCAACCCTTGTCTTCTCGTCCACCTCCATCGGATTCCTGGTCACCTCAAGAATCTAATCTCGAGACCTGAGACAATCCTATATAGACTCCTGAGAGTCGTAGACCCCAGAGAGTCTACAGAGGCTTGTTCTTCATCTAACAAATCCATTATTCAATTTTGTTGTGATATCTCCTCAGTGTCCTTACAGTCCTTACGATCGGCCTGGTATTCCTTTGGAGTTATCTCCTCACACATCTCAGATTCCTCGACAACAGTTGTTTCCATCGATGGAGTCAGAGGGTGAAATCCCAACCTCTTCTCAGGTCATTCAGAAGTTTCTGCTACTCATACTCCTCATGTCGATGATGAAAAAGGGTATGAATTTCCTCCAAAAGGTTTTACTTTTACCAGAAGAGTCCCATATCACGCACTCCCTGAGCCTAGTGGACCCATGCTTCCACCTCGTTATACAACCCTAGCCCAATTAATTTCAAGAACTCCTAGTGCTTCACCTTTGTATCAAAATCCCATTTGGTCTTCCAATGCCATGCCTACTTCCAGTCTCTTCATTCCAAATGTGACCTCTCAAAATTTAGTACAAATTCATTCAGAAGTTTCTGCTACTCATACTCCTCATGTCGATGATGAAAAAGGGTATGAATTTCCTCCAAAAGGTTTTACTTTTACCAGAAGAGTCCCATATCACACACTCCCTGAGCCTAGTGGACCCATGCTTCCACCTGGTTATACAACCCTAGCCCAATTAATTTCAAGAACTCCTAGTGCTTCACCTTTGTATCAAAATCCCATTTGGTCTTCCAATGCCATGCCTACTTCCAGTCTCTTCATTCCAAATGTGACCTCTCAAAATTTAGTTCCCATTCAACCTATGATTCCATCACAACTTATGTCATTGTTTCAACTAACCCTTCTAGTACAACTAACTATTTCAGGTCAGGTTTCAGTTAGTTCTTCCACCCCTCCATCAAGTGGATAGAATATACCGCTGCCTGGGGGGAAAAATCCAAATATTCCTCTTGTGTCAGGTGAAACCAATGTGAGAGGATTACAAACTCACATGGTTGGAGTTAATCAGCCTTATTCTAGAAGTATTCCTAACCTTGTTGATCTATCCCGGTCAAGTAATATCTAGTACCAATAACCTTATATGGATCAGATTCTACTCCAACAGGTTTATGTCCCATATGGTTCGAAAGCCTTGGTCAATCCACCTTACACTCCACAAGAAGGATCTTATTTCTGGCATAGTCAATCCACTATCCCATGTGGATATGGTCAGATTCAATTCAGAAATTACCAATACCCTCAAGGCATATCCCAAGGGACTATCCAACAACCCTTGCAACAACAAGGGAAACCTTTTTAGAAGTGAGAGAAAACATTGCAGCAACAAGGGTAATTGTTACAACAGTAGGGGCAACCATTGCAGCAGTCTCAACAGTCCTTACAACAACAAACTCAGTTTCTTCAAAAGCCTACTCAACCTTTGTACTCACAAGCCCAACCTTTGCAACAGTAAGGTCAACCTTTATAGTAGCAAAGTCAGCCTTTACAGCAACAAGGTCAACCTCTATAGTACAAAGCTTCATACACATATCAACAAGGTCAACCCTTGCAAGCACAAGATTAGCCCCTGCAGTAGCATGTCCAATCTCTTCAGGTCTATGGTCAACAAGTCCAACAACCTTACAACCTGTATGCTATGTATAATTCTTATCAACGGCCTATGGTAGGTCAATATCAAACCTACCCTGGACAAAATCCAACTTATGGTCAAGGTAACCCTCAATGGGGGAAAATCAAATTGCGTGTGGACAAAATCCTCCACTGTGGAGGGAAAATCCTTACCAGCAAGGTTGTAACCCGCAGTTTGGGTCTCCTCAAAGGCCCTACATGCCATTCAATCCACAATTTCCCTTCTTGGCTACGTTGGAACTGCCTGATGTCTTGAAGCTCACAAATGATCCTATTCTTCATTCACCTTATTGGCCTCTAGTTCCAACTAAAATTCCAAGCGATTTCCCTAAATTCAAAGGAAAGTCTAAAGAGGGCCTGGAAGACCATGTGATGACATATCACCTATGGTGCTCCTTCAATTTTTATGTTAACGATTCTGTCCATATTTTCCTCTTTCAGACAACCTTAATAGGTGTTGTTGCAAAATGGTATATCGACTTGCCTCGAGCTACCTATGATGACTTTAACTCTTTAACTATGGCCTTCCTCACCCATTTCCAATTTTTGGTTCAGTATGAAACCAACACTCATTTTCTCACATCCCTTAAGAAAGATACCACGACCCAAATTTCCGATCATATCCATGAATGGAGACATCAGCGTCGCCTCATCAAATTTGATATTTCTGATGAGTTGTTGACTAAATGGTTCACAAAATCATTTGTTAAAAATATTGGTAAGGATATAGCTATGGGTTGATGTGTTACTGAAGAAAAAGCTATTGCACGTGCTCATTATATAGACTTATTCTATTCACAATCTGGCACGTTATATGAGATGTTTCCTAATGCTCCAAGACCATCTTCAGATCTAGAAGCCTCAAAGTCTCCCGATGTACCACCTGTTGATGGTGTAATTGGTTTAGTGTCTCAGACTTCCACTAAGGCTTCTTCAAAGTAGAAATCAGTTTCAAACACTAGCTTGAATAATCCTTCGAAAAATTCGTCAAATCATGGTAAAACCTCTAAGGTACATGTTGTTCAGTCTACCGCAACAGATAAATCCTCCAAAGGTAAGAAAAGGGGTAAAGCTAAAGCTAAAATTGATACCTCGAAACAGGATCCACCTAAATCATTTGTTGATGATGCTTCTAAGAGAAAGCCAAAATATCCTTGCCTCATCTGTGAGGAAGATCATTACAAGGATTGTCCCCAACATTTTGAAGTTAATCGCTTGTTGAAAGGGACTCTGGCTGTTTTGAAAGAACCTTTTCCATCTCGGAAAATGTAGTTGGTAGACCAACCACAATCCTCTGCCTCATCTAGTTCCCAAGTTTTCATGATGCAAGGTTCATCAACTATTTCAATTGCTACTCGAACAAAGGACTATCAAACCCCACAAAAACAAATGGTGGAGAAAGAAGTCACTAATATACCTTCTACTTCTACTCCATTAAGTTCTGGTCTGCTCCATATTGAGTGCCCTCACAATGAGTCCATAATCCGACCGTCTCCCAAGGGTGTACTTCAGAAATAATCTTATAATCCAAATGTTAGATATGCACAACATTATAATATTTTTGAGGATTTAGTTCAAGCACCTTCGGTGATGTCTTCTTTGGAGGTTCTCCAAACCTATCCAATGCAGTGAAAATCATTATTGTCTACTAATGGCGCTATTGATCTTGTCGATTCGAGTTTAATTACCTTTGATATTGAAAACCACATTCCTCATCTTCCTCATCATATTGCTTTTTTGATTCAGGTTCTCATTAAAGGAAATATGATCCATCAAATTGTTATTGATGAAGGTGCTTCTACCTACATCATGTTCGTTTCGTGTTGGAAGGCTATATGCTCTCCTTCTCTTAATAAGTCCTTGAACACTTTGGAGGCCTTTGATGGCAAAGGGTCCCATCCATACGATATTCTCATGAACTTTCCAATCATGTATGAAGGAAAGACCGTTGAGCTAGAAGTGGAACTTATAGATGTGGATCTCAACTACAACCTTCTTCTCGGGTGAAGTTGGACCCATGCTATGTTTTGTGTGGTTCCTTCTTTGTTTCGGGTGATTCATTTTCCTCACGAAGGAAAAATTGTCACCATCGACTGACTACCTTTTTCCCCTTCTGGTTCATCGAACAACAATGCCCCATATGTGGGAAATACTGAGATTCCTTATGAGAGTGTGGGGGAAGGTCTTTTTAAAGACTCTGATTTAATGGGTACTTTTACTCTCCCACCTCTAAATGTCATGTCGATCAATATGATCTCAATTTCTATGTATCCCTGGATTATTCCTATTGCATATCAAATTGATTCATTTGGTGATTCTATGTCGTTAAGTCCATTAAGAAGAAATTGTGTTGGCTTCAATGGCCGCTTCAAAAAGTCATGATGTTTTCAGTATGAACCTGGATACTTATGTGCCATTTCCATGGATTGGTTCTTGGGATTCCTTGGATCCTTTGAACGAGACATTCCCCACCGATGAGAGTATCATTGAGGTTATGTCTTTAAATGAAACTCCTCGGAATGGTCTCCATCATTGTTCTTCATTTCTTCCGAGCCTTGGTGAGATGCCTTTGTCTCTTGAAGCGTTTGTTTCTCATTTCCCAATGCATCCACTTCAAACACTTGTTTTGGTGCACGAAGTCCTGTCTAAGGGTAATATGGGAAACATTACTGCTACTATGCCTCTTGAAATTTCCATTAAATCTGGAATTTTCGAGAATATTCATATTGGGGTGTCCTTTTCTACTGACGAGATCAGGGTTCAGACTCATATTTTCAAATAATTTCGAGATGTCTTCGCATGGTCATATGAGGAAACACCTGGTATTGATCTAGCAATAGTGGTGCATGAAATACCTACCTATCCTAGTGCAAATCCTGTTCACCAACGGCTTCACCCCGTTCAACCTCAAAAGGTTGTTGCTATTAAAGTAGAAGTGGAAAAGCTTTTGAATGTTGGTTTTATCTATCCAATCCCTTTGATAGATTGGGTGTCCAAATTTTTCCCTGTTGCTAAAAAGAAAGGCATGATCCCTGTCTATGTTGATTACCAAGACATCAATTGCACATGTCCAAAAGACAATTATCCCACTCCTTTTATCGATCAAATCATTGACAAGTGCACTGGGAGTGAGATTTTCTCGTTTATGGATGGTTTTTCTGGCTACAACCAGATCAACATTTTAGTTTCTGATCAACATAAGATAACTTTTATCTGTCCATGGGGAACTTTTTCCTATAAGAAGCTTCTTTTCGATTTAAAAAATGTTGGCGCTACCTTCCATAGATCAATTTCTTATGCATTTCATGATATTCGACAGATTGTTCAGCCTTACCTTGATGACTTACCAACCCATTTTTCTAAGCGTCATGACCATCCGAACCACTTAAGATCCATTTTGCTACGATGTCAGCATTATAACATCCGTCTCAATCCACACAAGTACGCTTTTTTGTGTTGAATCTGGTTGACTCCTAGGTTTTGTGGTGTCCTACGAACGTATCTGAATCTATCCTTTAAAAGTTGAAGCTATTTTCAACTTACCCCCCCACCTCATTGCTGCAATTGCAAAGCCTTCAAGGAAAGGCTAACTTTCTTCATCGATTTTCTCCTAACTATGCCAAACTCGCCAAGGGTTTTACTCGCTTACTTAAGAAGGGGGTCCCTTTCATTTGGGATGAAGTAGTCCAGGAATCCTTCGATGCTTTGAAAGGCATGCTTATCAGTACTCCTCTACTACATACTCCTAATTATCGACACGATTATTTCCTATACTTGGTTGCAACTGATACTACTATTGTTGTGGGGTTAGATCATGATGACGACGATGGAAACAAACATGTGGTTTATTATTTAAGCCAGAATCTCCTTGACACTGAGTCTCAATATGCCCATGGAGAGAAGCTTTCCTTTGTAGCAGTCCATGTTGTCTAAATATTTCGATATTATATCCTTTTACAGAAAACCACGGTGATTTCTGATTGCAACCCCATGACCTATATATTGACTGGTTAATTACTAGGGGGAAAATACTCCAAATGGATTGTTATCCTGCATGAGTTTGATTTGGAGTTTACTACTGCCAAATCAAAGAAATCACTTGTTTTTGTTGAGTTGATATGTACCCTTCTGTCTGCAAGCACTTCTACTGATTTTACTGAGCAGATTCCTGATGAAACTTTGTTTCTCATCAACACTCTTGACCCGTGGTATGGAGATATTATCATTTATATTCAAACCCAAACCTTCCAATCTGAGCTGTCTCAATCCGACCGATGCCACATCCTGCATCAGCCCATCCCTATCGGATTCTTGGTAATAAATTGTACCGAGTAGGTGTGGACTCTGTTCTTCATCGATGTATAACACTTGAAGAGGCTGAATGGGCTTTGAATGACTGCCACTCTAGTGCTTGGGGTGGTGATATGTCTCACTACACCACTACTTATAAAATCCTCTGCACTGGTTATTTTTGGCCTTCTATCTTTAAATATTGTATTATGGTTGTTCAGAAATGCCATGAATGCTAGATTTTTAACCGCAAGCAACACACCCCGCCAACACCCTTACACCCAGTAGTTACCGTTGGCCCCTTCGCTAAATGGGGCATAGAATTCATGACATGTAACCCTCGCTCGGCGGGGGGGCATGGCTATATCATCGTCGTTGTCGACTATTTCACTAAATGGACCTAAGTGATGCCCACATACAATGCTGATGGTATTACTGCTGCTCAATTCCTCTTCAACCATGTCATAACGTGTTTTGTTATTCCTCAAGCCATTGTAACTGACCATGGATCATATTTTCATCAATACATGATGGCCAAGTCAAAGAAATTAATAAAGTATTGATTACTATGCTTCAACACACCATTGGGAAGCACAAAAAGGATTGGAATTTTATGCTATTCTCAAATCTTTGGGCTTACAGGACTTCCGCTAAGACGGCCACTAGATTCACTCCATTCTAGTTGGTTTATGGGTTAGAGGCAATTATTCCAATTGAATGCGAGATCCCTTCACTCAAATTAGTTGTCAAACTCCTTCCTCACACCTCACCTAAAGAGGAGAGGTTACTCTACCTTGAGAGGCTTAATGAGACCCGTCGCATTGCCGTAATTGAAGCCCAAAATAATTATGTCAAATCTCATTTTGATCAAACCGTTTCTCCCTGCAATTTTTCCGAAGGCGACCCAGTCTTTCTTTATGATCAGGCTAATGATAAGTTAGGCACTGGAAATTTCTAACCTATGTGGCATGGACCATATATCGTCAAACGTGTTCTACAAAAAGGTGCCTATGAGCTAGTTGATTACAAAGGAAATGCATTGTCACAACCCCGAAATGGGTTGTATTTGAAGAAGTATTACGCGTGAAATTTGTGTGATTTTTTGTACATTAGTGTTGGCTTGTTGGGGCTTGACCCAAGTTCAGAGGTGATTTAGCCAAACAAATCCCGGTACTACTGGCCCTTTCAACAACAGTCCGCGGAGTGCGTATTGAGGTCTAACCCGAAGTAGTATGGGGGGGTGCTAGAACCATGTTTCCGCACCCTGGAGATGTCTAATGAGTTAAATTGGTCTGCGGTTCAACCCTGCGCGCACGCTTATCTTACTTGTATGTGTAAAGTATACCTAGCAATATAAATCATTCCTACATGTGCATGGAGTAAATAAACAGTATAAGTTCAATTTATATAAAACAGGTAATAAACCAAGAACAGATACATGGAATTAAGATAAAACTTCTCTTTATTATTATCTTCCTCAGTCACAGACTCGACTCCACCCTGCGCACTCACCTGCAGGGGTTCACGCACTCAGCTGTGGACTACTAGGCCTCTATGCACTCAGCTGCAAAGCATTTTCCTACTCTACGACCCAAGACACACTTTACACTTGCGACTCAATCACTTAGACTTCTCCCTTGCTTCTACTTCGCTATCTCATATTTCACTATCTTTTACACTTAGAGCCTCACTCTATTTATACAATCCCATCGTCTGCGGACCATGGGTAGGCCGAAATTACATTACAAGACTAGGTTGGACAACCCTGTGACTCTATCATACATTTCACGCTCCACGCCCATAATTTGTGGAGTCTTTACAACAATATTGGGTCAAAACTCGGGCTTTGAGCCCCAAAACATGCCTTGGGGGGATTCCATGCCCAACAGGCCCCCAACAAAAACATCATGACTCGCCCTCGAGTCACTTTGTCGATGTGGTGATCTTGGCATGGAGTTCCCCAAATGTCCTCGAACTGCTCTGATGTCGGCAGTGCAGTAAGCCGCCGCTTGCTAAATTTGTTGCATCCTCTGTTCTGAGACCTCCGTGTCTGGGGTGCTTCTCTGCATTAACATGTGCATCCCATGTATGTGTGTGATCTTTCCTTTGATGTTTTCCATGATAGTGAAAGCTTCGTCGATCCATGGTAGGACGTGCGCTTTGAGAACTACCTCCTTATGTCATGTCGCGTCCACCTGCTCCTTCAGTGCCTTAGCTTGTTGCATCCTCACAAGCCACTGAGCGAGGAATACTGTCTGTGTAGTTCCTTGGACATTGTCGTATTACTGCTGGAGTTCTCACACCTCTGTCTCCAGGCGCTGGATGTTGGGGTCCTCCTGCAGAGTTGTGAGGACCTCAAGTGCTTGCTCCAACAAAGTGGTACAGTCTTTCACTGCACCTCCAATTTCTTCCAATCCCACTACGATAGTGCTAGCATGTTGTTCTCGGACCTTTGGGGGAGTGGAAGGCTACACCTTTAACCATAACTCAAAAATCTGAAGATTCAGCTCCAGCTGAACCTTGGTCATTTCTTCTCTAGCCTCGTGGACTCTGGTTGCCAACCTGTGGATCTGCACCTCTACTGGTAGATCTGTTGGGATGGCCAGCTCCAAGACGCATCGGCAAGCGTCGTCTACCACCTGCACCAACTATTGATTCTGCGACACCAATTCGTCATGTTATAAGCTGATTTGTCCCATGTTTATCTTTCCCCCACTGAGAACTTGGATCATGCGCTCTACCTAGCGCGCGGCTCTTCCGTTATCCCATCGTGTAGTAGATACAGTGTCTCACATGGAAGGGTAGCCAGATTAAGGCCAAGGCCTTTCATCATGTTGACCGAAAATCTATCGATCTCATTCGCTGCTACTAGGGCCCCTTCTGGAAACACTATTATGTTTTCCATCCGTGTGCACATCATCTGCTCTACTGCCGAGGATCTTGCTGCAAGGTGCGTGGAAAGGGTACCCACCTGAGGGGGACGCACCTGTAACTCCTGCAGCTACGCTATGGGGGACCCCAACACAGTCTAGTTCTCCTGCATGTAAACATATCGCAATCAACAAGGTCCAATCTTAAAACTTCATGGTTGGCACACGACCTAGCTATGTGCCTTCAAACACAATGTCGTCTAGGACGGGGTCTGGAGTGAACTCTTTGTTTCGTCCAGGTCCTTCAGCACTTTGGTCTTCCCTTTCCGTGGAGGGACATATGAGAGCAATTTTGTTGCAGAGTGTGTAGGTTGAATATCCTCCTCCATGCCTTCGTCTTCTTCCTCTACGATGAATAGGGCCTGCAAATCTTCTTCTTCCTCATCTGTTTCTATTGTGACATCTTTCCCCTTTTCAGCCATCGATAGTTTGCTACGCAGTGGTTTCCTCTGGGACACACATACTGGAGCCATTACCTGTTTATCCTTCTTGGGTCTTGGCGTACGAGGTGATTTGCGGATTTCTGCCACAACCCCGGCACCTTCTGGAACATTCTCCACCATTGGGTCTACACGGCCTCGCTGGCGGTTACCTCTTCAATTCCCAAACCATCCTTAGTTGTGGTCATCGTATCTAGGTTGTATTCTATCACTTGCGAACTCAGGGGCTTAATTATCGCTTGGCTCTCAATTCTTAGTGCTCTGCTCAATCGCTCAATTCTAAAATGACCAAGTTTTGTTCGCTGGTCAACCCCTTGTGTTTTATAGTTCCTTTTGAATTCGAATTCGACCTTTCCCCCCAAGTCTGGTCCATTAATGCTTTCTTGGTAGCAGATTTTCCCAAATCTTGCCCATAAATCGTGTCTTAAATGCCTTCCTCCCGCTCCATTTGGCCTCAAGTTGCACATCCAATCGTGAATAGTGACCTCAATGGTCACTTTCTGGCCAATCTGTGTGGCAACGCAACCCTCCATGTGCGGATGCAGACCCTATGACTCTCTACCTCTGCGCGCATCCCCAATATCACACAGCTCCTAGGTAGAATAGTTTATAGTCCCGCACTTCCTTTCAACTACCTGGAGCACTAAGATTGTCCTTCCCATGGCCAGTCAGGTGGTCGCACCACCTGTGTGGGGCTCCATCCCATACTCCACCATGTTTTGTGGAGAATCCCGACCTTCCATTGTTGTGGTCGGCATCACGCACTTTACTACTTGTAATGCGCTACCCTGGTCACTATGCTTGGATTGTTGGCAACAGACCCATTTTTTGGCTTGTTGGGGCCTAACCCAGGTTTACAGGTGATTTAGCCAAACAAATCCCGGTATTATTGGCCCTTTCAGCAACAGTCCAAGAAGCCCGGATTGAGGTCTCACCTGAAGTAGTATGGGAAGGTGCTAGAACTAGGTTTCCGCACCCTAGAGATGTCTGATGAGTTAAAGTGGTCTGTGGTTCAACCCTGCATGCACATCGCTATGCACACTTCCCATACCTCGCAGCCTGAGATGATGCCTTCGCGCAGCCCTGCTCGGGGGCCGAATGCCATTACTTGCATGTGTAAAGTATACTTAGCAATATAAATCATTCATACAGGTGTGCGAAGTAAATAAATAGTATAAGTGAAATTTATATTAAACAGGTAATAACGCAAGAACAGATACACGGAATTAAGATAAAACTTCTCTTTATTATTATCTTCCTTGGTTACAGACTCGACTCCACCTTGTGCACTCAGCTGCAGGGGTCCGTGCACTCAACTGCGGACTACTAGGCCTCTGTGCACTCAACTGCAGTGCCTTTTCCTACTCTACGACCCAAGACACACTTTACACTTGCGACTCAATCACTTAGACTTCTCCCTTGCTTCTACTTTTCTATCTCATACTTTGCTATCTTTTACACTTAGATCCTCTCTCTATTCGACATTACATTACAAGACTAGGGCGGACAACCCTATGACTCTATCATACATTTCGCGCTCCATGCCTGAAATTCGTGGAGTCTTTACAGCAAGATTGGGTCAAAACTTGGGCTTTGAGCCCCAAAACATGCCTTGGGGGGATTCCATGCCCAACAATTAGTGTTCGCTTTTTTATTTTTGGTGTGTTTGTTTGCTTTGTAGACATGTGTTTTTCTTCTTACCATGTGTTCCACTCGGTTTGCAGATGTCATCAATTCATTATGTCGATTTTGTTGATGGTGCTTGTCGTAGCACACGGAATTTGTATTTCGCAGCTTGGGAACTCTTTAACCCTTGATGGCGAGTTGATTGAATTACAAGGTATAAGCCTCGGATGGACAACTAACAATATTACCGAATATAGTTCATTCATTGAACTATTGTTAGAAGCATTTGCTCTTGGCATTAGGGATTTAGTTGTCACGTTAGATTCACAGCTCGTTGTGTTACAGTTAAACAATCATTATTTAGTCAGAAATCCATAGATATTGCGTATGTATCTACGTGTTTGATTACTAGAAAGTAATTTTGATTTTATAATATATCAACACATTCCACGCAATTTGAATACGTTAATAGATGCATTAGAAAATTATGTTCTTGATGACATTTGCATCATTTATAAAACTGATCATATTCTAGAGACACAAGTAGAAAATAAAGCATGCATGTATATATATATATATATATATATATATATATATATATATATATATATATATATATATATATATATATATATATATATATATATCAAGTCTGTTGAAGTTTTTACATCAAAATCTAAAAAATAAAGTGTTATGGGAGACTTCGCTTTTAAGGTCTACAAAATGCGTAAAATAGCTAGAAAGGCTATTAGCTTGCATAGTGCTCATGGTAGCATGAGACTTATCTAATCACTTGGCCTAACATCCAATGCAGTCTCATGGATACTCCCACTGTGTCTCTCTACCAACGCAGTGGCACCTCATCTATAGTAGCACACTCCGAAACTCCCCAAGTAATTTCTTCTAGGTTGCGCTTCATCTCAGTTAAGGGTTCCAACCCTTCCTCACATTCAATGCCCACTATCTGATGACCATCCTGCCATGCTATTTCCGACATGATAGGCTATCTTTTGGGTCCCACGTCTGCACATTTATCATAAGTCGAGTCTCAATTTACACTTTTACAAAAAAAAAAAACAGAAGACTTGAAAAAATCCAAAAAACAAGTCTTTACCTACATCATTCCATTGTTTTCCCAATGGCAGAGGTAGATATGGATCCCATCAGAAATATGTGCCAACATATGCATAATCTCCACCATGAATAATTGGCATGCAGGCAAGTAAAAAACTGTGGAGGGTAGTGGATCTATTGACTTATCCCTCCTCAAGGCATGAATTGACTCCACCTCAGTAACCTCGAGTCATGGGGGGCAATATCTGCTACCCCTACCCACTAATACCAAAATAAGGGCACTCGCTTTAAGAAGAAATTCACCAGTATCAAGCCGAACCCAAATTGTCTCAAGTTTCCCTACTTCCCTTTGGTCAGTTCTAATCTGGAATTTATCCAGGATAAAGAATGAAAGGTATTACAGACTCATGTGCATGGATGTGCCTATGTTACTTATGCAAGGGATCGATAATTTTGCTAGAATACATAGACACTGAGGCAATCAAAGAAAACATAACAGTCAAACATGTAAACAAAACAAGTTTAATAAGGAGTTCACCCAATGCTCTTAGGCTATGTCTCCTGGTCCAGCAGTGGTGGCCTCTCTATTATGTTTTCAAGCAGAGTTATTACAACAGTGAGCTTGATTCGAGTCTCACTAACAGAATGTAGTCAGTAGGAATGGAGTGCACAGACTCTCCTTACTAAAAATCAACCTCTGAGGGTCACAGTAGTATGACAGGCCTATACCGAGGAGCTTGCTTGAACCTCTCAAGCCTTCAATGAAGTCCACAGACTCTCTGGCTCTCTCTGGCTCTGTCTAGCTCGATGCTACCTTCAGGTCAGCTCAACTTCTACTCTCTATTCTCTACTATTAGCTTTCTGCGTTTCTTCACTATCTACCTCTTTCCGCCTCTTGCTCTGCTTCTGTCAATTCATGGCTTTAAAGCCAGTTTTCTCTTCGACTACTCATTTCCACTTCCTGCCTTCTAGTTTCCTTTACTCTATCCATTAGAATTCCTCTGATCTGCATCATCGTCACTAGGTAATGCCTCGCAAGGAGGTGGCCCCCTGTTTTCTAACGAACTGGGTGTCAGATTCCCTGAATCATACTCAAATGGCCATTAAATCTGTTTGCTTCAAGATTGCCCACGAACACGAATAATTTGCCAACTCATCATCCATGTCGGTCTTCAAATCCCTGTCTTCTTGCTTCTTAACATGTCAAATCTGGTCAGTCATCAGGATGTATCTTCGCCATAGATCTAGACCACCCCCCCCCCCCCCCCCCCGATCCTACGGTCGCCCTTCATATCGGGCGGACAAGTCGCACGACGTTTACCCATCCGATGCAAGTGGTTTTCTCTCTCCTCTACAGGACGCGTGTCGCTTGATGTGTGGCATCGGGCGGGACTTAGTCAAAACTACTTACTCCCTCGAAGCCTTCCGATATCTTGCCGATTTTGGGGAATCCGCGCCACGGAACCGAAATAGTTACTTTTCCAAGTTTTATAGCATTTTCGGGTCCGAGAATTTCGGGGCTTTCCTTCACTGAGGGGGACGCCCTGAAATATCAGAATCCACCTCCGTTTCTTGATCTGGCCTCTGGTTTTGCAGTTTTGTGCCATTGTTCTTTACCATGGGCCAACGGTCTGTGCGCTCGACTGAAGGTCCTCGTTGCTCTGCTCTGGCCACAACTGTAATTGTTATGAGGATTCCTTCTGATAGATTCGATCTTTTCTAGGACTTGAATCGTTTAGCATAATTTGAAACAGTCATGAAAACTTAGAGAGTTTTAGGATCCAATTCCAATCAAGCTATCTTTTAATATTCACCAGAAGGCCTCCACACCAGTTGAATATGGTGGGGGTCAGACACTCAACTCCGTACTAGAATTGGGATTTTTAACTCTCATGCAAGGATTACATCCCAAATACATGAACTATGGTGAATAGGATGGTTTGTAAAGGAAGGTTATTGGTGATCGTGGCAATATTCACCTTCCCACCCCTTGTCATCTTTGCACCTGGGAAATTCCTCCTAATTAGAGCACCAGTACTCTCACCACCTGGGCGAGAGCCGAAGAGTTGGACTCTCTCTCCTCTTCGGGAGATTCCCGTGATGAAATAGATGTATGATTCCTCTATTTATAGTTCTTGTCCTTTGATTATGAAAATATCTCGATCCACATCCTAAAGACTAATCAAATAGGGCAGCAATTCCATTTGAGCCCTCAGTCCTCTAGTCCTGAAGAACTTCACCAACCCATAATCTCTCAAGGCACTAATGCATTCTGGGTTCTGGGCTACTTGGTAACCTTTAGCCTCATGGCCTATTTCTTTTCATTCCAGAACCATGATCTCCTACAAAACATCATTTAACACTAATTATAACTTTTTCATGGATTGAAATCAAGAATTTTTGCTTTAAAAAGGGGTTTTCTTCACAAAATTCTGCCTCGGCACCATCACGCTTGTTTTTCTAAACAAATCGATGTCATCGCAGGCGTATTTTAGTCTGAGAGTGATTATCACGGGTCCGATGAACAAACCCACGATGATCATTAGCACTCAAAAATTTTCAAATCCTCCCTTTTAGCACATAAAATTCCATTAAAAATGCATGAAAATGTGATGAAATGCAAAAGCAAGGATAGAACTCTTACCTATTGCAAATGGTTCACAAAATGACGCCTTGAATCTCCTGCTATGGTCACTTGAAAATCAAGCAAATTAGGGCACAAATGTACTTTCAGAACTTACTATGGTAAAATGGTAAAAAACAATGTTACTTTTGGTTATTTATAAGTTTTGAAGTCATTTTTTGTCAATATTTTAATAAAATTTTATTATTATTATTTCTTGATATCAATGATGGGTGTGTTTCTTTGTGCCGTTGCAGGTGCTTTCAGTGAACAGTGATTATTTTGACTAATTCTCACGATTTTTTTTGTTTTATCTCTTTTTCAGACTCGTAAAAAATAAACGAAAAAGGAGCCCCCCTAGAGTTATCTTTAAGCCCTTTTCTAACTCTCAAAAACTGAAATGATAGCCGAGTACTTGTCATTTCAAACTCTTTAAATCAAATGAAATAACATCACCTCAATATATGTTTACCCCTTTTTTGGGTTGAGATTGACTATTTATGAAAAAGGTACACCTTGATCGACATGGTCAAGAGGTTCTCTCGGATATTGTTTTCTACCTTTTCGGATTTGAGAGACAAATTATGAAAAGGGACATGATGGAGTTTTCTTTTCCATCTCTTTTTCAAACTCTCTAAATATGAAAAAGACATTGAGTTACCCTTACGCCGGACTCATTAAAATTTTACGACGAAATACTCGTCACCATGATGAGACTGAGTTTCACCTTTGTAGGACTCATAAAACTTACTACAATGGATTCTTTCGAAGAATGAACTTACATATCAAGCATATTCTATCCCCTTCAAGCTTGTGATAAAAAATAATTGAAGAACTCACTAGAAATAGTGGGGAAAACTGAAGATGAAACATCCTTTGTATAGGTAGCATGTCGCTCTTGAACATGACACTCTTCAGATTTCGTGTCGGGTTTGGGATATCCTCACTCAGTCACTTGTCATCCCGGGTTTGGTTGATCCATTTTACCTCTCATTTGACTATTCCATTTTTTCATCATGACCTTTAGTCCTATGTTGAGTCAAATACTGCCACACTCTGGAGTCATGTCGCCAGTGTTCAAGAGAAGTCCTATCTACAGTTATTTACCTATACATTGTCTGACCCATTGTTACAGTCTTGGATCTTATTCATTTCATTCCACTTTATTCCTTATTTCGTGTCGATGATGGGGGACTCATCATTTCCCTCCTTCGACGAGTCACTTCCTGTCGACTTCAGCCCATTATCTAGGAATATGACTTAGAATCTCCCTTTCAGTACCTTAGAGCTTGCATGCCTTAATGGTGATTTCTTCACATCTAACAACAGTTGTTCATTATTGACTTTCGATTGGATGATTCCATGAGTGTTTGAATTTAGTTTCATTATCACATTCACGGATTGTATTGTTGTACCTTGAGAGCCATTGTCATTATTGGTGGTTTCTCTCGTACCTGTTGACGGTCCACATCATTGGCCGGTAATCAGGTGGTTTTCTAGCATTTTTTACTTCAACACATATATTCACATGTTAGAATTTGTATTTTGATCAAGCCAGGATGGAGCGCAAGACCCTAAGTCTTGTCTGATATGACTCAGGCTACGTGGAGTTATATGTTATTCATGATTATAAACATGTTTCTGCTATATGGATGGCGGTGACCATACCATGGGACTTCACATTTATGATGATCCTTTTATATTGGATGGTTGCATCCATACCTTGGATCTTATATTCACAGATGATCCTTCTCATTTGGATGGATGCGCCCATACAATGGATCCTTTCATATATTCCTTATCATCTGGATGGTTTCGTCCATACCATAGATTAATGTCTTGATATCATATATGTATATGTATATGCATCCTTGATTTGCAGGGCTCCTGGCAGTGATTGTCCTCGTCCTTGCAAAATCTCGTAAAGCATCTCAGCCATCACTCCTCGTTCTGCCTTCATGATTTAGGGGTCATCTATTACACAACATTTTGTCACACCTCCTGCACTTCCCTGTGACATACCCTGACATTCCAAAAACATGACCATCATGCAGTGTACTCATTCATATATTCATCTCATATCCTCCCTCAGACATTAATTATAAAATTCCTTGAGATTTCACTAAATAAAATAGCTCTAAAACCCTAATTTGAGGATCATCGCTCTTATGAGGCCAAAAACAGTGATGATCGCCTGTTGCACTGTAATTAACCCGTGATGGCATCACTCTATTCACTTGTATACCCGCAATGATCCCAAAAAGGAAATTTTCCCAAAGAGGATGAGAAGCTTCATGATCTAGAAGCTTCCAGAGCAGTGAGCTAGAGGTTGTTTGGCATAGATGAGGTCGAATTCTCCCAACTTGGCCTCTTGGTCTTATCCCTATGAGCTACCTCCTTGAGATGAGGGCCTAATCCTATCTTTGGAGAGGTCCTAACTCCCTTTCCCAACCTATATATTCATCCTCTCCCATTCCCAAATGGTTGGTCTATGCCTATTTGCACCCTTATGCTAAGATTGTGCCTATATGCTATTCATTTGGCTTGGAGAAGGAGTGCTTGGAGAGCTTAGCTTGGACTTGGATATTCATTCAAGGAGAGCTTATCAACATCAAGGCTTGGTTGTATGCTTCCCCTTATTTTCTATTAATATACAATTGCTGGTTCATTTTCCCTAATGTTTATTCTCATGTATCATTTAGCTTAACATTCCTTGATCAATTAAGTAGGTTTCTTTTGAATGTGATATTTGTATTTGCATGCCTTGTTGTGTGTTGATCTCTTGTGTGGGTGCATAAACGTTGAGAGCAGCAAGAACAAGTGCATGGCAGGAGTGATTCAAGGTCTTCAACAAAGGAGATCGTGATAGCATCAGAACGAGGTAGGTCATCTTCTTCATCTCTCTTTTCAATTGCGTCTTAGGAAAGTGTCTAGTAGATTGTCACTTTGGTTGCTAGACCCACTCATTGGGCTAGAGGGATTATATTTGTATGTAGAGAGTATTTACCTATACAACATGATGTAATAGACACAAAACACTAAAACACCCAATAGAAGACATAACCAAACATTCAAGCACCAAGTATATGACATAAGAAAACTCATGCCTTAATGTATCTCATGGGAGGCAATCTTGTCTTCACAATCAATCCATATTAGCATGATGTATCTTCACAATATATTAACCCAAACATAAATAATACCATGATATCCAAAATAGTCACTAGCTAACATGTTGACATCATAACTCATACACAATTATCATTTATGCATAGAAATCACATATGTACAATTGGTCCATATCAGTACCACACAATGCAACATGATAAGTCAACTCATACCTAAATTTTGTAACCCTAACCATTTGCATAGGTCAAACCAAGTTAACACAATACATATAACATCAATATCTTCAATGCAATGAACATAACCATCACAAATATGACCAATCCAAATTACAACATCAAGATCTCAATGAAATAACCCTAATCATCAAGTTAATAGCACATAACAATAATAAGCTATATATCATGCTCATCAACAACATAAAACCTAATCGTCAAGCTAATTTTCATATAGCAACAACAATTTAACCTATAACATACTCATCAACAACATATCATATAACATAATCATCAAGTTATCTAACCTAACCAACAATAGCAATGCTTACAACCACATGTTACTATCATTCTTGACTATCTAACTCATGTGCATATGACTATGCTAATCAACTATCATCTATCAAGTACGTAACCATAACATCAAAAGACATGTACATAACCTAATGTATATAAACCTATTAACATAAAAATCCTTAACCTACATACCTGCATGCTAACATACAAACCTGTATGAAGACATGCTCTTGCCTCGAGGTCCAATGTTGCAACTTCACTTTGATGATCTGTATCTCCTGCTTTACCTCATTCATCACATTAGCATCATAACATACCAATAGAACCATGATGACCTAAATTTCATACAATTACTCCATAAGGCATGTTTGACCTATTATTCAAACTATAACCAAGACCATACATACATAACAATTGTATATAGACATATAACAAATGAGTACCAAAACAAACACACATCATTCTAGCTAGAGTCTAGTCATCAATGAGTGACCATATCAAGTACATAAACCATGACCTCATGCATAAAAACAACCATTACTCCATTGTACACATTGCCACACACAACCAACAGTGTGCATAAGTAATTCCAAATCAACCACACATATGCATAAATGCATGTAGTCGAGCATAAGAGATCAGTTCTTATAATCAACCTACAAGACTGATACATGTAATCAAAATATTCAAGTGTAACCTAACATACAAGGATGTAAGTAGGCGACATAAAATAAACATGTAAGGGATAGATAATCCATATGCAACCAATCACATACTCATGACAAGTTCATTCCATAAAATCAACATCAACCATTCCATGAAAATCATACTACAACCATAATCAATCATCAAGAAATTGCCACAAGCACATGAAATGCAAGCGTAGGAGACATACATGCAACTAACATGCATGCATGACTAACACATTCAACCCATCTAGTCCAAGAGTTGAACCATGCTCTGATACCACTCTGTAACACCCTCCTCCCACATCCACCCATGTAACCATGCCAACTAGAGTAAACAGGAGACGAGAGGCTACTATGATCAAATTAAACCTCCTAGGTGACCTTAAGGGAGTTTAATTGATGGAACATCATACACAATCATCCAACATCATCAACAGAACCCTCAGGAGACAAGTCAACCACTCAGATAGCCTATCCCTGGGTCCCACTGTTGTTCTAGACCTCTTAGGCCATAGTTGCTCTCATGCTATGGGCAAGGGAGTGACCAGAGACCTAAAGTCGCTCTCATAGGCCTACATGCCAGTGATTGTGGACCAAACTTGCCAATTTTGTGCCAATGACCCTAGGATTTAAGCCACTTTTCAAGGCCCAGAGCCCAGGCCACCACTCAGAAAGGAATGAAAGCTTGAAAACAATAAAAGTTCATGGAAACAATGATGCAAAAGCAATAAGCTGATCAAGACCTTAACCAGACCCCTACTAGCCATGATAATAATTTCTTCAAAAATATCACTAACGTGTAACCTACAATTGTAAACAAAAGAATTAAGTGTAGGGATCTCATACTTATCTGAGAATCACTATGAACCATTGTTCCCTCATGCCAATTGTTGCATTATCCTCTATTAGGTCATAGAAACATTATCCATTCATATACAAGTAAAAACATGCTGAGAGCCATACATAGTTGTTTTCATAAAATGTGAATATAACCAACATAATAAGAACATAAATACAATAAACATATCATCCATCAAATTCCATATTTACACCGGTCAATTTACACATGAAAATCAATGGAATAAATTTCATTAATCAATGCAATGAACCAACCGGAGTTGGGACTACCACATTCCACCCGACCATAGATTGGTTGAGCCAAGTATCTCTTCAGCCAATCACCCTCGTATCTTATTCCAAGCATGAATGTGGGACTCATAGCACACATCAAAAAACACCAATCAATGTATATGTCATTAGAGTACTCCACCTACACCATGAGGAATTTCAGTGCCTCCTAGTCTCTCAGGCTTTACATTGTATCCGCAATCTGATCCAGGGATCACTAGGCCCTACACCGCGACATATGCTTTAGGCTTTACCATGCATTCCATCCTGGAATCACTAGGCCAAACAGAGAGAAAATCCACCTCTTGGCTTTACCATATATCCCTCCATTCACCGACAAGGATTCCTAGGCCCACCAAGGCACACAATATGGATTTACTGCAACCCATAGTCCGATTCAAGGTTTATCAAGCCAGTGGCTTCATGCATCCTCTGTCTGGTTCAGGGACAAATACACCATGTGTTTGTCAATTCAGAGATCCACCCCACTCAACTTCGAATCCAATCCGGCCATCCCACATAAACTGAATGAGAGAACCCATCTCATCAAAGCTATCAAGAAATGGGAAGGCTAGGCTGAAAATACTATCACAGTTGGAAAATCCCATACCATGGTAGAAAATAAACACATCCAATCCCATGCATGCCAAATCTAGCAAGAAAAATACACATGCAAGTCGATATCTTTAATGAAGCTTGTTGTAGCTGCTTGATCCTACCTTTCCCTGCTTGACCTTTGCTTCCTCTTGCCTTCTTTACCTTTCTTTCTCCAATGCCAAAGTGCTCCAAGAAAACTCTGAGTGTCCAAGAGTATGAGAGATAGAGAATAATGAAAGAGCTTCAAAGCTAAACTGACCAACACATCACTGACCAAGATTTCCAACTGATCCTCATAAGCCTTTTTATTAATGAGGCCTCTATTTTCTTCATTTTCCGTTATTTTCCTTCGATTTTGTCCTCACATGCAGCCTGTGACCTTTCACCTTCCTTTTCTCCTATTTTCCTTTATTTTCATAAATAAATGTGCCAAAATACCTTTTTTCCTCTTTAATGCCTTTCCAAATTCTTAGCCATTGCCTTTGCCAATTTCCTTGGCCATAAACAACCAAGTGAAAACCCACTTGGATGTCCTGCCCACCATTCATCTTGGAATACGTGTCCCATCATCCATGGTATTTATAGATTTTTACATGAAATTTTCACCAGGGTTGTTAGAATAAGTAAATTAACTAATGGGTAGTTAGTTAATAATGAAAAGACGTGTTTCAAAGACATTCCTATTCATGAAAGTGTACTTACCTGACTATATATACATGACCCTCATTCTTATTTTTAATGATCCTACATCAATTATTTATACAATATACCATGTACAATTATTGTCCTATCATGGATGTCTTTGTCTACGAAGTATTCTAATATTTCCGTTGCATATACGAATTTTGGTCGTTACACTAAGCATATAGATCACACATTTTTATCTTGTTAAGGAAAACAAGATTAACTCATCGTTTTTCTTGTTTTTCATGTAGAAAGAGAGAAGAACCTATTTTTTTTCTCTAAATTTATGTGCACAATGAAGCATAAAAACACATAAATGTTATATTTAGCTGCATTAGCAATGATAAAAGCAATCCTAGTAGCATGTTCTTGTTATTTTTCACATTTATGTAACCATTTAATATTTTAAATTGCATTCGCAATTATGCCCTATAGAAAATACCAAAACACAAATAATTTTTAATTGTTTACAACGTAACCATTTACAATTTGTTGTATAATTTTGTTTCTATATTTTATTTAGCATAATGTCAATGTGTATTTGAATGGAAAGTCATGCCCCAATTAGTGGTAATTTAGTGCATTAGTTTCCTTGAATTTATGATTATTTTAGAATTTTTTAGCTTGTTTATTTCATAATTACTTATAAATTTATTTAGGGATAACGAGTATTTAGTTTGATTTTAGTTGTGATTGAAGATTTTGATTTACAATTTGCCTCTAGAATCACCTAGGAATACCCCTGAAATTAACAACCATATCTTGACAATGAGAGGAAATACGCAAGGAAATAATGGATTATTTTATAATGTTATCTGAAATCTTCTAATTTTTAATGTGTGCCAAAATTTTTGGGTGATAACATTTGGGCTCCATTGCTAGGGAGCTTAGCCAAAGTTTCTGATTTGTAGTATAGTCATACAATAAGGTGAACAATTTATAATGGTATTCTTATATCTCATTTGGTGATTCCACTTGGTAGGAACTAACCATACATATTTTTGAAGCAAAGGTTTTGGTAAGGAAATAATATTTCTAGTTTTAGTTACAAACCATTTTGGTTCTTCATTTTTCTCTTCCAAATTCTCTAACTAATTTACCCAAGTTAATGTTTCTCTTAAATTATCCATGTTATATGCACTTCCTAATTTCATTGCCATTCCATAGCAGCCACATGCTTTTCCTAATAAGTTTTATAAGTATATCCCACGCTTTGAGGGGGATGGGGCAATTATTGTTAGGAAATGCTTGTTAATGTTTCTCTTATTTCTTGAAAATTTGGAGGTTGAATATGAAGATTTCATAAAGAAATTGTTTGTTTAAAGTTTGCAAGGAAAAGTATGAGAAGGTGTTAGAGGTTTTCCCATGGTTAGTATATCTTCTTTGATTACCTCCATGCATTCTTTTAAAATCCAAAATGGGTTATGGAGAGTATCGATCATTTCTTGCAAATTTCACTAATATCATTGTTTTTTGGGGGGGGATAGATGCTTGTTTAATAGTAAGTTTTCTAAGGCATATGGAAAATTTTATGCATTATATGTGTATTTTCATGCTTTTAATTTTGAATTTGTATTCCTATGGAGAAAAGTACACATGATGATGTCCAAGAAAAGTTTAAAAACCCTTTATAGTCTTGCTAAAAGCTTAGGAATTTTTTAATGACAATCTCGTTTAAGTTGACTAGTTTTGTGAAAAGGATTCCCATGGATACCAATGATTCTCAATGCATTGAAGAAGAACAATTTGATGAAGTTTTTGACATTTAGGAGCAATGTTTAGAGAAATATCATGATGATAGAGCAACCTTGTCTATTGATCCTTTGGAAAAAATTGGATGTGATGGTGTTTCTAGTACTCCTTCCATTGTTATGTTCATTGAAAATAATGAGGAATCAAAAGACATATTCGACAATTATATTTAGGAACTTTAGCCCAATTAAGATATGATTATTTCTTCAAGTAGTATATATCATTTACAACTAGAACAATTACATATCTTCAGTGGCAAGAGGATTTATTTCTTTTTCTATGATGTTCTCAACTCAAATAAAACCATGTGAAAAGATTTGTGAAGAATTATTTTATTATCATGATAAAGATGAAGAGGATTGTTAGAAACTTTATGCACCTCATGTTTTCAATCATTACTAAAATTTTGCGATTTTATTTATGACTACACAAGAGGATTTTGAACCAATTTTCCATCTTGATTTGTTGACTCTTCCTAGTACTAAAGGCAAATTTAAAGAGTGGTGGATTGAGCATGAATATGGTGATCATTATGTGACTACTTTTCTTATATATATAGATGATTTGGTTCAAGATGAACATCCTATTTAGATATTATTGTAGTTGGAAGAACATATTTTGGTTTCAATAAAATGTGATTTTCTTCCTGCTACAGTAATGATCTCACAACTCACATTCTTTAGTGTGATCCCTAGTTTGATCATTCCATGGATACCATGGTATATCATGATTGGATTAAAAATTCTAGAGCTATTTTAGGAAGTAAACAAAAAAATTTGAGGCTTTTGTACTTTCTTTTATTACACTAGTGAGTAATCATGTTCTGAGTTTTAGCTAGTAGATGTTCTAAATTTTAGCTAGTAGATGTATTTGGTTGTTTAACAATCAAACATATGAAGACTTCTTTCCATCACATTATACTTCATAATTGGATTCATTATATGTATGATTATGTTGATTTGACATGTAGGATCAATAACATATTTTCATGGTTGTAATAGTTTTTTGAAGATGTTGATCATTGCAATTTTGATATATTCTAATGATGTATGATGTGAAAAGGAAGGGAAAATATAAAAGAGAGAAATATTTATTTTAGTACCATAGTAAATTCAAGTGTTCCCTTTTTTTGAGCTATTAGATAGGTTAGGTCATGATTTTTTGTTACCCATTTATATTAGGTCAAAGTTAAAATTATCCTTTATGAACTTGTTAGGCTCATTTCCCAAAACTTATTTTCATGTTTTGTCAAGTTTAAGATTTAAGAGGTGGTTCCAGGTTCCTAGGATTATTTTTTTGTGTGTGCATGTCGGGAGGGGGATGGTTTTACTTCAAGGTATTGAGTCATTGCTTTGCTTTATGTTAAATAAAAAAATATTTTTTTCCAAGAATATGTTGGGTCTTATTCTAATGTATTTCCATTGAGTCATTAGCCATTAGATTAGAAATATTTTGGATTCAAAAGCTTTATCTGTGATCACTATGTTTTACAATCATGTTTCAAGTTTGAGCTAAAAGAGTTGGGTCGAGTCAAGTTTGAGAGTCTATACTTCGGAGTTCCACTATATCTATTTCTTTATCTATGTTCTATATGTATGTGCTTCATGTTAGTTGGAATATTTTTTAATCACTTTCTCCCATGGGGTTGTTCCCCATAAACTATGGCACATATTTCTCTAGGGGTTTTAGATGTTGAGTACTTTGGTTTCCACAAGCCTTCTTAGCGATCTACCTCACATTTGGTTGATATTTTCATTATTGAGTTTTCTCTAAGTGATTCAATTTAATTTTTAACTTTAGATAATTGATTCACTTTGATAGGATTGTACTCCTACCTTGGGTCCTGATAGTATTATTGGTGGACCACCTTGTGTCTAACATGGATGTACATTAATTATTTCTAACTAGAAGGTTTCTCCATGTATGATAATGACTTCTTATCTTATTGTGGAGAATCATATAGGTTAAGAGTTGCAAGTTGTGGGTTATAGTTATATTAAGTATGTCTACTTTCCACTTAGCATATATTTGAAACTTAAACATTTGAGGAAATTTTTCATAGGGATTTCTTATGGTCCTACGTTATAAGTCTTCCTATTCTAGAGTTTTGAGATTCCCATATCCTACATGAGGATTATTTCCCCAATTAGAGCTAATGTTAACACCCAAATTGGATTTCTTAAAACATTGATCTTCATTAAATATCTTATTTTGTTCATGGGTATATCCAAGGATGGATTGGTTGTTCAAGCCTTTGATATGGCATCAATGGTTTGTGGGTGACTCTTCACATGGCAACATGCTTTTTTTATTTAAGGATCATTGGTAGAACATGTTCTTGAGTAGATTAAACTTATGAGAAAGAACATCTAATGGACAAAATTCAATGTAGAAGGTGCTCCATACTTGCAATTCAATGTAGTATCTAGAGAAAGTATGGGAGGTTAAAGGCCTACAAAGGTTATGGTCAAGTTAGTTCTTGCAAACTTATATTTTTAAATATTTTATCATAAATTGGATACCCTTTTGGAAGATGTGCATGGAGTCCAAATCTCAAAAAAATTCAAGTAGACTTATTTTTTGCAACTACTAGGGAGATGCACATGGATTTCAAATCTCAAACAAATAAAGTAGATATATTTTTTGCAACTACTATTTTTAGTAGTTTATGAGAGTGGTCCCTTTAATAGGATAATTACATATATGAGAACATAACAAGTTCGAGTTTCAGCTAATTCCAATTTTGCACTATTTTGACTAGGGTGAGTGAACCTTTAGATCAAAGAGTATTCCATACAATGTTATATTGATATTTTAAGCCATTCTAAGCACTTTCAAATTTTAGGAATCAATTATACTTTGGCATGGTTGCAAGGGTACTTGGTGGGCCATGATTTCACTTGCTATGTTGGGATGTTATGAGCCTTGAGAGGTTCTCATATGAATTATATGACAGTTCCCTTCTTAAGGAGTTTCTATACCACTTCATTGAATATAATTTGTTGATATATTAAGTCAAAAAGCCTACACACCCTTCTAGAGCCACTTATTATATTTAAAGTTGCTTTATTTAGCATGTGGGGTATTGACATTTGACTTTTAAAGGAGTACATGACTTAGGGAAGTTTCCTTGCCATGTATTGATTCCACAATTGCTATATTTACATAGAGAGTTGTGTGGCATACTTAAGTGTCATCATTGCTATTTTGAAAGTGTCTCTTTCTTGAGATGAGCCTAGTCCACCATATTACTTTTTATACTCACACAATCCCATGATTTAAGGATTAATTTTAAGGTCTTCTATCTATAGGTAATTCATAGGTCTTATTTTAGAAATGAAAAAGGTGCATTAAAATACTAAATCATCCATACAAAAATATATTTTCTCTTGCACATGGCTATCATGGAACAAGGGAAAACTTTTGAAGTAGTACTTTTTTCATATACGTGTTATTTTCTCTCAAGAAAGGAGAAATATTCCTAGAGACTATTATTCTCACTTCTCTTGTATTTCTATCAATATCTATTCTTATTTTCTCCCTCATTTATATATTATATATGTAATCAAAGGTGAAAATTGTCTATCTTTTAAGATTTATTGGAGCATTGGAGGATACTGATTATTGTCCTCCACCCTTTTTTGCTTATTCTTTCTTGAGATAGTGACATTGAAAGTTTATCATTGAACGCAATATGATAGTTGGATTTCAGGTTATATAATAATTTACTGTATATTTATCCTAACATCGTCTTCAAATTGGAATAAACCATAATTTGTAATTCCCTTATCAGGATTTATTGTAAATTATACATGACTAAAGAGATTATACATGCTTTTGATAAGAGAGGAATTGGAAGCCTGAGATATATTGGATGTGCTTGAACAATTTGAAGAAGTCATTGTGACTTTATTAACATAAAAGTTTCTAGATAAACTTATTACTTCTATTTCACAATCAAAATGAGAATGTTTAAGTCTCGTTTGCAAGCTTTCTAAGATTTTCTTTCTTCTTCCAATTTAAACCATCGGATCAAACTCAGGTGACTTATCTCTTGTTCTCAATGAAGCACAAGATTGGGAGGATATAATATAATTCACTATCGAACATGGTGATTACAATATCATTTTTAAATGGCTTCTCTTCATTATTGAATGTCAATATCATGAGCAATAATGTTCCATGAACATTTCAGCTACTCACAAGACACAATAGTATATAGGATAAAATCAAATAAATATGAAATAACACTTCTCTAATGAGGTAAATGACATATTATATCTAGTTGTTGAGGTTTGGGCAAATTCATTAAAAAAAAAGAAGAAAGAAAAAGAACTAGAGAGTACAATCACTCCCTAGTATGGTCACCAAAAATATGTTAATGGAGAAGTTTTGACATTTCTCACAAAAACATCTCGAAACTTGTTAGGATGAGTGATATAAATGGGAATGTTACCCTAGGTGTATAGTACTTTCATTTTACAAACAAATTTCAAAATAAAATCCATGTAATCTCAATTTTTTTTCAAGATATTAAGTTCTTATCTTTTTAATACTAGCCAAAAAAAAGTATGAAAGAATATCGTTTCATTCTTAAATGGGAAAATTTCAAAACATGCTAAAAATCATATAAACTAAACCACAATATAAATTTAGAACCAAAATGTTCCTGTGAACCAAAATATGATAAATCAATCAACAAATAAACTTTCTTGAAGACCAATTTGAATTTTAAAATAAAATGATTATACAAATCCCTACAAGGATAAAGACTAAATATGTCCTTAGAAGCATAAGATATAATAAAAATCATACAAAGGAAACTAAGTTCCAAAATAAAATGCATAATAATAAGATCTAATATGGACCACTTCAAAAGATGTAAGTAACATATTAACGTTGAAAAATTTATTTTAATTAGCAATGAATCAAGTCATAACTTCTAAACAGTACACATAGAATTGAAAGGAAATAATTAATCTTGAAGAACATAATGGTTCAATGCTACTCAATCTTTCTTTGTCACTTTTCACAATATTTGTGCTATCAACAAGGTGGTGAAGTCCTCAATAGATTCAGAATGGAAATGCATAAGAATAATGAGCTCACTTTTAGAATAATGACTTCTCCCCTCTTTTATCTTTATATAAAGTAGTTAATTAGTTCAATTACCTTTTAATATTTCCTTAGTCTTTTATTTCATGGGATAGTAAAGTGTTTTAAGTAGAAGTTCATGAATGCTTTTTAAAATAAACATCTAAAATTAGTTGGGGTCACACTAGACTCTATAAACATTTTTCATATAAAATTTATCTTTATAACTCTTAAAATAATATAATCATTGTATATGGAAAAAAAATGTAAATCAAAGAATGCGTCATCATTATAATACTTGTGCTTCATATTTTAAGTTTCCAAAAAAATATATCATATAATTTTTGTCAAGCTCAAAAATTATGTTTCAAGTATTCAAAATATAAAATATGTCATAAAACATGAAATTATAAAATATTAGGGTGTAAGGTGTATATATTTAAATGAAATCTCTTTTTTGAATTTATCCTCTATCTTCACTTATTACACTTTTTAATGTGTAGAAGTCGACTACGAAGAATCAATACTTTGAACTTCAATAGACTTATTTCCTTTATCTTCAAGAAGCATAAGCAGAGGTTGTTTTTCATTTCTCGGGGAATACTGAGCAAAAGAAGTAGTTGAAGGAATCATGGGATTGTAAATAGGTGCAAGTCGTCCATCTTTAGGACTGGTAGGCCAATGAACTACACTAGAAAGGGCTCTAGCTGAAATGTTTTTTCATCTATTATTCATAGGCTAAGGAGGGGATTCTGGAACATCCATTATGCCAATATGGGGTTGCAATAGTACATCAAGTTGAGCAAAAGCTTGTTGAAAGATTGGTTTCCCACCTAAGTCCATGCAACTAGTTTGAACGAGTTGATTGAACTCATCAAAGTTTGCATCAAAATGTATAGAAAAAACTTATTCCTTTATTTCTTCCTTCTTTCCATACCACGATGAATTTTCTACCTCTCCTTATTTTGTTTTCTCGGACACATATGCAAAATATGTTCATCTATATCATTCTATAATGTCATTTAATATCTTCAAATAAAATACAATATGTAGTAAAAACATACTTCACTAAATTCTATTAAATATCCTTAATAAGGCCCATATTATAACTTAGAAAGACAAAGCATGCAAGAAGGAAATGAAAAGGGAAAATGGAACAAGGATGGTGCATGCATATTTTTATTTACATCTAAGATATATCATCCATCAATATCATCATTAATGTTTCAAATCTTTTCATTTAAAATGCTATATTAGTTTCCAAATAATCTTCAATACTCATTTCAACATCCTTCTTTAATAAATATTTGGATAGGGGTATATTTTATATCATCATTAATGTTTCAAATCTTTTCATTTAAAATTCTATATTATTTTCCAAATAATCTTCAATACTCATTTCAACATCCTTCATTAATAAATATTTGGATAGGGGTATATCTTATAGGGAATGTAAAATGATATATATGAAGGTATTACAACCACATTTCAAACACATCATTTTCCTTATTGACTTCAAGCTACAAAGACTTTATGCATAAACATAAAATTAAGCTTGATTTTATATCATTCATTGTATAATTAGCAAATAGAGAAACACAAGCCCATCCATTAATCTATGTATGCAATAATTTATGGAAATTTATAATATGTAAGATGAAAATTAAACACTATAAGCTACAACATAATGAAAATGGTAACTTCTCTTCTTAACCCAACACCATTTCATTACTATATGTGACATAAAATTTTGGAGAGGGGTTGAATTTTATAATAATATTCTACAAGAAAAATATCCAAATCCCTATTCTTTCTTATGATTCCACATAATTTCAAGACTTATAGCATATTAAAAATAAAATGTGTAGCAAAAAAATATCATTCCCATTCCCTATATTGAATAACATGATAAACCATTCTTCATTACCATCCTTCATGGATTTAAAACCTAATTTATATAAGAGAATACAACAGAAAGGCCTAATAATAGTTCATTTTAAAGATTGTATGTGTTAGGATAACATGATAAACCCTTATTCATTACCTCCATCATGGATTTAAGACCTAATTTATATAAGAGAATACAACAGAAAAGCCTAATAATAGTTCATTTTAAAGATTGAGCAAGTGATATTATAATATATGACTAGCTATCTCTTTCTTTCCTTATTTATATATTATTCATTCAACTCATAAAATTATTCAAAACCCTAAGGTCAATGTAAAATTCTAAACCAATTTCAATCTCGCTTGGTCCTTTTTCCATGAGCACATTAGATCAATGATCTTTAAAGTTTGAAGTTGAAATAGGAATAAGAAGTAATCAAGAAAGCACATAGATTCATGGATAACAAGGATGATCCTCAATATACTTTTTGACTAGTAATTAAAGCATGGGGCATTTAGTTGGCCACTAGAACAGAGGTAGGAATGACATTTAGTCCACTGCAACCCTAGACACGTAACAAGACAAGACCACTTGGTAGGAGGAAATATATCATCTCACAAGATTGGCACCTTGGTTTATTGAACAATTAAATATTCCTTTGCAAGAAGAAAACACAAAGTTACAAATTAAATTCTCTCTATTTGATAATAGGGTGCAAGTTTTGAAGAGAGCGACACACAAGTAGAGGCAAGACAATAACAAAAACATAAAATGAAAATGGTGGCAGAAACTACTATTGAATTTGTCATGGAAGAAACACACCTTATTGCTATTTACATATTAAAAATTTCATTTGTTGAAAGGTCTAATGAAAAGTTGCAATAGATGCACTAAGAAATGTAAGCCAGAGAGAAGGAAATTTCTGGACAAAAAACCTCAATATACATAATGCAAAATCAAATAAAACAATGTCATTTGTCAAAGTTGTTTTCTCAACCATTGAATGTTATATTGATCTATTTGATTTTTATTTCCTCCATAATTCAATAACATAATATTATAATTAGGATGGTAACAATTTCGACAAGTTCAAGGTAGTTACCATTAGGGGAATTCTGAAGTAAAATATAGTCCTCAAAGCAAAAATGTATATTATCAAAATCACTTTTAATAAAAGCTAATATGATTCGAGGTGATGATTTCAACTAGAAGAGTAAATTTTTTTAAACGAAATGAAGAAATTTATTATTTTAAATCATACTTTCAACTTATTTCCTTATAGGTCTACTCAAATTTCAAGTATAGGCACTTGAATGCAAAATTAAATTTAGTGTCTAATGAGTACCCACTATACATATATTTGATAGACCCATAATGAGATATATAAAATATGTTTTTTCATGTATTTCCAAGTTATCTCATTATGAGTTTATCAAAAGCATGGAAAATGAGTATTCATGCAAAATTTAATTTTGTATTCAATGAGTTCCTACACATAGAATTTGAGTAAACCTATAAAAAGATAAGCCAAAAATACAATTTAAAAAAAATAATAATAAACCTTATTTTATTATTTTATCAAAAATACCTATTTTATACTTCAATTTATAAAACTAGTTTTCATTTAAAAAAATCCAATGTAAAATATATGACAAATCAAATTTACTATCATACTGTCCAATAAAACATTATGCATCATGTGTTTTTAACACACAATAATTTGTAGCTGAATGGTAACGGAACCATCTAGGGTTATCTCCTTTTTCGCGCACGCAGGCCTGACCTAGTAGTCTTCGCTGCCTCCTGCAGCACCTCCGCTTAGTAGCCTCCTGCTGCTGAGCTCCCCCAAGCTTGATCTTTGCCCCTCTAATCTGATGTGCACCCTCTGCCTGTGCAACTTTCCTCTCTCTTCTCTTTTCTTGGCAGCATCCTACTGTTGAGATCTACCACACCATGCCCCTTTCAGTGGGGGGTGATTCTTCCTCCCATCAAAGGATTGATGACCAAGAAGCAGCATTTGCATCTCTAATAGCAGAAAATGGAGCTCCAAAAGCCAAGCCAACCTCTAGTAAATTTGTGAAGAAGTTAGCAGACATACCATAGATCTCATTACCTCCAACACTCCCCAGAAAAGCTGCTATCTCTTTAGCAGAACGTGGTTTGGTGGGACAATTTACAAGATTGTGGCCTTCTCCCAGAGCAATCCAAAAATGGGTAGAGAGAAACTAGAATGCAAATATACAAGGAAAAATAGCCATACATTTCTGTGGAAGGGGATATTTTACATTCCTATTCGAAACTAAGGAAGATAGGAACTTAATATTCAGAAATGGACCCTATTTTATGGACTAAAGAGGCTTATATCTAAATAGATGGTCACTAGATTTTGATCCAGAGATGGATATCCCAAGCGCTGTTCCGGTTTGGGTTAGGTTGCCTCATCTTCCCCTCCACTGCTAGGGCGATAAGTCAGTGAAAGCAATCAGAAATGTGGTAGGAAAATACATAGACAGATGTGAACCAAAAGACAATATGCATGCCTGTGCTAGAATCTGCGTGGAAGTAGATCTGGAAAAAGGGTTACCGGAGGCTATAAAAATCAAGGTCGACTAATGGACACACATCCAGCAACTGGACTACGAACAAATCCCATTCAAATGCAAGGTATGCCATGAATACAACCATTTTGCAAATAGATGTAGTAAACTAAAGTAGAGAATGCTGAGAATGTTGAAGCTCCATAAGACACTTTGGAACAAGTAAAAAGAAAGAAGCCCCATAATAAACAAGCTACACCGAACTCCTCTTAGCCCCAAGAAACCAATGCAACAGCCTCTATTCCCCCAATAAATACGGCCCCTCCAGAAAACCCTTCCTCTAACCCATTCGAACTCCTAGGAGAAGTCTTGTCATCCCCTCGATCTCCTTCTCAAGCTAATGCATTAGCCATTATCTCATCCCCCACACAGAGCCCATCCTCCCCTCCACCCACAGTCGACCAAATACAAACAAGAAATAAAGAAAAAGAAAGCAACCAAGTTTGGGATCAGCCTAAAAAAGTAGGAAGGAAATCCAACAAAGAATTAAGGGATGAGGCAGCAGCAAAGGAAATGGCCATAGGCACTCAACAACCAATGGACTCCTTTCTTAGCAAACAGAAGGGAAGTGGAGAAAAAAATCAGCAAATGGAAAAGGGAGAGACTCACCACAAATTCAGTAAATAATGATTACGGTCTCTTGGAATAGCAGGGGTCTGGGATCCGCTTTCAAAAGTAATGCAGTTCGGGATAGAATAAAACATAAACAACCAGACATTCTTATGATCCAAGAGACCAAAGTCGATAATCAAGAAGTTCAAAAAATGATCAAAACAAAAAAAAAAAAATTGAAGGAACAGCCATAGACTCCAATGGATCCTTAGGCGGTATATGTACATTGTGGAACAAATGGAAATGGTACTTGCCAAAAAAAAACTCAATAATTATTGGGTAAGAACAGATCTGAAAAATAAGAGTACAAACAAAGAGTTTACCTTCAAAAATATATACTCTCCAAACCACTATAGAGATAAAGCTCAATGCTAGAATTCAGTGAAAGAAGAAGCTCAAGAAGGGAAAAGAGGCAAATTAATTATAAGAGGGGACTAAAATTTGATTAGAAATATAGATGAGAAGCTGGGAGGCAACTATTTCAGCGATCCCTCAAGAGCAGCGCTGGAAGAACTCGTAGAAGAGCACAAACTACTTGAAATTCCTTCATGCAATGGAAAATTCACCTGGAGCAATAAAAGAACGGGTGCACACAACATAAAGGAAAGACTAGATAGAATCATGATTCAAGAAAATATAGTAGTAGCCTTTTTCACAATGAAAAGCAAAATAGTGCACGCTTCAGCTTCCGACCATAAGCCTGTTGTGTTGCTTGGATAGGCTGGAGAATCAAGGACCGATTCCTTTCAAATACAACAAAATGTAAGACAACAAGGAAGGTTTCGGTAAGCTAATAAGGGAAAGATAGGAAAACATTGTAATAGGCTCTCCTCATTATGTATGGGAAACTAAGCTGAAAAAATTAAGATTTCAAATAAAAGCATGGGCAAGAGAAAATGCTCTCAAGAAAAAAAATAAAAATTAAATAGAACTGCAAAAGAAACTTGAAAATATGAGCAAGGAAAAAGAAAACAAGCAAGATAGCGAGCAAGAGTATGCACATGAAAAAGAATTTTTTTTGGATCTATACAAGTAAAACAGGCAAGAGGAGGAGGAAAGTAGGCAAAAGTCAAGATGTTTATGGCTAAAAGCGGGGGATAAAAACACCGTTTTTTTCATAAAATTTAAAAATAAGAAGAGCAGGCAATCAAATCGAAAAAATACAAGTGGAAGGGCATGAAATAAGGGGAATGGAAGAAATTAAAATGGCATCACATAAATACTATAAAAACCTCCTCTCCATAGAGGACCAACAAGTGGACATCGAAGACTTTCTTCGGCAAACTAGTAGTAAAATCAACAAACAACGAAACAGAGATCTAGAGAAAGAGGTCACAGAGAAGGAAATAAGAGAAGCAATATGGAGCATGCACCCGGAAAAAGCACCAGGGCTGGACGGTTTCAAAATTGCCTTCTACAAGAACCATTGGGTAACAATCAAAAAAGATTTAGTGAGAATGATCAAAAACGTTTTCAAAAAAAATAAAGTGGGAGAAAATACCAAAGCTTCACACTTGGCTCTCATTCGTAGGAATAAAATCCTATCTCCTTTGATAGATACAAGTCAATCTTCCTATGCAACTCTTCCTACAAAATCATAACGAAAATCTTGGCTAATAGACTGAAAAGAATTTTTGCCTTGTATCATCTCAGAAAACCAAGGTGACTTTGTTCCAAAAAAGACAGATTACAAACAATGTAATTATAGTGCAAGAGGCCATACACAGTAGCATTCAAAGAAAGAAAAAATGCATGGTCATAAAGCTAGATATGGCCAAATCTTTCGACAGAGTAAATCATAATTTTCTTGTGGTCGTCCTCTAAAAGTTCGACATTTCTTCCAAGTTCATAGATATTGTTATGGCATGCATCTCCACCCCATGGATAGCACCATTGATCAATGAGAGGCCCAGTAATTATTTCCGAAGCACAAGAGGATTGAGACAAGGGTGCCCACTCTCCCCTTTCCTCTACATAATGGCTGAAACTTTGAGTATTCAGCTAGAAAATTAAAGAGAAAAAAGGAAAATTACAGGTATTAGAATCACTAGAGGGGTCAAAGAAATAAACCACTTGCTCTTTGCTGACGACACTCTTCTCATTGGGGGAGCCTCTAGCATATTAGCCAAGCGGTTTAAAAAAGTTCTAAATGATTTCCTTGATGTTTCAGGAGGCCTTTTAAACAATAAGAAATGCAGAATCTACACCTGGAACGTGCCAATTAACATAATGCAGAGGATCTCACAAATAATGGATATCTCGGTTCAATTAAAATGGATCCATTTTACATATCTTGGATTACCATTGGCAAAAGAAGGGGTCAAGGCAGAAGTTTGGAACAAACAAATAGAGAAAAATTAGGGGGAAAATCCAAAGTTGGGGAATGACGTGGCTAAATCTATCAGGCAGATCAATATTAATCAAAGCACTCCTCTCAGCGTTGCCAATATATCAGTATGCCATAATTATGGCACCGACAAGCTCACACAAACAAATGGAATTAATTACTAGAGGCTTTCTATGGCAAGGAAGAAAACAAGAATCCAAAAAATTCAGTCTTGTTCGATGGGATCAAGTGACTCTCCCATTTGAAAAAGGAAGTATCTCAATCAGGATTCCGGGTTTGACAAACAATGCACTTGGGATTAAGTTAGTTTGGAGAATGTTAAATGGGAAGGATCAATGGTGGGGCGAAGCACTATCAAGGAAATACCTCAATTGTCATCGGTCAAATATGCTCACCGAAATAATTCCAGACAGTCCTTGTACTCAAGTTTGTCAACTTATCAAAAAAATTATTCCACAAATTAGAGACCAAATCTCCAAGAATCCAGGGAATGGGAAATCTATCTCTATTTGGGATGACAGAATCATGGGAGCATCCCCTTTGAACCATCAACAAAACTTAAGAGGATTGAAAGAATAGATGGAGGTGAAAGGTACAACTTCGTTATATTCCATATCTGATTGGGAACAAAATAGTTGGACAGCTTGGAGAGTGCAGTCACTCCCAGATAGACTGAAAAATCAGTGGGAAGAATTGAAGCTCCTATTAGTAGGATCAGCCCCCATAAATAAAGAGACCCGAGATAATTATATATGAGACCAAAATGGAGAAAAATTTACAGTAAAATCAGGATACAACTTCCTACAAAAATACAACAATTATGAAAATTGGAACCTATGGACAACAACATGGAAGAATGAATGCCTATCCAAAATAAAATTATTTGCATGGACTTTACTTAAAGGCAAGATTCTTACAGTGGAAAATTTAAGAAAAAAGGTTTCCAAGGCCCCTCCATATACGTCGTGTGCCAAAGAGAAGAAAGTATTCAACACTTATTCTTCAATTGTAGTATTGCAAGACAATGCTGGAAGAAAATTATCAGTCCTCTAGAATTGAACATTGACACAATAGAGTAGTTGGCAACTCTAAACAAAAATTCGGAGCAAAGCAACCCATATGCACAAAAAAAATGTCAAATCTGGAAGTGTCTTCCCTCCAAAAAAAAAAAAAAACAATCATAAGTCGAATCTAGAAGTGTCTTCCCTCCACTCTTTGTTGGCATATATGGCTAACCAGGAATAAGTGTATCTTTAAAGACCAAAAGCCAAATATAGGGACCATCCTATCTAAGACATGGGGATAAGTTTCGGAAATGATAAGTGCAAATGGAGCATCAAGTATAGATCAAAACAGTTTGCAGCAAGAAGAAAAATATTGGTACAACAAAGCCCTCATTGAAGGCTCAGTGAGGAGCCAATCTCTAAAGAAGGTGGGAGAAAAAATCAGAGACTGGAAGCTTCGCGAGAATGACATGGAAATGGAGGAATTGATCAAAAATCAAAGAAAACACATCCTTTTTTTCGATGGAGCTTCAAAGAACAATCTAGGAAGAGCAGGGGCAGGAGGATTAATCCTGGATCCGAAAGGTAGATAATAGCAACTTACGAATGGGGGCTAGGAACAATGACAAACAACAAGGAAAAGGCATACAACATGTTAATTGGTACCAATATCCTTAAAAAAAATCAGTTAAAAGACCCTATAATAATTGATGACTCGGCAATTATAATAGCAGCAATGGAAGCAGGGAGAGACTTCAAAAATTCAACATTAAATAAAATTAGACAACGAATTTTGGACAACATAAAGAATTTGGGGAATGTTGTTTTTAAACATGCCCTCAAAACCCAAAATAAGGAGGCTGACTCACCAGTCAACAAGGCAATGGATCGAAGAGTTGGAATGGTGAAAGAAAAGCAAAATATTTATGAACAGGCTATCCCATAATTCGTCCCCTCAGGAGGACTAGTCTAAGGCTCAAAGTATAGTTTATCACATCAAATCAACTGAAGCAAGGAATCAAATTACGAAACATCAGCAGGAGATACATCTGCACATGGCAGGCAGAAAAATCTTAGTCAATCTTTCTTGTGTAGTGAAGACAATCCTCATAATGAAGAAAATGACGCATCGTGTATGGCACCATAGCAAAAATCATCCCCATGAACAGAACATTGTAGTTAAGAGTCATATCAATCAAGGAAGTGATCGCATTGATCTGAAGAATATTTTGGGCAAGCACGAAAGGCTGGGGGATATTCTCGTGAAGGAGAGTCACGAGCTTAGCATCCTTAGACAAGTCTATAAAAAGAATCATAAGCATAGGAACCTCCATTATCAGAGAAAACACTGGGAAATAAGTGGTAGAGTGCATCGAACAGTAAGAAAAAAAGAGTGCTTGGAATCAAAGGCTCAGGCGGGAGGTGGGCTAAGAGTGGTCAGCAAACTAAGGATCAATCTCAATATGTAGGAGCTGAGCAGAGGTAAGCGAGTTTATGAAATTATTAGAGGAAACAATCTCTGTAGAAATTGTCCTGTTATGCAAACTGATACTAACTGCAGGGTTGTCGTTGTGTTAAGATTCTATAGGCCCCTGTTAACAGAGGCTCTGTTTCTCTCCTTGTCGCACTCTTCTCCTCTCATAACTCTTTCTCTTTAGTCCCTTGATTTTCACCATCTTGATCAGAGTCAGTCCCATCCAAGTAGAACACATGGCCATTGTTTCCACACTCAGAGTGATCCTTCTGTTCCAGCACCATCATCACCCACCCTTCATAGTTGCACTCTCGGTCTTTTGCAAAAAATCGGAGAAGCCATTGCATTTTACTTTTTGTTGGTTCTCTCAGACTTCACCAGCCCCCTCAGTATCCCATCCCTCTGTAATTTTAAGTCTATAAGGCCTGAGCCTATTACTCCCTGATTGCCCATTTCTCAGAAGCAGATCCTAAAAGTCCCTAGCGTCAGCAAGAGTAAGCAGTCTCACTGGCATACTGAAAGGAACTCTTCAAAAGACAAGAAGAGAGATCAAAGCAATCAACTAGAAGACCATCATAACAATAAGCACAAAAGCTATCAATCAAAAAACAGAGATCAAAAGAGCAATATAGTTGACAGCCCAGCAAAGATGTCATGCAACCCCTTAGAAAAAGTGGAAAAGAACGAGAGTTGTGCAATGTGTTGTGCCAACAGATTCATAATAGGTCGATTTATACAAGTTCTCCAAGATCTTCGTTCAGAAATGAAGAGCATAAATAACTACAAACAAATTGAAATTGAGAAACAAATAGCAGAGATTGAAGAGCTTAGAGAAAAATGCAAACATCTTGAGGCTGCAATAGACTACATCAACTCTTTGAATCAAAGCAAGCAAGGTGAAGCTTCCTCCAGATACAGTTAAAAAAAGGGACAACATCCAAAGGAATCTGTAAACCAATTTTGGTGATCTTCATGCTTTCTTCCATCTATGTTTTGTAAATTTTATTTGCTGCTTGGGCAGTTTGTCAAACAGTATGTGTTTTTAGATTTTCAGTACTTTAGAAACAAGGTCTCACATGAGAGGTAAGGAATGCGTTCCCCTTTTGTTCCTCTAATAAAGACCTTTTGCATCCGGAATGTAATAGGACTTAGTCCTTCTTCTGTTTGTTTTATAATACAAAAGTAACCGACCATGTTAAAAAAACACACACACACAATAATTTGTTATAATCACAAGTCGTAAAAGATATGATCGCGTCACTTCAATTATGCTGAGAGATATTATCGCCTCAATTATGCCCAAGAGACATATTATCGGTTAGAGAAATTTTAAGAAAAAATAGTCAATAAGTCAAAAAAAGTTATAATCCAACTCATTGAAACTATCTACAAAACTACAATCCAAGAACATTATCTGATAAGAATGAGTTGTTTCTTATTTTATTTCTTATTTCTCTTAGGTAGCAAATGGTATAACTTATTTGCACATGGGTTGCATACAAGTGAGCTTCATTTTGATAGGTTTCTTTCATTCGTCTTACTCTTACCTCTCTTAATTATCTCTTAGAAATAGCAAATTCAAATAACACAAAGTAGCTGACGCTCATACATTTACGTAAAAAAAAATCGGAACATTTAAACTCACTATAAATCCTATGCAAAGAGACAAATAGCTTACTAATATAATTGTAAAAATTAGTAAAAAAACCGACGTAATTTCATTATAAAATGTATAATATAAAATTGAGAGTAGAGTGAATAAAGTGAAGTTTAAATTACAAACATATTATGTATGAGATGCAAAAGGTTTGTTAACCAATGTCCAAAGTATTGACCATCGTTTCAAAGGAGCAAACCAATGCTTCTCCACTAAAGTACAGAGCCTTGGGTTCTGCGTACATTATTTGTGCAAACTTCAAAATTAGTGTAGCCTCCAAACAATTTCAGAGGAGAATTACTCGTAAAAATTCTGGACTATTTATTTTTCTCAGGAAATATGTTTTAAACTGTGATTAGATTTATATAAGATTGAATTTCAGCAGAAGCATTGGAAACTAAACCTTCTCACCTCACTATTGAATCACATTTGATTCATCCAAAGTAAAATCATTATTCACAAAACAATATTGGTTATTGGCAACTTAACCACCAATATACAATAATATTAAATATGGGCAACTTAACCACCAGTATACAATATTGGTTATTGGCAACTTAACCACCAATATACAATAATATTAAATATGGGCAACTTAACCACCAGTATACAATATTGGTTATTGGCAACTTAACCACCAATATACAATAATATTAAATATGGGCAACTTAACCATTATTGTTTAGGCAAAACTTGGAAAAAGCAATGGTCGTCCCACCACGTAGAAAAGAAAATGATGGTCAGACAACAAAACCTACCATTTCCTATAGAGAAAAACATTAGACATTGGAAAATCCGTTCTTAGCCTAACTAGATAGCTGCTCGTTAACATTTACATGTTTCAGAAAGATTTATTTTATAAATTTATTAAAAATCAAAGGTTATCCTCTTTTAAATGTGGTTTAATATTACTTTTAGATTACAATTTCCTTAGAAAAATAATGGAAATGGAAAATTCGGTATGGAAATCCTAGTTACAGTTGTGCATTCTTCTCTCCATGTTGTGAAGCCTATTAAATCCAAAAATCATTTAAACGCATAAAAAAGAATGAATCCGGCATCCAACAATAAACGGCTATTCATTTGATTCAACCAACCTGAGTGCGTGCGTTGATGAGAATCAAAGCCTGCGTCAAAAGTGTTTGAATCCATATCTGTGTAAATCTGCATGCTCGGTTTACTTTTAAAATTATAAACGCGTTTATGGTGGCTCAAAATTTCCAATTATTATGGATTCTTATGATGGATGGTATAATTGTTCTAGTGTTTGTATATTTAAAATATGTACATTTAATTGTTTTAGTGTCTGTATATTTAAAATATGTACATTTAATTGTTTTAGTGTCTGTATATTTAAAATATGTACATTTATGTAGGTCTCGGCTTTTCCGGTTATGCTTAATTTAGTATAATTTAATTTAATAATAATTCCAAAAATTTAATTAAATTATATTAAAAATTTAAACTTTTTACAATCGAAGATTATTTTTTTTCTTAGTACTGAAAAAGCTTAATATATATTAATATTATAGAAAGAGTTACATCAGGCAGTCCACATACATAAACTATATGAAATGTGATTTTGCCAGCAAACTCAGCAGACAAAAAACATTACAACGTGCCACACAACCAAAAAACTTGATAAGCTGCTGCAGTTCCATAATGTTGTTATCAGAAAAAATAATACCAGCAGCAAACACTGTGGCAAGGATGAGCTTCTGTAGGATCATAAAACATGTATTCACAGGTTGTAGTAATTTCCCCCACAGGATAGATCTGTAACATTTGTAGACCTTGTAGGCAATGCCACCAAAATATATATCTGAATGTACACTGATCAGAACCATATATTCCTGTAGTACTAAAGGAACGGATACTTGTTTTTACACCATCTAACGAGGAAAGCAAAAAGGTCCCTCGTAGAGGACACTGTTTTTGCCCAGTGGCCAAGCAACAAGTTCAAAAAACCAAAAAGGAAAAGTGTAGTCAAATGATATTGTTTTACTTTAGAACAGATCTATCAGAGTAATGGTGCCCCTTGATGATTGGCAAAAGGAAAAGTCTGTACAAAATTGCAGTTATATATCCAAAATTTACAAAAAAAGATGTATTTATAAAGGAGATTAACCCGGATTTGTAAATTCCTCCATCTCAAAAGTATTTAGTTCCCATGTGATTTCTAGCTTCCATATGTCAATGCCAACCTGCAAGCCTTTTTTTGATACACTATCTGCTTCCTTGTTGAGGCTTCTTCTGATATGTTGAATTGTGTAGTTGTCCTGAAGATTCCACATGTGTTCGATTCTTTCTATCCATCCTTGGAGTCTGGGATTGTTGATGAAAGCCTTCTGCAAAACATGATCAATTATAATCTTTGAATCTCCATATATGTGCAGGATGGGGTTCCCTAGGACACTATTGAACCATAGGAGACCCCATAGAGCAACTGCTTCAGCTTTTGTGTTGGAACCAACACCACAGTTCCAGAACATCATGTATGTCAAGTCAGCATTAATAACAATTAAAAAACCACAAGCACAGGTGTTTCCTTGTGTAGCCCCATCAAAGAAACCCATAGGATAAATGAAGTGAGTATCATCCTTTATTCTAGGATTAATTTGAGAGTGTATTGGATGAGCAGGAAAGAAAGATAGGTTCAAGGCTATTTTTTCAATAATCATAGAGAAATCCTCCCTGCTGTTGTGGAAGATGATTTTGTTCCTCCAATTCCAGATTGACCAGAAGAGGAAGAGAGGAATAATACGCCAGGAATATTTTTGTCTACTCCACCAATTCAGTGACTCTCTAATGCAAATATGTTGGATATAAGGAAAGCCCAAAAGAGAAGATATATTTTTCGAGACGTGAGTGGTGGGGAGGCAGTGTAGGAAGATGTGGTCATTCTCCTCCGAGTGTTTTTTTGGATATGTAGCAAATGCCCGGGCCATACCAAGTCCTTTTTTTGAAAGTTTTCCCAAACTCCTTTTAAATTTTGGAAAGGGCAGAGGAATTTTTTCCTTATTTTGAGAATTTATGCCAGATTGGATATGAGGTTTCATTATACTTTGATGAATTATTGGTAAAAGTTGGAGAACATTTTTTTCTTTCCGTTATGTTAGATTCAAAAGTTAGAGAATATATTTTTTTATTACGTTACATTCATTGTTGAATGGAAAAACAATGTGGCCACGCTCACTCAATGTTTTTTTCTTTTGTAGGCTTCGGCGGGACCCTCACTTTTTTTACACATTACAACATTTTTTACACAATCTCTCCATACACCATCAATCACCGGCCACGGCCAGATTCGAACCTGGGTGGGGGGGGCAACAGCCATCCCCCTACCATTACACCACGCACCTATGTGCACGCTCACTCAATGTTGAAAGGGAACACTGTGCCCGATTATGAACCACTTCTTTTACCACATTGTATGAAATTCAATGGTCATCCCACCAATGACTTCCACAACTATCCACAAGAAGGTTTAGGAGAATTTGAGAAGAAGAATTATAATTGTCCAAATATGAATTATATTTGCAGAAGCTCAACTTTCTTCCTTCCTCTCTACTCCTAAACTAGCGCCGTACGTCTATGATTTCTTCTACCGCAATTTTCAGACGTGTGCTGTGGTGTGGTGTGGTGTGGTGTGGTGTGAAGTGGTAGAAGAGCATGAAGAATTAAAAAGAATCGCTATCCAGAAAGTTGGATTTCTTTCGTTTCATTGTGAAGTAAAGTGGTGGCACTTTTGGACAAAGAAATGTGCGATATAGTTTGTAAAGGTGGCTAGCCATTCATCGGACCAAAAAAATCATTGTTGGCACGAGGCAGATTGGAAGCATGACGCATGGAAAGTCAAAGGATGGCAGCACGCATTACCTACTTTTGAGCTCAGAATTTTTTAAAAATCTCGTTCGGCGCAGGTCACACGCTGACTCCTCAAAACACCTCACGTCTACCAGTTCTCCCAGGTAGCTTTTTTCTTTGAAAGTTTCATTTTTTATTACTTAAAAAAAAAAAAGGGGCTTCGTATTTTATTAAAAATGGTCATTCCTTCAATAGCTCTGTTTAAAAAGTTTTTAGGAGGGCTTATGTAATTTTCAAAAGAGCTTAAATTGTTTAAAAGGTCATGTAACTTTTGAAAAGGCTTTGTTTTCATTTATATCAAAGAGGCTTTTCTCCTAAGTTGTTTTTCTTTAGCAAATTGATTCATAATGTTATTAAACATTTTTTTAAAAGAGGCTTATTTAAAAAGGTATTATTTTATTTTGAAAGTTCTTTATTCTACTAAAACAATAGAAAGGTGTATTCTGAAAGTTTTTCATAAAAAGATAAAGTCATTATGGAATGAGAGTGAAGGTTTAGTGCACATCAAAAACATGATGAAGGATTGACAATTACAGAGGTGATTTTATTGTAGGAAATTGCTATGTTTTCACATTATTTTGCTTGTTAAGCTACAATCAACCAATACTCAATATAGGGGAAAAACCAACAGGAGTTGTTTCAAATCTATTTGAACGTGTTGGAAGATAAAAGGAAAAATAACGCCTTTGTATTGAAATGCATGAATGAATGCGTAGATGATAACATTTTTTCCCTCATTGCAAATACAAAGACAACCAAGGAGGTTTGGGATACCCTTGAGAGGAATTTTGGTGTAAGGGGGAGCATTCAAGTTGAAGATGAAGGTGGATCTATCGCAACAAATCTATAACAAGATGAAGAATTTAGTGAATCCCGCTTCAAAGTGGATGATAATGATGATAGTTTGTTACCAATTGCAAAGAAAGAGCACACATATGCTTGGGATTCCTACTATGCATAGCCACCACTGGATGACGATTTGGAATGTGTAGATGATAACATTCTTCCCCTCATTGCAGATGCAAAGACAGCCAAGCAAGCTTGGTATACCGTTGAGAGGAATTTTGGTGTAAGGGGGAGTGTTGGGTAGCGGAGGTCCTGTGTAATGGTTTTGGGGCAAAGCCCACAAAGTAGGATTAATTTATTGTAAAAACTACGAAGGATGCAGAGTGCGAAATATAAAAGGTCGATTCAAAGGGTTGTCCACCCAAGAAATAATGTAAAGTAATAGGAAGTAAGTCGGTCCATGGACCATAGGAAGGTATAAATAGAGCGCGGCTCTATGAGGGAAAGGAAGTTCTTTTTCGGATATGATTCGGATCTAAATTGTAATGGGTTGCTGGGAAGAATAGTCTGAAAGCGTCTATAAATCTGAGTCGAGGGGTTGGGTAGGGGATAGAGGCTATGCAGCTATGTGCGCAGAGGCTTGGAAGAGTCCACAGTTGTGTGCGCGGACCCCTGCAGTTGAGTGCATAGGGTAGATCTGGATGTATTGGTGAGAACTAATAATAAAGATAAGTTGCTTCTGTAATTTTGTGTTTCTGCGCATCTGACTTTACGATATATATATATATATATATATCTGTTTAAATACGAATGTGATGAATGTATGCGAATCTGGGTTCATTTTAAGTGCACGAATGGTTAAACCTGTTAAATGTTTGCTTAAAGACCCTGCTAAGAAGATCTGATACACTCCATTAATTAGATTAGATCAGTAATCAGCACAGTAATAGAAAGTGGAAGTTACTCCGGGTCCAGATCTGCGCAACTGCAGAGCAGCGCGAAGCAGTAGAAGGGTGCGTGAGTCCCCTAAACCACATCTTGACAGCCCAAGGGTGCGGAAACCTGGTTCCAACACCCTCCCCTGCTACCTCGGGTGAGACCTCAGTCCACACTCCGCGAGCTATTGCCACAAGGGCCAGTAGCTGCGGGATTTGTTTGGCTAAGTAATTCTTCTGAACCTGGGTCAGGCCCATAGAAGCCAACAAAAGGTTCCGTTGCCAAGACCGGGATCTACCTAAGGGGTGTCTGGTGTGGAACAAGAGGACTCTATAGAAAAGAACGTTGAAAAATAAAAAGGATCAGGGACGGTAGTAGATCAAGGGTAACTATGGCGAACGCAATTCAGTTACCGGTGTTCAAAGGAGTAGGAGGCGAAGACCTGGAACAATTTTGGTTTGTGCTAACATCAGCGTGGAACGCGCAGCAAATCGTGGATGATAACATCAAGAAAGCCATCTTAGTCAGCGCACTGCAAGACCGAGCGCTAACATGGTACATGAACTATTCAAGCATCAACCTAACAGCGAGGATAGCGGACATCCATACTGAATTAAAAAAAGAGTTTAGCCGGCCAAATTCAGAAGCGCAATCAGTCGTAGGATTCAAAGAGATCATGATGATGCCTGGTGAGACCCCGTGGGATTTGGATCAGAGGTTGAAAAGCACCATTCGCAAGGCCAACATGACCCTAACAGATGCACAGCACCACGCTCAGTTCCTCGCATCATTAACACCATATCTAAAGTCAGCTTTGTCACAACAGAAGATCTCAACCCAAGCGGAAGCGCTGGAGGCAGCAATGCGGCTGCACGAAACCCCGGTATAGGACCCAGGGTTGGGAGTTCAGCAAATCCAAGCGCAGGTCCAAAATTTGTGTTTGGAAATACAGAAGTTAAAACAAGAACAGACACCACGTTCAGAAGTCCGGGAGGAAGTATGGTGTATAAAGTGCAGGAGCCAGGGACACGATAAAGATCATTGTCCAGTCTCGGTGAATTTTGTGGTCACGGGGGGACCAACACCATTGCGACCAGAGGCACAGGCAGGGCCGAGCATGATCGCCCTGCTCTGGTGCGCAATCTGTCAGGTAGGAGGAAAGCACAACACTGATAACTGTCATCTATTTCCAAAATACAACCAGACCCCCCAGCAGCTCTTTTGCAACTTTTGTAGATCGATGGGTCACGAAGAAAGAGATTGTCGTAGCTATCGAATGTTGATGGACCAGGCACCTGCCTACAGAATGCAGACTGAGGTGAGAGGTCAAGATCCAGCCGCAGTGATTGTGCGTTGTGGGTTCCCGGGACGGGGTCAAGGACGGGGCGGAATGGGACCAGGAAGGGATCGCGGGCAGCTAATCTGTTACAACTGTGGAGGACCAGGACATTACGCACAAGATTGTACCAATCCAACTCGAATATCATGTCCTTATTGTGAGCAATTCGATCATGAGTTGCTAGATTGCCCCATGCTGATAGCACAGATTCACGAAAAAAAGGCAGCGCCTCCTACAACAACGCAAAACGTGTAGATGATGAGATCCAAACGACGCGACGACGAACCCACGATAAACATGGTATTGTGGAGCGGTGCAGCCACAGGAGAGGTCAATGGGGAGACCAATATGGAAGCTAGGGAAAGCTTCACGGGTGTCTCTACCCGAGGTAGTAGGGATCGGCCTGAGCCGGCTAGGGATCCCTCGATGTTGACTACCTTTTTAGAGACATGCATAAAACTGCTTCACGACAACAGGGCAGTTAAAGGGTTACAGGAAGTGATTAATAGATGCACAGGGTGGGGTGAACCTCGCACAGTCCGGAAATTAGGAAGACATGCATCGCGGATGGGTCGGGAGATATGGTTAATGGCGCAAATTTTCAACTACGAGATGGATCAGGTCATTTTGGACCTAGGTTCGGATGCAAACGTATTTCCTAAACAGACTTGGGAGCGCATGGGTAAGCCTACACTACAATGGTCTCCTATCCAATTTCGGATGGCCAATCAGCAGAAGATCTTGCCCATGGGAAGGTTGCAAGGAATTACAGTAGATATTGATGGCGCAAGTACCCAGGCGGATTTCGAAGTTATTGAGATCGTCGACAAAAATAGCCCATACCCTGTGCTGTTAGGGATAGACTGGGCCACTCACATGAATGGGGTTATTAACCTCAAACAGAGGAAGATGATATTTAAGAAGAAGTCGCTCCGTGTAGTCGTTCTGCTAGATCCAATAGAAAGATCACGCTACACAGAACCTGTGCACAACGAAGAAAGGGATGATGCATTGGATTGTATCTACAAAATTGTTGCACATAGGCCAAAGGAGGAGCGGAGACCCTCACGGGGCTACGCTGGCTCATACGCCAGCAATTCAGATGAAGTGGACAAGCGGTGGTGAAACAGGGTGAATGGGGTAACCACGTTACACTGTAATATGATGACGAAATCCCTGTATTGCATTAAAGCTCAGAACCACAAGCTGCTGATGTATGATGGGCTGACAATAGTGGATGAATTCCTGGTTAAATTCGAAAGCACGGTACCAAAGTACCAAAAGTTTGATGCTCTAAAATGGACATTACGCGTGACACCAGCGTGATGGTGGGATACCCATGAAGGAACCTTCGAATATTGGTGAAGCTGCAGGCGCATGATGCAAATAAGATTTGGGAAACTAGAGCTACGAATAACGGAGAAATATTATGGAGGAGATGATCCGCATATGCACCTGATGTTAGAAAATTATATATTACAGAGCAATGGAACACATAAAATATTGCAGAAATATAAACACAGAAAATGCATAAAACAAGAGAGACAGATATACGTGGTTCACCCAGTTTGGGCTATGTCCACCGAGAAAAAACTAGTCCTTCCTTTTATATTATCTAGCAAACTGAAGAGATAAAACCTACAGCAGATCCGCTGTAACACCCTCTTTGCTCCAATCTCCACTCTTTTCCTCACTCAGAATACAGATATGCATAGATGCAATACAATTCCCTCATATATAGTGAGGGGTTGCCTTCTAGGGAAAAAAACCTAAATTAAACATAACTTCTACCGTCAGATCATCCACCTAATGAACAACCCATATTAACTAGAAATTACTAGAATTTTACAAGGCAATTTTACATCTATTTTTAGCTTCGGGGCGCTGCCCTCGAACCCCCGCTGGGGGACCGCTGGCCCCCAGACCCTCGCGGAGGGGACAAGTCCCCCCCGCGTGGAGGGGTGTACAGTCTTCCTGGGGTATACATCCAACTGAAACCTTTGAATACAGAAGATAATCAGGCTCCACACCCAAAAATCTCCCACTTGGAGACTGATTATAGCAACTCCACCGCTGCTTCATTTGCTAGACAATAACTTCACTTTGGACCTAGTTGTTTCTCATCTTCTTCATCATACTTGAAGACCAATTGAAACTGAGCAGATTCTCAGTTTCTCCCTGGTTACAACTTTTGTTAACATATCTGCAGGATTCTGGCTAGTGTGTATCTTTTTCAGCTTCAACTATCCATCTTCCAATGCTGACCATATGAAATGGTAATTGAGCTGTATATGTTTAGTCTTGAAATGAAATGCAAATCTCTTTACAAGATGTATGGCACTCTGGCTGTCACTGTATAACCTGCTCAACTCCTGCTTCTTGCCTAATTCATCCAGAAACCTTTGTAACCAAATCATTTCTTTACTAGCCTCTGTAGCAGCAACATACTCTGCTTCTGTTGTTGAAAGTGCAACAACACTTTGGATTTTTGAAACCCAACTGACACCTGTTCCACCTACAGTAAACACATACAGTGATGTGCTCCTCCTATTATCTCTATCACCTGCCATATCTGCATCAACATATCCCTGTAGAGCAATGTTTGAACCACCAAAGCATAATGCTTGATTTGTGGTACCTCTCAGATACCTAAGAATCCACTTCACTGCTATCCAATGTTCTTTTCCTGGATTGTTCATGTACCTGCTTACAACTCCCACTGCATGTGCAATATCAGGCCTTGTGCATACCATTGCATACATTAAGCTTCCAACTACTCATGCATATGGAACTTTAGACATATGAGCCATTTCTTCCTGAGTCTTGGGGCATGCCTCCTTACTTAATTTGAAATGGCTAGCCAAAGGTATACTAACTGGTTTTGCATTCTGCATATTAAACCTTTTCAACACCTTTTCTATGTACTCACTTTGAGACAATGTTAATTTCCGATTCTTCTTATCTCTAGTTATTCTCATATCAAGGATTTGTTTTGCAGCACCAAAATCCTTCATTTTAAATGAGTTTGCCAATTTCCTTTTGAGCACATTTATTTCATGCATGTTAGAACCTGCAACAAGCATGTCATCTACATACAATAACAATATAATATAGCTAACATCATTTTGCCTTTTGAGATAAACACAATGATCAGAGTGACATCTAGTATAACCTTGTTCAGACATAAACCTGTCAAATTTTAGATACCACTGCCTTGGAGCCTATTTTAAGCCATACAAGCTCTTCTTCAACCTACACACTAGTTTCTCCTTCCCTTTTACCTCATATCCTTGTGGCTGTTGTATATATATCTCTTCCTCCAAATCCCCATGGAGAAAAGTTGTCTTTACATCTAACTGCTCAAGATGCAAATCTTCAGTTGTTACTAGACTTAAAATAGTTCTGATTGAAGTCATTTTAACAATAGGAGAAAATATTTCATCAAAATCAATACCTTTCTTCTGTGCAAACCCCTTCACCACAAGTCTAGCTTTGTACCTCTGTTTTCCTCCATCTTCTTCCTTCAGCCTGTAAACCCATTTATTCTGCAATGCTTTTTTACTTGCAGGCAACCTGACTAAGTTCCAAGTCTGGTTATGTGCTAAGGAGTCCATATCTTCTTTCATGGCTTTCTCCCACTTCTTCCTAGTTTCTACCTGCACTACTTCTTCATAACATTCTGGTTCACCAGAATCAGTTAATAATACATAATATAATGAAGGAGAGTATCGTTCAGCGAGTCTACTTATCCTGGTAGATCTTCTAACACCACTTTCGGGTGTTTGAAGTGCTTGTTGCTATTGTGGTTATTGTTCTGGCTATTGATCATTATGATTTTCAGGCACCATCACTTTTCCTATGATATCGTCAAGCATTGTGTATTCTCTATTTTCTTTTTCTTGTTTCTTTTCCTGCAACTGATTCTTATACAAGACCTTTTCATTGAATATTACATCTCTGCTCCTAACGATTTTGTGATTTTCATAATCATATAAGCGATAACCAAAATCATTAACACCATATCCAATAAAGGTACATTTCTTTTATTTTGCCTCAAGCTTTTTTCTATTTTCTTTGTTAATGTGGACAAAGGCTTCACAACCAAAAATATTCAAAAATGAGTAGTTTACCTTTTTACCTGTCCATGCCTCCTCTGGAATACCATCATCTAAGGAACTTGAAGGCCCTCTTTTTATTAGATAAACAATAGTGCCTACATCATCTGCCCAAAATTGTAAAGGCAATCCTGCATGTAATCTCATGCACCTTGCACACTCCATGGTTGCCCTTTTCATCCTTTCTGACACACCATTTTCTTGTGGTGTTCCTGGAACTATCTTCTCTCTGCGAATTCCATTCTCTGAACAGTACCTATCAAACTCTTTGCTGCAATATTCACCTCCATTATCTGAGACACTTCAACCTTTTCCCTGTCTCATTTTCAACCAGAGCTTGCCATTTCTTGAAAGTATGAAATACATCAGATTTATTTCGAATACAATAAATCCAGGTTTTTCTAGTTGCATCATCAATAAAAGTAACATAATAACGAGAGCCACCAAGAGATGATACCTTAGCAGGTCCCCATACATCTGTATGCACAAGCTCTAATTTTTCGATTTTCTTTTCTTTCCCAACTCTAAGGAATCTGACTCTCTTCTATTTTCCATAAACACAATTTTCACAGAATTTTAAATCAACATGCTTCAAACTTGGCAACAAATTTCTTGAGTGAAGAATCTGCATCCCCTTCTCACTCATATGCCCAAGCCTATGATGCCACAATGTTGTGTCTTCTCCTGTAGAGGTTAAAGCATTAACAGAATTAGAAATACCATTGCATAAATACAATGCACCAACCTTTTTTCTTTTCGCTATTACTAGGGATCCTTTAGTGACCTTCCAGGTTTTATCTGTGAAGGTAGTTACGCAACCTTCACCTCCCAGCTGCCCTGTTGAAATCAGATTTTTTTTTAGATCTGGAACATGCCTTACCTTCTTCAATAGCCACTGATTTCCATTTTGTTGTTTTATGAAAATTGTACCCATTCCAACGATTTTACAGGGTTTATCATCACCCAATCGAACTTGTCCAAAATCTCCTTGAACATAATCATGAAAATGTTTCTTATCAAGTGTGGCATGGAATGAGACCCCTGAATCTACCACCCAGGCATCAATAATATTTTCTAATGAAAGAATCAAAGCATCTTGCAACACATCACCTGTTACATTCGCTTCATGATTAGTTTCTTGCTACGCATCTCCTTCTTTTTCCTTCCGAGACTTGCAGTCTTTCTTTAGGTGTCCTTTCTTCCCGCATTTCTAGCACATTATCCACGATCTAGACTTGGATCTACCTTTTCTTGACTTATTGCGATATCCTGGGCTCTTTCCTATTTCCATTTTTCTTCCCCTAGTCTCTGCAGTCAAAGCATTACCTGATGTCTCACAGGAGCTTTTTCGTCGCATTTCCTCGCTAAGGATTGCACCAACAACATCATCAAACTTTAAAGTACTAGATCCAAAGACAGAGTTACTGACGGCCATAACTAAACCATTCCAACTTTCTAGCAATGAGCACAGAAATAACAGAGCCCTAACTTCATCATCAAAATTTACCCCTACAGAACTTGACTAACTTGTAACTGTATTAAAATAATTTAAATGATCTGCAACAGATCCACCTTCTGACATCTTCATATTAAATAAACGCTTCATAAGAAATACCTTATTTGAGGCCGAGGGTTTTTCATACAGTTTGGCCAATGCCGACATTAAACCTTGTGTTGTCGTTTCCTTTGAAATATTAAATGCTACTCACGCCGCTAGGCACAACCGTATTGTTCCAAGTGCCTCTCTGTCCAGAATATCCCATTCTGTGTCTGTCATACTCGTCGGCTTCTTTGTCTTTCTGCTCAATGGTAGGTACAGATTTCTCTGATACAGATAATCTTCCATCTGCATCTTCCACAGCTGGTAGTTTTAGCCGTTGAATATTTCGACCCTAAACCTACCATCTTCTGCCATTGCTCCCACTCGAACCAGGAACCCTTCTCTCCTGCGAGCTTATCAGCCAAATAGACCTTCGGCTCTGATCCCAGTTGCTATAAAATTATATATTACGGAGCAATGGAACACATAAAATATTGCAGAAATATAAACACAGAAAACGCATAAAACAAGAGAGACACAAATATACATGGTTCACCCAGTTTGGGCTACGTCCACGGAGAAACAACCAGTCCTTCCTTTTATATTATTCAGCAAACTAAAGAGATACAACCTACAGCAGATATGCTATAACACCCTCTTTACTCTCAATATCCTCTCTCTTCCTCACTCAGAATATAGATATGCATAGACACAATACAATTTCCTCATATATAGTGAGGGGTTTCCTTCTAGGGAAAAAAACCCTAAATTAAACATAACTTCTACTGTCAGATCATCCGCCTCATGAACGGCCCAGATTGATTAGAAATTACTAGACTTTTACAAGGCAATTTTACATCTAATTTTTAGCTTCGGGGGCTCTGCCCCCGAACCCCCGCCGAGGGACTGCTGGCCCCTGGACCCCCCAACCTGGGGGGATTAGCCCCCCATGACCCCCGCAGGGGGAACAAGTCCCCCCCACGTGAATGGGTGTACAGTCTTCCTGGGGTATACATCCAGCTAAAACCTTTGAATACAGAAGATAATCAGGCTCCACACCCAACACCTGACCAAATGGACCAAAGCTTATGGTGCGGAGCCTCAACCAAAATGGGTGCACTTATTTTATTATACCCTAGATGCCATTCCAAGGAACTAGTATACAGAAACAGAGCTCCGACATGGCACCAGCGAGTGGGATATCCTGCGCGAAGGATTCTATCGACATTTCTCTTTGAAGACCAATGGATGGATACCTTGGATGACGCATTACAACTAGTAAAGACCACCATATTCAAAACATTGTCGGAACCAGAAGAAGTCGCGTCGTTAGACTAGTCGCGACAGTTGAGCCAGGCCTTAACATGTTACAATGTACAAGTAGAAGATGATGAGGATGACCCGCATAACATCAATATACTAGAATCCGAAGGGAGTCGTGAGGTGCGCGACCTCGAGATAGAAGATCCAGACATCACGAAACCATTGAAAACAAAGCAAGTGAATATTGGAACAAAGAAAGAGCTGAAGTATGCTACGCTTGGGGACTACTGGGACAATGCCACAGTGGAAAAGGTCGTCGCGCTGCTCCGAGAATATCGAGATTTATTCCCTACAAAAATTACGTAGTTGAAAGGGATTCTAAGAGACCTAGGAATGATGAAGATAACTTTGAAGTCAGATGCGAAGCTAGTAAAGCAGTGACCCTACCGATTGAATTCAAAATACAAAGGAAAGGTCCGCGAAGAATTGGACAAAATGCTGGTAGCAGGAATTATTGAACCAGTCGAGGAGTTCGATTGGGTAAGCCCTATGGTCGTGTAGGAGAAGAAACAGAAGGGTGAGATCCGCATTTGCGTAGATCTATGGAAGCTCAATGATGCTTGTGTTAACGATCCGTTTCCAACACCCTTTACAGATGAGGTACTAGAAAATGTGGGCGGGCAAGAAGCATACTCCTTCACAGATGGGTTCTCTGGGTACCATCAGATCAAGATCGCACCAGAGGATTGGAGAAAGACAATGTTTGCTACCGAATGGGGTTGTTTTCAATATGCGGTAATGCCCTTTGGGCTACAGAATGCGCCGGTGATATTTTCTCGTATTGTGGTAGCCGCATTCAAGGAATTTATCCACAAGTTCTTAGAAGTCTACTTGGATGACTGGACCGTATTTGGCTTGGTTAAGAAACATGTCGCGAGCTTACGATTGATGCTGGATACCTGCCGCCGGCACTAGATTGTGCTCAACCTAAAGAAGTGTACTTTCCTCGTCCCTTTTGGGAACTTGCTGGGCCATGTGGTTTGTAAGCAAGGACTGATGGTGGATTCGGCAAAGATCGTTGTCATACTAAATCTGCAAGCACCGCGAAGTGTAAAGTAGCTACGCGCTACATTAGGACACATGGGCTACTACCAGAAGTTTATAAAAAGCTACGCCTAGATCACGGCTCCAATGGAACAGTTACTGAAGAAGGATGCTACATATTGCTGGAACGAGGAATGTAACAAAAGCCTGGAAACGCTTAAGGAAAAGATGGCATTTGCCCCTATCTTGGTCTTTCCAAAGTGGGACGTTGAATTTCATGTACATGTCGATGCATCGTGTATCGCGTTGGGTACGGTACTCACTCAAGAAGGAGCGGAGGGAATTGATCACCCGATTGTGTTCGCAAGTCACAGGTTGTCCAAAGCAGAAAAGAATTACTCTACTACTGAGTGAGAGGGATTGGCGATGGTATACGCGCTCCAAACATTTTGTCACTATTTGCTCGGAGGACATTTTAAGATGTATACTGATCACTCTGTGCTCAAGTACCTAGTGAATAAGCCTGTGTTGGGGGGGTGCATCTGTCGATGGTTGCTGTTGTTTCAAGAATATGACTTTGAGGTTGTTGTAAAGCCGGGATGTCTGAATGCAGGTCCAGATCACCTGTCCCGAATTGAGACCAGCGAAGAACCAACAAATCTAGAGGAGGGACTCCCAGACGCCTAGTTATATGCCGTGCGCATTGCAGATGGCCACTTTGAAGATATAATCCACTTTTAACCACGGGCACTGCGCCACAGGGGTATTCTGTCCAACAAAAGAAGGAATTGGTAATACGCGTAGCAAATTTTACCGTAATGATCGACCACCTCTACAAGATAGGCAACGACGAAATATTGCGCAAATATGTACCAGAATTCGAGCGCAGATGGATCCTGGCTGAAGCACATGGAAGGGTTGCTGGTAGACATTATGTGGGCCGCACCACAGCCCATAACATTCTTCACGCTGGATTATGGTGGCCCACTCTACATCAAGATTCAAAAGCATACTGTTGGGCCTGCGATGTATGTCAATGAATGGGCAAACCATCATGGAGGGATGAAATGCCACTTCAGCCACAGATGACACTACAACCATTTGAGAAATGGGCGATCGACTTCGTCGAGCCTATTGAACTATGAGGAAAGACGGGCACGCACTATATCATCACTGCGACTGAATATTTGACCCGATGGGAAGAGGCACAACCAGTTAAGGATTGCATGGCTGCAACAGCAGCAAAATTCTTGTTTGAGAATGTACTAACCAGGTTTGGCTGCCCCAAAATTCTCATGAGTGATAGGGGAACGCATTTTCTGAATGAAATGATTAGCGCACTCACTGAGGAATTCCAGATATATCACCAACAGAGTACACCCTACCATCCGCAAGCAAATGGGACCATTGAGGCCTTCAACAAAATTTTGGAGACCGCGTTGACTAAGGTCTGTAATGCGCGACGAAATGACTAGGACTTGCACATCCCTGCTGTGCTATGGGCATACTGAACTACGTGCAAGAAGCTGACAGGCCAGACACCGTTTCGCTTAGTCTATGGCAAGGAGGTCGTTATGCCTATGGAATATATTGTGCCTAGTCTGTGGATTACGGCAATCACAGGTATGGCAGACCGCGGGGCATTGGAAGAGAGGCTCGCACAACTAGAAGAATTGGAGGAGGAATGGTTTCTGGTTGGATTCCATCAGCAGGTACAGAAACAACGTGAGAAAGCGTGGCATGATCGCCATATCAAGGTGCGCACCTTCAAGGAGAATGATCTAGTATTGCTTTATGATAGTAAGTTCGAAAAATTCCCAGGTAAACTCCACATGCACTGGTTGGGACCCTATGTCATCAAAGAAGTTACCGATGGGGGTGCGGTTCAGCTGGCTAAACTCAATGGAGACCCCTTCCCAGGAAGAGTGAATGGCAGTCGCCTAAAGCTCTACACGGGCAGGCTGACCGCCTGACTAGTCGTAAAGAAGATAGTCTCACCGCTCCAACTAGTTGAAAGAGAGCGTGGGACGATAAAGCAGCCTGGGGGACAGATGCGCGAGTACCACGATGCGCGTACATTTGACCAAACACAAGGGTCGCGGTTGTGCGAGAAGGATCACACAGATGCGCTGATAAAAGGAATGATGACCGTTGATATCACTATTCATGACAAGATGTCTGCATTATGGCAAAAGGGAGCGGGCGACAAGCAATTAAGAGAAACAGTACGAGCCAAATATGGAATGAGTTGCCACAAATTTTACATGAGAAGTTTACACGAGCTAGAACAGGCGGCAATCAATGCATTTGAAATTCGCATGGCTTATAAATCACCGAGGGGAATCCACTGGGTGGCCCACACTTCGGAAACACATATGGAGCTGTTCATTATCTTAGCCCAAGGCATCCGCCCGAAGGTAGTGATCTGGCCGATGGAGAAGCAAGACTCTCTAAGAAGTATGGTGTTTATAGTTGTGGGCATCCCGCAAGCTGTAGCATCACCAATAGGGGATGTACCGAAAAAAATAGAACACGAAGCAGAATTGGTTCGGATGCCGTTGCCTCGCCCAGGGGCAGGCCGACGCACTACAATAGAACAACGAAAGGATGGACAGATGGCGACCACGAATAGATATGCAATTAATAAGTCATCTCTAATGTCCCTCAAAGATTGGGATCTTGCGAACAACAGCCAAAGTCTTGCAAAATTGCAACACTAGCTGAAGCAAATGGTGCGAAGAGAAGGTACGAAGGTCAGAAGTGGTTGTGGTGGTATCAGGCGGTCCTGTATGCGACTCCCTCGCTCGCGCTAAAATCCTATGAGGGGGTGTTTTGTGTTAACTAAGCAAAGCAGAATGAGCATCATCGGTTGCAAGACGTGGTAGAAACACTGAAGTAGGAGCCGGAAGAAGTGTTGTAGGAGACAATGAAGGAGCAGCATGACGACGAGTGTCACTCAAAGGGAGGCGAACCGCGAAGCCAAGGCAAAGCATCTAGCCGCGCTGGCGAGTGACTCGGGACGAGTCACGATGATTGTGCTGGGGGACTATTGGGTAGCGGAGGTCCCGTGTAACGGTTTTGGGGTAGAAAGCCCACAAAGTAGGATTAAATTATTGTAAAAACTTCGAAGGATGCGGAGCACGAAATATAAAAGGTTGAGTCAAAGGGTTGTTTGCCCAAGAAATAATGTAAAGTAATAGGAAGTAAGTTGGTCCATGGACCATAGGAAGGTATAAATAGAGCGCGGCTCTATGAGGGAAAGGTAGTGCTTTTTGGGATATGATTCAGATCTAAATTGTAATGGGTTGCTAGGAAGAATAGTCTGAAAGCGTCTGTAAGTTCGAGTCAAGGGGTTGGGTAGGGGATAGAGGCTCTACAGCTGTGTGCGCATAGGCCTGGAAGAGTCTGTAGCTGCGTGCGCGGACCCCTGCAGCTGAGTGCGCAGGTTAGATCTGGATGTATTGGTGAGAACTAATAAAAAAGATAAGTTGCTTTTGTAATTCTGTGTTTCTGTGCATCTGACTTTACGATATATATATATATATATATATATATATATATATATATATACATATATATATATATATATACATATATATATATATATATATACATATATATATATATCTGTTTAAATGCGAATGTGATGAATGTATGCGAATCTGGGTTCATTTTAAGTGCGTGAATGGTTAAACCTGTTAAATGTTTGCTTAAAGACCCTGCTAAGAAGATTTGATACACTCCATTAATTAGATTAGATCAATAATCAGCACGATAAGAGAAAATGGAAGTTGCTCCGGGTTCGTATCTACACGACTGCAGAGCAACGTGAGGCAGTAGAAGGGTGCGCGAGTCCCCTAAACCACATCTTGGCAACCCAAGGGTGTGGAAACCTGGTTCCAACACCCTCGCCTGCTACCTCGGGTGAGACCTCAGTCCACGCTCCATGGGCTGTTGCCGCAAGGGCCGGTAGCTACGGGATTTGTTTGGCTAAGTAATTCTTCCGAGCCTGGGTCAGGCCCATATAAGCCAACAGGGAGCATTCAAGTTGAAGATGAAGGTGGATCTATTGCAACAAATCTACAACAAGATGAAGAATTCAGTGAATCTCACTTCAAAGTGGATGAAAATGACAATGGTATGCTACTAGCTGCAGAGAAAGAGCACACAAATGCTTGTGAATCCCACTATGAACAACTAGAAGTGGATGACGATTTGGTGAATCAAGTAACAGTGCTCGTTGATGACAATGAAGCTATCATTGAAGCAATCAATGTTATGGTGAATCTAGCAATGAAGTCTATTGATGTTAAATTTGATCAAGAAAAAATGGCCAAAGATGAAAGGTTGCAGATGATGCAATAAAAACATCGTATTCAAATGATGTTACTCAGTGAGAGAAGTCCACTTGACACTGAAAACCAAGTGGAAGACAACTTGTTGGCAACAACATAAGTTAGTAAAGAACTGGAAGCGACAAAAGTAGAGAAGGAAGCACAAGAGGCAAAAGTTCTCATTGAAGAGCAGAAAGAACAAAACTGATAGGGTTTTGAAAATATTTTAAATCTTAACATTGATTTCTAGTGTGCAAGTAAACATGACAATTATGAAGAACAATTAAAGTTCGTTGAAGCATGGCTTGCAACACCATGTTTTGATAAAGTCTGCATAGAGATTACAAAAATGAATGTTGAAGATAACATGGATGATGAAATTTTCATGTATTTGAGTCTTGAAGAGATGAAATTGTACTATGGACTTATGTTGCAACGAAAAAATGATGATGAAAATCACACTAAAAAAGATGACATGTGGTAGCAATCCACATACAATACGTTTTTTGAAGAAGTTGAGGACATGCTTAGACAACCTGAAACAATGAAAGGGTTGCACTAACAAATGAAGATTCTAAAAGTTTGAGGCCAACAACAAAAATAAAAAGTTGAAACAATTTAGAAAATACAAAATTTGGAAGAAAAGGAAATCCACTTCATGTCATTTTTTTAAATTGTAAGCGTGGTTGAGACTCAGACCAACAAGTAGCTTAGTTTAAATTTTTGTGGTTGTAATTAAGGGGGAGTGTTGGAGATATTAATTCCAACCTCCTGCTAAGTGTCACAACTATCCATCTAGTGGCACATTCAATTAGAGTTTAGTCAAGTTCAGTTGAATTCCAGTGCAGTTATTTATTGTTAATGTCTCCTATATAATCTATTTAACTGTTAATAATATGGAGAAGAGTATCTTTATTCCACATCTTTCATTCTCTAACATGGCATCAAAGTTCGATCTACATAAGACTCCTTGAGAGAGTAGCAGAGAATGTGAGTAAACTAAGAATAGCATTTGAATTTCGTGGAAGCACAAAGATCAAAAGATCGAGAAAGAAAACGAAGAAGGTTGTCCCTGTCAAGAACCCATTTGTTGTGAATTCGTTGAACGACATGAAGAATTAGGAAGAATTGTCATCAGAAAGACATATTTTGTTTAAAAGAAAAAATTTGTGAAGTCTGGTCGCATTTTTGGACAAAGAAATTTGCCATGTCTGCCAAAAATCTATAGTTTCGGAAGGTAGTCGCTTTCATCGCACTCCAAGACAGAGAAAATGTGATGAAGCGCGAAATAATTCTCGGCACGAAGTCTATTGGAAGCACGAGGCAGATTGAAAGCATGATGCATGAAAATTCAAAGAATGGCAGCGTGCATTCCTTTTGAGCTCATAATTTTTTAAAAATTTGATGAGCCGCAAGTCACTATCTAACTCGTCAAAATACCTCACGTCTATGAGTTCGAAGGTCTTACGTCTTTGAATGTTTCATTTTTTATTACAAAAAAGGGGCTTCGCATTTTGTTAAAAATGTTTCAAAAGTTTTTAGGAGGGCTTGCGTAATTTTCAAAAGAGCTGACATTGTTTAAACGGTCATGTAACCTTTGAAAAGGCTTTGTTTTCAATTATTCTAAAAGGGGATTTCCACATTTCTTTTAAAAAAAGAAGGGGACTCTCCTCAGGAAATCGATTCATATTGTTATAAAAGGGGCACATCTTTTGTTTTAAAAGCTTGCTTAAAAAGGTGTTACTCTATTTTGAAAGTTTTTTATTCCATTAAGAAATGGAAGGGCTTGGTTTGAAAGTTTTTTCACAAAAAGGAAAGAAAGCTATCATGGAATGAGAGTGAAATTCTAGTGCACATCCAAAGCGTGGGAAGGATTGAACCACCATAAAGGAGATTTTATTACAGGAAATTGTTATGTCTGCTGGTCAACTTATTTATTGAGTTATAGTCATCCAATACTCAACAATTGGAAAATCCAAGAGGCTAAGACAGTAAAAGCAACAACAAGAGTTGTTTTAGATTGATTGGGTTGGAATACAAAAGGAAAATGAATTCCTTCGCATTGAAATGCATAAAGGAATGCATAGATGATAACATTCTTCCCCTCATTGCATATGCAAAGAAAACCATGGAGGCTTGGGATACCATTGAAAGGAATTTTGGTGCAAGGGGGAGAATTCAACATGGAGATGAAGGTGGATCTATCACAACAGGTCTACAACAAGATAAAAAATTTGGTGAAGGATGACAATGATAATGGTTTGTTACCAGCTGCAGAGAAAGAGCACACAGATGGTTGTGAATCCCACTGTGCACAACCACAAGCGGATGATGATGGTGGATGATGATTTGGAATGCGTAGATGATAGCATTATTTCCCTCATTGCAAATGCAAATATAACCAAGGAGGCTTGGGATACCCTTAAGATAAATTTTGGTATAAGGGGGAGCATTCAAGTTGAAGATGAAGGCGGATCCATCACAACAGACCTATAATAAGATGAATAATTCAATGAATCCCACTTCAAAATGGATGGCAATGATGATGGTTTGTTATCAGCTGTAGAGAAAGAGCACACAGATGCTCATGAATCCACTATGCACAACCACAAGTGGATGACAATTTGGTGAATCTAGCAACAGTGCTTGCTGATGATAATGAAGTTGTAATTGAAACAGCTAGTGTTATGGTGAATCCAACAATGAAATTTGTTGATGTTAAATTTGATGAAGAACAGTTAGCCAAATATTAATGGTTGCAGATCATGCAACTGAAACATCATATCAACATGACGTTATTCGGTGAGAGAAGTCCACTTGACACTGAAAACCAAGTGGAAGACAACATGTTTGTAGCAACACAGGTTGGTAAAGAAGTGGAAATGATAGAGGCAGAGAAAGAAACATAAGAGGAGAAAGTTATCATCACAGAGTAGAAAGAACAAAACCAATATGGTTATGCAAATATTTTTTATACTAACATTGATTTCCAGTGTGCAAGTAAGAAGGACAATTATGAAGAAGAATTAAAGTTCCTTGAAGCATGGCTTGCAACACCATGTTTTGATAAAGTTTGCATAGAAGTTGCAGAAATGAATGTTGAAGACAACATGGATGATGAAAACATTAATGAAATTTTCATGTATTGGAGCCCTGAAGAGATGAAATTGTAGTATGGAATTTTGTTGTAGCAAAAGATTGATGATGAAAAACACACTACAGAAGATGACATGTGGCAGTAGTCCACATACAAGATGTTTTTTGAAGAAGTCAAGGACATGCTTAGACAACCTGGAACAATGGAAGAAATACAACAACAAATGAAGATTCCAAAATTTGTAACCTACAACAAAAAGAAAAATTCTAAAACAATGTAGAGGATACATGATTTGGAAGAAAAGAAAAAGAAAAGGAAATTCAACACATGTAAATTTTTTAAATCGTAAGCCTAGATGACACTTAGACCAGCAAGCATGTTAGTTAAAAAAAATTGTGGTTGTAATTAAGGGGGAGTGTTGGAGATACTAATTCCAACCACCTGCTAGGTGTCACAAATATACATCCAAGTGTCACAGTCAGACATTAAAGTTTAGTCCAGTTTAGTCATTTATTGTTGATGTCCCTATGTAATCCATTTAACTAATAATAATATTGAGAAGATTATCTTTGTTCGACATCTTTCATTCTCTAACCGTGGTATCAGAACTTGATTCACATGAGACTCTTTGAAAGAGCAACAAATAATGTGAACGAAGTGAGAGTTCATTTGAATTTCATTGAAACACAAAGATCAAGAGATCAAAGAGGAGAATGAGGAAGGTCGTCCATGTCAAGAACCCTGATGTTGTGAATTCGTTGAGGGGCATGAAGAATTAAGAAGAATTACTATCGAGAAAGTCGAATTTTGTTTCAAAAAAAAATGTTAAACCGACTAGTCGCACTTTTGGACAAAGAATGTGCGATGTTAAACAAAAATATATAGTTTTGGAATGTAGCCGTTTTCATCGTACTCCTAGAGAGGGAAAACTTGATGAACCAGAAATTAACTGTTTGCATGAAGCTGATCGCAAGCACGAGGCAGATTGGAGGCATGACGCATGAAAAGTGAAAGGATGGCGGCACACATTACTTTTGAGCACGGGTTTTTTTTTTTTTTTTTCTTTTAAATTCATGAGCCGCAGGTCACAAACTAACTCATCAAAATACCTCAAGTCTACAAGTTCTCTGAAGGTCCCTCCTTTCTTTGAAAGTTTCACTTTTTATTAAAAAAAGGAGCTTCATATGTTATTAAAAATGTTCATTCATTTAAGAGCTCCGTTTGAAATTATTTTAGTAGGGCTTATGTAATTTTCAAAAGAGCTTACATTGTTTAAAAGGTCATGTAACTTTTGGAAAAGGCTTTGTTTTCATTTAATTTAAAAGGGGGTTTTCTCATTTATTTAAAAGAAAATGGGCTTCTCCTTATGAAATAGATTCATATTATTATAAAGGAGCACTTCTTTTTCAAAAGAGACTATTTTAAAAAGGTATTACTCTATTTTGAAAGTTGTTTATTCTATTAAAAAAATCGAAGGCATAGTTTGAAAGTTTTTTCACAAAAAAGGACAAAGAAATCCATCATGGAATGAGAGTGAAATTTTAGTGCACGTCAAAAGAGTGGAGAAGGATTGAACCACTACCAAGGTGATTTTATTACAAGAAATTGTTATGTATGCGGGTTAATTTGCTTGTTGTGATATAGTCAGCCAACGCTCAACAAATGGGAAAAACCAAGAGGCTAAGACAGTGAAAGAAACAATAAGAGTTGTTTCAAATATATTTGAACGAGTTCGAAGAGAAAATGAAAAACAATTCCTTCACATTGAAATGCATAAAGGAATGCGTAGATGATAACATTCTTCCGCTCATTATAGATGCAAAGATAGTCAAGGAGGCTTGGGATATCCTTGAGAGGAATTTTGGTGTAAGGGGAAACATTCAAGTTGAAGATGAAGGTAGATCTAATGAAATGGATCTAAAACAAGATGAAGAATTCGATGAATCCCACTTCAAATTGGATGGCAATGATGATGGTTTGTTACCTATTGTAGAGAAAGAGCACATAGATGCTCATGAATCCCGCTTTGCGTAACCACAAGTGGATGATGATTTGGAATGCGTAGATGGTAGCATTCTTTCCCTCATTACAGATGAAAAGACAACCAAGGAGGCTTGGGATACCCTTGAGAGGAATTTTGGTGTAAGGGAGAGCATTCAAGTTGAATATGAAGGTGGGTCTATCGTTATAGATATACAACAAGATGAAGAATTCATTGAATCTCACTTCAAAGTGGATAACAATGATGATGGTTTGTTACTAGCTACAGAGAAAGAGAAAACATATGATCGTGAATCCCATTGTGCAAAGCCACAAGTGGACGATGATTTGGTGAATCCAACAAAACTCTTGTTGATGACAATGAAGCTACCATTGAAGCAACCAATATTATGGTGAATCCAACAATAAAATTTGTTGATGTTAAATTTGATCAAGAACAGTTAGCCAAAGATGAATAGTTGCAGATGATGTAACAGAAACATCATATCGACATGATGTTATTCAGTGAGAGAAGCTAACTTAACAACGAAAACCAATTGGAAGACAACCTGTTTGCAGCAACACAATTTCGTAAAGAACTGGAAGCGACAGATGCAGAGAAGGAAGCACAGGAGGAGAAAGTTCCCATTGTAGAGAAGAAAGATAAAAACCAACATGGTTCTACAAATATTTTTAATCTAACATTGATTTCTAGTGTGCAGGTAAACAAGATGTTTATGAAGAAGAATTAAAGTTCCTTGAAGAACGGCTTGCATCACCATGTTTTGATAAAATCTGCATAGAAGTTGAACAAATGAATGTTGAAGACAACATGGATGATGAAAACATTAATGAAATTTTCATGTATTGGAGTCCTGAAGAGATGAAATTTTATTATGGAATTTTGTTGCAACAAAAGATTGATGATGAAAAGCACACTACAGAAGATGACACGTGGCAACAGTTCACATATAAGATGTTTTTTGAAGAAGTCAAGGACATGCCTAGACATCTTGGAACAATGGAAGAGATACAACAACAAATGAAGATTCCAAAAAATGAAGCCTACAACAAAAAGAAAAATTCTAAAACAATTTAGAGGATACAAGATTTGGAAGAAAAGGAAATACAAGTCATGTCATTTCTTAAAATTATAAGCCTAGCTGAGACTCAAACCAAGAAGCATCTTAGTTTAATTTTTTTTTGTTGTAATTAGGGGGAGTGTTGGAGATACTAATTCCAACCACCTGCTAGGTGTCATCATTGTCCATCTAAGTGTCAGAATCAGTTAGAGTTTAGTCTCGTTTAGTAATTTATTGTTGATGTCTCCTATGTAATCTATTTAACTATTGATAATATTGAGAAAAGTATCTTGGTTCGACATCTTTCATTATCTAACATGGTATCAGAGCTCGGTCTGCATAAGACTCCTTGAAAGAGAAACAAAGAATGTGAGCAAAGTGAGAGTAGCATTTGAATTTCATTGAAACACAGAGATAATGAGATTGAGGAGGAGAACGAAGAAGGCAGTCCCTATCAAGAACCCTGTTGTTGTGAAGTCATTGAAGGGCATGAAGAATTAAGAAGGATAGATATCTCGAAAGTCAGAGTTTGTTTCAAAAAAAATATGAAACCAATTGGTTGCACTTTTGACAAAGAAATGTGTGATGTCAGCTAAAAATATATAGTTTTAGAAGGTAGACACTTTAATAACACTCCTATAGAGAGAGAAAATGTGATGAACCAGAAAATCATTGTTGCCACAAAGCCGACTGGAAGCCTAAGGGATATAGAGAGAGAAAATGTGATGAACCAGAAAATCATTGTTGCCACAAAGCCGACTGGAAGCCTAAGGGATATTGGAAGCATCACACATAAAAATTCAAAGGATGGAAGCATGCACTAATTTTGAGTTCAGAAATTTTTAAATTTGTTGTGAGGCGCAAGTCACAAGATGACTCATCAAAATACTTCATGTCCACGAGTTCTTTGATGGTACTTACCTTCTTTCCTTGAAATTTTCATTTTTTATAAAAAGAGGGGGCTTCATATTTTATTAAAATTGTTCATTGCTTTAAGAGCTTTGTTTTAAATTTTTTCAATAGGGCTTATGTAATTTTCAAAAAGGGATTGCATTATTTAAAAGGTCATGTAACTTTTGAAAAGGCTTTGTTTTCATTTATTTTAAAAGGGAGTTTTCTCATTTATTTAAAAAAAGAAGGGGCTTCTCCTTATGAAATCGATTCATATTATTATAAAAGGAGCACATCCTTTTTTAAAAAGCTTATTTAAAAATGTATTACTATATTTTGAAGGTTCTTTATTCCATTAAAAAAATGGAAGGGCCTAGTTTGAAAGTTTTTTCACAAAAAGGGACAAATAAATCCATGATGGAATGAGAGTGAAGTTTTAGTGCACATCAAAAGCGTGGAGAAGGATTGAACCACTGGCGGAGGTGATTTTATTGCAGGAAATTTCTATATCTGCATGTCAATTTGCTTGTTGAGCTACAGTTAGCCAGTTCTCAACAAATAGGAAAATCCAAGAGGTTAAGACAATCAAAGCAACAACAAATTTTCATTCAGATCTATTTGAATGAATTGGAAAAAAAAAGGAAAAAGAATTCCTTTGCATTGAAATGTATAAAGGAATGTGTAGATGATGTCATTCTTCCCCTCATTGCTGATGCAAAGACAACCAAGGAGTCTTGGGATACCCTTGAGAGGAATTTTGGTGTAAGGCAGAGCATTCAAGTTGACGATGAAGGTGGATCTATCGCAACATATCTACAACAAGATGAACAATTTGGTTAATCCCACTTCAAAGTGAATGGCAATGATGATGGTTTTTTACTAGATATATAAAAAGAGCACATAGATGCTCATGTATCTGACTATGCACAACTACAAGTGGAGGGCGATTTGGAATACATAGATGTTAACATGATTCCCTTCATTGTAGATGCAAACACATCCAAGGAGGCTTGGGATACCCTTGAGAGGAATTTTGGTGTAACAGGGAGCATTCAAGTTGAAGATGAAGGGGGGTCTATCGCAACAGATCTACAACAAGATGAAAAATTCGGTGATTCCTACTTCAAAGTGGATGGAAATGATGATGATTTGTTACCGGCAACAGAGAAATAGCACACAAATGCTCATGAATCCCACTGTGCACAACCATAAGTGGATGAATATTTGGTGAATGCAACATCAAGGCTTGTGGATGACAATGAAGTTGCAACTAAAGCATCCAACATTATGGTGAATCAAACAATGAAATTTGTTGATGTTAAATTTGATCAAGAATAGTTAGCCAAAGGTTATTGGTTACAGATGATGCAACAGAAACATCATATCGACATGATTCTATTCGGTCAGAGAAGCCCACTTGACACTGAAAACCAAGTGCAAGACAACCTATTTGCAACAACACAGGTTAGTAAAGAAGTGGAAGCGATAGAGGTAGAGAAGGAAGCACAGGAGCAGAAAGAACAAAACCAATATGGTTTTGCAAATATTTTTAATCCTGACATGATTTCCAATGTGCAGGTAAACAAGATGATTGTGAAGAAGAACTAAAGTTCCTTAAATCATGGCTTGAAACACCATGTTTTGATAAAGTCTGCATAGAAGTTGTAGAAATGAATGTTCAAGGCAACATGGGTGATGAAAACATTAATTGAATTTTCATTTATTGGAATCTTGAAGGGATTAAATTGTACTATGGACTTATGTTTCAGCAAAAGATTGATGATAAAAAAACACACTCCAAAAGATGACATGTGGAATTAGTCCACACACAAGACGCTTTTTGAAGAAGTTGAGGAAATGCTTAGACATCCTAGAAAAATGGAAGAGTTGCACCAACAAATGAAGATTCTGAAATTTGAAGCTGATCCAGGTAGATCTCCAAACATGAGGGGCATGAAAAAGGCTCAAAATTCAAAGTGGGAAAAAGTCGATTAACTTGACATTAGATCGAAGTGCTCGTCGCCCTGATTCCAACAGTATGAATGACACTCCAATCCGAGTCTGTATGAAGAAGATAGAAGAAGTCAAAGTTCGTGGTTGACTTACCCATGTGGTAGGCTTAAGGAGGGCGCAATTTGGCAAGAGTCTAGCACCGGAATCCTGCCAAATTTCCAGGCAAAATTGTGGGTCCGTTAATTTGTCTAATATCGCTTAAGGTTCTGGAAAATTTTTAAATAGGTGGTGGTTATTTATTTTTAAAAATATATATAAAAAAGTATGGGGTGTGCGGCCATGACCCCACCACCCCAGGAACCACCATAACCAAAAATTAAATTTGAATTGGGGTGGGCAGCCATGACCCCGCCACCCCTGGAGTCCACCAAACGAGAACATAGTATATATATGGTGGGGGTGGGGGCTGTCAACCCCGCTGCCCCTCCACCTCACCGTTTTAACATAACTATAGGTGTAAGATGGGGGAGTAGGCCACTAGAACGGCGGACCTGCCACCCAAGTTAAAACAACAAAATATATTATGTGTTAGAAGTGGGAGGGGCGGATTTTGATCCCCCGACCCCTCCTCAACCATGTTTTATCTTTAACCAATGCGTCCAACAACTTCATTGGGTAATTCGCCCACCGAACATTATATCAGCCTTTTTGCACAGTGCACCGGGGGAGAGAGCGTGCACATATTTCGAGGTAGATGACTTGCAGGTGGCGGAACCGTGAGCAGGCCTATGACAGGGGGCAAAACCTTGCTTGAGCACATTTTCCAGGGGGTCAGTTTTGGTCCAGTGTCAGAATTGGGCAAGTTTTATATCGATTTTGCACCTCTCAACAACATGAACTCAATGGTGATGCTAGTTTCTGCAAAATATCTCTCCATTTCTCGACCATTTTCCAAATTGGAGGTATAAGACTCCTTTTGTAAATTATGATTGTACTCTTCTTTCTCATGCCACTTGATGAATGAATGCCTCCCCATTGATTGAGCGGGGCTTGGAGACATAGTCCAAATTGGACGAACTCTATTATCAAGTCTCTTTCTTCTTCCATGCCTTTTTATGTGTTTCTCCTCTTCTCTCATGTGCACATTAAATTTCTATGGTTAAGCTGCAATTTATCCATGTAATTCTTTAATACATCTATAAGCAAAAGATCTTGGATCAAGTGGTATCCGAGCAAGTATTTGTAGATGTGAATTGCATGTTTGTATGCTAACAAGAAAAAGGCTCCGAAGAGGCGAAGGGAAGCTAAAGTATTTCGATACCAAAGCGGGGCGTGCACATCGAAGGAGAAACATGGTAAATGAAGAGGCTCGTTATGAAGAGGAGTGAAACTACTGCAAAACCTTCTATACAATGGCAGAAAAGGTCGATTAGTTGCTTTCAAGGCTGGAGAAAACAGAAGAGAGAAATCCATAAGAAAAAGGTTTAGTGCATGGAAATGGTGGAGAGGAACCCCCTCCTTCTCCTTCCATGAGTGAAAGTTCTTCTTCCTCTCATCACCATCATCATGGAAATTCAGGGGATGCATTTAAGAAACCTTTCTTTAAATTAGATGTCAAATTTGATCTTCCCATGTATAACAGTGAAAGTAATGTAGAAAAGCTTAGTAACTAGACTAGGCAGATTGAAATCTACTATAGGATTTAGCAGATCGAAGAGGACGAGGCAAAGATTTAGTTGGCCTCTCTTTAGCTGAGTGGCACCACTCTCGTCTGGTGGGAGAGAAAATTGCGAAGCAGTAAGAGTGTGGGTAATCTTCTTTCCTCATGGCCTAGTTTTATTTCTGCATTAAAGGAACAATTTTATCCCTTGGGTTATAAGAAAAAAGCCTTAATGGATTGGCAATACTTAAGGCAAGGCAGAGGTCAAGATGTTCAAAGCTTTATCGAGGAGTTTAGAAAACAAGCACTTAATTTGGGCATTGCACTTGACTCACCTGAAGTAGTAACTAAGTATATTGGATCATTACATAGTTACATTAGACATTCATTATTATTGTTTGAACCAAGTACTATTGACTCGGCCAATGTAAAGGCCATTCATCTTGAGAACAGGGGCAAAAATGAAAGAGATGATCATTTTAAGAAACCACCTTTCAAACCTCCAAATGGAAAACCCAAAGTGAAAGGAAAGGGAAAGGAGAAGAGGACGACATCAACCAAGAAAGATGAAGGAGAAAGGCCTTATTGCACTCACTACAAAAAGGAAGGTCATGACGATGATCATTGTTGGAAATTGTACCTAGAAAAGAGACCAAAGAAGTATGGAGGAAAATGCAAGTAGAAGATAGTGGCAACTGTGCAGCAAGACCTTGGATCTGATTCCGGAGATGAAGCATTGATCACGGAAGAAGGAACAAAAGATACTCTTAAACCTCATGTTAATTTTGAATCACGTGAAGGCACTGGTTCAATAGATGAGTCTCTTCCTAATGAACGAAATAAAATTGAGTTATTTCATATTATAGTTGTCATAAATCATACAAAAGTCGAAACTCTATTTTATACTGGATTCCAAGCAGATTTAATTTCATAGTCTTTGGTAAAGAAGCTAGGCTTAGAAACCAAACCACATCCAAAACCTTACCTGCTTGGATGGATACATGATAAAGAAAAATTGAATGTAATTAAGTAGTGCAAGGTTAAATTTGTGATCGCTTCTAAGTTAGTGGATGAGGTAGAACTTGATGTGATACCATTGGATATCTGTGGCTGGTGTTAGCAAGTCCATATCTATATGATAGAAAAGAAATTTTCTTCCATCATGAAAACAAATACCAAATCACAAAAAATGGGGTAGAATATATTGTAAGGGCTCATCAAACTAAAATCAATGCCTACATTGTAAGTGCAGGACAAATGAAGAGGTTGGTGAATTCTAGTAAGGGTTGCAGGCTTATGGTTGTAAGGGGGGAAGATGTGGAATTATCCTATGCTTTCCATGGCTGTGATCATGTGCATAAAAAGGAATTATGTGAATTAATTTCTAAATATGATGAGATGTTTCAGGAACCAAGGGGATTACCTCCAAAGAGGGAAATCCAACATGAGATCCATTTGCAGCATGACTCTCCTTTACCAAATATTGGCATGTACAGGATGTCGACTATTGAGATGGAGGAGATAAAAAAGCAGGTGTAGGAACTATTGAACCAAGGGGTCATCAGACCGAGCACTTCTCCGTGCAACTCACCGATTGTCTTAGTTCCAAAGAAAGATGGCACATGGAGGATGTGTTTGGATTATCGAGCACTAAACAAAATCACGGTGAAAAATCGTTACCCTCTCCCGTGCATTAATGATTTACTAGATCAATTAAAGAATGCTATCTATTTCACCAAATTGGATTTGCGTAGTGGTTATCACCAGATATGAATTGTAGAGCAAGATGTGTGGAAAATCACCTTCAAGACCAAACAGGGATTGTTCGAATGGATGGTGATTCCATTCGGACTTTTCAACGCTCTAGCTACTTTCATGAGGGTCATGAAGGATCTCGTTAGGCCTTTCATTGATGAGTTTGTTCTTGTATATTTAGATGATATACTTGTCTTTAGTAAAAATTGGAATGAACATGTATGCCATGTAAAGAAAGTGTTTGATGTATTGAAAAATGAAAAACTCAATGTAAAATTGTCAAAGTGTGAGTTTGGGAAAACCTCTTTGGTTTACCTAGGTCATATTGTTGGTCATGGTCAGTTAAAAATTGATCCTTCTAAAGTTGAAGCAATTGTAAATTGGCCTAATCCTACTAGTGTAACAGAGGTTCGCAACTTTTTGGGTTCAACATTGTACTGGAGGAGATTTATTGCCAATTTCTCTATTATTGCAGCACCTTTACACACACTAACAAGTGTAAAGCAAATCTTTCAATGGGGAGGAAAGCAACAGAAGTCCTTAGAAACATTGAAAGAAAAGATCAGAACCGCACTGGTCTTCGCCTTACCAGATCTCTAGCAGTGATTCGAGATCGAGAAATATGCCAGTGGATATGCCATGGGAGCTATACTGATGTAGCAAAATAAGCCGATATGTTACCATTTATAGAAATTCTCTCAGGTTGTGTAAACTATCCCACTTATGACAAAGAGTTATATGCATTGGTCCAGAGTGTGAAAAAGTGGAAACACTACTTGATCGGCAAGGAGACCATCATCCATACGGATCATCAGCCCTTGCAATGTCTTCAGTCACAAACCAAGTTGCAACAAGCTCATCATTTCAGGTGGATGGGTTTTCTTCAGCAGTTTCATCTGGTAATAAAGTATAAGAAGGGAACTAGCAAAAAAGTGGCAAATATTCTATCTCGCCCTCCTATTTGTGCTTCTGTTATTTTGCATAATGCTTCGTTATTTTTTGAAAGTTATATTGAACAATATGCTAACGATGATGACTTTAAGGAGATTTATGCAAAACTAACCCATGGTTCACAAGAGGACAACTATCGCTTGCAGGGGAAACTATTGTATCATCTTGGTAAATTGTGCATACCCATAGGGGAAAGGGTACATGTAATCCAGGAGGCCCACACCTCCCTTGTGTTTGGTCATTTTGGTGTTGAAAAAACTTTGTGTCAGGTACAAAGATTTTGCTTTTGGCCTCATATGAAGAACATTGTGACTCACTATGTAAAGGGATGTGTGATATGTTTTGTTTCAAAGACCTCTAATAGACAACTCAGGCTCTACGCACCACTCCCTATTCCGAGTCATCCATGGGAAAGTGTGTCGATGGATTTTGTAGGAGGTTTGCCTTTGTCTAGAAAAGGTCACGACTATTTGTATGTCATCGTTGACTATTTTAGTAAGATGTGTATTTTAATGCCTTGTAAAAAGCAGATCACTGTAGAGCAGGTTTCTTATCTTTTCTTTCATCATGTTTAGGTCCACTTTGGGTTCTCCACATCGATTGTGTCAGATTGGGAGTGTCACTTTCTCGGAGAGTTTTGGACTAGCTTGTGGAAGATGATGGACCCCAAGTTGAAAAGAAGCACGACATTTCATCCACAAACTGAGAGACAGATGGAGGTTGTCAACCGCACCGTGGTACACTTGTTGCAAGGCTATTATGGAAAACATCCTAAGTTGGGGGATGATCATCTTCCATATGTGCAACATTCCTACAATCGAGTAGTGTACTCATCTACGCATCGTTCACCATTTGAGACATGTTTTGGATACATGCCCAAAGATCCTTTTGATATGGTCTTTGGAAGGGAAGATGACTCTAGTGGACGTGATGATAGGGACAAAGCGCAACGGTTCATTCAGCGGATCTAGTTGATTCACCAAGCAGTACAGGAGCAATTGGAGAAAAGTCAAGCCCGGTACAAGGCTTGACATGACAAACACTGAGTCAACCATAAATTTCAAGTGGGCAACAAAGTGTGGTTCCATATCAGCAAGGACAGAATGAAGGGAGAAGGGAAGAAGTTTTGACCAATCCGGTATGGTCCATTAACCATCCTGGAGAAGATTGGAGACAATGCCTTTCGTCTCGATTTGCTGAAATATATGCAAATGTACTCCATAGTGAATGTGGAAAACTTAAAGCTTTATGAGCCACCATTGATTATGGACACTGAAGAGGTGGGATCAGTTCCTATAGTTGATGATTTTGCACCAGAGTATCTCGATGAGTTGCCTGAAGATATCATCCTTGACAGAAGAACTAGGACTTTGCGATGGGGAGATGTGGAATACCTTTGAGTTGGTTTCAAATGGGATGCACCTAGCAAGGCAAAATGGCTGGAAAAATAAAGAGTGAGGAAACAATTCCCTCACTTTCCAATTGACTGATAAAGCTTTTGGCGATCCAAAAGCTCCTCAATGAGGAGGATTGATCCAGTTGGATCTCTAGACACCAGGCGCATGAAAAAGGCTCAAAATTCAAAGTGGCAGAAAGTCGATTAACTTGATATCATATCGAATTGCTCGTCACCTTGATTCCAATGGTGCGAACGACACTCCAATTCGAGTTCGTATGAAGAAGATAGAAGCATTCAAAGATCGGGGTTGACTTACCCATGTGGCAGGCTTAAGGAGGGTGCAATTTGGTAAGAATCCGACACCAGAATCCAACCAAATTTCTAGGAAAAATTGTGGGTCCATTAATTTGTCTAATATCGGCTAAGGTTCTGGAAAATTTTTAAACAGGCGGTGGTTATTTATTTTTAAAAAATATATATAAAAAAATACAGGGCCGGCGGCCATGACCTCGCCGCCCCCAGAACCACCATAACCAAAAATCAAATTTGAATTGGGGTGGGCGGCCATGACCCCGCCACCCCCGGAGTCCACCAAACAAGAACATAGTATATATATGGTGGGGGTGCGAGTTGTCAACCATGCTACTCCTCAACCTCATCGTTTTAATGTAACTACAGGCAAAAGATGGGGGAGTGGGCCACCAGAATGACAGACCCGCTGCCCAATTTAAAACAACAAAATATATTATGTGTTAAAAATGGGAGGGGTGGGTTTTGATCCCTCGACCCCTCCTCAACCATTTTTTATCTTTAACCAATGCATGCAACAACTTCATTGGGTAATTCGCCCATCGAACATTATATCAACGTTTTTTCACAATGCGTCGAGGGAGAGAGAGTGCACATATTTCGAGGCGGATGACTTGCAGGTGGTGGAACCGTGAGCAGGCCTATGACAGGGGGCGAAACCTTGCCGGAGCACATTTTCCAGGGGGTCAGTTTTGGTCCAGTGTCAGAATTGGGCAAGTTTTATGTCGATTTTGCACCTCTCGATGATAGGAACTCAATGGTGATGCAAGTTTCTACAACAGAGCTCTCCATTTCTTGGCCATTTTCTAGATTGGAGGTATAAGACTCCTTTTTAGAAATGATGGTTGTACTCTTCTTTCTCATGCCACTTAATGAATGAGGACCTCCGCATTGATTAAGCAGGGCCCGAAGACGTAGTCCAAATTTGACGAACTCCGTTATCAAGTCTCTTGTCTTCTTTCATGTCTTTTTATGTGTTTCTCCTCTTCTCTCATGTGCACATTAAATTTCTATGGTTAAGCTGCAATTTATCCATGTAATTGTTTAATACATCTATAAGCAAAAGATCTTGGATCAGAAGCCTACAACAAAAAGAAAAAGTTGAAATAATTTAGAGGATACAAGATTTGGAAGAAAAGAAAAAGAGAAGGAAATCCAACTCATGTCATTTTTTCAAATTGTAAGCACTCAAACTAATAGGTACCTTATTTTAAATTTTTGTGGTGGTAATCAAGGGGGAGTGCTGGAGATACTAATTCCAACCACCTGCTAGGTGTCACAACTATCCATTTCAGTCGTTTATTTTTGATCTCTCTTATGTAATCTATTTAACTAATGATAATATTAAGAAAAGTATATTTGTTACACATATTTCATTCTCTAACACGGTATCAAAGATCGGTCTGTGTAAGACTCCTTGAGAGAGCAACAAGGAATGTGAGCGAAGTGAGAGTAGCATTTGAATTTCATTGAAGCATAAAGATCAAGAGAACGAGGAGGAGAATGAAGAAATTCATCCCTGTCAAAAACCCTGCTACTGTTAATTTGTTGAAGGGAACTAAGAATGAATAAGAATTTCTATCCAGAAAAGTTAATTTTCTTTCCAAAAAAAATTGTGAAGCCGTCAGGTCACACTTTTGGACAAAGAAATGTGTTATGTCAGCTAAAAATATATATTTTTGAAAGGTAGTTGCTTTCATCGTACTCCTAGAGATAGAGAGAAAATGTGATGAACTAGAAAATCATTGTTGGCACGAAGCCGATTGGAAGCAGAAGGTAGATTGGAAGCATGATGCATGAAAATTCAAAGGATAGAAACACACATTACTTTTGAGCTCAAAGTTTTTTTAAAGTTTTGTGAGGCGCAGGTCACAAGTTCTCTAAAGGTCGAAATACCTCACGTCTAAAAGTTCTCTAAAGGTCCCTCCCTTCTTTCTTTGAAAGTTTCATTTTTTATTGAAAATGGGGGCTTCATATTTTATTAAAAATGGTCATTCCTTTAAGAGCTCCATTTCAAATGTTTTTAGGAGGGATTATTTAATTTTCAAAAGAGCTTACATTATTTAAAATGTCATGTAACTTTTGAAAAGGATTTTTCTTCATTTATTTTAAAAGGATGTTTTCTCATTTATTAAAGAAAAAGGGCTTCCCCTTATGAAGTAGATTCATATTGTTATAAAAGGAGCACATACTTTTTTAAAAAGGCTTATTTAAAAAGGTATTACTCTATTTTGAAAGTTCTTTATTCCATTAAAAAAATGGAATGGAATGGTCTAGTTTGAAATTTTTTTCACAAAAAGGGACAAAGAAAGGCATCATGGAATGAGGGTGAAGTTTTAGTGCACATCAAAAGAGTGGAGAAGGATTGAACCACTGCAAAGGTGATTTTATTGCAGGAAACTGCTATGTTTGCAGGTCAATTTTCTTGTTGAGCTACAAGCTTCCAATGCTCAACAAATGGAAAAAAATAATAGGCTATGAAAATAAAAGCGACAACAAGAGTTGTTTCATATCTATTTGAATGAGTTGGAAGACAAAAGGCAAAATAATTCCTTCGCGATCAAATGCATAAAGGAATGCGTCAGCGATAGCATTCCTCCCCTCATTGTAGATGAAAAGACAACCAAGGAGGCTTGGGGTACCCTTGAGAGGAATTTTGGTGCAAGGGGGAGCATTCAAGTTGAAGATGAAGGTGTATCTATCACAACTGATCGACAACAAGATGAAGAATTTAGTGAATCCCAATTCAAAGTGGATGGAAATGATGATGGTTTATTACCATCTACAGAGAAAGAGTACACAGATGCTCATTAATCTGAATATGCACAGATACAAGTGGATTCAAATTTGGTGGATGGCAATTTGGAATGTGTAGATCGTAGAATTCTTCCCTTCATTATAGATGCAAGAAAAAAGAGAAGTCTTTGGATACCCTTAAGAGGAATTTTTGTGTATTTGAAGATGTAGGTGGATCTATGGAAACATATTTACAACAAGATGAATAATTCGGTGAATCCCACTTCAAAGTGGATGAAATTTGTTACTAGATCCAGATAAAGAGCACACAGATGATCATGAATCCCACAATGCACAACCACAAGTGGATGACGATTTGATGAATCCAACAACAATGCTTTTTGATGACAATGAAGTTTTCATTGAATCATCCAATGTTATGGTGAATCCAACAATGAAATTTGTTGATGTTAAATTTAATAAAGAAAAGTTAGACAAAGATGAATGATTGCAGATGATGCAACAAAAACATCATATCAACATGATGTTATCCAAAGAGAAAAGACCACTTGACACTGAAAACCAAGTGGAAGATAACCTGTTTTCAACAAAATAGTTTAGTAAATATGTGGAAGCAACAGAGGCGGTGAAGGAAGCACAAGAGGAGAAAGTTCTCATTGCAGAGCAGAAATAACATAACCTATATGGTTATGCAAATATTTTTAATCCTAACATTGATTTCCATTGTGTAGGTAAACAAGATGATTATGAAGAAGAATTAAAGTTCCTTGAAGCATGTCTTGCAAAACCATGTTTTGTTAACTTTTGCATAGAAGTTGCAGAAATGAATGTTGAAGACAACATGGATGATGAAAGAATTAATGAAATTTTGATGTATTGGAATCTTGAAGAGATGAAATTGTATTTTGGACTTATGTTGCAACAAAATATTGATGATGAATAACACACTAAAGAAGAAGACATGTGGCAGCAGTCCACATACAAGACGTTTTTTGAAGAAGTCGATGACATGCTTAGATAACCTAGAACAATGGAAGAGTTTCACCAATAAATAAAGATTCTAAAATTTGAAGCCTACAACAAAAAGTTAGAGGATAGAAGATTTGGAAGTAAAGAAACATACAAGGAAATCTAGCTCATGTCATTTTTTAAAATTGTATGCCTAGATAAGATTCATACCGACAAGCATCTTAGTTTCAATTTTATTGGTTGTAATTAAGGGATTGAGTTGGAGATACTAATTCCAACCACCTGCTAGGTGTCACAATTATCCATCCAAGTGTCAAAATCAATTAGATTTTAGTCAAGTTCTGTTGAGTTCCAATTGAGTAATTTATTGTTGATGTCTCCTATGTAATCTATTTAACTATTGATATATTGAGAAGAGTATCTTTGTTCCACATTTAATTCTCTAACAAGGTATCAAAGCTTGGTCTGTGTAAGACTCCTTGAGAGAGAAGCAAAGAATGTTATCAAACTGAGAGTAGCATTTGAATTTCGTTGAAGCACATATATCAAGAGATCGAGGAGGATAATGAAGAAGGCCATCCATGTCAAGAACCCTATTGTTGTGAACTCATTGAAGGGCATGAAGAATTAAGAAGAATCAATATCTAGAAAGCCATATTTTGTTTAAAAAAGAAATTCGTGAAGCTAACTAGTTGCACTTTTGGAAAAATAAATGTGCGATGTCAACCAAAATATACTTTTGGAAAAAGAAATGTGTGATGTCAGCCAAAATATATAGTTTCAAAAGTAGCTTCTTTCATCACACTCCTAGAGAGAGAGAAAATGCAAAAGAACTGTGTGATGTCAACCAAAATATACTTTTGGAAAAAGAAATGTGTGATGTCAGCCAAAATATATAGTTTTAGAAAGTAGCTTCTTTCATCACACTCCTAGAGAGAGAGAAAATGCATTGAACTAGAAAATCATTGCTGGCACGAAGCCGATTGGAAGCACGAGGAAAATTGGAAGCATCATGCATGAAAATTCAAAGGATGGCAGAAGGCATTACTTTTGAGCATATCATTTTTTAAAATTTTTATTCAGAGGCGCAGGTCACAAGCTGAATTATCAAAATTCTTCACATCCATGAGTTCTCCGAATGTCCTTCCCCTCTTTCTTTGAAATTTTCATATTTTATTTTAAAAATGGGCTTCATATTTTATTAAAAATGGGCACTCCTTTAAGAGCCGTGTTTCAAAAAAATTAGGAGGGCTTATGTAATTTTTAAAATATCTTATGTTGTTTAAAATTTCATGTAACTTTTGAAAAGCCTTTGTTTTCATTTATTTTAGAAGGGGGTTTTCTCATTTATTTAAAAAAAAGGGGCTTCTCCTTGTGAAATCCATTCATATTGTTATAAAAGGAGAATATCCTTTTTAAAAAAGGATTATTTAAAAAGGTATTACTCTATTTTGAAAAAAAAATATTCCATTAAAAAATGGAAGGGTCTAGTTTGAAAGTTTTTTCACAAAAAGGGACAAAGAAAGCCACCATGGAATGAGAGTGAAGTTTTAGTGCACATCAAAAGCATAGAGAATGATTGAACCACCGCAAAGGTGATTTTATTGTAGGAAACTGCTATGTTTGTAGGTTAATTTGCTTGTTGAGTTGTAGTGAACTAGCACTCAACAAATGGGAAAAGCCAAGAGGCTAAGAAAGCCATTGCAACAGCAAGAGTCGTTTCAAATCTATTTGAACGAGTTGGAAGAAAAAAGGAAAAATAATTCCTTCACATTGAAATTCATAAAGGAATGTGTATATGATAACATTATTCCCCTCATTGCAGATGCAAAGACAACCAAGGAGGCTTAGGATACCCTTGAGAGGAATTTTGGTGTAAGGGGGAACATACAAATTGAAGCTGAAGGTGTATCTATCGCAACATATCTACAACAAGATGAAGAATACGGTGAATACCACTTCAAAGTGGATGGCAATAATGATGGTTTGGTACTAGTTATAGAGAAAGAGCACATAGGTTCTATATAATCCCATTATGCACAACCACAAGTGGATGGAGATTTGGAATGTGTATATGATAGCATTCTTCCCCTCATTGCAAAAGCAAAGACAACCAAGGAGGATTGGGATACCATTGAGAGGAATTTTGGTGTAAGGGGGAGCATTCAAGTTGCATATGAAGGTGGATCTATCGCAACAAATCTACAACAAGATGAAGAATTCGGTGAATCACACTTCAAAGTGGATGAAAATTATGATGGTTTGTTACTAGTTGCAGAGAAATAGCACACAGATGCTCGTGAATCCCACTGTGCATAGCCACAAATGGATGACAATTTGGTGAATTTAGCAACAATGCTTGTTGATGACAATTAAGTTTCCGTTGAAGCAACCAACGTTATGGTGAATCCCACAATAAAATTTATTGATGTTAAATTTGATCAAGAATAATTAGCTAAAGGTGAATGGTTGTAGATGATGCAAAAAAAAACATAATATCGACATGATGTTATTCGGTGAGAGAAGCCCACTTGACATTGGAAACCAAGTGGAAGACACCTGTTTGCAGCAACATAGGTTAGTAAAGAAGTGTAAGTGATAGAGGCAAAGAAGGAAGCACAAGAGGAGAAAGTTCCCATTATAAAGTAGACAAAGAAAAACCAATATGGCTCTGCAAATATTTTTAATCCTAACATTGATTTCCAATGTGCAAGTAAACAAGACGATTATGAATAATAATTAAAGTTCCTTGAAGCATGGACTGCAACACCATGTTTTGTTAAATTATGCATAGAAATTGTAGAAGTGATTGTTAAAGACAAAATTGGTGATGAAAACATTAATGAAATTTTCATGGATTGGAATCCTAAAGAGATGAAATTGTATTATGGACTTATGTTATAACAAAATATTGATGATGAAAAACACACTACAAAAGATGACATGTGGCATTAGTCCACATACAAGACGTTTTTTTAAGAAGTCGAGGACATTCTTAGACAACCTGGAACAATGGAAGAGTTGCACCAGCAAATGAATATTTTGACATTTGAATCCTACAACAAAAAGAAAAATTTAAACAATTTAGGGGATATGGGACTTGGAAGAAAATAAAAACAAAATGAAATCTAGGTCATGTGAATTTTTAAAATTGTAAGCCTAGATGAGACTCAGACTAGCAAGCATCTTATTTTAAACTTTTGTGGTTGTAATTAAGGGGAGCATTGGAGATACTAATTCGAACCACCTGCTAGGTGTCACAATTACCCATCCAAGTGTCATAGTCAGTGACACTTTAGTCCAATTCAGTTGAGTTATAGTTCAGTCATTTATTGTTGATGTCTCCTATGTAATATATTTAAATGTTGATAACATTGATAAGAGTATCTTTGTTCCACATATTTAATTCTCTACGATACACATTAGATTCATATATAATATTTGATGTTGGTATATTTGGTGTGGCTTCACCTATGCAGTTTCAAAGCCATCGATTTTCCATGGAAAATTTCACTAGAAAACATGAGAGTATTGGAACTTGAGAGTCATGGGGACATCGAGTAGTTATTCCAAATATTTAATATGGTAGATGCCTCCAATGTTTCTAGGAGTGACGACTATGGTAAATCATCTCTACAATTCTATGAATGGTCAAACCTATCAACTTTTACTGGACAAGGTCTCACTTCTTTAACATAAAGATAAATAGGTATAAAGTAGGGGATTTGAGAGTTTTGGCTGGAGCATTTTGGTTTTCAATATGAACCAAATACTTCCTCCAATATAAGGATTTTTTTCATTATAAATTGTTCTTTGGCGAGTTGATGGACTTTTTGTCCATTGGATTGAAGACTAAGATTTATACATTAGATTTGGTGATGATTGAGGACAGGTCCCTACAAGGTGCACTTTCTAAGATTATTTTCTGCTAGCTCTGGATGTCATCCTTCTCTTTAATATTTTCTCATCGATTTGGATTTTCAAATTCCTCATTTAATTTTTTTAGGTCCCTTTATTAGTGTTGGTTTTCTAATGGGTCTCCATTGAAAATATTATCTCTTGTCTGGTTCATAGCATTTAGTGTCACATTTCCGCAATTTTATGGAAGTGTTTCTATTATCTCTGCTTTCCTTTCAAGACAAGCTTTTTGCATTCCAGATTCGGGTTGGGAGTGAGGAATTGGAAAGTCCACTTCTCTTGAGGGCATAATTAATTTCTACACTTTAAAGTTCAAAGTTGGTGTGATTTTTTTATAATTGTCACATCGACATTATCATCTTTTTAGGTTCATGCTATTACAATATTTTTCTGATATTTTGTGGGTCTACAACTTTCAAGATCATTAATTTTCTTTATGTTCTTCCACAACATACCTCTTATGCTCTTGGGTCGTGAGTGGGGTTTTTAGACAATTGTCATTGTTTATTAATTCATAGAGGATCTCTAACAGGGTTCAAAATTGAACACATCACAACCCTTCAAGAGGAGCTTTGGATGTCCTAGAAGTGTGAAAGTAAAATTAAGCGTAAATAAATATTGATTTTTATTTATATTGTTTAAAAAAATATCACACAATTCCCCAGGAAGGGCTACTGGATAAATTTCCAGATATCCTAGGGAAAAAATTATGTTTCCGGCCACTAAAAATGGTCATTAGAAACATCAAAAAGTCTTGAATGGGTGCCCGAGGAATCAATATGACCACTTGGTTTGTATGAAAATGATTCATTATACTATTCGGTGGTGGCCAGTTAATTCTCAAGGTGGCGAGTTGCTAAGGATGAAAAACCAAACAAAACCTGGAATTTTGCAACCCGATTCTCCTTCGGCTTCCAAAACGTTTTTGCAACAAATTATTTGGCACATTCTTCGACTTAATTCTAGGTGATTCTGTATCAGGAAAAAGTGGTAGGAGTCGAGGAAGTATCGATGCATTAGAAAAGGAATAGGTCAACATGTTCTCTGACTTCATTCTAGGCGATTCTGCATTAGGAAAAAGAAGCAAAAGTCAACCTTTACAGATAACTAGATTTGTATCACAAAACAAATCACATAAATAATATTAATTATTTTTTCTCAAGATAGACTTAATTTGTTTGATGTTTCATTGCAATATTTGTATGTTGTCTGCAACTCCTCCACCATTATGCATCTATTGTTATAAGGTGAGAGAATTAAGTGTCTTAATCTGTTGTTATATGTTGAGTATTAATCTAGTGAGAGCATTAAGTTTTGGGTGTATAACAACTCTAAGATTGAGATGAATCTGTGTTAAGTACACATAGGTAAAAAATAATCAATCAATCCTTGTGTAAAACTTGGTTATTCCCACTCAAAATTTGGATGTACATGGGTTAAATTTATTTCTTCTCTCTGCATAAAAGACTTCATGGGAGAACAAATTTGAGTTGTTATATTTTTTCCATATGGTCTAGGCTGAAGTAGAAGCAACAATAAATGAAACAAACAACATTGTATAACCATTCTTAGTTGGTTGGTGTAACATCCCTGGTGAAACGTTCATGTAATAAAAGTTAATAAAGGCAAAATAAGACCATGGGTAAGGGACATGGATTCCAAGATGAATGTTGTACAAAGATATCCTAGTGGGTATCACTCGATGTGTGTTTTGGCTAAAGGAAATTTGCAAAGGAAAAGGCATTAAAAGGAAAAAAGGCAACTTTTTTCACATTTATTTATGAAAATAAAGGAAAATAGCAGAAAAGGAAGGTAAAAGGTCACAGGTTGCATGTGAGGAGGAAATTGAAGGAACATAATGGAAAATGAAGAAATTAGAGGCCTCATTAATAAAAAGGCTTCTGAGGATCAATTGGCAAGCTCTTAGTTAATGTAACCTTTTGTTAGTTAAAGTTTGGAGCTCTCTCATTATTCTCTCTCCCTCTCACTCTTGGTCACTTAGAGTTTTTCTTGGAGCACTCTAGCTTTGGATTAAGGAAGGAAAAATAAGCAAAAGGAAAGGAAGGAAAGCAAGGATCAAGGAAAGGAAAGCAAGATCAGACAGCTTCAACAAGAATACTTGTAGGTAACCTTTTTCATGTGTGATTTCCTAGTTGGTTTGCATGTTGGTGTATGGTTTCTTACTATCAATCGTATGGTTTTGTTGGGTTATGATAGTGGTTTTTAGCCTAGCCTTGCTTTTTTCCAGATGCCATGGTATGTTGGGATGTTTATTTCGGTTTTTGAGCTTTAGGTTTCTGGACAAATTTCAGAATCTGGGGCAGAGGTGGTCTCAAGTTTCATTCCCAAAGGCCTAGGAATCCCTTAACTGGTTTTGATAGGATACACAGTAAAGCCTGAGGGAGAAGTCTTGGTTTAGGGCCTAGTGATCCGAGTTTATATTGCGGTAAAGCCTGAGAGACCGGTCTCAGTTTAGGGCCTAGTGATCCAGTTTGGATTGTGGCTAGTGATCCAGTTTGGATTGTGGTAAAGCTTGAGAGACAAGGAGATGAACAATTCCTCAAGGGTAGTAATGGATTCCAGATGGCATTCCAAGATTGCTTCGGTTGTGATCGGAGCACCATTTTGGTGTGATCATGGTTTGATGAGGGTGGAAGTGGTTTAACCTTTGGATTCCCTTGGTTGTTCTTGGATTCGTTATTCTATGAGATCCCACATTCATTCTTGGAACATGGCACGGGGGTGACTGGCTGAAAGAAATATTTGGTTCAGCCATGTCTATGGTAGGGTGGTACACGGAAGTCCCGAACCTGGTCGGATTTGCCTATGAGTAATGAAAGCTAAGTTCTCTTACTTTTGCATTGATTTATATGTGGATTTAATGGATGTCATATCTTTGATATTTAAATGGTTTTATGTTGGTTATAACCATGGTTGAATGATTGGTTTATGTAATGGTTATTTCATATATTTACTTGTAAGTGTTAAATGGATGGATGAAGTACCTAATTGATGACGTTGTAAATCAATGGAGAATGAGGTGATCCTTCTGGATATATTTCATAAGTTGTTTCAGTCACTTATGCTCTGTCTTGTATCCTAGACCTGTAGGTCGCATATTTACTAAGTGTTTGACAAAATGTATTTCATGGTTAGGCTCAGTTAGGTCAAGCCCTTAATCAACTTTTGTCTTAGAGGCTTTTCCTTGGTGTCATTTAATGCCTTGGAGAGTCTCATCAAGTTCTAGGCATTGGTTTGGAGGCTAGCCCTTAAAAAGTGGCTTAAATCTTGCAGTCTCTAGCACAGAACTGGCTGAGAGAGACTATAGTCTCTCCCTTGCAGGCACTGTGGGAGCGATTATAGGTTTACAGTTGCATGCATGCCTTTCCATGGGAGCGACTCTGGGTCTAATTCATTTAAATGCTAGGTTAACTCAAGGGATGGGCACCTAGAGTGGTGGATTAGCTCTTGGGCTCCTGAAGCACCTGAGGGAGGTATGTAAGGTCTTGTTTTTTTTATTCCACTTCCTTAAGATCACATAGGAGGTTGGATATGATCATAGTAGCCTCTCTTTTCATGTTTACCTCGATTGGCATGGTTACTTTGAGTAGACTTGGGAGGGGGGTGTTAAGGTTGGCATTGACAACCCCACATTCAGGTGGGGGGAATTGTAGTATTAGGCTGAGTAGAGCCTCCACTTTGTCTTAAAATTTTCTTAATTTCTTGTGTTATGTGAATTTTCTACCAAATGTTTTCTACCATTGGTAGATTATTTAAATAAATAGAAACACACGTCAAAATATAATTCCATTCACTTTGAGTTATGAGAATACTAGTCTTCAATCCCATGTAAATGGTTGTATCCCTATCTCATTTTTATCTAAATCCATGATGAATCATGCATTCTGCAAGAGGCTTGCAAGTCACATGGACGAATCCCTTTCCCACCACGAATCGAAATCAAATTTAGAGGAAGAAGCAGAAGTATTTATTGAATCACTTGCTCAGAATGAATCAAAAGAAGAGGAGGACGGATAAGTATTCGATGTGATGAATGGGCACCCCCACTTGTGTGTTTGATCCCCACCCTTGCATAGATCTATCATATACTAAGCAACCCATTCGCATTTACACAGATGGGATATACGATCTCTTCCACTTTAGCCACACCATATCTTTGGAACAGACCAAGAAATAATATAATTTGAATTCCCCTCTTTGTTATTTCTTAATTTTTTTTCATTTGTAATTTTATTTTTGAACTAAAAATGAAGGAAATCAGGGTTGGGGTTTGTAACAGGTTCCCGAATGTTTATTTTTCGGTGGGATGTTGTAGCGATGCAGTGACACAAAAGTAAAAGGAAAAGAAGGTGATGAATGAAGTTGAACTTTATGAATCACTTCATCATTGCAGGTATGTTATGGGATGTGAGGGTAATTTCTGCAATTCTAGAGAAATTTTTATTTTCAATTGCGCAGATTTCCAAGAATGACAAGTATTTGTATGGTCAAAGTCACCCATGACTTGCACATAACCTTCAATTACAACACTTTAATAAACTACATAAGTTTAGTTAACAGTGAGATATGGCAGAATATCCAATAATTAGGCATCGTAACATGGTATCATATTTTCAACATTGTTGCACATAGGATTCTATGAAGAAAACCCACTTGATTTACCCATGTGAAAAAGTAAATCTATACTAAGAGAAGTGAGCTTGAGCAAACCATATCCCGAGAATTAATTTGGTGTTTCCGTTAATGTTTGGTTTCTACTTATTTAATGCGGGCTTTGAGATTAAGTCTAAAGTTTAGTGACAACATGATATTGATGAGTATAGTGTTTCTTTGATATGTAAATTTGCTAACGAATTTGTCTATGTTACTTAGAGAATTTGGATTTGTTTAAATATGTCCTCTAGTCACAATTATTTATGGTAAAAAAGGAGATGCAAATATATGAACAGAATATGGCTAACAATTAAAATTACCTAGATCTATCTTGGAGTCATGGGGTAAAGGATGAAGGAAAATTCGCCAATTCCCTTGATATAAGTTTTCTCTTTGTCTTCTAATTGGCTTGGTTTTAGTTCATTGTTGGTATCTTGCTCTCAATTTTTTGGAACAAAATTGGATAATAGTAAAATACATGAGCAAATTGGTTCTGTAAATTTTTAGGGGTTGGAATGACACTAGAATATAGAGCGAATAAGTTTGGATATAATTTTGTTACACATCCATGAGATCAAGGATCTATGGAATGGAGGAGTTACAAGTTGAGGTGAATCTCCATTCTAACGATATAGAAAACAACTATCATTAATATGATCACTAATTCAAAAGGTAAATGACAAAACAAAAGAGGATACCCCTATAGGAGCTCTTTTAACTATGCAAAACTGGGGTTTGTTCAGAATGTCGCTGACTTTGTATTAGCCATGAGTACATATCTATGATACATGCTCATTATAAAATTGAAAATTGAAAAAATATAGATGTGGCCTTGGCTAAAGAAATCCTCATACTTATTCAGTCTAGGGCCACAAAACCTAAGAAAGATTTCAATGAAAGCATTGAGAGATGGAATAGTATTTGGATTGCAAGAATGTGTAAGCCACATAAAGAATCTAACAAAGCTCAAATTTATTGGGTCAATGTGAGCTACAACACTACTTTCCATATTGTAATCTAGTTTTAGGAATAATTTATTTAATAGAAATAAATTTGATTGAAAATGAAATCTAAAGATAATATATTGTTATCAATTGAAATGCAATTTTTTAAGCTTTTCATTATGGAAGGGTTGCATGAATATATGCCCTTATAATTGAACTTAAGACCAACCCTTCAAATTTGATCACTGATCTCGAAGCCACGTTGATTTTTATCAACTTTTACACATACATTATTTTTATTCGGGCTATCTTGAGTAGTAACCATTTATTATTTGTCGTGCTTAATGATTTCTCAGGGTTTTTTTTCTCTCTATTGGTCTTAAAATGATATATGTCACACTCCAAGAATTTTTCTATACTTTTTCTTAAAGGATTACGCTTCTCGGTTTTCATGCTCTTTTTGAGGTTTAACTCTCCATTGACATGCTTTCCTGCTCAGTTTTCACTAGCGGCATGTATTGGCGGTGGCAATTGTGTAAAAAATGTAGGGTCCCTCCTCTCTAGATGTCGAAGAGCTCATCGAGGTGACTATAGAAGATAAACAAATAGTGACGTCTAGCCCAAGATTTTTTCCTCCTAATTCCTTTCTTGTTACAAGTTTGTCCCTTCAATATTCCACCACTATAAGTGACTCTATCGACCATACAAATCCATGTGATGATTCCCATCCAGCACAAACTCTTCATGGGTGTAAACCAAAGGCAGTTAGGTAGGAAGATAGTATCCAAAAGTTGATTTTTTTGTGGACGTCTACTAGGATCCTATTTTGGGATTGAAGCAGTGAGCACTTTTGGGTCATTGGGAATTCACAAGGATGAATGGAACTTAGATGAAAGACTAGGTGGAACAACAATGGCTCCCAATTATCAAATATCGACCGAAGATTAGTGTGCTCTTCAATGGATGGTTTTTTTTTTCATTCCTTGATTCAGAGGATGTGGATAAAATAAAAAATATTCCTCGAGTATCGGGCAAAATATTTTTGTCAATTGGCAGATGGTTTGTGGGTTTCAACCCTTTCAAGAAAGTTTCGAAGAAGCTGATTTGGGTTAAATTACCTAGTTTCCCCTTGGAACTATGGTGCCGACAATCTATCATAGTGATAGAAAATACTATAGGTAATTTATTCTTTCTTAAGGATAGTAGTTTGGGCTACATTGACAAAAGAATTAGTTGGGTCTTGCTTAATATGGAATTTGCAGGAGGCCTTCTGGAAGAAATTGAGTTGGTTTGGGTTTGTTGATCCTTTCATCAGTGCATAGACTATTGGGGCATTCCATATCAATGTCGGAGATGCCATCATATGGGAAATCCTCTTTCTACATGGCCTTAGAGATTTGGGGATTCACGGCAGGTGAAATTTCGGGTTGGAAATTCAAAGTTTCATTATCTTATGTTCACATAGTCAGAGAGGTTTTCAAATGATACTAGAGGAACGTGGTGGTCCAGGTACAAAAAATATTACTTCTATATCTCCTTCTAGAAATATTTTTGATAAATATTATGCCAATAATAATGATGATCTAGTGTCTAAGTATAAGCATTCAATGGAATTTAATAAATTTAAACATCTTAACCATGTTATTGGACATAAATACATTGGTTCATCTATTATTTTTAGTTCTGCAATTATCTAGAATCATTCTGCTATGTGTTTGGTTTCTGATCCACCTGTACTTTCCCCAGAGCCCTCAACTAATGCCCCTTCGGTTGGGATTAACCACCCTTCTTCCAAAAGTTTGAATGATACACCTATTCGGTTTGGTTCCTTCCCGGGATTACATATCTCTCTTTCTCTGTTGATTCTGAGATAGACGTCATGAAGCTTAATTATCCGATTGAACTAGAGCCACTCACTATCCATAAATATTTTTTTCATTATAATGAAGTCAAAACTAGTCCTAATTGAAGGATGAATGTTACTATCCAGAGAAAGAGTGTTAGGTCCCTATACCACTAGTGTAGCCCCTTATTGTTATTAGTGCAACCCCCTTATTTTTATTGTTGTGCCTATGTAGTCCCCATATTGTTCTTATTGTGCCCCATAGAAGCCCACTATTATTATTATTGTGCCCTTACATTACTATTGTTAGGTCGGCTCTGATTATATTGTGACCCCTTAAACTCCTATATATAGAAAGGAGGTTTTGTCATTTGGATCATCCAAGAATTGTTCATTTGTGTAATGTAAAGGATGTTTCCCCCTCGAAGAGGCTAATTTTGAATTCATTGATCTATATCTTATTCTATTTTGTGAGCTGGATTCATAACATTTGGTATCAAAGCCTTGGATTCTAGGGTTTCACTGCTTCAAACAGGGAATTGTGTAATTTTCACTATAACTTTTTTTCTATGAAGTTTCAGAAGCTGAAATTATAAACCATTTGAGCCGAAATCGGGATGAACCCCATGACCGAATTTCAGATCTTGCCGTGCTATATTGTCAGAGATAGGAACTAAGGAAGTTAGGATTTTTGTAGGTTCCTGAATTCGATCTCAAACATACCACGTTGGGAAAATCGTCATAACTTTATCCCTGAGCATCAGATTCAAATTTAATAAAATGTGATAGAAATAGGATAGATTGTAGCTTTTTGGGTATTGTTTTCAGGGCTGAATGTCGAAACAATGATAAGTGGAATATCATACAAGTTCGCTCTACTGAACCAGTCTATAATCAGGTCATCGCGGGAGATTTGGCATAACACTTTCTTAGAGAATCCAATCACGATCAGACTTGTGGGGTTGGAAAGAGGACTCAAAGGGATCACACAATACGAAATTGTACACCTTGGAGATTTTAAATTATAGAGACATAACATATTCAAGATCAATCTCCTAAAAGAAAGAAAAAAGAATGACTCAAATCAAGAAAATAGAAACACCTAGTAAGCAAAATTGAAGGGATGATTTGAAGAATATGATCGAAGCTATGATCAATAAGATCAATGATATAGAAGAAAAATTGAATAGAAACATGGAATATTTTAAAAAAACATGGAAGGTTTGAAGGAAGGTGGGACAAAGTCGCTACAAGAAAGGCTTCCTAATGGTGAAAAGGTAGTAAAGGAAACTCATGATCGGGACAAAAGAAAAGTTAATCATGATTTCATAGAACCTAATGTTGGATTGAAGACCCACCATATTCCAAAGTTATAGATGAGTGAGTTTTATGGAAAGGATCCGGTAACTTGGATACTACAGATGGAGCAATATTTTGATCTACATGATGTGCAACCACCACAAAAGGTATGTATTGTATCTTTATATTTAGAACCGAATAAGTTTGTATGGTATAGAGGGATTTGTTCTCTTAAACCACTTGTCACCTGGTCAATTTTCATGGAGGAAATGATAGCACATTATGAGGATACAAATAGCAACACCTTCTTCAGTCAATTGATAAATCTCAAACAAAAGAGTTCAATGACAAAGCACATTGAAGACTATCAAAAATTTAATATAAGGGTAAATGATATTCTAGAGAAGCATAGGATTGAAGTCTTCGTAGGGACTTTAAAGGATAACATCCAACAAGAGGTTTGCCTTTGGGAACCTGATTCATTGGAGAAGGCATACTGGTTGGCAAGAAAAATTGAAAGCAAACTTATGGAAACAAGGAAGCCTACCACTCATAACTATAAAGGTGGAAGTGTTTTTGATCCTAGCCTTCCACAACCTACAAGGTTGACACCACAACAATTGGAAGAAAAAAGAGAAAAAGGGATTTGTTATAGTTGTGATAGAAAATACACTAAAGGTCACAAGTGTGCTTAGAAGAAATTAATTTACATAGATGGGGAAGAGGAGGAATAAAATGAACAAGAAACGTCAAAAGAAGAGGATATACACCACGAACCAACCCCATAGAAAGAAGAATTAAATATGACCATATATTGTAATGCATTGACATGAATTAGCACTCCTCAAACTCTTAAGATAGAAGGACATATCAAGAAGAAAAAGGTAATAGTGTTTATTGATTCGGGTAGCACCCATAATTTTATTCATTGTAAGAAAGCCAAGGAATTAAATTGCTTCCCATATCTAGCACTAGAGTGTCAAGTAATGGTTGCAAATGGAGAAACTATGAATTGCTCTGGAAAGTTCCATAATATCAAGTTATCCATGGGAGAATATTTCTTTAATATTCCAATGCTTTCCATTCCAATGGGTGGAGCTGATGTTGTACTAGGATTCTAATGGTTACAGTGTTTGCAGGTGAAAGCTTTTAATTTTCAAGAACTTTTCTTGAAATTTTTTTGGGAAAGAAAGGAAGTTGAATTAAGGGGAATCGTAGGGAAACAAAGAAATATAATCATCTATAATGGCATTAAAAATCTTCTAAAGAAATAACAAAGGGGCATAATTTCACAATTATGTTCACTAGAAGTTCAAATAGCGAAATCATCTATTTCTCTTGATCTCCAAAAAGCCTTGGAAAATCATTATAAGGTTCAAGCAGTGGAAGATCACATCGATCATCAACAACAAGTTCTCCAACTCTTAAAGGATAACCTCACTTTGGCACAAAATCGAATGAAACAAGTTTTGATGTAGGTGACTGGTTATTTTTATGGCTACAACCATAAAATCAAATATTCCTCTAGCAAGCTAAGAAGGATTAAATTATCACCAAAGCACTATGGTCCTTAGAAGGTTTTGCAAAATATTGTTACTATGGCATACAAATTGGAGCTTCCCACGTCTTCCCAAGTTCACCCAGTTCTCCATGTTTAATGCTTAAATAAGGTTATAGGTGACAAGTTCCCAGTTCAAACAATATTGTCAAAACTTGACGAGGAAAAAAAATCATATTGGAACATGAAGCAGTCACAAAAAAAAGAACTTGAAAACTACGAAATCGATCAATTTCAAAGTATCTCATCAAGTGGAAGAACTTACCCGCTGAAGATTCCACATGGGAGGACGAGAATTTTATATAGAAGCCAGAACTACTCAAGCGTAGAGGACAACACTTTTTTGGAGGAGAGGGGCATGCTAGGTACCTATATTACTAGTGTAGACCCTTATTATTATTAGTGCAACCCCCTTATTGTTATTATTGTGCACCATAGAAGCACACTATTATTATTGTTGTGCCCTTACATTACTATTGTTGGGTCGAATCTGATTATATGGTGACCCCTTATACTCCTATATATAGAAAGGATGCTTTTCATTTGAATCATCCAAGAATTGTTCATTTGTGTAATGGAAAATATGTTTTCCCCTCGAAGAGGATAATTTTGAAGTCGTTGATCTACCTCTTATTCTATTTTATGAGTTGGTTGTATAACAAAGAGAGGGAGAAAACACGAGAAAATTTCAAATTTTTATCCTCCTTCAAATGCTCTGGATGATAATATTCAGGAATGTTCCAGGGATCCAAATTATTTATCCTCACTTTCTCTTGATCCTAAGGAAGTTGGAGATCATTATCTTAGAGAATGCATGCCCGTTAAGAGCCTTCCCCCATGATTGTGATGTCTATTAACATCTAGGGCTTGGGGAAAACCCCTAAAAGATTATCCCTTCGACATTTAATTATGTCCTAGAGGCCCTCGATCATCCTTATCTTGGAGACAATGGTCTCTCGAGAGAAGGCCCTAAATTTCCTTTTCAAAGTGTGCCCTAAATGGAAGGTATATATGATAAATGCATTTGGACTATCTGGTGGTTTGGCTTCTAAAGCCTTTGGGATTCTCAAGTATTTAATTTTTGATCTTATAATTCTTTTGTAGGAATTATCCTATCATGATTTACTTGAGGATCTACACATTGCATCCATATTCTTAACATATATGCCCCATATGCATCCAAATTTCCTTCTAGAACTGTTTGGTTTATAGTAGATTGCTCAAGATGGACTCTCTGAGATTGGTTAGGGATCTAAATATGACTTTAGTTGTTAAATAAATATGGGGTTCAAAGTGTAAGGTGGACATGTTGGGGGAATATTTCAAGAAATTATTTGGAAATAATCTCCTTGTGGACATTATTCATGTTCCTAATTCGCCTACTTGGCGGAATCATTAGGACGAGGATGGAAGGCATTCCTAAATGATTGGACCACTTTTTAGTCCAAGAAAATATGGTGTCTTGGTTGGGGAAAATCTATTCATGGGTTATGCCTTCAATGATATATGATCATGACCTGATATTTCTTCATTGTAGTGGTATGATTGAATGGAAAGGTATGCCTTTAAATTTACCCTTAATTGGATTAATGATAAGTAATTTGAAGCTCTAATGCAAGAAAATTGTTCCATTCCATGTGTTTGTCCATAGGAAAGTAGGATGGACTTGATATGTCATAAGTTGTCGAGGTTGAAGAAGGTAGTGAAAAGGTCGGAACGTAGGAAAGGGAAGGAACACAATCGAAAATTAGTCACTATTGACCTGAGAATGAAAGAATTATGAGATCCTTTGGGTCCAAAATACTTCTCATAAGCTAATAAATAATATTTTTTTATCTTGGAAGGTAGAAGGAGGTAGATTGTAAGGCATAAAGAAAATGAATGGAGGTTGAAGAGTCAGGCTATATGGATGGTTGTTAAAGACAAAAATAATAATTGTTTGCATAATCACGCCACAAAAAGGATATGAGAGAATACCATTCGAGGTCTCTTGGATGGGCAGGGTAGACATTTGATGTCTCTAAAATATCTACATAAGCAAGTTGCCAGATTTTTTGGAAACTAGTTCCAAACTAGAGAAGGAGTGAAGATTGAAAACCAAATGGATTTCATCCTTCTATTTCCTCAAATTTTTAGTGCTGAGAAAGATATTAAGATAGGGATACCTATCTTGTACGATGAAATGATAAATGTTTTGAAGTCATTGCCTAAGGACGAGAGCCCAGGGCTAGATGGGTGGATTGTTGAACTCTTCCTTCACTTCCTGGATATCATGGGACAAGATCTTTTCTCTATGGATGAAGAGTCACACATTTAGTGCTATATATCTAGTTCATTGAATGCTACTTTTAACACTATACTCCCTAGATCTTATAATTATGCTTCTTTCACTGACTTCAAGCCTATATATCTTTTTAATATTTCATATAAATTGATTTCAAATATCACACCTTCTCAAATTAAAGCAAACCTATTTAAATTCATCTCGATGGAACAATTTGGGTTTTTGGCCCATGGACAAATCGAGGATGCAGTGGCCATAACCCATGAATGTTTACGTTCTATCAAGGTTAATAAAAAGGATGCATGTCTATTGAATATTTATGTGATTAAAGCTTATGATTTTGTAGATTGGGAATTTCTTAGAATGATTATGCTCAAGTTAGCATATTAGGTTATGTAGTGGAATAGATAATGGCATGTATCTCAACTATTAATTAGGTTTTCATTTTAAATGGGGTTACATATTGTTTTTTTATAACCTCTAAGGGCTTAAGACATGGGTTCGCTCTCTACCTTTCCTTTTATTTTGGTAATTGATGGTTTGAGTAGGAAGTTATTGGATTTTTACTCTCGTGGCATAACCTCTGGTTGCAGGATCACCAAAAAAATACATATTACTCATATCATTTTCATGGATGTTATTCTTGTTATAGGGAATATTTTTATCAAGGAGTGGGTGGTTTTATTTCATATTATTAGCTCTTTCGAGGAAGCATCAGACCTTTTTATGAATAAGGCAAAATCTACTCTAATTACAAAATGCCATGTAGACTTGTTGATTATGGAGATTGTGACAAAGTTTAATGTTGTGATAAATGATTTGGAAAGTGGGTTTAGGTAACTTGGTTTTAATTTAAAACCTAATAAATATTGTATTGGGGATTAGGATTGGTTTACTGACAAATTCAAGTGCAAACTATTGATGTGGTCGCATAAATGGATCTCAATGGGTGGTAGAATGGTTTTGATATTGTCAGTCTTACAAGGAATATTTGTCTACTGGATACATCTATACAGGTTGCTGAAAAGTATTATCAAAAGTATTAATGTATATATTTCTATTTTTTTTATGGATAGGCTCATGTGAAATCCAAAAGATACATATTGTGAGGTTTGAAGAAATATCCCTGTGGAAAGAAGATGGGGGATGGGGGATTAATGACCCAAAGAAATTTGGATGGGCATTGTTGATAAATATTATGTGGATGGATTAAATGGTACAAGTATTTGGAAAAATATCTTCAAATAAAAGTACTTAAGGAACACGTTCTTAGTATCATAGTTAAAGAAAGGGGTCGCAATGTCCTTTATCAACTTCATACATCTAGAAAAGCATGATGAAAATCATCCATTCGTTGATAGGAAATCTAAGTTGGGGTTAGGTTGTGGAAAAAATGTGGAGATCCGTTTAGATCCCATAAAAGGTTTCTTAGGGGAACACTCTATGTCAGAGGCACTTATTAGTTGTATACACAACAAAGGGATCTATTAGTTCTTTCAGATATATGATCCACAAGATGCATTGAATCCTTCCTGGTTTCAAGATGGAGATCTTGACATTTTTGGTATTTTAGCTAGAGAGTGGAAAAATATATCCAAAATTTATATAATGCAAGTATCACACTCTCTGAATCTGATGATGTTTTCACATGGGGAAGCAAGAATCTCTTTGGCAAAATCACAACGAAGGAGGTATACAACTACATATCTCTAGTTCATAATGTTGTTGTAGCCCGAAGTTGGTTTCATAAAGTATGGAAGTAAAAAATTCCTAATACGCTTGAATATTTTGTTTTGTTGGCATGGTAGAACAAGATTCTTACATGGGATAATTTAAGAAAAAGATACTTTCAAGGTCCTGGGAGATGTATCATGTACAATTCGGCTCAAGAAAACATGGTACATATTTGGTTATCATGTCCTTTCGTGATATCTATCTAAACTATTGTTTTGATAAATTTACATTTATGCGCTGATTGTAATCACATTTCAATTGAGGCTTCTATTTTATAATGGAGTTCTACATATAAGGAATACCAGACGTTCCCATTTTATATATTTTGTGATATTTGGAGATGTCAAGAATGCACAAATTTTCTATGAGACTCCTATTGACATCTAGTTTACCAGTGTGAAGATAACAATTTTTTCTTCTAAAATTGGGCTTATTCCCATCACGGTTTCCATGAGGCATATTCTTCCTATTGATAGTCGGTCTAGATATACCGTTGGCTTCTTTGATGGGACACCTAGTAACTATGCATGTGGAAGTGGCACATATATTATATTAGAGCTACAATTATCATATCATTTTAGTTGGAATAGTTTCTTTGGAAAAAACAATTGTGCAAAGGTTATAACGCTTTCAGGAATCATATACTGTGCTAGGTGGTTGTCCATAGATTCTATTGATGTCTATGAAGACTCTAAAGTGGTCATAGATTGGGTGAATATGAGCTCTTCATTCAAGATGCCCTAGCTAATTAACGAGATGAAACGTATTAGAGTCATTATCGACTGCTTCCATGATATGACCTTTCTCATATTTACAGGGAGCAAAACAATGTTGATGATGCATGTTCAAAGGAAGGACAAAGCAAGTTGTCGAGAGAGATCACATTATAGGATTTTTCCAATGACTCTTTACAAAGATCTAGGAAAATTCATGTTACTTAGTTTGGTTTTGTTTGAGAATTATTTTGACACATCAATGGAATATTCATCATCATAAAAGATGGGATAAGAGATTTTTCGAACAAGACAAACTAAGTGATCAATATGTTTCGATGTAGCTAAAATGATAGATTTTGAAGGTTGTAAAAGGAAAATATAGATAATGTGTTTTTCTAGAAAAATGTGATTTCATTTCATAGACACATAGATATGTCCTGATAAAGGATAGAGGAGATTTGGTATATATAAACATGACAATGATTCTTATGTCAAATATATTTTATTTAATAGAATATTGTTGTTTTTTTCCTTGTTGAAAAAAAATATTCATATATGTTATTTAAATCCATATGATAAATGTTAGTCATAGAAGTGTTCTCTGATAGAAACTTGTAATTAGATGTCGCCATATCTGTGAGTGAATGGTTTGGAAGGGACCATTGTGACTCTAATAGCACTAGAACCTACTATTCTCAAGTTGATTTGAATCCTGAGACCACAGTCATGTAATACCGCAACCTCTGTCAGTGTCAAAGAAATAACTAAATTTATGAATACTTCCTCAAAATTAATAATTGTTTAAATTCAAATACATAATTTTCACCCTAGGGAAATGTTTAAGAAATTACACATATCAGAGGTTTATGCAAGGTGTGTTTTAATGCATAGTGTGATGTCAAGGACAACAATATGGAGACCAGGAGGTGAGGGAAGGAGCCAATCAATTCAAAACACAAAATTTGTTAAATTCACTTGTCGTTGGATTTATTTAGTTTAATGGGGTAAATTTTTGGTTTTATCACAATATTTTATTATTTAAATTGTATTTTTTTATGTAAAAATTGGAGTTATTGTTTTAAAAAATTTATGATTTTTAAATTGCATTTTAAAATATAGAAGTGAATTCATCTTTTTAAAAAACTCCTCAACAACTTAAAAGTACAAATTTTCAATATTTTATTTAGATATATATATATATATATATATATATATATATATATATATATATATATATATATATATATATATATATATATATATATATATATATATATACATATATATATACATATATATATACATATATATATATCTATATATATATATATATATATATATATATATATATATATATATATATATATATATATATAGATAAACAAAATATTCCACGTTAAACTACACACACTATGTGGAGAAACAAAAGCATGCTATTGCATTATGTCCTTGCAAGAGATAGAGTGCTCCATGAATGACATACACTGAACTCTAAATGATATGCACCTTTCTTGATGCCCTTTTCCAATCTTTGAACTTCTGCCAATGATTGTTAGCACTCTGGCTAGTCTAACCCTCTCTTCCTTCATTATCTCTATGGGAAATGTTTCCCATCAATCATTAGCATCGACCTTCGTCATCTCTCCCATCATTGTTTTACATATCTCCTATTACGACCTTTCCCATTCAACCTAGTGTCCACCTACCAATGCCACCATGCATTAAATTCCAATTTTGTGAGCTCACTCTACATTTCCACCTCTATGCCCTTTGCATTTTCGAACTAAAACAAGCATCGTCCTTCGCCTCGCCCCTGCATCAAACATTCCCTGAGTGCCCTCCCCTCTCTCCCACATCCAACATCGCTTGAGTGCCGAACAATTGCACTAAGCTACCAATCAACTATGTGAAGCTGGCTGAGTGGAAATTGAAGGAGAATATTTATACAACCTTCTGAGAGATGAGTATAAGGTAAGGTGTTGCCCCATTTTCTAATATGTATACATAATGTTAGATTCAGTATAAGGTTAGGTTTTTCCACATTGAAATCTAATGAGTATAGTTATAAGGAGCCACAATCGGGATGCGTGATCTCACAGTTCTAAAGGTCACAAATCTAGAATTGTGGCCTAGGGAAGTATGAACTCAGAAAAAGATACATTGGTCACAGTTTTTGAGGTCATAGTTCCAAGTGCTAGAGTCGCAATTTTGGAATTGTGACCTAGTGAACTGTGACCTCACTCTTACATCAGTCATAGTTTATAGGTCAAAGTGCTTAGTAAACTATGACATCAGAAATTATTACATTGGTCACAGTTCCATAGTTCATAGTTTCCAAATAATAATTCCTTAGGTCAATGTTCCCAAATAATAATTCCCTAGGTCACAGTTCCAAGCGCTAGAGTCATAGTTTCAGAGGTCACAACCCTTGAGGTCATAGTTATGGAATTTTGACCTCGAAAATTGTTACATCAGTCACAATTAACAATTCATAGTACTTGGGGAACTATGACCTCAGAAATAATTACATTAGTCATAATTCCATAGGTTACAATTCCCAAATCATAGTTCCCTAGGTCATAGTTCAAGTGCTAGAGTCACAGTTTGGGAACTATGACCTCAAAAACCATTACATCAGTCACAGGTCACAATACCTAGGGAACTGTGACCTCAAAAATTATTACATTGGTCACAGTTCCTAGATCACAATCCCCTAGACCATAGTTCCAAGAGTTAGAGTCACAGTTCTTAAGGTCACAGTTATGGAACTATGACCTTAGCAACCATTGCATTGGTCACAGTTCATAGGCCATGGTATCGAGGGAACTGTGACCTAAAAACCCATTATATTGGAAATAGTTCCAGAGGTCACGACTCCTAAATCATAATTCCCTAGTTCACAGTTGCACGTGCTAGAGTCACAGTTACATTGGTCACAATTCTCGAGGTCATATTTCTGGAACTATGACCTTGGAAACCATTATACCATTCATAATTCACATGTCACAGTTTTGTATGCTAGAGTCATAGTTACATTGGTCATAATTAATAGTTAACATTAACTAGGGAACTATGACCTTAGAAATCATTACATTGGTCACAGTTCCTAGTGCTAAAGTCATAGTTTCAGACATCACGGTTCTAGAATTGTGACCTTGGAAAATGTGACATCATACATAATTCATAGGTCATAACTCCTATTGTGACCTTGTGACCTTGGTCACATTTCCGAAGTTGACACTTTCCATGTCACAATTCTAGAACTATGACATAGGGAACTATGACTTAGCGAACTATGACCTCAAAGACCATTACATTAGTCACAGTTCACATGCACTTTTCCTAAGTCACACTTCCATACATCACAGTTCCAAGCACTAGAGTCACTTGACCTCATGAACTATAGCGTTTATCATAGTAGCAAAATTCACATTTCTAGAACTATGACCTATGTAATTGTGACCGAGGAAAATGTGACATCGATCATAGTTCACAGTACACAATTCCTATTATGACCCTATGACCTTGATCACAGTTCTATAGGTCACACTTCCCATGTCACAATTTTAGAACTATATCGTCAAAAACTATTACATTGGTCATAATTTGAGAGGTCACAATTTCTAGGTCATTGTTCCCTAGGTCACAGTTCCAAGTGCTAGAGTCAAAGTTCCAGAGGTCATAGTTCTCAGTCACAGTTCCAAAGGTCATAGTTCTAGAAGAATGATGACCTATAAAACCATTACATTGGTTACAGTCCATAGATCACAGTTCCTATGTCATACTTGGTTATGTCACATTTCCAAGTGCTAGAGACACTTGACCTCATGCACTGTGACCTTAGTCACCATTATAGAGGTTACAAAATTGTGACCTTGGTCATAGTTCCAGAGGTCATAACGCTAAAGTTGTGACCTAGGGAATTGTGACCTCAGAAATTGTTACCTTGGTCATAGTTCACAAGTCACAGTTCCTATTGTGAACTTGTGTCCTTAGACATAGCTCCCATGTGGCAGTTCTAAAGGTAACAGTTCTATAGCTATGACCTAGTCACTTAACCTCATGATTGTGACCTAAGAAACCATTAAATTGGTCAAAGTTCCTAAGTTCACATGTCATAATTATGGAACTATGACCCAGAGAATTGTGACCTACCAAATTGTTACATCGGTTACAATTCATAGTTCCTAAGTCAAATTTCCAAGTGTTAGTCACATGACTTCGTGAACTGTGACCTCAACCATAGTTTCTAGGTCACAGTTCTATAACTATGAGCTAGGGAACTATGACCTCGAAAACCATTACATCGGTCACAATTCACAGGTGATAGTTCCTAAGTCACACTTTTGTACGTCTCATTTCCAAGTTCTATATTCACGTGAAATCATGAACTTTGACCTCGGTGAAAGTTCAAAGGTCACAGTTCCCATGTCATGTTTTTAGAGATCACAATTTCATAGCTCACAGTCATAAACTGTAACGTTTGGAAATGTCACCTTGAAAATTTTTACATTAGTGACAATTCTAGAGTCACATTTCCCTAGGTCACAGTTTCAAGTGATAGAGTCATAGTTCCTAGGCCACAACTCTTAATTAACACCTAGGGAACTATGAACTCAGAAACTATTACGTCGGTCAGAGTTCACAAGTCAATCATAGTTCCATAGGTAACAATTTTAGAACTATGACATAAGGAATTGTAACCTTGGAAACTGTTACATCAGTGTTCATAGTTCATAGTTCAAAATTCACACTTCCCTACATCACAGTTCCAAGTGTTATAGTGACATGACCCCGTGAACTGTGACCTCATTCATAGTTCAAGAGGTTGTAGTTCTAGAACTGTGACTTGGGGAATTGTGACCTTAGAAACTATAATCTTGATCATAGTTCTCGAATAATGACTAGGGGAATTGTGACCTTAGTCACAGTTCACAAGTCACAGTTCCTACTATGACCCTATGTTCTTAGTCACAATTCTAGAGGTCACAATTCCCATGTCACAGTTCTATAGGTCAAAATTCTAGAATTGTGACTTGGTCAAGTGACCTTGTGAACTATGATCTATGAAATCATTACATTGGTCATAGTTCCAAATGTTGGAGTCACATGACCGCATGAGATGTGACCGTTGGAACTGTGACATTGGAAAATGTTACATTGGTCATATTTCCAAGTGTTATAGTCATGGTCCAAAGGTCATATTTTTTGAGGTCATAGTTCTAGAATTGTGACCTAGGGAACTGTGACCTTTAAAATTGTTAGATTGTTCATATGTTCACAAGTCATAGTTCCTAAGTCACACTACCCTACATCACAGTTCCAAATGCTCGTCACATGACCTCGTGAACCATTAACTTGGTCACAGTTCCAAAGTTAAAAATCCTTGAACTATTACCTATGTAACTGTGAACTCGAAAAATGTTACATCAATCACAATTCACACAATTCTTAACTCACACCTCCCTTCATCATGGTTTCAAGTGCTACAGTCACTTGAACTTGTGAATAGTGACCTTAGTCACAGTTCCTATTTCATAGTTGTAGAGATCACATTTCTTAAGGTCACAATTATAGAACTATGACCTAGGGAATTGTGACCTCAAAAACTCTTAGGTTTGTCACAATTCTAGAGGTCACAACTCTAGAAAGGGCCCTTGCTTTTTTCTAATATTGAGAAATAGTCCTAAAAATTTTAATTTGATTGTGAGAAAATTTTAAAATTTCACCAAGGATGCATTTGCATAGTAAATCTCAATAGATGTATTATATCCATGGGATATGGGAAATGAAAATTTGCTCAATATAAAAAAGATGACTGTATATAAGGGTTGACCTATATTTGCATTCAAGTGTACTAGTGTGCAAAGGGTGGAATAACTTTCTGCACGAGGGGATAGAGGATTAAGTGAAAACGGCAGAGTGAGCATGATTGCAAAGGAAAAAATGAGCAATGTTTTCAAGAGCAGCATGGTGAGCAGTGTGGTTAGCAGTATGAGCAGAGCAGTGTAAGCAGTGTGGGCAGCAATGAGAGCAGTGAACAGTGAGCAGTGTGAGAGTAGAGGTATCGAGCAACAAGAAAGTAGTAGCAAATGCATTCAAACATGACAATGGAATCAGGAATTTCAGAACATGTGGAGACAAATGATTTAGGACAAGTGAAAATTGCCTCATCCACCAAAGCTGGGAAGTGGGTTTGGTTCAATGCCAAACAATATCGGGGCATTTTAAAATGAAGAATAGCCGGTCTAAAATGGGAGCAAACAAGGAAGAAACGGTCTAAAAAGAAAATTAATCGAGCCCTTCGCAAAAGGCACTCAAACACGTCTCCTCCACAAGCACATGGCAATAAGAAGTCCAAAGGAAAAGTCATTGATTATTCTGCCTTATATATTCCCACATCCACACCTCTCACCTGGTCATCTGATCTTTATGTGAAAGAGTTGTTAAATGCAAAACAAAGGTTGGAGGTTTTAGAAGCTAAAGGGTAGGAAAGAGATCATAAAATTCATATAATAACGGCTGATAATAAGGTGTTAGCAGGAAGCAATAAAATTTTAAAAGAACAAGTGGCATTGCTACAGGAAGCTCTCATGATAGGGAAGACAAAATGGCAATGCATGAAGGTGGATGTGCAAAACATAAATAAATCTGTAGTATAAAGTACAAAGGTGGTGATTATGAAATCATCCAAGGATAAAGGGAAAATGATTGCCCAAATAAACAAATATGAAGAGAACGCAAGAGAAGAAACGAAAGGAGATTCCACCAAAGTTTCCAAAACTTGGGCTCAAGTTATTAGCAATTCTGCTAATAAGGAAGGAGAAACAAATATTCAAGTTGACAACATGCAAGATAGTGAAGGCAAGGAAAGACAAAATAGGGCAGCAAACATAATTATTAAAGGGGTGAAAGACTATGGGAAAAATGAATGTACTCTTGACCTTGCAAGAGACTTCTTGAAAGACAAGTTGCTATGGAAAGGACAAATATGCCAAGCATGGAGGGTGGTTAAGTTTAACGGGGAGAGAGCCAGGCCCATAAAAGTCATTATGCCTAGCTTGCATGATAAATATATTATTCTAAGCAAGAAACATCTCTTGAGGAAGAAGATTTAACTGTAAAACAACAGGAGGAAAGAAGGGAGGAAATTTTAAAGGTTAGGGCGGCAAGAGATGAAGGAAATAAAGCATGGATTTATAAAGGCAAAGTTGTGATAACGCAATTTGGACCTCCTTCCAGAACAAAGCAGCAAGATGGTAATAAAGAAGAGGCAACAAACTCTTCAACAGGAAATCAGAAAGCAAGGTCGGTATGGGAAAACAGGGACAAAGACTCAAATGTGAGTCTTGCATGTCAAAATAAATAGCAATCAAGTCATACCCAGGTTTCCTTAAGATTAGTTTGTTGGAATTGTAGAGGTTACCCATGGAGATGAGGACCTGGGTTAGAGCCTATTACGGAAAATAGAGACATAATTTGCCTCATAGAAACACATGAGCATGAAGGGTGCAAGACACCTTTGTTTGAAGGATACTAGAATATGGCAGTGTGGAACAAGGCAATAGGGAATGGCAAAGGGCATGGGGGTATCATGGTTTTAGTAAGTGAGAAAGAAGGTTGTCTCATTCAGTTAGAAAAAGAAGACTCAAATAAGCAATTCATTTGGTTTAAAATATAAAAAAATGGAAACCACATCAGAATTGCAACATGCTATTTTGCGCCATAGGTTTCAAAAATCTACAAAGGTAGAGTGCTTTACCACAAAAATCCATTTGCAACTTTAAAAGCAGATATTGCAACATATTCATAGCTAGGTGAAGTCCTTATAGTGGGTGATTTCAATGCTAGGACTGCAAGTGAGAAAGCTAGCATTCTTTGTTGTAAAGATGATTGTGACCCTATTTTGCTTACAGAATAAAGTAATCATCAGTGGGAATGAATTTCAGAGGACAAGGGCTGCAATCTCTTTGGTGAACAATTTCTTACTCTATGTGGGGCCTTTTATTTATTCATTTGTAATGGCTTGACTAGATGGGCAAAGTCCAGTAATTTCACTTGCAATACTTACAATGGAGCAAGTGTGGTAGATTATGTAATTTTCTCGCATGGTTTGTGTGAGAAAATGGAAGAAGTTTTGGTTGGACATCAGTTGTGGGATTTGAAATCAGATCATAAACCAATTTATTTATGTTTCTCTTGGATTGGAAAGAAACAATTAGAGTCAAAAATTCAACATGTCCAACAAAATCTCCCACAGGGCAGAATTCTTTTGACCCCAGAAAATTGCAACACCTTCAAAATGATGCTAGAGAGGCTCTTTGAGAAGGAGAAAATTACAATTCACAACCTTCATCGTGATGAATTAACACATTTAATTCAATGTGCACTTGCAAAGTGAAAAAGAGAAAAATTAAGAAGTCTGAAACAAATTGCTTTCCAGTTAATGCTTGGTTTGACGAGGAATGCAAAAAGTCAAGGAGAATGTGGACAGAGTCAAACAAATAACATAAAGCTCAAATCTTACAAGCAATTATTAAGCAAGAAAAAGGCTGATTTCATGGTTTCAAGGAGGGAAGAACTAATCTTCCTTGGGAAAAATAATCCCAAATTATTTTGGAAGGAGCTCCAATTGAAAAAGATACAAATTGGAAATAATATTACAACTTCTAAATGGTTTGAATATGCAAGACAACTCTATGAGAAGGTTCCCAAGGTTGAACCTCCCCCCTTGGTCAACACTGATACTGAACTCTTCACGTACAAGAGGTAGTGATGGGTATCAAGAAGTTGGGTATTGGAAAATAAAAATACTTAATCGAACTCTAAGCAGAATATCTAAAGTGGGGCTCAAAGATTGTTTCACCTCACATTACAAAAATCTTCAACAAAATCATACAACAAGGGCTCCCCACAGATTGGACAACTAGTCTAGCAATACCTCTTTTCAAGAGCGGTGACGTCAATAATCCCTCCAATTATAGGACCATCATGATAAACCCTTTGTTTGCAAAGCTATTTGGAAGCATGCTAGAAAACAAAATTAGCAAGTGGGCAAAAGAAAGAGATAAGCATGCTAAAGGGCAAGCAGGTTTTAGACCTAAACATTCCACAGTTGATCATTGCATAACTTTAAGGCACATCATTGAAAAAGTTTGGGAGAAAAAGGAAGAAGTCTTTTGTTGCTTTGTTGATTTCAGAAAAGCATTTGACTCGGTTCCTAGGGATAAACTTTGGCAGAGAATGGAGGAACTTGGGGTTCCTAAACATTTGAGAGCAGTTGTGCATAGGCTGTATGAAGAGGTGAAAGTCAAAATTAGAACTTCAGCAGGCATTTCTGAAAGTTTTAGAAGCGATATCGGGGTCAAGCAAGGTTGCCCACTATCTCCTATCCATTTTGGTTTATAATTCGACAAGCTTGAGGAGTGGTTAAATTCGCAAGGGGGTGATGGTATCTATTTGTGCAAGTTTGTTATAAGGCTTATTTTGTATGCAGATGACCTTATTCTGATTGCTAAATCGACTCTTGGTTTGCAAGAGCACTTACTATCCCTTGAGCATTTTTGTAGAAGTGTGGGGATGCAAGTCAATATCAACAAAACGAAAGTAGTGGTCTTCTCTAAGAAAAGAAAACATAACCAGCATAATTTCTACTTTGAAGGCAACATTCTGGAAGAAGTTGCAGATTACAAATACCTCATAATTGACTTCAACAAAAATCTAAGCTGGAATGGTTGTAGAAAGAAAAGGACTTTTGGGGGTTGGAAAGCATTTTATACTTTTCAAAATAGGTGTAGAGAGGCAAAGTTATGGGATGGATAGACCACTCAAACTCTTTTTGGGCTTCTAGTGATTCTAGTGATTCTCTATGGTTGTGAACTGTGGGCTAGTAGTACCTTCGACATGTAGTGGAGACAAATTGAGAAAATTCAGAAGCGTATGATTACAAACAAATTTAAGATTAAAAGTGTAGTTTCTTATCATATCTTGTTAAGTGAAACAGGGACTTCTCCTATTGAAGCAATTGTTATGGTGCGAGTCATAAGGTATTTAAAAAAAAATTGAGCAAATGGAAGAGGGTAGATGGCCTAAGAGTGTCCTTAATGATAGATTGTGCAAGAGAAAAGAAACTTGGATGCAGAAAAATAACAAATGGTTTAGTAAATGGGGTATTTTCTTGAACACGTGTCCCATAAACATGAAAGAGATAAAAGATTTTGTTATGGAAAAGTTCCACAAATGTACTTGGGATAAGGAGCTAGGAAGAAAGAAAAATTACTATACTAAGTGTTTAATCCCACTCATAATCATCAACCAAAAGCATACATAGAGGCCAATATCCCTTGGACAACCAAAATTCTTATTTCTCAGTTAAGGACTAATTCTCATCAACTCCGTTGTGAAACAGGGTGCTGGAAAAGGCCAAAGGAAGTGTGGGAGGAAAGGGTATGCATTTTTTGTTCTTCCGGAAAAGTGGAAACAGAAAAACATTTTCATTTTAAAATGTGAGGCCTTCAAAGACAACAAGGAAATTTATGTAGGTATGCTGTCAGCTAGCTCTTGCGATAATCTATTTAGCGAGGGGTTTGTCGAGAAGTTGGGAGCATTTATTGTGAAGCTTCACAGAAAGAGGGCCGAATAGATCAAGCAGATGAAGAAGCAATCTGTCCCATAGGCTATCTTTAGCCTCGTGGACGTTAAAATAATTTATTTCTTCCGTTCTAATGTTTTAATAGTATTATTAGAGAGGTGATGTGTTGCATAAACTAAAAAAGTTAATGGGGAATTATTCAAGGAGGATTCAACTTATAGAGTCATTAAGGACAACAAATGGCGAAAGTCCTTTTATTTTTTGGCTAGTGAATGTAATGGCTTGCGATGTAGTGAGAGTTCTACATTTAATAAGCACAGCAAATAAGTGCATTCATGGGAACCCATAATATTACATATTGGTGCACCACGAGGTTCTAAGTACAATCCTATATCTGAATCCAAGCTGGAAAGAGATCACAACCAGAGAAATTATGATATCGAATATTGTTATAGGAAGAAAAAAAAGGATTTTGAGGCCAATGCTATTCAAAAAGAGATTCAAATTATGGTACGATGTTATTTTGAATGATATTTTTATTTCTAGGTACTTTCAATAAATTATACTTTATTCATGATGGCCTTTTCTTTTCATGTTATAGGGGTGTCGTGTGCTCAAGAGTTGATTAAAATTCCATGGAGTGCATGAGAGGGCATGTACATGAGTACAACACTTGATTAAATGAGATAAAATCAACATTAAAACAAAATTTTGCAAGAAAATAATAAAGGAAAAAAATTAGACTATGCTACGAAATATTTTTGATGAGTCACCACCAATAAGAAATATTAAAAGTTGTATTATTTGGTTGGATACAGATTCATTATATTTAATAAAATCATTTGTTTGTTGATCATGTTTTTCTTGCAATAGAGAATTTTTTCTACCTCTTCGCAATGGTATGAAGACAATATATTATGTGATGAAGAGTCTCTTCCTGTATGTTTTGTAGACAACTGCACCTTTTGTTAAGTAAGTATGGAGCTTATTAAATGAAAAACCCTTATATTGACAATTTTTAACAATGGATATATTGTATTGAATATATGCAACAAATGAATGTTTGTATATACAAACCTTCTTCATCATATATGGAGGAAACAATGGATGAATGTGTTATATATGGGGAAGGAACAAGTCATATTTCACCAAAGTTCAATGTTTCTATTAACTAGTCTTTAAAGTCAATTGTATGACAAGTCACCTAATGTTGTTGGTGAAAATACCAAAGATTAGCCTTCGTATGATAAGACACCAAAAAATGTTGGTGAACAAAATGAGATGTTTGTTAACCATGAGACTATTCAATATTCATATGGGTGATCTAGGTCAATATTTGATATGACACCAAACGATGCTCTTATGGGCCCACCATTGTTCGATACAACGCTTGTGGGATTAGATGACTCAATTGATTTATCAATGAACTAGCATATGTATTCTGCCAAATGTGGTGATGATGCAAGAGACATTGTCCTAGCAGGAAAACAAACAACTTTATATATTGAAAAATGACACAATGGTGGAGAAAATGAGGGTGATCTTAGTGAATATTCACCGCTAGAAAATACACATACGAAGCACCCAAAGAGATGCAACAGGGGACGAAAAAGGACCAAACACAACTTGAATGAGTCAAAAGGTGAGAATTAAAAATATCATCGCCCATAATTTTTTTTAATTATATTATTATATTTTTGAAAGGAAAATAATTTTATGGAAATATATGTATTTTTCATGTTGTGTGTGATTATGTTTAAATCTAGTCACAGACACTGGGTTCCTATGGATTCTTGTTATTCTGTGCATGCATCTTTTGATTTATTTTATTACTTTTCACCATGTACACATTTGATTCATGTTGAGTCTCTTTGGAAGACCATATTTGTGTTATTAAGGTGAATGGTCTTATAAAAGCCAATGTTTAGTGGTTGGTTTAGTCATGCTATCTTTCCACTAGTTGGAAATGTTGTTAGGAATGCCACAATGAACACAAGCATGAATAAGTTTCTCTACATGAGACATTTAATGGGAAGAACATGTCACCATGCTATTGAAGTCATCATTCAACTTAAAGGCCACATGTGGGTTGCGCATGGGGCTAATTTAGGCAAGTGTATTTAGTAATGTGATAGTCAAGTGTGTTTAGGAAAGCTATAGGTTCTCAATGGAACTATAAAAAACATGTTTGCCCCAAAATTTTGACTTGAAATAACTTGTATATCCCCAAGACAATGTTGAGTAAAGAAATAAAAAATATTCCTTGTGTTGCTTAGGGAAGTGGAACAGAGTGTTGTAATTTTTTAGTGGTTGGATGACATGTGTAGAGCACTATGCAATGAGCATGTTGATTGAGCTATGAGAGAAAATAGGTTGCATTGAGTGAGCTAAAAGCTAGTAGCTTGGTTCCTTTTCCCTAGTGGCCTCACAATCTAGCTTGGAGGTGGCATTTGCACTAGGTGTATGCAATTGGGCAGAAAATTGCTTAAACACAACTAAATTTTTGGACTATATTCATTAAAATAAAAGTGTTATTTATGTATTTATGAATTCACAATTTAATTATATTTTTTATTATTATGCAAATATATGTATTTTTCATATTGTGCATCATCATGGAATTTTGTTTCACATGGATTATTGTAATTCCATGCACGTATGTTTCGGTGTCTTTTATTACTTTTGACCATGTGCACATTTGATTCATTCCATGTCTTTATGGAAGACCATGCTTTTGTTATTATGTTGGAATGGTCAATTGAGGGCCAATGTTTTTCTGACTGGTTTAGTGGCTACTTGTCCCTTAGGTAGAAATGTTGGGTAGGGATGCCATAATGAACACAAGCAAGCAAAATTTGTTCTACATGAGACATTTAATGGGTAGAATGTCTCACCACACTATCGAGGTCACCCTTCGACAAAAAATCCATGTGTAGTTGGGTTGGGGGGTGGGATTAATTTATTTTGATGTTCAAGACTTGTGAGACTTGAGCCTTAGTGGGAGAAATAATAATAATAATTTAATTTTCTAGTCACAACCAAGCCATCCATCAACTTGTTGTATCATACCCACTTATTTGTGGGACGCGATACCCACCTTTGCATAGTGATCTAACTACTAGAGTATACAAAGGTGTACATGCCCTACCTCACCTCTGGGTTTGAACATGTGACCTCTTAGTTGGAAACACATGCTCTTGATCATTGGGCCCACTCAAGTTTTAAAATAGTATAATCTAATTATGCATTATCATTTATGATACAATGACCAAATAACAATGTTTTTTCAGACCAATAGTATTATGAAACACTTCCATAATTAAGAAACATGTATATTTACATATATATTACCCAAAATTATTAAAAAGGGGAAGTGCCTAAGTGTTGTTTATGGGACGAATGTCAAAGGATTCCTCAAATATGGTTTCATATCCAATAAATTAATTCATAATCATTTTCCGTTAGAATTAGATCATATACATACAAAACAATAATCACAATATTGTGTGGCATTGAGTAGAAGGTATAGATTTACATAATCTATTCACAAAAGAAATAAGGTGCAATATGTTGAGAGAAGCATTAGAAAAATTTTGAGGTCTAAAATGGGCCTCCTAAGTAATATTATAAAATAATAGTGGAAATAATCAAATAACATTAAATTACATCATCAAATTTAGTGCGAAAAAGAAAAAAACTATTTTTTCAACTTGTGTTTTCAACTTACCTCCCTAGGGTTGTTCTCAAATTTGGAGTAGGAGCACTTGTTGGATGTAGAATTTAATTCTTCATCCTAGGAGTACCCATGTTGCATACTTTCAATGGACCCTACTACATGAAAAATTAGAAATACATGAAAAAAATGTGATTGCAATCATGTTTTTTCATGTATTTCTCTAGTGCTCCCGCTCGAAATTTGAGTAAAACCATAGTGAGATAAGTTTAAAATACGAGTTAAAAAATTAGTTCTTTTTTTTTTACTCCAAAAATGGTGAATCATCCCCCATGGTTGAAATCATCATCTTGTATCATATTTGTTCTTATAAAGTTGATTTTGGTTGTACATTTTTGTTTTGAGGCCCATTTTTTACCTCAAAATTTCTCTAATGAATCTTTTGATTAAATCTTCTGAAAGCAAAGTATTCAAATATAATTTACAAGCCTTTTCTCTAAAATACAACCCTTCATTTGAGTTTATTTTTAGTTTTTATAGAAAAATTACAAAACAACTTATTGTTGTAAACACAAAAATATAGGATCTAAAAACAAAAATAGACAAAGACATCTAGGTTCCATATGATCCATCTATGTTGCTTTACTAGATTATGTTATAGAAGTTGAGAGAGTCATGGAACTAATTTATCTAACCGATCCCATTTAGATCCATTTGGATAATTATATGATACCAATTTTATATAAGTTGCATCCAAATCAATAAATTTCTGATATGTTGGTTTGACAGGAAATAACACTTTGACTTTGTAGTAAATATAGAAATCATTCAAGAGTTTATCAATAGAGTATGCTATCATATAATAAAATTTAATATCATTTTATCTGAACTTTGATAATCTTATTTTATACACATCAAGAGCTAACAATCTTCCATTTTCATCCTGACATGAACACATTCCCATACCCCTTAAAATATTAAACTTGGGATTAAATGAGTCTACCTCCTCTTGGACTAATTTGCATTTATCCTATACCTATTGCATACATTTTCTCTCGGTAATAACTTTATTAGTCTCCATTATCAAAGCAGGCCTATCATTAACCCCCAACATTTTGAGTTGTTCTTTGCCTCTGGAATTAAGAAACTTAACTACTTTGGTTGCAACTGAAATCACACTAAATTTGATCCACAACTTCTTCAATAGTCATCAACCGGCTTTCTTCTTTCACAATTAATACAACAAATTCCCATAAATTTGAAATAAAAGAAACTATTTCCTCCCATAAACATCTTCTTGTTTCAATCAATGGTTGGGTTCCAATCAACAATTTTTTTAGAGTAGCTTTTTGATTTTGTTCAAAGCTAAAAATAGTATTTTTCTTTGCCAATTCCTCTTCAACTTGCAATCCATAAACATCTTCTTGTTTCAATCAATGGTTGGGTTCCAATCAACATTTTTTTTAGAGTAGCTTTTTGATTTTGTTCAAAGCTAAAAATAGTATTTTTCTTTGCGAATTCCTCTGCAACTTGCAATTTATACCCCACGAGCTTAGATAGTAGTATACATAATTAACATAGTATCGGTTTCAATTATATATATATATATATATATATATATATATATATATATATATATATGTATATACATATATGTGTATATATGTATATATATACATATATATGTATATATCTACATATCTATATATATATATATATATATATATATATATATATATATATACATATATATATATATATACATATATATATATATATATATATATATATATATATATATATATATATATATATATATATATATATAGATATATATACATATATATATATATATATATATATATATATATATATATATATATACATACTGTTAGGCCCCTATACTACTAGTGTAACCCCTTATTGTTATTAGTACAACCCACTGATTATATTGATGTACCCATAAAAGCCCACTATTGTTATTATTGTGCCCTTACATTATTATTGTTATGTCGGCTCTGATTATGTTATAACCCCTTAGACTCCTATATATAGAAAGCAGGTCTTTTCATTTGTATCATCCAATAATTGTTCATTTATGTAATGTAAAGGAGGTTTCCCCCTCGAAGAGGCTGAATTCTAAGGTGTTGATCTATCTTTTCTATCTTTTCTTGAGCTGGTTTCATAACATTTTGGTATCAGAGCTTTGGATTCTAGAGTTTCGCTGCTCCAAACAGGTCATCGTGGAATTTGCGTTATAACTTTTTTTCTGTGGCGTTTCAGAAGTTGCAAAAAAAACCCATTTGAGAATAAATCATGCTGAACCTTGGGTCCGAATTTCAGAGCTTTTTGCGCAATATTTGCGGAGATATGATTTGAGTAAGTTGGTCTTTTTGCAGACTCCTGAATTACATTCAAAACAGGTGACCTGGGGAAAATCGTCATAACTTTCTCTTTGGGGATTGGATTGAAATTTTGTAAGAAGGTACAGAAAGAGGACGGACTGTAGTTTCTTGTATGCATGTTTCAGATCTAAAGGTCGAAACAGTGACTCGTGGAACTTCATACAAGTTCGCTCTACTGAACTAGTCTATAATCAAGTCACTGTGGGAGATTTCGCATAACTCTTCCTTGGAGAATCCAAATTGGGTCAGACTTGTGGCATTGGAAAGAGGACATAGAGGGCTACTGCAAGCCAAAATTTCAGAACTTAAATATCTGAAAGTATAGAGTTACAGTCGTTTCAAGATCGAGCTCCTAAAATCAAGAAAAAACGAGATGAGGAAGTTTGATGGCAAGGATCCGGTAAATTGGATACTACAGATGGAGAAATATTTCGATCTACATGAGGTGCAACTGTTACAAAAGGTATGTATTGCATCTTCATATTTAGAACCAGATCAATTTTTATGGTATGAGGGGCTTTGTTCTCGTAAAAAACTTGTTACGTGGTCAATTTTCATGGAAGAAATGATAGCACATTATGAGGATACAAAGAGCAACACCTTCTTTAGAGCAACACCACAACAATTGGAAAGTGTAAAAGGGCTTTGTGACATAGTGGAAAGCAAAATTATGGAAACCAGGAAGCATACCCCTCACAACTATAAAGATGGAAGTGTTGTTTCTCCTAGCCTTCCACAACCTACAAGGGTTACACCACAACAATTGGAAGAAAAAAGAGAAAAAGGGCTTTGTTACAATTGTGATAGCAAATGCATTAAAGGTCATAAGTGTGCTGAGAAGAAATTATTTTACATAGAATATGAAGAGGAGGAAGAAAAGGATCAAGAAACATCAAAAGAAGAAGATATGCGCCAGGACCCCATCCTAGAGAATGAAGAAATGAATCAGACGATATCTTGTAAAGCATTGGCAATAATTACCACTTCTCAAACTCTCAAGATAGAAGGACATATCAAGAAGAAAAAGGTGCAAGAAGTGAAAGATCACATCGAGAAAGAAGAAATGAATCCAACCATATCTTGTAATTCATTGGTCAAAATTACCACTCCTCAAACTATCAAGATAGAAGGACATATCAAGAAGAAAAATGTTCAAGAAGTGAAAGATCACATCAAGCATCAAGAAATGAATCTGACCATATCTTGTAAAGGATTGGAAGAAATTACCACTCCTCAAACTCTAGAGATAGAAGGACATATCAAGAAGAAAAATGTTCAAGCAGTGAAAGATCACATCGAGCATCAACAACAAGTTCTCCAACTTTTAAAGGATAACGCCACTTCGGTGAAAAATCAAAGGAAACAACAGGTAGATCAACATTGTAGTGAAAAATGTTTGATGTAGGTGATTGGGTATTTTTACTGCTACATCTCAAGAAAGCTATTGATGAGAAGGAAATGTTGGCAATACTACATGTACTTAAAAAATGGCGACCTTACCGAATGGGAAGACTCTTCAAAGATGAGGATGTGGAAGCATTGTTTTATGCTATTTCTATTATCCAACCAGATTGGATAAACGAAGCAAGGGATGAATGGAAGAAGGATGAAGAAGTATAGCCACTTATTCAAAAGTTTCAAAAGATCCCAATTCAAACAATATTGCCAGAAATTGAAGAGGAAGGAAAAATCATATTGGAACCTAGAGCAGTCACAGAAACAAGAACTCGACAGCTACAAAATCGATCAATTTCAGAGTATCTCATTAAGTGGAAGAACTTACCTGCTGAAGATTCCACATGGGAGGACAAGAATTTTATACTGAAGCATAAAGAACTACTCAAGCGTTGAGGACAACGCTTTTTGAAGGAGAGGGGCATGTTAGGCCCCTATACTACTAGTGTAACCCCTTATTGTTATTAGTACAACCCACTGATTATATTGATGTACCCATAGAAGCCCACTATTGTTATTATTGTGCCCTTACATTATTATTGTTATGTCGGCTCTGATTATGTTATGACCCCTTAGACTCCTATATATAGAAAGGAGGTCTTTTCATTTGTATCATCCAATAATTGTTCATTTATGTAATGTAAAGGAGGTTGCCCCCTCGAAGAGGCTGAATTCTAAGGTGTTGATCTATCTTTTCTATCTTTTCTTGAGCTGGTTTTATATATATATGTATATATATATACATACATATATATATATATATATATATATATATATATATATGTATATATATATATATATATATATATATATATATATATGTATGTATATATATACATATATACATATGTATATATATATATATATGTATATATGTATATATATATATATATATATATATATATATATATATAAGTTACAAATTTTATGCTAAGTCACTTAAAATGAAAATGTGAAAATGAAAATGAAAATGAGAATGAGTAAGCAAAGGTACTCATATATATATATCAAGAGTGCATATAACGAAAATAACACTGAGCGGAATTCTCTCAACCAAGAATACGTCAAGAAAGAGGAAAAAGTTTTGACCAAGGAATCTGCCACATAATTCAACTAAAGTGTTTACCACATAATACATTGCAACACAAAAGTCGTGACATAAAAATGTTTGAGTTTCCCCCATACATGGTTCGGCAAGGATATGCCCCAACTGAGAGTGTTTGGAAGAGTTAATGATGAAAATAACATGATAAGTCAATCCATTCTTCCTCTTAGGAAATCTTTCCCACATATCCAACAATAGTAACAATACTATGGCTATAGATATCGCATCTACTAGAATGAATTTGAAGTTCATCTCATAAATATTGATTTTACATATGAAATTAAATGAGAGAAGTCACACTACAAATATGGCTAGAAATCTGTTAATTCCTACACATTGCTCTAGACTAAAGATGTCATTAGAAATAATTATGCAAATGAAGTTGGAATAAAAAATAAAACTTCTTCAAACTTCACTATCATACCTGCAATAACATTTTTTCACTCAATATATGTACATAAATGATAATACAATTAGGAATGTTTACATAAAGTAGAATATTCGACACTTAAGAAAAACATCAAAATCCAAAAATGCATTACCATATTTCATAGAAAGTATAAACATATTTGAAATGAAACTTAGTGCCCCCAATGGAAAAAGACACATAAAGAACTGTGACCTCAGGAATTGTCACCATTAAACAATGACCTCTAGAACCTAGGGAACTTTGACATCAAAATCGTCAGTGCGATCTTAGAAACTAAGACATGGGAATTATGGCCTCTAGAACTATGACCTCAGAATGGTCATTGTGACATTAGGAATTTTAAAATGGGAATTGTGACCTCTCAAATTGTGACCTAGGAACTATGACCGAGGATATGATTTACGAGGCCATGTGACTCTAGCACTTAGAACTGTGATATAGGGAAGCGTGTCTTAGGAACTGTGACCATTATAATGGTTTTTGACATCACAATTCCCTAGGTCACAGTTCCAAAATTGTGACCTGGGAACTGTGACTGAAGTCACCTTTTATGAGGTCACATGACTTTATCACTTGGAACTATGACATAGGGAAGTGTGAATTAGGAACTATGACATATGAAATTTGATAAGTGTAACTATTTTAAGGTCACAATTTTAAAACTATAACCTTTGGAACTATGGCCTAGGGAACTGTGACCTAGGGAACTGTGACCTAGGGAACTGTGACCAATGTAACATTTTTTGAGGTCATAGTTTCAAATTTTGAGCTCAAGAACTGTGACATGAGAATTGTGACCTCTGGAGTTGTGACCTATGACCTAAGAATAATGACCTTTTGAACTATTACCAAGGTGATAGTTCATGAGGCCACAATTTTAGAGATCATGTGACTCTAACACTTGGAATAATGGCCTATAGATCCACGACCTAGGGAACCATGACCTAAGGAACTATGACCAATGCAATTATTTTTGAGGTCATAGTTCTAGAAATGTGACCTTAGGAACTCTCATTTAAGAATTGTGACCTATATTATTGTGGCTAAGGTCACCATTCATGAGGTCATAGTTCCAAAGATCATGTGACTCTAACACTCACAATTATAGAACTATGACCTTAGGAACTAGGACATGTGCATCGCAACCTCTTGAACTATGAACTCTGAAACTGTGGCATGGGCAATATGACCTGAGAACCATAACCATAGCTCACGAGGCCACAATTACAGAGATCATATGACTTTAAAACTTGGAGTTGTGACCTAGGGAAATGTGACTCAGGAACTATAACATGTGAAGTGTCACCAATGTAATGGTTCCTAATTCCACAATTACCTAGTTCACAGTTCCAGAACCGTGATCTACGACTGGTGATCTCTGGAACTATGACATGGGAATTGTGACCTTTGGAATTGTGACTGAGGTTACATTTCACGAGTCCATGTGACTCTAACACTTGGATATGTGACGTAGGGAAATGTGACTTTGGAACTGTGATCTATGAATTATGACCATGTTGTAGAAGCTACAACCACCCTCCAAAACTTTGCCTATGCTTCGATTTTGGAGCCTTCCTTCCTATCCATTCTTGTACTACTAGGTACTTGTGATTTGAATGAGACATATATTTTCCATTTTTTCTTTTGTTTTCTCATTTTTTATATGTATCTGATCTTTCTAAGTCACAAGCTAACCTCCTGGCTTGGTCACACAGTCATTTTAGGCTTGCCTCTAGAAATTGTGCAGTCCTTGAAAGCAGTCAGCCTTAATGATTGGAATTGTGAAATTTAGATTGGTAGTTGGCCCTGAACTCAAAAAATATGCAATCATGGAAGGCAGCCCAACACTGAGCCCAAAAATTGTGCAATCCCTCACTAAGCTTCGAAACTGCACAATGCACTAAGCCAAAAAGTTTCCTAGTGTGCATGGAAAGTTTCCTCGTAAAAGAAAGAAAACTGAAGGGAAAAAAACATCCCTAGGAAGTAGTGATCTATTATTACTTTCCCGAATATGGCTCATTTATTTTTTTAGAGGTTTCTGTCAAGTGTCGCTTTTTTCCTTAATTTTAGGCATGCACGTCATAAAACCTGATTTGCTCAAATCTAGTTAATCAATGCCTCTAGCACTCATTTTCACATTTGATATTGGAGCTCTAGCATTCCTGAAGATATCAAGGAACCTTCAGCGTGGTTTTCGTCGCTTTTCTGGGTGAGTTTCGCTTTAGTCATCTTTTGCCTCTTTTTATGTCGCTTTTTGTCATTTCTCTTGTGTGAGTGTTGTTTTTCTTATTTATCTTCATGGTTGCTAGTGTTTCAACACATTTTAACTTGTGTAAGTGTTGTTATAAGTTTTTATTTTCCTTTCACAAGTGTCACATCGATTTTCCTGTTTTTGTATCGATGGTCATCGTTGCGGAAACTCTCCTCACATACATGATTGTCCTTATGCTTGGTCAATTTTTGAACTTGATCCACATTGATTCATTCTCACTTAGTCAATTTTTCACTCAAGCTCACATCATCATTTACTTCTGATCATTTTTCACACACCCACCAGACAAATATGTGCATCCTTTAGCCGTATTTTTCTTTGTCCAACTAGGCACTATGCAATGCATAGTGTTAGTGTCAGTCTTTCCAGCCTTCCTCCAGTGATCAAATATGCTCTTACAAAGTGGTCTCAGAGTGTCAAGGTCAAATTTTGTCATTTCAGTGAGTCTTCAAGCAAAATTTGGTCACTAGGCATTAGGTCTAGGGTTTGCTTTCACTCCTTTCAAAATTGCCCAAATGTCAGTCTGTTTCACTATTCAGCTGAGTCTATCATCATTCATAGGGTTGTCATTATCATGTCAGTGTCTAATGAGTCATTTTACACCTTGTTCATGCTTCAGTTGCGCCTAGGTAAGGTCATTTCCCTCTCTTAGGGTTTTGAAGGCAATTTCTCTTGGACGGTCAAATCATTTGCAAAACTTGTATCCTGATGTTCATACACCTTCCCCTATCCTTAAAGTACCTTATCAAATGCTTCCCATCACTGAGATCCCCCAAATTCCTCATTTTTGCACAAACCATAGTTTCTTGCCACAACTTGGCAATTTTCTAGGCTAGGCCTGTGTTTTGCCCTTTTGGACCCCTTCCCCTCACTCAATATCTGAGATTCCACTTTCCACTGCTTCCTAACATCCCTCCCTACTCCCCAAAATTTCCCCAAGAATTTACAAGCCCCTCATCCCCTTCATTTCGCTTCATTTCCACAAAATTCCTTGTTTCACACATCGAGATAAGTTTCACTCAAAAGATGTTTCAGAGCAATCAAAGATGAATTTTGGAAAACGGAGAGAGTTTTTTGTCGAAAACATTCCAAAGAAGAAAAACCTCCCTCACTTTTTACACAAGTGTCATGGATTTAGAGAACTGTCAAGAATACAATCGCCTCGGGAGAATTGATGCACCTCTGAAGTGACCTTGGGAAAATCAGGTTTTCTCCTAGCTTGGTTGGCCAAATAACTTTTTTGATGAGTTAAAGGATAACTAGACAAAAATATCTTTCCAATAAGCTATCATGAACTCAATTTTGAGTTGAGGAAGACATTCAAAAGTTGACTGCAACAGCACTCTGCCTTGAGGCAGCCTCATTTGGCACATTTTGACCAGTCTTGGGATATTTGATTTTATACAAGGAAAATGAACTCCAAATTGAAAAATTCTAGTTTTTTTGGAAAGTAGACTCAAATACCTTTCCAACGAGCTATCCTGCACCCGATTTTGACACTGGGAAGGCCTCCAAAATCCTCCTACAAAATGCACTATGTAGCTGGGTGCGCGCTACGCATCAGGGTGGGCGCGCTACGCATCAGCACACTTTTCTTAGTGTAAAATTACTCATGCGCTATGCACCAGGGGCACGCTACGCATTGGGAAAGGCACACTACACGTTGGGAATTCTGCCCAAAAATTCGCCAGCAAGTATTCAACTCCTCTCCTAATTCAAGCAAACCACAGGGCATTACTTGGGAGGATTTTATTTCTCGTGATCTTTTCACAGCGCCACAGCCACCTCCTGAGATTGTTCATGATGAGGGAGGGCCTTCACATCAGTTTGACATTCCTGAGATAGAGCATGTCAGCGCTCCAGCAAGTGTGACATATCAGCGAGGACACAGGGCCTTATTTGCATCTGCACGACGAGTACTATCTCCACCCGGGGTGGAAGGGGTCTCGTTGACTTCATCAGCACAGCGAGTGTTATCTCCACCTCGTGTGGAAGGGGCCTCGCTTTCGACATCAGCACCGCAGGTACAGGATAAGGGCAAGAAGCCCAAGCATGAGGAGAGGCCTTCATGTGAGCCATCAGGTTTTTTTACTAGTCATGATGAGACAGCTTCATATATCAGGTATCTAGAGCAGTGCAATAAACAGTTAGAGGATGAGCACACACTTATAGAGCTGCAACGAATCCGTGAAGACCGTAGGTTGGCCCGTAAAAGACCGGGTGACTTGACACCTGTAGCGCGGCAATTTGTGCTTGAGAAGGTCAACTGACACTTGGAGGGGTTGTTGGTGAAAGCCAATAGAGACAAAGACTTGCTTCGTCACATGAAGAATCATTACTGGGCCCGCACGCATGTTTACAAGGCAAAAATTAAGATCCTTAAGAGGCGATTGAGCAAGGCACTAAAACGGAGGAAAAGGCCCGATCCACTCCAAATTTTGGCCAAAGCCTCTTTGACTGAGCATGGTACTTGATGAAACATCCCCAGCTCAAATCTCAAAAAATTTGGAGAAGTTTTTGTCAATTTTGAAATTTTTGTATTAAAAACAGGTTTTTGCCCTCAACGCGTAGCGTGCCGCACGCTACCCTGAAGATGGGGAGGTCCAATTCAAGAAAGGTTTGCATTTTTGGATTTGTCATGATGAAATACACCTGCTCAGCCACTGCCAAGATATTTCATCAAGTTTTGGGCCCCCAAAAGGTCAAAAAACATGCAAAAAATGACCTTACTGCCCCTTTTTGGACACACAGGAAACAGTCTTGGGAGAATGCACTTTTGGAGGGGCAAATAGGCACCAAATTGAAAATTTCCACTTGGGTTGGAAAGTAGACATCCAGACCTTTCCAACAAGCCCACCTGAGCTCAATTTGGATGCCGGGAAGTGCCCCAAAAGTGAGCTGAAAGGCGCGCTACGTGTAGGGTTTTGGCGCGCTACGCATCAGGGTATTTTCTAAGTTTTTCATCTTCAGCACAGGAAAACGCAGCTATTTGACCAGTTTTGACTTATGGTGGGATTTTTCACCCTCCTTGATGTAATTAATGTAATTTTATGTTGACATGACACTTATTTACCTATTCTAGAAGATTCATTCATAAAATAGCAAAAAATTAATGAATGAATTGGTTTCCTAGCTTATATAGGCAAGTTGTTTTGACTGCCTAGATTATAGTGCTTTATTTAGAATTGGTTGAAACAGCTCCTAGGATGATGAGCTCGACCCCTAGAGGCAAGGGAATGTGTTAGCTTGCCTATATTATGTATTTTCTTAGTCATTTTCATGGTTGGACTCTTGAGGGATAAGCTTAGACTGTATTATACATTGTATCTCTGCAATTTTGGCAAAGGAAAGACCAGGGTTTTGCAGCACTATTTGGGATTCCTGTGGTTATTTGTGTTGATGGTGTGTTTCTCTCATGTACTTGTAAGTTTTTTATGTGTATCATTTTCCTACTATTCTCTTCTGCAAATTAAAAAAATGAAGTGTTGAGGTAGAATTCATAATCTTGTATGCTCTGCCTTTAAGTTTGTTTAATATCTATGTTTTCATCTGTTTAAGGAGAACTACTGAAAGTTTCTCGCTTTCCTTAGCTCCTCACCAGTCATATCTATCCATTCAATTCCTTTAAAGACATCAGGACGATTGCCTACCTTGCCCCAAAAAGACCTCTGCAAAAACTGTGTCGCATCCCCGCACCCAAAATTGCCTTTCCCTGTTTTCCAACAAAACCCTAAAAATCTTAAATCAAACTATCTTTATCAATTTACTAGCCTAAAATCAGTATTCATATCGGTCATCTCAGCCCCTTTGAAGACATTTTGCCGAGATAGACCCGGAGAGAGCCCTCTCCTGTCCTCGTAGGGCTAGCTACGAGGCTGAGCGTGGTTTGATGTTGCCTCGAGTTTTGCCTTCTTCGGCCTGAGGCAGATTTGAGCGCTAACACATAGTACAGGTTACTCCAATTGCGCACTACATAGTTCCAGGGGTTAGTCTATCACCTTAGCCATTGAAACTGCGTATTTGGCAGTCTTTGCCCAGGTTGGAACTTCACATTACGCAGTCCCAAGCCTTAAGCTTCATCCTTGGCTGTTGGGATTGCACAACGCGCAATTTCCATAGGCAACTAGTCCCTCCTACTGTCAAAAATTGCTTAATACCTCTTATCAGTTGCCCAACTTTCTGCTTGATCATGCTTTGAAGGTAGATTTGCTGAAGCTAATGTTTTCCTACCATAAGTGTCTTTTTTTGTCCCATAGGTGCCACACTTGTGAAGCACTTCTCTCCAGTAGTCATTGTTACCATGGCACCCAAAGAGATCTACTTCAAAAGAGACAACTGAAATCAATATTGGGGAAGCATTTGAGGAAACATCAATATACTTGCCAGTGTATGAAGGCACTAATTTATTTATAGAAAAGGGGTCAACACTAACATGACAATAAATTAATGAATCTCTTTCAACAAAGAGCCTTGAGGTAGATCTAGAGGACAACTCTGGAAGCGGCACCAATAGAAAGAAGTAATATCGTACAAGATAAGGGAAAGAGAAAGGTTGATGATAGTCTAGAGGGAGAACAAAAATGCAAGATGAAAAAGGATCTAATCCTTATGAAAGAAAATTTAGCAACGGAAGAAAAGAGGAAGCAGAGGATATAGAGAGCAGAGCGAAGGAAGAGAGAAAGGTGAAGTTAAGAAGAATTGAAGCTGTAGGAGACAGAGTAGAAACAAAAGGAAGAACAAGAGTTCAGAATGAAGGAACAATAACAGAAGCGAAAGTAGGGGGAAGAAGAAAGGCAAGGCACAATGATAAAAAAACAACACTTATAAAGGTTGAAGAGAAGGAACATAACCAACCAGCAGCTGAGGAGGAAGGTAAACAAATACATGATCGAGAGATTGCTCAATAGAATGAGCACTTGATTGAAGTAACATACATGGATTTGGAATAGGAGCCAAAGAATGAAGATGTTGATATGATGCCCAATGCACCATAGATCACCACTTAGTCTCCACCACCTCTAGCGGTAGAGCCAACCTCGATCGAAGAAGGGGATGTTTTTCCCCTTAATGATGATTTGGTAATGGATGTGTACAATCTGTCATTTGATGAGTTCAAGAAGAGGATTTTACAAGCATGGAGAAATCATTCTCTGGATGATAAGGCATCACCTGCATTTGTTAGAGAAAGGGTGATAGTGGTAGACACCAGGAAGCATCCAAATGCCATTGTCGAATCTAAATTGGACTTTGTAGGAGAAACAAGATCAAAGAGTTAGTATTTGATGGAAAAGAATAAGCATCTGGAACAGAACTTGCAGGCTACCTGGTAAGAGATAGAACAACTCCACACAACAACATAGAGTGTGCTTTCCATATAGGTTTACTTGGAAGAGATGAGAGAAGTGATACTTGCTGAAGTATCAATACTTGGAGAAACCATGCAGAAGCTCTATGAGGGGTTTGTGACCGTACATAAAGAAACTATTCATTTTCATTGTCCAGAACAATAGTGCAAAGAGTTTGTTAAAATTATCAAGAAAATACAAGCTACCATTACTTATGTGCAAGAGTGGAAAATGCGATACAAAGGGGCACTGCTTAACTTAGTGAAGAAAATGAAGCAATAGGTAGAGCTGGAGAAAGCGAGAGTTCAGATGTTGATTCAAAACAACAAGCAACTCACCTCATTTATTGGCAGCTTTCAAGCCTCATATGGACGGTTGTTCAGTAGTTTGGATGTCTTAGTGAAAACACACTATATCCCATTAGTCGGTTCACTCACCAAATCCAAATGCAAGAACCAAGTTCAACAAGAGATCGATGAGTACTTGAAGCAGGTGAGATCGATTGCCACCAAGGAGGATTTAGAGCTGAACAAACAGAACATGCATAATTACATCAGTGGTCCTGTCCAAATCAAAAAAAAAAAATCATGCTTCAAAACGAAATTAAAATTGGTTGAAAGACATTCTACCTGGATGCCAGGGAGGCTAAAGTCTGCTTCCATCCAGATACCATCACGCATTTTGGGGACATCATCATACAATACCGAGCTTGGCACCAATATGCTACTGAGAAGCAGTAAGTGGAGGTTGCTGAGCTAAAGTTCTCCCAAACTCAAGCATCATAGTGTTGTGTCTTGTTAGGCTATCAAGTTATCTCCACCCTATTTTTTCTTCTATGGGTATAAGTGTAAAATGTAATATTATTTGCAATTATGTTGTAAGTAAAATTCCAAGTGTCAATATTGGAATATGAAGAGTCACGATGTAATGTAATGAGTCGTTTTTGTAAAGAATTTGAAGATTCATGAGGGTAGTCCAAAGGTCACAAAGGGGAGTTGAAAAGTCATCCCCTCTTGTTATAAATAGAACCTCATAACTCATGTAACAAGCTTTTGGGAGCCAAGCTTTTGGTTGGGCTTAGGCTTAGAAGTAGCTTGTGATTATTGTGAAGAGCCTTGGATTCTCTGTATCATAGAGAGAGTATACTTATTTGGAGGAGAAGGTCTTCTTGGCTTTAATGTTCCACTATGGGGCTAGTGGTTCGTCAATGGTGTATGTATGAACAAAACTTTCACTTCTAATAAAATCATAGCCAACACGCTTTCATACATATGTTTTGAATATAGTAGGACTATTCTTGTTGTATTTGCAATGTATGTTATTTAACTTACGCTTATGCTTATGAAATATTTTGTTTGCATTTATATGAATCTTATTGAACACGTGTTGTTGTATTAATTCATCACTTTAACTTGTGTACTATTTCCCATCTTAACTTGTGATGTCATTACACTCGTGTGTTCCTTTCAAGATGTGTACTATTAAAATATTCCAAGGGGCACACTTCCTTTTCCCTTGATGTGTTGGAACCCTTATGCATCGCACTTGATTTTCCGCAGGGTCAGACAGTTTCTCTCACCTTAAGTTACCATACTTCAATGCCTAACATTACCACCCACTGTTGGGACTTGTACTCCGAACGATGTGAGGTCTATTTGGGACTTCATATCAGGGAGGTCCCCTGAAAGCTGGCGGGTCTAGCACCGTCAAAGTTTCTAGCGCTAGAAGGAGGGCTAAATATCAAGTTGAGCCCTTGAACTCTGTTTTGAAATTATGCACTAATTTAATGACTTCTTCCATAATCATAACCCCGACATGGTTTTCCAAACACACAAATTTGCAAACGTTGGTGAGTATCATAGTAGACTTGTCAACTCTTAAAGTTGATGGTGAGGGTGAGACAACCTTATTTGAGCATACTATTGATTTTCTTGAATCCTTAACAAAGCACAACTTCCACTGTGTTAGTGTCTATCAGTCATGCCAGTCACCAGTGATCAAATATGCTCTTCCAAAGTTTTTGCTAGGGTCTTAGGTCAAATTTTGTATGGTTTCAGTAGGTCTTCAAATAAAAAAATTTGATCATTGTTTTTTGAGTCTATGTCAATGCTACTCCCTTCAGTAACCATGGTTCTCATTAGTTGTCATGGTCATGTCATTGTTGCTCTTGGATCAATTGAAGTGTCAGCATATAAGTCTTGGTCTAGGGTTTTCACCGGTGTTGTCATTACTATGTCCAAATTCAAAGCAAAGAGCCATCATTTTTATGTGTCTTAAGTGTTCACACCAAGGGAGATAGCATGTTAGGAAATAAAGGTAATAAAAGGTATCAAGCAACACTTATGAAGATATTACTGCAAAAGGAAGGGTAGATTGTCATCCTTTGACATATACAAGAAAAGGTGTTTTTGTAAGTTTTAAAGAAATTCCAAAAATTTATTTTCATCATTTACATGTACAAAAGACTCCAATTTATCATACATAGCCCAAAAAACTCATTCAGCATCAAATCTCACTCTTATTGTGCATCTCAAACTCTCACGCTACGTTTTTGCTAGTTTCACTACGTTTTTGCCTGAAAGTTGCTTTTCTCGGCTTGCTCAACTAGTTTCGATTTTTCTTGATGTAATTACTTATGTTTGATGTAATTATGATGTATTGAAGTGTAATTATTCTTTCTAGGGTAAGAAAAGACTGTATTCATGCTTTTAAAGGTGTTCATGGTCAAATGAATCAGTTTAAGGCTAATTTGAGAGTTTTTTTTAACCCCCCTAGGCATTAGGATTTATTGGAGAAATTTGTGTAAACTAATTCTATACTGAGGATTTCAACCCCTGAGTGAGGGGAATATGGTTTTGTAGTCTATATGTATCTATTTTGTAGTAATATTCAAGGTTGGACATCAATGGGTAGAACTCTTGGAGCTTGTACTTCATCACTTTTTACAAGAAATCAAAGGACAATTGCAACTATTATTTAGGAATTATTGTGTTGTGAGTTTGTGATAATGTTTCTCTCTGTTATAGTTTTATATGAATGATAATTTCATCTTCTTTCCATATCTATGCTTTCAGTGATTTTCCTAAGAGGTTTTAAACAAAATTCTTAAGTTTAAGCTATGTTTTGTTAGGAACTTCATGTTTATGTTACCTATCTTCTGATAAATGAATTCATGCTTGCCATGCTCATTTTGAATCTTTGGTTTTCCACCCTACACTACATCAACAAAACCCTGAAGAATAACAAAGGCATACCTACCCTTCTCCTTTATATCTCTTGTAGTTGAAACCTTTGATATTTTGACCTAGTTCCCTGATTTTCACTCCTGATCCAGCAAAACCATAAATTTCAAAACCCTAGAGCTAAACATCACTAGCCTAACATTTGTTCCCACTCCAGTCATCATTGGATGTTTGCTTTATAGAAAGAGCCCTCTGGTTTAGTCGAGCTAGCTGTTGAACCCTAAGTGGTTTGAGGTTACCTCTGTTGATCTCCTTTCAGCCTTGGGATATTGTGGAGGACAACACACTGTGAGGATGTTGGTTGTAGGTTTTTCATCCTCACGTTCGAAGGGCGCATAAGGAAATGGTGTCATATATTGTCCAATGCCTCCGTACACTCTTTCAAACATATTGTCACAGAACTATTTCACGCTTTTAATATGTATGATCATAAACGTCTATACAAGAAAATTTTAGAATTACGAAAATCATATGATGAATCACTACATCAATTTCATAATTGTTTCATGCACCATTACTTTGAATTTCTAAAACATGAATTTGATTGGAATTTCTTGTCAGGAATATTTCAATATCTTGGTCACATTTCGGAAAATCAACACGAGTTAGAATCTTTTAAACCACTCCCAACATTCGTCAATGTTAGAACTTCTAAATCTGTGACTGAAAAGGTTGTTGTTCCAAGTGACCCTCCATCCTCTTCTCATCAAACAACTCTAGTTCCACAGATTGTGGTGGGAGAGATTCCTCATTCATCCATTGATCTACCACCATCTTCTCACACCCTACATACTTAGAATTCCAGCACAGGTTTGCATTGTGAGTTTGATTGTTATGATGAAGTGTTACCTCCTCGTCCTCCATCCTTTGGTCCCTCTAATCCTCTATATTATGAGTTTTCATGTTCACATGTTTCAAGTCTCCCTTGTGATGTTCACGAGGATCAAGTGTTGGATGGAGTTGGTGTTGAGCAGTGAACTTGTGATATCATTCACGATGATTATGTGGGGGATCCCATAGATGAACAAGAATCTGCGACAATGGATGATTCTCTTCCTTCTGCACATCTCCTTCATCATCCTAACATTTCCCACCATTCTGTCATTTCTGTTGAATCTTGTGAAAATTTAGTTTCTGATGTTGTTACCACTTCTCATCATTCCCAAAACACGTGGGATGTCAGTTTTTCATCAAGTTGTGGAGAGGATGAATATTCTAGTCTAGATCTTCCTAATCTCTCATCTCATCTTTCTGAAAACTTAGAGGGTGGAATTCCTTGTTTTCAATCTTCCCCTCTTTGAGATTCATCAGATTATGAGGAGGCCTCCATATATGATCTTGAACTTTATGATCATGGTTGTTGTGACCTCTTCATTGATTCATGTGGTCACGATTCTAATTTTTCCACTGCTAATCTTTCCCAACCACCGATATGTGATGATCTACCTTCTGATGAGTTGGAACTTCCCCAAGCTATCAAGTCACTTCATCCCGAGCTAATGGTTATGTGATATTCTCGTAGTCTTGAGCTTCACATCCTCTATCTATATTAGACGATCTTATCGCTCAGTCATTGGAGGATTCGTACATAGTGAGCACTATCACAAAATGAAAAATGTCTTCTTTCTTTATGTTCACTTGTCTTCACAGTTCAATTTTTTTTTATTGTATGTCTGTAGTGTCCTATCTAGGGTGATAGATTAGGCTATATTTATTATCGACCAGGATCAGTAAACTTCGAGGCATGCATCTACAATCTATAGACATAAAGGATTCCTAACTAAGTGTTCATGATGTTAGGTTACAGAACTTCTTTACGGAAGGTTGAGGTATGTTCCCTATCACCTGGACACTCCGGTTACTCAACTCATCTACTTATCTAAAAAATGTGTATTACTTAAACCAAGATTTCAATCCCCTTAAGAGGATGCTGTGCATAAAACCCCTGTTCAGTGAACACTCAACATTCAATGTTTATCATTCATGAAAGATTGAAATATATTAAAATCATAAGCACACTTAAAATCCAAATATATGAGAAACAGGGTTCATGAAGATTCTCTTAAAAATAATGAAAGATCAGATCCCTTACAGGATACAATTCAATGATCTCAGCGATTAATCCTTCAAGCTACCATCATAAACATTACTCATACGAATTTCTAATTGAATCAACGAAAGCATAAACTGAACTCTAATCACTGTGCATGCTATTGAATATTCAGAAGTTGCAAATGAAATAAAATAACAGTATACCTGTTCCACGCAGGGCCCGTCCGCATTTCAGAGGTATACTGGACTGTGCTCAAGCAACTATAGAATCAACGCAACAAGGAAATCGTGACTGCAACCGTGTTTTTGGTATTAAGTTCAAAACTCTGTTTTCAAAACGATACAATGATAACCACTAACTGACCACACAGAACTGTGTTTACATATGTTTTTACAACGTTTACATTTCGAAATGAATGTACATTCATGATGCGGCTGTTGCCGCTTTTGCTATGGCATAGTTTTTAAGTTGTTTCTATTCTGAACCAATTTCAAAAAGGAATAAAACTACATCGGTTTAGAGCCCTATGCTGTTGCTGCTTTTGTCGCCAACATGCTATACTTTGACCGTCATTGACCGTGCCTCCAGGAGCGTTGGTTCTGCTGTAGGATAGGTGTTCGTCCATGCTTGTACATTCTACTTTTCATCCCTACCCTTTGCTTTAGCCTAGCTGTCATGCCATATGTCAAACAATAAACCAATTACAGGATGTTGCAACTTCCTGTAGTCTTTTTATCAAAAATCCCTAATTCTTTAACATAAAACTCATAAATCAATTCTAATGTATTTAACAACTATAATACTGTTAACTAATCAATTTCAAGGGGTCTAAGAGATGTATGAAGGAAAAAGGTAGGCAAACGATGTGTTTGAAGAGGAGAAAGGAGGTCAAGGAATGGTACCAACAATGTCTTTAACTCACAATGTGTTGAGACACCATGATATAATCACAGAATGTCTTTCATGCACTTTTTTTATTTTACTTTTCCACATGTATATTCAAACTTCAAACTTTTTTTCTGCATTGTCCTATCTTTCTTGTTTACTGATTTTCTTGTATATCTCTCTTAACATGCATTCCCTTCCCACATAGGCCAACCAATGCGCCAGTGGTTGCATTGGAATTATCACTTCACATGAGTCTGGTTTATTCTCTATTTAGTATAGGAGTAGGATTAGTTTTCTTTTCTTGTTTGTTTCTTTTGATTTTCTTTACTTTGATTTTATTTCACTATGTTTCTTTCCATTCATTTGTTTTCTTTTCAGTTATAGGTTAGCTCTCGCATGATACCTTTTTAGGCTTCTCAGACAAGCAAGGTGAAGTCCAAGAGGAATTCGTAATAATATCAACACTTGATTATTTGTTTTTCCTTTCTCTTTAAGTGAATCTTTCATTTCTTTAGTCGATGATACTCTGATGGAAAATATGTTCCTTTCAGAGAGATTCATAGTGAAATCACGATGCATGCATTTTTAACTAGTTGTTGGCTTGGTTTGGGCTGACACGGGTTCGATCTATATTGCCCACCAACAAAAACCTCAATCACTAGCCCTTTTGACAACGACCTACAAACAGATCACAATCTCACCTAGTGACTGTGGGAGGATGAAGAACTAGGTTTCTGCAACCTTAAAGGATTAGGAGATGCGGTATTATTATGTTTTATTATTATTATCATTCATAAATCACTTCGCCGCATTATATTAAACGCTTAAACATGTCATATAAAACCATAAACCATCATTGTGCTAAAAATAAAATGAAACTGTAATAACTGCCTAAAATAGATAATAAGAAGATATAAACATGACACACCAATTTACCATGGTTAACCCCAGTGTGGGGCTACGTCGACAAGAAATGTTTCTTATATAATGAATCTTTGAACAACAAACAGTTCTTGGCCTGCGCACTAAGCTATAGGTTGTCTGCGCACTCAGCTATAGAGCCTTGCTTTCTTTCCCAAATTACAGATCAAAATAATACAACCATAACACTAATATGGATCAATTCGATGATTCTCTTCTTATTATTTTACCCTATACATACTATTACATCGAAGGGTTACACCATCAAAATACCATGGTCCAAATACCATGGACTCCCTAAAACAAGCAACTATGGTCCAACACCATTGATCCCTTACAAACACACATGGTTTTACAAAACGGAGGGGCTTTGACCCACCTCAAAGCCCTTACACCGTGCGTTATATTCCAAGTACTCCACTACGTGGTCCACTTCATGTTCCACTGCTCTATAGCATGCTCCGCTGCTCCACTGCGCGGTCCACTTTGTGCTCCGCTCCACAAATTACGGAGTCTTTTTCCAAAATCTAGGCCAAGTTAGGTTGCGCCCAACACTCACTTGTGACTCGTCCCGAGTCACTCAGCCGGTTTTCCCTTGATCATTGATGCAATGTTGTTGTAGGCATTGTTGAACTATTGCAAAATGTTTGTGACCTGCTTCTCTTCGCTACGCACTTCCTCCAGCAATGCTTATGTCACAGGTTCTATAGCCTTCTACAACATTGTTGTCTCTCTCTGTCAAAGCTCTTGAAGCTTCTCATCTACTGCTTAGGACAAATGGAGAGCCTCATCCTGCCATGGCTAAGTTTTCTTTGTCAAAACCTGCTCTTCCTTCCTCAGCTCCTCTATCTTCTTCTGGAGGGAATTTCCGTCATTGATCTTGACAAGCTTCTGCGAGATTGGTAAGGTCTTTTTAGTTGCCCGAATCTCTTCCAGCTATTGTTGCTTCTGTTGAATGTCTTCTTGAATTTTATGCACATTTAGATCTTCTTGGAGCAAATTCAAAATTGGTAAGATTTCATCTAAAATCTTCCCACATTCTGACATTGCTGCAGAGATGCCGAAAATTGAAGCCTTCAGGTCGGCCTCCCTCTGGTCTCGCACTTCCTATGGTGTGGTTGATTGTAGCTTCATTTGCAGCTCGCTAATCTTCATCTCATGCGGAAATTCCAGTTCTGCAATTTTATCCATGTATCTTCTTAATGCAAGGCCAAGCTTCGCAACCATGTCCTCCATTGGTTCCTCTTCTTGGACCTCAATGTCTGGAATCTCACGACATGTTGCTTCAATGACTTCATTGAGATTCTCTTGTTTTTGAATTGCTTGATCCCTCTCTTGGATCGCTTGGTCGAGATTATGCTGCTACGAAGTTCACTCTCTCTCTCATTGAATATTTAACTTCGATGTGAGTTGTTCGCGCAACTTCAACTCATTTATAATCTCTTGATGTAGCTTGTGCAATCTCTGAAGTGGTACTCCTACAATGTTCATATTCACATATATCCATTCTTTAGCTTGTTGTTGTACCTAGGTGGAGTCAAAATACAGGGCTCTCACAGGTATTGGTGTTATCCACACTGCAAGTGTAGGATTTATTGATCTTTCCTCTACAATATTTTCCTCTTCTTGCACTAGTTGTCTAATCTTATGTGCCAAAATATTCAATTATGCAATGCGCTCTTCGACACTTGTTAGAACTACACAATAACGATCCTCTAACTTGTTCTATGATTCTACCACTACTTCTTGGATTTTATATCCAATCTGATCCAAGTCCCCCTTAGTGAGGACCACTGGTGTTATGTCCTTTGTCTTATCTGCCTTCTATTTCTTTTTGGTTCTTGTGGCAGCTTCGGTTCCTACCTTTCTCTTCTCTACGGCAGCTAGGTCTGTGTCTGTCTTTTTAGACTCTTTTTTCTACTCATCACCTTCAGGAGGATCCAGGTGACCCTCGTTGTGTTGCTCCTCTTCTTCTAACTCGTGCTCATCCTTATCCTTCAAATAAATCTCGGTCCCGACAACATAACCATTTGTTGGCTTGGTTTGGACTGACCTAGGTTTGATCTATACTGCGCACCAACAAAACCCTCAATCACTGGCCCTTTCGGCAACGACCTGCAAGAAGATCGCAGTCTCACTCAAAGTGGCTATGGGAGGATGTAGAACTAGGTTTCTGCAGCCTTGAAGGATTAGGAGATGTGGTATTGTTATGTTTTCTTATTCTTATGAATCATAAATCACTTCAGCGCATTAGATTAAACACTTAAACATGTCATATAAAACCATAAACCATCACTATGCTGAAAGTAAAATGCAACTGTAATAACTGCCTAAAACAGATAATAAGAAAATATACAAATGAGACACCAATTTACCATGGTTCACCCTAGTGTGGGGCTACGTCCACAAGAACTGTTGGTTATATAATGAATCTTTGAACAAAAAATAGTTCTTTGCCTGCGCACTAAGCTACAAGATTTCTACGCACTCAGTTGCAGAGCCTTGCATTCTTTCCCAAATTACATATCACAATAATACAACCATAAAAATGATATTGATCAATTCGATGATTCTCTTCTTATTGTTTTACCCTATATATATTATTACATCGAAGGGTTACATCATCAAAATACCATGGTATAAATACCATGGACTCGCTAAAATAAGCAACTATGGTCCAAAACCATTGATCCCTTACAAAAATACGTGCTTTTGCAAGAAGGAGGGGCTTCGACCCACCCCAAAGCCCTTACACCATGTGGTATATTCCAAGTGCTCCACTGTATGGTCAAGTTCGTGTTTTGTTGCTCTATTAGGCACTCAGTTGCTCTACTGTGTAGTCCACTTCATGCTCTACTCCACAAAATGCAAAGTCTTTTGCCAAAATCTAGGCCAAGTTGGGTTGCGCCCAACACTAGTACTGCCTACTCTAATTGGTCTTCTATTTTTTCAATTAATCGTTGTCAACTAAGTCAAGTAGAGTAAGGATGGGAGGAAAACCTTAATAAGTATGTCAGAGGTATATATAAATATCCCTCTCTAAAGGGACAACCTCTTATGCTCTCAATAAGTCAGAATCCCTCTCCAGCCCCCATGAAATAAATAAGTGCTTATGCACAGTTCTTTGAACAATAAAAATGAAAAATGAAATAAAGGGAGAAATAAGAGAAAGGATTCCTGCGCAGAGAGGTGAAGAAAGCAATTCCGCTGGGGTTCTTTCCAGGCTCTCTAACAATGGATCAATGTTTGTGTTCCCAAAATGACTCCATCGGGGTACTGGCCAAGCCTGCTAGCAGCAGAGAAACACCAGAGATGAAAAATAAGACTCTGAAAATATCTTTTACTTGTGCATTTATATACTCCTCATCCCCAATCGAAACAAGTCAGTCTGACTTGGCTTGGTATGTGTGTTGTCGATGAAGAGAATGGTAGAGACTATATCTTTAACTCAAGCTACGTGGAGAAGCTATGAAAATCAATGAATTGAACAATACTTTTGTAATATTTAGACCTTTTTTGCATGAGACAAGATCCATATAGAGAGATGGAGTTCTACTAGTGTGTCACCAATGTTGTAGTGGCTACAACCACCCTCCAAAATTTTGCCTATGCTTTCAATTTTGGAGCCTTCCTTCCTATCCACAGGAGCTCATCTTATATTGTTGTCAAGTACTCATGATTTGACTAAGACTTATATTTTCCATTTTTTCTTGTGTTTGCTCATTTTTTACACGTAGCTGATCTTTCTAAGTCAGAAGCTAACCCCTTAACTTCATCACACAGTGGTTCTGGGCTTGCCTCTAGAAATTGTGCAATCCTTGAAGGCAGTCAACCTTGATGATTGAAATTATGCAGTTCAGAATGGCGGTCGGTGCTGAGCTCAGAAATTGTGCAGTCATGGAAGGAAGCCCATCACTGAGCTCAAAAACTACGCAATCCCTCACTCAGCTCAGAAACTGTGCAATGCACTGAGCTGGAAAGTTACTGAGGTCCCCAGAATGGCGCAGTCTTTCTTGGGAGTGTGCATATCAAGTTTCCCCAGAAAAGCAAGAAAAGTAAAAGGAAAAAAACATCCCTAGGAAGTAGGGATCTATTATTAGTTTCATGAAGGTGTGGCACATTTCTATTTTTATAAGTTTTTGCCAAGTGTCACTTTTGTCCTTGATTTTAGGCATGCACGTCATAAAACCTCATTTGCTCAAATCTAATTAATTGATGCCTCTAGAGTTCATTTTCATATTTGATCTTGGATCTCTAGCATTCCCGAGGAGATCAAGGATCCTTCGGTGCGGTCGTTGCCGCTTTTCCAAGAGAGTTTCACTTTACTCGTCTTTTACCGCATTCTTTGTCGCTTTTTTCCATTTCATTTGTGTGAGTGTTGTTTTGCTTATTTCTCTTCATGGTTGTTGGAGTTTCAACTTATTTTAACTTGTAGAAGTGTTATTCTAAGTTTTTGTTTGCCTTTCACAAGTGTTGTATCGATTTTCTTGTTTTTGCTCCAATGATCACCGTTACGACGACTCTCCTCACATACTTGATTGTACTTATGCTTGGTCAGTTTCTGCACTTTATCCACATTGATTCATTATCACTTAGTCAATTTTGCAGTGAAGATCACATCATCATTTACTTTTGATCATTTTTCACACTTCCACTAGGAAAATATGTACTTCCCTTGGTCGGATTTTTCCTTCTCCAACTGATCACTGCACATTCCTAAGGCTCAAGACACAAGCTTAGCCTCTGGAGCTTTGTAGTGCATAGTACATGTTGGATCCAACTGCGCAATACACATTTACATGGTTCATCCTCTCAACTTGGCCACTGAGACTACATAGTGCATAATCTCTCCTTGTCTTTCCGTAGGTTGGGACTGTGAATTGCATAGTCCCAAGCCTAAGGATTCATCCTTGGCTGCTGGGACTACACAGTGTGTACTTTCCACAGGCAACCAGTCCCTCCTACTGCTAAAAAATGTGCAATCCCTCTCATCAGTTGCCTGGCTTGCTGCTTAATCATGATTTGAAGGTATATTTTTGAGGCTAATGTTTTCCTGCCATGAGTGTCCTTTTTTTCCCATAGGTACCACACTTGTGAAGCACTTCTCTCCAACAGTCATTGTTCCCATGACACTTAAATAGAGATGCTTCAAAAGATACCACTGAAAGTAGTACTCGGGAAGCAGTTGAGCAAACATCAATAGAATTTCCAATGTATTCAGACACTTACTTGTTTATAGAAAAGGGGTCAACACTAACATGGTAGAAAAATAATGAAGCTCTTTCAGAAAAGAGCCTTGAGTCAAATCTAAAGGACAACTCTGAAAGCAACACCAAAAAAAATTAGTTATCCCATATAGGATAAGAGAAAGAGAAAGGTTGTTGATAGTCCAGGGGGAGAAAAATTTTGCCAGATGAAAGCAGATCCAATCATTATGAAAGATGCTTTAGTAGCAGAAGAAAAGAGGAAGCAGAGGATACAGAGAGTAGAGTAGAGGAAGAGAGAAAAGCAGAGGTTGGAGGAAGAAGAACCGAATTTGCAGGAGACGGAGTAAAAATTGAAGGAAGAACAAGAGTTGAGGAGGAAGGAACAAGAAGAGAAGCGGAAACAGGGGGAGAAGAAAGGAAATGCGCAATGACAAAAGAAACAATGTTGATACAAGTTGAAGAGAAGGAAAAAAACTAACCAGCAACTGAGGAGGAAGGTGAACAAATGCATGATCAAGAGATTTCTCAGCAAATTGAGCACTTGATTGAAGTAATGAACATGGATATGCAACAGGAGTCATGGAATGAAGATGTTGATCCGATGCCTAATGCACTATAGGTCACCACTCAGTCTCCACCACATCTAGCAGCAGAGCCAATCCCGAGTGAAGAAGGGGATGTTGTTGCCCTTGATGATGATCCGATAATGGATGTGTACAATTTGTCATTTAATGAGTTTCAGAAGAGGATTGTACAATCATGGAGAAATAATTTTTTGAATGATCACACATCACTTGAATTCGTTAGAGAAAGCGTTATAGTGGTGGACAACAGGAAGCATCCAAATTCCATTTTCGAAGCTAACTTAGCCTTTGCAGGAGCAATGAGATTAAACATTTAGTATTTGATGGTCGAGAATGAGAAACTAGCACAGAACTTGCAGGTTGCCAGGCAAGAGGCAGAACAACTCCATACTGCAATGCATTTTTCACACAAGTTTACTTGGAAGATATGAGGGAAGCGATACTTACTGAAGTATAAACACTTGGAGAAACCATGCAAAAGCTCTATGAGGGGTTTGTGACCATACATAAAGCAGTTTTCCATTTGTATGGTCTAGTGACAATAAGATAGCAAATATTTTGCTAAAACTGATCCGGATTTAAATAGGAACGCAACAAATTACAGAGATAACCATAAATACAGAGATGAGATAACCATAAATACTGAGATGCAGCGGAAATAATACTTCATTTCATTAATGTAAAATACTGAAATATGCTTACAATAGTAATGGAAATAAACTAGCTAGGGCGATGGTAGCTATCTCTGAGAAGAGATGTGGTGGCTACATGCCTCTGAACTGTTCTGAACTGTGTTACAATGAGGCTTGAAGGCCTATTTATTGTTGAGAAACAATGGAAAACCCTTCACATCCCGAAACCTAACCCTAGAAGATGAAACGCCAACTTGTGGGCCCCGTTTGGGTAAATTGGTACATCAATTTCCCGGGGTCGTAACTTTGGCATACGATCTCCATTTGACGCGTACGATAGCTCGTTAGAAAGATCTATCCGAGTACTACCACTTTAGGAGGCAACATGGGTCCATGGACCCATGTTGCCCTAGATTTCCCAAAAAAACGTCATTTAGGGCCTCAAAACGGCTCCGGAAGTTCAGGACCTGAAAAACTGCTAAAAATAGTAAGTTGTGCTATAATTAAGGAAATTGAAAATGCTGAGAGACACAATGGTGGGGGTCCAGGTGGACTTGCCAGGTGGCCACCAATATCCACCTGGATCATTCCTCCCCCCTTAGGAAGCAATGGTCCCCATTGCTTTGAGTTCCTCCATGAGATGAGGAAACTTTTGTTGAACTTGTACCCTGGTGAGCCACTTGCCCTGCTGAAGGAGTTGGCCTGCTTTGACAACTCGATACAGTTGGATATTCTGTTGGTGAGTGTTCTTGATCTGTGTGTCCATGATCCGATCAGTTACAGCTTGTTCCATGCAATCTTGGATTTAATTCTGTGGTTGTGAGCTATTCTGCAATGTCGGATGTGTCTAGCAATGGTGGAAAGTATGGCCGAAGGCGGTCCACATTGAACACTGGGTGCAGGCCAAGGAATGGGGGAATTCTGAGCTCAAATGCATTGTCTCCCATAGCCTTAGTAATGGTGTAAGGACCATGTCAGAGTGGTCTAAGCGTCTGATGGGTTCTGGTAAGGTGTTCTCTCTGCAGATGCAACCAGACTTTGTTGCCCACCTGAAACTTGTGTGGTATCTCTGTGGGTGAGGAGAAGTTGTTCCTGTGTTCTGTCATGACCGTATCCCTTTGCTGCCGCTGCTGCATGGAGGTACCCTTTGCAGGGGTCATGGAGGTAGCAACGATCTTCCCCTTACTTTGGGAGTGAACCAGACAGATAAATTTCCTGGTCTGTGAGATGAGCTTGCTGCCTTTCTTAGCAGTGATCAAAGATGTGGCAGTAGGTGGGGCTACCTTTGGTATCCTGTATAATGAATTACTCAAAGAAATAATGACAGCATGAGGCCTTGACTCATACACAGCATGTCGCCTCCACAAGTATGGCTGGCCTAATAATACATCACAAACATCTAGAGGTGTAACATCACACAATACCTCATCTGTGAAGGGATTGATGCTGTATGGAAGGCAGCATTGTTGGCGAACTTTCAGATCTCGTCCTTCGTGAAGCCACCCGATACTGTACGGCTGCGGGTGCGGTGTAGTCGGTAGGCTCAACCGCTTCACAACCTCTGCTGAAATGAGGTTCTTTTGGCTGCCACTGTCGACAATGAATTGTAGCGGCGAACGCTTCACCCACATCTGTGAGTGGAAAAGACGTTCCCCCTCCTCTGGATCTTCGGGCTCATTTTTCTGGATCTTGGCAGTAGCAACAGTGGCGCTGGGATCCGCATCAATGATTTGCTTCCCTTTGTCATTCCCCTTGTCAGGTTCTGACTCAGAGTCGGAACATGCATCTGATTCGGAAGCCTTCAACTCGGCCACCAGCGACTGCTTGGTCCGACACTCACTTGTGTTATGAGTGGGACTCTTGTGGAACTCACACCACTTTCCTGTGTCCTTCTTCGGCTTCGTGGTCTTGTTCTTTTCTTGCGGCTTCGACGGGTTGTCTTGGGTCACCCCGCCTTGGCTTTGTCCTTTGGGCTTTGGATTTGCAAATCCAAAGTCTCACTTCTTCTGTTTGAACTTGTGCTCGATTTTGAGAGCGTATCGGTATGCTGTGCTGAGTGAGGAGATGTTCAAGAACCCCATATCTTCCTGGATGTATCGGTGTAGGCAGCCGCGGTATTTGAGTACCAGATGCAGCTCAGAATCTTTGATACCCAACTGTGTGCGAAGGGTATGAAAAATGTTTGTGAACTCCGGCACATCTTGGTCTCGTCCCTGCTGCAGTGTGGTCCATTTGATGTATTTGTCCTCATAGCTTCCGACAGGGTAGTACTACTCCTTGATGGCATCCCGGAAGTCATTCCAAGTGGGTGTGGCTGAAAATAATGAGCTTGTACTTTCATCCTTCTGCTCGCAGTAGGTTTCCCACCAGTCCTTGATGTGGGGGGCTGCTTTGAGAAGGGCGAAAACAATCTTTTCCCGATTTGAAAATTCATGAACAGAAAAATACCCATCTAGCAGATTTAACCATTTATCTACGACATCTGCGTCTATTTGACCCTCGAAGATGGGGATTTCAAAATTAACTTGTACCTTAAATGGTGTGGCGTTTCCAGAGTCGCTGTTGGAAGCCGATGCGTTGCCTCTGGGTAGCCGCTGAAGGATCTGCGCAAAGCTATCCATCATCGCGTTCCTTTGCCGCTCGAGCGCTTCTTCGAGCAAGATTTTGATAGGATCTCCTGCCCCCTCGTCTTTCTTCTCATCCGCCATTGGAGGCTGTCGGGATTTGCGAGGCTGGTCTTGCAAAGGTTCGACCAGTTCAAGCCCTAACTCCTTATATCCCGACCTCGTTGGGGACATGCAAAGAAAAACAGAGAAAAAGCAGACAGCTCTGATACCACTCATCCGGATTTAAATAGGAATGCAACAAATTACAGAGAACCATCAATACAGAGATGAGATAACCATAAATACTGAGATGCAGCGGAAATAATACTTCATTTCATTAATGTAAAATACTGAAATATGCTTACAACAGTAATGGAAATAAACTAGCTAGGGCGATGGTAGCTATCTCTGAGAAGAGATGTGGTGGCTACATGCCTCTGAACTGTTCTGAACTGTGTTACAATGAGGCTCGAAGGCCTATTTATTGTTGAGAAACAATGGAAAACCCTTCACATCCCGAAACCTAACCCTAGAAGATGAAACGCCAACTTGTGGGCCCCGTTTGGGTAAATTGGTACATCAATTTCCTGGGGTCGTAACTTTGGCATACGATCTCCGTTTGACGCGTACGATAGCTCGTTAGAAAGATCTATCCGAGTACTACCACTTTGGGAGGCAACATGGGTCCATGGACCCATGTTGCCCCAGATTTCCCAAAAAACGTCGTTTAGGGCCTCAAAACGGCTCCGGAAGTTCAGGACCCGAAAAACTACTAAAAATAGTAAGTTGTGCTACAATTAAGGAAACTGAAAATGCTGAGAGACACAATGGTGGGGGTCCAGGTGGACTTGGCAAGTGGCCACCAATATCCACCTAGATTAAAAACTCTCAAGAACATACAAACTGCCATTACTTATGTACAAGAGTGGGTAATGCAATACAAAGGGGCACCGCTTGACTTAGTGAAGAAAATGAAGCCATTGGCAGAGCTAGAGAAAGACAGAGTTCAAATGTTAATTCAGAACAACAAGAAACTTGCCTCATTTATTGGCAACATTCAAGCCTCATACGTATGGTTGTTCAGTAGTTTGGATATCCTGGTGAAAACACACCAGATCCCATCAGTCGGTTCACTCACCAAAGCCAAACCCATGAACCAAGTCTGGAAGGAGATTGATGAGCACTTGGAGTAGCTGAGACAGATTTCCACCAAGGAGGATTTAGAGATGAACAAACAAAACATGTAAAATTACATCAATGGTCCTATCCAAATCAGAACAATGTTTCTCATGCTTCAGAACGAACTTAAAACTTGTTCCAATACATTGTACCTAGATGCCATGGAGGCTAGAGTCTGCTTCCATTCAGATACCATCACACAGTTTTGGGACATTATCACACAGTACCAAGCTTGGCACCAATATGTGATGGAGAAGTAGCAAGTGGAGGTTGTTGAGCTAGAGTTCTCCCAAACTCAAGCATCATAGTGTTTTGTCTTGTTAAGCTGTCAAGTTGTCTCTATATTATTTTGTCTTATATGGGTACAAGTGTAAAATGTAATATTATTTGTAATTATGTTGTAAGTCAGAATTCCAAGTGTCACTACTGGAATATGAAGATTCACGATGTAATGTAATGAGTCATTTTTGTAAATAAGTTGAAGAGTCATGAGGGTATTCCAAAGGTCACAAAGTGGAGTTTAAGAGTTACCCCCTCTTGTTATAAATATAACCTCATAACTCATGTAATAGGCTTTTGGGGATTCAAGATTTTGGCTAGGCTTAGGATTAGAAGGAGCTTGGAAGTATTGTAAAGAGCCTTCGCTTCTCCGTAGTATAAAGCGAGTATACTTCTTTGGAGGATCAGGTGTTCTTGACTTTAATGTTCCACTATTGGGGATAGTGATCCAGCAATGGTGTATGTATGAACAAAACTTTCACTTATAATAAAATTAGAGCCAAAACTCTTTCATGCATAAGTTGTGAATATCATACGAATATTCTTGTTGTATTTGCAATGTATGTTATTTAACTTATGCTTATGCTTATGAACTATTTTGTTTGCATTTGTATGAATCTTGTTGAGCTCGTGAACTTGTCTATTTCACATCTTTGCTTGTGATGTGTTCCTTTCAAGATGCATACTATTACAAACTACCAAGGGGCACACTTCCTTTTCCATTCTTGTGTTGGATTCCTCAAGCATCACACTTGTTTTTTCGCAGGGTCACACACTTGCTCTCACTCAAAGTTACCATACTTCACTATGCACATTTTCACAATCAAGGCATAACATTACCACCCACTGTTGGGATTCCTACTCCAAAAGGTGTGAGGTCTATTTGGGACTTCATATTGGGGGGATCCCCTGAATGTTGGCGGGTCCAACACTATCAACATACCGATGTAATGATTTTGGAGGTCACAATTCCTTATGTCCTAATTCCAAAACTGTGACCTTGGGAACTATGACCTTTGGAACTATGACATGGGAACTATGACCTTTAGAACTATGACATGGGAACTTTGACGTAGAAGTTGTTATTGAAGTCATATTTCACCGATTTCATAGTTCATGAGGCCACGTGACTCTATCACTTGGAACCGATCTAGGGAATTGTGACTTAGGAACTATGGCTATAGAGATCATGTTACTCTAGCACTTGGAACTATGACATAGAGAACTGTGATAGGTAACATTTCCAAATTTGTGACTTCCAAAACTATGACTTGGGAATTGTGACTGATGTAACCTAATGAAATATGACTAACCATAGGATCTCTAACCTTTGGAACTATGACCTTGGGAAGTTCTCAAGCTCGAGGTCAATATTATTGAGATCATGGCTCTTAAGGGCTAGTTCCTAAGGCTAAGGTTACAATTTCGACCCACTTAAGAATATTTTTCTCTATATCCAACTGAAATGAAGAAAGAATATCATGCAATGATGTAATTGAAATAAGAATAGGTTTTTTATGGTTACAAAAATATATCTTAGAAAAATCCTCTAATCATATAAATTAAATATTGCAAAACCATTAATTGTAAATTTCTATCCTCACCTCAAAATATAAAAATCAAGATGAATTTTCTTCATAAATCACCAACAAAATGTATTTTCCTTCTATAATAACCTATACTATAAATACTCAACTTGATTACATTTTTTCAACAACAACCAATATAGTAATAAAAACATAATTTAGATAAAATCTATGACAATTGGAAATATACAAATATGAAAAAAATTCTTATGTTAAACCTTGAACATTAGCAACAAGATTTCCAATTTGTCTAACATGTTATGAAGGAAGAAGATCAATTGGAGAAGGTCCTAAATCTATAATATCATAATGAAATTTTGGTTAGATAAATAAATTATGTTACATGTATAGACTCTTTTGTTACATCAAATATACCTAGCACAACAAGAGAAGTGCATGTATCATTTGAGCAATGATGTCGAGTCTGTTCTTAGGTGTAAACTCAAATGTTTCATATTTAGATGCCTACACTTTCAAATCAATTTCTAAACCTGTATCTTCTTTGTGTCTTCTCCTTTTATTTCTATGGCTAAGGAAAGTTTTCTTTCACTTGAGATATGATTCAAAAGCACTTCGATAAATTGTGAAGTTAAAATCCAATATTTTTCGATTATTGGCCTCATCAATCATCCTTTTAAATAGCCCCACCATCTCTTGGGTGTTTGTTAAAGTTGCAGGAGGACTATTTTAGAGAACATCTAGGTATCCTAACAACTCTTCCTTGGCTAACTAATGTGCCTCGACATCTTGATCAACACGTACAATTACCATAGGAGTTCTATAAAAAATTGCATCAACTTTTGTTGATTCCATAATTATATCAGGACGATCATTGAATGTATTGTCTGCTACATCATAAAATGTATCTTCCCTTGCATTATTATCAAATAATGACTCTAAACCCTGTGATGAGAAGTACAATTGAAATCAACCTTTATGGCATGCATGCATGTGTTACTACGAATACCTCATGGGAATTCACAAATCATATAGTTGTTTTCATACCAAGTTACAAGGTATTTTTGTCACGATTTCTCCTCACCCGATAAGCATGCGATATACTCTCATGTGGCCAAAAATAATAATTTGGAATTCTTCTAGCTCTCTCCATTAAGGATTCAAACAACCTCTATTTGTTATTATTGTTAAAACATCCTTGTTCTATATAAAAAAAAATGAATTGATAATACGATTCTACAGACTTTAAGAGAATATATAACAACCAATCCATTTTATGGGAAAATTTATTTCTTCAGTTAGATATAAAATTATATTTCAATATGCTATGATATGCCTTCGTGAAATTATTTGTCTCTTGATTTGCATGAGGAAAATCATGGCAACCTTTAACCCACATCCCTAATTGAAAGAAATAACTTAGAACAACGATAATATTAATGGAAGACAAAAAAAATAAAAAGAAACTAGGGTATATCAAATTACAAATCTTATTACCCCTAACCAAAGTGTGAAAATAATCCATGAACTTCTTCTCATGTCCAAAATAATTGAACAAAGTTTCCACATGTTGAACCATTGATTCAACATTAGCACAATATTTCATGATATAACTTAACCTCTTGAGTATAACATTTTCTTGCTCTAAAGAAGAGGCCAATCTATAGATATTTTTTTCCATGCCCTCCATACATGCAAGATGCAAAATATTACTTGACACTATGTAGCCCTCCTGTAGGATTCAATGCATTTATGTGAAATATTCTTACAAAATAAAAACAAGTCACAAAAAGGTCTAATGAAAGTTACCTCAAAGCATCAATTTCTGCCAATGCATCATCAACCATGAATGCATTGACTTTCAATCAAGGTGAATTTGATGACATCTATTCATTAGTGGCTCTAACCATGTGACAAGATCAACTAATATATTTTGAAATGTCACAACCCATGCAACTAGTACCCCACTTTGTTGGCCATCAAATCCCACAAGTGTGTACAATTGATACTACGAAATTCAATAACACTCAATGTCAAATTTTAAGCTACAATCTTGGTGAGTCATAACCAAAAGAATCATTCAAATTCACCTTACCCCATATTTATTAGTGCTAAAAGTTGAATCCATTCCTATTAAACTATCATGAGATAGCTTCATCATGGTCTCCAACATCCATTTTGATTGAATTCCAATTATAAAAGGAACATTTGGACCATTATGTTTTTGAAATATGAAAAATAATTTGGTTGTTTTTTATACCGAAGGTTAAAACTCATTTCATATTTCTTGTGAAGTTGATACTCTCCCTTCATAAAAAAACTATACATATTTACAATATCCTTCCTGGTGAGAAATAAATCTCTACCACGATCTCTCAAAACCATGTGAATAGTTGTTGAATTTTTTGTTATATACCACATCAATTGGCACTTTCATAAAAAAACAGTTCTCTACAAAAGAGACCATCTCTCTTGAAAGCATGGGTTTGTACAAGCACCTAGCATCACCAGATGCATCATGTTGATGATGACAAGGCCATCCGTTATAATCTTCATGCTCATATTCATTATATGATAACATTACTTTATCTAGGTCCTTATTTAAAACATTAACAATTAAATGGCATTAGCATCCCCTCTTCTTTAAAAATGAGCCTTTATGTTTGTTTGGATGTTTTCTTCTTCTGCCTTGTGGGCCATATGAACATCAATAACTAAATTACAAATTACATACTTTAGAACAAAATCACATATATCTACTCATGAATAAGAATATGTGATCATATCCCTAATCAGGGTGACAACTCATACGACTTCGGGGATTGTGGATGGGGTTCATCCCCCTGCAAGTCCTCTCAACAACTGGTGATTTATTATGAGGCATCTAGTTTGCATGTGTTCCTGTGGGAAGATCAAAGCCATCGCAGAGTGGCCTTTAATGGTTATCAGACGAGTCATGTTACACATTAGAATTATGTACCTGCAAGGAGGATGGGGGCATGCTCGTCAAGGGTAGATGGATCAGTGTAAAAAGGCTGAAAGAATTCTCGATGAGTTGTATAGTTGGGCACTGAGGGGGGAGTAGAAATACAAGTGAAAAAATCTCTACCTTATCCTAGTGGTGGAAGGGGGAATTCGATGAAATTTTTTCCCTCAGATCCATTGAGAGTAAGAACCTCAGTGCGAGGTGATCTGTAAAATAGGAATTGAGGTACATGTCAAGAGACATCTCAAGAATTCAATGTTTTATAAGCTTGAAGCAACCTCGTTGGATTTGTTCTAAGAAATGTTGTGGGTCACCCACACGAAGTACAAACTTTCAAGTCTGATTGTCAAACTTGCATTGGTTAATTGTGTACTTTCAATCCTTAGTTTTCCTATGTATGCTAAAGAGGAGGCGTTGTCTGGTCATGTGTGTAGTGGTTTGTATTTTTCGTTTAAATCTTCGAAGCTAGGAAGTCTAGTAGTTGGTTGGCCAGGGGTGAATCATTACCTTGGGAATTTATGTGCTACATGCACTCCAGCTTTTGGCTTTTCATGGGTTTGGAACTCCCGATGAAAAGGAAAGATTAGTGGAATAATTATTTATGTTTCCAGGACATTTCTAGAATTATTTACAATCCAAAATGAGCTCCATTTCAATCTCTTGGGGAGGTTGAAGGGCCTCACTTTCTCCGGGGTCAGGCTGGGTAGAAATGAAATGAGGGTTTCCCTACATAATTTGGTGGTCTTGGTGGTGGCTAGAGGTGGCATCTTTGGAAATATGTTTTTGTTTTGGGGATATTCAAACTTTGTGACCCCAAGGGTGACAAAAAATAGAAAACTTCAATCCACACGAAAAAAAGGTGATCATATATATGCCAACTCATAAGATTCACAGAATAACTAAAACAAAAACAAATTTACAAATATGAGTGCCATGTCATTGTGAAATACTTACAACTTGTGTCACATATGAGTGATGTCCCTTTGTGTTGGATGTTTCTTTGTTGTATGTAAGAAATCACAAGGAGAAACAAGATTTCTTTCCTCCCCTTTAATAAAATCAACTACTCTATGTTAGAGTCAGTATTTTCATACTTCCGTCAGTGATCAAAACTCCTATTTTATATCATATTAGTATCCCACTTGAAATTTTTATCATTCCACCTAGGTCATCATGTAAAAATCTACTCATTGATGGTAGCCCAAAATAAAAAATCAGACCCCCCTCTCAAAAAATTTGTATTTACTGGCCCCATTGACTATAAAGGCTCATTTCATCATGTTTTATGTCAGTCAAGTCCACCTGAAGTCCAGTCATTCAAGGTTCCATTAGGTCACCTAGGTTTCATTTTCCCAAGGTCCAATAAAGCACCATCTCACTGCATAAGGCTAGCAAAGTATGAGAGTAAAGCAAATAATATCCCTTTTTCAATCAAATAAGGATTTATAAGTATGTAACCATGGTTGCTGAAGTTCCAAATTTGATTTTAAGCAAAAATTTCATTCCAGTTTGTAACTTTATTTCAAAAAAGAGATGTAATATTTTTTATTTTATTTATGTAATTTTATGTTATCATATGTAATAAGTCACCATTTTAGTTGTTTACTCAATTCCATTGCCAAAAGCTCAGCATCATCCACCTGTCAAAGGAAAAAGTCAGAAGTAAAAAAGCATTAGTGTGAAAATTTGAAAAGTGACATGAAACATTAGAAAATGGGTTTTCATAACATAAATTAAACCCTTTCAAATATAAAAGCCCTCATGGACATCAATTCAAGATTCATTTGCACTCCTACACTCTCAAAGCATCTTCAACAAAAGGGAATTTTCAATAAATTGTACAAAACAGGGGCAAAGGGCGTGTTTTGAAATTGGAGGGAGCATTCTGAACTGGTGCTGCGCGTTTGCCTCAAAATGCTGAGTGTTTTCTAAGGGTGTTGCGCGCTTGTTAAGAGAGGGTTCGTTTAACAAGATTGTTGCATGTTTGCCCAAAAATGTCTAAAGATTTCCCAAAGGGCACTACCTCATCTCCAAGCTTCAAAATGTGTCACCAACATGCTCCATCAAACAAGTAGGTTGAAATCATATCACTTCTCTCCTCCACAGTTGAATTATATGGTGTTCCATTGTGTTTTGGTGTCCTACTAAATTCAAAACCCTAGTAACATAAACCCATTCCTAAATTTCATTTTCTAACATCCCACAACCATTCCTACATTTAAAAACTACCCCATGTTACCTTCCTCATATCACACATCCCCATTTTTCATCTCCTCAATTTCCTCACACCATTCCATACTCTCTGCACCTAAATTCCATTTCATCATCTCTCTAGGGTTTGACTCCAATAACTCATGGCAGAAGAAGAGAACATAAGTCATAGTGAGGAAGAAAGATAGGAGAGGAGGCTATCTAAGAGAGGAGGAAGAATCATTAGACATGAGCCAACCAATACCAGAGAACTCATGGCATCTCCCATCACTGTGATAGGCTTTAAGCATGTGGGTTGTTTTGAGTTTTGTGAGAAAGTACAAAGGATTCAACATCATCCTGTGTTGACCAGATTATTCATCACCAACCTCAGTGACCCTTGCTGGTGTTATCTTCATTGTATCTCCTGATATCATATCAGTGGCCTCTGGGATCCCAATGTTGGGGGAAAATGGTTTAAACAAGGAGAATTGGATCATTTCTATTACGAGCCATATCTTAAACCAAGGTACAAGAATGAGAGAAAGAGGCTTTTTCCTTTCTCTTACCTCATAGATAGATATGTTCCCATAATGAAAAACATCATGAAGTACTTCACTTATGAGGGTAGGTTTTCTAGGCTTTATTCCTATCATATCCGGCTACTCGTGCATTTCACAAGGGTCGAAATGCTCAATATGCCCTACTATCTTTATTGGAGAATTGACAAGATGTCATTCATTGACCAAAAGAAATATTATCATCATCAAATTCAAAGTATATTTCACCACCCCCTCATCAAGATGATAGTCCTTCATTACCTTTATCATCTTAACATTGCATGGGAGACCTTTATATCCAATGAGATTTTCACTGTCCCACCTATTCAACATGGCCAAGAAGCACCTTCATCATCTCATCCACCCACCTCCATTCCTCCACCTTAGCTCATACATCATTCATCTTCATCTAATGAGTCAGCCACACCATCACCTCCATCATCACCATTTCATGAGCGTATTCATTCACCTGGAAGAGATGAAGGCAGTGAGCAATAACACATTGAGCATGGTGAGAGAAACAAGCCTAAAAGAGTTGGTTTAGGTACCTTGACACATACCTATCAGAGAGGGCATAGGAAAGTGTTTTCCCCACAGATTTTGGGAGGGGCCTTGCCTTCTTCATCAGCAAAGTAGGTACATAAGGGTAAGGAAAAGGTGACAGAGGCAGAGATCCAGCAGCAGCAGGAGGACCTCCATGAGACAGAGCAGGATTTTCACTTAGTTGACCTAAGTGAAAATGATGACAGTGAGAACATAATCATTATCATCAAGGAGAAGAATGCACTCATAGGAGATCTCCAGTTCAACGTGCAAAGAGCCAAATACATTATTTCATACTATGAGCAGGAGAATAGGAAGTTTGAGTTCAAACATGAGATCATGGAGGTTCAACTCATCAAAGAAAAGATAGAGCCTAAAAAGGTTAAGGCCTTACTTGATGAGGCATATGGAGAATACAGTGACCAACTAGAGGAACAGGTGCCAAGAAGAAGGCCAAGGACTAGAGGCCTAAAGAGAGCTTTGGAGCTAGAAAAGAAAAGGGAGGCAGAACTAGCTAATGAGCTCACCCTAAATGAGCAATTTTCCAAAATGGTAAATGAGAACCAAGAACATTGGCTCGAGAGGGTAAATGGTCATCTTGAGAAACTCTTAGTCAAGGCCAAAAAGGACAATGATATTCAGAGAAGGATGGCAAAGTATTATGCCATGAGAAACAAAATTGCAAGAGCCAAGCTCAAAAGAGCCCATGCAAAGATTGAAGCCTTGACCAAGAAAGAGGAGAAAAGGAGGCTAGACATTCTTGTCGAGGCATCACTCCATGCCTCAAACACATGATCAGCCATCATCCCACCAATTTTGACAAGTTTTGAGCAAATTTTTGCAAGTTGTGAATTACTGTGTTTTTTGAGGCATTTTTAGCACAATGAAAAGGGTCAAACGCACAACACCTAGGGTGATGCGCTCCTTTTTGGGGCATATAATGAGAAAAAGATCAACATCATTGGATTCAAAGTGATGAGGACATGCACCCTGTGCATTTTCTAAGAATTTGGAGACAAACATGCCAGTCAAAAAGGTCAAAAACCACCAAAAAACCAACTTTCTGCCTCATTTCTGGCTTGGGCGTTGCACATTTACCAGTCTTGGGAGATTGATTTTTTGACAAGGCAAATGAGCTCCAAATTGAAAAATGAAGACATTCCTAGAAATTAGACTTGAAGGGCTTTCTAACAAGCCATCTTGGAGCACATTTGGACACTAAGAAGGCACCCAAAAGTAGCACTGAACTTGGAGGGTGTGTTTGACAGAGAAAGGGCGTGTTTGACAAAGAGAGGGCACACCAGTTCTGAGTTTCTCTCCTGTTTTGATTTTCACCTTGGCAAATGATGATTTTACTTATGTAAATGATCAAATTGGATGTAATTATCATGTTTTTACTATTACCTGGGTAAATGCATTAGGTAAATCAAGCAGATGATGTGTAATGAATCAGTGCATTTAAGATAGGAAGGAGTCAGTTGGGCCCTCCTACAAGTTAGCTATCAGGTTAGATTTTTGTGCAATATCTTCCTCACCTCATGTATTTGACCCCTGAGGATGAGGGGAAGTGGTTTTCATGTCTATTTAGTCCCTTTCTTCACCACAGAGAAGGGTTGGAATCAGTTGGATGTTGTAGTATTGATCAGAGACACTATTGTATCAAAATTTGGCCAGTTTTAATAGATGAGTTGCAGCTATTTCCTTGGGATACCTGTGGTATGGTTTTCTAGCATTGTTTTTTCTTCAGTTTCATTTGTTTGAATGTATTGTTGGTCCCTCTTCCATTTCATATCTATTGTATGATCTCTTTCAAGTTGATAAACATAAATCATCTCACATGCTTTGTTTTGGGAAACTTTTCATAGTCTGTCCATTTTTCTTCAGTTTAGCAAGGATTCATCTTTCATGCTCTTCCTAGCTCCTCATCTATCTGAAATCATATCATCCCAAGAAACCCAAATGTGCTAGCCTACCTACCTACCTTTCCCCATTGAATGTCTGCAATCATATCTTATTTGCTTGACCTAACCTCTTTGACCTAATCCTCATCCATAAACCCCACCAAATCAAATCAAAACAAAACCCTCTCCACTTTATACCTAGCGTAAAACCCTAATCCATCCAACCCTCTTGGCTGTGATTCTTGGAGAGAGCCCTCTCTGGCTTGATAGGGCTAGCTACCAAGCTAAAAGGTTGGTATGTGGCTACCCCAGCTGGACTCTTCCTCAGCCTTGGAGATTCGGAGGAGTGATAATATACTGGCGCTGTTGTCAGGGAACGAAAGGTTAATTTTCCCTAGGTTTACAATTAGTTATCATTGGAGTTTGGTCCTCTGGATGATGGGACTAAGCTTCATAAAGGCTAATTCAGTAATTGCAGTGTCAAGATTGTAGAATCTGGCCTCAAGGAGACAAACAAGACAAATTCTGCATCCTAATCGAGTTATTTCAGTCAAAGACAATCACAACTTGTTCTAAGAAATGAATAAGGTTGCAAATCACAAGTCTGATCAGACTTCATTCCATTGGTAAAATCTCATTCATTACCAATTTTAGATTTCGCTATTGAAGACTTTCATTTGAAAATATCTTTGTTTAGCTCAAAGTCTTAGGTCCTTTACCTCATATAGTTTGTGACCCTGTTAAGATACTAGCTTCGAAAAGATATACGAGGTCAAACCCTGACCCGAATCCTCCTTCTCTAGTTGATAATCCTGAAAGATTGTTAAGAAAGCCTAAATTCCCTTTGCCCGAGACTGAAACCATAAAATTGGAAAGGACCACTTCCTTGCCATATCAAATACGTAGTATTGAGGATATACCTATCAACACTAAATTTGAGTTATCCCTATTTCATTCAAAATATGAGTCTTGTCTTACTGAAGAAGTTTTTGATCCCATAAAGTTTGACTCATATCTTCCTGCCTCAAAGTCTTTGTTTAACCAACCTTCTGCTGCTTCTCAGTCTTCAAAACTTGAGCACGAGGTTTGGTCTAATTTTGAGAAACTTCAAAGCCTAGCTGATCAATTACAAATCACTGCTAAAAAGGCCTATATTCAGTATCAAATTGAGCTCTTATCTTCTGCCATACCCTCTACTACACCTCTGAAAGCATCCACTTCATCCCCTCCAACTTCATCTCAACCAACACAACTCATTGTAGTTCCCATCCACCATTCTCCAGGAGTCATGGCGAGATTTGCACCCTTAGTGTTACCTGGTCAGTTGGCAACTTTACCTCAAACCTATGGCTAGGGGCTTCCTCTGTTTGATGGCAGCCTAGGAGTCATAACGCAACAACATATTGATAAGATGGCTGATTTAACTGACTTAGAGGAAGTCGATGAAGATGATGTGAAAATGAGACTAATCGCTCAAAGTTTTTCTAGAGATGTCAAAAAATGGTTCATGGTTTGGAAACTCACTCTATTGATACCCCTCATAGGTTGAATGAGTTTTTATTAGCTAGGTGGTGGGAAAAGAAAAATCCATTACAGATCTTGGCAGAATACAACACATGGAAGAGGGATATTAATGAGATGGTTCAAGAATTCACTATAAGGTTCAATCAGATCTACAACTCCATTCCAGATAACATGAAACTCCACCTGATTTGGTAGTTCAGCACTACCTGGATGCTTTTGATCTGGAGATGGCTGATCAATTGAGGGAAAGAGATCCCACAACTCTAGAAGACATGCAGAACAATGCGGTAAGTGTGGAAGAAAACTTGATGATTAAAAAGTCTCAATTGAAACATGAGAAAGCAGAAAAGAGAGTGACCATCAAAGAAGAACCTTCTTCTTCCACCAATCTTAAGCTAGATGCATTGATCAGAACCATGGAAAGAATGGCCAACCGGATGATAAATTCGTATAGACCTCAGGAACCCCAAGTTAGAAATCCTAACTTCAGAAATCAGCAGCAACCTCAGTACAGGATAAAACAAAGAGAGCAGAAAGCTTCCGAAGCATCGACATCTCAGCAGCCAATTTAGACTCCCTTGCAGCAAAATTATGCTCAAGGAGATTATGATGATGAAACAGAACTGATCATTGAGGAAAATCACTTCTTTAGGGAAGATCACCATCCCATTTTCTTGACTGAAGATGAGAAGTATGTCGAAAAGGTGGAGGATCCTAAAGATGAGGACTACATACTTGCAAGTGACAATGCATTGGAAACCCAAACCAATGATTATCAAAGAGGATATTTGAATGCACTCAATTTTCAGTAGAAGCAATATTCTTTAAGGAATAGAGATGCCCCAGTCACTCATATTCAGAAAAGGACATCACAGTAGAAAGATACCCAACAAAATAAAATATTCAAGGAAGTCAAAGCAAAGGTAAAGAGCTGGTAGCAGCTGATCAAAGCAGAACAAAATAGTCATCTACAAGCAGTCCAAACAAGGATCATGATAGTCAAAAGAAGGATCAGATACCAAGAGATCTACCCGAGAAGAGAGACAATGTCCAAAGGGAGGTAGATAAATCTAGTTCTTCCAATCTAGAAACTCAAATTTCAAATTTGAAAGTGTCAATCCCTCTTACTGAACTAGTAAAAAATAGCCATTACAAGTCAGATATAGTTAAAATGCTCAAAGTTGATCCTATGTCTAACATGGTTAATATTGAAGATGACCAACCTGAATTGATCCTTGGTCCATACGTAGATGGTTAGTCCATCCACCAATTCATTCTTCACAACTCCATGCTTGACTCCAGAGCCTCTCATAATTTAATGCCAAAAGCCATCATGGAAAGGTTGGGTCTAGATATAACTCATGAATACCATGACTTGTATTATTTTGACTCCGATAAGGTTCGTTGTCTTGGCCTAATCAAATATTTGGTAGTATCCCTGGAACAAATCCCTGCAAAGAATGTTTTAATGGATGTGGTGGTAGCTGATATACCACCAGGGTTTCTCATGTTATTGTCAAGATCCTGGGGAGCGAAATTAAGAGGCACAATGCAGTTAGACTTCTCCTATGCTACCATCCTGTTGTTCGAGCAATTAAGAAATTTGTACCAAGAAACCAAAATGAAGTTCATGCTAACTAGCAAGGATAAGCCTAATAATTATCCTATAAATTTTGTACAGACAGATTTAGAGTCTTTATTTTATATAATAATAGTGGACTAAACGATGTAGATAGTCATCTTGTAGAAATTAAAGATGTACCAGATATTTCAACACTATAAGGATAGTTTCAAATCATGAAAAAGAAGAGCTTCCAAGTTCATCCGAACAACCATCAGACAAGGCACAAAAAGGTTCAGATCAACCATCAGAGAAGGTAATGGAAACTTCAGAAGAGTCTGAAGTGAAAGTTCAGAAAATTGACCCAAAACATAAAAAATATGTACAACCCTTAGAAGAGGAAAGTGGGATTTGGACCATGGACTTTGATGGTTCTCTTGGGAAAGACGGAGCAGATATTGGCATTTGGATTTGAAGTCCACATCATCATCAACAAGGTAATCTCCCTCATCATGTTAGATTGTGCTCATACAAATTGGCTTTTGATTGCACTAACAATGAGGCGGAGTACGAAGTGCTCATCACAGGTTTGAAGATCTTGAAGAGGTTAGGTGCGTGAAGAATTTCCGTGTATGGTGATTCAGAACTTGTAATTAAGAAAGTTAAAGGTGAATATCAGGCTCACCATTCGCAAATGAAACAATATAGAAATGCAGTTTTAGATATTCTTAAGATTTTTCATGATTATACTCTTTCAGTTGTACCAAGAAGATAGAATCTTATGGTGGATTCATTAGCTATAGCCACAAGTAATTTCATGTGAAGCATCAGCCCTCAGTTCCTGACAACTTGTGATATTGGCAAGTATTCCAGGATGAAAAATAGGTGAATAACTTTCTTCAGAGTGAAGGAGAGTTTGAAAATTATTCCATGGATGAAGTTTACGACGAGGATGATCATATCATTGAAGCAACCCAAGTTGATATATTATAGCTGAAGGAAAACAATATTCCTAAAGGTCTAGTACCTTTGGAAGACTTGTTTGACCAAGATGACGTAGGAAAGAAGCCTACATTGGTTCCTATAGAGAAAGGTGTCGAAGACGTGAACATCGGAACAATAGAAAAACCAAAAATTATCAAGTTGTCCAAAACATTGTCTCCTAAGGTAAAAGAGAAATACATTCATTTATTGTCTGAATTTTCTGATGTTTTCGCTTGGGATTATGCAGATTTGAAGGAGTATGATAAGAAAATAATTCAACATACCATCCCAATCAAGCCCGATCAAAAACACTTCAGAAAAAGCTAAGGAGGATTAACCCAAGGTTGCTGCCATCGATAGAGAAAGAAGTTAATAGACTTTACAAGGTGGGCATCATTGTTCCTATTAGATTTTCTGATTGGATATTGAATCTAGTCCCGACGAGAAAGAAGAACGGGGAGATTAGGCTCTACGTAGACTTCAGAAACTTGAACAAAGTGTCTCTGAAAGATAATTACCCACTTCCAAAAATGGACCATATCCTTCAGAGAGTTGTGGGTGCTTCCCAGCTGTCACTTTTTGATGGCTACTTCGGTTACAATCAAGTTTTAGTGCATGAATATGATCAGGATAAGACAACATTCACCACACCTTGGGACACATTCAAATATGAAAATATGCCATTTGGTCTAAAAAATGCAGGGTCCACTTTTTAGTTTGCCATGGACATAGCCTTTTCAGATGAAAAAGATGTTTTCTTGGTTGTATACTTAGATTATGTAACCGTGTTTTCACATTCAGAGGATGAACACTTGCATCATTTAAGAGTCATTTTTCAGAAGTGTAGAAAGTTTGGGATCTCTCTCAATCCAAAGAAAAGTCTGTTTGCTATGGAAGAAGGTAAACTTCTCGACCACATCATTTCGAATGACGACATCTGAATTGATCCTTCACGAGTAGAAGCCATTCAGCAAATTTATTTCCCTCGCAGCAAAAAGGAAATCCAAGCATTTAATGGTAAGATGAATTTCTTACACTGATTTATTCCTAATTTAGCTGAACATCTTAGAGAAATGACCAATATGTTAAAAAAGGATAATGGTGTGAAATGGTTTGAAGAAGCCCGCAAGTCCTTTCATGCAATGAATCTTTCCTTAACCACTGCCCCCATTTTGATTAGTCCTGATTACACTAATGATTTTATCATATTTTCATTTACTTCCGAGCATACTATAACAACGATACTAATGCAAAAAAGGGATAAAACCGAGCTGCTAGTTGCATTTTTCAATTGCAACATTAGGGATGCAGCCCTTAAATACAATATTGTTAAGAAATAGGCCTTGGCTTTGGTAAAGGTAGTCAAAGATTTCAGAGCTTACATTTTACATTCACATACTCTTGCTTATGTGCCTAATGCAGTAGTAAAAGAAATCCTTGTGTAGAATGACCCGGAAGGTAGAAGAGGTAGATGGATAGCAGCACTATTAGAATATGATGTTGAGATCAAGCCTACAAAGCTAATCAAGGGTCAAGGCTTAGACAAACTCATGGTTGAGTCAAACCTTCATGCTCTAGAAATCAACCTTGTTGAATCATTTTCTGACAATCAAGAAGAAGCGGATCTCAGTCAGGTATCTGGAATTTTTCTATCATCCCCACAATATTTTGATATTATTTATGTGCTTCAACATCTAAATCCCCCTCCAGGCATGTCTAAAGCTAAGTGCAGGTCATTGAAGTTGAAGGCTTCCAAATATTGTATCATGGACAGTGTACTTTATTGGAAAGATCCCAGAGGTGTGTTGCTGAACTGTTTGACCGAAGATGAGTCCAAAGAAGTAATAAATGACTTCCACAAAGGAGATTGTGGGGGCCACTTGTATTGGAAGACCACGACCAACAAAGTACTGAGAGCAGGTTACTATTGGCCTACACTTTTTGCAGATATCTACAAGGCAGTGATGAGTTGTCACGAGTGTCAAGTTTTCCAAGGTAAAAGAAAACTTCTTCCTTTGCCTCTACAACCAATATCAGTAAATGCACCTTTTCAGTAGTGGGGCCTAGATTTCATTGGTGAGATCAATCCATCATCATCCGCAAAACGCAAGTGGATATTGAAAGCTACGGACGACTTTACTAACTGGATTGAAACAATCCCAACCAGGCAAGAAACTAATTTGGTTATCATTTTGTTTTTAGAAACTAATATCTTGTCTCGTTTTGGTTTTCCTAATAAGATTATCGTAGACAACGCGACAACATTCAAGTCCAAAAAGATGATTGAGTTTTGTGACAAGTACAACATAAATTTGGGGCATTCAACAACATACTATCCATAAGGAAAAGGTTTGGTAGAGTCCTCCAATAAGTCTTTAATCAACATCATCAAGAAACTGTTGGAGGCCAACAAAAATAATTGGCAAAAAATGCTGATAAATGCATTGTGGGCAGATTGGATGAGTAGCAAGAAATATCTTGGGCTTTCTCCTTTTCAGATTATGTATGGAGTAGATCTATTTTTCCTACATCATTAGCAGTCCCGGTCATTAAATTATTACAAGAAGTAGGAATTGAAGAGAATGATATTCAGCGTCGGATCAATCAAATGATTCACTTAGAGCAGACATAGGATGAGGTATTTCAAACCACCTCCAAGCTTCATGAGAGAATAAAGAGGATCTATGACCGAAAAACAAAGGAATATGATTTCAAAATTGGAGATGTGGTACTTCGTTGGGATGCTAGAAATGAAGACAAGGGTAAGCATGGAAATTTTGAGAACTTATGGAAATTCCCTTATCAGATTTCAGCTTTCCAAGGACAAAATGCTTTCTTGTTGGATGAGATGAATGAAGAACCATGCTTAGGAGGACCATTTAATGGTAGGCTCCTAAAGCATTATCTTTTCTGAATGGTCATGGTTTCATTGTACATGCCTTTTAAATTTTCTGCAAGTATGAAGTTGAAGATCATTGGAGTTCGAAGCTCGAAGTGAAGGCCATGGAGCTTCACTGATTTTCTGCCATTTTAGTATTCAGTCCTTAGTCATGTAAGTCAATTTTGAGTCAGTTTGAATTATTTGAGTTGTCAGCATTTACTCATGCATCTTAGTGTGAGTTTTTGATCGTATTGGCCCATATGGTTAGGCACTTGGTCTACGATGTTCTTGGCACCTCCAAGGAGCTTCCATCCCCAAATAAGGCCAATTTTCATACTGTCATCAATGATCGAAACTCCTCTTTTATATCATATTAGTGTCCCACTTGAAATTTTTATCATTCCACCTAGCTCATCACGTAAAAATCTACTCATTGATGGTAGCCCAAAATAAAAAATCACACTCCCCTCTCAAAAAATTTGTATTTTTTGGCCCTCCTTCATGTGTCTTGTTGAGAATCCATTGACTATAAAGGCTCATTTAATCATGTTTTATGTCAGTCAAGTCCACCTGAAGTCCAGTCATTCAAGGTTCCATTAGGTCACCTAGGTTTCATTTCCCCAAGGTCCAATAAAGCACCATCTCATTGCATAAGGCCAACAAAGTATGAGAGTAAAGCGAATAATATCGCCTTTTCAGTCAAATAAGGATTTACAAGTATGTAACCATGGTTTCTGAAGTTCCAAATTTGATTTTAAGCAAGAATTTCGTTCCAGTTTGTAACTTTATTTCAAAAGAGAGATGTAATATTTTTTATTTTATTTATGTAATTTTATGTTATCATATGTAATAAGTCACCATTTTAGCTGTTTACTTAATTCCATTGCCAAAAGCTCAGCATCATCCACCTATCAAAGGAAAAAGTCAGAAGGCAAAAAGCATTAGTGTGAAAATTTGAAAAGTGACATGAAACATTAGAAAATGGATTTTCAAAGCATAAGTCAAACCCATTCAAATATAAGAGCCCTTAAGGACATCAATTCAACATTCATTTGCACTCCTACACTCTTAAAGCATCCTCAACAAAAGGGAATTTTCAAGAAATTGGGCAAAACAGGGGTAGAGGGCGCGTTCTAAACTGGTGTTGGGCATTTGCCTCAAAATGCTGAGTGTTTCCTAAGGGCGCTGCGCGCCTGTTAAGAGAGGGCACGTTTGACCATATTGCTGTGCGTTTGCCCAAAAACGTCAAGAGATTGCCCAAAGAGCACTACCTCATCTCCAAACTTCAAAATGTGTCATCAACATGCTCCAGCAAACAAGTAGGTTGAAATCATATCACTCCTCTCCTCCACAATTGAATTATATGGTGTTCCATTGTGTTTTGGTGTCCTACTAAATTCAAAACCCTAGTAACATAAAACCATTCCTAAATTTCATTTTCTAGCATCCCACAACCATTCCTACATTTTAAAACTACCCCCTCTTACCTCCCTCATATCACACATCCCCATTTTTCATCTCCTCAATTTCCTTAGCATCAAAATGAGGTAGGAAAGTGTGTATTTGATTGTTTGGTTTGTTGCTAGACCCACTCATTGGGCTAGAGGGATTGCCTTTGTCCACAGAGGGGATTTTCCTTCACAAATATACCCTTTCTTCTCTAGATTCACTAGTTTTCTCAGGAATTGGTTTTTCCTATTGCTCCCCCTCTTCCTCTGCCTCTGGTTCTTCCTCTATCTTCTCTGGATCTATCTCTCTTTCCTCTTCTGTCTCTTCCCCCTCTTCTTATTTTTCCTTCTCCTCTATTCCTCCAATACTAGAGGTTATGGTGTCACCTTATGTGAGGGTCTATATGTCAATGAAGCTCTCCCTTTCCATATCAATGAATTTGGACCAAAGGATAGGGATCCTTAGTTTCTTCAAGCCATCCACCACTATCAGTTTAATGAGGCCATGGTGGCCTAAGTATTGGTGTTTTCCCTCTCTCACTTTTTGACTCATGCCCCTGATGGACTGTAGAAGGGACTATGGTACACTGAGTCTTTGAGCCAGGGGAAATTCTGCTTGAAACCTTAGTTCATGGAATTATCTAAACTGGTAGCCATAAAAAAAACTCAACTTTCCTTCACAAGAGATGTATTTTAGGATATGGTAGGCTACCTCATCTTAGGGATAGGGTATGCTTTCCCTCCTAACTCCATTCTTGTCTTATATAGGTTTTTCATTGGTAGTGAAGAAGTTCTTTTGGAAATGGAACTAGTGGTTTTGTCTTCTCCACCCCATTTGATCCCTAGGGGTGGGTTTATCACCCTGCTAATTAGCTAATGACTTGGTGTAATAACTAATCCCCTCACAATCGTGGTGGCAATGAATTATGTATGTGAGTTCAGGGCCATGGAAAATTCATATGCAATATCATCATCATATCCCTTCAACAGTTCAAAGAATTCTAGCCACTCGTGCCTTCTAAAAATGTCTAACACAGGAGGGTGGAGATGGATTTTTTTACTATTTGAGGGCTCCCTTCTATTAAATCCTCCCCCATATATTTTCTATGTTTTCAACTAAGTGGAGGAGAGATGCTTCCTACAATAGGTTTGATGTGTAATTCAGTGGCAGTAGAGGGTTGAAATCTTTGGTTTATGAGAATTTCCTATATTCCCTCTAATCTATAGCCAAAAAAATTCTTTCAATTCATAGTTTGACTGATATTTCCTTTAGAATTTAGGGTGCACCAGCATACAAGTTATGAATAGATGAAGGATAGGGTGCACTTAATTTTTACCACATGGCTTGAGATAAAGATAATAAATTGGAGACCAATTCAACCCTTGGTAGTGTTCCTTTACCCTTTTAGTCTTCCTGTAGCAGTCTCTTGGGCTTCCTGTAGCTTCCACCTGTAGAAATGGAAAAGCAGGGTTTGACTCTCCTCGATGGCACCCCGAACTCATCCTCACTTTATCTATTTTTGAAATGAGCATAAATGTAAGAGAATTCGAGCTCCAATACATAATATGCCATTTTTGGATTAGAATTGGAGCATTGTGATGACCTGCTAGATACATGAGGTTTCCTCTTTTGGACCATTGTCTCCACTTCAAGTAATCATTCCCTCGTCCCTCATAATCAAAACCCACTCTCTGTGATCCTAACTTGACTGATGTGACACCTCCACGTTGCATGGGTTCTCACAATCACTTTTTGTTACTGACCGAGGATGACAAAGTTAACTAGCCACCTGTAGCTTATTAAAATACCTCCTCTCGACATTTACACATTTTTCTGTATTTACACATAGGGTGGAGATGAGAGTTTTCCATACTTGTGCCTACCTTATGATCAACTTATGCAAGTATGTGCATGCTAGAGCTGGACCTTTTTATTGTCATCAAGGGAGTTGACTTGCTGTGTTCTTTTCTTTCCTATGTATATCTTATTTTCTCCTTATGGTATTTGAATGTTGTTGTTACTATGTGTGTAGGTACCGTGTTGATGTCCAAGTTGCTAGTGGTGGTGGAGAGTCTTGATGGGAATGGTATGACTACTGCAGAGTACGTGATTAGTCAGTATCACCCCCTACTGATTAAAAAAGATACGATTATGGCTTTCTGTTAGGTTTTCACAGGCTGCTACAGGAGGAGGTTATCTTCTTATAGCAATCCTTTTCTTCTCTTTTGGGGTCGTTAAACTACATGGGGGTGATGAGAAAGGATGTAAATGGTATGGAGGATGATACTAAGAATCTTAGGAAGTAGTGTAGATTTGTAAAAATGGATAGGATGTGCTTAGTGTGTTTCTCAACAATTTTTCACAATGTAAGACAAAGTGGAGGGATTTTAATGAAAAATATCATTTTTTCTGTGAACTGGGATGGATTAGTGATGGATAGATGGTGGACCATGATGGGATAACCTTATTTATCCTTGGAAATTTCATTCTTAGTGGTCCTTTCAATTGGATTTCTCTCCTGTAGCTTTTTAGAGCCCTTCTGTAGCACTACAGGACATTCCTATAGCAATTACAGGGTCTTCCTATAGCAATCCAGAGAGGGGCTGAAATTTGAATTTTGAGCTAATGGGATGATGGGGAGTGGTGAGCACATGTGCTTGTATGGAGGGAGGAGTGGAGATAATATTGAGGATGTTGGACTAGTAGCTATGGAATCCGCCACTGTATTCAAACCTCCAAAATATAAAAAAAAATAGATATGTTGTGAATCCATATCTTGGACTTTTTCCTTTGTTTTCTTCATTCTCTTTATTTATTTATTTTTCCATTTTTTTAGACATACAAGCTACCTCAGGAGAGGTTTTCAACTTGTATGCCTGCCCTAGGCAACTCAAGAGAGGTTTCCACCCAGGGATCTTTATTTTTTCTTCCTTTTCTTTACTCCTGAGCTACCTCAGAGAGGTTTTCAACACAAGACTTAGCCTCAGGTGCCTCATAAAGGATTTCATCTAGGATTTTTTTTTCTTTTTTTTTTTTCTTTTTCAAGAAAGTATCAAGAAATGTTTTGGATTGGAAGCTATCTTCCAATCACAATGACTTATCTGCTAATGGTGCTGATGAATTCTTTCTTATACATAGGTTTTTTTTATACTTTTTACTTGTAGCCATTGAAAATCAAGGGAATACCTTCTTCATAAATAGTCCTGATTTGAACAAATCCATTTTCATGATATTTCTCTATTAGGTATGGGCCTAACCATCTTGTCATCAATTTTCCTTTGAAATCCTTGAACCTAGAGTCATATAGTAAGGCCCAATCCCCTTCCCGAAAAATTTTGTCCTTGATATGCCTATCATGCCAGAACTTCCTCTACAATTGTATAACTTCAGTGTGTAGGAGGGCCTACATTCTGAACTCATCCAAGCCATTCAACTAGAGAAGCCTCTCCTGTTGTGCTTTGGTGACATCTAAATCCAATTGGGTTTCCATTCTCAAAGTATTATACTCAAACTCAATAGAGAGCAGAGCTTTCTTTCCATAAATCAGATCATATGGAGTAAAACCAGTGGTTGTTTCCCAAGTTGTGCTATAGGACCAAGTGGCCTCCACTAATCTGTCTGCCCAATCCCTCCTACTACTACTAACAACCTTGGTGAGGATGCCCTCCAATTCCCTATTTGTAACCTCTACTTGTATATTTTCCTAAGGGTGATAGGTGGTATATTTTTTGTGTTTGATATGATTCAACCTTAAAATATTATCAATAATATGTGATGTGAATTGAGCTCCCTGATCAATGACTGTCTCTCTAGGGTACCCAAATTTTTAGAAGACATTCTCCCTTGAGGACCCAACCAGTTTATCCTTTTTTACTACCTTGACAACCTTTGTCTTAGCCCACTTTGTCAAATAATTAGTGCACATAATGATGCACTTTTTCTACCCTGATGGTGGACCGATTGGCCTAATGAAATCCATGCCCCACTTATTGAATGACTCTAAGGCCACTTGGGGTTGTAGGGGAATTTCATCCTTGGGTTTGGGTTTCCCCATCCTCTGTAATTGATCACATCTTCTGGTATACTTTCTTGCATCTTGGTGGAGAGTGGGCCAATAATAGACAACTTGTAGAGATTTGAAAGTTGTTCTCTTGGCAGAAAAATGACCTCCATAGGGCCCATCATGACAAGATGAGATGATTTCAATGACGTCCTCTTCCCTGACACATCTCTTTAAGATCTGATCTAGTCCCAAGTTGAAGAGATTTCCCCCAATCCAAGTGAAAGGGGTGCTCTTCCTTACAATTCTGCTCTTCTCCCTAGATGACAGATTTGGAGGAAATTTTGCAGCAACTAGGTATTTGGATATGTAAGAAAACCATGGAGAGAGCACTGAGATAGAAAATAAGTGCTCATATGGAAGATGATCATCGAACATCCCTTCATCACCTGCAAGGAATGCAAGACTAGACATAGAATATGCAACTACATTTTCTTTTCCTCACTTGTCAATGATAGTTAAATAATTTTTTAGTAACAATAACAAACATCTAATGATTCTAGCATTCACATCAGACTTATTCATCAATTATTGGATAGGTGCATGGTCATTATGCACAAAATTTTGGTATCCATTGATGTAGTGTTTGAATTGTTTCAAGGAGTGTAGAACAAGTAGGAGTTCTTTCCCAGTTACAGTGTAGTTCAATTCAACCTTAGGTATATTTTTGCTAATGAAGTAAATGGCATAAGGTAACTTACCATATATTTGTCCCAAGGCTTCCCCCACAACTTTTCGGATGCATCAACATGGATATGGAAAAGAAAAGCCCAATTTTGGTGCCTAAGAATGGTTGCAGTGGTTAATTTCTCTTTCAAAATACCAAGGGACTCTTGGCAGCTATCTCTCTAGCAAAATTCTAAGTCCTTGGCCAACAATCCAAAATATGGTGAGGCCACTTTGCTAAAGTCCTTGATAAACCTCCTATAGTATCCATCTAAGCCTAAGAAAATCCTAACATCCCTCTACTTTTGAGGAGTTGGGATCCTTTTTATGATGGAGATTTTGTTCAGGTCCACTTGTATCCCCTCCTGAGATATCGAATGGCCAAGGATAGTCCCTGCATTCATTAAGAATTCACACTTCTCAGGACTAAGTGAGAGGTTCATTTCAATCCACTTCTTCAAGAATTTCCCTAGGTTAGAGAGAGCCTCGAGGAAATCACGCCCATAGGGAGTGAAATCATTCATGTAGATCTCTACAGAGTCATGGATGACCCTAGAAAAGATGCTCAGAACTACCCTTTGAAAAGTAGCAAGGGAATTACATAAACCAAAAGGAAGGACCCTATAAGAAAACGTACCCCAAGGACACGTGAATTTAGTTTTGTCTTGATCGGCAACGCTGATTTGGATTTGATTTTAACCACTGAATCCATCCAGGAAAGAGAAGAAATTCTTCCTTGCAAGACCATCTAAAAATTGATCAATGAAAGGTAGAGGGAAATGGTCTTTCTTGGTGGCTTTGTTCAGTTATTTTTAATCCACACAGATCCTCCACTTCCCATTATTCTTTGGGACCAAAACTAGAGGGGATACCCACTCACTATCTACCATGTGTTATATGAACCTGCATCCATCAACTTTTGCAACTCTTCCTTTACTATGTCCTTGAGGATGGGGTTCATTCTCATTTGAGGTTGGAGCACAATTTTGCATCCCTCCTAGATGTAGATGTGATGAGTACAAATCGAAGGATGCACCCCCTTCATTTCTTTATAGTTCCAAGCAAAATCATCTAAGTTCTCTCTCAGCATTTTGCACACCTTCTCTTCTTGGTTGGCTGAGAGAGACAGGTTAATCTTCAAGGTTCTAGATGGGCCAAATTATAACTTTGACATGTATAGGAATTGGGTCAAATAAGCATAATTCAGTCCAAGGATTACCCTCAAATTCCTTTACAATCTCAACAAGAGGCATGGTATTGGGCGACTGGTTCTGGAGGATCTATTGAATGAGGTCATCTTGATCAGGTCACCCCCCTCCTATAACAACATCTAGGGTACATATTTGATGGGATTCTGTATGATACACTTCATCTTCCTCCTCTTCTTCTAACCATAGGGATAAGTCATGCTCAATGGATAGCTGAGGAGGAGGGTACAATACCAATTGTTTGGACAAATGCCCATTCTTAACGGTCATGCTCCCTACCCTGCAACTTATGTAAGCATCAACAATGTATAACCATGGACTTCCCAAGATGAGAGGATAACAATTGAATTTGGCTTTGGGTTGGAGAACCAAGAAGTCAGTAGGATACTCCTAGGATTCAATAGAGACCATTACATCCTCAACCACTCCCTCAGGAGCCATTGTGGATCTATATGCAAGTTTCATCACTGTAGTGGTATTTCTCAAGGATTCTTGGAGGTTTAGTTTTAGCATGGTTTCTTTATTCATCACATTGATGGAAGCCCCAAGATCAATCAGGGTGTGAGGGAAAATGATGCCATCAATGTCCACATTTACCACTGGACTTCGAGGGTCTAGATATTTTGGACAAATCACTCTTCCCATCATCAAATTAGATAATTGACCAATAACATTGATGGTGAGGGTGCCTATTTTTCTACCCAGGTGTTTGAAACATTTCTCTTTGATAATAATATTGTAGATGTGAACATCCTTAATAGCTTCGAGGAAGGGTATTTTAACACACAAATTATTCAATTCTCCCAGAAGTTTAGTTTTTTCTGGGGTGTGTTGGTTAGGATGGATCAATCTCTAAGGAAAAGGAGGTGGATTTTTTTAGGGTTACTCTATTCCTTTTCCTCTTCAAGCTCCTTAGGTGGAGATAGAGTTTGGTTATCTGGGAGCACTCTTCCAACCCTAAGGTTGATTTCTTGAATCTCCATAGCATTGGTAGGGTAATATATCTCTCCATTGTAGACCTATTGTGCTTACTTGTTATTCGGGTTCAGATTGGAGTTAGAAGGAATTTGTGGTTTCTTGGATGGAGCAGGATGAGTGAGATGTGGTCGAGATGGAGGTGGAGGAAGTAAAGTAGAAGGTTGGTTGATTTGAAGCCTCCACCCTTGTGATGGGTTATTCCACTGAGGATGTGGAGAAGCATATGAATGAAATGGTTGATTGACAGATTGGGGAGGATATTGAGGTGCATAAATCCAAGAAGGAGGTGTGGACCATTATGGATGAGTGGAAGAGTACCAAGGTGGAAAGGGTGCATTTTGGTTAGTATGGTAATAAGAGTAGGATGCACCTTGCATGCCTTGTTGGTATGGCCAAGGTCATTGATGCCTCCTTTGATTTATAAAACATAGTTTCTCAACCCCACCTTCTGACCCTTGGAATAAAAATTTTAATCTAAGAGAATAAGGACATTTATCTATGGCATGGTTTTCCTCACAGACTGACAAAACTCTATGACATTTAATGGACATTAATTTCTGGGGTGCCTTCTAGTGCATTTAGGGGAAAAAATAGCCAAGGCCCTCTTTGCTTCCTCTTGATCTTCATGGTATCCATTTGAAAAGAAAAGGTATGCAACATTTCACTTTTAAATTCCTCCAACATGTTTCCAATTTCATTCTTGATGGATGTTTTGGAGGGAGAGGAATTGACCAAAGCTTGACTAACCATTCCCTTCTTCCTAGCATCCCTGGAGTGGTTCTTGAACACTTTTTTGACGTCTTCATAGGATAATATATGTCTCCCCTAGAAAACATGTTGAGGTTTTATACCATGTCCTCCCTGATCCCTCAGAGAAGAACTAACTTGAGTGATTTAGGATCAAGAGTGCATCCGGCCCTCCTTTAACTGAGCTAGAATATCTCCTCATAGTCCTCTTGGGATTCATTGGGTACAAGAGTCATTCTAAATATTTATTTTTTAGTTTCTTTGGACCTACAATAGTCCATGTACTGGTTGTTAAAGGCTTGTTGCATTTGAGCCTAGGTAGTGATGTTATCCCCAGGCAGACCCATATGCTAGCACAAGGGGCCATCCTTAAGGGTGAATAAATTTAGCTTCTGGTCATCAGAGGTATAGTCATTGGTTCTATAGTCAACAAAAAACTAAAACATAAAATTATTAGGGTCCTCAGAGGTTAAGCCATGGAAGTGAGAAAGGATAGTAGGGCTTATATTCTTCATTCTAGCCTCTCCATTATTCTCTCTGATAGGGAAAACCTCCTCATTCCTGTTTTCAGCCATGGTTTGGGTAGGTGAAATGAATTATTCTTCTTCCCCAATAGTTTCTTCAAAAATATCAGGTTGTTCACTTAAGGGGTCTTCTAACTATCCTGTAGTTAGAGAGGGAAGTTGACAGTCACCGAAGAAGAGTGAAGGTTGAATGTTTGAGGGTGTGGGGGTGTTTTTTTAAGAATTTTACTTGAGTATCTCTATTTCTATGAGGCATGAAAGAAAATTTTTCTTATTTTATGTGATTTTTTCAAAACTGAATGAAAAACAAAATCAATGCTTAAGTAGAAATAACATCTACCTAGACACCTCCCCAGTAATGATGCTAAAAAGTGGCAAGCCTTGGTATTGCACCAAGAGTGTTGCAACTCCCAGGGGCTCCTCAAATATATTTATCAACCAAATGTTCATAAAAAAATTGAGGTGACAGTGCTATATACATAGTAAATGGAATTCTACTCATGCCATCTTCAACTAGGTCATTTGATCATTAGGGCTCCAAGACAATTCTTCTACTGAATTAGGGGGAAATTAACTACTGAAAGTGCAATTCAAAATCTAGCTCTAATGTAGAGAAATTAAATTCTTTTCAAATCTAACTTGTAGATGCTACCAAATTGTAAATGCTACTGAATCAATTCATGAAAGAACACAAGAGTTATGTTACCTGCAGAAAGGAAACTACACTAATTGCAATCAACCATCTAGTTATCAAATTCACTTGTAAACATGAAATTATTATACCAACTCATAACTCAAGATTCCATGCATCATCTATATAATTAACACATGCATATAAAGTAATGTTCTACTTGTGCCAAATCTGTGATAAAGAAACTAATACTATTCTCTCTTGCAGTGAAGGAAAAAGGATGGTTGGAATGGCCTAGGTGCTTCCTTTCATCATGGAGTCCAAGATGGGGGGTAAACCTACTTCTAACCTAAGTCAAAATTGCATTATATGTCAAAAAAAGGGCAAAACAGGATGCTACACAAAGATGCTATAGGATCCTTGTATTGCTATAGGAAGGGAAAATTTTAAGGATGGAAAATTATCTTGAAGTGTAAAAACATTGGTGAATCTCACTAGTCCACAATATGCAAACTATAAAATTTTTATTGATGTATTTGTAAATTATTCAAATTTATAATGATTTTATATATACTTTCTATATAATGTTAGTGATTTTTAAAGTAAAATAATTTTATACTGTAAAATTTGGGTGAATCATTTTTATAAAAAATGGAAATTGGCGAATCTCCTTTTTTGGAAAAATCATGGAAAATTAGCCCACCTAAGAATATTAGCCCATAAAAGTTTCCATGGCTACAGGAAGACCTATAATTCTACAGGAAGGTTTCCAAGAGGGTTTGGAAGGTAAGAACAATGAGATCAAGGGATGGCAAGGTGGATGAAGGTTGTGGTAGATGGATGGGAGGTGACCAACACCCCTAGACAAGCTCAACACTTTAGGAATGACAATTTTGGACTAAGAGGGATGCTCACGGTGACCTAAAATACAGAGCTCAAGAACAATATTTGGAAATTATCAAAAGAGGGTGGAGAAGTTGTGGATGGAGGTCGTGAAAAGGCCCCTTTCCTATAGATCCAATTGTCCTGCAACATCACATGCACATGCTCTCTTATCATTCACAGAATATCATAACCAATGGTGGAAAAGAGGGGTTGAATTTAGAAACTATCTAACTTATTCCAAAAACTCTGATCTATGCAATGAATACTCTTCTAAGATACAACACTTATATGCAAAACAATATAACTAATGTAGACCCTTTTACAAGAAATCATAAACAGGAAATCATCAACATAGTGTTTTTGGGCTATGATTGTAGATTCCTCTAGTCAGGCTCCCATGAGAGAGATGAGACAGAGGCAACAGTCAAAATATTTTTGAGGAATTATATTCAAATAAAATGCAGTAACTAAAAATCATTTTGAGCTAAAAATGAATATCAATACACAAGACGAACATAAGGTACTGGGGTTGGGCCCAAATCCAAGAGTCTTAGCCCTATGAAACTAACTCAGTGATGGATCAATAAGAAAAATATTATGATCATTGCAGAAATGTCAAATACATCACAGTATAAATAAAAAATAACAGTAACAAGTGCTTGAGCTTAATAACTTCTTAGCTAAAAAAAATGTCTGAATCCTAATGAGCTCTTTGGCATGTTTATTTATACAAAAGGGTAGCTACTAAAAACTCCCTAGAAAATAGAGATGTTTGTCTCCCAAAAATCGAGAAAGGTGGATCTGGATCTTCCTTGAACTACAGTGACTTGGTTTCCAATGGCCTTGTCTTGCTTGGCTGCCAATGACTTCGAGTTAATGAGAGATAAAGTAGTGATCTTGGCTGATTAAAGGAGTTAAGGAGGTGGAAAACCTCCTAGAATCTCTCCCTATTGTTTACCATTAGGGGAATTTTTAGGTATAAGATGGGCCTCCTAAGGAAATTATAAAATAATAGTGGAAATAATAAAATAAGATTAAATTACATCATCAAATTTTAGAGGGAAAAAAGAAAAAAAACCAATTTTTCAACTCGTGTTTTCAACTTATCTCGCTATGGTTTACTCAAATTCTGAGCAGCAACACTTGTTGGATGTAGAATTTGATTCCTCATCCAAGGAGTACCCATGTTGCATACATTAGATGGACCCTGCTACACGGAAAATGATAAGTACATGAAAAACATGATTGTAATCACGTTTTTCATGTATTTCTAATTTTTCGTGTAGCGGGGCCCATCGAAAGTATGCAACATGGGTACTCCTAGGATGAGGAATTAAATTTTTCATCCAAAGAGTACTCCCGCTCGAAATTTGAGTGAAACTTTAGGGACATAAGATGAAAATATGAGTTGAAAAAGTAGTTTTATTATTTTATTATTTTTTAATATTTTATTTTTTTACTCCAAAAATGGTGAATCATCCCCCATGATTGACATCATCATCTCGAATCCATTAGTTCCTATAAATTTTAGTTTGGTTGTGCATTTTTCTTAGGAGGCCCATTTTAGACCTCAAAATTCCCCTAATGTCTGAGCTCCTACATTGAAATTATCTCAAAATTGCTCCAATTCCTGCATTTAAACCATATTAGTTGACATGACATAGCAACACATATTTCACCCCTCACACTAAGAAAAATATAACAAAAATTGTAAATAAATGTGAGAAAGAAATAATTTTAAAACTAGAGGATGGCCATTTGATCCTTATGATATACATATTGATGAGCCTCAAAAACTTGGATATTGTTATGTTTATATGTTAATTTATATTTCTTGAAACATAGAGTAGAGGCAACATACCCTTGTTTTCCATTTTTAGCTAATGAAAAATGTTGCACATTCTAATTGTAAAATTGGTAGGAATATGGTTGGAACATGATAGGATAAATGGAATCCTCCCAGGTTAAATGGTGGAATGTTTCCCACCATATCGATGGAATGTTGCCTGTTACCACACAATATAGGAGGGAGCTAAGGAAGGGAAAACCTAAGGGACAACTACTATAGTAAATGATAAAAATGGGACAATGATCTATTGTTGGTTTAATAAAGGTCCCCTACTCTTTAGGAACATTCAATGATGGGACCTGAGTCTTAAGACCATGCTACCGAAATCAAGGTTTTCCAAGCACTACCCTTCCTTAATCTATAAGCCATTAGGGGAGATCCCATGGGACTAGGATTGAGGATTAACCCCCCATTTCAGGTGAGGGAACAAGACTACAGTTAAAACCCTTCCTTCTTCTAAGTCATCCAATAATCCATGCCCAAAGTTCCTAAGGAGAAACAAGCCTAAGCACCCAATTGCAAAATGAAAAGCATACCTTTAGGATAGGATTACCCACCTTCAAACACATGCTATCAACATATGGGAGAGGGGACATACTATTGGCTCAAGGAGTGGAAATAAAATGGAAATACGAATACATCTACTTCGATCATACACATGCTTCAAAGAAGGAAAATGAATATGGAAAAACAGATCAAAGAAACAACACATACTGCAATGTACCAACATATATTGGAATCAACCTGATGACTTTTATTATTCTTTCAAAAGAAGGAAAAATGATTACACAATTAGTCAAAATTCCAAAAATATGAACCCTTTTCCACTGGTACTCATGTCTTTTAAATATTACATCAAAATCAGTTACAAAGGTAATTTTTAAAACATCTATAACTACTTAATTAGCCATAACTAAAAAGTCTTTTACAACATTACAAAATGATATTTTCTCATTTTTGAGGAGTCATATGACTAGTGGAAAATTGAATTTTAGGATTGGTGCTTGGTTCCACCTTTTGAGCTTCTCCTTCAATAGGAGTAATCAATCTTTCACACTTCTTCCAAAGTGCTTCATTTGGGAGCTTACACTGGATCATTTTCTGGAATGCAATTTTCAAATTTGAAATATTTGTATAATTAGGTTTTGCAACAAATAATGTCTTCATTAGCCAAACAAGTTTGAAGTCCCTCTACAAATAATTCAATTCAATTATTCGATTTATAATTGCAGTATCTTCACCTATTTCATTTTCTCTTCTTTTGACAATCACTAGTTCCTTTTCATATAGTTCCCAAGAAAGCATATTTCCTTGTTGGTCCCAACAACTAGGTAGACCATCTCTAATCCTCTGGTCAAATTCGAAATAAAAAAATAAGTAACTTTTCAACCTCCTTTAATATGTTCTCAAGTTCTATCTTGCTTTCATGAATATAAGGTCTAGAATTGATATCCACTCCTTTTTTGGAATTATATGATGAGGGCCATATTTCCACTTCTCTCCTTGATCAAAGCCAAACTCCTTCATCACTTCTTCAACTTTGTGGGAGGGATTATCTATTATTCACAATGAATGGCCCAACAATTATTTCTAACTTAAAAAACCCTTTGCGTGCAGGAACAAAAATGAACTTGGTCAACTTTTAGACTCTGCTTTATAAATTCAAGAGAAAATATCCCCATAGTGTTGTCTAGGCAATCCTCTCTCCAGACAGAGATGATCCCTCTAGCCCAATGAGTGGGACTAGCAACCTATGTGACAATATACTAGAAACTTTCCTAAGTTACAATCGAAATAGAAGAATAATAAGATGCCCTACCTTGTTCTGATGCTACGATATCCTCCTTTGTTGAACACCTCGAATTGGTTATGCCACGAGCTCGGTCCTACTACTCATAGTCTTTATATTCCTACACAAGAGATCAAGACACAACAAAGCATACAAGTACAAATAACATAATCTAAACTAACCTACTTAAGATATCAAGGAGCATTAAGATAAATGATGGATTAACATACACATTTATGGAAAATGAACCAACAGTTGTATATATTAATAGAATGAAGGAGGAAGCATACAAACAAGCCTTGATGTCAATAAGATCTCCTTGAGTGAATTTCCAAGTCCAAGCTCAATTCCTCCAAGCACTCCTTCTCCAAGCCAAATGAGTAGCATGTAGGCACAATCTCAGCATAAGGGTGCAAATAGCCAAAGACAAACCATTTGGGAATGGGAGAGGATGAATATATAGGCAGGTAAAAGGATTTAGGATCTCTCCAAATATAGGAGAAGGCCCTCATCTCAAGGAGGTATCTCATAGGGATAAGACCAAAAGGCCAAGTTGAGAGAACTCGACCTCATCCATGCTAAACAACCTCCAACTCATCGTTATGGAAACCTCTAGATCACAAAGCTTCTTGTCCTCTTTGAGAAAATTTCCTTTTAAGGATCATTGCTAGTATCCAAGCCAAAAGTGTGTGGCATCGCATGGCTAGTATGGTGCAATTAGTGACCATCACGGTTTTTAGTGTCAGGGGGCGATGATGCCAAAATTAGGGTTTTAGAGCCATTTCCTTTAGGGGAAGCTCAAGACATTTTTCATCATTGTTTTAAGGAGGATCTAAGCTGCATATCTGGATGAGTACACTGCATGATGGTCATATTTCAGGCACTTCAGGGTATGTCACGAGGAAGTGCAAGAGGTGTGATAAAATATTGTGTAATAGATGCCCCCTAAAGCATGAAGGAAAAACATGGAGTGATGGCTAAGATTATTTACAAGCTCTTGCAAGGATGAGAACAAAAACTGTCAAGAGACTTGCAAATCAAGGACACATATACATATACATATCTAATATCAAAACATGAATCCACGGTATGGATGCATCCATCCGGATAATAAAAACTACGTGAAAGGATCCATGGTATGGGCGCAACCATCCAAATGAATAGGATCATCTATAAATTTAAGATCCAAGGTATGGACGCAGCCATCCAAGTAGAAGGATCACCATAAATGTAAAGTCCCATGGTATGGTCACAACCATCCGTATAGCAGAAAAATGTGTATAATAATGAATAATACATAACTCCACGCAACCTGAGTCATATCAGACAAGACTCAGGGTATTGCACTCCATCCCAACCCGATCAACGTACGATTTCTAACATGCGAATGAATGTATCGAAGTTGAATATGCTAGAAAACCACCTAATTACTGACCAATGATATGGATCGTTAACAGGCACGAGAGACACCACAAGTAATGAAAATGGTCCTCTAAGTACAACAATACAATCCGTGAATGTGAAAAATGAAGCTGAAGCTGAACACTTGTGGAATCATCTGATCAAAGGCCAATGATGTAAACCTGTCGTCGGATGCGAAGAACTTACCATGAAGGCATGCAAGCTCCAAGGTAATGAAAGGGAGTCTCTAAAGCATCTTCCTAGATAATGAGCTGAAGTCGTCAGGAAGTGACTTGTCAAAGGAGGGCCATGAAGATTCCCCCATCATCGACACAAAATGAGGAATAAAGTGGAATTAAAAGAATAGGATCCAAGATTGTAGCAAAGGGTCAGACTATGTATAGGTAATGAACTACAGATGGACTTCTCTTGAACATTGGTGACATGACGCCAAAGTGTGGCAGCATTTGACTCAACATAAGACCAGGGGTCATGATGAAATGGAATAGTCAGATGAGAGGCAAAATGGATCACCCAAACCTGGGAGGACAGATGACTGAATGAGGATATCCCAAACTCGACGTGAGAAGCAGAAGAGTGTCATGTTCAAGAGAGACATGCTTCCTATACAAAGGACGTTTCACTTTCATTTTTCCCCAATATTTCTAGCGAGTACCCCAATTATTTTTTATCACAAGCTTGAAGGGGATAACATATTCTTGTCATATAAGTTCATTCTTCAAATGAATCCATCCTAGTAAGTTTTATGAGTCTTAGGAAGGAGAAACTCGGTCTCATCATGGTGACGAGTCTTTCTTCGTTTAATTTTTTATGAGTCCTACAAAAGAATAACTCAGTATCTTTTTCATATTTAGAGAGTTTGAAAAAGAGATGAAAAATAAAACTCCATCATGTCCCTTTTAATTTGTCTCTCGAATCCAAAAAGGTAGAAAACAATATTCGAGAGAACCTCTTGACCATGTTGATCAAGGTGTTCCTTTTTCGTAAATAGTCAATCCTAGCCCAAAAAAGGGGTAAACATATACTGAGGCAATGTCAATTCATTTAATTTAACGAGTTTGAAAGGAAAATTACTTAGCAATATTTTCATATTTCAAGAGTAAAAAAAGAGTTGAAAGATGACTCCTCCTGCAGGAATGAGTGGTATAAAAGGATAGTAACTGGTTCTGGTGATGATGGAACTGCACAAAACATGTAAAGGTCAAGAGGCTGGCTAGTAAGACCACTCATTGCAGAGGTTCCTCATGCAAGGGTAAAACAACCAAGTGAAAGCATATGATCGGCCAAAGATATGGTGACGATGGTATGAAAAAACATAGGCCCATTTGGCAAAAAATTGGCTAATAAAAACAACAATTATGAGATGTAAAATGGGAATGGTTTCATTTTTACACAAGCTTGAAACATGGGAAACTATTCTTGAGTATACTTGAGGATGGTTTCATTTTTCACAAGATTGAAACATGAGAAAAACTATGCTTGGATTTGGTTTCATTTTTACATAAGCTTGAAACAAAGATAAATATGCTTGAGATAAGTTTGCATAATCCCAACATAATGACTCAATTCGAGGAACATGCCCCCAAGCTTCATTTCATTCACCTAAGTACACTACTTCTTACTAATAGGTGGATGGAATGAAGGTTCACTTACGAGATCAGGTGAAAGACTCGACTGGGATTTTACGAGATCTAATCAAAGACTAGAATTGGAAGGGGATTTGTTTCATTTTTTAACGAGATTGACAAAGGAAACGAACCATGCTCATGACACTTTGTTTCATTTTTTACCGAGATTGACTCAAGTAAAAGAACTCTTCTCATGGATACCTATTTCATTTTTTAACGAGGTTGACATAGTAAACAAACTATCCTCATAGCCCTTGTTTCATTTTTTAGCGAGATTGACACAAGATAAGTTGATTGACACAAGATAAGGTACTATGCTCTAAACCATTTATCACAACCCAAAAGAGGCCATGACTTCCAAGAGGTTCTCATTATATGGGAGAAAAACACTTTGGAAGGGACACATGTCCAAGGCTCCAAATTAAAAATCGGGCTCCAATGCCCCTAGTACATGGTGTACTACATCACCTAATAGATCATCAGTAGATGTAGGTATGGAATAGGTACCCACGTAATTAACCTGTGGCTAGGGTGATACCACTTGCATATGAGAACCATTTAGGGATAATGGTTGAGTGGGAGTTGATTCAGGACCAATGAACGTAAGTTGATCAATGGTCACAATTCTTCCTTCATGTGGGAAACACATTACTCAAAACAGAGAAGAGAGAAGAGATCCCATGACATAAACATAGTCACGACCAAGGATTAGATTAAAATATAAGGGGCCTTAGAAAAGCATCGTGTCTATATAGACAATATTCCCTCCCAAAGTAACAAGTGAATTAAGAAGGATCCCTAATGGTTAACTGGTTTCTTTGTTAAAAGCTAACATATTCTGGGTGACAGGGACAAGCTGAGGAGAACCTAAAGCTTTCCAAGAAGTTGAGGAAATGATGCTAACAGATGCACCCTCATCTATGACTATGCTAGGTACGGCCATATGGTAAGCATGTACTGTAATATGAGAAGGCACATAAGACTAAAGACGATATCCTTCTAGTCGAATCTAATCAAAATAATTGACTAAACTACTCGAAGGGGGTGTCATAGGAACAGGAGAGTTGCTCCCTTGCTCTATGGGAATAGGAGAACTACTCTCATGCACCTCAGGGATGGGAGGATCTCCCTCCAATTCATTCGAAACTAAAGAAACCAGAAGAACCTGAGTGGTATGGGGTTCACTATTTATCGGAAAGGTACAATTTATTGAAGGTGGAGCCAAGTCTACCATTTTCACAACCAATGATTGGTCGATAAAATACTCACGAGACTCACTTTCAGAGAGAACAGGGATGACCAAAGATGACTTTTCATCAATCACTAGATCAACTAGTGAAGGATTAGGGGAAATTTTCTGATACCCAGCTGGAAGACGAGGTTGAGAAGCTATAAGGTTTTCCAACTCTTTGGAAGCTTCATCCATAAGAGGACAAAGGTGAATGGGATGATTACCTTCACACAACTTATAGGGAAATTTGACTTTTCCCTTTCTCCCATGAGCTTTACTATTACTAGTTGGGGGTTTGTCACTAGCATGAACTCCAGAGGTTGATGAAAAAGGTCGATGTGAACCTATGGACCACACTTCTAAGACCTTAGGAATACCAGGACAATTCTGAGGAAGGCGGTCACCCTTACATAACATGCAAGGGAATTTTACTTTCTGGGGTTGGTTGGAAGATTTTTCTTCATTAGTTGCATCAGTAGAAATGGCTAGTTAGTTGCCCCTTACCTATTTTTTTGCTTCCTCTTCATCTTATTCTTTTTCTTCTTAGCTTCTTGGTTACTAGAATCCAGACTTTCACCAGACGAAGAGGAAGAATGGGGTGAAGAAATAGGTGAAGAAGGAAAAGGCTCAACTTTAGGATCAGCATGAGGTTGATGTTGTTCAGGTGGAGGAGAACTCAGTTGAAAAGCAGTTTGGACACTCAAAATCATCGAGGTCGAAAATAACCAAACTGGTAGACCAATGGTAAATCTACGAAGCGACAACGTTGCCGTATAGGGAGCACCAACATTTCCAAAATAAGGAAAAGAACTAGGATTTCCGTCAGAAGTGTTTCCTTGATTAGTAGACTCAGGAAATGTTGCCATTGGTATCAACCTAAGATCTACGAAGGAGTACTTCCATAGGAAGGATGTTGTTTTATGGTCAATTAATTTTAGAAATTAACAACAAATAAATAAAAAAGGCATAACTAGGAAAAAGGGTTTACCAAGTATCTGTGAACTGAAATATACACCTTAGCTAAAACCAAGGACTTAGCATATGACAACCAATCTCCCTAAATGTTGTGTTCGGCGTATCATGTTTACAAAGTGGTCGACTTGGTTACCTATGACTAAAGGATAACAACATAATGGGGTCTCCCAATATATACATGATGGTACATGGAGCACAAGTTTGTGTTAGTGTTTTCTAATGCAGAACCATTCAATGAGAGAGTCCCTATATACTTTTCATACTGAAGTGCCTTCGATATACCTGAAATTACTGGAGAACCTTATATATACTTCCATACTAGGACAAGACTTCAAACCCGGGATACACTGCAGGCAGTTAACGACAACTGCTATGTTTAAAGACACCAGAACACGTCTCTAGCCTAGTCCTCTATATATTTACATTAAGTGAAAAATGCTTCTTAGGTTAATTGAGGTAAATTTTAAGTTTATATTCAATTAAGTTTCAATTTTGATGGTTCAATGATGTCACCTATTCCTAAAATGAAACTAAATGATGAAAATGAAATATTTTCATTCGATGAAGACTAACTAATAAATGAAGAGAGACAACCAAATAATGCATCAAGCAAGTGAAATGCATCAACACAATCCTTTCCAATGCAATATATAAAAACGAAATATAATCTTTCATTTCTCTAGCAAATGCAATGTCGAGATGCAATCCTATAGAAATGAAAATCACTTTCCTTTCACTAAGATGCAATAACGATTTTTCTTTCACTTTGATTCAAACAATGAAAACTAGTGCAATGAGAAAAGGAAAATGAAATCAACTCAATAAAAATGAAAATTTCTTTCACTTTATGATTTCAAATGCAAGAAATATATAAAAAATACTTAAATTACAAGATCTTCACTTTTTCTTTCTAAAACATAAGAATGGAGACAAGTACTTCCTTTTAGTTCAACCAAAGCAAACAATTTTAATCTATTCTTGATGTTGGCATTATGATACAAGTGTTGTCCTTGATGGCAAATCACTCACATGTCAGCTCACAATGTAATAGGTCAATTCAAAGGTAACAAGGCATTGGTACATAAGATCAGGAAGTTGGAACAAAGGTCTACTGATCGGAATCAAGAAGTTGAAGGAAAAGGATGTTTTTAGATAATTTAAGTTTTATACACATGTTCACCTTATCAAAGCAGCATATACACACAGGTTCATAGAACAAAAAGAGTGTATACGTATGCACACACTTTCACAAGAGGAAAAGCAATTATGGGTTGGAAAATCAAGGAAATCCAAGATTAAAGAATAGCAATGGTTAATACCATGGTATTAGCCCACAATATTGAGCGGAGTAATGGCTATTTCATCCCGTCCAAAGAATACCACAATCTCTAAGTGTTGTTTTGGTCCAAGGTATTGAGGAAGGCCAAAAACTATATAAGGAAGAGAATATCAAAGGGCCAAATGTGGAAGTGAAAGGGTTTGTTAGGAATACTTCTATCTGAAGTATATTTTATGTTGCAGGGGCTGTGATTGGGGTATGATCTAAAATATTTTCTGTACCTTGAATTCAATGTTGGATCAGGATCACAAAACCTAAAATGACTTATCATTGAATGATCTGATATTGGTTGGGTTAGATTTAATTTCTTACACATGTTTTATTCTTTAAATGTCATGATCTAGGTATGTCTGAAGTATGGAATAACAACGAAGTTGTAAGATAATATTTGCAGATCTATACGTTGGTTTGCCTCGATAAAGGTTCTTATACATGTAGGTTCAACTCTTCCAAGTAGTGTATGCAAGGGAAATGCATATTCTTCATAAATGTCTGATGTGTCTGATCGGTGATGCTATTTTACTATTGTATGTCAATGAAGTCTTCTTAGATCTGAATATAAAACTGAATGCATAAGGAGTTTTGTGTCTGATTGATTGATTGTTTAAGTGAGAAGGGTTATCTCTGCTACTAACTATCTAGAGCTCTGTAATTTGACAGTAGATGTTCAAAATATTGTTGGTTGGTACAAACTTGATTCAAAAGTTTTATGTTTCAGTAGTTTTGAAGGTATACACATGTTTGGTTTAAGGAAGTAGTGTATACATGCATGTTGGGTTTAATAAAGTAGCGTATACATTCTGATGTATGATTTTTGAGGTTGCATCTGGTTCTGAATGATGATGCATGTTTCTAGGTTCAACACAATGTTCTGGTGACAGTGATCTGACTATTTAGATTAACTGAATGTTGGTTGATGCAATTTTAGTTTCAAATTTCTGATGGGTCCAGTGTGAAAATTCGATGAAATGAGGCCTTCATATTGTGTTGTTGTGTACTAGGAGCATCGAGTCTAAAAATTAATGAAATGTGGTCCCTGGAATAAGAGAGAAGGTCGCAGCCTTCTGTAGGCTGGCACCTACGTACTAGTAAACACATCGACTAGTACAAGAGCTAGGGGGTTGTAGCTCCCTTCCAATAGAAGCCGGAAAATGAGAGAAGGTTGTAGCCTTCTACAGGTGGGTGCCTCCATACTATTATGAGTCTACACCAGTACAATATTTTAAACAAATTTTCTTTATATTAAAAGAAGGAAGAGACGACAATAGTAGGTGGTTGTTCTCCCGCATTGGGTTTCCACCTTAAATCTTGGTGTTCATGTGTGTTGTTTATGTGTGATGGTTTATTATGTTATTATTGCACATAGTCATTGTATAATAAAATACCGATGCACTGATTAAAGATCAACATATGATAAATTGACTAAATCATAAGTTCTCTGGGTATACGCTAGTTTCCTTAATCAAAGTTTCTTACACATGTAAGTTCACTTCACTGAAGTAGCGTATATAAATCTGATTGGGAATTGAAAAGTTATTGAATTTCAAACACTGATTCACCCCCCCCCCCCCCATTATTATTTCCAACAATTGGTATCAGAGCAGGTCCTTCAGAAGAAGCTTGATCGCTTGAAGGGAGATCTTTCAAGATGAACAATCATGAAGGCATGGGATCTATCAGACCACCAATCCTCAATGGGAACAACTTGGTATATTGGAAAATAAGAACCCGAGCCTATCTTCAGTCACTTGCAGCCGATGTTTGGGAAATTGTGGAAGGAGGATATCAATTTCTAGCAGTAATAGCTACAGATTCAGAAAGTAAGAAGTTATATGAAAATAATGCCAAAGCAGTCAATAATTTATTGGGAAGTCTATCAGAATCAGAATTCGTCAAAGTCATGCGGCTCAAGACAGCCAAAGAGATATGGGACAAAATCATTCCGAGCTACGAAGGAGACTCCCAGGTAAAATGTTTTAAGCTCCAAACTCTCATAATTTAGTATGAAACTCTTAAGATGCATAGTGATGAAAGTATTGCTAGTTACTTCTTACATGTAGATGAAATCGTTAATTTTATGAAGAATCTGGGTGAAGAAATAAAGGAGGCTACTTTAGTAGAGAAAATTTTAAGATCTTTGTCTTCTAAATTTGAGTCAAAAGTATCTACCATAGAAGAAAAGTAGGATATTCAATATATTATTATGGTTCAAATTCATGGAATTTTAATTGCCTTTGAAATGAGGAAAGGATGTCCATCAGATATGAGAGAAGCTGATTTCAAAGCTTCAGCAAAGGGAAAAGAAAAGGAAGAGCACAATGAATCAGGATATATTTTATAAGAAGAAGATGAGGTAAACTTTGTCAAGAAGCTTCAACGGGGTTCCAGAGGATTCAGAGGTAAGTTACCATTCAAATTATTTGCTTGTGCTAGAGTCAACCATTACGCTTCCAAATGTCCTCATAAAGATAAATATGAAAAGGGAAAGGAATATGCAAAAGGCAATAGAAAACAAGTTGTTAATAGAAGATGTTACTATACCCATGAAGATAGTGATGGATTATCTAATAGTGATAAAGATGAAACTGAACAATATTATAAACTACTCATGGCTTATGATAATGATGATTTCTTGGATGCCTTAGAAGAGGAAGACTTTCTTGAAGAAGTCACAAAACTCAAAATCTGTTTAGAAGAAAAGAATATGATCATAGACATGTTGACACATCAACTCACTGAAAGAGAAAAGCACAATGAAAAACTAGAATGTGAAGTTGTGGGTCTAAGAAAAGAACTTGAGAAGACAAAATATCTTAATCTTAGATTTGCTAAAGGATCAGAAACTTTAAATGAAATCATCAAAGTTCAATGCTATCCTCTTATAAAGACAGGTCTTGGATACACCGAAGAATCATCCCAATCACAAAATTCGTCACCCTCCACCAGAAGCTATCTTGATGCAGCAAATACTAGTGAACAATATGTCAATCATCAGCAAAAACCTAAAATTACTTATCAAGTAAATCATGCTCAATTTACTCCAATGATGAACATCAACAAAAGCATCAACCAACAGGTAAACAATGCTAAAAGATTCTATGATTGCAGAAACTTCTTTAATGGAAAATGTTTTTCATGCCATAAATTTGGGCATAATGCTGCTCAATGTGTTGCTTACAAAACCATCATGACTAGAGAAGAACGAAATCAAAGGAGTGTAACAGGAATCAATAAAAGTTCCTATAATAACTTTTCTCCTCTTGAAGATGAAATTGAATGCTCATTTTGTAATAACTTTGGTCATGAAGAATCTGAATGCAGGAGAAAATTTCGGTCAACTCTTCAAAAGGAGCAACCCTCATCAAATTCCAAGATATGGAGAAAGAAGAAATTTCAATCAGAAAGATGTCGCATAACTTTGTTTGCGGAAGGACAAGAGAATCAATGGTGCATCGACAACAGCTGCTCCAAACACATGATAGGTGATAAAGAGAAACTTCATTCATATAATGCTTTAGAAAAGGAAAAGAATGTCTCCTTTGGAAATAATGCACCAACTATCATTAAAGGTAAAGGTTCTGTTTATTTAAAAGAAAAGGTTAAAGCTAGAAATGTCATGTATATTGATGGTTTAAAAAATAACTTGTTAAGTGTCAGCCAAATGTGTGATCAAGGAAATGAAGTTGTGTTTCGATCAAATGGATGTGTGGTTCATGAGCTTGATACAAGAAGGACTGTAATCAAAGGTACAAGAACTCCAAACACTTTATATGTATTGAAAGGAGGACAAAAACAATGCTATCTAAGTAAAACAGATGAAAACTGGTTATGGCACAGGAGATTGGGGCATCTAAGTTTTTCTCAAATAAGAAAATCATGCAGACTCAAGGAAGTTCCTGATCTTCCAGATATCAGCATCCCAGAAAATACCATTTACAAACCATGTTAAGTCGGTAAGCAAACCAGAGTTCATTTCAATGAAAAAGAAGGATGAGCTAGTAAGCCTCTTGAAGTCATCCATACTAATTTGTGTGGACCAACAATGAAAAAGTCACCTCGTGGAGAAGAATAATTTATTTTATTCATTGATGATTTTTCTAGAATGTGCTGGATAGGTCTACTAAAACATAAAGATGAAGAATTTGAAAGGTTTAAATTCTTCAAATCTTTAGTTGAAAATGAATCAAATAGAAAAATAAAATGTCTTAGATCTGATCAAGGGGGAGAAGTCATATTAGATGAATTCTTTGATTTTTGTGAACAACATGGAATAAAAAGGAAGTTCTCTATTGCCAAAACTCCTAAAAAAAAGGCATAGTAGAAAGAATGAACAAAACAGTTCAAAAAATGGCTCGAGCTATGCTTGATGAATCTAGAAATCCTACCACCTTCTGGGGTGAAGCTGCATTTGTTGCCGTGACTATTCTCAACAAAGCTAATGTTCAGGTAAATAGTGATCAAAATCCATATAAACTTTTGTATGGTAAGTCTCCCACTGTAAAACACTTAAGAGTTTTTGGAAGCAAATGTTTCATCAAAAGGACTAATGAAAAACTTGGTAAGTTTGAACCCAGAGCAGATGAAGGAATTCTTCTTGGTTATTCATCCAGAAGTAAAAGATACAAATGTTATAATAAAAGAATTCAGAAAATTGTTAAATGCATTGATGTAGTAATTAATGAAGCATGCAGAAATCCGGAACAAATGAAATCAATAGAGGAATATGACAATGAGGAAGACGGTGAATTATTTCCCATATCAAATCAAAACGATATAGAGGAAGAAACCAATGAAGCACCAAAAGAAGATACAACAGACAAGGAAAAGACTCCATCCAGGTATGTTCAAAAGAATCATCCAGAATCTCAAATTCTAGGAGAAAAATGGTCTGGAGTACAGACAAGAAGAACTCTTACAAGAACCTCAAGTTATCTGGCATTACTATCCTCCATATAACCACATAATGTAAATGAATCTAGAAAATACGAATGTTGGGTTAAGGCCCAGGATGAAGAACTTGACCAAATTGAAAAGAATGATACTTGGGAATTAGTTCCTAGACCTCATGATAAAAATGTTATAGGAACAAAATGGATATTTAAGAATAAGTTGAATGAAAATGGAGAGGTTATTAGAAACAAAGCAAGACTTGTTTGTAAAGGGTATGCTCAACAAGAAGGTATAGGCTTTGAGAAAACGTTTGCACCTGTTGCCAGATTTGAAGCCATAATAATGTTTCTTGCTCTTTATAGTTTTCGAAAATTTAAAGTATATCAAATGGATGTAAAATCAACTTTTCTTAATTGAGATTTAGAATAAGAAGTTTATATTGAGCAACCAAAAGGCTTCATTCTAGGAAATGATGCAAAACTTGTATGCAAGCTCAAAAAGGCTCTTTATGGGCTGAAACAAGCTCCAAGGGCTTGGTATTATCGCCTTGACAAATATATACAACAAGGGTTCACAAAAGTATCTATAGACAACAACTTATACACCAAGATCAAGAATGATAAACTACTAATTATTGTTTTTTATGTTGATGATATCATCTTGGGCAACAATGAAGAATCTATGAGTCATAACTTCACTTCGGTTATGCAGCAAAAATTTGAAATGTCCTTACTTGGTGAACTTACATATTTTCTTGGTCTGCAAGTTCAACAAACAAAATATGGTATTTTTCTTTCACAAACTAAATATCTCAGGAAGATTCTAAAGAAGTATGGAATGGAAGATTCTAAACCAGTATGTACTCCAATGGTAATAGGATGCAGTCTTAGTTCTATTGATGAATCACCTATAGTGAACCAACCAACATACAGATCTATGATTGGAAGTATGCTTAATATAATAGGTACCAGACATGATATCATGCATGCAGTAGGAATTGTTTGAAGGTTCCAAGAAAATCCAAAGGAATCACATCTTCAGGTTGTAAAAAGAATATTCAAATATCTTCAAGGAACTCAAGACTTCAGTCTATGGTATCCTAAAGATATAGACATTACTCTTCATGCATATACATATGTAGATTGGGCAGGAAATGTTGATGATCGAAAACGCACTAGTGGACGTGCATTCTACGAGGGATCATGGTTAGTGTCTTGGTTCAACAAGAAACAAAGTTCAATTGCCTTATCTACAGTTGAAGCAGAATATGTGGTTGTTGCATCTTGCTGCACACAACTACTTTGGATGATGCAAACATTGAAAGATATTCAAATCACATGTACTCCACCCATCTCCATTCTATGTGATAATACAAGTGCCATTAGCATTTCAAAAGATCCAGTCATGCACTCCAAGACCAAGAAAATACCCATTAAGTATCATTTTCTACGAGAACAAGTGCTTGAACAAAAGGTTAAATTGGAGTATGTTCCCTCCAAAGAACAAGTTGCTGATATATTCACCAAACTGCTTCCTAGAGAAACATTTGAATATCTCAGACAAAATTTGGGAGTAGTTTCTACATCATCCTGCTGTTAAATCCAGTTTTTCAAAGGTTCCTATACGCAGGTTTCTTGAAGGATAGTCATGTATATACGTGAGTTTCTGTGGCTGTAGGAGCATATATGTTTTTTCTGATAGAAAAACAGTGGGTCAGACTCTGATATGGGTGCTTAGTCTGATATTGATGATTATAGTATGTTGATATGCTTCATTCATTGATTTATATCTAACTGATGAAGATGCCTTGATAAATGAGTTGTTGACAATGCACAGGTAGCACAGGTTCAGGGGGAGCATTAGCCTTCACAAACTTTCTGCATTATTGGCATTATGGTTGCTGACTTCAGCTATGTTTTCAGATATTCATATCCATTGTTGCATAGGTCATGTAAAAGATATAGGGTGTAATATGTCTCCTTCTGTCACAATCTATTTTTGAATGAGTCCTACTGGAAATATGATGTAATTCTATATCTTCACTATGCATGGGAAGGATGATGTAATAATTTCATCCCCACTTGGTCAGGTGGATGAGTCAAATTTGGTGTATCCCCACTTTGTTGGGTAATTCATGTATGTATGTTTCATTCATCTTAGGAAGGTCATACTCACTTACTTGAGTTATAGATTCATGTTATTATTTTGAATAATATCTCTACAGAATTTGCATGTACTCAAGGGTAGCATGGACAACATAGTGAATCTCAAAGGGACAGGACATCTTGGTCCACCCTTTGCCCTTGATGTCAAAGGGGGAGAGTAATTTTGTGTTGCTCGATATCTCTAATAGTTTCTACAGCTTGCAGTAATCAACAACAATATGGTTTCCATCAAGTCCAAAGGGGGAGATTGTTGGCATTATGATATAGGTGTTTTCCTTCATGGAAACTCACTCACAGGTCAGCTCACAGTGTAACAAGTCAATTTAGAGGTAACAAGGTATTGGTACAGAAGAACAGGAAGTTGGAACAAAGGTCTACTGATCAAAATCAAGAAGTTGAAGGAAAAGGATGTTTTCAGATAGTTTAAGCTATATACATAGGTTCACCTTATTAGAGCAGCGTATACGTGCAGGTTCATAGAACAAAAAGAGTGTATATGTATGCATGCACTTTCACAAGAGGAAAAGCGCGTATGGGTTGGAAAATCAAGGAAATTCAAGGGTAAAGAATACCAAGGGTCAATACCATGGTATTAGCCCACAATATTGAGTAGAGTAATGGTTATATGATCCCGTACAAAGAATACCACAGTCTCTAAGTGTTGTTTTGGTTTGAGGTATTGAGGAAGGTCAAAAACTATATAAGGAAGAGAAGACCAAAGGGCCAAGTGTGGAAGTGAAAGGGTTTCTCAGGAATACTTCTATCTGAAGTATATTTTATGTTGTAGGGGCTATGATTGTGATATGATCTGAAATATTTTGTGCATATTAAATTCAATGTTGGATCAAGATCATGAGACTTGAAATGACTTATCATTGAATGATATGATATTGGTTGGGCTAGATCTGATTGCTTACACGTGTTTTATTCTTTAAATGTCATGATCTAGGTATGTCTAAAGTTTGGAACAGCAGTAAAGTTGTAAGATAATATTTGCATATCTATACATTGGTTCGCCTTAGTAAAGGCGCGTATACATGTAGGTTCAACTCTTACAAGTAGCGTATGCAAAGGAAAAGGCTATTCTTCATAAATGACTAATCTATCTGATCAGTGCTACTATTTTACTATTGTCTGACAATGAAGTCTTCTTACATATGAATGTAAAATTGAATGCGTAAGGATGTTTGTGTTTGATTGATCAATTTTTTAAGTGAGAAGGTTTATCTTTTCTACTGACTGTCTAGAGCTCTATACATTGACATTAGATGTTTAGAATATTGTTGGTTGGCACAGACTTAATTCAGAAGTTTTATGTTTCAATAGTTTTGAAGGTATACACAGTTTTCGTTAAAGGAAGTAACGTATACACACATGTTAGGTTCAGTAAAGTAGCGTATACAATATGATGTATGATTTTTTAGGTTGCAGCTAGTTCTAAATGATGATGCAGGTTTCTGGGTTCAACACAGTGTTCTGGTGATAGTTATATGATTGTTTAGATTAACTGAATGTTGGTTGATGCAATTTTATTTTCAAAGTTATGATGGGTCCAATGTGAAAATTTGATGAAACGAGGCCTTCATATTGTGTTGTTGTGTACCAGGAGCATCCGGTCTGAAAATTAATGAAGTTTGGCCCCTAGAAGAAGATAGAAGGTCGTAGCCTTATGTAGGTCGGTGCTTACGTACTAGTAAACACATTGGCTAGTACAAGAGCTAGGGGGTTCTAGCTCTCGTCCAGTAGAAGCTGGAAAACGAGAGAAGGTTGTAGACTTCTATAGGTCAGTGCCTACATACTGGTATGAGTCTGCACCAGTACAAGATTTTAAACAAATTTTCTTTGTATTAAAAGAAGATAGAGACGACAGCAGCAAGTGGTTTTTCTCCCACATTGGGTTTCCAACTTAAATCTTGGTGTTCATGTGTGATGGTTTATTATGTTATTATTGCACATAGTTACTGTATAATAAAATATTGATGCATTGATTAAAGATCAACACATGATAAATTTACTAAATCATAATTTCTTTGGGTATACGTTGGTTTCCTTAATCATAGCTTCTTACACACACAAGTTCACTTCACTAAAGTAGCGTATATAAATCTGATTGGGAATTGAAAAGTTATTGAATTGCAAATACTGATTCACCTCCCCTCTCAATATTATTTCCAACACTTGATAATGGAACTAAAGCAATCTTCAAAGCATCAACGTGACTCAACACTAATGAAAACCACTTCACACTAATGAACCAAAAGAAGCTTGTAAAACATGTCTTGATTGCAGGAAGACTCTTGAACGGGAGCAATCAATCTTAGAAAAGTAGACTAAACAATGAGTGACCTAGAAGCTCCAGAAACCCTAGAAAGCAATGAAGCTTCAAACACACATTAACAAAGTCAAGAGACAATTTCAGTCATACAAGCATAACAACCAAGACAAATAGACTATAGGCATACTGGAAAATCATTGACAGAGGGAAAAATGACTGAGAACAAGAAGAAAAACCCTAATTTTTCTTATCCTCTAGGATCATCATGCCTATTACAGGTAAAAGGGTGACACAAGGGTAATCAGCGTGACTATAATTACAAAATTAGTGATGACTTAACGATGTTAAGAATAAACCTGCGATGGGTGAAAAATTAGGGAAAACAAAAAGAAAATCTTAAAGACTAGAACAGACTGAGTGTCTTAAACCAATAACCAGTAAGTTCAAATATCTACAGAGAAGAAAACAAGTCAAAAAAATGACAGTTGGTCAAAATCATCAAAGAATGAGGATGAAGGATTATATGGAAAGGGTTATAGCTTCCCCAATGGAGTCGCCATTTTATTGTCTACGCAATCCTCTCTGTGGACAGAGATGATCCCTCTAACCCAATGAGTGGGAAGAGTAACCTATGTGACAATCTACTAGAAACTTTCCTAAGCTACAATCAAAATAGAAGAAGAAGAATATGGCCTACCTTGTTCTGATGCTACGATATCCTCCTTTGTTGAACACCTCAAATTGCTTGCTCCACGAGCTCGGTCCTACTACTCACTGTGTTTAAATTCCTGCATAAGAGATCAAGACACAACAAAGCATACGAGTACAAATAACATAATCTAAAGTAACCTACTTAAAATATCAAGGAGCATTAAGATAAATGATGCATTAACATACACATTTATGGAAAATGAACCAATAGTTGTATATATTAATAGAATGAAGGAGGAAGCATACAAATAAGCCTTGATGTCAATAAGATCTCCTTGAGTGAATTTCCAAGTCCAAGCTCAAGCCCTCTAAGCACTCCTTCTCCAAGCTAAATGAGTAGCATGTAGGCACAATCTTAGCATAAGGGTGCAAATAGCCAAAGACCAACCATTTGGGAATGGGAGAGGATGCATATATAGGCAGGGAAAGGGATTTAAGATACCTCCAAAGATAGGAGAAGGACCTCATCTCAAGGAGGTAGATGATAGGGATAAGACTGAAAGGCCAAGTTGAGAGAAATCGGTCTCATCCACGCCGAACAATCTCCAGCTCCTCATTATGGAAGCCTCTAAATCACAAAGCTTCTTGTCCACTTTGGGAAAATTTCCTTTTAGAGATCATCATTGGTATCCAAGCCAAAAGCGTGATGGCATCATGGGGCTAGTATGGTGCAACTAGCGATCATCAAAATTTTTAGTGTCAGGTGGGTGATGATGCCAAAATTAGGGTTTTAGAACCATTTCCTTCAGGGGAAGCTCAAGGCAATTTTCATCATTGTTTTAGGGAGGATTTGAGCTGCATATTTGGATGAGTATACTGCATGATGGTCATGTTTCGAGCACTTCGAGGTATGTCATGGGGAAGTGCAGGAGGTGTGACAAAATACTATGTAACACATAGGAAAAAATATTGGCAAACGATATGGTGATACTTCAACCCCATACAGTCTTATCTTAGTGGAATCTTTAAAAATATACTAGTCCCCCATTGTGGTGTACTTGCTGAGCTACAACAACTCTTTTGCTTCAAGAAAAATCCTTATAGGTTGTTGATTGTTCAAAATAGTATATATAGAGTGGCCATGAACGATGACAAGTAATAAGAAAATCCCTCATTTATTTCCTTCTTCCTAACAACACTAGTCCTTTCAATTACATATTTCATTTGATTCTTTAATCCCACATATTCAAATCCAGATGGCAAAACTTATTATCATGTACATATAATAATATATAGACCAAGATAGAGGGATATCTAAAAAAACCATAAATATGATAGTTCTGAAATTGAAAAATGATAGACTTGGCTAGGTAAGAAGGCATATAAAAAACAATATATGGTTGCATCATCAAACACAAAATCCATTGGGCTTGTTCAATTACTATCCTAATATCATCTTCTCCCAAAAGAGAAAAAAATTATAACTAAGACATGATATGCAACTTCATAAAATAAGGTTGTCGGATAATTCACTGTGGGTGGAGGAATTTCAGAATTTGGTGGAAGAATGAATCTAATCATACATTTCTTATTCTCTTTAGAAATATTTCTGTAAGTGAGGAGTAAGGACTCATCTGAAAATATCATGGGCTTGTTTACTGTAGGAAAATTAAAAGCTTGGTGTATTAGCTCTAGAGTGACCTAAAAAATATTCTCCCCTAAAGAAGACATAACAAAATTCCCCTGTGGGACAAAAGAAAACACTAAACAACTGACAAATTTAGGGAAATTATAGGTATGCGGGACAATTACATGATAAAGGCAAGAATAGACGACTCAAAAAAGATTATCTTAGTCACTGGAAGGATCAAGAATGTCTTATCGAATCTCCAAAAGGTCTAAGGAGAAATGAGAATCACATACTTCTACTTCTTTTTCCATAACAGGGTGTATGAACAAAATGTAGGAATTTACAGGGTAAGTTCCTCAGAAAGAACACCAAAAGGACACCGCTCACAACCAGATCTCAAATCAATACACCAGTATTTTTGACGTGGTTAAAACCCTCAAAGTGCAAGGAGGGAAACAGTCCACGGCCTGTCCCAACGTGGGTACTACAGGAAATTTATTAATCAAAGAATGAGAATTTACATAAGCTTCTCTCATGCACGGATTACCCGAACAATGACCCTCCATGCGCTTTAAATAGAACTCATGGACCAATCGGGTGTCAAGCCACGGATCAAGTGTCGGTAATACCGAGGTGAGAGTGAACCGTCGGATCACTACATATCGTGACCGTCGAATTGTAAGTTACAAAATGTACAATGGTAAAGAAACACACTTTACCTAACTCTAACCTAACTCTATACTAGACCAAGCTGAACTTAACTATATCCTATGTGTCGGAATATCCTAACATCCCCCCCTTAAGAACAACTTGGGATAGGATTGAAGGATTTACAAATATGACACAATAGGAGAAGGAAGAAGGCACTAGAGCCTATCCCCCCTTAGTGACAACTTCCTGAACTCCAAGCATATATCGAAGTTTAGTGAACTTCGCCTCTGTGAGAGCCTTTGTGAAGATGTCTGCAACCTGATCATCTGTTGGACAATATTGCACTTCAAGAACATGGTCATGAATGAGCTTTCTGATGAAGTGCATGTGTAGTTCAATGTGTTTGCTGCGCTGATGCTGGACTGGATCTTTGCATAGCTGAATGGCACTTTGATTATCACACCAAAGTGTGGTTGGATGCTGCTGCTCAAAGCCAAACTCTGATAGGATCTGACGAAGCCACAAGGCTTCCTTACTAGCTTCCACGGCACCACGATACTCTGCTTCTGCTGACGAAAGAGAAATGGCAGCCTGTTTCTTACAAGCCCATGTAATAGGTCCTGAACCAAGAGTGAAGACATAACCGGCAGTAGACTTCCGATCATCATGGTCACCAGCCCAATCAGAATCAGTGAAACCAACTAGCAGAGGAGCTGCTTTGGCACTGTAATGAATCCCAAACTGTACTGTACCTCGAACATAACGAATTATTCTTTTATCTGCTTTCCAATGACTTTCACGGGGGTTTTGCATAAAACAAGCAACAAGGCCAACAGCAAAGGAAAGATCAGGACGAGTATGGGTTAAATACAAGAGTTTTCCGACAAGTTGACGGTATAAGGTAGCATCAACTTCAGGAGAAGTACAAGAGACTGAAAGTTTGACTCCAGACTGAAAGGGAGAAGGGGCTGGCTTACAGTCTTCCATGTGAAAATGACGAAGAATATCACAAGCATACTTGGACTGGGAAAGGAAAATACCCTCTTGGGATTGCAAGACTTGAAGACCGAGAAAATAGTGTAAGTGTCCTAAGTCTGTCATTTCAAATTTCTTTTTAAGGCTGGACTTCACATGGTTTATAAGGTTGGGATCACTACCAGTAAGAATAAGATCATCAACATAAAGAACAAGGATGGTAAGAGAGTTGCCCACTTTCTTGGTGTAGACAGTATTGTCAGAATGACACCTAGAAAAGCCAGATTCTAAAAGAAAGCTATCCATTTTGGCATACCAAGCCCGAGGAGCTTGCTTGAGGCCATAAAGGGATTTATTAAGTCGACAAACAAGGCTGGAGTCTGTTTGCATGAAGCCAATGGGTTGTTCCATATAGATTTCTTCCTGCAAGTCCCCATGCAAGAAGGCAGATTTAACATCCATCTAATGGACTTCCCATTTTAAAGAGGCAGCAAGGGAAAGAACAAGGCAGATAGAGTTCATTTTGGCAACAGGGGAGAAGGTTTCAGTGTAGTCAATGCCTTCAACCTGTGAAAATCCCTTAGCAACGAGACGAGCTTTATGTTTATCAACTTTCCCATCTGGTCCATACTTGGTTCTGTAAACCCATTTACATCTAACAAGTTTGCGTCCCTTTGGTAGAGGAACAAGATCCCATGTATCATTTGTCATCAATGAATGATATTCTTCTTTCATAGCTGCTTCCCAATGTGGATGGCCTGAAGCTTCTGCAAAAGTGTCAGGATCATGATTTACTGGAGCTTGAGCCAGTAAAGAAGAGGCTCTTTCAAACTGAGAACGTGTACGTCGCTGATCTGTAGGATCACCGGCAAGATCACCTGCTGCATCCCGAGTAGTACGAACCCATCGTGGAAGTTGAGGATCCTGAGAAGGTGGGGGAGGATTATCATCCTCGCTTTCATCATCTGAAGAAGAAATGTTTTCAAAAGTAGAAGAGATAGGAAGAGGTGGCACATCCGCCGGACTAGGCTCGCAGGTCGATTTATTTTCATCAAACTTTACATCTCTTCTAATGATAACATTTTTGGACTTAAATGGAATAAGTCTATAACCTTTTACATCTTCAGAATATCCAACAAAAGTACATTTCTCACTCTTAGGTTCTAAAGCTTTATGCTTTTCATTTGGAATATGGGCCCATGCTTCACTTCCAAACACACGAAAGTGACTTACATCTGGTTTAATGGAACTCCAAGCTTCTTCTAGAGTGATATTCTCTAGAACCTTAGTAGGAGTGCGATTGATTATATAATTTGCACAATTAATTTCTTCGGCCCAAAAACTAAGACTGAGTCCTTTAGATTGCAACATACAATTAGCCATTTCCTTTAAGGTGCGATTTTTCCTTTCAGCTACACCATTTTGTTGTGGAGTGTATGGAACAGTATGTTGCATTTGAATTCCATTTTCGGTGCAAAAGTTGATGAATGTGTTTTTAACATATTCTCCACCATTATCAGTTCTTAGCTTAAGAATTTGATGTCCAGATTGTTTTTCAACAAAGGCTTTGAAGGCCAAAAAGGTGTTAAATACTTCGCTCTTGAGTTTTAAGAAGTATACCCAAGTGCATCTGGAGAAATCATCAATGAAAGTTAAGAAGTACTTGCAGCCAGAGAATGAAGCAACAGGAAGAGGGCCACATAAATCACTGTGCACAAGCTGTAAAGGGGCTGAGGCGTGCCAAGAGGCACGTTTGTCAAAACTGTCTCGATGATGTTTTCCGAGTACACATCTGGAACAAACACCATCTCTGCAAGATACCATAGGAAGACCTGTCACCATATTTTCTTTGCATAGATGCTGAAGGGAGCGATAGTTTAAGTGACCAAATCGCTCATGCCAAAGTTTGCTCACTTCATCATTATGAGCAATAAATACTGAGGGAAGATTTGATGACCCAAAGTTGTGAAACTTATACAACCTTTTGGAATCATCAGCAAGACCAGTAGCTAGAATCTGTTTAGGATCTTTTAGATCCTTGATTACAACATCATGAGGTGAAAATTCAACAATTTTACCTTCACCTGAATGAGTTATCTGATAGACAGATAGAAGGTTGCAGGATAAGGTTGGAACACATAATACATCATTAAACTGACCATTGTCTAGATGAACAGTTCCAGTCCCTACAACATTAAGAGATCTATCATCACCAACATATATATTTTTGGTGTTACAATCATTTAAAGAAGAAAACATGGCTTGGTTTTTGGCCATGTGATAAGAGGCTCCAGAATCAATGAGCCACTCATGAGAATGAGAAGAAGAAGAAGATACATTTAATGCATAACCAGACTGAGATGATTGACAATGACATGCAGAAAGTGCCATTTTGGAAGTTGAAGTTGAAGTAGGCTCCACATGGATGTTATGTTTCTTCATTGCGGCTTCCAAGGCTTCCATCTTCTTAAAGCATTTAGATTCTAAGTGGCCATCTCGATTACAAAAGTTACAATGTCTATCAGTCTTCTTCCATTTGTTTTTATTGGTCTTATCATTTTGCTGAAATGATCTTTCATTTTGAGGCTGAGATGGTTTAGAACCATTCTTTTGAGGATATGACTTCTTAGGATTCTTTGAATTTGGTTGCTGCTGGGCGGCTAACGCTTTCGTGGAAGAGTTTCCAAGATTAAGAAGACCAAGGTGTAAGAGTTTTTCTTGTTCTCTTATTAAGGAATCACAAAAGGAGTCAAAGGAAGGGGCCTTGTATTCTTGTCCTTGACAAATGAAAGCTTCCCTTGTAGAATGGAAAGTGGAAACAAATACAGAGTAGGCTGGTCCCAACTTAGTAAGGATGGAATAAATAAGGTTACCATCTTCTTTCTTAACTTTAACACCTTCCAAGAGATATCTAAGGGTCTTGAATTTGGACAAGAAATCTTCAATGCAAGAAAAATTATTAGGATCCAAAGTAAGCAGCTCATTTTCAAGTTGATGGGCTCTAATTTCATTTTTAATCCCAAAAACTTTAGCGAGTTTTTCTAATGCTTCATGAGGAGTCTCAAGTTCTGCAATGTGGAATCTAAGATCAGGAGAAATAGACATCCCTATCAAACCACGTGCTTGATCTTGTCTATTTTCCCATTTTGCAGCCTTGTCTTCATCTTTTGGTTTCTTCTCTTGGTCTGTGGCTATTCTGTAGAGACCTTTACTTCTAAGTAAATCTTCCATGTAGGCTACCCATTGGAAGTAGTTAGTGCTGTCAAGAATGACTTGGCATGGAATTTCCATTTTTTTTTTTTAAACTGAAGCTGAAGATGTTGAAAGTAAGTGTTCCAATGGATAGATCTCGAAAAAATAGGCGGTTTTAAAAAAAACGGCTCTGAAAAAGGCTTCCGGATGAAGAAGTTATGGCTTTTTGAAAAAAAAATTGTTGACGTTGCCGGCAAAGTGCGCGAATGTGCGGGAATGAAAAAATCCGCCCCCACAAAATGGAGACTTGAACCCAAGACCTCTACTCTCTTAAAATAACTTTGAACCAATTGATCTATACAAAAAATTTGAGAGAGAGAGAGAGAGGGGGGGGGGCCTCGGTTTGCGTGCTTGCCTTGAGAAAGCTCTTTTTCCCTACAAAACACAAAACACAAAACACAAAACACAAAACCCAACACGAATATGCAAAGAAAAATGAACCTTGCGGCTTGAAGTTAGCTTTAGCCAAAAACTAGAAATTTAAAAAAAAAATCTCAAAGTTAGCTTTAGCCGAAAAACTAAATATTTTTCTCAATGTTTCTGATTTTCCGAGATCACACTAAGGTGCAGGGAAAAGAGCATACGCATGAGAAAAATCCTTCCTTTCTGTTTCTGATTTGCCTAGATCGCACAGAGTCGTAGGGAAAAGAGCATACGCAGAAATGAAAGGTATAGATCCGGTTAAAAAAAAAGGCTAAATAAAATGAGACCGAAATAAGCAGAGAGAAAATAACAGTAAACTGCAAAAAGAAACATTGTATACCTCCCGATCTGAAAAATGACGCAGCTAGGGCTACCGGAAACCTTTTCGCGTGAAACGAAAGGGGTTCCTCACTGGAACAGATGCTCCGAACGCAACAGAGCAGTCCTCTCGGCCCAAAAGCAGTCAGAAACAGCAGATCTAGGAAACGACAGCCGCATGCAGTTCTACCGGCTTCAGATTTGGATCACCAACGGACGCGGCCCTCAAATAGCTCTGATACCATGTAGGAATTTACAGGGTAATTTCCTCAGAAAGAACACCAAAAGGACACCGCTCACAACCAGATCTCAAATCAATACACCAGTATTTTTCACGTGGTTAAAACCCTCAAAGTGCAAGGAGGGAAACAGTCCACGGCCTGTCCCAACGTGGGTACTACAGGCAATTTATTAATCAAAGAATGAGAATTTACATAAGCTTCTCTCATGCACGGATTACCCGAAAAATGACCCTCCATGCGCTTTAAATAGAACTCATGGACCAATCGGGTGTCAAGCCACGGATCAAGTGTCGGTAATACTGAGGTGAGAGTGAACCGTCGGATCACTACATATCGTGACCGTCGGATTGTAAGTTACAAAATGTACAACGGTAAAGAAACACACTTTACCTAACTCTAACCTAACTCTATACTAGACCAAGTTGAACTTAACTATATCCTATGTGTCGGAATATCCTAACACAAAAGACATAGAGATTACATGTTTTTTAGTTTATTTTAGGGTTTTATTCATGTTTACAATTTGAAAGAAAGGACAAGGAAGAAATGTGGAATTATCAGTTACCTAGTAATGAGAGACAATGAATAGCCAAATGTTGATGTGGAATTGACAATGTACACTCTAGACGCTGGTCATCGTAACTCTGCAACTGGAGGACAAAGAAAATGACAGGAGCAACAACCTTTTATATTTTTTGTACTAAGGACAAAAAATGAAAAATATTGATGACATAAAGGGTATGAAAGGTTGACATGGATGTACGGAGATCATGTGGAGTGGTGAGGTGGATTGATGACGTATAAGGGCTCACTCGCTTTCCTAGCTCGCCGGATGGGTACATGAGCTGTCACCAACTTTCGATTCTTGTTTTCATAAAAACTATTAACCACTTTTGAGGAGTCCCCATGGTGGTTTGTGAAAAGCAGGGGGACATGTCAGAACAAATCGTGACTGTTGATTTGGAGATGGGTTGTTTATCCATCCAACTTTCTGATAGGTCCTCATCTTGTAACTTTTGATTGATTTAACCTGTTGAAAAGTCTTTGATTCATCAGGAATATTCCATTGAGTAATAATTCAGCCCCAAACTTGAGTGTTATTTAATTTCCAATTTATAAAATTTTTAGACCCACTTTTATATAGTTTAAGGTTATGCTTTTAAGAATGAAAGGTTAGGCTTGTATAAAAATATATAAATAAAACTTTTGAAAAGGCATTGTTATATAAAAATTACACTGTTAAACCACAAGACTGAGGTTCATTAGGGTGTTGTGGTGTTATCACAAATAATAAGGTGCAAGGAGGTTGATGTCATACCCAAGAATTGAGGCCCATTAGGGAATTGTTAAACCACAAAACTAAGGCCCATTAGGGTGATGTTACACCACAAGGCTGAGGTAAAATTTCATAGACCCATAGGATGGAATGATCATTATATCGCTGCTAATTAATCACAGGTCCCAGTGTGCATTTATTTCATGCATACAAACTCTACCTTATATTCTATGAAATCCATGCCATTTGGAGTCTTCTTGAATATATATATATATATATATATATATATATATATATATATATATATATGTGTGTGTGTGTGAAAAATTTAAAATATTTAATTGTATTAATGTTACTTATGAGTGAAAAAACACTCTTCAAGTTGAATCACTCAATATGGCCTTGAAATGAAGGCTAGGTGTGCATTCTTGGAAGTAGACCAAAATTGCTTTGCTTCAATAAAATGCATAACTAGGCTTCATTTCTTGGCCAATCTGATTGATTCAAATTGCAGATTGTTTATTTCACTATTTTACACACTTTTACATTGCTATATATTTACTAACCAGTAGAGTAGTAGCAATCTTAATTTTGTTAGGGATAAACTTTTATACTGTAGATAATTGCATTTTAAAACATTTTCAACATTTTAACATTGCATTCACCCCATATCATCACAAGCAATTATATAGAGAGAACATTAGCAATAACAATGCAGCGAAATGGCCATAGGCCTGTCATGATATATTTTTCATAGGTTTTTCATGATGTCTCTATCATAGTTATATCATAATATCTTTGTCATAGGGCTCAACATATCTCCTTCATGTCTTTGGCATAATCTTTTCTCATATCATAGATAAGAAGGGCCAAGGAGGTTGTTATCATACCCAAGAATCGAGGCCCATTACGTAGTTGTTACACCACAAGACCGAGGCCCATTACAACATTGTTACACCACAATATGGAGGTACACTTTCACATACCCATAGGATAAAATGATCATTATACCACTACCAATTAGTTACAGGCCCCCATGTGAATTATTTGAGGCACACAAACCCTACCAACGTTTACCCTATGGAATCCATGCCATTTTGGGTATTCTTGAACAACCGAATTATAGATGTGAAAAAATAAAAATATTTATTTGTATTAATGTTACTTGTGAGTTAAAAAATGTTGGCATTATGATTTTGGTTTGGCTTTATGGTACAGGTGTTGTACTTGATGGCAACTCACTCAAGTGGCAAATCTCTGTTCAGGCTCTCAAAATGATGGAAAATAGGAGGTTCGCAGGTGCATCGTTCAAAAGGTGCGGACTCATAGGTTCGTCGTCCAGGAAGTGCGGACATACCCACAGGTTCTCCATTCAGAAGGTGCGGTTCCCCAGATCACTCACTCTAATGCAGAGAAGCACGCTCACGTGGGGTTTCTTATGTTTGGCCCTTGGTATTTAGCCCTTCGTTCATGATCCTATGGTTTTGGCCCGTGGTATAGGATCTAAATTATTGAACCCCTGTTTGGATCCCCTGTATTGGTTTTCGATGGTTTTGTCCCATGGTTTGAATAAGGGCTTTCCTATAAAAAGGAAAGGAGATCACTTGGCTAGACACTTGTGAAATTTGAATATCTTAAGATCTGAAATTTTGGGTGATTGGTTTTAAAAGCTAGATCTAAATCAAGGAGAAAACTTAAGGCAAATCTATTGATAAGTCGTGATCTCTCGGGCGCATGATCAGATCTGTGGATCTGACTGTCTGTGGCACATTGGAGAACTGTTAATTTGGCCCTAATTAGAGGTTCGCATGCGATCCACAGCGTGAGTGCGGGGGTACGCAGTGCAAGAGAAGGCGCAGTGTGGGGGTTCGCAGCGCAGCAGAAGGTGCAGTGTGAGGTACGTAGCACAGAAGAAGGCACAGTGCAGAGGTGTGCAGGGAAGCAGAAGAACAAGTTGCGGAGGTACACTGTCAGGTGGACAATGCAGGTGTGGATCTGAGCATAGGTACGTAGGGAAGCAGAACGAGTGGTGCGGAGATACACAAAGCAGTAGACCAACTAGGCGCGGATCTGCGTAGTTTAGACACAGAAGAGCTGCGGGTATTCGCAGGCCTCTATTGGTGAAGTTGCGGACCTATCTTGAAACATTTGTTGGCTGTATTTTATCTATTGCTGTAGAGTTCTGGGTTTAGATTTTTGGTATTACTTTTCTGTTTACAGCATTCTGAGAAGTTGGGTGATTTGCATGTACTTGATGATTATTTGATCTTCTTGGATCCAGTTTGAAAATTAATGAAACGTGGTCCTTAAAAGAAGTAAAAGAGCAAAGGGGGTTGTAGCTCCCTTCCAGGAGAGACTGAAAAACGAGAGAGAGTTGTAGCTCTCTGCAGGTTGCAGCCTGCGTACTGGTAAATGACTGCACTAGTACAAAATCCTTGTAAAAGAAGTTTCTACTTGAAAGAAGATAGAGACATATTGCAGTAGGTGGTTTTCACCCACATTGGGTTTCCACCTTATATCTGGTGTTCTTTGGTGTGCCTATCTATTTTTCTTGTTCTTGTTCATTATTATATGGCACTGACATACAAATTAATGATCAATATCTGAAGAATACATTAAAATATAAATCTGGAAGGTATATTGAAAAGAATTTAATAATACTGATTCACCCCCCCTCTCAGTATTATTTCCAACAATTGGTATCAGAGCATGTTCTTCAGAAGAAGCTTGATCACTTGAAGAAAGATCTTTCATCATGAGCAACTACAAGAGGGAAGCATCAATCAGGCCACCGATTTTTGATGGGACAAACTTCGTTTATTGGAAGGTAAGAGTTACTGCCTATCTTCAATCTCTTGGTACAGAAGTTTGGGATATCATAGATACAAGGTATACTTTTCCATCAACAACTCCTACAGATCCGGCTGAGAAGAAGAAATATGAAACAAATGCAAAGGCAGTTGATACTCTATTAGGATGCCTATCTCAATCAGAATTTTTCAAGGTAATTCAGTTTAAATCTGCAAAAGAGATATGGGACAAGATTGTTCTGAGTTATGAAGGAGATGATTAGGTAAAACGAGAAAAACTTCAAACCCTCAGGATTCAGTATGAAAATCTCAGAATGTATAATGATGAAAGTGTGGCTAACTATTTTCTTCGTGTAGATGAGATTGTTAATTGTATGAAAAATTTGGGTGAAGAAATAAAAGAGGCTGTTGTGGTTGAAAAAGTTCTAAGATCTTTGTCCCCTAGGTTTGAATCTAAAGTTTCTGTAATAGAAGAAAAAGAGAATCTACAAAGCCTTAAATGTCACAGCTGCATGGAATTCTAACTGCTTATGAAATGAGGAAAGGAGGTTCTTCAGATAGGAGAGAAGCTACCTTCAAGGCTTCAGGCAAAGGAGGGTACTATGAGTCAGGACACGTGTCAAAAGAAGAAGAAGAATCAAATTTTGTCAGAAATCTTCAACGGGGTACTGGTCATTTCCGAGGTAAGTTACCTTTCAAATGCTTTGCTTGTGGAAGAGTCGGTCACTATGCTGCCAAATGTCCTCACAAGGATAAGATTGACAAAGGGAAGGAACCTGTTAGATGGAACAAGAAACAGAATGCAACTAAGAAAAGTTACTACACTCATGAAGACAGTGATGGCCTATCAAATAGTGATGAAGATGAACGAGGTAATGATTATAAACTTTTAATGGCCTTTGAAGATGATGATTACATGGACGCTATAGATGTAGATGGTTTTTATGAAGAGATTTCTCGACTCAAAATATGTTTAGAAGAAAAATATATGATCATTGATACTCTGCAATTCCAACTTGATGAAAAAGAAAAATCTCTTGAGAAGTTAGAATGTGAAATTGTTGGCCTTAGAAAAGAAATTGAGAAAACAAAGGCTCTTAATCTTAAATTTGTTAAAGGATCTGAAACTTTGGATGAGATTATCAATGTACAGTGTTCTCCACTAATCAAGACAGGTCTGGGTTATAATGGAGAAACATCTCAAGCATCCACCTCAAAGAGTTATCTTGATGCAGCAAGGAGGAATGAGCAAAAGCCTAATGGAGATCACCAGGTAAGGCAGGGATGAATTACATCAAGAACAAACAAAGACTACCAGGTAAACCAAGGGCAATCCATCTTAAGGGTGAACAAAAGCTACAACCAGCCACAGGTAAAAACTTCTCAATTTGCTTCAAGAATGGATGACAATAGAAATTACAATCATTTGGCTGGTAGATTTGATAATTGCAGAAGTTTCTTCAATGGCCAATGTTTCTCTTGCCATAAATTTGGTCACAAAGCAGATCAATGTGTTGCTTATAAGACAATCATGACTAGAGAAGCTCAAAAACAAAGAAGTATGACTGGGATTACGAAAAGGACCTATAACAACTTTTCTGCTCTTGAAAATGAAATTGAATGTTCTATTTGTAATAACTTCGGTCATGAAGATTATGAATGCAGGAGCAGGTTTCGGTAGACAAAGGAACAAGCCTCAAGCACCAGAACATGGAGAATAAAGAAACCACAAATAGAAAGATGTGGGATAGCTTTTTATGCAGAAGGACAAGAAAATATATGGTACATCGACAACGGATGTTCGAAGCATATGACATGTGATAAAGAAAAACTTGAATCATATACTGCTTTAGAAAAGGGAAAGAAAGTTTCTTTTGGAAATGATACTCCTGCAGCCATAAAAGGAAAAGGCACTGCTCAGTTGAAAGAAAAGGTCAAAGCTGGAAATGTTTTGTATGTTGATGGCCTGAAGCATAATCTACTAAGTGTCAGTCAGATGTGCGATCAAGGAACAGAGGTAATATTTCAATCAAATGGATGTAGTGTTCGTGATCTTGATACAGGAAAAATAGTGATCAAAGGCAGAAGAACTCCAAATAATCTATACATATTTGAAGAAGGACAACAACAATGCTATTTGAGCAAGGATGATGAACATTGGTTATGGCATCGAAGGTTGGGGCATCTAAGCTTTTCAAAAATAAGGAAAGCATGCAAGTACCAGGCAGTTCGTGGTCTTCCAGATATCAATATTCCAGACAACACCATATGCAAATCATGTCAGTTTGGTAAGCAAACCAGAACTAACTTCCCTGAGAAGGAAGGATCAGCCAACAGGCCTCTTGAACTAGTCCATACAGATGTATGTGGTCCATTTAGGACAAGGTCACCTCGAGGAGAAGAATACTTTATATTATTCATTGACGACTTCTCCAGGATGGTTTGGTTGGGACTTATGAAACACAAGGACAAAGCATTCGAAAAATTCAAATCTTTCAAAGCCTTGGCTGAAAACGAATCAGATCACAAAATTAAGTGCCTCTGGTCCGACAGAGGTGGGGAGTTTACCTCAAATGAATTTTTCGATTTCTGCGAAGAACATGGAATAAGAAGGGAATTTTCTACAGCTAGGACTCCTCAGCAAAATGGAGTGGTGGAAAGGATGAACAGAACGGTCCAACAAATGGCTCGTGCTATGCTTGATGAGTCTGGTACTCCCGCAACCTTCTGGGTGAAGTTGCTTTTGCTGCGGTTGTTATTCTCAACAAAACAAATGTCTGAGTGAACAACACTCAAACTCCTCATGAGCTCTGGTATGGTGAGACTCCTTCGGTAAAGCATTTCAAAATTTTTGGAAGAAAATGATATATTAAGAATAATGATGAACAACTTGGCAAAATTGAACCTAGAGCAGATGAAGGCATTCTCCTTGGTTATTCTCCCCACAACAAAGCATATAAGTGTTACAATAAAAGACTTGGAAGAATTGTTGACAGCATTGATGTAGTGGTTGATGAAAAAGGATACATTCCTAGGCAAGTAAATTATGAAAATATCGAAGAGGATCAAGACTATTCTCCAAATCAGATTGATGATGAAGAAGAACCTCAAGAGGCACCAGAGGAACATGTAAGGATAGAAGAGAAGACTCCATCTAGGTACGTTCAGAAGAATCATCCAGAATCTCAGATTTTGGGGCAGAAAGAGGCAGGTGTACAAACAAGAGGAACAATTGCAGAAACCTCAAGCTATTTGGCATTACTCTCCTCCACTGAACCACAAAACGTAAGAGAGGCATGCAAAGATGAATGCTGGGTCAAGGCGATGGATGAAGAACTTGAGCAAATCGAAAAGAACAACACTTGGGAGTTGGTTCCTAGACCAAAAGATAAGAATGTCATAGGGACAAAATGGATCTTCAAAAATAAGTTGAATGAAAATGGGGAAGTAATTAGAAACAAGGCCAGACTTGTTTGTAAAGGGTATGCTCAACAAGAAGGAATAGATTTTGAAGAAACTTTTGCTCCCATTGCTAGACTTGAGGCCATCTGAATGTTCCTTGCTCTCTCAAGCTTTCAGAAGTTCAAAGTATTTCAAATGGACGTAAAATCAGCCTTTCTGAATGGAGACTTAGAAGAAGAAGTGTACATTGAGCAACCAGATGGGTTCATCCTTGGAAATGATCCAAATCTTGTATGCAGACTAAAAAAGGCTCTCTATGGTCTTAAACAGGCTCCAAGGGCTTGGTACTACCGTTTGGAAAAATATCTTCATCAACAAGGTTTTTCAAAGGGATCAGCAGATAGCAATCTTTATATAAAAATTGAAAATGACAAATTGTTAATACTTGTTGTGTATGTAGATGATATTATCTTTGGCAGCAATGAAGAAGCTATGAGCCAAATCTTTGCCTTGGTGATGCAGAAAGAATTTGAAATGTCTTTGCTTGGAGAACTGACATATTTTCTTGGACTGCAAATTCAACAAAATGAAGGTGGGATCTTCTTGTCTCAAACCAAGTATCTCAAGCAGATTTTGAAGAAATATGGCATGGAAGATGCAAAACCTATATGTACCCCCATGGTCACAGGATGTAGCCTCAGTGCAAATGATGAATCAGCAGCAGTGCATCAACCAACCTACAGATCTATGATTGGAAGTCTACTTTATTTGACAGGTACCCGACCAGACATCATGCATGTAGTGGGAATGGTTGGAAGATTTCAGGCAAATCAAAAGGAAACTCATCTTCAGGTAGTGAAGAGAATTTTCAAGTACCTTCAAGGAACTCAAAACTATGGCTTATGGTATCCTAGAGATACAGATCTCACACTTCATGCTTATACAGATGCAGATTGGGCCGGAAGCGTGGATGACAGGAAGAGCAAAAGTGGTGGTGCATTCTTTATGGGTTCCAGATTAGTATCTTGTTTCAACAAGAAACAGAGTTCGATTGCTTTATCTACAGTGGAAGCGGAATATGTGGTTGCTGCATCTTGCTGCAGTCAACTCCTTTGGATGATGCAGACCTTGCAGGATTTTCAGATCACTTGTACTCCACCTATCTCCATTTTATGTGATAATACAAGTGCAATCAACATTTCAAAGAACCCAGTCATGCATTCAAAGACCAAGCACAGACTGATCAAGTATCACTTTCTCAGGGAACAAGTGCTTGAACAAAAGGTCAAGTTGGAGTATGTTCCTTCTAAGGAACAAGTTGCTGATATACTCACCAAACCATTGCCTAGGGAGACCTTTGAATACCTCAGGCAAAAGCTGGGGGTTGTTGATGCATCATCTTGTTGTTGAATCTCATATGTTTCAGAGATTGTTGGTTGTATGCAAGTTTCATATGGGGTATACGTGTACATTTGCTGGGTTGCGGATTGGTCGAAGATCAAATGACACAGGTTCAGGGGGAGCATATATTCTTCTAATAATGCATTGTTGGCATTATGGTAGAAGATCTTGGAGGAAGTACAGAAGGAGATCATGGATGCTGATCTGAATATTGCTACAATATGTCTCTATCTCTTTCATGGTCCTTTATGGTGTATGGTGGATTATGGTTGAAGAAATTTTTCTTTTGCAGATCTGATCTTTAGTCAGGGGGAGCATGATCAGCAAAGCAAAGGCCTAAGCATGTTCTCAGGGGGAGCATAACCCTTTGCCCTTGATGTCAAAGGGGGAGAATGACGTTGAGGATCTTGAGGTTGCCATCAAGTCCAAAGGGGGAGATTGTTGGCATTATGATTCTGGTTTGGCTCTATGGTACAGGTGTTGTACTTGATGGCAACTCACTCAAGTGGCAAATCTCTGTTCAGGCTCTCAAAATTATGGAAAATAGGAGGTTCGCAGGTGCATCGTTCAAAAGGTGCGGACCCGCAGGTTTGTCGTCTAGGAAGTGCGGACATGCCCGAAGGTTCTCCATTCAGAAGGTGCGGTCCCCCAGTTCACTCACTCCAATGCAGAGAAGCACGCTCACGTGGGGTTTCTTATGTTTGGCCCTTGGTATTTAGCCCGTCGTTCATGATCCTATGGTTTTGGCCCGTGGTATAGGATCTAAATTATTGAACCCCTGTTTGGATCCCCTGTATTGGTTTTCGATGGTTTTGTCCCATGGTTTGAATAAGGGCTTGCCTATAAAAAGGAAAGGAGATCACTTGGCTAGACACTTGTGAAATTTGAATATCTTAAGATCTGAAATTTTGGGTGATTGGTTTTAAAAGCTATATCTAAATCAAGGAGAAAACTTAAGGAAAATCTATTGATAAGTCGTGATCTCTTGAGCGCATGTTCAGATCTGTGGATTTGACTGTCTGTGGCACATTGGAGAACTGTTAATTTGGCCCTAATCAGAGGTTCGCAGGCGATCCACGGCGTGAGTGCGGGGGTACGCAGTGCAGCAGAAGACGCAATGCGAGGTACGCAGCACAGAAGAAGGCACAGTGCGGAGGTGCGCAGGGAAGCAGAATAACAAGTTGTGGAGGTACGCTGTCAGGCGGACAGTGCAGGTGCGGATTTGAGTAGAGGTACGCAGGGAAGCAGAACGAGTGGTGCAGAGATACGCAGAGCAGTAGACCAACCAGGTGCAGATCTGCGCAGTTTAGACACAGAAGAGCTGTGGGTATTCGCAGGCCTCTATTGGTGAAGTTGTGGACCTATCTTGAAACATTTGTTGGTTGTCTTTTATCTATTGCTGCAGAGTTCTGGGTTTAGATTTCTGGTATTACTTTTTTGTTTACAACATTCTGAGAAGTTGGGTGATTTATTGGTTGATTGTATAAGGAGATTGGGTGATTTGCATGTATTTGATGATTATTTGATCTTCTTGGATCCAGTTTGAAAATCAATGAAATGTGGTCCTTAAAAGAAGTAAAAGAGCAAAGGGGGTTGTAGCTCCCTTCCAGGAGAGACTGGAAAACAAGAGAGAGTTGTAGCTCTCTGCAGGTTGCAGCCTGTGTACTAGTAAAGGATTGCACCGGTACAAAATCCTTGTAAAAGAAGTTTCTAATTGAAAAAAGATAGAGACATATTGCAGTAGGTGGTTTTCACCCACATTGGGTTTCCACCTTATATCTGGTGTTCTTTGGTGTGCCTATCTATTTTTATTGTTCTTGTTCATTATTATATGGCACTGACATACAAATAAATGATCAATATCTGAAGAATAAATTAAAGTATAAATCTGGAAGGTATATTGAAAAGAACTTAATAATACTGATTCACCCCCCCTCTCAGTATTATTTCCAATAAAAAATACTCCCCTAGTATAATAATCCAATTTGGCCTTGAAATGAAGGTTGGGCGTGAATTTTTGTGAAGCAAGCCAAAACTACCTTGCTTCACTAAAATGCACACCCAAGCTTCATTTCTTGTCCAATCTTATTGATTCAAATTATAGATTTTTTATTTCACTATTTTATACACATTTACATTGTTATATATTTACTAACTAGTAGAGTAGTAACAATGTTAATTTTCTTAGGGATAGAAGTCTCTGTTATAGATAATTGAATTTTAAAACATTTTCACATTACATTAACCCTATATCATCATAAGAAATTATGTAGAAAGAAAATTAATAATAACAATGTAGTATAATAGTCATAAGTTTGTCATAATATCTTTGTCATAGGTATGTCATGTTATCTCTGTTATAGGTTTGGCATGATATCTTGTCATAGGTATGTCATGATATCTCTATCATCGGGCTCAACATATGCCCTTCATATCTCTGTCATTATCTTTTCTCATATCACATATAAGAAGGCCCAAAGAGGTTGTTGTCATACCCAAGAGTTGAGGCCCATTAGATAGTTGTTGTACCACAACACTGAGGCCCATTACAATACTGTTACACCACAAGACTGAGGTACAATTTCATAGACCCATAGGATGAATGATCATTATATCACTACCAATTAATTACAGGTCATGATATGCATTTATTTTAGACACAGAAACCCTGCTAACTTTTACCCTATGAAATCCACGTAATTTGGAGTATCCTTGAACAACAAAAATGTAGATGTGAGAAATGTTATCACCAAAAAATGATCACCTAGCCATTTCTAACTAGGTGGATCGAAATACAACATGTAGTATTAATTTTACCATAGTAAAATCACTTTCACCATTAGAAACATTTTAGTAAACCATTATTATTAAATTATTTATGTTTAAATTAAAAACCTCGTGAGAATAATTGAATAAATCATTATCTAATTAATTTTCTTTAGGAATAATTATCAAATCATTATTTTATAATTATTCCTTGTCACATTTGACTAAATCACCCAGGAATAATTAAATAAATCACTATTTATGTATTATTCCTTAATTCTATTATTGGAATAATTGTTAAATCACTACTTAATAATTATTTCAATTTCACACCATTCTTAATCATCGCGAAATAATTAATAAATCATTTTATTTGTTAATTATTTCTAATAAATATATTTGACCATTTTGAATATCTTTTCCCTCTCCAAAAAATATAATAAAGTATTCCTAATGGTTAGATCTTGATTTGGTCAATATTATTTAATTATTTTCCTTTTTCGATATCAACCCAATAATTTGTTATAAATAAGAGGGTTTTTCATTCATTCTTCACCATGATCATTATCATCGTCACCACTATTGATTTCTTGCATTTGAGCTCCCACTTGAGTTCTACACATTGTTTTGGGTTTTTCACACATTGAGAGAGAGAATCAATTACTAAAGCATCAATGACATCAAAGGACCCATCCCATGGAGGGGGATTTACAAACCGCTTTTGTAGATCTCCTTCACCAAGTGTTATTAATAAATATTATTATTCATTTAAAAGTCTTTCCATATTGGGTTATTACATCGGATATATATTGTTTTTTTCGGTTTTGGATCGCATATTGTTGGAAATAATACTGAGAGGGGGGATGAATTAGTATTATCAGATCAATAATTTTTCATTTCCCAAACAGATTTGTATATGCTACTTATGTGAAGTGAACTAGTATGTACACACTATTGCAATTAGTGAAGTCATCGTATACCCAGAGAACTTGTGATTTAGTTAATTTATCATGTGATGATCTATAACCAGTGCATCAGTAACTTATTAAACAGTGCAGTAAAAACAGAATAAACCATCACACATAAGTAACACACATGAACACCAAGATTTAAGGTGGAAACCCAATGTGGGTGAAAACCACCTACTGATGTCGTCTCTGTCTTCTTTTAATAATAATAAAATATGTTTACAATCTTATACTGGTGCAGACTCATACTAGTACACAGGCACCCACCTGTAGAAGGCTACAACCTTCTCTCGTTTTCCAGATTCTACTAGAAGGGAGCTACAACCCCCTAGCTCTTGTACTATCCAATTTTTTTACTAGTACATAGGCATTGGCCTACAAAAGGCTACGACCTTCTCTCTTCCTCCAGGGACCACGTTTCATAAATTTTCAGACTGGATTCTCTTGGTACACAACAATACACATGATGGCCTTGTTTCATCAAATTTTCATACTAGACCAATCAAAAACTTTGAAACTCAAAATGCATCAACCAACAATCAGTTAATCTGAACAATCAGATCATTGTCACCAGAACACTGTGTTGAACCCAAAAACCTACATCATCGTTTAGAACCAGTTGCAACCTCAAAAATCATGCATCGAAATGTATATGCTACTTTACTGAACCCAACTTGTGTGTATACACTACTTCCTTTAATCAAACCTCCGTATACCTTCAAAACTACTGAAACATATAAATTTTGAATCAAGTCTGTACCAACCAACAATATACTGAAAATCTACTATCAATTTACAGAGCTTTACACAAGCAATATTAGAGATCACCCTTCTCACTTATACAATCAATCAATCAGATACCAAACTCCTTATGCATTCAGTTTTACATTTAGATCTAGGAAGACTTCATTGACAGACAACAATAAAACTAGAACACTAATCAAATAGATCAGTCATCTCTAAACAACATACTTTTTTCTTCTGCATATGCTACTTGGAAGAGCTGAACTAGCGTGTATACGCAACTCCACCAAAGCGAACCAACATATAGATATGAAAATATTATCTCATAACTTCACTTCTATTACAGACTTCAGACAAACCCAGATCATGACATTCAAGGAATAAAATAGGTGTACACAATTAGATCTGGCCCAACCAATATCAAATTATTCAATGATAAGTCATTTTAGATCTCATGATCCTGATCCAACATTGAATTCAAGGTGCACAAAATATTTCAGATAAAAACACAAAGATAGCCCCTGCAACATAAAATATACTTTATATATAAGTATTCCTTAGAAACCCTTTTTAGTTGCACACATTGGCCGTATGATCTTCTCCTCCTTATACAGTTTTAGGCCTTTCTCAATACCTCGGACCAAAACCACTTAGGACCTATAGTATTCTTGGGCGGGATCAAATAGTCGTTACTCCACTCAATATTGTGGGCTAATACCATGGTATTGACCCCTGGTATTCTCTACTTTTGAAATTCCTTGATTTTCCAACCTGTACGTGCTTTTCCTCTTGCGGGAGTGCGTGTATACGTATACATGATTTTTGTTATGTGGACCTACGTGTATATTTTGTTTGACTAAGTGGACCTACGTATACATCTTAAACTAATTTTCACCATCCTTTACCCTCAACTTCTTCATTCTGCTTAGTAGACTTTAGTTCCATCTTCTTGTTCTTCTGTACCAATGCCTTGTTACACCTGAATGGATCTATTATACTATGGGTTGCCTTTCATCAAAACTGAACTGACCTATGAATGAGTTTCCATCAAGGACAACACTTGTATCATAATGCCAACAATCTCCCCCTTTGGACTTGATGGCAATAATGCTGGTGTTGATTACTGCAAGCTGTAGAACTATTAGAGATAAAAAGCAACACCAAAATACTCTCCCCCTTTGACATCAAGGGAAAAGGGCGGACAAATTTATTCTCCACCTTTGATATACATTATGCTATCCATGCTCCCCCTGAGTACATGCCGAGTCTGCAGAGATATGTTTCAAAAGAATAACATGAATCTATAACTCAACTAAGTGAGTATGACCTCCCTATGACCAATGACTCATACATACATCAATGACCCAACCAAGTGGGGATACACCATATTGTTTATACATAATAGAAATAAAACAATAATTACATTAGCCATCCCATGCAAAGTGGGGATACAAATTACATCATATGTCCAATAAGACTCATTGAAATATAGACCATGATAGAAGAAGTCATATCACACCTTATATCTTCACATGACTTATGCAACAAATGATATAAGTATCTGAAGCCATAATTGAACTCAGCAACCATGATGCCAACAATGTTGAATGTGAGTGAAGGCTAATCTTCCCCTTGAACCTGTGCTAGATGTGCATCATCATCAAGTCATTCATTAGGGAACCTTTGTTAGTCAGATAAAAATCAAAGAACAAAGCATATTGTCAAACTATAATCATAAATATTAGACAGAGCACCCATATAAGAGTCTGAACCACTATTTTTCTATCAAAAAAACATATACACTCTTTTAGCCATAGAAACCTGCACGTATACGCGATTATACTTCATGAAACCTACGTATAATAGCCTTCCTCTAAAAACTGGATTTAACAGCAGGATGATGTAGCAACTACTCCCATCTTTTGTTTGAGATATTCAAATGTTTCTCTAGGAAGCGATTTAGTGAATATATCAGCAACCTGTTCTTTGGAGGTAACATACTCCAATTTAACCTTTTGTTCAAGCACTTGTTCTCATAGAAAATGGTGCTTAATGGGTATGTGCTTGGTCTTAGAGTGCATGACAAGATTTTTCGAAATACTGATGGCACTTGTATTATCACATAGAATGGAGATGGGTGGAATACATGTGATCTGAATGTCTTGCAGTGTTTGCATCATCCAAAGTAATTGTGTGCAGCGAGATGTAGCAGCCACATATCCTACTTCAGTTGTAGATAAGGCAATCGATCTTTGTTTCTTGCTGAACCATGACACTAAGCGAGAACCCATATAGAATGCACCTCCACTAGTGCTCTTTCAATCATCAACATTTCCTACCCAATCTACATCTGTATATGCATGAGGAATAAGGTTAGTATCTTTAGGATACCATAGTCCAAAGTCCTGAGTTCCTTGAAGATATTTGAAAATTCTTTTGACTGCCTGGAGATGTGATTCCTTTGGATTTTCTTGGAACCTTCCAATAACTCCTACTACATGCATGATATCGGTTCTGGTACTTGTTAGATATAGAAAACTTTCAATCATAGATTTGTAAGTTGGTTGGTTTACTGCTGGTGTTTCATTGTTAGAATTGAGACTGCATCTTGTTACCATTGGAGTACATACTGGTTTAGAATCTTCCATTTCATACTTCTTCAAGATCTGCTTGAGATATTTGGTTTGTGAAATAAAGATACCATATTTTGTTTCCTATACTTGTAGACCAAGACAATTAGTAAGTTCACCAAGTAAGGACATTTCAAATTCTTGCTGCATTATTGAAGAAAAAATCTGACTCATGGATTCTTCAATGCTACCAAGATGATATCATCAACATAAACAACAATAATTAATAGTTTATCATTTTCAACCTTTGTGTATAAATTAATATCTACAGAACCTTTTGTGAAACCTTGTTGTTGTAGATATTTGTCAAGGCGGTAATACAAAGCCCTTGGAGCTTGTTTCAAACCATGAGAGCCTTTGTAATCTTGCATACGAGTTTTGCATCATTTCCAAGAATGAATCCTTCTGGTTCTTCAATATAAACCTCTTCTTCTAAGTCTCCATTAAGGAAGGTTGATTTTACATCCATTTGATATACTTTAAATTTTTGAAAATTAGAAAGAGCAAGAAACATCCTTATGGCTTCAAGTCTGGCAACAGGTGAACAAGTTTCTTCAAAATCTATACCTTCTTGTTGAGCGTACCCTTGACAAACAAGTTTGGCCTTGTTTCTAATAACTTCTCCATTTTCATTCAGCTTGTTCTTAAATATCCATTTTGTTCCTATAACATTTTTATCATGAGGTCTAGGAACTAACTGCCAAGTATCATTCTTTTCAATTTGGTCAAGTTCTTCATTCATGGCCTTGACCCAACATTCATCTTTGCAGGCTTCATTTACATTTTGAGGTTCGGTGGAGGATAGTGATGCTAGGTAGCTTGAGGTTCCTATAAGAGTTCTTCTTATTTGTACACCAACCCCCTTTTCTCCTAGAAATTGTGATTCTAGATGATTCTTCTGAACATACCTGTATAGAGTCTTTTTCCTGTATGTTGTATCTTCTTATGGTGCTTCATTGATTTCTTCTTCTATATCATTTTGATTTGATGTGGGAAGGCATTCCCAAAATTCCTCACTATCATATTTGCTGTTGATTTCATTTGTTCCAGATTTCTGCATGCTTCATCAATTACAACATCAATGCTTTCAACAATTTTCCAAAGTATTTTATTATAACATTTGTATCCTTTACTTCTCGATGAATAACCAAGAAGAATTCCTTTGTCTGCTCTGTGTTCGAACTTACCAAGTTTTTCATCAGTCATTTTGATGAAACATTTTCTTCCAAACACTCTAAGGTGTTATACAGTAGGAGGCTTACCATACTCAAAGTTCATATGGAGTTTGATTGCTATTTATCTGAACAATTGCTTTTTTGAGAATAGTCACAACAACAAATGCAGCTTCATCCGAGAAGGTTGCAGGAGTTCTAAATTAATCAAGCATTGCTCGAGCCATTGTTGAACTATTATGTTCATTCTTTCCACTAGGCCATGTTGCCGAGGAGTTTTTGTGATGAAGAATTGCCTCTTTATTCCATGTTGTTCACAAAAGTCAAATAATTTATCTGATATGAATTCTCCCCCTCGATCAGATCTGAGACATTTTATTTTTCGATCTGATTCATTTTCAACTAAAGCTTTGAAGGCTTTAAACTTTTCAAATGCTTCATCTTTATGTTTTAGTAGACCTATCCAACACATATTGGAACAATCATCAATAAACAAAATAATTTTTTCTTCTCCACGAGGTGACTTTTTCCTTGTTGGGCCAAGAGGCTTACTTGTTGATCCTTCCTTTTCATTGAAGTGAACTCTGGTTTGCTTACCGACTTGATTTGGTTTGCATATGGTATTTTTTGGGATGTTGATGTCTAGAAGATCACGTACTGCCTTGAGCCTGCATGCTTTTCTTATTTGAGAAAATCTTAGATGTCCCAATCTTCTATGCCATAGCCATTTTTCATCTGTTTTGCTTAGATAGCATTGTTGTTGTCCTCCTTTGAGTATGTATAAGTTGTTTGGAGTTATTGTTCCTTTGATCACGGTATTTCCTATATCAAGCTCATGAACCACACATCCGTTTGATTGAAACACAACTTCATTTGCTTGATCACACATTTCACTGACACTCAACAGGTTATGCTTTAAACCATCTACATTCATGACATTTCCAGCTTTAACCTTTTCTTTCAAGAAGATAGAACCTTTACCTTTAATGACAGTTGGAGTGTCGTTTCCAAATGAGACATTTTTTTCTTTTTCTAAAGAATTATATGAATGAAGTTACTCTTTATCACCTGTCATGCGTTTGTTGAATCCGCTATCGATGTACCAATGATTTTCTTGTCCTTCTACATATAGAGATATGCCACATCTTTCCGATTGAATTTCTTCTTTCTCCACATCTTGGGATTTAATGATGTTTGATCCTTTTGAAGTGATGGACGAAATTTTCCCCTGCATTCATATTCTTCATGACCAAAGTTGTTACAAATCGAACATTCTACTTCATTTTCAAGAGGAGAAAAATTATTATAGGAACTTTTCTTGATTCATGTTACATCCCTTTGATTTCGTGCTTCTCTAGTCATGATGGTTTTGTAAGCAACACATTGAGCAACCTTATGCCCAAAGTTATGACATGAAAAACATTTCCCACTAAAGAAGTTTTTGCGATCATAGAATATTTTGGCATTGTTTACCTGTTGGTTGAAGCTTCTACTGATATTCATCCTTGGAGTAAATTGGGTATGATTTACTTGATGAGTAATTTTAGGCCTTTGCTAATGATTGACATATTGTTCACTGGTCTTTGCTACATCAAGATAGCTTCTGGTGGAGGCTGATGGCTTCTATGATTGAGATGATTCTTCAACATATGCAAGACCTGTCCCTATCATAGGAGAATGTTGAAACTTGATGATTTCATTTAAAGTTTCATATCCTTTAGCAAATCTAATATTAAGAGATTTTGTCTTGTCAAGTTCTTTTCTTATACCCACAATTTCACATTTTAGATTTTCATTGTGTTTTTCTCTTTGAATGAGTTGGTGTGTCAATGTATTGATGGTCATATTCTTTTCTTCTAAATAGATTTTGAGTTTAGTAATTTCTTCAAGAAAGTCTTCCTCTTCTAAGGAATCCAAGGAATCATCATTGTCATAATCCATGAGTATTCTATAATCTTTGTCAGTTTCATCTTCATCAGTATTAGATAAGCCATCACTATCTTCATGCATATAGTAACTCCTATTCACAACCTATTTTCTATTTCCTTTTGCATATTTCTTTCCTTTTTCATATTTATCTTTATGAGGAAATTTGGTAGCATAATGGCCAAATCTACCACAAGCAAATCATTTGAAAGGTATCTTACCTCTAGATCTTCTGGAACCTCGTTGAAGCTTCTTGACAAAATTTACCTCATCTTCTTCTTTTGAAATGTGTTCTGATTCATTATGCTCTTCCTTTTCTTTTCCCTTTGCTGATGCTTTAAAAGCAGCTTCTCTCATATCTAATGGACCTCCTTTTCTCATTTCAAAGGCAGTTAGGATTCCATGGAGTTGAGTCACAGTAATAGTTTGAAGATCCTGTTTTTCTTCTATGGCAGACACTTTTGACTCAAATTTGGAAGACAAAGATCTCAAAATTTTCTCAACTAAAGTAGCTTCCTTTATCTCTTCACCCAGATTCTTCATACAATTAACAATATCATCTATACATAAGAAGTAACTAGCAACACTCTCATCACTATGCATCTTAAGAGTTTCATACTGAATTATGAGAGTTTGAAGCTTAGCACGTTTTACCTGAGAGTCTCCTTCATAGCTCTGAATGATTTTGTCCCATATCTCTTTGGCTATCTTGAGCTGCATGACTTTGACAAATTCTGATTCTAACATACTTCCCAATAATGTATTGACAACTTTGGCATTGGTTTTGTATAACTTCTTACCTGCAGAGTCTGTAGGAATTATTGCTAGAAATTGATATCCTCCTTTCACAATTTCCCAAACATCGGCTCCAAGCGATTGTAGATAGGCCCTAGTTTTTATTTTCCAATATACTAATTTGCTCCCATTAAAGATTGGCGGTCTGATGAATCCCATGCCTTCGTGATTATTCATCTTGAAAGATCTTCCTTTAAGTGACCAAGCTTCTTATGAAGGAATTGCTCTGATACCAATTGTTGGAAATAATACTAAGAGGGGGGATGAATCAGTGTTATCAAATCAATAATTTTTCATTTCCCAAACGGACTTGTATACTCTACTTTTATGAAGTGAACTAGCGTGTACACGCTACTGTGATCAGTGAAACCAGTGTATACCCAAAGAACTTGTGATTTAGTTAATTTATCATGTCATGATCTATAACCAGTGCATTAGTAACTTATTAAATAGTGCAGTAAAAACAGAATAAACCATCACACATAAGCAAGACATATGAACACCAAGATTTAAGGTGGAAACCCAATGTGGGTGAAAAACACCTGCTGCTTTCATCTCTGTCTTCTTTTAATAATAATATAATCTATTTATAATATTGTACTGGTGAAAACTCATACCAGTACGTAGGCGACCACCTACAAAAGGCCACAACCTTCTCTCATTTTCCAGCTTCTACTGGAAGGGAGCTACAACCCCCTAACTCTTGTACTAGCCAATGTGTTTACTAGTATGTAGGTGTTGACCTACAGAAGGATACGACCCTCTATCTTCCTCTAGGGACCATGTTTCATAAATTTTCAGACTGGATGCTCTTGGTACACAACAATACACATGATGGCCTTGTTTCGTCAAATTTTCATACTGGACCCATCAAAAACTTTGAAACTCAAACTATATCAACCAACAATCAGATCACTATCACTAGAACAATGTGTTGAACCCAGAAACCTACATCATCATTCAGAACTAGCTGCAACCTCAAAAATCATGCATCAAAATGTATACGCTACTTTACTTAACTTAGCCTGCGTGTATATGCTACTTCCTTTAATCAAACCTGTGTATACCTTCAAAACTATTGTACAACTTCTGAATCAAGTCTGTACCAACCAGCAATATATTGAACATCTACTATCAATTTACAGAGCCTTACACAAGTAGTAGCATAGATCACCCTTCTCACTTATACAATCAATCAATCAGATATCAAACTCCTTATGCATTCAGTTTTACATTTAGATCTAAGAAGACTTCATTGACAAATAGCAGTAAAACAACAGTACTAATCAAATAGATTAGTCTTCTCTAAACAACATACTTTTTCTTTTGCATACTCTACTTGGAAGAGTCGAACCAGCGTGTATACACAACTTCACCAAAGTGAACCGGTGTACAGATCTACAAATATTAACTCATAAATCCGTTGCTATTTCGGACTTCAGACAAACCCAGATCATGACATTCAAAGAATAAAACAGGTGTACAATTAGATCTGGCCCAACCAATATCAGATCATTCAATGATAATTCATTTCAGATCTCATGATCCTGATCCAACATTGAATTCAAGGTGCACAAAATATTTCAGATCAAATCACCAAGATAGCCCCTGCAACATAAAATGTAGTTCAAATAGAAGTATTCCTTAGAAACCCTTTTCACTTGCACACATTGGACATATGATCTTCTCCTCCTTATATAGTTTTAGGCCTTTCTCAATACCTCATACCAAAACCACTTGGGATCCACGGTATTCTTGGGCGGGATCAAATAGTTGTTAATCCGCTCAATATTGTGGGCTAATACCATGGTATTGGCCCCTGGTATTCTCTACTCTTGAAATTCCTTGATTTTCCAACTTGTTCGCGCTTTTCCTCTTGGAGGAGTTCATGTATACGTATACGCACTTTTTGTTATGTGTACCTGCGTGTATATGCTGTTTTGACTAAGTGGACCTCCATATACATATTAAACTGATTTTCACCATCCTTTACCTTCAACTTATTCATTGTGATTAGTAGAATTTAGTTCCATCTTCATGTTCTTCTGTACCAATGGCCTATTACATCTTAATGGATTTGTTACACTATGGGTTGCCTTTCATCAAAACTGAACTTACTTGTGAATGAGTTGCCATCAAAGACAACACTCGTATCATAATGCCAACACATATGTCTTTTTTTGCAGGGTTTTCTCTTTTTATTATTGCATATCTGAAGCGTAAGCAACCAAAAATTGTTGTTAGGGTCACTTGTCAACAGTGACTTAAGTGAAGTGTTTTTGGTACACCTTCCAAGAAATTTCATATTAAAAAATGGTGACTCCACTAGTGTAGTAATTCAATTCCTGGGTGATAGAAGTTTCAGTAAATTTCAGGGTTTTCTACAGCTATTTTTAGAATCTCAATTTCTATTTATAGTTTTCATTCATTTTTTGTCAAATTATCAGATTCTAGTGGTTTTCCAGTTCTTTCCACAGGTCACATGTACCAGTTGAGTAGGAGACAAAAAATTATGTGTGAGATCTACCGACTAAGAGTCTCAGGAGAAAAATGCACTTTTCAACCCCATATCTACGTTCCATAGCACAATTTTTGGCCCATTATCTACGTTTTCCATTGTTTCCAGGTTAGTACCTGTGTTTTGGATTTTGTCCAAGAAATGTTCAGGATTTTTTAAGACTTGCCGAGAGTGTTTTGTGTGGACTGGGAAGGGTTCCTCATCTTTTTTTTAAGTCTCCCCTAGGCCTATATTCTCTTAGTTTTTCTCTTTGAGGAAGGAAAAACCCCTTAGGGTTTAGAGTACACCTCCACCTTTTTAGGAAGAAATTGGTTGGGTGAGGAGTCTAGGGTTTCAACATTTTCAACCATTGATTTTCATAGTCTGATCCATTACTCTACAACACTTGTGGATAGATTTATTTAATCTTTTCTCCCTTTATAATTTGGGCTTTTCCTTTCCCCCTTAGGATCCCCTTGATCATCTTAGGTTTTAGAGCTTCATACCTATCCTTTGCAAAATTTGTCACCTCTGATTTTTGTTATGTGTCTAGACCATTTAGAATGAATTATGCCTCTAGATCTCAGTCCCTTTTAAATTAGGTATTTTAGGAATTTTATGTGTCTTTGAGTAGCTTGTTTTCCTTCCCTTACTTAGTTGTTTGATAGCCTTTTTGGGTGGGGTTTTGTGTGCTTGATTGGTTGTTTATTTTTCTGTCATTTTCAACATTATTTATAGTATTTCAGCACTTTATTTTCAACAGCACATGGCATCACAAAATATTCTCAATTAACTCAGCCACTTGACACATCATTTTCACACACCCACACCCTAAGAAAATGTGAAATTGGTTAACATCGCCAAGAAAAGACTTGAAAAAATACACCTTAATAATTCAACATACATAGATTAAGCCCACTTGTGCATGAGGGACAAACAATCTATGTCGTTTAGGTGTAGGATCAGTGGGATAGGCTTCTAATAACATGCATTGATCGCTTACATTAAGACATATAAGTTGACAAATTAGGGAGCTTAAAATCCTTCACCATCCCAGGGTCCAAAGCCAAAGTGCATCATAAAACCGATTAAGAGGGGGTTAGGTTAGGTTAATGTGTGAACGTTTCTCCTTGAGCATACCCAACCCATGGCAGGGAATCCCATATGGTGGTTGATCACCAAGAAGCTCAAGACTTGACCACCCTCGTGGGACGAAGGTAACTGTAGTAACCAATCTTAGGAAAAAACCCTATAGGACTGCTTATGGGAGGAATTTGGTTATTTTCCCTACCTTTCTCCGGATAGCTCTACTTGTAGGGATCAAAATTCGTCAAGTAAGACGTTCTTTAGAAGGCCATTTGAAACAATATATTTAGGATTATTTGAGGAATTATACCACATATAGGCCAGAGGTCTTTTTCTTTCCTAGGATTTGCTTGCTTGTATTAGAGTGGCATCATTAATATAGTTAGTTTACACTTGGAACTACTCCACTAGGTGTTTGCTTTTTGTTTGTTTCTCTTCTACTCCTATAATAACCCTTTAGTCCTTATATTCATCATTGTCTTGACATGATTGCACCAACTAGGAAATTTCACAGAGAACTTGAGGCATTCACCCTCATTTTCCGTTAGGACATATTACTCCTCCCAGTCGAGTTAGAGCACATCCTCCTAGTTCTCTATCAAGTTCTCATTCTAAATTTGGTTCTACTGATTCTTCCAATTCTTCCTTTGATTTTGTGTCTTCTCAACCCCATATTGTCACCATGTCAGGCACCAACATGGATGCGGAAAACCAAGGTGCTAGCCCAGGTACTAACGAGGGTAACCCCATAAGCAAAACCTCCACCATATGGTCACTCCTACTCCATTGCTTCCTTTTTATGGTTGGTTTAAGTCTCCTTGCTTTCATCCAACTCATCAAATGATCCTCTTCACCATGACCAAATTGGACATTTATGCCTACTAAAATTCCTTCCGACATCCCCAAGTTTGAAGGTAATCCTGGAGAATATCCCACAAATCATGTTTGCTCATTCCATATGTGGTGTTCATCCAATTTTATCAAAGAAGACTCCATCTGTCTTCGTCTTTTCCAACACATTCTTACTGGATTTGCTGCTAAGTGCTATATCGATCAACCCAGAGCCACTCATTCCACTTTTGTGACTCTTTCCAAATAATTTATAGCCTATTTCTGGCTACCTCTTTGTTATGACACTGGTGCCAAACTACTGACTTCTTTTTTCAAACTTTTTCCACTCGCCTATCTAACCATGTTCAGGAATGGCGTAGAAGGAGGAGCATATGTAGAGTTCCTGAAGTCAAATATTGTGTCTATATGGATTGGTTCCTTAGATTTATTTTGGCTCCCATTTTTATAGATGTCACTTCTCACTTCCCTTAGCCTGAGGAAGATGCACTCCAAGTACCCTTGAAATTTGATCTAATCTACGCCTAGTCAGGTTATGTTCATATTGTCATTCTTGATCTACCTTGGCCTAGTGCTATTAATGCACCAAGGGAATTTCATGTCACTGATGGTATCATTGGATCCATTTTACAGCCTCAACTTCAACCATATGCTCCACTTCTGATGGGTTATGGTCAACCCTTGAGAGAGACCAGTTCCTCTTACACCTATTCCTCCCCCAATATTCCACATGACAACTCTTATCCAAGTTCTAGCATGTCATATGCATATTCCCATCCACATCAACAAATTCTAGGGCCATTTGTTTCTCCACCTGTCTATCCTAATTTTTCCCCATCTCCTTCCTATTCGTATACACCACCTAACACTCCAACCCCACTAGCACCAGCACCCGACTCCCCCATGCCTCCTCTACCTTTGCCACCACGAAAACCTCCTCCACAAGTTCAAGTGTATGTTCAATAGAGCACAACCAATCTCCCAAACCCCAAGAAAAGGAACAAGGGGAAAGGTAATCAAAACTAGAAATCTTAAGGTAATCAGGGTCACCAGGGTCCACCACCTAATGCACCTCAGGGAAACTAGCCTAACCCTATAACCAAGCAACATGGCAGACAACCGAAGAAAAACAAGGCCCTTTGTACAAACAAAACTTGTGCCTGTTGTGGCATATCTTTCCATTATACTCATGAGTTTCCCATTTTACCTCATATGTGTCAAGCATGGGAAGTTCAAGCAACTTCTTCTATAGGACCGCAACCCATAGCTCCTAATCCTCCTCTTGCTTCATCTCAATCGGCTGTGATTACTCATCCTTTTCATCACCAAGGATATCTAGTTGCTCAAACTACACAAGGTCTTGCAACTCCCCCACCTCCACCATCTAGTCACAATGATTATCAGATCTTTATGATGAATTCTAATGAAGTCAAAACCAAATAAGTCATCCTTTAGACTTGATCACGCCAATATTACAAGCCACCCACTAAGTTAATGACTAAGTCCCAACCCCAAGTTTCCACCAAGCCTCTGTTGTCATCTAATGGTACTTTACATATCTCTCCACCTAAGGTAGAGGTTATCCCCAATATCCCTAAAGGTCCATTATGTCGAAATGTTGCTTCTGCTAATGCCACCCATACCTATAGCATAGTAGATGACTTGGCGCAGTCTCCTGTTGCCATGTCAATGTCCTCCAAATGTGCCCATCCCAATAGAAATATCTACTCTCTTCTTTGGTTGTTGTGGATACCCATGATGATTGTTTAATTTTCTTTGACATTGAAAAATCAAAACATCCCCCATTTCCTTCATCCATTGCATTTCAAATACCAGTCTCTATAAGAAATGACACTATTCAGTGGTGTATCACAGACGAAGGTGCCACCACCTGTGTGATGGTTACTAGTGTTTGGAAGAAACTTGGATCACCTGGCTTGTCTCCTTCTACCATCACTCTTTGTGCTTGGGACGGTCATCCCTCACAACCCCTTCACTTATATCGCAACTTCCCTATCGCTGTTGCCGGCAATACTATCTCTATAGACATCGAAGTCATTGATGCACCATTAGATTATAACATCATTTTGGGTCATATTTATACCTATGCTATGTCAGTTTTCGCATCCAAAGTTTTCTATAATATGTGCTTCCCTTATAATGGAAATATCGTCACTATCAATCAATTGATGTACTATGATACTAGTTCTCGTACTTCACCTCGGTCCATTATCTCACTGATGACTGGAAGGAAATAAGACTGTCTCGTCCCTCACCAATGTTTCTCCTAGAGTTTACAAAGATTCCAACTTTCTTAATGCTTATTATGGTCCACCACCCACTCCTTCGGATCTTATCTCATCCATTGTTTGCATGCTTGAAGCATCACGGGCTGCTCACAAGTGGGCTGGTATGCCTTCACAATAGCCATCACCTCCACAACCTATTGTTCCCAACTCAACCCAGACTTCTGGTACTACTCCTCAAGGTCATCTTCCTTTTGCTGGTATCTCTCCTAGTCCTTTTCAGCCCAGAACCATTCCCCTGGTCTTAGCCATCTCGGAGCAGTTACCCCAGGTCATTACCCTTCTTTTCAAATATAATTCTTATTTCCACCCTTGGGAGTTTATTCTACAACTATCATGTCTACATTGAGCTTACCTAACATTACCTTGTGGATCTTAGTCTGGTACATTGATCCTCTCGTAAACACTCCCACTGATCAACTTAAACTTTACACTGCTTTGACCACAGTTCAACCTGTTGTTCCTACCCCTTCCTTTGCTTCAATTCCACAAAAACCTCAACAAGAGCCTACTTTTGTTGGAAAAGCATATGGTAAGGGGGGCAAAGCCCAGAAAAAGGGAACCAAAGATAAGGCACCCCAACCAACTTTGGCTCCCCCTAAGCCTCCAAAGCCTACTCCTCTATGTTCTTTATGTGATTTTTTTTATCATGCCACCATTAATTTTCCCGAACTACCTCATATCAAGAATGTGGTCTCTGATTCCTTCTCTAATTCTAACATTTCTGAGGTCCATGTCACCTTACCTGAGTTAGTGAAGAAGAACAGATCATTATGCATGAATCAACCTTGTGCATTATGTGATAATTATGGCCATTATTCTCATCATTGTCCCCATCTCAAAGACTTTTCTAATAAACTTCAAGTGCTTCACGAATTAGAGGTTTCTCATAGTGATTCCACCTCTCCTCTACCTGCGGGTTTGGGTCCCACTCCTATGACAAAGAAGGAGGTATCTCAAACACCTATCGTAATCCCTCCCTCGGATGTCGAGATGAAAAATAGTACCACTCCTATTCTCTACCTGTCATAATCCATGGGATCAATATGTTGGGACCCTCTAAATGCCAATTATTTTGATTCCATTGAACCTTCTTCAACAAAAACTTTAGTCTCAACATCATTAGATGTCACATCTACTAGTCATCTGTCTCCTAGAATTGGTGATGTGTATGTGAACCTTGTCTCTCATGAAGATGCCTCAGGTATATCCTCTTCATCACGTGGTCTCTCTTCCTCCATACCTCCCATCTTTCATTTTGATGAAGACATTATGAAAGCATGACCACCCCTGATTATCCTTGGGATGATATGCACCATTGTGCTTACTTTCTTTGTCAACCAACACATGATCAATATGTTAAGGATTCTAAATACTTACTCCATAGTGAGGTTGATTTGTTAAATAACCCCTTAGTTAGAACCCATGAATTCGAACCACATACACCTTGTGTCTATTACATTTCCACACAATGTTTGGGTAAGGGGGGATCCACTTTTGAGAGTCCAGGAGAAGCAATTCTTCACAACCCTCATTTTACATCTGGTAGTATCGACTCTAGTACCATTATTCTTCCCCATTTATAAGAACCTCTAGAGTCCCATATCACTTCAGATAACTTTAGGGATGATCCACTTAATAATTCCTCCTTCCTACATCAACAACCCAGTCCCTTAGACATTATTGTTGTTCAACCACCATGTTTTTTTGGTGAGCATCAATTCATTATATTCAAAGTCACTCTTTGGTATAGTGACACCATGTATGCGAACCTAGAAATTCAGTCCACTTGATTCATATATGTAGTGCCACATGAGATTGGTAATCCACCATTCCCTTTCTCCTACTACCTCCACTAGTTCTTCCCACAAGAAGACAACCATAACATAAACAAAAGGTGAACCATATCATCAAAATGTGTTTAGAGTTCACTAGTCTAAATACATTTGGCATGCCCATAACATGCTACATCCATCCATACCATATAGAAATGGGGGGCACACATTCCCCTTCATCTCCTCATGATCCTCTACAGGATCTTGTGTCAGTAGGGATGAATGCTTTAATCCCTTATTTTATCACTTGGAACACAATGATGCTCCACATCCTTATCTCACTAGAGGGAATCATTCCTACTTGATCAGTCCCCTCCATCATCACATGTTGGGGGGAAGTGTCTCATGATTTTGGGCATTATGACCCCTGGATACCTCATCACTTGATTAAAATAAGTCTCGGCCTACAACCCAATGATATAAGTATGGTCAATTATCCTTTCATTTCTTGGATAGTTTGTCCTACCAGCCTCTCTGGTAAGGCATATCCACATCACATATCATAGATGCTCGATACCATATATTCAAACATTCTACTCTATGTGATGCCACACTTATCACCCAGTTCTCGTGTTTGACTTGGTGGGCGGGGATGATCCTAAACATTTTCTAGTAGTTCATTCCTGTATTCCCTTCTTACCTTGTTCTCCACCAGGAACTGTCCTTCCAAGAAGCATTAAGTCCAACTTGAGATAAGGCCACCTACCTAAAAGTCGCAAATCCAAATTCTAACGGTCTCTTTGTCTGCTATGATCTCCATGAGATTTAGGGCCTTCTACTCCTCTCCAAATTCTCCAATAGCTCACTATGCAAATGAATTGGATTTGGCAGAAAAATCCCTTTTATAGGAAAAAACCTAGTTTTTTCATCGCCCATTGTGACCAAACCATAGCTTTTTTTGATGAACCATTAGCACTGCTGGAAAGATCTGACCAAGTTCTATAATGGAGCTCCTTTTTTTTTGGTAATTTTAAGCTTCACCAAGAAACCATTTTTTCCATGAGGTCTCACTTTTCTTCCTATTAAAATCGAATCTGTTCATTTGAGCAATCTATACTCTAGTACCACTTTACCTATGCATTGGTTAACTACGTGTCAATTTTTGTCATGCATAACCATCATTTACTCATGTTCTTATGGTCCCCTCTAGGCGTCCCCCATGTGGCAGCACCATTGAGTCACCCTTGTTTAGAGAATTTGAGGTGAGTCACCCTTATATCTAAGGAGTCTTTTTTGTTGCATCCATCCCATAGTGTTCATATTTTTCCTCTAGTTATGTTGCTCCATCTTTGAAAAACCCTCGTTTGACTAATTGACCATCGCCTCTAGAATCGAGTCAAATGCCGCTAGGTCAACCATGCATATCATGCTCTGACAAGGTAATTTGTCATTCCACACTCATCTTGTTTCCTTCCAACAATTAGTCACTCTACTATGATACCTCATGCCTTTGTTAAGGATTCCTCATTGCCTTAACTCTGGTGGGTCCTCTTCTGTCGACTTCAACAAATTTATTCCAGAAGTGTGGTCTAGAGAACGGTGTACCTTGGTTCCATCATTCATCTTCATTCAGTGCCATGTATTAAGTAAAGGGAATCATCATTTCCCTTTGACTTGGTTATTTCTCACGTGCTCAATTCCAACTCATTATCGCATGCTTGAGAATCGTGCACTTGATAGTTCGGTGATCCAAACGATTGTCCCAATGATTCCCAGGTGTGTGTGAGATGTTCCACACCTCATGAGGAGGTCGCCCTTTAGGTATCCCCCCGCATACCCAGATATCTGCAGATGTCGATCCAGCCTTAGATGCAGTTCCACAGATGTGATGGGTTCAATTTCAACTGCTTTCTGCGCGCACAACATGCATGTGTCCTTTAGATGATCCATTCAGATCTTCAGATCCCTTTCCTGTTCAGCATGGATTGTTTGGTTGTGATCTACCCATCTCACCATATCATATTAAGGGGAGTTATGTCTCATGTACTCAGATGTTATTGTATTCAGTCCTGGCCTATGTTTAACCAGGCGCATTATGTATATGGGATTCATTGTATTATTTTATGGCTCATTGATGCTAGCATATCACGTATCATGTACTTTGTATATAAATCCCACATTTTTGGGCTCACAATTATTCTTTGTACTCATTTATCTCGGCGGGTATGGGTATGCCTCCCTCGCCTCATTTGAGATCATGTACTCCAACATAAAAGGAGACTTCTATCAGTTTAGTAGGTCTCGCCCCCTCCATTTTTGTTCATCCTTGCATTACTTTAGCTCTCTCTCTCTCTCTCTCTTTCTCCCCTTTGGTGTCTCGTGGAAGTGTAAACTACAACGTATTTCAGACATACATTTTTTTCCTAACACTCATACATTGGGGGGAATATGTTATCACCAAAAAATGATCACCTAGCCATTTCTAACTAGGTGGATCAAAATACACCATGTAGAATTCATTTTACTATAGTAAAATCACTTTCATCATGGGATATAATTTAGTAAACTATTTTTATTAAATTATTTCTAGTTAAAATTCAAAAAAATCCATGAGAATAATTGAATAAATCATTATTTATTTATATTTCTTTAGGAATAATTATCAAATCATTATTTGATAATTATTTCGCGTCACATTTAACTAAATCACATAGGAATAATTAAATAAATCATTATTTATTTATTATTCCTTAATTCTATTATTGGAATAATTGTTAAATCACTATTTAATAATTATTTCAATTTCACACCATTCTTAATCCTCATGAAATAATTAATAAATCATTTTATTTGTTAATTATTTCTAAATAAAGATATTTGACCATTTTGAATATCTTTTCCCTCTTCAAAAAATATAATAAATTATTCCTAATGGTTGGATCTTGATTTGGTCAATATTATTTTATTATTTTCTGTTTTTTTCATCAACCCAATACTCTATTATAAATAAGAGGGTTTTCTATTCATTCTTCACCATGATCATTATCATCGTCACCACTATCGTCTTCTTGCATTTGAGCTCCCACTTGAGTTCTACACATTGTTTTGGGTTTTTCACACATTGAGAGAGAGAATCGATTACTAAAGCATCAAGGACATCAAAGGACTCATCCCACGGAGGGGGATTTGCAGACCCTTTTTGTAGATCTCCTTCACCAGGTGTTATCAATAAAGATTATTATTCATTTAAAAGTCTTTCCATATTGGGTTATTACATTGGATATATATTGTTGTTTGTTGTTTTGGATCGCATATGTATTTTTGTTGTAGGTTTTTCTCATTTTATTATTGCAGATCTAAAGCGTAAGAAGCCACAAATTGTTGTTAGGGTCACTTGTCACCAGTGACTTAAGTGAAGTTTTTTTGGTACACCTTCTAAGAAATTTCATACTAACAAAAAATTAAAAACATTTAATTGTATTAATTTTACTTATGAGTAAAAGATACTCTCCAAGTAAAATCATTCAATTTTCCGTTGAAATGAAGGATGGGCATGCACTTTTGTGAAGCACGCCAAAATTGCCTTGCTTCACTAAAATGCATGACAAAGCTTCATTTCTTGGCCAATCTTATTTATTTAAATTGTAGATTTTTTATTTTACTATTTTTCACACTTTTACATTTTTATATCTTTACTAACCAGTAGAGTGGTAACACTGTTAATTTTCTTAGGGCTAGAAGTCTCCTATGTAGATAATTGCATTGTAAAACATTTTCAACATTTTCACATTGCATTCACCCCATATCATCATAAGCAATTATTTTAAGGGAACATTAGCAATAAAATGCAAGGAAACAATCATAGGCCTGTCATGATATCTTTGTCATAGGGATTAGCATATCTTGTTCATATCTCTGTCATAATCTTTTCCCATATCATAGATTAGAAGGCCCAAAGAGGTTGTTGTAATACCCAAGAACGGAGGCCCATTAGGATGCTATAAACCACAAGATGGGGGTAAAATTTCGTAGACCCATAGGATGGAATGACAACTGTGTCACTACCAATTAATTATAGGTCCTGGTGTGAATTTATTTGAGGCACACTGATCCAAATTGGATCCTCAAACAATTCCATGATTGTTAAGAATGAATGACAAACTTCAAGAAATGTTATAGCTATCAGAAATAACCTCTGAATAATCGTAATTTGCAGCCAACACGGAGCAACGAGGACCTTCGGTCAAAGCGCGATAACTGTTGGCCCATGGAGACTGTGCATGGCGCAAAAATGGCAGTTGGGAAGCTCAAACCCAAAAACAGAGACTGTTTTTGATACGTGATTAGCGCAAATGGGAAAAACCCCTCGAGAAGGAAAAGCCCCGAGCGCTCAGTCACAAGGGAAACCAGAAAACCATGGGAAAGCGCTAAAACCGACAAGCGGGTCCCGCGCTCAAAACCAGCAGAATATCGGAGGAATTTCGGGCGATAAGTGGGTTTGGCCAAAGACCTAGTGATTCCATACACCAAGTGACACGTGTCTGGTGGGGAGAGAGAAAAACTGCTTACATCGCAGACTAACGGTCGAGCAACTCAATTGTGCGATATAAGCGAAGACCATATGATCTAGGGGCTCTAGATAAAACGGCGGAGGTTCAACCCGATGGATGACTGGACTCGAGGGAGAAATAAGCTAAGACACATAAAGATTTGAAGTTCAATTTGACCGATGAGTCGACAGAAGGATTTGTTTCGCAGGCGTTTGGGAAATAACGGAAAAAATGACCATTCAAGAAGAACTGACACTCAGTTTGCAAGGAGACAAGTGGCCACCTCTCTATGAAGCGTTACGCAATAACAATGATGCAGGGAAGAGGAGTCCCAGTAGACAGAGGCAGGTGATCCAGAGAGCTGGGAAGACAAAGTGAATAGTCGAAGAAACAAATTGGCTTTAAAGCCACGAGCTGACAAAGACAAGACAGAGAGACAGTGAGGCAGAGAAGCAGTGAAGAAACTGAAGGCCGAGAGACACAGAAAGAAAGGCAAAATTTCAGAGAATAGAGAAGCTGAGCTGACCATTAGAGTAAGGGAAACATCGAGCAGACAGAGACCAAATGAGGTCGAAATTCAGTAAGGGGAGTCTGTGAACTCTAAGGACTTGGGAATTCCAAGTGCCATCCTACTAATCATCCTCTGTCAAGTGAGACTCAGATTGAGCTCCTTATTGTAAGACTCTGCTTTAAAAACATAATAAAAAGGCCACCACTAAAAGCTGGACCAAGAGACGTAGCCCAAGAGGATTGGGTGAACTCCTTATTAAGTTTTGTTGTGTTTCTGTTTTGCTTACTATGATCTCTTACTGTTTCAAGTGTCTGTTTATTTTGCAATCTTATCGATCCGTTGCCTAAGATAACATGGACACACACCAGCATGAGTCTGTAATACCTTCATTAATTTCCTGAGGTCACCTAGGGGTTATTTCAAATCAAGTGGTATCAGAGCCATAGGTTTTTAAGGTTAGACAAGCTTGTGCCGGATTTAGCTGTTGAATGCTAACTAGATCAAAGCTCAAATTAGCAGAAGAAGAGTTGGTCAAAACTAATCCTGAAATTGGAAGAGTCTATCCTCAGAAGACAATGTCGGAGGAAGGCTCTGTGGGGCCAGACCCTCAATTTATAGATAGTTTCCTGGCCATAAGGTCCATGGTAGAGGAAATGTATAAGGACTTTAGAAAACATAAAGATGAAGATTCATCAGGCTCCAAACAAGATAAAGGAGAAGAAGAGTCTCTCCTCCATGACCACTCAAAAGGAAAAAGGTAAGAAGAAAACTTTCTCACACCTCCTAATAGCCTTGAACATAAAAAGAAGACATCTTTGATTAAACTAGATTTTAAAATTGATTTACCAATATATGATGGAGAGTTGAATGCAGAAAAGTTGGACAATTGGATCAGACAAATTGATGTTTATTGTAGGGTGCAAAGTATCGATTCAAACAATAGCAAGATTCAGCTGGCCAGCCTACGCCTTGGAGGAACTACCTTGGTTTGGTGGGAAGGCAGGACCCAAGCTGACATGAAGAGACATGGTAAGACTCTTTCTGTCTGGAGTGAATTTGTTTCTGCAATAAAAAAGTAGTTCTATCCATTGGCCTACATGCAGCAAGCCATGATGAGTTGGCAAACTCTTCAACAATTGAAAGGGAAAAGTGTACAAGGTTACACCCAAGAATTTAGGAAGAGAGCTTTGATTCTAGGAATCTCATTAGACTCACCTGAGACTCTGTTGAATTACATCGGTGGTCTACACAGCTACATGAGGCACACCATCCTCATGTTTAATGCCACTAGTATAGATGAGGTGTCTATTCAAGCTATGCATCTAGAAGCTAGAGGAAAGAATGGGAACCCAGAAGTTGGGGGATCATCCCAACCCACTGCAAGCAAGAATAAGGAGAAAAGAAAACAGAAATGGAAAGCAAGGAAGGCCAACACTGCACAGAAAAGCAAGTCTTCATGCACTCACTGTAAGAAGGATGGGCATGATGATGAGCACTGTTGGATTCTGCATCCGGAGCTGAGACCTAAGAAGTTCGAGGGCAAGAAGAAGAAGACTGTTGCAGCTATTCAGAAAGATTTGGGGTCGGACTCAGGAGATGAAACAACCATTACAGCCACAGGTATAAAAGGTAAGAATTATGAAGCATCTACTAGTAATTTTGCACAATCTACTATTGATGAAGAAAATTAGAGAAAAATAAATGAGCTTTTCCATATTCGAGTTATTTCCAAACATCAAAAGATTGATACTTTGTTTGATAGTGGCTCACAAGTAAATTTAATTTCTGAAGCAATTGTAAAGAAGTTGGGATTACTGACTACACCTCACAAGAAACCATACCCATTAGGATGGTTAAGTGATAAAGCACAACTACAAGTGACTAGACAATGCAAACTTAAGTTTTCTTTTGGGTCAGCATTTGTAGATGAGGTTGAGTTAGACATAATTCCTTTGGATATATGTGGAATTGTTTTAGGAAGTCCTTACTTGTATGACAGAAAAGCTATTTTCTATAGAGCTGAGAACAAGTATCTACTCGTTAAAGATGGAATCAAATACTTTGTAAGAGCTCATAAGCTCAAGAATAATTACACTCTCATAAACTCAGGGCAGATGAAACGAATTATAAATTCATGCAAACAATTTTTACTGATGGTTGTAAAGGAAAAGAAACCTGATAAAACCAATGTATTTGAGGGCTGTGATGCTAAAAATCAAGATAATTTAGAAAAAGTTGTTTCAGAGTATGATATCTTATTTCAAGAACCTAAAGGTCTGCCACCCAAAAAGGAAATAGTGCATGATATTAATTTGCAGCAAGATGCTCCATTGCCTAACATTGGAGGTTGCCCGCTTTAGAGAATGTAGAAATCAAGAAGTAGGTGCAGGAGTTGCTCGAGAAGGGGTTCATCAAACCTAGCACATCACCATGTGTATCTCCAATCGTTTTGGTGAGAAATAAAGATGGCTCATGGAGAATGTGCATTGATTACCGAGCACTGAATAAGATAACAATAAAAAATCGTTATCCCCTTCCTCGCATAGATGATATATTAGATCAATTGAAAGAAGCTGTTTATTTTTCCAAGTTAGACTTGCATAGTGGATATCATCAGGTCAGAGTTGTAGAACAAGATGCATGGAAGACTACTTTCAAAACAAAGTAGGGATTGTATGAGTGGCTGGTTATGCCTTTTGGCTTAACTAATGCTCCTACTACTTTCATGAGAATAATGAATGATGTACTCAGACCTTTTCTTGATGATTTTGTTATTGTATATCTGGATGACATTATGATATTTAGCAAAACATGGGAAGAACATTTAAAGCATGTTAAGCAGACACTAGATGTTTTGAAAAGAGAAAAACTTTATGTTAAACTCTCAAAATGTGAATTTGGCAAAACATCTTTGAATTATTTGGGACATATAGTAGGGGGTGGTGAATTGAAGATAGATCCCTCTAAGGTGGCAGTCATTGTAAACTGGCCTAAACCCAAATCTGTTACAGAAGCTAGGAGCTTCTTAGGAGTAGCACAATATTGGAGAAATTTCATTTCTAACTTTTCCTTAATTGCAGCTCCCTTACATGCTTTAATAGGATTGAACAAGGTGTTTTAGTGGGGAGGCAAACAGCAGAAAGCCTTCGACACCTTGAAAGAAAATATTAGTACAACACCAATACTAGCACTGCTAGATCTTCAAAGACCGTTTGGGATTCAAACGGATGCCAATGAATATGCCATGGGAGCAGTGTTGATACAGCATAGTAAACCCATATGTTATCATTTTGAGACATTTAATTTTGCAGTAGTTAACTATCCCACATATGATAAACAATTGTATGCATTAGTACAGAGTGTGAAAAAGTGGAAACATTACTTAATGGCCAAAGAAACAGTTATACATACTGATCATCAACCACTTCAATATCTACACTCCCAAACTAAGTTGCAACAATCACGAACTATAGATGGATGGGTTTTCTACAATAGTTTCATTTAGTCATCAGATATAAAAAGGGCATACACAATAAAGTTGCAGATATGTTATCTAGACCCATTATAAATGCATCTACTATACTTAAGCATAATTCTGTTTTACATGAGAGCTACATTGAACAATATGCTCAAGATATAGACTTTAAAGATGTATATGCAACTTTAAGTCAAGGAAAACAAGTAGAAGAATTGGAATATCATATTAAGGACCAACTCCTATATCATTGTGGGAAGCTATGCATTCCACAAACTGAAAGAGTAAAGATAATTCGAGAAGCACACACTTCTCTAATATCAAGTCACTTTGGGGTAAGTAAAACAATTGCATAGCTACAAAGGTTTTTCTATTGGCCAAAAATGAACGAGACAGTTTCTAGATATGTAAGAGGGTGTACTATGTGTGCTAAAAGCAAGCCCAGCAATAGAAAACTAGGCTTGTACAGTCCATTGCCAGTTCCTTCTCATCATTGTGAAAGTGTTTCCATGGACTTTGTTGGAGGACTGCCTAAATCTAGGAAATGTCATGATTATCTGTATGTTGTTGTGGATAGGTCCAGCAAAATGTGTATTTTGATACCTTGTAATAAACATATTACAGCTGAACAAACTACAAAACTATTCTTTCAACATGTATGGGTTCATTTTGGATTACCCACTTCCATTATATCTGATCGAGACACCCGATTTGTGGGAAAGTTTTGGTGAAGTCTGTGGGAACTGATGGACACCAAACTGAAGAAAAGCACAGCTTTCCATCCACAAACTGATGGCCAGACGGAAGTAGTCAACAGGACAGTGATCCAATTGCTCAGGGGATATTGCAGCAAGCATCCTAAGCTTTGGGATGAACATTTGTGTTATGTGCAGCATGCTTACAACCGAGCCAAACATTCTTCCACATAGAGATCTCCTTTTGAGACCTGTTTTGGTTTCACACCAAGGTCTCCCTTGGATTTTGTCTTTGGTAAGGACACAAAAATTGAGAGACACAGTGATGTGGACAAGGCAACTATGTTCATTGAACAAATCCAAGAGATCCATTAGGCAGTACAAGAACAACTAGAAAAGAGCTAGGCAAAATACAAGGCAAGGCATGACAAGCATCGGATGGAGCATAGTTTCCAAGTTGGTTATCAAGTTTGGCTATATATCAGCAAGGACATGATGCAAGGTGAAGGTAAAAAGATGAAACCAATAAGGTATGGACCTTTCAAGATCCATGAGGAAATTGGTGAGAATGCTTTTCACCTTGATTTGCCAGATTATATGCACATCTACTCAGTCATCAATGCAGACAGCTTGAGACTATTTGAACCTTCATTAATTGAAGATCATGAAGAACAGAGTCAATGGCATTCTATTGATGACCTGCTACCTGAATATCTTAATGAATTGCAGGAAGACACAATTCTGGACAGGAAGGTGAGAACGACATGCAGGGGAAATGTTGAGTACCTCAGAATTGGGCTCAGGGGTTCAAAGACAAGTAGTGCAAAATGGATAGAGATTGGACAGGTGAGAAAGTTGTATCCTCACTTAGTTGATGCTTTAAAACCAACTTTTGGTGGTCCAAAAGCTTTTTCAGTGGGAAGGCCGTGATCCAAATTAGATCCTCAAACAATTCCATGATTGTTAAGAATGAATTATAGACTTCAAGAAATCTTATAGCTATCAGAAATAACCTCTGAATAATGGTAATTTGCATCCAGCACGGAGCAACAAGGACCTTCGGTCAAAGCGCGCTGACAGTTGGCACATGGAGACTGTGCATGGCGCAAAAATGGCAGTTGGGAAGCTCAAACCCAGAAACGGAGGTTGTTTCGCTGGGCAAAACCCCTCGAGAAGGAAAATCCCCGACCGCTCGGTCACAAGGGAAACCAGAAAACCGTGGGAAAGCACTAAAACCGATAGGTGGGTCCTGCACTCAAAACCAGCGGAATATCGGAGGAATTTCAGGCGGTAAGTGGGTTTGGCCAAAGACCCAGTGATTACATACACCGAGTGATGTGTGTCCAGTGGGGAGAGAGAAAAACCGCTTACATCACGGAATAACAGTCGAGCAACTCAAGTGTGTGATATAAGCGAAGACCATAGGATCTGGGGGCTCCAGACCAAATGGTGGAGGTTAAACCTGATGGATGACCGGACCCGAGGGAGAAATAAGCTACGACGCATAAAGATTTGAAGTCTGATTTGACCGATGAGTCGACAGAAGGATCTATTTTGCAGGAATCTGGGAAATAACGGAAAAAACAATCATTCAGGAAGAACTGACACTCAGTTCACAAGGAGACAGGTGGTCACCTCTCTGCGAAGTGTTACGCAGCAATGATGATGTAGGGTAGAGGAGTCCTAGCAGACAGAGGCAAGCGATCCAGAGAGCCGGGAAGATGAAGCGAACAGTCGAAGAAATGAACTGGCTTTAAAGCCACGAGCTGACAGAGACAAGACAAAGAGACAGTGAGGTAGAGAAGCAGTGAAGAAGCCGAAGGCCGAGAGACACAGAAAGAAAGGAAAAATTGCAGAGAACAGAGAAGCCGAGCTAACCATCAGAGTAAGGGTAGCATCGAGCAAACAAAGACCAAATAAGGTTGAAATTCAGTAAGGGGAGTCTGTGAACTGTAAGGACTTGGGAATTCCAAGTGCCATCCTACTGATCATCCTCTGTTAAGTGAGACTCAGATTGAGCTCCTTATTGTAAGACTCTGCTTTAAAAACATAATAAAAAGGCCACCACTGAAAGCTGGACCAGGAGACATAGCCCAGGAGGATTGGGTGAACTCCTTATTAAATTTTGTTGTGTTTCTGTTTTTCTTACTGTGATCTCTTATTGTTTCAAGTGTCTATTTATTTTGCAATCTTATCGATCCATTGCTTAAGATAACATGGACACACACCAACACATGAGTCTGTAATACCTTCATTAATTTCCTGAGGTCACCTAGGGGTGATTTCAGATCACACACAAACCCTGCCTTTTACCCTATGAAATCCATGAGATTTGGAGTATTCTTGAACAACAAAAATATAGATATGTGAAAATTTAAAGATATTTATTTGTATCAATGTTTCTTATTAGTAAAATAATACTCTCTAAGTTGAATCATTCAATTTGGCCTTGAAATGAAGGTTGGGCGTGATTTTTTGTGAAGCATTCCAAATTACCTTACTTCCCTAAAATGCATGCCCAACTTCATTTCTTGGCCAATCTGATCGATTCAAATTGAAGATTGTTTATTTTACTATTTTACACAGTTTTACATTGTTATATATTTACTAACCAGTAGAGTAGTAATAATGTTAATTTTCTTGGGATAGAAGTCTATGTTGTACATAATTGCATTTTTAAACCAACTTCAACATTTTCACATTGCATTCGCTGCATATCATCATAAGAAATTATGTAGAGAGAACATTAGCAATAACAATGTAATGAAAAAGTCATAGGTTTGTCATGATATCTTTGTCATAGGGCTCAACGTATCTCCTCCATATAGTTGTCATAATATTTTCTCATATCACAAATAAGAAGGCCCAAATAGGTCATTGTCATACCTAAGAATTGAGTCCCATTAGGGCATCATTACACCACAAGACTAAGGCCCATTAGGGAGTTGTTACACCACAAGATTGAGGTACAATTTTTGAAACCCATAATATGGAATGATCATTATATCATTGTCAATTAATTACAGGTCTTGGTGTGGATTTATTTGAGGCACACAAACCCTTCCATTTACCCTATGAAATCCATGCAATTTGGAGTATTCTTAAATAACATAAATATATTGTGAAAAATTAAAAATATTTATTTTTATTAATGTTACTTATGAGTAATAAAATACTCTCCAAGTTGAACTATTCAATTTGGCCTTGAAATGAAGGCTCAGTGTGCATTTTTGTGAAGCGGGCCAAAATTGGCTTGCTTGACTTAAATGCATGCCCAAGCTTCATTTCTTGGCCAATTTGATTGATTCAAATTGTAGATTGTTTTTTTTACTATTTTATACACTTTTACATTTTTATATCTTTACTAACCAATAGAGTAGTTACAATGTTAATTTTCTTAGGGCTAGAAGTCTATGTAGGTAATTGCATTTTAAAATAATTTCAACATTTTCACATTATATTCACCCCATATCATCATAAGAAATTATGTAGAGAGAACATTAGCAATGTGTTGTAGTTGTTGCAACACTCTCCAAAATTTTGGATTTCACTCAAATTTTGGAGCCTTCCTTGGTCTTTTCCTTGATTGTTGAAAACACTCAAGCTCATTCCATGAGCTTTCTTGAAGTTCTTTGGCCCCTTTTGCTGATTGGATTAACTATCGTCTTTTGGCATGTTTGTCTGTTGTATAAAGTTTGTGAGCCTTTTTCTGGTGGTTTCGAAGGTCAGTCTTTGTGTATATGATCTTTCCTAACCATGTAAAAAAATTTCGCATCCATACAAAAAATCTTGAGCAATGTCATACAAGTGTCATCACAGTCATCCTAAAGTCTATCTTAAGTGTCGCACTTGTCGTATCTTGTCATAAGGAAGTCACACAGAGGAAAATGATTTGTTTGTGAATTTCGATGATGTATGTTGTCATGTCACCAAATTATGCTAAGTGTTTGATCACCGTTCAAGTTCAGTAGGAGTCCATCTCCCTTCCCACACTTGGCCATTTTTGGAAAATCATCTCAACCAGGAAACTTAGCTTCACCAAGCTCCGACTAAACTATGCATTGCACAGTATTCACCCTCTTGGATATGACCCTACTGCCTAGAACTGCATAGTGCGTATGCCCTACCCTTCAAGAGTTCTATTCTGCATAATTCCTAAGTCCAACAGCCTGCCTTAACCTTTTGAATTGTGCACTAGTGCTTCCCATTTTTCCTTGAATCGCGCACTGCGTATCTTCAACCCTCAAAACGTTTCCTTGCCTGCTAGAACTACACAATGTGTAGAAATTCCAACCTCCCTTGGCCTTCAAAAATATGCAGATGCTTCCTCAATTTTCCTTACATCAACCGAAGTTCACTACCTCCAGAAACTACACAATTCTATTCTTCAAGATTCCCAGTTTCCCAGTCCCCCTTGCTTCTTGAAATTGCATAGTTTTTGCTGCAAGGGCTCCATCCCATAGCCTCCACTACCTTCTTGAAATACGCAAGATTTTTCCTTGGTGTTCGCTACACATTTTTTTTCCCTTAGTGGTCATTGCACAATTTTTCCCCAAGCACACACTGCACAAATTTTCCCTCAGCGGGCACTGCGTAATTTTTTCTCTCAGTGGGCACTGTGAAATTTTTTCCCTCAGTGGCCACTACGCAAATTTTTCCCTCAGTGGCCACTGTGCAAATTTTTCCCTCAGTGGGCACTATGCAAAATTTTCCCTCAGTGGCCACTACATATATTTTTCCCTCAGTGGGAACTGTAATAAGTTTTCCCTCAGAGGGCACTTCCCAAAAATTTCCCTCAGTCTGGCGTGAGCTATGCACTGCACGGCCTTAGTGATCAAGGTCTCCCCTTGTCTGTTGGAACTGTGCAATGTGCAGCCACTGAGCCCTTTCTCCCAGTGTGTGACTTATCTCAGGCTTAGTTCATGGATAATAATGCATCATCTTAGAGTAGGGGGTTTTTAGATTAATGTCATCCCATCATGAGTAAATTGCAAGAACAAGTACACTATCAAAACATGGTGAGAAGATGAAGAAGTAAAAGGAGGAGGGAAGCATGCCTAAAGACTCTCTTGCAACTAACTCACAAGTGGATCTATTAAGGGGAAGCAAAGGGATACAAGTTTGCAACCACCATCCAAGACTTAAGATCATTGAAGACTCTAGATTACCAAGCCATGCGGAGGAGAAGAGAAAGCATATCCAAGAATACATCTAGCACTCAGCAGTGATAGTGGCTTGACATTGCCACATCATCAAGCAGTCCATGTCAGCAGTGTCATGTCATGTATTTCCATGGAGTAGTCATATGCCACATCACTATTGTTGACCATGTGTATTTTATCCAAATGTATTGTAAAGTTGAAGTCCAAAGGGCACACATGAATATGAAGAGTCATGTAAGTTGTGTAGTTTTTAACCACGTACAAAAATTACCTGCACATGAATTCTAAAACACATAAAATAAATAATAGCAAGAGCATAACAAATAAAACAAATATACACAGATATTTTCCCCTAGATCCAAAAACCGGGACTACCAAATTGATTTTTCATGATTTTCCTTTCAATGTTACAATACATATATATACATGCCAAAGCATCCAATACCATGGACCAAAAACCATTGCACCAAAACCATGTGTGAAAACCATGCACAAAACCATAGGTAGGTTTGCCCACCTAATATAGGGTCCCAAAACAATTTCCCTAGGGAGCTGCCCCGAACACCGTAGAGGGGGACTAACCACCCCCCTCAAACCCCCTTGATGTGTAGTCGGCGCAATGAAAGTGGGGCTCCGTCCCCCTTCTAACCCCCTAGTTCACTAGGGCAGCTCTATGGTGAAGTAAAATTATAAGTGCGGACACGAACGAATTTCTCTAGCCCGATAATGGGTCTAGCCACAACATATACATTCTATGGAAGATTTCCTTAGGTTAGATTCAATCAAGAGGGCCTACCTCTTGGTCGCATATCCAGTTTGATGAAGTCTTCGCTTGCTCACTCCAAAAATCTCTCGCTTCCTTCTTCAAGTTCGTGAAAAAAGTAAACAACGACAGCACACAAACATAATAATAGACAAATTGCAATTCAACCTACTTATTAAATGAGTCAAGAAGCATTAAGACATGGATACATAAAAATTACAAAACATGTAGGAAATCAATCTAGAGTTGCATATATTAATATCAAAGGGAGATTACAACCATTCATCTTGATGCTGCAGTCTTCCTCTGACAAGACCGGGTTCCCACACACTCCTGGTAGCATTTCATGATGGCTTCAAACAACAATAGTGTAAAGGCTCTTCCCTTTAGGTTTCTCTCCAAACCAAAACACACTTCTCCCTCAAAGAACTAGGTAGCTACAACTAGTAATAGCTTGCTTATCTACTCCAAAATAGTATCAACACTCAACAATAGCTCTCCCAAAACTATCAACTATGACTATAACATTCACACTAGTTTGTGCTTGGGAAGAAGGGAGGTTTATATAGGAAATATGGATGGGAGATGGATCCTCTTCTTATGGGAGAAGGACTTATCCCTTGAGGTAGTTCCATCATTATAGGGGAACGTAGCCCAAACAGTCATCCTTGACCCCATCTAGCCAACCATTTACCAGACTTCTGTTACAGAGCTTCTAGAGTTGGAAGCTTCAGCTCTAATTTAAAAACTTTCCATAATATTACCAGCGTGACTGAAACATAGCTGAGTCACTCTGGTTGGCACGAGGAGTAGTACTAATATCTGCACATCGGCACAGGCAAGACAAAGGTCATTAGAGTCAGTCTTATAAATTGGGCAAAACAGAATTTTCTCCATGAACGCAAAGCATGCGGGGTTCACTGTAGAGGTCCTCCAGGATCAAGGAATGGAGAGTACAGGGAAAATGACAAAATGTTGTGTAATAGGCTCATCATGGAAATAATATAACACAACCCAACATTCTCCCACATGTTTTTTTCTTTCCACAGGGGGCCACAGGAGAGCTTAGTCATTTATCCATCCCTACAATGCCCATTGCTTCTCTAAATGAACAGAACTTCTCAGAGCTCACAAATTTTGTCAATGCATCTACACTATTCTTCAAATTATCCACCTTTACCAGCAACACCTTTTTGTATTCTATCATATCCCTCACAAAGTGATACTGAACATCAATGTGCTTTGTCTTTGAATGATAAGAAGGGATCTTTGCCAAGAAAATTGCACTTTGGTTGTCAAAATTTATCCTTATAGCTCCATATACTAACCCCATACTTGAACGTAATCTCTACAGCTAGTCATGGAAATAATATAAAACAACCCAACAAGTTGAAAAGTCATATGAAGTTGAATAGCCATGAGGGTAGTCAAAGAGTCACAAGGGGGAATCTTCACTCCTTGGTTATATATACCCCCTCATTGTATGAGCAAATGAATTTTCACCTTGGCTCCTCCCATAAGGCATTAGAGAGAGCAGCTAGTTCTTTGAGTAACAAGGAGTGGCTCTAGTGTCCTACTATTGGGGCTAGTGATGTACATTATAAACATGTGTCTTGTAAATTTTTCTTAATAACAGAAGCCTTTTGAGGCCAGCACGTTCTTCATGCATGGACTACGAATGTTCGTAAGAATATTCTGTGGAGATTTGTATTTTATGTTTACTTTCGCATGTACTAAGATAGTTTAACTATTTTAGTTATTTTAGTGCTTACCTTGTTGAGAATGTGTTGTAATGGTTTCTATCACTATCTCATCCTTATGGACTATTCCATGGGATACTAGATAGGTATTTACTTGTTTATTGGTTGTAACAACTGTTTCATCCACTGTGGACTATTCCGTTGGATGTTATACGGGTCCTTCTGGTTCATGTGTCTCTCTTCTTGGGTGGTACTATTACCTCTAATTTAGAGGCTCACTTTTTTCTTGTTAGAAAATTATATATTACAGAGCAATGGAACACATAAAATATATTATGGAAATATGAACACAGAAAACACATAAAACAAGAGACACACAGATATACGTGGTTCACCCACTTTGGGCTACGTCCACGGAGAAACAACCCATCCTTCCTTTTATATTATCTAGCAAAATGAAGAGATACAACCTACAGTAGATCTTTTGTAATTCCCTCTTTGCTCTCACACAATATCCTCTCTTGTTCTTGCTTAGAATATAGTTCTATATAGACGCAATACAATTCCCTTATATATAGTGAGGGGTTGCCTTCTAGGGCAAAAAACCCTAAATTAAACATAATTTCTACCGTTATATTTCCACCTAATGAACAACCCATATTGACAACGAAATTACAACATTTTACAAGGTAAATTTACATCTATTTTTAGCTTTGGGGGCGCTTCTCCTAATCCCCCGCTGGGGGGCTCCAAATAATCATCATCCCCCCATAGACCCCCCTGGTAGCACACATTTATGGGAAGTGTTGCCACCACATTACGAACTAGGGTCTAATGCGGTGATACCTATGAATAAAGAAGATAATCAAGCTCCACACCAAACATCTCTCCCACCTTTGTAGTATAATAACCTTGACACAAGTGCACTGCACACTCACTAGGCACACTCCCCTTGATTTTCGAAGACACCATTGCATTACTCTCCTATGCTAACAGTTAGAGCCAAGGAAAATCTTTAAGGATTTGGAAACCAGGCCTTTATACCAAATGGGAATCCTACACCAAATGGTTTGAGGTCTGATTGGAACTTCATATCAGGGAGATCCCCTTGGTTGATGGATTTCTAGCACCATCAACACATAGTGCTAGAAGGAGGGCTACACGACAAGTTTTGCCTATTGAGTCTGGTTTGAATCTCTTATTTAAAATGGCTCTTCCCCAAATCATAATCGTAGGATGTTCTATTAAAGAGCTTAAGTGTACCATCCCTGCGGAAGTTATTCATCTTCTCTGAATTTAAGTTCGATGGTGCGGGTGAATCAATTTTTTTGTGGACATCTATTTCAATTTGTCTGTCTTTATCTTTCTAACATAATACGTTGCAAATATGTCATGGCTATATTACTCACCCTCGCATTCGAAGGTCGTGTTAATCAATGGTGTCATACATTACCCATTGCTTCTATCCATTCACTTGACTAGCTTGCTAAGAAGCTTCATAAAGACTTCAATAAGTATAACTACCGATATGTTTGTGGAAGAATTAATCTTTTAAGAATGAAGCCTATTGAATCAGTTAATGATTTTTGTAATCAATTCCTTCACCTCCGTTATGAAATTCCTTAAAAATATATGAACTGGGATTTCTTGAGATACGAGTTTGAGCGCTTGGTTCTTGTCTCTTTAGATGGTGAACTTGAACCCTTGATTTTTCCACTCCCCCAACTCTTACCAATCATGAGACACCTCAAATTTCATAGGAGGAGCTTACTACCCCTTTTTTTCTTTGTCCTCCTCCCTTTCAAGTCCTGATGTGGGTGCCTCCTTGTGGTGGTTGTAAAACTGGGAAATATGAAAATCAAATCTCCAATCCATCTTCACATTCTTCTTCCACTTTGCATTATTCTAATTCAATGGAGGAAATTCCAGAATGGCTCAAGAATCCTATAATGAAGACTCACTCCTCCATTCCGCAAGATTATGTCACCGTTCACAACTCTAGTCTCAAAGCTAATCTGGATTTCTATTATCCTCTACAATCTACATATCTTGACTATATGTACGATGATCTACTTGATCAATCTGCACCACTAGCTAGTTCTTCACATTCTCTTGATTCTCAAGTTGTTAACACAAATTGCGATCAAGTACAAATTATTCACATTACGTAGGTAGAGGAGAAGAAAGGTGAAGATGATTTTAATATTTCCTCTATTTTTCAAAAATATTCTAGGTCAAAATAATGAGTTTCCACTCTTCAACGATTCTTAATTTTCTAATCTTGATAAACAATCCAATGCAATCAATTGTTTCAATCAACCCCCTACCTTAGGTAATAATCATTCTAATGACAATGAATCTATTTTTGTATGTTGTGACGAATGCCCAAGCACATCACATATCTTTCAGTTTCTCATGAAGATTTTAATTTAGATCTAGAATCTGGTTTCGTCAAGGAAGATTTTCATATCGAAACTTCCTCTTCACCTCACTATCCCTTGTGTCCTACCATTTGTAATGCATCTACTTGTGACGGAGATACCCATGCTATTTTGTTTCTTCATCCAATGAGTTATCCCCTTGATGGACACAAGGTGGTGAGGTTGTCCATGATGAAATTGAAGACAGTCAAATCATAGAGAACCCTTCCCAACCCTCATCATCTTTTCTCGTGCATGAAGACAACTCTTCAAATAATCTTGCTCATGAGATCTCACTGATTCATTTATCTTTGAATTTTCGATCAAAAGAGTCTTCCAACTTGAGAAATCTATATTTTTAGGTTGAAAAATTCAGTAAAATTTGTGACAAATATGGTTGTTATTTGATGAGCAGTGATCTTACTAAAACCAACAATAGCAGGTGTCCTCAAACCATGCATGATTTGGTATAAGCTTCAAAATGCGATTCTACAATCCTAGGAAGTTTCAGGACTTTCCAGGGAGTCGAGTCACTTTTACTACCATCGATTTTTATGTGAGCATCTCGTGACTCTCATAATCCCCACGAACTAAGTCAGATATGTTTTCTCTCGCACAATCTATCCCTTTGAATGGTTTCACTCAATGTAAATTTCCTTGTGAAAAATGTTTGGTATTCCAAGTGTGACCTTTCAAATTTTCGAGATTTTACTTCTGACTGAATTCAATAATCTGTTACAGTTCATTCACATTCATGCAAATCTCTCAAATCAAACTCAGGTTGGGAATATTCATCTCTCATAGAGTCATGGAATTGCGAAGTTGATCATTCCAAGGACTGTCTTTTCCCAAAGGAATCATACTTATTGAATTTATCCCTTAATGGTCAGCTCCTTGAATTTGATGTTGCAAATCTCTCCTCTCATTGCACTATAAATCCTCTTGAGTGATAATTAATGCACAAGTTGTCTCATGAATCAAGTTCTTCTTCGTTCACCACGTCCCAACTGGCCTCATGTATTTGTGTTGTTGGCATCCTTTTTTAACTCTTTTAATGACTACAATGCTTCTACAATTTGTCACCAGTTGCAGGAAAATGGTATGTCATATTTGTCTTGCGAGGAACTTGGTTCGATTGTTCAGAGCATTTGTGAGACTGTTCAAATTGATTTTTCTTCATTTATCACAAACTGGGAATCTGATGCTTTAATCATCTCATCTGATCATTATTTTGTCTTTGGTGATTGTCATTCAACTTATCATCTTCCCATCATCACATCCAATGACAGTTGTTTCACACCCCTTGATCTTCATTGTTCAACATCTCTCTATTTAGATTTTTTTCAAGCAGGCGAGGCACTTCAGCCTTCGCTGATGGTTATGGTAGGTCCTCACTATCTTGGCATGACTGTTGAGAATGATCAGATCTATTTTCCCTTACAAGATTCCCATCATGATCCCACTCCTCTAATTGAAAATTCACTTTTTCCAAGATTTCAGGGTTTTCAAGAGGGCCATTATGAATTTACGATCCAATCGTTGAATGGATGGAACAATCTTACCTGGCAAGCTCTGTAGAAAACAACAAGTTTCAATATTTCCTTATGCTTGCTAAGGGGCTCAGTGTAGATGAAGACACATTTGCAAGAAGCTTTTGAGGTTTGTTGAAAAATGGTATTCATTGAAAAGGTAAGCATGTGAATTGGATGAAAGTAGTGGGTGTGACACACCTTTCCGCCCACAGGCAAGACCTTCCTTTTCTTGTGAAATATTTTCAAGTTTTTATATCTTTTGTTACACATCACATTTTATCTGTTTTAATTGTTCATATCTTTTTGGATGTAGTTCAGGAACGACTATGGTGGCTTCACTGGAAATTTCATTATACATGACCTCGACCTTCTAGCTGTTAATTTAGGAGTAGGATTAGTTGCATCCTAGTTTTCCCTTTCTTGCGATCATTCTGCACTCGTTCCCTATAATTTGTCCTAGTTTTCTTATTCTGGTTCTACATCATGTTTGTTTTAGCCATTTTTTTCTCTTATATTCTGGTTTTGTTTCCTTGTTGTGTTTTTCTTCTTTTTGTCTTGTTTTCCTTCTTGTTGAGTTTTCCTTGTGTGTTCATCATGTGAATAAGTGTTGTGCTTGGACCTGTTTTGACTTCTTAGCATGTGTGTGGCTGAACTATAAAGAGTCTTGTGGAACTTCAATATTTGGATAGCCCTTTGTTAGTCTTCCTTTTGTTGGTTACACTTATTGGCCGATAAAGTTCCGATGGAAAATACGATCCATTCGTAAGGAGAGTTTTGGTCCAACCATGAACCCATGTCTAGTCCAAGAACCTCATGCCTATACTCGTTTTTTCTACTGGCGTTCTTAATCTTATCCAATTAGTAGAAATGGATAAGGGAAAAAATCTAAACAAGAAAACCTAAATTAGATGTCTCTATATTATTCTTTGAAGGAACAACCTCTTCTGCTCTCAATAAGTTAGGATCGCTCTTTCGCCCAAAAATAAATAAGTTTTGATGCACAATTCTCTTTAAATAATTAAATAAATGTGAAAGAAGAGAAAGGATTCCTAATTAGAGAGGTGAAGCAAACAACTCTACCAGGGTACTATCCAGGCTCATTGGAAGTGGAGCAATATTTTTGTTCGTGCATGACTCCATCGAGGTACTATCCAGGCCTACTAGCAGTGGAGAAACACCAGAGATGAAAAACTATACTTTGAAAATCTTAATCTCATGAGCTAAACTACCCTTCCCAACTTGAAACGTCGTGGTTATGCTAAATCTTATGTTGTGTTCAACTAGGAAGGTATATAGGGGACCATGTCTTCCCATGGGGTAAATGGGAATACCAAAGTGATATGTATGATGAACCAATACTCCATGAGGAACCAAGGCCATGCACAGAAGAAACTAACCAAGATAGAGAAGTTGGAGTTCAACCAGTGTGTCACCAAGTGTTGTAGGTGTTGCAACGCCCTCCAAAAGTTTGGCTTGCACTCAAATTTTGGAGCCTTCCTTGGTCTTTTCCTTGATTGTTGCAAATACTCAAGCTCATTCCATGAGCTTTCTTGAAGTTCTTTGGCCCTTTTTGCTTGTTGGATTAACTATTGTCTTTTGGCATGTTTATCTATTATATAATATTTGTGAGCCTTTTTCTGGTGGTTTCGAAGGTTAGTCTTTGTATATATGATTTATCCTAACCATGTTAAGATTCGTCACATCCATACACAAATTCTTGAGCACTATCGCACAAGTTTCATCACGGTCATCCAAAAGTCTATCTGAAGTGTCGCACTTGTCGTATCTTATCATAAGTAAGTCACACAGAGTGGAATGTTTTTTTTGTGTGTTCCAACGATCTATGTTATCATGTCGTCAAATTATGATAAGTGTGTGATCACAATTCAAGTTCATCACAAGTCCATATCCCTTCTTGCACTTAGCCATTTTTGGAAAATCTTCCTGATTAGGCAACTTAGCTTCATTGGGCCCTGTCTGAACTACACACTATGTAGTCTTAGCCCTCTTGGATGTGACCCTGCTACCTGGAACTACGCAGTGCACAATCCCTACCCTGCAGGGTCGTTGTTCTGCACAATTACTAAGTCCAGCAACCTCCCTTGACCTCCAAAATTGTGTAGGTGTGCCAACCAGTTTTCCTTGAACTGTGCACTTTGATTCTTCCACCCTAAAGTATTTTCCTTACCTACTGGAATTGTGTAGAAATCCAAAGATCCCTTGGCTTCCAAAACTATGTAGATGCTTCCATGAGTATCCTTCCATCAACCAGAGCTCACTGCCTCCGAAAACTGCGCAGTTCTGCCCTTCAAGCCTCCCAGTTGCCTAGTACCCATTGCCTCCTGAAACTCCAAAAATTTTCGTCCCAGATATCCATATCATAGCTTCCACTACCTGCTTGAACTACACAATTTTTCCTTAGTGGTGATTGTGAATTTTTTTTCCTCAGTGGTCACTGCACAAATTTTCCCCCAGTGGGCATTATGAAAATTTTCCCTCAGTGGGCACTGCGTAAATTTTTCCCTCAGTGGGCATTGTGAAAATTTTTCCCTCAATGGCCACTGTGTAAATTTTTCCCTCAATGGGAACTGCACAAAATTTTCCCTCAGTGGGCACTACGCATATTTTTCCCTCACTATGAACTACACAAAAGTTTCCCTCAATGGGCAGTGAACAAATTTTTCCCTGAGTGAGGACTGTGCAAAAAATTCCCTTAGTCTATCCTGAGATGTGCACTATGTAGTCTCAATGATCAATATATCCCCCTATCTATTGGAAATTTGCAATCCACAATCACTGAGCCCTTTCTCCTAGCCTGTGACTTGTTTTAGGCTCAGTTCATGGATAATAATGCATCATCTTAAAGTAGGGGTTTTTCGGACTGATGTCGTCCTATCATGAGTGAATTATAGGAATAGGTACACTATCAAGTCATGGAGAGATGATGAAGAAGGAAGAGGAGGGGGGAAGCATGTGTAAAGACTCTGTTGTAGCTAAAATCACAATTAGATCTATTAAGGGGAAGCAAAGGGACACAAGTTTGCAACTATCATCCAAGACATAAGATCATTGAAGACTCTGCATTACCAAGCCATGTGGAGGAGAAGAGAAAGTGTATCCAAGAAGACATCTAGCACTCAGCAGCAATAATGACCCGACATTGCCAAATCATCAAGCAGTCCATGTCAGCAGTGTCATGTCATGTCATGTAATGAGTAGTCATATGCCACATCACTAATGTGGACCATGTGTATTGTATCCAAATTTATTGTAAAGTGGAAGTCCAAAGGACACACATGAATATGAAGAGTCATGTTAGTTGAAAATTCATAGGAAGTTGAACAATCATGAGGGTAGTCAAAGAGTCACAAGGGGGAAACTTCACCCCTTGGTTATATACACCCCCTCATTGTATGAGCAAAGGACTTTTCACCTTAGCTCCTCCTGTTGGGTTGTGTTATATTCCTTCCACGACTAGCCCACGTTGTTAACCAAGGGGTTAGAGGGGGCCCCTTCTTTGCGCCAATTGCGTAGCGGGGGGAGGGTCACAGGGGGTTTGAGGGGTACAGGTGTTATCGGGAAATATAGTGTCTATTCAGAGCTGCTAGTCCCACTAAGATAGGTATCTATCTTAGAAACAAACAGATTAAAGTCACTTGTTTTTCTTTTACGAGAGAGAGATGAGAAAGAAGTAGAGAGTACCAACCTCAGTATTCTGCTTGGATCCTTGCTTGTTTCCTTTCCCCTTTGAAAAAATCTCGCCACTGCTTCCTTACTTATCCAGCTTCAAAGAGCACCTGTAGATTCACAGCAGCATAATACCATCAAAGCATAGAGATCTTTCACTGTAAACAATATAGGATCAGATATATATTGACCATATAGATGCATATAACAACACAATATTTAGAGATACACAAGAATATGGAGAAAAACTCAAATAGCTTTATTAGTAAAAGTCGTAGAAGAGAGGATTACAACCACTTGGTCTGACCCAACACCATCCTCCCAGCTTGAAAGCCCTCTTCACCTCACACAAAGCAAGATCACCCAACAATGTCTTCAAAGAGAAACCAGCAGCACCTCTTTGCAAATTACCAAATTCCAACCTTTGGATCTCTTGGATGAGGGATCCATTTATAGATATTTGCAGGGGGGTGAGTTAGCTTCTGGGATTTTGATTAGTGTCATCTCTCTGATAGTTCCTGGTTCCACATGGAGATTTTAGATCTCTTACTCATCCCTGGGAAAACTTAGAGAGGCAAGTGTCAAATGAGTAGTTTCTAGAATATTCTCTAGGTTTCCACCTAGAAAACTGCTTGTGCCATTTGTCTACTCTTGCTCATCACACCCTATAGAAGGGCTTTCCAGTATGAATCACACTTTTTGCATGTGGCAAGTGAGATGCATCGCACCTTCAGCACTGGGCAGTCTGTATGGTCCTGCTTTGACCAGTTCTGAGTAGCTTTTCATGGAGAACTTCTGGGAGATGATGTAATCAGCTGACCTTGGTACTTTAGGGTATGAAACGACACTTTTAGGGACTTATAAGCCCTTGGTTTATGGACATATGTGATTGAGATTGCAGTGCCCAAATATGTCTATAACAGTTGCCCCCTAAAGCATGAGGTCGTAAATCTTTTGATGTTGGGTGAAATGCTTTATAATGAGGATCCGAGGTTTTTCACACTAGAAGGTGACCTGTAATAAGATACAATACAATACATTATCTTCATAATATTTTCATGATCTAGCTGAGGTGGGCACTCCCATGATCAGCTTGATAAATTCATTTTCATGTACATAGGACAGACAACTATCTGTGTGCAAACTGATGATTCTGGTAGAGCCATCATCCCTTAGTTTGGATGATTATTTGTGCAGCAATGATGTACATTTGATGTCTTTATTTTCCTGATTATATCGTAGCCCGGATGGATGAAACTAGATCCGGGGTCTTCAAAACTCGTTCAATCTTCGCCTGAAAGTACAAGTCGATCCATGTGAAAAGATGTTCTGATGTCGAACATGGAAAGACATCACCTGATTACTAGCCAATGATGTAAGTTGTTAATAGACGCGAGAGGAATCACCGATGATGATGATGACCCTCAAGGTACTGCAGTACAATTCACATGGTGTGAATACATGAGTTGAGGTTGAACACCACGCAAAATCTTTCAGTCGAAGGCCATTAGTGTAAACCTATCTTCGGAAGTGAGAAACTTTCCATTGAGGCATGCAAGCTTCAAAGTACTGGAAGGGTTGTCCCTAGGTCGGCTTCATGGATAATGAGCTGATGTCGACAAGAAGTGACCCATCATAGGAGGGCATTAATGGATCCCACATCTACGACACGGAATGGAGCAAATGATCTTGTAGAGGTGAAAATGATCTGATGATACAAGGTTCAGGATGGCGGTCATGAAAGAATGAAACGTGAAGGTATTGTAGCGGATGAGACACAAGCTGGGTAGGTGAATTCTCTGAGCAACTTCTCTTGAACATATCGGCGACACTGAAATGGATTGGTAGTGTTAATCCCAAAAGTGGATGGTACGGTGGACCAATGGTGATATGACCAGTGAATGGAATAACCCAACCTGACTCGATCATGGTGATGGAGTGAAAGTGTCATGTTCAAGAGCGACCTGCTACCAATAAAGTTTCTTCAAGTTTTCTTCCCAATTTTCCACAGTCATTTCTAACCAGTACCTCTTTATTTTTGTCAAGCTTGAGGAGGATAACATATGCTTGTTCTATAGTTTGCCCTTCGGGAAAACCCGTCGCTATGTTTTAACGAGCCTAGAAACAATGAAACTCGCTCTTGTATGAATGGACAAGTTTGTCGCTATTTTTTTAATGAGTTTAACGACAAGGATAACTCGGTCCTTTTCAATTTTAGAGAGTCTGAAAAGAGACGGAAAGAAGACTCCAATATTCCTTTTTTTTAACATAATCTCTTAAGTCCAAAAAAGTATAAAACAATGCGAAAGGGATGACTTTTCAATAGTTTTAACGAGCTGAACAAGAAAAATGCTCGATCTTTTTGTGTAATAATCCCTCAGGTCCAAAAAGATTAAAATCTAGAGGAGGGATAACACTTCCAATCACTTTAACGAGCTGGAGAGGCCAATCACTCGGCAATCTTTTCATATTTTACGAGTCAGATGAAAATAGCTTAAAGGAGACTCGTTTTTTTTAGGAACGAGTGATGTTTTCAGATAGTAGTTGGTTCCAGGTAAGGTTTGGAACTTTCCAATCATGGCAGTGTAAAAAGGTGGCTAATAGGATCACTCGTCGCAACTGTTCCTCAAAAGGGGTAAACAATCAAATGGAGGCAAATGATCAGCAACAAGAGAGTGGAGGTGATGGTAAGAACACGACCAAGGCTCAAAAGCTGATGAAAATGCATTCACAAAGGTTATTTACCGGAGGTGGGTTCATTTTTTAATGAGCTTAAACTCTGGTGGAACATATGCTCATTGCTAGGTTTAATTTTTAACGAGCTTGAACTTTGCGTAAAACTGCTCTTGCCAGTCGTATAATAAGGATGTCTCATCGATAGGTTCATTTTTTAAGGGAGCTTACACCATTCGAAATTATGCTCCGACTCTTTTCATTATGTAAGCTAGGAACGACCAATACTACGAGTTTAAAGGGTTAAGAACCTACAAAATAAGAAAATAAATGGTCGCTTTTCACTTTCACGCAAAAATTTTACATGCCCCCAGGTATAGTGAGTAGCGTTTCCCAGGTTACCCCTCAATTTGCAGACAAAACACTTGTTCTATCGGGAAAGGCCTACGTTTCCAGGTTACCCTTCAATTTGCAGACAAAACATTTGTTCTATCAGGAAAGGCCTACCTTCTAACAGAGGTATCTTGTTCCGGTCTAATCCCATTTTCCTAAACGGACGGGTGTGTCAGACCAATCATATATCCTCTGCGGAAACCTACCCTATGCCTGAAGTTTCTCTACCAAAGTAGACCAAGGTGCATGCCCCCTGGGTTTCAGTCACAACCACCGAATCACTTGTGTTCATCAGGTGGACGAAATGGAGATTTATGAGACATTCCTTGTGCAAAAAGACCTGTTAGGGATGGCATTTGACTATTAGCTATGTGTGAACCGGGGAATGAAAGTTGGTCTACGAGATGGACCACTCTGCCTTCATGCGGAAAACACATTACTCGAAAGAGTGAGGAGACAATGGCTCCCATGCTATAAATGTAGTCACACCCAAGGAGTAGATTGTAATCTAAAGGTCCTTGGACTACCATTACATTCAGATAGACAATTTTCCTTCTCAAAGTTATAGGCAAACTTGGAAGGATCCCTAACGGCCGACTGGTTCCTTTATCGAAGCCTATCAGATATTGCATCTCAGGCAAAAGCGATGGCGAACCAAGCACTTTCCAAGCAGTTGAGGAAAGGATACTCATAGAAGCCCCTTCATCTATGATGGTACCAACCATAACCATTTTGTAAGTTTGCACTATGATTCGAAATGGTACATTAGATGGTAAACGGGGTCTGCCTAGTAGATTCCAATCGAAGAAAATGACTAGGTTGCTTGGAGGTGGGACCGAATAAATGGCCAGATAAAAATCCGACGAATTTCCTTCCTGCAGTAAAGGAATGGGTAGATTTCCCCCATGTTCATTGGAGTCTATGTTTATGAAAAGAATTTGAACGGTGTCATTCTCATTCTCTTCGGTGACTGTATCATCTGAAGGTAAATATTTTGAAGTCAAGATGGGGTCAACTGCCGTCTCGACCTGTTGACTTTGGTCCAATGTGGACTCAGAGGGTCTATCTTCAATGATAGGTGCTTTGATCGACTCCAAAGGTGGGTCAGTCAAATTTTTAACTAGCAATGGATTCGACAAGAGTTTCTTGTACCCAGGAGGGAGTCGCTGCGGTAATACAGGACGATTATCCAACACTCTTTTAGCTTCGTCTAGGAAGGGACAATGGTGGAGGGCATGATCGCCTTCACACAGTCTGCAAGGAAATTTAGATTTCCCTTTCTGTCTGGTGACTTCGCTTTCACTATTTGATGGTGTACTTTCAACATGATCGTCAGAGGTTAACGACACCGGATTATGCAAGCGGGGAGACCAGTCCCTTAGGATCCGTGGGATGCAAGGACAATCTCGGTGATAGTGGTCTCCTTTGCAGATGACACATGGAGATTTAGGTTTGGATGGTGCAGTGTGTGGATTTTCACTAGACGATGCACGGTTGCCCCTTTTTGCCGTTGGCTCCTTCTTCTTCTTCTCCTTTCCCTTCTTCTTCTTCTCAGTTACTTGGTTTTTAGTTTTACTATCTTTACCAAGCAAAGAGGAAGAAGGAGAGGGAGAGACAAATGAAGTAGAAGGTTGTGGGGGAACTCTGGTATCATCTAGTTGCTGATTCGATTATTCAGGAATCACGGTGCTTTGAACGATAGAGGTCGAGAGAAGCCATACCGGCAGGCCAATTGTCAGTCCTGGAAGGGACAATGTGGCCATATGAGGAGCACCAACATCTCCCCAAGAGGAGAAAGGACTAGGACTTCCCTAAAGGGGAAATCCTTGGTTGGTGGACTCCATTTTCTCAACCTAAGACTAACGAAGGAACAGTGACGTTATTCCGATTAAAATAAATTTTAGACGCTTTGACACAACTTGCTTTTTCAATTTTTAAGAGTCGAGAAAAAGCTAAAGATGACTCTAGTCGCCTTCGATTTTTAACGAGCCTGAAGTGACAAGTGCTCAGATGGACCTTTTCCTTTAAGGAGTTTGAAAAGGAACGAAAGAGACTGCTCTGGAAATCTAGACAGAGGGATTACCAAACCAATCGCAAAACTGCAGAATACTTTTTATGGTACGACAGTCAATCTTCCCAAATGCTGTGTTCAATCCATTGTGATCGATAGGGTAGCAGACACGGCTTCCTAAGGATAAAGGATATAGCCTATTGTGGTCTCCCAATATATACTCGACGGTACGTGGGAGCACAAGTTCACACTGGCACTTGTTGTCTCAAAGAGGAGGAATCACCCAACCTATGATGAAAGCAACAGTTACCAGGCTTTACGACGCCGGAATACGTCTCTAGCCTAGACTTCTAGATGTTGTTCGTTAGGTTCCAAAGCGTTTTTATGTTCATTAAATTTATTTTACAGTTGATATTTCTTAAGAATTTTTCCTTTAAGGTTCACCACGTGATGTAGATATACAATTCCTAAAATGCAATTTAAGATGATAAACAATCATTTAATCTTCTTTTTGCAATGAAAATCCTAGCTACTAAGGAAAGAGAAATGAAATTCTTTCAACATAGAGCAGTGAGCACACACTAGATGCACTGTCCTAAATCACAATCAACAAGCAGTCTAAATGAAAATGCACATGCATGTATTTGTTTTCCGCTTTCTTAATGTGTGAATGAAAAAAAGAATGCTAAATACAAATCTGAATTATCTCTTCTTTCAAAGCGACAATACTAACGATTTTATTTTCAAAAACGACAGGAAGGCAAGACGACACTTTGCGATTTTGAATTGAAAACTGCTTTCGACACTTGAAATACTTATAGATTCAGATCAAATACAAGAGTAACAATGTAATCGACTATCAAAAAGAGAAGTATTATTTTATTTGACTAAAAACGACACTTGCGACACTTCCAAATCAAAAGACAACAGTTCGATTAAGCTACTATTTTGTAAAAGAGAACGATAAATGGCACACAATACATAAAAACATTCACAATTATTTGTGCAATAGAGGTTGGATGATGCAAAGAAGGGGGTTTCAACTATGGTCTACTGATCACAGACAACAAAACTCCTAAATAAAACTGAAGGGAGTGAAGAAAAAACCAAAAATCTGGAGGCAGATCTAGTCTTGTCTGATCATCGCATCTGTAACACAGGGAAACAGGGATGCATCCCACCTACTGCACACGGGAACTGCGATGCATCCAGATTGCCAAGAAGATAGGGTGCGATGGTCTAGGGACGAGACTTTAACTTGGTTTTTGGTCACAGTTTACAGTTTAGTCCAGGGATTTAGGCCGAACAAATGATAGTCAGTAACTACAAAGTATAGGGGCTGATCTAATGAGGTTACTCAAGCTACCTCTAGGGCACTTAGGATGTTTTCAAGTCAATTGTTCAGTTCATAAACAAACCCAGAGATTGACTGAAGCAACATTGATCTACTTTGCACTTGCATAGCAAATGCAGTTCGAAGGCTAGCTGGCTTGACTTCAGGCTCTGTCTGTGGTTTATGAATCAAACAAATAGAGACAAGCAATCAAACTAATCACTCCCCAGTGGAGTCGCCATTTTGTTATCGGGAAATCTAGTGTCTATTCAGAGTTGCTAGTCCCACTAAGACGGGTAGCTATCTTAGAAACAAACAGATTAAAGTCACTTGTTTTTCCTTTATGAGAGAGAGATGAGAAAGAAGCAGAGAGTACCAACCTCAGTCTTCCGCTTAGCTCCTTGCTTTTTTCCTTTCCCCTTTGACAGAATCTCGCCACTGCTTCCTTACTTATCTAGCTTCAAAGAGCACCTGTAGATTCACAGCAGCATAATACCATCAAAGCATAGAGATCTTTCACTATAAACAATATAGGATCAGATATATATATTGACCATATAAATGCATATAACAACACAATATTCAGAGATAAACAAGAATATGGAGGAAAACTCAAATAGCTTTATTAGTAAAATTCGTAGAAGAGAGGATTACAACCACTTGGCCTGACCCAACACCATCCTCCCAGCTTGAAAGCCCTCTTCACCTCACACAAAGCAAGATCACCCAACAATGTCTTCAAAGAGAAACCAGCAACACTTCTTTGCAAATTACCAAATTCCAACCTTTAGATCTCTTGGATGAGGGATCCATTTATATATATTTGTAGGGGGGTGATTTAGCTTATGGGATTTTGATTAGTGTCATCTCTTTGATAGTTCTTGGTTCCACATGGAAATTTTAGATCTCTTACTCATCCCTAGGTGAACTCAGAGAGGCAAGTGTCAAATGAGCAGTTGCTAGAAGATTATCTAGGTTTCCACCTAGCAAACTGCTTGTGCCATTTGTCTGCTCTAGCTCTTCACACCCTATAGAAGGACTTTCCAGTATGCATCACACTTTTTGCATGTGGCAGGTGAGATGCATCTCACCTTCAGCACTGGGCAGTCTATATGGTCCTGCTTTGACCAGTTTTGAGTAGCTTTTCATGGAGAACTTCTGGGAGATGATGTGATTAGATGACCTTGCTCCTTTAGGGTATGAAACAACACTTTTAGGTACTTAGAAGCCCTTGGTTTATGGACATATGTGATTGGGGTTGCAGTGCCCAAATATGTCTATAACAACAGGTAACCCCACTCTATGGGGTCCAAGGTAGTGCCACAGAAAATTTTGGTTTTGGACCCTATGTTAGGTTGGGAGGACCCACCTATGGTTTTGTGCATGATTTTCGCACATGGTTTTGGACGCGATGGTTTTCGATCCATGGTATTGGATGGTCTGGCATGTATAAGTATGTATTGTAACATTGAAAGGAACATAATGAAAAATCAAGCTGGTAGTCCCAGTTTTGGGATCCACGGGAAAATCTCTATGTATATGTGTTTTATGTGTTATTCTCTCGCATTGTTTCTTTTCTATGTTTTAGAATTCGTATGCATGTAATTTCTGTATGGGGTTAAAACCTACATTTTGGTATCAGTGTTGTTTTGGCTTCAAGGGGACACCTTTGTTGCTGAGGGGTTTCGCTTGGGCCTATGGTAGACCCTGTTCAGTGGGAGATCTGCGAGATAGATTCTGGTGGTGAAAGAAGATGACGAGCAGTGGAAAGATAGAGATCAAGAATTTAATGGTCACATTTTTGAGTTGTGGAAACTCAAGATGGAGGATCTGTTGGTGGATAAATATCAGTGGATCGTGGTAGATCCGGGTACTAAACCAACGTGAGTGTCCGATGAAGAATGGAAGAAGTTGGATCGGAAAGCAAAGAGCACAATACGATTGTGTGTCTCAGATTCAGTATTGTTGAATGTATTAGGGGAAGCTACGACGAAGGATTTGTGGGAAAAGTTAGGGACTTTGTATCAATCTAAGTCTCTGCTGAATAAACTATTCCTGCAGAAAAAGATGTATAACCTGAGGATTAAAGATGGAGACTCGATGACAGAGCATATGAACACATTTAATACTGTGGTAAGTTAGTTAGCATTTGTTGATATTAAAATTTCAGATGAAGATAAGTGCATCAATTTTTTGTGTTCTCTACCAAATTCATGGGATGGTCTGGTTATTGCAATAGGTAGCAATGCAACTGCCTTGCAGTTTGATGAAATAGTCTCATCCTTGCTGATGGAGGAGATGAGACAGAAAAATATGGAGAGCCAAAATGGTGATGCCTTGTCTGTATGAGGATGGTCCCAGAACAAAAAAAAAAATAAGTCATCGAGTGGGAGATCTAAATCTAAAGGGAGATCTAAATCTCCAGGAAAACCTATAAAGGTGGTGTGCTAGAAATGCGGAAAGGAAGGGCACTACAAAAGGGACTATAAATCTAAAGCTCCTGATAAAGGAAAGGGATCTGATGATACTCCTTCCGCGGAGGCGAAAACCACCTCAGATGAAGGTGGGGATGTGTACTTGGCTTATTCAAGTACACATGTAGATCATGAGGCATGGTTGATTGACTCAGGTGCATCCTTTCACTTCACTCCCCATAGAGAGTGGTTCTGCGAGTATGAGAAATATGATGGTGGTGTTGTCTTCTTAGGGGATGATAGGAAGACTAGAATCATTGGTCGCGGAAAAGTAAAGTTGAAGTTGCAAGGTGGAAAGGTTAGAACACTTCCAGGTGTTCTGCATATTCCTGCATTTGCTAGAAATCTAATTTCTGTAAGAAAGTTGGATGATGCAGGTGTAAAAACAGTGTTCGAGAAGGATACCTGCAAGATGGTTTGGGGAGCACTGGTATTGATGCAGGGAGTTCGGATTGGAACTCTGTACAAGCTACAAGGTAGCATGGTTGTTGATGGGTGCAACAGTTCTGTGGTTCCTGAAAGTGGAGTAGAAAATCTAGTGGTCTCTGGAGAGAAGACCATGTTGTGGCATCAAAGGCTTGGACATATTGGAGAGAAGTGCCTTCGAATACTTCATGGTAAAGGTATGGTAGAAGGTATGAGTAATAGCTCTCTCGATTTTGATTTCTGTGAAAATTTTGTATATGGGAAGCAGAATTGGGTGAGTTTCCCCTCTAGTGGTAAGAGGGTGAAACAGATATTAGAGCTTGTGCATAGTGATGTGTTTGGACCTGTGAAGGTTCCATCATTGGGTAAGTCTATGTACCATGTATCATTTATAGATGACTTCTCAAGGAATACATGGATATATTTCCTTAAGAAGAAATTTGAATTCTTTGACAGGTTTAAAGAATTTAAGGCTTCGGTGGAAAACCAGACAGAGAAGAAGATAAAGGTGCTAAGGACAGATAATGGTGGAGAGTTTTGCAGTAAGGAATTTGAAGAATTCTATAAGAAGTGTGGTATAGCACGGTAGAAGACTACTCCATATACACCTCAAAAAAATGGAGTTGCAGAAATAATGAACAAGATGTTGATGAAAAGGGCAAGAAGCATGCTTAGTGGTGCCGAGTTAGGGTAGGAATTCTAGGCAGAGGCAGTGGAGACAACATTTTACCTGGTCAATAGATCACCTTCATCAGCGTTGGAGGATAAGACTCCACAAGAGGTATGGACTGGTAAGAAACCCTCTCTTTCACATTTGAGGGTATTTTGATGTGATGCATATGTACATGTTCCAAAGGAGAAACAAACCAAGTTGGATAGTATATTTGAAAAGTGCATCTTTATTGGGTATAAGGATGGTTTAAAGGGTTATAAGCTTTGGAACCCAGTAACAAGGAAGGTTGTGTACAGCCAAGATGTGGTGTTTAGAGAGGTGAAATATGTTATTAAACATGAAGTCCAACCAAAGGAACCTGAGAAGCTAGAGTTTGAGCTAAAGGATGAAGAATCGGACTCTAATGCAGGAGGAATCAGAAGATGAAGAGCCACAAACTTCGGGTGTGAGAAGATCAATTCAAGAAAGAAGGCAGCCAGAAAGGTATAGTCCATCTTCTTTCTGTTCAAATTTTGCTTTATCTATTACTGATTATGATCCCAGAACTGTGAAGGAAGTAGTAGATTCAGAGGATGGAAAACTCTGGAAAGAGGCCATGGTTGATGAAATGGCATCTTTGCACAAAAATGAGGCTTGGGATCTGGTGGAGTTGTTGGCTGAAAGGAAACCCATTGGTATCAAATGGGTGTTCAAGAAGAAGACAAATGCAAAAGGAAAGGTGGAGAAATAAGAAGCTCGATTGGTAGCAAAAGGTTATTCCCAGGTGCCGAGAATTTATTTTGGTGATATTTTTTCTCTTGTTGCCAAGGTAACTTCTATTAGATTATTGTTATTTGTTGCTGTTGTTTTTTATTTTGAGGTAGAACAGATGGATGTGAAGACAACATTTCTTCACGGGGATCTGGAAGAGGAGATCTACATGAAGCAACCCGAAGGTTTTGTGGTGAAGGTTAAGAAAGAACTGGTATTCAAGTTAAATAAGTCTCTGTATGGGTTAAAATAGTCACCAAGGATGTGGTATTAGAAATTTGACACATTTATACAGGGACTTGGCTTCACCAGAAGCAAAGCAGATCACTGTGTGTATTTTAAATTAATTGGTGACCATGTTATTTATCTGGTCTTGTATGTGGATGATATGTTGCTTGTTGGGAATGACAAAGAAATTCTCCAGGATTTGAAGACCCAATTGTCCTCCAAATTCAACATGAAAGATCTTGGTGCTACAAACTATATTTTGGGCATGGAAATTAAAAGAGACCAGGAAAAGAGGAAGATCTGGTTAAACCAGAGGAAGTATGTCGAGACAATACTGTAGAGGTTTAATATGCAAGATAGTAAACCGGTGAAGGTTCCTATTCCTGTAGGTGTAAAGTTATCTACTGAACAGTGTCCCAAGACACAAGAATAGGAAGAGGACATGTCTCGTGTTCCATATGCAAGTGCAGTTGGTAGCTTGATGTATGCAATGGTCTATACTAGACTAGAGATTTCACATGCAATGGGAGTATTGAGCAGGTTTATGTTAAAACCAGGAAAGGAGCATTAGACAACAGTGAAGTGGGTTTTTAGGTATTTGCGTGGCACTAGTGATTATGGTTTGTGCTACCAAGGAAGGCTAGGATTGGACAGAGTGTTGGATATTCATGGCTTTGTTGATGCAGACTGCGCTGGAGATCTGGATCAGAGAAGATCTACAAGTGGGTATGTGTTTAACCTATTTGGAGGTGCAATCAGTTGGATGAGTAAGAAACAATCTATAATGGCACTATCAACTACAAAGGCAGAATACATGACAACCACTCATGCAAGCAAGGAAGCAGTTTGGTTGCAGAGATTGTGTTCAAGTATGGGGTTAGTACAGGGAGCTATAAGGATAGACTGTGATAGCCAAAGTACAATTTTCTTGGCAAAGAACCCTGCATATCATTCAAAGAAAAAGAACATTGATGTTCAGTAGCACTTTGTGAGGGATATGATAGAAGACAAAAAGGTGTTGTTGGTAAAGGTGGACACTTTGAAGAATACTGCAGATGCATTAACAAAATCTGTGAGCTCTTAGAATTTCTCTTGGTGTAGAGAAACAATGGGCATTGCAGGGCTGGATAAATGACTAAGCTCTCCTCTGGCCCCTTGTGGAAAGAAAAGAACAAGTGGGAGAATGTTGGGTTGTGTTATATTCTTTCCATGACTAGCCCATGTAGTTAACCAGGGGGTTAGAGGGGGGATGGAGCCCCCCTTTCGTTGCGCCAATTATGTAGCAGGGAGGGCAGGAGGGGGTGGTCACAGGGGGTTTGAGGGGTGTAGGTAACCCCACTCTATGGGGTCTGGGGCAGCGCCCCAAAAAATTTTGGTTTTGGACCCTATGTTAGGTTGGGCAGACCCACCTATGGTTTTGTGCATGATTTTCGCACATGGTTTTGGACGCGATGGTTTTCGGTACATGGTTTTGGACGTGATGGTTTTCGGTCCATGGTATTGGATGCTCCGGAATGTATAAATATGTATTGTAACATTGAAAGGAACATAATGAAAAATCAAGCTAGTAGTCCCGATTTTGCGATCTAGGGGAAAATCTCTGTGTATATGTGTTTTATGTGTTATGCTCTCGCATTGTTTATTTCCTATGTTTTAGAATTCGTATGCAGGTAATTTCTATATGGGGTTAAAACCTACATCTCCCACAAGGCATTAGAGATATATACTAGTTATTTCAGGAGCAATGAGTGGCTCCAGTGTCCCACTACTGGGGCTAGTGATATACATCTTAAACATGTGTCCTAGAAATTTTTTCTAGTACCATAATCCTTTTATGGCCAACAGGTTCTTCATGCATGGACTATGAATATTTGTAAGACTATTATGTGGAAGTTTGTATTTCATGTTTGCTTTCACATGTACTAAGATAGTTTAATGATTTTGGTTATTTTAGTGCTTATATTTTTTATTATATATTTTAATGATTTTTATCGTTGTCCCATACTTGTGGACTATTTTGCGAGATACTAGATAGATCTTTCCTTGTTTGTTGGTTGTAATGACCGTCACATCCGCTGTGGACTATTTTGTTGGATGTTAGACAGGTCCTTCTAGTTCATGTTTTTCTCTTCCTGGGTGGTACTATTACCTCTCACTTAGACGCTCACTTTTCTCCCCCCTTTGTATAAGAGCCTCGACATAGTTGCACTACACACTCACCAGGCATACTCCCCTTGCTTTTCAAAGACACCATTACTTTACTCTCATGTGCTGATAGCTAGAGCCAAGGAAAATCTTTAAAGATTTGGCAACGGGGCCTTTATACTAGATGGGAATCCTACACCAAACGGTGTGAGGTCTAATTGGGACTTTATATCAGGGAGATCATCTTGGTTGATGGACTTCCAGCACTGTCAACACAATAATAATGCAGCGGAACAGTCATAGGTATGTCATGATATCTCAGTCATAAGTCTCATCATATCTCTTTCATATCTTTGTCATAATATTTTCTCATATCACAGTTAAGAAAGCCCAAAAAGGTCGTTGTCAGACCCAAGAACCTAGGCCTATTAGGTCATTGTTTCACCACAAGATTGAGGCCCATTAGGGCACTATTTTTATTTTTGGTTGGCAAAGATTCACATTATATTGACATGGAAATATACATAGAGCACATGTAAAAAATATTGGGGGGTATTCACCCATCACCCATCAAGGTTCTCTACCCTTGGAGAGGGAAACCAAAGAACCTTTCTAGAATTTGCAAATCAAATCTTGTTTAATGCATCATCAGAATAGTGATTAAGCTAAACATTACAAAATTTAGAACACGCTTTCTGTGGTGGGACTGAGCCACTGAGAGACAGACCTTGAAGAGAAGACAAAAAATAAAAAAAAATCATTGCAGGAGGATTCACAATATATTAACATGGAAATATACATAGAGTACATGCAAAAAATATTGGGGGATACCCATCACCCGTCGAGATTCTCTACCCATGGAGAGGGAAACCAAAGAAACTTTCCATAATTTTCAAATCAAGTCTTGTGCAATGCATCATTAGAATAGTGTTTAAGCTAATCATTACAAAATTCTGAACCCTGGTTCTGTGGTGGGATTGACCCATCGAGAGATAGAGCTTGAAGAGAAGAAAAAACATAAAAAGAATGTTGCATGAGAAAAACTGGGAGTGCTTAGTTGGCTCTTTGATGGTCTTCGGGTGCACTGACATGCTACGACTGCTTGTGACCATCACCAAGAGGGTCAGGAATATTCACTACAACAAGACTCTCCTTGATAAGATAACACCCATTTGGGATTGGATGAGGAGGATAGAGGGGTGGATCCTTTGACTAAGTGTGCTCCAGAGGCAACACATCTACCTGATGCCCATGAACTGGACAAGGGTGACTGCTAGTAGCTAGACAATTTGGGGGAGGTGTCATTTCGATGGACACAGAGACATAAGTGGATGGTTCAGGGGAAGAGGAGGAGGGGACATTGGGAGGGAATTTGATGTGAAGGCCATGGGATAGACGTTACGTGGAGGTGGTGGCATGGGAATTGATAGTATAAATATTTGTTATCCAAAAGGTGGCTTGATATTTCTCCTTTTCTTGATCCATGAGATGACAAGGCAAAATATTGTGAAGTGACCACAAAGCATTACAACCCAGTGAGCTTCTCAAGCCTCCAAATAAAAAAATTGACGGTGGATGTGGGAAGGAGTAGCATGGTCATACATTATCCAATATTCCTCTACGACATGGGAGGTAGTTGGGCGACCTCTACCTCTATCGCTCCCAACATTATGACCCTTTCCCCTTTCTCTACTCATGGTACAATAGTTGGTGTCGCCAAGATGAACAAAGGGCGGGAAGGTATGAATGGTAGTAGGAAAGGAGAAAAAGGTCAAAAGAGACTAGATTGTGAGTGGGGTAGTCATTGAGAAAAATTAGAGAGGGGTGACCATAATGCCTTGGGTTAGTATGTTAGGAGGAGGAGCGGGGAGAGCATTAAAGACATGCAAACTAGATTTTTGCAGATATAGACCTGGGCAGGCCTAACAAGACATGATAGAGGTGACAGACGTCAAGTGGAGGGCACTTTCATTCTGTCCTTGGGTAGGTGGCATCATTGGGACACAAGGATCAAATTTGATGGGAAATTTACCCACCACGGGGTGATTTTCCCATCAAATATGGTTTAAAAAGTTTTCCATACCATCAAAATATTCATTAACACTGTGAAAATAGGTTTAGAAAGTGTCAAAACTGTCAAATTTGATGGATGACTCTATTTTGAATTTCCAACCCTAGTTCGGAGGAACACTCGGATCTAGGGACCATTAGGGTGTTGTTATACCACAAGACTAAGGCCCATTAGGGCATTGTTACACCTAAAACCTGAGTTACAATTTCGCAAACCCATAGGATGGAATTATCATTATATCACTGCCAATTAATTACAGGCCTTGGTGTGCATTTATTTGAAGCACACAAACCCTACTTTTTACCTTATGAAATCCATGCAATTTGGAGTATTCTTGAACAAAAGAAATATATAAGTGAAAATTTAAAAATATTTAATTGTATTAATGTTTCTTATCAGTAAAAAAATACTCTCCAAGTTGAATCATTTAATTTGACCTTGAAATGAGGGTTGGGTGTGCATTTTTGTGAAGCAGGGAAAAATTGCCTTATTTCACTAAAATGCGTGCCTAGGCTTCATTTATTGATTAATATGATTAATTTGAATTGTATACTATTAATTTAGGGATTATTGGTTCTATTGTGCATTTATTTAAGGCACGCAATCCTGCCTTTTACCCTATAAAATCAATCCAATTTGGAGAATTCATGCACAACAGAAATTTAATGAGGATGAGTTACTTACCACCCAAATTTAATGAGGATTTACTTCATGTTATGTGAGAAGGCATGTTCCCAACACATTTCAAAAGTATCTTAGGTCATGTACAAATAGGAAGATACTTCTAATTTGTAAATTGTAACACATTTATGATGTTGTAATATATTTTATACTTTTTTTTTCTTTTGCAACATAAGTAGAGGCAACACAACCTTGTTTTCCATATTTAGCCAATGAAAAATGTTGTACATTATAATTGTAAAATTGGTTGGAAGATGGTAGGAAAAATTGAATCCTCCAAGGGTAATATATGGGTGGAATATTTCCCACCATACCTTGCATAAAATAACTAGGGTCCTTGAATACCATAACCAAATCATATTGGGTTTTCTTTAGTTCAACTGATAAAATTCTAAACTCTTCCATGACCTTTGTCAAATTCTCTAAGTGGTCATCTGATTTAGCTGGAAGCACAATGGTGCAAGCAATATTTTTAATTGACTGTTGTAGGCTTTGCACTTGTTCCTGCAAAATAACGCTATCTTTATTCCTATCACCTAATTATCCTATTAATAGATCTTTATTTTTTTCAATTTGAGCCAACTCAGTTGTTTGAGTGTGCTCAATCCTAGGCATTTTTAACTTCTTCCAAAATGATTGCACTCCAAACTTTGTATTCTATAATAGGGTCTTGATGTTGTGTTTCAATACTAATGTTCATTTTATAACTCTATTTAATTGTTGATAACACTACTGAAAAGTTTCAAATGAAGGAGTCTCTTCTATTGTGAATCCTGCCAAATCAATGGAGATAGAAGAGGAAGTAGTGTGCCTTGGATTTCCCAACTGCATTTGAAATCCTAGCTCATAGGAAGGTCCTTCTGTTAATTTGATTTGTATGTATTATTCATCCTCTGTTTGAATTTTAGTCCTCTTTTGTGACTAGGAATCCTCCATCTCAACATCTATATTTTTCAAAAAGAAAAAACAACTTCTTCCATTGATTAAAACAAAAGAAATTTACATATGCCATTTTTTGTATACATATATTAGTCCCAATTTTCTTCAAATATTGAGAAAGAGAGAAGGTATATGGAATTGAAATGAGAAAATGTCCTGCATCAAGCAAATATTCCTCTAATAAAGCATGAACTAGATCAAAATGTAGTCAATACAAAGAAAAAATCATAAAAAAACCAAAAATGACATCCTGCTACAACAAAGTTCTGAATGATGAACAACATGTCAAAACAAGGCATGTTTGAAAAAGAAACAAAAACAGATCCATCACTATAAGAAGAAATCCCTCGAATTGGAGATAGATCTATTGATGAGGAAATTGAATCTAATCTACCCAGGAATGACAAAAGCACCTCTCTTGGAGAGTAAGTCTACCATAGCATTCTACTCACAGAAAATGTGGCAGAAGGAGATTGAATTGAAACTTACCATCATGGATTTAATTTTCTCCAACCATTGTAATAATTATGGCACATCCAATGTGGAATGGCCCTTGGCCCAATCAATAATTGTCTTTGAGTCCCAAATGATCAATATCTCCTTAACAACAAGCCAAGTTGCACAACATACCACCCTCCATAGAGTCAACACCTTTGCTCTAACATTGATTTCAGATCCCCCTGACTAGAATAAATGGAAGGCTAGGTTTGGTTGGAAGATAATAATAGATCCACACCCACATTCTCCATTCACAAAGGCTCCATCAAAAACCAATAGGGGAAACATTGTCAAGGTTCTTGAAAGTCCATCAATGCTTATGACAAATGGGTCTCCATGGACCTATTTCCATAAAGTAAGCCATAATTTCGATCCAGGTGGATATTGGTGGCCACCCACCTATTCCACTTAGACCTCCATTTGGTTTCATTTGTTTCCTTGTTTATTTCATAAGTTACTATTTTTAGCAGTTTTTCGGGTCCTGAACTTCCAGAGTAGTTTTGACCCCCCAAATGACATTTTTTTGAGGTCTTTTGTATGCCCATAACCATAGGTAGGGGCCTACGATAAATATTGTGGTACTCAGAGAGATCTTTACGACAAGGTATCATATGCACCAAACAGAGATAATATGACCAAGTTATGACCTCGAGAAGTTAGCTACCCAACTAATCCCAACAGGGCCCACAAACTCTTGGCGTTACATCTCTTGGGTTAGAGTTTTGGTTGTTTAGGGTTTTATCATGTTTTTTAATAATAAATAAGCCCTTGAGCCTCCTTGTAACACGGTTCAGAGGCATGTAGCCACCACATCTCTTCTTAGAGATAAGCTACCATCACCCAAGCTAGTCTTCTTTCCATTTTGTTTCTAAGCATATTTTAGTATTTGATATTAATGAAATGAAGTGTTATTTTTGTTGCATCTCTATATTTATGATTATATATGTAATTTTTTGTATTCTTAATTAATTTTTAGATCAGTGGTATCAAGCGGTATGCTCCTTCTCTATTTTTCTTTGCATGTCGCCAATGAGGTCGGGATATAAGAAGTTAGGTCTCAAATTGGTCGAACCTTTTCAAGACCAGACTCGCAAATCCCTATTGCCTCCCATGGAAGAAGAGAAGAAACACGAGGGGGTTGGAGATCCTTTCAAAATCTTTCTCGAAGAAGCCCTCGAGCGACAAAGGAATGCGATGATGGACAACTTTGTCCAGATCCTTCAATGACTACCCAAACGTGATACATCTACTTCCAGCAGCTACTCTGTAAGCACCAAACCCTTTAAGGAAGAAGTCAACTTTGACATCCTCATATTTGAAGGTCAAATAGATGTAGATGACAAAGATAAATGGTTAAATCTACTAGAAGGATACTTTTATGTTCATGATTTTCCCAACCGAGAAAAGATTACTTTTGCACTTCTCAAGGCCACCCCCCATGTCAAGGACTGGTGGAAAACCTACTATGAGAAGAAATATGAAAGTACACCGTCACTACTTTCAGCCGCATCCACTTGGAATTCATTTTTGGATGCCATCAAAGAGCATTACTACCCTGTTAGGAGCTATGAGGATAAATACATAAAGTGGGCTACACCGTGGCAGGGAAGAGACTAGGACCTGTTGGATTTTACCAATGTTTTCCATACCCTTCGCTCGAAGTTGGATATTAAGGATTCTGAGAAACATTTGGTACTAAAGTATCGCGTTACCTACCCAAATACATCCAGGATGAGATGGAGTTCCTAGACAATCCTCACTTGGCACGATGTACTAGTACACTGTCAAGATTGAGCAGAAGTTTAATTAGAAAAAGTGAGACTTTGGATCTACAAATCCAAAGCAAGGGAAAGGTGCCCCCAAACCATAGAACAAAGGGAAAATCCAAGATGGGGTGACCCAGGATAACCCATTGAAGCCATAAGCAAAGAACAACACCACAAATACAAAGGACATGGGAAAGTGGTGTGAGTTCCATAAGAGCTCCACTCACAACACAAGTGAGTGTCGGGTCAAGCACTCACTAATGGACGAGCTAAAGACTTTTGAGTCAGGCACATGTTCTGAATCTGGGTTAGAACCTGACAAATGGAATGACAAAGGGAAGAAGATCATTGACGTGGAGCCCAGTTCCACTGTGGCCACCACCAAGATTCTGAAGATCGAGCTTGAAGATCTAGAAGAGGGGGAACGCCTATTCCACTCACAAATGTGGGTGAAGGGTTCTCCGTTGCAGTTCATTTTTTACAGCGCGAGCCAAAATAACCTCACTTCAGTAGAGGTCATGAAGCATTTGGGCCTACTGACTACAACACATCCGCAACCGTACACCATCGGGTGGCTTAACCAAGGATGAGATCTTCACGTCAACCAGCAGTGATGCATTTCCTACATCATCAAGCCCTTCATAGATGAGGTGTTGTGTGATGCTTCTCCTCTTGAAGTTTGTGATGTATTATTAGGATAACCATACTTATGAAAGCGACATGTTGTATATGATTCTAAACCTTGCTTTGTTATTATTTACTTGGGTAGTAAGTTATATAGGATACCAGAGGTAGACCCAACTACCGCCATCTCATTGATATCTGCTAAGCAATGGAGTAAGGTAATCTCCCAGACTGGAAAACTTGTTTTCTTTATGATTCGCTCTCAATGTGAGGGGAAGGTGTAGCCACATACATGGCCCCCATGAAGGGTTCCTACAAGCAGTAGAAGTAGGTGGATATGGTCGTGGAAGAATACAGGGATATCTTCTCATCACCCACAAGGATACCCTTGCATTGTCAGGTCAAGTATTCGATCGATCTAACTCCCAGAGCACCTCTACCCAATGGGCTGATATATCACCACTCCATTCTAGAAAATGAAGAGATCAAGCATAAAATCTAGGTGTTTCTATAAAAAGGGTACATCCGACCAAGTTCCTCGCCTTGTGGGAGCCCAATTGTACTTGTACAGAAGAAGGATGGGACCTAGAGGCTCTGCATTGATTACCAAGAATTAAACAAAATCATTGTCAAGAATAGGCATCCAATCCCACGATGTCCTGCTAGACCAAATCGAGGGGGACAAGTATTTGACCAAGACCAATCTAAAGTATGGTTATCACCAAGTTCCAATAGAGCCCACAGATGTATGGAAGGTCACTTTTAAATCCAAGGAAGGCATTTTCAAATGGTTGGTTATGCCCTTCAGGTTGAAAAATTCCCCTGCTACTTTTATGATGCTAATGGATGACATCTTGTGGCCCTTCACCAACTCGTTCGTGGTGGTTTATCTAGATGACATCTTCATCTTCAGCAAGAGTTGGGAAGAAAATTTACAACACATTCAGCAGATCCTTCAAACCCTTCGGTAGCACAAACTGTGTGCCAACTTGGAGAAATGCACCTTTGGCATGAGCCAGGTCTAATACTTGGGTTACATCATAGATGAGCATGGTGTGCATGTGGACCTAACTAAGATCCAAGTCATTTAGGATTGACCAACCCCGATCATGTTGAAATATGGCAACAAGAATATTCCAATTTAATTTGTCCTTGAATTAAATTGTGAATTAAAATCGAATTTAGTATTAACAACTACTTGGAAATAATTAATTAATTTATTTTAAATTAATTAGTTGGAGAAATTCAAGTTAGAAGTCTTTTTGAAGTCATGCAAGAGTTATCCCTTAAATTAAGGAGATAAGATTGAGTTATAAATGAGTTGTAATTAGTTAACTCAGTTTATTGAGTTAAGTCCAATTAAATTAGTTCCAAACTATTTGAGGAACTAATAATGAGTTAACAGTCAGTTGATGCATTAATGCACTCAACTAGTGCTACTCCAGTTAATTGAAGATTCCCTCATCAGAAACTCATGCATGTCTATTATGAGAAAGACCCAGTTGAGATTAAAGTTCAAGGATAGTGTACTATTAGTTGCATGTGTTTTCTCATGGAGAAAACTCATGCATGCAGTCAAGGATTTAATCCTTGAGGATTGCACAGTTTTGAAAGGTTTTCCACTTGGTTGAAGGCTAATCATCCATAAGGAACAACGCAAGGAAATAGGAGCTTGGAGGGCAGAGAGGAAGGCTAGAGAGAAGCCAAGATTTCCTACGAGCATATGTGAGGATTGTACTGAGAGCTAGCTAGCTGTGAGAGTTAAGGCTTTGTATAATTCCTATGTATTTCCACCATGTCTGATAATACAATAGTGTGGGGTTTTTTAGCTGAGGCTTTCCCCAAAGTATTTTCATATGTATTGTGCCATTGAATCTTCTTCTTCTAGTTATATTGTTCAACTTGATCTTTAAGCTTCCACAAATTGATAGTAGAAGTAGGTTATAGTATTCTTCTTTGATTTATATTGCATTATCAGGTTAACCTACACAGATTTTCTACAGAACACTCTAACGGAGCATCACAACTTTTTGGGCCTTGCAAATTTTTATTGAAGGTTCATGTTGGAATTCTCCCATATTACTTGGCCTTTGAGTCAGATTACTAAGGGTGGGGCGAAATAAAATTTTCCTGGTCCAAGTCCCAATAGAAGGCATTCGTTGAGTTGAAGCACCACCTCTGCTCTACGTCAGTACTCGCACTAGCAGACCTACACCAACCATTTAAAATCGAGACATACGCCTCAGACTATTCTATTGGTGCAGTCCTCACACAACATGGGCATCCGGTGACCTATCATAGTGAGACACTTTCCGATAAAATTCGTAAGTACCCCACCTATGATAAAGAGATGTATTCCATAGTGCAGGCTTACTGACAGTGGAAGCACTACATTCTAGGGAAGGACATGGTCATCCACACCGATCACTGACCTATTCAGTTTATACCGACACAAGGGAAGCTACAGAATGATTTCCATCAGAAGTGGTCCACATATCTGCAACAATTCCACTTGAACATTAAATACAAAAAGGGTAGCACCAACAATGTTGCAAATTGCCTCAACCAGCCCCCAGTTGCAACACTGACTACAGTTCTCAACTCTTGTAGTCATGAGACCTCTTGATGGCCACAACTATACAAAAATGATCCACATTTTTCCTGCACATACTAGATGCTAGTAGCTCGAAAGAAAGTTCCTGATTTCCACCTCTAGGATGCATTATTATGCTACCGTGGCCATATTTGTGTTCCTTCAAGCAATCATTCTCAGCTGATTTGGGAGGCGTGCTCCAGTCAGGTCGGAAGACACTTTGGTGTCGATAAAAATGTGGTTTTACTACAAAATTAATTTTATTGACCCAAACTTTGACTGAATTATGGGAAATATATGAGATCATGCACTGCTTGCACCATCACTAAGCCAACCATCAAGAATCAAGGCCTACACACTCATCTTCCTACTCCTAGCCAGCCATGGGAATCCCTCTCCATGGACTATATGTCTGGCCTCCCTTCTACCAAGCATGGAAATGATGGTGTATTTGTGGTCGTGGACAAATTTTCTAAGATGGCTATATTGGCGGCTTGCAAGAAGAGTATCATCGCAAAGGACACTACCAAACTCTTTTTGAAAGAGTATGGGTACATTTTGGGATCCCATTGACCATTATATCAAATTAGGATAGCATGTTCCTGAGCACATTCTGGTCAAGCCTCTAGACACTATTGGACACCAAGATCACTAAGTCGACTACCTTCTATCCTCAGACTGATGGCCAGACGAAGGTCGTCAATAGGATGATAGTGAACATACTCCACATGTACAACTCCAAGCATCCTCAAACCTAGGATGACAGTCTTCCATATGTGTAACACATTTATAATAGAACTCTCTATAGCTTGATTGGTTGTAGTCCCTTTCAAGTGGGTCTAGGATTTCAACCATTATGTCTGATTGATGTTGCAATGCCTCACGCGACTACACAGACAAAATCCACACATGTATTGTTTGAGGCTGATAAAGTGACCAGATTCATTGAACGCATCAAACACATCTGCCAGCAGGTTCAGGACATCTTGGAGAAGTCGATTTCCAAGTACAAGAAGTGACATGATCAACATCAGGTGCCACACAAGTTTTAGGTGGGCAACAAATTTTGGTTGCATTTACAGAAAGAACACCTTACCAGAGCCCATCGGAAGCTCAGACCACTCTGATATTGTTCTTACACCATTACCAAGGTTGTGGGAGACAATTATTTTAAGTTCAACATTCCCCCATTCCTTGGCTTGCACCCAATGTTCAATGTGGACCGCCTTCTGCCATACTTCCCACCATTACTAGACACATCAGACATTGCAGACCAACTCACACCAACAAAGTTAAACCCAGAATTCATGGAATAGGCCAAAACTAATAATATTATGGAAACAAAGGTCAAGAACACTCGCCAACAGAAGATCCAACTATGTTAGGTTGTCAAAGCTGGCCAACTCTTGCATCAAGGCAAGTGGCTCACCCGGGACCAGGTTCAATAGAAATTTCCTCACCTCATGGAGGCTCTACACAAAATGGGGACAATTGCTTCCTAAGGGGGGAGGAATGATCAAGGTGGATATTGGTGGCCACCCACCTATTCCACTTAGACCTCCAATCGGTTTCATTTGTTTCCTTGTTTATTTCAATAGTTACTATTTTTAGTAGTTTTTTGGGTCCTGAACTTTCGGAGCAGTTTTGAACCCCCAAATGACGTTTTTTTTAGGTTTGTTGCCATGGTCATAGGAAGGGGCCTATGGAAAATCATTTAATACTCGGAGAGACCTTTCCAACAAGGTATCATACCCGCTAAACGGAGATAATATGACCAAGTTATGACCTTGAGAAGTTGGCTGCCCAACTAACCCCAACAGGGCCCATAAACTCTTAGGGTTACATCTTTTGGGGTTAGGGTTTTGGTTATTTAGGGTTTTCTCATGTTTTTCAATAATAAATAATCCCTTGATCCTCATTTTAACATAGTTTAAAGGCATGTAGCTGCAACATCTCTTCTCAGAGATAAGCTACCATCACCCGAGCTAGTCTTATTTCCATTATGTTTGTAAGCAAATTTCAGTATTTCATATTGATGAAATGAAGTGTTATTTCTATTTCATTTCTGTATTTATGATTATATCCATAATTTTTTTCTTTCCTATTTAATTTCATATCAAATTTTTAGGGAGATGGATCTTAAATTTGGTTCTTTATTCTCAAAACTGCAGTCATTCCTACAACACCAGATGCCCTAAAATATATCTAGTGGTATTGTCATGAATTTGAGGTGGAAATTCGACTAGTTGAGGAGGAAAGATGTAATAGAATACCTGTCCAATTGTGAAAACAAATTAAGAGAATTGGAGACCTCCTCCCAAATGGATATAGCAAAAGGGAAGTTCAAGAAAAGGTGAAAAACCTCCTCATATTCCAATCTACACATAGGACAGAAACCCAGACCTTGAAATCCTCTCTTGGAAATATTTTCCTAAGTGAGGATTTGATTATGTAACACTAATCACGTGAAGCATTTCAATTTTTTTTGGAACCTCTCATCTCCACATGTCGTCCAACCAATCTGTGTTATGATCGAAACAATACTATTTGATGATTTATGTGTATAGATCTTTGGAAATGATATTACCACCATGGGAGAAACCACCCCAGATTATTTTATCTACCTTACCAAATTGAGAAATCCCAACATGAAATAGTTTAGTTTGGTAGTTTTCCCAATCGATTAAATGCACAGGAGGGAGAGTCAACTCGTCTGCATTTGGCCATTTAGTAGAAGGAAACACTATGCTCTGTGGGCAACCAATTTCTGCTAAGGTGAATCTACCATGCCCATTAAGAAGCTGAATAACGGGTAGAGACAGGATATGATGCCCCACTAGTCCAATAATAGCATATAAAATTTAAACCAATGAATATTTTTTTACCACTACCGACCACCCAACTAAGATTTCCACACATAAAAATGGATCCCACTATAGAATTTCACCCCCTCAGGCAATCGACCCCCAAGATCCAAGCCAATACAAGAACCTCAATTACTTCAAGACCAACCTACCAGGCATCCATTAATCTTTATGACAACACTGTTAATCTGACAGCAGAGCAATATTTACCGATCATTGGTTGGAACAATATATGGGAAGCAGTCTACAATGATACCAGAATATATCCTCTAGGAAATATCTAATAGGGGAATTATGTACTTGTCTTGGATGGATCTTGACATTCACTTTCTCCAATGGAATATTTTATAGACCAACCAGTATCTTCCACATTCAATAATACTGACAATGCTTTAAACACTAGGACGGTTCCCCAAGATTGTTAGAATCAATCTGGGATAGTATTCCACATATTTGTCTTACCCGTACAGATCCCAATATCCATAAATGAACCAAAATTAAGTTCCTAGTTGGTGACTAACCATATCAATTTCATTAACTACTTTCATAGTACCAACATACTTCCCCTTCCAATGGTCCCCATCCCAGATCAATATACCATACCAATTGGAAGACCAACCATCAAATCCAAATACCCCTCTTCTTAGAAGTAGCAGAGCATAGATGTTACCCTAACAAGTGCATATGATACATTCTCTACTTATTTGTTCCAACAATGTATAGTTAATATCCTAAGAAAAATCACAATAGGGAAATATTAATCTTAAGTGTAATTGTTAAGAAACCCCACTTGTAGCGACCTTTAGTAGATCTCGAATAAAATTAGGCACAAATTTCACAACACCAACAACATCTACACCAACATAGACTGTAATATATCTAGCTTCAGCCACAATTCTATCATATTTTACCTCCTTGATACCTTTTGTCCTCTAGGCCAACCCCTTACAAATTATTACCACCCACCTGCTTAGTCAACCACCTTATAAGTGAATTGTTCTTAATATTTTTAGGTATATTCTACACTTCTACTATGATGTATCCACAACAGTAACTTGCATCTATTCCAATGACATCACCATTATATACTGCACCATGTCCATTTATAGCCACAAAACCATCCAACATTCTCCAATAGCAGCTTAAGCTTCGAGGATTATGAAATAACTATTATGCTCATTCCATGGCATGGTAATGGAAATTATAAATTGATATGGATGCCTTCTAGGAATTTTTTACATATCTTAAATATTCTGTAACAAAAAACTTGTAGAAAACTTTTTCTCACTAGCACTTTTAAATTACTTCTCTTGACATTTCTTTATAATATGTAGTAATTTAGGCTTGAGCACTATAAACTTGTGCACTCTTAATACAATTAGTACCATTTGTTAGCTCTAATCATAGACATATACATACCTATACCTTGAGGTTTCTCAGTCAACTCATACACCAACCTGCTCCTCTGCTCTCACCTTCTGCATGAGCTATGCCTTACAAGAGTCCAAAACCACTATACTACCCTAATATTTTAGAATCGAACTTATGCCAAAATACTTCCCTGAGGTTTTAGCATAACACTCAAAAACCACCATATACAAGTAGTATTTCACATGGTAGCAACAACACTATTTACTACTTTTCGATTGTCAATAATGATGAGGGAAATGAGTAGAAGTGCTCCTATTAACAACACCAACTACAAGAGTTAAATCACCAACAACATATCAACATCCATTTGTTTAGGAGCATTCCTCTTCCAACTCTTCTCTTTTACCATAGGTGTTTCTAACATCCATTCTTTGCTACACCCTACCACATGGCTAAGTTTCTTGATTTTTCCATTTTTTCAATTTATTGTCTTCTTTCATGAATATAATATGAAAACCTAATTTCCACCCTTTTATTAGAAATTATATCATGAGGGTCATATTGCAAATTTTCTCCCTTCTCAAAACCAAGCTCCTTCATCATCATTTCCACCTGTGTAAGGGCTTGTCTAGTGTTTATAATAAATGGCCATACAATCCTCTCTAACTCGAAAATATAGCCTTTTCGTGTAGGAACAAAATTTACCTAGTCAACACTGAGACCCTACCTTATAAATTCAAGAGAAAATATCCTCATATGAAAAAATATTGGCCTTGAAATGAAGGTTGGGCATGCATTTTTGTGAGGTAGGCCAAAATTTCCTTGCTTCACTAAAATGCATGCCCATGCTTCTTTTATTGGCCAATCTGATTGATTAAAATTGTAAAATTTTTATTTAATGATTTTAGACAGTTTTACATTTTTATATCTTTACTTTGAGCTTAAATGTTTATACTTCATATTTCATACAACATTCTAAGTTTTACTTTGACTTTCCTGATGTGAAATTTGTACCTAGTAGGTCTATCTCTAGGTGTTATATCTTTATCTATCACTTGGAAATATTCAAACCTAATTACTACTAAACTAAGGTCATCTAGCCTTACTTATTGTGTTTTAACCAAAAAACTACAAGCTTCAACTATTGAAATTCAAGTTTGATTTTTCTTATTCCATCACCTTGTTCCCAAACATTCCTAATGTGCATTTATTTCAGGCACACAAAGCCTACTAGCTTTTACCCTATGAAATCAATGCCATTTTGAGTATTCTTGAACAACATAATTATAGATATGAAAAATTAAAAATATTTAATTGTATTAATGTTACTTATTGTTAAGCACACACACAAATAATGGACAATAGATTAATATAAGCGTGAGTTACATTTATTCCAAAAGATTTACATATTTACACATTTCCTTGCGACCCTTGTTCTTCATATACCAAGTGGTCCCTTGGACTCTGGTGACTGTTCACATTCCACACCAACCCTTATCAGATTAGGTATCCAACATTCCCCCCTCTGTTAGATACAAGGTGAGAAGATGGAGAAAACTCAATTGCAATACTTTTCAAAATTCGAGAACAAATTTTGTGATATGATAGAAATATCTTCTTTGTCGTTGAAGCCCATTGCCAAGAAGTGATCCATCCAAGGTTACTCTTTGTTCTTGTAGGAATATTATTTTTGAATAATCTATTTGAAGAATGATGTGTTGACCGCAATTATCACATGGATTAAGATCAAAACAATGATCTTTCACATGGACAACTCAATTACAGTGTTGGCATTTGAAAATTTGTTGCAGTGGAAGAGGAGAAGGTGAATATTTGTCCTAACAAAATCCAACACTCTCAAATTTGATAGGCTTGGAATAGTACAAAATATTAAAGGAAACATCCTTGTCATATCCAAGACCAGTTATGTTTATGTTATTGAGAATCTCTTCCCAAGGTTTTATAATGGGATTGGGAAGTGCATGTTGAATTTCTGCATCTGCATGCAAATTGTTGGAAATACTTAGGGGGGGGGGGTGAATTAGTATTCCTTAGCAATTAGCACTTTTAAATATTTTCATAGCATTAGTTAATCTTCAATTATTATTAATTTTTATGCAATAATAATAGTAAATAAAATAACACAGTAAGCACAAGAATTTTAGGTGGAAAACGCCCTCCAGGTCAAAAACCGTCGAACGCTTTTCTAATAAATTATTTAATCTTCAGCCCCAACTGAAATGAAAGCAACAACTTCCTAGAATTATATAAAAGCATTCTTCTCTAGATCCCACTGGAAGGACGCCCCAAAGCCCTGGTTTATTCAGTAATCAACTTAATGGATGCCCCAAAACCCTAGTGAGCCACAACTTGCCATAGCACCACCATGTAGTGTTGTATTAATCAATACTAATTGACCAAGAATACAACCATTTAATTATCAACCCAGGGTAGGTCTGTTATTTCAATGGAGTCTGCACTATCTTTGTCGATACACTACAACCAAGAGTGAAAATAGAAAACAATAAAGAATGCCGCTGAAATAGTTCCATAAACTAACATTCATGCAAAAATAAAAAATAAAAACACTCTACATGAATGGAATCACACTTCCCATTTACTGGAAAAAAGGCATGCCACACACTGTACTGATAACTACACCAGCTGGTCAACTAACATACTGCAAACCAAATCTATGTAACAATATATTGTAAATTTGGAATTGAAGCAGATATATTCTACAAATTATACAACGACAACAGAAAACCATAAAAATACTAAAACAAAGGAACAATAATATAAAACTACTCTACCACTGCAATCCCTGCTAAAGAGGAGGGCCATTTCTCCCTAGCAGGGGCGCAGGAATGAACACGAGATTAGTTGATAATTCAACTTGGAAACATCAACATCACCATGGTGTCTTTGATATTAAGAATAATTAAAAGTTAAGGGATCAAAATAACAGTACTCTCTATGCCATCCCCCATTCCCGAGGGATTAAGTTTCTCTTATAGAAATTACATACCCAAAATTAGGAACATACCGATCATGAGAATCTCACAATTCTCATGCTAATCATAAAATAGAAATTGTTATAATCAGTTCCTAAATATGAGTTATATTCAAATACATCGATTAAAATCATAACCGCTTGGATCTGTCACTTTCTAAATATAAAATTTGTAACTTCCAATAGTTGTTGTGTGGAATAGTACCCACGACTTTGATAGCTACGATGTAACAGCACCCTGCAGTAAAGTAACGGTTTGGGATGTAATAGCAACACTGGATAACAACAATCTTGTAATGGCACCCAGCGTGTAAGAGCAACGCGGTGTAACAACAAGGTATGTAACAAAATCATGGTGTAATAGTAAGGTCTGTAACATCACACACAGTGTAACGACCAGGGAAAATTTTACGGATGAAAAATGACCTTGAAGTTTAAAAACATTGGCGAATCTCACTAGTCCCTAATATACGAACTATAAAACAATTATTGATATATTTGTAAAATTATTCAAATTTATAATGACTTTATATATATATTTTTATATAATGTTAGTGATTTTTAAGGTAAAATAATTTTATATTGTAAAATTTGGGCGAATCAATTTTAGAAAAAATGGAAATCAACAAATATTTTTTTGGAAAAATCATGGAAAATTAGCCCACCTGTGAATGTTAGCCCTTAAAATTTTCCATGGTAACAACAATCTGTTTCATCCTACTCTTAGATCGATTGAGGCAACTGTTCATTCCATAACCTCATTCTTGTGGGCAACACCTGAAAAAGAGGAAAGGATCCAAAAGACTTCTCCAACGTTTACCCCAATTAGCCATAGAAAAGGAATATTGCATCATTATATCTAGAAAAAATGGAAAAATAACATGATGGAAAAATATGTTGTTCATAATAAGGAAAAAGGTGGTTGTCATGTAAAGTTATGTTGGTCCAGAGGGAAAAGGTCAAAAGCGGGGAAAGAAAGTATAGAAGATAGGTACAAAAGCTACACCCAACACACCCTACCACCCTAAAGTGTTCACAGGCCCCAACCTGTAGGCGAATTCATACACCTAGCTAGCACCTCCATTCCACCCTATAATGATTGAAATAAGATAATACTGTGGATTCCCAAAACAAGGACAACAATCCATGATATAATAAGATTTACAACGATTTTCATGTACTTGACCAAATACTGAATCAATCTATGACCTGCAACCCAACCATGACATCATCCCAACACTTATAGCTCCCATCACTGCCTCTTCGACTCTAGGCAGAATGACTCTTTCATAAATTACTCTTTTACAATCTTTATAATGATGAGTATTTTACAACTTTACAATGATGACTCTTTTACAAATGACTCTTTTGCAATTTTACAATGATGACTCTTGGCCTGAACAATACTTCATGATATCTGGATGGCTATCATGTTTTCAAGGATGCCCCATTGTAATGCTTCCTTTGATTTTATACTTCTGCTCTTGAATTTTTGCTTGATGGTGTACTTGATTCTTCTTATACCTGCATGCAAAATTTTCCCGGTGAAACCAATCCCAAAACAAAACAAAATACCCTTCAACTTACCTCTACCTGCAAAACACATGTAAGTGCATGATAATGAATAAATTAAAATTAAAATTACAATGCATACCTAAAGTGTGTTTGTCACTTTGTTTGTTGACTTGCTGCAACAATAGACAAAGACTCCCACTCTTGGTATAGGCCTGGACTCTATGCAAGACTATATCCAAAACCGACCTAAAGATATATACAATAAAAAATGATGACAGACCCTAGACTTGTGATGGACCAGTTTATAAATACAACAACAAATACCATTCTATAAACTATGACAAGAAAATTAACATGAAATTACAACATCATATAGATTTAGCAGACTTGGTGTATCATCAAGAATATGTAGCATCAAATGTGCAGTATCAAGAACAGGACGGCCGAAAAACTAATGGTGACATATAGAGACAGAGATATAACCGAGACCCTGTATATAATTACATTGTCCTGTAAAAACATATGTCAAAGATGATACTAAAAATTCAAATGTAAACACTAATCATACATACCTTTTTGTAGGAGACTTACCCTTGACTATTGACGTGTGGTCCTTACTACAGTGATCTTTGAATGCATGTTTTTTCTTGCCTTCTAGGAGCTTGATATTGAATCTGTTGTATCTATGTAATTCCGGATCTCCATGGTCTAAAATTTTGTCATATATTATCCCTATGAGTCCTCTTTCCAACCCCATAGGCCTTATCAATGTTAGATTCTTCAAGAAAGCGTTATGCCCAATATCCCATGATGATCGGATTATAGACTGGTTCATTAGAGTGAACTTGTATGAAGTTCCACGTGTCACTGTTGCAAAATTCGGTTCTAAAAATGATACGCAACAAACTACAGTCTATGCTCTTTATGCCACTATTTACCAAATTTGGATCTAATTCTCAGAGAGAAAGTTATGACAATTTTCCCAACATCACCTGTTTGACATGGAATTCGAGAGCCTACAAAAACCTTAACTTCCTCAGATCATATCTCCGAAAATGTGGCGAAACAAGATTTGAAATTTGGTCGCGAGGTTTATCACGATTGCAGTGAAAAAGTTTTTTAATTTCAGCTTTTTAAGCTTTACAGAAAAAAAAATTATAGTGAAAATTCCATGATGACCTGTTTGAAGCCACAAAATCCCTACTAGAGGATGAGATGAGGGTCACTATTTATATGAATGTCTTGAGTTGAGAGGGTCCTCAAAAAGTGAACATTGGAGGGATTTTAGGAGAAAAAAAACATTATTAATTATTTACTATTCAATGACCATAACCAATTATTATTTCCATGCCACAACCCCATACGGTTTTAGCCCACTAACTGGGGTTACTAACTTCAAACATGAATATCTCTCAAACCGTGAAGAATTATGTGGCATGCCATATATCAACAGAAACATATCGACTAGTAGAATTCATATAGAAGTTCCTTGAATCATACTAGAGTAAGTTTTCAAGTCAAAATTCCCATGCAATATTGGGGTAGCCCTTGGTTCTGCTTAGGTTGACATCAAAGACAACCATTGATAACCAATCTCCCCATTTGGCATTGATGGCAACACAAGTACTCCCCTTGTGATCATGACACCTCTTCATACTACCTTCTCTCCCCATTTTTCATCAATGGAAAAGCGTAAATCCCCCTGAAAAATTGTCATCCTGTGGATTTGTACACACCTCCACTCCCCCTTTCTACTTAGTTAGGTAAGAGAAAGATTCTAATGAGAACTTGGGAGAATCCCAAGATTTTGGCAAAGATACTCAAATGATTGACGAGGTAATGATTTGGTAAATATGTCAGCAATTTGTTCCTTTGTGCCAACATATTCAAGCTTGATATTCTTTTTAGCGACCTGCTCTCTAACGAAATGATATTTGATCATAACGTTCTTTGTTTTGGAATGCATCACAGGATTTTTGGAGATACTGGTGGTAATGGTGTTATCACAGAACATGGGAATAGGCTCATCAAACTTAACTTGAAGATCTTGCATGGTTTGCTTCATCCAAAGAACTTGAGAACAAGAAGTTGTTTCCGCGATGTATTCTACTTCTGCTATGGATAACGAGATTGGAGATTTATTTTTACTTAACCATGAGACAAGGAAACCACCTAGTTAGAACGTTTCTCCACTGGTACTCTTACGATCATCAACACTTACTACCCAATCTAAATTTGTATAATCTTGGATGACCAGATCATTTCCTTTGAGATATCAGAGACCATATTTTGTTGTGCCCTTAAGATATCGAAGAATTATTTTGATGGAAATGATATGATATTATTTTGGTGCTTCCTGGAATCATACTACGTGTCTAACTGCATGCATCACATTTGTCAAGGACGTTGTCACATATAGGAGACTACCAATCACGGATCTATACAACCTTTGGTCTATATCCTTTAATGAGTCTTCTAAGCTTAACTTGCAACTTGTCCATCTGGAATTTATTGAGCATTTATTTGATGTATTTGGTTTCATATATGAATATTCCTTTATCCTGCTAAGAAATATGAAGCCCTAGAAAGTATGTCAGTTCCCCAAGCATAGACATTTCAAACTCACTTTTCATTTTTGTGGCAAAGTCTTTACTTAATTTGTCATCATTGCTTCCAAATATTATATCATCCACATATACTTCGATAATTGTTAGGTTATCTTGATCCACTTTCACATAAATATTGTTGTCATCACTTCCTTTCTTGATGAGCATATAAAGCCTTGATATGACCATATAAATCCTTGATAACTTCCTCACTTCCTTTCTTGAGACCATATAAAGCCTTCTTTAATCTGTAGACATAGTCTTGTTTTTCAAAGAGCAGAAAAACTTTAGGTTGTTCAATGTAAAATTCTTCCTCCAATTCACCATTTAGAAAATATGACTTAACATCCATTTGGTAGACCTTGAATTTTCTCGAGCAAGCCTAAGCGAGAAACATCTTGATAGCTTCCATTCTGGAATGGGAGCAAATGTTTCTTCAAAATCGATTCCTTCAACCTGTGCATACCTTTTGCAGGCTAATCTTGCCTTATTCCTGGTAACCTATCCATCCTCATTCAATTTGTTTCTGAAGACCCATTTAGTTCCAATAACATTTTTATCCTTTGGTTGTGGAACCAATTCCCAAGCGTCGTTCTTCTCAATTTGATCCAGTTCTTCATTCATAGTTGCTACCCAGTGTTCATTTTGACTAGCTTCCTCAAAATTGCTAGGCTCAAAAGTCTCTAATAGAGAAAGATGGGCTTGTTGTGATGAACAAAGTTGTTGACTTCTTCTAGTTCTAATTCCTTGATTTATGTTGTCGATGATTTGATTTGACAGATAATTATTTTGACACCATTCTTTTAAAACTTTTGGAGAAGTTTCTTGTACATGTTGTTGATCATTTCTTATTTCCTCTTGGTTGACTGTTGTTTCCTTATTTGATTGGTCTTGTTCTAGAGCTTCTTCTTCATCCTTCACAGATTCTACCTCAAGCCCCTCAGATTTTCTTGGAGAGATGATCTAATGTTTATCCTTTAGAACACCATTTTGGTCGAAAGTAACATTTATGCTTTCAACTATTTGTTTTCGCCTCAGATTGTAGCATCTTTTGCGCGAATAACCAATCAAAATACCTTCGTCAACACAGGAATCAAATTTTACCATTTTTTGGTCTTCTCTTTTGATGTAACATTTAATTCCAAATATTTTGAAGTATTTGAAGTTAGCTGGCCTTCCTTTTCATAGCTCGGATGGAGTCATGTTACAGTTGTTCCTGATCAAACCTCTGTTTAAGATGAATATGATAGTATCAATTGCTTGAACCCAGAATTTATCATCTAATTTTGAGTCTTTTAACATTTTTCTAGCCATTTTCTGTACGGTTATGTTTTTCCTTTCAGCAACTCCATTCTGTTGTGGTGTTTTGACTATTGAGAAAAGTATTTTTATTCCATTTTCATCACAATATTGCTGAAATGATTTGGATGTGAATTCTCTGCCATTATCTAATCTCAGAAATTTGATCTTCAAGTCAGTTTCATTTTCAACCAATTCCTTGTAGATTTTGAAACACTCAAATGCCTCAGACTTTTTCTTCAGGAAACCGACAGATGTCATTATGGTGTAATCATATATCATTAGCATAAAGTATAATTCTTCGTCTAATCCTTTTGTTCTCATTGGATCACATAAATCAGTATGTATTAATTCCAATGGACATGACGCTCTTGAATTCGACTTTTCTCTGTTTTCCATGCCGACAAGATTCACATGTCATATTGGAAGGTTTCGAAATTTTTGAAATTTCTCTAACTACTTCCTTTTTGCTGATATTGACCAAATTGTTGAAATTTATATGTCCCATTCGTTTGTGCCATAACCAAATCTCTTCTTCTTTTGCCAAGAAACACCCTTTAGGTGTCTCATCCAAAATGTATATGTCATTTGGAGCTCTGCTTGATGTAGCCACAAGTTTACCAAACTTTCCTTTCTTGATTTCACATTTCTTTGAGTTGAATAGCATCATGTGCCCTTGATTGCACATTTGTCCAACACTAAGCAAATTGTGATTTATATTTTAAACCAGCAACACATCCTTTGCTAATGCATCCTTGCTTCCAAGAGTGACCGTACATGTTCTTATGACGTTTGAAGCCCCGTCATTTCCAAAAGACATTGTTCCATCCTTATTTTCTTTCAAGGATTTGAATTTATTTTTATCTCCAGTCATATACATTGAGAAACCACTGTCAACATATCACACGTTTTTGTTTCTTTGAGCCTTGAGAGCAAGATCACACCTTTCAGCCTTTTTTTTCAATATTTGTTCATTTCAATTTTGCATGAACTCCTTTGGAGAGCTTCCAAGTCTGCAATATTTAGCCAGATTTCCACAATTGTTACATTTGTAACATTCGACATCATCTCTTAGATAATAAAATCTATTGATATCTTGCTAAGTTATGGAATTTCCATTTCTGAAAGATCTCCTAGAATAATTTTCATGCATGCGACATTCTACAGCTCTATGTCGAAACCTTCCACATGAATAACAGGGACCATAAAACATAGGTTGATACTTGGGAGGAATATTCTTCGAGGAATTGTCTTCCAAGGTTCTTCATGCGAGTCTTGATCTCTTGATCTAGTTGGGGGATCTACCATTTTTGCATATCAATCTTCTGTAGTTTTCATAGAAGGATTTGACTCCTTTTCATATTTTTCTTTGTAACCAAGACCAGTCTTATCACTGTATGACCGTTGGTTGTTGATGAGTTTGTCCAAAGCCTTTGAACTGTTGGCATAGTCTTGAAGAGTTTTTCCACTTTTTACTTCCTTTCACACAGAAACTATTTCAACTTCCAGTGCTTCCAAGGAAAATTTTAAGAACCCCGCCTAAATTTATAAATATAATAAATGGGCGAATCTCCATGGTATATAGGAAAAATGGAAGGCGATTTTATCAATAATATAATATGTATATATAATTTTTTGGCGAATCTCTCACCAGGCATGGCGAATATTTTACTCAATTATAAAATATTGTAAGATCTTGGTGAGTCTTTCACTAAATAATAAAACTTTGTAAAGTCCTAGTGAATCTTAGCATAGGCTACATGTTGGTTTAATTCCCCCATTTAAATAGGCTACATTCCAGGTGAATACCATGGGTCAATACCATGTGCCATTTTGGTGAATACCATGGGTCAATACCATGTGCCATTTTTATTTTTATTAGAATATTTTACTCAATTATAAAATCTTGTAAGATTTTGGCAATTCTTTCACTAAATAATAAAACTTTGTAAAGTCCTAGTGAATCTTAGCATAGGCTACATGCTGGTTTAATTCCCCCATTTAAATAGGCTACATTCCAGGTGAATACCATGGGTCAATACCATGTGCCATTTTGGTGAATACCATGTGCCATTTTGGTGAATACCATGTGCCATTTTTATTTTTATTAATTCTAATATTAGGGTTAATAATGGTTTTTTGCATGGTATTAATAACAATCTAGTCCATGGTATTTGTCCCATAGTATTTTGGCCATAGGTTTCACCTAAATATAACCCATTTTTTTAGTGTTCGTAAATATAAGGTGACTTATGGAGTAAAGATAAAAAAATGTTTTATTTGTTTACCATACCTCTCGTTTATTTATATTTTTATTAATTTACCATACCTCTTTTACAAATATGGTAATTGGCCCATAGGATTCACTTAAATAAAACCTCTTTTTATATTTAGTCCATAACCCTCGTTCTATTTATGAGGGTTATGGACTAAATATAAAAAGAGGTTTTATTTATTTACGATACGTCTAGTTTATTTATATTTTTATTTATTTACCATACCTTTTGAGTAAGTATAAAAAGACGTTTTATTTATTTACCATACGTCCACTTTACTTATATTTTTATTTGTTTACACCCTTACATGTATATAAGGTGATTTATGGAGTAAATATAAAAAATGTTTTATTTATTTACCATACCCCTCATTTATTTATATTTTTATTAATTTACCATACCTCTTTTATAAATATGGTATTTGGCCCATAGGATTCACTTAAATAAAACCTATTCTTGAAAATGGGCGAATGGAAGGTTGTAAGTCCTAATTTGAAGGGCTAAATTTACCTTTTTTACCCTCTCCCTTAAAATAATGTGGGCTATTTGAGGTGATTTGTAAAAATGTACTATGATACAAAATATTCGCCCACTAAAAATTTAAAACCCTTTAATTTCGCCAAAGGGCGAACATTCGCCCCTAAAATTATCCTTGAGTGCTTCTCTCTCCTTTTTGCTTTCCTTTGCTTCTATCCTAAATGATTGTTTAATTCGTTTGTATTCTTCAACCTTGATTTTAAGATTGAGGACCAGGTCCCTTTTTGTCTTCAATTCGTCTTCAAGAGTGTTAACATGTTTCTTTTCACCCTTGAGCTATTTGATAACCCTGATTACTTCATTTTGGAATTCGAATTTAGTCATTTCTTCTTCTTTGTCTCCTTCTTCGTCAGGTGCCTCCTGTTTATTATGCTTGGTCATAAATAATACTCTTCCATTGAATTATTCTTCGTTATCACTATCTTCTTCGGATGAGGAACTATCTTCTTTGGAGAATAAAATTTTCTTAAACCATTGCTTCTTGCCTTGCTTTTTGAACTTCTTAAGACTTTTCTTCCCTTTCGTAACACCCTCATTTTTTTGAGGACATTTGGCTGCAAAATTTCCAACCTCACCACAATCAAAACATATTAATGGAAGTTTACCTTTGAATTTTCCCGTACCTGTTATCATTTTCTGAGTGAAGTAGGAAAATTCTCTATCTGATAATTCTTCATCTTCTTCCTTCTCCTCATCCTTACAATTGCAAGTTTTTTCTTTCAGATTCTTCTTGTCCTTACTATTCTTCTTGGATGTGGAAAATTTTATTTCTAAGTGAGATGTGCCATCCTCTTCTTCAATCCTCATTTGATATGCCATAAGAATTCCATGCAATTTATCTATGCTGAGATTGGTCATATTCGATGTATCTTCCAAGATAGATACCTTAGGGATAAATCTTGCTGGCAAGGTTTTGAGGATCTTTCAAACAACAATTTTCATTTCAACAAGTTCTCCCAAACCTTCCAATGTATTTGTTGTTTCATCAACATGTTGAAATTATGCAGCAATATCTTCATCTTCCCTCATTTTGAGTTGAAAAAAAGTTTCCCTAAAAAATTGAATCTTTTCTTCTTTCACCTTTGAGTCACCTACATATATATTTTCAAGCTTGCCCCATACCTCTTCAGCAGTTTTGCAACTCAATACCTTAAGATAAATGGATTCGATAAGCCCACTAATAATAATATCTTTAGACTTTGCATCATATACCATATTTTTCTTACCTTGTTTGTCATGGGTCGGTGTGAAGCCTTTGTCAATGATTTCCCATTCTTCATATCCTTGCGGTAGCAAATGAACCTCCATTCTTCCACTCCAAAGTGTATAGTTATTCCCATTGAAAAATGAACTCTATTATTAGTATACTCCATGATCTCCTTCCAATTTTTAGATTGTTATTAAAGGAATGAAGCTCTGACACCAATTGTTGGAAATACTGAGAGGGGGGTTGAATCAGTATTCCTTAGCAATTAGCACTTTTAAATATTTTCAGAGCATTAGTTAATCTTAAATTATTATTAATTTTTATGTCGTAATAACAATAAATTAAAGAACATAATAGGCACAAGAATTTTAGTTTGAAATCCCCCTCCAGTTCAAAGATCACTGAACTCTTTTCTGATAAATTCTTTAATTTTGGGCCTCAACTGAAATTAAAGCAACAACTTCCTAGAATTCTAGAAAAACATTCTTCTCCAGCTCCCTCTGGAAGGACGCCCCAACGCTTTGGTTTTTTCAGTAATAAACTAAATGGATGCCCCAACACCCTAGTGAGCCACAACTCACCCTAGCACCACCCTACCACCCAGAAGTGTTCACAGGCCTCAACCTATAGGCGATTTAATACACCTTCCTAGCACCTTCCTGCCACCCTATAATGACTGAAATAAGACAAGACTATGGATTCCCAAACCAGGGACAACAATCCATGATACAATAAGATGTACAGTGATTTTTGTGTACTTGACCAAATACCCAATCACTTTATGACCTGCAACCCAACCATGACATCATCCCAATAGTGACTCATAAACCTCCCAGCACTGACTCTTCGACTCTAGGCAGAATGAATATTTCACAAATGACTCTTTTACAATATTTACTCAAAGCATATGTCAGATATGATACTCAAAATTCAAATTTAAACACTAACCATACATACCTTGTTGTAGGAGACTTACCCTTTACTATTGATGTGTGGTCCTTACTGCAGTGATCCTTGAATGCATGCCTTTTCTTTCCTTCTAGGAGATCGATATTGAATCTATTGTATATATGAAATTTCGGATCTCCAGGGTTTGAAATTTTGTCCTATGGTAGCCCTCTAAGGCCTCTTTCCAAGCCCATAGGTCTGATAAATATTTGATTATGAAATAAAGATTTATTCCCAACCTCTCACGGTGACTTGATTATAGACTGGTTCGGTAGAGCAAACTTGTACGAAGTGCCACGTCTCATTGTTGCGACCTTTGGCCCTGAAAATGATACCCAACAAACTAAAGTTCGTCCTATTTCTGTCACTATTTACCGAATTTGAATCCAATTCACAAAGATAAAGTTATGAATATTTTCCCAATATCACCTATTTGACATGGAATTTAGGAGCCTGCAAAAACCCTAACTTCCGCAAATCATATCTATGAAAATATAGTGAACCAAGATTTGAAATTTGGTCATGAGCTTAATCAAGGTTTTGGCTCAATTGGGTTTTAATTTCAGCTTCTGAATCTTCTCATAAATAACTTTAGAGATAAAATTCCACGATGACTTGTTTGAAGCCACAAAATCCCTAATAGAGGATGATATGAGGGTCACTATTTATATGAATGACTTGAGTTGAGAGGGTCCTCAACAAATGAACATTGGAGGGATTTTAGGAGAAAAAAAACATTATTAATTATTGACTATTCAATGACCACAACCAATTATGAGTGCCATGTCATAACCCCATAGGATTTTAGCCCACTAACTGTGGTTACTGACTTCAAACATGAATATCTCTCAAACCGTGAAGAATTACGTGGTGTGCCATATATCAATGCAAACATATCGACAAGTAGAATCCATATAGAAGATCCTTAACTCATAATAGAGTAAGTTTTCAAGTAAAAATTACCATGCAAGCTCGAGGTAGCCCTTGGTGCTGCTTGTGTTGACATTAATGACAACCACTGATAAAAAATCATGCAAGATCGGGGTAGCCCCTGGTGCTGCTTGGGTTGATATCAATGACAACCACTGATCAACATAAATATTCTCTTTCACTAACTTGATTAGTTTATGGAAGCTGATGGAAATCTATCTCAATATCAGATAAAGGATTGTTCTGCAAAAAAAAAAAAAAAAACAAGTTTAGAATGATGTATTTTATGTTGTATCTCATCTCGCTGAAGTTGTGACTCAAGCTACAAAAAATTGATCTTGTCTTGTGAATTTTATAGACAGATTTTAATGTCAGCAAGAGAGGCTTTGCTGATTTTAATTGTACCTTCAACAATAGGCAACATTAGACTGCTTAATAATTCTAACAAATCATCAAGTCTAACCATCTTTAAATCTCAAGAATCAAAATTAGCAAATAAAGAGTGTCAGCTTCAAGTTCTAAACCAAATTTTAAATATATCTCTTCCTTTCAAGGTGAAGTAGAGAGTGACATAAAAATCCACAACGAAAAAGGCTAAGGAACATAAAATCCTGACACAAATTTGTAAACCATATCGCACTCAAAATATCCACCACTTAAGGTTTGCAACATTAAATGATGTTTGGTATCCTAATAGGACCAAAAAAAAGGCACAGAAAATATTATGATCAAAATTTTAAGTAGGGGAATCCACAATGGTTGAAATATGTGCATATCTCAAACCGCCTAGAGAAGACTGAGAGTTACTTGTGAACCCTAAACTCCACTAGCTAAAATTCAAAATTACCATGTCTCTTTGAAGAAAGATTCTCGAGAAATTATTCAAAACAGAACATGTGAGTGGCTCTTGGTATAAATCACTCTTATGCACCATGATCATGAAAATATACCCTTAAGACCATAAATACATCCAATGACAATACGTTGGCACTTGGAAATAGGAGTCAAGTTTCTCTTGAAGAAGACTGAGAGTCTTCCCCTTCCTCATCTTGCATTTGACTATGAACTTGACAATGGAGACAGAGGGTCACATAGGATAGAGAAATCTCAAGCGACATCAAAATGGAATAGGAACAAACAGGTCTTCTTGGTTTATTGTCACGTGAACAATGAAATATATGAGAGAGTATCAGTTAAAACTCTGGTCAAAACAACTGACACAAAATTTTAAGCTTGGATGGAAAAGGCCTTTCAATGTCTATAAGCCATCAAGATCAAGTTCATACCCACCATGACCTCTCAATGATACACTTATTTGGATGAAAATAGGTTCATGTGCTTGGTCATGGAACCATCCACCCTCAAGCTATGACTCCACCACATACAATGTGTGATTCCACCATGGACACAATAAATCCACTACCCAACACTATTTATAATCTATTTAATTTTATTTAAAACTCTACTCATGATGTGAAATCAACATTCAAACAAGATAACGATCAAGCTATGAGTGAAATTAGCAACGTGGTTATGAACCAATGGTTCCAGAAAAAAAAAATTGTAGAAACTTCCGTGAAAAATATTTACATCCAATGGTAGGCTTGTTTTCCTTTTGTTTAAATCACTGACATGTATTTTAGTGAAGCTTTCAGGAATTTCAACATACAAGGTGATGGTTTAGATTGGCGTAATGGACTTGCATCAATCAGTGCTTGAAAATTGTTGACACGGAATGACATAGAAGGGACTCAACCAAAAACTTGACTCAACATCCTCAATGACTATGAACGCAAAGAGGACAACATGTAGTCTACAGGGATCTCCACGCACTTCCCTTACTCCCAGAAACATCCAATGGACTCTCCTCAGGCCATGTTAAGGAAAACCCAACAATGTTGACAGAGACAAGTTGGCAATCAATAGTCAAATGAGGAGAATACTATGGTGCAAAGTAACACCTATGAGCACATTAGAGTAACACATGCCCTATTAGGATGGAAGGTTGATTGTTACTATTCCCAATCTTCTCGTTGGAGCCAAATAAATGTAGGACAAATAAAATTGAATTGCATTAGGGGAATTTTGAGGTCTAAAATGGGTCTCCTAACGAAATTATAAAATAATAGTGGAAATAATGAAATAAAATTAGATTACGTCATCAAATTTTAGAGGGAAAAAAAAACTAAAAAAAAAAAAAAAAACTACTTTTTCAACTCATAATTTTAACTTATCTCCCTATGGGTTTACTCAAATTTCAAGTGGGAACACTCATTGGATGCATAATTTGATTCCTCATCCAAGGAGTACCCATGTTGCATACTTTTTATGAGCCCTGCTACACAAAAAATGAGAAATACAGGAAAAACGTTATTACAATCATGTTTTTTCATGTATTTCTCATTTTTCGTGTAGCAAGGACCATCGAAAGTATGCAACATGGTACTCGTATGAGGAATTAAATTTTGCATCCAATGAGTACTCTCGCTTGAAATTTGAGTAAAACCTTAGGGATATAAGTTCAAAACATAGTTTTATTATTCTATTACTTTTTAATATTTTTACTTTATTACCCCAATAATGGTGAATCATCCCTCGTGGTTGACATTAGAATCTTGAATCCTATTGGTCCTTATAAAGTTTATTTTTGTTGTACATTTTTCTTAGGAGGCCCATTTTAGACCTCAAAAGTTCTCTAATGGATAAATCTTTGGCAGCGTACGTAGTGTTCAGAATTCAAGTAATGTGGGAAAATATAGATGGTAGGTGGAGAATGACATATATAGCGCTATGTGAAGGATAGTTTATGTGTAAGAGGCACACAACAATGAAATGGGCAAAGTGGTAAGATAAGTATAAATGAAAAAATACTAATAAGGACTGATAGACAAAGAAATGCCACAAAGACCAGTAGCTCAAGTTGGAGTAGGGCCAAAATTTTCCCACTCCGATACCATATTAAACACACAAACAAATAATGGACATTGGGACAACATATTAAGATAAGCGTGAGTTACATTTATTCACAAATATTACATATTTATACATTTTGTTGTGACCCTTGGTATTCATATTCCAAGTGGTCTCTTAGACTGGTGGCTATTCACATTCCACACCAACCCTTAGCGGATTAGGTGTCCAACACTTATGAGTAAAAAAATACTCTCCAAGTAAAATCATTCAATTTTTCCTTGAAATTAAGGCTAGGCGTGCATTTTTGTGAAGTGGGACAAAATTGCCTTTACTAAAAGTCACGCCCAGGCTTCATTTATTGGCCAATATGATTTATTCAAATTGTAGATTGTTTATTTAATGATTTTACACACTTTTGCATTATCATATCTTTAGTTAGACTTCATTTCCAAACAAGAAATAAAAAATAGTCTTATTTGTCTCCATTCTCCTTCTCTATTTATCTTCAAACCCTAACTAGGCCACTTGACATAATGTTAAACTTAAAACCCTAAAAAATATGTACAACATATAAAAACCCTAAAATAGACCCTGCAAATCCTAGGTGCTATTTCTTTATCTATCACTTGGCAACATTTAAATCTAATTACTACTAAAATAAGGTCATCCAACCTTACTTATAGTATTTTAACCAAGAAACTACAAGTTTCAACTATTAAAATTCAAGTTTTATTTATCTTAGTCCATCACATAAATATTAAATATTGCATGCATGAAATAAATAATAACTTTTCATTTTGAATGTTGGTTTGAAGAACACATGTCTTTCAAAAGATCCAAATGATCCTGAAATCGATCCAGATTATGTTGGGTCTGGTTAAGGCATTCAAGACAATGCCAATGAGGTAAATGGAGGGGACATCGAGGAAGATGACGATGATGATGACAATGATGATGATCATTATAGACATGATGATGATGATGGGAAACCTGTTGGTAGTATCTAGTGGCATTGATCATATAGACTCCATCATGGATCATTGTTGATAAATCATTACGATGCCTCTTTTGATGTTTTAAATTATCATATATATCATTTTCACCCGCAGTACCATATTGAGTTCTATCATTTTGACATGTATCATTTTGACTTATATCATTTGGACATGTATTATCTAGGTCTGCATTATGTGTAGTTGGTCATGAACTAACAACTTTGTTTATTAATAATATAACAAAAATGCAGGTTATATTTAAAAAAAATTATCATGTTATTTTATTCCAATGTTGAGGTGTGATTTGTAACTATAAGAAACCTAAAACTGCTCTTCTCTGGAAATCTCTACAATTGGAATCTGGGCCTGAATTATTTGTAGCTAGTCATGACCAACAATTTTATTTATTAATAATATAAAAATACTAGTTATTGTTAAAAAAAAAATGTTAGTTTGTATAGATGTCCATTTCCCTAAAAAGTATTTATAAGTGGTATGATATAAAATATTTCAAATGCAATATGACTTACTCTATAACCATATAAGTTATTTAAGAGGTTTGATATACTTAACCAATTTAATTGAAATAAAAAATATTAAATTAATAAATGGAAGCTATAAAGGAAGCATCATGCATTGTTAAAATGGAAGCAGAATGTGGCTCTAAAAAGGAAGTAAATTTGACATTAAATTGGAAGCCATACTTGGAGCTATTATTGGCTCTAAATAGCAAGCTAAATTGGTTGCTTAATAGGTCCAAGAAAAATTGGAGACTAATTCAACAACAAATTCCGACAATAAAAGGAAGCAAACCTTGGACCTAAAAAAGAAGGAAACCCAAGTACTAAACAAGAAGCAAAACCTTCCAACTAAAAGGAAGCAAACCATAAGGCTAACAAAGAAGAAATTATGGAAGTAAAAAAGGAAGCAACAATGGAAGCCAAACTTGAATCACACCAGAAGAAACCTTGGAAGAAAAAAAAGGCAACAATGGAAGCCAAACTAGAAGCACACCAGAAGCAATATTGGAAGAAAAACTTGGCTTTACCTAAGAGTAAAAAAAAGAAGCAATTTAGGTAGAAAACCTAGAACTAATAATGGAAGCAATAATAGCATCCAAGCTTCGCATTACCTAAGAAGAAAAAACATAAGCAATTCAGGCAGTGAACAAAGAATTAATTATGGAAGCAAAACTTGGCATTACCAGAGAAGAAAAACAGAAGAAATTCAGGTAGCAAACAAAGAATTAATAATGGAAGCAATATTAGAAGCCAAAATTGGCATTCCCAAAGAATCAAACAAAGAATCCAATTAGGTAGCAAACCAAGAAGCAATAATGCAAGAAATAATAGAAGAAACAAAAGATATTATAATGGAATCCATATTAGAAGCTAACAAAGATGCCATAATGGAAGCAAAGCTATATGCAACAAGTGGCGCCATTTTGGAAGCAAAACTTGACATTATGATGGAAGGATAACTTGGAATTAATTAGCAAGCTAGACAAGAAGCTATTTTCAATGCCATACCAAAAGCAAAACAAGAAGCATGACTTAGAACATAACTAGAAGTATAAATGGACACAAAAATGCAACGAAGAATGGAAGAAATAGTTTTTGGTACCATTCTCAGTACCATTTATGGCGGTATACTAGGTGCTATTCCTGGTGAAAATCAGGGTGCCCATCTGTACATGCCATTTTTCGTCAGATTTTGTGACACCACATGAAGCCAATTCATGCACTCAAAAACAATAGATTTCAGTGTTATTTGTGATGCTAATGGCTTGTTTTTTTGTAGTGTAAGGAGAATGTTCTACATTTCATTTTCCAGCAAAATCATTTAGACATGGGTTCAATTGGCTTCGAAACACATCCTTGGGTACTCCTCAAAAATTAGTCTTCTGGCAAAAAATTGACTTGCTTTCCATTTTTTGCGAGAGGAAGACTTAAGCAAAATCTGTTTTAAACGATGGTTTTTTAGCAAAGGGTTTCTCTGGAATCAAAGGTGGCATGTCACTTTTAACCCTATACTGAGAAACAAAGCCTCAAGTACTTCTAGGTTAAGTTTCAAGGGTTTCCTCTCAAGCTCTGGTTGCGATTTTATTTTATTTGTGTAGCCAATGCTATTGGGAATTTCATCTATTTTGATACCAAGACCTTAGTGGAGTTTGATAAATGTGTTGCCTGGGTTTTTCTTGAACTAGATTCAAAGGCCAAACCTCTTGAGGAATTGTTAATTTCATGTGGCAACAAAAATTATATCAAACCTATGGTTTATTGGAAAACATTTTTCAGATGCCTTGGTTGGCACAAAACTGGCCACCTGCGTAAGGATTGTAGGAATTTGCATCGAGGAAAGGGTAGATCATTATTTCTTCCTATTCGAAATGGTTATTCGGTTCCTACTTTTTCAACAATGGCCCCTTATGGGTAATTTGGTGACACCAATTTAGGCACCAATTTATGTCATCATAATTCTCCCATCTCGATGTTGCAGGGATCTAATCTTAGGCAGCCAAATTTCTCCTCTAATCCCTCTAAATCCACAAGGCTTGTGTATGATGGGAATGCTTCCTTAAGATTCCCCTCATAGGAACTCCTCTCCTTGGATGCCTTCTCTTCCCAAGTAGCTCCCTTTCATGACTCTATAATTTCTACTCTTTCTTCCAAAGAAATGGCTATGATGGATGAGTTAAATCATATAATTGTGTCTAATTTTACTAATTCTATCTCGAATATCAATGTTCTTAAAAACTCTTTAGAGCCCCTTGGACTTAATATTAATTATAATAACCCTCCTGCAAATTCCATCGCTATGTTGGTAATCAATTGTGACTCTTTGTCTGCTCCTGCGTATTTGTCTCTTTCTCGATGGATATCAAATGTTGATAGATCTTCCCTTCAAAATTCTCTCGACTCCTACCAATTCGCATTTAATAATTGCACTCATAGCTCCTTCTCTCTATCCCTATAATTGGGCCCTTTTCCTCCTCAGATTCCATCATCCTCCTCTCTCATCTCTTCTTCCCCATCTCTAGTGTCCTCTCATCTTGTTTCCCACTCCCTTTCTATTCCTTCCCATTTCTCTAATCTCCATGTCTCCTCCCTTTCTTCATTTTGTGATATTATCCCATCCCTATCCTTAATATATCCTCTTCCCCTCCCCCAAGGTCAAAATTCCCCTCTCTTTCTAAAGCCTTCATCATTGTTCATAAGAAGGAAAAAGACAATAAAAAATCTAAGGCCAGATAAGTCCCCTCTCATAGTATCCCCTCTTCCCATACCCTTGGAGCAGTGTTTCTTGTGAAAGACATTCAAGAATGAAAATTTTATCCCTGAACATCATGGGCCTATGGGGAAGCCCTAAATCCCTCTCTCTAAGGAGATTGGTAGAGTCTCACCATCCTTCGGTTGTGTTATTTTAGGTAATAATGGCTACAGGATCTAAAGCTCAAGAATTATTCTCCAATTTTTGTCCAGGATGGTGCGTCTACACGTCAGATGCATATGGTCAATCTAGTGATCTCGCTATAGCATGGGACCCTTCCCTTGCCTCTTTCTCAACCTTCCATTCCAAAGTGGGAATCATTCTTGAAGGCAAACTCAAGGGCTTCTCTAAATCGGTGACAATGGTAAATTGTTATGGCCCTTATTCTGAAAGGAGGGTTTTTTGGGATACCTTTTATAATATTTGTCTATTAAGTAGTAACAAGCTTATTCTTGCAGGGGATTTAAATCTTACCCTCTTTACAAATGAAATTTGGGGAATAAAAGTTAGGCTAGATCCCATTGCAACATATTTCAATTCTCTCTTTCAAGAAGCAGGGATTATTGATGTTTGTCTGGTCCCATTGGCCACTACTTGGAATAATGGAAGAGTGAGTAGTGATAGGATTGTGGAAAGGTTGGATTTTTTCCTATTGGTTGAGAGTCTTATGCCTTTCTTCAGAAAATACGTACCCTAGATTAATGCTAATAATATCTTAGATCCCTTGCCTAGTTTTTTGGAGTTCAAAGCTCATCATTCCTTTATGCCTCCTACTTTTAAGTTTAATCAAATGTGGCTTGATGATCGATCTTTCAAAAAGATGGTAAGAGACTCTTGCCTTACTATGGAGGTGTCTCTTTTTGTTTTAGATATGGATTCCTTTTCTTACAAGTTAAATAAGTTGACTAATTTTCTATCAATTAGGAAAGGAAAAAAAATTAATTAAGCCTTGAGATGGATTTGGTTTAACAAGAAATAGCTCTCCTTAATAGCTCTTTCTTCAAAGATAGTTTCTCCTTGGAAACCAAATACCACTTGTGCAATCGATAATTGAGGAAGTTGCATATCTTAAAGCTAAAAGACGAAGATTGCAAAATTAAATGCAAGGTCAACTAGATTTCCAAAGGGGATGGAAAATTTAAGTTTTTCCATAAATATGCCTCATTCAATAAAGTCATCAACACCATCTGGGAATTAAAAGGCTTTGTTGATTCGAATGTTGTTGATCTAGTTAGTCTAAAACATGTTGCGCCTCTAATTTCTCTCAACTCTTAAATTAACCTCTAGTCAGTAATATGATGGAACAACTCCAGGTGATTAATATTTCCCCCATTTATTTTCTAATGAGGAGGTGGATTATGTTGGTCGACCTATTTCATTAGAATAATTCGAAGGTGTTCTGAAGTCTTATGCTAAAGATAGGAGGCCTGGACCTGATGATGGTTGGTATGTTGAATTCTTCTGCCACTTTTTTGACCTTCTAGGGAATGATCTTCAAAATGTAGTTGAGAATTCTAGAGTCAGAGCTAGAGTTATCAATTCCATTAATGCTTCATTCCCATCCTTAATCCCTAAATCCTATAAACCCCACTTTTGAGCAGTTTCACCCAATTTCATTATGTAATTTTCTCTACAAAGTCATTTCTAAAAGTATAGATAACCATTTCAAGGTAAAGTTGGATTCTGTAATATCTAAGGAACAATTTTGGTTTCTGATTGACCACCAAATTTATGAAGCAATTGGTTTAGCATGAGAACATCTTCATTCCACCAAGAACAAGATAAAATCGCTCATTTTCAAATTATAACTCAAGGAAGCATATGAAAATGTCAATGGGGATTTCCTCATGATGTTATTAATCCGGATTGGCTTGGGTCCTAACGTCACCAACTAGATAATGGTCTGTGTTTCCACAACCTCCTTTGCGGTTTTAATTAATGGCTCCCTAACTTCTTTTTTCCATGTTCCATACGGCTTCATCAGAGGTTCCCTTTATCTCCTCTTCTCTTCCTTGTGGTTAGTGAAGGGTTTAACAAACTTATTTTGAAGGAGACAAGGGAGGGGATTTTAAAATAAATCAAGGTTCCAGCACATATTATTTCCCATTTACTTTTTTTAATGATGTGTTGATTTTCGGGGATTTCTCTCTGAATAAATGGAATGACTATAAGAGGATCATCTCTATCTTCTACTTAGCAACAGGGATGGAGGTGAGTCTAGAAAAATCATGCTTCCTTCCTCATGAGATCAAGGATTCAATCATGGAAAGTGTTTTAAACATCTGACCCTGCAAGAAGGAAAATTTGGTCTCAGGTTTTAAATACCTTGGATTTTGTATTAATCCCAACAATTATAGGAAGGAATACTGGTTATGTCTTGTTAATAAGGTTGAGAAAAAAATCAATTGTTTGTGCTATAGGTGGATTTCTCTAGGAGGTCATTTAGATTCAGTTAAATCGGTGCTAGAGAGTATCCCAATACTATAAATGAGTTTGATTAAAATTCCTTCCTTTTTAAGTAATATAATCAGACAAATAATGTTTCAGTTTTTGTGGTCGAGTAAGGTAGAGAAAGTCAAAATCCATCTTGTGGATTTGGAAACTATTTAGAAGCCAAAAGATTTGGGGGGATGGGGACTCAAAAATATATTTTGGTTTGGGAAATACCTTACAACTAAGAGCTTGTGTGGAATTCTTGAAGGTAGTGGTTTATGGAGTTATGTCATAAAAGATAAGTACCTAAAAAATCAACCTATGCATGAATGGATCCGAAAATCAACAGTTGCTACAGCCTCCTTTATTTCTAGATTTTTAGTTTGGAAAAGTCTTACGACCTCCTTTCCTTGGATCTACAAATGGTTGTCATGGAAGATTGGTGATGGATGTCAGATTCATCTTGGTAAAGATCCCTTTATCAGTGAAGACATTTATGTTTCCCATTCGATTCTCTGATTTCCTCTCTTAATTCCAAAGGTATGTTTATGTTGGCATAGGATTTTAGCTCCCTTCCCTTTGATTTCTCTAGGGTTCATCTTCAAAAGAAAGCCTCCATGGTGATCTAGCTTCTAAATGGGACTACTTTGTTCTTAAATTGTCTCTTAATAGTATTATCCTTTCGAGGGAAAAAGATAGTCTTGTGTGGGCTTGGGGGAATTCCTCTGAATGTGTTTCTACCAATTCAATGTACTCAGCTATTGCCAAATCCTACTACCAAGTGGATGCCCTTTAGTGGTATTCCTCTATATGGAAATGGAGTCTTCCTACAAAAGAAAAATATTTATGTGGCTAGTCTTGAAGAACAAAATTCTAACGTGGGACAATATGAAGGAAAGGTGTTTTTGAGGACCTATCACTTGTGTCCCCTACAGAAGTGAGGAGAAAAGTATAGATCATCTCTTCGTTAAGTGTGAAGTGGTAAAACTTCTATGTATCTTTGTGTTATAAGCTCTTGGAATGAAGTCTTAGGAATAGTTTAATCCCTATGTATATTTTCTATATTTCTGGTATTTTAACAAGAGAAATTTCCACTCTCTTCTAATTTTTATAGCTTGGAAAATTTGGGGTGTGAGAAATAAAATGATTTTTGAAAATTCCAGGCCCAATTTTTTGTTGGAAGCCTCCTAATTGATTTCTCTTTGGAATGAATATCCTCCTAAATTCAAAGATCACCATAGACAAAATGTCACTAGCCCAACAATAAATCTATGTTATCATGTTGCTTTCTTTGATGGTGCAGCTGAAAAGGACAAGTGCACAGGTGAATTATGATCCTTATTGGTAGAAATAATGTCATTAAATACATAATGAGTTTTGGTTTGGGAATGAACACAAAAGCATAAATTTTAGTTTCCTGGGCTTCAACGCTAATAAAAAAATCCTTATCTATCACTAATTTAATGACCAGAGGGGATTTCAAGATCATCATAGATTGGCTTTTTAGGAAGGCTGAAATTCAAGTTATGAATATTTATTGTTGGAAGGCCAAGGTGGAGGCAATGCACAGAGAGTTTCAAACTATATCCTTTTTCCATGTCTTGATAGATTTTAACCTACAGGTGGGTTCTCTGTCAAATAATGGTTTCCTAATGCAGTCTGAGACTATTTTTCTGGAAGAAGTTTTTGTAGGAAATAGGATTCGCACATGTCTTTATCGACTACTTTGATTAATTCTAGCTATGTTTGTGTTATATCTTGGGTACCAGTTGTATCCAGTTTTTTTGTAAATAGGTTCTATTGAAGGAATTGACTTCTTGCCACTGATCTGTAACAATCTTTGGTATCCTCTATTCTATGTCTTTTCCAGTGTTTAGTTGGATCTTCAATTTTTTTTTGGAGTCTTGGGAACTCAGTTTTTTGGGATAATTAGATATTGGTTGGCATATTATGCATCATATTAGTCTTAAGGTATGTTCCTTTCTCTATGAACATGTGCCTTGTAAATATCTTTGATTCAATAATGAATAACATGATATTGTGTTTCAAAAAAAAGGGGAAAAATTAAAGACACTATTCTCTTTGGAAAGCAGGTGAAAAAAATAAGGTACGATAGTATACTTTAGGCTTGTGCATTAAAGAAAAATAATGGACCTTTTCTTTATGGGGATGAGACATTGGAGAAAGAGGGTTAAACTTGAGTGGTGGACAAAAACAAAAATACACGTTGGCCATGCTTTATGATAATATGTAGACATTATATCTTTTATGACCCTTTTGGTGTTGTGGATTCACATATTCCAAGTATGTTTCTCTTATCCTTTACATATTTTGGGTTTCTTGAATTAATTAGTTTTAAATTTTTGATGGAGTGATGAAGCTATACAATAGCACTTTGCAATGCATTGTTCAATATGGATAATATACATTACTGGTTGTGTTTTTGTGAATTCATGTATATAAAAATATAAGAACTAGGTTTGCTTGTTATAAGAATACATACTTGGTATTCTGGTTTCAAATAATATAGTCTACGTAACTCATAAAGTGGGGTTTTCACCTATAGCTGACATCATTCTGTCAGGTTTGGATATATTTCATCTTATTCTAGAGATATTAAAATTTTCAATGTAACTCGTAAAGTGACAATGGGTTTAGTGATCATTTATTGACTGGTGGAATAGGATATCCATATTTTGTTTATTTACATGATATTCTTCACAAATAAGGTGAGATGGTGAAATTATCTAAGTTGGCAGATACAATGAGAACATATAACTACGAACAATTTTTTTTGAATTGGTTGGTGCACATCAGAAAGCTTTGAAATCTATTTTTACTGTGGGGAAATATGAAGTGTACAAATCAGTGATATTTGTCAAATCCTCATGTCCTGGAAATCCAACTATAGTGAAGAATGTTACTTCCTATGAGTCACTAAAGCAGTGTGATGTTCAAAGCACAATAGATGTAGAGGAAGAGATTGAACCAAAAAACCACGAAGCAAGAATGGATAAAGAGAATAAATTTTTTTAGCTTGCACAACAAGAAGAAAGAGAGAGAAGCATGGTAAACATATCAATATACTAGTCTTACACTATTGTTGCATACAATGGTACTTTAATACCTATAACACAAATGGCCCAAATAATATTTCAGCTACTTCAAATAGATAATAGTTATTGGATGGCATGGGAAATCCTTAAAAAAGAAGGGAGATCCCCTATTAGAAACTTCGTTCTTATTCTAGTTTATGTTTCTTTGAAATTAAGCAACTTACTGTGTGCTCTTGTGAGTTCTATGCTTCTTTCACTGGTTGGTCTTAAAATTGCCAATCAACTTTTCAATAGTGATTAAAAATCTTGAAAATTAATTGAAAAAAAATAAATAGATCCAAGATAAAGGGTTCCACCCCATAAAAATGCATGAACATATGTGAAAAATAGCCTCCACAAGTACATATGTGAAAAAGTGAGACACCTTCTTTCTTGAGCTCTCCATTGACCTTTTCCTCAAATTTTTTTCCAATAGTTATACTCGACATGATTTTGTTTGAATTTCCCTTATAAAATATATGCCATTTTCATTTAACAACACAAAACGTGTCCTTGCTCTATTGTCTTCAAGCATAATAATCTCGCCAATCCATAGAATCACATTACATACAACCCATAGAGTCAAGGATATCTAGTACTAGGTAAAAACCTTAAAATATAATGAAACAATGGGCTTTGGTAGGGTGTTGAGAGTTCTCCAAAATGAACAGGGCACAGATGAAAGGATGGAATGAAAATAGTTGGTCACTTATTTTACAATACAGACTGAAGGTGAGCATCCTCTTAATGGATGGTTCAATTTTCATTTCTTTAAATTAGAGGATGGTTAGAAGATTTCTTCAATCCTATGGGTTTGGGGTTGTGGTTTCCTCTCTCTCCAATGATGGATTTCAGGCTCGACCCCATTAAGGAATCTCCTAAGTGAAAATTTCTCTAGGTGAAGCTCCTGAGGCTTCCTTTGGAGCTATTTTCCAAATGTTCCATCATGGAAATTGCTAATAAGATTAGTAATTTTTTCTACTTGGACGAAGGTAGTCTAGGGCTCCTGGACAAATAGATAGCCTGTCTCCTTGTTGAAGTCAACTTATATTGAGGGACACCAGAAATGTTTGATATATATTGGGGCCCTTTTATTTCCATCAACAGATAGACTATTATGTCATCCCCTTTAGGTTCTTGGGTAGTCATGCAATTGACCACTTGATAGCTAAATGCCCACAAAGATTTGGGGGAGGCCATAACTGGATGGGTTGAGATGAGACCAAAGCGGAACGAGATATGGGACAATTGGTTCCATGTATATGAAACAATGATCTCTCTTCCTGTCATGAAGCTAATGTGGATATGATATCTGATAAATCGGATTTACAATCTAACAAGGATGTCATGTCCATGCCCTCTATCTCCCCAATCAAGCCTCCCATGGTACCCTTATAGGGTAGATCTGGGGGCTTATCTTATCCAAATTCCAATTCCCCCTTGACAAATGAGGTCATGCTTGTGTCAGGTCCTCTTATAAAATCTCCCTCTTCCTATTATTAGTCCAGAGACAATGAAATGGCCAAGTTATTTGTTCTAAGGGTCACACAACCTGCACCCATAAGTTTTGGATCCTTCCACGGGAGATCCACCTTAGCTCTATCTGAGGACACATAATTGGGAAATCTATCCTGTGATGGCTCTTTGGCCCTATAGCCCCTAACTATTAAGAAATCTTTCTTTCAGGAGAACGATGTGATCGTAAGTCCTGAGTTGAGGAAGAAAATTACAATCCAATTGATCCTTCCTTCTCTTTTTATGTTATAGGTCCATTAGTTGGTACTGTGTCACGGGTCCTTTGAGGGAACATACCCGTTGATGTCTTGCCATAATGAAAATCATGTCAACTAATGCGCAGGACCTAGGATCGGTGAAAAAAAGGTGATCACTCCACAATGTAATTTTACTTAATTAACCTCATGTTGTTCTATTTCAAGAAATGACGATCAAAAAAGTGAAATCTAGGGACATTTTAACCAAAATTTTTCTTGCATGGGAAGTCTGTGCGGTGTGTACCTTTGGACTCTTAGGGGGGCTAGCAACCATGTGGGATCCTAAATCCATATTCTTTAAAGATTTCAAATCCTTTGTTGGGATAATTTTGACAGGATATATTTGAGGTTCATGTCATGTATTACACATTATTAATACTTATGCCCCTTACTCCAATCAAAAGACATTCTAGGATCGAGCTGATTCATGCGGTTTTATGGACTTACATTCCCTCACTTTGGCAGGAGATTTGAGCATGAATATGGATGTTGGGGAGGTATGGGGACAAAAAGGAAATCGAACATGCTAGCTAGTTATTTAAAAGAATTATTTTCTCTTAAAATACTTAAGGATGTCATTCCATGCCCTCTTAATCTGACATGGAGGAACATGTGAACAAATTCAGAGGGAATATACAAAAGACTGGATTGGTTTCTATTTCACTTGTTTTTGCATGAAAGGCTTAGTTATCTTCAATCATGAATCTAATTTTATGATATCTCAGATCATGATTGTATATTCCTTGAATGGGTAGGGGGAAATTATTTTCAATCTTATCATTTTAAGTTTAATCACTCTTGGTTATAGGAGAAAGATTTTTTTGATCTGGTCCAAACCTCGTGGTGATTTTCATTAGAGTAACCCAGAGGTCCAAAATGGAGGTTTTCTCACACAAATTGAGAAGGTTAAAGACATAGGTTAAATCATGGGAAAGAAGGAGGAAGAAGGAGCTCAATAGAGAGTTGATTGACATAGACTTAGAGGTTGAAACTTTAATTGATCCTATGGGCCCGACATACTTTGTGGATTCCACAAAGAAGTCACTACTGGACTTAGTGTTGAGAAATATAGGGAATTAGCATTAGGGGATGTCTCTTTCATTAGTGATTGCTTGTGAATTATTTTTACTTCTTTAGATTAGGATCTTCTTCATGTTAGATTATTAGGTTCTTCTTCATCAAATAGTAACTAATGCATGAACATAAATAGACAATAGACACAACATATAGCCATGATCTAGGGCTAAAACCTCTCACTCTTTGAGAGGAAAACCCACACAAATTCTTCTTATGGAGATTCCAATTGACAAATACTAAACCGAGACCCTTGACCTATTAGTTGCTTCCAAGATCAAGACACCAGCTCTCTTTACTGTCTTCTCCTTCCTCCTTTCGGTTCCTCTTACAAACTGAGATCATCTCCTTTCTGAGCATAACACACTTGAGATTTCATTGCACTATATCATTGTTTTGTCACCAAACTGTCCTTACTACACCTTTAGCAAGATGCTATAATAATTCTCTTAATGGTAGCTCTTTAACATTACCAACTATGGTTTTTATACATCATTTAGATGTGGAATAGATACCTTCATTCAAAATCCATCTTTCTGTTGTAGAAATGAGACCTCCTACCCAAAGATTTGAACTTCATACTATCTGAGATTACATAAATACTTATCTAAGCTTCTTGTGGAGATAAACCTTCATTGTATCTTCTCTTTTTCCCAAACTGCATACTGTAATATGAAACTTGAAAATATTCCTTAGCACAGAGATGTAAACTTTGTATTTTCCAATGAAAATATCCTAACTTAGTGACAACAATTATCACCGAAAATTTCAGAGAAGTATGAATTCTGAACTCTGTTATGTGATGCTCCTTGACCTTGTATATATAGTGGTTGGTCCTTCATAAATGAGCTGACAGGTTCATCGAATAGGTGTGTCCCTTTAACTGTGAGTCGACATGAGTTTTGTGTTAATCTTGAAGCCGAAGTGAGGAAGAGAGTTAGTGCTTGTCATTGGAGAGCTACTAGACAGTCCTATTAACTTAAATACATTTGTTACACACCCAATAAGGGCTATTAATACATGACATAGAATATTTGAATTTTAATGACTAAGGCTCTCAACGTGAGCCATCTAAAAATAAGATCACTTGTTCATGAAACCCATGAAGTAAGCATCAAAAATAAATCTATTTTATTCTTTTCATCATTTACAAAAATCATATTTAAATATCATTATGAAGACCAAACCTAGTTACACTTTTCAACACTTAGTAGTAAGGAAGCACAAGATTTTGATATTGCAAGCAAAAGAGTGGATCTTGAAGAGCAGGGTTGTATGGGTGGTGGTAGGGGATAACAATACTCACTACTTCCATAATTTTTCTTTGAAATGGAAGATGATTAATACTATTTGGCATATTAGGGGTGAGGATAATAGTGTACTTACTAAGAAACATGAAATAAGAAAAAAAATAGAGAGTTAATTTCTTTAGTAAATAGTTTAGAGCCATGGAGGGAGTAAACATTTCCCAACAGTTGAAGTTTTCTAATCTCTTTCCAAAGATGGTGAGCGCAGAGGTAAACACATAATTTGATAGGCAAATAAAAATGGAGGAGCTACTTGGGGTTATGAAATTCTTGGCACGGGACAAGAGCCCTAGACCAGATGGATGGCCAGTGGAAACATTTCTCCATTTCAAAGACATCATGGGACCAGACCTTCTGGACATGGCTAAAGAATCTAGATGACATGGAATTATATCAGGTTCTATCAATGCTACTTTTATTACTCTTATTCCCAAAAATCGTAATCCATCCTCATTTTCAAATTGCAAGCATATTTATTTATGCAATTATGCATATAATATGGTTTCCAAAATAATTGTTAATAGAATCAAATAGACATTGTTCATCCAATAGCGATGGAACAATTTGGATTTATATCGAACAGAAAAATTCAAGAAGTAGTGGCAATCTCCCAAGAGTGTATACACTTAACCAAAACTCATAGGATGGAGGCTTTCCTAATGAGGATCGATTTGATTAAGACATATGATAATGTCGACTAGGAATTCCTAAGGTTTATTCTGCATAAAATTGATTTTGAGTGCATGCGTATAGATTGGAACATGGCATGTATTACCTCTACGAATCTAGTTATTCTCATCAATAGGCCCCTGACATATTTCTTCAAGGTTACAAGAGGCCTTCAACGGGGATGTGCACTATTGTTGTTGTTATTCATTTTGATCATAGATGGATTGAGAAGAGGGATCAAAGAAGCCATGGCTCTAGGGACAATTGTAGGTTGTAGGTATCAAGGTATACCTGAATTTCACACCTCATGTTTATCGATGACATGCTCTTCATAGGGGAAGCTAATATAATTGAATGGATGGATTTCAACCAAATTATCACTATTTTTTGGGAAGCATCAGGTCTCATCATGAATAAAAGGAAATCAAAATTTATTACTGACAGGATGGAAGAGCAGGAAGAGATGGAGATTTCCAATATTTTTAAGGTGAAACTAAGTCCAATGGAAGGTGGTTTCTAGTATATTTTTTACTTGAATCCAAACAAGTATGAGAGTCAGGACTTGGAATGGATTATTAAAAAAATTGAGAAAAACATGGCTCATTGGGAACACAAGTGGTTGAGTTTGGGAGGTAGGTTGGTCATGATCAAAGCAGTGTTGTAGGATCTTTCGGTCTACTGGATGCATCTAATTAAATTACTAAAATAAGTCATTAAAATAATATATGTGATTCTTGTCAAGTTCCTTTGGGAAGGAACATGCAAGACAAATAAATTCCATTTGGTTCGGCTTGATGTCATTTCGCAGAGTAAGGTTGATGGGGGATGGGGCCTTAGAGACACTGAAAGCTTTAATATGGTTATGCTTGTAAAAAATCTATGGAGAGAATTCAAAGGTGAAGGGTTATTGAAATAGGTAGTAAGAGAGAAGTACCTCAATAACCTACAGCTCGAGCATGGATTAACGAAGGTGCACCTAAAAAGAAGGAGGCATCACACATTTGGAGAAGCCATATGAAGGCCAAACATTGGCTTGTCGGGAATCTACGCTAGGAGGTTGGCAGGGGGACAAGATTGAAATCAAAATTGACATTATTAAAGGTATGGAAGGTATCCATATTCTCTCTGTCCCCATTATTTATTTCCTCAAACAATCAGGTATACAATTTTTTAACTAACTCTATATTTATAATCATCGCATTCATACTTCTCCAATCTGGACAAACACTACAGAACTTGGCATTCTATAGGATCTTGTGGCAAAGTAAGAATGGTGTAAATATAGGATCAACCACATGGGAATTGTTTTATCAGAGGAGGAGGACACTTTAGCATGGGGAGGTCATGAGATAGTAGGGAAATTTTTGGTTAACCATATATATTCCTACATTACTCAGGGGTGCAATTTACCATACCATGACTCTTGGATGTAACAAGCATGGTGGTGGGAGGTTCCTTTAAAATTGAAGTATTTCATGTGGCTAGTTCTCTACAATCATATACTTGGGTGGGAAAGTATCACAGGAAGTGGATTTCAGGGCCTTGATATTTGTATTCTGTGCAGTAAGGCCAATGAAGAGGTGGTACATATCTTTCTTTTTTGCCCATTTTTAGATTCTATTTGGAAAGAGGTAATAATGTTGCTCAATATTCAAGCTGAAGTGGATAGATCCTCAAAAGGAAAGTGTCTTACTCAATGAGTTGAGGGTTAGAAAGAATAAAGGGCACTTCCTTTCGACATTTGTTGGGGAATATGGAGGAATAGGAAAGCCAAAAATTTCGAACATATTGACCTTGTAGTGAGAAATATAAGTCTGAAGATATTAGCATATTTTCAGGAGATGGGGCCTTGGAAGCTGAAGCCACTAAGGAGAATTTGTTGCTACAGGGAAGTTAGGTTGTCAATCCCGATGGGATACTTTTATGGGGCTTCATATAATGGGGTATGTGGGTGTGGATCATATATAGTCGTAAATCCTAGTTAGACCTATCATTTCTTTCGGTTCAAGGGTGAAGGAACTAATAACATAGAATAAATACTAGCTCTTTGGGGTGTGTTGATGTGTGCTAGTTGGTTGGCTATAGAGGAGTTGGTGGTCGTTGGTGAATCTAAAATCATTATTGAGTGGGCTCAAGGGCATGCAGCATTTGTACTACCCTCTCTATACCATTGGATGCGTCACATTAGAGATCTAGTAGAGACTTTCAAGTACATCTCTTTCACCCACATATAAAGAGAGCAGAATATTGTGGTCGATATCCTTTCTAAACATGGAATTACTATTTTGCCGGTTGATATAAGATTTACATTTTTTATTGATGAATCCTTTATTAGCTATGGGTGCTTCAAGATTAATGGTCATTGTCACACATTGTCAAGTTTTCCCTTCTGCAATAGTGGCGTATTTACATAATAATAAGATTGATCATAGAAGGATGGTATATTAGAATTTATTTATTTATCTTTTTATTTTATTTTATTTTATTTTATTTTTATTTTTATTTTATTTATTTATTTTTTATACGGTCAAAGTGAAGATATTTAAAAGTGTTATATATATAATAGATAATAAGAATATATTACAAATGTTGGGATAGGGTCCCCTAGGGTCAAGTTTTGGTACTTACTTTTTGTACAAATGTAAAGTCTCTGCGATTTGAGGAAGTAGAACGTGAAGATAATAAGAGTCAAAGGGGCTTTAGTCCCTTAGGTTATTAGGAGATAAGAAGTTTTGAGACCCGCCCATGTTCTGTGGACCATTGTTGGGTCCCTATAATACTAGTGATTACCCCATTACTATTGTAGTTATACCCCTTATTTATATTGTTGTGCCCCTAGTACCCCCATATTGTTATTTCTGTGCCCCATAGAATCCCTCTATTGTTATTTTTGTGGCTTTATATTATTACTGTTAGGTCGGCTGGATTATATTGTGACTCCTTAGACTCTTATATATAGAAAGGAGGTTTTGTCATTTGTATCATCCAAGAATTGTTCATTTATGTAATGTAAAGGAGGTTGCCCCCTCGAAGAGGCTGAATTCTAAGGCGTTGATCTATCTTTTCTATCTTTTCTTGAGCTGGTTTCATAACATTTGGTATCAGAGCTTTGGATTCTAGGGTTTCACTACTCCAAACAGGTCATCGTGGCATTTTCACTATAACTTTTTTTCTGTGACGTTTCAGAAGTCGCAAAAAAACCCATTTGAGAATAAATCGTGTTGAACCTTGGGTCCGAATGTCAGAGCTTTTCGTGTGATATTTGTGGAGATATGATCTGAGAAAGTTGGTCTTTTTGCAGACTCCTGAATTACATTCAAAACAGGTGACCTGGGGAAAATCGTCATAAATTTCTCTCTGAAGATCGGGTTGAAATTTCGTAAGAAGGTGCAGAAAGAGGACAGACTATAGTTCCTTGTTTGTGTGTTTCAGATTCAAAGGTTGAAACAGTGACTCGTGGCACGTCGTACAAGTTCGCTCTACTGAACCAGTCTAAAATCAAGTCACTGTGGGAGATTTCACATAACTCTTCCTTGGAGAATCCAATTTGGCTTAGACTTGTGGCATTGGAAAGAGGACACAGAAAGCTACTACGGGTAGGAATTTCAGAACTGGATGATCTGAAATTACAGAGATACATCAGATTCAATATCAGGCTTCTATAAAGTGAAAAAAAGGTGTGTAGTTTTTTTTTAAATTTTTGTGTAAGCTTGGTTTAACGGAATTCAAAGGGCATAGTAAAGCATTATTATCGGTAACTGATGCCCCGAGGAAATAAAATGCAAACACCTAGTAAGGAACCTGAAAGCTCTAGCATGACTCGTGAAGAAGAGGAAGAAATGCTACATGATATATCAAAATTACAGGAACAACTGCAACAAATGTAACGCTCACAAAAGCTAACAGAAGCTAAGATAAGTGGCGTGGAATCTAAAATAAAGGGCATGGAAGCTAACATGGATGATTCGAAGACAGATTTGAAGAGAGACATGGCAGATTTGAAGATAGATTTGAAGACAGACATGGAAGAATTGAAGAAGTGCTACAAGAAAGGGTCACTAATGGTGAAAAGGTAGTAAAGGAAACTCATGATGAGAACAAAAGAAATGTTAATCATGATTCCATAGACGCTAATGTTGGATCGAAGAATCACCATATTCCAAAAATCGATATGAGGAAGTTTGATGGCAAGGATCCCGCCACATGGATATTACAGATGGAGCAATTCTTCGATCTCAATAATGTGCAAAACACACAAAAGGTACGTATGGCAACTGTATATTTGGAACCAAATCAGTTTGTATGGTATCAATGGCTGTGCTCTTGTAAACAATTTATCACTTGGGCAATTTTTACGGAAGAATTGATAACACATTATGAAGATACAAAAAGCAACACTTTTTTTAGCCAATTGATAAGTCTCAAACAAAAGGGTTCAGTAATGGAGCACATTGAGGAGTTCCAAAAATTGAACATAAGGGTAAAAGATATTCCAGAGGAGCATAGGATTGACGTGTTCATAGGGTCTTTAAAGGATAATATCCAACATGATGTTCGCCTTTGGGAACCTGATTCATTAGAGAAGGCATTCAGGTTAGCAAGAAAAATGGAAAGTAAAATTATGGCAACCAGGAAGCATACCACTCACAACTATAAAGACGGAAGTGTTGTTGCCCCTAGTCTTCCACAACCTATAAGGTTGACACCACAACAATTGGAAGAAAAAAGAGCAAAAGGGCTTTGTTACAGTTGTGATATCAAATACACTAAAGGTCATAAGTGTGCGTAGAAGAAATTATTCTACATAGATTGTGAAGAGGAAGAAGAAAAGGAGCAAGAAAGGTCAAAAGAAGAAGATATACTCCAGGAACAAAGCCTAGATGAAGAAAAAATAAATCCGACCATATCTTGTAATGCATTGGCGGGAATTACCACTCCTCAAACCATCAAGATAGAATGACAAATCAAGAAGAAAAAGGTAATAGTGTTGATTGATTCAGGAAGCACCCACAATTTTATTCATTGTAGGGTAGCAAAAGAATTGAATTGCTTCCTATATCCAGCACCAGAGTGTCAAGTGATGATTGCAAATGGAGGAACAATAAATTTCTCTGGAAAATGCCATAATATCAAGCTATCCATGGGAGAATATGTATTGACTAGCCCAATGCTTTCCATTCCAATGGGAGGTGTTGATGTTGTACTAGGAGTCCAATGGCTACAATCCTTGGGTACAATAGCTTTTAATTTTCAAGAACTTTTCATAAAATTTTCTACGGAAGGAAAGGAAGTTGAATTAAGGGGTATTGCAGGGAAACCAGGAAAGATAATCAACTCTAATGGCATGACAAAGCTTCTAAAAAAGGAGCAAAGAGGTGTAATTGCACAATTATGTTCGCTAGATGTTTCCACATTGGAATCATCTATTTCTCCAGATCTCCAAAAAGTCCTGGACAATCATTCCAAGGTATTTGAGACTCCAAAAGGTCTCCCACCTATGTGTGATCATGATCATGCTATTCATTTGATTTCAGGAAGTGTTCCTCCAAACATCAGGCCATACAGATATCCCTATGTCCAAAAAAGTGAAATTGAACGTATGGTTGCAGAAATGCTAGAGGCTGGTATAATTCAACCGAGTCAAAGTTCTTTCTCAGCTCCAGTAGTATTGGTGCACAAGAAGGATGGATCATGGCGCATGTGTCCGGATTATAGGGAGCTCAACAAGCTCACTATTAAAGATAAGTTCCCCATTCCTGTTATTGATGAATTACTGGATGAATTGCATGGATCGATTTACTTCACCAAGTTGGATCTTCGTTCGGGATATCATCAAATCAGAATGAAGATTGAAGACATTCCGAAAACAACATTTAGAACTCATGAGGGTCATTATGAATTTTTGGTCATGCCTTTTGGCCTTACCAATGCACCTTCAACATTTCAAGGTTTGATGAATTCAATTTTCAAACCATTCCTTAGAAAATTTGTGTTAGTGTTTTTTGATGATATACTAATCTACAACAAGTCTTGGAAGGATCATGTTGAACATGTTGATAGGGTGCTACAACTATTGGAGGAGAAACAATTATATGCAAAAAGATCCAAATGTTTCTTTAGAGTCCAGGAGGTGGAATATTTGGGTCATATTGTATCTCATGAAGGAGTTAAGGTAGACCCTAGCAAAATTAAAGCCATTAAGGAATGGAAAATCCCCACATCCATAAAGCATCTACGAGGATTTCTTGGGTTGATAGGGTATTATCGCAAGTTTGTTAAGATTATGGGAGAATAGCAGCACCTCTAACAACATTATTGAAGAAAGATTCATTTTCATGGACTCTGGAAGCAACAAAGGCCTTTGAACATCTTAAAGAGGCAATGTGCCAAGCACCGGTCTTAGCTACACCGGACTTCACAAAAACCTTTATTGTGGAATGTGATGCTTCAAGAAATGGAATTGGTGCTATTCTAATGCAAGATGAAAGACCCATTGCTTTTGAAAGTCGTCCAATCAAGGGAAAGTTTTTAAGCAAAGCTATTTATGAGAAGGAAATTTTTGCAATACTCCATGCACTTAAGAAATGGCGACCCTACCTAATGGGAAGACACTTCAAGGTAAAAACAGATCATGATAGCCTTAAATACTTTTTAGAACAAAGATTATCCTCTAAAGAGCAACAAAAGTGGGTCACAAAGATGTTGGGTTATGACTTTGAAATCATCTACAAAAAAGGGAAGCAAAATGTGGTGGCAGATGCACTCTCAAGGAAGGATGAGGATGTGGAAGCATTGTTATGTGCCATTTCTATTATCCAACCAGATTGGATAAACAAAGCAAGGGAGGAATGGAAGAATGACGAATAAGTGTGGGCACTTATTCGAAAGCTACAACAAGATTCCAGTACTTCTGATACATTTAGCTGGCAAAATGATTCATTATGGTACAAAGATCGCTTATACCTCTGTAAGAATTCCCAACTAAAACAAAAGATTCTTATGGAATTGCACACTTCTCCCTTAGGAGGGCACTCAGGATTTTTAAAAACATACCACAGGGTTAAGAAGGATTTTTTTTGGGATGGCCTTAAATTAGATATTCAAAAGTTTGTGGCGGAATGTTTGGTTTTCCAGCAAAATAAAGTTGAAACAATTAAGACACCGGGTCTATTACAACCTTTATCCATTCCAAGCCAATGTTGGGAGGAGGTTTCAATGGATTTTATCACAGGTTTACCCAAGTCTGAGGGAAAGAGTGTCATCATGGTGGTAGTTGACAGACTTACCAAGTATGCACACTTTTGTGCATTATCACATCCATTTAAAGCCAGTACAGTTTCTACTGCATTTATGGAAACAGTTCAAAAGCTACATGGAAACCCAAAGATTATTGTAAGTGACAGAGATCCCATTTTCACTGGAAATTTTTGGACAGAATTATTTTCTTGTCTTGGTACTCAGTTAGCTCATAGCTCATCTTATCATCCTCAATCTGATGGGCAAACTGAGATAGTAAACAAATGTTTGGAAGGATATCTTCGTTGCTTTGTATCTGATAAACAGACACAATGGGTCAAATGGTTGCCTCTGGCTGAATGGTGGTATAACACTTCCTTCCATACAGCAACAAAAATGACCCCATTTATGGCACTTTATGGGTATCAACCACCATCCATCACATCATATTTAAGAGAAAATTCTAAGCTTCAGGCAATGGAACATCACATCGAACATCAACAACAAGTCCTCCAACTCTTAAAGGATAACCTCGTGTTGGCACAAAATAGAATGAAACAACAGGCAGATCAACATCGCAGTGAAAGAAGTTTTGATGTAGGTGATTGGGTATTCCTACGGCTACAACCATATAAGCAAATGTCCCTAAAGCAAGCTAAGAAGGATAATAAATTATCACCAAATTATTATGGTCCGTACAAGGTGTTGCAAAAGATTGGTACTATGGCATACAAATTGGAGCTTCCTGCAGCTTCTCGATTGCACCCAATTTTCCATGTTTCATGTTTAAAGAAGGTTATAGGTGACAAGCTCCCAATTCAAACAATATTGCCAGAACTTGATGAGGAAGGAAAAATTATATTGGAACAGGAAGCAGTCACAGAAACAAGAACTCAACAGCTACGAAACCGATCAATTTCAGAGTATCTTATCAAGTGGAAGAACTTATCCGCTGAAGATTCCACATGGGAGGATGAGAATTTTATGCAGAAGTATCCAGAACTACTCAAGCGTTGAGGACAACACCTTTTTGAAGGAGAGGGGCATGTTGGGTCCCTATAATACTAGTGATTACCCCATTACTATTGTAGTTATACCCCTTATTTATATTGTTGTGCCCCTATTACCCCCATATTGTTATTTCTGTGCCCCATAGAATCCCTCTATTGTTATTTTTGTGGCTTTATATTATTATTGTTAGGTCGGCTGGATTATATTGTGACTCCTTAAACTCCTATATATAGAAAGGAGGTTTTGTCATTTGTATCATCCAAGAATTGTTCATTTATGTAATGTAAATGAGGTTGCCCCCTCGAAGAGGCTGAATTCTAAGGTGTTGATCTATCTTTTCTATCTTTTCTTGAGCTGGTTTCTTAACAACCATGGTATTGTAAAGGAAAAGAATATATATATATATATATAGAAGGTTCATAACGAGTCTAGAAGATAACTTGTACTTAATTGAGAAGATAATTGTTTGGGAAAGTAAGCTAAGGCAGGAAAGTATGTTTCCTGTACTTAAGCGAAGGGGAAAGGTCTTGTAGCTAAGTGCGCAGAGACCTTGGTAAGTCCGTAGGATGAGTGTGTGGGCCCCTGTAGCTGAGTGCACAGGGAAGAAGAGTCTGTACTTGAAATAATACATCTAATAAAGATAGTTTTTTATCCATTAACTGTGCATCTTTGTATCTATATTTACTTCGACAGTTTTCTGTATTTTCACTCTGTATTGTATATTATGTGAATGAAATCTTATCTTATGTGTTAAAGTGGTAGATTCGTAAGATTTGTTGATTTTATGAATGTTTAAAGATCTTCGCGAAGATATACATGTTGTTTAGGTGAATTACTGTAATTAACAGTTTCAGAAGGATTAGGGTTTGTGAAGATAGAGATAAGCCCTAGAAGTTGTAGGAACCCATCACACAAACCTTTGGATGCGAAAACTTGGTTTTGTCATCCCCCAATATTTCTTCGGGTGATACTACAGCCTACGCTACATCGGTTGTTTCTGAAAGGGCTAGCAGTTTAGGGTTTTGTTGGTTGGAGAAACTAACTTTGAACTTGGGTCAAGGCCCATCAACCCAAAAAATGGTTCCATTGTCGGGACAAGTATTGGGGGATGACAGAACTAGGTTTTAGCATCCATAGGTCTGTTTGATGGGTTCCTGTGGCTTCTAGGGCTTAGCACTATCTTCGCGGACCCCAACCCTTCCAAAACAGCTAATTACAACAATTCACCTAAATAACATCTATATCTGTGCAAAGGTATTTAAACATTCATAACATCAACAAATATTATTGATATACCACTTTTGTGCATAAGATAAGAATTCATTCACATAATTTGCAATTCAGAGCGAAAATATAGAAAACTACATAAGTAAATATAGATACACAAATGCACAATTAATGGATCAAAAACTGTCTTTATTATATATATTCTTTCAAGTACAGACTCTTCTTCCCCACGCACTCAACTGTAGGGACCTGCACACTCATCCTGCTGAATTAGCAAGGTCTCCGTGCACTCAGCTACAAGAGCCTTCCCCTTCGCCTAAGTACAAGAAACAAATTTTCTTTCCTTAGCTTACTTTCCCAAACAATGATCTTCTCAATTAAGTACAAGTTGTCTTCTAGACTCGCTATGACCCTTCTATATATATATATATTCTTTTCTTTTACAATAATGGTCTGCGGACCATGGGTGGGTCTCAAAACTTCTTATCTCCTAACAACCTAAGGGACTAAGCCCCTTTGACTCTTATTATCTTTTTCCTCTGCTTCCTCAAATCACAGAGACTTTACATTTGTACAAAAAGTAAGTACCAAAACTTGACCCTAGGGGACCTTGCCGAGATAGTTGTCATTGTTAATTTGGAAGTGTCAAAAAACGTAAAATAACTGCACACAACGTTGGTCCATACAAGTTATTATAGGAAGTTTATCAAGGCATACGCACAAATAATTGCACCAATGGATAATCTGTCGAAGAAGGATGCAACATTCTCTTGGGACGAATATTTCCATACCAATTTAGACATTTTGAAGGAAAAAATGGTCATCACGCCCATTCTGGTGTTCCCGGATTGGAAAAATGAGTTTCATGTTCATGTGGATGCATCTTGTATTGCACTAGGTATGGTATTGGGCCAACTAGATGAAGGAGACATTAGTCATCCTATAGAATTTGCGAGTAGGAAATTGCCAAAGGTGGAGAAGAACTACTCGACTACAAAGCGCAAAGGACTAGCAATGGTGTACGTGCTCCAAAACTTCTGCCACTATCTATTAGGTGCACACTTCAAAATGTATACAAACCATTCTTATCTAAAATAACTGGTCAATAAGACTATGTTTGGGGCGAATATTTGCATATGGTTGTTGTTATTCCAGGAGTATGAGTTTTAGGTGATCCTAAAGCCAGGATGCCTGAATGTTCATCCTAATCACCTATCTTAGATTGAGACTGGTGATGAGCCTACAAGTTTGGAAGAAGGGTTACCTTATGCACAACTCCTTTTTGTTTGTGTCACAGACAATCACTTTGTTGATATAATTCAATTTTTGTTTACCAGAACAACCCTGGAAGGATATTTGACACAGCAGAAGAAGGAATTGGTGGCCCATGTGGCTGACTTCTCTGTGATCGCTGGACACTTATACAGAATGGGCTCTTATGAGATACTGCACAAGCATGTCCCAAAGTAAGAACGACCAAGAATTCTTGCAGAATCGCATGCCAAAATAGCAGGAGGACACAGGCAGAGCGACTGCACGGAAGATCCTGCACACTAGACTTTGGTGGCCAACAATACATAAGGATTTGAAGGTGTATAGTAGGGTGTGCAATGCTTGTCAAAGGAAAGGGATACCATCGTGAAGAGATGAGTTTCCAATAAATCTGCAAATAACCTTGCAGGTGTTCAATAAATGGGTGATCGACTTTGTGGGTCCAATTTAGCCACCAAGGAAAAAGACCGGGACATGACACATTATTACAGCAACTGAATACTTGACATGATGGGCAGAGGCACAACCCGGAAAATATTGTAGCGCAGCTACCACCATGAAGTTCATCTTTGAGTTTATTTTATCCAGGTTTGGCTTCCCTAAGATCTTGATGAGTGATATGGGCACGCACTTCATAAACAAAACAATCAATGCGATGATTGAGGAATTCCAGGTATATCATCAGAAGAGTACGCCATATCACCCTCAAGCTAATGTTATGGTAGAATCCTTCAAAAAAATCTTGGAGAGCGCCTTGACCAAGTTTTGCAATGTGAAGTGGAATGACTCGGATGTGCGCATACCAGTAGTCCTTTGGGCATACATGACCACTTTTAAAAAGTTGACAGGCCAAACCCCTTTCTGACTAGTATATGGACTAGAGGATGTAATTCCCATGGAATACATTGTGCCAATCTATGGATTGTAGCATTGAGAGATATGGTTGATCGCGATACTATGAGGGAGTGCCTCGTGCAACTAGTAGAATTGGAATAAGATCATTTTCTAACAGGATTCCATCAACATGTGCAAAAGGATCAGAAAAATGCATGGCATGATCACCATATAAAGCAGCGCACCTTCCAAGTTAATGATATGGTATTCCTATACGTAAAAAAATTTACAAAATTCCCATGGAAGTTTCAAATGCATTGGCAAGGACCTTATGTCATCAAAGACATTACAGATGGTGGCACAGTTCAGCTCGCGAAGATGGATGGGGATCTGTTTCTAGAAAAAGTCAATGGTAGTCGATTGAAGTTGTACAAGGGTGATCCATCCCCTGCGCAATGAGTATATGATGGTGGGATAGTCTTAGTACTCCAGGCAGCTGCAAGGAAGTATGGGACTATAAACGACACTGCTTAAAAGTGGGAAAGATGAAGCAAGAGGGCTGCGTAATGGATGGAAGTAAGGTGTAGAGGAGAGTTGTTCCAATGAAGCTGCACCACGAGGATGGGTGTCATGCAGCTTGGCCGACAAATGACTGTTGGAAGAACTGTAGATGATTGGATGTAAACATTTATGTTTAAAGGAGTGAGGAAGACGCATTTATGGGGCATATCTCTGGAAATATGCCACCAAAGATGCATTAATAACCAAAAATTGGAGGGAACAGTTGGATTCGAATTCAAAATCATTTATAAATATGGCCTGCTGACCATCATTCGAACACTTTTCTTCCTGAGAGTTGATATTGAGTTTTTTCGCCTTGTTTTGTGCCAAGAGATGAACAGTATGTCCGATCCAGATTGGGAGGATCTATTTTCATGGCCAAGTTTGGCTAACATACCTAAATTTCTTCGAGGATGTTTTGTGGCTAGAATGACTGTAACTCCCCTTGAGACGGAAGCAACGCCATCTGTCCTTCCAGGATTTCTGACTACAGTGCCTAGGTCTCCCCAACCTAGGCCTTCTGTATCACAACCTTCTGCGTCCAAGGCAAGTGATAAGAAGCAGAAGAAACCTCAACAGGTTTCGGTGAGGCAGTCACCGTGGAAAAACCCCACGGAAGTCTGCCAGAAAGGGAAGATGGATCAGTCACAACAACCGACCGAGCCAAGGGATTTGAGTGATGAAGAACTGCGTGAAGGCATCAAGGAGATTGATGTTGAGGAGGGTGAGTCGATGACTTAGCTACCGAAGTATATCCCATTGTGCAAGGCCATAACTAAAGTGCCTAAAGACCCAGACAATGCAAAATTCATGGTTACTACACCACTCTTGCTGGAGAAGTTGGTATTTGAGGGCACATTGTTGACCCGCATACCAACTCTAAAGATGGAGGACTGGGACTTAGGGGATCATGAGAAGTTCCCTTAGTTGACGCCAACCAAATACCTATCCAAGGTATATTATGAAGCATCAGAGGTTACGTGGTTGGATCCGATGAAGTGGGTCACTAGTTGGGGCTGCAGGGCTCCTGAATATTCTCTAAGTGGCACATTTTAGAGATACCATCATAAACACCGTGTGTACGCACCAATTGCTCACATTAGTGCATGATGGGTGTCTCTGGCTGGGAGAATCCATCCCAATCATAGACATGCTAATCCACCGGATCACCTTGTTTCCATATAAAGGTGTGAATTTGGCCAAAGCATTTGGAGGAAAGACACAAGAGAAGAAACTCACAAGCTAGATGAAGAGCAAGTTTGGGCTAATAAAGAAGTTGCACAGATATTCTATCCACTCTATCACGGATCCTGCAGTGTAGTTTTCTACATAGATATTGGCATGCAAGATCATGTGTAAGTGTTGTACAGACAAATTTCTGGCACCAGTCATCTCTTTGGCTGTGTACTGTGCCAAAGGAGTCCAGTACAACTGGGTTCAATATTTATGCGAAGAATTTTTAGAGAATTGTAGGGAGGCCTAGGATGAGGGAAAGGCATTTCATTATGCCAAGTTGTTGTTGTTGATTTCTTTGGTGGCGTGGCGGACACCCAAGGACAGTCAATTTCCATAGTAGGAGATGGACCTTCCAAAGGCAGGGAAGTTCACTTCACTCTAGGCTACCAAGGACCCTATGCAAGTCACGGAGGAAAATATATTTTTGGTCCTGTTTGAAATGGATTTGCGGAGGGTGATTATCCAGAGGCCAAGGCTGTCATGCACACTATATGCCCAGCATGAGCCCCTCAATGATTTCAAAGCAGACTTCCACAACTTGCATGTTCGCGCAAGGAGGGATCCCAAGAAGACTTGGCACAAGTTTCCTTACTTTGTGGTTGAGGAAGATGCAGTAGAGATCGTGGCTAAATGGCCACTTGAGTGGCTAACCCCATCAGATGCAGGTGTAGGTATAAGCAAGGTTGTGAAGGATACCATCCTGTAGACAGTATCAGTAGAGAAACAAAAGGTAACCCGAGAGAAAGCTGTGTAGTGGAAAGAGGCTACTGTTAGAGAAAAGGAAGCGGCAGAGAAAGCACAAGAAGCCCACACAAAGACAACATCGCATACCACCATCAACGTTGAATAGTTTGATACATAGCGAACACCGAATTGAGAAGAAACAGAAGAGGAAGAAGGAGGGGGCGCGAAGCTTGGAACCCCCTTCATGGTAAAGAAGTGACAGAAGCAGACATCCACAAGGCTGCAGAAGAAACAAAAGTCCAACCTATCAGCTGGGGCGACCCCTTTAGTCCTCACTGAGGGGGACTTAGATGAAAGCAATGATGTGGTTCACGACATGACCTCAGAACTTTGGGGCCACTTCGAGGAACAATACTAGTAGGCGTTGGGAAAGGTTCAGTAAGACTTGCATAAGTTGCAGGTCCAAACAGGTTGAGTATAGTCGAGTGTGAGATAGGTGAGAGAGGTGCAACATAGCCTTCATCAAGTGAGTGCGTCAGTTCTGGATACAGAAAGGACTTTGGATCTCTATATAGTTCAACTACCAGATGGAGCCCTGCACTCTAAGATAGATGAAACAACTACCCAACTACTGCAGATTAAGAATTTGGGCCTAAATCTGGCACTCCCTATCTAGACCCTATACGAGCTTCACCAAGGGGTCTCTGATGAGTTGTGGATTAGGGAGAAATGCATGTTGTTGGTTATCACTGAAGTAAAAACAAACAGCCAACAATATTTGCAAAAAAGGTGCAGGAACTAAGGGAGAAGGATAAAATCATTGCGCGAAGTCAATAATTAGAGGCAACCATTACACAGGCTTGTAATGAATTGTTAGAACTCAACATTTCGACTAAAGCAGCTTCCATGGAGAAGATCCAAAAGCTTTCCACAATTGTCAAAGAGTCCAAGAATGAAATCGACTGAGTCCAGTTTGAATTGCAGATAAAGATACCAGAGCTGCAATTTAAGCTGCACCCTACGACTCCTCCAGAGGTTTGGGAGTAGCACAAAGTTTCTATCAAAGAAGGAATGGCCACTTTAGAAGATGAATTCGAGGGCTCCACCAAGTTGTTTGAGCAGACCACGGAGTTATGGACTTCCCTGCAAGCCTCACGAGGACTCGACTCTGCAGAATATTAGCATGGACATCAGGGAAAAACATATGCATTTCGATGAAATCTAATCGACTGTGCGAACACTAGCGCCAGTGCAACGGTTCACAATGTTGCAAGAAGGAAAGATGCTACAAACTGAAATCGATGAGCTACACCACAAGAAAGAAATTCTTACTGCCTGAAAAAAGCCTTGGAAAGAGGATGCCAGTTAGATGACTCTCCAGAGTAAACTTAAGAGAATGTAGTAGACTATGAGGACCATAGGCCTCATGGTGGATGCCCTAACTATAGAAAAGTTGGTCGAGGAAGTGCATTAGATTGCTACACAGGGAAAAACTGATCTACAGGTTTTGAAGTTGGAGTTCCATGAACTCCAAGCGAAGATAAAAGCACCAGACGAGTGACTCGAGGAAGAGTCATGAAATTGTGTTGGGGGCCTTTTGGGATAGGGTACCCTGGGGTCAGGTTTTGGTACTTCCTTTTTGTACAAATGTAAAGTCTCTGCGACTTGAGGAAGCAGAGCACAAAGATAATAAGAGTAAAGGGGATTTAGTCACTTAGTTTATTAGGAGATAAGAAGTTTTGAGACTCGCCCATGGTCCGCAAACCATGGCATTATAAAAGAAAATAATATATATATAGAAGGGTCATAGCGAGCCTAGAAGATAACTTGTACTTAATTGAGAAGATCATTATTTGGGCAAGTAAACTAAGGCATGAAATTTTGTTTCCTGTACTTAGGCGAAGGGGAAGGCTCCTATAGCTAAGTGCGTGGAGACCTTAATAAGTCCACAGGCTAAGTGTGCGAGCCCCTACAGTTGATTACGTAGGGAAGAAGAGTCTGTACTTGAAAGAATACATCTAATGAAGACAATTTTTGATCCATTAATTATGCATTTGTGTATCTATATTTACTTTTACAGTTTTTTGTATTTTCGCTCTGTATTGAAAATTATGTGAATGAATGCTTATATTATGCACGAAAGTGGTAGATCAATAACATTTGTTCATGTTATGAATGTTTAAAGACCTTCATGAAGATATAGATGTTGTTTAGGTGAATTACTATAATTACCTATTTCGGAAGGGTTGGAGTTCGCAAAGACAGAGCTAAGCCCTAGAAGCCGTAGGAACCCATCAAATAGACCTCTAGATGCATAAACTTGGTTTTGTCATCCCCCAATACTGCTTCGATGGAGACTGCAACCTACGCTACGCGGGTTTTTGCCGAAAGGGCCAATAACTTAGGGTTTTGCTGGTTGGCACAGCTAACTTTGAACCTTGGTCAGGGCCCATCAAGCCAACAAAAAAGGTAAATGAATAGTGATGAATGTGTACTCTAGAATTAGAGTTTTCTCTCTTCTGAGAGGATTTTTCTATATACATACGATTAGGAACACAAAAGGAAAATTTAACTAAATATTATTTTTCAATAAAATATACTCCAATTTTTCTTGTGAAAAAGAAAAAAGAAAAGAAGAAAAAGCACTAGATCAGACCCAACACCCACTAGAAGGGAGAAAGCCCCAACATTGAGTAAAATCCTTAGAAGTTAAAGGATTAATGTTGAACCACTAAAGAAGAGTAAACCCCACATTAAAGAAAACAAAGTAAAATGGATTATAGCCCATTAGAACCCTAATTTGGTAGCTTATACATATGTTATATTTTAAGCTTCTGTGGTATTTTTTTGCAGTGGCATGATCCAGATTATCCACAGTTTCATGTTCATTCTTTCAACGTTTCAAACCCCAAAGCGGGTCCATCATTAGGAAAATTAGATCAAATATGAATGAAAGCTTATACATAACCCAATGTTTGGGAGTCTAAACAACTCACATCCAATTTCATTTTATTTTTCAATTACTACATTCCAACCCCTCATGAGGCTACACCTCCCCACAATTTAATTTTATTTTTCAATTTCTACACTCTAATCTCTCATTTCATTTTATTTTTCAATTTCTACACTCGCAACTATCATTTCATTTTATTTTTCAATTTCAATACGCCAACCCCTAATGAGGCTACACCTCCCCTCCTAGGCCATTAGTTACCTATTGTCACTGCAACAATGACCCTATCAAATTTTTTTCCTAACTCAATTTTGGAGTCTACATGAGCCGTCATTTCAAGCCTCCTAGTGTCGTCACATTGTTTGATTTTTTATTTTTATGTTTTTTCTAAGTGTCGCATCCTCCTAAATCAATATTTTGTAAGTGTCATCACCTAATCCTTACAATCACTTGTGTTGTCTTTCCCAGGGTTAGGTGAACTCATATCTTTTCTTGACTTATAAACTAGCCCTTTTTTCCATGCACATGCACAAAAATCACACAAACAAACACAAGCAAGAAAAAATACTTTTAAGGTGAAAGCACACTTCAAGATGACGAAGAATTGCCCTTGTGTTGAGCACACTCCTTCAGGCTGAAAAATTGTGCCCTCCTTGAGCACACTCCTTCATGCTTAGCAAGTGCACCCTCCTTGAGGGAATTCCTTTAGCACGAAGACATGCACCCTTATAGAATGCATGCATGGGATTCCTTGTTGCATGTGAGCACACTCCACACTCCTATAAAATAGGAGCCCACTTCTATTCTCTTAACAAACTCATTAAATCATTGACAAGTGATGAGAATGCATGAGACATATTTTCATGTAATCCAATGTAAATCAACCCAGTTAATAATTATTTCTCATAATCATTCTCATCTGGGTTGGGCGCACATCTATGGATCAAGAATCTCTTCGTCGATATTTGTACCAGGTAAGTTTTGCATGTCAATTCTACTAATTACCTTTCATGATTTTCTTTTCAATCTTTCTTTCCTTACCAGAGTTTCTATTCTTTTCACTTTATTTACTGGAATTTTTGTTCATTCTTTCCTATACAAGGGTTAATTTATTGTCGCAGGTTGTGACTCTACATATTCTTTGGCTCTTCACATTCAAATCATGATTGTGAAAACACCCATAAAAACTTATAGATCTTTCCTCTCCACATTTGTATCATACAATCTGTTGGGAACAGGATCCCCCAAGGATAGTTTTGGGGCTAAAATCCCATGTTTCAGGTTTTGTAATAAAGTTGAAAAGTCTCCACATTATGTGGTCACGGAGTGCGAAGCTATCATGAGTCATAAAGGGTTGTCCACCCTTATTTTGTAAAGTGTAAAGCCGACTGTAAAGATCCACCCATGGTTCGCGGACCATGGGATTGTATAAAAAAGGAGCTAAGTAAGATCTAGGTAGTCTTAAGTCTTTAGCAGAGAAGGAAGTGAAGAGTCTTGGTAGAGAAGTCTTAGTATTTTGGGTTTTAGCGTAGGTAGAGGATCTGTAGCTGAGTGCACAAAGGCCTAGGGTGGAAGTCTGCAACTGAGTGTGTGGACCCCTGAAGCTATGTGCATAGGGTAGATAAACTCTGTATCAAACTGAAGATATCAATAAAGAGAAGTATTCTGCAAATTTTGTGTATTTATTTCCTATTAATGCATCTGGTTATATTTCGTTCTGGGTTAAGATTACAATGTTTATGTGATGCGCGAATGCATATGAATGTATTAGTTAATCGAACACAAATAAGAACAATTGTTTACGTGGCTCTAACTCTGATTGTTTATTAATATAGGTAAAACACTTAAGTTAATTTGGTAACCTATATAGTCTGTTGTAATAGCTGCATGAAAGTACCTGGATCACAGGTTAAGGTTGCATGAAGGTCAATCGTACACCTTCGTGGAGGTACTGAAGGGTAGAATAAAGGGTAACTATCAGAGCCCTAAAATCTTAAGTGATCAACGCAAATGTAGGAATAGAGGCTATAAACCAACATCACGACCATATCAAGGTTCGGAAACTTGGTTCCAGCATCCCCCCATACTACTTCGGGTGAGACTTCAGTCCGCACTTTGCAGGCTAATGCCGAAAGGGCCAATAGTGTAGGGATTTGTTTGGCTAACTAACGTTGAACCTGGGTCAGGCCCCACAAAGCCAACAAATGGTTCCGTTGCTAGGACCAGAATCTGCATGAGAGATGTGTGATGTCGTATCACTGGAATCCAACTAAGAAAGAGATCGAAGACTGGTTGGACAGGAAGATCCACGAATTCACAGTGTAGGAGAACAGAAATTCACAGTTGACAAAGGAATAGTGGTTGGACAGGTACCTATATACAGAAATCCACGAGATCTTTTTCTGTTCCTTTCCAGTTGAGTTATACGAGTGGATCACGAAGCTAGCGGATAGCCAAGGAAGGTGGAGACTTGACAGTACTATTGTCTAGACCCTGGAGTTAGTATAGATACTGGAAGCCTTTGAGGATAACATCGCCCGTGCTGTTGACCATTGGCTCGATCGCATCATAGGAGGATTTGTGACTGAATTCATGGTCGATACCTCAGCTAGATATAGCAAGGTGGACCTGTTCTTTTTCAAAGGTCCGCAAGGTAAGTACTTGAAGTCTTTAAATACCTGGATTAAGATGTTATTGTGCAAAAAATGGGTTATGCAACTACCTTGATGTTTGGCGCTACGCGAAGTGGAAAGACTTACAGGAACGAAGGAAGAAAGGGTCTTGAATATAGCCCATTGATTTCACCTTCATTAGGTGAAAAAGAGGGAGTAGCACAGGCTTCTCCACGAAGTGTAGTCCAATTAATAAGACAAGGATTCCCGCGACTACCACCTCCACCTACACCACCTCCAACTTCACCACCATCACTCGTGACTTCGCCCACACCACCACCTCCTCCACCACAGTTCAGCATGGCAAGTTCAGTGAAGATGCCTTTGTTTAAAGGCTTGGGAAATGAGGACCAGGACCAGTTCTGGTTTGTCATGAAAGTTGTATGGGAAGCTCAGGGTGTCACAGATGATCACATGAAGAAGGCAACATTGGTTAGTGCTTTGCAAGATCACGTGATAATTTGATACATCAAGTACTCTAATGATAACCTAAACGCTGGGTTTGTAGACATCCAGACCACACTGAATAAAGAGTTCAGTAGGCCTAAATCCAAGGCATAGTCGATTGTGGGGTTCAAGGAAATCACGATGAAACCAGGTGAGACATCTTGGGAATTGGATCAGAGATTGAAGTGTAAAATCTGCGAAGCTAATATGAAGTTAACAGATGGACAGCACTATGAGTGGTTCATGGCTTCGCTCCTGCCTGACCTAAGGGTTTCACTGTCACAACAAAAGATTATGACTCAGGCAGAGGCCTTGGAGATTTCAATGAGACTACATGAAATGCTGTTGCAAGACTCGAATCTGGGGGTTTAGTAGATCCATGTGCAGTTGCAAAATCTTTGCCTTGAAATGCAAAGTTTGAAACAAGACAGAATAGTTCGACTGGAGGTGCGTGAAAAGGTATGGCACCTGAAATGTAAGGGTCAGGGGCATGGCAAAGACCATTGCCCGGTCTTTGTGAACTATATTGCAGGAGGAGGACTGATCCCTTTGAGGCTGGCATCCCAAGCAGGACCGAGCATAGGGCCTGCGTTGTGGTGTGCTATTTGTCAGGTAGCAGGGAAACATACAATGGATAATTGTCATTTGATGCAGAAGTTTGTAAAAACACCACAACAATTGTTATGCAACTTCTGCAGGTCGGTAGGGAATGATGAGCGAAACTTCCAAAGTTATGAATTGATGATGGATAGAAATCCTACCTATAGGGCTCAGGTAGAAACGTGGCCCCCTAACCAGAGGCCGAGGCGAAGGAGGACCTAGAAGAGGTCGGGGACAGCGAATCCATTACAATTGCAAAGGACCATGACATTATGCCTGTGAATGCACTAACCCAATGTGCCCATCGTGCAAATATTGTACTCAGTTTGATCATGAGACAGAGGACTGTCCTACACTGATAGCAATGATACTGGACAAAGGGGTGATACCACCTCAGCCGACTTAGAACCTGTAGATGATGAAGTATGAACCTTGCGAAGAGGATCCAAATGTGAATATAGTGCTCTAAAGTGGAATTGCAACGGGCGATGATAAGGGAAAATAACCCGAAGATAGCGCATGGGTTCACAAAGCTCTGGTGAAGGAGGCTGAATTTGATTTAGAGTGAGCATGCGAAATGTTCATGGAAGCAAAGAAGAGCTTCGTTGAGGCCTCTACCTCAGGGAGCAAGGATAAGCGTGGTCAGGAAATGGACCCTTCTATACTTATGACCTTTCTAGAGACCTGCATGAAGCTGTTGTGTGATAGCAAGGCTATGAAGGGGTTACATGAGCTTATAAATAGATGCGATGGAAACACTTTGGGTGAATCGCGCGTTGTACGAAATATTGGTAAGCATAAAGCAAGGATAGGGTGGGAGATGAGACTGACTGGATCAGGTTATTTGAGATCTAGGGTTAGACGTGAACGTTTCACCAAAGCAGACTTGGGAGTGGATTGGGAAACTCGTGCTACAATGGTCTTCGATTCAGTTAAGGATGGAAAATCAGCAAAAGATCATCCCCATGGGACATTTGCAAGGAGTAACTGTAGATATTAAGGGTGCGAGCACATTGGATGACTTCGAAGTGATAGAAATTGTGTATGATAGCAACCCCTACCCTATGCTCCTTGGCATTGATTAGGCTACTGACATGAACGAGGTAATCAACATAAAGAAGTGAAAGATGATATTTGAAAAGAAATCACCTCATGTAATAGTACCTCTAGATTCTGCTGAAGGATCCTGCTATACTGAACCAGTCCACGATTACGAAAGCAATGATGATTTGGACTGCATATATAAGATAACGGTACTAGACCAAGATTGGGGGAATCTGATAATGGATGGACAAATTATATGGGATCGCGAGAGTTCATGCACCTCAAACTCTAATGAACAATTAGAGCGCTAGCATAATTAGCTACATGAAGTAACCACGTTGATCTATAACATGATGACCTATTCGTTGCACTGTGTATCGTAAGAGGCAAGAAATCTACCCACTTATGATGGCCTGAATGATGTAGATGTATTTTTGGATGCATTTGAGAGGGAGGTACCAAAAAAGTAGTACTTTTGGGTTGTGGACTGGGCACTACGTGCTGCGCCCGCAAGATGGTGAGGTACGCACAAGGGTAGTTTTGATGATTGGTGCAAGTGTAGGAGGATGATGAGAACACACTTTGGGAAACCGAAGGTACGAATGACAGAAAAGCATGATGGGAAGGATGATCCACACACACAATTGGCCAAATGGGCTAAGGCTTATGGAGCGAAGCCCCAACCTGAATGGGTGCACTTGTTCTGTCACGCCTTGGACGTCATCTCGATGAACTGCTACTTGGAAACAGAGCTCCACCATGGTACAGGTGAATGGATATTTTGCACGAAGGATTCATAATGACATTCAACTTTGAAGATGGGTTTGATTGTATTGATGAAGCGCTACAAGAAGTTAAAGAAACAAACTTTAGGATACTGTAGGATCCTTTGGATCTGATTCAACCTGATTGGACTACTCAGCTAAGCCACGCATTGGAATGTTATAACATGACTGTTGAAGAATAAGACAAGGATCCACAAAAATTAATATCCCTGAAATAGAGGGTCACTGTGAGGTTGAGGGACCACAGATTGAGAACCCTGATATAACCGTGCTAGTGAAAATGAAACAGGTAAATATTGGTACGAAGGCAGAGCCCAAATTTGCGAAGATTGTAGATTACTAGGATGACGTGGCAGTAGATTAGGTAGTTAAATTGTTCCATGAATACCAGGATTTGTTCCCTGCAAATTTTACGGAGCTAAAGGGAATAATAGGAGTCCTGGGCATTATGAAGATCACGTTAAAACCCAATGCGAAGCTGGTTAATCAAAGACCTTATCGTCTCAATCTGAAGTATAAGGAGAAGGTCCGCTTAGAGCTAAACAAGATGCTCATGGAAAGCATCATTGAGCCTGTAGAAGAATTCGATTGGGTAAGCCCAATGGTGGTACAGGAAAAGAAGCAGAAGGATGAAATAAGGATATGCATAGATCTCAGGAAGTTGAATGACGCTTGCGTACATGATCCTTTCTTGACTTCATTCACTGATGAGGTATTGGATAATGTAGGTGGCCAAGAAGCGTACTACTTCAATGATGGGTTCTTTGGGTACCATTAGATAAAAATCGCGCCAGAGGATAGAAGTAAGATGACCTTTGCGACTGAGTGGGGATTTTTTCAGTACACTGTAATGCCTTTCGGATCGAAGAATGCGCCTACAATTTTTTCGCACGTAGTCATTGCTGCATTCAAAGAATTCATTCATAAGTTTCTGGAGGTGTACTTTGATGATTGGGTTGTGTTTGGTCTGGTAAAATGCCATGTAGAAAGTTTGCACCTGATGCTAGATACTTGTCGAAGGTACCAGATAGCGCTCAATTTGAATAAATGCTTGTTTTGTGTTCCTTTTGGGACTTTGCTAGGTCATGTGGTTTGTAGACAAGGACTGATGGTAGATCTTGTGAAGATTGCAGTAATACTTAACTTGGAGGCGTTGAGGTGTGTGAAACAGTTGCACACAACCCTAGGACATACTCGGTATTACCGAAAGTTTATCAAGGGATATGCCCAGATCACTGTGCCTATGGATAAATTGTTGAAAAAGGATGTCACATTCTGTTGGAACGAGGACTGTAAGAAAAGTTTTGATTTATTGAAAAAAATTGTCACCGCACTGATTTTAGTCTTCCCGAATTGGAAGAAGGAGTTCCATGTACATGTAGATGTGTCATGTATAGTGCTGGGAGTAATACTGACATGGGCTGGTGGAGGAGAATTGGACCATCCTATAGCATTCACAAGCAGGAGGTTTTACAAGGCTAAGAAGAACTATTCCACCACTGAGCATGAAGGGTTAGCCATGGTATATGCACTCCAGGGGTTTAGACATTATTTGTTGGGTGGACATTTTAAGATGTATACAGATCATTCTGCATTGAAATACCTGGTCAATAAGCCTATGTTGTGGGGGAGAATCTGAAGGTGGTTGTTATTGTTCCACGAATATGATTTTGAGGTTATTATGAAGCCTGGACGACTGAACGCGGAACCAGACTATCTCTCGTGCATTGAAACAGGGGAATATCCCATTAATTTAGAGGAGGGATTGCCTGACGTGCAGCTATTTGTAGTGCACGTCGCGGATGGAAAATTTGAAGACATCATACACTTCCTAACAATAGGAAACGCCTCGAAAGGCTACACCATCCAGCAGAAGAAGGATTTAGTGGTGCGCGCGAGAGACTTTTCTGTCATTGCCTGGCATTTTTACAAAATGGGGTCTAATGAAGTATTATGACAATATGTACCAGAGTATGAAAGGAGCAGTATCCTCACGGATGCTCATGGGGGCACTGCAAGATGCCATTATGTAGGAAGGGCGATTGCCCAAAATATTCTACGTTCAGGGTTGTGGTGGCCAACCCTCCATCAGGATTCAAAACCTTACTACAAGGCGTGTGATGTGTGTCATAGGAATGGCAGGACATCATGGAGAGATGAGCTGCCTCTAAATCCATAGACGACGCTGCAACCTTTCGAGAAATGGGCGATAGATTTTGTGGGACCCATTCAGCCCCAAGGGAAGAAGACGGGAGCGCGATACATTATCATTGCGACTGAGTATTTGACTCGATGGGCAAAGGCACAGCCTATGAAGGACTGCATAGGCATGTCTACTGTGAAGTTCCTCTTTGAGTATGTACTAATGCGATTTGGGTGTCCAAAGATTTTGAAGCGTGATCATGGTATGCACTTTCTGAACGAAACAATCAATGCGCCGACGGAGGAATTTCAAGTATATCACCAGAAAAGCACGCCTTATCACCCATAGGATAATGGGACAATGGAAGCATTCAATAAGGTGTTGGAGAATGCGCTAACAAAGGTTTTCAACACTCAGCGAAGTGAATGGGACCTACGTATACCCGCAGTTCTATGGGCCTATCGGACAACATGAAAAAAGTTAACTGGACAGACACCCTTTAGGCTTGTCTATGGTATTGAAGCAGTGATGCCCATGGAATACATTATGCCTAGTCTACACATAGAGGCACTCACGGGTATGACGGATCGCAGAGCCTTGGAAGGGAGGCTCGCACAACTTGTTGCGCTGAAGGAAGAGAGATTTCTAGCTGGATTTCACCGACAGGTCCAAAATCAGCGCAAAAAAGCATGGCATGATCGGCACACTAAGCTGCGCAACTTTAAGGTAAATGATATGGTTTTGTTATATGATAGCAAGTTTGATAAATTTTGGGGAAATTTAGAATGCATTGGTTAGGGCCCTATGTCATTATGGAGATTACCGATGGTGGAGCAGTGTTGAGTCCCAAACTTGCATCTTCCCTATGTACCTTTTCAGCCTTCTTTTCCATTTACTTGATCCACCACTATCAAATCATTGCATATTAGTCTAAAAAGAGCTTATAAAATGGTTTCCTAACTATGTTTATGACTGTTGTTTGATTTAGAGTTTTGTTCAATCAGCTGCGGAAACTTGTCACTTTCCGCAGCCAGCTCAAGTTTCCGTAGCCATTTTGTTAAAGACTATGTTACAAGTGTCCAATGGAGAATCCGGCCACATGGGCAAGCTGCAAATGACATGTACATGGAGCATGTCCCCTTGGTTCAACCAAATCACTCACAAACAGCCATGGTCAAAGACACTCAAAGGAGCGGTCAAACCAAGAGTTTTGCGGTGTCACGGCTCTATTTTGCCCATGTGAAGTTTTAAGTGGCAAGATCCTCAATCTCCGAAGGTGTGCTAACACCTGTGGATCAACCCGTGAATCAAATCGAGCAGCCACCACTCCATGGATTTATTTGTCATGATTACCATACCGCTAGATCTCAGGCCGTGGAGATTTACGTGTCTGTTTGGCATCATAGAATCTAGGAATCAGTTATAGCATTTTCACTTATAAATAACGCATTATCATATGCTTGATAGTTAGCTTTCACATGTAAACTTGACTGTGTTTACGAGCCCACTGTGTCGTGCTCTATTTCTATGTTTTTACTACACTTTAATATATGAGAAGACAACATTCTTGAGTTTAATTTGTGACTGAGTATTGATTGGCCGAGGTTGCAGAGGGCCCCTATACACCAAGGCTCTATATCTACTATATAGTTTCTCCCTTTCTTTCATTATGTTACTGCTTTTATAATCAGTTTCTTGTATATATTTCCTGATATTTATACTAACTGTTGTTCATCTTTTCTTTTATGCTTTCTCATGGTTGCTAGCTGATCAATATTTTTCTTTCAGGTTCTTGTAGGCAGCCCAGGCAAATTACATAGTTTTAATGACTAATGACATGAGATCATCTTGTCCTTTCTGCTGATTCATTTAGTAAGTTTTAATTTCAGCATTGTCATTTCTTTCAGTTTTGCTTTGCTTATTTACTTTTCTGCAACTTAGATATCATATTACTCATCTGTTTATGATTTCCTTCCTATAGCCAAGCGACTCAAATAGTGAGGAATCAAAATATTATTTGATGTAGTATGATTTAGTTTACTTTCCTGCAAGTTAGTGATTAAATTACTTATGTCATTTTCAGGAATTGAAATATGAATGAGTAGTTAAATCTTAGTTTCATTTTATGCAATTTGATTTCCTGCAATTTAGATATCATATTAATCAGCTTGTTTATGATTACTTCCTATAGCCGGAGCGAGTCGAAAGGTGAAGGGTCAGAATGTGGGTTGAAGTAGTGTGATTTAGTTTGCTTTGCTTTCAGTCTTTGAGTTGCTTTGAGTTCAGTTTTTATTTTATTTTCATACAACAGTAAGGATATTGGCCTTCATTGTCACTAGTTCACTGTTTTGGTACATTTTTATTTTCTTTTGAGAATTGATTTCATCACAGTCAGTTTGAAACCTTCTTTTTGAGAACTTTAAAGTTTGGAAAATCATTGTAGAAATCACCATTACCATCCATACTTGACCTTCAATTTTTCCATCTCACACTAGGGAATCCACAGAAGATAAACCCAAAAACAAACCAAAAACTCAAAAACAACAAAGAACTAAGAAATCGGTTATCTTGCATATACAGTGCACTTCACTTCAACAGTTTACGACTCTCGGATTGACATTTTAAATAGAAATTTAGGACACACTAAATTGACCAAACATTTTGGCGCCGTTGCCGGGGAAGTGAAACTAAGTAGCCAATTTCTTAAAAAAAAAAAAACAAGAAAATTCAAGGAAGGAAAAATTGATAACTTCTCAAAGTATGCTCTCCTCTTACACCTAGTGTGATCTGGAGGTTCAGAAAAGAGAGAGTTATTGGTTTAATAATTTCTTGAGTATGCTCTCTTCTTGCACCTAGAGTGACCTAGAAGATCAGAAAGAGAATTATTAGCCTGACTTGAAGAAAAATAAAAAATGACATGCATAGAGCAAGAGATTCTAGGGAAAGGTTTTTAGCTAGGGCCAAGAGTTCGATTTTTACAACTCCATCTACTTCAAGGAATATAAAAGAGACACCTCCATCATCTCCAACTCACACTCCTAGCCTTAGGATTCCTGGAATTCAAGAGGCAGTAGTTGAATTAGGAGACTCTCCCACACCATCCATCGAATCTGAATTAGGAAAAGACCCTTTCTTTACTTCTACAGGAAAACACATTGTAATTGAAGAAGTAGAATCACGTGAAGAAGAAGAGGGAGAAATTCCTCCTCGTTCGCCATTAGTAGAGGAACCAGAGGACTCTGAAGTCTCTGAGGAAACTATCATGACAGAGGAAGTAGTAAACGGATTCGGTAGAGGTAGAGGTAGAGGAGGAGGAGGAGGAAACAATGGAGGAGGTAGAGGTAACAATGGGGGAAATAGGGATGGAGATAACTCATTCGGATTTCCTATAGTTGATGAGGATTCTCGAGCAACAATGAAAAAAATCTCACCATCTGTCCTCCCAAAATTTCATGGGTTAAGAAATGAGGATCCTGAAACATTTCTATTTGAGTTTGAAGTCATGTGTCGAACTTATGATTATCTGGAAGATTCTCAAAAACTCAAATTGTTTCCTTCAACATTGAAAGGAGCTGCTTTGAAATGGTTCATGGGATTAGTCACTCAATCCATTAGGACTTGGAATGATATGAAACAAACATTTTTGGATAGATACCTGGACTATTGTATGCCCACCAATCACAAGGATGACGTATTCAAAATGGTGCAAAGAGAAGATGAAAACTTAGAGGATTTACTTGAAAGATTTCAATACAACCTGAAAAGAGCAAAAATGAATAACTTAGATGAGGAAACCTTGAAAGCCCTTCTATTAAAATCCATTAGAGCTGAATGGATAGATATTTTGAACATGATGGGAAAAGGAGATATATCTCAACTTCCACTTCATGATATAGCAGAGCTATGTGTCCATCTCTCGAGGGGAAAATCTAAAACTAGAAAAGGGCCTAGAGATCCTTCTCTCATTAGAGCAAACAAATCTGCAACTGGATCAGTAAGTAGGGCTGAGATTGGCAACATGCTTGATGAATTTAAAACTGATATCTTAGGGAGTCTTAGTGAGCAACTAGACACCCTTAAAATACAAAACAAGCAGAAAGCAGAAGCTGAAGCTTTGGCCATCTTTTGCCCAAAATGTAGAAAGAAACATGCTCTAAGGAAATGTCCCTTGGATGCAAAAGTTGTAGAAACATGTGTGATTTGTTCAGAAAACCATGAGACCAAGGATTGTCCTTCAATTCCTGGGCTCAAAGCTATCTTTCAAGAGGATCCAAATTCAATTGAGTCTCTCTATTTTGTTGCAAGGAGACCTTGGCAGGGGCAAAAAAATCAAGGGTTTAATAACTCTATGAACTTTCAAACCCCAGCAAATTGGAATCCTTGGCAACAAGCTTGGTCCCAACCTCAAAATCCTTTTCAGTCATGGGTACAAGGTATGCAAAATCCTTATGGGAGATTTGCTCAATTTTATCAATATCCTCCATCTTTTCAAAATCAACAAGCTCCACGACTTCCAAATCAAAATCCACAACTATCATTGCCATTTCCACAACAACAACAACCTTCTCAACAGAATCAAAATTCTCAACTCTTGCTTCCATTCCAACAGAAGACAAATCAATTACCTTCCCAGCCATTGCCGAACCCCAACAATAAAAACCCTCAAAATGCTTACATGGTAGAAGGACAACAATTTCCTACCTATATGATTGTTCCTCTCAATGATGTACAACTCAGATCTGGTAGAGTTTTAGATAAGCCTTCTATAGATGCTCAAAAGCAAAGCATTTCTAAGGAATATTCTCTTGAAGCCAATAAAGGTTCTGAAGTATCTCTTCAAAACCCAAGCACTCAAAAAGAAAAAGAAAAAGAGTCAACCCCTACAACTCCTATAGTTGAGCAACCTGAATCTTCATCCACACCTCCTTTTCCTGAAAGATTACAAATTGACAAAGGGGTGGAAAAACAAATCTTGTTGCCTGACTATGATTTTCCAGATGAATTAAAGAATGTTTGTATCAAGATCCCCTTGTTACAAGCCATTAAAGAGATTCCTATTCTAGCAAAAACATTAAAGGAGTTGAGTCTTAAAAGACTAGTAAGAAAACCGAGAGATACAAGAAGAATCCACCTGGTAGGAAAAATTGCAGATATCATGATGGGAAAAATTACTATGTAGAAGTATGTAGATCCCGGTAGTCCAATTGTCAAAACACATATCAATGGGGTAGAAATTCCAAATACTTTGATTGATTTAGGGGCTGCTATCAACATTATGAGTAGACAGACTATGGAACAGCTGAAACTTCCTAATCTTCTTTTTACACCTACTTTACTGCAACTTGCAAATCAATCAATTATCAAACCAGATGGTGTATTAGAAGACATTTCGGTCTCCTTAGACTCTTGGGAATATCCAGTAGATTTCATGATTTTAACTCCCAAGAGTAATTTAGGAGGACACCCTCTCATCTTAGGAAGACCTTGGCTAGCCATAGTTGATGCTTTTATCAGTTGTAGGTCTGGGGATATGTATATTTCTGATGGTAATTCGACAAAGAAATTCAATCTGTATCCTCCAGCAAAAGCAATTACAGAAATAGGAGATGATGAGTGGGTTGATGATGAGGATACTATACAACTTGTCTTTACCATTTCTAAAATCAGTGAAGATAGTCAAATTCTGAACACATTAGAAAACTTTGAAACATCTTCAGAATATGACCACACACAATTTCAGTTAGATTCTGACATTGAGTATCTATCATCTAGACAAATGTCTCTTTTCTCTATGGAAGAGTTTGGTAGTTCTTCCATTGAGATATTTCCAGGTAAAACATTGAATATCAACAAAAACTTGGAAAAATCACAATAGGGAGAGCTAACCAAAATCTTGCAAAAACATTCTACTGCATTTGCATGGGAGTATACCGATATGAAAGGTATTGACCTTAAGACTTGCATTCATCACATCTATATCAAGGAAAACAGTAGACCAATCAGACAACCTCAGAGAAGGATGAATCCAAACCTTAGGGAGATAGTGAAAGAAGAGCTCCAAAAACTACTCAATGTAAACTTCATTTGTCCAATTTCAGATAGCCGATGGGTTTCTCTTTTGGTTATAGTACCTAAAAAGAATGGTAAATGGAGGGTATGCATTGATTACAGGGAATTGAACAAAGCAACTTTGAAGGATCACTTTCCTTTGCCCTTTATCGATCATGTATTAGATACTTTAGCAGGCAAAAAGTATTTTTCATTTTTGGATGGTTTTAGTGGCTATAATCAGATCCATGTAGCACTTGAAGATCAAGATAAGACCACATTTACCTGTCCATGGGGAACTTTTTCTTACCAAGTACTTCCTTTTGGATTATGTAATGCACTCGCAACATTTCAAAGGGCAGTACTAGGAATCTTTTCTGATCTAATCCATGATTGTGTAGAGGTTTATATGGATGATTTTACAGTTTATGGTAATTCATTTGAAGAGGCATTAGAGAATTTGGAAAAAGTCCTTATAAGGTGTAAAGAAACAAACCTTTCATTGAGTCATGAAAAATGTTTTATGATGTTTACTGAAGGTATTGTTTTGGGACATCATATTTCGGGGGATGGGATTAAAGTTGATAGATCAAAAGTTGAAGTCATCTCCAAGTTGCCTATTCCAAATTGTCAAAAATATGTTAGAAGTTTTCTTGGATTTACTGGATACTATAGAATATTTATCGAAAACTTCACCAAAATAGCATCTCCACTCTTCAAATTACTTACAAAAGACTGTGAATTCAAATGGGATCCTGATTGTCAATCTGCATTTGAAACTTTGAAAACAAGAATATCTGAAGCACCCATTCTGAGAGGGCCAAATTGGAAACTTCATTTCCATATTTCTACAGATGCTTCAGATACAGCTCTAGGAGCTGTGTTGGGTCAAAAGGATTTAGTTCCTTATGCCATTTACTACATCAGTAAAAATTTGACTCCCACCGAGTTGAACTATACTGTGACTGAAAAAGAGTTCTTAGCTATTGTTCATGCAATCAATAAGTTTAGACATTATATAACAGGCTATGAAACTTTTGTCCATACTGATCACTGTGCAATTAGATATCTAATGAACAAACCTGTTACTAATGGCAAAGTTACAAGATGGATCTTACTTTTACAAGAATTCAATATTACTGTGTTGGATAGACCAGGGAAACAAAATACAGTAGCTGATTTCTTGTCTAGGATCCAAAATACTAACGAAGATTCTCCTGTAGAGGATAAGTTTCCAGATCAATATTTATTTGCAGTAACTACTAAGACTCCTTGGTATGCAGATATTGCTAACTATTTGGTTACAGGGAAGCTACCTCCACATTTATTTCCTAGTGAAAAAAGAAGAATTATTCAGGAGAGTTCGAATTATTCATGGATTTCTAACGAATTGTTTAAAACAGGGCTAGATTGTGTGATCAGAAGATGTGTTCAGGAAGATGAAATGCCTGACATCCTCAAGGCATGTCATGATGAACCATGCGGTGGGCACTTTGCTGACAAAAGGACGGCCTATAAAATCCTTTCTTTAGGATATTATTAGCCTTCCCTCTTCAAAGATACAAAACAATATGTCAGAAGGTGTGACAGCTGCCAAAGGGTTGGGAGACCGACTCTTTCAAATGAAATGCCATTACAACCACAGGTACTCATCGAACCCTTTGAAAAATGGGCTTTAGATTTTATTGGACCCATTAATCCACCATCTAAATAGAAGAAGTATATATTGGTATGCACTGATTATGTCATTAAATGGGTAGAAGCCAAAGCATTGCCTTCTTCCATTGAAAATTCAGTTGTTAATTTTCTTTATGGGGATATTTTTACTCGTTTTGGTGTCCCAAGAGAAATTGTGACAGATCAGGGAAGTCAATTTACATCTAACTTGATGGAGAAGCTGATGGAGGAATACAAAATCAAGCATAGAAAATCTACTCCTTACCATCCGCAAGAAAATGGCCAAGTGGAGTCTACAAACAAAGTTCTTGAGAGCATCATCACCAAAACTGTCCATTTACACAGAAGAGATTGGGCAAAAAGGCTTCCTGAAGCCTTGTGGGCCTACAGAACTACATGAAGGAATACAACAGGACATTCTCCCTATGAACTTGTTTATGGGAAAGAAGTCCTGCTCCCCATTGAATTTCAAGTCAAGACTTTCAAGATGGCCGTTCAGTTGGGGATGAATCTACCAGAAGCCCAAAAGCACAGAATGGAGCAGCTGAAGGAGCTAGATGAGATCAGACAAGAAGCAATTTTAAGAACCGATCTAGTTCAAAATCAAAGAGCTAAGTGGCATGACAGATACATCAAAGAGAAAAAGTTTCAAGAGGGAGATTGGGCACTATTGTTTGATTCCAAGTTTAAAGACTTCAAAGGTAAATTTTAGACCCATTGGCTTGGGCCATATGAGATTGACAAAGTCTTTAGCAATGGAGCGGTAAGAATCAAGACCATTGATGAATTTCAAACTCCTCTCATTGTGAATGGCCACCGATTGAAAATTTATCATAAGCCACTCTCAAAAGAGGAATTTGTCAAAATGTTTCAAGATAATTCTGCAATAAGGCTGGTGAAGAAGAATCCTTCTTCCCCACCAGCCTAGCCTTTGTTTCTTTTAGTTAAAAAAAATAAAAAATAAAAAAAAATTGTAAAAGACTGAAAACGAATCACAGATTGGTGGTTTTATACAGAAAATGTGGAGTGAAAATCAGGGACACTTGACACTTATATTTTCCAAAAAAAAAAAATCTTCTCTCCTTCTTTTTCCATCTTCACTCCACCTCATTTGCCATTCCACTCCATCTCCATCTCATTTTCATTTCACTTCAATCCGCTTCATTTCACTCCATTTCATTCATTTCATTTCATTTCATCAATAAAAGTCCCTTTCAGGACCATTTTCACTTAGTTAGTTTTTATCTAACTATCTTTGTTCAGCTAAGAGGGTACTGTGTCAGTTTCTGCAGCTAGTAGCAGTTTCCACAGCCAGAAGCAGTTTCCGCAGCCACCACTCTATTTTTCAAATCCACAGTCAAAATTTTAGTACAATAATCATGAAAATGCAGGTGTGATTGAGCATATGCTATGAAGACATGGAGCATCTCCAGACATCAATGAAGAGCAGTTGGTTAAAAGCTAATGAGCAACAAATGAGAAGGTTTCCAAAGGTATGAGCAAAATTTTTTTTCAAATAGCAATTAAAGTCACGATTATGCATAATTATCAAACCATAAAAGCTCTACTATGTGCAATGATCGTCACGATAGCTCCATTACCCACTACCATTCCACGATATTATTCCGCACACCATGCATTCATTTCTTAATGGTCTCATGATTGATTTTCGGGTTTAAACTCATAGTCAACTACACTTTCATTCACCACCTGTAATCATGAGATGTGACCTATCCCATTACGGCTCCTCTCCACCGCATTTTCCACAGTCATCCATTAAAACGTGTAACATTTCGTACGTAGCCGTTTAATTCAAAAATCTCGACTTCACTCCATTCCCTTACCATTCTATTAAGACCATCTTCTTCACATACGTCCGCACTTCATCTTGTGAACTCACTACGGCTGCTCATCCTCTGTTCCGCCTGTAATTCCGAAGCACTCCCGTTACCTGCTATCCATCTATTGATTGCAGCCACTGTATTTTGCCATAAACCCTGCAAGCAAGCCACCTTTCCTCTGCTAAATCCTCACACGCAATTGAGTTTTCAGTTGAAATTCAAAACAGAGGAAGGAATGGGACGACTACTAAGGGCAGAACCAGAAGGACCTAAATATTTAGAAGGTTACCCTCAAGCAAAAGATTTGCTGAAGAAAGCAAAATGGTTACGCTTCATCCAAAAATTCAAGGGCCATAATAAAGAGGTAACCAAAGCATTTGCACGGTCTTTCGATGGCTAGATGGTGGAAATTGGAGACTTAAATCTCATGGTGACTAAAACAACAGTAGAAGCTGCCATAGGCTTACCCCAGGAAGGTGAGCGATGGTTTAAAAACAAAAGCGTGGATGAACAGGCATGGAGAATTATGCTACGAAACCCAGGTATGGACACCACTGTGTTTACAAAAGGAATTCTTGTTCATGCATTGAAAGAAGAATGGGTCAGCCTGCTGTTAGTTATCCAAAAATTTATCACTTGCGAAGGACGCTTTGATTCAATGTACATGTACCATGCTAGATTGTTGATGAATTTCTTAGAAAGTCAAACTCTTAATTTGTCTTATTTCTTACTGCTGAGTTTGAAAAAAATGAGTATCACAGTCCAAAAACACATAGGAAATATAGAACCTCATCTATATCATCATGGACTTGTAAAGATTCTCATTGAAGACCAATTGAAGAAAAACAAAGATACCTGGGAACAATTCTTAATAAGAAACTACTTTCAAGAGCCATCTGAGGCATCTGAAAGTAGTACACCAAAGACACCAAGAAGGAGTAGGAGAAAAGAAAAGAGTGCCATAGTCCAAGACTCTCTTACTACTGAAACTCAAGAAGTTGGTCAAAAAGAAAAAGAGAACAGAACTAAGGACAAGAAACAGAGAAAAAGTGAAAGGCAAAAGAAACATACAAGAAGTCTACCAATCCCCTGAGCCATCTATAGAGGAAGATTATCAAACATTGTCGGAGAGATTAGTGCATCTTCAAGAACAGGCTGCTAGAGCAAAGAAAAAGGAAAAAGGGAAATATAGCATACAAGAAGGGAGTACTGGTCCACCATATTTAAGGAGAAGCACCAGGCTTAGAGGAAAGGGGAGTAAAACACAAGTAAAACAGCCCCACTTCATTGATTGGGTGGGGAAACACCCGAGAAACCTCCAGCTAGCCGTAGTCCACCTTGTCCTTAGCCAAGTATTGAAACTAGTCCTCCACATGTTGATGAAAGCCCTTCTCGGCCAGAGCTAGAAAGCAGTCCTCCTCCTCCACAAGACTTTGAACTCAGTCCAAGAAAGACACCTGAAATAGATCCCAGTCAACAGGAGGTATATGACTACCTTGAATCTTTAGAAAAAACACCTGCAGGTCCGAGTACTACTCTGCCCCACATAACACCAGATGCACAAATTCAATCCTTAAAGCAAGAGGTGTTTGAATTAGAGGTTCTAAACAGGCATATCAAGCAAGAAAATGAAGCACTTAAGGAGAAGAGCAAAGTAGATAAAATTATTCATGATAATACTATGCTTCATTTGGGATTATGGCAAAAGAAGAACAAGAAACTAAAGAAAAAGTGCAAAAAGCTGAGCAGAGAATTGATCAATCTCAAATTCAGATGTCTAATAAGGAAACCCAGGATGGTGGTAGCACCAAGGAAGAAGAAAAGAGGACTAGATGTCCTAGCAGAGGCTTCAGAACATATGGATTAAAGGGGAATGACTAAAATTTTGGTTGCATGAGGACATGCAACACCTTCACAGTGGGGGTATGTTGAGTCCCAAACTTGCATCTTCCCTATATACCTTTTCAGCCTTCTTTTCCATTTACTTGATCCACCAAGCTGTCAAATCATTGCATATTAGTCTAAAAAGAGCTTATAAAATGGTTTCCTAACTATGTTTGTGACTGCTGTTTGATTTAGATTTTTGTTCAATCAGCTGCGAAAACTTGTCACTTTTCGTAGCCAGCTCAAGTTTACGCAGCCATTTTGTTAAAGACTATGTTACAAGTGTCCAATGGAGAATCCGGACACATGGGCAAGATGCAAATGACATGTACATGGAGTGTGTCCCCTTGGTTCAGCAGAATCACTCACAAACAACCATGGTCAAAGACGGTCAAAGGAGTGGTCAAACCAAGAGTTTTGCGGTGGCACAGCTCTGTTTTGCCCACGTGAAGTTTTGCGTGGCAAGATCCTCAATCTCCAGAGGTGTGATAACACATGTGGATCAACCCGTGAATAAAATCAAGCAACCACCACTCCATGGATTTATTTTTCATGATTACCATACCGCTAGATCTCAGGTTGTGGAGATTTACGTGTCTGTTTGGTAGCATAGAATCTAGGAATCAGTTATAGCATTTACACTTATAAATAATGTGTTATCATATGCTTGATAGTTAGCTTTCACATGTAATCTTGACTGTGTTTACGAGCCCACTGTGCCGTGCTCTATTTCTATGTTTTTACTGCACTTTAATATATGAGAAGACAACATTCTTGAGTTTAATTTGTGACTGAGTATTGATTGACCGAGGTTGCAGAGGGCCCCTGTACACCAAGGCTCTGTATCTACTGTATAGTTTCTCACTTTCTTTCATTATGTTACTGCTTTTATAATCAGTTGCTTGTCTATATTTCCTGATATTTATACTAACTGATGTTCATCTTTTCTTTTATGCTTTCTCATGGTTGCTAGCTGATCAGTATTTTTCTTTCAGGTTCTTGTAGGCAGCCCGGGCAAATTACATAGTTTTAATGACTAATGACATGAGATCATCTTGTCCTTTCTGCTGATTCATTTACTGAGTTTTAATTTCAGCATTGTCATTTCTTTCAGTTTTGCTTTGCTTATTTACTTTTCTGCAACTTAGATATCATATTACTCATCTGTTTATGATTTCCTTCATATAGCCAAGCGACTCAAATAGTGAGGAGTCAGAATATTATTTGATGTAGTATGATTTAGTTTACTTTCCTGCAAGTTAGTGATTAAATTACTTATGTCATTTTCAGGAATTGAAATATGAATGAGTAGTTAAATCTTAGTTTCATTTTATGCAATTTGATTTCTTGCAATTTAGATATCATATTAATCAGCTTGTTTATGATTACTTCCTATAGCCGGAGCGAGTCGAAAGGTGAAGGGTTAGAATGTGGGTTGAAGTAGTGTGATTTAGTTTGCTTTGCTTTCAGTCTTTGAGTTGCTTTGAGTTCAATTTTTATTTTCTTTTCATACATCAGTAAGGATACTGGGCTTCATTGTCACTAGTTCACTGTTTTGGTACATTTTTATTTTCTTTTGATAATTGATTTCATCACAGTCAGTTTGAAACCTTCTTTTTGAGAACTTTAAAGTTTGGAAAATCATTGTAGAAATCAACATTACCATCCATACTTGACCTTCAATTTTTCCATCTCACACTAGGGAATCCACAGAAGATAAACCCAAAAACAAACCAAAAACTCAAAAACGACAAAGAACTAAGAAATCGGTTATCTTGCATATACAATGCACTTCACTTCAGCAGTTTACGACTCTCAGATTGACATTTTAAATAGCAATTTAGGACACACTAAATTGACCAAACAAGTAGTTTAGTTGGTTAACTTGAATGGAGATTCCTTCCCAGGAAAGGTGAATGGTAACTGATTGAAGACACACACCGGTGATCTAGCCAGGTGACTACAAGAGGGTAGCATAGTCTTAGCACTCTAGGTAGCTTAAAGGAGGTGCAGGACTATAAACTACACTGCCCGAGTTGGCGAAATGTGTGATTGGAGAATTGTGCAGAGCAAGGAAATGTCATAGGGTTCGCGACAGCGTGAAGGGAGTTGTGCTATCTAGGGAGAAATCACGCAGGTGAGCTGGAAAGTGACCGTTAAAGTCACTGTTCATGATTTGACAGTAGGAATGACGCCAAATGGAGCGGGCGGCTGGCATTTAAGATGAACTTTACAGTTAAGATCCTTGAAAATATGCCGCCAATCCAGCATTAATGGACCGAATGTGGGGGGAACGATTGGATTTGAATTCAAAATGCCCTATAAATTACAAGTGGCTGCCCAAAGAAAAACACTTGGCATTTTGAGAATTGAGTTGTTGAGCTCTTAGGCACACATGAATCATGAATTCTTTGAAGCTCTGATAGTGAGTTCGGCATTTGAGCAATTACCAAAGGAGACCCACAATCTGTTGAATAGCATCATGTCGACACCCCGCAGAAGTTATGGACACCGAAGTAGTGACAACCAAGGGGGTTGTGCCAGAAGTTGTTAGGGAAGTAGAGGGAGTTGCCCCAGAGGTTGCAGAAGTATTAGTTGAAGTTCCAAAATCACCACGAATGCCTAGACCAAAGCCAACCCCAACCAAGGAGAGCCAAAGGATAAGAAGGGCAAGCACGTTTTCATACCTGTGCGCGTGTCGCTGAGAAGAAACCCACCGAAGGACAAGCCTACCGCACAGGAAAAGGGGAAGGCCATTAACCTAGAGCCAGAGGAGGAAGAAATTGAAGACATACCGATGGATGATGAGGACTTGGGGGTAGAAGTGGAGGAAGTTGAAGTCCAGGGTGCTCACCCTATCACTAATTTTCCTGAGTATGTCCCTTCACACAAGGGCAAGACCAAGGTGCCAAAGGACATTGATGAGAGCAAGGTCCCCTTGCAAACCCCTATGCTATCGGACAAGATTATCTTTGAAGGACCATGTTTGGGGCAGGTTCCTCTATTAAAACTGGAAGATTGGGACTTAGCTGACCATGAAAATTCCCCACACTTAGTGACAAAACATCTAATGCACCACATTATTGATACAACCACTAGAATGACTGCATTGGAACCACGGAAGTGGCTCAGGGGAGTAGATAAGGCATGTTTGCTCAACCTGCTTTGGGTGCCACACTACAATCGCACCCCCATTACAGTATTGGTCATCAAGCAGCTGCTATGCTTGTTGCACGATGGGTGTCTGTGGCTGGAGGAGCCAATACCCATCACCGACGGATTGATCCATAGGATCACACAGTTGCCCTAAACAAGAGAAAATCCCGCCATGATGTTTGGCAGAAAAGGTGGTAAGCTGGCCCTCGCAGAGGCCATGAATGAGAAATTCAAGCTCGTAAAGAAGCCATGAGGCTATGCCATCTCAAGTATTAGTGACCCGGCAGTCAAGGGGGCCACGTAGATTTTGGCAGGAAAGGTTATGAGGAAGTGTCGTGCAGATGAAGTGTTAGCACCAGTCATTGCTGTTGCAGCCCAATGCTGTTACAGGGAAAAGTGTCTACACAGAACTGCTTATCCCACTAAGGTGTGGTAGCTACCTTAGAAACAAACAAAGTAAAGCTACTTTCATCTTTCCTTTATGAAATATAGATGAGAGAAGAACAAAGAAGACCAACCTCTGTCTTGCGCTAATCTCCTAGCTCGATTCCTCTCTCTCTTGATAGTCTTTCGCTACTTGCTCCCTTGTACGCCCAGCTTCACAGAGTACCTGTAGGATCACAGTAGCATAACACTATACAAGAACATGGATCTATAATCATAAACAATCTAGGATCAGATGTAAATTGACCATACAAATGCATAAAACATAAATGACACAAGAGTATGGAGGAAAACTTGAATAGCTTTTATTGATAACCAAGAAAGAGCCAAGGGAGTTACAACCAGTTGTCCTAACCCAGCATCATCCTCTCAGCAAGTAATCCCTTCTTCACCTCATACAAAGCTTAGATCACCCAACACTATGATGTTGTCTCAAGAAACCAACAGAAATTCCTTACAAGATGCAAAATTCCAGCCTCTGGATCTCTGGGATGAGGGATCCATATATAGATATCTGTAAGGGAGATGAGTCAGCTTGTGATTTGATTAGTGTCTTCCCTCTGATAGTTCTTGCTTCCACTTGGAGATTGATGATCTCTTACTCATCCTTGGTCGAATTCAGAGAGGCAAGTGTCACAGGAGAAGTTTCTGGAAGATTCCATGCCTCTCCACCTCAGGGATTGACACTGCCATTTGTCACTTCTCACCCATTGCACCCCATAGAAGGGATTTTTGAAATGCAACGCACCCACAAAGTGTACTTAGGTGAGATGCAACGCACTTTGCCTATGGAGCAGCTGAAATGATCCTGTTTTGACCAGTTTTGAGCAATTTTTTCATGGAGAAGCTGGAATTAGTTGACCTTGTTCCTTTAGGGGTTATAACAACACTTTTAGGGACTTAGGAGCCCTTGGTTTATGGACATTTCATGCCAGTGCCCAAAAATGTCTATAACAATTGCCCCCTAAAGCATGAGGTCGTTAATCTTTTGATGTCGGGTGAAATGCTTTATTATGAGGATCCAAAGTTCTTTCAAGATGGGAGGATACCTGTAATAAGATACAATACAATACATTATCTTCATAATATTTTCATGATCTAGCTGAGGCGGGCATTCCCATGCTCAGCTTTATAAATTCATTTTCATGTACATAGGACAGATAATCGTCTGAGTGTAGACTGATGATTCTGGTAGAGCCATCATCCCTTTGATTGGATGATTATCTGTGCAGCAATGATGTACATTTGATGTCTTTATTTCCCTGAATATATATCGCAGCTCGGATGGATGAAACTAGATCCGGGGTCTTCTATCTCGTTCGATCTTCACTCGAAGTACAAGTCTATCCATGTGAGAGATGTTCTGGAGTCAAACATGGAAAGACATCGCCTGATTACTAGCCAATGATGTAAGCTGTTAACAGGCACGAGAGGAATCACCGATAATGATAATGACCCTCAAGGTACTGCATTACAATTCACGTGGTGTGAATAAAGTACTTGGCGTCGAACACCACGAAAAATATTTCGGTCGAAGGCCATTGATGTAAACCTGTAGCTGGAAGTGAGAAAATTGCCATTGAGGCATGCAAGCTTCAAAGTACTAAACGGGGTGTTCCTAGATCGACTTCTTGGATAATGAGCTGATGTCGACAAGAAGAGATCCGTCACAGGAGGGCCTTAATGAATCCCACATTAATGACACGAAATGGAGCAAATGATTTTAATGGAGGTGAAAACGATCTGATGACATAAGGTTCAGGGTGGCGGTCATGAAAGAATGGAGTGTAAATGTATTGTAGCAGGTGAGACACAGGTGAATTCTTTAAATGACTTCTCTTGAACATATCGGCGACACTGACGTGATGGATTGGTAGCATTAACCCAAAATGTGGATGGTGTGATGGGACCATGGCGATGTGACCGGTGAATGAAACAACCCAGCCCGACTTGGATGCGGAGTGAAAGTGTCATGCTCAAGAGCGACTTGCTACCAACAAAGTTTCTTCAAGTTTTCTTCCCAATTTTTCCCCAGTCATTGCTGACTAGTACCTCTTTATTTTTGTCAAGCTTGAGGAGTATAACATATGCTTGTTCTATAATTTGCCCTTCGGGCAAACCCATCGCTATGTTTTAACGAGCCTAGCGATAGTGAAACTCGTTCTTGTCTGCTATGGACAAGTTTGTCGCTGTTAAGTTTTAACGAGTTTAACGACAAAGATAAATCGGTCCTTTCAATTCTAGAGAGTCTGAAAAGGGACGTAAAGGAAACTCCAAAATTCCTTTTTCTTCATCTAATCCCTTAAGTCCGAAAAAGTATAAAACAATACAGAAGGGATGAATTTTCGATACTTTTAATGAGTCGAACAAAACAAGCGCTCGATCTTTTTGTGTAATAATCCCTTAGGTCCAAAAAGATTAAAATCTAAAGGAGGGATAGCACTTCCGGTCCCTTTAACGAGCTGGAGAGGCCAATGGCTCGGAAATCTTTTCATATTTTACGAGTCAGTTGAAAAGAGCTTAAAGGAGACTCACCTTTTGAGGAACGAGTGATAAAATTGGTTAGCAGCTGATTCCAGGTAAGGTTTGGAATTTTCCAATCACGGCAGTGTTACAAGGACGGCTAGTGGGATCACTCTTCGCAGCTGTTCCTCAAAAGGGGTAAACAATCAAATGGAGGTGAATGATCGGCCAATACAGAGTGGAGGTGATGATGAGAACATGACCAGGGCTTTAAAGGCTGAAGTACTACATTCACGATGGTTATTTACCGGAAATCGGTTCATTTTTTCTCATTGAGCTTAAACACTGGGGGAAACATTTTCTCATGACTTCTGTTTATTTTTTAAAGGGCTTGAACTATGTGCTAAAACTACTCGATTAATCTAGTCGTATAATAAGAATGTCCCATTTAAAAACGACAATTTTTAGAGTTTTGCCCCACATCCTTTCTTTATGCAAGTTAGGAAACGACCAATCCTACGAGTTTAAAGGGTTATAGGACCTACAAATTTAAAAAATAAATAGTCGCTCTTCGCTTGCACGCCAAAAGGTTTGCATGCCCCCAGGTATAAAACAGAGTTTCAAGGTCACCTTTCAAATCTCCAACAAAACATTTGTTTTATCAGGAAAGGTCTACCTCTTTCAGGTTACCAAAGATTGTTCTATTCACAGCGCAAACAAAACACTTCTTCGGCGATGTCTACCGAAATAGACAAAGGTGAGACAATCCACTCACATAACTTTGACGAGAGAATCTTATTCCAGTCTAACCCCCTCTTCCAATCACGGACGGGAGTACAGTCCAGTCATATATCTCTCGCGAAAACCTACCCTATACCCAAAGTTTTCCTGCCGAAGCAGACCAGGGTGCATGCCCCCTGGGTTTTAGTCATGTCCCCCGAATCACTCGCGCTCATTAGGTGGACGGACTGGAGATTGATCAGACATTCTTTGTGTGAAAAGACCATTCAGGGATGCATATGACTATTTTCTCTGTGTGATCCGGGAAATGAACGTTGGTCTACGAGCTTGACCACTCTTCCTTCGTGGGGAAAACACATTACCCTAAAGAGTGATGAGACAATGGCTCCCATGCAATAAATATAGTCTCGTCCAAGGAGTAGATTATAATCTAGGGGTCCTTGAACTACCATTACGTTCATGTGAACAGTTTTCCCTCTCAATGTTATGGGCACATTGGGAAGGATCCCTAACGGTCGACTGGTTCCTTTGTCAAAGCCTGTTAGATTTCTCATCTCAGGAAAAAGCGATGGAGAACTAAGCGCTTTCCAAGTAGTCGAGGAAAGGATACTCACAGAAGCCCCTTTATCTATGATGGTACTAGCCATAACCATTCTATATAATTGAGCAATAATTCGGAATGGCACACTAGCCGGTAAACGGGGTCTGCCTAGTTGATTCCAGTCAAAAGAAACAACTAGGTTGCTTGGAGGTGGGACCGAGTAGATGGTTGGGTACGACTCTGACAAACTTCCTTCCTGTGGTAAAGGAATGGGTAAATTTCCCCCATGTTCATCGAAGTCTGTGCTTACAAAAAGAATTTTGACGGTGTCACCCTTATTCTCTTCTGTGATGTATCATCTGAAGATGGAACCTCTGAAGGCAAGACCAGGTCAACTGCCGCCTCGACCTTTTGACTTTCGTCTGGTATGGGTTCAGATGGTTTGTCTTCAATGATAGATGCTTCGGCTGACCACCTGGGCAGGTCAGCCGGATTTACAACTAGTGACGAACTTGGCAAGAGTTTTTTATATCTAGGAGGAAGTCGTAACGGTGAAACCGGACGGTCGTCCAAAACTCTTTTAGCCTCGTCTAAGAAGGGACAACGGTGGACGACATGATCGCCTTCGCACAATTTACAAGGAAATCTATATTTTCCTTTTTGTCCTGGGGCTTCACTTTCACTAGTCGACGGTGTGTTTTCAACATGATCATCAGAGGTTGACGACACCGGGTTGTGCAAACGAGGAGACCAGTCTCTTAAGATCCAAAGGATACAGGGACAATCTCGATGATAGTGGTCTCCTTTGCAAATGACACATGTCAATTTAGGCATAGTCGGTGCAGTGTGTGGATTTTCGCTAGACGATGTTTGGTTGCCCCCTTTCGCTTTTGGATCCTTCTCTTCTTCTCTTTCTTCTTCTTTTCCTTCTTCTTCTCAGGTACTTGACTTTTGGCTTTACCAGCCCCATCAAGCGAAGAGGAAGGAGGAGAGGAAGAATTGGAGGAAGTAGAAGGTTGGTGGGTAACTCTGGAATTGTCTAGTTGCTTGCTCGATTGTTCAGGAATTGCAGTGTTCTGAATGACAGAAGTTGAGAAGAGCCATACGGGCAAGCCGATTGTCAATCCTGGAAGTGACAATGTGGCCATATGGGGTGCACCAAAATCTCCCCAAGAGGAGAAGGGACTAGGTTTTCCTCCAAGGGGAATTCCTTGGTTGGTGGATTCCATTTTCTCAACCTAAGATCAATGTAGGAAAGGGTGATGATTATTCCGTTTAAAATAAATTTTAGACGCTTTGACACAACTTGTTTTTTCAATTTTTAAGATTCGAGAAAAAACAAAAGATGACTCTAGTCGCCTTCAATTTTTAATGAGCCTGAAGTGACAAGTGCTCAGATGGACCTTTTCCATTAAGGAATCTGAAAAGGAACGAAAGGGAATGCTCTGGAAATCTAGGTAGAGGGATTACCAAACCAATCGCAAAACTACAGAATACTTTTTACGGTATGGCAGTCAATCTTCCCGAATGCTGTGTTCAGTGCATTGCGATCGATAGGGCGGCAGACACGGCTTCCTATGGATAAATAATTAAGCCTATTGTGGTATCCCAAAATATACTCGATGGTACGTGGGAGCACAAGTCCGTACTGGCACTTATCTTCTCAAAGTGGAGGAATCACCCAACCATCAGTGAGAACAACAGTTACCAGGCTTTACGACGCCGGAATACGTCTCTAGCCTAGACTTCTAGATGTTGTGCGTTAGGTTCCAAAGCGTTGTTAGATTCATTAAATTTATTTTATGGTTGATCTTGCTTAAGAAATTTTCCTTTCAGGTTCACCGCGAGGTGTAGATGTACAATTCCTAAAAGGCAATCTAAGATGATAAACAGTCTTTTATCTTCTTTATGCAATGAAAATCCCAGCTACTAAGGAAATAGAGACAGTATTCTTTCACAAAGAGCAAAGAGCACACACTAAATGCACTGTCCTAAATCAAACCAATCAAATAGTCTAAATGCAAATGCACATGCATGTATTTGTTTTCGGCTTTCTTAGTATGTGAATGGTAAAAAGAAATCTAATGCGCAAATCTGAATTACTTTTCAAGCGACAATTACTAACAAGTTTCTTTTTCAAAATAAAAAATGAAGATAATCACAACACTTTACGATTTGTAAATGAATACTTGCTTTCGACACTAGAAAAACTACAAATTCAGACCAAATACAATAGTAACAGGGTAATCGACTATCAATAGCAACCAAACTCTTTCCTATGACTGAAAATGACACTTGCGACACTTTCGAATCAAGGGACGACGGTACAATTACGTTACTTTTTGCAAAGGAGAACTGAAAATTACTCAACAAATACACAAAAACATTTACAGTTCTTTTGCACAATGGAGGCGGAATAACAACAAGGAAAAGGGGTTTCAAACAGAGATATATTGATTACAGGCAGCAAAATTCATGAATAGAACTGAAAAGAATGAATCACAGAAACCAAAACTGAACAATGCCTAGTCTGATCAGCGCACCTGTAACACAGTGAACTTGAAATGCAGCGCACCTACTACACTCGGGAAGTGCGCTGAATTTCAGATTCACAGAACAGAACCTGTGCTGGGCCAGAGACGAGACTTTTCTTGGGTTCTGGGTCACAATTTGCAGTTCAGTTGATGGGTTTTGGCCGAGCAAATGGTAATCAGTAAATCAACAATCAGGGGTAGATCTAAGGAGGTTACTAGAGCTACCACAAGGGGCAATAAGAGAGTTTGTAAATCAGTTGTTTAATTTATAAACAAAACCTGGAGATTGACTGAAGTGGCATTTATCTACTTTGCATTTGCATAGCAAATGCAGTTCGAAAGCTACCTGGCTCGACTTCAGGCTCCGTCTGTAAGTTTATAAAATAAACAACAAGGAAGATAAACAAACAATCTAATTCGTCCCCAGCGGAGTCGCCATTTTGTTACAGGGAAAAGTGTCTACACAGAACTGCTTATCCCACTAAGGTGTGGTAGCTACCTTAGAAGCAAACAAAGTAAAGCTACTTTTGTCTTTCCTTTATGAAATATAGATGAGAGAAGAAAAAAGAAGACCAACCTCTATCTTGCGCTAATCTCCTAGTTCGATTCCTCTCTCTCTTGATAGTCTTTCGCTACTTGCTCCCTTGTACGCCTAGCTTCACAGAGTACCTGTAGGATCACAGTAGCATAACACTATACAAGAACATGGATCTATAATCATAAACAATCTAGGATCAGATGTAAATTGACCATACAAATGCATAAAACATAAATGACACAAGAGTATGGAGGAAAACTTGAATAGCTTTTATTGATAACCAAGAAAGGGCCAAGGGAGTTACAACCAGTTGTTCTGACCCAGCATCATCCTCTCAGCAAGTAATCCCTTCTTCACCTCATACAAAGCTTAGATCACCCAACATTATGATGTTGTCTCAAGAAACCAACAGCAATTCCTTACAAGATGCAAAATTCCAGCCTCTGGATCTCTGGGATGAGGGATCCATATATAGATATCTGTAAGGGAGATGAGTCGGCTTGTGATTTGATTAGTGTCTTCCCTCTGATATTTCTTGCTTCCACTTGGAGATTGATGATCTCTTACTCATCCTTGGTCGAATTCAGAGAGGCAAGTGTCACAGGAGAAGTTTCTGGAAGATTCCATGCCTCTCCACCTCGCGGATTGACACTGCCATTTGTCACTTCTCGCCCATCGCACCCCATAGAAGGGCTTTTTGAAATGCAACACACCCACAGAGTGTACTTAGGTGAGATGCAACGCACTTTGCCTATGGAGCAGCTGAAATGATCCTGTTTTGACCAGTTTTGAGCAGTTTTTCATGGAGAACTTCTGGGAGAAGCTATAATCAGTTGACCTTGTTCCTTTAGGGGTTAGAACAACACTTTTAGGGACTTAGGAGCCCTTGGTTTATGGACATTTCATGCCAGTGCCCAAAAATGTCTATAACAAATGCATCGAAGGAGTCCAGTTCAATTGGATGAACTATCTCTGCGGTGAGTTCCTTGCGCACTGTCACGAGGCACAAGAGCTCAACAAGACCTTCCACTATGTGTGGCTCTTGCTGTCTATTGTGCTGGTAGCCTGGGAGCTACTGGAAGACAGTTAATTCCCCTCGGTCGCATCGGACCTTCCAGAAGTAGTGAAGTATGCTTCACTGTGGGTGACCAAGGATGCTCAGTGCATCAAGGATAGCAAGATCTGTTGTATCTTGATGGAAATGAACATCTGCATGGCTATCAATCACAAATTGTGATTTTCACCTACTGTGTTTGCAAACCAGCAGGGGTAAACGGAGTTCAAGGAAGATTTTCACCATGTGTCGATCAGGGCACGGAAGGGCCCTGCACAGACATGGTATGACTTGCCATACTTGGCAACAGACAACACAATTGATGCATTCCTTGATCATTGGCCTATTGGGTTGTGTTATATTCTTTCCATGACTAACCTATGTAATGAACTAGGGGGTTAGAGCGGGGCAGAGCCCCCCTTTTTTGCGCCAATTGTGTAGTGGGGGGACAAAGCCCCCCCTTCGTTGTGTCGATTGCGTAACAGGGGGGTGAGAGGGGAGCGGCAACCCCCCCTGTCTGGGGGGTTTTATGGGGGCGGGTAATCGCTTTCTACGGGGTCCGGGGTAACGCCCCGGGGAAAACAAATTGGACCCTATATTAGGTTGGGCAGACCTACCTATGGTTTTCGGTCCATGGTTTTGGACGCGATGGTTTTCGGTCCATGGTTTTGCACGCGATGGTTTTTGGTCCATGGTATTGGATGCTTCGGCATGTATTAATATGTATTGTAACATTGAAAGGAATATAATGAAAAATCAAGCTGGTAGTCCAGGTTTTGGGATCCAAGGGAAAATCTCTGCGTATATGTGTTTTATGTGTTATGCTCTTGCATTGTTTATTTTGTGTGTTTTAGAATTCGTATGCAGGTAATTTTTGTACGGTGTTAAAACATACATTTGGTATCAGAGTTGTTTTGGATTCAAGGGGATGCCTTTATTGTTGAGGGGTTTCATTCGGGCCAATGGGAGACCATATTCAGTGGGAGATCTGCGGGATCGATTCTAGTAGTGAAAGAAGATGGCGAGCAGTGGAAAGATAGAGATTGAGAAATTTAATGGTCAAAGTTTTCAGTTGTGGAAACTCAATATGGAGGATCTGTTGGTGGATAAAGATCAGTGGATCGCAGTAGATCCAAGTACTAAACCAACGAGAGTGTCTGATGAAGAATGGAAGAAGTTGGATTGGAAGGATAAGAGCACAATACGATTGTGTGTCTCAGATTCAGTATTGTTGAATGTATCAGGGGAAGCTATGACGAAGGCTTTGTGGGACAAGTTAGGGACTTTGTACCAATCTAAGTCTCTGGTGAATAAGTATTTCCTACAGAAAATGTTGTATAACCTGAGGATGAAAGATGGAGACTCAGTGACAGAGCATCTGAACGCATTTAATACAGTGGTAAGTCAATTATTATCTGTTCATATTAAAATTTCAGATGAAGATAAGTGCATCAGTTTGTTGTGTTCTCTACCAAATTCGTGGGATAGTCTGGTTATTGCAATAGGTAGCAATGCAACTGCCTTACAGTTTGATGAAATAGTCTCATCCTTGCTAACAGAGGAGATGAGACAGAAAAATATGGAGAGCCAAAATGGTGATGCCTTGTCTGTACGAGGACGGTCCCAGAACAGAAACAAAAATAAGTCATCGAGTGGGATATCTAAATCTAGAGGGAGATCTAAATCTCCAGGAAAACCTGTAAAGGTGGTGTGCTGGAAATCCAAAAAGGAAGGGCACTACAAAAGGGACTGTAAATCTAAATCTCCTAACAAAGGAAAGGGATCTGATGATGCTTCTTCTGCAGAGGTGAAAACCACCTCAGATGAAGGTGGGGATGTGTACTTGGCTTCTTCAACTACACATTTATATCATGAGGCATGGTTGATTAACTCAGGTGCATCCTTTTACTTCACTCCCCATAGAGAGTGGTTCTTCGAGTATGATAAATAGAATGGTGGTGATGTCTTCTTAGGGGGTGATAAGAAGGCTAGAATCATTGGTCATGGAAAAGTAAAGTTAAGTTGCAAGGTGGAAGGGTTAGAACACTTCCGGGTGTTCTCCATATTCCTGCATTAGCCAAAAATCTGATTTCTGTAAGCAAGCTGGATGATGTAGGTGTAAAAATAGTGTTTGAGAAGGATACCTGCAAGATGGTTCAAGGAGCACTAGTATTGATGCGGGGAGTTCAGATTGGAACTCTATACAAGCTGCAAGGTAACACTGTTGTTGATGGGTGCAACAGTTTTGTGGTTCTTGAAAGTGGAGAAATTTATCTAGTGGTCTCTGGAGAGAAGACCATGTTGTGGCATCAAAGGCTTGGACATATTGGAGAGAAGGGCCTTTGAATACTTCATGGTAAAGGTATGGTAGAAGGTATGAGTAATATCTCTCTGGATTTTGATTTCTGTGAAACTTGTGTATATGGGAAGTAGAATCGGGTGAGTTTCCCCTTTGGTGGTAAGAGGGCGAAACAAATATTAGAGCTTGTGCACAGTGATGTGTTTGGACCTGTGAACGTTCCATCATTGGGTAAGTCTATGTACTATGTATCATTTATAGATGACTTCTCAAGGAATACATGGATATACTTCCTTAAGAAGAAATCTAAAGTCTTTGACAAGTTCAAAGAATTTAAGGCTCTGGTGGAAACCTAGACAGAGAATAAGATAATGGTGCTGAGGAAAAATAACAGTGGAGAGTTTTGTAGTAAGGAATTTGAAGAATTTTGTAATAAGTGTGGTATAGCACGACAGAAGACTACTCCATATACACCTCAGCAAAATGGATTTGCAGAAAGAATGAACAAGAAATTGATGGAAAGGGCAAGAAGCATGCTCAGTGGTGCCAGGTTAGGACAAGAATTTTGGGCAGAGGCGGTGGAGAAAGCATGTTACCTGGTCAACAGATCACCTTCATCAGCATTGGAGGATAAGACTCCACAAGAGGTATGGATTGGTAAGAAACCCTCTCTTTCACATATGAGGGTATTTGGATGTGATGCATATGTACATGTTCCAAAGGAGAAACGAACCAAGTTGGATAGTAAATCTAAAAAGTGCATCTTATTGGGTATAAGGATGGTTTAAAGGGTTACAAGCTTTGGAACCCAGCAACAAGGAAGGTTGTGTACAACTGAGATGTGGTGTTCAAAGAGGTGAAAGATGTTATTAAACATGAAGTCCAACCAAAGGAACCTAAGAAGATAGAGTTTTAGCTAAAGGAGGAAGAATCAGACTCTACAGCAGAGGACGAATCAGAAGATGAAGAGCCACAAACTCCAGGTGTAAGAAGATCAGTTTGAGAAAGAAGGCAGACAAAAAGGTTTAGTCCATCTGCTTTCTGTTCAAGATTTTCTTTATCTATTACTGATGATGATCCCAGAACTGTGAAGGAAGTAGTAGATTCAGAGGATGGAAAACTATGGAAAGAGGCCATGGTTGATGAAATGGCATCTTTGCAAAAAAATGAGGCTTGGGATCTGGTGGAGTTGCCGGCTGGAAGGAAACCCATTAGCAGCAAATGGGTGTTCAAGAAGAAAACAAATGAAGAAGGAAAGGTGGAGAAATACAAAGCTCAATTGGTAGCAAAAGGTTATTCCCAGGTGTTGGGAATTGATTTTGGCGATATTTTTTCTCATGTTGCCAAGGTAACTTCTAATAGATTACTTTTATCTGTTGTTACCACTTTTGATTTTGAAGTAGAACAGATGGATGTGAAGACAAAATTTCTTCATGGGGATCTGGAAGAGGAGATCTACATGAAGCAACCTGAAGGCTTTGCGGTGAAGGGTAAAAAGAACTGGTATGCAAGTTAAAGAAGTCTTTGTATGGGTTAAAACAGTCGCCAAGGATGTGGTATAAGAAATTTGATACATTTATACGGGGACTTGGCTTCACTAGAAGCAAAGCAAATCACTGTGTGTATTTTAAATTAATTGATGACTGTGTTATTTATCTGGTCTTGTATGTGGATGATATATTGCTGGTTGGAAATTACAAAGAAATTATCCACGATTTGAAGACCCAATTGTCCTCCAAATTCAACATGAAAGATCTTGCTGCTACAAACTATATTTTGGACATGGAAATTAAAAGAGATCGGGAAAAGAGGAAGCTCTGGTTAAACTAGAGGAAGTATGTCAAGACAATACTGCAGAGGTTTAATATGCAATATAGTAAACCGGCGAAGGTTCCTATTCATGTAGGTGTAAAGTTATCTGCTGAACAGTGTCCCAAGAAACAAGAAGATGAAGAGGATATGTCATGTGTTCCATATGCAAGTGCAGTCGGTAGCCTAATGTATTTAATGGTCTATACTAGACCAGACATTGCACATGCAGTGGGAGTATTGAGCAGGTTTATGTCAAAACCAGGGAAGGAGCATTGGACAACAGTGAAGTAGGTTTTCAAGTATTTACGTGGCACTAGTGATTATGGTTTGTGCTACCAAGGAAGACCAGGATTGGACAGAGTTTTGGATATTCGTGGATTTGTTGATGCAGACTGGGCTGGAGATTTGGATCAGAGAAGATCTATAAGTGGGTATGTGTTTAACCTATTTGGAGGTGCAATCAGTTGGATGAGTAAGAAACAATCTGTAGTGGCACTATCAACTATAGAGGCAGAATACATGGCGGCCACTCATGCAAGCAAGGAAGTCGTTTGGTTGCAGATATTCTGTTCAAGTATGGGATTAGTACAGGGAGCTATAAGGATAGACTGTGACAGCAAAAGTGCAATTTTCTTGGCAAAGAACCCTGCTTATCATTCAAAGACAAAGCACATTGATGTTCAGTATCACTTTGTGAGGGATATAATAGAAGACAAAAAGGTGTTGCTGGTAAAGGTGGACACTTTGAAGAATACTACAGATGCATTGAAAAATCTGTGAGCTCTGAGAAGTTCTCCTAGTGTAGGGAAACAATGGGCATTACAGGGCTAGAAAAATGACTAAGCTCTCTTGTGGTACCCTGTGGACAGAAGAAAACAAGTGGGAGAATGTTGGGTTGTGTTATATTCTTTCCACGAATAACCTACGTAGTGAACTGGGGGGTGGAGCCCCCCCTTCATTGCGTAGTGGGGGGGCGGAAACCACCCTTGTTCAGGTGGTTTAAGGGGGGCGGGTAGCCTCCTTCTACGGGGTCCGGGGCAGCACCCCGGGAAAAAAAAAATTGGACCCTATATTAGGTTGGGTAGACCTGCCTATGGTTTTCGGTCCATGGTATTAGATGCTTCGGCATGTATAAATATGTATTGTGATATTGAAAGGAATATAATGAAAAATCAAGCTAGTAGTCCTAGTTTTGGGATCCAGGGGAAAATCTCTATGTATATGTGTTTTATGTGTTATGCTCTCGCATTGTTTATTTTGTGTTTTAGAATTCATATGCAGGTAATTTCTATACAGGGTTAAAACCTACATGGCCGGCAGAGTGACGCACTACCTCAGACTTGGCGGTGGGGGAGAGCAAGTTCGTTGCACAGTACAAAAAGGAGGAGGCTAAGCTCAAGATGGCGCAACTAGCTGAGAAGAGGAAGAAGGAGGCCACTGAAAAAGCCTCAACAGAGCATTATGCTACCCAAAAGATGGACAAACAGATAGGTGAAACAAATCATGGCTCTGACAAAGGCCCGAGGTCACCTTCACCCGGCATAGAGGAAGAAACGGAAGCAAACAGAGCAGCATGGCGTGGACCCGTAGGCGATGTCCACCTGTATCAAGAGTCCAAGGGAATAAGAGAAAGGAGGGTTGAGGAAGAAATCCAAGGCCACTAAGATGTCACTGGACCCAATCACCCTCACAGAAGGTGATTTGTGTGACATTGGAGAAATGGTGCAGGATGTCACCACGGAGGCACTGCGACAGTTTGAACAGTAGCAACAGATACTATTGGGGGCCATCCAGATAGGTTTGCAAGAGCTACAGACCCGTGAATCACAGGCTGGCACGGTGTCTACCAGCCTCGCTATCGACACTTCAAAAGCTATCGAGATGTTGCGTGAGAAGGTCCCCAATGCACTAGTGTTACCAGATGGAGCACTGACCAAAGAGAATGAAGCAGACAGGCTCACTGTCAGCACCCTCAAGGGAGTGGGGTTGAACTTGGCAATTCCCCTAGTGAGGCACTCCACCTATTGCAGGATGGAGTGATCACAGAGCCGAGGGCCCGTGAACACCGCTCTTTACAGGTGATCAGTGAGTAGATGATTAATAATGAACATATGGCCCTACAGCGAGACTCTGCCATGACCGTTGTGACTGAGGTAACTGAACGAAACAAGTGTATAATTCAGGTCATGGAGGAGGCATGCCGAATGGTCCCGGAGTTGGCCATTCCTAAGGAGGAACTAGTTGAGGTGCGGGTCTGCAAGCTTGCTCCAGGGGTGAACAACGCTCGCACAAATATGGATAGGGTTCAGTCAGAGCTGAACCTATAGATTACAGATCTACAGTTGAAGGCCCAGCCTTCAACTCTGCTAGAAGTAAAGGAACAGTGTGCAATCGTTGTCACAAAGGTGATAGCGGCGGTAGACAGTGCAGTAGCAGACTACACACAACTTTTTGAACAGTCTTTCGAGGTCCTGACGAGCCTGCGTGAGGACCCTAATTTATAGTGGATGTAGACAGAAGCGCGAGAACTGAAGTAGCGCTATGACGAAGTAAAAGGTAGAGTGTGAACCATTGCTCTCAGACATAAGCTAGCAAAGCTGCAGGAAGCCAAGCAATTTAAAGAACAGGTAGATGCAGCGTAACACAAGGAGGCAGTGTTGAAGGCGCAACTGGAGCCTTCGCTAGATGAGTATTATTTGTTCAAGGCCTCTATTAAAGGAAAGCTTTCTCAACTACAAGAAACTCAGAAAAAGCTTCAGGCTGATAGTTCAGGACCAGCGACCAAGCAATTGGTTGAAGAAGCAAAGCAGGCGGTCATACAGTGCACTACTGAGGTTGCGGTCATACAGGTTGAGCTAGGAGGTCTTCATGCCAAGATCTCCGCGTCCGCAGAGTGACTCGAGGGTGAGTCACCATGTTTATGTTTGGGGCCTTTTGGGAACGAGATCCCCCAAGGACAGTTTTGGGGCTAAAAGCCCATGTTTTGGGTCAATTTTGTAATAAAGTTGAAAAGTCTCTGCATTTTGTGGTCATGAAGCACGAAGGTGTCATGAGTCATAAAGGGTTGTCCGCCTTTATTTTGTAAAGTGTAAATTCAGTTGTAAAGATCCACCCATGGTCCACGGAACATGGGATTGTATAAAAAAGGATCTAAGTAAGTAAGCTCTAGGTATTCTTAAGTCTTTAGCAAAGAAGGAAGTGAAGAGTCTTGGTAGAGAAGTCTAAGTATTTTGAGCCTTAGCATAGGTAGAGGCTCTGCAGCTCAGTGAGTAGAGGCCTAGGGTGGAATTCTACAGCTGAGTGTGCTGACCCCTACAGCTGTGTGTGTAGGGTGGATAGAGTCTGTATCAAATTGAAGATATCAATAAAGAGAATTATTCTACAAATTCTGTGTATTTATTTCCTGTTAATGCATCTGGTTATATTGTGTTTTGGGTTGACATTACAATGTTTATGTGATGTACGAATGCATATGACTATATTAGTTAATTGAACGCAAATAAGAACAACTGTTTATGCGGTGCTAACTATGATTGTTTAGTAAGATAAGTAAAATACTTAAGTTAACTTAGGAACCTATACAGTCTATTGTAATAACTGCGTGAAAGTACCTAGATCATAGGTTAAGGCTACGATAAGGTAAATCGTACACCTTCGTGGAGGTACTAAAGGGAGAAATAAAGGGTAATTGATAGAGCCCTAAAAGTTTAAGTGACCTGCGTGACAGAGGCTATAAACCGAAATCATGACCATCTCAGGTTGCGAAAACTTGGTTCCAGCATCCCCTCCATACTTCTTCGGGTGAGACTTCGGTCCGTGCTCTGTGGGCTAATCCCAAAAGGGCCAGTAGTGTAGGGAATTGTTTAGCTAACTAACGTTGAACCTGGGTCAGGACCCACAAAGCCAACACAATGATATGCCTTGATCCATTCTATGATAGAGCATACATTTGGAAGCTAAATCTCTAACTAACTTTTGTGCTTGTCAACAACCCCCTATTTATTAAAGCTAGTAGTAAAATATTACTTTAATAAATGGGGACCCTTTCAAAAAATGTATATACCAAAAATTCAATCCTAGTATGTAGATATTTCTTTCGTTTTTGGAATAAATCAAGATATCAAACAAAACCTTTGAAACCCTTCAAATGCTACTTTTCTGTATTTAGCATGAAATTCATCTCAGACGATACCTTTCTAACCCACCACGATCTACGATAAAACAGTCGAAAAAGTAAATCTATATTCAAAAAATGGTCATAATGTTAGAAGGTTCTCAAAAGCTTCTTTAAAAATCCAAAGTCTCGCATCGCAACATAACTATTTATAAACAAATTCTCTTAAGAGGTTACCCCGAAGTATTGCGATCTGCGAGATTACAATGGTATAATAGCTTTCTCGCATCGCATTTCAATCATGCGACACAAGCCTCGACCTATTATATGCCGAAGTTGCGATATGCGATCTCAACCTGGACCCACCTCCTAACCTTTCCACCAACGCATATAGAGGTCCATTATTCATTAAAAAAAAAAGAAGACCCGATAATTAATGACGTTTGTTTCTTGCATCTCACATCTCGTACAAACTCAAAAAGTGGTAAGATAAACAAAAACAGAGTATGCGATATAGCGATCTGCGATATTGCTTTGTAAATCGAAAAATTGCTATCATCGTGGTTTAAAGGCTCACCACCCTAGGAGATTGTTTCCCAATTCATGATGTGAATATTTATGGACATTTAAGTTAAAAGATAATGGATCATTAGTGGGCATTTATGAAGAAGTAACTGCATTTATGTGTGAAAGGCCATTTAGAGTGATTCAATATCAACTCACGAGATTTCAAATAAAACACCTTTATCATGTGGACTCAAAGAAGGCCATTTGGACTCAAAGAAGGCCATTTGGCCTCAATTTCCTATATCATGTGGAGTGTTTGCATTACATGACCTTGGACATTCATTCAAGGAAGTAGATAATATGTTACCTCTATGACTACCTAAGTTCCCCATAAGACAATACAACCCATTCGGTATTGTCAAGAATTTTACCACTATGGTCAAATAAAAATATTCAGCCATGAGAAGGACCCATTTGATGATGTTTTCTTACAAAGAATACCTTCAAATAAGTGAAGCATATGGCATAGATACTTTTTTATCAGGAGGGCCGTGAAACATTTTATAGCTACAGAGAAAAGGGATTATCAAAGGTCCCATTGGAAACAATTGATTATTGAACTAATAAGGGAGCCCACTCCCAGTGTAAGCATAGATGGTGACCATAAGGGAAAATCTAAAACCAATTATGGGAAGGCATCTGAGAAGTCTTCAAAAAATAGGAAATGAGGAGCTGAGAATTAATCCAGGACACAGCCCGGTCTACAGCAGAGGCAGATGAACAGACTTTGACCATCAAGCACACTGAAACCCATACTCCCCCTATACCACTAATAAAGCCTCTGGTAATTGATTTGAAAGAAGAGTGGGATAATCTCAAAAGAAAACTCACCACAGAGGAACAAGCACCGTAGACACAAATAACACATCAAGAAACAACTTCGGAAATCATAACAGGGGGAATTGTGAATACTCAATAAACAGAACACATTCCCATTACCCCCACCTCTGAGATTGTTTTAAGAATAGAAGAAATTCCCCCTCTTGATGTATTTTACAGCCTACAGCACAAGGCCATTGTGAAGAGATAGAGAAAGAAAAGAAAATTGGAATATATAATTTCTACCACCCCAGACAATGAGCCGATGGATGTCCTATGGAAATACTCATCTATTGACCCATCAGCCAACCTCACTAGGCTCTCGCAGTTCACAGGCGCATATGCTACGACAACCATTGACAAATCAGCGGAAGTACAACTATTTCTCAAAGAAAAGGAAGACAAAATTTTGTCACTAGAACAACAGTTACAGCAAGTCAAAACCAACCAACAAGCAAAAATACAATTCGCTAAGCTACAGCAAGAGCTCCAACAAATGAAAATAGAACATCAAAGCAGCTTGGAAGGTAAGGAGGCACAGATACAGAGCATAACATATCTACAAAAATGCGAACCAAAGATCGATCAGTTTGTCACTGAAGCACTCAGCCTCAACTCCTAGCTCACACACCAAAAGGTATTGCTATGCCAAAAAATCTTGCAATGGAATTCTCACTGTGAAATAAGCGACAAGTTAACAAGCCAAGTCATGGAATTGCGACTGGAATATGATGAAATTCTTAAGAAGGTTTCAGATTTCATAATTTGGCAAAATTCTGAGAATGGGAGAAGAGCCAACATGCCCAAACTGGATGAATCACATAAGGAGATCTTATTCACAAATTGGGGTTCTCAACTCAAAGAGGCAGAACAGGAAACAGAGGATGCGGCAGCAGCAACAAACAACGTCATTGAAATTGTAAATGAAAATTTGCATAATGCTAATATTGTGGCAGAAACCACTCTTGGTTTCCTTCCAAATGCAAAACAACTTGAATTATAGTGGAAGCAGGCAACAGAAGAAATAACAGAAGCGATTAGGAAAGTAACCAGGTTCAACTGGGAGGCTTATTGGCAATATCTGGTAAAAATGCACATCCAATGCATGACCCTGAAATGCATAATTGTCTCTACCGAGAAAATGGTGTCAATGCTCATCAATGTCATGTTTACAGGACAACTGAAAGCCAAAGATGGCCAATCTACACTCCTCGAGACCATGCTAGATATTTCGATCTGAAAGATCGAAATAAGGATTAGTCATTATGCACATTTATATTTTTGTTCTATTTTTCTTAAATTGAGGTAGGTCGTTTAAACCTCCTCAACTTTTTTTGTAATAATCTATTTTTAGTTTCATACGTTAGTATTTAAACCCCTCTCATGCATTTAGAGAGGGGTCCAGAAATTTTATCAGAAACATTCTTCAAAACATGCACTTCTGCTCCCTTTGAGGAAGTTCTGGTGAGATTAATGGAACAAGATTTATTTTCTACTTGAATTTGACATCTTCTACTAAAATTCACTTTTGTACCCTTAGATGATGTTGGGTGATTTGAAAGTAGATCAATATTGTTGGAGCACATGAGTAGAACGTATTATAAATGGTACTTTTATCTCTTAATTCCTTTTACTTATGCATCAAGCAATACATTATCTTCAAGTCATTTATTTATGAAAGTTTGAATTTTAGATTTCCATTATCGCACTATTGTATGATGATGATTTATAGTTTATGCTAAATACATGAATGATTTTTATGCGATATATCTCTCATATCATTTCGGCTAACTTTTTATACGAAATGATCATTGTTAAATGGATTCACTTCTTATCGTAATTGAATGATATTTATTATCAATTACTTTTAGGCATCATTTTAGATCGCATATTTCATTTTATTCCCAGGATATTTATAGTTAGATGAATATTTTTTATTAGGACAAATTTCATATGATTATTGATTAGATCAGATTAGTTTAAAGTTAAGTATTTCTCCAAAAATCTCAAAAATATCATCCCATTAGCACAATCATAAAAATATATTGGGAAACTGGTCCCATCATCCCCAGTTAGAGCCACTTTTCCAAATGGAAAAGGAGTTGTCCCCATTGTTGAGGCGATGATTTTCGAGTCTTCAACATATTTGGTGCTAGAAGGAGGGCTTGACTGTGAATGGCAACTAAATCCAAAACTACAGGCCATTCTAAGAGTAAAACTCCATCACCATCACCTCCAACATCTCCTTCGCATTCCAAATCTCTTATTCTCAAGAAGTACAAAGTCCATTGCTAAAATCCTAAACAAACTAGACAGTTCTTCTTCTAAACCCCCTAAAGTACAATCTTTGATCCACAAATTGTAAGGGATTTTAATATCTCAAGAAGAGTCACTTCTCAATATAACCCATCGCAACCATTAAATAGAGAAAAGAGTGAAAAACTTGGAATCCCACCAATTGAGTTCCCTCTACCAAGGAGAAAAAGGGCCAGGAAAACACCATCAGAATCTAACAGTGAGATTCTTTTGTCATCATCATCCATTCCATCCATACCATCACAAGGTCACACACCCGCTTCCCAACTCCAGATCATAATTCACACAGGTACAGGAGCTTCACCATCCTCTACCCAGTCACTTTCAACCCCTGCTTCACCCTCTTCTACTAATAGCTCAATAATGGCACATAATCAACCTCAACCAAGGCCATGGACCAACCCAGGAGCTGTGAGAATGCCTGCACCTTTGACCCAATTGCCAGCTCATCCAGAAAAATGGTTACCTAAATTTAACCCTGATAGTGGTCTGTTAGCTGAAGAACATATAAATAATTTTATGTTATCCATCAATTTGAATGGAGTAACAGAAGAGGATGCAGTTGTAAGATTATTCCCATATACATTACAAGGAGCAGCTGGATCATGGTACTTTTCATTACCATCAGGCTCAATTAATAGTTGGGAGGCTTTTCAAGAACAATTTTTAACTAAATTTGGAGATGATAGGTCAACAACAACTTTGATAAATGACCTCTCCAATTTGAAAGCTGAACCTAAAGAACCCATTAAGGACTTCAATTCACATTTCAATGAGTTATTAAATAAAATACCTATGGTGTCTAAGCCTAGAAAGGAGGTTCGAAATGAATGGTACATTTCTGCTCTACCTTCAAACACAACCATTTCCGTGGATAGAGCTTCCAAACCGACGTTAGTAGAAAATATGAATGAATAAATAGTTGTTGAAAAACATATCTTTGCCGTAGGAAATAAAAATGCATTAGAGGAAAGAAAATCTAAGAAAGTAACCTTTAGAGACGATTCTAGGAAAAAGCCACCAAAGGTTCTTTTTGATCTGGAAGGGTTACAAAAAGTCCTCAATACCATGTCCAACGAAATGGTGGACATAAAAAAACAAGTAGCAGAATCCTCTTCCAAGAAACCATTTAGACCATATAAAAGGAATGCCCCAACCGATCCTAAACCTCCAAATGCTATATCAAATGCTGAATCGAATGGGGAAGAGGAAGAAGCCTCAAGTCAAGAACAAACTGACGATGAAGAAATAGTAGAATTACAAGGAATGTGGGATTTTATCCTTCCAAATGAAGAGGATCAGGAAGCACTACCCATTGCCACTAGAAGAAGAAATCAACTTGATCCAGCTCAATCAATTTCAAAACAGAAAACTTCAATGCCACCTCCTAGAGATAAAATTGTAGGTAAGAAATCTTCCCAAAAATCTACTCAAACAAACCCTACCCAATCAGATTCTTTACCATCATCCAAAACTCTGATAATTCCCAACGAAATGGAATACAATATTATTGAGGATATGAAGAAAACTAGGGCAAACATTACCTCTCATGAGCTTAGTAAGTTAAAGCATCAACAGAAGCTACTTTTGAAAGAACTCAAAGCAGTTCCCACTACCCCACTTCCTGCCGCAGTAATATCACAAGCCACTCAGGAAATGGGAAGACCCTCTAGTATTTCTTCAAACAAAATTGATCCAACCGACATTGGAGAGTCTTTAACAATGATCCCAATACCGTAAGCTTCCTCACCTCATAAGGCTCTTATGAGGACCAAATAGTTGATGAAGACTAGCATGACAACCAACTGAAGCAAGAAACCAACAACAACGCTATATCAAAATCTGTAGTTAAATTGGAAGATTTATATGACCTAAAAGAAAGGTTCAAACGATCTACTAATTCAAAACTTCAGAGTTCAACTCTGAGGTATGAATTAATCAATATCGGAACTGACACAAAACCACAAAACATAAATCTAGGTCTCGGACTCACATCTGAAGAAAAATCAGCTTTTATACGTCTGTTGAAACAATATAAGAATGTCTTTGCTTGGAATTATGATGATATTAAAACCTATGACACTTTTATGATTCAACATACTATCCCCATGACCTTTTATGAAAAACTATTCAGCAGAAATTGACGAAAATTCATCCCAATTTAGAAAGCCAGATTAAATCTGAGTTAAATAAACTACTAAAAGCCAAAATTATTTTTTCTGTTAGGCACTCCATGTGGGTCTCCAATCTTGTCCTAGTCAGAAAGAAAAACGGTGATATTTGGATTTGTATAGACTTTCACAATCTCAATAAATCTTGCCAAAAGGACAATTTCATGTTGCCTCCTATGGAACAGGTATTGCAATCAGTTGTAGGCTCAGAATTAATGTCCTTCCTAGATGGTTTCTCAGGTTACAATCAAATCTTAGTCCATCCAGATGATCAACTGAAAACCATATTCAGAACAAAATGGGGCACTTACACCTATCAAAAGATGTCGTTCGGACTAATTAACGCTGGTGCCACTTTCCAAAGAACCATGGATATTGCCTTCAAGGGTTTAGTAAATAGGTCATTGGTAATCAACTTAGACGATATAACTGTATATTCCAAAAAACGTAGTAATCATCTGAGAGATATAAAAAAAATATTTGAACGTTGTCAAATGTATGGGATTTCCCTTAACCCCAAAAAGTCTTTTTTCGCATTAAGTGAAGGAAAAATCCTTGAATTTATTGTGTCCAAAACAGGGATTCATATTGACCCTGACAGGATTAAAGAAATTTCTGAAATACCTTTGCCCCATAACAAAAAATCGATGCAATATTTCCTTGGTCAAATAAATTTTGTCAAATGATTTGTCCCTGACTTTTCAAGAATTATATTACCACTTCAAGCCATGATAAAGAAAAATTATCTATTTAAATGGGGTCAATTGGAACATGAAGCTTTTAACTTGATAAAACAAGTAATCATAAATGCCCCATCTTTAGCAACACCTAATTTTTCCAATCATTTCACCTTGTACACTTTCACTTCCGAGAAATCATATGCAACCATATTGACTCAAGCAGATCAAGACAAAGTCGAAGCGTCAATTTCTTTCTTTAGCTCCAATTTACAGGGAGCTGAATTAAATTACTCAAATGTTGAAAAACAATCTTATGTTGTTTTCAAATCAATAAAACACTTCAGACATTTTCTTCTCAAAACCCACACTAAGGTGATAGTACCATTCCCAGCAGTAAGAAATCTTCTAGTACAAAGGGAGGTGGGTGAAAAAAGAACAAATTGGGTTACGTCTCTGCAAGAATACGACATTGAAATCGAACCAGAAAATATTGTGAAAGGTCAAGGTTTTTGTAGGATGTTGGCAGGAGCATCAAATATCTCAGAATCACATAATTCAGGTGACGATGTGAAAATCTGTGAGGTAAGCCTTACCAACACTGAATCGACATATGCTGATATAATATTCTATTTAAAAAATGGATATGCACCTCCACATTTGAATTATCGAAAGAAAAGAGCCTTGAGGTTGAAAGCTAAACAATATCAAATTATCAACAATGTCTTGTTTAGAATGAATTATGATTTTGTTTTGCTTAGATGTCTCGAGAAATCTGAAGCAAAGAAAGTACTGCAGGAACTTCACGATGGACTGGCTAGTGGACACTTTGCAGGAGATGCTACAGCACATAAAATCCTATGTGCAGGCTATTACTGGCCAACGCTATTCAAATATGCACACGGTTATGTAAGGAAATGTAAGATATGTCAGGTAGCTGCTGGAAGACAGAGGAAACCAGCACTACTATTACAACAAGTTAACATTGATCATCTATTTGAACAGTGGGGATTGGACATAATAGGTGAGATCATTCCTCATTCATCTAAGCAACATAAATATATCCTTATAGCCACCGATTATTTCACAAAATGGGTTGAAGAAATTCCTCTCAAGGTATCCACCTCTGAGAATATTATTGAATTTATAGATCAATTTATCATCACCGGGTTTGGTTTACCTTCTGCCTTAATGTTCGATAATGCATCTTACTTTTCAGGCAACACTATGACAAAGTTTTCTCTTAAAAGAGGCTTTCAACTTAAATACTCTGCTAATTATTATCCACAAGGAAATGGGTTAGCTGAATCTATAAATAAGAACCTTATCAGGATTATTAAATGAACGGTCGATCAAAGTCAAAAGAACTGGCATAAATCTTTAGTGTTTTCTCTGTGAGTAGATCGAATAACTCAGAAAACCTCCATCAACACTTCTCCTTTTAATTTGGTTTATGGGAAATAAGTTGTCTTACCAAAAAACATAGCTATTACCTCATTTATATTGGTTCAATTCATTGAAGAGACTCCTTCTTCGTCTATGCAACTTAGACAATTACAAATCCTTAAACTTGAAGAGGAGTGAGAAAATGCTAGAATTACCCATGCACATCATCAGCAGTTAGTCAAAGCGTCCTTTGATTCAAATTCTGTATCTCTAAAGAATTTCCTACTAAGAGACTTAGTGTTAAAATGGGATAAAGCCCACGAAGAGAGAGGCAAGCATACTAAGTTCCAACGGATGTGGCTTGGCCCATTCCATATTGTCGAGCTAATAGGCCCATCAACTTTTCTGCTACAAGATTTAGCAGGTAAGAGAGAACCTCTACCTATTAATGGACAAGTCCTAAAGAAATATTTTCCATAGAAAATGATCTCTTTTGATCACTGTATAGTATATTCTTTAGTTTAACTTTCTTTTGAGATAATAATACAAGTTGAAAACATTTGAGTTTGGCTTTGCTGAGTGATAGTTTCTCTTTTTTAGTTTTTTTTTCACTTGTATAAGTAGAAATGGTTATGAAAATTAATATTCATTCATGAAATAAATAGTCGAGTGCTACAGCTCCAAAACTACCTGTTTTCTGTTAAGTTATCCAATATTTGATAAAACTTAACTTTAGAAAGAAATTTTCTTTACATCATTCAGGAAAATTATCAATAAAAAAGCAAAGTTTCTCTGCAGAAAAGCATATTTAAACTCTACAATTGTCATCCAGCAACTCTTAAGGAGCCAATGGTTCCCCCGACTTGAGTAGCTTTCAATTTTAGAGTGTAATTCTAAAATATACTTTAAACTTAAAGGATAAGAGGTCTCATCAAGAGCCAGCTTACCATGATCATAAGATTATAACCAATTGACATTACCAATACTGAATATCAAAATAGGGTAATAGCTTGAGATTGTATCAATCAAAAGACAAGCGGTCTCATCAAGAGCCAACTTGTTCAGTTTAGTTATAAATCAAGTGAATGGCATTGTCAATTTTGGCCACCAAACCAACACATTGTCCTTTAAGAAATAAAAGAAGAATGAATTACTTCAATAAAATAAATAAAGCATCAAGTATACTAAAGAATTTATCTTTAAACCTGCATTCTTACTTAAGAGGGGTATTGAATCATTGTTGGGTAACAGGTAACCCTATCGAGGCTATGAACGCCTGTTGGCAGTAGAAGGCTCTATCTATGACAAATGAGTATACCAAAACTGGTCTAACGAGATTCTTTTGCTTTTATTTTTATAACCAAGTAATGATTGATGTAAGTAAAAGGACTATCTTTGAGAAAAGGACAATCGAAAGAAAGCTAGTTAAAGAAAATGTTGTTTATTGATAGACGAGCAGCACTAGTTACCTTGTATTCCATGAAATTTAGTTTTATTTTCAAAACTATCTTTATTTTAGAAGTTTTAGAAAATTCAAAAAATTCTCAGAGATAATTGTTTCTTCCAAGTGAATTTCCAATTGTTGTGCTTGTCAACAACCCCCTATTTATTAAAGCTAGTAGTAAAATAATACTTTAATAAATGGGTACCCTTTCAAAAAATGTATATACCAAAAAGTCAATCCTAGTATGTAGATATTTCTTTCGTTTTTGGAATAAATCAAGATATCAAACAAAACTTCTGAAACCCTTCAAATGCTACTTTTCCATATTTAGCATGAAATGCATCTCAAACGTTACCTTTCTAATCCACCACGTCCTAGGATAAAACAGTCGAAAAAGTAAATCTATATTCGAAAAACGGTCATAATGTTAGAAGGTTCTCAAAAGCTTCTTTAAAAATCCAAAGTCTCGCATCACAACATAACTATTTATAAATGAATTCTCTTAAGAGGTTACCCTGAAGTATTGCGATCTACGAGATTGCAATGGTATAATAGCTTTCTCGCATCACATTTCAATCATGCAACACAAGCCTCGACCTATTATATGCCGAAGTTGCGATATGCGATCTCAACCTAGACCCACCTCCTAATCTTTCCACCAACGCATACGGAGGTCCATTATTCATTTAAAAAAAAAACCCGATAATTAATGACGTTTGTTTCTGCATCTCACATCTCGTACAAAAACAAAAAGTGGTAAGATAAACAAAAACAAATTATGCGATATAGCGATCTGCGATATTTCTTTGTAAATTGAAAAATTGCTATCATCGCGGTTTAAAGGCTCACCACCCTAGGAGATTGTTTCCCAATTCACAATGTGAATATTTATGGACATTTAAGTTAAAAGATAATGGATCATTAGTGGGCATTTATGAAGAAGTAACTGCATTTATGTGTGAAAGGCCATTTAGAGTGATTTGATATCAACTCACGAGATTTCAAATAAAACACCTTTATCACCTTTACTGGTTTTCTTTATCGATTCATTCCTACGTTCAGTATCATTTTTATCCAATAAGTTGTTCCTCTTGAAACTTTCAGGGAAAAACTGCAGAACAAGGAGCCAAAAGCAATGGTGAAGAAAGGAAAAGCAGTCTCCTCTGAGAAGTCAGAATTGACTCTGTTGTTCACAGATACTACATGTAATAAGGAAGCAGGGACATCTACATGGGAAACTATGTATCAGTTACTGGAAGAGGAACAACCAAGGATTCTTGAGACAATGATTACAGTCGATGGGCACGATTCCTCTGATGCTTCCCTAAATGAACTTGCATGCTCATTCCTGCACCGAATAGCCGTGCGACCGAAAATAATCCCTTATACCAACATGGTTAAGTGGATCATTCACAATGTTGATATATCTAACAGAGAATTCAAAACAAGAGGCCACAAAGTTATAGGATCTTTCACTCCAAATAACCTAAGACTTATGTACCATTTACCGGAACCACAGGTTACCTACAACAGGAAATTTGTTGAGAAATTCATCAAAGAAAATGAAGACCTAACAGACTGCACAAAGAATTGGTCAAGTAATGAAGAAAGAATCAAGAAAGACAAAAACGGTATGTACACCACCGCATATGTTTGTTCCCCTTTCTGTTTTGTTGCGACTATGCTCTGTAGACTATTCGGCAAACCCGACAGTAACAAATTTTCCTCAGAATGGTTGCCCTTAATAGATGCAGCCATTAACGCAACAATAATAGATTGGGCACAAATCCTGTCTGACAATTTAGCTAAAGCAATTATAGAGTATAGAAGGAAAAGGAGTATTGCTTCAAGGGTTTACCCTCCATTTTTATGTGTGCTTATGTTATGGATGTTATTTGTTTTGGTTCTAAATTCCCTCTTATGGGGTGGAAGTGGACTATTCAAGATCCACTTCCTATTCACATCCACCACAAAGATATGTGGGAATCCAATTTTGAACCACATTTCTTCAAGATTTGCCACAAGGTTATGCTTCCCATCCATAAGCAAATCTATAGCCGAGATGCCCCCAGATTCTCTCAAGAAGCTGAGATAGACATCCTCCCAGTAGCTCGATGGTTTGGGGAAAAGAAATTTACATATATTAAAGTGTTTGGCAGCATCGCCTCTCCCCACGTTCTCCCTTTCTACGTCCCAGATAAATTAATGGCTAGAGAGGTAGCCTATCAGACATGTAGTGAAGGAGGGATGAGAAAAACACAGAAGGACTCAAAGAAGGCCATTTAGCCTCAATTTCTTGTATCATGTGGAGTGCTTGCATTACATGACCTTGGACATGCGTTCAAGGAAGTAGATGATATGTTATCTCTACGACTACCTAAGTTCTCCGGAAGACAATACGACCCATATTGGTAAGGCAATACTCAAATCTATCCATGAGATACTGGAATTTCATCTGAATTTTCGGAACTTGAAACTACAACACACGGAGGTGGTCCCAAAAATCCATAGGCGATTCTTGCAGGGCCTTCCATTGTTGTAACAGTTTTTTTTCAAGAGATTATGGATCAAAATGGTGGAAAGTATATTCAATGAGATCACAAAACTGCTTAAGTGAGTGCATGCTACTGGGAGGTAGACTCCAGCACCACCATTGTGGGGATTTGCGAAGTTTGTATGAAAGCAGCAGACTTACCTCTTCTGCATAGAACTCGTATGCATCCTCAAGGAATGCGTAGAAGTATTCTAAGTACTCAGGCTAGGCTACTTCACCTTCACCATCATATGCGAATTCAGACAAGAGATTAGAAAAATCCCTTGTGATTTTGAGAGGTTCGGCATGCGAAAAACATCACAGAGGGATGATTGTGAAAGTATCCATGATAGATGTGCAAAGGTTCAAAACAAGATTAGAGGACATAGCTTGTCATCTGGCCCTCCTTCTAGCACCATAAATGTTGACTGTGTTGGACCTGCCAACATGTCAAGGGATCTCCTTGGTAAGAATTCCCAACTAGACCTCAGACTGTTTGGTGTAGGAGTCCCAGCAATGGATCGTACGGTATCGCCTTGACCACGGTTGCACATAGAGGTAAGTGAGATGTCCTTGCTAGTAGTAAGGGTGTGACATGCACAACAAGCCAAGGAAGGTGCATGAATGGCTCTTGTTGAAAAGTGTGCAACAAGAAATGCTAAATTTAGGAAGTGCTAAAAATAGAATTGCTAAAAATAGCACTTCTAAAAATAGCAGTTTCGCCAATGAGCATTTTGGCCACCTTGGGTAAGAGGTGAAACTACTAAAAATAGCATTTATGGGTCCCTTCCTATTTATAGCAATCCCTGGTCTATCTATAGGAAGTAAATTTGAATTTGGTCTTACCAGCAGTTTGGAATATTAATTAATTAATACTCCATGAGTTAATTAGTTAAGGAAAATCAAACTGGAAGTCTTTGTGAGAACCTGCAATTATTTCTCCACTAATTGGGGAATGTGTCCTTGATTTTCTCCACTAATTGAGGAATTAAGGATGAGTTCTATATTGAGAGGATCAGTTGACTTAGTTTAACTTAGTCAAGTTCAGTTAGATTAATTTCACAAGTTGTTAAATTAATGAGATATAGTTTGTTGATGCTTGCATGCATGTGACAACTATTATTTTCATATAACTGTGTATTCACTCATGGATAACTGATGCATGTCAGTTCAGACAAAGACACAGAGAGATAAGAGAAGGGATAGTGTACAATCAGTTGGATGAATATTTTTCCTATAAAGGAAGCTCATCCATGATGAGGATTTATCTCCTTAAGGTTTGTGCAGTTAGATCAGAGGTTAGTGAGTGTGTGAAGAGGCCAATTCACACATGTGACAGCACTGGACCCCAAGGAAATTGCACAAGGAAATAGGAGGCTTGGAGGACAGAGGAGAAGGTTTGTGAGAAGCCTTTGACTGTCTATGAGTAGCAAAGGGATTATACTGAGAGCTGGATAGCTTCCGAGCTAAGGCTTTGTGTAATCCAAACTATATTTCCACTTGTATGATAATACAAAGATGGGGTTTTACGCAGATGCTTTCCCTGGGTAAATTCTTATGTGTTATGTGTGATTGATTCCATCTTATCAGTTATATGTGTTCTTATTAATGTTGCTCAAGGTTGATTAAGCTTCTGCTAAATTTTTTGTAGAAGTAGATCAAATGTTTTGCTTTAGTACATTGCATTACTAGGTGATCTACAGGTGGGAAATTTCTACATGGTATTAGAGCTAGCTAATTTGTAGAAAAATTTCTACATGGTATCAGAGCTAGCTTTCTCCACTGATTGAGGAATTAAGGACGAGTTCTATATTGAGAGGATCAGTTGACTTCGTTTAACTTAGTCAAGTTCAGTTAGATTAGTTTAACAAGTTGTTAAATTAATGAGATATAGTTCTTTGATGCTTGCATGCATGTGACAACTATTATTTTCAGATAACTGTGTATTCACTCATGGATAACTAATGCATGTCAGTTCAGACAGAGACGCAGTTGATATCAGAGAAGGAATCATGTACTATCAATTGGATGAATATTTTTTCCTATAAAGGAAAATCATCCAAGCAGAAGGATCAAGGTTCCTTGAGGATTGTGCAGTTTTACAGGATGTGAGATCAGTGTTAGACTTGGTAACAGGAGGATCACCCAGGAGAAACTGTGCAAGGAAATAAGAGGCTTGGAGGGCAGAGGAGAAGGCTTAGCAGAAGTCTTGATTGCCTGTGAGCATCCAGGAGGATTGCACTGAGAGTTGGCTAGCTGTGAGAGCTGAGGCTTTGTGTAATCCTGATGTATTTCCACCTTCATCTATGAGGATTGTACTGAGAGTTGGCTAGTTGCGTGAGAGCTAAGGCTTTGTATAAATCCTATGCATGATAATATAGAGATGGGATTTTAGGCTGAGGCTATCCCCGGGTTATATCTTCTGTGTTATGTGTGATTGATTTCTCCATATCAGTTATATGTGTTCTGATTGATGTTGCTCATGGTTGATTAGCTTCCACAAAATTTATGGTAGAAGTATATCAAGTGTTTTTCTTTAGTACATTGCATTACCAGGTGATCTACAGGTGGGAAATTTCTACATGGTATTAGAGCTAGCTGATCTGTAGAAAAATTCTACAAAATTCTACATGGTATCAGAGCACAGGTGATCAAGGAAGAATAGTATACTGAGAGGAGATTTCAAAGTTTTGATTTTTGGCCCAGAGTTTGCAGAGCGGATCTGAACATTTTTGTACAAAATTTTTAGAAATAAATAGTAGATTTGGATTCCTTGCAAAAAAATACCCAAAATAAAAAAAAAATAAAAAAAAAACATTGGTTGAATCGGAGTTCGAATGAGGGAGATATCGCTGATTTAAAATCAACTCTTTTTCTAGAAAATTTCGTGATGGCGGGAAAGTGGAAATAGATTGGTGTGCTAGCTGAGAATCTGTATGAACTTGAGCTACAAGATGCATGCAAAGCCTTGAGGAGCAAGGAAAATGTTAGATACTTGGTGGTTGTGAGGGAGAGTAAATTACCTCTTAACATGCAGAGTCGAAAGAGGTCTCAGACGATTGTGGAGGAGCCACGATTGGTGCAACAGCTTCAGGAGGTTTAGAGCAGCCACAACTAGAGAAGCTGAGAGCAAATCGAGTAGAAACATCTAGTCATGCAGAGACCTCTGGTAGGGGGAAACTTCGATCCAAGTGGGCAGAGGGATCACATGCAGCCATACCTCTAGGTAGGAGGTGGGGCAATATAGAGTGATCGTCCCAAAGAGGAGGGGAAAGATCCTTGAGGTACCTGTTAGCCTCCTGTTTCAACAGGTATTCATCTTTCATGATTGACAATTTACATGCCAAATATGTCATACTTTGAATGCTGCAATGCTCCATATTTCCAGAAAAGGGCCAAAGAAGAAGCCATGAGAGTGTGCTAGTCTAAATGCCACTGCTGTATTCCAATTTTGATGACTTAACCATTTTTGAAGAATGTTCTGTTAAGGGAAGTCCAAACAGCTTAATCTTGGATTCCCTAGGTTTCAATATCTTGTTTTAGTATATAGAGAATCATTATCTGTCCAAACAGCTTAACCTTGGCAGACTTGTAGATAGGTAGAGAAATAAAGGAGCCCAACTGCTTAATCTGGGACCTTGGAAGAAATAAGTGTAGATTTAGATAGGAGGGCAGTCAAAAGAAAAATTGTAAAGCAAGGTCTGCAAGTCTAAGTGCACCAAACCAAAAAGAAGAAAAAATGCTAGGTAAGTAGGCTGGGTAGGTAGTTTTTGAGGTTGCAGAATATTGATATGTGATCAATTTTGTGTTTTAAAGTGATATTGTACTTCAGATCACAAGTTGGAGGCAGTTTTCCATTTGGAGGAGCTCAAACTGGACATCTCTAACCTCCCCTTCTTCCTCTTCCCCCAAATCACTTACTAACTTCCCTGAAGAGGTCAAGATCTTCTTGATAACTCTTGAGTTCATCATCTCCCATTATATTTGCCTAAGTAAAGGTCCTCTTTGCTTAGGAGCACTGTTGTTTCACTCTGAGAGTCCTGTTCCCCTTCAAATAGCCTAAGGTCCCTCACCTTAGCGCTTTCTTGTCATTTTCACATTAACTCCTAACTCTATTATTTAGCTCCCTAAATCATTTCCCTATCCCCTAATATGTAAAAAGATATAAAAAAAATCCCCAAAAAATAATAAATACCCCCTTCCCGGCAGTATAGCCATATTTTCCTAAGTCCGGGAAATAACAGTCCATCTGGGGTTGATTTTAGCCCACCCATGTCCTAGCTGGAGTTAGTCTGATATCTGGTCAAACTAACAACCTTTTCCCCTAACCCTAGCCCTACAAAACCCATGTTTCGCCCTTATTCCAAAGTCTCAAATGTAAAATATTTAACCCGCTTGCTCATAAATCCATAAAACCCACATTTCCTAAGTTTTAAACCCCCCGCAGCGCTGTATAAAAATTCGAATATTCGCCGCGGGCCTGGTCCCTTATTCCTCCGCCGCCTTGTTTGTTCCACAAGCCGTCCGATTGCCCGCGCCACAGATCAACGGTGGGCGGGTCTTTCCCTCTGACGATCTGTCGATGGTTAGCGCCCGGGAGATGAGTGGTTTTGCAGTCGTACTCCCGCCACGCGTCCCCTCCTTGGCTGTGGCAGAGCCCCCTCCTCCGAAACCACTTTTACTCTAAGGCGGTGCGCCCGAAACCGTAAACCACTTTCCCCCCTCCTGCGTCAGCACCACGTCACCGCTGACGTCACCATCCCGCGTCGGCCTCCTGCCACCGTGTCCTTGCCACGTAGCTGCCACCGTACTACCACGTCACCTCCTCTGTCGTACCGCCATGTCATCCGGCCGTACTGCTGACGTCACCCCGCTGACGTCACCCTGCCACATCACCGTTGTATTGGGACCCACCTGCTGACGTCCAGCTGACGTCACCGTCAAAAAGTGCGAAAGGCGCAAATCGCAGCCTAGGAAGCCTGGAATCAGAATCTGAGGCAGTTTTTCATGCGCGATTAGCGCCTAGCGCTAATCGCGCATGGCTACGGGAAATAGGCTGAAATGGAAAGCCCCTCACCGCTCAGCTTCCAGCAGGCCCAAAAGGCGCAAAATGACCAGATTTTCTTCGCAAAGCATTTAGAAAGGGGCGAACACAGTTTTTAAAGCAACAGAGGGCCGAGCAGCTGCCATGAAAGGTCGATGGGACAGTCTAAGCCACTCAGAAGACATTAAAGAGGCCAGGTTCAGCGCCAAAGAGTATCAGGAAGCGACAAAGAGTATCAGTTCAGAAACATCAAAGCAGGTGAAAATTAAAAACCTTCATCGAAGTCAGCAAAGAAATTAAGGCCATTTAAAAGCTTATCTGGTCGGGATTAGTGCACATTAATGGCACCGAGCAGCAGCAGAATCAAGTTAGAGGTGGAGGTAAAAGACAAATCACAGTTATTACAGAAGGATTGCACCGAGCCACCTAGGACAGACATTAACTCAGTTTGATACAGCTGCCCTCAGTGCAGCTCAAAGATATTTTCATGCATTTATTTCTGGATAAGATTAGGTTAAAGTAATCATTTCCTTTCAGACTTGTTTAGGTCAGCTGTAATAGATTAATTTTTGGATAATTTTCCCTATTTATACCAACCCTCTGTATTGTTTAAAAGGTTGGTTGGTTGATAATCTTCATTAGAGACTCTCACTGGATATCTTAGATGTTTTACTTAATCAAAGATTGCTGAAAAGCTTTGGAGGAATGATTGTCTGCTCTGTGTCTAATGGTTCGAAGAATTGAATGCGGAATTCTTGTGCTGCAATATGAATCAATAAGTGTTCCTTACCTCTGTTATTTCGATTTCACATATGCTCAAGTCACAGAACAAAGGATTGGTTTAGAATTTGCTTAGCTACACTCTATGCTCAGTTTCTGTGGCTTCTTAATGTTTTCCTCTTGAATTAGGCATAAATATGAATTCTGTTATGGCTCATGTTTGACCTATTTCACATATGAATGATTGTTATCTAGGAATTCTTAACTGCTCCCAGATAGGGCTCATTTATCTTCTTTCTGCTAACCTGAATGAGAGATTCTTAATTGCCCCTCATTCCTTAGCCTTTAATCCATCTCTTTTACCCTGAAAGATTGTTTCATATGCAACTAGCTTGCTCCATATTCCTTCTTGTGACCAAAAAAATGCACCAGCAGTCCTACTCCTTGACTCCACGCCAAATGGTTCTAAAACTTTGATGCTATCCCTGCCTCTTTACTTGAAAGCATCATCCTTCCCACCACAAATCAAAACAAAACCGCTTGAACTCAATAACTAGCCTAAAAACCTTATCAACAAAGCTAAATCAGAAAGAGAGAGCCCTCTCTGATTGCAGGTGGGCTAGAACCTGTAGTCCAAAGATTGGTCTGTGGTTACCTCGGCTGTATCCTTTTGAGCTGACCAGAAGGACAACCTGAGTGATAACAGTACCCAACCTCTTGGATGAGACCTTGCTACGGGAGCCCCGATGTGGAGTAGTAGGAACTTACTGATTGGCTAGAGACAGATGCAGATGGAGCGGCAGAGAGAGCTACAGTGCAGGGAATCCCAGGACAATGCAGAGCATGCAGGCTACAACAATGCGAGAGGGACAAGTGTATTGCACAGTGTAGGGTAGCACAGAGAAGGGTGCAATGGTGTGAGATGCATGGAGATGTTGCAGTAGTGCAGAGGTCAGAGAGGGAGCACTTGTCAGCACCAGGTAGAGCTTCAGCATTAGATTATGTTTCTAGCCCAACAAAGAGGTCAGTTGGGAGTTTTTTTTTGTTCCGAGTGTTGCTGGAGCAACCGCACTTGATAGATGTGTTGCATGCAGAACATTCCAGAGTTACAGGATCGGATTTGAGAGGAAGTTTTTCTTGTTGAGAGGGAGCGTTGGAAAGTGCGCAACAAGAAATGCTAAATTTAGGAAGTGCTAAAAATATAACTGCTAAAAATAGCACTTCTAAAAATAGCAGTTTGGCCAATGATCATTTTGGCCACCTTGGCCGAGAGGTGAAACTGCTAAAAATAACATCTTCTAAAAATAGCATTTCTAGGTCCCTTCCTATTTATAGCAGTCCTTGGTCTATCTATAGGAAGTAAATTCGAATTTGGTCTTACCAGCAGTTTGGAATATTAATTAATTAATTCTCCATGAGTTAATTAGTTAAGGAAAATCAAACTAGAAGTCTTTGTGAGAACATGCAATTATTTCTCCACTAATTGGGGAATGTGTCCTTGATTTGCTCCTTTGAAGTACCCAATCATGGAGAAGCAGGCATATGCACTTGTTAAGGCCATCAAGGATTTCCGAATTTACATTTTATATTCACATGTGATTGCCTATGTCCCAAATGTTGTTGTAAAAGACATATTAACCCAAGAGGGATTAGAGGGCAAAAGATGCAAATGGATTGCAAACATCCTTGAGTATGACATAGAAATAAAACCAACCAAGCTCGTAAAGGGACAAGGTTTAGCCAAACTGATGTCCAAAACAAACTTTCAAGCCTTAGACATTAACCAATTGGACAATGAACAGGAGCTGGCGACTCCACAGATCATTGAAACCTTTTTGCAGTCCCCATGGTATGCTGATATATGATTTGTATTGTTAAACTTGTTTGCTCTCCCAGGATTGTCCAGAACTAAGAAAATATTTTTAAGAATGAAGGCTTCAAAGTTTTGTGTCATAGATGGTGCTTTATTTTGGAAAAATCATGAAGGTATATTGCTTAATTGTTTAACCATGAATGAAACTAACAACGTCATGAAATAATTCCATGCAGGTGCCTGTGGAGGACATCTATATTGGAAGTCCACTGCTGATAAAATTTTAAGGGTTGGTTTCTATTGGCCCTCTCCTTTTGCAGATGTAAAGAAGTTTGCCATGTCATGTCACAAATGCCAAATCTTTGAGGGCAAAAGAAAGCTATTGCCCCTGCCTCTTAAACCCATCTCAACTGAAAAGCCTTTTCAACAATGGGGTCTTGACCTCATTGGAGAAATCCATCCCTCTTCCTTAGGCCAGCACAAGTGGATCCTAACAGCCACTGACTATTTCACTAAGTGAGTTGAAGCCATTCCATGCAGGCAAGCCAATGACACCATCATTATCCAATTCCTTGAGTGCAATATCCTTTCTAGATTTGGCTGCCCTGAGAAGATCATTACCGACAATGCCGCTGCTTTTAAATCCAAAAAAATGATCAATTTTTGTCATAAATTTCACATTACCTTGGGGCATTCCACAACCTATTACCCTCAAGGTAATGGCTTGGCCGAATCCTCAAATAAAAGTCTCATTAATATTATCAAGAAGATCTTAGAAGAAAACAAGAAGAACTGGCACAAAAATCTCACAAATGCCCTATGGGCAGACAGACTTTCAACCAAGAAATCCATTGGGATGAGCCCTTATGAGCTCGTATATGGCATGGAGGCCAGATTTCCTTCATCTTTGGGCATCCCTACTATCAAACTGTTACAGGAGATCCAGGCTGAACCAAATAACATTCAACGAAGAATCAATCAGACCATTCATTTTCAGCAAACCAGAGAGCAGGTCTATGACAGAGCTCAAAGTTTGCAAGAAAAGCTCAAAAAGATGTTTGATAAAAGAGCTAAGGCAGAGGATTTCTATATTGGTGACAAAGTTCTAAGGTGGGACTCATGAAGAGAAGACAAGGGCAAACATGCAAAGTTTGATTTTTTATGGAAAGGGCCATTCGTTATTTCTGCTGTTCAGGGAAATAACACATATTTTCTCAAATCTGTAGAGGTCAGCACTACTGAAGAAGGCCCTGTTAATGGCCGAATGTTAAAACACTACCATGATCCCTTTTAAGGGATACAATGCAGCTCTGTATATATCTTGTTGTATATTGATATTTGTATATATCAACACTTTGTTTTTATTTTCTGTGGAAGCAGTCTGATTGTTAGAGAAGCATCAGCAAAATTTTTGAAGACACAGCCAATGCCAGTATTCCATTTTTAAAGCTCTGTCTCTGTATTAATCTCAGCAAAACAACACTAGTAGCGTTGTCATATCATAGTAATTCATGGTAAAAAGAAACTGTTTGCAGCTTGCAGTCTTCAGTCAAACAGTATCAATAGGAGAGGAGCAATTTTTCAGCAACTGTTTCTAGACCAGAGCTAAAGGAAATGCATCAGTTTGATCTTATGTTTTTCAAAGGCACATGCTCAGGCAACATTGTATATAATATTAAGCATGCAGAAGAAAGCAGGCAGTGTTTCACTTTTCATAAACAATTCAGTTGAGGAGAAAGCTGTCTATATTTCAAAATTTCACACTTCTAGCAGCCAGTACAAAGAAAAGTTTCAGTCTACAGCAACAATAGAAGATCAAGGCAGTCTGACCTGTTGTTCTTGGCTTTTCACAAGGAAAAGCCATCCCCAAGTGGAGCCACTGTTAGCCTCCTGTTGCAACAGGTGTTCATCTTTCATGATTGACAATTTACATGCCAAATATGTCATACTTTGCATGCTGCAATGCTCCATATTTCCAGAAAAGGGCCAAAGAAGAAGCCATGAGAGTGTGCTAGTCTAAATGCCACTGCTGTATTCCAATTTTGATGACTTAACCATTTTTGAAGAATGTTCTGTTAAGGGAAGTCCAAACAGCTTAATCTTGGCTTCCCTAGGTTTCAATTTCTTGTTTTAGAATATAGAGAATCGTTATCTGTCCAAACAGCTTAACCTTGGTAGACCTGTAGATAGGTAGAGAAAAAAAGGAGCCCAGCTGCTTAATCTGGGCCCTTGGAAGAAATAAGTGTAGATTTAGATAGGAGGGGAGTCAAAAGAAAAATTGTAAAGCAGGGTCTGCAAGTCTAAGTGCACCCAAACCAAAAAGAAGAAAAAATGCTAGGTAAGTGGGCTGGGTAGGTAGTTTTTGAGGTTGCAGAATGTTGATATGTGATCAATTTTGTGTTTTAAAATGATATTGTACTTCAGATCACAAGTTGGAGGCAGTTTTCCATTTGGAGGAGCTCAAACTAGACATCTCTAATCTCCCCTTCTTCCTCTTCCCCCAAATCACTTACTAACTTCCCTGAAGAGGTCAAGATCTGCTTGATAACTCTTGAGTTCATCATCTCCCATTATATTTGCCTAAGTAAAGGTCCTCTTTGCTTAGGAGCACTATTGTTTCACTCTGAGAGTCCTGTTCTCCTTCAAATAGCCTAAGGTCCCTCACCTTAGCGCTTTCTTTTCATTTTCACATTAACTCCTAACTCTATTATTTAGCTCCCTAAATCATTTCCCTATCCCCTAATATGTAAAAAGATATAAAAAAATCCCAAAAAAATAATAAATACCCCCTTCCCGGCATTATAGCCATATTTTCCTAAGTCCGGGAAATAACAGTCCATCTGGGGCTGTTTTTAGCCCATCCGTGTCCTAGCTGGAGTTAGTCTGATATCTGGTCAGACTAACAACCTTTTCCCCTAACCCTAGCCCTACAAAACCCATGTTTCACCCTTATTCCAAAGTCTCAAATGTAAAATATTTAACCCGCTCGCTCATAAATCCATAAAACCCACATTTCCTAAGTTTTAAACCCCCCGCAGCGCTGTATAAAAATTCGAATATTCACCACGGGCCCGACCCCTTATTCCTCCACCGCCTTGTTTGTTCCACCAGCCGTCTGATTGCCCGCGCCACAGATCAACGGTGGGCGGGTCTTTCCCTCCGACGATCTGCTGATGGTTAGCACCCGGGAGATGGGTGGTTTTGCCGTCGTACTCCCGCCACGCGTCACCTCCTTGGCTGTGGCAGAGCCCCCTCCTCCGAAACCACTTTTTCTCTAAGGCAGTGCGCCCGAAACCGTAAACCGCTTTCCCCCCTCCTGCGTCAGCACCACGTCACCACTGACATCACCACCCCGCGTCGACCTCCTGCCACCGTGTCCTTGCCACGTAGCTGCCACCGTACTACCACATCACGTCCTCCGCCGTACCGCCACATCATCCGGCCGTACTGCTGACGTCACCCCGCTGACGTCACCCTGCCATGTCACCGCCGTATTGGGACCTGCCTGCTGATGTCATGCTGACATCACCGTCAAAAAGTGCGAAAGGCGCAAATCGCAGCCTAGGAAGCCCGGAATCAGAATCTGAGGCAGTTTTTCATGCGCGATTAGCGCCTAGCGCTAATCGCGCATGGCTATGGGAAATAGGCCGAAATGGAAAGCCCCTCACCGCTCAGCTTCCAACAGGCCCAAAAGGCGCAAAACGACCAGATTTTCTTCGCGAAGCATTTAGAAAGGAGAGAACACAGGTTTTAAAGCAACAGAGGGCCGAGCAGCTACCATGAAAGGTCGATGGGACAGTCTAAGCCACTCAAAAGACATTAAAGAGGCCAGGTTCAGCGCCAAAGAGTATCAGGAAGCGGCAAAGAGTATCAGTTCAGCAACATCAAAGCAGGTGAGAATTAAAAACCTTCATCGAAGTCAGCAAAGCAATTAAGGCCATTTAAAAGCTTATCTGGTCGGGATTAGTGCACATTAATGGCACTGAGAAGCAGCAGAATCAAGTTAGAGGTGGAGGTAAAAGACAAATCACAGTTATTACAGAAGGACTGCACCGAGCCACCCAGGACAGACATTAGCTCAGTTTGATACAGCTGCCCTCAGCGCAGCTCAAAGATATTTTCATGCATTTATTTTGGATAAGATTAGGTTAAAGTAATCATTTCCTTTCAGACCTGTTTAGGTCAGCTGTAATAGATTAATTTTTGGATAATTTTCCCTATTTATACCAACCCTCTGTATTGTTTAAAGGGTTGGTTGGTTGATAATCTTCATTAGAGACTCGCACTGGATATCTGAGATGTTTTACTTAATCAAAGATTGCTAAAAAGCTTTGGAGGAATGACTGTCTGCTCTGTGTCTAATGGTTTGAAGAATTGAATGCGGAATTCTTGTGCTGCAATATGAATCAATAAGTGTTCCTTACCTCTGTTATTTTGATTTCACATATGCTCAAGTCACAAAACAAAGGATTGGTTTAGAATTTTCTTAGCTGCACTCTATGCTCAATTTCTGTGGCTTCTTAATGTTTTCCTCTTGAATTAGGCATAAATATGAATTCTGTTATGGCTCATGTTTGAACTATTTCACATATGAATGACTGTTATCTAGGAATTCTTAACTGCTCCCAGATAGGGCTCATTTACCTTCTTTCTGCTAACCTGAATGAGAGATTCTTAATTGCCCCTCATTCCTTAGCCTTTAATCCATCTCTTTTACCCTGAAATATTGTTTCATATGCAGCTATCTTGCTCCATATTCCTTCTTGTGACCAAGAAAACACACCAGCAGTCGTACTCCTTGACTCCACGCCCAATGGTTCTAAAACTTTTATGCTATCCCTGCCTCTTTACTTGAAAGCATCATCTTCCCACCACAAATCAAAACAAAACCCCTTGAACTCAATAACTAGCCTAAAAACCTTATCAACAAAGCTAAATCAGAAAGAGAGAGCTCTCTTTGATTGCAGGTGGGCTAGAAGCTGCAGTCAAAAGATTGGTCTGTGGTTACCTCGGTCGTATCCTTTTGAGCTGACCAGAAGGACAACCTGAGTGATAACAGTACCCAACCTCTTGGATGAGACCTTGCTACGGGAGCCCCAATGTGGAGTAGTAGGAACTTACTGATTGGGCAGAGACAGATGCGGATGGAGTGGCAGAGAGAGCTATAGTGCAGGGAATCCCAGGACAATGCAGAGCATGCAGGCTACAGCAATGCGAGAGGGACAAGTGTATTGCACAGTGCAGGGTAGCACAGAGAAGGGTGCAATGGTGTGAGATGCATGGAGATGTTGCAGTAGTGCAGAGGTTAGAGAGGGAGCACTTGTCAACACCAGGTAGAGCTTCAGCATCAGAGTATGTTTCTAGCCCAACAGAGAGGTCAGTTGGGAGTTTTTTTTTGTTCCGAGTGTTGCTGGAGCAACCGCACTTGATAGATGTGTTGCATGCAGAACATTCCAGAGTTACAGGATCGGATTTGAGAGGAAGTCTTTCTTGTTGAGAGGGAGAGTTGAAAAGTGCGCAACAAGAAATGCTAAATTTAGGAAGTGCTAAAAATAGAACTGCTAAAAATAACACTTCTAAAAATAGCAGTTTGGCCAATGAGCATTTTGGCCACCTTGGCTGAGAGGTGAAACTGCTAAAAATAACATCTTCTAAAAATAGAATTTCTAGGTCCCTTCCTATTTCTAGCAGTCCTTGGTCTATCTATAGGAAGTAAATTCGAATTTGGTCTTACCAGCAGTTTGGAATATTAATTAATTAATTCTCCATGAGTTAATTAGTTAAGGAAAATCAAACTAGAAGTCTTTGTGAGAACATGCAATTATTTCTCCACTAATTGGGGAATGTGTCCTTGATTTGCTCCACTGATTGAGGAATTAAGGATGAGTTCTATATTGAGAGGATCAGTTGACTTAGTTTAACTTAGTCAAGTTCAGTTAGATTAGGTTAACAAGTTGTTAAATTAATGAGATATAGTTTGTTGATGCTTGCATGCATGTGACAACTATTATTTTCAGATAAATGTGTATTCACTCATGGATAACTAATGCATGTCAGTTCAGACAGAGACCCAGTTGAGATCAGAGAAGGAATAATGTACTATCAATTGGATGAATATTTTTTCCTGTAAAGGAAAATCATCCAAGTAGAAGAATCAAGGTTCCTTGAGGATTGTGCAGGTTTACAGGGTGTGAGATCAGTGTGAGAGATCAATGTTACACTTGGTAACAGGAGGATCACCCAGGAGAAACTGTGCAAGGAAATAGGAGGCTTGGAGGGCAGAGGAGAAGGATGAGCAGAAGTCTTGACTTCCTATGAGCATCCCGGAGGGTTTCATTAAGAGCTAGCTAGCTGTGAGAGCTAAGGATTTGTGTAATCCTGATGTATTTCCACCTTCATCTGTGAGGATTATACTGAGATTTGGCTAGCTGTGTGAGAGCTAAAGCTTTGTATAAATCCTATGTATGATAATACAGAGATGGGATTTTAAGCTGAGGCTTTCCCCAAGTTATATCTTCTATGTTATCTGTGATTGATTTCTCCATATGAGTTATATATTTTCTTATTGATGTTGCTCATGATTGATTAGCTTCCGCAAAATTTATGGTAGAAGTAGATCAAGTGTTTTGCTTTAGTACATTGCATTACCAGGTGATCTATAGGTGGGAAATTTCTACATGGTATTAGAGCTAGCTGATTTGTAGAAAAAGTTCTACATGGTATCAGTGCTAGCTGATTTGTAGAAAATTTCTACAAAATTCTACAATTCTAACACACGGAAGGTGGAATGAGTGCACCCCTTGGAAACCTGTGTAAACACACAGCTTATAAGGGAACACACGATCAAAGATGCATCATAGATTGGAAGGAATGTGAAACTACAATCCAAATTGATAGTTAAACCAACAAAACATTTTAGTAAGATTCATACATCCATATACAGAAATAGTCTATATATACATGCATAAGAAAACATATACATATATCATTAGAGTAAACAAGTTACTGAAATACAATAACAACATATGCATGAAACTTGTTGGATCTGTTATATGAAGAAGTGAAGGTTCCACCATGACCAACCACTAGTCCCGATAACATAATGTTATAGTCATTGTCACCTGCTCCTCCAAAGAGATGTACTAGTTCTGCACTGTGGAGAAGCCAAGGCTCATTAAATAAAATACCATTGGCATCTAAGCCTAGCAAGGAGGTTCGAAATGAATGGTACATTTATGCTCTACCTTCAAACATAACCATTTTTGTGGATAAAGCTTCCAAACCGACGTTAGCAAAAAATATGAAAGAAGAAATAGCTGTTGAAAAACATATATTGGCCGTAGGAAAGAAAAATGCATTAGAGGAAAGAAAATCCAAGAAAGTAACCTTTAGAGACTATTCTAGGAAAAATCCACCAAAGGATCCTTTTGATCTGGAAGGGTTACAAAAATTCCTCAATACCATGTCCAACGAAATGGTGGACATAAAAAAACAAGTAGCAGAATCCTCTTCCAAGAAACCATTTAGACCATATAAAAGGAATGCCCCAACCGATCCTAAGCTTCCCAATGCTATATCAAATGTTGAATCAGATGGGGAAGAGGAAGAAGCCTCAAGTCAAGAACAAACTGACGATGAAGAAATAATAGAATTACAAGGAATGTGGGATTTTATCCTTCCAAATGAAGAGGATCAAGAAGCACTACCCGTTGCCACTAGAAGAAGAAATCAGCTTGATCCACCTCAATCAAGTTCAAAATAGAAAACTTCAATGCCACCTCTTGGAGATAAAATTGTAGGTAAGAAATCTTCCCCAAAATCTACTCAAACAAACCCTACCCAATTAGATTCTTTACCGTCATCCAAAACTCTGACAATTCCGAACGAAATGGAATACAATATTATTGAGGATATGAAGAAAAATAGGGCAAACATAACCTTTCATGAGCTTAGTAAGTTAAAGCATCAACAGAAGCTACTTTTGAAAGAACTCAAATCGGTTCCCACTACCCCACTTCCTGCCACAGTAATATCACAGGCCACTCGAGAAATGGGAAGACCCCCTAGTATTTCTTCAAACAAAATTGATCCAATCGACATTGGAGAGTCTTTAACAACGATCCCAATATCGTAAGCTTCCTCACCTCATAAGGCTCTTATGAGGACCAAATAGTTGATGAAGACCAGCATGACAACAACTGAAGCAAGAAACCAACAACAACGTTATACCAAAATCTGTAGTTAAATTGGAAGATTTATATGACCTCAAAGATAGGTTCAAACGATCTACTAATTCAAAACTTCAGAGTTGAACTCTGAGGTATGAATTAATCAATATTGGAACTAACACGAAACCACAAAACTTAAATCTAGGTGTCAGACTCACATCTGAAGAAAAATCATCTTTTATACATCTATTGAAACAATATAATAATGTCTTTGCTTGGAATTACGATGATCTTAAAACCTATGACACTTCTATTATTCAACATACAATCTCCATGACCTCTGGTGAAAAACCTTTTCAGCATAAATTGAGGAAAATTCATCCCAATTTAGAAAGCCAGATTAAATCTGATTTAAATAAACTACTAAAAGCCAAAATTATTTTTTCTGTTAGGCACTCCAGGTGGGTCTACAATCTCATCCCAGTCAGAAAGAAAAACGGTCATATTTGGATTTGTATAGAATTTCGCAATCTCAATAAATCTTGCCAAAAGGACAATTTCCCATTACCTACTATGGAACAAATATTGCAATCAGTTGCAGGCTCAAAATTAATGTCCTTCCTAGATGGTTTCTCAGGTTACAATCAAATCTTAGTCCATCTAGATGATCAACTAAAAACCATATTCAGAACAAAATGGGGCACTTACGCCTATCATAAGGTGTCGTTCGGAGTAATTAACGTTGGTGTCACTTTCCAAAAAGCCATGGATATTGCCTTAAAGGGTTTAGTAAATAGGTCACTGGTAATCAACTTAGACGATATAACTATATATTCCAAAAAACGTAGTAATCATCTGAGAGATCTAAAACAAACATTTGAATGTTGTCAAAAGTATGGGATTTCCCTTAACCCCAAAAAGTCTTTTTTCGCGTTAAGTGAAGGAAAACTCCTTGAATTTATTGTTTCCAAAACAGGGATTCATATTGACCCTGACAGGATTAAAGAAATTTCTGAAATACCTTTGCCCCATAACAAAAAATCGATGCAATCTTTCCTTGGTCAAATAAATTTTGTCAAATGATTTGTCCCTAACTTTTTGAAGAATTATATTACCACTTCAAGCCATGATAAAGAAAAATTATCTGTTTAAATGGGGTCAATTGGAACATGAAGCTTTTAACTTGATAAAACAAGCAATCATAAATGCCCCATCTTTAGCAACACCTAATTTTTCCAATCATTTCACCTTGTACACTTTCGCTTCCGAGAAATCATATGCAACCATATTGACTCAAGCAGATCAAGACAAAGCCGAAGCCTCAATTTCTTTCTTTAGCTCCAATTTACTGGGAGCTGAATTAAATTACTTGGATGTTGAAAAACAAGCTTATGTTGTTTTCAAATCAATAAAACACTTCAGACCTTTTCTTCTCAAAACCCACACTAAGGTGATAGTACCATTCCCAGCAGTAAGAAATCTTCTAGTGCAAAGGGAGGTGGGTGAAAAAAGAGAAAATTGGGTTACGTCTCTTTAAGAATACAAAATTGAAATAAAACTAGCAAATATTGTGAAAGGTCAAGGTTTTTGCAAGATGCTGGCAGGAGCATCAAATATCTCAGAATCACATAATTCACGTGACGATGTGAAAATTTGTGAGGTAACCCTTACCCACACTGAATCTACATATGTTGATATGATATTCTATTTAAAAAATGGATATGCACCTTCACATTTGAATTATCGAAAGAAAAGAGCCTTGAGGTTGAAAGCTAAATAGTATCAAATTGTCAACAATGTCTTGTTTAGAATGAATTATGATTTTGTTTTGCTTAGATGTCTCGAGAAATCTAAAGCAAAGAAGGTACTACGGGAAATTCACGATGGACTAGTTGGCGGACACTTTGCAGGAGATGCTATTGGAAATAATACTGAGAGGGGGGCGGTGAATCAGTATTATCTAATCAATTCAACTTTTTCAATTTCATACTCAGATTCATATACGCTACTTCAGTTAAGTATACCCGCGTATATACGCGACTGTGTCTATTGCAACTAGCGTATAACCATTAAATTCATGATTTAGTTATGTGATCTTCAATGGATGCATCAGAACATTATTAGCCATATTAACAGTCAAAAGTAGCAGTAAATAGATAGATCAACACACATAAGCAACACACATGAACACCAGGATATAAGGTGGAAACCCAACATGGGTGAAAACCACCTGCTGCAATTCGTTTCTATCTTCCTTTATTAAGAAACTTCTTTTACAATGTACTGGTGTAGTCCTTTACCAGCATGCAGGCTACAACTTGCAGAGGGATACAACCTTCTCTCGATCTCCAGACTCTCCTGGAAGGGAGCTCCAACCCCCTTTGCTCTTGTACTAGCTAAGATACTAGTACGTAGGCGCCGGCCTACAATCTTCTCTCCTCCAGGTACCACGTTTCATACATTTTCATACTGGATACTCCTGAAGCACAACACTATAATATGAAGGCCACGTTTCATCATATTTTCATACTGGACCCATAAATATCATTGAAGCACAAAACAATCAATACTAACATCATCAATCTCTAAATCACTGAAACACTGAAACCCTGCCAACAACGCAGTCACCAGAACACAGAGCAGAACTCTGCAATAACAATCAGAACCAACTGTACCATCAAAATCATGCATCAGAGCATACGCTACTTGGAAGTGCCAAACCTGCGTGTATACGCAACTTCATCAAGATGAACCAGTGTATATGTCATTAATCACTTATTCATAATTTTGCTGCACTTCCTGACTTCAGACATAACCAGATCATGACATATACAACGATAATATATGCGTTAGCACCCAGATCTAGTCCATCATATCTCATAAATATGAGTCATTATGATCCTGATCCAATATTAGTTCTCATCCATCAATACTGAAGCTAAACACAATCAGTCAAACAAGATATGCAGAATAGTGACCCTTTAAACTGTCATCAGAACCTTTTAACAACCAGAACTACTTGTAACTTCAAATATCATAGCTCAAAAGGTATACGCTACTACAATGAACTCAACCTGCGTACATACGTGATTAAACCAAAGTCAACCCGCGTACAATCTATAAATATTCAATCATGACTTGCAGCGATTACAAACTTAAGCTATACCCAGTTCAGATCATTGCATGCGCCAGTATACAGATCTAGAATAAACATAATCAATCATATAGAGATAGTTCATTTCAATCCATTTGATCTCGATCTCTCCTTAGATCTTGTTCTCCATCAACCGGTGAGATCCCTCCTTAGCTCAGATCAAGCAATGCATCATCAACCCATAACCTGCATACTGGATCTCATCCTTCATCAGATATTCAAGACTTTTCGATGCCCTTGCCTAATGATCTTCTTCTCCTTTTATAGTCTTAGGCCTTGCTCAATACCATGGTCCAAAACCATAATAAATCAATACCAAGAGCCCAATACTTGGGATCAACACACTTGTCGAGATACCATGGTCCAAAACCATAGGTTCAAATACCGAGGACTAACTACCACGGACCAAAAGTAAGCTTTCCAACATGTACATGCTTTTACGTGCATGAAACTGCATGTATACCCTACTTGGTATATAGCGAACCTGCGTATACGCGACTTAGTATATAGTGAACCTGCGTGTATACCATACTTGGTATATAGTGAACCTGTGTATATACTCTTCTTTCTCCATTCTTTGTAGTCTGATCATCAATTCTTTGCTACTGACCTGCTGCACTATAATTTGTCATCTATGTGATTTGCCATCAAGGACAACACTTGTCTCATAATGCCAACAATCTCCCTCTTTGGACTTGATGGAAAAGCTAACTTGTCACACTTAGAACTATCATCTGATTCCTTTGAGCTGTCCTCCATCAGTCACATCTGATATCTCTTCTGAAGATTCATCCAGTTATACATAAGTGAGATGTTCTTCTATGAGAGGGTTGCCATCAAGTACAACACATGCATCATAATGCCAACAATCTCCCCCTTTGGACTTGATGGAAACAACACCAAATCAATCTCCCCCTTTGACATCAAGGGCAAAGGGTGGACCAAGATATTCTCTTTCCTTGATAAGCATTCTGCTGTCCATACTCCCCCTGAGTACCTGCTGAAATCTCCAAATGTGCTCCCCCTTTGTATATGCCAAAGTGTACCAATCTGTCCGTTCTCCCTCTAAGTACATGCCAAGTCTCTGTACTGCTGAAGTGTGATGTTCATGCTCTTCCTGACTAAAGGCAAGATCTGCAAAAAGATGTTCTTCAAGAAGAACCATGACTTATACATCATAAGAGACCTTCCTATCACCAAAAGACTCAATACATACATCCATTTCCCAACCACGTGGGGATATACTAGAATTGACTCATCCACCCAACCAAGTGGGGATACATCAAAAGTTTACACATGATAAAGCAAGAACATTACATCTTCATCCCAGGCATAGTGGGGAAACCAATATAGGCCGTTACATGACCTTGACACCATGAAAGAGATATCACAAAAGAGATACATAAAATAGAGACGAAATATCTAGAGCAAGACTTATGAAAGTCACCAATAACTGATATCGCCAACATCTGTCAATCACCATTCAGATCAGCAACCAAGAGATCCTTCTGTTCTCCCTCTGCCTTTGTTTCACCTGAAACCAACAACAACTGTGAACTAGAACCAAAAGCTTTTAAGATAATGCCAACAATGCATCATTAGAAGATTATCTGCTCCTCTGAACCTGTGCCAGATGGTCTCTATCAGACCCATATCAGACTATCTTCAATCAGAGTCCGCCCCTACTGATATCCTTCAAAACTCCATATACGCGACTATATCTGAATAAACATGTGTATATACACGGATACTACTCATAGAACTTGCGTACAACCACTTCCATATCAGCAACCTGTAAATGTCTTGTACAGTATAATTCATCAATCTATAACACAGTATCAATTCATCCCTTTGAACAGAATTCAGAGTCATTCACATTATATCATGTGTGAAACCACCATAGCCATTTCATCGTCATCAAGATCCAAGTATCATTACTTGGGAACATATGCATCAATCATCAAATGTAAGAATCAATCGATCATCATATAAGTAAGAACTCATCATCATCATGTCACCAACAATGCAACTTTGAATAATTATCCATGTATCCAACACTATGTATCTTGAGCTCAAGGTCATTTTTCAAGGCTTCTTTATATCATCAACAGCAACAATCCTTATCCACATGAGTGCCTGCATCATAACTATATGATCTTTATGCATATGATGACAGCATCATATGAGTGACTCATCATCAAGTGAGGAAGATGTGTATTCAAGCTTTGTATTTCTCCTTATCCTTACGAAGATCACCATGTAAGCACCATATATGCATCATCAAAGAATCAACCATAAACCTGATTTAAACATCTACTATGTAATCCCAAGAATCATATGAGATAGACACTCACAACCACATCATAGCAAGATATATCATTTAGCCATATAAACATCATCACCAAGGCTATTAACCATAATGCCAACAATGCATTATTAAAGGCATATGCTCCCCCTCAACCTGAGCCATCTGTTTACTGTTAGATCTAATCATGCATATATTAGCAATAAGCATCAAAACATCATCATCATCATCAAGTTAGGATCAAAACACTTCTAAACATCAAAACATTTCCACACATCCTCAGAAGACTGTAACTATTAACCGATAGAGAAAATAATGGACTGAATCATATCAGACCCTTTTTCTGAGCCTGTCCCCACTGCATTTTCTTCAGACTGACATATACGCGACTTTGCAGTGTCTAACTCACGTATATACGCGACTTCCCTTTATGGAACTTGTGTATGAGGTTCAGGATACTGAAGTTTTATAATTTCAGCTCCCTCTGAGTTTGTTATGTCTGTGTTGTGTTGTATCTGAGTACATTGTGCTGTGCCACATCTGTCTGACTGTACTTCCTTCTTCTTCCATATCTTCAAGTGTGATGATGTTTTCTCCTTTTGGTGTGATGTCCGTCCTTTGTTCCTGCATTCCTTTGCTATATGTCCAAGCTTGTTACATGCATAACATCTTACATGTTTCATATTCCTCCTGTAGCAATCCGCAACTTTGTGACCAAACATATTGCAAGAAAAACAATATCCATTAAAGTACCTAGAATGTGATGATCTTGAACCATTCTTCTTCTACATCTAGCTGCAACATGTCCAAGATTATGACATTCATAACATTCAATATTATTCGTCTAAGTAAATGGCCGGCTATTACTTCCATAGATAGGAGTAAAATATTTTCTTTGAAGAATCTATTTCCTTGATTGTTGACCTCTCATCTCTCTTATCTCCTTGTTGATCATTTTAGATTTCTCTTTAGAGTTCCTTGCCTCACCTTGTGAACTAGATTCACCTTCAACAGATTCATGAAAACCAAGACCAGTCTTGATAGCAGGAGACCTTTGACTATTAAGAATATCATCCAAGGCTTTAGTACTATCTTGAAATCGTAATAGTTTATCCTTTTCTTCTAATTTACCTCTCAAGATATTTACCTCAACTTGAAGTTGTTCTTCCTTTTCCAGACATTGTTTATTCATGTTTTCTTCAGCATTTCTTTCCTCTTCCATTTGTTGCCTTAGTTTGAGAATCTCCTTTTCTTGTTCTTCATTCACATCGCGCTGCATTTGACGAATTCTGAAGGCACATTCCAGCTGAGATTTTAAGTTGATAACTTCGTTTTCCTGTTTTTCAATAGTTTGGAGTAGATATTTATTCTACTTCTTTGTTTCTTCAAGTTCTTCCTCTAGCGAGAGGGTCGTATCTTCAAGACTTTCATAATAACTGGATCGATCTCTGAGCTCCTTGATTGTTGTGTTCTTTTCAATGACTTCATTTCTTAGGGATGTTACTTCATCCTGCAACTTTTGATATTTGTCCTTGAATAACTCTAGTTGAGTCTTTAGTCTAGTAGCAGCTTCTTTAAAGGCACCATCCTTTATGTTCAAAAGTTCTTCTTGAGTTCTAATTTTGTTTGTCAGAATTTTAACTTCTGCCTCTATTTGATATCTTTCTTTTTCACCCATAAGAGCAAATTCGGTTGTTTCGCTATCACTTTCATCTTTTCCAAATGGATAGATAGCTGGAACATCAGAGGATAGCAAATTCATACCTGATAGTTCACATTCATTCTGAAATGATTCTGAATCTGAAGAGCTTCTTATGCCTAATCCCCAATCGATTCTCCCACTGTCATAGTTCTTCTGAGATGTCTTCTTCCGCTTATGTGCTTTCTCCTTAAGCTTCTTTCCCATTGTTCCACGGATCTCCTTTAAGCGATCAAGCCTCTACCAAAGGACCTGCTCTGATACCAATTGTTGGAAATAATACTGAGAGGGGGGGGGGGTGAATCAGTATTATCTAATCAATTTAACTTTTTCAATTTCATACTTAGATTCATATACACTACTTCAGTTAAGTATACCCGCGTATATACGCGACTGTGTCTATTGCAACTAGCGTATAACCATTAAATTCATGATTTAGTTATGTGATCTTCAATGGATGCATCAGAACATTATTAGCCATATTAACAGTCAACAGTAGCAGTAAAACAGATATATCAACACACATAAGCAACACACATGAACACCAGGATATAAGGTGGAAACCCAATGTGGGTGAAAACCACCTGCTGCAATTCGTTTCTATCTTCCTTTATTAAGAAACTTCTTTTACAATGTACTGGTGCAGTGCTTTACCAGCACGCAGGCTACAACCTGCAGAGGGCTACAACCTTCTCTTGATCTCCAGACTCTCCTGGAAGGGAGCTCCAACCCCCTTTGCTCTTCTACTAGCTAAGATACTAGTACGTAGGCGCCGGCCTACAATCTTCTCTCCTCTAGGTACCACGTTTCATACATTTTCATACTGGATACTCCTGAAGCACAACACTATAATCTGAAGGCCACGTTTCATCATATTTTCATACTGGACCCATAAATATCATTGAAGCACAAAACAATAAATACTAACATCATCAATCTCTGAATCTATGAAACACTGAAACCCTACCAACAACACAGTCACTAGAACACAGATCAGAACTCTGCAATAACAATCAGAACCAACTATACCATCAAAATCATGCATCAGAGTGCATACGCTACTTGGAAGTGTCGAACCTACGTGTATACACAACTTCATCAAGATGAACCAGCGTATATGTCATTAATCACTTATTCATAACTTTGTTGCACTTCCTGACTTTAGACATAACCAGATCATGACATATACAAGGATAATATATGCGTTAGCACCCAGATCTAGTCCATCAGATCTCATAAATATGAGTCATTATGATCCTGATCCAATATTAGTTCTCATCCATCAATACTGAAGCTAAACACAATCAGTCAAACAAGATATGCAGAATAGTGACCCTTTAAACTGTCATCAGAACCTTTTAACAACCAGAACCACCTGTAACTTCAAATATCATAGCTCAAAAGGTATACGCTACTACAATGAACTCAACCTGCGTACATACGTGCTTACACCAAAGTCAACCCGCGTACAGATCTATAAATATTCAATCATGACTTGCAACGATTACAAACTTAAGTTATACCCAGTTCAGATCATTGCATGCATCAGTATACAGATCTAGAATAAACATAATCAATCATATAGAGATATTTCATTTCAAACCATTTGATCCCGATCTCTCCTTAGATCTTGTTATCCATCAATCGGTGAGATCCCTCCTTAGCTCAAATCAAGTAATGCATCATCAACCCATAACCTACAAACTGGATCTCATCCTTCATCAGATATTCAAGACTTTTCGATGCCCTTGCCTAATGATCTTCTTCTCCTTTTATAGTCTTAGGCCTTGCTCAATACCATGGTCCAAAACCATAATAAATCAATACCAAGAGCCCAATACTTGGGATCAACACACTTGTCGAGATACCATGGTCCAAAACCATAGGTTCAAATACCGAGGACTAACTACCACGGACCAAAAGTAAGCTTTCCAACATGTACGCGCTTTTCCGTGCATGAAATTGCGTGTATACCCTACTTGGTATATAGCGAACCTGCGTATATGCGACTTGGTATATAGTGAACCTGCGTGTATACCCTACTTGGTATATAGTGAACCTGCGTATATACTCTTCTTTCTCCATTCTTTGTAGTCTGATCATCAATTCTTTGCTACTGACCTGCTACACTATAATTTGTCATCTGTGTGATTTGCCATTAAGGACAACACTTGTCTCATAATGCCAACAATCTCCCCCTTTGGACTTGATGGCAAAGCTAACTTGTCACACTTAGAACTGTCATCTGATTCCTTTGAGCTGTCCTCCATCAGTCACATCTGATATCTCTTCTGAAGATTCATCCAGTTATACATAAGTGAGATGTTCTTCTATGAGAGGGTTTCCATCAAGTACAACACATGCATCATAATGCCAACAGATGCTACAACACATAAAATCCTATGTGCGGGCTATTACTGGCCAACCCTATTCAAATATGCACACAGTTATGTAAGGAAATGTAAGATATGTCAGATAGTTGTTGGAAGACAGAGGAAACCAGCACTATCATTACAACCAGTTAACATTGATCATCCATTTGAACAGTGGAGATTGGACATAATAGGTGAGATCATTCCTCATTCATTTAAGCAACATAAATATATCCTTACAGCCACCGATTATTTCACGAAATGGGTTGAAGAAATTCCTCTCAAGGTAGCCAACTCTAAGAATATTATTGAATTTATAGATCAATTTATCATCACCAGGTTTGGTTTACCTTCTGCCTTAATGTTCGATAATGCATCTTACTTTTCAAGCAACACTATGACAGATTTTTCTATTAAAAGAGGTTTTAAACTTAAATACTTTGCTAATTATTATCCACAAGGAAATGGGTTAGCCGAATCTATAAATAAGAACCTTATTAGGACTATTAAATGAATGGTCGATCGAAGTCAAAAGAACTGGCATAAATCTTTAGTGTTTTCTCTGTGGGTAGATCGAATAACTCAGAAAACCTCCATCGACACTTCTCCTTTTAATTTGGTTTATGGGAAATAAGTTGTCTTACAAACAAACATAGCTATTCCCTTGTTTTCCTTGGTTCAATTCATCGAGGAGACTCCTTCCTTGTCTATGCAACTTAGACAATTACAAATCCTTAAACTTGAAGAGGAGCGAGAAAAGGCTAGAATTACCCATGCACATCATCAGCAGTTAGTTAAAGCGTCCTTTGATTCAAATTTTGTATCTCTAAATAATTTCCAACTCAAAGACTTAGTGTTAAAATGGGATAAAGCCCACGAAGAGAGAGGCAAGCATACTAAGTTCCAACAGATGTGGCTTGGCCCATTCCAGATTGTCGAGCTAATAGGCCCATCAACTTTTCTACTACAAGATTTAGCAGGTAAGAGAGAACCTCCGCCTGTTAATGGACAAGTCCTAAAGAAATATTTTCCTTGGAAAATGATCTCTTTTGATCACTGTATATTATATTCTTTAGTTTAACTTTCTTTTGAGATAATAATACAAGTTGAAAACATTTGAGTTTGGCTTTGCTGAGCGATAGTTTCTCTTTTTTAATTTTGTTTTTCGCTTGTATAAGTAGAAATGGTTATGAAAATTAATCTTCATTCATGAAATAAATAGTTGAGTGCTACAGCTCCAAAACTGCCTGTTTTTCTGTTAAGTTATCCAATCTTTGATAAAACTTAACTTTAGAAAGAAATTTTCTTTACATCAGTCAGGAAAAGTATCAATAACAAAGCAAAGTTTCTCTGCGGAAAAGCATCTTTAAACTCTACAATTGTCGTCCAGCAACTCTTAAGGAGCCAATGATTCCCCCCACTTGAGTAGCTTTCAATTTTAGAGTGTAATTCTAAAATATACTTTAAACTTAAAGGATAAGAGGTCTCATCAAGAGCTGGCTTACCATGATTATAAGATTATAACCAACTGACACTACCAATACTGAATATCAAAACAGGGTAATGGCTTGAGATTGTATCAATCAAAAGACAAGTAGTCTCATCAAGAGCCAGCTTGTTCAGTTCAATTATAAATCAAGTGAATGGCATTGTCAATTTTGGCCACCAAACAAAGACATTGTCCTTTAAGAAATAAAAGAAGAATGAATTACTTCAATAAAATAAATAAAGCATCAACTATACTGAAGAATTTATCTTTAAACCTGCATTCTTACTTAAGAGGGATATTGAATCATTGCTGGGTAACAAGTAACCCTGTCGAGGCTATGAATGCTTGTTGGCAGTAGAAGGCTCTACCTACGACAAATGAGTATACCAAAACTGGTCTAACGAGATTCTTTTGCTTTTATCTTTATAACCAAGTAATGATTGATGTAAGTAAAAGGACTATCTATGAGAAAAGGACAATCAGAAGAAAGCTAGTTAAAGCAGATGTTGTTTATTGATAGACGAGCAATACTACTTACCTTTTATTCCATGAAATTTAGTTTTATTTTCAAAACTATCTTTATTTTAAAGTTTTATAAAATGCAAAAAATTGTCAAAGATAATTGTTTCTTCCAAGTGAATTGCCAATTGTTGTGCTTGTCAACAACCCCCTATTTATTAAAGCTAGTAGTAAAATATTACTTTAATAAATGGGGACCCTTTCAAAAAATGTGTATACCAAAAAGTCAATCCTAGTATGTAGATATTTCTTTCCTTTTTGGAATAAATCAAGATATCAAACAAAACCTCTGAAACCCTTCGAATGCTACTTTTCCATATTTAGCACAAAATGCATCTCAGACGATACCTTTCTAACCCACCACAATTTATGATAAAATAGTTGAAAAAGTAAATCTATATTCAAAAAACGGTCATAATGTTAGAAGGTTCTCAAAAGCTTCTTTAAAAAGCCAAAGTCTCACATCGCAACATAACTGCTTATAAATGAATTCTCTAAAGAGGTTACCCTGAAGTATTGCGATCTGCGAGATTGCAATGGTATAATAGCTTTCTCGCATCACATTTCAATCATGCGACACAAGCCTCGACCTATTATATGCCGAAGTTGCGATATGCGATCTCAACCTGGACCCACCTCCTAATCTTTCCACCAACGCATACAGAGGTCCATTATTCATTAAAAAAAAAAACCCGATAATTAATGACGTTTGTTTCTCGCATCTCGCATCTCGCACAAACTCAAAAAGTGGTAAGATAAACAAAAACAGATTATGCGATATAGCGATCTGCGATATTTCTTTGTAAATCGAAAAATTGCTATCATCGCGGTTTAAAGGCTCGCCACCCTAGGAGATTGTTTCCCAATTCACGATGCGAATATTTATGGACATTTAACTTAAAATATAATGGATCATTAGTGGGCATTTATGAAGAAGTAACTGCATTTATGTGTGAAAGGCCATTTAGAGTGATTTGATATCAACTCACGAGATTTCAAATAAAACACCTTTATCACCTTTACTGGTTTTCTTTATTGATTCATTCCTACGTTCAGTATCATTTTTATCTGATAAGTTGTTCCTCTTGAAACTTTAAGGGAAAAACTGTAGAAAGAGGAGCCAAAAGCAATGGTGAAGAAGGGAAAAGCAGTCTCCTCTAAGAAGTCAGAATTGACTCCGTTGTTCACAGTTACTACATGTAATAAGGAAGCGGGGACATCTAAATGGGAAACTATGTATCAGTTACTGGAAGAGGAAAAACCAAGGATTCTTGAGACAACGATTGTAGTCGATGGCCGTGATTCCTCTGATGCTTCCCTAAATGAACTTGCGTGCTCATTCCTGCACCGAATAGCCGCGTGATCGAAAATAATCCCATATACCGACATGGTTAAGTGGATCATTGACAACACTGATATATATGACAGAGAATTCAAAACAAAAAGCCACAAAGTTATAGGATCTTTCACTCCAAATAACCTAAGACTTATGTACCATTTACCGGAACCACTGGTTACCTACAACAGGCAATTTGTTGAGAAATTCGTCAAAGGAAATGAAGACCCAATGGACTGCACAAAGAATTGGTCAAATAATCAAGAAAGAATCAAGAAAGACAAAACGGTATGTATGCCACCGCATCTGTTTGTACCCCTTTCTGTTTTGCTACGACTATGATCTATAGACTATTCGGCAAACCCAACAATAACAAATTTTCCTCAGAATGGTTTCCCTTAATAGATGTAGCCATTAACACAATAATAATAGATTGGGCACAAATCTTGTCTGAGAATTTAGCTAAAGAAATTATAGAGTATAGAAGGAAAAGGAGTATTGCTTCGAGGGTTTACCCTCCATTTTTTATGGGTTCTTATGTTATGGACGCTATTTTTTTTGGTTCTAAATTCCCTCTTATGGGGTTGAAGTGGACTATTCAAGATCCACTTCCTATTCACATCCACCACAAAGATATGTGGGAATCCAATTTTGAACCACGTTTCTTCAAGATTTGCCACGGGGTTATGTTTCCCATCGATAAGTGAATCAATAACCAAGATGCCCCCAGATTCTCTCAAGAAGCCGATATAGACATCCTCCCAGTAGCCCGATGGTTCAGGGAAGAGACATTTACATATATCAGAGTGTTTGGCAATATTGCTTCTCCCCACGTTCTCCCTTTCTATGTCCCAGATAAATTAATGGCTAGAGACATAGCCTATCAGACATGTAGTGAAGGAGGGATGAGCAAAACACTAAAGGACTCAAAGAAGGCCATTTGGCCTCAATTTCCTGTATCATGTGGAGTGTTTGCATTACATGACCTTGGACATGCGTTCAAGGAAGTAGATAATATGTTATCTCTACGACTACCTAAGTTCCCCGGAAGACAATACGACCCATTCGGTATTGTCAAGGATTTTACCACTATGGTCAAAATAAAAATATTCATCCATGAGAAGGACCCATTTGATGATGTTTTCTTATAGAAGAATACCTTCAAAGAAGTGAAACATATGGCACAAATATTTTTTGATTGGGAGGGTTGTGAAACATTTTATAGCTACAGAGAAAAGATATTATCAAAGGTCCCATTGGAGCAATTGATTATTGAACTAATAAGGGAGCCCACTCCCAGTGTAAGCATAGATGGTGACCATAAGGAAAAATATAAAACCAATTTTGGGAAGGCATCCGAGAAGTCTTCAGAAAATAGGAAAAGCAAGAGCAGAGAATTAATCCAGGACACAGCCCAGTCTATAGCAAAGACAGATGAACAAACTTCGACCATCAAGAAAACTAAAACCCATACTCCCCCTATACCCCTAATAAAGCCTCTAGCAATTGATTTGGAAGAAGAGTGGGATAATTTCAACAGAAAACTCAACACAGAGGAACAAGCACCGGAGACACAAATAACACATCAAGAAACAACTCTGGAAATCATGACAGGGGGAACTGTCAATACTCAATAAATAGAACACATTCCCATTACCCCCAACTCTGAGATTGTTTTAAGAATAGAATAAATTCCCCCTCTTGATGTATTTTACAGCCCACAACACAAGGCCATTGTGAAGAGATAGAGAAAGAAAAGAAAATTGGAATCTATAATTGCTACCACCCCAGACAATGAGCTGATGGATGTCCTATGGAAAGACTCATCTACCGACCCATCGGCCAACCTCACCAGGCTCTCGCAGTTTGCAAGCAGATACGCTGCGACAACCATTAACAAAGCAGCATAGGTACAACTCTTGCTCAAAGAAAAGGAAGACAAAATTTTGTCACTAGAACAGCAATTACAACAAGTAAAAACCAACCAACAAGAAGAAATACAATTGGCTAAGCTACAGCAGGAGTTCCAACAAATGCAAATAGAACATCAAAGTAGCTTGACAGGTAAGGAGGCAAAGATACAGAGCATCATAGATCTACATAAGGATGACCCAAAGATCAATTAGTTTATCACTAAAACACTCAACCTCAACTCCCATCTCACACACCAAAAGGTATTGATATGCCAAAAAATCTCGCAATGGAATTCTCACTGTGAAATAAGCGACAAGTTAACAAGCCAAGTCGTGGAATTGTGACTGGAATATGATGAAATTCTTAAGAAGGTTTTAGATTTCATAATTTGGCAAAATTCTGAGAATGGGAGAAGAGTCGACATGCCCAAATTGGATGAATCACATAAGGAGATCTTATTCACAAATTGGGGTTCTCGGCTCAAAGAGGCAAAACAGGCAACAGAGGATGCGGCAGCAGCAGCAAACAATGTCATTGAAAATGTAAATGAAAATTTGCATAATGCTAATCTTGTGGCAGAAACCACCCTTGGTTTCCTTCCAAATGCAAAACAACTTGAATTACAGTGGAAGCAGGCAGCAGAAGAAAGAACATAAGCAATTAGGAAAGTAACCAGGTTAAACTGGGAGGCTTATTGGCAATATCTAGTAAAACTGCACAGCCAATGCATGACCCTGAAATGCATAATTGTTTCTACCGAGAAAATGGTGCCAGCGCTCATCAATGTCATGTTTACAGGACAACTGAAAGCCGAAGTCGGCCAAACTACACTCCTCAAGACCATGCTAGATATTTGCGATCTGAAATATTGAATGCATGATTAGTCATTATGCACATTTCTATTTTTGTTTTATTTTGCTTAAATTGAGGCAGGTCGTTTAAACCTCCTCAACTTCTTTTTGTAATAATCTATTTTTAGTTTCATAAGTTAGTATTTAAACCCCTCTCATGCATTTAGAGAGGGGTCCAGAAATTTTATCAGAAACATTCTTTAGAACATGCACTTCTACTCCCTTTGAGGAAGTTCTGGTGAGATTAATGGAACAAGATTTATTTTCTACTTCAATTCGACATCTTCTACTGAAATGCACTTCTATACTCTTAGATGATGTTGGGTGATTTGAAAGTAGATCAATATTGTTGGAGCACATGAGTAGAACGTATTATAAATGGTACTTCTATCTCTTAATTCCTTTTACTTATGCGTCAAGCAATACATTATCTTCAAGTCATTTATTTATGAAAGTTTGAATTTTAGATTGCCATTATCGCATTATTGTATGATGATGATTTATAGTTTATGCTAAATACATGAATGATTTTTATGCGATATATCTCTCATATCGTTTCGGCTAACTTTTTATACGAAATGATCATTGTTAAATGGATTCACTCCTTATCGTAATTGAATGATCTTTATTATCAATTACTTTTAGGCATCATTTTAGATCGCATATTTCATGTTACTCCTAGGATAGTTATAGTTAGATGAATATTTTTTATCAAGAAAAATTGCATATGACTATTGATTAGATCAGATTAGTTTAATTTAAGTATTACTCCAAAAATCTCAAAAATATCATCCCATTAGCACAAGCATAAAAATAGATTGGGAAACTAGTCCCATCATCCCCAGTCCGAGCCACTATTCCAAACGAAAAAGGAGTTGTCCTAATGTCTGAACCGGGTGGTTATCCCCATTGTTGAGGCGCTGATTTTCGAGTCTCCAACACTAACTCAAAAAATTATGCCCAAAAAGACAAGATTTCCTCTAGAGCACACTCCTTTATGATGAAGAATTGCACCCTCCATGAGCACATGAGCATAACCTTGAGGCTTGAATGTTATCCCTTCATCTCTTTAGCATGTGTTAGTGCGCCCTCCTTGTACTCTTGAGTGCATGAGCGTACCTTGAAGGTATGAAGGCCCGAAGCTTCACTCCTTCGTCTCTTCGATGTGCGCCCTTCCACCCTCTTGGTCTCCTTGAGCACATGAGTGCACCTTGAAGGCATGAATGAACTTCCTTCATTCTTCATCAATGCACCCTATGCCCTTGATGTTTTCTCTCTCTTGATTGAATGCATGAGTGTACTTCAAAGCCCCGAATGACCTTTGAACTCCCTTCATTCTTTGGAAGTCCACCCTCCTTGTTTGCATGTATATTTCTTGCCCATGCAAGTAGCTATGTGCCGTAATTAATATTCTTACATTCTTAGTTACATTTAATGGCTCTTTGAATATCATTTTCTAAGTTGTTGCTTGTAATAGATAGGATATTTCATAAAGCTAATCATTTTCGCAATGAGTGTACTTCCACAAAGAGGTGTTCGAGCTATAACTATTATTACTCTTCCATCATCATTTCGAACCATGCCTTCCACTACACGTACAATGGCCTCCAAATAAGCTTCAGACGTGAGCATTCCGGAAGAAGTTGAAGTTACAAATCCTATCATTCCCATATAAGTAGATACATAGTTCTTCATAGATAAGTCTAATGAGGTCACATGGAAGGAAATAAAAGACACATTCATGCAGAAATAGTTCACAGAAAACTTAGAGGATTTGGAAGTATACATCAATATAAAGAGGTCCAAGATACATAGGATCACATGTAGATTCCTAGTCATCCCTTGTGCAGAAGTGATTGAGTGGATTCTCACACACATGGATGATTCTCATCTCATGCTTCATAGCAAAAGTGATCGTCAACTTGCCACCTATTATGGAGAAGACATGTAAACATAATAGAAGATTCTTAGGCCCTCAAAATATGCCAATAACAACTTTTACACTAGATGGGACGATCTCGACGCAAGTGACATCATTAAATATTGATTTTGATAGTCTGCTAAGTTTCGTCACAACCATCTACTATTTACCCAACCAGGATTCTTAGGGAAGTATATCAATATCTCATTGTTATGTGTTGTCAGTTGCATGGGTGAAAGAACACTAATGTATTTGAGGAAAATTGGATATATATGCTATCCATGGTGGTTACCCATGGTAAGATCTTCAATTGGGAAGATATATTATCATTTGAGTTACAGTGTCATGTGGGGAAGACAAAGGCACATTTGAGGGAAAACCATGCACCAAAATTTTATATGTCTGCATTTTTGTTAGATGGAATCTATGCGCGATATGCTTTTCTAGGAATATATTAGAACTAGACCCCACAAAATAAGATTCTAGTATACTTTCACTGCAAGGTGTTGTCAGAATCAAGTTGTGGAGGCGTGTACAACATGTTCGAAGAACACTTCTTCGCAATCCTATTCCATATAATATATGAGATCGAACCTCCTTGCATGACTGATCAGGTAAAGGAGTCACTACATGATATCACAGATTTATTTTCAGCACCTAAGGGTACATATTTTAGGTGTTTTTCATGTCATATCTTCCCTCACTTCATGTTGTGATATGTGACCAATAAGGTGGTCTTGCAAGAAGTAGCATATTAGTTGGACAAATGGTTGTCAAGAGTTCTTCACAAAAGGAAGAAATCCCCTTGGCCCACTTTCCCTTTGAGGATTGGATTGTATGAACTAAGGAGCAACGAGGCGGAAACTGTAGAAATACAAGAGTTGGACTGCTTGCACTTTGCAATTAACGAATTTCAAGGATATGATCCTAGGAGAGTGTGCAAGAAACATTATGAAAGGATTAGTTCCAACTGGGGAGATTTGTCAATGTCTACCATAGAAGATGAGAAGGTGAAGAATGGGTACAATGAAGTTAGAAATACACATTCAAGAATGGAGACTAGTTCACCCCAAGATCCACCAGCTCTAGATATGCAGGTACAAGAGGTAGAATAGATAACCCCTTAGGTAAAGAGAGTAGCTCTCAGGAAAAGGATCAAGTATGATTCGATAGGAGAAAGAATCAGGAAATGGAAAGATGATCCTTTGAACACATGAGCTATTTAAGATTGACAAGAAAGGAGAGAACTAGAAGAAGAAGAGAAGAGGAAGCATGATGGGTTTCTCAAGAAGCAACATGAAGAAGAAGAGGAAAGAAGGAGAGTAAAACAGGAGTAGCAAAGTGTTGACAATGCTAGAACCGCCAACATGTCAGGGGATCTCCCTGGTAAGAAGTCCCAACTAGACCTCAGACCATTTGGTGTTGGAGTCCCAACAGTGGGTTGTATGGTATTTCCTTGACCGTGATTGTGTGCAGAGGTACCTGAGATTTCCTTGTTGGTAGCAAGGGTGTGACATGCGCAGTAAGCCAAGGAAGGTGCATGAATGGTTCTAACACATGGAAGGTGGAATGAGTGTGCCCCTTGGAAACCTGTGTAAACACGCAGCTTAGAAGGGAACACACGAGCAAAGATGCATCATAGACTGGAAGGAAGGTGAACCTACAATCCAAAGTGATGGTTACACCAAGAGCACATTTAAGTAAGATTCATACTTCCATATACATAAAGAGTCTATACATACATAAGTAAGCAAATAGATACATATATCATTAAATTAAACAAGTTAACTAAAATACAATAACAACATATGCATGAAACATGCTGGCTCTATTATATTAAGTGAAAGTTCCAATCATACAGTACAACCAGGACCAACCACTAGTCCCGATAACGGAACGTTACAGTCACTGCCACCTGCTCCTCCAAAGAGATGTACTAGCTCTACATTGTGGAGAAGCCAAGGCTCAATACACTACTCTCCAAGATTTCTCTAAGATACTCCTATCAAAAGCTTGGTTGACCAAAAGCCTCTACAATGAGTTATGAGGTACTATATATAGCAAAGCGTGGAGTGACCCTTGACATTCCCCATTGTGACTGTTCACCTACCCTCATGACTCTTTAACTACTCTATGATTGTTACATTCAACTATCAACACTTGAACTTCCACTTTACAATATGTTACATACAATCTTCACATGTACCCATGTGAGACAAAATAGGCTTGACTAAGCCATGCAAAACATCACTATGACTCGAACAACTATGGGAATACCAACTCTTCAACATCCTCATGATAGTCGACGATGGCGAACTAATGCCAAGCTTGGTAGTCTGCAGTGGTGTCCGTGTACTCTATGGTGACATCTTTCTGGAAATGAACTCTTGTCTTTGTTTCATCTGGGTAAACTAATTTGGCTCCTCTATCTGACTCGTATGATAACATGTGCATCATTGTCTTGAGTGTGGTCAGACCAGCGACATACTGATGCACAATGTTTGCACTAATTTCCAAGTCTACATTGGTGGCTATGCACATCAACTCGTCAAAGCACGAGTCTAGCTCTAGTCGGACTTGTACCTTTGTCGTTGCCTCGGTGAGTGTCCCAATAGATTGGATCACATGTGCACGCACAAAAACATCCATGCTTTTGAACACCCATGCATGGGAAGCCTGCAAACTAGTGACGAGTTGCGGGAGTTCTTCATAGTTCCAGATCTGACTCTGGATGCGTGCCTTCAACTCAGTTGCTCTAGACTTCATCATCTTGGGCAAGTGTAATGGGGCTCCCTTGTATCTCATTGTCCATGTTTTCATGCGGTCAAGAGAAGTATGCAAGTTGGACAAGATACATGCTCTTCTAGCACAATGTTGCTGCCAACCGTTGAGATGGACAACTACCTTATGCACGGTACCAAATCTGGAATACAGCACCCGCATGGCTGTCTCAAGGGACAATAATTCATCCAGTATTGCCTTCTTCAATTCTTCTCAGGTGGATGTTGTAACCAGTTCTCCCCCCTACTTGTCTGTCTGTAACTCCTTAGCCATTCACTCGTTCTTTGCTATCAAGAAGTGAACACTCGAGCTAGTGGCTTTGACATATGCTATGGTAGCATCGATCAATGTTGTTGGATGCTTGCGCACGTTAAATATGATCACTCATTCCTCAAACTGTATAGGAGATGTGTGGACATCCAAAGTAGAAACTCTGCGAGATTGCACAACTTTATGTTGCGACTCGTGGAATGATATGTTGTGCACCTCTTCTTTTGGATTGTCACCAAGGATCTCAGTATCTCCTTGGTCGCTTGGGACCTATTGTGCCTTTGAATCCGGTGAAGGCATTGGATCAAACTCTTGGTGGTAAGGCATGAGATCCATGTCTTGCTCTAACTATGGATGCTCCATCTCTATATCCATATTCTCAAGTACTTGTTCAATATCTTGAGCGAATTCTTTCTCATGCGACGGCTCACCCTCTGCCAGCTTCTTGGATGAATCTACTACTTGTATGGGCACAGTTTCATCAATTTGTGCATGTTGTGCCCCCTACTGTATCTTTCCCTGTTCCGCTTCCTTCTCCTATATACGCAGCTCATGTTCCTTCCAGAGTTTCTTCTTCAACTCTTGCAACTCCTTCACTGTTTCCTCCATCCTTTATTTTCCTCTCTGCCTTTGTGTGATCCTCTTGTCACGTTGTTGCCTCTTCGCCTCTATTTCCAAAGCTTCTTTCTCCACAAGTGGGTCTGCTCTAAATGTGTACCTTGTTCTGCCTCTGTGTTATCGAAAATATTCCTCTTGCCTTTGTCGCGCACCAGTATGTTTACCTCTGCTGCTGTTGCTACTGCTGGTGTTCTCCTAGATACTACTTCGTGCTGCTTTTCTAACCATTCCACAACGATGCCGATTGTTTCATTGGGCCTGGAGAAGCTTGTGACAATATCTCCATGAGTCTTCCTCAGCCTAATGAAATGCCTCGTGGATCCATAGAAATTGCACTTTCGCAAAGTGATCCTTCACAAATTAATGCGGGTCATACAAATTGAATCTTCTAGTGCCGAAAGTAAATTCCTTGAACTCATCTGTCTCGACATCTACATGCTTGAGATTTTGTATCTCGTACAACCCAGTCCACAATGAAAGAGTGGGCCAGGGTGCCTTCTTCTTCCAATGTAGTCTAGCTATCAGTCTTGTCAAGATGTGGTATGACACTTCTTGCATGAAGAGCTTGTCTATGGAAAAATTAGACAAAACATGCGAAGGCTTCTCCACGTTGTACATCCGTATGAAGGTGCCAAAAGATGAGGCATACCAATCTGCTATGTCAATTAGTGCCTCCATTTCTACCTTCGACATGCAAGGTGGATCCTGCTCAAATATCATTTTGTACATCGGGGTGACAAAATGGTCTGACAACTATGTGATGACTCCGCGGAAGCTGCATTCGAAAAACAGTTTGCAATAAGTGTTCATAGAGGTTTTTTCTGATGTCCATGCCCACTTCAAGCCCGAGAACTTCTGACAGGAACAAATTTCATCCAAGATGTAAGTGGACATGTAGATTTCTTCTTGCTAACCTTTGGGTGGCTGTCGAGCTCCTGTTACTTGTTCCTTCAGCCTGTGAGTCAACATGTCAGACCTGTTGCATGCTTTTCCTTCACTGGCCAATTGGTCCAACGCGATCACCCAAATCTGTGGGAAGGTCTTTGTTCTCTCTTAGCTGTACAAGAGGCATGCAAAGATGAACAAGTACTAATACACCTTCCACAGTATCTTCGTCTTGTAAACCTAGTTGGGTATCATCCTGAATTTGCCTAGCTCCTTCACCTAGTTCTTCAAGATATCCCTGGAGTTAGTATTTTTGCTGGGTATGCTAAAGGGTGTCTCCATGGTGATCACTGGCTTCGACCAGTGATACATCTGCTGATAGTCCTCTTTCGTGAAGGTAGAAATCTCCATCCCGCTGACACTGCTCAATACCATTGTCTTGGGATCAATGTGCAAGACGATCTAATTTATCATGTCTGCGCATGGGAACATGGGATATCTGCATGCAATCCGGTACAAGCCAGACTTGTGAATGTTCACATAGACTTTGTGGTATTCAAGATATTCCCCAAATGTGCTTGAGAATGCATCATTGACCTCCTACCATTTCATCTTGTTGTCCCTTTCTACGATCAACTTGGTGTCTTCATAAATCGGCAAACTCATGGACACTTGCTCAACTGCATCTCCAGTTGCCCTTACATTGGTGTCCTTTGACCTTTCTCTCTTGGAGGCCATTGGTCCTCAAATACTGAGAGATGGAAGAACACCTACTATATCTAGAGACATGGCGACATGCATGGAAAGAAATCAATTAGTTAAAACCAAAGCAAACTTTGAGGACTCACATGCAACATACCCAGGAAACTGCTAAGAAGGATTACACAATTTTCATTGGGAGGCCAAGAGGCTGACTACCAGAACTATGCAAAAGGCAGTCCAGACTATTGGGAGGCTGGTTGACTACTGGAATTGCACAATGCGCAATCCAGACTAGCCTGCTGGGTTTTGAGATTGTGCAATGCCCAATTTCAACTGGAAAGTCATGCAGGCCCAGGGACTGCATTGCATAATTTTCTGGGCCAGCAGACACTTCCTCTCAGAATTTTGAAAATCAAGACTAAAGGATAGTGTCTGGCTAGGTTTGCGCATTTTCGAGGAGGAAGGAAGAGCCTTCCCTCTCAGAATTACGCAATGTTGTCTGGGAAAGGCAGAGTCCGGGCCAAGGTTGCCCAGACCCATCGACAGGCGACTGAAAACATATGAACATGTGAATTCATGATGAGAATAAGTGTAAGCATGAGTGAATGATCATGCATGAAAAAAGCGAATGCAAGATTCAGAAAATGGAAAAACATGCATGTGTTTGAAACAAGTTTCCGAATTAGCAACTGTTCGTGAAAAATAGTGTCATGCATGCAAAAATTATGAGATGCAAATGAGAACTGAAATGGTGCATTTACAGGCTAACATGCATGCAAATGAAAGCAAGCATTCACTGAAATCAAGGATACTGCACTCACACAAGCCAAAACACAAAAAGCGACAAAAATGCTGCAAAAGACAAGTAAAGTGGACTTCCCCAGAATTAGTTGAGCTAGATATGTCAAAGACTCCTGGATGTGTTGTGGGATGTTAGAGCTCCAAGATCAATGTGAAAAATGATCTCTGAAGTGTCGAACAAATAATTTTGAAGCTTATGATGTGCATACCACAAATCTAGGAAAAAGCGACACTTGGAGGAAAGCTTATAAAAAGATCTTTTCATATAACCTATAGCTGCTAAAAATAGATCCCTAAAATCTAGGGATCCTTTTTGCATGTTGATTTTTGTTATTTTGGGAAAAATCAGCCCATGCATGCAAGTCAAGTTTGCTAGGTCCCGGGTGGAACCGATCAACCTGAAGGCACATGCAACAACATGCTTGACTGAGACAGAATTTTGCACAATTTTTGGGAGGAGCTAGGCTGGTTGTCCCAGAGGGATTGTACAATTTCTGGCAGGATTAGGTGACTGTTGCCCAAAATAGCACAATTTTTGGGCTAAGCTGTAGTGCTGGGCCAGATTGTGCAATTTTCCTGAGGAAGGTTGTTTGACTGCATTGCGCAATTTCTAGGCCCAATGGTTGCCGAGAAGATTTGCGCAATTTCTGTAGGGAAGGTTGGTTCCCCTCCAGAAATGCACAATTTTTTGAGGGAGTTGCTTAGCCAATAGCTGGCCCAAGTCCGGAATGGAAGCTTGTGAGGGGAGTGAAGCAAATTATCATGCACAGGCTGGAAAGCTACTGAAAAACCAATGAAGCCTATGTACTTGACAGCGAAAGACATGCTGCGAAGATGGTTGGTAGGGAGGCTCCAAAATGAAGCTAAGGTAAAATTTTGGAGGGTAGTTATTGCCACTACAACACTTGGTGACACACTGGTAGAACTCCAAATATCTGAATGGACATTGTTCGTGAAAACCAAGTCTAACACCTCTAGAAGTATTGTTCAATTCTCTGTTCGTCTTAGTTTCTGCACTTGCTTGACTGTAAGATGTAGCATCTACCAAGCTCTTGGTTAGTCTGCAAACATTCCAAGCCAAGCCAACACAGTTGTTTCAATTGGGATGAGGGGTATATTGGTGCATAAGACATATGGTCATCAGAGTTTTAGTTTCATCTCTGGTGTTGCTCTGCTACTAGCAGACCTGGATAGTACCCCGACGGAGTCACACAAGAACACAAGCATCGCTCCACTACCAGTGAGCCTGGCTAGTACCCGGGAAGAGTTACTTGCATAAACTCTCTACACAGGAAGCCTTTCTCTTCTTTTTCTTTATTCATTTTTCATTTTTTCAAAAATTTTCACATATTCATTTTTTCATTTTTCATTTTTCATAAATATGCATAACACTTATTCATTTTAGAGGCAAAGGATATATCTCGACTTATTGAGAGTAGAATAGGTTGTTCCTTCAGAGAAGTAGTTTATATATACCTCTGATGTTCTTGTTAAGGTTTTCCCCCTCACCTTACTCTACTTGACTGAGCTGACAAGGATTAACCCAAAAACAACCGACTAGAGTAGGTGACACTAGTTAGCGCGCAAGTGTTGTGTTTTCACCAAGGTTCACTTCGAACAGTACGTATTTTCCATTGATGTATCCTTGACTGAAGACAACAAGTTCTTCATGTAGAGGCAGGATGACATATAACCAAGTATTGATAATTTCACAAGTCCTCTTGTACTTTACCCAGATTCTTTCAAGAGTCATGCATAATTCCATGTGAAACTAACGTACGAACGTAAACAAGCAAACAAACAACAAAGAAAAGAAAAATCATAAGTAAATGTGTAAGCAAAGCGACTAAGCAAACAAGAAAGAAAACAAACAAGCATTCAAAGTAAGAATAAAACATGCATGCAAGCAAACAAACCAAAATAAAACAATACTCCTACTCCTAAGCTAATGGTGCATGGGTCTTCTCATGTGAAGTGATACTTCTAATGCAGCCACTAGCGCATTGGTTGACCCATGTTGGTGAAGGTATGGTTCACGAACAACATAGTTGAGCAAACCAGAAAACATGAAAGATATAACAATGAAGACAAACACACTCCGAGTTTAAATGCGTCCACAGAACACAGGTGAGTGCATGTGCAATCCGTGGACTTACCATGATGCTGTGTGAAACTACTTGCAGTTGTTAAGCATACACATACTCTTGACTGTGACATGCAAGAAAACAAAGGTAACTTGCGTCATGCATGTGTGCTTGCTATGTAATATTCCTCCAATGCATGAGTGATGGGATCGTGTAGTTCGAGTGGAGGAAGCATAATCTGTGTTTGATATTGATCTTCAATGCATACAGATGAGTAATGAGGAGCCTTGGGTGTTTCAAAATTTTCCTGATCAGAGGTGAAACCAAAATCAGGACAGCGAGGGCCTGACATAACCATCAGCTAGGGTTGAAGTGCCTCAACAGTCTGGGGGGTTTCGACTTCATCGATAGATAGATCATCATAAATAGGTGGCTTGGAAAAATCAAATGCGATAGAATCATCATCATGATCAAATACAGCAGTAAATAGATCACGACAGCTACGATAAAAAAATCAATGTTTTCATCGGCATCCTCATGATATGATGAATCAAACAAAGGGGTAGATGAGAAGCGGAAAAATTCACCCCCTGTGTTTCTAGAAAAGGTAGATGAAAAATCAAGTGGATCTTCAATGAATGATTTGTCCTCTCCATTGTTGGATGATGGACTGACATCCGATGTGTTATGCGAATGATCAACAATGGGTGCATTTGTAGACAAAGATACACATGCAAAACCAGGATGGAAAAATCACCAAAGATATCCAGAAAAAACAGAGGAGGCTCAGATAGACGGGATTCATCCTTCGTCGAGGGTTGATGCTCAAGCTCCGAATCATATTCTTCATGAATGACAGCGCAGGTTGGTTGTGTAACATCAACTCTGTCAATGTTTTGATCCTCATTCACAACATGAGTAGATTCTGGAACAGATGAACACAAGACCGTGCAATCCAAAGGATCATCAAAATATGAAGACGGAGGTTGATGTATGAAATACATGTGAAACTGATGGGATTAGCAACCAAGTCTGGGCAGGAATGGAGCAAAGTGATGTTGGGAGGGTGTGATAGTTGAAAAGACGTGTGTGCATGTTCGCCCACATCACTCTGCAGTGGTGGAGTTGTTTGAGGAGGGGATGACGGACAATGACTGTGTCCTTCTGTGATTGTTCAGCTCCATCACTGAAGTATGTTGAGCAGGGCTTGGGCTTGAACTTATTCTTAGGATTGACATATTTGGTAAGGAAATACTCAAATCTATCCATGAGATACTAGAATTTCATCTGAATTTTTGGAGCTTGAAACTGCAACACACGGAAGTGGTCCCAAAAATCCATAGGCAATTCTTTTAGGGAATTCCATTGTTGTAACAGTTTTTTTTCAAGAGATTATGGATCAAAATGGTGGAAAGTAGATTCAATGAGATCACAAAACTGCTTAAGTGAGTGCATGCTACAGGGAGGTAGACTCCAGTACCACCATTGTGGGGATTTGCGAAGTGTGTATGCAAGCAGCAGACTTACCTCTTCTACATAGAACTCGTCTGCATCCTCAAGGAATGCGTAGAAGTCTTCTAAGTACTCAGGCCAGGCTACTTCACCTTCACCATCATATTTGAATTCAGACAAGACATCAGAAAACTCCCTCGTGATTTTGATAGGTTTGGCATGCGGAAAACATCGTGGAGGGATGATTGTGACAATATCCATGATAGATGTGCGAAGGTTCAAAACAGGATGACAGGACATAGCTTGTCATTTGGCCCTCCTTCTAGCACCAGAAATGTTGACGGTGTTGGATCCACCAACATGTCAAGGGATCTCCTCGATAAGAATTCCCAACTAGACCTCAGACCGTTTGGTATAGGAGTCCCATCAGTGGGTCGTACGGTATCACCTTGACCACGGTTGCACGTAGAGGTAAGTGAGATGTCCTTGTTGGTAGTAAGGGTGTGACATGCACAACAAGCCAAGGAAGCTACATGAATAGTTCTTGTTGAAAAGTGTGCAACAAGAAATGCTAAATTTAGGAAGTGTTAAAAATATAATTTCTAAAAATAGCACTTCTAAAAATAGCAGTTTGGCTAATGAACATTTGGGCCACCTTGGGTGAGAGGTGAAACTACTAAAAATAGCATTTATGGGTTCCTTCCTATTTATAGCAGTCCTTGGTCTATCTATAGGAATTAAATTCGAAATTGGTCTTACCAGCAGTTTGGAATATTAATTAAATAATTCTCCATGAGTTAAATAGTTAAGGAAAATCAAACTAGAAGTCTTTGTGAGAACATGCAATTATTTCTCCACTAACTGGGGAATGTGTCCTTGATTTGCTCCACTGATTGAGGAATTAAGGATGAGTTCTATATTGAGAGGATTAGTTGACTTAGTTTAACTTAGTCATGTTCAATTAGATTAATTTAACAAGTTGTTAAATTAATGAGATATAGTTTTTTTATGCTTGCATGAATGTGACAACTATTATTTTCAGATAACTGTGTATTCACTCATGGATAACTGATGCATGTCAGTTCAGACAGAGACACAGAGAGATAAGAGAAGGGACAGTGTACTATCAGTTGGATGAATATTTTTCCTATAAAGGAAGCTCGTCCATGGTGAGGATTTATCTCCTTAAGGTTTGTGCAGTTAGATCAGAGGTTAGTGAGTGTGTGAAGAGGCCAATTCACACAGGTGGCAGCACTGGACCCCAAGGAAACTGCACAAGGAAATAGGAGGCTTGGAGGGCAGAGGAGAAGGTTTGTGAGAAGCCTTTGACTGTCTATGAGCAGTAGAGGGATTGTACTGAGAGCTGGATAGCTTCCGAGCTAAGGCTTTGTGTAATCCAGACTATATTTCCACTTGTATGATAATACAAAGATGGGGTTTTAGGTAGGTGCTTATCCCAGGTAAATTCTTCTGTGTTATGTGTGATTGATTCCTTCTTATTAGTTATATGTGTTCTTATTGATCTTGCTCATGGTTGATTAAGCTTCCACTAAATTGTTTGTATAAGTAGATCAAGTGTTTTGCTTTAGTACATTGCATTACTAGGTGATCCATAGCTGGGAAATTTCTACATGGTATTAAAGCTAGTTGATTTGTAGAAAACGTTCTACGTGGTATCAGAGCTAGCTTGATCCACTGAATGAGAAATTAAGGATGAGTTCTATATTGAGAGGATCAGTTGACTTAGTTTAACTTAGTCAAGTTCAGTTAGATTAATTTAACAAGTTGTTAAATTAATGAGATATAGTTTGTTGATGTTTGCACACATGTGACAACTATTATTTTCAGATAACTGCATATTCACTCATGGATAACTGATGTATGTCAGTTCAGACAGAGACCCAGTTGAGATCAGAGAAGGGACAATGTACTATCAGTTGGATGAATATTTTTTCCTATAAAGGAAAATCATCCAAGCAGAAGGATCAAGGTTCCTTGAGGATTGTGCAGTTTTACAGGGTGTGAGATCAATGTGAGAGGCCAGTGTTACACTTGGTAACAGGAGGATCACCCAGGAGAAACTGTGCAAGGAAATAGGAGGCTTGGAGGGCAGAGGAGAAGGCTGAGCAAAAGTCTTGATTTCCTGTGAGCATCCAAGAGGATTGCACTGAGAGTTGGCTAGCTATGAGAGCTAAGGCTTTGTGTAATCCTGATGTATTTCCACCTTCATCTGTGAGGATTGTACTCACAGCTGGCTAGCTGTGTGAGAGATAAAGCTTTTTATAAATCCTATGTATGATAATACATAGATGGGGTTTTACACCGAGGCTTTCCCCAGGTTATATCTTCTATGTTATGTGTGATTGAATTCTCCATATCAATTATATGTGTTCTTATTGATGTTGCTCATGGTTGATTATCTTCCACAAAATTTATGGCAGAAGTAGATCAAGTGTTTTGCTTTAGTACATTGCATTACCAGGTGATCTACAGGTGGGAAATTTCTACATGGTATTAGAGCTAGTTGATTTGTAGAAAAATTCTACAAAATTCTACATGGTATCAGAGTACAGGTGATCAAGGAAGAATAGTATATTGAGAGGAGATTTCAAAGTTTTGAGTTTTGGGCCGAGAGTTTGCAGAGAGGATCTGAAAATTTCTGTACAAAATTTTCAGAAATAAATAGCAAATTTGGATTCCTTGCAGAAAAATACCCAAAATCAAAAAAATAAATAAAAAAAATCAGTTGAATTGGAGTTCGGATGAGGGAGATATCGTTGGTTTATAATCAACTCTTTTTCTAGAAAATTTCGTGACGGCGGGAAAGTGGAAATAGATTGGTGTGCTAGCCGAGAATCTGTATGCACTTGAGGTACAAGATGCATGCAAAGCCTTGAGGAGCAAGGAAAATGTTAGATACTTGGTGGTTGTGAGGGAGAGTAAATTACCTCTCAACATGCAGAGCCAAAAGAAGTCTCAGACGATTGTGGAGGAGCCATGATTGGTGCAATAGCTTCAGGAGGTTGTGGAGCAGCCACAACTAGAGAAGCTGAGAGGAGATCGAGTAGAGACATCTAGTCATGCAGAGACCTCCGGTAGGGGGAAACTTTAAGCCAAGTGGACAGAGGGATCACATGTAGCCATACCTCCAGGTAGGAGGTGGGGCAATATAGAGTGATCGTCCCAAGGAGGAGGGGCAGGATCCTTGAGGTACCCAACCTCTTGGATGAGACCTTGCTACGGGAACCCCGATGTGGAGTAGTAGGAACTGACTGATTGGGTAGAGATAGATGTGGACGGAGCGGCAGAGAGAGCTACAATGTAGGGAATCCCAAGACAGCGCAGAGCATGTAGGCTACAGCAATGCGAGAGGCAGAAGTGTATTGCACAGTGCAGGGTAGCACAAAGAAGGGTGCAATGGTGTGAGATGCATGGAGATGTTGCAGTAGTGCAGAGGTCAGAGAGGGAGCACTTGTCAGCACCAGGTAGAGCTTCAGCATCAGAGTATGTTTCTATCCCAACAGAAAGGTCAGTTGGGAGTTTTTTTTTGTTCCGAGTGTTGCTGGAGCAACTGCACTTAGTAGATGTGTTGCATGCAGATCATTCCAAAGTTATAGGATCGGATTCGAGAGGAATCCTTTCTTGTTGAGAGGGAGCGTTGAAAAATGTGCAACAAGAAATGCTAAATTTAGGAAGTGCTAAAAATAGAACTGTTAAAAATAGAACTTCTAAAAATAGCAGTTTGGCCAATGAGCATTTTGGCCACCTTGGGTGAGAGGTGAAACTGCTAAAAATAACATCTTCTAAAAATAGCATTTTTGGGTCCCTTCCTATTTATAGCAGTCCCTGGTCTATCTATAGGAAGTAAATTCAAATTTGGTCTTACCAGCAGTTTGGAATATTAATTAATTAATTCTCCATGAGTTAATTAGTTTAAAAAAATCAAACTAGAAGTCTTTGTGAGAAGATGTAATTATTTCTCCATTAATTGGGGAATGTGTCCTTGATTTGCTACACTGATTAAGGAATTAAGGATGAGTTCTATATTGAGAGGATTAGTTGACTTAGTTTAACTTAGTCAAGTTCAGTTAGATTAGTTTAACAAGTTGTTAAATTAATGAGATATAGCTTGTCGATGCTTACATGCATGTGACAACTATTATTTTCAGATAACTGTGTATTCACTCATGGATAACTGATGCATGTCAGTTTAGATAGAGACCTAGTTGAGATCAGAGATGGGATAGTGTACTATCAGTTGGATGAATATTTTTTCCTATAAAGGAAAATCATCCAAGCAGAAGGATCAAGGTTCCTTGAGGATTGTGTAGTTTTACAGGGTGTGAGATCAGTGTGAGATCAGTGTTACACTTGGTAACAAGAGGATCACCCAGGAGAAACTGTGCAAGGAAATAGGAGGCTTGGAGGGCAGAGGAGAAGGCTTAGCAGAAGTCTTGATTGCCTATGAGCATCCAGGAGGATTGCATTGAGAGCTAGCTAGCTATGGGAGCTAAGGCTTTATGTAATCCTCATGTATTTCCACTTCATCTGTGAGGATTGTACTGAGAGCTGGCTATCTGTGTGAGAGCTAAGGCTTTGTATAAATCCTATGTATGATAATACAGAGATGGGGTTTTAGGATAAGGCTTTCCCCGGGTTATATCTTCTGTGTTATGCGTGATTGATTTTTCCATATCAGTTATATGTGTTCTTATTGATGTTTCTCATGGTTGATTAGCTTCCGTAAAATTTATGGTAGAAGTAGATCAAGTGTTTTGCTTTAGTACATTGCATTACTAGGTGTTCTATAGATGGGAAATTTCTACATGGTATTAGAGCTAGCTGATTTGTAGAAAAGGTTCTACATGGTATCAGAGCTAGCTGATTTGTAGAAAAATTCTACAAAATTCTACAGTTCTAACACACGGAAGGTGGAATGAGTGCACCCCTTGGAAACCTATGTAAACACACAGCTTAGAAGGGAACACGCGATCAAAGATGCATCATAGATTGGAAGGAATATGAACCTACAATCCAAATTGATAGTTAAACCAACAACACATTTTAGTAAGATTCATACATCCATATACAGAAATAGTCTATACATACATGCGCAAAAAAATAGATACATATATTATTAGAGTAAACAAGTTAATTGAAATACAATAACAACATATGCATGAAACGTGTTGGATCTGTTATATTAAGAAGTGAAAGTTCCAATCATACAATACAACCATGACCAACCACTATTCCCCATAACATAATGTTACAGTCATCGTCACCTGCTCCTCCAAAGAGATGTACTAGTTCTGCACTGTGGAGAAGCCAAGGCTCATTACAATACTCTCTAAGGTTTCTCTAAGATATTCCTATCGGAAGCTTGGCTAACCAAAAGCCACTATAATGAGTTATGAGGTACTATATATAGAAAAGGTTGGGGTGCCCTTGACATTCCCCTTTGTGACTGTTCACCTACCCTCATGGCTCTTCAACTACTCTACGACCGTTACATTCATCTATCGACACTTGAACTTCCACTTTACAAGATGTTACATACAATATGCACATGTATCCATGGGAGAAAAAATAGGCTTGATTAAGCCATGCAAGGCATCACTATGACTCGCAAAATTGTGGGAAGACCAACTCTTTGACATCCTCATGATGGTCGACAGTGGCAAAATAATGCCAAGCTTGGTAGTCTGCAATGGTGTTCGTGTACTCTGTGGTGACATCTTTCTGGAAACGAACTCTTGCCTCTGTTTCATCTAGGTACATTGCTTTGGCTCCTCTGTTCGACTCATCTGATAACATGCACATCATTGTCTTGAGTGCAGTCAGACCAACGACATACTGATGCATAATGTCTGCACTAATTTCCAAGTCTGCGCTGGTGGCTATGCACATCAACTCGTCAAAGTACGAGACTAGCTCTGGTCGGGCTTGTCCCTTTTTCTTTGCCTTGGTGAGTGTCCCCATAGATGGGATCGCATGTGCATGCACAAAAACATCCATGCTTATGAACACTCGTGCATGGGAAGCCTGCAAACTAGTGACGAGTTGCAGGAGTTCTTCATAGTTCCGGATCTGACTCCAGATGCATGCCTTCAACTCAACCGCTCTATGCTTCATCATCTTCGGCAAGTGTAACGGGGCTCCCTTGTACCTCATTGTCCATGTTTGCATGTGGTCGATAGCAGTATGCAATTTGGACAAGATACATGCTCTTCTAGCATAGTGTTGCTGCCAACCGTTGAGATGGACAACTACCTTATACATGGTACCAAATCTGGAATACAACGCCTGCATGACTGTCTCAAGGGACGATACTTCATATAGTATCGCCTTCTTCAAATCTGCGTGGGTGGATACTATAGCCATTTCTCCTCCCTACTTGGTCGTCAGTAACTCCTTAGCCATTCGCTTGTTCTCTGCTATCAAGAAGCAAACACTCGAGTTATTGGCTTCAGCATATGCTCTGGTAGCATCAGCCAATGTTGTTGGATACTTGTGCACGTTAGGTATGATCACTCATCCCTCAAACTACGCAGGATATGTGTGGATATCCAGAGTACACACTCTACGAGATTGTACAACTCTATGTTGTGACTCGTCGAATGATATGTTGTGCACCTCGTCTTCCAAATTGTCTCCAAGGATCTCAATATCTCCCTTGTCGCTTGGGCCCTGTTGTGCCTCTAGATCCAGTGAAGGCAGTGGATCAACCTCTTGGTCGTAAGGCATAAGGTCGATGTCTTGCTCTAACTATGGTTGCTCCATGTCCGTATCCATCTTCTCAAGTACTTGTTCAATCTCTTGAGTGAATTATTGCTCTTGTAACTGCTCACCCTGTCTGCTTTGTGTCAACTGCTCACATGAGTCTACTAACTGTATGGGCATAGTTTCATCAATCTTCACATGTTGCATTCCTTGTTGTATCTTTCCTTGTTGCACTTCCTTCTCCTATCTACGCATCTCCTGTTCATTCTAGAGTTTCTCCTTCAACTCTTGCGATTCCTTCACTGTTTCCTCCATCCTCTATTTTTCTCTCTGCCTTTGTGCAGTCCTCTTGTCATGTTGTTTCCTCTTCACCTCTATTGCCAAATATGCTTTCTCCATAAGTGGGTATGATCTAAACTTGCAACATTGTTCTGCCTTTGTGCTATCGACAATCTTCCTCTTGCCTTTGTCGCACGCCGGTATGTTTACCTCTGCTACTGCTACTACTGCTGTTGTTCTCCTAGATTCTGCTTCGCTAACCATTCCACAACGATGTCGACCAGTTCATTGGGCTTGGAGAAGATGTGACAATATCTCCATGGGTCTTCCTCATCCCAATGACATGCCCCATGGATCCATGGAAATTTCACTCTCGCACAGTGATCCTTCACAAATCAATGCGAGTCATACGGATTGAAGCTTTTGGTGCCGAAAATAAATTTCTTGGACTCATCTATCTCGACATAGGTATGCTTGAGATTTCGTATCTCATACAACTTGATCCATAATGGAAGAGTGGGCCAAGGTGCCTTCTTCCAACAATCTAATCTAGCTGACAGTCCTGTCGAGATGTGGTACGACACTTCTTGCATGACGAGCTTGTCCATGGCAAACTTCGACAAAACATGTGGAGGCTTCTTCGTGTTGTACATCCGTATGAAGGTGCCAAAAGGTGAGGCATACCAATCTGCTATGTCGATTAGTGCCTCCATTGTTGCCTTCGACATGCAAGGTGGATCCTTCTCAAATATCATCTTGTACACTGGGGTGAAAAAATGGTCTGACAACTGTGTGATGACTCTATGGAAGCTGCATTCGGAAAACAGTTTGCAATAAGTGTTCACAGAGGTTTCCGCTGATGTCCATGCCCACTTCAAGCTCGGGAACCCTTGACGAGCATAGATTGCATCCAATATGTAAGCAGGCATGTAGATTTTTTCTTTCTAACCTTTGGGCAGCTACAGAGCTCCTGTTACCTATTCCTTCAACCTCTGAGCCAACATGTCAGACCATTTGCATGCTTTTCCTTCATTGGCCAATTGGTCCAACGTGATCACCCAAATCCGCAGGAAGGTCTTTGTTCACTTTTGGTCGTACAAGTGGCATTCAAATATGACCAAGTACTGATAGTCCTTCTGTAGTATCTTCTTCTTGTATTTCGGGTTGGGTGTCATCTTGAATTTGGTTGGCCCCTTCACCCAATTCTTCAAGATATCCCTGGAGTTGGTATTGTTGTTGGGTATGCTGAACGGTGTCTCCATGGTGATCACTAGTTTCAGCAAGTGGTACATCTAATGATAGTCCTATGCCCTGAAGGTAGCAATCTCTGTCTCGCTGACACTTCTCAATACCATCGTCTCAATATCAGTGTGTGAGACGATCCAATGTATCATGTTTGCACATGGGAACGCGGGATATCTACATGCAATCTGGTACAAGCCAAACTTGTGAATGTTCACATAGACTTTGCATCTTCAAGATCTTCCCGAAATGTGCCTGAGAATGCATCATTAACCTCCTACCATTTCAGCTTGATGTCTTTGTCTACGATCAGCTTGGTGTCTTTGTAAATCAGAAAACTCGTAGACACTCGCTCAACTGCATCTCTTGTTGCACTTTCGTCGGTGTCCTTACCCTACTCTCTTGGAGGCCATTCAACCTGAACTACTTAGATATGGATGAACACCTACTATATCTGGAGACATGGCAACATGCATGGCAAGAAATCTGTTAGTTAAAACCAAAGAAAACTTTGAGGAGTGACATGAAACATACCCAGGAGACTGCTGGAAAGGATTGCGCAATTTTCACTAAGAGGCCGAGAGACTAACTTCCATAACTACATAAAAGGCAGTCCGAACTATTGGGAGGCTGGTTGACTGCTAGAATTACACAATGCGCAATCCAGAATGGCCTGTTGGGTGTTGAGATTAAGCAATGATCAATTTCAGATGGTAAGTCATACAGGCCCAAGGACTGCATTGCGTAATTTTCTGGGCCATGAGACACTGCCTCTCAGAATTGTTCAAAGCAAGACTAGAGGACACTGTCTAGTCAGGTCTGCGCATTTTCTGGGATGAAGGAAGAGCCTTCCATCTCAGAATTGCGCAATGTTGTCCAGGCAAGGCAGAGTACGGGCCAAGTTTTCCCAAACTCGACAACGGGCGACTAAAAACATATGAACATGTGAATGCATGATGAGACTAAGTGTAAGCAGTAGTGAATGATCATGCATGCAAACAACAAATGCAAGATTCAAAAAACGGAAAAACATGCATGTGTGTGAAATGAGTCATTGAATCGACGGTCGTTCGTGAAAAACAGTGTCATGCATGCGACAACAGCGAGATGCAAATGAAAACTGAAACGATGCTTGTACAGGCTAACATGCATGCAAGAAACAACAAGCATTCATAGAAATCAAGCAGAAAACACTCACATAAGCCAAAACACAAAAAACGAAAGAAATGCTGCAAAAGACAAGTAAAGCAGACTTCCCCGAAAATAGCTGAGTTGGATGTGTCGAAGACTTCTGGATGTGATGTGGGATGTCAGAGCTCTAAGATCGATGTGAAGAATGAGCTCTGAATCATTGAATAAATAAATTTGAGGCTTATGACGCGCATGCCACAAATATAGGAAAAATCGACACTTGAAGGAAAGCTTCTAAAACGATCTTTGCATATAACCTCCAGCTGCTAAAAATAGATCCCTAAAATCTAGGGATTCTTTTTGCATGTTGTTTTTTTCTATTTCGGGCAGGGAAAATTTTAAGAACCCCCCCTAAATTTACATGTATAATAAATGGGCGAATCTCCATGGTATATAGGAAAAATGGAAGGCGATTTTATCAATAATATGATATGTATATATAATTTGTTGGCGAATCTCTCACCAGGAATGGCGAATATTTTACTCAATTATAAAATCTTGGGTTTATTGAATACACAAATGAAATCATTGCATTTCTTTAAAATATCTTTTGAAATCAAAATTACCGAAATTACATATCGATAACCTAGTGGGCGTAGGATAAAATTCACCCGTGCCATTCACAGAAAGCATGAGAAAAAACCTAATACTATATATAAAACCAAGAAAAATTCAAATTCATCACTTCTAGGGACCTCATAACCACCCTGCCAATACACAAGTATGTTCCTGTTTGCAATTAGAAAAATTACCCAAATTACAATCTGTTTACTCCAGCGTATGTTGGAAAGTTATAGAAGGATGACTAGTGCAATCAATCCATTCCTTTTAGCCCTGAATTTATTTCAGTTTAAAACAGAAGTATACAAATATACTTGTCCAATTTCTATGCTTTAACCATTCACCTTAAGATGTTTTTACAATATAATTTCCTAAGTCTATTTAATGTCTTCATTATCATAAAAACCAACCTATATCCATCTTAACTCCACATCTACCACTCTTAGGGGGATGAAATCTATTTATCCCTCTGAGCACTTGGTAGACCTAGAATTAAGATGGATCTAAGATGATAGAATTTCCCCTTTATATAGTTTATGCTCACATGAATACCATGGTATTACCATGGGTTATCATAAACCTAGAGCTTAAAAATTACTATTAGTAATTTATAAAAATTAATAAAATTAATAGTTGATTTTTATTTTATTTTTTATTTTAACCAAGCTAAAATGTTTAACATACATTAAATTACAACATCCATTTTTACTCTTGATCGGATCAAATATTTTTTCACTCTATGCTAGTTTGTATATCACGATATTTGATACCTCTCAGGGGTTAGTAGATCCAGAGTAAAGATGGATCTATGCTGGTTTAATTCCCCCATTTAAATAGGCTACATTCCAGGTGAATACCATGGGTCAATACCATGTGTCGTTTTGGTGAATACCATGGGTCAATACCATGTGCCATTTTTATTTTTATTAATACTAATATTAGGGTTAATAATGTTTTTCTACATGGTATTAATAACAATCTAGTCCATGGTATTTGTCCCATAGTATTTTGCCCATAGGTTTCACCTAAATATAACACATTTTTTGAGTGTTCGTAAATATAAGGTGACTTATGGAGTAAATATAAAAAAATGTTTTATTTGTTTACCATACTTCTCGTTTATTTATATTTTTATTAATTTACCATACCTCTTTTACAAATATGGTATTTGGCCCATAGGATTCACTTAAATAAAACCTCTTTCTTGAGCCTTCATAAATAGAATGAGGGTTATGGACTAAATATAAAAAGAGGTTTTATTTATTTACCATGCATCTAGTTTATTTATATTTTTATTTATTTACCATACTTTTTGAGTAAGTATAAAAAGACGTTTTATTTATTTACCATACCTCCACTTTACTTATATTTTTATTTGTTTACACCATTGCATGTATATAAGGTGACTTATGGAGTAAATATAAAAAATGTTTTATTTATTTACCATACCTCTCATTTATTTATATTTTTATTAATTTACCATACCTCTTTTATAAATATGGTATTTGGGCTTTGGCCCATAGGATTCACTTAAATAAAACCTATTCTTGAAAATGGGCGAATGGAAGGTTGTAACTCCTAATTTCAAGGGCTAAAGTTACCTTTTTTACCCTCTCCCTTATAATAAGGTGGGCTATTTGAGGTGATTTGTAAAAATGTACTATGATACAAAATATTCGCCCACTAAAATTTAAAACCCCTTAATTTCTCCAAAGGGCGAACATTCGCCCCTAAAATTTTCTATGATTTCAGGAAAAATCAGCCCATGCATGCAAGTCAAGTTTGTTGGGTCCCGAGTGGAACCGGTCAACCTGAGGGCACATGCAATAGCCTGCTTGATTGAGAGAGAATTTTGCATAATTTCTGAGAGGAGCTCGGCTGGTTGTCCCAGAGGGATTACACAATTTCTGGGGGAAGCAGATGATTGCTACCCAGAATTGTGCAATTTATGGGCTGAGCTGCAGTGCTAGGCCAGATTGCACAATTTTCCTGAGGAAGGTTGTTTGACTGCATTGCGCAATTTTTGGGCCCAGCAGGCTACCCAACAGATTTTCACAATTTTCTAGAGGGAAGGTTGGTTCCCCTCCAGAATTATGCAATTTTCTAAGGGAGATGCTTAGCTAGTAGCTAGCCCAAGTTTAGAATGGAATCCTATTAGGGGAGTGAAGAAAACTATCATGCACAGGCTGACAAGTTGTTGAAAAACCAATGAAGCCTATGTACTTGACAGTTCAAGACATGCTATGAAGATGGTTGGTAAGGAGGCTCCAAAACAAAGCTAAGGAAAAATTTTGGAGGGTGGTTATAGCCGCTACAACACAAAGGCAATCCCAGAAGGAAGAAGCAACATTGGGACTGGAGGAAGAACACTTGACTCAGGAGATAAAGAAGAGTTGGAGGAGGATGATACCATCCAACCCATAGATGATGAACCAAGTTATTTGGAAGAGCCTCCTCTTACAGGGGGTCATCTCCCATTTAATGAAATGAGAATCACACCTCCACCCAAAGACAGAGTCATGGATTTGTGCAACATCACATTTGATCAGCTCAAAAAGAGGATCATGCAGTAAAGGCGAAGATACTTCCCAAATGATCCTCAGAACCCAATCTTACTATCTATAGAAAAGGTGATAACTTCCAATACTAGAAGGAATCCCAAGGAAATCATGGTGGAAAATGTTTCTTTTGCTACATTAGTGCATGACAACTTTTAATATCTGTTGAATGAGAATGCATGATTAAGAAGAGAGCTAGTTGCAATGAAGCAATAGACGAAACACCTTGTTGTGGAAAATCAACAATTATCTTCACACAACTACAATAAAACAGAATGACAATTTGAGCCCTGCAGGAAGAAATGGGGCCAATGGAGGACATCATGGAACAGTTATATGATGAAATGGTACTACTACAACAAGTAGTGGCTCCTCTCATTGGCATTAAGAAGAACGAACAAGAAGTTTTGAAGCTCCTGAAAGTAGCAAGCAATGCAGTTGATCAACTTCAGGAATGGGCTTCCAAATATCCAAATAGTCTACCACAGTTGGTTATAAAGGACAGGATTTCTATTGAAATGGACCAAGTACAATTGAGACTTCACCAGTATAATTAAAACCATCTTGGAGAAAATGTGACTAATTATATTTCCGCTTATTGTCATCTACACGATGGTTTCAAGTCTCTAGCACAAAAACATGGGATGCCTTCAGTAGTATCACTTGAAGAAATAAGAGGCAGGAAAATCATATTCCAGGAGATCAGGTAGTACATAGAATAGATATAGAAATTATCAGAACATGAAGGATTGGAGATTACCAAAGACATTATTCTACAATATGACATTGCACCAGTCAAAGGCCACATCAAACTGTCATGGCTATGGAATAATGTACAATCAAGCTCCAAGATCATATTAACAGAAGCACTGGAGGTGAAGAAGTGGTATGCAACGAACTTGTCATTTCGAGTCAAATTCATCTCTACAGAGTTCAGAGCATGACACACATACATCACCAATGAGCTCCATGAGAAAGCAAATGATTTTTCAATTTGATAAGACTTTGTCCTATTGTCAGTTTTGTCTCATATAGTTGCTACCTCATATGTATTTTGTATTTTGTAATAAGTTGTATGTAATGAATTACAAGAGACACATGTGGAATGTGAATAACCACATATGGAATGTAAAGAGCCATGTATAGAATATGAAAAGTCATAGGTGTTGAAGAGTCATGAGGAAGATCAAAGGTCATTGTCATTTGTTATAAATAACTCCTCATAACTCAAGCTATGGGCTTGGATTCTATGAGTCTTGCCTTGACTTCTCTTGTAATGCATAGGAGATAGATCATTCTTCGGAGAAGCAAGTTGTGGCTTCATGTTCCGCTGTTGGATCTAGTGCTTCATCTATTTAACAATGTACTTGGGATCTTTTATTCATAATTAGAAGCTCTATGAGCTGACACTTCTTCATACATGTATCATAAATGTAGTAGGACTATTCTTGTTATGTTTGTGGTATATGTTGTTTAATTACATACTAAGTTTAATGAACTATTTTTTTGCTTAGCTATGGTTATTGTTGAGTAAGTGTTGTTATGATTTCATGATTGTTGTTTATTATATGGACTAATATGCAGGTAATCAATAATCCTTTCTCTTCATTATCAGGCCCCCCTTTAGGATAATACTATAATTTCCCTAACCAAAGGTTCATTTTCCTTCACCAGTCCTGGAAGCTCCTTGTGCATCTTACATTTGGTGTCACACAAAGCTTACATACATGGTTCCCCAAAGATGTGTCACGATCTCTTGTGTATGTGTTGTAACCAAGGCATATATTTGAAACCTTTGCAAATGGTGGTCGGACCATACAGTCAGATGGGACTCCTACACCAAATGGTGTGAGGTCCAATTGATACTTCACATCAGGGAGATCCCCTTACATGTTGGTGGCATCCAACACCGTTAACATTACCATACCTGCTATAATTTATGATAGGTACTGCACACACTTAACTGTAAAAATGACAGGTTTATAATTTTATTCCAGATAATAATTGACCTGCTAATTTTATGTGTAGATTTAAAAGACCAAATACCTGTAAAGGCCATCAAATTCCAAGCCTAGTAGGAGTGCTAAAATATAGATGTTTTTATTCTAAACATTTAGCTCTAGCGCCTCAAATCTTTGTCAAAATGATCAGGAACAATTGACATGTCGCAGAGCCTTAACATGCTGCGAAGCTTTAGTTGAATAGGTGGGAGTTGAGGATAGATTAGCATTTGCAATTTAGATTTGTAATATTGATTTCATGAGATTGAACCTTCAATTCAAGGGGAAGTGGCTGAAATCTAGATGTTTGGAGAGATATTACACACCATTGCTAATTGAGTTACTCCAAGTGGACATTTTTTTGTAGGCTTGGCAAGACTACATCTTCATCATGTCTAATATATCACCTCATTAAGACATGAAATTGAACCAATGACTTCACATCAAAGAGTGTCTTAACAAAACATCCGATCACCATCTGTCTAAAACCCCATCGATTAAAAGAAATTCATTATAATTTTAAATATATATATATATATATATATATATATATATAATTAAAATAATTATTTAAAATAATTCTCATAAAATTTTAGTGTTATTTCAAATATGTTAATCTAAAATGGATTTCAAAGCTCTTCCTACATAGTAGGGAACTGATAATATATTTTAGACTCCAACATTAATTTCTAAGAGTTGTTGGCAGAAACAAGTTAAAATATTTTGGAAACAAAAGATTTATGGAGAAATTCATATTATTTAAATAATAATAAGATGGTAGGGCGTGGAATTTAATTTTTGAAAAGCATTTAAATGTAAACATATAGCTATCTTCTAAATGATATGGTATGAATTATCGTTAGAAGTTACGAGTGTATGTTCCAAGGTTAATTTGAAGAAAGTGAAACTAGAAAAATTAATTTGTAAATGATTTATAAGTTTGATATTATGAAAGGGAGAAGAGTAAAAATAGAAAAAATAAATCGTAAATGATTCATAAATTTGATATTGAATATTTAAAATGGGTATGAAAAAGTTTTTATTATTATGTTTTAAGTTAATATTTAATGTATAGAAAAAGAAATATCGTTAAAAATTAGTATGAATGTTTTTTTCCATTGAGTGTAAAAATCTATTATAATTTAGTTTTCAAATTAATAGTGAGGATATTTATTTTTGGATGTTATTCGCGAATGCAGAGTAACTTGTTACTATTATTCACATTTGGAATAACTCATTAACAGTCTGTAAGGGGGCAAGCTTTCACTCCTATCAGATGCCTCTGCTTCTTAGCCCATTAACATGTTTCCTTATGTCCGAGAAAAACAAACTCTTAGCCAAACAAAATCAGTTTTAAAGCATAATCCAAACTAAAAATCATTCTATCAAAATATTTAACTAAAAAATTTCTATAAAATAATAATTGTTTAATTTTTTAATAAATAAAATATATAAAACTTTAAATAAATAAAATATATACCTATAAAGAGAAACCTTTAAAAAAATCTTGATATACTTAGTCTAGGGACATATGTTAATGATATAATTAAGAAATAAATGTTATCCGAAGTGGGAGAAAAAGGTAATGTAAATCGTTTACATATATATATAATATTTGTTGCAACTTTTAAGAAGATAACACCGGTAGGATGTGATAGTTTTAGTACTTTACGTAGGAGTAATGATGGTGAAAAATATATAAATGAACTTTTATTAATAGCGGATGGTAAATGTCCATAGGGATGGTAAATATTCATAGGTACGATTATGAGTGAATTATGTAAACATTTTTTATTAGTGAATTGTATAGATATCTATGATTTTGTAATTAGATTAAAAGAGATATAATTATGGGAGGTATTTTTACGATTTCATCATTATTTTTTATATTTTCGAAATAAAAATATTTATCAACCAATTTTTTTAGTTATTTAATCGATTAAGATTATATATATAAATAAGAAAATAATATTGGTAGAATGTGATGGTTTTGGTATTTTAAGTAGGGAGTTGTTTTTAGTGCGATTTTTTGGACTTTCCGGTGTAGAATCCAGCAGAAAAATTTGAGGTGATATCTTGATTTGTGTTATTTAAACTGGATTTTAGAGAAATTTAACCGGAAAAACTCACCGGAAAAGCTTCCAAAAAGTAGCACTACAGACAACTCCTTTTAAATAGGAGCAATGATGGTGAAAAATACATTGATGGCTTTTCATTAATAGCAAATGGTAGTCTCCATGTCTTAGTTAAATTTTAATGGAGAATACCTTATTAGTTAAATTGTATAGAAATCTATGATTTTTTAATTAATATTGGAACAATTAAATTAGCGAATGATGGAGACTAAAAGAAAATACAACTATTGGAGGTATCCTCACAATCCAATCATGCTCTTTCTATTATATTTCAAAATAAAAATACTTATCAACAAAAAAAAAAAAAGTTAGTCATCTAATAAATTAAGGTCAGTATAGTTACAATAAGTTGAATAAAAATAATAAATTTGAATAGAAATAACAAGCCAAGCTAGTGTTATAACTAAATTAGGAGTTTTCTTTAGTGCGACTTTTTGGAGATTCCGGTGACGGCGGAAAAAATTGAGGTTAAATCTTCATTTGTATTATTTAAAATGGTTTTTAACTACATATTTGGATTCAGCACCCTGAAAAACCCTTAGGACACTTTGATTATGCAGAAATTAGCTATCAAACTTGGGATTCCAATAAATTGCTGCCAGATTTTGACCGGAAAAACCCACCAGAAAAGCTTCCAAAAAATATCTTTAAAGACAACTCCACTAAATTATAGCTCTATTTTAAATTATATATATATATATATATATATATATATATATAAACAAGATTCTTAACAATAGAGATTCACCCCATTTTATCATGGAAATCCTTAACCTGTAAATAGGTTTTTTTACAATACTATGGTTCACTAGTATTGTATCCCAAAAAAACATAACTCATGTTCATTTGCCACATGTTCATATAACATTTTTTTAATTAATCAATTTAATTAAAATGACAAAATTGACATAAATACTTTTGAGATACATCTCAACCTTTGATATATGACTATTACTACGAATATTCTCTAATATTATGTGAAGGTTAAATCCTTACCATCCACCTAATAATTATTGATAACTAAATCAAAATTCTGAAAGCCCTATTCCAAAATAAACACGTCTATTGGTGTAATAAGTAAGAGTAATTAACACATTACAACACTTCCCCTTAATTAAGACCACTACTACCTGTTGGTCTAAGCCTCAACTAGGCTTACAATACTTGAGATCAATTCAAAACTTGTTTTACTTCTCCATGTTAGTGCAATTTGTCTTCAACTCTATGTTGTACAAATTTTTTCTTCCTTTTGATCCAAACTTTATATTCTACATAATTTTTCTACTTCTTTAGCTTTAGTTTTGCTCTAGCCTTCAATATTCTTTTGTCTTCTTTGTCCAGTCCTTCTTGTGCATCTATTTGTACCTCATCTACTGTTGATTGAATCTTTCTGTCAACCACTGTAAGATCAAAAAAATATCTTTGATTTATTTAATATCCTCCAATTGTTGCAATAGATTCAACAAATTTGATGGTTACTTTCATTTTTTAGTTCCTCCTTCTGCTATAGTTATGAAGGATTTTTCATATTCAATTTCCTCGTCATAATTGGGCATTCCATGGCACTTTTCAAGAAATGCTAATTTAGCCTCATAATTAAATTAAACTTTCACTACTAGGTTTTCCCACCTGTTGTTATTTCTATAAAGGTAGCTTCAATTTCACCAACTTCAACTTCAATTTCATCTTCCACACGTTTATTTGCATAGTGGAATTCCCTTTCTACATCACAGTGAATTTATATCTTGCACAAACCCACCTTTTCCTTTACAATTTTTACAATAGATTTCGATGTACTGTTTAGGTCAATTGTAGTCTCCATGTCTTGTATACCTTCTTCTATTTCGGTAGGCTCTTCCACTACATCTGCAATTACTTTTACAATATCAAAAACTTCAACTTCTCTTGTCACAATAGGTGTTTCATTAACTACTACAATGCTCTATCACTTAGTTCAATGTTGATCAATGTTACTCCCCTTTTCATTATATGTCATCTCTAGTATATCCCAACCTTCTTTGGACTTGTTGCAACTACAAGCTTCAAAATAATTCTATCATCCAAGATCATATGATCTTATGTCATAGCCTAATAGGCTGCTTCACTTGGGGGTTCTTAAAACCCATGCAAACAATATTCTATAACTCATCTATTTGTAATCCGGTTCTCATTTTAATAGTCGAAAATTTATAATTTTTACCAAGGAAAATAGAAGGTTGTAGAAGATAAGAATCGTTGAAGAAATCTATATTGATGAAATTTGGAGACTATAAATTCGTGAATCTTCAATAAAAACCTTGATTCCTTCCTCGAAAATGTGGATATTTACCAATATATTTCTTTTTTCATTTTTGACACATTTAGAGGAGTTGATTCACTTTCCAAAAATAATGATGGACACAAGACGAGACGCAAAAAAATTGAATGAAACAATAGTTTTAAACACTTAATTCATAATAAAAAAACATAATTCACAATTAAAAAAAAAAATACATAAACACAATTCACTATATATATATATATATATATATATATACATTATATTGTTTCCACTCTCTTACTCAAATTCTCATTGAATTTCTCGAAGATGTAATAATATCTAATATTCCTAATGGAAAATTAACAATGCATACCAAAACAGTAACTTAGAACAACAAGTAAATAAAGAACACAACCACAAAATTAACACACAAGAGACACCAAAAAAATATTCCGAGCCATTTTATTAATAATGGGGAACTGCGTACATAGAATGAGATGAAATGATAGAACCTGGCCTTTCCAAGCAAGTTGAGAAAAATCTAGAAAAATGTCTCTAACCCACTTGAAGAGTATCCCCATAAGAAAAATGTGCACTACCTAGAGAATGATCTACTTCTGGCTACCAACTGAAATGAGGACTTTTGCTTTGAATACTTCCCAGATCATCCTGAAACTCCACCCATAGAATCCTCTCCTAAAACCCACAAAAACTTGGAAAGGGTTTGACTCAACTCCAATCAGGGAGGGAGCCCTCCAAGTGGTGTGAATTTCCCAACTAGCCACCAGTGTGTAATGTAGTAGAAATTATTTGCTAAAGAAATCCTCAACCCCTATACTGAAGAATTCCCCCAACCAATAAAATTCTCCCTCCGGAATGCCAAAATATTTCATCCCCTAACCCTTCAATCTCTCCAAATCCTATGCTTATGCAGGCTTTTCCCATAGAGGCCCATGCACTGCCAAAAATAGATGAATTTGGCCCTCAAGAATAGCCCAAAAATAACGCTACAAAATACCACCAAAATCTTGGCTCCAAGATGGGAAATTCTCCTGCAATTTTCTTCTCACCTAAATCATCGAAGCTAGTTCGGATAACTGCTAATTAGAAATTCCTCTGTTCACAAGAAGTGCACACAACTAGTTCACTCTACTGCAAATATATCCCTGGTGGAAGCCCTAGAATGGACCTCCCAAATTCCTAGCTAGGAAGACACTCAAATTTCTCTGAAACTGGTAAGTATTTCTCTTGAAATCCTTATGCTCAACAACACTCCAACCCTTGTGCTAAGCAACTCCAAGATGTAGAAATTTTGAATAATATGACACATATTCACAGAGATTATCCTGATCATACAATTATAAGCGGAACATGTATAATACATAATCTCCTCTACGTTGATCATCAATTTACAGAAGCAGAAACATTCACAGGTGCACATAGAAGCATCAATCACACATATCAACACAGTATTTTCCCGAGGAAAGCATCTCGCTAAAAACCCCACACTATCTGTATATTATATTGATTGAATCATGTAACAATACAAAGCATAATACTTCTCACAAGTATCTCCACCTGTTACACACAATACAGCTCAGATTTGATCTCCAAATCTCCCCCGCTGCTTGCCCGCCTCTGCAGCTCAATACCTGCTCAAGAACTGATGAGAATGGCTTCCCAAACTCGTTTTTCACCTGCAAAATAGTCACTGACTCTTTGTGGACGTGAGCAAAGGCTAAACTGTGGGCCAAATACGTGAGCAAACTCATTGGCATACTCAATCCCTTGATTGTGCAAGATCTGATGCACAACTATAGTCACAACTGATAGCAATCTGATTCTCTACCACTTGTCCCTGTTGAACTGAACATGCACTGACATGCAACTGAGTTAACTGATGTATTCTTTAGTTGTATTATGAGTTAACAACTAGTTTAACAACTCATCATTAGTCTATCTGCAGTTAGACTAACTACAACTAGTTTAACTAAGTCAAACTGAACACAACTCCATCAACTGTACCTCCAGTCCACTAAACTCAACTCACTTGAGTTCTAACTGAAGTCATGCATGCAACAACTCAACTGACTCATAAGAAAAGCGTATTTCCTTCTGACAGCTGCATGTGCCACCTCTGTAGCTCAAACTGAAGTGCTCCAAGAGAATAAGATCAAGTTTATAGTCCAAATATTATTGTGAGATAATAATATTTGACTTTTCTATTTTTGACAGCCAGTCTAAAAATAGACTTTGATCACTCACACTTTCATCAAAAATAGAAGTCCATCTATTTTTCCCAACTTGACCAATCATCCATAAACAGCAACCTGCAATCCATAGACATGATACATATGTCTAAAAATAGACATAGTCTAAAAATAGACTTGCGCCAAAAATATCCTGCGGGCCCACTTAGTGAAGGCGACTCTTTTCACTAAGCTCCATCATCTTGTTGCACTCTCAACAAGCATTTCTTGTTGCACACTTTTCAACACTCCCTCTCAACAAGAAAGGCTTCCTCTCAAACCCGATCCTGTAACTCTGGAATGTTCTCCATGCAACACATCTGGCCGGTCCACTTGCTCTGTCATCAAAGTCTCTGACTGTTATTGCCTCTGTCGACTGAAACTCTTCATCTCTGTGCTCTTCAGTATCTGACTGCTCTAGCCTCTATCACTTTGATCTCTGACTGCATCCGTACTACTGCTGGTTCTATCTCCCAGCATTTCATCCGCACTGCACCTCCCAACTGACCTCCCTGTTGGGATAGAAACATCCTCTGATGCTGAAGCTCTACCTGCTGCTGACAAGTGCTCCCTCTCTGACATCTACGCTACTGCAACATCTCCATGCATCTCACACCATTGCACACCTCTCTGTGCCACCTAGCACTGTGCAAAACACTTGTGCCTCTCGCATTGCTACAGCCTGCTAGCTATGCGCTGTCGTGGGATTCCCTGCACTGTCGCTCTCTCTGCCGCTCCATCCGCATCTGTCTCTACCCAATCAGTCAGTTCCTGCTACTACACATCGGGGCTCTCGTAGCAAGGTCTCATCCAAGAGGTTGGGTACCTCAAGGATCTTGCCCCTCCTCCTTGGGATGATCAATCCACATCACCCCACCTCCTACCTGGAGGTATGGATGCATGCGATCCCTCAGCCCACCTGGCTTGAAGTTTCCCCCTACTGGAGGTCTCTGGATGAGTAGATGTCTCTACTCGATCTCCTCTCAGCTTCCCCTGTTGTGGCTCCTCTACAATCTCCTGAAGCTGCTGCACCAATCGTGGCTCCTCCACAATCGTCTGAGACTTCTTCTGGCTCTGCATGTTGAGAGGTAATATACGCTCCCTCTCAACCACCAAGTCTCCATCAGTTGCCTTGCTGCTCAAGGCTTTGCATGCATCTTGAACCTCAAGAGCATACAGGTTCTTGACCCGTGAACCAATCTGCTTCACCTGTCTAGTGATGATGTGTCTAAGGAAAACCTTTCCCTTACTAAAGACCACATCATATCCTCTGTCTTCCAACATCGTGATCGACACCAAGTTTCTCTTCAGTCCTGGTACATACTTGACATTGGTCAAGGTAAGGCGAGCTCCATGCTCCCTCTGAAAAATAATCGTGCCTACACCTGAGACACTATACTTCTCATCATTACCCATCCCTATGAGTATCTAGAGATCTTTCTCCTCCAAAGTACTGAACAAATTTTTGTCACCGGTCATGTGGAAAGAAGCTCCACTGTCAAGAAACCAACCACTTCCCACGATGGATGAAACCATGCATGCGAAGAGTGTGAAGTCCAACTCAAACTGTGAAGCAAGTGAGGCTGCCTCACCTTCAGATCCTTCCCCAGATCCCTTCTTGGACTTCTTCTTTGGGTAATTAGTAGCATAATGACCCAACTCATGACAACGAAAGCATCTCACCTTCGCCTTGTCAACCTTCTTCCCATCATTGGAAGAACAAGATTCGGAAAGAGAAACCTTCTCCTTCCCCTTCTTCGCCTTACTCGCTAAGGCACAGTTCTCCTCATCCTGCATGGATGAAGAACCGTCTTTGGTGCTCCGTCTAATCTCCTCCTGCATCAAATCCGACCATGGTCGTTCCCAATTTGGCAGTTTCTCCCTTCCATTCACCGAGTCCTGGTAGCTATGCCAACTCTTAGGAAGGTCAAGGAGTCCTAGACTCACCATCCTCATCATCAACAGTAACCCCCACACTTCCCAGCTCATCTCGACACTGAGTGAACCTCGTGAGATACTGGGGCATACTATCTCCATTCTCGAACTGAATGTTTCTGAGTTTTATCTCTTGCTTTGGAATTAAATTCGAATTCCACCAGCACAAAACTCAACTGCTTCCGATCTAGAATTCGTGAGAACAAATTATTTCTTGTACAGAGATTGACTGTATGGGCATTCACCGGATATCTCACCTTCCAAAGGAAGGATGAATCCAGAGGCTACCTGGCCCGATTACAGACTCTGCCTGAAGAAATAGAATGTAACCACTTCCTGAATAGTAGATCTGATGATCAATCCTCGCTTGATATCCTGTAAAAATCTCTTCTACAAATCAAGCTGCTCCGATACCATGTAGAAATTTTTTCTACAATTATCTAGCTCTGATACCATGTAGAAATTTTGAATAATATGACACATATTCACAGAGATTATCCTAATCATACAATTATAAGCGGAACATGTATAATACATAATCTCCTCTACGTTGATCATCAATTTACAGAAGCAGAAACATTCATAGGTGCACATAGAAGCATCAATCACACATATCAACACAGTATTTTCCCGAGGAAAGCATCTCGCTAAAAAACCCATACTATCTGTATATTATATTGATTGAATCATGTAACAATACAAAGCATAATACTTCTCACAAGTATCTCCACCTGTTACACACAATACAGCTCAGATTTGATCTCCAAATCTCCCCCGCTGCTTGCCTGCCTCTCCAGCTCAATACCTGCTCAAGAACTGATGAGAATGGCTTCCCAAACTCGTTTTTCACCTGCAAAATAGTCACTGACTCTTTGTGGACGTGAGAAAAGGCTAAAATGTGGGCCAAATACGTGAGCAAACTCATTGGCATACTCAATCCCTTGATTGTGCAAGATCTGATGCACAACTATAGTCACAACTGATAGCAATCTGATTCTCTACCACTTGTCCCTGTTGAACTGAACATGCACTGACATGCAACTGAGTTAACTGATGTATTCTTTAGTTGTATTATGAGTTAATAATTAGTTTAACAACTCATCATTAGTCTATCTGTAGTTAGACTAACTACAACTAGTTTAACTAAGTCAAACTGAACACAACTCCATCAACTGTACCTCCAGTCCACTAAACTCAACTCACTTGAGTTCTAACTGAAGTCATGCATGCAACAACTCAACTGACTCATAAGAAAAGCATATTTCCTTCTGACAGCTGCATGTGCCACCTCTGTAGCTCAAACTGAAGTGCTCCAAGAGAATAAGATCAAGTTTATAGTCCAAATATTATTGTGAGATAATAATATTTGACTTTTCTATTTTTGACAGCCAGTCTAAAAATAGACTTTGATCACTCACACTTTCATCAAAAATAGAAGTCCATCTATTTTTCCCAACTTGACCAATCATCCATAAACAGCAACCTGCAATCCATAGACATGATACATATGTCTAAAAATAGACATAGTCTAAAAATAGACTTGCGCCAAAAATATCCTGCGGGCCCACTTAGTGAAGGCGACTCTTTTCACTAAGCTCCATCATCTTGTTGCACTCTCAACAAGCATTTCTTGTTGCACACTTTTCAACACAAGAGAGGTAAAATCTTGAAGTGTAATAGTCAAACTATAGTGTGGAAATGCCTTCCTTTCGCCTTATATAATCCTGGCCCATGTGTCGCCCTTGGTGGCCCCCACTTCCCACTAATTCACACATTCTCTCTCTCTAAGGGGTGCATATTTCCTCCTTTTTTAGTGTGGGACCCATTTACCCCTATCTCCTAAGTCCAAAATTGCTAAAAGATTTTCCCCAAACATTTTCCTCTTTTCCCAAGTGACTAAATTGGGTTGAAGGCTTCCCTTTTAGCAACTTATGTGATCGGGGATATTATAGAATAAAAAAACCGAAAAAACTTATGGAGAATCCTATAAAAATATCATGGAGAATTCTCTAGAAGAACCTTTAGAACTATAACTATGATTATGCTAATGCACCATTAAAACTTTCTAAAATTTAGACTCCACCAGAAACTATATCATAACTAGGATTAATTAACACACTCAACTAACTAATATTCATTAGGATATAAATAAAAATTGAGGAAGAAAAAGGAGTTACACTAACTATCTATTAATTAAAGCTTTTTAATATATTAAAGATATAGCTCAATTTGTTAATATTAAGATAATTTTAAGGTTAAATCAAATTAAATTGGTGTTTGTGAATTCTTTATATATGGGATAAGAGATCTCCCTTCATGTAACCATTTAATGAATAAAATTTATAAATACATACTCTACCCAATATTTTATAACATATAACATATAACATACATTGATATGGATAAACACGTGATCAAACAAGTAAACTAATATCATGTCATTAGTAAAATATATGAGCAATAAAAGACGGAAAATTTGGCCCTTGATGGGGTGATCAAACTGAGGTTAACAGGGGCTTGGGATCCCCACCAACCTCCATATGTCAAGCATGCGGTATGTCATAAAGACAATTAATGGGCACTTGGTCCGCGGAGGAAACATCTAGAGGCTCTATGTATCATTATATTATTAATTTTGCAAAGTGAGAATGGTTTTGTGTTTTGGGAGATGAAAAGGGGCTCCATGGAGGTTTGTAATGGTTTTGATTATCAGGCGGGCTTGTGGAGAGATCCAAACAACCACTACAGGGTAGCGATAAAAGGGAGAAAAATGATTCAATGTCTTGTGTCATTCTCAGGCTTTTATCTGGGATTAGGCGCCTTTTCGGCTACCAATGTTGCCTCCCAACGCAACTGCCTTCACTCTTGGGTTGTGAGATTCATAATTCAGGTAATCACCTTCCCTTGCTAGTTGATTTGGAAAAATAATAGGTCCTTGGAGAAAAAGGAGACTTGGTATCCTTCCTAGAGGCCCTTATCGGCATTAGTCAAGTCTCCTTTGTTTAACTCGACATTCAAACCTCACTACGAAGAAGAGCTATTGTTTAGTCCTTCTCCGGCTTGTCAACTTGTTCTTAAGGTAGTGTCATGGTATGAAGAAGTTAATGGTATTTTGAGGTTTGTAATTGCCTTTGTATATGATCTAGTGTGTAGTTTAACTCAGATTCTATGACCTAAGTCAACTCATTTTTCCCTTTTCAGTTGAGGTTCCGACATTTTTCTGTGAGTCAGGTCCACCTTGGTGAAAATTTTGGGCAGGTGAATTATCTGGATTTGGTATTTGTTGGACGTATTTGGGGCTCCCAAACCCCTAGGTCCTTTGGTTTGAGCCAGGAAGAGGGTTTTGCCTCCCTTCCTAGAGTCTGTACTCTTCGGGTTCTGCGTGATCCTTCTTCTCTTTCTGGGTTGGCTCCTTATTATCGTGATAGTATTTGGTGGGATGTGTGGTGTAGGAGTTAGGTTGGAAGTTTTGAGGAATATTTTTCTTTTGTCATTGCCTCGACTTAGGCTACCTTCTTGCATTCAGGGATTCCACGACAATGAGGAAGACCTCGCAGATGGGGTAGACAACACGGACAAACAGAGGCGTTCGTGGGCAGGGACTCCCCCTTTAGTGAGGGGAACTCAGATAACATGGACAAGGTGGGTGATATTAGTCAGAACTTGGTCTACTCATTTGGACATGTTGTCCAAACTCTATCCTTGGACTTGATAGTTGATCGATTGAGGGGAATCCAAGCCAAGCTGGATATCCTCCATGAGCACAAATATGAAGACAAAAATGACTTGGTGGTTGTTACACAACATTTTGTCACTGTACCTGTACTCCCCATTCCTTGATCCTGGAGGACCTCTACAGTGAATCCTACTTGTTTTCCCATCATGAAGAAACTCCCATTGTGTCCCTCTTCATGAGTAGAACAATTCCCTTTTGCATCATTTCCCAAAAATCTTCTGTTTTTCCCAGTTTACAAGACCGAAACTAATGACCCGTGTCCTCCTCGCACTGATATGCAGGGATTAAAACTTTCCCTAGCACCGACCGGAGTGACTAAGCCTTGTTCCAGTTGCGCCGATCCTATTTTGGAAAGTTTTTTAAATAAGGAGCCGAATCTTCCAACTCTAAAAGCTTCATAACGAAAGTTTGGTAAATGGTTGGGCTATATGGAGTCGAGGATGTCAATTTGGGCTCCTTTCCCCTATTAGGATGGAACTACCTCAAGAGATAAGACCTTCTCCCATTGGAAGAGGGACCATCTCCCTTCCATCCATGCTATATAAATCTCCATTTTTCCCAAGCACAAGCTAGTGTTGGTGTGTTAATGCTAATTAAGTTTGAAGAGTAATCAACAAGTTATTCATAGTTGTATCTCTCTAGTTGTGTGTGAGGGAGAAGTGTGAATTTGGTTTAGTGTGAGGACTAAAGGGAAGAGCCATAAAACTACCATTGTTGAGGCCATCATGGAATGCTAATGGAAGTGTGTGGGAACCCAGATATGTCGGAGGAGAACATCAACGTCAAGACAACGGTTGTAATCTCTTCTTGATTTAAGATATATGCAACCATCGATTGATTTCCTACATAATATGTCATCTCACATGTTTATGGGTTAATGTTTCTTGAACTGTTAAGTAGGTTGAATACAATTTGTCTATTATCATGGTTGTTGTTTGCTATTTTTTACTTGTTTCAGGTGTGTTATCACTCCAAAATTTCTTGTAAGTTGTTCAGAAAAATAAATGATAGAGGTAACCATAAACCAACTTTGGAGATCAGGAACTAGCCTTCCTAATCTCAAAGAGGGCTCTCTCTTTATGATTTAACCTTTTTTCAGTTAATTTATTTTAGGCTACTTATGGTTTTGCTAGAGTTTTTGATTTGAATTTAGGTGGTGGGATCACTTACTTAGATGAAAAAGGATTGGCTTTTACCATTGGGCTAGGGGGTCAAATGTCAAACAAACTAGACTGGATCAAGCTTTAAAAACAATGTCTACAGGGCAAGATAGGTGAGTTATTACAGATCTCAAAGGCTGGATGGTGAAATGGTTTCGAATTGGATCCAGGGAGCAATTAAGGGTTCCTTAGGCTGGATTATGAAGAGATTGGAAGAGGTCAAACAGGATGGGAGAGAAATTAAGGGTTCTCAAATCTGGATATCAAAGGAAAACATATAAATGACTAACTATTCAAAACAGAGTGTACTTAAACAAATTTTGAGTTACATTTCCAGTTAATTGATTCAAATTTGAATAACATTTAAGTTTATGAAACACATAAGAAAGTAACAAAATCAAACAAAGAAGATACTTCACTACAATAGCTCATCTCATGAATCCTATAGTGCAATCTTATTTATTACTTGCTCCAGTTTGTTGACTTGAAAATTGGTACAATCACCCTTAGGTTTAAGATCAAAATAACTCTACAAATGTATAGGAATCCACCCTCAATACTTCGAATTATGAAGTATTTATACAACAAGAATTTACAAAATATCTCAAACTGCATTGAGAACTAATATAGGAAAAGGAAATATCTTCATGCAAAAAGATAAAGACAGTTATTGAACTGTTGTTCTCTCTCCCTATTATTTAGGTTCTATTGTCTTTTAATCTTTTATCCTTTTCCCTTTAAGCTGCTTGGTAGTTTGGTCTTCACGTTGGATGTCATATTTACTTATGACCTTTCATCTGATACACTTTCATCTGATACTCTTTGACCTTGTTGTCCTACCAATACCCTTTTACTATGCTTTTTCACTTTTTACTGTACATTTATATTTTTACTGTGTATTTCCTATAGTAAATCATTGAGTTTTCCCATGTCTTAGCATCTGGTAATTGGACATTGAGCATTTTTCGGTATATCTCATCTACCTCTGTGTGTTTGGCAAAAGTGGGCTTATTGACAAAAAGGTGTTTTACCTCATGCTGGAGGTAAAACAAGTTTTCAAAACTTTGGTATAATACTTCGCCTGTTGGTATGCCCCTCATGGATGAAGTGTTTACCTGATCTTTGGCCACTTCCATAATCTTCTTATTGTAATCTTCCTCTGTCATTAGCTTATCATTTATAACTAAGGGATTTGGTAATCCCTTTTGTCTTAAAAGTTCGAACTTAACCATGAACCTGTCAATGACTAGTTGCATGGTTTGACACTTATCCTCCAAGTTCAACATCAAATTCCTCTTAGTGAGGACTCTTTTAACTTCCAAAATTGTACCTGTCCTGTCAGGTATCTCTAATTCTTGCAACTCATACTTGTTCTTGGAGTTGAGGAAGTTGATGATCCTTGTTGCTTCCTCTGGCATATATCCAAGTTCTGCTTTAACCCTTTGAATGGTTTCTGTAGCCTGCTTTATCAAATCAAATTGTTAAAAAATAACCTGGATGGATGGCCAAATATCATTAACAAATTCAATGATATTGGTCCACAGTTGTTCCTTAGCCTGACCTAAAGGTTCATTGAGTGCCAGTTCCTTCTCCAGGATCTTGATTCTTTCAGTCATCCTTGTGGCCTTCTGTTGTTCTTCTCTGTGCATGATTTGGGCCAATTTGTAGTCTGTTTCCAGGCTGGTGACTTTCTCCTTAAGTTTGTTCATCTTAGTGGTCTAAATGGACATTTCTTCCATTGCTTTGACCAGCCTGTTTGCTTCATCACTTGTAGAGCCTGTTGTTGTCGATCCTGTTGCTGATGTAGTTGGTGTAGATGTCGGTAGTGCAGTGGCCATTGGAGTAGTGGGAGCTAAGGATGCTACCAAAGTAGAAGGTACAACAGTGGTAGCTACTGGAATGGCAGTTGCAGGAGCATCATCAAGACTACCTTGTTTTAGGTGCAACAAGCTATCCAGTTCTTTCTCCGTCTCCTTCAACTGATCATTCAATTGCAGCACTATGTCCATCATCTCTTCATGATTTCTCTAACTTTCCAGGACCTCCTTTGTCTGTGGGTGCAGTGAATGAGTCATCTATGTCCTCATTCTTCTTCTTGATCAACTATTCAATAGCCTTAATGTCACTTGGATCATGGCTGAGTTCAATGAACAAGTCCTCCAATGATTTTATCCTATTATCTTTGGCCTGTGAGGAGGCCTTTTTGAGTTTGTATTGGGTTGTCACATTATCCAATGAATCCTGCAACTTGTGGGCAGCCATGGCCTTTCTTGTAAGGGTGGAGTAAATCATTTCTCCAGCCTGCTTGTGGAACTCTATCTGATCAATGGGATGAACATCCCTGGCCAACACCTCAAAATTTGTCTTTTTATAGTCAGTAGAGGTTTTTGGTTGCTGAACAGTGGGCTGCAAAAATGACACCTGCATCTTGCCTGCTTTGATGTCAAAGGTTAACATCAATATGGTATGGTTTGGTGGTGTAAGCTTGAGGTATTGGGCATATGTCTATGCCTTCAACTTTTCATTCCTCATATTTATTTCTTTGAATCTGTCTTTGATATCCTTTTCCCTGTCAGTTGGCCTGACACAGGAAGAAACCTCAACACTCTGTTGTCTCTCTATCATTTGTTTGTTGGAGGTTGATGGTTGTTGTGTTTCACCTGATGCAACTATTTCTTTACTTCTCTGCCCCATTGTATCAGTGTTAGTTATTTCCTCTGAAACAATGTTTTCTCCTGTTCAGACACAAAATTCAACTTGGGCCTCTTTCTTAGCTCAAACAACTCATCGGTAGTCTCCATGGTAGAACTGGATGCCTCCTCCCTATTCCTCTTAGGATTCTTCTCCTAATTGGCTGGGATCTGTAACACGGAATGACGATTCATTAGTTCTCCTATTTCTGGAACTTGCAAGAAAGAGCTCTGGTCAAATTGTTTTTCTAAATCAATCAGTGTGTTCTCAACATCCACAGCTGTGTTTTCCATATCAATCAATGTATTCTCCACCCACTCAGATTGGTTAGCAAACTGTTCAATGTCTGGTCTCGGGTGGTGGATGTATGGTCCCAACTTGTTTATGACCACATGAGGGTCATACTGCCATATGAAGCTATTTCTGAATTTCATCTGTTGTAGTAACCTGTCAGCCTCTGGTCCAGCCTCTCTATTGTTGCAAATGAATGGGCCCAATTGGTTTTTCACCTTGAACTGGGTTTTCTTCCTAGTGGATAGGAAGTGGACCTCATCAGAATTGATGATTTGTCTGAAATATTTAGGAGAAAATATCCTCATAGGGAGGTATTTTGGCAATTTATAAGGGGCTAACTAGCAGCCATAAACTTTGATCTCAGTGTGGTTCTGGTAGAGGTACCAGTCTCCCACCTTGTTGTTCTTTGCCAATTGCAACACTCTCTTGATGTCTTGGTTGATTCTAGGCTGAGTATTAGAAGTCAACATGTTCATGACTGGGTACACAAAGGAGTCTATGAAGTCTTTGTAGGTAAATGTTGTGGAAAACTTCTAGACCAAGGGTGTCCAGTAGACCACTGATCTCTCCTTTCCTCTGGTGTCCAATTTATGGATTCTCACAGGGAAATTATCTGTCTGGTAATACAAAAACATATAAAACAACACTGAAGAGTATTTGAAAACTCTTTCAGTGGGCAGTCTAGTGAATTGTTCATGCATTCAGTCTCCAATGAATTGAGCATAATCATAAATGATAGCAAGAGGGTTTCCTGGAGTGAAAATGGATAGGAAGGCTAGGATGACCTCATCCACATGCTCATCTGATGTGTATCCTAGGATGAATGAGAGCATGGTGATTATGTGTCTGTCAATTTATGAGAAAATGGTGGCAATATAAGGTGGGGTATCTGTAGGAGTGTGGCGGTCTTCAATGATGAAATTCTAGAAGATTTGCTTGATTTTCACTTGGTCTAATGTGATGTATAAGTCTAATAGGTTTCCAATGGATAGAGGGGTATGATTAGGGCTAGATTAGATTTGTAGCATTTGATTGATTGACTCAGGTGTAATAGTGAATAACAACTGCTGATTTGGGGCAACAATAGCCCTTTGACAAGGGATATAACATGCATGACAAAAATGTACAATATCTGGGAAAGGGTGAACTTCTCGGAATGTTTATTTGGGTAAATTGGATTCCCAAAGGTTGATTTCATCTGCATGGTTCAAAAATTTGTTTTACTCCAATAGTGGAGCTTCAGAAGGTGGGATGGGGTTGTAGTGTCTTTTATTTGGAAATACTTGTCTACTAGGGCCAAATGGTCAATGTCCAGGTGAGGGATTGACACAGGTTTGAATCCAAAGAGGTCTGCACAACCATCTTTGGGATAAAATGTGGGAATTAGGCTTATACAGCTTGTGGAAGTGAAGATTTGACAACTTTGGTGGAGTGAAAGGGCAGTTTGCAGGTCAGAAAAGAGTGGTTTAGGTATTCTAGGGGAATTACTCTCAATTTAAGGGAAAGATTAATTAAATTTAGTTTTATTACTATTTGAATTGATTGTATGCTTTCAAATTGAGATGGTCATTCTAGTTTTTTGTCAAAATACCTGGAAATGGTGGTATAGGCTGCAAATTGGTTTCAATGGTAGCTGTAGAGGGTACTCTAGCTTCAACTGTGCACTGGATGGCTGAATTGGGTGTCCGGAGCATGTTTGGGAGGTAGTTGGCAATCAAATTTGGTTGCAGAGGCTCAGGGTGGTGTAGGAATGCTTAGGAAGCTTTCACATAGCGAATGAGCGAAAAGGGTGAAAATGAGCGTCTTCGGCCTTTTAACCGCAAAGGGTTAGAATTTGGTGTGGAATTTCTGAATGAACAGTGGGTGGTTTCGGCTTTTGGCGGGGAGGTGGTTTTGGGGGTGATCAGACCACTTTTGGTAGTTGGGTGGTATTTCCCTAAGAGCACAAGAGTTTGCCTGGTGCTGCCACATAACCGAAAGGGGCCCGAGCAAAAATGCGAATATCGCATGCTCTCGGGCAGGTAAAGGTCGGAAAGGGAGTCTGCGCGATATGGATGTGCACCGTCAGAGCTGGGGGTGGAAGATCGAACCACTGTCGCATAATGGAGCTGCAGAGAGGGGACAAAGGCGGAGATTTGCGAGGCTCGAGAGGTTACTTACAAGTAATTGTAATTATTTATTGAATAAGGTGAGGTTAAATATAAGTGGGTTTAATACAGTGGGACCGGGGTTAAATGCGGCGGGGTTTGTTAACCGCACTAGGGTGGTGGGTTAAAAGGTTTTATATCAGGAAAATGTGAATTGCGAAGAGTTAATTAAATAATGCAGAGGGGGGAATAAAACTTAGGACAAGGGGGGTTTTATGGGTTTTTTAGGAGAAATAGGGAAATTAATAAGGGGAAAATGATTTTTTCAAAGGGGAATGGGTTTCACACTAGGGAAAAGGGGTTTTGGGTTGGGAAATGACTTTTGGAAGGTAATTTGCTAGGGAAATGTGTGAAACCAAGGGGCAAGGGTGAAAATGAAGGGAAAAAGGGTATTTTAACAAGAAATTATGGGATAATGGGGAAATTAGTAAGTATGTAATGGGGGATGAAATGAAATGAGGGGAATTTAATTAAATCAGCTTGTGAACATTATTTCACTTTCATAATTGTTCCTGCACACTGACACATCGGATTAAGCATGATAAATGTGCTTATGCTTCAATCAACTTTGTACTTCTGCAACCTTTCTTCTACTTACCCTAACATTTTTTCTTCACTTTATTGGGTGCATTTAAACTAGCAGACCAATTCTTTCCTTTTTATTTTGAAAAATAAACTATCTAATTCTAACCTTATATCTTCCAATGGCTCAGATTAAGCTTATGAGCACATTTTATTTCTCTACGTAACTACTGATCTACCAAGATTAAACAATTTGGTTAGATCTTCATTCTCTAACTATAAACATGAAATTTAAAGCATGAACTAGTCAAGATTAAACAGTTTGACTATCATGGGTTGTGGAATTTATGATAAGCTGCACACAAGCATTATTTTGCATGGTAAAGTAAAAGTTAGTGGCACTTGGTTTTTCACACTTTCATGATCTGTTTCTGTTTGGGGTTCACATATTTTCACCATTTTTTTTTTTGGTCCTTTGATATTTCTTTTAGGACATATCCTTTTTACATTTTTAAAATTTTTAATATGGAAAACATTTTTCAGAAAGCAAAAGTATGTACAATATTACAAGATCAACCAAAGCCAATTCAAAATTATGAATCCTATTATTATAGGACCCTAACAGTGGCTCCACATGGGGATGGCATTTCCTGGTGAAATGTCAAGAACTTTAGGATCAGTAGCCTTTGAATTGTGACTGAAGTTACCTTGTAAACTGTCCTTCTGTGATTCTGCTTTATTGATACTTATGATGGTGAACCCTTCAAAGCTCAGGGCCTTCTCTCCAGGCTTCAACTTCAAAATATTACCATCCAATCCAATCTACACTCTGCAATGTTATGTAAAATGATGTAAAGTAAAGTGAACTATGATTAATCAGTGGATATGTAATGCTTCAACATTATACCATTGACATGTCCTCCTGGTAAATCTGATCCATCTATCTCTCTCAAGAAAAATGCATTGTTACTCTTGTAACCATAAATGAAATAAGTCCCTTGCCATAAGAAGTCAAATTTTCCATGTTTGCCTTTGTCTTCTCTTCTTGAATCCCACTTAAGAACTTTATCACCTATGTAAAAATCATCAGCTTTATTATTTTTATCAAATATCTTTTTGATTTTGTCCTGGATTACCTGTGATTTTACATATACTTCTTCTCTGGTTTGCTGCAAGTGTATGGTCTGATTTATCCTTCTCTGGATATCATTTGGTTCTACCTGCAATTCCCGGATGATCTTCATAACTGGCACTCCCAATGAAGATGGAAAAACAACATCCATCACATATACTAACTGATAGGGAGATGTTCCAATGGACTTCTTGGTAGTTAGTCTATCTTCCCATAAGGCATTAACTAACTTTTTGTTCCATGTCTTTTTGTTGTCTTCCAGCAATTTCTTAATGATATTGACCAGGATTTTGTTAGAGGATTCTGCAAGTCCATTACCTTGAGGGTAATAGGCAGTGGAGTGGCCAAGGGTGATGTGGTATTTGTTACAAAAGTCTATCATTCTCTTGGATTTAAAGGTAGCTGCATTATCAGTAATGAGCTTTTGGGGGCATCCAAATCTTGACAAGATATTATTTTCTAGGAATGAGATAATGATAGTTTCTATGGCTTGTCTAGAAGGGATGGCTTCTATCCATTTGGTAAAATAATCAGTGGTTGTCAAAATCCACTTATGCTGGGTTGAGGAGGCTGGGTGTATTTCTCCAATGAAGTCTAACCCCCATTGTTGAAATGGAATTTCTGTGGAGATTGGCTTAAGAGGAAAGGGTAAAAGTTTTCTCTTCCCCTCAAATATCTGGCACTTATGACAGGAGGTCACATTTTTTTTACATATGAAAAAAGAGTGGGCCAATAGAAACCAACCCTTAGGATTTTTTCAGCAGTAGTTTTCCAATACAAGTGTCCTCCACAATCCCCTACATGAAATTCTTGCAAAATTTTATCAGTGTCATCTTTCAGTAAACAGTTCAAAAGAATACCACTATTGTATTTCCAAAACAAATCATTGTCTATGATACAATACTTTAATGACTTCATTTTAAAAAATATAGCTTTAGTTCTTGTAAAACTAGGAGGATCTTGTAATTTTAGTAATAAAAATATGATATATGCATACCAAGGTGAATCTATAAAAGGTTCACTGATTTGTGGAGTTGCCATATCTTCCTCATCATCAAGGGCACTAATGAAATTTATATCTAGGGCCTGACATTTCGATTCAGCCATGAGTGTGGCTAAACCTCGGACCTTGATAAGATTAGTAGGCTTTATTTCTATGTCATATTCCAATATAGTGGCAATCCATTTGCCTCTTTTTCCTTTAGGCCCATTTTGTGTCAAAATGTCCTTAACTACTGAGTTTGGAACATAAGCAATGATGTGAGAATACAAAATATAGACTCTGAAATATTTGATGGCCTTTACTAAAGCTAATGCTTGTTTTTCCATAATATTGTATTTGAGTGTGGAATGTCTTAAGGATTTACTAAAAAATGCAATTGGTTGTTCATATCCTTGGTCATTCTTTTGCAACAAGACTACTGCAATGGTGTGTTCTAAAGCAAAAGAAAAAAATATAAAATCTTTTTGAAAATCAGGACTTACAAGGACTAGAGTTTTGGTTAAGGCTTCCTTGTTGGCTTCAAAGGACTGTTTAGCCTCCACTGTCCATTTAAGTGTTGAGTCCTTTCTTAACATGTTATTTATTTCTCTAATTAATTCTATTAAATTTGAAATGAATCTCCTAAGAAAATTTATCTTGCCTAAAAATGACTGTAACTCTTTAATGTTTCTAGGATGGGCAATGGTCAAAATGGCATCTATTCTAGCAGGATCTGTTCTAATTCCATCTTTGGATATTATATGTCCCAACAATTTACCCTCTTCTAAACCAAAGAGTATATTTTTGGGATTTAAAGAAATCCCAAATTTCCTACATTTGATGAAAACTCTTCTCAAGTGGTCTAGGTGTTCATTATCAAATTTAGAAAAGACAGTGATGTCATCATGGTATACCACTAGGAATTCATGGATCTCCTTATAAAAAGCTATATCCATAGCCCTTTGAAATGGTTCTCCTGCGTTCATTAATCCAAAAGGCATCTTCAAATACATGAAGGTACCCCAAGGAGTAGTAAATGCAGTTTTGGCTTGGTCTTCTAGTTGAACTAAGATCTGATTATATCCAGAAAATCCATCAAGCAGTGAAATTCCGGATGAGGCTACTACCCTCTGAAGGATATGGTCCATTTTTGGTAGAGGATAATTGTCTTTTAATGAGACCTTGTTTAAATTTTTGAAATCAACACAAAGTCTGATTTCTCCATTCTTTTTCCTAGTAGTGACTAAGTTTGAAATCCAATCTGAATATCTAATGGGAGCTATGATTTGGGCATCATACATTCTTTTAACTTCTTTCTCAATAGATGGCATAAGAACTAGATTAATTCTCCTAAGTTTCTGTTTGAAAGGTTTATGATCTTCTTTGAGAGGTATTTTGTGTTGAATTATGTTGGTGTCATAAGACTTCAAGTCTTCATAACTCTAGGAAAAAACATCTTGGAATTCTTTAAACAGATTTATGTATTTAACCTTTTCCTCTGGAGGTAAGGCTTTTGATATTTTAATGAGTTTTGGTTTTTCCTCAGTTCCTATGTTACATTCTTCTATGTCTGCTCTTAAAGGTTCCATTTTGGGTTTCTAGCTACATCGTTCGAGTCAAACAAATCTTCTAATGGGACTAATCCCTTAGGCAAAAAATTATTTTTAAGGTTAAGAATTTCAGGATCATCATTCATTATCTCTTCTATCTCTACATTTTCTAAGCTATCTATTTCTACTTTAGTGAATTTAGTGGGTTTACCTATATCTAAAATATTTACATCTATGCCACTATCTATGTTATTTTCTGTTGTACAGTCTGTATCTATTTTACAATTCTGAAACTCACCTTCAGCATTCATGAAGTTATAAATATGAGAATGGGAGAAAATCTGCCAATACTTCGATTTGTCTGTTATAACAGGCCTATGTATCACTTCTGCAGTGTATTAATGGTTGGGTTGAAAGGGAAATTTGCAGGTACTAACAAAAGTGACAAGACTATGGGCTTCCATATTTTGTTTTCTGGGAAGGGCAACAAAGTTTGTTTTAAGGAGGTCTTTAATCAAATCTAAGACAGTCTCCCTGTATTGACTAAGTCTAGGATTGTTTATAGAGTATTCACCATTAGTTTGTTTAATAATCAGTTTTGAGTCTCCAAGTATAGAAACTCTCTTGGCTCCAAGTTTTCTAACCATTTGTAATCCTAAGATCAGAGCTTCATACTCTGCCATGTTGTTTATACACTTGAAGTTTAATCTAAATGCATGTCCCTCATAATGATTATTCTCCATGTTATGGATCCACACTCCTGCACTAGCCCCTAACCTATTCACAGATCCATAAAAATATAGATGCCATAGGGACTCATGAAAAATGTTCTCACTATCAGTTGTTTTGTATTTCAGTTCTTTAGCTGTGATTTGATTATTGTCATGTTATGAATTGTACAAGATGAAAGATTCCATATCAGAATGCAAGGAGTATATGGGAAAGTTTTATGGTTTTCCAGCACTACTCACCATGTATTTCATCAAGGTATCTCTATATAATTTCCTTTGTTGGCCAAAAATAGATATGGTGGCATAAGACATATCTAACTACAAGGATCCTTGCAATTTTTCTCCCGATGAGCGAGAAAACATCATTCCATATTTTGGTGGGATGTATGCAACAACTATGTCCATTACAATACTCTTTGTTGGGCATTGAACTAGAGTTACACATAAATCCTTGATCAAACCAAGGCATTTAACTTGGCTAGATTCAAAGGAAAACAAGTCCTTATACGGCCTGGTGATGTCTAAGTTCAATCTCTCCACGATCGCTTTTGGCATCAAATTATGGGATGCCCCTGTGTCTAACGTAGCATTATGTAATATTTTGTCATGGATGTTTAGGCTAATGTAGAAAGGGGAGATTCCCCCTTGCTAATGAGTACCATTCACCTCAGGACCAAACAATAATTCAGGTTGATCATCATTCAAATTGACAACATACTCTCCCTCTCCTATATTTAAAGTTTCAGTTATCTGTGATCTATAGGATTCATTATTTACTAATTCGGTTAAAGGAACTAATATCTTTAATTTTTCTATTTCAATTTTGATGTTGAAAGGGAGCTGAGCTTTGTTTGTTTGGATGAGATCTTCCTTAACAAATGCATTCTATGTGTTTTTATCTTGTTTTTCAATACTAGGCATTTCAGTCTGTGTTTTAGTTGTTTTGCCCTTGATTTCTCTTGTTTGGATTGATTACAATAATTGTTTCAATTTGAGTTTCAGTGGAGGTTATATCTACAATTTTTGGGGTAGAAATCTCTGGTGTTCCCTTAGGGAGGATTTGTAAGACTTTAGTAACAAGATCTTTTGTTATTTTCTTAGTGTGGGTCTGGATTGATCTCTTAATGGGAGCTTCATTGTTCTTTTTACTTCTTCAGCTATATTGTTTGTGTACCTCATATATAGCTGACTCATATTCTTGTTTAAAATCAAAGGATTCACCAGATTCTAACTGCAACTGTTGTAGCATGTACAACTCTTGTTCTTCTTGAGTAAGAAAAAAAACATCTTTGTCTTTGATTTCTAGTAAGTTTATCTAGGTATCATCCTCTCCTTCTTGTTTTTGTGAACCCTCAGCATAGTTCTCCTGGAAGGGGGGTCTAATTTGTTGATCTGGTATAACATTCTTTCCAGTGTTAGGGTTCTTCCTAAAGTTGGGGTTTCTTATTGGGGGTGGTTGTTGATTATCCCATTGAGTTTTCCTTTCCATGTTTTCTAATCTATCCATTATTGTTTCTACACTCTTGGCTAAACTATCTATCTTTCCATCAAAAGTGGAATTTTCCTCTTTAATTACAACTCTCTTTTCATTTCTCATTCTGGCTTTCTTGGATAACAGGTTGGCCTCTACACTAACAACATTGCTTTGAATTTGTTCCAATGTTTCAAGGTTTCTTTCCCTTAATTGGTATGACATGTCAGTGTCAAAACCATTAGGGAATTTAATTAATGCTAGGTCAGGTGGAGGCTTAATATTAGCTGGGATTTCATTGTAGATATTATTGAACCTAGTACAATAATCCTGGATTGACTCATTAGGAGCTCTTCTAATGTTGTCATATTCAGAAAGTATTTACAGAGGGTTTTTCTTTCTCTCCCATCTATCAATGAATAATCTATGAAAATTAGCTAAGTCTGCAATATGATGGGTAGGTAAAGCTTTGAACCATTTCTTAACATCCCTAGTTAATGTTTGGGCAAACAACCTCATTTGGACATCTGATTCATCTATCTCATGCAACTCAAAACAGTCGGTCATCTTATTCACATGTTGTTGGGAAGTGTACTGTCCAGTAGCATCAAACAAAAATATTTTTCTTTGATAATCTTGCGGCATGGCATGGAGTTGTGCAAGTAAAACTAGAGGTGCATATCGGTCTTCCATGGCTGATATTTTGGTTTGACTAGGGGGTAAGGAAGTGGTGCTTGAGGAAGGGATTGAACGTGATGGAGATGAACTAGATGATGATGAGGATGAGGATGGTTGATGAATTACTGGTTTAGGGGAATGGACCGTGGTGGATACTATAGGTGAGGTTGTGGTAAAAGAAGGTGTATTTATAGTGAGTGTAGATTGTGCAGAAATTTCAGAGGCAACAACAGTGAGGGTAGCTAGTTTAACAAATTTTTGAAGGTAAGCATCATATATATTGCTTATCAATGTAGAATTCAAAGCTTCTAACTTGTCAAAAGAGTCCAAGACAAATTTATCTAAATCTGGATGAATAATCACCCTTTTTTATTCAATGAGTTGAATAAACTCAAGGTCTAACACTGTTTCATGGATGGCATTCTCTGATTTAGTTCTAAATAATGAGAGGTCAAATGACAAATCAAAATGGATTTCCTCTAAAGTTGACAACTCCTCGGGGAGTGAATTTTCTTTGACTAACTGGCTACTACTTGCTTGAGTTTCTACCTTTTTAAGTTTTCTTAAAATTCTATCTGGGTCATCAACTATGGTAGCAGGGTTTGGATCTGGATTTTACCTGGTAAAGTGAGTCTTTTTGGGAGCCATAATTTTAACTTTTTTAATTGTTTTTTATGAAACTTTTCAAGAACAACTTTTGAAAATGACCTTAAGGGGCTTAAGAATAAATTCAAGGTTTCCTTAAATTGTTATAAGACTGAGGGTCGAAGTCCCCAGTATGGTCGCCAATGATGTCATCACTCCAAAATTTTTTGTAAGTTGTTCAGAAAATAAAAATGATAGAGGTAACCAATGATAGAGGTAACCACAAACCAACTTTGGAGATCAGGAACTAGCCTTCCTAATCTCAGAGAGGGCTCTCTCTTTATGATTTAACCTTGTTTTAGTTAATTGATTTTAGGCTAGTTATGGTTTTGCTGGAGTTTTTTATTTGAATTTAGGTGGTGGGATCACTTACTTAGATGAAAAAGGATTGTCTTTTACCATTGGGCTATGGGGTCAAATGTCAGACAAACTGGATTGGATCAAGCTTTAAAAACAGTGTCTACAGGGCAAGATAGGTGAGTTATTACAGATCTCAAAGGCTGGATGGTGAAATGGTTCTAATTGGATCCAGGGAGCAATTAAGGGTTCCTTAGGCCGGATTATGAAGAGATTGGAAGAGGTCTACCGCGATGGGAGAGAAATTAAGGGTTCTCAAATCCAAATATCAGAGGAAACCATATAAATGACTAACTATTCAAAACAGAGTGTACTTAAACAAATTTTGAGTTATATTTCCAGTTACTTGATTCATATTTGAATAACATTTAAGTTTCAAAGAAGATACTTCACTGCAATAGGTCATCTCATGAATCCTTTAGTGCAATGTTTTTTATTACTTGCTCCAGTGTGTTGACTTGAAAATTGGTACAATCACCCTTAGGTTTAAGATCAAAATAACTCTACAAATGTATAGCAATCCACCCTCAATACTTAGAATTATGAAGTATTTATACAATAAGAATTTACAAAATATCTCAAACTGCATTGAGAACTAATCTAGGAAAAGGAAATATCTTCATGCAAGAAGATAGAGACATCTATTGAACTATTGTTTGATGTCCCTGTTATTTAAGTTCTGTTGTCTTTTAGTCTTTGATCTTTTTCCCTTTAAGCTGCTTAGCTGTTTGGTCTTCACACTGGATGTCATATTTACTTATGACCTTTCATCCGATACTCCTTGACCTTGTTGTCTTGTCAATACCCCTTTACTGTGCTTTTTCACTTTTTACTGTACATTTATATTTTTACTGTGTATTTCCTACAGTAAATCATTGAGTTTTTCCCATGTCTCAACATTTGGTAATTGGATATTGAGCATTTTTTGGTATATCTCATCTACCATTGTGTATTTGGCAAAAGTAGGCATATTCACAAAAAGGTGTTTTACCTCATGCTGGAGGTAAAACAAGTTTTCAAAAGTTTGGTATAATACTTTGCCTATTGGTATGCCCCTCATGGATGAATTGTTTACCTAATCTTTGGCCACTTCCCTAATCTTCTTATTGTAATCTTCCTGTGTCATTAGCTTATCATTTATAACTAGGGGATTTGGTAATCCCTTTTGTCTCAAAAGTTCGAACTTAACCATGAACCTGTCAATGGCCAGTTGCATGGTTTGACACTTATCCTCCAAGTTCAACATCAAATTCCTCTTAGTGAGTACTCTTTTAACTTCCAAAATTGTACCTGTCCTATCAGGTATCTCTAATTCTTGTAGCTCATACTTGTTCTTGGAGTTGAGGAAGTGGATGAGCCTTACTGCTTCCTTTGGCATATCTCCAAGTTCTGCTTTAACCCTCTGAATGGATTTTGTAGCTTGCTTTATCAAATCAATTTGTTCAAAAATAACCTAGATGGATGGCCAAATATCATTAACAAAGACAATGATATTGGCCCACAGTTGCTCCTTATCCTGACCTAAAGGTTCATTGAGTGTCAGTTCCTTCTCCAAGCTTTCGATTTTTTCAGTCATCCTTGTGGCCTTCTGCTGTTCTTCTCTGTGCATGATTTGGGCCAATTTGTAGTCTGTTTCTAGGCTGGTGACTTTCTCCTTAAGTATGTTCATCTCAGTGGTATGAATGGACATTTCTTCCATTTCTTTGACCAGCCTGTTTGCTTCATCACCTATAGAGCTTGTTGTTGTCGATACTATTGTTGATGTAGTTCATGTAGATGTCGGTAGTGTAGTGGCCATTGGAGCAGTGGGAGATAAGGATGCTACCAAAGTAGAAGGTACAACAGTGGTAAATGTTGGAATGACAGATGGAGGAGCATCATCAAGACTAGCTTGTTTGAGTTGCATCAAGCTATCTAGTTCTTTCTCCATCTCCTTCAACCGATCATTCAGTTGCAGCACTAGGTCCATCATCTCTTCATGATTGCTCTGACTTTCCAAGACCTCCTTTGTCTGTGGGTGATGTGAATGAGGCAACTTCAAATGTTTCTTGAGGGTTGATATGTCCTCATTCTTCTTCTTGATCAACTATTCAGTAGCCTTAATGTCACTTGGATCATGGCCGAGTTCAATGGCCAAGTCCTCCAATGATTTCATCCTGTTATCTTTGGCCTGTGAGGAGGCCTTTTCCAGTTTTTATTGGGCTGTCACATTATCCAATGAATCCTACAACTTGTGGGCAGCCATGGCCCTGTAAGGGTGGAGTAAATCATTTCTCTAGCCTTCTTGTGGAACTCTATTTGATCAATGGGATGAACATCCCTGGCCAACACCTAAAAATTTGTCTTTTTATAGTCAGCAGAGGTTTTTGGTTGTTGAATGGTGGGATGCAAATATGACATCTACATCTTGCCTTATTTGATGTCAAAGGTTGACATCAATCTAGTTTGGTTGGTGGTGTAAGCTTGACGTATTGGGCATATGTCTCTGCCTTCAACTTTTCATTCCTCATATTTATTTCTTTGAATCTATCTTTGATATCCTTTTCCCTGTTAGCTGGCCTGACAAAGGAAGAAACCTCAACACTCTATTGTCTCACTATCATTTGTGTGTTGGAGTTTGATGGCTACTCTGTTTCACATGATGCAATTGTTTCTTTACTTCTCTACCCCATTGTATCAATGTCAGTTATTTCCTCTGAAACAAAAATTTCCTCCTATTCAGACACAGGATTCAACTTGGGCCTTTTTCTTAGCTCAAACATCTCATCAGTAATCTCCATGGTAGAGTTGGATGCCTCCTCCCTGTTGCTCTTAGGATTCTTCTCCTCATTGGATAGAGTCTATAACACAGGATGAACATTAATTGGTTCTCCTAGTTCTGGAACCTACAGGAAAGAGCTCTGGTGAAATTGTTTTTCTAAATCAATCAATGTTTTCTCAACATCCACAACTGTGTTGTCCATATCAATCAATGTATTCTCCACCCACTCAGATTGGTTAGCAAACTATTCAATGTCTAGTCTCGGGTGGTGGATGTATGGTCCCAACTTGACCTTAAATCTCAACTTGTTTATGACCCCATGAGGGTCATACTGTCGTATGAAGCTGTTTCTGAATTTCATCTATTTTAGTAACCTGTTGGCCTCTAGTCGAAACTCTCTATTGTTGCAAATGAATGGGCCCAATTGGTTTTTCACCTTGAACTGGGTTTTCTTCCTAGCAGATAGGAAGTGGACCTCATCAAAATTGATGATTTGTTTGAAATATTCAAGGGAAAATATTCTCATAAGGAGGTATTTTGGCAATTTATAAAGGGCTAAATGGTAGCCATAAACTCTGATCTCAGTGTGGTTCTGGTAGAGGTACCAGTATCCCACCTTATTGTTCTTTTCCAATTCCATCACTCTTTTGATGTCTTGGTTGATTCTAGGCTGAGTATTAGAAGTCAGCATGTTCATGACTGGGTACACAAAGGAGTCTATGAAGTCTTTGTAGGTGAATGTTGTGGAAAACTTATGGACCAAGGGTGTCCAGTAGACCACTGATATCTCCTGTCCCCTAGTGTCTAGCTTCTCGATGCTCACTGGGAACTTATCTGTCTGGTAATACAAAAACATATAAAACAACACTGAAGAGTATTTGAAAACTCTTTCAGTGGGCAGTCTGGTGAATTGTTCATGCATTCTGTCTGCAATGGACTGGGCATAATCATACATGACAGTAGGAGGGTTGCCTGGAGTAAAAATGGATAGGAAGGCCAGGATGACCTTATCCACATGCTCATTTGATGTGTATCCTAGGATGCATGAGAGCATGGTGATTATGTGTCTTCCAGTTTCTAAGAAAATGGTGGTAGCATAAGGTGGGTATCTGTAGGAGTGTGGCAGTCTTCAATGATGAAATTCTGGAAGATTTGCTTGATTTTCACCTAGTCTAATGTGATGTATAAATCCAATAGGTTTCCAATGGATAGAGGGGTCTGATTAGGGCTAGATTGGATTTGTAGCATTTGGTTGATTGACTCATGTGTAATAGTGAATAACAACTGCTGATTTGGGGCAACAATAGCCCTTTGGCTAGGTATATAACATGCATGACAAAAAATGTACAATATCTAGAAAAGGGTGAATGTGTATTTGTGTAAATTGGATTCCAAAAGGTTGATTTCATCTGCATGGTTCAAAAATCTGTCCTTGCTCCAACAGTGGAGGTTCAGAAGGTGGGTTGGAGTTGCAGTGTCTTTTATTTGGAAATACCTATCTGCTAGGGCCAAATGGTCAATGTCCAGGTGAGGGGTTGACACAGGTCTAACATCCAGATATGTCTGGTAGCCATTTGTAGGATAAAATGTGGGAATTAGGCTTATATAGCTTTTGGAAGTCAAGCTTTGACAACTCTGGTGGAGTGAAAGGGTAGTTTGCAGGTCAGAAAAGAGGGGTTTAGGTATTCTGGGGGAATTACTTTCAATTTAAGGGAAAGATTAATTAAATTTAATTAATTATTATTTGAATTGACTGTATGCTTTCAAATTGAGATGGTCATTCTGTTCTTTTGTCAAAATACTTGGAAATGGTGGTATATGCTGCAAACTGGTTTCAATGGTAGCTGTAGAGGGTACTCTGGCTTTAGTTGTGAACTGGATGGCTGAATTGGGCATCCGGAGCATGTTTGGGAGGTATTTGGTAGTAAAATTTGGTTGCAGAGGCTCAGGGTGGCACAGGAAGGCTTAGGAAGATTTCAAAGAGCGAATGAGCAAAAAGGGTGAAAATGTGCATCTTTAGCCTTTTAATCGGCAACAGTTATAATTTGGCACAGAATTTCATAATGAAGAGTGGGTGGCTTCGGCGTTTGGTGGGGAGGTGGTTTCGGGGGCCATCGCATCGCTTTTGGTAGTTGGGCAGTATTTCCCTGAGAGCACGAGAGTTTGCCTGGTGCTGCCACGTAACCGAAAGGGGCCCGAGCAAAACTGCGAATCTCGCGTGCTCTCGGGGGGGGTAAAAGTCAGAAAGGGAGTCTGCGCGATATGGATGTGCGCCGTCAGATCTGGGGGTGGAAGATTGGACGACTGTCACACGGTGGAGCTACACGGAGGGGACAAGGGCAGAGATTTACAGGGCCCGGGGGCTTAATTACAAGTAATTGTAATTATTTAATACAGTGGGATCGGGGTTAAATGCAGCGGGATTTGTTAACCGCACCAGGGTGGTGGGTTAAAAGGTTTTATATCGAGAAAATGTGAATTACAGAGATTTAATTAAATAATGTGGAGGGGGGAATAAAACTTAGGACAAGGGGGGTTTTATGGGTTTTTTTAGGAGAAATAGGGAAATTAATAAGGGGAAAATGATTTTTTCAAAGGGGAATGGGTTTCACACTAGGGAAAAGGGGTTTTGGGTTGGGAAATGACTTTTGGAAGGTAATTTGCTAGGGAAATGTGTGAAACCAAGGGGCAAGGGTGAAAATGAAGGGAAAAAGGGTATTTTAACAAGAAATGATGGGATAATGGGGAAATTAGTAAGTATGTAGTGGGGGATGAAATGAAATGAGGGGAAGTTAATTAAATTAGCTTGTGAACATCCTTTCACTTTCATAACTGCTCCTGCACACTGAAACATTAGATTAAGCATGATAAATGTGATTATGCTTCAATCAACTTTGTACTTCTACAACCTTTCTTCTACTTACCTTTTACTTACCCTAACATTTGTTCTTCACTTTATTGGGTGCATTTAAACTAGAAGACCCTTTCTTTCCTTTTTCTTTTGAAAAATAAACTATCTAATTCTAACCTTATAGCTTCCAATGGCCCAGATTAAGCTTATGAGCACATTTTATTTCTCTGCCTAACTATTGATTTGCCAAGATTAAACAATTTGGCTAGATCTTTATTCTTTATCTATAAACATGAAATTTAAAGCATGAACTAGTCAAGATTAAATAGTTTGACTATCATGGGTTGTGGCATTTATGACAAGCTGCACACAAGCATTATTTTGCACAGTAAAGTAAAAAGTAGTGGCACTTGGACTTGCACACTTTCATGATTTGTTTTTGTTTGGGGTTCATATATTTTCACTTTTTTTTTTTATCTTTTCTTATTTATTTTTTTCCTTTGATATTTCTTTTAGGACATACCCTCTTTACATTTTTTAAATTTTTAATATGGAAAACGTTTTGCAGAAAGAAAAAAAATATGTACAATATTACAAGATCAACCACAGCCAATTCGAATTATGAATCCTATTATTATAGGACCCTAACAAGGTGTTCCAAGAAGGAAACGAGAGATAGTTGGAGCGAGCAAGCAAGGTCATCATCAAACAAGATAAGCATACTAAGAGGTAGCCCCTCATAATTGGTTCTAACCTAAGGAATCTTCCATAGAATGTCTTGTTCGTGGCTACACCCATTATCGGGCTAGAGGAATTGTTTGTGTTCGCACTTAGAATTTTACTTCACCACAAATTGGCGACTCCACTGGGGATACCAATCCTTCTGTTTGCTTGTTTGGAATTTCATGGTTTTGTGTGAACTTTTCTAGTTTTTCTAGTTCCCTTTAGTTCTGTCTGCTTTTCTTTTTTTACTTCTCTGGGTCTGAAATTCACAGTAGCAAGTCTGGTCCCAACTTTTAATTTTTTAATTTTTATTTTTTTCTTTGCATCCTCGCTCAGCATGCTTATTTTGCTAACAGTAGCGTCGATCAGCGTGATATGCTCAGAAACAGTCGCGTTGACCCCCTTCTAGCGCTTGTTTTCAGTTAGGCAGTCGCATCGATGCTTGTAAGTGAAGATTAGGGTTTACCCTAGATCTTGGCTAGTGTGTCTTTCTCTCTTGATTTCTTCCTTGTAAGTTGTTTAGACGGTCTTCTCCCTGCTTGGAAAGCTTCTTTTCACTTGGTTTATTTGCTTGTTGACTTGCCTTCTTTTCGCTTGATTTCTTGGGTCCTTGGATGGTTTGTGGCCCTAAGGCATCTAGGTTGTCATCCATTCAGCTGATTGTGAACTCAGTGAGTCAAGTTGTTGGTGCATTTATTCCTTGCATTTCATTTATAGTCCTCTTATTGCTTTGGGTCTCCATTACACAAGTTTGAAAAGTTTCGTTTGCTTGTCTAAACATCTCTTTTCCGGCATAGTTCACATTATATGTCTTGTTTTTTGGTAGAGTCATTGCATCATTAGTTTGAAAGAGATTTTCTTTTTTCATTTTTCATTTGTTTGAGAAACAATTGTCGTGCAACATTTTCATTGGAGTGTTTTATGAGAAATTTGTTTTTTCATTTCATGAAAAGTATAAAATTCTAGTTTGTTGCATCAATATGTTACGGTAGTTAGCATCATTGAAGACTAGGATTGCATTTTCATTTGAAAAGAAAAAGAATTCTCTTTACTTCTGAAAGGACTGTTTGGAGTGTACTTACTAGGAAACTAGGAATTGGAATGAATTTTTCATTAGTTTATTTTTTCAAAAAGTGAAGTAGTGAAAAATAATTTTGCTTTTGATTTCTTGGTTGTTTGCATTTGATTGTGTTTTCTACCCTCTCTAGTGTAGACAATTCATTGAATTGAAAGGGTCTTGTCTCATTTAGCTGCATTTAGGACTTTCCGAGTCACATCACTAAGGCCTGAAAACCGAGACATAATTCAAGATAAACTTTAAAATGAACTCAATTAACCTAAGGCGCATTTGAAACCTAACGATCATATCTAGAAGGTCTAGGCTAGAGACATGTTCCGACGTCTTTAAACCTAGCAGTTGTCATTAGCTTCAACACTAGACAACGCTAGTACGAACTTGTGCTCCCCATACCGTCAAGTATATAAAGGGAGACCCCTTTAGGCTGCAATCATTTATCCATAGGAAGTTGAGCCTTCCACCTTGCAAACGTGATACACCGAACACAGCATTCGGGGAGATTTCCTACCTGAACTTCTCGGTTCGCCGAGGGGTATTCTGCAGTTCACGGTTGCCTGGTAATCCTTTTTACCTAGATCATCCAGAGTAGTCATTTGATCTTTTTGAATCATTAAACTTAAAAGATCATTCGAGCACTTTTCCTTTCGATATCATTTCCAATCGAAAGTGATAGAGTCATATTTGCTTCTTTCTCGACTCTTAAAACATGAAAGATCGCCAGTTTATTTATGCGTCTTAAAAAATTGTTGTCCACGATCTTATAACATCTTGTTAGTCTTTTCTAGACCAAATCGTGAGTTTTCCTTAAAGTACATTTTAAAGCCTTGAAATTTATCTCTCTTTTCTTGTTAACTAAGACAAGGTCATCATGGCTGAACCATCTAGTTCACCTAGCTCCTCTTCCTCTCCTCCATTTGAAAGATTGTCTGAGGAGCCTTTTCTTAAATTTCTAGAGTCACTCAAGGACCAAGGTGTTGAGCTCGGAATCATTCTGAGCTTTCAACCTTTTTCATCTTGTCCTCCACCCACTTTAGATACTAGATCACCTGCTGATATTGGCCTGGAATCTCTGGACAATCCCGTCCAAACTCTTGAGAGTTAAGTGACTACTGACGGCCAGCTTAGACTAGTTAAATATCCTCTAAATCCTTTGTTCGACCCTATTGTGATATCACCGCAGTGTCTGTATAGTCCGTACGATCAGCTAGGTGTTCCTTTGGAATTATCCCTTCGTACAAATTTGGTTTTTCATTTTCGTTTGTTCCCAGCTTTGGAACTCAAAGGCGAAGCTCCAGCTACCTCTCCAGATCAATCGGAAGTTTCTACTCCAAACACTATTGAAGAGGAAGAACACCAATTTTCTCTTGAAGGTTTCTCCTACACGGGGAGCATTCCCATCTGTGTGTATCAGGATTTACCACCTAATTATGTCACTTTAGCACAGTTGGTATCAGGTACACCTAGTGCCTCATCACTTTATCACAACCCTATTTGGGCATCTGGCACTATGCCTGTTACAGGTCTGTTCATTCAGAACCAAACCTCCCAACAAGCGATGCTTTCTGTCATTACCTTAGTCCCAGTGTAATCCATTGTTCTGAACCCTCTTGTCTTGTCTATCCAAGCCACCCGTCCGGTTCAACCGACGGTCTCGAGACATTTTTCTGTCAGTTCTTTGACCCCTCTAGTAAGTGGCCCAGTGGTACCACCACTTGGGGGGCAGAATCTGAGTGTTTCTATGATGTTAGGCACAACCAATGTAAGTATCTCATAGGCTTGCATGGTTGGGATGATCCAACCTTCTTTTGGTGTTACCCAAAACCCTACTGATCCTGCTAGATCGAGCAATGTCCACTACCAAAAGGTCCAAAATCTCGTTGGTCCATTTGCGTCAAGAAATTTCCAGTATCAACAGCCTTGTGAGGCTCAGGTTCAGTACCAAGCTCCTTATGTTCCATACGGTTCTCAAGGATTGGTCAATCCACATTATGTCCTTCAGCCTAGACAGTATGTTCAGCCTAGTCCATCCACTTTTCCGGGTGGCCATGGCCAGATACAGTTCAGAAATTTTCCTGGAACTATTCAAGTACCTCTGCAGTAGCAAAGACAACCTCTGTAGAAACAAGGGCAACCTTTGTTACAGCAAGGATCATTCGTGCAGCAGTAGGGGCAAATGATGTTGCAGCAAGGTAAACTACAACAACTTCAAAAACTGTAGGGGCAACCCTCGCTACAGTTGTAGCAAACCATGCAGTATGCTCCGCAAACCTCCCAGCCTATGTCTTTGCAAGGCCAACCTCTGCCACTGTAGGGACAACCTTTGCAGCTGCAAGGTCAATCCTTGCAGCAGTAGAGCCAACCCGGGAAGTAGCAACCGTTATACACATATCAATGGGGTCAACCCTTGCAAGGACAAGGTCAGGGTCAAATCCTGCAGCAGCGGGCACAAAATCCTAATGCCCAAGGGCAACAGGTCCCGAATCCTTTTGTCCAAGGGAAGCAGGTCAAAATCCCTATGTCCAAGGATAGCAAGTGCAGAATCCTTATGTCCAAGGACAGCAGATCCAAAATCCTCTTGTTCAAGGGCAACATGTTCAAAACCCATATATTTAGAGACAACAGGTGCAATATCCATATATCCAAGGTCAACAGGCTCAACAACCTTTTAACCTGTATGTTGCTTTTCAGCAACCTATGGCAAGACAGTTCCAAGGCGTTCAAGGTCAAAATCCTTTCGACGGCCAGGGTAACCTACAGTGGGGCCAAAATAAAATTCCATATGGCCAAAACCCTCCACTATGGGGAAAAAATCCTTACCAGCAGGGATGGGCTCCTTCGGTTGGACCTACTTATCGACCTCCAATGCCTTTCAATACTCAATTGTCGTTCTTGGCTACACTAGAGTTTCCAGATGTGTCTCGACTCATGAATGATCCAATTCTTCATTCACCATACTAGCCTCTGGTTCCATCCAAGATCCTGAGCAATTGTCCCAAGTTCGATGGGAAGGCAAAAGAAGATCCTCAAGCCCATGTGATGACATATCACCTCTGGTGCTCTTGAAATTCCTACGTTGATGATTCTATTTGTCTCCGTCTTTTCCAACGAACCCTTACAGGTGCTGCAGCCAAGTGTTACATCGAGCTCCCTCAAAGTAATTACCATGAATTCAACTCTTTAGCCATGGCTTTCCTCACGCATTTTCAGTTGCTGGTTCGTTATGAAACTGGCACCTATTTGCTTACGTCACTCAAGCAAGATACTGTGACGCACATCTCCGATCACATCCATGAATGGAGACGTAGACGTCACCTAATCAAATTTGAGATTTCTTATTAGTTGCTAACTGAATGGTTTACCAAGTCATTCGTCACTCCAATTGCTTGTGATATAGCTATGGGTGGATGCGTTACCGAAGAAAAATCCATTTCTCGTGCCCAGTACTTAGATCTCGTTTATTCTCAGTCTGGCACTTTGTATGAGTTATTACCTGATGCTCTGCGGCCATCATCCGATCCAACGACATCAAAGTCACAAGCTACACCTCCTATTGATGGAGTAATTGGTTTAGTGTCCTAGACCCCTACAACACCTTATTCCAAACAAAAGTCGGTATCAAACACTGCTTCTAATAGTTCCTCCCAGAATCCACCTGGCCCTGGTAAAACCTCAGAGGTCCACGCTATCCAGTCTACCACAGCGAACAAATCCTCAAAAGGTAAGAAGAAAGGCAAAGGCAAGGATAACGTCGATGCCCCAAAATAGGGTCCTCCTAATTCATCTACTGGTGATTCTTCACAATGGAAGCTTAAGTATTTGTTCCTCATTTGTGAGGAGGATCACTACACTAAGGATTTTCCTCAACGGTTCGAAGTTAGTTGTTTGCTCAAAGGAACCCCAGTTATCTTGAAAGATCCATTTTTGTCTCATCAAACTCAAATGGTAGACCAACCTCAATCATCTGCTTCCTCAAGATCTCAAGTGTTCATGATGAGCACACCTATTAATGTGGCTACTAGGTCAAAATATTATCAAACGCCTGCTGTGACAGCCGGGAAAGAGAAAGGAGTCACCCCTTCTTCTTCTGCCTTGAGTTCTGACCCTCTCCATATCAAGCGCCCTAACCCTGATTCCACCATTCGACCACCTTCTTGAGGTGTGCTAAGGAATTCCTCATACAATCCCAACGCTTGAGCCGCTCAGCACTATAATATTGTTGAGGATTTGGCTCAGGCGCCATCAACTATGTCTGTTGTCAAGGTACTCCAAAGTTGTCTATTTTAGCGGAAATCATTGTTGTTGGCTATTGGGGGTATTGATCCTACCAATTCCAATTTGATATGTTTTGATAGAGAGAACCACGTTCCATGACCGCCTCATTGGATTTCCTTTCTCATTCAGGTAATCATCAATGAGAAAACCATTCATAGGACTATCATCAATGAAGGTGCTTCTACCTGTATCATGTCAGTCACTTGCTGGAAGGAAATTGGTTCTCCTACTTTGAACCAATCCCCTAACACTTTGGAATCTTTCGGTGGGAGCAATTCACAACCATTTTGTGTCTTAACCAACCTTTCCATTACTTTGGAGGGAAATAAAGTACACGTTAAGGTGGAGATTGTTGATGTTAATCTCAATTATAATCTTCTACTCGGACGGAGCTAGACCCATGCCATGCATACTGTAGCCTCCTCCCTATTCCGCGTGATTCATTTTCCCCATCAAGGGAAGATCGTCAAAATCAACCAATTGTCTTTCTTTGCCTCTTCCTCCTTGGACGACAATGTTCCATATGTTAAGCATACCGGTGCTTCTTACGAGAGTGTGGGGGCATGACGTTTTAAAGATTATTCCTTGATGGTAATTTTTCCACTCCCACCTCCTCACGTTGCCTCTGTCAACATGATCTCGGTCAAATCTGATCCTTGGGTCATACCTTCACCGAGTCTTGTTGATTCTTGGGGCAAGGTTATGCCACTTAGTCGTGCTGAAATTAATTATGTGGAAATTGTTTCGGCCTCAAGTTTTGTATCCTTTGATTTTCCCGTGTCGAGGACATCTCTCGATATGTATTCTCAATCCCCGTGGCTTGGTGCTTCAGTATCCCAAGACTTTCCTTGCTGATGAAAGTATCATGAAAGTAATGTCTCTGGAGGAACCACCTTGGAACTATACTCATCATCGTTCCTCATTCCTGCCTAACCTGACGGTCATGTCTATGTGTCTTGAGATGTTCTATTCTCTGTTGCCTATTTACATGTTAGTTTTGCCTACCATTGTGAATATCTTTCAACTGAGGGCACCTTTATCCCCTCATGGATTCAGGTTTTTTCTCCCTCCCCGAGTTTTTACCAATTTACCATTATTGCCATGGGATGGTCATCTGACTCGTAACCCTCCCTCGCCCAAGGGGCATGGGGGAAAAGCCTTATATGAGATCTACTATATTATTTGGTCGATTTGATGCTTTCTCGTCATCTCAACGGTAAAACTCTGGTGGTCATCTGTGTTGATTGATTACCTCAGTCCGAGCATGACTCTCTAAAAAAGTACTATGCTTAGGTCATCTTGCATGGTTACTTGTGTACATTAGTGTGTCATTCATTTTTGTGCAGTGTGGTTTGGTGTGTTAGTTTTCAAACAAATTTCCTGTTTACTATGTTTTTCCCTACTTTGCAGATGTCTGTGACTCCTCACATTGGTTTCGCTGATGGTGCTTTCCATAGTACCCAGAATCTATCCTCCATGGCATGGGCCATTTATGACCCTCATGGTGAGTTGATTGATCTTCAAGGTATTTGTTTAGGTCGCACAACTAATAAGATTGCCAAATACAACACAGTTATTGAATTTTTGTCAAAGGCCATTGCTCTTGACATTCAGGAATTGGTTGTCAACTTGGATTCGCAGCTTGTTGTCCTTAAAATCAATGGGAAATATTCTGTCAGAAATCCTCAGATATTGAGAATGTATCTACGTATTCGTCTACTAGAAAGAAATTTTGATTACATTACATATCATCATATTCCTAGACGCATGAATACATTTACAGATGTATTATCTAATTACGTGTTGGATAGATATTTACGAAACATGTGAAAAACCAAAAACAAATCATTTTGCACCATAGTAAGCAAGAATATACAACATATATATATATATATAGATATATATATATATATATATATATATATATATATATATATATATATATATATATATATATGGAGATAATGTTTGATACATCAAAACCCCAAAAAATAATATGTGTGTTCAAATAACATCCACGAGCCTCAAAAATGTAAATGCTGGACCTAGGAACTAATCAGCATGGTGATCATGGTAACATGAAACTGCTAGTGCTACATGAGTCAGCAATCGGTGGATCTGATCCGATACCCCCACTATATCCCTATGGTACTGGCATGGGATGTCTCCCACCCGGGCATACTTTGGGATACCACGAGTCAACCCCTCAAGGTTCCTCGTGATCTGCTCCTCATTGTCGCTTTCCTCCTGATAAGGAGTGACATCAAACTAGCGAACGACGCAACTGGATATCTGGGACATCCCGACAAGGTGCTCTAGTCCGGCATCTGCATTGATAAAACAAAATGTTATAAACACACACACACACACACACACATATATATATATAAAACAATTGAAAAATCAAAAAATCAAAAATTGATTTTTTACCTTCATCGTCGAAATCCTCCCCATCTGGAAGCGGCATATCAGGATCTCTACAGAAGTCGGTACCGCTATATGACCAATCCTCCACTACGACAGTAGCCATGAGAAGAAGGTGGGCCTGTAGGACATATGCTGGCCCTTAGTGATCCTAGGCATCAAACAACTCCAATGGACCATCCGTGGGTCTCGTGGCATCAACGGATCTACCTCAGTCAGCTGGCACTGGAATAGCGGGACCCGCTCCTGGAAGAAGTTCACTAGTACAGATTTGAAGAAAAATTTCTTCAGATTCCCCGCCTTAACTTTTGACAGCTGGCGTTTCATGTTGATCTTCATGGCTTCCACCCAATTGAATATCGTCAGTGTTGTACAGTTGATAGCATATCTAAATTTCAACTTGTTAGTTTCATTCTCTTCTTGGGACGTAGCCACTCTGTTGATAGTCAACAGTAGCACTCTCGGTGTAAGATCTCACACAGTGACAATCTCAATCTTGCTACTCTTGGATTTGAGGTCTTGTAGGCAATGTTCAGAAAGTAGCATGGATATGCTTGACCCAATTGGTTGTGACCCATATAGGTTGACTGCTTCCCCTCTCCAGGACAGTCCTGTGATGAAATAGATGTCTGAAGTTTCCAACTCCAACTCCTGGTCACCAATGATAAATATTTCCCGATTTATGTCCCAAAGACTAATAAGGTATCAAAGTAGCTCAGGTTGAGCCCACATCCCTGGTGTGAGAAAGAACTTGAGGAGCCCACAGTTCCTCAAGGTATCCAAGCAGTTTGGATCATTCATTTCCTGGGTGTCCACATCTTTGTGCTCACGTTCTTTCTAGTCTACCATTTTCAATGATTCTTTCCTGCAAAAACTATGTATTCAAGTCAATAATCATTTTTGGCAGCTAAAATTTGGATTCAAATGGTATATTTAAGAGAAAATATGGTTTTTTGTTTGTTCACGGGGCTGGAGCGCCTGTTTTAAAAATAGTTGCGTCAACGGTGCAGTTGGTCGTTTTAGAAACCCTCAGTCGGCGTGATTCTGTGCCCAGAAATCGCACCAACCAAGGGCAATTTTTTTTTTCCAAAACCTCCCACAGAAATCCAAATAATGGATAAAAACAGGGATGAACAGTATGTAAATGGAGCTTAGGGACTTGTCTCTTACCTGCAACTAGCAGCTCAACGAATGACCTCCTAGATCTCCCACAATCTACTCCGGAAAAATTAGGGCAAAAGTGGGTGAAAAGTTTTTCACAACAAGGTAAAATGGTAAACGGTAAAAATTATTTACTTTTCCCTCCTTTTATTCAGTTTTTCATGAAATATTAGGTTTTAAAATTATTTTTGACCTATTTTGCCTCAAGAATTGGATAATGCACTTTACCTTTTTTTCGTAGCAACAGGTGATGGATGTTCGACGATGGCACTGAGTCACGTTTCAACTCTTTTCTCGACTCATAAAACTCAAATGAAAAGATTGCTGAGTATTTTTCCCTTTTGGCTCATAAAAGAGAATAAAATGGGGGGTCCACTTTTAAGCTCTTTTTCGACCCTTTAAACACGAAAATATTGTCAATCTCTTGTCGTTTCAAACTCGATAGCAGATGTGAAAAACATCGTGCGCCCAGTATACGTTTACCCCTTTTTCAGGTTGTCATGCACTATTTATGAAAAAGGTACTCCTTGACTGAAATGGTCAAGCAGTTCTCTCGAGAATCGTTTTCTACCTTTTCGGGCTCGAAAGACACAAATTCACGAAAAGGGACCATGTGGATTTTTCTTTTCCATGTCTTTTTCAAACTCTCTAAACATGAAAAAGATACCAAGTTGCACCTTTGTCGGGCTCATTAAAACATACAACAACATCAGATTCGTCACCATGACGAACATGAGCTTCTCCTTCCTAGGGCTCATTAAACTTACTAGGTCAGATTCGTCTTAAGGATGAACTTACAGTGAATATGTTATCCCCTTCAAGCTTGTGATAAAAAATAATTGGGGTACCTACCAGAAATGGTGGGAGAAAATTTGAAAATTCAATCAATCGTGTCAGCAACTCACTCTTGAACATGACACTTTCTGCTTCGTGTCGGGTTGGGATATCCTCCTTTCCATCATTGACCTTCTCAGGTTGGGCCGCTCATTTTTGCCTTCCATTTCATCTCTGCCATGCCATCATGACCATTGATCCTATGGATCCAACAACTACCAAATTCTAGAATCGTGTCACCGATATGTTCAAGAGTTGTCCTTTTGCAGTTACCCTTACCTCTAATTCTCTATATCATCCAAAATCATTTGCATCCCTTTGTCTCATGTCGATGATGTGGGATACATCATGGCCCTCCTTCGACACGGTCACTTCCTATCGACTTCAACTCATTATCTAGGAATTTGATCGAGAGACTCCCTTCCAGTACCTTAGAGCTTGCATGCCCTAGTGATAAGTTCTTCACACTCGACGATAAGTTCACATCACTAGCTTTCGATCGGGTGTTTTCACGGGTGTTCGAATTCAGTCCCTTCATTCACATTTCGTGGTACCTTGAGAACCATTGTCATTATTGGTGGTTTCTCTCGCGCTTGTTAACAATTTACATCATTGATTGGTAATCAAGTGATTTTCTAGCATGTTCGACATCAACATATCTATTCACATGTTAGAATCTATACTTTGAATAGGTCGTGTTGGAGTGCAAGACCCTAGGCTCAGATTACAATAGTCCAGGTTGCAAGGCGATGTGACATGGTCATGTTGATATACATGTCTCTTTCAGATAGATGGATGTGACCATACCATGAGTTGTCATATGTGATCCTTCTCATTATTGGATGGTTGCGAACATACCTTGGTTTCGATATGATCCTCTTTATCTAATGGATGCGCCCATGCCTGGATCCATTTACATGATCATTCTCTGGATGGATGCATCCATACCACGATTCATGTATCATTTGACAGAGTTTTCAATAATGTATATGTATCTATACTTTCTTGCAAGTTTTCCGACGACAGACTCTGGTTCCCCATACTGAGTTATAAAGCATTTCACCCCTCACTCTAGTTCGGACTTCACACTGTAGGGGGCATCTGTTACACATCGTTTAGTCATTGTCCCTATACTCCCCATTCCTTGATCTTGGAGGACCTATACAGTGAATCCTATGTGCTTTCCCATCATGAAGAAACTCCCATTATGTCCCTCTTCATCAGCAAAACAATTCCCTTTTGCATCATTTCCCAAAAATCTTATGTTTTCCCCAGTTTACAAGACCGGCGCTAATGACCCATGTCCTCCTCGTGCCGATATGAAGGGATTAAAATTGTCCCAAGCACTAACTAGAGTGAATGAGCCTTGTTCCAGTCACGACTATCCTCTTTTGGAAACTTTTTTAAATAAGGAGCTGAAACTTCTAGCTCTAGAAGCTTCGTAACAAAAGTCTGGTAAATGGTTGGGCCAGATGGAGTTGAGGATGTCAGTTTGGGGTCCTTTCCCCTATTACGATGGAACTACCTCAAGAGATAGGACCTTCTCCCATGGGAATAGGGACCATCTCCCTTCCATCCATGCTATATAAACCTCCACTTTTCCCAAGCACAAGCTAGTGTTGGTGTGTTAGTGCTAATTAAGTTTCAAGAGTAATCAACAAGTTATTCATAGTTGTATCTCTCTAGTTGTGTGTGAGGGAGAAGTGTGAATTTGGTTTAGTTTGAAGACTAAAGGGAAGAGCCTTAAAACTACCATTGTTGAGGCCATCATGGAATGCTAATGGAAGTGTGTGGGAACCCAAATTTGTCAGAGGAGAACGGAAACGTCAAGACAACGGTTGTAATCTCTTCTTGATTTAATATATATGAAACTATCGATTGATTTCCTACATAATATGTCATCTCACATGTTTATGGCTTAATGTTTCTTGAACTATTAAGTAGGTTGAATACAATCTGTCTATTATCACAGTTGTTGTTTGTTGTTGTTTACTTGTTTCAGGTGTTCGAAGAAGGAAATGGGAGATAGTTGGAGCGAGCAAGCAAGGTCATCATCAAACAAGATAAAAGTACTAAGAGGTAGGCCCTCTTAATTGGTTCTAACCTAAGGAAATCTTCCATAGAATGTCTTGTTTGTGGCTAGACCCACTATCGAGCTAGAGGAATGGTTTGTTTCTCCACTTAGAATTTTACTTCACCACAGTGGCCTACATGAATGACATCCAGTATAGTTAGTCTTAGATTATGGAGAAATTGGGTAATCTCCACAGAAGTCTGAGGTGAACTAATGAATGTCTGCATGAAATAGAGGCCCATCCGGAGCACATTGAATTTCATATAGATGAGCGACAGGGTCCTCCAGTAGTCCAACCTATGCATACTCCCCATCTGCTACCTTAATATGTAGTTGATGGGTTGTTTGTTCATTTTTCTCATTTTTTTATATGTATGGCTTCTTAGCCCGCCGGAAGTAAAGGTCTAATTGCAAAATCTTGTGAATTACATTCAAGTTTTCCTTGCCAAAAAATCCGATCAGAGTGAGGAAGGAAGAGCCGCAAAAAATTATATGTATTTAGCCTTATCATGATAATATAAGAGAATCTTTTTTATTGAAAAAAGAAAGACTTAACATTCGTGGATTTTACTATTTGTCCAAAAATAAGCTTCCTCATTACTATATCTCAAATGAATCATATAAAAACAAGGGAAAGGTGCTTTATAACTATTCCTTATGTCAATAAGAACAAAGAAACAAAGGCCAAAGAATTTTTTCATAATCCAATTTCACAATATACATGTGGATTTGGTTTCCAGTAATTGCATTGGTGAAGGTGAGTGGATATCACTTTTAAATGGAAAATAAAAAATTATTGCAAATTCATCACTCAACAAACAACAATTTTGACTAGGATAGAAAAAATTACATGTACATAGAAGCTTATAGTAAAAATATAACACTTTTAGATGACATTCAAGTAAAATTTAACAATAAACACTTTTATTCTCAACTAATTCTATCATCAACACTTAGAAAACGACCACCAAAAACAACAACAACAATAATAATTGCTATAACTAAAATATTAATAATTACTATTATTGAAAATCATCTAACTTTTTTGCTAGAAAAAATATCCATAGTTCCATATAAGTTATCTAGGATTTGAACCAACCTAGATCCATCTTAACTCCAGAGAAAAAAAATTAATAATAATAATAATAATTGCAATAGCTAAAATATATAATAATTACTATTATTAAAAAACATATAATCTTTTTGCTAATAAAAATCCCCATAGTTCCATAGAAGTTAGCTAAGATTTGAACTAGTCTAGATCCATCTTAACTCCAAATATATCAAGCATCGAGAGGGATCAAATTTCCCAAGGTGCAAAAGGTTTGCACCTCAGGATATTTGCACATTAGGAGATTTGATCTCTCTCGATGCTTGATAGATTCAGAGTTAAGATGGATCTAGGCTTGTTTATATACAAATTTTTGCCATTCATAAAACAAAGATAAATTACAAAAGAGACTACATGCCTTTAAATACGTTATATTACATAAGAATACCATTGGAAAGACCATGGATTGTCAAAACCTAAAACTAAAAAACTGCCAAAAGTAAATTGACTTTATGATCTCAATTTTACATGAACTACAATGACAATATTTGTAAGTATTAGTTTGTTATAATTTTAAATTTTATTATTTTAATTTCATTTCATTTAATTTTAGTTATGAATGCAACATTAATAATTATTAGTTATAAGGGAAAGAAGGAATTAGGTGAGGAACACTCTGATGCTGAAGCGATTACACTGTTCAAGACACGAAACCCTAGCCACCGCCGCTCGAACCTGCGCTAGCTACAGCAGGTTCCGCCACTGACAGACCTATGGCATCTACTGTAGGAGGGGAGAGCTCTGCCTCCCCTCCACTGGGAATACCCTCAACTGACAAGAAACAAAAGGCAGAGATTCGGCACTCTGCAATCGCAGACCCAGAAACGGAAAAAGACAAGCAAAGGACGCAAGAAGGACAGACGATCTCAGATCGAAATGTGGAGGACGAAGCAAGCAATGGTCGGCACAACACGACTGGTTCCTTTCAGACTAAAGTGACCTCAGCAACCTGTATCCCAAAAGCAGCAGATCCGATCAAGGTCGAACTGCCAAGCCACCGCATCAATGGGGAAATCCAATTTATGCAAGATTACGCACTCATTGGAAAGTTCTTGGGATTCTGGCCCACAGAAAAAGCCTTACAAGGCTGGATAGCCTCTAAATGGAAGCCCAAAGGACAAGTTACTTTACAGCTTGGCCCAAAGGGCTTCTTCACAGCCATTTTTAACTGTCTAGAAGACAAAACAAGGATATTCGAAGGAGGCCCGTACTTCTTCAACTCTTCAGGTTTATATCTAACGGAATGGAAGCCCCGATTCAATCTTGACAAAGAAGACTTTAGTTGGGCCCCTGTATGGATCAGAATGTATTCCCTTCCTGTGGAGTATTGGCGAGAAGAAACGCTGGCAGACATAGGCAACAAGTTGGGAACCTTCATCAAAATTGCTACCGAAACCAAGACGCGCAAATACACCTCTTATGCCAGGATCTGCGTCAAGATGCACCTAACCAAGACCCTAGCAGACACGGTAAGTCTCTTTCACGATGACTATGAATGGAAACAGACTCTAGATTATGAGCACATCCCTTTTCGTTGTCGAAAATGCCATGAGCATGGTCACCTCTTCCGTGACTGTCCCTCAAATGTGCAGCCCAAAATTCCTTCCAGTGAAACTAACTTGGACCCAGATGGTTTCACAAAAATCCCTACCCGTCGCCGACATGCAAAAAAAAACCAAGCTAATCCAGCTCAAGCCTTCAAAGCGCCCCCCCAGAACCGCTTTTCCGTTCTCGCCTCACAAGATATTCAAATCAGTCCCAACGCTGATATCCCAGAACAGCTGCACCCTACCCAGTCTTCCCTCAACCGTTCTGAACCAGCCTCTTCTAAATCTGCAGATCTTCCCTATACCGAAAATCCCATCTCTGTTTCAGAGCCCGGACCCCTAAACATTTCCAAGGGGAAAACCATGCTGAACGAGATTCCACAAGCTTCTGATATGGATCTAGATGCAGCCCTAGCCCTGAGTCTTCATGAACAATCAGTGGAGGAGGCCCTCATTGCCTCAAATGACATGGAGGAAGATCGAGAAGATGTAGATCTAGAAGAGTTCGACATCTCCAAGCTTGACATATCCAAACTGGAGGCAGCATGTAAGCAAAAAGAGTACAACTCAATCCCTCCCTAGCAATTAGACAAAATTGAAGGAGTCCTAACAAGGGTACAACACCATAAAAGTTTAGGCATCCAAGGAGGCAGTCATTGGGATGGAAGGAAAATCCTCAAAGAACAAAAGAAAAGGGGCAAAAAAACAGATCTACAGAGTACAATAGCAGTAGGTGAAATACTCATGGATTCGGGGCAATTCCCCAAGTTGACCAAGTTCTACAAGCCCAAATCTCCGTCTACATGAAGCTCATCTCTTGGAATGTAAGAGGACTCAACAGTCCCTCTAAACACAGAGTGATTAAAAACCTGATAATGCAAGAAAAACCAGCAATAGTCTTTCTTCAAGAAACAAAATGTAGCAGCGCAACAATAGACAGTCTCAGTAACAAAGTTTGGGCAGGCAGCAGTTCAATCGCAGTAGACGCCTCAGGGGCCTCTGGCGGTCTAGCCATTCTATGGAATCCACAGATTGTGTCACTTGATAATTTTCATGCCACTCTGCATCTCATTCAAGCTACATTCCACCTCATCGACACCAACATCCATGGGCATCTTACCAATGTTTACTTCCTGCAGACAATACAACAAAAATTAGACCTCTTGGACACGATCTCCCTCCTTAATGAAAACAGATACTTTCCTTTATGGATAGGAGGAGGCGATTTCAACATAATAAAGTCCATGGAAGAGAAACAAGGGGGCAGAACCAGGCTCGATAGTGATAGCAGCGGCTTCAAGCAATTCATTCAAGACAATCGACTCATGGATATCTCCACCTCTAATGGCATCTTCACCTGGTTGAACAAGCGAAAAGGGGTTCACCAAATTGCCTCACGACTAGATCGATTTTTAATTTCAGACAACGCAATCCACCTAGGAGGAGATTTCAGCGCCGAGATCATTCCACAAGGAGGCTCAGATCATTGGCCCATTCTTCTCCAATGGTCCAGACCAGGCAATTGCAGCAATCGACCATTTAGATTCGAAGCCTTCTGGCTCACAAATACCAATTTTAAGGCAGTGGTTAATCAAGCCTGGACATCGTTCATCCCGCCGGCAGGAGCTAAGATGTATCCATTCCAACAAAAGCTGAAACATCTGAAGCAAACTCTTAAAATATGGAACCGAGATCATTTTGGCAACATACAGGAGAGCAGACAAAAACTAGAACAGCAGATGAAAGCATTACAACAAAGATTCATTCTGGAAGGACGCACAAAAGAACAAATTCAACAGGAGAAAATCCTCTGGAATCAAATAGAAGAGCGTCAAAAACAAGAGGAAATTTTATGGCGGCAAAGTCGCGAATAAGCTGGCTCAAAGAGGGTGAGAGAAATACCAAATTTTTCCACAAAACTACCATCCAACGACGCATGCACAAAAAAATTACCTTTGTCAACAATCAGCAGGGTGAAAGAGTGGAGGCTCATGAAGATATGGAGAAAGAATTCACAGGATATTTCAAGGACATTCTAAAGGAGCCTAATAGTAACAGAGATGAGGCAATCCGAGCTATCACACAGCACATTCCTAAAATCATCAATGAGGATCACAATACTCAACTGCTCCAGCATGTAGCACTAAAGGAAGTAGAAGACGCCATGGCTCAGCTTAAAGATGGAAAAGCGCCAGGGCCTGACGGATTCACGGCCAACTTCTTCCATGAATTTTGGGATCTCATAAAAATTGAAGTCTGGGATCTGGTGGAAGAATCCCGCAGCATGCATTGGGTCCTCCCGGCCCTCAATTCAACCTTCATTGCCTTGGTACCCAAAGAAGCAGCCTCAAACAAACCTGAGAAGTATAGGCCAATAGCGCTCTGTAATGTGATTTACAAACTCATTTCAAAGGTTATTGCAAACCGACTCAAACCGCTCCTACCCTTGCTCATCTCCCCAGAACAGACAGGGTACGTTGAAGGTCGGCAGATCATGGATGGAATTATTCTATCAAACGAAGTCATACACTCTTTAAAGCTACTCAAGAAACCAGGTATGCTTCTCAAATTAGATCTTTCTAAAGCCTTCGACAAGCTTAGCTGGAATTACATTCACAAAATGCTCTTAGCTTTTGGCTTTAATGCAACCTGGACCAGATGGATCATGAACCTCATCACTTCTCCCAGTTTCTCTGTCATTCTGAATGGATCCCCCTCACCTCCTTTTCTCCCCTCTCGTGGCATCCAGCAGGGGGACCCTTTATCACCTTTCCTCTTTGTTTTAATGGCTGAAGGCCTAAGCAGGCTCCTCCAATCGGTTGTATCCTCTCATGCTCTTAAAGGTATTTCTCTTCATGGTCGTGCTCCTCAAACGCATTAGCAATTTGTTGATGATACTATGCTCTTTGGGCATCCTTCAGCAAAAGAAGCCTCTGCTTTCAAATCTCTTCTATCCCTTTTCTCTAAAGCCTCGGGCACTTCCATTAACGCTGCAAAATCACAACTCTTTTTCTTCAACACTCCCCCCTCCTTGCAAAGGATTATTGCCCGAATTCTGGGATTCACAATCTCCCACCTGCCTTCAAAATACCTGGGCGCCCCCCTTACCGACTCAGCAATCAAGCAGGTGTCTTGGAGATCGTTATTGGACAAATTAGAATCAAAGCTCTCATCCTGGACCTTCAGGGCTTTAAATCTCGCAGGCAGGCTCGTTCTCATCAAATCAGTTTTACAAGCTATGCCGCTTTATTTATTCTCTATCTTAGCAGCTCCAAAAGGGGTTCTAAAAGAAATACGCAATCTTCGGCGAAACTTTCTCTGGGGATCCACAAGCCTGAACAGGAAATGGGCTCTTGTCAAATGGACAGAGGTATGCAAAACCAAATCAGAAGGAGGGTTAGGTCTTCGTGATCCGCTTCAAAGCAACAACACTATGGGAGCTAAAATTTGGTGGAATTGGGTCTCCAAGCCAAACTCCCCCTAGGCCCAACTATGGCAAGCTAAATATGCCAGAGGCAGTCAATGGAATGACCTCATCAGAATCAATCCAACTGCGCAGGGATCACTCATCTGGAACAACGCAAAAACCCAAAGTCACTTCATCCAAGATCATAGCTTCTGGGAAATTCACTCAGGCAAGGCAGCTAGATTCTGGGAAGATTCATGGCAACAACTTCCCAAACTGGCCAATCTGTTCCACAAACCTCTCTGGCAGGCTCAAATGAACCAAGAAAGCATCCCTTTGGTACACCAGTTCTGGCAGCCATCTCCAAATCACGACTTCCAAACATGGAAACCAGCGCGACTCTGGCAAATAGATTGGCAGGGAGAAGTGTATACAGACATTGATCAGGAACTCAACAATAGGAAGATTCGCCTCTCCAATCAGCAAGACAAACTCAGATGGGGCTACACAACCAAAGGCACCTTCACCACCAAAGAAGCTCATCACCTGCGCTATTCCAACCTCCAGGCGGTTAAAGATCAACTATGGGAGCAAGTATGGCAAGCTGGGCATTGGCCAAAAATCTCAACTTTTTTATAGCTTCTTAGCAGAAAACGCATTCTTACCTGGGACAATCTGATAAAAAGAGGAATTGTAGGGCCATCTAGATGCCCAAATTGCAACATAAATTGTGAAACCATCAATCATTTAATGGAAGAATGCCCATTAGCAAAACAAATCTGGGAGAAAGTCGAAAAATGCAATATGAGAGCTCACCCCAGGCTGGAGGACATAACGGCAACCATAAGGACCTGGGAAAAACACCCATTCAAGTGCAGGATCCTCAACTCTTTGTGGCGCATTATACCAGGATTTCTGTACTGGACCCTTTGGAAAGAACGCAACCACAGAATCTTCAATAGCACATTTAGATCCATCGATGATCTTTGGCTCACACTCAAAAAAAACATTCAGGAAACTCTGGCCATCAGAGTATGGAATGATAATGACATGCCAGAAATCCACCAGGAGCACTGCATTATGAAGGAATGGAATCTTGAACTCAAATCCCTAGTCAAGACGACCACCAAACCTTCCACCAGATCCGCTTCACCATCCTCTTGGTCCCCGCCTGCACTCAATTCATACAAGCTGAACTTCGATGGTGCTGCCAAAGGCAATCCTGGCCCAACAGGCTTCAGAGGAGTAATTCGTAGAAATAATGGAGAAGAGATACTAGTATACTATGGCACAATAGGGAAAGATACTAACAATGCAGCGGAGCTAGAGGGTCTTTGGAAAGGAATATGTCTAGCTGAACAGCATCACCTCTCCCCTCTGGAGGTAGAAGGCGACTCTCTCATTCTTATAGAGGCAGCTAAAAGAATGCAGGCTGGAGCTAAGGCAGTCAAGATAGCGAAGAGCTGGAGATTGCTAAACCGTTTGGAATCCTTGGAGGAAAAGCTCCACGCTCCCCACAATTTATCCTTCCATCATGTAAGGAGAACATCTAACCAGGTAGCAGATCGGCTAGCAAATCAAGGAGTGTCACAGTCGACACATTACTTCTCAGGCTCCCTAGATATGGTTGAAGATGCTAAACTCAAACAGGACTGCATCTCATTGGTGCAAAAAGACATCCCTCCCCCGGATGCGGGTGTATTTAACGAATGAACGGCAGGTGGCTTGTCACATGGGCAGCTGGCAGCCCGGACAAGCCACCATAAATCAACACGCCGAGGTAATAACTGCGAAGGAGGGTGAAGCCATAGGGAGGCTCAGTTTGGCTCAAGCGACATTCATTGCGGAGAGGATTTTTCTTGGGATGTCCATTCCGGTTCAGGCGCCAAAGGTTGAAGCCATGGGGAGGCTCAGTTCGGCTCAAGCGACATTCATTGCAGAGGGGATTTTTCTTGGGATGTCCATTCCGGTTCAGGCGCCATTCAATGTGCAGCCACGGACAAGGCACATGGCGATCCATAAATTCGGAACCCATGCTGTATTCCTGCATTCTTCCAAGCGGCTTCAGCAACTTCTGGAAGCAACGGAACATACTCTGGCAGGGTGTAAGCTTTCCTCGAGGAATTTGGTTAAGGAAGGCCATTGCAGGATGCCAATTGAGAGACTTAGGATGGGAAGTCGACGCGGTGGAACAAGGGGTTGCCCTGCTACTCAGAGGCCCGCTACTTCTCCCTCCGCCTCTGTGGACAATCCTTCTGGGCAGAACAGAGGCCTGAGAGGCACCGTTAGCCATAGCATTGAACGAGATAGGGGTGAAATCCTGGACTGCGGTCACAGGGAGCATCCGACAGTCAGATATCGTATCCCCTGCACGCTGGAAAATAACACACTCATTGTTTCAGTCACTGTGGAGCACTACAGCAACCTCCGGAGGCCTGGGGACAACCTGACAGTGCCAAGGGTGGATATGCAGGTTCCCAGAGTGGACATGAGGCGACCCACGCAAGCAGAAGAGGCTGGACCCAGTGAGCCAGCTCCGAAAATGTCGCACCAAGATGCAGAGGATGACAAGAAGCTCAAGGGCTTGGCAACGGATGAGCCTTACCTCACTGATGAGGATTAGTTCAGAAGCCTCTGTCTTCATGGCCAGAAATGCTACTCTCAGTCCATCTCCTTTTGTTTTCTTGGTATGTTTGTTTGTCATAGAGTCAATGTCCGCCGCGAAGGTTTGCGTGTCCACTGTGTTAGACTACGTGTCAACTGTGTCCAGTTATGGGTCCATCGTGTCAAGTCATATGTCCGCTGTGTTGGCTCAAAAGCCTGTTGTGTCGATTATATACTGGTTATGTTGGAGGAAAGATACAGGTCCCTTTTTGCCTGTTGCTTAGAATGGATAATCATGGGAAATTCTCTTCGGAGATGCGAGGCTTCAGCCTTTTGTAAATTTTGCTGTATTTTTGGTTTTTGTAATATAAATTAGTGCAGTTTTACGGAGAAAAAAAAATAATTATTAGTTATAATTATTAATTTTGATTTGTTTTGATTTGTTGTTTATGTAATTTTACATAGTCAAAATGTTTACATAACATAATAGAACATTACAACATCTCTTCCATACTGGGCTAGAGAGCACCTCTCGGCCAATAATGATAGAGAGTGACTACTCTCTCTAGTAGTCTCTCAACATTAATTTTAGACTACTCTTTCAACATTAATTTCAAATTTAAGTAACATACATCAATTTATTTAGTATTAATATCTATTAAAAATAAATCAAATATTATATTTAACTTTAATAAATTTATAAAAAATTAAACAACATTTTATAAGGTTTGTAAAATTTTTTGTTAATTTAAATATTATAAATAAATCATTTTATTCTTTTGATTTTGAATATTATATTTAAATTTTGTTTTTTATTTATAAATAATTATGTTGATAGGCATCTCTATTCAAGAATAGACCTTCTAGAATTTTAATTTAATTATTATTAGGTGGATGGTGGGGATTTAACCTCCATGAAATACATTAGAATATTCATAGTAACATATCAAGAGTTAAAATTTATCTTCAAATTAGTTATGATCTTTTAATTAATTTATCTCAATAAATTAATTAAAAAGAATCATATCAACGCATGTCATATTGCGTATGTGATATTCATAAGCTATGGTATTGTAACAAAAAATTATTTACAAGTTAATAATTTACATATTAAAATAGGATGAATCTCTATGGTTATGAATATTGTCTAACTCATATTTTAAATATCTTTACAATTAATAATAAAAATAATTTAAAATAAAGTTATAATTTAGTTGATTTTTATGATTTTGTAAATCCGCACAATGTGAAACATATATTGGGGTAAGTGTTTTGATACTTATTGATGCCTATCTACATTTACCACCATTTATTTCATATGGTTGCACTATTTATGTCATGACTTGGTTTGACGAAGTTTGAAAAAATATATAGCACATAATTATGTATACTATTTAATTTAATGATGCATGAGATGCCCCCGAAATTGGGTGTTAACATCCCGTCACTAAGCATAGGACACTGTCAGAGTTCTTATGACAAATCCCAAGCTTGCATTTAAACACATGTTCGATCATTGGTTATGTAAGGAACAGTGCCATCAATATGGTTCAGTTGACATTATGGTTCGTCAAGAACATTCTCCCTAGTCTTTATTCAGCCTCTGGCATATGCATTTTCTCTTGAGAAACAATTACATGCAAGATCAGTTTCGCTCTTATGCAAAAATCCATTAGATACCTTCGTTCCAAGCGTTTCAGCCCTAAAAAAGTCGTTATGGTTCACGAGAAAGGAAAATGTAGATGCAGAGGAAGAGATCGTGTCCATATTCCCCTCTCTCCTTGGCATGGAAAACCAGAGGGGATTTTTATCATGAAATTTTGCCACACATTTGTAGCTTGGTTGCAGAAATGGAAGTGGAAGAACAACATCATCTAGGTGATGGGAATTAGGTTGTGCAAAATTTGTTGGCTCTTCATCTTTTGTCTATGGAAGAAGCTCGAGTTGGAGCCACCAATAGAATAGTAGAGGTATGCTCCAATTTAAACAACACTTGACTATCTCTTTACAATCTCTCATAGTCAATTGGTATTGAATTCCTTCATATCCCTCTCAGTTTTGTGTTTATTAGCTCTCAATAAAGTTATACAACATTGGATTCCTCCACCCAACAAGCCATACCTCTCAACCTTGGCCAGCTTATGGCGCAGGAAAAATGTGAAGGTCCTATAGAACGAGCCAATTCCCCACCCAACAAGAGGATTGAACCCAGGGCTAACAACCAACCTCAATGTCGTGATAATGTTGCCCAAGCTACCAAGGGATAATCCTCTCAGCCAACAAGTTCTTATGGTTGTATAATCGAATGGGAGCACCCTGATTAGTCGCTTTAATGGTATGACAACCCTTTTTTCTACCTATACATGCTCAAGAAGGAGAAAACATCCAAAGCGAAATAGTGTCAGTGATCCAGATATTTTACTTCATGGATGGATACATAATTATATATAAAAGAGCATGTAACCAAAGAGCATAAACACTTGAAAAGAATCAGAAATAAAAATTAACCATGAGAGAAAAGGCACAAGACGATTTGATTACAGAGTTCACCCAGTCTGGGCTACGTCTCCAGGCCCTGCTTAATGTGGGGAGGCCTATTTGATTAAATGGCAACATAAATAAATTAATATCAAATTTACATAAATGACCCTTATACCTTGTTTTCCAGAATGGTTTGAAAATGCAAATCTCAGCTGCAATCACAAACATCATTGTTGAATTCATGGCATGACATCATGTCAAATGAGTATAAACTTTCCCCCTTTTTGACACTGTCACCCTCGAGAATCATGAAGATTCCCTCAAATATCCCTTCCTAGAGGAGGGTGAAAAATTCATTTCTTGGATGAAAATTCTAAGCACACCACTGTGCTCCTTGCCAAATTCTAAAAAAATTGACTATAAAGTCGGCATCATTTTGCCTATGTCAAAAATCAGCCTCCAAGGGAATCTAAAAATTCCTCAAGCATCAAAGAATATTCCTGCAAGATTTTGTCTCGAAAAATGTGACAGACATGGTTCTTCCTCGGCCACTATGTCAAGGTTCCGCCCACATTGAACTTCATGCTCCTCCGCTGCTCTGTCCTCCGGGTGAATGAGATTTCAAGTTTAAATAATTTAGTTTGAGCGGATTTTACAATATGTTTCCGATTTCGGAATTTGGTTAAGTCATTTGACTTGGGAGTAGAGGTCCTAGGGTCAATCTTGTGGGCCTCCCCTATACAACATTTTGGCAGTTATATTATTTTCAAATGGGTGCCTTTGGATTTAACCATTGGGTGGCATATAGTGCTTTATGGCATGTTGTTTGTTGGGTTGCCACAACGGGCGGGTCGTCTTCCTCGTAGACATGGGTTCAAACCTCGTCGACCCATTATATGGTGACAATACAATGAAACGAGGGTGGTAGGGTTTGACCGTCTGCCACCCCTATTTAATGTGATAGTTTTTTGGATTGGCGGGGGGGGGGGGGGGGGGGTCAGCATGCCAACTCATATATCTATATCTATATATATCTATATATATATATATATATATATATATATATATATATATATATATATATATATATATATATATATTTAATTTTTTTAAACACACTTTTCAAAAAAATTAATAGAATTTTGGGGTTTACCGGACAAATTAACAAGTAAGATTTTTTCCCATTTTGGTGGTCGGATTTTGTGCGTTGGTGCTTTTCCAAATTGTTGCCTCATTAGTAGTTTCCATTGTGCCTAGTTTGACTAGAACTTTGACTACAAATATCTTGCGCATACGAACTCGGATTTGTTTTTCGTTGGCATTTTTGGAATTAGGATGAAGAGAACTACGATCTATTCATGGTTCCACTTCAATCCAGTGACTTTGGTTTTTAATCTTTTCCAAATCCACTTCTAAATTTTGAGTGTTTCTGGAGCCACCTGGATCATTCCTCCCCATTAAGGAACTTTTGGTCACCCAAAATGATCCAAATTGACTCAACTCCTAGATATAACCAAGAGCATTTACTTCTTTGATGTGGTTAGAATTGCATTTAAAAGAGCATAAAGGAACATATATGCATGTTGTAAAGAAGAAGGAACATTACAAGACTGAGCAACATAAAATACAAGATGTTGATAACGAAGTTTGTCTAGGAGAGACTACGTCTTCGGGCCTAGTGTCAAGATGGTGTAGGCCTCTCCATTAAGTGCTCGAAATAGTGATGATGTACATGCATGTGTTTTCTCTATCATACAAGGAATATGCCCTCACGCAGGAGTGGCTCCAAGACATGTTCTGCTGCAGGAACTCTCATTCACAAAAGGACTCCTATCAGCATGACATAATTTCACGTATGATAATAATGAGTATCCCGCCAACATAGCATCAAGGGGATCTTAATTCAAACATACATGGTGACACATGAGTATCCCGTCAACATGGTGACAAAGGGATCTCAATCAAAACATGACAATAAGTACATATCACATCAAGAACAAAACAAGATCCCACATCAAAACATCAAACAAGGATCTATATAACACAATGCATCTCAAGCAAAGAGACAAAGAAGTACATGATCACACTGCATATACCTCACTTCAAGGAGTTATCTGAAGAAGAGGATGATAAACTGTTGGATCTAGTTGTACCATCAATCTAGTGGCATCGAATATCATGGAAATGACTGCTCACACATTGAATGCTAACACCTCCACTCCACTTTGAAAAGTGGCCAAAAAATGAAATGATCAAATGGAAAATCTGATTACATTATCAGATTCCTGGCGTTGAATAGTGTAAAATCGACTGTCAAATTTCTGAATTTTGACAAAGTGAAAATTTAGGGCTACACAAATCTTTTAGATTCCCCCTAGATTCCTCAAAGATTCCATCCTCTAGGTCATCTGAAGATCTGCTGCTCAAATTAGCAAAGTAATCTCACCATTGAGATCCTTGTGAAATTCTGAGAAGAATGAGTATAAAGTTGGCTGCATTCTGAATCTGGGAAAATTCAACCTCCAAGGAATCTATAAGATTCCCTCAAGATTCTTAAAGATTCTCCTCTACTGGGAATATGAAAATTTACTACTCAAAAGGCGAATCCAACCTCGCCATTACATTCCTTGTGAAAGTCTGAGAAAATTGACTGTAAACTTGATTACATTCTAATAAAAGGATTTTTTACCTCCCTAGGAATCTTTTAAGCATCTTAAGATTCTCTACAAACATTCTATCTCGAAAAGCATGTCATCATGGTTCCGCCTTTGTGGACTATTTCATGGTTCCATTGCTCAGAACTCTATTCTCGTCTTTCGTTCCTCTCTTCGTTCCCCTTTCCACCTCCGTTCTTTGTTCTCCCCACGCAAATGAAAATTCATGCTTATATGGTGGTGTTGAGCCTCAGACCTGCACTTCTTTACACATCCTCTCAGCCTCCTTTTCCTATTCATTTCCTTCTTTTGTCACTCATTCCCTCCATCAAATTGCTCAAATCATTGTATTTTAGGACTTTTTACATGGTTTGCTAATTATGCTAATGACTTGTTGTTGGTTTAGAATTTTGGTTCAAAATGCTGCGTTTCCGCAGCTCACACAGGGTTTCCGCAGCTAATCCTGATTTCCGCAGCCAACCCCAGATTCCACAGCTGTTTTCTTAAACGGTATGTTCCAGGTGTCCTCCAGGAAAAAGAGCCACATGGGCAAGTTCGTGGAACCAAGGACATGGTGTGTGTCCCTCCAGCTCACCCAAACTGGTCATAAAAACCCGTAGTCAACGCAGAGGCAAATCCGGTCAACCAGAGGTCATTGGCGGTGGCACGGCTCTGCGTGTTCTGTTTTGGAGAACGTGAAGTATAGGTGGCACCTTCCTCAGCCACGAAGACAGTGGGAGACATGAATCCAACAGCGGATTGAATGCCCACAACGACCATTGCCTAAATCCGAGGACGCAGCCAGATTACGTGTTTTGACACAGCTGTTTGAATAGCTGAAGTTTTGTTAAAGTAGTTTGATTTCCTCTGTATAAATAAAGCGTCTTTGAACGTTGGATAGTTAGTTGTTTTGTACTCGTTTTGAGCTCCCCACTGTATTTTCAAACTTGCAAATTAATACATGAGAAGACTGTTCTGTTTCTAAGCATGTAACTGCTCTTTGGATTGGCTGAAGTGGGCAGAGGGCCCCTGTTTACTACAGCCACTGTACAGTAGTTTAATTCCTTGCATTTCGTTTTTTGATTTCATGTATAATAGCTGTATATATGTATTTTCATTTGCTGCAATGTTATTTCTTTTCAAACATGTATAATAGCTGTACATAAACTTTGAATTCTGCTGATTTACATTTCTGCACTTTTGTCCATGACTGATCAGTGTGTATTGCAGGTTTCTTAGGCGAGCCCGGGATAGTTTTCTTGCTTTTCTTTTTACAACTAGTGGCATGTGTGATCATCTTGTCTAGGCTGCTGATCTTTACTTTTCTGCAGTTTGATTCTCATTAGTTTTATTTCTTTAACTTGCACTTTACTTTCTGCTCAGTAGTTATCAAGTTGTTCATCCATTGATGGTTCTTTTTCTATAATCAACTAACTCTATTGGAGCCAAAATATCATTTAGTGCAGCTTGATTTATTTTGCTTTTAGACTCACATTGCTGACCTGTTCATAACTATTCTCACATCATTAAGAAGAGGTTAAATAGTGTGATTTGTCTCACTTAGATTTCACATTGATTAGATTTTGTAAAGTAGTGTAAAGTAGTTGTTCTTGTTTTAATTGAGTTAATATAGACTTCATTTTCATTTTCATCAACAGCAAAGATACTGGGCCGATGCCATTAGTCCTTTAATTGATTTTGAGCTTTGATTTTATTTCAGTTATTGTTCAAGCTTTCTTTTAGAATACTCTTTAAGTTTCAAGAAATTACTTAGAAATCATCACAATCACACACATTCACTCACTTCATTACATCTCCATCACATTACATTAGGAAAAATACAATCAAAAACAAACTAAAAAGATAAAAACGACAAAAGACTTAGAAAAGGTTATCTAAGTACATATAGTACACCTCACTTCATCAGCTTACGAGCCCCGGGTTGACAATTAAAAGTAGCAATTTAGACAACACTAAATTGACCAAACATTTTGGCGCCGTTGCCGGGGAAGTGAAAATTAGGTAGCCAATTCTTAAAAAAAAAAAAACAAGAAAAATTTCAAGGAAGGAAAATTGATAACCTCTCAAAGTATGCTCTCCTCTTGCACCTAGAGTGATCTGGAGGATCAGAAAAGAGAAATTTATTGGTTTAATAGTTTCTTGAGTATGCTCTCTTCTTGCACCTAGAGTGACCTGGAAGATCAGAAAGAGAATTATTACCCTGACTTGAAGGAAAATAAAGAAATGACATGCATAGAGCAAGAGATTCTAGGGGAAGGTTTTTAGCTAGAGCCAAGAGTTCGATTTTTACAAGTCCATCTACTTCAAGGAATAGACAAGAGACACCTCCCTCATCTCCAACTGACACTCCTAGCCCTAGGATTCCTAGAATTCAAGAGGCAATAATTGACTCTCCCACACCTTCTATTGAATTTGAACCAGAAAGAGATCCTTTCCTTCCTTCTACAGAAAGACAAATTATAATTGAAGAAGTAGAATCATCTGAAGAAGAGGGAGAAATTCCTTCTCATTCACCCTTTGTAGAAGAACCAGAAGACTCTGAAGTCTCTAGGGAAACTACTATGACAGAGGAAGGAGCTGGTAGAGGTAGAGGTAGAGGAGGAGGAGGAGGAAACAATGGAGGAGGTAGAGGTAACATTGGAGGAAATAGGGATGGAGATAACTCATTTGGGTTTCCTATAGTCGATGAGGACTCCCGAGCCACCATGAAAAACATCTCACCATCTGTCCTCCCAAACTTCCATGGGTTAAGGAATGAGGACCCTGAAACATTTCTATTTGAGTTTGAAGTCGTATGTCGAACTTATGATTATCTGGATGACTCTCAAAAACTCAAACTGTTTCCTTCAACATTGAAAGGACAAGCTTTGAAGTGGTTCATGGGATTACTCACTCAATCCATTAGGTCTTGGAATGATATGAAACAAACATTTTTGGATAGGTACCTGGACTATTGTATGCCCACCAATCACAAGGATGAGGTATTCAAAATGATGCAAAAAGAAGATGAAAATTTGGAGGATTTGCTTGAAAGATTTCAATACAACTTGAAAAGAGCAAAGATGAACAACTTAGATGAGGAGACCTTAAAAGCCCTTCTACTAAAATCCATTAGAGATGAATGGATAGATATTCTGAACATGATGGGGAAAGGAGACATATCTCAACTTTCACTCAATGATATAGCAGAGCTATGTGTCCATCTCTCAAGGGGGAAATCAAAAACTCAAAAAGGGCCTAGAGATCCTTCTCTCATCAGAGCGAATAAATCTGCAACTGGATCAGTAAGTAGGGCTGAGATCGACAATATGCTTGATGAATTCAAAACTGACATCTTAGGGAGTCTTAGTGAACAATTAGACACCCTTAAGATTCACAATAAACAGAAAGCAGAAGCTGAGGCTTTGGCCATCTTTTGCCCAAAATGTAGGAAGAAACATGCTCTAAGGGAATGTCCCTTGGATGCAAAAGTTGTAGAGACATGTGTAATTTGTTCAGAGAACCATGAGACCAAGGATTGTCCTTCAATTCCTGGGCTCAAAGTTGTCTTTCAAGAAGATCCAAATACACTCGAATCTCTCTGTTTTGTTGCAAGGAGACCTTGGCAGGGGCAACAAAATCAAGGGTTTAACAACTCTATGAATTTTCAACCCCCACCAAATTGGAATCCTTGGCAACAACCTTGGTCCCAACCTCAAAATAATTTTCAATCATGGATACAAGGTATGCAGAATCCTTATGGAAGATTTGCTCAATTCTACCAATATCCTCCATCTTTTCAAAACCAACAAGCTCCACAACTTCCAAATCAAAATCCACAACTATCATTGCCATTTCCTCAACAACAACAACCTTCTCAACAGAATCAAAATTCTCAACTCTTGCTTCCATTCCAGCAGAAGTCAAATCAACTTCCTTCTCAGCCATTGCCAAACCCCAATAATAAAAATCCTCAAAATGCTTACATGTTGGAAGGTCAACCATTTCCTACCTATATGATTGTTCCTCTCAATGAAGTACAACTCAGATCAGGTAGAGTTCTAGATAAACCTTCTATAAATGCTCAACAGCAAAGCATTTCTGAGAAAGAGTCTCTTGAAGCCAATAAGGGTTCTGAAGCATCTCTTCAAAACCCAAACACTCAAAAAGAAAAAGAAAAATAATCAACCCCCACAACTCCCATAGTTGAGCAACCTACATCTTTATCCACACCTCCTTTTCCTGAAAGATTACAAATTGACAAAGGAGTGGAAAAACAAATTTGGTTGCCTGACTATAATTTTCTAGATGAATTGAAGAATGTCTGTATCAAGATTCCCTTGTTACAAGCCATTAAAGAGATTCCTATTCTAGCAAAAAAAATAAAGGAGTTGAGCCTTAAAAGACCAGGGAGGAAACCAAGAGATACCAGAAGGATCCACCTGGTAGGAAAAATTGCAGATATCATGATGGGAAAAATTACTATGCAGAAATATGTAGACCCTGGTAGTCCAATTGTCAAAACACATATCAATGGGGTAGAAATACCAAATACTTTGATTGATTTAGGGGCTACTATTAACATTATGAGTAGGCAGACTATGGAACAGCTAAAACTTCCTAATCTTCTTTTTACACCTTCCTTGTTGCAACTTGCAGATCGATCCATTATTAAACCAGATGGTGTATTAGAAGACATTCCAGTCTCCTTAGACTCTTGGGAATATCCAGTGGATTTCATGATTTTAACTCCCAAGAGTAATCTAGGAGGACATCCTCTTATTTTAGGAAGACCTTGGCTAGCCACAGCTGATGCTTTCATAAGTTGTAGGTCTGGGGATATGTATATTTCTTATGGTAATTCGACAAAGAAATTCAATCTGTATCCTCCAGCAAAAGCAATCACAGAAATAGGAGATAATGAGTGGGTTGATGATGAAGATACTATACAACCTGTCTTTACCATTTCTGAGATTAGTGAAGATAGTCAAATTCTGAACACATTAGAAAATTTTGAACCATCTTCAGAATATGACTCCACACAATTTCAGTTGGATTCTGACATAGAGTGTCTATCATCTAGACAAATGTCTCTTTTCTCTATGGAAGAATTTGGTAGTTCTGCCATTGAGATCTTTCCAGGAAAAACATTGAATATCAACAAAAACTTGGAAAAATCACAACAGGAGGAACTAACAAAAATCTTGCAAAGACATTCTACTGCATTTGCATGGGAGTATACCGATATGAAAGGTATTGATCCTAAGACTTGCATTCATCACATCTGCATTGAGGAAAATAGTAGACCAATCAGACAACCTCAAAGAAGGATGAATCCAAACCTTAGGGAGATAGTGAAAGAAGAGCTCCAAAAGTTACTTAATGTAAACTTCATTTACCCTATTTCAGATAGCCGGTGGGTTTCCCCTTTGGTTATAGTACCTAAAAAGAATGGTAAATGGAGGGTTTGCATTGATTACAGAGAATTGAACAAAGCAACCTTGAAGGATCACTTTCCTTTACCCTTTATTGATCAAGTATTAGATACTTTAGTAGGTAAAAAGTATTTCTCATTTCTGGATGGTTTTAGTGGTTACAATCAGATTCAGGTAGCACCTGAAGATCAGGACAAAACCACATTTACCTGTCCATGGGGGACTTTTGCTTACTGAGTACTTCCTTTTGGATTATGTAATGCACCCGCAACATTTCAAAGGGCAGTATTAGGAATCTTTTCTGATCTAATTCATGATTGTGTAGAGGTCTATATGGATGATTTTACAGTTTATGGTAACTCATTTGAAGAGGCATTAGAAAATTTGGAAAAAGTCCTTATAAGATGTAAAGAAACAAATCTTTCATTAAGTCATGAAAAATGTTTTATGATGTTTACTGAAGAGATTGTTTTAGGACATCATATTTCGGGAGATGGGATTAAGGTTGATAGATCAAAAGTTGAAGTCATCTCCAAATTACCTATTCCAAATTGTCAAAGGGATGTTAGAATTTTTCTTGGGTTTACTGGGTATTATAGAAGATTTATTGAAAACTTCACTAAGATAGCATCTCCGCTATTCAAATTAATTACAAAAGACTGTGAATTCAAATGGGATCCTGAATGCCAATCTGCATTTGAAGCTTTAAAAACAAGGATATCTGAAGCACCCATTCTGAGAGGGCCAAATTGGAAACTTCCTTTCCATATTTCTACAGATGCTTCAGATGCAGCTCTAGGAGCTGTGTTGGGTCAAAAGGATTTAGTTCCTTATGCCATTTATTACACCAGTAAAAATTTGACTCCCACTGAGTTAAATTATACTGTGACTGAAAAAGAGTTCTTAGCCGTTGTTCATGCAATCAACAAGTTTAGACACTATATAACTGGCTATGAAACTTTTGTTCATACTGATCATTCTGCAATTAGATATCTCATGAACAAACTTGTTACTAATGGCAGAGTCACAAGATTTCTTTTACTTTTACAAGAATTCAATATTACTGTGTTATATAGACCAGGGAAACAAAACACAGTAGATGATTTCTTGTCTAGAATCTAAAATACTAACGAAGATTCTCCCGTAGAGGATAAGTTTCCAGATGAATATCTGTTTGCAGTGACTACTAAAACTCCTTGGTATGCAGATATTGCTAACTATTTGGTTACAGGGAAGCTACCTCCACACTTATTCCCTAATGAGAAAAGGAAAATCATTCAGGAGAGCTCAAAGTATTCATGGATTTCTAATGAATTGTTCAAAACAGCGCTAGATTGTGTGATCAGAAGATGTGTTCGAGAAGATGAAATGCCTGACATCCTTAAGGCATGTCATGATGAACCGTGCGGCGGACACTTTGCTGACAAGAGGACAGCCTATAAAATCCTTTCTTTAGGATATTATTGGCCTTCTCTCTTCAAAGATGCAAAACAATATGTCAAAAGGTGTGACAACTGCCAAAGAGTTGGGAGACCAACTCCCTCAAATGAAATGCCATTACAGCCACAGGTATGCATCGAACCCTTTGAAAAATGGGCTTTAGATTTCATTGGACCCATTAATCCACCATCTAAGCAAAAGAAGTATATATTGGTTTGTACTGATTATGTTACTAAATGGGTAGAAGCAAAGGCATTGCCTTCTGCCACTGAAAATTCAGTTGTTCAATTTCTTTTTGAGGATATTTTTACTCGTTTTGGTGTCCCAAGAGAAATTGTGACAGATCAGGGAAGTCAATTTACATCTAACTTGATGGAGAAGCTGATGGAAGAATACAAAATCAAGCACAGAACATCTACTCCTTACCATACGCAAGCAAATGGTCAATTGGAATCTACAAACAAAGTTCTTGAGAACATCATCACCAAAACTGTTCATCTCCACAGAAGAGATTGGGCAGAAAGGCTTCCTGAAGCCTTATGGGCCTATAGAACTACATGGAGGAACACAACAGGACACTCTCCCTATGAACTTGTTTATGGGAAAGAAGTCTTGCTCCCCATTGAGTTTCAAATCAAGACCTTCAAGATGGCAGTTCAGTTGGGGATGAGTCTATCAGAAGCCCAAAAGCACAGAATGGAGCAGCTGAATGAGCTAGATGAAATAAGACAAGATGCAATTTTAAGAACCGATCTAGTTCAGCACCAAAGAACTAAGTGGCATGACCGATATATCAAGGAAAGAAAGTTTCAGAAGGGAGATTGGGCACTATTGTTTGATTCCAAGTTTAAGGACTTCAAAGGAAAATTTCAAACTCATTGGCTTGGACCATATGAGATTGATGAAGTCTTTAGCAATGGAGCAGTTCGAGTAAAGACCATTGATGAGTTTCAGACTCCTCTCATTGTGAATGGCCACTGATTGAAAGTCTACTACAAGCCACTCTCAAAGGAGGAATTTGTTAAAATGTTCCAAGAAGATTCTGCAATGAGGCTGGTGGAGAAGAATTCTTCTCCTCCATCAGCCTAGTCTTTGTTTCTTTCAGTTGAAAAAAAAAAGTCTCTTGTATAAGCCTGAAAACCAATCTTGAATTGGCAGTCTTATGCAGAAAATATAAGGTGAAAATCAGGGGCACCTGACACTTTGTATTTTCCAAAAAAAAATCTCTCTCTTTCCATCTCATTCGCCATTTCAGTTCATCCACTTCACTTCCATCTCCATCTCCATTCCACTTCATTTTCATTCCATTTCATTCATCTCATTTCATTTTCACCAGCAAAGTCCCTCTCAGGACTATTTCATTTAGTTAAGTCTTCTCTAACTACTTTTTGGTATAGACAGAAGGGTGTTGTTTCGGTTTCCGCAGCTGAGAACTGTTTCCGCAGCTCGCACCAAGTTTCCGCAGCTCGCACCAATTTCCGCAGCCAGCATCACTCTGTCTCTACAGCAGCAGTACTCTGTTTTCAAAAATCACAGTCAGAGGTATCAACATCACCAAGGGCAGCAAGGATGGGAGGCACCTGCAAGATAAGAAAGCAATAAGGGGTCAGCAACCTTAATCAACAAAAGGCAAATCTATGAAGGTATGATCAAAATTTTTTTTCCAACAACAATTTAATGTCATTTTACGTATAGTTATTAAATCGTGGAAAGAGCCACTAAATGCAATGATTCGGCAAGATCATCCCACTCCTTCTCCACGATCATGCCTCGTCCACCTCATACCTTTCTAACGGTCCCCTCATCATCATTAATTCAAAACTCGAGTTGGGGCTGCTCCTCCATTACTGGCCGTACCTTTGTGATGTAACCCAATGTACCACGACTCTCCTTACCGTCATTTCCACAGCCAATGCTTAAACGTGTGTGTAAGCCACCCGACTCTAAAGGATTCGGCCGTTATTCCGTTCACTTATCACTCCATCTCCGCATGCATCAAACTCATTTCTTGTGTTTGTCTTCTACTCTCTCGTACTCACACCACTTCCACTCTCATTTACGCTGCAAACTCCACAGCTCTGTTCTCTGTTTCAAACCCCGATTACTGTTCTGCAATACACCTTGCATTACGTTACGGCTACTCCACTTACAGCCGTAATCCACCTGTTTTTCCTGTGAGCATCCTCCTTGACCATTCACACGCAGTCAAAGCTTCAGCCGAAGTTGAAAAGCCGAAGATGGGGAAGCTACTTAGAGCTGAACCTGAGGGTCCGAAGTATTTAGAAGGGTATCCACAGACGAAGGAAGCATTAAAGAAAGCACAATGGCTGAAGTTTATCCAAAAATTCAGAGGGTATAATAAGGAGGTAACGAAGGCATTTGCTCGATCATTCAATGGAAATACCATGGAAGTGGGGGACCTGAAGTTCACAGTAATAGAGAACACCATAGCCACAACAACCAGTCTACCTCAAAAAGGAGAAAGATGGTTTAAGAACAGAACAGTGGAAGACCAAGGATGGAAAGACATGCTTAAGAACCCAGGTATGGACACTTCAATATTCACTAAAGGGATTCCTGTACATGTAATTAAGGAAGAATGGACTGCATTGTTATTGCTTGTTCAAAAGTTTATCACATGTGAGGGTAGGTTTGGCACTATGTATATGTACCATGCAAGAATTATGATGAATTTCATGGAAGGCCATGCCCTCAATTTACCCTACTTTCTATTAGCAAGCCTAAAGAAAATGAGTTTCGCTGTCCAAAAGCATGTAGGACATATTGAATCCCACTTATATCATCACGGGTTCATTAAAATTCTCATAGAAGAGCAGTTAAAGAGTAACAAGGATACATGGGAAAAGTTTCTAACCAGAAACCATTTCCAAGAGGTAACTGAAGCCTCTAGCAGTTCCCCTAGAGTCCCAAAAAGAAGTAGGAGAAGAGAAAGAGGTGTTGCAGCCCAAGATCCTCCTACAAAAGAAACTGAGGAAACTGCTCAAGAAGAAGAGGAAAAGGGAGATAAAACTAAGAAACAGAAAAAGGATAAAGGGAAAACAATTGTTCAAGAATCATATCCATCACCTGAACCTTCAGTAGAAGAAGACTATCAAACCTTGGCTGATAGACTAGTACAACTCCAAGCTACTCCCCTCTCAAAGAAGAAACAAAAATAAAAACAGAGTAGTCAGCAAAAGAGTACTAGTGTACAAGTGAGAAGAAGCGGTAGACTTAAAGAAAAAATGGGTGTGACTAAAGAAAAACAATCACATTTCATTGATTTGGGAGAAGGCACACCTGAAAAGACTCCAATTCAGCTAGTTATTGAGCCAAGTCCTCCACGAGAGGAAAGTCCCTTTCAGCAAGAAAGAGAAAACAGTCCTCAAGAATTCGAGTTCAGGCCGAGAAGAACACCTGAAACTGACCCTGACCAGCAGGAGGCATACAATTATTTGGAGACCTTGGAGCAATCAGTTGGAGGTCCAAGCACTATATTGCCTCTTGAGGAACAAGTCCAATCTTTAAAACAGGAGGTGTTTGAGCTAGAAGTCCTAAACCGGCATATTAAACAAGAAAACGAAGCATTGAAAGAACAAAGCAAGGTGGACAAGATTATCCATGACAATACCATGCTTCACTTAGGACTGTGGCAGAAGAAGAATAGAAAGTTGAACAAAAAGTGCAAGAAGCTGAGCAGGGCACTGATCAATTTGAAATTCAGGTGTTTAGTCAAGAAACCGAGGACCATTTTGGCATCAAGGAGAAAGAGAAGAAGGCTGGATGTTTTGGCAGAAGCATCTGAGCACATGGACTGAAAAACAATGACAAAGTTTTGGTTGCATGAGGACATGCAACACCTTCACAGTGGGGGTATGTTGAGCCTCAGACCTGCACTTCTTTACACATCCTCTCAGCCTCCTTTTCCTATTCATTTCCTTCTTTTGTCACTCATTCCCTCCATCAAATTGCTCAAATCATTGTATTTTAGGACTTTTTACATGGTTTGCTAATTATGCTAATGACTTGTTGTTGGTTTAGAATTTTGGTTCAAAATGCTGCGTTTCCGCAGCTGATCCCGATTTCCGCAGCCAACCCCGGATTCCGCAGCTGTTTTCTTAAACGGTATGTTCCAGGTGTCCTCTAGGAAGAAGAGCCACATGGGCAAGTTCGTGGAACCAAGGACATGGTGTGTGTCCCTCCAGCTCACCCAAACTGGTCATAAAAACCCGTAGTCAACGCAGAGGCAAATCCGGTCAACCAGAGGTCATTAGCGGTGGCACGGCTCTGCGTGTTCTGTTTTGGAGCACGTGAAGAACAAGTGGCACCTTCCTCAGCCACGAAGACAGTGGGAGACATGAATCCAACAGCGGATTGAATGCCCACAACGACCTTTGCCTAAATCCGAGGACGCAACCAGATTATGTGTTTTGACACAACTGTTTGAATAGCTGAAGTTTCGTTAAAGTAGTTTGATTTCCTCTGTATAAATAAAGCGTCTTTGAATGCTGGATAGTTAGTTGTTTTGTACTCGTTTTGAGCTCCCCACTGTATTTTCAAACTTGCAAATTAATACATGAGAAGACTGTTCTGTTTCTAAGCGTGTAACTGCTCTTTGGATTGGCTGAAGTGGGCAGAGGGCCCCTGTTTACTACAACCACTGTACAGTAGTTTAATTCCTTGCATTTCGTTTTCTGATTTCATGTATAATAGCTGTATATATGTCTTTTCATTTGCTGCAATGTTATTTCTTTTCAAACATGTATAATAGCTGTACATAAAATTTGAATTCTGCTGATTTACATTTCTGCACTTTTTTCCATGACTGATCAGTGTGTATTGCAGGTTTCTTAGGCGAGCCCGGGATAGTTTTCTTGCTTTTCTTTTTACAACTAGTGGCATGTGTGATCATCTTGTCTAGGCTGTTGATCTTTACTTTTCTGCAGTTTGATTCTCATTAGTTTTATTTCTTTAACTTGCACTTTACTTTCTGCTCAGTAGTTATCAAGTTGTTCATCCATTGATGGTTCTTTTTCTATAATCAACTAACTCTATTGGAGCCAAAATATCATTTAGTGCAGCTTGATTTATTTTGCTTTTAGACTCACATTGCTGACCTGTTCATAACTATTCTCACATCATTAAGAAGAGGTTAAATAGTGTGATTTGTCTCACTTAGATTTCACATTGATTATATTTTGTAAAGTAGTGTAAAGTAGTTGTTCTTGTTTTAATTGAGTTAATATAGACTTCATTTTCATTTTCATCAACAGCAGAGATACTGGGCCGATGCCATTAGTCCTTTAATTGATTTTGAGCTTTGATTTTATTTCAGTTATTGTTCAAACTTTCTTTTAGAATACTCTTTAAGTTTCAAGAAATTACTTAGAAATCATCACAATCACACACATTCACTCACTTCATTACATCTCCATCACATTACATTAGGAAAAATACAATCAAAAACAAACTGAAAAGATAAAAATGACAAAAGACTTAGAAAAGGTTATCTAAGTACATATAATACACCTCACTTCATCAGCTTACGAGCCCCGGGTTGACAATTAAAAGTAGCAATTTAGACAACACTAAATTGACCAAACAGGTGGCTTGGTGGCGACCTTTACGAAACCACCACCCATGGTGTAATGGTTTGGGTAGATGGTTAGAGGCGGAGAGGTCGGGGCTCGAATCCCACCGATCCCCCAAACTTGGCACAACCTTTCACAAGCCTCGATAATTAAGGCATGGTGTGGCGGTTTGGAGCATTGTTATAATCGTTTACATGTTATTTTAAAAGTTGTGCGGTTAAGTGTGAGACCACCGCGTGGGTGGGGCTGGCAGACACATCAACCATGGCTTCAATTCCCACTAGCCTCATCCTTTTTTATAATCTATATATGGTATAGTGGGAGGGGGTGTAGGCCAAGTCCACCGGAGGTGGCCCGCCCACCCCATATAATGTTAACGTAATATGATGGTTGGGCTAACGGGGGTCACGACCTATCAGCCCCGTAAAAATCTCCTTTTTAATATATACTTGGTTTGGGATCCAAAGGAGGTGGCGGGGTTCATGGCCCGCCACCTAAGTAAATATATTTATTTTATTTTATTCAATAATAAACATTTTTTTGATTTTGTCTAATATTAAGGGATATTAGACAAATTAAGTATCCAACAAATTCGCCCGCTCCTTGGGAGCCAGATTCCATGTCCAGGACTTGGTCAATTTGTAGGACCATTAAACCTGGTCCAGTGTCCAACTTTGACCGAAAATTCTGACTGGCTCTTTCTCCCTCATATGAGCTCGGATTTGAGTGTTTTTCACACCGTTGGAATCAGGGCGACGAGCACTTCGATCTGGTGCTATCTTGGGAGCGATCTGACCAATTTGAATTTTGACCCTTTTTGAGTCCTTTGGGACTTCCTCCTATGTCTAGAGCCAGCTAGATCAATCCTCCCCACTGAGGAGCTTTTGGTCCTCCAAAAGCATGAAAATAATCTGTGACTTCTTTGTACCTTGTATGCACTTACAAATGTCTGATAAGTCACCCTTCCTTCTCCTTCACCTTTGTCCTTCAGAGCCATAAGCGATGACCCTGCACCTGAATCCTGTACAAACCTGTAGTACATTGTTTTGCAAATTACATGCTTGATTTACATGAACAACTAATGACTCAAGCATCCCATATTTGCCATGAGTTTATAACACATACTTGGTGGTCAAGTTTACATCAAATGGAAATAATACCTCGGCTATGAAAACAAGGCCAAAATATCATTCTTGCTTCACATATGATTTACAAAAATAAGGCCAAACACTATTGTTTCTTTAACAAGTGATGGAAAACACATCATCACTTTCATAGTTTAACATGCAACACAAAATAAGACTAGACATCATTGTTGCTTAACAAGTGATGGAAAACACATCATCACTTTTACATTTTAAAATGCAACAAATGATTTAGAAAAGCATGGCCATGACAAGCTAACATATCTAGAAACCATTTTTCGCTTATTGATGTGAATGGGTCATCCCCCTGTGGTGGTTTTGCTTGTCAAACGATTTTTTCAACTGGTTCATGCACCAACACATTGTCTTTAAGGCGCTACTCTGGATGGAGCCTCCAACACATGACTCTTTGATGGCCACCTCTGTTGCAATGACTGTAATAACTCTTTTTCCTCCAAATCTTCTTTACCTTTTTCTTTTCCTGCTGTTGAGAGGGTATTTCACACCTCATTCTTTTTCATGTTGCCATTCTCTTCCAGCACTCAACAAATGTATGGTTATGTAATCCACAAAAAGTACATGTTTTTCGATGCCTTGATTTATGTCCATCATTAACAACATGATTATAATCTAAATGAACATTCAGATATCGAGACTAGTTATACCTTTCCTTGCTATCTCTGGTGTCATCATGGCGACGAGAGCTTGCCTCGATTCTTTCCCTGCAATGAGCACTGCCATGGGATGATGGTGATGTGTTCCCATCATTCCCTTCCCTCGACGATTTCAAAGATGTCTCGGAAGCATCTGACACCTTTGAGAATTCTCCTTCGATGTATCCCAATCCTGCAAATTGAGGTCGCTTCACAAACTCCAGTGGCTGAGTTATTCCTTGGTTATTAACACCACGTTCTTTTTCCTCCTTGTACCTCATCCTAGTAAGGAGCCTCATGTTTGTCCTTGTAATTGGTATCTCCACATTTCCAACAGAAATCATACTATGTGAAGATGAAACTGAAGGAAAATCAACATCTTTTACCTCCATTGTCGAGTTGGAAAGAACTGATGAGGACTTTTCATCACCTGTTTTTAGTGGTTCACTGAATGTCGTGGCGCATTCCCAAACTTCCTTTCCAACATACCCAAGTCCAGACTGACGGGGTAATTCCTCTACTTTGATGGGGTTGACAATGCCTTGGCCATTAATGCCCAAGAATTTTCCTTCATACCCCATTTTCTTCAACAGTTTGGAGCCAATTCTTGTGGTATGATTTTCAAAAATAGCGAAATCATCATCAGGACACATACATGAATTCAGAGAATTACTTTTTACCTCACATGGGTCATGCTGCAAAATTTCCAAGGCCTCGTCCTTAGCTTGCAGTTGTTGTAGCAAACTTTGTTTCTCCTCTTTCTCTTCTTGTAGACACATCTTCAATTCAACGTTATCTGTTTGAAGATTCCAGCTATTGTGCTTCAGTTCTTCTAGGGCCTTTTCCATGGCTCGCAACTGAACCTACAATCGTTGCTTTTCCTTTGTCTCTTTTTGTAGAGCTTCATACATTATTTCCACCGTTTTGGACACTCTGAGCATAGTCTCATACATTGCTATGTCATCCTCCATCGCTGCATGTTCCATTGTTTATGCTTGCAATTCACATCCATGCGAAGACTGCTTTGATACCAAACCTGTTCCGAATTGACCCGACTCTCTGATTTAACCAAGATCTTTTACTTCCATGATGTGGTTATAATTTCATTTAAAAGAGCATAAAGGAACATATATGCATGTTGTAAAGAAGAAGGAACATGACAAGAATCATCAACATAAATTACAAGAGGTTGATAACGAAGTTCATCGAGGAGGACTACGTCTCTGGGCCTCGTGTCAAGATTGTGTAGGCCGCTGCATTAAGTGCTGGAAAGAGTGATGATGTACATGCATGTGTTTTCTCTATCATACAAGGAATATGCCCTCACACAGGAGTGGCTCCAAGAGATGTTCCGTTGCAGGAACTCTCATTCACAAAAGGACTCCTATCAGCATGACATAATTTCACATATGATAATAATGAGCATCCTGCCAACATGGCATCAAAGGGATATCAATTCAAACATACATGGTGACACATGAGTATCCCATCAACATGGCGACAAAGGGATCTCAATCAAAACATGACAATAAGTACATCTCACATCAAGAACAAAACAAGATCCCACATTAAAACATCAAACAAGGATCTATACAACACAATGCATCTCAAGAAAAGAGACAAAGAAGTACATGATCACACTACATATACCTCACATCAAGGAGTTATCTGAAGAAGAGGATGATAAACTGTTGGATCTGGCTATACCATCAATCTAGTGGAGTCGAATATCATGGAAATGACTACTCGCACATTAAATGCTAACACCTCCACTCCACTTTTAAAAGTGGCCGAAAAAGGAAATGATCAAATGGAAAATATGATTACACCATCAGATTTGTCGCATCGAATAGTGTAAAATTGATTGTCAAATTCCTGAATTTTGACAAATTGAAAATCTGGGGCTACATGAATCTTTTAGATTCCCCCTAGATTCCTCAAAGATTCCCTCCTCTGGGTCATCTGAAAATCTGCTGCTAAAATAAGAAAACTAATCTCGCCATTGAGATCCTTGCAAAATTATGAGAAGAATGAGTATAAAGCTGGTTGCTTTCTGAATCTAGGAAAACTTAGCCTCCAAGGAATCTGGAAGATTCCCTCAAGATTCTTGAAGATTCTCCTCCACTGGGAATCTGAAAATATGCTACTCAAAAGACGAACCCAACCTCGCCATTGTGTTCCCTAAGAAAATATGAGAAACATGACTGTAAACTTTATTACATTTTGATAAAAAGAATTTTTACCTCCCCAAGAATCTTTTAAGCATCTTAAGATTCTCTGCAAAAATTTTGTCTCGAAAAGCATGCCATCATGGTTCTACTGCTTAGAACTCTATTCTCAGCCTCCGTTTCACTCTTCGTTCCTCATTCCACCTCCATTCTTCGTTCTCCCCTTGTGAATGAAAATTCATGCTTATATGGTGGCTAGGTGTCGGACTTTACAAAGTCGCCACTCGTGGTGTAACGGTTTGGGCAGATGGTTAGAGGTGGGGAGGTCTGGGTTTGAATCCCACCAATCCCCAAAACTTGGCGCAACCTTTTACAAGCCTCGGCGGTTAAGGCATGGTGTGGTGGTTTGGAGCATTGTTATAACCGTTTACATGTTATTTTAAAAGGTGTGCGGTTAAGTGTGAGACCACCGTGTGGGAGGGGGTGTGGGCCGGGTCCACCAGAGGTGGCCCACCCACCCCATATAATGTTAACATAATTTGATGGTTGGGCTGACAGGGATCATGGCCTATCGGCCCCTTAAAATTCTCTTTTTTAATATATACTTGGTTTGGGATCCGATGGAGGTGGAGGTGGTCATGGGCCGCCACCTAAATAAATATATTTTTTTTATTTTTATTCAATAATAAACATTTTTTTTATTTTGGCTAATATAAGGGATATTATACAAATTAAGTATCCAACAAATTCGCCCTCTCCTCGGGAGCCAGATTTCATGTCCAGGACTCGGTCAATTTGTAGGATCATTAAACATGGCCCATTGTCCAACTTTGACCTAAACTTTGACTGGATCTTTCTCCCTCATACGAGCTCGGATTTGACTGTCGTTCACACCGTTGGAATCATGGCGACAAGCACTTTGATATGGTTCTAGTTTGGGAGTGATCTAACTACTTTCAATTTTGACCCTTTCTGAGTCCTCTGGGACTTCCGCCTGTGTCTGGAGCCACCTGGATCACAAAAGCATGAACACATCCTACACACTTCCTGTGTCCTTTTCAAGCCACACTTTCAACATATGCATTCCATGCGAACCTGTTACATTCTTTACATACAAGACAAAACATGATTCAAAGAACCCAATACTTGCAAGGAGTTTATAACACACACTCTATGGTAGAGTTTATATTATTGTAGAAACCAATACCCCATCTATCAATAAAAGGCCAAAACATCATCATTGTTTTAACAAGCGATGGAAAGCACATCATCACTTTTTCAATTATATTCCAACACATGATTCACAAAATGTGGCCATGACAAGCTACCATATCTAGTAAAACCATATCTTACTCAACAAAGTGAATGGGTCATCTCCCTATGGAGGATTCACTTGTTGAAAATCTTCACCAGTGGGTTTCTTCATAGGTTCTTTGTGGGCATGAAGCATTTGATACATGGCTCTCTCGAGTCCAACAACTTTTTAGTGATTATAACTATTCTTTCTCCACCAAAAGTTCTAGATCGTTTTGGAACGCTAATTCCTGTTGCACCTCTCATAAGCTCCCATGGAATCCTCACTATCACTAGAATGTGATAAGGTGCTCCCATCATCCATCGTGGCTTGGTCACTGGTTGTCTTGGAGCATTCTCCAACCTCTTTCCTGACACGCCCAAGTCCTACATAAGGAGGAAATTCCTCCACTTTGACAAGATTCACAATACCATGGCCATTAATGCTAAGGCCTTCCCCTTGATACCCCATCTTCCAATTTTGATCCAATTCCTGTAGTATGTTTCTCAAAAGTAGTGAAATCATCATCATACAAAGTAGATGAAATTGAAGAATCACTTTTTACCTGAGGTTTTTTATGCTGCAATTTTTCCAAGGTCTCCTCCCTGGCTTATAACTAATGCTGCAACCTTTATTTCTCCTTCTCTACTTCTTGTAGTAGTCTTCTTAGTTCAACATTGTAAGCTTGTATTATTTGGTTGATATCTTCTAGTTCTTGGAGCCATGCAACATTTGGTGCCTTCTTCATGTTTTGGCACAACTTCTGCCAAAATCATTGTCTCATCGACTGAATCAGAACCCAAATTTATAGGTCCATATTCTACGATCCCAAGTGCTGCAATATTCATCTCATCACCTAAGTCTAATCCTAGGTCAATTGGTCCAACACCTGCAAATCCTGCAACTATGATCTTCTCATCATCCTCTGATTTAGATTCTTGATCCTGTTGCATAATTGCAACTGTCTTATCTTTCTCTTTTCTGTTGTTCCTCTTAGGCCTCAATTCTGGATGCAGTTTCCATCAATTCTCCTCATCATGCCCTTCTTTCTCACAATGAGTACAAGAGATATTTGTTTCTCTTCTCTTATCTACTGCTACCCTCTTCAGGTAGTCATCTTGCTCATGTTTCCCCCCGATTTGAATATGTACAACCTTCACACTAGTTTCATTAAGAGAATTAGGTTCAAATAATAACAATGCATGATGAAAATAATTATGTAAAGAGCCAATATATTTCATCAACATCTCAAAAGTTTCTAGTGGAACACTCAATGCTAATGCTTGTTTCTAAACTCCTTAGTAAAATTATAAACAGATTGACCTTTACATTGTTTCAGATGCTGCCATTCCATCAAGGACTTCTATCTGTAACCCAATGGGTAAAATTGTCCTCTTAAAGTAGAAATGAACTTAAACCAAGACGAAAGAAGTTTACGACTACTCTTACCACCTTTTTGTAGCTTGCATTCCCACCTGATGAGAGAAGTTCCACTCAATAGAAGGGATGCTAGCTAGATATTGGCTTCATCCTCTTTGATTTGTTGTATGCGAAAATATACTTCAACCAGTCTTATCCATTTATCTATCTTTTTTGCATTAGATTCTCTAGTGTCCACTAAATACAGGTAAATCAAACTTGACATCCAACTTTAAAAAAGGATTTTTATATGCATTCTTATGATGCATGTTAGAATGACAACAAGAGGAAGAAGAAGAATTTCACTGGAGGACAGAGAGGGAGGAGGTTCTTCTCCTCCACCTTCATGATTTACTGAGGCATTATCATCTGGTTCTTTCTTCTCATTCTTGATTTTCTTCTCATATTCTACAAACAACTTGTCAACTTTCTTTGCCATGGTGAAGAATATCTTGCGATAACTTTACTCTTCCTCCATTAAAGTTTCCTCATCTACCATGTTTTGTCTTTGTGCTACACACCCTACTTCGAGATCAAAGGATTTAACTTTTCCTTCTCCTCTTTGGAGCTTGTTCCTAGTTAGCATTCACTCATGCAACTCACATCAAGAAGACCTGCTCTAATACCAAACTTGATCCAAATATTTTAATTCATGGATGCATAAAAAATTGCATATAAAAGAGCATGTAATGAAAGAGCATAAACACATGAAAGAGAAGCAGAAATCAAAAGCAACCACGAGATAAAAGGCACAAGACGATTTGATTACGGAGTTTACCCATTGTGGGCTACGTCTCTGGGCCCTTCTCAATGTGGGTAGGTCTCTTTTATTAAATAGAAATATAAATAAATTACAATCAAATTTACATAAATGACCCTTATACCTCGGTTTTTTGGAATGGTCTAAAATTCAAAGCTCAGCTGCAGAAACAAACATCATTGTTGGATTCATGGCGTGAAATCATGTCAAATGACTATAAACTTAGCCCCATTCTGACACTATCAAAATTTGGACCCTCGGGAATCTCAAAGATTCCATAAAAGATTCCTTCTTGGAGAAGGGCTAAAAATCCATTGCTCAGATGAAAATTTTGAGCACACCACCATGCTCCTTGTGAAATTCTGATCAAATTGACTATAAAGTCGACATCATTCTGTCTTTGTCAAAAATCAGCGTCCAAGGGAATCTAAAGATTCCTCAAGCATCAAAGAATATTCTTGCAAGATTTTTTCTCGAAAAATATGATAGGCATGGTTCATCCTCGACCATTGTCTCAAGGTTCCACCTGCATTGAACTTTGTGCTCCTCCGCTGCTCTTTCCTCTGTGCGAATGAGATTTTAGGTTTAAATACTTTAATCTGGGTGGATTTTACAATGTTGTGCCCATTTGGGAATTTGGTTAAGTCATTTGGCATTAGGGCGAAGGTTCGAGGGTCAAGCTCGCGGACCTACCCCATATAACATGTTGGCGGTTAAATTGTTTTAAAATGGGCGTGTTTTGTTTTAATTTTTGGGTGGCATATAGTGTTTATGGCATGTTGTTTGTTGGGTCGCAACATCGGGCAAGTCGACCTCCCGCCCAACACGGGTTCAAACCCTGTCAGCCCATGATTTGGTGCCAATACAACGAAACGAGGGTAGAGGGGATTGACTTCTTGCCACCCGTATCTAATATGATGGTTTTGTGGGTTGGAAAGGGTGTCGACTCGCCAACCTATATATATACCTATATATTAAACGCATTATTCAAAAAAATTTGACTGAATTTTGGGGTTTACCATACAATTTAACGACGTGACAAATTCACCCATTCCGGTGGTCGCATTTTGTAGACTGATAATTTTCCAAATTCTTTCCTCGTTAGTTGCTGCCACTCGGCCTAGTTTGACCAGAACTTTGACTGTGAATATATTGAGCATACAGAATCATATTTGAGTGTCATTCACGCCGATGGAATTAGGACAAAGAGCAATACGATCAAGTCATAGTTCCACTTCAATCTAGTGAATTTGATTTTTAAGCTTTTCCAAAGCCACTTCCGAATTCTGAGCATTTCTGGAGCCACCTAGATCAGTTAGCCCCAAAAATATCCAATGTCGGGCACTCAACATGAAGAGATCTCTTAAAAGGCTTTACTTGCCTATGCATTTTCTTTGTTTGCACAATCTCCTTAGTCTTTTAAGCCCTTCTAGTTAGCACCATTTTTGTTCTAAACATGTTCAAAGTTTCCTCAAATTTTCTCATGATGTCTCCAAGGGATCATCCGGTTTCCCTTCTATGGGCAGATGTTCCCTCTGCAATGCTTCTCAATATATAATAGGCTTCCAAAAGACATATCTTTGTTTGAAATCAATCTCTTACAATCTTCTCTAGCTTGTAGAATATGTAATACATTTTTGCCAATATGAAATTTCATGCTTGCTTAAAAAAAGAAATGATGCATGAGCTACATCTCATTGTTGGTTACCTGTAAACTAGTGCAACCATATAAATTAAATGGTTGGTAAATTTTGATAGACATAATCCATGATAATATTCAACACACTTACTGACATTGCTAAAATTAAAGAAATCATAAAAATATCTAAAATATAACTTATTTAAATTATTATTTTTATTACACGAGTACAAATGGGGCCAAAATCCGACATACATTCGTCGGATATTCAAATTACTGACACTGGCATCCGACACATTGAAGAAAAGCTAATGGTCAATGGTATTGTGTCGAATATTCAACCCTTTATTAAACATAACATATTCGATGGGAAGAGGTCACATATTTTATGGAAAAGTTGGTTGAAATTGTCTTTAAACATGAATTCAAAGAATTACTTTTCACCTCACATGGGTCATGTTGCAGCTTTTCCAAGGCCTTGTCCTTAGCTTGCAGCTATTGTAGCAAACTTTGTTTCTCCTCTTTCTCTTCTTGTAGATTCATCTTCAATTCAACATTATCCGTTTGAAGATTCTGGTTGTTGTGCTTCAGTTCTTCCAGGGCCTTTTCCATGGCTCACAACTGAACCTGTAATCGCTGCTTTTCCTTTGTCTCTTTTTGTAGAGCTTCATACATTATTTCCATTTTTGGACACTCTGAGCATAGTCTCATACATCGCTATGTCATCCTCCATCACTGCACATCCCATTGTTCATGCTTGCAATTCACATCCACGCGAAGACCGCTCTAATACCAAACTTGATCCGAGTTGACTCAACTCTTGGATTTAAACAGGATATTTTAATTCTGTGATGTGGTTAGAATTGCATTTAAAAGAGCATAAAGGAACATATATGCATGATGTAAAGAAGAAGGAACATGACATGAATCAGCAACATAAAATACAAAACGTTGATAACGGAGTTCGTCGAGGAGGGACTACGTCTCCGGGCCCCGTGTCAAGATGGTGTAGGCTACTGCATTAAGTGCTGGAAAGAGTGATGATGTACATGCATGTGTTTTCTCTATCATACAAGGAATATGACCTCATGCAGGAGTTTCTCCAAGAGATGTTCCGTTGCAAGAACTCTCATTCACAAAAGGACTCCTATCAGCATGACATAATTTAACGTATGATAATAATGAGCATCTTGCCAACATGACATCAAAGCGATCTCACTTCAAACATACATGGTGACACCTGAGTATCTCGTCAACATGGTGACAAAGGGATATCAATCAAAACATGACAATAAGTACATCTCACATCAAGAACAAAACAAGATCCCACATCAAAACATCAAACAGGGATCTATACAGCACAATGCATCTCAAGCAAAGAGACAAAGAAGTACATGATCACACTGCATATAACTCACATCAAGGAGTTATCTGAAGAAGAGGATGATAAACTGTTGGATCTGGCTGTACCATCAATCTAGTAGCGTCGAATATCATGGAAATGACTGCTGACACCTCCAGTCCACTTTGAAAAGTGGATGAAAATTGAAATGATCAAATGGAAAATCTGATTACACCATCAAATTCATGGTGTCGAATAGTGTAAAATCAACTGTCAAATTTTTGAATTCTGACAAAGTGAAAATCTGGGGCTACATGAATCTTTTAGATTCCCCCTAGATTCCTCAAAGATTCCCTCCTCTGGGTCATCTGAATATCTGCTGCTCAAATCAACAAAGTGATCTCACCATTGATATCCTTGTGAAATTCTAATAAGAATGAGTATAAAGTTGGTTGCATTCTGAATCTAGGAAAATTTAGCCTCCAAGAAATCTGGAAGATTCCCTTAAGATTCTTGAATATTCTCCTCTGCTAGGAATCTGAAAATCTGCTGCTCAAAATGCGAATCCAACCTTGCCATTGTGTTCCCTGCGAAAATCTGAGAAAAATTACTGTAAACCTAATTACATTATGATAAAAATAATTTTTACCTCATTGGGAATCTTTTAAGCATCTTAAGATTCTCTGCAAAAATTTTGTCTCAAAAAGCGTGCCGTCATGGTTCCGCCTCTATGGATTGTGTCATGGTTCCATTGCTCAGAACTCTGTTCTTGACCTCCGTTCCGCTCTTGGTTCCCTGTTCCACCTCCGTTCTCCGTTCTCCCCATGCGAATGAAAATTCATGCTTATATGGTGGCTGGGTGTCGGAGTTTACAAAGCCGCCACCCGTGGTGTAACGATTTGGGCAGATGGTTAGAGGTGGGGAGGTCGGGGTTTGAATCTCACCAACCACCCAAACTTGGTGCAAGGAGTTAATAACACACACTCTATGGTAAAGTTTACATTATTGTAGAAACCAATACCCCATCTACCAATAAAAAGCCAAAACATCATCATTGTTTTAACAACTGATGGAAAGCACATCATCACTTTTTCAATTATATTGCAATACATGATTTACAAAATGTGGCCATGATAAGCTACCATATCTTGTAAAACGATATCTTACTCAACAAAGGGAATGGATCATCTCCCTGTGGAGGATTCACTTGTCAAATATCTTCACCAGTGGGTTTCTTCATAGGTGCTTTGTGGGCATGAAGCATTTGACACGTGGCTCTCTCGTGTCCAACCTCATTGGGGTGACTACAATTATTCATTCTCCACCAAGATTTCTGGATCGTCTGGGAACACTTATTCTTTTTGCACCTCTCATAAGCTCCCATGGAATCCTCACTGTCACTAGAATGTGATGAGGTTCTCCCATCATCCATCGTGGCTTGGTCACTGGTTGTCTTGGAGCATTCTACAACCTCTTTTCTAACACACCCAAGTCTTACATAACGAGGCAATTCCTCCACTTTGATGGGATTCACAATACCATGGCCATTAATGTTGAGGCCTTTCCCTTGATACCCCATCTTCTTCAACAATTTTGATCCAATTCCTGTAGTATGTTTCTCAAAAGTAGTGAAATCATCATCATAAAAAGTAGATGAAATTGAAGAATCACTTTTTACCTGAGGTTTTTTATACTGCAAATTTTCCAAGGCCTCGTCCTTCGCTTTTTATAACTGATGTTGCAACCTTTGTTTCTCCTTCTCTGCTTCTTGTAGGAGTCTTCTTAGTTCAACATTCCATGCTGAGATTCTTAGGTTGATCTCTTCGAGTTCTTGGAGCCATGCAACATTTGGTGCCTTCTTCATGTTTGGCACAACTTTTTCCAAAATCTTTGTCTTATCACCTAAATCGGAACCCAAATTGATAGGTCCATCTTCTACTATCCCAAGAGCTGCAATCTTCGTCTCATCACCTAAGTCTGATCCTAGGTCAATTGGTCCAACATCTACAAATCCTGCAACTATGATCTTCTCATCATCCTCTGATTCAGATTCTTGATCCTATTACATAATTGCAATTGTCTTATCCTTCTCTTTTCTGTTGTTCCTCTTAGGCCTCAATTCTGGATGTAGTTTCCAAAAATTCTCCACATCATGCCCTTCTTTCTCACAATGAGTACAAGAGGGATTTACTTCTCTTCTCTTAGCTATTGCTACACTCTTCAGGTAGCCATCTTGCTCATGCTTCCCCCGATTTTAACATGTACAACGTTCACACTAGCTTCATCAAGAGACTTAGGTTCAAGTAATAACAATGAATGATGCAAATAATTATGTAAAGAGCCAATATATTTCATCAACGTCTCAAAAGTTTCTAGTGGAACACTCAATGCTAATGCTTGTTTCTAAACTCCTCTGTAAAATTATGAACAATTTGACCTTTACTTTGTTTTAGATGTTGCCATTCCATCAAGGCCTTTTGTCTGTAACCCAATGGGTAAAATTGTCCTCTTAAAGCAGAAATGAACTCAAACCAAGATGAAAGAAGTTTACAACTATTCTTACCACCTTTCTGCAGCTTGCATTCCCACCAGATGAGAGAAGTTCCACTCAATCGAAGGGATGCTAGATGGATCCTAGCTTCATCCTCTTTGATTTGTTGTATGTGGAAATATACTTCAACCTGTCTTATCCATTTATCTATCTTTTTTGCATTAGATTCTCCAGTGTCCACTAAATATAGGTAAATCAAACTTGACATCCAACTTAAAAAAAGGCTTTTTAGATGCATTCCTATGATGCCTATTGCAATGACGACAAGAGGAAGAAGAAGAAATTTCACTGGAGGATGGAGAGGGTAGAGGCTCTTCTACTCCACCTTCATGATTTACTGAGGCATGATCATCTAGTTCTTTCTTCTCATGCTTGATTGTCTTCTCATATTCTGCAAACAACTTGTCAACTTTCTCTGCCATGGTGAATAATATCTTGCGATAACTTCACTCTTCCTCCATTAAATTTTCATCATCTACCATGTTTTGTCTTTGTGCTACACACCCTACTTCGGGATCAAAGGATTTAAGTTTTCCTTCTCCTCTTTGGAGCTTGTTCCTAGTTAGCATTCACTCATGCAACTCACATCAAGAAGACCTGCTCTGATACCAAACTTGATCCAAATATTTTACTTCATGGATGCATACAAAATTGCATATAAAAGAGCATGTAACGAAAGATCATAAACAAATGAAAAGAAGCATAAATCAAAAGCAACCACGAGATCAAAGGCACAAGACGATTTGATTATGGAGTTCACCCATTGTGGGCTACGTCTCTGGGCCCTTCTCAATGTGGGGAGGCCTCTTTCATTAAATGGAAATAGAAATAAATTACAATCAAATTTACATAAATGACTGTTATACCTTAGTTTTCCAGAATGGTATAAAAATGAAAAGCTTGGCTATAGAAATAGACATCACTGTTGAATTCGTGGTGTGAAATCGTGTCAACCGACTATAAACTTGGCCCCATTCTCACACCGTCAAAATTTAGACCCTCGGGAATCTCAAAGGTTCCCTAAAATATTCCTTCCTGTAGAAGGGCTAAAAATCCACTGTGCAGATGAAAATTTTGAGCACACCACCATGCTCCTTGTGAAATTCTGAGAAAATTGACTATAAAGTCGACATCATTCTACCTTTGTCAAAAATCAGCCTCCAAGGGAATCTAAAGATTCCTCAAGCATCAAAGAATATTCTTGCAAGATTTTTTCTTGAAAAATGTGATAGGCATGGTTCCTCCTCGGCCACTGTGTCAAGGTTCCACCTGCATTGAACTTTGTGCTCCTTCGCTGCTCTATTCCTTGGGAAAATGAGATTTCAGGTTTAAATAATTTAATCTAGGTGGATTTTATAATGTTGTGCCCATTTGGAAATTTGGTTAAGTCATTTGGCATTGGGGCGAAGGTTCGAGGGTCAAGCCTGTAGGCCTACCACATATAACATGTTGGTGGTTATATTGTTTTAAAATGGGCGTGTTTTGTTTTAACTGTTGGGTGACGTATAGTGATTTATGTTGTGTTGTTTGTTGGGTTGCAACATCGGGCAGGTCGGCCTCCCACTCGACACGGGTTCAAACCCCGTCGGCCCATGATTTGGTGCCAATACAATGAAACGAGGGTGGAGGGGATTGACTTCTTGCCACCCCTATTTAATATGATGGTTTTGGGGTTTGGCAAGGGTGTCGGCTCGCCAACCCATAAATTATATATATATATATATATATATATATATATATATATATATATATATATATATATATATATATATATATATATATATATATATATTATATATATATATATATACACAATATTCAAAAAAATTTGACTGAATTTTGGGGTTTACCAAACAATTAAACGAGGTGACAAATTCACCCATTCCAGTGGTAGCAGTTTATACGTTGATAATTTTCCAAATTTTTGCCTCGTTATTTGCTGCTACTTTCCCTAGTTTAACCAGAACTTTGATTGTGAATATATTGAGCATATAGAATCGTATTTGAGTGTCTTTCACACCATTGGAATTAAAACAAAGAGAAATACAATCAAGTCCTAGTTCCACTTCAATCCAATGAATTTGATTTTTGAGCTTTTCCAAAGCCACTTTTGAATTCTGAGCATTTCTGGAGCCACCTGGATCAGTCAGCCCCAAAAAATATCCAATGTCAGGCACTCGACATGAAGATATCTCTTAAAAGGTCTTACTTTCATGTGCATTTTCTTTGTTTGCACAATCTCCTTAGTCTTTTAAGCCCTTCTAGTTAGCACCATTTTTGTTCTAAACATGCTCAAAGTTTCCTCAAATTTTCTCATGATGTCTCCAAGGGATCATCTGGTTTCCCTTCTATGGGCAGATGTTCCCTCTACAATGCTTCTCAATATATAATAGACTTCCAAAAGATATATCTTTGTTTGAAATCAATCTCTCACAATCTTCTCTAGCTTGTAGAATATGTAATACATTTTTGCTAATATGAAATTTCATGCTTGCTTAAAAAAAAATGATGCATGAGCTACATCTCATTGTTGGTTCCCTGTAAACTAGTGCAACCATATAAATTAAATGTTTAGTAAATTTTGATAGACATAATCCATAATATGATTCAACGCACTTACTAACATTGCTAAAATTAAAATAATCATAAAAAAAATCTAAAATATAACTTTATTTAAATTATTATTGTTATTACATGAGTAAAAATGGGGCCAAAATCTGACATACATTCATCGAATATTCAAATTACTATCGTCGCATCCGACACATTGAAGTAGAGCTAATTGTCAATGGTATTGTGCGGAATATTCAACCCTTTATTAAACATCAGATATTCGATGGGAAGATGTGACGTATTTGATGGAAAAGTTAGTTGAAATTGTGTTTAAGCATCCGACGCTTTGAGGTTGGTTCGTTGAATATGCATGCAAGGAGTAAGAGTAAAATGTTGGTTGTGAATGAAATAGGCGACTGGCTGGGTAAACATCCAATATGGCATGGCATGGCATGGCAAGAATGGAATCAATCAAATAATATTCAATGCCTTATTAGTCTAGTCCGACGGGACCTAACGGTTTGGTCCGTCAGTATGGAGTTGGATATCTGATGGTTAAGTGTCTGTCAGATAATTGACATGACATGTGCGACGAGAGTGACATCAGATATTCAACTACTTAATAGTCTCACAAGACCTGAGTGCTTCATTCCGTCGGTATGGAGTCAGAGGTCAGACGGTTTAGCATCACAAAACCGATGTTATAATAAATTTGTGCGACATGAGTGTTATAGCTCTGGTGCTTAGTTACTTCTGTCAGTGAAGTGTCGGATATCTGATGCTTTCTCCCATCAGTTAAGAGTCAAGTATTCAACAGTTTCTACGTACCGTCGAATATTCGACCACCTTCAATGCATTTAAAAAATATGAAATTTGATCCAGGCCACTCGATCAGATCTAGTTACGGTGGGTGCAGATTTGGGACCACCTACTATACTATAGATCATCAAAAGGATCATTACTATAATATATTTATTATGGTGGTTAATTTTAGAAAATATAAATTATTATGGAAACAATGAAGAATCATAATAAAAATTAATCCCTTGGAGGAGCCCTTAAGTGGATGTCATTGCACAACTATATTCCAATATTATTACTAGTGAAATCCATTTGGACAATCTTTATACTTGATCATTCCATGAGTCCTTCTAAAGGAAAATTGGGCACTTGTTGCACAACGCTTCCGTGACTGGTGTGTGGGGAATAGAAATGAGGGAAGCTGCAAAAAATATTTGAGTATGCAATAAGCACATCATGTAATAGCTAAAACTCAAGTGAGGTGAAAAAATAGAGAGTTATCTAGGCAAGTAAACCAAAATAGAGAAGTTTATAATTAAAGACTATTCTTCATGCTACAATCTTTGTATTCTTGAAAACATGTCCAAGTTCTCAAAAACATAAGACAACAATTGATCCTTGAATCCAAGGATAACTAAAATGTTCCTTTACCAAGTCATCATTGTGATTACAGATCATCATGCCTCACCCTCAAACTAACTTTCTTAGACTATGTAACATTTGCAGATATTTTAATATTGAATGTCATAAGGCTAAAATGATAATATATTATTTAATAGTGAGGAAAAATTGTTTTGTGCAATGGTACACAACTAAAAGCACCTCCATGGTTCTCATACAACTTACATGAAAATGTCCAAGCATCACTTTGTAACATTCTTCACATAAAATTAGAAACTAAATCATTTCACCAACCAATTTTAAATCATTGATGCTAAAAGTGTTAATCATTATTTTTTGGAAGTGCTCGCACACTTGCTAGAGGCTCTTAGGATCACTCGACAAAAAACCAATGTAGAAACCAACAACGACACTATAGCATATCATAGAAAATAAGAAATCCTTGATATAGTCCACCGCAAGACACAAAATAACGATAGAAAAGGATAAGAAGCAAGAACTAGTAAGAGTGGAAGTTGTTTAGGTAAAGGTACATAGGAAAACAAAAAAACTTGATTATTGATCCTATGATCATTCAAAACTAAAGAACAAATAGAGAATTTAGAGTTATTGCATTTGAAATGTTGGAGTTTATGGATGAAATTTTAAAAACAGAAGGATATCCTGGTAGAACCAAATTATAAAATCAAGTAGGAGATCAAGAAACTTCTCAATGTGAGGTGGTGTACCCTGAGTCCATAATGCCATATGCTCCAAATGTCAATATAGAAAAGTCTCATCACATATCAATTAGACAAAAAGGTTATAGAAGACGAGAAAAAGATAAGCAATCTGATAAGAGAACTCGTGAGTAAAGTGCAATCCTTGTTCACAATGACCTAAAATATGATGTAAAAAGAAATCACCAATCATGAGATGTTGATGAGGGTAATATTCAGTACCAAAGTATTGAAAAACTTATTAGTAGTAGGGTATGCACAAAAAAATCTAGGGACCAAGAAAGAGTTGGACAAATGTTTTTAATTAATTAAGTTTAGACATTCTACCATAAGAGTGATTCTACACTTGGAGCCCATTTTGTAGGAACGAGAGGTATGTCTCAACTTAAGGACATGCCCGAATATGTGGTTAAGAAATATCTATGGACCAATTTTGACTAAATATTTCTACAAATCATAGTTTAACAGACGATAAATCTACAAGAACTATAAGAATGTAGAAGCCTAAGCCATAGAGGCTAAGGAGTCATCCTATACATCCTCTAGACTAATTTCCCCAATCCTATGCTCATGTATCTAAAGGCTTAGAATATATTACACGAGTGGGTTACAATTATGAGGTAATTCCCCTAGTATATTTTTGAATATTCTATAACCTCTCTCTCTCTCTCTCTCTCTCTCTCTCTCTCTCTCTCTCTCTATATATATATATATATATATATATATATATATATATATATATATGTATATATATATATACATATATATACATACATACATATATATATGTATGTATGTATATATATGTATATATATATATATATATATACATATATATACATACATACATACATATATATATATGTATGTATGTATATATATGTATATATACATATATATGTATATATACATACATACATATATATATATATATATATATATATATATATATATATATATATATATATATATATATATATATATATATATATATATATATAAGGATCTTAATTTTGAAAGAAGTTAGTTGGTTGGTTTGTTGGTTGTAGTTGATATAATGAGGAGAATATTGAGGTAGGTGCTTTGTCATGAGCATTGCACATGACCTATGTAATATCAATCATTCTACTAATACGATGGAGACATATTCTACTTATGTGTTTGTGTTTATGCCATATCTTAATGGTATGTTTATGATTGCGATTGATGTGTCTCTTGTTAGTCACATTAGCTTAAGTGAGAGTCATCAAAGGTAAATGATGGAATGATCCATTTTATCAAAGCAACAAGAAGACCATGACATCAATGGAAGAAGAAATACCTTGAATTGTGAATAAGGCCTCATAAAAAGACGTTAGCTGTGATGTTTTTAGAAATAGTGGAAAGACTGTAGCATCTATGGAAGTTAAATAAAGCAGGCTTTCAACAATCATGGTTGACTAAGGTATGTAGTCATAAGGTATGTGCATTTGCATAGTTGAAAGGTCTGTGTTTTTTATTGTGTTTGGATTTTATATGGATGTTTTAATCATAAGGTTTGTAGACTTCATCTTTGGAATCTAGGGATTACAAAACCCAAGATGATGTTTGAAGTAGAAAATCCTTAACAAGTAAGAACCCTAACCCTAATTTGATAGAAAACCTTTCTATTTACTTCTAAGGGTTTGTAGTCTTCATAAAGGTCATTAATGTTTGTAAAAAAATCCTTTTTGATACTTATAAACCCTGGTCAAGAGAAAAACCCTAATTGCAATATATTTGTTCCCTCATAAACCCTAGCTTTCGGTTTTTAGGGTTTGTAGGTAGTCTAGGATAAATGAAAAATCATAGAAAGAGTAGAATTTTATTCCTAGGTTTGATGTTTCAAAAGGAAATACATGAAATTTAGGGTTTGAATCTGAAACCCTAGGATTCTCCCTCTATAATATTTATTGAAAACCCTAGAGTGACAACCATGTTTTCTTGCACTTGTACTTGTATACTTGGCTTGGTTGTATTTACTATTGAAGAATTTCATGTAAGAGCAAGATGAGAAGGAAGAATAAGCAAAACAACTATTGTACTTAATGATGCCTCCTTGAAAATAATGAGCATGGTGAATGGAGGGAATGATAACTTGGTAATCAAGTTGCATCCTTGGGAACTCTAATAAAAGTAGACTAATATAAAGATGAACCGTGAAGATGTTAATATTTTAATGGTGATAGGGAGCCCTATCAAATAATGTAGAAAAAGCAACTCAAGATATGTTTTAGGTTATAAAGTTTATATCAGGTCTCCATCATATGAGCACATACATAATTACCAAATTTGTAAAGAGGTAAGCCTACCTCATATGAAATAATGATGAAAATATTAAGCACGATAGAAAGAGGGAGTTGTACATTGGAAATACATTATGCTAGCATACAAGAACATGTACATTGGAAGTTGAATGATGGTTGGGGTCATGAAGCTACAGTACGTGCCAACAAATGAACAAGTAGTTGATGTAATCTATTCCACAAGAAGTTAGTTTTAGGAGCATGCTCAAATTGGTGGATGTGTTGATCTCTTCCTGGAAAGTTGGTATTTATTTTGGTTTAGAGGGAGAGATGAAGTACCATGAAACTACCAATGATGGTACTTGGGAGGACATCTTGGCTGACCCATTGATGATGTCTGGATCCTGGTGAGGGAGGGTATCATTGGTCTTGTGGAGCTCTGACCTTGGATATGATACCTAGATCCCTATGGGTTGGTGTTAGGGTTGAATCCTAATGGTACCTATAGTGGCATATGCCTAGATAAAACCTTAGTCTCAATAGTGTCTTAGATCCTTGAAGAGTGTATGGCACTAGAATCCCTTAGTTGGATTCTTTGTATTAGTGTCATTGACACTTGGATCTTTGATGTGAGGATACCTTGGTAGTTAGGGTATCCCTAGCATTGTGTATGTTGATTCTCTTCTTATAAGAACTTTTCAAATGGAGTATTGTCCTTGTACCGGTTGGACAATAATGAATACCTCCCTAGTTAAGAGGGGCTGTTGGAAATTTTAACTAGTTTTGGTATTCGTAATTATTTTTTGTGTCATGGTTTAATTATGTATTATAAAAATAAATTTTATTGTGAAATATTGACTTATTAAAGCATGAATTTCATGCTTGGGTCAATGGTCAATAGTTCTAGCATCCATTATGTGCTCTAGGGATTTCATTTGGAGTCAAAGTTAAAGTCGTGATGTCATGGAACCTTTGGGGCTCTTATAAAAAGAAAAAGAGAATTTTTGTGTAAAAAGTGTCTTAGAGTCCACCAACTAATCAGGTCGGCTAGCCCTTAAAGTCATCCTTGAAGTGACACATCCAACCCACAAGAATACTATAAATATGATAAAATTTGACCTCAATTTGTGAGAAATTGAACCACATCTTTTCTTATTTGTTCCCGAAGAAAGGAAGGAATGTGAAGAGGCAGGAAGTGAGGAACACTTTCATATGATGATGATGGCAATTATAATAATGGTGACACCTCCTGGTAATAGAGAAACAAATATATAAATCAATACAAATCATTATCTCATAAATGGCAACAAAATATTATCATTTGTTAGTACCATGTTTCATAATCAATCAATTATAGACCATCTTTTAACACCTAAACATTAGTTCAGACAATTTTATAAAAATCATTATTAGACCCCCTTGTGGGAATTCTGTTGTACTTGCCATGATATATAGGAGCCCATGATTCATAGAGGCTCAACGTGATGACAAAGATGACAATGATGGCATTAATGATGATGATGATGATGATGATGATGATGATGATGATGAAAATGACATGGATGATGATTGAAAGGAAATCCCCCTTTTTTTTATATGTATATTTAATTATTTTTATTTTTGGTGTTTCAAATGAGTCTTGGGTCCTTAATCATAGTCTAGGTAAGTAGATAACAACCTCTAGTGATAATAATTGCTTTTCAGTCTCAAGAACCATCGATAATTCATTAAACCAACAAATATGATCATTATAGCTTAAAATTCACATATGGGAGGGATATAGCCACCATGAATAGGTTAATTATGAACGAAGAATAGGTCTCAAGGTATAACATGGTAAGCACCCAATAACATGGATATTTTAGATGGATATTTTCATCTCCTTGGCATTTATGCTATAATTTTACCATTTGTTTTTCGAATTCTTTATGTGAGTCATATTTGATTCTTCAAACCCTCCCATACTGTCAACACATGGATCTACTATAAACATCTCAAATTTCAATGCATACAAGCACAAACTGAAAACATTTCAATGTTGGCCCCTTTCACGAGTCACTTTGTGTGGGGTTAATTAATTAAATCATAATTTCAACTAATTGGTAAATGTTAAGTGGTGGATTGGTACTTAAGGGTAGGCCTACAACAATATAGCTTGACATCAATGATAATTGGTTCCTAGTTAACCATGATTTTAACATTCATGGGGACTCATATCCTTAAAGACTGGAAGTAGGAGAATAAGAGACTTATAATAAATTATGTGTGATTCATTGAGGCATCATTCCTTTTAATATAAATGATGTTGACGATGATGATGATGTGGATGAAAAAAATACGATGATGATGATGATGATGACGATGATGATGTTGATGAAGATGGAAAAGATGATGGTGATGATAAAGACGTTGATGATGATGATGATGATAAAGATGACAATTAAGGGTAAGAAGTTTTCTCAAATGGAAGGGTAAGGATTTTTCTCAACCTCTAGAATATGAAGTACATTATGAGCTCACAATTATAAATAGTAATAAATAATTTCATCTCCTTGACATTTCTATATGTTATAATTTTGTCGTTTGAATGTCGAATCCTTTCTGTGAGTCATATTTGAGTCTCAAAACCCTCCCATAACTTCAATTCATGCATCTACCATAACCATATAAAATTTTAGGGCATATGAGAACAAACTGAAAAAATTCAATGTTGGTCCCATTCTCAAGTCACGTCACGACTAGCTCGAGAGACTTTGTAGCCCTATCGAAATCGGTTCACTAAAACTTGTAAAGAATAGATAGTGTAAAACAATAAATTATACAGTCAACTGAAAACACTTTCAGATGATGATGATGGAAATGAGAATAATGGACACCTCCTAGTAGTAGAGCTACAAATATATCGGTAAACAAAAATCATTAGCTCATTAATAACAACAAACTATTATCATTGTTAGTACCATGTTGCATAATCAATAAATTATAAATTGGTTTTTAACACCTAAACTTTAGTTTAGTCAATTTTCTAAAAATCATCAAGAAACCTCCTTGGGGGAATTCTTTTGTTACTTTCCATGATATATAAGAGCCCACAATTTATATAGGCTCAACATGATGATATCTATTTTTAGATATTTTATTCCCTAGTCGTTGTACAAGTTGGTAACCTAGAAGGTCCTCCTTAAACTTAGGGGATTATTTGAAGATTTTGAATCATTAAAAATTGTGAAGCATATCATCCTAGAAACCTTTTCTCTCATACCTTGACCTTGGGCACACCTACCTCATGATAGCTTGTACCTCAACCATAAGTCTTGTGTAGCTTAAATATCAAGGGGTCTTTCGTGGAAATATTTGAAGCCTATTCCCAGGGCTTGATGGTGAGCTCCAGTATTGTAGCAATAATACTACAACTCCTGGGGCTTCCTGTCTCTTAATTTTATCAACCCGGTAGTTCGTACAAACTTGGAAGCGACGGTGCTGTATGCACAAGTACTAGCTCTTGTCGCAGCTGTCACTTGGTCAGCTGGCACAAGTCCGCTAGGGCTCAAGCCAACTTCTATAGGCTCTGAGAAGAAGCTTGTTAAATGATGGACGAAAGCTAGCTCAAAGAAGACTAATCTACTTGGCAAAAATGATCTGAAAGCAAATCAAAACATGGAAACCCTAGGAAACCCTAATTTAACTAGTCTAACCTCTATGATGCAAAGAATGTGAAGGAAACTTCTACCAATGATGCCATTACTTCTAATAAGTGAAAATGCATGAATCTAATCTACTTGCAGCTTAAAAGACATGTTTTTGTATTTTTTCTTTAAGTGGATGGAGTGATTGTGATTTTGTGCTTATTAGGGTTTGGTTGTGCAGATGTGATGCGGAAGGAAGGAAAGCTTGGGAAAGGTTGGGGAGGCTAGGAGAGGTTCCCAGAGATCCTTAGCATCAGTCCACAGAGGTTCCTCACGTTCAGAGGCTCAGCAACCGAGTGAGTGGCCTCCTACATGATGTCTGCAGGGGATTATACAGGAAACGCAGGGGTTTCTACAGGAAGTCTACAAATTGCTACAGGATGACCTACCGTGGGTGTTTGAAGTGATGGTGGAGTGTTGGAATGGTAGGGGGAGATGTGCAAGGTAGGAATAAAGCTGGTGATGGCTCAGGAGTGGAGAAGTAGGATGGAGAACGAGTGTATGAAGTGGGTTGATGGATGGAAGGTTATAACAATGAAATGCCTAAAGAATGAAGTTACGTGAGGAGTGGAGGAGTTTGGGAGATAACAGAGCGGAGTAGAGGTCAAGGATGTGGTGGAATGCGTGATCAAGACGAAGAAGAAGGTAATAGGACGATAAAGAGCAGTGTAAATGAAAAAAATGGCTTATGACTGTCACCAAGATGAAAATTCATTAACCTAAGCTACCTGAACTCAATGAACAACAATATAAAGCGTGTAGAGGAATGTGCATGAAGCGGTGATGAAGGTGTATGGTGCAAGAGTGAAGTGCATGGAAAGATCTATCATAAACGAGACTATGTTGCAGCATGTATAAAGTGAAGAACTGCGTATTTTTGTGGCTGGTATAGGCTGCACTCCAATCTCCAAACAGAGATGGCAGTGGAGACTTCCTCAACCTTTTTGCTGGAGCTCCAATGTATTATCAACCTGCTAGTCTAACTAAACAACCGAAAGCATTTCAACCATAAGCTAAACTCATTCAATCTCATAAAACCTAACTCAACAAACCTGTAATTTCGAATTGCATGGTAAAGCAATGAACTAAAGTGCTGGAACGAAATGCAAACACATTACAACACTGAGGAGATCTATTGCTCTCAGGTTGGGCCCTAACCTGAGAGCTATAGCTCCTTGAGAAAACTCAGAACTAGATCAAAATCTGCCTTCTTTATTCATAATCTGATGTCATGCCAAATTGGCTTACAAAAAGGAACAAAGACTGAGCTCTAGCTCGTACTATCCAATTACAAGAGTAATGCCAAGGTTCAAAAAGCTTCTATCCAAGGCTACGGCCTCAGTATTTATGCAAAACCGATCATCCAATAGGTGTCCTTGATTTTAGGAGCTCGGCTGTCCAACTGAAGTTTAACTGCTGATCCTGTAGGACAGTCATAACTACTGTTCCTGTAGAACAGTTATAACTGTTGTTCCTGTAGAACAGCTGGCTGCTTCTAAGCTCGGTGGGGAGATGGATTGGAGCTCGGAGTTCTTGGTGGGAATCACGAGGAAGGTCCCCAAGACCGTGGACATCCTCTCCTAAAAACCAGCAGTGCCACCTCATTGTCTCCTTGTCTCCTTTTTCGTTGTCTTTTTCTCCCTTTTAATGCCAAAAACCTGAAATCACCATGCATTAGTCACGTAGATAAAGTGTCTACCCTTCTTCCTACAAACAACACGAATAAACTAAGAAATGCATGCATAAGCAGTAAAAAGTGAATGGTTTGAGCAAAACAAGTAGGCCAAATGAGCCCAAATTGTACCAAAAATTGGGGCTCATCATCACCCCCCAGCTAAACTATTTGCTCATCCTTGAGCAACTTTGCCCTGGCTCCTCGTCTTTGGCCGAGAACTAGAGCCCGGAGCACGCTTTTCCTCCCCTGTTTTTGGTGGTTCTGCCTTTTCTGCTGAGGGTGGCGCTTCTTCCTTTCCCGTTTTTGGCGGCCCTGCCTTTGCTGCCCCTGGTGGTGACGAAGGTGATGCTTCCTCCCCCTTTCCTATTTCCTTGAGCCGGGCTTCGGAAGGCGACTGGCCTATTTTTCATGTCCAGGAAGTTATTTTTGGGCTCCCCTTTTCGGGGGTGGCTGATGTTTTAGAGGGGGTTCTTGTACTAGGTGAAGTAGGGACATCCCCTGAAATGGTTTGGCTGCTGGGTGGAGGCTGTGGCTTGCCCGTGGTCATCCTCTTGCTTCTCCTGGCTTCAGATGGTAGAGGGGTCTCCCTCTCCCTTTTCTCTTTCGATTTGGGAGGTGTACTGAGGTGGATAAGACCATGGAGGAGGCATGGACAATGAAGGATGAGCAGGGGGACCCCAGGAAGGCATAGAAGTTGACTAGTTGGAGTTGTAATAAGCTTGAGATGCCCCTTGCATCCCCTGCTGATAAGGTCTAGATCCTTGTGGCCTCCTTTGGTTGAGGTAATAGAGAGGCTCTGTGGGAGCTTAGGTCCCTTTGTACATGGCTTTAAACCCAGGTAAGGTTTGACACTGATTTGTGGGATGGTCCTCCTCACAAACGAAACACACTTCAACCGAATGCAATGGACATTCATTCTTAGGGTGCCTCCTTGTGCACCTAGGACAGAAGACAGCCAAGGCTCTCTCAACCTCTTCTTTCTTTTGCTGAATTCTGAATGTATCAAGCTGCATGGCAATGGTTTGTCTCACCTCACTCTTAAGATCTTCTAATTGGTTTGCAAGTTCATGTTTGGAGAAAGGGACACTAGTTGAGAGGTGGGTTCCTCTACCTCGTTTCCGAGCTGCCCTGGAGTGGTTTCTAAACACAGTCTTGATGTCCTCATAAGGCAGTTGGTAAATGTCCCCCCCAGCTAACATGTGAAGGGTATCTAAGAGGTCTTCAAGGAATCCTCGGAGTAGGACCAACTTGAGGGATTCAGGGTCAAGTGTGCACCTGGCCCGCTTATAGCTTAGTTGGAACCTCTCCTCATAATCCTCTAAGGACTCATCATTTCCCATGGACATCCGAAAGATTTCCCCCTTTGTTTCCTTGGACCTACAGTAATCCCGGTACTTGGTGTTGAAAGCTTGCTGCATCTGAGCCCAAGTAGTGATACTATTCCCAGGTAAACCCATGAACCAGCGTAGTGCTGCATCCTTGAGAGTGGAAGGGAAAAGTTTCAACTTTTTCTCATCTTCAGTATAGTCATAGATTCTACAAAGGACAGCAAACTCAAACAGGAAGGTATCTGGATCTTCAGTGGTCAACCCATGGAAGTGAGGTAAGGCGGAGGGGCTAATGTTTTTCATTTTCATCTCTCCATTGGTCTCTCGGATGGGGAAGGCACCTTCTATTCTCTCATCTTCTCTTCTATTATCAGCCATAGCTTCAAATGGAGTAGTCTCTAACTCTTCTTCTACTATAGGATCTTCGGATATCTCAGGATGTTCACCTATAGGCTCTTCTGGGTCACTGTCACCAAAGAGGAGAGAAGGGTGACTCAGAGATGTGGTGGGGGTGTTTGGTAGGAATTTGCCTGATCTATCTCGGTTCCAACGAGGCATGAAATGGAAAAGACTTTCTTTTTTCTCTTTGATTGCTTTTTCTTTGCTTTTCTTTTGGTACCTGCAAAACTGAGACAGATTGATCTACAACTATCTATGAAAGATGCAAAATTAACTGAAAGCAGGAAAGGACTAACCTACTTTGCTCAAATGAAATTGCAGGAATGGAAATGCTAGTCTACGCTTGCAGAAAGGAAATGCTAATCTATGAAAGCAGGAAATGCTAATCTATGAAAGCAGGAAATGCTATGCTACTTTTGCAGAATGGAAATGAAGTAAACTACTAGCAGAAGGTAAGAGTAAGAAAGTAGAAGAAAAGCAACAATTGCTAATACTCTGACGCTTCCCCGGCAACGGCACCAAAAAGATGGTGAGCTCCAGTATTGTAGCAATAATGCTACAACTCCTGGGGCTTCCTGTCTCTTAATTTTATCAACCCAGTAGTTCGTAAAAACTTGGAAGCGACGGTGCTGTATGCACAAGTACTAGCTCTTGTCGCAGCTGTCACTTGGTCAGCTGGCACAAGTCTGCTAGGGCTCAAGCCAACTTCTATAGGCTCTCAGAAGAAGCTTGTTAAATGATGGACGAAAGCTAGCTCAAAGAAGACTAATCTACTTGGCAAAAATGAACTGAAAGCAAATCAAAACATGGAAACCCTAATTTAACTAGTCTAACCTCTATGATGCAAAGAATGTGAAGGAAACTTCTACCAATGATGCCATTACTTCTAATAAGTGAAAATGCATGAATCTAATCTACTTGCAGCTTAAAAGACATGTTTTTGTATTTTTTCTTTAAGTGGATGGAGTGATTGTGATTTTGTGCTTATTAGGGTTTGGTTGTGCAGATGTGATGCGGAAGGAAGGAAAGCTTGGGAAAGGTTGGGGAGGCTAGGAGAGGTTCCCAGAGATCCTTAGCATCAGTCCACAGAGGTTCCTCACGTTCAGAGGCTCAGCAACCGAGTGAGTGGCCTCCTACAGGATGTCTGCAGGGGATTCTACAGGAAACGCAGGGGTTTCTACAGGAAGTCTACAAATTTCTACAGGATGACCTACCGTGGGTGTTTGAAGTGATGGTGGAGTGATGGAATGGTAGGGGGAGATGTGCAAGGTAGGAATAAAGCTGGTGATGGCTCAGGAGTGGAGAAGTAGGATGGAGAACGAGTGTATGAAGTGGGTTGATGGATGGAAGGTTATAACAACGAAATGCCTAAAGAATGAAGTTACGTGAGGAGTGGAGGAGTTTGGGAGATAACAGAGCGGAGCAGAGGTCAAGGATGTGGTTGAATGCGTGATCAAGATGAAGAAGAAGGTAATAGAACGATAAAGAGCAGTGTAAATGAAACAAATGGCTTATGACTGTCACCAAGATGAAAATTCATTAACCTAAGCTACCTGAACTCAATGAACAACAATATAAAGCGTGTAGAGGAATGTGCATGAAGCGGTGATGAAGGTGTATGGTGCAAGAGTGAAGTGCATGGAAAGATCTATCATAAACGAGACTATGTTGCAGCATGTATAAAGTGAAGAACTGCGTATTTTTGTGGCTGGTATAGGCTGCACTCCAATCTCCAAACAGAGATGGCAGTGGAGACTTCCTCAACCTTTTTGCTGGAGCTCCAATGTATTATCAACCTGCTAGTCTAACTAAACAACCGAAAGCATTTCAACCATAAGCTAAACTCATTCAATCTCATAAAACCTAACTCAGAAAACCTGTAATTTTGAATTGCATGGTAAAGCAATGAACTAAAGTGCTGGAACGAAATGCAAACACATTACAACACTGAGGAGATCTATTGCTCTCAGGTTGGGCCCTAACCTGAGAGCTATAGCTCCTTGAGAAAACTCAGAACTAGATCAAAATTTGCCTTCTTTATTCATAATATGATGTCATGCCAAATTGGCTTACAAAAAGGAACAAAGACTGAGCTCTAGCTCATACTATCCAATTACAAGAGTAATGCCAAGGTTCAAAAAGCTTCTATCCAAGGCTACGGCCTCAGTATTTATGCAAAACCGATCATCCAACAGGTGTCCTTGATTTTAGGAGCTCGGCTGTCCAACTGAAGTTTAACAGCTGATCCTGTAGGACAGTCATAACTACTGTTCCTGTAGAACAGTTATAACTACTGTTCCTGTAGAACAACTGGCTGCTTCTAAGCTCGGTGGGGAGATGGATTGGAGCTCGGAGTTCTTGGTGGGAATCACGAGGAAGGTCCCCAAGACCATGGACATCCTCTCCTAAAAACCAGCAGTGCCACCTCATTGTCTCCTTGTCTCCTTGTCTCCTTTTTCGTTGTCTTTTTCTCCCTTTTAATGCCAAAAACCTGAAATCACCATGCATTAGTCACGTAGATAAAGTGTCTACCCTTCTTCCTACAAACAACACGAATAAACTAAGAAATGCATGCATAAGCAGTAAAAACTGAATGGTTTGAGCAAAACAAGTAGGCCAAATGAGCCCAAATTGTACCAAAAATTGGGGCTCATCACTTGATCCTTTAGTATATCTTTCGATTGAATGAAATTTCCTTACCCTACTTTAAAACTTGTCCAAGACTCACCTATCACAAGTAGGGAATAGTGGGACTCCTCCCTTCATTGAAAACCTGAGAAGAGAAGGGGACTTAGGTTGTGAGAAAAAACCAAATAAAGACATATAAATACCCACCTCATACTTTTCAACATTTTGATATCATTAATATTCTTCCTCGTCCAACTCATCATATGTATCATGCAGTTTAGAATTCATGTTCAAATGATTCGCCATATCAGAATCATCATCATCGTCTATATCATCATCTGGAACATGCTCTTCTACGTTTAGTTCAACTTCTTCAGGCTCTTCACCTGACACAACGTCAATATCATCTAGTTCATCCAAATTAAAATTGTCTTGATTAACACATATTCCTTGAACTTCTTCGATGTATTCTTCTGAAACCACATGAACCCCTACTCCTCCAGAATGTCTTCTTCTTCAATTTCATCTTCTTCCGCTACATTATACTTTACGGGCATTCCTCTGGGATCATATCTAACAACATATGACCAACCCACTTTACCTAAAATGTCTAGATAAAATACCTATTCACATTGGCTTGGAAGAACATATGGCTCTGATCCTGGCTCAACATTCCTTGAATCAACCATCGTAAATCTGTTATCATTCTCAATAATATTTCTATCAGGGTCAAGTTCAGGGATTCATAGTCTGAACCATTTGACATCAAACACAACTAAATTTAAGGATTTAAAGTCACATTCAAGTATGTCATGCAGATACCCATAGTATTGATTTTCATAGACTTCTATGTTGGAAATACTAAGAGGGGGGTGAATCAGTATTTATTTTCAATTTTTATTTTTACCAGTTAAATTATTTATATTTAGAACACAAAATGAGCAATAGGAATAAATTATTTTATTAATAATATATAAGGCTCCAATCTGTTGCTAAGCACCAACTTGGACTTTTTGTGAGGCTCCAACCTCTAGGGCACCAACCCTATATTGTCAAGGCACCAACCTTGGATTTAGGAGCCCCAACTCCAAGGACACCAATCTTGCCAATTCTGAGGCACCAACCCCAAGGGCTCCGACCCTATAGTTTTTCTTTGTCAAGAAATGTTTTTATTGCATTACACTGCTCTCAAAATCTTCTTCACTGTGTTCTTTCAATCTACAGCTTTACTGCTACATCAATGACAACATGTCTTCAAATGTTTGTGCTGTCTACAACTCCCTTCAAATGATGACAGATGAAACTTTATTTCCTTTCACAGAACTGTTCTTGAAAATTACGTTCTGTACTTCTTCCATCAACAAATTTATCACAAGACTGAGCCTTTTAAAGATTAACTCAATCAACATAATGTTTCGTCCTTCGGATTCCTCCTATCCTGCTAGACCTTCGGCTTCCTTCTGTCCTTCTGCTTCCTCCTCTCTCACTCGATCTTCGGCTTCTGTTGTACCTTCACTGTCTACCAGACCTTTGGCTTCTCGACCTTTCAACTTCTTCTTTCGTTCGCTTGACCTTCCGGCTTCCTCTGTTCCTTCAAGTTAACAAGTTGTGAACTGTTACCTCTTCTCTGGGATAGATGCCCAAGATATGTTACCCATATGGAGGTCCCACATGCCACGTCATCACCTTTAATCGCAATTGATGGTTTGACATCCCTTAGAAACTAGAGATACTGCAGATGTGAAATTGTATAAAGTCATGTTATAGTGGTGCAGCGGGTCCACAATGTTATCGCAATCGAAGGATTTGTGGGACTTCGACTGGCACATGGATTAAAACCGGCCTTAACCCCCACATTTGACTGTGATCTAAGGGTTGACTATGAGATCAACGGCTAGGATTGAGTGCAGGACTTCAGCCATGATCAAGAAATTTTGTACTTTCCTACCCCCGCTCTTCTGATAGTTGTTGCTCCTGTGACTTGCTTCTTTGATGGATTTCGATAAACTCTTTGGCTTCTTGCTCCTGTTGCTTTACTGGATCTACTACATCATTTGTTGTTCAATTTTTCTTTGATTGCTGATCAATTGACCTCCTGCATCATTTGTTTTTCAATTGTTGTTCAATTTCTGTTCAATTGTTTTTCAATTGTTGTTCAATTGCTGTTCAATTGACGCTTCATTTGTTGTTCAATTGACCTCCTACTGTTCAATCCACTTGGGTCCTCCATCTCATCATATCATCATATATCAAACTTTGAGCATTATGATCAATGGGCATCAATGGGAAATCATGTATCAAATAATTTTCCATCATAGTCACTTCTATATTGACATCAATGACAACCTAGATTAACAATCTCCCCCTTTGTCGTTGATGGCAATATTCTTCTTCTCTCCCCCTTTGACATCAATGGCAAAGGAGTGCACAAGGACTCCCCCTATCGAACTGCTCCCCCTGTCATGCAACATCTTTATGAATCAACTTAATGTGATGCTAGAGAAATCACCCCCATATTTTGGTGAAGATATTCAAATGCTTCTCGAGGAAGAGGTTGGTGAAAATATCAGCTAGCTACTCCTTAGTATTGATATATTCCAAGGTGATGTTTTTTTCAGCTACTTGTTCACGAAGGAAATGATACTTGATTGGTATATGTTTGGTCTTTGAGTGCATCACTGGGTTTTTGTTGAGACTGATAGCACTTGTGTCATCACTATAGATGGTGATTGGTTGATTTGTACCTATGTTGACACCTTTCATAGCTTCCTTCATCCATAATATTTGAGTACAACAATCTACAGAAGCTATATACTCAGCTTCAGCTGTAGATAGTGATATGGATGTTTGTTTTTTGCTGAGCCAAGATACTAGACAATCTCCCAGGAAGAATGCATTTACACTAGTACTATTTCGATCATCGACACTTCCGACCCAATCAGCGTTGGTGTATGCAGTCACAGTAAGAGTTGAGCTCTTAGGGTACCAAAGACCAAAATGAGGAGTTCCTTTCAAGTATCTGAGAATTCTTTTTACAGCCAACAAATGGGAAAGTTTAGGAGCTTATTAAAATCTTCCCACCATTCCTATTACTTGCATAATGCCAGGTCTCGTAGCAGTTAAGTATAGAAGGGCTCCAATTATTGACCTATAATGAGTTGCATCTACCAGAGGAGAGTCATCATCTTTTCTTAATTTTCAATATGTGGTCATAGGTGTGCTCATGGGTGCACAGTCTTCCATTCCATATCTTTTAAGCATGTCTTTAAGATATTTTGCTTGAGATATGGACATGCATGCCGTGGTTTGAGATACGTGTAGTCCAAGCAAGTAAGATAAATCTCCTATTATCGACATCTCGAACTCTTTTGACATATTTTGATCAAACTCATGGCTCATATCATCATTATTACTAGCAAAAATCATATCATCAACATAGACAAGAGTGACTAGTAACTTATCCTCATCCATCTTTATGCAGAGATTACTTCTTGCCACCCCCTTCTTGAAGCCTTGTTTTTGTAGATAGTGATCCGATCTTGCATACCAAGCTCTAGGAGCTTGTTTCAACCCATATAATGCCTTTTTCAACTTACAAACAAAGTCTTTTCCTTTTTCTAGATTAAACCCTTCTAGTTGCTCCATGTAGACTTCTTCCTTGAGTTCCCCATTCAGAAATGCCGATTTTACGTCCATTTGATAGATTTTAAATCCTTTTGAGCAAGAAAATGCCAAGAACATCCTTATAGCTTCCACACAAGCTACTGGTGCAAAGGTTTCTTTAAAGTCGATTCCTTCAATTTGTGAATAACCTTTACAAACAAGCCTTTCCTTATTTATGATGATTTGTCCATCTTCATTCTTTTTGTTTTTCAACACCTGCTTGGTTCCAATTATATTTTTATCCTTTGGATGAGGTATCATCTCCCATGTCTCATTCTTCTCGATTTGAGACATTTCTTCTTCCATGGCTTTTACCCAATGAGGATCCTTACTTGCTTGAGTAAATGTTTCTAGTTCTATCATAGATAGGAGAGCAACATCATTTTTCTTTGGTGTACTAGTCATCCTTCTTCAGATTTGTATCCATTTATATATATTGCCAATAATCTGCTCTTCTGGGTGATTTTTTTGGAGAAACTTCATCTTTGAAGGGGTTTGAGATGGTTCCATTTCCTTGCGTTTTTCTTGATCTTTTTCCTCTTTTTCAAGTTCTTCTTCAATGAGAGGGTCAACTTCATGATCTTCAATTTCTTTTTCTGGAAGGTCTTCATCAATCTTCACATCAATGCTTTCCAATATTTTTCGTTGTCGATTATTGTAGCACTTGTAGGCTTTGATCCTTGTAGAATATACAAGGAATATCCTTTCTTCAACTCGAGAATCAAATTTTCCTAGTGAGCCATCATTGATTTTTATGAAGCACTTGCTTCCAAAAATCTTGAAGTATTTTATTGAAGCAGGTCTTCCATTCCATAATTCATAAGGATTCTTCTCATTATTTGGTCTTAGTTGAGTTCGATTCAAGGTATAAACAGTTGTCTTGACTACTTCTCTCCAGAATTGTGGTTGCATGTCAGCAACTATTAACATCGTTCTTGCCATTTCTTGAATTGTTCGGTTTCTTCTTTCAACTACCCCATTTTGCTTGGGTGTTCTGGCAGTAGAGAGCTCTCTTTCGATTCCATGTACTTTACAGAATTCATAAAATTATTTTGATGTGAATTCTCCCCCTCTATCCATTCTAAGACATTTAATCTTAGAATCCTTTTCATTTTCTACAAAAGCTTTAAGATTCTTAAAACATTCAAATGCTTCAGATTTATATTTTATGAATTATACCCACATCATTCTAGTATAGTCATAAAAAAATAAAGAAAAGTACCTTTCTCATTGGAGTTCTGGAGTTCTAGTTGGTCCACATAAATCAGCATGGATGATCTCCAAAGGTTTTGATGTAGAGAACTCCTTGGTCTTGTGCCTGGTTCTAGTTTGCTTTTCATGTTGACATGGACCACATACTCCTTGATTTGGCTTGAATAAATTTTGGATGTATCGTACTGCATTAATCTTGTTGATATTGTTCAAGTTATCGAAACTTGTATGTCCAATTTGCTTGTGCCACAACCAACTTTCATCTGTTTGACTTAAGTAACATTTATGTTCTTGAATTTTGTTCATAATGTAGACGTTATCTGATGTTCTAATTCCTTTCACCACAATTTCCCCTAAGGAAGAGTTTCTTATTTCACAATATTTAGTGCTAAAGACAACATTATGTCCTTGTTCATAGATTTGGCTAACACTCAGGAGATTGTGTTTGAGCCTGTTTACTAGCAAAGCATTTTGAGCCTTTCCTTTTCCATTAATAAGGGTAACAGTTCCTTTTCCAGCAATTTTGGCAAATCCACTTCCAAAGGATACATTTCCTTCCTTTTTGTTCAATGAGACAAACTTCCTTTTGTCCCCTGTCATATGTATGGAGCACCCACTATCCAAAAACCAATGATTTTCATCACTGTAAGCACATAGAGCTAGGCCATATTTATCCATGTTGGGATTCTCATTTTTTTCTTTTCTTCTTTTGAGGAGGTCAATTTTGTTCATTATGTCCATTACCATTACATAATGAGCAAATTGGATCAAATTTGGCCAAGGGATCAAAAGAGTTACAGGTCTTTATTTTTCCTTGCCCTATGAGGCCATATGGTTTGTTTGTTTGACCCTTCAATTTTGGTGTTTCATTCTTATGGGCCATGCAATGTTTAGCTTGATGACAAAAATTTTTACAATAAAAACAATGCCAAAAAAAGATAGTTTTGTGCATGTTGTAATAGCCACGATTTGAATCAACATTCTTCCTTAGAGTTACTCTCTCTTCATTCTTTGGATTTGAGATGGGCCTTTGATGAAATAATCTTTCTTCTTTTGGGTTGTTGGAAAGTATGTCGGCATAGCTTTTCACATTATTCTTAGTACTTGATGATTCTCCTTTAAAACCTATCCCAGATTTGTCATGTTGAGGTTTTTGATTATTTAGGATAGAGTCAAGTATTTGAGAGCTTTCCCAACCCTTTTTGACTTGCTCCAATTCCTTTCTCAGAGATACTATTTCGGCTTCACATTCTTCACAAATTTTTTCTTTTTCTTTTAGCTTATTTTTCAAGAGGTCTTCCCTTCTTTGTGTTTCCTTGTTTTCTACCTTGAGTGAGATGATTTTATTTCGTAATTTCTCATTTTCTTCAATGGAACTCATTAACAATTCATCTACGTTTCCTTCTAGACCTGAATCATCATCATTTGTGAATGCCATGAATAATACTTCTTAGCTTCCAGCATGGTCATTTTCTTCATCTGATTCTTCATTACCTCCTTTGCGGTGAGGGAAATGATTAGTTATTTTCTTTTTGATGACTACAAATTCACCTTCATCAGACTCATCTTGCTTATAGCAGAAATTCTTCTTATTTAACCCTTTCTTTTTGTATACCACCCTTTTAAAATTTTCCTCACCATCACTATCATGCTTATGACAACATTTTGCAGCATAATGACCTATTCTTCCACATTTGAAACAAATAAGAGGGTACTTACCTTTTAGTTTAGATCCTTTCTTTAGTCTTCATACAAATTTCACCAATTTGGATTCAACATCGGAGTCATCACTACTGGTATTCCATTCTTTCCCCTTCTTTTATTTTGAGGCCTTGAATGTTGCATCTTTGGAACTTGGGATTCCTTTTCTCATCTCATAGGCAATGAGGATTCCATGAAGTTCATCCATCTTGAGAGTATCAAGGTCCTTCATTTATTCTATACCACTTACTTTGGAGTCAAATCTGTCTGGGAGAGATCTTAAGAACTTTTGATCAATAGTGCTTTCTTCAATGTTTTTTTCCAATCCTTTAAGAGAGTTGACCACTTCAACTACTTCGAGAAAGTATGATGCAATATCTTCTTCATCATCCATTTTCAGACTTTCAAATTTCCTTCTATGAGTTTGAAGCTTTTCCTTCTTAACTTTGGAGTCCCCATCGTATAAGATAACTAGCTTATCCCATGCTTCTTTGGCCGAGTTACAATTCATGACCTTTGTAAATTCAAAATCAGTGATTCCACTAGTGATGGAATTTAAGGCTTTTGCATTTGCATTGTAAGTTTTCCTTTCGTCTTGATCTGTTGGAAGAGTGGAAGGAGCTGTGTACTCATTTAAAAATGAATTACAAACTTCAGGTCCAAGGGACATTAAGTAGTAGGACATTATTTTTTTCCAAAAATCAAAATTTGTGCCATCGAACAGAGGAGGTATTCCTGACACTTCTTGATTTCTCATTGTGATTAAAAATCCTTCATCTAGCTATTAGGCTGATATGAAGAAGCTGGCTCTGATACCAATTGTTGGAAATACTAAGAGGGGGGTGAATCGGTATTTCTTTTCAATTGTTATTTTTACCAGTTACATTATTTATATTTAGAACACAAAATGAGCAATAGGAATAAATTCTTTTATTAATAATATATAAGGCTCCAATCTATTGCTAAGCACCAACTTGGACTTTTTGTGAGTCGCCAACCTCCAGGGCACCAACCTTGTCTTGTCAAGGCACCAACCTTGGATTTAGGAGCCCCAACTCCAAGGACACCAATCTTGCCAATTCTGAGGCACCAGCCCTAAGGGCTCTGACCCTATAGTTTTGCTTTGTCAAGAAATGTTTTGATTGTATTACACTGCTCTCAAAATCTTCTTCACTGTGTTTTGGCAATCTAAAGCTTCACTGCTACATCAATGACAACCTATCTTCAAATGTTGGTGATGTCTACTACTCCCTTCAAATGATGACAAATGCAACTTTATTTCCTTTCACAGAGTTGTTCTTCAAAATTACGTTCTGTACTTCTTCCATCAACAAATTTATCACAGGTCTGAGCCTTTTTAAATATTAACCCAATTAACTGAATGTTTCATCCTTCAGCTTCCTCCTGTCTTGTTGGACCTTTGGCTTCCTTCTGTCCTTCTGCTTCCTCCTCTCTCACTCGATCTTTGGCTTCTTTTGTACCTTCATCGTCTGTTAGACCTTTGGCTTCTCGACCTTTCAACTTCTTCTTTTGTTCAATTGACCTTCTGACTTCCTATGTTCCTTCAAGTTCACTAGTTGTGAACTATTACCTCTTCTCTATGATAGATGCCCAAGATACGTTACCCATATGGAGGTCCCACATGCCACATCATCACCTTTAATCACAATCGATGGTTTGGCATCCCTTAGAAACTAACGATACTGCGGATGTGAAATTGTAGAAAGTCATGTTATAGTGGTGCAACGGGTCCGCAATATGATATCGCAATCAGAGGTTTTACGATCGTTACATCTCTTCAAGACTTGCGATATGCGACAAATGCAATATTTCTTTAGTGCGTATTATAATGGTGCAACGGGTCCACATGTTATCGCAATCAAAGGATTTGCAGGACTTCGACTGGCACATGGATTAAAACCAGCCTTAACTCCCATAGTTGACCGCGATCTAAGGGTTGACTATGAGATCAGCGGCTAGGATTGAGTGCAGGACTTCAACCACGATCAAGAAAGTCTGTACTTTCCTACCCCCGCTCTTCCGATAGTTGTTGCTCCTATGACTTGTTTCTTTGATGGCTTTCGATAAACTCTTTGGCTTCTTTCTCCTATTGATTTACTGGATCTACTGCGTCATTTTTTGTTCAATTGCTATTCGATTGTTGATCAATTGACCTCCTGCGTAATTTGTTGTTCAATTATTGTTCAATTGTTGTTCAATTGACGCGTCATTTGTTGTTCAATTGACCTCTTGTTGTTCAATCCACTTGGGTCCTCCATCTCACCATATCATCATATATCAAACTTTGAGCATTATGATCAATGGGCATCAATGGGAAATAATTTATCAAAGAATTTTCCATCACAAACACTGTTATATTGACATCAATGACAACCTAGATTAACATTCTATATGTTTATCACCTCCAGATGAAACATTGATAACCTAAAAAATTGTGGTTATCCCACTATCAGAAGTTTTCAACTTTTCATCCAACCTTTTGATGCAAAATTTTCATCCATTGCACCACATTTTGTTGTGATGTTTCAACTATAATATGTCAAACACATAAAAAATGCATTATCAACTAATAAGCATATTTATACTTGGAATTTTTTTTAAATTAAGAAAAAAACATGCCATATGCATTGGTATAATTATGAGAAAAAACTAGTTAGTATGGTTGAATATGCTTGCGTGAGAATATTTTAAACCATATGCTAAATCAATTTCCCTATTTGTAATATTGGTATCTCCACTACATTGAGATTCTTTGACCAATGTAGACACATCATACCATGATAACCTGCCATTATTAGCTTGTTTTCATCATTCAATCCATACCTTCATCCAATCAAGATTGTTCACAATGTATAAATGTATTGCAACCCACTCTCGATTGACTATGTTAAAATAAAGAAATGCACATACATATAATTAGTTACCATGTTATACCTTCATACAAATGGATTATGCAGGAAGACTAAAAATTAAATAAGTATGATGTACATAAAAACAAAAAATTCAAATCTACTATAAATCTCCTCTATCTACTTACATATCACTTTCCTCATTCTACCTTTCCCCACTAGGTGCTCCCCTTCAAATTTGTTCATGGAGTTGACATCACAAATGTGATCCAATACATTAATACGTTTTCCTATTGTAGGACTATATTAACAAATATAAACTATGGTTTGATATACCATATATCCCTTTACCATAGAACCCTCCAGAAGTGCTCTTTTTTTTACTGAAGCCTTCAATGATTTCAGGTGCCTCTCAATCATTCACATTGATCTTGTGTGTACAGGTCCACACTTTTCAATCTCCTCGACTTGGTGTATGAGGTAGTTTTCTTGAACATTGAAAAATTCTAGAGGTAGATACTTTTCATTTCACACATTAGACGAGGAATTTGTTTCATCCAATAATTTATATCTTCTTTATAAATTTCTTTAGATGAAAACCATCTACAAATGAAGCAAGCAAATTATAGGTTTCAACAAAAGAAGTATATTTCTTTAGATGAAAACCATCTACAAATGAAGCAAGCAAATCATAGGTTTCAACAACAGAAGTATATAGTACATGATGACAAGTAAAACACATGTTGTAAAAAATAAGTTGTATAACAACTTATTGAACAAATTACACTTTTCACATAAATCTCCACTTACCTCATGTATTTTCCAAGATCATATATAACTTGTTTAACATTGTTGTCAAATTTTTCTGGGAGAGATAGAGGTAGAACATACTGTAACAAAAATAATGATTGATCATTATTTTTTTCCAAATTGGTAGAAAAAAAAACTAATTGACAAGATGTTTCACCAATATATAAATATATACACGAAAATAATTACCTTAATGAACGTATGCTAATCATGATTTTTTACCCCACCTGATTCACCTTTCTTTGTTACGATATTCTTTATGTTTGAAGAAAATCCAGCTGGAAATTTAATTTTTTCAATAACCTCTTTAACATCCTTTCTTTTTTGCTCTGTCAATAACCATGGAAGGGAGATTATATTTTGTTCTTCTCCATCACTATTTGAATGAGTTGAACGTTGCAATGCATGTTTGGCCTCCTTAATGTCATTACAAATCTTGACAATTTTTTTCTTTATTTATCCTTCCATCTAAGATTCGCCATAAGGTACTTGTTACATTTTTCTCGATGTTCATTGTAACAAAAAAATAAACAATTTCTAGGTGGTCATAGTAGGAGAATCTATTGAATTTCTCAAGATAATGTTTCATTCCTCGTGGAAGTTCCCTGTTATTAATGCCTTGATGACCTACAACATGAATCATAGTTAAAGATATTATAACAATTTGAATATAACCTGTCAATTAGTACAGTGAAGAAAATTTCATAAAAATATAAAATAATATAGACATATTATGTATATTGATACATAGACAATTCGATCCATACCTTGATAGACTCAATTATATTGCAGCTATCATGTATGAGGTGTCATTCTTCGTGGTCTTAATCTAGTCTCTTCCTTCCCATTGAAAATATGTTTTTTCGATACTTTGGTACCTATGGTTATTAGAAAGGAAATTCCTATACTCATCAAACACCTCCTTTCCTAAGCTTATTAAATGATGACATTTCATCTTAGGACCACAAACTGGACAAACAAATTTACCCTTTGTTTGAAGACCTACAAGAGATGGAATAATTGTTATATCAATTATTTTAAGTATGTATAATGAAGGAACTATTTAAAAATCATACATGAAATGAACTTCATAAAATTAAACACTATTAAAGTGTAGGGTAACATTATAACATACCATAGAAATGTGTTACCTATGGGGCATTGTGAATTGTCCATACGAGCATTACATGGAATTCAAATTCCTTTTGTGAATCTACTAGTTTACGAATATCATACATAGGGAATTTGTTCCATAACTCCGCTAACTCATCGATAAGAGGATCAATATATGCATTCATATCTTTGACTTGGTACTTGCCTAATTTATTGAACATATAATACATAATTACTACATATATGAGTAAATAAAAAAATATATAAGACATAACTGAACATATAAGTAAGCGAAAAAATATAAGACATAACTATGAAACAAACAAGACAAATGAGATGTTACTGTGCTAAAAAACTTTATTCTAAACAAATTAATACTTGGAACAATCATTGTCGACATTATGTACTCCCTATTTATTGATATCCATGGAGGAATGTTATTGTTAATAACAAAAACGAGCCACACCAAGTAAGTAGATCTGAGCTCTCCAAATGGATTGAAACCGTTAGTTGCTAATGAAAGCCTAAGATTATGAGGTTCTCTTTTAAACTCTGGCCAATTTTCCTCTATATTCATAAATGTAGATCCATCTGTAGGCATTCGAAGAAAACCATCATAACTTTTATTCATTGCATGGTAATCCATAAGTTTTGTTATGATTTTGCACATAAACAATTGTCACTTGCGTGGAATTATGGGAATATAATGAAGAACCTTGTGAGGCACTTTTTTTTTTACTTTATCAGTTTGATATTTACTCTTATCACATTTCGAACATTTGTCTTTTGATGCATGTCATTTATAATAGATAATATCATCATTAGGACATGCATGAATACCTTGATACCCCATTCCATTACCTTTCATAATAGCATTTAAATATCGATAAATACAAGGTAAAACATTTGACGATGGTAACACAAATTAACCTAATAATCTACAACATAAAAAAAAGTAGTACTAGTTAATGTACTAAACAATATTAATCATACATATTGCATCCAAATGTCACAAATTAATTAAATGATGATAAGCGTACAAAGATTAAAGGAAAAGGAAAAAATGATTTCTTTATCATCTATATAGTAGTAAATGTCACAAAATATATTACATAACTTCGGAGCTGTGTCACACATGTTTCTGATAAACCATTCACCACCTTTAAGTTGACCAACATAAATACAATAGAGATAAGAGATGTTTCTGAGCCTTCATAAAGAGGTTGAATTTCCCTCTCAAGTACAGGTATATCAAAAGCAAGGTCATCATAATGGTTGTCATCATCATCCATTCCAACATTATTAAATGTCTCCTATATAAATCTCTTTGTCCCATATTCTTCAACTATGTTACCATCATCATTATCTTCTTCCATATGATCATTAGCTCGATCCTCAATATTCTATCCATGTTCATAAATACGCACTTGTACTACAACCACTTCTTCCTCATTGAGAAATGTCATAGGGTGCCCATACTATACAATTACAATCAATAAAGTAATATTAGTATATATAGAAAATATTTAAATGTTGATACAAACATTTACAAATATAATATATAAGGAAAACATAGACACCAAATACAAATTAGGTGAGACCAAGAAACAAAGACAACAAATCAATGATGATTCTTGTGCAATTTATCAAGATATTTAAGAATATGTTGAAAAAATCTAAGAAGAATGTTACTTTTCTTGACATGTAGGAAGTGAGACACTTTCTAAGATATATAGTCACAACCATAGTAAAAAAACATATTGATATTATTTTTTATTCATAATTATAATGTCATATCCTTTCTTAGTTTCACTTAGAGAACAAAATTTTTAAGAGGATGGGTGAGAAGCCATGAGCTTGGGTGAGAGAAAGAAAAAAATACAACAAATCAATGCGGTCATCAAGCTTATGCAATTTAGCAAGATGTTTAAGATTATGTTGAACAAATTTAGGAAAAATCAACACGTGTGAGTTATAGGAATGTGTCTTACACATATTCTAATGAGATGTAATATTTTTGAATGCAGAGAAGTGCACCTAAACTAAATCTAGTGATGTACAAAGGTGCGACAGATATAGGGGTGAACATACTTAAAAGCGACACTTGCAACTATAAGAAGACATGAAAACGACACTTGCACATGTGAACGACCTTGAAAGTGACACATGCCAGAGTGAAGATAACATGAAAACACCACTTATTAAAGTGAAAGAAAGCCAAAACAATGATCGTGAATGTGAAAGAGACATTTGTGAAAGTGAAAGTGTGAAAAGTATGATAGTTGAGAAAACTCACCAAAATAGAAGTACAAACACAACCAAAGTGAGGGAGGTTATCAACAAAATTGTGCAGTGTCTATCAACATCAGTTGAAAATTTCACAGGCATTGTCTTGATGGACGTTGCTATGATTGTTTAATATTGCATAAAGGAAGTGCGGTTTTTTCTTTAGGAAAGTGGTAGGGAACCCACTAAAGACATTTTTTATAGGAAACCCTTTTTTACTAAGGAACAATGTCAAATATATCTCCTTTTACACAAAATGGGGTATTCTTTCTTTTTGACTACTTATTTGATTTGACAAAAATGTCAAAAACTCACTCCTTTGTACTTAGTGGTAAGTGAATGTTATAGAATAAAAATATTGCGCCTACTTCAAAGGACATTCAAAATGTAATTTTATACCTTGCATGAGTGATAATAAGCAAGATAAATTTGGAAAAAATAACCATTGATGATTGATCAAACATTTCATTATTCTACCATTTTCCTAGAGTTATTATAGCTTTCATACTGCTTCAATTAGTTTTCTCATAATTTACAACAAATGAGACCCTTTACTTATCACAAAAAGAGACTTTATATAGAGAATTCTTCACTCTATATCACTTGAGCTTAAGAGTTCATTGTTAGATAAAACATTTTGAAACACCAAATGCAATGCTTGTGTCCCATTCTTTTTTCCTTAATAAATGATAAGGAGTCTCTTTTATGAGCGAAATAGATTGTGGTTAGTAACATAACACTTTTGTAGGTTTTAACCCCGTACATAAATTACCTGCATACGAATTCTAAAAATAGAAAATAAACATTGGTGGGAACATAAAACATAAAACAAATATACATAGATATTTTCCCTTGGATCTCAAAATCGAGACTACCAGATTGATTTTTCATTATGTTCCTTTCAATGTTACAATACATATATATACGTGTTGAAGAATTCATAAACCCCAATCCATTAACCCTGGATTAGAACATAACTGTAGTTCCCTTGACCAGATCTACAAAATACCATGGGCAGAAAACCATCATGTGCAAAACCATGTGAAAAACCCATGCACAAAACCATAGGTAGGTCCGCCCACCTAATATAGGGCCCAAAAAAAATTTCTCGGGGCGCTTCCCTAAACCTCGTACAAGAGGGGGTATCGCCCCCCTAAAACCCCCATACGCAATGAACAAGGGTGACTCCCCCACACATACGACTAGTCATGGAAAGAATATAACACATACACAACATTCTCTGACTTGTTGTTTTCCTTTGCACATAGGGGATCATAGGAGAGATTAGTCATTGGTGCCCCCCTGTAGCATCCATTGTTTCTCTACACCAAGAAAACTTCTCAGTGCTCACAGAGTTTGTTAATGCATCTGCACCATTCTTCAAAGTGTCTTCCTTTACCAACAACACCTTTTTGTCCTCAACCATATCCCTCAAAAAGTGATACTGAACATCAATGTGCTTTGTCTTTGAATGATAAGTAGGGTTCTTTGCTAAGAAAATTGCACTTTGGTTGTCACAGTCTATCCTTATAGCTCGTTGTACTAACTCCATACTTGAAAACAATATCTACAACCAAATTTCTTTTTTTTTTTCATGAGTGGCTTCCATGTATTCTACCTCTGTAGTTGAAAGTGCCACTACAAATTGTCTCTTTCTCAATCAACTAATTGGACCTCCAAATAGGTTAAACACATACCCACTTGGATATCTTCTCTGATCTAGATCTCCAGCCCATTGTGCATCAACAAAGCCATGGATGCCCAAAAATCTAACCAATCCCAGTCTTCCTTGGTAGCACAGACCATATTCATTAATGCCATGCAAATACCGAAAAACCCACTTCACTATTGTCGAATGCTCCTTCCCTGGTTTTGCCATAAACATGCTCAATACTCCCACTGCATGTGCAATGTTTGGTCTAGTACAAACCATTTCATACATAAGGCTACCAATTGCACTTGCATATGGACCATGGGACATGTCATCTTCCTCTTCTTGTATATTGGGACATTTTTCAACAGATAACTTTACACCTATAGGAATAGGAACCTTACCCGGTTTACTGTCCTGCATATTAAACTTTTGCAATATTGTCTCGACATACTTCCTATAATTTAACTAGAGCTTCCTCTTTTCCCGATATCGTTTAATTTCCATGCCCAAAATATAGTTTGCAGCACCAATATCCTTCATGTCTACTTTGGAGGACAATCGGGTCTTCAAATCCTGGATAATTTCTTTTTTATTTCCAATTAGCAACATATCATCCACATACAAGACCAAATAAATAACACAATCACTAATTAATTTAAAATAAACAAAATGATATTCTTTGCTTCTGGTGAAGCCAAGTCCCCGTATATATGTATCAAATTTCTGATACCACATCCTTGGTGATTGTTTTGACCCATACGTAGACTTGTTTAACCTACATACCAGTTCTTTCCTACCTTTCACCACAAAGCCTTCAGGTTGCTTCATGTAGATCTATTCTTCTGGATCCATGTGAAGAAATTTTGTCTTCACATCCATCTATTCTACCTCAAAATCAAAAGCAACAACAATAGATAAAAGTAATCTAATAGAAGATACCTTGGAAATAGAATAAAAAATATCACCAAAATCAATTCTCAACTCCTAGGAATAACCTTTTTCTACCAAATGAGCTTTGTATTTCTCCACCTTGCCTTCTGCATTCATCTTCTTCTTAAAAACCCATTTTCTTCCAATGGGTTTCCTTCTATTTGGCACCTCCATTAGATCTGAAGCCTAATTTTTGTCCAAAGATTCCATTTCATCAACCATGGCCTCTTTCCAGAGTTTTCCATCCTCTGAATCTACTACCTCAAGTTGGGATCATCATAAGTAATAGATAAAGAAAAATTTGAACCGAAAGTAGATGGACTATACCTTTATGGATACCTTATTTCTCGAACTGATCTTCTCACAAATGGAGTTTGTGGCTCTTCATCTTCTAATTCTTGTTCTTTTGTAGAGTATAATTCTCCCTCCTTTAGCTCAAACTTTATATTCTCAGGTTCCTTTGGTAGGAATTCATGTTTAATAACATCTTCCACCTCTCTAAACACCACATCTTGGTTGTACACAACCTTCCTTGTTTCTGGGTTCCAAAGCTCATAACCTTTTAAACCATCCTTATACCTAATAAATATGCACCTTTCATATTTACTATCCAACTTAGTTATTTTCTCCTTTGGAACATGTACATATGCATCACAGAAAAATACCCTCAAATGTGAAAGAGATGGTTTCTTACTAGTCCATACCTCATGTGGAGTCTCATCCTCCAACATTGATGGAGGTGATCTATTAACCAAGTAACATGCAGTCTCCACCGCCTCAGCCCAAAATTCCTATCCTAACCCGACACCAATGAGCATGCTTCTTTCCTTTTCCATCAATGTCCTATTCATTCTTTCTGCAACTCCGTTTTATTGAGGTGTGCATGGAGTAGTATTATGTCTTGCTATACCACACTTCTAGTTCTTACATAACTCTTCAAATTCCTTATTGCATAACTCTTCACCATTATCTATCCTCAGCACCTTTATCTTCTTCTCTATCTGGTTTTCCACCAGAGCCTTAAATTATTTAAATTTGTCAAATACTTCAAATTTCTTCTTGAGGAAATATATCCAAGTATTCCTTGAGAAGTCATTTATAACTTATACATAGTACATAGACTTACCTAGTGATGGAACCGACACAGGTCCAAACACATCACTCTGCACAAACTCTAATATCCCTTTCGCCCTCTTAGCACTAAAGGGGAAACTCACCCAATTATGCTTCCCATATAAAAAATGTTCATAGAAATCAAAACCCAAAGAGAAATTAGACATACCTTATAGAATACCATTACCATGAAGTATTCAAAGGCCCTTATCTCTAATATGTCCAAGCCTTTGATGACATAACATGGTCTTTTCTCTAAAGAGCACTAGATTTTCTACTCCACTTTCAAGAACCACATAATTTTTGCACCCACCAATAAAAGTGCTACCCAAAAGCTTGTATAGAGTTCCAATATGAAATCCTTGCATCAATACTAGTGCTCCCCATACCATCTTGCAGGTATCTTTCTCAAACACTGTTTTTACACTTGCATCATCCATTGCTTACAAAAATCATACTTTTGGCTAACGTAGGAATATGCAGAACACCTGGAAGTGTTCTAATCCTTCCACCTTGTAACTTCAGCTTGACTCTTATGCATCCGATGATTCTAGCCTTCCTTTCATCCCCTAAGAAGACATCACCACCATCATATTTTTCATACTCGTAGAACCACTCCCTATGGGGAGTGAAGCGAAAGGATGCCCCTGATTCAATCAACCATGGCTCATGATCTACGTGTGTACTTGAAGAAGAATTCAAGTACACATCCCCAACTTCATCTGAGGTGGTTTTCACCTCTGTAGAAGGAGCATCATCAGATCCATTTTCTTTCTCAAGAGATTTAGATCTATTGTCCTTTTTGAAGTGCCCTTCCTTTCCACATTTCTAGCACACCTTTAGGGGTTTTCGTGGAGATTTAGATCTCCCTCTAGATTTATATCTCCCACTTGAGGACTTAATTTTTTATTTTTTTTATTTTTTATGTTTTATTTTTTTATTTTTTATTTTTTATTTTTTTTGTTCTGGGACCATCCTCGCACAGACAAGGAATCTCCATTCCAACCCTCCATATTTTTCTATCTCATCTCCTATGACAAAAAGGATGAGACTATTTCATCAAACTTCAAGGTAGTTTTATTGCTACCTTTTGCAACAACTAGAATATCCCACAAGTTTGGTAGAGAACAAAATAAACTAATGCACTTATGTACATTTGAAATTTTAATATCAATAGATAACAACTGGTTTACCACAGTATTAAAGCCATTTAGATGCTTTGTCACCAAGTCTACATCCTTCATCCTTAGGGTACACAATTTTTTCCGTAGGAATATTTTGTTCACCAGAAACTTGGATTGGTACAAAGTCCCTAACTTGTCCCACAAAGCCTTCATCATATCTTCCCCTGATACATTCAACAATACTGAATCTAAGATACACAATCTTATTGTGCTCTTTTCTTTCCGATCCAACTTCGCTCAGTCTTCATCTGACATTTTCGTTGGTTTAGTTCCCGGATATTGCATTCCACTGATCTTTATCCACTAGAAGATCCTCCATCGTGAGTTTCCACAACTCAAAAATCTGACCATTAAATTTCCCAATCTCTATCTTTCCACTACTCACCATATTCTTTCACCACAAGAATCAATCTTGCAGATCTCCCACTGAGTAGGGTCCACCATAGGCCCGAGAAAAACCCCTCAGCAGCGAAGGCATCCCCTTGAAGCCGAAACATCTATGATACCAAATGTAGGTTTTAACCCCGTACAAAAATTACCTGCATATGAATTCTAAAAACAGAAAATAAACAATGGTGAGAACATAAAACATGAGACAAATATACATAAATATTTTCCCCTAGATCCCAAAACCGAGAATACCAGATTGATTTTTCATTATGTTCCTTTCAATGTTGCAATACATATATATACATTTCAAAGCATTCATAACCTCAACCCATTAACCCTGGATTAGAACATAACCGTAGTTCCCTTGATCATATCTATAAAATACCATGGGTAGAAAACCATCATGCCAAAAACCAAGTGCAAAACCCATGCATAAAACCATAGATAGGTCCTCCCACCTAATATAGGGTCGAAAAGAAAATCTCTGGGCATTGCCCGAACCCCGTACAAGGGGGCTATTGCCCCCCTGCTATGCTTACCACAACAAACAGGGGGGACTATAAAACCCCCCGCATGTGCAACTGGTCGTGGAAAGAATATAACACACACCCAACAATTTTAATAAATTATGGTTTATAAATTTAAACTTTTTAATAAATAAAGTAATTTCTTATATATATATATATTTTATTAATTATCATCTTACCTAAATTAATAAAATGGACTCCTTTTATCTTTATCCAATCATCTTTCTTTATAATAATTTTATTTTTAATCAAATTTTTGTATAGTTAATTTTTTAGTGATATTTATATTTTATTATTTTATCTTATAAAATCTTATTACAATATATTATATAATTATTTTCTTTTTTCCTATAAAAATGTATTCTTTGTGTCCATATTTTTAATTATGTGCATAATATACTTTAAAAACCTATTAATAATTCTCCATAAAAAATCATGATTAACCTTTAAATCCTCTAGGTCCTAATTAACTCCCTAAACATGCATTAACCCCCTAAAATCTTAATCACATTCCCCTAAGCCCTTAAACCCCTAGCCCCTGAGCCCTTAACCCGTAACCCCTAAACCCTTAAATAATAAATCCTTATCACTAAGCCCATATAAAAATTAACCCCTAACTCGACCTAACCCCTTAATCAACCCTAACAAAAATAATCAAATAATATTTCTCCACATCAAGATGACAACGTAGGTCAAACACCTCCCAAAATAATATAAAATACATTTAAAATAGAAATACATACAATATAAAATATAATATACATATAAATATTTACAAAAACAATCTACAATACAAAGACATATAATGAATAACTTACTAATGGATGATATTCATGTCCACCTTCAGCGTGTCCATAGTCTCTACAATGCTTTTTAGCTATTTTTATTAGAATTCTCCTTGGCCTCAAGCCCTTGCAATTTCTGCAAGGGAAATAACATCTTCGATCCATCGAAGCCTCTGATGTCGATCCCACAGATCCTTGACCTCCTTAAGGAATTCTATGCGATAATTTTTGTCATCAAAATTTTAGTGATGATTTTGTTCAAAAATTAACCTCAAAATAAGCCTACAACCTTTCAAAATAATCACAACTAATATGACAACTATGTCAAATTTATATGATGTTCGGGATATATATATATATATATATATATATATATATATATATATATATATATATATATATATATATATATATATATATATATATATATATATATATATATATATATATATATATATATATATATATCTTATATTTATTATAATTAGTTAAACTCAATGTAAAGCGGTCTCATACTAGACGTTGTCAATGGAAAAAAGTCGTTAATGGTGGAATTGAACATTATACAATGGCTCATTGTCATTTGTCAAATAGTGGACAACACGTCAGACGTTTGATGTTGGCAAAAACGTTAGAAATTTGACAGTAAAGAACTTTTATCGGATATTCAACGATTAAAGAACTCCTTTTCATATATTTGATGGTGAAGGAACTCCCGTCAAATATTCAGTCGCCGTCAGGATTTAAAACAAAAAACAAAACGAAAAAAACAAAAAGTACATTTAACTTCTGACAATTTTTTTTATTTTATATGTTTCATCGGATTATGTCATTGGAATTTACACCCATGTGTAGTAGTGTTATTATTATTATTATTAATTATAATATATATGTGTGTGTGTGTACGTGTGTTAAAATTATATACATAACATGTAACAAAATTCTTAAGTATGATATTTACCTCCACTTTACCATGGAGATTCTTAATTTGTAAATAGGCTTTGTTAGAATACCTTGGCTCATAAATACCACATGCCCAAAAAAACCACAACTCATTTCATATGATATGTTTTCAATTAATAAATTTAATTAAAAGGGAAAAAATGACATAACTATTTTTTAGATAAATTTCAACCTTTGATTTGTGATTATCGAATATTCTTTGAATATTCAGTGGGAACTAAATCTCTACCATCGACCTAATAACTACTGATAATTAAATAAAAATGTTGGAATCCCTATTCCAAAATAGACAAAAATTATTGAGCCGAGAGGTTCATTCTACATCCCAGTATGATGGCGATGTGTAATTTTGTCTATGCTTAACTTGAAGTTAACAGGTGTCTCTTTAAAAAGAATGTATTCTTTAAATAAAAAAAATAATGTCAGTTATAATCAAAATAAAACACACACACACACACACACACACTTAAAAATATTATAAAACATAGTCCCACTCTAGTTGTGCTTGTTTTATTGGTTGTTGATATTACGACATAATACAAAGGAGATGTGGTAAAAATGTTTCACTCTCACTATCAGTTATAAATACACTATTTTCATGTCCATGTGAAATAAGATAATTATATCAAATTTTAAAATTATTTTAAAGTAATTAAAACAAAAAGAAAATAAAGTTGATATTCTCTATATTTCCATATTTCAATTGAATATGTAAATAAATCATTTAGATATCCATGTTAACTAATCTATTTCAATATCAACTTTAGAAAAAGCATAAACATATATGTGTATATATGAACCACAAAAAAAAAATCTGAAAGTAATATTTTTTTTTTATCAAGTAAGAGTAGGACCTTCTATTAAACTTAGTCAAATATACATAATTTACAAGGAGCCACCCGCTCTACGAGAGTTCAACAGTCAGTCGGGCAGGCCAAACCAAACCAATCTCCCAAAACTAAGAGAACCTAAACCGGAAACCCGAGGAGAACCTCCAAACAAAGTACAAGGAGCATAGTAAACCTTGGAACCACAAGAGGTCCCACCATAAGTCAAACTGAAAACTGACAAAATGACAAACAGACAAATGGACCCGAAGGAAGTTAAAGCATAACACTCTAAATATTTTTCAGGTCCGACCAATGTGCACACACAATCACCACCGTTGATCCATTGATTAAGATCCAACGGTCATCATGGATATCGGAAGGACAAGAAACGCGAGAGTTAACCGCCCGATGAGGGCAGTTTTCTCTCTCCTCATTCCGCAACATGTCGCTCAAAGAGTGGAATCGGAGCCAAACACAGAAAAACCGGAAACCGTTTAGACCCCACCTGATATACCACTTGTGGTATTAGACCCGTTGACTCATGTAAAAACCCACCCGACCTTTTGCCACGTGTTGACCCTTAATTCCTTCCAGCGGGCAGTACTTGAGCCAATCCCGTTCACCTAGATTCTCTGTCAACCACCACCTAAGCCAAATGACGAGGGCTACCATTCTTCATTCAATCAAAGGGAAACCTGACCTTGGAAAATCACCGAACCATAGCGGGTTGGACTGTATGGAGTTCTCCAACCTCCCGCTGGTCTTCAGGGTTCCTCTGATCCTCCCTGTTTGTCCATAATTCCATATCTTGGGTAGCGTTACAAAGATAGTCCTCCCGCAATTTACCTGGGGGAAGTGAATCCCAAGCATACCTAGAATCCCTGTCCCTATTTGTGACTCCTTCATTCGCCAACCGATCTGCTAACATATTAGCCTTCCTTTTTACATGAGCAAATCTGATAGTTTTGAGGGTTCGCAGGTGAGAATAGATGTGGTAAAAAACCTGCAAGAGTTTCCAATGCTTGGATACTTTATCTGGAGAGGTGCCATTACTGATCTTCTTAGCCGCTCTAATAATTAATTCCAAATCCGCTTCAATAATAACATTGTGTGAACCTGAATTCACCAAGATTTCCAAGCATTGCTCTAATTCCATGAGCTCAGCCATGTTGTTTGTAGCCTTCCCCAAGTGACCATGGAAGATCATCTGATCATCTCTTATAGAACCCCCAAAGCCTGCTAATCTTGGGTTGCCCTTAGCTGCTCCATCAATATTTATTTCTAAGAAACCATAAGGAGGAGGCTTCCAGATGGTAGCACATGTGTTTAGAGGGTTCACTGTCTTCACTATTCTCAAAGGATTAATAGACAGGAGCCCCACGTGAAGTAAAATTCTTGCCTCATGGGGCAGGGGAGGATCTTTAGGAAGGGTCCTCAGCAAGCTTCTAACTGTGTCTTAAAGTAATATTAAAATGCATTTGAAAATATAATAGTAGGAAAAAAAAGCTTTAATGTGGACAATGTAATAATCCATAAATATAATATCTCAATGTTAACTAAATTATCTCAATGAAAACAACTTACATATTATATATGGTTTATAATAATAATAATAAAAAATAAATAAAATGTCTATATATCATATAAACTAATTGAAAAATTAAATTCTTATTGTTATAATATTTCATGTATCATTATTTTACATTTTGACCTTGTTATTAAGAATTAATTTTGAATGGAGCAAATATTTGTTGAAATTGCATGTTGAAGCTATTTTATTCCATGTATTCAAGGGATATTCAAAGCGTTGAATCCATTTATGCATTTTAAAATGTAATTTTAAAATTGACAAATGAGAAAGAGTGATTTTCATCTTAACCAACATGTATCAAATCCCTAAAGGGATGTTATCTTTGGAGGTGCATTTTTTCTAGGTTTTTCACTATAAAAAGGGTTTGCACCTCAAGGGATTTGTCTCTCGAAACTTGCTAGTTTTTTACTTAAGATGGATCTATATCAGTTAGGTATATGGTAGGAATTTAACCTCCCCAAAATATTTTACAGTATTTTTAGTAGGAGTCGCAAATTAAAGGTTGAACTTTATCTCAAAAGTAGCTATGTTGTTTCTATCTTTTTATTAAATTCATTAATTTAAAATATTGTAATATGGAACTCTGTCAAATAAACATGTGTTAGTTTTTTCTCTACATTTGGTATTACGAATCCATGGTATTGTAAAAAATTCCATTTACAAGTTGAGAATATCCATTGTAAATTAGAGTTGAATCTCCATTGCTGAAAATTTGTTACATGTTTTTTCAAACATATATGTGTTTAACTCATATATTAATTATTTTATAATAATAATAATAATAATAGTTATATTTTTGTTAATTTTTTAATATTGACAATGTGAAATGTATCACGATAGAGTTTTCGAGTCATTTAATTTAGGCATTGTGTAACTATTAGATGAATTGACATTTTGGCTTGAATTCAACAATACAATTTTGAGTAAGATTGTGATTTTTTATTGTTTAAAATGCACTTTTGAATGCAAAAAAGGGTTCAACACCCTAAAAAACTCCTAAGGCACTTGATCTTTGCATATTAAACAACTTGTGATTTTTAAAAATTTCTACCATATTTTAAATAAAATTGACAAAAAAAAGGTATTTAGAAAAAGGTCATTCCGTCTATTAGTTAGACTACGCTTTTAATTTATATGATTGCGCTAATTGATAATTAAAATAAAATTATGAAAGCTCTATCGACATAATAACATGGTATGATTGGATGGAAGTGACTTTTTAACCACTAAGTTATAATAGAATTTTCCACTATGTAAAATGACTATCAACTACTAATATAGAATAATAATTTTTTTTGTTTTTTAAGTTAAGTTGTTAAATAGTGTTGTTATATATGTTATCTAATTTAATGATACAAATGTTAAATGCTATTTATATGTAGCATAACATTAAGGATATACACAATTCATTTGAGTTATTATTGTCACATTAATTATAGATTAATTATGTTGGTGAAGTAATATTATTATTTTATGATTGAATAAAGTTATATAAATATTATTTATTTTTTTAAAATAGAAATTTATTTTATAATTTTTAAAAATCAATATTTCAAATTTTTTATTGGTGAAGAATAAGTGACTATGATGATGTAAATTTCCAGAACATTGTATGATATTGTTGAGGTGTTTAACATTTTTAGTGAACACTTCATCCATATTTAAAGATAAAAAGTTTTAATGGTGTCAAACCAAGTATAAATGGTGATAAGAAATAAGGGAATAAAAATGACTTTTATAAGAATGAAATAAAATTAAATGTTGATGATTTATTAATTAATAATATTCATATTAAATTAAGAAGGCACTCAGAGAATAATTAGAGAAAGTTAAATTAAAATAAAAAATAGTAAATGAAAAAATAGAAAATAAAAGTCATTAAATTGCGCTAGAATTAAATATTTCTATTCTAATATTAAATTATTAAAATATTAAAATATGATTTAATTAGAATTAAATTAAAATAGTATTAGACTAAATTATTAAAATATGATTGATCTAGAGTTGAATTAAAATAGAATTAGATTAAAAAATTATTTTGGTTAGCTTATTAAGTTTATATCATTAGATTTTTAAAATAGTATTAAAATATCAAGTTAGTATTAAAATATAATTAGTATAGAAATGAATTATTATAATATTAAAATAGAAATATTGTGATGCAGCCAAAGGGAAAGAAACTCAAAAGGGGAAAGAACCGGCGGCAGTCAATATAGCGCCGGGTCAGTATATCGTGGATCAAATGCCAGAGAGCCCCTCCATCTCGCTGGATATTCCAGAGGTAAAGTGCATTTTTTCAGATCTGAAAAAAAATGCTGTTATTTGTAGATTTAACGGTTTCTGGCCTAAGACGGAGGCTTTGTACCAATGGATTCACACGGTCTGGACAAAAAACTGCCAGATCCACTTATGCTCGAAGGGCTTCTTCATAGTAGTATTCCTCGTAGACGAAGAAAAGGAAAAAATTCTCAGTGAAGGACCATGGTTCTGGGGCAGTGCGGGATTATTTGTCACCCCATGGTTTCCAGAGTTTGATGCCAATACTATGGTGGTATCAAGGATGCCAGTATGGGTAAGGTTGCATAATCTCCCAATACACTTCTGGCATTTCAAGACCTTATCAGCTATAGGAAATACCCTTGGAAGAATGTTAAAGATTGATACAGATAGACACTTAAAAGGAATTTTTACTTTTGCTAGGATATGTGTCGAGGTAGATCTCAGTCAAGGATTACCTGAAAGCATCATCCTGAATTTTAACAATATTCAGTGGAAACAACCTTTGGACTATGAGAACACAGCATTCAGGTGCAGGGGATGCCAACAAACATGCCACTTGCTCAATGCATGTCCCAGCAAGAGCAAGCCACAACAAAGGAAGCACAAAGGATGGCAGAACTTAGATGAAGTCTTAAAGAGGAGAATAGCACGAAAGAAAGCCCCTTCGGTAACAGAAGAGGAAGAAACAGAAGCAGAAGAAGATGATACCACCATAGAGGAAGTTGAAATAGAGAATCGGAAGGAAAATAGAGCAGTCAACAAGGATCCACAGTCACATACAGATCAGGCAGAGACCCAGCAAAATAATGCAGAGATGACAAGCGTGGATCAAAGCATGGTAGGCAACAAACGGCATCACCACTCAGATACTTCAGACTCAGAAAAAGAATCAGGGCAGCCGAACGAAACATCTCAGTTAGTCATTGCTTCGATCGAGCCCACTCTGGGTGAGTGGCGCAAGGTCGAAAAGAAAAAGGGGCGGAAAACATGAAGCATGAGTTTTGTTCATTGCTGGAGTCATTTTCTCCCTCTTTTCTTTCACTTCTCCCTTCTCATTTCTTATTCTTTGTGCACATTAGTCTTCTAATGTTGCGTGGGGTGCGTCAGCACTCGTGCCCAAGTGGCATTTTTTCTGAATGCTTCATTGCATCTGCTAGTGTAACTTTTCATTAATTCTTTAATAAAAGGTTACCGTTTTTTTCCTTGGAAAAAAAAAATATTAAAATAGAAATAAAATAAGATTGAAATAGAATTAGATTTCTAAGTAGAAATAGAATTGAAAAAAATAATTAATAATAAAAAAGAAAGGGAAGAAGTTAAGACAATAAAAAAAATTGGATACGAAGGTGAAATAATAAAAAATGTAAGTTAAATTAAATTGTGGTAAGAATTAAAATAAAATTAGAGGGGTTGCAGGAGTTAGGGATGGGGGGTGGTTGATCATTCATCATGAGAATGATTAGGAATTCCAATTTGTTTAGGGATTGGGAGATACGACAAACAATGTCTTTGAAGCTTATGCTCTCTAGTAGGGTATAAAACAAATGGTTCAATTAAAAATTAAAGAGTTCATCATGATTGGAGATCCTTTTCTCATTCTCCCCATAATTTTAAATACAACACTCCCTAATGATCCCAAGATATCTCAAATCATCAAATAAATATTCAATTTACTTTGTTTTTATTAGAAAATTAAATAACATGGCAATGGAACACAAAATATTGTGGAAACAAAAACACAGAAATGCATAAAACAAGAGAGACGCAAATATATGTGGCTCACCCAATTTGGGCTAAGTCCATGGAGAAACAACTAGTCCTTCCTTTTATATTATCCAACAAAATGAAGAGATACAACCTATAACAGATCTGTTGTAATTTCCCCTTCACTCTCACACAATCTCCTCTGTCTTTCTTTCTCACAATAACAATAATACGAAGCCACAATACAATTCCCTCATATAAACCAAGGGTTACCTTATAGGGAAAACAACTCTAAATTAACATAACTTCTATCGTCAGATCATCTGCCTAATGAACATCCCAGATTGACTATGAAATTATAATATTTTACAAGGAAAAATTTCATCTATTTTTAGCTTCGGGGGCGCTGCCCCCGAACCCCCTCCAAGTGAGCTCATTAAAAGTAGTCATATCCCCCCCAGACCCACTAATGGTTATCATAGGGGTGGTGTTTCCAACCTGTTTAGGAACTGGGGTCCAATACGACTGAGACCTCTAAATCAAGAAGATAATCAAGCTCCACACCCAACAATCTCCCACTTGGAGACTGATTATATAAACTCCATCGTTGCTTCACTTGCTGGACAATGACTCCACTTGGACTTGGTTGTTTCTCATATTCACCATCATACTTTAAGACCAATTGAAACTGAGAAGAATCATAGTTTCTCCCTAGTTACAATTTTTGTTAACATATTTGTAGGATCTTGGATAGTGTGTATCTTTTTCAACTTCAACTGTCCATTTTCCAACACTAACCGTATGAAATGGTACTTGAGTTATATATGTTTAGTCTTGGAATGAAAAGTTGAGTTCTTTTCAAGATGAACGGCACTCTGGTTTTAACTATATAACCTTCCCATCTCCTGCTTCTTACCCAGTTCATCCATAAACCTTTCTAACCAAATAATTTATTTACTATCCTTTGTAGTGGCAACATACTCTACTTCTTTTGTTAAAAGTGCAACAATGTTTTGCAATTTTGAAACCCAATTCACAATTGTTCCACCTACAGTAAACACATACCCTGTGGTGCTCCTCCTTGTATCTCTCTCACCTGTCATATCTGCATCAACATATCCCTGTAGAGCAATGTTTGAACCACCAAATCATAATTCATGATTTCTGGTACCTCTAAAATGCCTGAGAATCCTCTTGGCCATCCAATGCTCTTTTCCTAGATTGTTCATATACTTTCTTACAACTCCCACTGCATGTGCAATATCAAGCCTTGTGTAGACCATTGCGTACATTAAGCTTCAAACTGCTGATGCATATGGAATTTTATACATATAATCCATCTCTGTCTGGGTCTTTGGACACATCTCCTTACTTAGTTTGGAATGGTTAGCCAAAGGTGTACTAACTATTTTTTTATTATGCATATTAAATATTTCCAACCCCTTTTCTATGTACTCACTTTGAGACAATGTTAATTTGCAATTTTTCTTGTCTCTAGTTATGCTCATACCAAGGATTTGTTTTGAAACACCCAAATCCTTATTTGCAAATGCATTTTCCAATTTTATTTTGAGCACATTTATTTCCTGCATGTTATACCCTACAACAAGCATGTCATCTACATACAATAGAAATATAATATAACTACCATCATTTTGTTTTTTCAGATAAACACCATGGTCAAAGTGACATCTAGTATAACCTTGTTCAGACATAAACCTATCAAATTTAAGACACCACTGCCTTGGAGTATGTTTTAATCCATACAAGCTTTTATTCAATTTGCACACTAATTTCTCCTTCCCCTTTACCTCATACCCTTGTGGCTGCTGCATATCTATTTCTTCCTCCAAATCCCCATGGAGAAAGGTTGTCTTTACATCTAACTACTCAAGCTGAAAATATTTTGTTTCCTCTAGACTTAAAATAGTTCTAATTGAAGTCATTTTACAATAGGAGAAAAATTTTCATTAAAGTCTATAAATTTCTTTTGTGCAAACCCCTTCACCACAAGTCTAACCTTATACCTCTTTTTTCCTCCAACTTCTTCCTTCAACCTGTCAACCCATTTATTCTGCAATGTTCTTTTACGTGCAGACAACTTGACTAAGTCCCAAGTATGGTTATGCATCAAGGAGTCCATCACTTCTTCCATGGCTTGCTCCCACTTCTTCTTGGTTTCTACCTGCATTGCTTCTTCATATCTTTTCAATTCACCAGAATCAAACAACAATACATAATATAATGAAGGAGAGTATTGTTTAGGAGGTCTACTTATCCTGGTAGATCTTCTAACACCACTTTTAGGTGTTTGAGGTGTTTGTTTCTGTTGATGTTGTGGTTGTTGACCATTATAATTTTCAGGCACCTTTACTTTTTCCGTGATCTCATCAAGCATTGTGTATTCTTTGTTTTCCTTTTCCTATTTCTTTTCCTACATCTGATCCTTATACAAGACTTTTTTATTGAATATGACATCTCTTTTCCTAATTATTTTGTGATTTTCATAGTCATATAAGCTATAACCAAAATCATTAACACCATATCCAATAAAGGTACATTTCTTTGATTTTTCCTTAAGATTTCTTCTATTTTATTTATTAATGTGGACAAAGGCTTCACAACTAAAAGTATTTAAAAATGATTCATTCACCATTTTACATGTCCATGCCTCGTCTGGAATACCATCATCCAAGGAAATTGAAGGCCCTTTTCTTATTAGATAAACAACATTATCTACAACACCTGCCCAAAATTGTAAGGGAAATTCTATATACAATCTCATGCACCTTGCATGCTCCATGATTGTCCTGTTCATCCTTTCTGACAAACCATTTTCTTGTGGTGTTCCTAGAACTATCTTCTCTCTATGAATTCCATGCTCTGAACAATAGTTATCAAACTCTTTGTTGCAGTATTCACCTTCATTGTCTGATCTAAGAAACTTCAATTTCTTTATCGTCTCATTATCGACCAAAACTTTCCATTTCTTGAAAGTATAAAATAAATCATATTTATTCTGAATATAATAAATCGAGGTTTTCCTAGTTGCATCATTAATAAAAGTAACATAATAGCAAGAGACACCAAGAGGTGATACCTGAGCAGGTCCTCATACATTTGTATGCACAAGCTCTATTTTTTCACTCTTATTTTATTTCCCAACTCTAATTAATTTGACTCTCTTTTTCTTTCCATAAACACAGTTTTCACAAAAATCCAAATCAACATGCTTCAAACTCGGTAACAAATTTCCTTAGTGAACAACTTGCATCCCCTTCTCCCTCATGTGCCCAAGCCTATAATGCCACAATGTCGTATTTTATCCTGTGGAGGTTAATGCATTGATATATATAGAAATACCATTTACATAAATACAATGTACCAACCTTTTATCCTTTTGCTATTACTGGGACTCCTTTAGTGACCTTCCAGGTTTTGATTGTGAATGTTGTTACACAACCTTCACCATCTAACTACCCCGTTGAAATTAGATTTTTCTTCAGATCTGGAACATGCCTTACCTCCTTCAGTAGTCATTGGTTTCCATTTTGTTTTTTTATAGAAACATTACCCATTCCAATGATTTTATAGGGTTTATCATCACCTAGATGAACCTGTCCAAAATATCCTTGAACATAGTCATGAAAGTGTTTCCTGTTAGGTTTGGTATGGAATGAGGCCCCTGAATCTACCACCCAATCATCAATAATATTCTCTAATGAAAGAATCAAAGCATCTTGCAACACATCACCTATCTAATTTTCTTGGTGATTGTTCTCTTGTTGTCCATCTCATTCTTTTCCCTTCTAAGGTTTGCAATATTTCTTAAGGTGTCCTTTCTTCCTGCATTTATAGCACATATCCTTGATCTGGATTTGGATCCACCTTTTCTTGACTTACTATGATTTCCTTCGCTCATTCCTCTTTCCATTTTTCTTCCCCTACTCTTTGTAGTCAAAGAATTACCTAATGTCTCATCATAGTTTTTTCCATCACATTTCCTTGCTAAGGATGGCACCAACAACATCATCAAACTTTAAAGTACTATATCCAAAGACAAAGTTACTAATAGCCATAACTAAGCCATTCCAACTTTTTGGAAATGAGCACATAAATAATAGAGCCCTAACTTCATCATCAAAATTTACCACTGCAGAACTTAATTGACTTGTAACCATGTTAAATTCATCTAAATGATCAACGATATATCCACCTTTTGATATCTTCATATTAAATAGATGCTTCATGAGAAATACCATATTTTAGGTCGAGGGTTTTTCATATAGTTTGGCAAATGTCATCATGAAACCTTCCGTTGTTGTTGTTGGGAATAATACTGAGTTGGGGGGGGGGGGGGGGGGGGGGGGGGTTTGAATCAGTATTTACAAATCACTAAATTTTTCATTTTCGTAATCATATCTACATACACTACTTCAGTGAAGGGAACTCACGTGTGCACACAACTGTTCTTAAGGAAACCAACATATATCCAACGAACTTGTGATTCTTTTAATTCATCATATGTTGATCTTAATCAGTGCATCAGTACTTTATTAAACATTAAAATATAACCATGTGCAGTAATAACAAATAAACCATCACACATAAGAAACACATATGAACACCAAGATTTAAGGTGGAAAAATAATGCGAGAGAAAAACCACCTGTTTCTGTTGTCTCTGTCTTCTTTTAATATAAAGAATAATCTGTTTACAATCTTGTACTGGTGCAGACTCATACCAGTACACATGCACCCACCTGCAGAAGGCTACAACCTTCTCTCATTCTCCAACTTCTACTGGAAGGGAACTACAACCCCTAGCTCTTGTGCTAGCCGATATGTTTACTAGTACATAGGCGCCGTCCTACAGAAGTCTACAACCTTCACTCGTTCTCCAACTGCTACTGGAAGGGAGCTCCAACCCCCTGATCAAATCACCAGCCACTACTGGCAGGAAGCTTCGACTTCCTTACTAAAGGCTCCAACCCTCAGTATCCTCCACGGACCACGTTTTATAAATTTTCAAACTGGATACTCCTAATACACAACAACAAAATATGAAGGCCATGTTTCATCAAATTTTCATACTAGACCCATTAGTAACATTGAAGCTCAAAAACAATCACCACTACAATACATCCATCAAATACATGTGCATCAACCAAACACTGAATCTCAATCATCAATCCCTGATATAACTGAAACCAAATCATCAATATTTGAATCAATCAATCACTGAAACCTCCGACATACTGAATTAAACAATCACTGAACCTCTGACACAAATGAATCAACCATTCATCCAAACTTAATCAAATTCAACCAATCAACTGGAACAGACATATCACTCTAACCAGTACACATATCTGAACCCAAAACACTGCATCAACAACCGGAACAAACTATAACCTCAAAAGTCATGTGTCAAAATGTATACACTTCTTCAATGAAGCCAACCTGCATGTATACGCTACTTCCTTTAGCCCAACCTCCGTATACCTCTAAGGATACTAAATCATAAAACCTCTTAACCGCAAACTATATCAATTAGTGACATTTTGAAGATATACTGTCATATTACAGAGTTCTAAATAGATGGCAACAAGGATCACTCTTTTTTCTCAATCAATCAATCAACCAGACTCAATCTCCTTATACAAACAATTTTACTTTCACAGCTAATGAATACATCATTGACAAACAACAGTAAAATAGCAGCACTGATCAAATAGATCAATCATCCCTGAACAACAAGATTTTCTTCCGCATACGCTACTTGGAAGTGCCGAGCCAGTGTGTATACGCACCTTCACCAAGGTGAACCAGCATATAGATATGCAAATAAAAACTTATAATTTCACAGCTATTCCAAACTTCAAATATACCCATATCATAGCATTTAAAGCACAAAACAATTGTTAGCACTCAAATCTATCTTATCCATTATCAGATCACATAATGATAAGTCATTATGATCCTAATCCATCATTAGATCTCATCCATCATCAAACACTCAGGTTCATACTTAGTCTAGATCAAGCAAAGCCTTAGAAACCCATAACATGCATATTTTCTTTTGATCTAATGCTTCATAAGATATTCATTACTTCTCCACATAGCCCTTTGATCTTCTCCTCGTTATATATTTTTAGCCTTTGTCAATACCTCATACCAAAACAACACTTAAAACTTGTGGTATTCTTAGACGGGATCAAATGACCGTTACTCCGCTCAATATTGTGGGCTAATACCATGGTATTGACCCTTGGTATTCTTTCACCTTAATTTCTTTAACTTTTCTTCTTGCACGCGCTTTTCCTCTTGTGAAAGTGCGTGCATACGTATACACTCTTTTTGTACAGTGAACCCACGTTTATACACTCTTTTGTACAATGAACCCACGTATACAACTTAACATACCTAAAAACATCCTTTTTCTTCAACTTCTTGATTCTAATCTGTAATCCTTTGTTCCAACATCTTGTTATTCTGTACCATTGCCCTGTTACCTCTGATTTGACCTATTATAATGTGATTTTCCATTATTCATTGCTTCTGAACTAATTTTGTCACATCTACAAACACAACTGCCATGCATTCTATCACATCCTGTTTATACTTTTATCAATTAGTTCATTCATAAAATATCAAGTGCAACACACACTAACAATCTCCCTATATCAAACCTTTGACCATTATTCTCTTCCATCATTCTGCCACCTCTGAACTGTAGATTCATCTCTGTTCCATCATTTTGTCACCTCTGATCTGTCCTGTAGATTCATCTAGGTGCCATATACTTGTTCTGCTATAAGTGGGTTGCCATTAAGTACAACACATGCATCATAATGGAAAAAATATCCCCCTTTGGACTGGATGCAAACTACTTTGGTGTTTGGTCATCACAACCTGTAAATAAAACCAAGTTGTTCTAAACATCAAGCTAAAACACAATTCTCCAAACATCAAGCTGCTCCCCCCCTTTGACATCAAGGGAAAAGGGCTGACTGACCAATGTTAAATGAATACTTCCATATCTGAACAATTGAATATGAACATTGATCATGCTCCCCCTAGGCACATGTTGAATTCTCTGGTTAAAGTCCCCCTTTGTACATGCTAAGATGCACTATACCATCCATGCTCCCCCTGAGCACATGCAGAGTCTGCAAAAATATTTTCCAAAAGAATAACATGACTCTATAACTCAACTATGTGAGTATGACCTTCCTATCACCAATGACTCATGCATACATCAATCTCCCAACCAAGTGGGGATATACCAATTGACTTAACGACTCAACCAAGTGGGATTACATATTTGACATGATATGAAAAGTCCATACATGAATGAATATGACAATTATTACATCATAGGTATTTACATGACCTTTACATCAAATGATATACATGACATTTATAACAAATACCAAATATCTAAACAAGACCATGATAGTCATCAGCAACTATCATAAACCATATATGATCTGCACCATAAGCATCTGTCAGCAACATCCAGACTAGCAACCTGTATATGTCAATCAACAGTTCCCAAGATATGATTATGTAATTATCATTAACCTGTGAAAAAGTATACCGCATATAGATATCAACTCATCCTCTTGATCTCATCAAGATCAACTTGCTCTATTTCCTTAGTATAAAGAGCCTTATCATAACCTTCCATGAATTAACTAAGAATATGTCATATCTCCAAGCAGTAACACAAAATTATTCACATCATATCATATGTAAGTGAAAACACCATAGTCATCATCCATGATCATAACATCATCATCAAGAACTGCATGATCTTTCCACAAGAACCCTCAATATATCAACCATGTACCATCACTAGGGAACATCCCACATCTGATAAGCATCAACCATGATAATCAATATATGTGAGTATCAAACCTATCATCATAAAGTAAGAATTCATCATCATTATGTGACTAAGTAAGCCATGTCCCCAATTAGATATGTCTTCATGAGACCTGCAATAACACCATTCTCCTGGCCAACCAACAATATTTATCAATATGCAACTTAAGTAATCATCCATGTATCCAACATAATGTGTATCCTTCAAAGAGATAGCAATATGTATCTAGCAAACCATGGGCTCATAGTCATTTGTCAAGAATTCTTGATATCATCAACAACATCAATCCTCAACCATGTGAGAGCCAAGAACTATAGGAATCCTCATCCATAACTACACCATATGAAGTTTATGCATCTTTGAAGGCATGATGACAATGACATAAAAGAAATGACACTTATCAAATAATGAAGTTGTGTATTCAAGATTTGTTCTTATCCTTGTCCTTATGAAGATCACCATGTAAGCAACATACCATATGTATTGTATGCATCATAAAAAAGGGTCATCCATAATCATCCATAAATCTGATCTGAATAACAACTATGTGGCTATAGCAATATAAGTATCATCTAAGATTTCATCATAGGCAACTCATGACTGCAGCATGTCATGATGTATCATTTAAACACTTCAACAAAATAAGTACCATAGACTCCTAAACATAATGCCAACAATGCATTATTAGAAGCATAACATATTCTCCCCCTGAACCTGTGCCAATTTTTCATTGCCATATCTAATCATTGCATATATCAATAAGAATCATCAAGGCAACATCATCAACTAGTTATACATGAAGTCATCAACAACTTATGGGGGTCAAAATCACTTCTAAGTAACATCCATAGACTGTAGTCATCAATCATCTAGACAGAAAAGATAATTGATAATTGTCTGAACCATATTAGACCCTTCTTCTCTGAGTTTGTCCCACTGCATCTTCATCAAACCAACATATACGTGATTGTTCAACTTCTAACTCCTGTATATACGTGACTTGTATTTATGATAACTGCGTATGATAATTAGAACACTGAAATTTCATACTTTCAGTTCCTCCTGAGTCTGTTCTGTCTGTACACTGAGTTATACCACATTTTTCTGATTGTAATTCCTTCTTCTTCCATACCTTGTAGTGTGATGATGTTTTCTCCTTTTGGTATGTTGGCTGAAATTTTCTCCTGAGTTCTTTTTCTATATGTCCAAACTTTTTACAAGCATAACATATTACATGTTTCATATTCGTTCTAAAGAAATCAGTGGCTTTGTGACCAAACATATTGCAAGAAAAACAATATCCCTTAAAGTACCTAGAAGTTGATGATCTTTCTGTGTGACAATTATTAGCTTGAACCATTCTACTTCTACATCTTGCTGCAACATGTCCAAAATTATGACATACAAAACATTCAACATTATTCATTAGAGGAAATAATTGATTATCACTTCCATAGTTAGGAGTAAATGATTTTCTTTGAAGTCTTTCTTTCCTTGGTTATTGATGGGGTTGACCTATTATCTCCTTGTTGAGAATTTCAGATTTTGCATTAGATTTCCTTGTCTCATATTTTGAGCTAGATTCACCTTCAATAGTTTCATGAAAACCAAGACCAGATTTGATGATAAGAGACCTTTGACTACTAAGAATATTGTCCAAAATCTTAGTACTATCTTGAAATCGTAACAATTTATCCTTTTCTTCTTATTAACCTTTTAAGATATTTACTTCAGCATGATATTTCTCTTCCTTTTCTAGATATTGCTTCTTCATGATTTATTCATCCTTTCTACCTTCTTCCACTTGTTTCCTTAATCTGAGAATCTCATTTTCTTGTTCTTCATATACTTGCGATAGTTCTTCATTCTGCTTATTTGAATTTTCAAGATGTTCTTTTAGAGAGACCATCTCAGCTTCAATACTCTTATAGTAACATGCTCTTTCTATAAGTTTCTTGATTGTTGTGTCCTTTTCATTTACCTTATTCCTCAATGATTTCACTTCATCTTGTAGCCTTTGACATTCATCTTCCTTTTCCTTGTACTGTTTCCTTACTTTGTTTCCTTCCTCCAACTGAGCTTTTAACCTCATAACTTCTTCTTTGTAGGCACATTCCATTTTATCAATTAGATCTTTTTGATCTCTAATTGTGTCTGTGAGCTTTTTAAATTCTGCCTCTATTTGATTTCTTTCTCTTTCACCCATAAGAGAAAATTTAGTTGTTTCACTATCACATTCATTATCTTCAAATGAACAGAGAAATGTATCACCAGAGGACAACAAATTGCTACTTGGTAATTCTTTTGCTTGTTCATATTCATTTTGAGGTGATTCTGAATCTGAAGATTTTCTTCCACATAATTGCCAATCATCTCTCCCACTGTCACAATTCCTTTGAGATGTCTTCTTCTTCTGAGGTGATTTATTCTTTTTCTTCTTTCCCATTGTTACTATGGATCTCATTCAAGTGATCAAGCTTCTACCAAAGGACCTACTCTGATACCAATTGTTGGGAATAATACTAGGGGGACGGGGGGGTGAATCAGTGTTTACAAATCACTAACTTTTTCATTTCCATAATCATATTTATATGTGCTACTTCAGTGAAGGGAACTTGCATGTGCACGCAATAGTTCTTAAGGCAACCAATGTATATCCAATGAACTTGCAATTCCGTTAATTCATCTATGTTGATCTTTAGTTAGTGCATCAGTACTTTATTAAACATTAAACAGTAACCATGTGCAGTAATAACAGAATAAACCATCACACATAAGAAACACAAATGAACACCAAGATTTAAGGTGGAAACCCAATGCAAGAGAAAAACCACCTGCTTTTGTTGTCTCTGTCTTCTTTTAATATAAAGAATAATCTGTTTACAATCTTGTACAGGTGCAAAATCATACCAGTATGTAGGCACCCACCTGCAGAAGGCTACAACCTTCTCTCGTTCTCTAGCTTCTACTGGAAGGGAGATACAACCCCCTAGCTCTTGTACTGGTCAATATCTTTACTAGTACGTAGGCACTGGCCTATAGAAGGCTACAATATTCACTTTTTCCCTAGCTGATACTAGAATGGAGCTCCAACCCCCTTATCAAATCACCAGCCACTACTGGCAGGAAGCTTCGACTTCCTTACTGAAGGCTCCAACCCTTAGTATCCTCCAGGAACCACGCTTCATAAATTTTCAAACTCGATACTCCTGGTACACAAAAACACAATATGAAGGCGACGTTTCATTAAATTTTCATACTGGACCCATAAGTAACATTGAAGCTCAAAAACAATCACCACTACAATACATCCATCAAATACATCTGCATCAACCAATCATTGAAAGTCAATCATCAATCTCTAATATAATTGAAACCCAATCATCAATCTCTGAATAAACCATAACTGAATCATTCAATCACTGAAACCTTTGACATACTAAATTAAACAATCACTGAACCTCTGACGCAACTAAATAAACCATTCATTCAAACTTAATTAAATTCAACCAATCAACTGGAACAAACAGATCATTGTAAGAAATACATAGATCTAAAACCAGAACACTGCATCAACAAACATAACCAACTGTAACCTCAAAAGCAATGTATCAGAATGTATACGCTTCTTCAATGAAGCCAACTTGCATGTATATGCTACTTCCTTTAGCCCAACCTGCGTATACCTCTAAAGATACTAAATCATAAAACCTACGAACCAAAAACTATACCAATCAGTGACATTCTAAAGATATACTGTCATATTATAGAGTTATAAACACATGGCAACAGGGATCACCCTTCTTTCTCAATCAATCAATCAACTAGACTCAATCTCCTTATACAAACAATTTTACTTTTAGATCTAATGAAGACATCATTGACAAACAGAAGTAAAACAACAACACTGGTCAGATAGATCAATCATCCCTGAACAACAATCTTTTCTTCTGCATACGCTACTTGGAAGTGCCGAACCAACATGTATACACGCCTTCACCAAGGCAAACCAGCGTATAGATCTGCAAATAAAAACTTATAACTTCGCAGATATTCCAGACTTCAGATATACCATATCATATCATTTAAAGCACAAAACAATTGCTATAACTCAAATCTATCCTATCAATTATCAGATCACATAATGATAAGTCATTATGATCCTGATCCATCATTAGATCTCATCCATCATCAAACACTCAGGTGCATACTTAGTGTAGATCAAGCAAAGCATCAGAAACCCATAACATGCATATTTTCTTTTGATATAGCACTTCATAAGATATTCATTACTTGTCTGCATAGCCCTTTGATCTTCTCCTCCTTATATAGTTTTAGCCTTTCTCAATACCTTGAACCAAAACAACACTTAGAACCTATGGTATTTTTAGACAGGATCAGATAACCGTTACTCCGCTCAATATTGTGGGCTAATACCATGGTATTGACCCTTGGTATTCTTTCACCTTAATTTCCTTAATTTTTCATCCCATACGTGATTTTCCTCTTGTGAAAGTGTGTGCATACATATACGGTCTTTTTTTACAGTGAACCCACATGTATACGCTCTTTTTGTACAGTGAACCAGTGTATACAACTTAACATACCTCAAAACATCCTTTTTCTTCAACTTCTTAATTCTAATATGTAATCCTTTGTTCCAACATCTTGTTCTTCTGTACCATTGCCCTGTTACCTCTGAATTGACCTGTTATAATGTGATTTTCCATCATTCATCACTTCTGAACTGATTTTGTCACATCTGCAAACGTAACTTCCATGCATTTGGTCACATCCTGTTTATAATTTTATCAATTAGTTCATCCATAAAATATCAAGGACAACACACACTAACAATCTCCCTATATCAAAGATTTGACCATTATTCTCTTCCACCATTCTATCACCTACGACCTGTAGATTCATCTCTATTCCATGATTCTATCACCTCTGATATGACCTGTAGATTCATCTAGTTTCCATATACTTGTTCTGATACAAGTGGGTTGCCATCAAGTACAACACCCTTTGAAATTTTGAATTCCATCGGTGCTTCTAGACACAACCATATTGTTCCTAGTGTTTTTTTGTCGAGAATATCACATTATTTGTTTGTCATACTTGTCAGCTTATTTGATTTTTTTTTTAAATGGTAGGTATAGAACTTTATGATAAAAATAATCTTCCATCTGCATCTTCCATAACTCGTAATTTTGGTTGTTAAATTTCTTGACCCTAAACCTACCATATTCCACCATTGCCCCCACTCAAACTAGGGACCCTTCTTTCCTGCGAGTTTATCAGCCAAATAGACCTTTAGCTCTGATACCAATTATTATAAAATCAAATAACATAGAAATGGAACACATAAAATATTGTGGAAACAAAAACGTAGAAACGCATAAAACAAAAGAGACACAGTTACACATGGTTCACCCAATTTGAGAAACTTCCATGGAGAAACAACTAGTCCTTCTTTTCATACTATCCAGGAAAATGAAGATATACAACCCATATAAAATTCATTGTAATTTCCTCTTCGCTCTCACATAATCTCCTCTTTCTTTCTCTCTCAAAATAATAATAATACACAGTCACAATACAATTCCCTCATATAAATTGAGGGTTTCCTTCTAGGGAAAAAATCCCTATATTAACATACCTTCTATTGTCAAATCATCTGCCTAATGAACGACCCAGATTGACTACGAAATTACAGTATTTTACAAGGAAAATTTTCATCTATTTTTAGCTTCGGGGGCATTATCCCTAAACCTCTACTAGGGGGGGGGGGGTGTTCATTAAAAGTAGACATATCCCCCCCTGGACCCCCCTAATGGTTATCATATGGGCGGTGTTGCTGTCCTGTTTAGGAATTGCGTTCCAACGCGGCTGAGACCTCTGAATCAATAAGATAATCAAGCTCTACACCCAACAGTTTTATGCCTATAAATCAATATTACTATGTCCTAAGTATAAATAATTTAGTTGCAGACGAAATGGCTAATCGTGTCTCTACTCACCCCAAAGGAGAACCAGTTTTTCATGGTCATACAAAAAGGGCTCCTCTCCCCTAACGATCCATACGAATTGTCCCAAGCACAATTTAAATATTTAAAAAAACATTAGAATGGATCCCCCCTCTTTAGAATCAACAAATATTTCCACGAGGAATACATGCCTCTTGCATGTGTCATCTCCTAAAACCTTTGGCCATATGTATAAGCTGAAAACATGATCGAGGGGAAGTGGAAGTTCCTATGAATTCATTTTCCCATTCTAAATTACGATGGACAAGTGAGCGATTCTAGTGATGACTTCAAGTCTGGCTTCGATTATGGGGAAACTCTTGGATGAAAGAATAAAGCGGGATGGTATGCTTTGGCATAAAAACACCCTATTCATGATTTCAAGTGTAGGGAAAGGTACTGATGTTTTTCATGGCTTTGAGTGGATGTCGAGGGATGAATTTCTCACCTGGAAACACAATATGGAGTATAAATCCATCCTCTGGAATTGCCTTCCTCCAAGCTATGCAGTTTTGGTAATCTTCTAAATGCAATTCATGGTCTATGGAAATATGAAAAATGTATTGTTGTTACTTGGTTTACTACACAATTGAGAAATTATCTCCACAATGTCCCGATTGAACCTCAACAATAACACCTACAGGGTTGAGATAGTTTAGAATATCAAAATGTGTGCTCTCTACTTATTTCCTTCAACTATTCGATGTTTCTCGACGAGTTATGGCCTCATGGGACAACATCAATGACTCCCATCTCAACACGGTCTATCAGGGAATCTTCACCAATATGGAAAAAATGCAATTATGTCAACCCTGCACTACAACTTAAATTGAAGTGAAGGAAAATTTTGAAGTACAAAGTGCCTCCAAGGATTACCTCTCACATAACTAGATATAATATCTTAGATGAACTGTAAAATTTTCTTTTTGTTTGATCATTTTTGGCACTCCTATAAGTGATATAGAGAGACCAATAGAACATAATGTCTAAATACAATGTACTCACAAAGTAGAAACTGGGTGAAGACATAGATAATAGCTGTGAGAAATAGTCTCTAAATAATTCTAACATGTACCATATTTTGGTTTTATGCTCAGGCCTTCTTTAATAAAAAATTGTCCTTGATTCTTATTAAAATAAATAAATTAAATTAAATTAGAATATTAAAAAGAGGGAAAAAATAGATTAGCTTTAAGTGAATAAATAAGAGGAAGAAATTAGATAAGATGAATAACACTGGAGGAGGGGGAGGGAAGGAAGACAATAAGGGAGAGAAAGGATGGGGGTGGCTGGGGGGAAGGAACAAGGTACTAAAGAGGACCAAAGAAGTTGAGGGGAAAGGAGAAGGGGATGCGGTACAAAAGATGGTTAGCACTAACATCAATGTTAGGAGGATTAGATTTTGTAACACCCTCCTCCCACATTTGCCCAAGCTAAACCAGTCCACCAGGGTAAACATGATATGAAGATTTAATATGATATGATTCAAATTCCCATGTACAATTAAGGAAGTGGAACTGATATGACAAGACCAATCTGACCTTCCTTAGAAGCTACAAAACCTTTAGGAGCCAACCAACCCCCCTAGGTGTACAACCCCTGAGACACCTTGATGTTATGTTGAACAAGACCCCTAGTAATTCCCATGACAAGCCTTATATGCGACTGAGACCCTCCAGTCGCTCCCACAATAAGGCATCAATGTGACTGCAACCTTTTTGAGGTAATTTTGTGCCAGCGACCCAGAATTCTGAGCCCCATTTTAGGGCTAGGACTTAGGCCTCTACCTAGAATTTCATAAAACTTCCATAAATGGTAAATAACAATGAAATAAGGTTTCCAATGCAAACACTTGAGAAAGGACTTGACCTGACCCCTACCAACCATGATAGGCATTCTGTCAAACATATCATAAACTTGTGATGTACATGTCATAAATACACATCTAAACATAGGGGTCCCTTCTTATCTAAGAATCATCAAGAAGGTATAATGACCTCTCATATTAGCTGAAATAACATCTATTAGGTTATGCATTCAATAACCAATCACATATTCATCAAGCAAGTCAAGATACATAAACAATATACATCATATAAATAGCAATAACCAACATATAAACCATGGAAACTCAACCATAATGTTATCATCATAATCAATACATGTGCTCATAGATCAGAAGAGAAAATACCTCTTATTAACATATGAAAATTCCAATCAATTCAAGGACTTCCACGTACCACCCGACCATAGACAGGGCTGAACCAAATATTTCTTTCACCCAATCATCCCCATGCCATATTCCAATCATGAATGTGGGATCTCATGGAATAAACCAAGCAAAACGAAACCAGGGCTTCTAGAGGCCAAACCACCTCAACCCTGAACCAGTGATTCCACCTCACAGTCGCACATCACTAACCATCACCAGATTGGTCTCTACCCAAGTTGTCTAAGGCTCCAGAGAATTTGTTCCAACTCGAATCCAGGACTAGTAACTCAACCCACATCTGTCATCGAGCTTCAAGAGTGTTTGTACAACCAAGGCTCCAAGAATAGTAACTCAACCCACCAAGGGATCTAGAGCGTTTATCCAACCAAGGCTTCCAAGGCTATTAACTCAACCCAAGCTATTATAGTGCTTCCAGAGCATTTGTCCAACCAAGGCTTCCAGGAACTAATAACTCAACCCACATCCATAAGGAACATGATCACAAATCATAAAACAAAAGGGAAAAACCCACAACACCATGGCTATCCAGGAAATGGCATGGCTAGGAAAAACCATTGTCAATCCAAGGAATCCTCCATGCCAATGAAATATCATAACCAACAAACCGCATGCATGTATCATGCATGCCAAAATTAGCAAAGAAACCATACATGCAACTCCATACCTACAAAGTAATCCAGTTGTAGTTGTTGATCCATCTATTTCCTTTTGCTTTCCCTCTTTCCTTTTCCTTCTTGCTCCAAATCCCAAATATGCCACACTCCTCCAAGAGTGCTCCAAGAAAACTCTAAGTGTCCAAGAGCATGGAAAATTTTAGGGGCTAATGTTCGCCTAGTAGGCTAATTTTCCATGATTTTTCCACAAAAAACATTTGCCAATTTCCAATTTTTATAAAAGATGATTCACCCAATTTTAGAATATAAAATTGTTTTACCTTAAAAATCTCCAACATTATATAGAGACTATATATAAAATCATTATAAATTTGAATAATTTTACGAATATATCAATAAACATTTCATAGTTTGCAAATTAGGGATTAGTGGGATTCGCCAATGTTTTTAAACTTCAAGAAAATTTTCCATCCTTAAAATTTTCCTTGTCCGAGAGTATGATAGAGAGAGAGAATAGAAGAGATAGTTCCAAGATAAAACTAAAAAAATATCTCTGACAAAAGCCATGAACTGGTCCTCATAAGCCTTTTTATCATTGAGGCCTCTATTTTATTCATTTTCCTCTATTTTTCCTTCAATTTCCCTCTCAGATGAAACCTATGACCTTTCAACTTCCTTTCCTCCTAATTTCCTTTATTTCCATAAATAAAATGCCAAGTAATGCCTCTTTTCCTTTTCCAATTTCCTTTGCCATAATAAACTGAAACTGACACCCACTAGGATGTTTTTCCTGCCATTCAGCTTTGAATACATGTCTCATGACCTTGGTCTCATTTTGCCTTTATTAAATTAGTTGCATGGATTTTTAACTTGGGGTTGTTACATATTTAGAGGAAAAAAATGGATAGTGGGATTCCAAGAATGGCTCAACTTATACCCATCGTCTCGATTAAAGATGTTAGGGTATTTCTGAGCTTCCCGGATGACACCACTCAAGTAAAAGGATGTGGAGGCTAATATTTTGGTTTTATCAACAACAACAAAAAACTACTTGGTATCGTGGGAGTGTTCAGTGACGGTGGATTTAGAAATTGGGTTATGGCAGCCGCCATCAATTTTTTCTTTAAGGTGGGATTTGAATGAACTCCCAATTTGTCCTATGTAAAACATTCCACAAGAGAAAGGGATCTCATATACCCTAGGGCCAAGCATAGGGTCATTTTTATCTTTGGTAATTTTTATATTTGACACATCTGAAGAGTTGACTGGGGGTTTTATGCGGTTTGAAAAAGGTTTTTCTATTCCTTTTAGAAAGAATTATGGAAATATGGTTAGTGACCCCTTGAATGTATGGAACAAAGTCTTTGTCTAAGGGTGGATTTATGGAAATGTTACTAGGATTAGGGTAGAAAGCATAATGGAATGCCTCTTTGATCTAGGATGAGAAGTAACAATTGGATTTAAGGGTCGTGGTAATATGGGCCAAGTTTTCTTTGGAAAAAAATGGGAGGAAGAAATTTGAGTGGCTCAAGTAACAAGAGTTTTAAGCACAACAAAATTTTGGGCAGGATGATGGTGGGAGTTGGCATGGAGGTACCTATCGGTGTGATGCCTTCTTTTAATAGACTTGGTGGGTAAGAGAGTCATCAGGAATTTGAGATATAAGGACGTTAAGGAAGGGAAGGGATTGGTTAATTTTAAGTTCCATAGTGAACTAGATGTGAGGAAAACTGTGATTAAAATGGCTAAGGAAGGCTTGGAGTTTAGGTATACCATGTGACCAAATAAGAAAGGTGTCATCGACATAGGACTTCTATAACTTTATTTTTAAGTGAAATATTTAAAGGGCTAAGGATTTTAAGTGCTCCATGAAAATGTTGGAAACAACATGGGAAAGGGAGGAACCCATGGTTGTGCCATCGATTTTCTCATAGAAAACTCCATTAAAAGTGAAGAAAGTGGTTGTCATGCAAATTTTGATCAAGTCCAGGGCTTGGAGTCAACATGTTTCAAAATGATATCAATGGCTTTTGGGATAGGGATTTTAGTAAATAAGGAAATGACATAGAAGCTTACCATGATGTTGTTTTCATCAAGCTTAAAGTGTTTGGTTTTTTGAATGAAAATATATATGCTAAGAAGTAACTATTTTCTTGTCCTTTTAATAAAGAGTCCCATCTTAAAAATTTTAATTTAAAAAAAAAAAAATTGAAGGCTCCATCACTCTATTGTGTATTAAATAAATTTGTTCTTGCATTAAATGATATCAATATATTTATTAAAGAGGCAATTTTCTCACCACACAAATAAACTTATAAATGTTGTGTATTGCAATGCAAAATGCTAGACGGGTAAGGAAAAAAATCCTCTCTTATCCTCTTTAAAAGGTTAACCTAGTTTTCATAGTGTCTTCTTTCGAATATTCGTTTCTCTAACAAATTTCACCTAATCATTTAATCAATTAAATGTCCTCTTAACTGGTTGTTCTCCATTTCCAAAAACAGATCTAGATACACTTAATGTGTTGCTTTAATCAACCACAATCAATTGTCCCTTATCTATACTTTAAAACTGAGTCCCAACCTTTCCATTAGGGTTAGAATTTGTTGATCATTTTACCTGTATTTTACGTTTAAAATTTTTACATGACTATCTCTGGTGATGTGTTTTGAAATGTGTAAAACATATTTTTGACAGTTTATTTTTTTGGAAAATGTCATTAATTCCTTATATTGAGGGATACCACCACCTAGACATGTTTCATTTCAACTGCAATCTAAAAGATCCTAAATATTTGGCTCATGAAGAATATATCTACAACCATTTACAAAATATTAAAATGATTTTGATATTAAGGAATTTAGACTTCTGTGATCCATAACATAGTTTAGATAATCTTCGGCAAAATCACATAATCAATCTTTTGTCGACGCGTTTTGAACCAACCAGTGTGGTTCATCGTCAGGACAAGTTGAAGAAATAGAGTGTGCATAGATTCCAACGGCTATAATGCCAACGGCTAATTTTGACCAAAGGTCTTAGTCAAACCACTAATTATATTATTAATAATCTTAGAAACCGCTAAAACATATAATTTACTATTATTATTAGCTTATATACTAAGAGAGTTCCTTTGTTAATTTTGAGTATGAATAATATAATATTTATATAATCCATTCTTAAATATAATGGTATGTATAATCGTTCATATTTAATTAAATAATATCATTCCAATGTTATTTAGTATTAAATTACTATTACATTAAGAAATTTTGTTACATTCGGTAAGTTGTGTATTGATTTAATAAAAAAGGTAAACTTCAATATATTATTTTAATTAATAATATCAAAATGGCCCATTCGAAAATAAAAATAATAATTAAATCATCTATATAATTTATAATTCTAATATTATTAATTTAGTATTCTTATTAAATCTTTATTATTTAGTTACATTAGGTAAATACATAATTAAAGTATATGTTAATTAATAATAGAATATAGGTAAATAGTGTATTAAATTAATATTAATTGTTTAAAGCTAAGGTCCAAAGGTAAACCCTAAAATATATTATTTTAATTAATTATATCAAAATGGCCCATTCGAAAATAAATTAGTCATTTATGTTTATTAAATAATCTATATAATTTATAATTCCAATATTTTTAATTTCGCATTCTTGTTAAATCGTTATATATGACTCATGAAGAACACATCTACCTCAATTTACGAAATATTAAAATTATTTTAATACATTATGATCAACTATAAACTCTCAACCAGAGGCCCCACATCGATTCCATGTGATTATGATCATGGAGATGACTCGGGACCTACATGCTTTTCAAATTTCCTAGGGTTTTCTACCACAAGAGAGAAGATCAAATGATGGAACCAAAAAGTTTGATTGTTCAAATTTCAGTTCGTTTTCAATGTCCTCTTTATATTTTTTTTGGGAGTCAGAGCTTTCTCAAATGTGTTGTTCCTTTAAGTAACTTACATTGTATTTTCTTTTCATATGCATGGGTTGTCCCTGTAAGTAACTTACATCATATTTTATTTTGATAGGTATGGACAGTGTATTCAGGCTTGTAAGGGAATACATTATTTTTTATCATTTAATGGTCAATCAATAAAACAAATTTATAGAAATTTACTGTTAATGTAGAAACATACGGTTCTTTCTTCCTTTTACTTTCTTTTACATAATTGGCTTTAAAATGGTTTTGTGAAATGGGGCATTCCTAATTTTATTTCAAATTTTAGGAGAGTAGTCTATAATATTCGACACTTATTTTACTTGTGGTATGAAATTTTATATCGATTTAGTCGAAGTATGTAGAATATATGTGGTGGAAAATGTTGTTATTGAAGGGGCAATGTACATTTGACTAGGTGTTAGTTCCAGTCTTCGCAGCCTGTCACCAGGGATCAACATGAGCTCTTAGTATGTCTGGTTTTGTTAGATGTTTTGCACATGATGTTCAGCACAAAACATGTCACAAGTGTGTACATCAGAAGAAGCTCGGAAAAATATTTCCAACGGTATCACACTCCCGTAACCAGTTCCTGGATTAGAAGAAATGAATGAGTGATTCTTGGTTATGCATGTTTTGAGGTCAGTTGCTGCACACAATGACAAGTTTAGTACAAAATCAGTTTCTGAAATAATGGTAAGGAATTTTTCAAAAGTGAAAACGGTTTTTGTTCATCACATATTAAATAACAAAAACCTCCTTCATTTTATGCACAGGTTCTACTATGTGGGAGATATATAGTGATATTTGGAGCCTACAGTAAAACAAAGCAAATTTTTCATATTTTTTACTGTTTTAGTCATTTTAGTGCGGGGCCATTTTACAACAGATGGAAAGTAATTTTGCAAAACCCAAGGAATTTTTTGTTAAGCACAAGCAATATAACAAAAAAATCTTTCAATTTTTTCACAGGTGTCATGGATTGGGATATGTGACTAGATCTTTAGAGCTCATTTTCACAGATTTAAATTTTTAATGATTTTCTGTTATAGAGATGATTTTGTGGAACATATTGCGAGCTACTGGAAACGAATTTCCCAAATTTGAGAGAGGCTTTTCTCCAAAATGACCTTATATACAAAAACCTCTTTCCGTTTTGTAACAAGTGCTATGGTTTAGGAGATACGAGTTCATCTTCAACACCTATTTTTAGAAATTCAGCCCAAGTTTAATGTAACTAATTCTATTTTGAAGAAAATGGTTGAGCGCAATCCCTTAGTACAAGGATGAGAAAATGTATATATTTTATGAGTTTCATAGTGTAGGGGTTGGATTTTGGTAGAAGTTTGGATACTTTGGATTGCTTAGCACTCTATTGTACATTTCATTTCTGCAATTTTGGCAAAGGAAAGACCAGGGTTTTGCAGCACTTGTTGGGATCCATGTGGCTCTGTGTTTTGATGGTGTTTTTCTCTAAATAATTATAAGTTCATTGATATTTATGTGTATCATTTTCCCTTCTCTTTTCTTCTGAAATTAAACAAATGAGTGATTGAGGTAGTATTCATTGAACTGTTGTGCTCTGCCTTGAAATTTTGTTTAATTTTACATGTTTTCATCTGTTTGAGGAGGACTCTCAAGATCCTCTTGCCCTCCTTGGCTCCTCACCAGTCTGATCCACCCATTCATTCAATACAAAGCATCAAAACTACTACCTATGTTGCCCCTACCTGAAATCTGCAAAAATCTGGCCTCATCCCCGGACCCAAAATTTGCCTTTCCCTTTTTCCAACAAAACCCCCAAAACTCAAAAAAAATCCTTGTACTTCATACCTAACCTAAGATCAGTTATTGAATCAATCATCTCAAGCCCCATTGATTATATTTCACTGAGATTGACCCGGACAGAGCCCTCTCCTGTCCTTGTAGGGCTAGCTACGAGGCTGAGCGTGGTTTGATGTGGACCTAGAATCTTACCTTTTCAGCCTGAGGTAAATCTAGGCTCTAACATAGTGGCGACCATACCGGGGAAGAAAGTTTATTTTCATTGTTTGGCTTTGTAGACTACAGACGGAGCCTGAAGTTAGCCAAGTAGCCTTCGAAACTCTCTTGCTTTGCATTAGCGAAAGTAGATGAAAGCTGCTTCAGTCAATCTCCGGTCTAGTTTATAAACTGAACATCTGATCTAAATGATCACCCCAGTACATGTATCAAGTTAGATATGATTGTTGATGGTGGACAACAGTCAGATACATATGAAGGCTGAACGATTCACCTGACGACTCCAACTCAATCCAGAGATTCCAGTGCTCACTGATCCATTCATGCACTAAAATAAATGGCAGGGTATGTGGCAGACCCTATGTTTTGTGAAGCTTTAAAAAAAGTTAGAGATCAGTTAGTGGATTTTGAAATTGATGAAGTATTTTTCATTGCTGTGCTTCAATGTTTGAGATCTCCGAAGTTTCCTCCTAAAGCTAAAATTGGTTTCTTTGAGTTAGTTGTTGAAAAATTTGAGAAGGAGATTCAGTATTTAAATGATCAGATCCAATCATATGAATTCCGAGATCCCAAAAAGTTCTTGGAAACTCTCCCTCCTTCAAAACAAGAAACAATAGAGCTACCCGTGGATGTTTGCATTGACAGTTTGCAGTTGGCGGTCTGTGTTGAGGAGTTAGGGCAGCAAACAGAGTCTGGTTTCTTTGATCCTATTGTCACATATATGGAGTATTTTTTCAGTTTGAATGATAAGTCAGATTGTCTTTTACATAACCAGACTCGTTATGTGCATGTATGGCTGTCAGCATTTACATTTGTGTCTTGGTTGAAGCACTTTCAAGCAGCATCCTTGTCACAGTTACTTGATTTTTTGATATGGCATTAGAGCATTACTTGATCTATCAATTTTATAGCAAAGTGGGTTAGATTTGTACATAAATAAGCTGCCCAAGGCAGCATTTCAGTTTTCGGTATTTGTTTATGTACAAGTTGCAGAATGTATATGTTTTTGGATTGGCATGAGTTGTTTTGGGTTTGCAATTGTTTGACCATCCATGCCCAATGGAAGAGACACTATTTACTTTCCAGTGATCTGTAGTTCTTGGCACCTCCAAGGAGCTACCATCACCATTGGAGCCGATGTTAGTTCCAGTCTTCGCAGCCTGTCACCAGGGATCAACATGAGCTCTTAGTATGTCTGGTTTTGTTAGATGTTTGACACACAATGTTCAGCACAAAACATGTCACAAGTGTGTACATCAGAAGAAGCTCGGAAAAATATTTCCAACAGTATATCACACTCCCGTAACCATTTCTTGGATTAGAAGAAATGAATGAGTGATTCTTGGTTATGCATGTTTTGAGGTCAATTGCTGCACACAATGACAAGTTTAGTACAAAATCAGTTTCTGAAATAATGGTAAGGAATTTTTCAAAAATGAAAGTGATTTTTGTTCATCACATATTAAATAACAAAAACCTCCTTCAGTTTATGCACAGGTGCTACTATGTGGGAGATATACAGTGATATTTGGAGCCTACAGTAAAACAAAGCAAATTTTTCATATTTTTTACTGTTTTAGTCATTTTAGTGCGGGGCCATTTTACAACATATGGAAAGTAATTTTACAAAACCCAAGGAGGTTTCTATTAAGAATGAGCCATATAACAAAAACCTATTTCAAGTTTTTCACAGGTGTCATGGATTGGGATATATGACTAGATCTTTACAGCTCATTTTCACATATTTAAATTTTTAATGATTTTCTGTTTTAGAGATGATTTTGTGGAATAGATTTCGAGCTACTGGAAACGAGTTTTCCAAATTTGAGAGAGTTTTTTCTCCAACATGACCTTATATAAAAAACTCTTTCAGTTTTGTAACCGGTGCTATGGTTTAGGAGATACGAGTTCATCTTCAACACCTAATTTCAGAAATTCGGCCCAAGTTTAATGTAACTAATTCTATTTTGAAGAAAATGGTTGAGCTCAATCCCTTAGTACAAGGATGAGAAAATGTATATATTTTATGAATTTCATAGTGTAGGGGTTGGATTCTGGTAGAAGTTTGGATACTTGGGATTGCTTAGCACTCTATTGTACATTTCATTTCTGCAATTTTAGCAAAGGAAAGACCAGGGTTTTGCAGCACTTGTTGGGATCCATGTGGCTCTGTGTTTTGATGGTGTTTTTCTCTAAGTAATGGTAAGTTCACTAATGTTTATGTGTATCATTTTCCCTTATATTTTCTTCTGAAATTAAACAAATGAGTGATTGAGGTAGAATTCATTGAACTGTTGTGCTCTGCCTTGAAATTTTGTTTAATTTTACATGTTTTCATCTGTTTGAGGAGGACTCTTGAGACCCTCTTGCCCTCCTTGGCTCCTCACCAGTCTGATCCACCCATTCATTCAATCCAAAGCATCAAAACTACTTCCTATCTTGCCCCTACCTGAAATCTGCAAAAATCTGGCCTCATCCCCAGACCCAAAATTTGCCTTTCCCTTTTTCCAACAAAACCCCCAAAACTCAAAACAAATCCTTGTACTTCATACCTAGCCTAAGATAAGTTATTGAATCAGTCATCTCAAGCCCCATTGATTATATTTCACTGAGATTGACCCGGAGAGAGCCCTCTCCTGTCCTTGTAGGGCTAGCTACGAGGTTGAGCGTGGTTTGATGTGGACCTATAATCTTACCTTTTCAGCCTGAGGTAAATCTAGGCTCTAACACTAGGAATATGGTATTTTGGCAGGAGATGTTGGAGAATGTAGTAGAGGTGATGAGATAAATTTTGTTGGTCTGGGTAATGGGAAATAGATCCATTGGGATGAGTTCATGGAATAATTGAGAAAAAAAGGGAATACAGAAAACAAATGAAGTAACCAATGTGAAAATGATTCAATGGTGAAGAGAGTGGTGTGTTAGGTTATCTACCACATTTCAATGGACTTAGAGGCATGAATAAGTTGTGGGAGACAGGTGCAAGTCATGGTTGATTGATGAAAGGGTTCTCTTTGTTGGAGCAGTTGGCCACTGGTGTGTTGTAGTAGGACCACCTCACCTGTGAATGCTTTAACAATCATTTTCATTTTAAGGTTTTGGATCTTGAATGCTTTATTAATCATTTATTTATTTTTTATGTTTTGGATCTTGGGTTTATAAGATAATGACACTAAGAGTATTAGGTGCTTTTTATTATAGCCTAGGAGATTCCAAACCTTCAATCCCACAAATGTGAAACTAAATTGATAACTGGCACCCAAGGAAAAAACAGTCGGTCAATATCTATCGATTTTCCTCTTCTGGCTATCCAAGTGCAACTTTATAGTGCTGATCAACAATTGTGTGTTCATACGTGTTGGAAAAGTAACTGGGTTTGGTATTCATAATTATTTTTGTACTTGTATCTATTTGTATTTCGTGTAAGAAGAAAAAGAAAATTATTATTTTTTCATTAGAAAAACATGTTCTTCATGCTTCTATGTTTTTTCAAGTCAAATATTTAAATTTGAGTCAAAGTCATGAAAATTTTAGGGGCTAATATTCATAGGTGGGCTAATTTTCCATGATTTTACCAAAAAATGATTCGCCAATTTCAATTTTTTATAAAATTGATTCAGCCAAATTTTACAATATAAAATGATTTTACCTTAAAAATCGCCAACATTATATAGAAAAACATATAAAATCATTATAAATTTGAATAATTTTCCAAATACATCAATAGACATTTTATAGTTTTCATATTATGAACTAGTGAGATTCACTAATGTTTTTAAACTTCAAGATAATTTTCCATGCCTAAAATTTTCCCTGGTCAAAGTCCATTTGGACTATTTATAAGAAAAGAAAATTATTTTTTGTTAAGTTAAAAAAGATTCAAATTGACCTCCATCAGACCAAGTCACCCTATTCAAAACATGTGACCTTTCATAGTGACAAACACCCATATATAGGTGTGAATCCTCCACCTAAACAGAATAATTTCATGGAAGTTCTGTGAAAAAATTAGAGGCTTATAATGAGTATTTTTGTGGGACAAGATATTGAAAAAGATAAGTAATTTGGTTTTTATTTTGTGAGAAAGATTGAAGACATAGATGTAAGTTTCTTATGTGATAAGAAAAGGATGTGAATATTCTGTGACAATAGACCTAGAAAGGATGTGAATTTCTAAGAAGATATGTGATATACCAATACTATTCATGTGATGACATGCAAGTTGATGAAGGACTATAATAAATGTAACTTCTGAGCTAAAGAATGTCTACAAAGTCATTAAAATATGAGCCCATGATAGATCTATTTGAGGACAAAATATGACAGGGAATGGAGGGTTGACTTGGGGATCTTATGGAGGAATTTGTCTTGGTCTTGGTATTGAATATCTCATTTGATCTGATTCTATAAGAAGAGGATTGTTTGGGTTTTCCCCAATTGTGGGGTTTCGCCCTAGCGTGGAGTGTTATCTTATATTTATTGTCTCTTGTGATTTCATGTTTATATTTCAGTAACTTCCTGATGAAGGAAAAAAAACAAAGAAGCCAATAAAGTTCACAATTAATTATCAAGTAAAATCAACCTTAATCTCCTAATTCCTTGAGCTAAGGTATTGAAGACGTAGTTTGAATATCACTCTTGTTGGCATAGTTGAAGATACCTCTACAACAGTTCCTCCATCGAAGGCAAGAAGAAGAAACAACATACTTTAGAAATACCTAGCTAGTATTTGACTTCCAAATAATGCAACAAAAATGTAAATTCTTCTCTATGATGAATTCTAAAGCAGAAGATATTTGAAATTATGAAGCTACCTGACTAAAGAAATGTGAAATCACCTAAATCCATATGACTAGATTAGTACGAGTCTTTCAGAAGTTTCATATGCAAGTTTCTTATGGACGACATTCTTGTGGAGGCTACACGAGTTTTCTTGACTATCATGTGGATCTCCTTTATATGAATTATCATTATGATGAAAATCTTCTTGACTTTATAGTGATACAACTTACAACAGTATTACGAGTTACTTTGGTATCCGATCTACTTCATCCAAGATATTTTTTCTCCCAAAATACTTCAACAAAAACCTAAATTTTCATATGCAATACATGTTGCATCAAAGACACTTTTGACTAGTGATCAAAAACTTATCCTTGATGACTCAATAGTGTGAATTAATTCCTATGGTATGACAATAATATAAGTTACTCCTTCTAGTTTATGTGAGTCTCTCTTCTGAGATATAATGAAAGTGAAGCAACCAAGATTGAAAGAAGGCATCTCAGAGTATTTGAGATATAGAAGTATGTCATTCTATAGAAGTTTGAGACCAGGAATACAGGGATCCGAAATCTGAAGTGGATTCAAAGTTCTATGAAATACCTCATATGAAACTCCACGAAAGATCCTTATCTGAATTAAATGAAAGACCTTATCCAAAAAATACTACGAAACTACTATGGAAAAGGTTACAATGGTATATTTATCAAGATTTGTTCTTAAACTACTATAGAAGTCAGGAAAAATAGTAATGAGAGATATCTTATTGACATAACAAATATACACAATAGTAGTAAGATGTAGTGTGAATTTCCTTTTGATGCACGATGTGAGCTATGACCATGATTCGATGCTACTCTAACTATGATGCGAAATTCAAAATGAGATCTAAAATGATAGTGATATGCAGGTTGTGTGATACAAATTATTTATAATATTGAGATGACGTCCATGTTGAGACCAAGCTTGAAGGATGAGATGAGTTTTTAAGGAGGTCATAATTTGATCCATCCGAATGCAACTTCTTAAGAAAACCACTAGCTAAGGTGATCAAGTTCTCAAGTAGAAAAGCTGGAAAAAAGGAAGGATCTTTGTTGTGAGATCTAGCTGAGCTTATGGAGGACTTGTCTAAACATTGAAGCAACCTCTCAGTGATTAGGCATTCAAGTCCTGTTAGAGAAGAGGCCTAATGTTAGGCCTAGAATTATCTATGTTTTGAAGAAGGAAAGGGGGGCGTAAGTATGTAATTATAGGAGGAGGGCCAAAGAACTTGATTGTTTGACAAGTAGGCCGAGAAGCCTATAATGTCTGCATACTAGAGGTCCAAGTAACCTCAAAGAATAGTTAGGAGAAAAGAGGGTTTATGTTAGGTCTACGAATATACTAATTCTTGTGAACAAAGGTTGTTAAGTGAAGGATCTGTCCTAAAGGATTGAGGATAAAGTTTATGTGCCCTATCTTAGGGCTCCTTCAATGACGCATTTCCCTTAAAGGGTTGTCCTAAAATCTGTTTTAATTTTCTCAAGAATAGTGCATAAAATGGGAGGTCGAGACCCTAAGTGAAGAAAGGTACAACCACACTATTTTGAGGGTATCTTGATCTTCAAGTGGGCCATATTTAGCCTAAAAAAATGTATTATAGTGGGAAAAGATGGGTAGCAAGGAAGGTCTCACATAGTGAAGGATGAAAGGTTTGGTTTTCAGAAAGTTAGAGAAGTAGCCTATATATAATTCTTCGAGGACTTCTAGTGGTTGCTTGAGAATCCATAAATGTCATGTACAAGTGGCAACAAGTGGATTCTACATTGATGCCCTAAGGATTGAATTTTGGATAAATGATCTCTATTTATGAAGGAAAGAAATGAAATACAAACATGAACAAAAACATAGAGATACAATGAAAACAAAACTTCAATTCATTAATAACAAAGTACTGAAATGTATTTACATGCACGATGGAAATAAACTAGCTCAGGCGATGGTAGCTTATGTCTAAGAAGAGATGTGGCAGATACATGCCTTATGAACTATGTTACAATGAGGCTCGATGACCTCTTAATTATTGAGAAACAATGGAAAGCCCTAAACATCCAAAAATCTAACCCTAGGAGATGAAGCACCACAAGTCTATGGGCCCCATTGGGGTAAATTGGTACATAAACTTCCTAGGGTCATAACTTTGGAATACAATATTTTTTTATGCGTATGATACTTTGTTAGAAAGATCTATCCGATGACTAAAACTTTTGACTCTGACTATTTTAAAAAAAACGTTGTTTAGGCCTCAAAATGTCTCTAGAAGCTTAGGACCCAAAAAAATGCCAAAAATAGTAAATTGTGCTACAATTAAGGAAACTGAAAGAAATAATGGTGGGGATCCAAGTGGAATAGGTGGCTAGCCACCAATATCCACCTCAATCAGTCCCCCCTCTTTAGGAAGTAATGGTCCCCCTTGCATTGAGTACCTCCATGAGATGGGGAAACTTCTGTTCAACTTGGTCCCTAGTGAGCCATTTTCCTTGGTGCGGGAGCTAGCGAGCTTTGAAAACCTGATACAGTAGGATCTTCTACTGGTGAGTGTTCTTGATATGCATGTCCATGATATGATCATTTGTGGTTTGTTCCATGTAGTATGGCTTTAGATCTGTTGATTTCAGTTGTTCTCCAATGTCTGATGTGTCTAGTAATGGTGGAAAATATGGCCGAAAGCGGTCCGCATTGAACATTAGGTGCAAGCTAAGGAATGGGGGAATGGTGAGCTCAAAATCATTGTCTCCCAAAACCTTGGTGATGGTGTAAGTCCCATATCAGAGTGGTATGGGCTTCTGATGGGCTCTGGTAAGGCGTTCTTTCTGCAAATGGAACCAAAATTTGTTGCTCACTTGAAAATTGTGTGGAACCCGATGTTGATCATTTTGTTTCTTGTACTTGGAATTAGAATTCTCCAAGATGTCGTGAAATTGTTGGCGAACGTGTTATATGCATTGAATAAACTTGGTTTCTTTATCAGCCTCGAACTATACGTGTGGATTTTGTGTGTGTAGTCGCATGAGACACGACGACATCAATAAGGCACAATGGTTGAAATCCCAAACCTAGTTTAAAGGGACTACAACTAATTGAGCTATGGAGATATTTTTTATAGTTGTGATGCACATAGGGAAGGCTCTCATCCTAGGTTCATGGATGCTTAGAGTTTTACACGCAGAGTATGTGCACTATCATCCTGTTGATGACCTCTGTCTGGCCATCAGTCTAGGGATGAAATGCAGTCGACTTGGTGAGCTTGGTTTCCAATAGTTTCTAAACGCTTGACCAAAATATGCTCAGGAACCTACTATCCCAATTTGATATAATGGTCTGTGGGATCCTAAAATGCACCCACACTTATTCAAAGAAGAGTTTGGAAGTGTCATATGATGTGATACTCTTCTTGCAGGCTGCCAATATAACAATCTTTGAAAAAAATTCATGACCACAAAGACACAGTCATTACCATGTTTGGTTGTAGGAAGTCTAGACAGATAGTCCATGGAGATGGATTGCCAGAGCTGTCTAGGAGTGGGAAGAGGAGTGTATATGTCTTACTTCTTTATGGTTGTCTTAGGGATGGCATAGGTAGTGCAGGATTTGATATATTTTCCAACATCTTATCATATTTTTGGCCAATAAAAGTACTTATGTAGTACAACCACAATTTTCTCCACTCCAAAGTGTCTTGCGACCTGATTGTAGTGCACCTCCTAAATCAAATTGGAACGCTCGATTGAAGGAACAAAAATGTGGCCCATATAGCATAATAATGTACCTTGGAGGTGGAAATTGGGAACTTTCTTTCCATCCACTAGAATCTGTTATATGGTGGCGAACTTTGGATCATTTTTGTATAGTTGCAACCATCTAGATGTCTTGTGGCCACAAGGGTTGAGAACAGTAGTCAGTGTTGCAACTGGGGGCCGGCTGAGGCAATCTAAACATGATTGGTGCTTCCCTTTTTGTATTTAATGTTCAATTGGAATTATTGCAAATATGTTGCCCACTTTTGATGGTGATCATTCTACAACTTCCTTTTTGTTTGTATAAACTGAAGAGATTAGTGATCAGTGTAGATGATTGTCTCCTTCCCCAGAATCTAATATTTCCATTGTCGGCAATCCTGCACAATAGAATACATCTCTTTATCATAGGTGGGGTACTTCTGAATTGTATCAGAAAGTGTCTCACTATGATAGGCCATTGGATGCCCATGTTGGGTGAGGACTTCACCAATAGCATAATTGGAGGTGTTTGTCTCAATTTCAAATGGTTGTTGCAAGTCTAATGTGACTATAGGTGTAGAGCAGAGGTGGTGCTTCAACTCAACGAGTGCCTTCTATCAGGACTTGGACTAGGAAAACTTTGCTTTCGCTCCACGCTTGATAATATGACTCAAAGGCCAAGTGATATGAGAGAATCCCAACACAAAACTTCGATAAAAAATTTCAAGGCCCAAAAATTTGTGAAGATCTATTAGAGTGGTAGGGGTTGGCCAATCCCGAATGACTTGGATCTTAGCCAGATATAGATTCATGTGTTCCTCATATATGATTTAGACCAAATATTGGACCTAGCTCATGCCAAAGGTGCATTTCTCCAATTTGGTACACAACTTGTGTTGTCGCAGGGTTTGAAGGATCTACTGAATGTGTTGCAAGTGCTCTTCCCAACTCTTGTTGAAGATGAGGATGTCATCTAGATAAAGGACCATGAACAAGTTGGTGAAGGGCCACAAGATGCCATCCATCATCCTCATAAAAGTAGCAGGGGAATTTTTCAACCCAAAGGGCATGACCAACCATTTAAAAAGGCCTTCCTTGGATTTAAAGATGGTCTTCCATACATCTATGGGCTCTATTGGAACCTAGTGATAACCAGACTTCAGATTATTCTTGCTAAAATATTTGGCCCACTTGAGTTGGTCTAGAAGGTCATCAATCAATGATATTGGATACATGTTCCTGACAGTGATTTTGTTTAGTGCTCGATAATCAATGCAGAGCCTCTAGGTTCAATCCTTCTTCTGCATAAGTACAACTGGGTTCCCACTGGGTGAGGAACTTGGTCAGATGTTCCCTTTTTATAGTAACTTCTAGATATGCTACTCGATATCTTCATTTTCTAGAATGGAGTGGTGGTATATCAGTCCGTTGGGTATGGGTGCTATGAGAGTTATATCAATTGAATGTTTGACTTGAAAGTGCAAGGGTGCCCATATGGGTGAGGAGAAGATGTCCCTATATTCTTCCACGACCTTATCCACCTACTTCTGCTGCATGGACAAACCCTTCGTGGGTTCCATGGATGTGGCCATGATATTCTACTTACTTTGAGATCGAATAAAAAGGGAAACAAATTTCATGGTCTTGGAGATGATCTTACTGCATTTCTTAGCAAAGATCAAAGAGATGGTGATAGGTGGGGCTACCTCCAGTATCATGTATAACTTATTTCCCAAAGTAATAATAACAGTGTGAGGCCTAGACTCATATACAACATAGCGCTTCCACAAGTATGGTTGGCCTAATAATACATCAGAAACTTCAAGAGTATCAACATCACATAGTATGTCATCTGTGAATGGATTGATGTTGTAGGGAAGGCGACACTGTTGGTTGACGCGAAGATCTTGTCCTTTGTGAAGCCACCTAATGGTCTACAACTATGGGTGTGGTGTGGTCGATTGGCTGAACTGCTTCACGACCTTTGCTGAAATGAGGTTTTTTAGGTTCCCATTGTCAATAATGAACTGCAATAGAGAACTCTTCACCCATAGTGAGTGGAAGAGACACTCCCTCTCTTCTAGATCTTCAAGCTCAATCTTTTAGATCTTGGTGGTGGAAACGGTGGTGTCGAGCTCTGCATCAATAATTGTATTCCCTTTTCATTCCCCTTTTCGGGTTCCAACTTAGAGTTAGAAAATGCATCTGACTTTTACGCCTTCAATTTGGCCACCAATGGCTACTTGGCTCGACACTCACTTGTGTTGTGAGTGGGGTTCTTATGGAACTCACACCACTTTCATAAGTCCTTCTTTGCCTTTGTGGTGTTTTTATTTTCTTACGGCTTCATCGGGTTGTCTTGGGCCACCCTGCCTTGGCTTTGTCCTTTGTTCTGTGGTTTGGGACTGCTCTTGCCCTGAATCTGGTTCGCAGATCCAAAGTTGCACTTTTTTTATTTATTTATTTTTTTCAATCTTGGCAGCATATTAGTATGTTGCACCAAGCGAGGAGATGTCCATGAACTCCATTTCTTCCTTAATGTATTTGTGCAAACATTGACAATACTTGAGCACCATATATCGCTCAGAGTTTTTGATACCCAAATTGGTGCGTAGACTATGAAAAATATTTGTGAGCTCATGCACATGTTGGTCCCTTTGTTGTCATAGTGTGGTCCACTATATGTACTTGTCCTCATAGCTCCCCAAGGGGTAATACTATTCCTTGACAGTGTCTCGAAAAGTGTTCCAATATGGGGTGGTTGTAAATAGAGTGGGTTCCTTAGCCCTTTTCTCACAATAAGTTTCCCACAAGTATTTGACATGGGGAGAAGCCTTAAGCAGTGAAAAAGTAGTCTTCTCCCTATCTTAGAAACTATGGACCGAAAAGTAACCTTCCAAAATATTCAACCATTTATCAACAACATATATATCTATTTGGCCATCGAATATAGGTATGTCGAAGTTTACTTGTACCTTAAAGGGGGCAGTGCCTCCAAAGTGGTTGTTGGATGAAGATGCAATGTCGATGGGAATTCACCGAAGGATCTGGGAAATTTTTCCATCATTACATTCCTTTGTCGCTCGAGGGATTCTTAGATCAATATTTTGAAAGGACCTCCTTCTCACTCATCTTTATTTTCTTCTGCCATGGGAGGCCATTGAGTTCGGCGAGGCCGGTCTTGCAAATGTTCAACCAATTCGATCCCTAACTCCTTATACCTCGACCTCATTGCAGACATGCACAAAAAAATAGAGAAATTCCAGATTTCTCTAATACCACTATTCCATATTTATGAAGGAACAAAATGAACTACATATATCAACAGAAATAGTGAGATACAGTGAAAACATAACTTAATTCATTAATAACAAAGTACTGAAAACTATTTACATGTAGAATTGAAATAAGCTAGCTTAGTCAATGGTAGCTTATCTATTAGAAGATATTTGGAGGCTACATGCCTTATGAACTGTGTTACAAAGAGGCTTGAAGGCCTATTTATTATTGAGAAATAATGGAAAACCCTAAACATCCAAGAACCTAACCCTATGATATGAAGTGCAAAAAGTTTGTGGGCCTCGTTGAGGTAAATTGGCACATCAACTTCTTGGGTTTGTAACTTTGGCATACGATCTTTGTTTGATGCATACGATACCTAGTTAGAAAGATATATCATAGAACTAAAACTAAAACTGAAAACCCCTCATAAATTCTACAAGTTTTCTTATTTAAAAAAAAAAAACCAACAACAACAACATCGTTTAGGGCCTCAAAATGGATATGGAAGTTCAGGACTTGAAATCCTACCAAAAATAGTAAATTGTGATATAATTAAGGAAACCAAGAGAAACAATGGAAGGGTTCGAATAGATGGGTGGCCACCAATATCCAACTGGATCAAGAAATCCTTGAGAAGTAGTCTTTCAATAATTTCTGAAGGATGTTTAGAGGGCAGACTATTCAAGCCCTAAGTGTAACATTCTAGAGCAGCCCTAAGGAGAGTGACAAGAGCAGTTGATTTGTCATAGAGTTAGGGATTTTTTGGTAGTCCTAGGAGGAGTCTTTTGAAATGACCAAAATAATGACAAATGGGCAGATCTGCAGGATGTCGTGTAGGACGCAATGCAAGATGCAGTAGATGAAGACCTCAAGTGCAGGGTCATGAAAGAAGGAAGCATGATATGTTAGGAGGCATATTTGGAGCCCTAGTTCAGGATTCAGAGGTGAACAAACTTAGTGATAAGAGAGTTTCTTGAGGAAGCTACAACAAATCTCCATGGAATAATAGGTAGTTGATGTAAGGGAAGTATGAGTACTTATGACATAAGTTGAGGCTTTTTGATGCACTCTCCTTATTTGGGAGGCAGTGAGCATGGATTTCTCCAGTCAGGATGAGAGGGATTAAGGTTGGACATTGTTTCTCCTTGTGTCAGGTACTGTGACATATTAGGATTGTTATCCTAAGTCAAGTACATGGACATGGATAAGGAGAATGGTGGATTGGATAAGCATCTTGGAAAAAAACTCTTGAGTCATGTGTTGTGATGTATTAGGATGGAAATCCTAATTCAAGTACATGGACTTGGATAAAGAATGGTCTAGTGGACATAAATTGTTTTGAGGGAAATGGTCCAGTGGAGGACATACTCCGGGTATCCTAGGTGGTGTATGTACCTTGGTGAGGTGGTATAGTGTTGCATGGAATGGCTCCCAATGTTGTGCTTTGATTTTGTGGAGATATAGAGTGTACTTATCGAGACCTTGGTAATGTGATAATGTTGGCTATGATGATACTATCATCATTGATGCTTATCAATCCAGATCTCTTACTATGTGAATATTTCAACTTGAGATAGACTTGTTGAGTCATTATGAATGCCTCCCTAGTTAAGAGGGAGTGTTGGAAAAGTAACTAGGTTTGGTATTCATAATTATTTTTATACTTATATCAATTTGTATTTCATGCAAGAAGAAAAATAAAATTATTATTTTTTCATTAGGCAAGTATGTTCTTCATGATTCTAGGTTTTGTTGAGTTAAAGAATCAAACTTGAGTCAAAGTCCATTTGGACTATTTGTAATAAAGGAAAAATATTTTTTGTTAAGTCAAAAAGGATTCAAATTGACCTCCATAAGACCAAGTTGGCCCTCCAGATGGTCATGCCAACCTACTCAATAGATGTGACCTTTCATAGTGACGAACAACTATATATAGGTGCAAATACTCCACCTAAATAGAAGAATTTTGTGGAAGTTATGTGAAAAAATCAAAGGCTTATGAACGAGTTTTTGTATGGGAAAATATATTAAAAAAAGATAAGTATTTTGGTTGTTGTTCTATAAGAAAGATTGAAGACATAGATGTGAGTTTATTTTATAATAAGAAAAGGATGTGAATCTTCTGTGATAGTTGACCTGGAAAGGATGCAATTTTCTAAGATATGTGAGCTACTAAGATTGTTCTTGTGATGACATGTGAGTTGATGAAGGACTATAATAAATGTAACTTGTGAGCTAAAGAAGGTCTACAAAGTCTGTAAAACACGAGCCTGTGACAAATCTATTTGAGGACAAAATATGGCATGGAATGGAGGGCTGACTTGGGGATCTTATGGAGGAATTTGTCTTGGTATTGATCTTGAATATCTCATTTGATCTGATTCTCTAAGAAGAGGATTGTTCAAGATTTCCAACAATATGATATATCTACTCTTTTTATAACATATGCTGGAAGGCATATTTGTAACATGATTTGTGTTTTCATGGGACTCTGGTTTTGCGAGTCTTAATGTCTAATATGATGCATATAGTGAGGGAAAGTGGATGGAGAATGAGCATGGTTAATGGCATCGATGACAATTTCCAAAGCTCTTCATCTCATAGAAAGAATAGAAATCCAGGGTGATGGTAGAGGCCTATTAGAGTGAGTACCTTATGATATTATTCAATGTTACTTTAATACACATTGGTTTTTTTGTATATATAAAAAGGTTTATCTCTTTGTATATATTTACAATAATATATATCTATATTGATTTTGCTAAATTTCGGTGATAAATAGAAAGAAGGATTTGATCGAAGCATTCTTTTTATCACATTTAATGCTTATAAGTATTTTCTCTCAGAGAATGTAATAATGGAGGAGGAAACCATAACATAATCCTATAACATGATGTTAAGAGATCTACAATGTCCATTTGTTATAAGTTTAGTCTTTTATTTTTTTTAAAGTTTAGATATTATGCATTCAATCTTATTAATATTAATGTATATTCCATTATGGTAAGCAATGCTAAAATATATATTATTAAATGTATAGTTTATCTTCAGATCTAACAATATATATTAAACCATGTAAATCACAGCATAAATCATATTAATTATTCTACTTTTGAGTTCTTAATTATAACTTTCAATAGTTTTATTTTGTTGGTCATCTTATATATCTCATATAAGATGACCAATGCAAATGCCATGGCATGTTCGGATCAAGACCAATTGATTTTAGGGTTATGAATATTTTATTGTCAGTGTTCCATTCAATTTCAAACCAAGGCTCAAGATTCAAAAAGTTATCTGTGTTATGGGCATTTTGTTATTTTTCTTATGATAAATATGTGAAATTTTTTAACATAACTATGTTATTGAAGGGTAATTTTTTAATCAAACATTTAATATTGGTGAAGAGTTAATTTATTATCAAAACATTACTCTTGAAAGAAAAATTTTTATAGGAAACATAAAAAGCCAAAATGTCAAAAAAATCGTTTGATGGGTAAAGAAGAATCCAACTTACAACCCTGCTTGTCATTATCCCAATATGGGGCCCAACACTCCACATATTTAACTTAATCATTGCAAGCTACAAGGTTAAAGGTTCTGTTTGCAACAAACTATCTTTAACTTAATCATTTCAATATACAAGGTTAAAGGTTGTGTTTCCAACAAATTAAAGTAGAGACTATTAGGATATCTGGAAAAGTAGAATATATCTCAACTATTTATTAATAGCTCAGTCACGTAAAAATAACATGTCTCAAAAATAGCCTCGAGGGTTAGCTCAATTGGTCGAGTTCTCGTTACTAAAGCACCTCGCTAATAAGAGGTCATGGGGCCAATTCTCCTCGACACCCTCGGGGTTAGGCTCTGCTAATAAGCTAACAAGATGTGATCCCTTCAAATGGATCTGCCCAGATATTTCTTCGATTAAACAAAAACAAACAAATAAAACAAAAAACCAAACAAAAGCAAAAACAAAAAAACATGTATCATAAATGCATGCCTTCACCTTTCGTATAATGTATCAACCTTTTTTAATAACATTTCAACTTTTTGTCTAATAGTGTGACTGCTTTAGCTATTCTAACCCCTTTATCATTATTCCAAAACTCCTCACTTCAAAGAAGTTCGAAGTCACAATAAAGCAGGTTTCTCATCCAAACCAACCAAAGTTATAGTAGGTAAAATTGCGAGTGAGGTGCGTATTTTTGTCCAAAAATAAATTGTTGTTGGCAAAAACTCTAATGTCTAAAATGGGGCCTTTATTCTTGCTTTGCTAAATTACCTTTTTAGTGTTTTTGCATCTGCAACTAATTAATTATAATGTCTTTTAACATGAATTCCACTTTGTGAGACTGCAATTTGCAAATTGGAGAATTATAAAGCTTTTTCCATGAATTCCACTTTGTTAGTGTTGAGGTAAAACTTTGGGCGGAAGGCTAGCAATTTCGTGCAATCGCTTCATATTATGAAGAAAATTGTCGCTCGGAAAGAACCAATTTGGTTAGAAATTCGGTTAAATTATGGTATGATAGAATACCTAAAAAGGTTATGGGGAATCCACTAATTAGTTCTCCAAAATGTGTGTTTGGTCGAAACTTTTGCTCAATTTTCATTGGATGATACTCAATCTTCGCAAAATAAATATTTACATTAAGGCTAAAAACAGCTGCGTTAAGGCTAAATTATTTCATTATAAGCTAAAGACGAAAATCTTGGAGAACTGTTGCGTTAAGGCTAAATTGTTTCATTATAAGCTAAAAGATGAAAATCTGGGAGATGGTAAAATTCAATTTTCAATTATTTATATTCATTTTTTAAATACCTTTTTCAATTATTTATACTCATTTTTTAAATACCTTTTCCAATTATTTAGATTATTTTAATTTTTAAAATACCTTTTCAAATTATTTATATTGATATTTTATCTTTAAAATAATTAAAATTAAAATAAAACAATTTTCAAGTATTCATTTTAATTTTTTAAATAACTTTTTCAATAATGTATATTGATATTTTATCTTAAACTTGCATACTCACTTGATCCCTAACACTAACCACTACCGCTGTAACTTAGATATAATGAGAGTGATTAAATTATTGGTTTATTTTAGGAAATTAAAATTTAAATAATTACATTTATTTTAAAGTGATATTGTCATTTGCACTGCGAATTAAATTATCAAACACCTTATTTTATTATTATTTAGATTATGTAATCAATGACCAATTTGAAATATAGAACATTTTAATTTGTTAATTAAAATATAAAACATTTTAATTGGTTAATTAGAATGCCATTAGTGATTAACTATTATAAATTACCTTGTGTTGATGGTGCTGGAAATCAGCCAATAAAGGGTGTCTCCTTGGTATGAAATCCCAATTAGACCTCATACCATTTGGAGTAGGATTCCCATTCAGATAATAGGCACGACCACCATTGTTCTTAGGGATTTGTCTTGGCTGCAATTATCAACATAAGAGATTTATGCAAACAACCTTTGAAACAAGCAAGTTAACATTGTGAGGCATATAATTGCAATGTGTATAAGTTACTTTCCCGAAAGGGACAAAGAGAGTGAGCCTCAAGAAGAAAAGTAATAATATTATTCTAAAAAGAGACACAAAAGAGCATGACAAGAAATAGTTAACCTGCAAAGTAGTTCACAAGATAAAAATGATCATAAAAGTAAGTAACAACACACATTCAACAAGATGCATACCAAACCCAACGAAATAGTTTATTTTCATTAGTATGTGTAAACATAAACATACAACACAAGCAATGAAAGAATAGTCTTCCAATCATTCACAACATATGCATGAAAGCACGTCAGCTCTGAGAGCTCCATATATTAAGTGAAAGTTCCAAGATACATGATTTCAATGATGCAACACTAGCCCCAATAGTGGAACATTAAGTGACCACTTGTTCCTCCAAAGAATGATCTTTTATCCTATGCTAAGCTCAAGAAGCATAGGTGAAAAGTTCCCCTCCCCCATTTATTGAGCTATTACGATGTATTTATAACAAATGGGGTGACTCTCCACCTCCCATGTGATTCTTGACCTCCCTCATGACTCTTGAGCTCCTACCATGACTTTTCGAACTCCTATGTGACCATTGAACTTTTACATGACTTTAGAACTTTCTAGTGACTTTTCACATTCCATGTGGGACCCTTGGGCTTCCAGACATTTTACATTTTCTCATTTTTGGAAATTACATAATTGCATTCCACATGTGATGTCGCAAAATACATTGACACATATGACTTTTGTGGCGACACTTTGAGAAGCCATGACTTGGAAATAGTGACATAAAACTTCATTTGATCAATTTCAATCTCTTCCCTTTACTACTATGACTTTGAATATTTCATGATAGATCTTTGTTTTTACTCCATTGTAACACCCTCCTCCCACATCTACCCAAGCAACATGCCAACCGGGATAAACATGTGACGAGAGGCCACTATGATATGATTCAACCTCCTAAGTAACGCTAAGGAAGTGAAACTGACGGAAACACACCATACAAACATTCAACATCAGCTTCAAGACCCTTAGGAACCAATCCAACACTTTAGAGAGTTGTCCCTTGGGTACCACTAAGCTTTTGGAAAACTTGTGCCTCAATCACTCTCATGCTATAGGAATGATAGCGTCCAGAAACCTAGAGTTGCTCTCACAGGCTTACCTTCCAACGTCTAGAGACTCATTTAGTCAGTGTTATGCCAACACCCCCGGGATTTGAGCCACTTTTTCAATACTAGAGCCCAGGTCATTGCCCATAATTGAACCATCTCTTCATATTAGTAAAATAAATTGGAAATGATAGTACTAAATAAAATACTTGTTTAAGACCTTCATTAGACCCCTACTAGCCATGACAGGCATTTCGTCAAACATATCACAAATATGTAAATTACATGTGTAAATAACATACCTGACCATGAGAGTCTTATACTTATTTGAGATTCACCATGAAGCATTAATGCTTCAACACATTAACTTCCATTCCATCCATTAGGTCATAGATACATTTTTCATTCATAAACAAGTAAAAACATGATGAGATCCATACATAATTATTGTCATAAAACATATACATAACCAACATAATAGGGACAAAAGTACCCATGAAATCATAGCCATATAAACCACATATAATCTAGTATAATGCTCATAGAAATACAAGGAGAAGTGACCTTTCATTAATGATACAAGATCCAAACCCGAGATGGGACTTCAACGTTCCACCCAACTGTAGAATAGCTGAACCATATCTCTCTTCATCCATTCACTCACATGCCATATTCCAAGCGTGAATGTGGGATCTCATAGAACACATCAATCAAAACTTATTCAGGGCTTCCAGACGCCATCCACCCCAACCCATCAAACAGTCATTCCACCTCATGGTCGGACATCACAAAACCATCATTATATTGGTCTCCATCCAAACCTTCCAAGGATTCTAAAGGGTTTGTTCCAACCAAGGCTTCCTGGACTAGTAACTCAACCCAAACCTTATACAGGGCATCCAGATCGTTTGTCCAACCAAGGATTCCAGGACTAGTAACTCAACCCATCAAGGGCTTCCAGAGCATTTGTCCAACCAAGGATTCTAGGACTAGCAACTCAACCCAAGCTATTATAGGGCTTTGAGAGCGTTTGTCCAACCAAGGCTTCCAGGAACTAATAACTCAACCCAAGTTAAGGAAACATGAGAACCAACCAAAAACAAGTAATGAAAGTAAACCCACAATCACCATGGCTATCTAGGAAATGGAAAGGCTAGGAAAATCCATTGTCAATCTAGGAAATCCTCCATGCCAATGATAGATCACAACCAATAAACCACATGCATATCCCATGCATGCCAAAACTAGTGAAGAAATCATACATGCAACTCGGTACCTGCAAGAAAATCTAATGTAGTTGTTGATCCTGATGCCTTCTTGTGCTTTCGTTCCCTTCCTTATCCTTCTTACTCCAAGAATCCAAGTATGCCACTCCCACCAAGAGTGCTCCAAGAAAACTCTAAGTCTCCAAGAGTATGAGAGAGAGAGAGGGGATAATGAGAAAGCTCCAAAAATGAACTGACCTCGCTTGAGCCAAGAGCTTACACTGGCTAAGAGCTTTCCAACTGATCCTCATAAGCCTTTTTATTAATGAGGCCTTTATTTTCTTCATTTTTCATTATTTTCCTCCTCATGTGTAACTTGTGACCTTTCACCTTCCTTTTCTCCTAATTTCCATTATTTTCATAAATAAATGTGCCAAAAATGCCATTTTGTCTTTCCAAAGCCTTAGTCATTGCCTTTTCCAATTTCCTAAACCATAATAAACCGAATCAACACCCATTAGGATGTTTCCCCCACCATTCATCTTGGAATATGTGTCCCATCCTCCGTGGTATTTATATATTTTACATGGAATTTTCACCATTGATGTTACAGATACCTCCACCTTGGGGGAACTTCGTTATCGGTGTTCAATGACACCTATAACCAACAAGACTGCTGAAAACAAAACATACTACATGTGGAGCTTTATAACACAGCACGTTGTAGTATTTACAATGACCATATGCTAAACATGCCAATCATACCATTTACTGGAGATTTATAACATAGCTCATTACGGTATTACAATGACCACATATACTTATGCACATTTTCTTCAACCAACAAATAACCATATTGTCTATGGAGCTTTATAAATCTAGCTCAATACAATATTTACAATAATACACACATATACAAGTACACACTTTCTTCAACCAACAAATAAAAGGATACAATGCCTGCATCCGCAATAAGGGAATGCAGAGGCTCACACCTTCACCCTGAAAGTAATACCAGGATTCACCTCCTTCCCAGGAAGTCTAGAATCCAATGCAAAGACAAATTTGCATCCAATGTCTAACACTACAATCCAACGCCACTTGTCCTCTCAGTGAACAATTATTGACTCATTGTTCTAGGGTGCCCTCCCCATATGATTCCATTTGGAAATGCTAATGACCAAAACAAATCCTTCCCCGATCTTCCCTTCTTTGCTACACAGTCCCTCAGGAAATCCATTCAACTCCTTTTGTGCAATCACTCACCTTCCAAGTTTCGTTGGCACCCCCATCTCAGGCAGTCCATCCATTAGCAAGGCTTCCTCGCATCAGAAGATACAAAAACAAGGCATATCCTTGCAATAAAACCATCATACCTGTCATAGCATGCTCATGGCAATCAATGGACACTATTGGGTACCAGTGTTCCACAATGGCCATACTCCTGAAGTTCTTTACCAGCATATTGTTGCATGTTCCGATTTATTTCACTGCTACTGCTAATTCTTGGAGTCGATTTCGGCCACTCAACCGGGCACGTTCATGCATTCTTGTTCCAAGCACATAATTTCCATTAGATTTAAAATAAATTCAAATAAATTCAAATCATACCTCATGGGTAGCTCGTCAATAAGGTACACTTGTAATCCTATTTACTTCCTATCGCAACATGTCAAACTAGCATATTTGATCAAATCATCATATTGTAGAATTTTTCTACAAATCAGCTAGCTCTGATACCATGTAGAAATTCCCACCTATATCACCTAGTAATGCAATATACTAAAGCAAAACACTTGATCTACTTCTACAAACAATTTAGCAGAAGCTTAATCGAACATGAGCAACATCAATAAGAACACATATAACTGATAAGAAGGAATCAATCACACATAACACAGAAGATATAACCTAGGGAAAGCCTCAGCCTAAAACCCCAACGTTGTATTATCATACAAGTGGAAATATAGCTAGTATTACAAAAAGAATTAGCTCAAAAGCTATCCTTCTCTCTCTGCAATACCTTTATTTCTCATAGACAGTCAGAGGCCTCTCTCTAACCTCTGGTCTGCCCTCCAAGCCTCCTATTTCTTTGCGCAATTTTGATTGGGGTCCAGTGCAACCACTTGTGTGAATTGGTCTCTTCAAACACTCACTAACCTCTTATCCAACTACCTAGTCCTAAAATAGATAATCCTTCTCATGGATGAGATTCCTTTATAGGAAAAATATTCATCCAATTGATAGTACACTATCCCTTCTCTGATCTCAACTAGGTCTCTGTCTGAACTGACATGCATCAATTATTCATGAGAGAATCTTCAGTTATCTGAAGTGCGGCAGTTATATGCAAGCATGTGTTAACTAACTGAACTTACTTAATTTAAACAAACTGTTTAAATCAAATATAACTGGACTTGACTCAGTTAACTAAGCCAACTAATTATTACTCAAATTAGAACGCATCCTTATCTCTTAAACTGAAGGTTAAATTCCTCAATTAATGGAGAAACTGTTGCATGTACCCACATAGACTTCAAGTTTGATTTTCCTTAACTAATTAACTCAAGATGAATTAATTAATTAATTTTCAAACTGTTGTTAGTATCAAATTCAAATTTTAGTTCCTATTTTAGTCCAAGGACTGACTAAAAATAGGAATCCATCCTCAACTACTAAAACTAGCAATTCTATTTTTAGCACTTCCATTTTTCATTCCCTGTTGCCCAATCCAGCACTGGTACCCAAATTGCTATTTTTAGCACTTCTATTTTTAGCATTTCTTGTTGCGATTTTTCAACACTCCCTCTCAACAAGAAAGGCTTCAACTCGAACCCGATCGTGTACCTCTGGAATGTTCTGCATGCAACACTTCTACCAAGTGTGGTTGCTCCAGCAACTCTCGGAACAAAAAAAACTCCCAACTGACCTCTATTGAGCTAGAAACATACTCTGATGCTGAAGCTATACCTGCTGCTAACAAGTGCTCCCTCTCTGACCTCTGAGCTACTGCAACACTCCATGCATCTCGCACCATTGCACACCTCTCTGTGCCATCTTTCATTGGTGCAACACTCCTGTGCCTCTTGCATTGCTACAGCCTGCTAGCTCTACACTGTCCTGGGACTCCTGCATTGTAGCTCTCTCTGCCACTCCATCCGCATCTGTCTCTACCCAATCAGTCAGTCCTGCTACTCTTCATCGAGGCTCCTATAGCAAAGTCGAATCAAAGAGGTTGGGTACCTCAAGGATCTTGCCCCTCCTCCTTGGGACGATCACTCCACATTGCCCCACCTCCTACCTGGAGGTATGGCTGCATGTGATCCCTCTGACCACCTGGCTCGAAGTTTCCCCCTACTGGAGGCCTCTACATGAGTGGATGCCTCCACTATGTCTCCTCTCAGCTTCTCTAGTTGTGGCTGCTCCACAACCTCCTGAAGATGCTTCACCAATTGTGGCTCCTCCACAATTGTCTGAGACTTCTTCTAGCACTGCATGTTGAGAGGTAATTTACTCTCCCTCTCAACCACCAAGTATCTAACATTTTCCTTGCTCCTCAAGGCTTTGCATGCATCTTGTACTTCAAGTGCATATAGGTTCTTGGCTAGCACACCAATCTGTTTCATATTTCCCACCGTCACGAAATTTTCTAGAAAAAGAGATGATTTTAAATCAGCGATATCTCCCTCATTTGAACTCTGATTCAACCAATATTTTTTATTATTAATTATTTTGGGTAATTTTTCGCTAGGAATCCAAATCTTCTATTTGTTTCTGAAAATTTTGTACAGAAATTTCCAGATCTTCTCTGCAAACTCTTGGCCCAAAACTCAAAACTTTGAAATCTCCTCTCAGTATATTGTTCTTCCTTGCTCACCTGTGCTTTGATACCATGTATAATTTTTTCTACAAAACCTTGCTCTGATACCATTTAGAATTTTTCTACAAATCAGCTAGCTCTGATACCATGTAGAATTTTCTACAAATCAACTAGCTCTGATACCATGTAGAAATTCCCACCTGTAGATCACCTGGTAATCCAATATACTAAAGCAAAACACTTGATCTACTTCTACAAAAAATTTAGTAGAAGCTTAATCGAACATGAGCAACATCAATAAGAACACATATAACTGATAAGAAGGAATCAATCACACATAACACAAAAGATATAACCCGGGGAAAGCCTCAACCTAAAACCCCAACTCTGTATTATCATACAAGTGGAAATATAGCCAGTATTACAAAAAGAATTAGCTCAAAAGCTATCTTGCTCTCTTTGCAATACCTCTGTTGCTCATAGACAGTCAAAGGCCTCTCTCTAACCTCTGGTCTGCCCTCCAAGCCTCCTATTTCTTTGCGTAATTTTGATTGGGGTCCAGTGCAGCCACTTGTGTGAATTGGCCTCTTCACACACTCACTAACCTATGATCCAACTACGCAGTCCTGAAGGAGATAAATCCTTCTCATGGATGAGCTTCCTTTATAGGAAAAATATTCATCCAACTGATAGTACACTGTCCCTTTTCTGATCTTAACTGGGTCTCTGTCTGAACTGACATGCATGAGTTATTCATGAGAGAATCTTCAGTTATCTGAAGTGCAGCAGTTATATGCAACCATGCATTAACTAACTAAACTTACTTAACTTAAAAAAACTATTTAAATCAATTATAACTGGACTTGACTCAGTTAACTGAGCCAACTAATTACTACTCAAATTAGAACTCATCTATATCTCTTTAACTGAAGGTTAAATTCCTCAATTAATGGAGAAACTGTTGCATGTCCCCACATAGACTTCAAGTTTGATTTTCCTTAACTAATTAACTCAAGATGAATTAATTAATTAATTTTCAAACTGCTGTTAATATCAAATTCGAATTTTAGTTCCTATTTTAGTCCAGGGACTGACTAAAAATAGGAATCCATCCTGAACTGTGAAAAATAGCAATTCTATTTTTAGTACTTCCATTTTTCTTTCGTTGTTTCCCAATCCAACACTGGTACCCAAACTGCTATTTTTAGCAGTGCTATTTTCAACACTTCTATTTTTAGCATTTCTTGTTGCCTTTTTTCAACACATATATAAACATATCACATCAGGTTAGCTCAAATCACAACCATCATAGATCAAAATCATAAATCACAAGTAACCATCATAAACTAAAATCATAGATCACATGTAATCATCATAAAACAGAATCATAAATCACATATATAATAAAAATGAAATAAAATATCGATACTTATCCTTTAATCCATCCTTAGCTTTTACCTTTGTCCTTATTTTGTACAAACATTGGATTGGTTGCCCCACCTGACAGACACCCAGTGCCTTCTCCTCATCCATGTGCACACACACATTGTGTACATCCCACACATACAACCACACACGACATACCACACCATGAAATACATGCATCTACACCTGACATACAACACATACACCTACACCCAGTGTACAACACAATACATATGTCTACACTCAGTGTACAACACAACACAACACATATACATACACAATGTACATCAGAAGACATGCATCCACACACAACATGTGACACCAAAAATGCATACACATACACTTGATATACAACACAACTCATACATCTATACCCAATGTACAATGCCACATAATACATTTACCTACGCATGGCATACAACACAACAAAATACATGTACTACACATAGTACAACACAACGAGTATGCATGTCACGATACCACAAATACACAATACACATACATAGTATCGCATGTATGCAACACAACATGTATGACACACACACAACACCACATGTACATCGATACCGTATGTGCAACATGTACATAGTACCACCTATACAAAGCACCACTTGCACAACGTGTGCTCAACATCACATGTACACAACACCACTTGCACAACGTGTACACAAGCCACATGTACATTGCACCACCTGTACAATGTGTACACAATACCACATGTACACAGTACCATATGAATGACATGTACACAATGCCACATGCATGACATGTACACAATGCTACTTGCACATGGTGCCACTTTTACAAGTGTACACGACACTAGATGCACATAACACCACTTGTAAAATCATGCACACAACACCATATGTACCTGACACCACCTATACAACACGCACGCAACACCAAAGGTACATGACACTACATATCCAACACGTACATAACATCATCTATACACAACACTGCATATACAACATGTACATAGCACCATCTCTACCCAACATTGCATATGCAATATTCGCACAACACTATTTATACCATCCTATACATAACATTGCATAAACAACATGTACACACACTATATATGCACAACACCTCATGCACACGACAACAAATATGCAACATGTACAACATATACAACATATGCACAACAATAGTGCCACACAACCCCAAAACCATACTGCCTCTACCAAGCAACCTTGCTTCGAGAGTCTTACCCATGCTTGTCCCAGAATGCCGCAGACCACACCGCTTTCATTTTGTTGATGTATCCCTTGGTATAGCCTATCCATAACATGGACATAATATAATCACATAATATAAACTCATAACCACATGCTATTGACCTCATATGTTTGTCATGACTATTCTACCCAATTGATTCCTCACAAGACCCAAAACCTCTTCACGTCATTTACCTGCATAAGCAATCATTCCTCCACAAGGATGATTCCTGATGACCTTGTCAGACAATGACATACATACATATATTTACATATAAACATCATCATAAAATAATAATTATCTATTCAGTCAATGACATACATACATACATGTATACATATATAAACATCAACATAATCTTGATCAAAACATACTTATCAGATAACATAAGGTCTAGGTTAAGAGAACTTCCTTATTTGTGCATAACATGCACAACATTGAGAACCACAGTTCCCAACTTAGTCAAGGCATCCTACACCTTAGATCCATTTACCTTACATTTTCTGGTTACCCTTCTGATGTATGTACTGCCACTATCCATTTACCACAATGGACCCAACCACTCCAACCAACTGTCATAGTCTTACCTTCCGTCGTGCTTACTCGAGCTTCATTCGTGTCTTACATTACCTGTCGGGTACCACACATCTCTCCCTAAGCTCCATAAACTTTCCTCTTTCCCAACCCCAAGACTCAAAACATAAAAGGAAAGCCAAGAAACAAAGAAGAATAAAATCATGAAAACCAATAACAACAATACAACACCACAACCAAAGTGGCAAGGCCTTGCACCAGACATAATAAAACCACAATCAAGCACAAAAAATCACCAAAAGACCAAAATAAAAAGACTAACAACAAACACCATGACTCAATCCCCATGGTTCACAGTGTTTCCAAAATAAAGCTCGACTTGAGCCTTCTTCAATATCTCATTGCAGTCTCTTTCCCATGCAATTCCCTGCATCATATTGTTATGAATGCAAAATTGTCATTGCATAAATAAACATAACAATACACCAATTATCTTATCTTGTTGTTCCAAGCACACTACCTTGTAACCAAACACATCCACGCCATCTCTTAAGGGACTCCAATTCCTTTGACAGATCCGCCTATAACTAGAGACTAGCTAATATACTTTTCAAGTACATTTTCCAGAACGTAGCACAGGTCCACATAATGTCAAATGAAATCAAGGTTAAGAAAACTTCCTGCATGCAAAGCACTCATTCACCTGGAATTAGGGTTTCTCAAACATAGCTAAGGAATTCTTACCCAATTCCTTTATTTTACCTTTTCACCTTGTTACAATTGAGTCTTATTATGCGTTATCACATCACCCAACTGTTAGTTATATAAATACATCAACTATTACCTTCTCATGTTAATACCACATATGTTCTTGCAACTATTTACACATGTCAACATGTTCCAAATATCAAGACAATCATACCTATCAATTTGAAATCAACTTTTACAAACAATCATATCATAACCCATAGTCAACTCATAGTCGTTAGACATAATGCTACAACTGTCAACTACATTCAAGTACATATCAATTGTCTCAATAGATATGTGTTAGTACAACCATCTTAAAACAAGAACATCAGAACATATACTCATATTATGCAATTCATAAAACATTCAACCAACTTGCAAACATACCATGTTAAATAAATCAACTAGACGACGTAATAGACACTAAACACTAGAACACCAATTAGATGACATAAGCGAACTCATACCTTAATGTTTCTCAGGGGAGGCTCTCTAGTTTGCACGATCAATCTAGCTAGCATGATATAACTTCACAATATACCAACTCAAAAATAAATAAGATCATGATATCCATAATAGTCACTATCTAACATGTTCATATCATAAGCTCATAAAAAGTTGTCATTCATGCATAACAATCACATATGTACAATCAATATAGATTAGTACAACACAATGTCACAATAATGTGACTAATACCTGAATGCTGTAACCCTAACCATATGCATAAGCCAATCCAATGTAGCATGATACATATAACATCAAGATATTAATGTAATAATCCTAATCATCAAGTTACTAGCATATAAAAACAACAAGTTAACCTATAACATACTCATCAACAAATATAACCTAATCATCAAGCTAACTATCATAAAACATTAATAGCAATGCATACAACCACATGTTACTATCATTCTTGACTATATAACACATGTTCTTATGACTATACTAATCAACTATCATCTATCATATATGTAACCATAACATAAAAATACATGTACATAAACCTAATGTATATAAACCTAATGCATATAACAATCCTTAACTTACTTACCTGCATTCCCAACATGAAAACATGTATGACAATCTGCTCTTATCCCAAATTCTAATACTGCAACCTCATTATGATGATCTACATCTCCTACTCTATCTCAGCCAACACATTAACATCATAACAACCAATAGCGCCATGATAATCTAAATTGCATACCATGAATTCAAAAGGCATGTTTGACATACTATTCATGCGTAACCATAACCAATACCATACATGCATAACAACTGCATATAGACATATAACATATGAGTACCAGACCATATACACCTCATTCTAGCAAACAACCTTTAAAAAAGGAAAGTAAGTTGACAAAGTGAGGCATACAATTGAAATGTGTATAAGATACTTTCATAGAAGGGACAAAGAGAGTGAGACTCTAAAAGAAAAGTAAAAGTACTATCCTAAAAGAGACATGCAAGAGCATGAAAATAATCGTTAGTTAACCTGCAAATTAGTTCACAAGATAACAAAAATCATAAAAGTAACAATGCACATTCAAAAATATGCATACCAAAGCCAATGAAATAGTTCAATTTCATTAATATGTGTAAACATAAACATACACCACAAACAATGAAATAATAGTCTTACAATCATTCACGACATATGCATGAAAGTGTGTCGACTCTTAGAGCTTCATATATTAAGTGAAAGTTCCAAGATACATTATTACGACAATGCAACACTATCCCCAATAGTGGAACATTAAGTCACCACTTGCTCCTCCAAAGAAAGATCTTGTCTCCTATACCAAGCTAGAGAAGCTAAGGTGAAAAGTTCCCTCCACTATTTCATGAGTTATGAAGGTGTATTTATAACAAATGACTTGAATCTCCACCTCCCATATGACTCTCGACCTCCCTCATGACTCTTCAACTCCTACTATGAATTTTCAAATTCCTCCGTGACCTTTGAAGTTCTACATTACTTTAGAAATTTCTAGCAACTTTTCACATTCCATGTGGAACCCTTGGTCTTCCACAAATTTTACAATTTCTCATTTTTGGAAATTACATAATTACATTCCACATGTGATGTGGCAAAATACATTGACACATATGGATTTTGTGGTGAAACTTTGAGAAGCCATGACTTGGTGAAGGTGACATAAAGATTCATTTCATCAAAAATGCCAATCTCTTCTCTTTGCTGCTATGAATTTGACTTCTTAATGATAGATATTTTCTTGTACTCCATCTTCACCTTCCAAAGGGTGTAAATGAGTGTTGGAGCCTTCCAAGTCAGCATGAGTTGTTATCTCTTTATCTTGGTCCAATATTCCTTCATGTCCTTCATGATGATTCTTCCTTTCGCTCCTTCACAAGTGCTCTCTTCTAGCCTCTCCTTGATGTATTCCTTAAAAATAACCCTACCATGTTGAGATGATAACACCTACAAATGAATTCCACTCATGACAATCCAACATCAGTTCAAAAACCACCTATTCTACCTTTTCTTAATCATGGAAGATGTTGATTGTGATGGGACTATTGGAAAGGGTTTTTGTGAGAGGGAGATTATAAATTATGCAGTTGATCTCAGCAGTGACCAAGGGATGACCATGTTGTCCATTGGAATTGTGCAATGCATAATAAGTAGAGGCTCCTTCAAGGTTTTACATAGTGAGAAATTCCAGGAGGTAAAATTGATGAGATTGTTGATTGAGGATGCACAGTGCGCAGTGCTCAAGGAAGAGAAGGCAAGGTTTGCACAGTTTGGATTCACAAGGACTAAGGGATGACCCCACTATCCACTAGAACTGTGCAATGCATAGTAGGAGGAAAGACAAGACAAAATACTGCACAGTGATGTGTTTCAGTCAACAAGAGAGAAATGAATAACCATTGTAATTGTGGAATGCGCAGTGATTAAGGAGAAGACTCCAGGATTGTGCATTTGAGAGTTGTAGTGGACTAGAGATGGACCTACTTGATCTGAAAATGGGGCACTAAAGGCTTCTTGTCAAGCTTACAAGAACCTCTCCCACTTCCAAAGCTTAAATATTCCCAAGATATTATGATTAATCAATTGCAGAATTAATAATACTTAAAATAGGTGTATGCTTGTGTTTATTTTTAACTATTAAGTGCTTTAAGTCCACTTGCTTATGCTTATATAAAATACATGTGACATTAAGTAAAGCAGGAATTAAATAGACACACATAACAACAATATAATATGGAGTTCACCCAAAACTCCTGGGCTACATCTCCTTGAGCTCTAGTCAACTCGACTAGGCTCTCTGGGATTATGGCAAAGTCCTTTTACAAGCTCCACGCTCAAATCCATTGCTTTACATAGAACACAATGGGCTTAGAACATTATCTTATCCCTGGCTCTGAAGCTCTCAGGATTTCTGGCTCTGGCTCTGGCTCTGGCTCTGGCTCTGGCTCTAGCTCTGGCTCTAGCTCTGGCTTCTGGCTCTGGCTCTGGCTCTTGGCTCTGGCTCTGGCTCTCTGGCTCTGTAAGCTATCAACAGTTCGCTCGACCTCCAAGCGACTGTCTCAGCAACTTTCACCTCTCTGGTTTTTTGCTCGACCTCCAAGTGACTCCAAAAAATCCCTCAACTGCCTGTGCTTTTCGCTACCTCGTCAGTTGAGCTCTTTGGCTTTCTTGAGGCATCCTTCTGGCTCTGCGGCTTCCCCAGTTGTTTCTCTGCATGTAATCATTCCTCTGCAGCTTTACGGCTTCTTATGCTTCTTGTCTCTTCAACTGGCCATCTGGCCCTGTGGATTTGTGGCTCTCTCTGCGTTACAAATGCATCATTGTCTATAAAACACCCACTTGCAGTGTGGCACAATGATCAGGGGCAGTATTCCTTCAAGCAAAACCTGAAAATGGAACAAAATTCCAATACACAGAGATTTATAGGAAATACGTTAACAGATGCAAAATCCCGGACATCAAATTCTATGAAATTGCGCTCATAATCCCTATCAGGTCTGCCCTTTTATGGCTATTACAAGCCCACCGTTGATCTGCGTGATCTCTGATCCAATGACTGACAGCCATTTCAGGTGGTTTATGTGTGTAGAGATTACCCACCCGAAAAGGTGGTTTTCTCTCTCTTGCACCATGCCATGTGTCGGCCACTGTATGGGATCAGGTGGAGCTCGGTCAATACCACTTACCTCCTCAGGCCCACCCGAAATCCTGCTTACCACGGAACTCAAACAACCCAAAGCCGCATCTATAAACCTTTCGGGTCCGACTTTATTGCTTTAGGTCATTTCCTTTTTATTTTGGTTTTATAATGTAAATGTGCTAATACACAGAAAAAGCCTGAAAACACTTTTATATCGGAACTCAAAATTTATAGAATCGCATCCATAATCCCATCAGGTCCACCTTTGGTCGTAATATCTCTATCACATCGTCACATGGCCAAAACCCAAATACATGGGAATACATTGAAATTCCAAAATTCCCAGATTTCAAATTCTATGAAATTGGGTCTATAAACCCTATCAGGTCCAATCCCTGATCGCTAATCGCAATCACGCTATGTCAACGACCCTGGGGATCACCGATCTCCCAATTGCCGATCGTCGATCCTCCAATCACCGATATCTCTGACCATCGCTATCGGCTCCAATCGCAAATCGCAATCGGCATATTGCAATGCCTGGGGTCCCGATATCGCATGCGGGCCTATCTCTGATGCGATAAGTCGGAGGTCGCAGTCGAGGGAGTCCTTCCGCCTTTGCCTTAAGTACACCCCTTTGCACATTTGCAATGCGATTTCCTTAAGGATCCTTTTAGGCCATTTTTAGAAGAAATTCCTCCTTTTTCAAAGGACAAAGGCAATCTTCTTTCTGCGATAACTTCTTCATCCGAAGTCCATTTTAGCCCGTTCAAATTGCATCAGATCCAAAATGAAAATATCTATGCAATGGGACTATTTCCAAGAGCATCCTTGTACTTTCATTTTACTCTGTGAGGAACACTTTAGACTTATAAGTTTATCCAAGTCCATTTTGGATCACGCTTTCCCACCAAAAGAACTTTTGGTCTCCAAAAGACTGACATACTGATCTGAATAGTAAATGAGAGTAATAGCACCCTCTTCTTTGAGCCTCCATACACTTGCCTTGCATAGTGACTCTGAACCAAAGCCTTTGACCACTCTTCTTCCTGAATGTGTTGGTCCTCTTGGGAAGAACTGTTTTCCTCCTTGACTTCATGCAGAACTCCTACTGAGATGGTCATAGAAGGTAGTTTGAACTTCTCTGCCTTGATAATTGATCCAAGGTGGCTCAAAAAAATGTGAAGTTACATCTAACTCACAAAATTTTCATTTGTACCTATTTGACAAGCTGTCAACAACAACTATTAACAACAACAGAAATACAGACAACAACTGGATGGCCTAAAAATCCTGCTTCAACGAAAGAAAAAAATATCACATCTTGTGAACACCTCCATGTCTTACATCTGAATACAAATGATGGACTAGATAACAAGCCCACAAAACGTGCCTTTAAATCAAATGACCCTTCAAGTCAAGCATGTAGAAAAATATCTCAAGGGTTCTTTTCAAAAGATGAAACACTTCATCATTATCTCCATCTTGGAGACCAAATCAACTTTTCCCAAGTCAATATTACATGCATGTTTAAAACAAAGCAATCAACCCTTCAAGTTAATTACACATACATGTTCAAATACAAAGAAATCATCAACATCCCTGTGTTCATGCATATCAAGCTTATGCATGCATTTCATCCTTCAACTTTCTCTTAAGCACATTATACTTTCGAAGTTGAACTAAATATGATGTTGCAGCAACAAAGTGAGTCTCCTACTCAAATTTTCCATTCACCTTCTTGGTAAAATCCTGCAACTTGCATTCCATCAACAAAGAAATGAAAACAGATTCCTTATATCAATAGACATGCAATCTTAATTGGATAAGAATTCTAGCCATTTCTTACCAATCCATTTCAAAGGTCTTTCCTTTGTCTGCACATCGACATCAACATGTGAATCATCCTGAAACACATCATCCATGGAAACTTCTTTTCCATTTCTGTCATCTTCTCTTTCCACCTTCTTCAGCTTTCATGGAAGCATTGCTAGATTCGGATTCCAACACCTTTCAGTAAGATTCCCTTGCTTATGGCAGTAAGTGCAACACATGTGCATCCTCTTGACAGCATGACTTGCCTTGTCCAATGGACCTTTGGCTTCTTGCTTCCTTTCCTTCAAAATTTTCCTGTATGTGGCCATTCTCTTCCAATATCTAGAAACATGATGGTTATCCAAACCACAAAAGGAACATGCAACTCTTTTCCAATGCTTACATGGAAATTTATCATGCTGAACATAATCAAAAGGAATATGGTTAGAAACAGATTTATACCTTTCTCTTTCACCTTTATTGCCTTCATGAAGGGCTGAATCAAATGAAGAAGTGGCTCCCTTTGAACACCATCAATCTCTTCAAGGTTGTTAGAGTTTCCAAAACTCTTTAGTTCAAGTGTGTGATTATGAACACTTGCATCCTGCAAATGATGTTTCAAGCTATTGCATTCCCCATGAATACAATCTTCACACTCTTGAGGTAGAAGACCTGCAATGCAACTACTTCTTGGAGCTATTTCAATGGCCTCCATGGCAGCTTTGGAACTTTCTCCATAAGACTATCCATAGCCAAAACCCAAATACTTAGGCCTTTCCTCAACTGTTATTGGCTCAACAATACCTTGTGCATGCTTGCCCAAGCCCTTTCCTTCATAGACCATTTTGGACATTAGCTTGGAACCTATGCCTCTGGTATGTTTTTCAAAAGAACCAATACAAGCATTCTTAGAAGAACTTGAAGACAAACAAGAATTGCTTACCTCTTCTTCAAGATGATATTTGACTAAGTATTATTTGGCAACAAAGAGTTGTGTCTCAAACTCATGCATCCTTTTCAGGTTCGTATTTGCAATATGAAGTTGCCTCTCCATTTCTTGCAATTTGTCAGAAAGCATTTGCTTCTCTTCCTCCATGGAATTCAACTGCTCTCTAAGTATGCTGCTCTTCCTTCCAACCTCATACATTTCCCTCACCATATCCATCATGGTGAACAAGTATTGCTTCTTGTCTTCATCAAAGAATCTTGTGATGAAGGAGGAATTTGAGGACTCACTTGTAGAAGTTGTCATTATCAAAATGCACAAAAGAACTTCAAACAAGATTAACAAAGAGCTTATCCAAGCAACCTTTTGCAACAAACCTCTTGTGCTTCAAGGATTTCTTTAAGGTCCTTTGAGATAAGAAGAATGCCTTCAACCCTTCTTCCTTTTTGTCCTCTCCTGGACCGAGCTATCAATAGGTTTTCCTTCACCTTTGCAAACTCAAACAATAGTCAGTCTGCAAACAAGCATACAATCAACCTCTAACTGTTTAAAAACCTTTCAGACAAACAATGTTTGCTCTGCCAATCAAGCATTCTGATCTAATACCACTTTCTCTGGTATAATCAGCTTTGATATCACCTTCTTTGAAGGTGGGGTTAATCAATTGTAGGCTCCGATACCACCTGATCTGAAAATGGGGCACTAAAGGCTTCTTGTCAAGCTCACAAGAACCTCTCCCACTTCCAAAGCTTAAATATTCCCAAGATATTATGATTAACCAATTGCGGAATTAATAATACTTGAAATAGGTGTATGCTTGTGTTTATTTTTAACTGTTAAGTGCTTTAAGTCCACTTGCTTATGCTTATATAAAATACATGTGACAGTATGTAAAGCAACAATTAAATAAACAAACATAACAACAATATAATATGGATTTCACCCAAAACTCTTGGGCTACGTCTCCTTGAGCTCTAGTCAACTTGACTAGGCTCTCTGGGATTATGGAAAAGTCCTTTTACAAGCTCCATGCTCAACTCCACTGGTTTAGACAAAACACAATGGGCTTAAAACACCATCTTATCCCTGGCTTTGAAGCTCTCAGGCTTTTTGGCTCTGGCTCATGCTCTGGCTCTCGGCTCTCACTCTGGCTCTAGCTCTGGCTCATGGCTCTGGCTCTGGCTCTGCATCTGGCTCTGGCTCTGGCTCTGGATCTCTGGCTCTGTGAGCTATCAGTGGTTCGCTCAACCTCCAAGTGATTGTCTCAACAAATTTCAGTTCTCTGGCTTTTCGCTCGACCTCCAAGCGACTCCAACTCCCTCAGCTTCCTGCGCTTTTTACTACCTCATCAATTGAGCTCTCTAGCTTTCTTGAGGCATCCTTACAACTCTGCGGCTTTCCTAGCCGTTTCTCTGCGGGTAATCATTCCTTTGTGGCTCTGCGGCTCCTAATTCTCCTTGTCTCTTCGGCTGGCCATCTGGCTCTGTGGCTCTCTCTGCGTTACAAACACATCATTGTCTATAAAATGCCCGCTTGCAATGTGGCACAATGATCAGGGGCAGTTACAAAGGAATCGGGGCCTTCCTTCAGGCAAAACCCGAAGATGGAACAAAATTCCAATACACAAATATTTACCAGAAATACACTATTGGGCGCAAAATCTTGGACTTCAAATTCTATGAAATCACGCTCATAATCCCTATCAGGTCCACCCTTTCATGGCTGTCGGAAGCCCATCGTTGATCTGTGTGATCTCCGATCCAACTGCTGACAACCATTTTGGGTGGTTTATGTGCGCAGAGATTACCCACCCGAAAAGGTGGTTTTCTCTCTCCTGCACCATGCCACGTGTAGGCCAGTGTATGGGATCGGGCGGAGCCCGTTCAATACCACTTACCTCCTGAGGCCCACCCAAAATCTTGCTTACCATGGAACTCAAAAAACCCAAAGCTGCATCTATAAACCTTTCAGGTCCGACTTTATCGCTTCGGGTCATTTCCTTTGTATTTCGGTTTTATAACGGAAATGCACTAATACACAGAAAAAGCTCGAAACACTTTTATATCGGAACTCAAAATTTATAGAATCACATCCATAATCCCATCAAGTCCACCTTCAATCATAATATCACTATCGCATCATCGCATGGCCAAAACCCAAATACATGGGAATACATTGAAATTTCGAAATTCCCGCATTTTAAATTCTATGAAATCGGGTTTATAAACCCTATCGGGTCCGCGCCCTGATCACTAATGGCAATCGCGCTATGTCAACGGCCCTGGGGATCACTGATCTCCCAATCGCCGATCGCCGATCTACCAATCTGCTAATCCGCTGATCACTGATATCTCCGATCGTTGCTATCAACTCCAATCGCAAATCGCAATCAGCATATTGCAGTTCCTAGGGTCCCGCTATTGCATGCGGGCCTATCTCTGATGCGATAAGTCAGAGGTCGCAGTCAGGGGAGTCCTTTCGCCTTTGCATTAAGTCCACCCCTTTGCAAATTTGCGATGCGATTTCCCTAAGGAGCCTTTTAGGCCATTTTTAGAAGAAATGCCTCCTTTTTCAAAGGACAAATGAAATCTTCTTTTTGCGATAACTTCTTCATCCGAAGTCCATTTTAGCCCATTCAAATTGCATCAGATCCAAAATGAAAATATCTATGAAATGGGACTGTTTCCAAGAGCATCCTTGGACATTAATTTTCCTCTATGAGGAACAATTTAGACTTATAAGTCTATCTAAGATCCATTTTGGATCACTACTATCCATCAAAACTTCACAATGTGTAGTAAGAGGATCACTTGGTGAATGTATTGCACAATTGAATGGTGTAAGTAGCATAAGGTTAGGTAATTGTACCTTGAGGTTTCTCACTTCACCATGAAGGGGAGAAAGCCTTTGTATTGTGTAGTTATCTTCAACGTTATTAGGATGAGGCTCCAAGATCCATTAGAACTATGTTATGCACAATTTAAGCAAGCAAGAGTCAGTTTAGGGTAAAATTTTCAAGGGTAAGCAAAAAGAGGCTGAGGGTTTGCAGTTCAAGATTTCACAATGTGTTCGTTGAAGAGGTTTCCTTTAGGATGGTGCAATGTGCAGTTGTGAGAGGTAATGGATGCATCCTTGCTAACTAATAATGCACAATTCTCTCATCCAGTAGTTGATAGTTTATGAATGCAAAGTGTGAAGACAATGGAAAGCCCAAAAATGGCTAAGTGTTGGATCAGTGGAACAAGAGAGAACACATGATATAAACAAGTCCAAAACAAATTCATACACATGTATACCGTCAACGTGAGCCAAAAAAATGCACATTATTGAACATCCACGTGCATACCTTGAAATTTCAACAAAGAGACACGTATCTCTAAGTGCGACAATTGTGACATTGCTTATTAACACTTAGAATACAAGTTATGACACAAGTGTTGATTACAACTAGAAAGTGTGCTAAGCTATAGGATCCTATCTAGCACATATTCTTATGATATATAAGGTAAACTAATGTAGAAGAGAGTGCTAGAACTACCTCTAGTGGTGTGCCAAAGTGTGACACATGCAATACTAAAAAAAATCAAAAGCGACACTCGTGATAGTAAGAATAAGTGAAAAAAACACTTGCAAAAGAGAAAGAAAGTGAAAGTGACACATGTGGAAGCTAGAGAAATAAAAAATGACACTTGAAAAAATGAAAGAAAGAAAAACTAAAAATTGATAATGTGAAAGTGACACTTATGAAAGCAAAAGCAATAGTTAAGAAAAATCACTGGGATGGTGATACACTTTCAACCAAGTGTGAGAGAGACTTTCAACGGGAATTGCACATTGATTGGCCATATGGGTTGCATAGTCACTATCCATGTCATCTGCACAAGAAATGTCATTAGCTCTCAGTGTCTAAGAGTTGCGCAACGTATTCCACTAAAGACTATGCAACCACTGTTGCCAAGGAATGCACAATACTTTTCTTAAGAAGATAGACATGGACTACTAAGATTTCTACAAAGGTGTGTACTTATGAATGAAAAAGCTAAGAATGTGTAGGCAGGTGACTTTAACATTTATAATTTTAGAAGAAAACTTGAACACTTAGAAAAATATCAATTGACCATGAAACGACTATTATCAACTCAGAATGGCAGATCGTAAGATCACAAGGAGGCTCCAAAATTCAGGATTTTTAAAATTGTGGAGGGTGTTTTTCATAGTGAAAACACTTGGTGACACACTAGAAGAACTCCAACTTCTTTGCCTAGGTCTACCTTTGAGCACAAAGTCTTAGCCTTTCAAGAAGTATTTATTCACTATGTAGATTATCCTGACTTTTCAACTTATCTAGGTTAAATATATAATCTCTCATATCCTTTTCTTAGCTTTAAACACATTTACAAGACTAGTCATACCTCAACTTTTTTGATAGGGAAGAAGGATAATACGTATTCATGATATTTTGACATTCAAAGTTAAGCACTTTCTCTAGTGTTTCTCTGCTGCAAGCGAGCCTATTCAGTACCTTGGTGGAGTCACCTCAAGGAATCACAAGCATTGCTTCATTTCCAATAGGCTTGTTCAACACCTCGATAAAGTTTCTTTCTTCACCTCCCTGTCTAGGAAGAATTTATTTTCTTCACCCTTTATTTTATTTTCAATATGATTCAACATTTATTAGAAGTTTATTTATGTGGGGTGGAAAAGGGTTCCTGACTTATTTTACGTGCAAGGGAGGTTGTTCCTTGTTTGAGGATTTGATGATATATGAAATTGATATGCTATTTTTTTCTCCTTTCCCTTCTCTACTCGATTGAGTTGACAGGTTAGAACACCATCAAATACAAGGTTGAGTCAGGAATGAAGATCCTAAAATAGATACGGGCTTTGTACTTCAACCAAAGGTTTTCCATCCCAAGTGAATCATATTTTCCATCCAGACATCATTGACTTTAAAATATATGTAAAACCAAACGATGAAGGGGATCACAGATTGAGCCAAGTGTTGCTCGTAGTCACAATTTCCCTTTGAAAGTTTCACCATATTGTTCTTCTAAGCCAAACAAGAGTAGTTTTCATGCACATCCTTATTGAACAAAATGGGCAAGAAAAATATGGCACAACAAGAAAAACAAAGCAAGAGAACAAGGAAAATATGATACTAAAATGAAATTCAAGGAAACATACAAGATGGGAAGCAAGAAAACAAAGCAATTGCAAAGACTAGATAAAGAGAACAATGCAGGGTAAATGCAATGCAAAATAAAAACTAAAAATGCTGCTAGACATAATCCTAACCTAACTGACTAGAAATTTAGGGCTGAGTGAAGTGAAATTTCTAATGTAGCCATCCAAGTTTCTCCCAACCTGCAAGTAAAAATATATAAGCGATTAGGAACAATATAAAACAATGTGCAGAAATAAGATGTCAAATTGAATACCTTACACAAAATATTGAAGGTCTTTCGAACTAGTAGATGATGTGCCATAAATTCTAACTTTAACCAGTCTTCATCCTTACCTTTTCGATTAGAACAACAATGTTGCAAACCTAGAAATATTCTTGTGAATGTAACTTCATCAGTGTCCTAATCCTTAGCAAAAATCAAGAAATATCGAAACTTATTATTAATTACAGAGCTTGCTAAGTAAGGTGTTTCCAACCAATCCTAGATTCAATCATGAAATTTGACACAATCCTTTTAAAAACCCTGAAACTCTTGAGAGAGTGAACTTTAAACTAGCACATTTGAATCATGGGGAGAACCTTGAAAAGAAAAGATAACATGATCTTGTTCAAAAACCTTGTGAAGATAATGAGGACCTGATGTAACCATTAGCAAGGGTCGAAGTGCCTCAACTGCCTGAAAAGTATATGAACAATGAAATGATAAATCATGAAAATCAATGGGTTCAACAAGATCCCTTGATGTAAAACAACTATCATAAGATATATTAGTGGGAAAATGATTATTTGAATGATAGTTGTTAGACCCAATGTTGTGATAAGATTGGTGGCTTAACATACAATATTCTTGATTCTCAGCGAGCTCCCTTTGTGTCCACTTCCATACCATAACAATAATATGAAATCTTTGGGAGTTGAAAACAATTGTTGGCCTTGTAAATATGGGAAACCAAATATAATAACATGCTAAGAAAAGGTTAGAAGGATATGCCAAATCAAACCTTGTATTCATATCAGCATTAGGGTTTTGATCCATTAAATGATTCAAGCATTGAATGATACTCAAAAGGATTGGTTGGTCTAGAAAAAAAAATGATTAGGCTCATAACATTCACACTAAATATTATGAGTTTCTTGTTCACAAAAGCACTTAACATATATCCATTATTTAGATGATGATGACCTTTATCTTGATAATCATAATGATAGCCTCCATAACTTTGTGCATCCATGAAAGATATACCTTCTAATCCTAGGTTCAATGCAAGATGTTTACAATAATATGAATAAAATAAAACAAACACCTGTTCTGATCAGAAACCCAATTGGAAACACTGAAAATCCTTCAAGAATGAGTTTACATCTAGTGAAACAACGCAGAGAAAAGAATTATATGAGAAAATCATATTTGATATACTTTGGGACCCCCATCAAGATAGCGAGAACCTAACATAACCATCAACAAGAGTCTAAGTGCCTCGACTCCCTAACAAGTCATGAAACATTCAAATGTTGAATAATTATATTTTGAGAGCTAAGTTAGATCGTGAATTGCATGTGGAAAGTTACTATCGTTTATTTGAAAAAGATCGTTATTATCTAGATGAAAACCATCTACATCACTGGTTTGAGCATATTTTGCAACCTAAAGAAACATATTACTCAAGTCAAACTATTCTTCTGATTATGTAGCTAAGGATGTATAGATTAGAGAAATATCATGAGTAACATGAACTAAAGAATTATCCTGATGTAACACTGGAAATTGCAAGGCAAGTAGTGGATGGTCTATGATTTCATTGATTTCTTCTTCATCATGGATGACCTCACTACCTTGTGTTAATTCAAACTTCAGCTCATCAAATTGTATATTCGAATAACATGGCATATTTTCATCAGAAGTTAATTCATTAAAAGAAGTAGGACATAAGGGATAGTAAGTTGAAGATGAAGTTCCTATAAGAATATCTTCTTGAGAAATCAAAAGATTGGAAAACATACCTGGGAATTCATGAATGGGACCATGCTCATTAAAATGATGATTTTCCAATGCTTTCTCTAGGTTAAGAGCTTTGATTTCATTTGATTAATTGTTGAGATCATAAGATTCTAGGTTAGCTATGAATGAAGGAACATTAGAAAAATTTTGAGGTCTAAAATGGGCCTCAAAACAAAATGTACAACCAAAATAAAATTTATAAGAACCAATAGGATTCAATATGGTGATGTCAACCATGGGGAATGATACACCACTTTTTGAGTAAAAAAGTAAAAGGATTAAAAATAAAAAACTAATTTTCAACTTGTATTTTGAACTTATCTCCCTACATTTTTACTCAAATTTCAAGTGGGAGCACTTGTTGGATGCATAACTTAATTCCTCATCCAAGGCATACCCATACTGCATACTTTCGATGAACCCTACTACACGAAAAATGATAAATACAAGAAATGTGATTGCAATCATGCTTTTTCATGTATTTCTCATTTTTCATGTAGCAGGGTCCATAAAAGTATGCAACATGGGTGCTCCTTGGATGAGAAATTAAATTTCACATCCAATGAGTGCTCCCACTTGAAATTTTAGTAAAATCATAGGGAGATAAGTTGAAAAAAGTAGCTTTTTCTTTTTTTCCCTCTAAAATTTGATGTTATAATCTACTCTTTTATTATTATTTCCACTATTATTTTATAATATTCCTTTGAAGTCCCATTTTAGACCTCAAAATATCTCTAATGAAACATCTTAACATGTAGGACTTGGAAATAAGGAAGAGGGATCAAAATTATCTTCACCCTTCTGCTCCTTTACCCATGGAATGTGACCACCTTGTATTTGATCACCATTTGGATCAATAAATTGAGAATTGAGAGTATCTAAAGGACTTTTTGGTGGAGTGAATTGATCAAGCGAATCAAGGTACAAAGGGTCATGAGATGTAGATAATAAGGTATGACATGTATCCCTTGAAGAGACAACACTTTTAATGCTATCAGATTCAAGATTCTGGTGATCTTGAGGAATCAAGAGATCATTTCTCACCATATGCTCCATGGATTTATTAGAACATTGAAAGTTTTCTTGGATAATATATTTACCATGGGAAGAAAAAGAAGGTGGCCAGGACAGATTAGAAATTTCATTTTCAGATTTCTTAACTTCAACAATAGAACAAAAGACTACCTTGTTAGGAAATCAAAAGGGAGGAGGCAAGGGATGAAAGGGACAATAGGTTCCTCCTATGGGATTCGATGTGTCTAATGATTAATAAAAGTTGGGAGAGCGTAATCAACCAAGGAATTAGATTCAAAATATTTCAAAGAGATTTGAACCAAACACTGAAACTTTTCCTTGAAGAAATCCCAATCCACGTCTTCTTCAGGAAATTCATAACATAGGTCAAGAAATCTATTGGAAAAAACTTTTATTGATTCATCTCTCTTCATTCTAATCTAACTAATCCTTTTATAAACATCTTGATAATCATAACTTTCAAATGCTTGATCAAGATCCTTAAAGAGTTGTTCAAATGAATGAATGGAAGTTGCTAGTACGGTATGACACCACAACTTAATTCTAACTTGAAGTGTGAGGGTGAATAATTTACAAGAAACATCTTCACAATTCACTTCAGGAAAATCACAAATCTTAAGAAATTGAGATGTATGCTCGATTATGGATGTTCCTCCCTCGCCGTCAAACTTTAATTGAGAAAAGTTGTAAATAAGTTCTACGAGGAGTGAAATATTTTCACTGTTAAAAAAACAACTTGATATTTTGATTTGGGAATGATCTTTCAAGAGAAGATATTCAAAATAGACTCAATGGGCTCAACTTTTCATCTGGCCCTCCTTCAAGCGCCAATTGTTGACGGTGCTAGAAATCCACCAACAAAGGGGGTCTCCCTAGTATGAAGTCCCAATTAGACAAACACCATTTGGAGTAGGAGCCCCATCCAGATAATAGGCCTAACCACCATTATTCTTAGGGATTTTCCTTGGTTGTAATTATCAACATAAGAGATTATGCAAACAACCTTTGAAACAAGCAAGTAAGTTGACATTGTGAGGCATACAATTTCAATGTGTATAAGGTAATTTAATGGAAGGTACATAGAGAGTGAGACCACAGAAGAAAAGTAATAGTATTATCCTAAAAGAGACACACAAGAGCATGAAAAGAATTGTTAGTAAACCTTCAAAGTAGTTCACGGGATAACAATGATCATAAAAGTAAGTAACAATGAACAAGTAAGTTGACATTGTGATGCATACCAAATCCAATGAAATAGTTCATTTTCATTAGCATGTGTAAACATAAGAATACATCACAAACAATGAAATAATAGTCTTACTATCATTCACAACATATGCATGAAAGTGTGTCATATCTGAGAGATTCATATATTAAGTGAAAGTTCCAAGATACATGATTACAATGATGCAACACTAGCCCCAATAGTGGAACATTAAGTCACTACTTTCTCCTCCAAGGAATGATTGTCTCTCCTATTCCAAGCTTGAGAAGCCATCGTGAAAATTTCCCTTCCCCCATTTCTTGAGCTATGAGGGTGTATTTATAACAAATGAGGTGACTCTCGACCTCCAATATGACTGTTGACCTCCCTCATTACCCTTGGGCTCCTACTATGACTTTTCAAATTCCTATGTGACCTTTGAGGTTCTACATGACTTTAGAACTTTCTAATGACTTTTCATATTCCATGTGGGACCCTTGGGCTTCCACACATTTCACATTTTCTCAATTTTAGAAATTACATAAGTATATTCCACATGTGATGTGGAAAAATATATTGACACATATGTCTTTAGTGGTGACACTTTCAGAAGCCATGACTTGGCGACGATGACATAAAACTTCATTTCATCAATGCCAAGATATTCTCTTTACTGTTATGAAATTAAATTCTTCATGATAGATATTTTCTTGTACTCCATATTCACCCTCAAAAGTGTAGAATTGAGTTATTGGAACCTTCCAAGTCGTCTTGATTTTCCATCTCTTTATCTTGGTCCAATATTCCTTCATGTCCTTCATGATGGTTCATCCTTTTGCTCCTTGTTCACAAGTGCTCTCTTGTAGCTTCTCCTTGATGACTTCCTTGAACATCACCCTGCCATGCTGAGATGATAACACCTACAAATGAAGCCCGCTCATGACAAGCCAACATCAGTTTGAAAACCTCTTATTCTACCTTTGCTTGCTCATGGAATATGCTGACAGTGATGGGACAAAGGGAAACAAATTTTTTTGAGAGAGAGACTAGAAATTGCATAGTTGATCTCAATAGTGACCAAGGGATGACCATGGTGTCCACTGGAACTGTAAAATGCAGAATAAGGAGAGGCTCCTTCAAGTTTCTGCGTAATGGGCAAGTCCAGGAGACAAAGGTGGTGAGCTTGTTGACGAAGGATATGCAGTGTGAAATTCTCAAGGAAGAGGAGGTGAGGATTGTGTAGTGGAGCTTAACATGGACTAAGGGATGACCCTATTATCAAATAGAAATACCTAATGTGTAGTAGGAGGAAAGATAGGACAAAGTACTATGCAATGAATTTTTTCAGTCGACAGGAGAGACAAGACTAGCCACTGTAAGTGTGGAATGCATAGTGATTGAGGATAAGACTCCAAGATTGTGCAATTAATGGTTGTAGTGGCCTAGATATGGACTTACAATCCACTATAATTGTGCAATGTGCAGTAATAGGATCACTTGGTGAAAAGATTGCGTAGTTGGCTGGTGTAATCTGCAAAATTCTAGGTCATTGTACCTTGAGGAAGCTCACTTCTACATGAAAGGGAGAGAGCCTTTGTATCTCATGATTCTCTTTAACAGTGATCAAATGGAGGCTCTATTATCCACTATAACTATGCTATGTGCAATGGAAGCAAGCAAGAGTCAGCCTTGTGCACAATTTTCAAGGGTAAGTAGGAAGAGACTGAGGGATTATAGTTCAAGATTGTGTAATGTGTTTTTGGAAGAGGATGCCCTTAGGATGGAATAGTGCATAGTTTTAAGAGGTATGGGATGTGTCCTTGCTAATCAATAATGTTAGAAATATACTCATCCAATAGCTAAGAGTTTAGGTATGCAAAGTGTGAAGACAAGGGAAAACCCAAAAATGGCTAAGTGTTGGATCAATGGAACAAGAGAGAACACATGATATAAATAAGTTCCAAAATAGATTCACACACATGTATACCATCAAATACAAGCTAATATAATTCATAGCACTCAAGATCCACATGCATACCTTGAAACGACAACAAAGCAACAATTCTTTCTAAGTGCGACAGTTGAAACATAGATTTGCAACACTTAGAATACAAGTTACGACACAAGAGTTGATTGCAACCAGAAAGTGCGCTAAATTATGAGAGCATATATAATGCATATTCTTACGATATATAAGACTAGTAAATGCATAAGAGAGGGGTAGAGATACCACTAGTGGTACGCCAAAGTGTGACACATGCAGGAGTGAAAAAAATCAAAAGCAACACTTGCGACAATAAGAATAAGTGAAAACGACACTTGCAAAAGCTAAATAAAGTGAAAGAGACACGTGAAATCTTAATAAAGAAAAATAAGCACTTGCAAAAGTGCAAGCAAGAAAAAATGAAAATCACGAAAGTGAAAGCAACCCTTATGAAAGTAAAAGCACACAAAAGTGGAAGTTGAGAAAAATCACTCAGATGATGATGCAATTACAACTAAAAGTGAGATACACTGTCAATTGGAATTGTGCATTGAGTATCCACATGGATTGCGCAGTCACTATCCATGTCAACTGTGCAAGCACTTTCATCAAGAACTATGCAATGTCTACCACTAAAGACTGCACAATCATAGTTACTAAGCATTGTGCAAGAACTATCTTCGAATATTGCACAATGTTTGTCTTAAGAGGCTAGACATGGACTTCTACGCTTGCTAGAAAGGGGTGCACTTATTCATGTATCAAAAGCTAAACATGTGTAGGAAAGTGACTTTTACAGTTAGATTCTCAGAAGAAAACATCAACCGACTATGAAGTGACTATGATCAACCTGGAATGATATATCATAAGATTACAAGGAGGCTCCAAAATTTAGGTGTAGGCAAAATGTTGGAGGATGTTTTTCGCAACGAAAACACCTTTTTCTTTAAGAATATGACCTTAATAACCCAATGAATATTTATTAAAATGCACTAGGACCAATGAGAATGCAGTGATAAATAGATATTTCTCCCTTATTTTGTAAATGGTAGAAAATAAATATAAAATGAGCATGAGCTTGAGTGTGCGTAATGGTTAAGAGTATGCATTTCCTCGTAAAAGGTCACAAGTTCAAAACTAGAGGTAGGTAAGCCAAATAAAAACATTATGACCATATAATTAGTGGTTTTTGTCAATCGTTTAGTTAGCTAGCTGGAGAAAGAAGCGAATGAGGTTTTAGCAATACTAATAGCACAATGGGCATAAATAGGCTATGCATTGAAGAAATTAGGCATTTCCCCACATACAGGAAGGGTTGCTCAGTGCAAGTATCATGGGGCTGAAGAAAGCACCTGCCAAGTGAAATTATCATGGGCATAAACTTTAGATGCACAGAAAGAATCAAGCATCACCTTAGATACAGGGATGGGAAAGCACTTTCTAGCATAATTATCATGAATATTTTTATTATTTAGCCTATTGGATTATCCTGTTTTAGATTCGAGGTATCCATCCATTTTTTTTGAAATTAAAACAATCCCAATGACCTATTTCAAAATTGAAAAAAACTTGGTTGTGAACTTTGTTTCCCTTTATCTATCCCATTACATTCCCATAGGGATATTGGGATATTTCAACTTTCAATAAGGCCTTTACTGTAAGCATATTTTTCAAGAAAACCTTTAGTGAATGAATTTTTTAACCTTTAGTATATATGGTAGCTTAACATGGATCATAAAAGCTCATAATAACAGTAAAATGTCTTAAGCACCTTCATAGAAGCTCATAATAATAGTAAAATGGCTTAAGCACCTTCTTCTTGTTGATTTTTCAAGACAAATGATACAAGTACTTCGTTTCTGAACTATGGTAATTACTTGTGAATATATATTATAGTTCTTGTATCTTCATCAAGCAATCACACTTTAGAAATTTAACTAATAACCATGAAAAGAAAGCATATACCACAATGTGTGTGAGAGAGAGATATGTGAGTCATAAGTGTGTATGTAAAATGAAAAGTTCAATTGTATTTTATACCCAAGATACCCAAGAGACATGTATCTTAAATTAAATCGCATCTCTTTGTAAATTAAATTCTAGTAAGACTACACATTTACATGTTTTACTGATATTTGTTAGTGTTAAAGATCACATAAATAATGGTGGGAGGTAACTCATAGTAAGTATATTTATTTACATATTGTTCCTATTTTATCTTTATACCAAAATGTGTGTGAGAGAGAGATATGCGAGTCATAAGTGTGTATGTAAAATGAAAAGTTCAATTGTATTTTATACCCAAGAGACATGTCTCTTAAATTAAATAACGTATCTTTGTAAATTAAATTCTAGTAAGACTGCACATTTGCATTTTTTACTCATATTTGTTAAAGTGTTAAAGATCACATAAATAATGGTGAGAGGTAACTCATAGTAAGTATAAGTATTTAAATCTTGTTCCTATTTTATATTTTGTGCAAATATTTTCTTAAATTAAGGTGGGTAGCAATAGATGGTAAATATGCTATTTACGTGAGTATGAGCTATTTTCAAGGATTTTAATTTTAGGTGTTTTGTTGATTTCCTTTAATTTTCTTTCTTCTAATTTAAAATTTAATTTTCCTTTGTGTTTTTACATAGTATTATAAATACATCAAGGATTATCAAGACCAATCATAGCTACATTCTTCAACACTCCCTCTTAGCTAGGGAGGTATTCATAATGACAATCCATATGTTTTCTTTCTAAATGGTCTTTCTAAAAAAAAGGTAAATATCATTGATAAAATATTTATCTATGTCAATAATCTTGACCTACATCAACACCATCATCAATATGTACCACATCCCATATTAGCTCTCCTAACCAATGGTACTTACTCAAATAATCACCATGATTCAGTGGGGAACTCACCTCATGGTACTATGAATAGTTCAGGGTTGTCATCCCCCATGGTCAAACCCTAGGGAATCCCACATCCCAAATCCAAAGTCCTCTCTCTAGGCGATGATGTTGAACAGGCACCCACTCCATGAGTCTCCAGGCCTCAAAGACTATTCCTTTCAATAATGTTTGTCCCTAATGTTATCCCACCAACAATCCAAGTCATGCTCTTGTTGTCACCGACAATCTGAGTCATACCCCTGTTATGCACCCATCCACAGTCTAGGGTAAACTCCTTCGTTACCAATAGTTTGATCCATGGCCCTATTGATGTTGCACCAATACTTCCTCTCACTGATAGAGGACTTCTCCAATAGTCCAAGCTTGTCTTTGAAGTATACAAACTTTTCTTGAGATTGAGGCTTTGTGAGAATGTCAGTTTTCTACTCATTAGTGGAGATATATTGGAGCCTCACTGCTCCCTTTTGTACCATATCATGAATGAAGTGGTACTTGATCTCAATATGTCTTGTCTTATCATAAAACACTAGATTGTATGTGATATTGACACATCTTTGATTATCACAAAACAACATGGTTAGTTCCAACATCTACTCGAACAATCTAGAGAGTATCTTCTGCAACCATACTCCCTCACAACATGCCAAACAAGCTACAATATACTCTTCTTCCATAGTACTGAGTGAAACAGAGGTCTGCTTCCTACTCACCTAGGATATCATAACATAATCCAAAATAAAACATACACCAGATGTACAATTCCTGTCATTCACACTCCCTACCTAGTCAGAGTCCATATATCCCTACAATTGTGTCTCACCATTCGAAACATATCTCAACCAGTAGTTAGAATTACCACACAAATATCTCAAAAAATTCTTTACTGCAATCCAATGCTCATGTCTCAGTTCCATCTGAAACTGGCTCATGGTGTTTACTACAAAGAAAATATATGACCAAGTATTTACCAAATACATTAATGATCCAATCAAATTCTGATACATGGATGGATCCACCAAGTCAAACTCAAAACCTCTCAGCTTTCCCAAGTTTTCCACCATAACAATTTCCATAGACTTACACTCCATCATGCCAAACTTTTGAAGGATCTTGATGACATATTTTCTTTGTCCAAGATGGATTTCACCAGGGTTCTACTAGACTTCTAGCCCCAAATATTAATGCATCAAGGTAACATCCTTCATGTCAAAATTCAGAGGCAAACTCCCTTTTACACTAAGAAATAAGATGTTCTACACCAGGCAAGAACAAATCATCAACATATAGTAGCAATATCACCAGCTCACCTTTTACAACCTTAATATAAATATTTGGATCGGAAACACTTTTAGAGAAACCAGGTCTCATAAGATATCCATAAATTTTATAATACCAAGCTCTCGAACCTTATTTGAGTCCATATCAGGCCTTCTTTAATCTATAAACTGGCGCAAATACTTCATCATAGTCTTCTCCCTCTTTCTGGGAGAATCCTATAACCATAAATCTTTCCTTGTATTTGTCAATTCTCCGATCTATTGCATGTTTGATCTTTTAAATCCACCTTGAGTTTACCAAAGGCTTTCCTTCAAGTCTTGGAATAATTTTTTGAAGATGGTTCTTCATAATGAATTAGTATTCCTCCCACATTGCATCCTTCCACAATTGTGAAGTAGTTACTTCCTAAAAGTTGGAAGTTTTGGAGCCAATGAGATTAGTCGTTAACGCTGCATAACTAAAATACCTCTTAGGTCTCTCAGATTCCCTGAAGATTCCTTGTGTAGTCGCATGTCCTTCCACATCTTTCAAAGTATATTTTAGCCAAGTTAGTCTTTTTATATTTTTTGGAACAACCACATGATCTAATGGTTCGCAAGGTCCTTCTGGCATATCTTCATGATCTTCAGGATGACTAGAGGATGAGAGAGGACCTATAACCTATTCTTTAGGAGCCATATGTTTCTTCTCTTCATCTTCGATGTTCGAGAGCTCTTCTCTGGATTTCCAATAAGCTACATCTTCATCAAAAGTCATGTCTCTACTTACTTCCACTTTTTCGTTTCCCTGGAACATAGATCCTATAAGATTTTGATGATTCACTGTACCCAACAAATATTTCCTTCTTACCCCAAGATCTCACTTGTTTCTCTTATCCTTGGATACATGTATGAAATTTGGACAACGAAATATTATCATATGATCAAGTTGTGGTTTCTAACATGTGAATGCTTCTTTAGGAGTCTTATCTTCTAGAAGCTTGTGAGGACTTCTATTCAAGATGTAGATGGTTATCTTGGCATATTTTCCCCACAAGAACATTGGTACATCTTGATCATGTATCATTTCCTTAATGGAATCTTCAATAGATATGTTATTTGTTTCAAATACTCCCTTTTGATGAGGATTATAGCTAACTATCATCTCCCTCTTAATCCCATCTTCCTTACAGAAGGAAATGAGTTCCTTGTGTTAGTTTTAGTCAGTTTAGCCTATCACCATGATCAAATATGCTTTTACAAGGTAAGACATCATAATATTTCCAACCATATGACTTTAAGCTCAAAAATCCTCCAGGAATATAGTTAAACGTTCTTTGCAAGTTAGCATTGCGCTTTTGTTAGAGACACCCTGCATTTTTGGAGTGATCTTGGGAAAAACAATTTTTCTCCCCGCTGGATTGTCCAAATTACATTCTTGAGGAGTCCATCATGTAGAAGACTTCAATAAATTTCCAACGAGCTATCAATTTCTCAATTTGGAGAAATTTAAGGCCTCCAAAAGCGGGTTGGAAGACAATGTGTTGCGTTTACAGACAAGGCGTTGCGTTTCTGGAGGTGGCGTTGTGCACCAGTGAACTGCATTGCGCACGTGAAAAATTCTCCCATAATTGCAACAAACCACTCAAATTCGAGTTTTCAAGCCTCTAAATCCAGTTTTTATCCTCTAAGCTTCATAATAGGTAAGTACACTCCTTTCCATCCTCTCTTCCTTTGGAAAAACAAACAAAATGATTGTGAATTTATTCCTCTAGGGTTTTCTATGAGTTTCATGTTTTGAGCTTGAAAATGATCAGTTGGAGCCTTGAAACCCTAAAATCACTATCCATATACCTCTATTTTCATGCATCTCATCATCCCCATTCACCAACAAACCATTTCCCTTGATTCCACTTCACCTCGGTACAAACCCTAGCCCTAATATATCACATTGGGTAGTTTCCCTAGCTAGGATCGTGTTTAAATTTCCTAGCCCATATCCCTCATTCATTTCCCTTCATTTAACTTCATAAGGATTCCTAAAACCCCTGTCCATCTCCCAAAATTTCCCTACTCCCATCTCCCTTCCATAACTCCCTCATTTCACCACTTCAATTAGTTTTCACTGTTCTTTTTCCCCTTTCCTATCATCTAGGGTTTCTAAAATGGAAGGAGACACTTTACCACCAGAGAAAAGAAAACATCATAAAGGGGGGAATATTCTGAGGTATGAGCCCACAAATTGCAATGAGATCAATTATTTACCATTCATAAGACAATGCTTTGAAGATGTCAATTGTCTAGGGTTTTGTCAAAGAGTGGGAGAGGTAAGTTTTCATGAACAACACACTGATTTGATTGCCACCAATATGAAAGGAGAAAAGGACACCATTGAAGGGATTGATTTGAAATTCTCAATTTATTTCATCTACCTTGCCATAGGGATAACCATATGTTGAGGCACATGGCCCACCACTACCAAATCAGAAACAAGATTTGCAACATCAAGGTCAAACAAATGTAAAACAAGCTGAAGGAAACCCTAAAAGGAAAATATGACAAGAAAAAATTGGATATGCTATCTGATGCATCCATGATAGAATATTTCACCTCATTTGGCACTTCTAGACCAATTTAGGGATTTTTTTTAGCATTTTTGGTTTTTGATGAAATTTGGTGCAAGTTCAGGAAAATGCGCTAGAGATTTTTTCTTAGAGCTCTGAATGACAAATGTTTGGCATTTTTAGAAATATGATGGCCTCCTTTCAAAACCAATTTCCTCATATTTTTCAAACAAGGCTCAAATTGTGAATAAAATGAGAAAAATGGGTCAAAACTCAACATTCTGCCCCTCTTTTTGACAGGCGCTACGCTTCTAGAGACACCTTGGGAGAATGAGCTTTTGGAAGCCTTCCCATGGGTCATTTTCAACAATTCAAGATGTTCTGGAAACTAGAAAGAAAAGGATAGTTTACCATTCTTTCAGATTTCAATTGTGACTTCAGGACGATACCTAAAAATGGCCTCAAATGTGGCAGTGCGCTTCTACAATTTTTTGATATTTTAATTAAAAATTTCACTCTATCATTTCTCAGAGTTTCTAGTTCGATTTGGGTAAAGGTCAAATTGATGATGTAATTTCATTAGTTCGATGTTTTGATGATGTAATAATGAATAAAATAGAATAATAGGTAGTTTTTCTGATAAATTAGGCCTCATTAATGAAGATAAACTCAAATCAAAGTCTAAGAGAAGAGTTTGTTTTCAACCATCTCACTATCACTTGTTGGTTGAGATATTCTTGGAAACTCTTCCAAGACTCGCGGATTCGACCCTTGAAGGTGGGGAAACTTTTTATCTTAGTCTATATGTATCATTTTCTCAGTCAGAGAGAAAGGTTGGACATTTGAGGAGAGAACTCTTGTAACTTGTGCTTCAACATTTTGAGGAAATCAAAGAACAGTTGCAACTATTATCTAGGAATTCATGTGCAGTGAGTTTGTGATCATTTTTCTTCTCTGTTATACTTTCATCTGATAGATATTCATCTTTTATTTTTATTCATCAGTTTCCTCGGTGATTTTCTCCTAAGTTTATATGCATAATTCTTTCCTTAAAGCTTTGTTTTGATGGAATTATCACTATATGTTATTTTCTTTATTGCTTAATGAATTCATGACATATATGCTCATTAAGTTCTTTTATTTCTTCTGAACACTACACTACATTGAAAAACCCTAAACCATCACAAAACTAATTCTACCTTTCTCCTTTATATCTCTATTGTTGTTACCCTTTGATCTTTTGACCTAGTTACCTAGTTTGTATCCCTTGTTCAGCATCAAAACCCTAAATTTTCAAACCTATATGAGCCTATCATATCTAGCCTAAAATCCTTTTATATTCCTTTCAATTATTTTGCTGTGATCTCATAGATAGAGCCCTCTCTATTTTGGTAGGGCTAGCTACTCAACTGCAAGCTTGGTCTGTGGTTACCTCTGTCGGTTCCTCTCAGCTTGGGACATTGTGGGGGATAACATTTTAGCGTCGTTCCCAAGGAACGCAAGATCATATATTCCATAGGAAAGAACGACAAGGATCGGATCTGATTATTGATGGTGAACAGTGATCAGACACAAGAAAGGTTGTGCATCTTTCACCTGGCAACTCTAGTGTCGAAGAATCTAAAGGTTCAGAATTTTCATGACAACTCCACTGGTTAAAAACCGATAGTTTGAAGAACTTCTTGGTGACTTAACTATTTCAAGATGGATTCAACTTATTGAAGGTATGATCATATAAATCAAGCTCATATTCCTGGTTTTCTGAACCGTATTCCTTGTATAGATTGGCAAACAAGGCTGCCAAAGTTTAAAGGTCAAGATGGAGAAGATGCTAGTTTGCATTTGGTCAAATTTCATTTTCATATTCACAGATTAAAGACTAAGTTTCCTAAAGATTGTCTGATGAAGATCTTCATGGCTACCTTGGAGGAAATAGTGAGGAAATGGTATGAGAGTCTACCATCTGCTAGTTTATATTCTCTAAAGGATTTTCATTCAGTTTTCTTTCAACATTATCAAAGTTGCAATTTTTCCTTATCAATGATGGATAAATGTTGTGAGATTTCTGAAAATTTCATTAAATTTCTTGAAAATTCGTCTAGGGATGAAGAATGTATGGGAGAAGATATATTAGGATCCCTTTATGATTTTTCTTCCCAACAAGAATTAACAGCTTCCTCCTTGGATGAAGCAGACTGGGATCAAAATAGAGAAAGGCCTATTCCCGATCTTGAAAATGAAAATCAACAAGCTAATGTTGATTTCTATAAAACTAAGTGTTCTCCTTTGTCTGAAGATCAAATAGATGAGCTCTTGAAAAACCATGTTACAGCCCAAGTTAAGGCAGGTTTGGAGTGCCCTCACAGTCAAGAATGTGTAAGTGAAATTTCTTCCATTATTGAAAATGAAAATCTGGGTTTAAATGATGATAGTCATGAGACTGGTGAAACTATACAGGAAGTTGTTGTGAGTGAGCCAATTTTTGATGTATATTTCCGACAAGGAAATCAGCTAACAGGGACTTTTTTCTTTCATGAAGAGGATAGGGCTGACCTATTTAATAATCTTGAAGAATGTGTTATGTTCAAGGATGTTTTAGACTATGAATTGGAAGAGTATGAGTCGAGATAAACAGTATGCCAGAGATAGAATCAGAGTTGTTCATGCTTGATGAATTTGCAACCAACACTCATGTAGCAGAAAGTCATACTTCCCTATGCCTTCCTCTGGATCAACAACCAAGTATTAGATCAAAATGAAAGGAGTACTTGTATTTTTGCTGGATTTCAAGACAAGGTAACATTTTAGATTTTTAAGGATCCTTACAATGATTTGTTGCAGTGATATCGGAAGATTAATTTTCTTGTGTTTATGGATCATGAGCACATGTTCAGTTGACACTTGGAGTGGCCTAGCTTTTGTTTTTTATGCCTGCTCAAGGAAAGTGTTAGTAGGATTCAAGTAAGTAACCATTCGCTGGATTGGTTACACTGGAGGGATCATTACACATGATTGTATATACATATTCAATAGTTTGGTAGTTATCATCAGAAGTTTGAAGCCGGAGGATAAGGCCATAAGGATTCTATGATCAACTGTTGTTTTCTTTTTGTTAAAAAAGTTGTAAAGTCAGTTTTTTCAGTCAGTATGTTTTTTAGAGTCAAGTCAGACAGTTTTCGATTTTGAGTTTGGTCTTTGCATTTTGAATCCATGCCCAATGGATAAGGCTACTTGGTATACGGTGTTCTTAACACCTCCAAGGAGCTTCCATCCCTAGCTAGATCCAATGTTAGTGTCAATCAGTTCAACCTGACATTAGTGATAAAATATGCTCTTACAAGGTGTTGTTAGGGTGTTAAGTCAAATTTTTGTCATTTCAGTGAATCTTCAAATAAAAATTTGGTCACTGGATGTTGTGTCTAGGTCACTGTTGTTAATTTCACTTACTCATGTTCTTCATCACTTATCATGGTCATTCTCTTCTTCAAGGTATCATATCTTCATTTAAATGTCTTAGGTCATGAAATGGTTAAATTCCCCATTTTAGGTCATGGTCTAGGGTTTCACTCCATGTGTCATCATGATACCACATGTCAAAACAAAAAAATGTCCATCATGCGATTCGATGGGTAAAGGGAGTTAGTAGCTTATGGAAAGAAAAATAAAGGTAAAGGTAATGTTTTATTTCAAATAAGACAATGCTGCAGTACACTACCTCGTCTCATCATTTCTCATAGGGACATTTTTTCTTCAAAATATGTTTCTGACCAAATGGAGAAGAATTTTACAAAAGTGAAAGAGCTTTTTGTCAATTATAGTCCAACAAAAAAATCCTTCAGTTTATGCACATGTATTATTATTTGAGAGAAATTACCAAAGTACACCTCCTCCCTGAGAGTTGTTACACTTCTCGACAACTTGACTTCAAGATAGTTTTTCATGGATTTGGAGCAGGTGTTGGTAGTGATTAAGGACTCTATTGTGTAGAAGAAATCATAATATTTCCAACCATACCACTTTAAGATAAAAAAATCCTCCAGGAACGTAGTAAAAAGTTCTCTACAAGTTGGCATTGCACTTTTGTTAGAGACACCCTGTGTTTTTGGAGTGACCTTGGGAGAATTAGTTTTTCTCCCTGCTGAATTGTCCAAATTACATTCTTGAGGAGTCCATATTGTATCAAACATCAATATATTTCCAACAAGCTATCAAGTTCCCAACTTGGAGCAGTTTAAGGCCTCCAAAATCAGGTTGGAAGACAACGGGCTGCGTTTACAGACAAGGCGTTGCGTTTTTGGAGGTGGAGCTGCGCACCGGTGAACTACATTGCGCATGGGACAAAGTCTCCCAGAATTGCAACAAATCATTCAAATTCGAGTTTTTAAGCCTTTAAATCTAGTTTTTTTATCTTCTAAGCTTCATAATAGGTAAGTACACTCCTTTTCATCCTCTCTTCCTTTGGAAAAACAAACAAAATGATTATGGGTTTAGTCCTCTAGGGTTTTCTATGAGTTTCAAGTTTTGAGCTTGCAAATGATCAGTTGGAGCATTGAAACCCTAAAATAAAAATCCCTATACCTCTATTTTCATGCAAATCATCATACCCATTCACCAACAAACCATTTCCCTTCATTCCACTTCACCTCCCTACAAACCCTAACCCTAATCTATCAAATTGGGCAGTTTCCCTAGCTACGATTGTGTATAAATTTCCTAGCTTATCTCTCTCATTAATTTTCCTTCATTTAACTTCCTAAGGATTCCTAAAATCTCTTTCCATCTCCAAAAATTTCCGTACTCCCATCTCCCTTACCTAACTCCCTCATTTCACCACTTCAATCACTTTTCACTGTTTTTTTCCCTTCCCTATCATCTAGGGTTTCAAAAATGGAAGGAGACTCTTTACCATAAGAAAAAAGAAAACATCATAAAGGGGGAAATATTCTAAGGTATGAGCCCACAAATTGCAATGAGATCAATTCTTTACCATTCATAAGACAATGCTTTGAATATGTCAACTGCTTAGGGTTTTTTCAAAGAGTGGGAGAGGTAAGTTTTCATGAGCAGCTCATTGATTTGATTGACACCAATTTGATAGGAGAAAAGGCCACCATTGTAGGGATTGGCTTAAAATTCTCAGTTGATGCCATATCTCTTGCCACAGGGATAACCAGATGTTGAGGCACATGGCCCACCACTACCAAACCAGAAACAAGATTTGCAGCATGAAGGTCAAACAAATGGAAAACAAGCTGAAGGAAACCTTAAATGGAAAATATGAGAAGGAAAATTTGGAGATGCTAGCTGAGGCATCCATGATAGAATATTACACCTCATTTTGGGAGTTTTTTTAGCATTTTTGGGTTTTGATGGAATTTGGTGTAAATTCAAGAAAATGCACTAGTTTCTGAAATGCAGCACCTTGGCGCTGCGCTTTTTCCTCGGAGCTCTAAATGAAAAATGGTTTAAATTTTCAGAAATTTTATTGCCTCCTCTTAAAACCATTTCCTCATATTTTTAATACAGGGCTCAAACTTTTATGAAAATGAGAAAAAGGGGTCAAAAATCAACATTTTTCCCCTCTTTTTGACAAGCGTTGCGCTTCTGGAGACACCTTGGGAGAATGAGTTGTTGGATGCCTTCCCATGGGTAATTTTCAAAAATTAAATATGTTCTGGAAACTAGATAGACAAGGCTAGTTTACCGTTCTTAAAGATTTCAATTGTTACTTCAGGAAGGCACCTAAAAATGGCCTCAAACTTGGCGCTGCGCTTCTGCAATTTTCTGAGATTTTAATTAAAAATTTCACTGTGTAATTTCTCAGAGTTTCTAGTTCAATTTGGGTAAAGGTCAAATTGATGATGTAATTTCATTAGTTTGATGTTTTGATGATGTAATCATGAATAAATTATCATAATAGGTTGTTTTTATGATAAATTAGGCCTCATTAATGAAGAGAAACTCAAATCAAAGTCTAAGAGAAGAGTTTGTTTTCAACCTTCTCACTCTCACTTGTTGGTTGAGATATTCTTGGAAACTATTCCACCACTCATGGATTCAACCCCTGAAGGTGGGGAAACTTTTTATCTTAGTCTATATGTATCATTTTCTCAGTCAGAGAGAAAGGTTGGACATTTTAGGAGAGAACTCTCGTAACTTGTGCTTTAGCATTTTGAGGAAATCAAAGAACAGTTGCAACTATTATCTAGGAATTCATGTGCAGTGAGTTTGTGATCTCGTTTCTTCTCTGATATAGTTTCATATGATAGATATTCATCTTTTATTTCTATTCATCAGTTTACTCAGTGATTTTTTCCTAAGTTTATAAGCAGAATTCTTTCCTTAAAGCTTTGTTTTGATGGAATTATCACTATATGTTATTTTCTTTCTTGATTAATGAATTCATGACATATGTGCTCATTAAGTCATTTTATTTCTTATGAACGCTACACTACATTTAAAAACCCTAAACCATCACAAAACTACTGCTACCTTGCTCCTTTATATTTTTTTTGTTGTTACCCTTTGATCTTTTGACCTATTTACCTAGTTGTTATCCCTTGTTCAACATCAAAAACCTAAATTTTCAAACCTATCTGAGCCTAGAATATCTAGCCTAAAATCCTTTTATATTCCATTCAATTCTTTGGTTATGATCTCATAGAGAGAGCCCTCTTTGGTTTGTTAGGGCTAGCTACTGAACTGCAATCTTGGTCTGTGGTTACCTATGTTGATTCCTCTCAACCTGGGACATTGTGGGGGATAACACCTTAGAGGTGTATTCTCCTCCATTATCCAATCTCAAGATATTTATTCTCTTACTTGTATGGTTCTTTATTTCACCTTTGAATTCTTGGAACATTATAAAAACTTCATCTTTTGACTTCCTCAAATAGATTCACGTATTGCGAGAGAAGTCATCGATAGAGGATACATAATATATAGCATCTCCAAGAGATTTCATCGACATGGGACCACACACATCAGAGTGGACTAGATCTAAAATATATTTAGACCTATGTTCCCTTCTTGGGAAGGGTTTCTTAACATTCTTTTTAGGAGCACGTTGCTTGCACACACCTTTATGATCTATCTGCAAATCTAGTACACCTAAAATAATCTACTTCAAAGATAGAAAGGCTCTATAATGAAGATGTTCATATCTCCTAGGCCATATCTCACTAGGGTTAATGTCATTACGTACTCAATTTTTGGAAGATTTCCCCAGGAGTCTATACAATATTTCTTCACAAATCACAATAACCCTAAAAAATATTATACTAGAGCCTATGTCCCACTCAAGGAATTTCCCATCAATGAAGGCCACTCTATCTCCTTTATCTTCTAAACATGAAATTGAAACCAAATTATTTTTCAAACTTAGAACATAGAGTATGTTTCTCAAGTGAACGTTTTCACCTGTTTCTAGCTCAATGATTGATGTCCCAATTCCTTTGACTGCATAGTTGTTGTTGTCTCCAAGCTTTACCTTTTGTGCCAATCTCTTTCCATCAAACTTGTAAGATGAACACGCTCCCCTGTCATATGTCTTGATGCTCCACTATCAATCAACCATACATTGTTTTCATATGCAAGAGATCTTGTAAGTGTGGAATAATAGAAGTGATATTTATCTCCTTGAACTTTGGATCTCTTGGACTGCTCATCAAATTCCATCGTGGAAGCATGTTGATTTCAACTCTTATTCCTATCATTGAACCTTTTCAAGACATTGGAATTTGAAGTGAAAAAATTTGGCACAACAAAAGCACTGAATTTGGGACATATTTTTTCCTCTTAGAATTGGGTCTGCTATAAAAACCTTTTTTTTCCTTCTGAAAACCGAACTTTCTTCCTCCAACTTTCATGGAATGAGCATCATAGGCTTGAGAATATTATTCTTCCTTCAGATTTATTTCTCTATATAAAATTCTTAATTCTTCCTCAGCACAAGCTACCCATAATTATTCCAAACTTAGACCTTCCTTTCAATTGCTTATACTTACTGCAAATGAATCCCATAAATGTTGATGAGCCCTAGTATTGCAACAAGAACGATGCAACTCCCAGGGCTATCATCTTAAATTATCAACCTGGGTTAGAACAAACTTAAGAGGTGTCGACACTATATGTGCAACATGCAATGTGCCCTTCCTTCATTGATTTGATGTAATGGAGTGAATGTCATGAAATCAAAGCCTAAACTAAACTAATTAAAAAAATGGAAATGTTACTCTATTTTCAAGAAATGGAAATGTTTCTTGTAAATTCTAATCCTAATTGCACAAATGTAAAGGATACTTTCACAAATGTAAACATTAAGCTACTTGTAAAATGTAAATGTTGCATTGAAAGGAAACCTAGTCCATGGAATGGAAATAATAGTGCTTGAAATATAAACACTAGCTTAAGAATAAATAAATAAAACTAATCTAAATTGCATGAATTAAAGAGCATGTAATCAATCACTACATTCCAAATATATTAGATCCATTGATAGAGTTCATTAGATACTTCATGTGGCAATCATTATTGCGCTATACAATTCATAAATCTGTACACTAACCCAAATTGTTGAGATGTGTTTCCAGGGTAAAAGGGAAAGTTAAAAATGGTCTTGGGTCCTCCTCAATAATGTATCTAGAGCCTAGATATCATTATTCAATCCTAAGGGACAAAAACCAAGATTCTGAAGCGAATCTGGTCAAGTTTAAGGAGTGCTACAGAACTGCTACTCCTCGAGATAACTTGTCGAATTCCAAAGAAAATCAAATGAAAATGAGATAAGATTTTTTTTTATTAAGTAGGACTTCCTAGGACTCCATTCCCAGTGGAGTCACTCAAAAATACCTCTGTTAACGTGTAGTAAAAAATAGAAGAAATTTACTACTCTAAAAAGTGGAAATTCAAGAATTAATGAGATAGTTAACCTATCAAATGCCTAACTTGATCAAATCAAAATTATATGGGGTAAAATTTTTTATTAACTTCATTTTTTTAGGACTTAATCCAAGTGGAATTAACTCAAAATAACCTCGTTAACTCGTGCTAAAAAAAAACAGAAAATTACTATTATTTTGCTATAAGAGACTTCCAAAAATTCTAGATTTTTGAACTAATAAACCAATCCAAGTAGCTCAATGATGAATATGAATTTTCAAAGTTGTTCTAATGATGAATCATGCTTGTGAATCTGTAAATAACCTTCCAGATAACTCACTCAATCATTTAACCAATATGACCTACAACAAAAAAACATGAATAGTAAATGCAGAAATAAGAGATGCAAGTGAAAAATACATTCAAAGGAAATAAAGAAATTGTACAAGAGATCTCTAAGGCTCATGGGATGGCCAAGCCCAAGGATAATAAGATTCCTATGAAGGAAACCAAGCTTTAGAAGCTAAAAATGGCACAAAACTTCATTATTTGAATCAATCCAAGTATATCCGTGCTAGAAATGAAAGTGGAGCTACTAAATAAAACAATTTCTCCACAATAAGACTAAGAAACATATTCCCCTAGAGGAAAATTCGAATTGGTACTTATATAAAGTGATTAGGAAACATTCTCCTTGAAAGGAGGCATCTTTTCCCTCCAAAATCCCTCAAAAAATGGATCTAGTTCGCAACACTATGAATCTTTATTAAATGATAAGGAACACATTCCTAAATTTTCTCAATCAGCGAAGCTCCATAATTTGTCAATAATTTCATGATATTTGGTTCATTTATTATCCTATCTTGGTCCATCCTATAGTAGAGAGAAAGTCCCTATATTATCTTATTCATAATTTACTCAATATTCTCTCAATAGTCTGCAAAAATAAATAATATTAGGCACAAATATGTAATTATCTCTATACCTTCCTAATGAACATATTAAAGCTAAAAATAAATCATCTAATGCAAAAAGAGAGGTTTAATGTGTTGAAGGATAATTTCATCATACCCCCTACTAGAAGTGTTTCTCATCCTTTGAGCAACTTAGTTACCTAACTATGCCTCATTCATGGCCCTAGTGGCCTCCTTAACATCCCAAGCTACCTCAGAAGGAATTTTGGCACATCTTCTCTTGCTCCATGCTCTTCCTCTTTTTCTCGAGTTTCTTCTTCTGTAGATCCATCCTTTTCTCCAATTTCTAATTAGGCTTGTGCTTGTGTCTTAAGAAAAGCCTCCCTATCTATGTTTAGAAAGTTTTCCCATGATACAAGTTTTCAAAGATTCTCCACAAAATATATGATAATTGACATCCTTGATGAGTTTGTGGACTCTATTTAATTGAAACCACCCATGCCCCCCCCCCCCCCCCCCCCCATGATTGCCATTGTGATTTTTCACATTTTGAAAAACCAATATTCTCAATATGATACAGGGGTAAAAGAACAATTTTATCCATACCTTCTCTTAGATGTCCATCTTCAAATATAGGGCTTTGGTGACAAAGTTGCTCAAAATTAGGCTTTTGTAGCTCTCTGGACTTTCTTGTAGAACATTGTCTTCTCATGTAGAAAATATGTCCCTTCCTATAGTAGCTTTGTTTCTCTTATAGCAACTATGTTTCTCTTGTAGCATATCACAAAATCTATCATATCTTTACCATAATTGCACCTCATTCCTGATTGTTTCCTCTTACCTTTCTATAACATCTTTTAGGTCTTGGACACAATCTAGAAGAGATCAGACACCTCTTGGAAATCATCTTTTCTTCATTATGGTTTGAGTTATTTTTTGATGGTGATTGATTTCATTCCTTTTGTTTCTTTCTTCTTCTCTTTTCTGGCTTAGACGATTACCCAATGGCCTCTGGAGTTCTCCATTCTTCTATTTGTGTCACAACAAGTTTCATTATGTCTTTCTTAGGCATTGTTGTTTTAGTGTTTAGCACAGTTTGTGCCTCTGCTTTGCCCTTTTTTATTTTGTATTGTCTCCCTATTCTCCATCCTCTACTTCTTCTTTATTAGCTTCTTCTTCTCCTTCTTGGTTGTGGGCTCAATTTTCAGAGAAACTTAGAGTTTCAGAGCAGAGATAAGAGGAATAGTTCTCTTTTGTTTATTAGGGGAAGAAAAGTTGCATGCCCAACTCAAAACAAGCTCATTCTCCTACTATCATGCTTATCTTACAAGAAAAATATAAACCTTCAATTTCTTTGTACTTTTAGGAGTTTTCTACAGGATGCTTTTGTGGACAAAATATGAACAATTCCACATGCTTTTTTTGCATAGGAGGTGAGGATAATTGGTTACTTACCCTTCCCTTGGAGGCTCCTTCAAAATTCTAGGGTTTTGTGGCCAATAATGCTCAAGACAGGGCCCCTTTTTTCCTCTTGGGACAATCTTGTAGTAGGCAGACTGTCTCCTGTAGCACCTACTTTGTGTTCCTTAGCAATTCAAGTATACCTAGAGAAGTGGTTTCTAGTCCTTTAGCACCTAAAAACTAATTCTATAAATATTTTGTAGCAGCCCAGGGGCCCCTAGTCATTGCTAGCTTCACTTTCGATTTCTTAGTGAGACTCTCTAACTATTTTTGGAATGAGCATCGATACAACTAAAGTTGAGACTCGTTCTTTTATTTCTTTTTGTGGTACTGGGATCAGAGCCTTTGTGATCTGATCCTCATTCCTCGCAATTATAAATTTCGCACTTTGAATTTTTCATGTTTCATGGGTGTTTGAGTAAATTGTAGTCTTACTAGTCGAGGGTGGCCAAGTTTATTGGTCACGTTCAGCCTATAAATCCTTCTCTCGTGTGCATTGAAAATAATTTTTTTAACCATAATATGCTCAACAGAAGAGGTGAAGAACAATGCATACCTATGTCTAATTGATGTTGAGGTGTTGTAGATGCATGCATGTTGTTGTTGAACCAGTGGTCAATCAACTATTCCCTAAAGGTTCTCTCCCTCATTCTTTCATCATGCACGAGTATTTATTTGAGAAAACTTGACGATGCTCTCTGATAGGTATTTAACTGATACAATTTCCTTTTTCATGCAGGTCCCCCTAGTGCTCGATTTGCCTCTGTTGGAGTGGATTGGTTACCTCTTCAAGGATGTTTTGGCTTCATCAAAACCCAAGGATGGCCTTGCTAATGCTCAGATATGGTTAGGTTTTCACTATGAAGCTGCAATAGTCCTCTGATCCTAGTTCTGTTGGATTTGTGCAAGCTGCTACAGGACTGATCTCTCTCCTGTAGCAGTCACACGGTTCCCTTCAAAAACTCATTCAAACCTTATGTTTCTTAATTAAATTAATTCAGTGACTTGGATGAGTCATGGTGATCCTAGGGATAGGAATAGGAGCTTTGATGGTGGTGAAATCTTGTGAAGAAGGGGTGAAAATGGGCCTTTTTCATGAACAAAGATGAATATTTGGATGAAAAAGTGACTAAATGATGCGTAGGATGGATGATGGATGTGTGGTAGACTTATTTATTCATTCCCCCAAGTAAAACATAGGATCTAAACCCTCTCTCTATGTCGATCACAATCCTCTAGCAATTATGGTTAGTCCTATAACATTTCAGGACAATCTTGTTTTATCCATATCTCTCAAATGGTAGATTGGATTGACTTGAAATTTTTCAAGCATGTTTTCATAATCCTTATGCATCTCCCCATAAAACTTCTTGTCCAATGGATGTACAAATCTTGATAAAAATTAAAAATGGTTGTAGGTGATGGTGGTCAATTTATTGAAAATTGTGTATCGGAATTTCTGAAATTTCTTGAGCATGTTACCATCATCCTTATACATCTCCCCATGAAAAATATTAGAAAAATGATGCATGATTTTTGAGATATGGTCAAAACAATTTATGCCCTGTGTATTTTGACAATCTTGTAGTAAAACATAACTTTCCTGTAGCACTTCAGGACAATGAGGAAAATGAGTCGGAAAGGCTTGGGAAAGATGGGAAATATCATGGAAATGGATGTGGGTGATGGATTGACGTGGCATTAGTCCCGTTGGAGAATTTGGGCATAGGGGGAGAAAGCCCAAGTTTGACTTTGTTTGACTAGGTTTTTGATCAACTTTTTCCCCTTTTTTTGGTGCTAAATTGTTCTTGTTGCTTGCAGAGGTTGGAGGGCACCTACATTCATCAGAGAGGAATACACAAAGAAAATAATTTTTTTCCTTTTCATTTTTCATTTTTTTTCTTTTTTCTTAGGCCAACTAGCTACGTCAATGAGGTTTTCAACTAGTAGGTATGCCTAGGCACCGCAAAGGAGGTTTTCACCTAGGATATTTTCTTTTTTTTCTTTTTTCTTTCCAACCCACTTACCACCTCAAGGAGGTTTTCAATAAATGAGCTAATCTTAGGTTCCTCAAAAGAGGTTTTCACCTGATATTTTATTATTTTCCTCTTATTTTTTCTTTTTCCATTTTTTTTCTATCCTACTCTACTTGAAAAAACAAAATATCTTGAAAGTATAGAAATACTTCCAATGGAGCCATGTGCATATCAAGATCATAGATAAACTCATGTGTAGGCTCGAAATATATTCTTTGACATGTTCCTGAATGTGAGAGACCAATTTCTTTCATGATGTCAAGAATTGTTGAAGAAGAGTGTGTTATGTCAACTTAATGATTTTCTAGAACCAGATTCCAATATTATTGTGATGCCCTTGGTTCACTTGCACATTTGGATTACCTTTTGTGTCCTCTTCTACAATGAAATTCAAATCTTCTTCCTTTTGTTGATTATTCTCTTGAACACATAGAGGATTTGATGGTAAACATGATGGAACTTTATCAATCTCTGATTCTAATGCCTGCGCTCCATCAAGTGAAGCCCGTGATTCTTTGGTCTTTGCATTTGAATCTTCTTTTTTTTATTGTTGTCCTTCAGTGACATCCATAGAATATTTTTTTGCAATACCTTTCTTGAGCTAAGATGAATACCATTTATACCAAGAGGATATGTTTGGAAGTGTTGTACCTTAATATTGTAAGTGGGTTGAGCTACTTCATTGTTTGGGTTTGGAAATGTTGGTACAGGTAGTTGAGTGGGAGTGGAACTTTGAGATGGATGTGGTTGAGGTTGTGATTGTGGTGGAGGTGGATGGTAGGGATAACATTGATTTTGGTATGGATGATATTGAGGAAAATATTAAGGATATTGTGGATTTCTCCCATAAGGTCCTTGCCAACCTTGTTGCTAGGATCGGTTTTGGGGTTGATATGGCCAAGGTCGCAAAGGAAAGGGATGTGTTCCAGTTACTTTGAGATGGGTGTGCATAAAATTGAAATTTTGAATTAGGTTCTTGCATCATACCAAGTTGACTGTGCTGCATGGCCTTCTTGGAGCTACATAACAGAGTTGCTTTGGTGATTGACTTGCTCCACTCTCCTCTTGGTAAACTTCTTTGAAACTTATTAAGGATGGGAAATCTTTAGTAGCATATGATTATGCATGGATAACACAAATATTAGCATCCTCCTTTTGCTCATTTTTCACTCTTAACATTTCTACTTTTTCACTTAGATTGTTAAGGATTTTTGTTGTAAAGTTATTAAGAAAATTTCCAAGTTCATCTTGACTTACCTATCTCGATGTTGATTTAGTTACTCTTTCCCTTCCTCTTGATATGTGATTTCATGTTTCAGAAATTTCTTCAGATGATAATTGGTATACATCACCTCTACTCATGAGATCAAGGAGATCAATCCACTCATCCCTAATTGTTCTAAGAGGGTTTTTAGTGTGTCAAATCCTAAATGATGTAATTTTTCCCTCTTAACATTATAAATGAATCTCTCTGTTAGATCCTCAAGGCTCTCATCTTATTTTTTATTCATTCTAATTTTTATTTTTTTTAATTTCATTATCTTTGTATTTTTCTAGAAATATATTTTTCATATCATTTCATGATATTATTGAATTAGTCCATAAACTCATGAACCATTTAAGAGCTCTATCCTTCAATGTTGCTAAAACACTCTCAATTTTTTATTGTTTAATACGTAACCATAAGATATACAAAGCATTTCAAATTCAAAGAGAAGTGTTTTTCAGATCCTCTGACCCCATACCATGGAAGTTGGGAAGGAAAGAGGATGGATGTTCTTCATATGAACATTGATATCAGTATCTTGAATGTGGAATCCAAGAGGATATTCCTTATCATCATCACCTCCGTCCACTTCTTCTACCTTCTCTGCCACATCTTCTTCTTCTACCTGAAAAAGTGGAAGGTAGATGTGGTTCTTAATGCACCACGTGATCAAATGGGGCGGTTTTAGTGTTGTGGAAGTATTTTTTTTTTTATAAAAAAAATTGAATGAGAATTTTAAAGCAATATTTTTGTTTTTGAAATGAAATATGCTTAATGAAATTTTTTCTTTTTGTATAAAATATAAGAAATGAATCAACTAGGGAAGAAAACAATGCATAATTTTACACCTCCCCGACAATGGCGTCAAAAAGTGATGAGCCCAAGTATTGCAATAAGAATGTTTCAACTCCCATGGATATCGACTTAAATTATCAACTCGAGGCTCGTACTAACTTAAGAGGTGTCTGCACTATATGTGAAACATGCAATGTGTCCTTCCTTCATTGATCTGATGTAATGAAGTGAATGTCATGTAATCAAAACCTAAACTAATTGAAAAAATGGAAAATTTAATCTATTTGCAAGAAATGGAAATGTTGTTTGTGAATACTAATCCTAATTGCAGAAATGTAAAGGCTATACTACTTGCATAAATGTAAACATTAAGCTACTTGCAAAATGTAAATGTTGCATTGAAAGGAAATCTAATCTATGGAATGGAAATAATAGCGCTTGAAATAGGAAACTCGGATTAAGAATAAATAAAGAAAACTAATCTAAATTACATGAAGGAAAAAGATTATAATCAATAATTTCATTCCAAAGATATTAGATCCATTGACAGAGTTCATTAGATACTTCATGTGGCAATCATTATTGTGCTATACAATTCATAAATTTGTCCACTAACCCAAATTGTTGAGATGTGTTGCAGGGGTAAAAATGCAATTTAAAAATGGTCTTGGCTCCTCCTGAATCATGGATTTAGAGCCTAGAGATAATTATTCAATCCTAAGGGATAAAAACCAAGCTTTTGGAGTGAATTTGGTCAAGTTTAGGGAGTGCTACAAGACTACTACTCCTCGAGACAACTTGTCGAATGCCCAAACAAATGAAATGAAAATGAGATGATTCTTTTTTATTTATTAATTAGGATTTCCTAGGACTCCATTCCAAGAGGAATAACACAAAAAATACCCATGTTAACATGTGCTAACAAATAGCAGAAAATAACTACTCCAAAAACCAGAAATTCAAGAATTAGTGAGTTAGTTAACCTATCAATTGCCTAACCTAATCAAGTGAAAATGCTATGGGGTAAAAATATTTATTAACCTAAAATTTTTTAGGACTAAACCCAAGTGGAATAAAATAAAAATATCCTTGTTATCACGTGCTAAAAAATAACAAAAAATTACTACTATTTTGCTACAAGAGACTTCCAAAAATTCTAGATTTGTGAACTGGTAAACCAATTCAAGTAGCTAAATGATGAATATGACACTTAAAATTTGTTTTAAGGATGAATCATGCTTGTAACTCTATAAATAACCTGTAAAAAAACTCAATTCAATCATTTAACCAATATGACCTACAACAAAGAAGCATGAATAGTAAATGCATAAATAAGAGATGCAAGTGAAAAAGAAATTCAAAGGAAATAAAGAAATTGTACAAGAGGGCTGTGAGGCTCCTAGGATGGAAAATTACAAGGATAGTCAGAGTCCTATGAAGAAAACCAAGCTTTAGAAGCTAAAAATGACACCAAGCTTCATTATTTGAATCAATCCAAGTACATTCCTACTAGAAATGAAAGTGGAGTCGTTAAATAACAAGTTTTCTCCACAATAAGACTAAGAAAAATATGCCCCTAGAGGAAAATTCGAATTGGTACTTGTACAAAGTGATGAGGAAGCATTATCCTTGAAAGGAGACAGATTTCCCCTTCAAAATCCCTCAAAAAGTGGATCTAGTTCCCAACACAAAGAATTTCATTAAATGACAGGGAACACATTTCTATATTTTCTCAAGTAGTGGAGCTCGAAATTTGTCAATAATTTCATGATATTTTGTTCACTTATTATCCAATTTTTTTCCATCCTGTAGTAGGGAGAAATTCCCTATGTTATCTCATTCATAATTTATTCAATATTCTCTCAATATTCTGCAAAAATAATTAATATTAGGCACAAATATCTAATTATCTCTAAACCTTCCTAATGACCATATTAATCTAAAAATATATAATCTAATGCAAAAAGAGAGGTTTAATATGTTGAAGGATGGTTATATGGACCTTTATTTGTGTCTAATTTGGAGGCCCATCAAATGTGATAGTCCATTAAGTATTGAAGTCACAATTTATTTATTAGAGAAAATTTCATTAATAACTAGTAGTCGATCTCTTAGTTGAGAAAACCTCACAAAGTATGAATCCACTATATTTTCCTTTGTCATTCTTAGCTCACGAAGCTCATTTATCAAGATAGTGACTTGGCCAATATTGTTGATAGTATATAACTTATTTAGGGAACCATACATCTTCTTTGAAGTGTCAAGCTTTGAGATGTATGGAATGATATGGCCCTTGATGGAGTCCAAAATAATTCTTATGGCGATGATGTCATTTTTATTATACTTCTTCTTTCCAGTTTCATATATAAGTTCAATCACGTTCCTTTGCACAATTTCCAAAAGATCTTCTTTTGCAACAATTAGGTCAATTTTGTCTTCCAAGCCCTAAAGTTAGTAGCCTCCTCTAGCTTGTTTTATGATTTCATAGTAGAGGCCATTAATGCAACTTGAATAAAGATATAGGGTTTATTCAAAGTGATCTCAAGGTAGGGTTTTACCAAGGCTCTAATACCATGTTGATTGTTTAGTACAATTGATACAAGTACTTTATTTTTGAACTATGTTAATTACTTGTGAATATATATGTATGTATATATATATATATATATATATATATATATATATATATATATATATATATATATATATATATATATATATATATATATATATATCTTCATCAAGCCATCACACTTCATAAATTCAACTAATAACCATGAAAAGAAAGTAGATATCACTAAATAATAAAGTGTAATTGAAATGACCTCTAAATCAAGCTTCGTATTTTGGTATCTCGGAAGTAATTGAAAATGAAAATATGTGTCGTTAACCGCCGTCTGAATCAAATATGAAAGGGTTGCAAGGAAAAAGAGAATATGTACCATTTAAGGACACGCGCAAATGCAAGAAGAGAACCACGTTTTCGCATTGTGAGAACGAAGTGTGCAAATGAATGCATCTTGTCACTTTAGCGTTGTTAGAACCATAGTTACCAAGTTTGAATTTGAATTCTATATGATATTATAAAAATTTGAATGAAAAAATGTCAATTTGAAAAAAATTCTATAATATACATCTTAAACATTTTTAGATAATATATATCTTAAACATTTTCCTTCCTGTAACAACTATGGGTTTCCCTCATAATTTTTTCTAATTTATTTTGAATTTTAAATTACTTTTAATTGTGGATTTGAGACTTCTGCGATTTGTATTCTGTGTGGTTGTATCTTCCGGATTCATCGCATCTGTTGTTTTGGTGCATCGACGTTTCGAACCAGCCTCTGTGGTTCATCATCAGGATGAGAATTATTGAAGAAGTCAGAGATGGGATATGGTGAATAAATAGGTGAAGATAAGGGAGAGTGCAGGACCGACAAGATTTAAATAAGAGTGGTTTATTAATTAGATTTAGGATGAAATTTTTTTTTAATTTTTATAAATATTTTATTACTATTATCATTTATCCTTTTATTTATTTGTATTGTGTTTAAATCTTTTTTGACTTAATCATGATTTTCCGTTATGAATGGACTTATTAGTTCATTTGTATATAAATGTTTATTTATATTTATTATGCTTTGACATAATTTGTTTTGTTTATTAAACTAATTACAAGTACTTGATTTAATGTATTAAGATATGTATGTTGATTGATTTAATGTATTAAGATATATATATATATATATTTTTGATTTACTATATATTATGTTTTGATTTAATATATATTGATTTTAATGTGTATTATGCTTTGTTTTATTATCTTGTAATATATATATGTATATTGATTTGATATGTATTGTGTGTTATGTTTATTTCTTTATACCTATATATGTATATTGATTGGTATTGGTATTAATGTATTAATGTATGTATATATTGATTTATTATTTTATGATATATATGTATATTTTGATTTAATATATATTATGTTTTGTTTTGTTATATTGTGATGTATATTTATAGATTTAATGTGTATTATGATTTTGTTATAATTACCTACATTGTTTTGAATATGAAAGCTTAGTATATTTCTTTTTATACCTATTTATATGTATATTGGTTGATTTAATATATTATGATATATATATATATTAATTTAATATTGTTATGATATAAAAATTATTTAATATATATAGAATTTTATTATGGAAATTAAATTAATTGGATGAGGTGAAGGGTATATTGCATTAAGAAGGTAAGGGAAATTGATCGGACACAGGGATGAAAGGGGAAATGGAAACGGGGGACTAGGAAGTGGCGGAATCCTTTATTATTGTGGGAATCCAGTTGTCGCTTATCTTCCAACCGTCATCGCGATTTAGGTTATCAGGGTGTTTTCTTATTTCAATAGCTTCTCTGAATTTCCTATGGTGGTAATGCTCAATTTTGGCCATGACACAGGAGTCTTCGATGCAAATGTGGTGATTGGTTTTGCTTGAGTGTTCAGCTAAGGCTGAGGTTTTGGAGCGGTTATGGTTAATGTCTGCAGCATGTTCTTGAATCCTTGTTAATATAGATCGACCGGTTTCCCCAATGTATGACTTTCCGCATGAACAAGGGACCAAGTAGACTCCTTTGTGGTGTTTAGGGTCAATAGGATCTTTCACTGATTTAAGGCATCTACTGATTGTTTTCAAAGGTTTGAATGTGGTTTTTATTTTATTCTTTCTTAAGATGTGAGCAATTTTATCAGTGGTGCCTAGAATGTAAGGGAGGTGAACTGTACCAGCATAATCATCCCTATGATGCTTGTTCATGGGATTTTCAATCTTCTTGAAAGCCTTGATCCCTTGGTGTCTCTTGTATCCATTCTTCTTGAAGACTTTTAAGAGGTGGTTCTTTTCTTGTTCAAAATTATCATGATCTGAGATACGAATTGCTCTTGTTGCTAAGGTGTTTAGTACCCCAAGTTTCTGAGCTGGATGATGGTGAGAGTTAGCATGTAGGTAGTGTTCGGTGTGAGCTTTTTTGCGATAGACCTGGTGAGAAATAGTGCCATCTTGGTTCCTTTTGATGAGGATGTCAAGAAAGGGAAGACAACCATTTTCTTCCACTTCCATAGTGAACTTGATGGAATCTGACTGGCTGTTAAGGTGTTCAAGAAATTCGTTTAGTTTTTCTTTTCCATGAGGCCAAATGACATAAGTGTCATCAACAAATCTTTTCCACAATTTAGGTTTTAGGGGAGCAGACTCAATGGCCTTAGTTTCAAAATGTTCCATGAATAAATTGGCAATGATGGGAGACAGGGGTGATCCCATGGCCACACCACATGTTTGTTCATATATTTCATCTTTGAAGCTAAAAAAGGTAGATTTTAAACAGACTTCAACCAATTTAGCTGTGTTGGCATCAGTGATTTTGTGTACAACTTCCATGGCTTCGTTTATAGGAATGTTGGTATAAAGGGCTTTTACATCAAAGCTCACTAAGATGTCGTCTTGGTCTAGCTTTATGGGTTTGATTTCCTTAATAAAATGGTAGGAATCTTTTAATTGTACATAATAAAAAAATATTCTAGATAGAATTCACCTGAACAAGATGTCTACAGTCATCTCTTCCCTCTAAAACTTATGTTCTTTTCAAAATTTAAATTTAAGATCTTTTTCTATTTTCAAAAGTTATTTATGTAAAATCCTTCTCTAAGAAATAGGAGATGTACAATACCTTTAGAGAATTGATAATCAAAATTTATTTTATAGAAAAATCAATCACCTTTTTATAAATTAAGAAATTTTTATAAATTCTATTGTTTCTGGTTTTGGAAAAAAGAAATTTTCCATTTTATAATTACTCCCATTTCCTTCTTTTCTACATGCATGTCAGATTTCGCTTCACCCATTTGGATCATCCTAAAAAAAAATCAATGAAAAAGAGAATAATATTTACTCTTTAGAATCATAAGTATGCCTTATGAATTACCTTTAAAATTGGGATCACTCATAACATGCAACATCAAAATTTTTATTACACATATATCTACCCAATCACCTGTGTATCTACCCTATAGAATATAAATAATCCATAATTCTCTTAAAGATGAATTTTTTGTTTTTCTTCTGCCTGCATTCCATCCCTCATGTATCAATTTGTGTTTAAGGAGATGTTGCACTTAACTATACCAGCGAATGAACAATACATGCGCCTAAAATATCAACTATGGATACATGCACCTAAAATATCAACCATGGATACATGTGTTATAGACATTTTTGTGCCTTACAGCTCTAAGCATGAAATGTCCATAAACCAAGGGATCCTAAGTCCCTAAAAGTGTTATTCCGGCCCCTAAAGGAACAAGGTCAACAAATTACAGCTTCTCCTAGAAGTTCTCCACCAGAAACTGCTCAGAATCAGTCAAATCAGGATCATTTCAGCTGCTCCACTAGCTAGCTGCGTTGCATAGCACCCAAGTACACTGGCTAGGTGCGTTGCAACGCACCTAAATGCACTACCAGGGTGCGTTGAGTGGGAAGTGACAAATGGCAGTGTCATTCCGCGAGGTGGACAGACAATGGAAGCTTCCAGAATCTTCCCCAATGACACTTGCCTCACTGAGTTCGACCAAGGATGAGTAAGAGGCTCTCAGTCTCCAAGTGGAAGCAAGAACTGACAGAGAGAAGCCACTAGTCAAAACATAAGCTGACTCATCCTCTTTGCATACATCTATATATGGATCCCTCATCCCAGAGATCCAGAGGCTGGAATTTTGTACATTGCAGAGAATTGCTGTTGGTTTTGAGATAGATATCAGAGTATTGGGTGATTTATGCTTTGTTGGAGGTGAAGAGGGGACTTCTATGCTGGGAGGTTGATGCTGGATCAAGAATCATCGGTTGTAACTCCTCCTGGATCTTCTTGTTATATCAATAAAACTATTTGAGTTTCTCCTACATGCTTGTGTATCATTGATATTTGTTACATTTGTATGTTTAGCTTAAATCTGATCCTAAGCTATTTATGAATATAAATCCATGTCTTTGTGTAGTTTTCTTCTTCTGTGATCTTACAAGAACTTGGTGAAGCTGGGCAAGTAAGGTAGCAGGTAGCTGGAAGCTGTCAAAGAGGAGAGAGATTGGATCAAAGGACTAGCGCAAGACACAGGTTGGTTCATCCTATTCCTCTTCGTTTATAGTTCATAAAGAAGAATACGAAAGTAGTTATCTATCGTTGTTTCTAAGGTCACTGTCACACCTTAGTGGGATAGGGTCGTTCTGAGTAGACACTTTTCCCGTTAACAAAATGGCGACTCCGCTGGGGATCGTGTCTAGTTAGTTTGTTTGTGTTTCTTTTGTTGTTTGTTTCATAAACTTAGAAGTAGCAATCGAACTACATTTGCCATTAACAAATGCAAAGTAGACACCTGCTACTTCAATCCATTCACTGGATTTGTTTATGATTTGAACAACTGATTCACAAATGATCTGATTGCCCTTTGTGATATCTCTTAGACCTCCTTTAAATCTACCCTCTGATTGTGCATTACTGATTGCTTTTACTCGGCCAAAAACCATAGATTAAACTGCAAACCGTGACCCAGAACCCGGATGGAATTCTTGTTTCTGCCCCAGCGCAAGCTCTGTGAAGAGATTCTGCATTTCAACGCAGTTCCCGAGAGGGCTACCTGCGCTGCAATCTAGTTTTTGTATGTAACAGGTGCGCTGATCAGCCTAGCCTTGTGCAGCTGAGGTTCTTTGCTTCATTTTTTTCAGTTTTGTCTCTGATTTTTGCAGCCTGTGATCAGTGTGTGTGTCTATTTAAAAACCTCTTTTCTTTGCCTTAATTCCGCCTCCTTTGTACGAAAAGACTGTAGATGTTTTTGTGTGTTTGTTACATCATTTACAGTTTTCCATTGAAAAAGTAGAACAGTCATATTGTCGTCCTTTGATTTAGATTTGTCGTAAGTGTCGATTTTGATCATAGGAGAAAGTTTATTTGTTGTTGGCAGTCGATTATGTTTTTACTTTTGCCTTTGGTTTGAGTTTGTGACTTCCTAGTGTCGAAACGAGTATTTATTTCAAAATCATAAAGTGTCGTAATCATCTCTACCTTTTGATTTCGAAAAGAAGCTTGTTTGTGTTTGTCACTTGAAAGCAAATTCAGATTTGTACATCAACTTTCTTTTTAGGCATCAATATTAAGAAAGTGAAAACAAATACATGCACATGTGCATTTGCATATTGACAGTCTGTTTGGCTTGATTTAGGAAAAGTGCATTTACAGTGTGCTCTTTGCTCTTTGAGAAAAGATTGTGTCTTTCTTTTCCCCTTGTAGCTAGGATTTTCATTGCTGAAAATAGATAAAAGTTTGCTTATCATCTTTAGATTTCATTTTAGGAATTACATCTACATCTCGTGGTGAACCCAAAAGGCAAACTTCATAAGAAAGATCAACTTAAAATAAATTGAATGAATCTAACAACGCTTTGGAACTTAACGCACAACATTTAGAGGTCTAGGCTAGAGACGTATTCCGGCGTCGTAAAGCCTGGTAACTGTTGTCCTCACTGACGGTTGGGTGATTCCTCCACTTTGAGACAATAAGTGCCAGTACGAACTTGTGCTCCCACGTACCGTCGAGTATATATTGGGAGACCCCTATAGGCTTAAAACCTTTTATCCATAGGAAGCCGTGTCGGCCGCCCTACTGATCGCAATGCACCAAACACAGCATTCGGGAAGATTGACTGCCGTACCATAAAAAGTATTCTGCAGTTTTGCGATTGGTTTGGTACTCCCTCTACCTAGATCTCCAGAGCAGTCCCTTTCGTTCCTTTTCAGACTCCTTAACGGAAAAGGTCCATCTGAGCACTTGTCACTTCAGGCTCATTAAAAATCGAAGGAGACTAGAGTCATCTTTTGTTTTTCCTCGACTCTTAAAAATTGAAAAAACAAGTTGTGTCAAAGCGTCTAAAAAATTTATTTTAAACGGAATATTCATACCCTTTTCCTACGTTGATCCTAGGTTGAGAAAATGGAGTCTACCAACCAAGGAATTCCCCTTGGTGGAAATCCTAGTCCCTTCTCCTCTTGGGGAGATGTTGGTGCACCCCATATGGCCACATTGTTGCTTCCAGGACTGACAATTGGCTTGCCAGTATGGCTCTTCTCAAACAATGTCGTTCAGAACACCACCATTCCTGAACAATCGAATCGGCAATTAGACGAGTCCAGAGTTGCCCACCAACCTTCTACTTCCTCTAATTCTTCCTCTCCTCCTTCCTCTTCGCTTGATGGGGCTGGCAAAGCCAAAAGTCAAGTTCCTAAGGAGAAGAAGGAGAAGAAGAAGAAAGAGAAGAAGAAGAAGGAGCCAAAGGCGAATGGGGGAAAACGAGTATCGTCTAACGAAAATCCACACACTGCACCGACCAGGCCTAAATCGCCATGTGTAATTTGCAAAGGAGACCACTTTCACAGAGATTGTCCTTGCATCCCTCGGATACTAAGGGACTGGTCTCCTCGTTTGCACAATCTGGTCTCATCAACCTCTGATGATCATGTTGAAAGCACACCGTCAACTAGCGAAAGTGAAGCCCCAGGACAAAAATGGAAAGCTAGATTTCCTTGTAAACTGTGCGAAGGCAATCATGCCGTCCACCGTTGTCCCTTATTAGATGAAGCGAAGAGAGTTTTGGATGATTGTCCGGTTTCACCGTTACGACTTCCTCCTGGATATAAAAAACTCTTGCCGAGTCCGTCGCTAGTTGAGAATCCAGCTGGCCGACTCAAGTGGTCGGCTGAAGCGCCTATCATCGAAGATAAACCATCTGAATCCATACCAAACGAAATTCAAAAGGTCAAGGCGGCAGTTGACCCGGTCTTGCCTTCAGAGGTTTTATCTTCGGATGATACAGTCACTGAAGAGAACAAGGATGACACCGTCCAAATTCTCTTCATCAACACAGACTCCGATGAACATGGGGGAAATCTACCCATTCCCTTACCGCAGGAGGGAAGTTCGTCAGAGCCATACCCGGCCATCTACTCGGTCCCACCTCCAAGTAACCTAGTTGTCTCCTTCGACTAGAATCAACTAGGCAGACCCCGTTTACCAACAAGTGTACCATTCTGAATTATCGTTCAAATATATAGAATGGTCATGGTTGGTACCATCATAGATGAGGGGGATTCTGTGAGTATCCTTTCCTCTACTGCTTGGAAAGCGCTTGGTTCGCCATCGCTTTTGCCTGAAATGAGAAAACTGACAGGCTTTGATAAAGGAACCAGTCGACCTTTAGGGATCCTTCCCGATGTGCCCATAACATTGAGAAGGAAGACAGTTCAAATGAACATAATGGTTGTTCAAGGACCCTTGGATTATAACCTACTCCTTGGACAAGACTATATTTATTGCATGTGAGCCATCGTCTCCTCACTCTTTAGAGTAATGTGTTTTCCGCACGAAGGAAGAGTGGTCAAGCTCGTGGACCAGCTTTCATTTCCCGGATCACGCATAGAAAATAGTCATATACCATCCCTAAATGGTCTCTTCACGTAAGAAATGTCTCAATCTCCAGTCCGTCCTCCCGATGAGCGCGAGTAATTCGGAGGGATATGACTGAAACCCAGGGGGCATGCATCCTGGTCTGCTTCGGCAGGAAAACTTCGGGTATAGGGTAGGTTTCCGCGGGAGAATATGACTAGTCTGTACCTCGTCTGTCGGTGGAAGAGGGGTTATTCTAGAATAAGATTCTCTTGTCAAAGTTATGTGAGTTGGCGGACGTCGTCACTCACCTTTGTTTATCTTGGTAGACATCGCCGAAGAAGTGTTTTGTTTGCACCGCGAATAGAACAATCTTTGGGTAACCTGTAAGAGGTAGGCCTTTCCTGATAGAACAAATGTTTTGTCTGCAAATTGAGGGGTAAGTTTGAAACCATATTTTATACCTGGGGGCATGCAAACCTTTTGGAGTGCAAGCAAAGAGTGATTATTTATCTGTTTTTTGGATTAGTTGTTTCCTAACTTGCATAAAGAAAGGATGTGGGGCAAAACTCTAAAAATTGCCAAATTTATATGAGACATTCTTATCATATGACTGGATAAATCGAGCAGTTTTAGCACATAGTTCAAGCTCATTAAAAAATAAACATAAGACATGAGCAAATGTTTCCACCCGCGTTTAAGCTCATTAAAAAATGAACTATTCCCCGGTAAATAACCACCGTGAATGAAGCATTTCAGCCATTAAAGCCTTGGTCGTGTTTGCACCGTCACCTCCACTTTTCCATTGGCCGATCATTCACCTCCATTTGATTGTTTACCCATTTTGAGGAACAGCTGTGAAGAGTGATTTCACTAGCCATCCTTGTGACACTGTCGTGATTGGAAAATTCCAAACCTTACCTGGAATCAGCTGCTACCCATTTTATCACTCGTTCCTCAAAAGACGAGTCTTCTTTAAGCTCTTTTCAACTGACTCGTAAAATATGAAAATATTGCCGAGTTTTGGCCTTCCAGCTCGTTAAAACGACCAGAAGTGCTATCCCTCCTCTAGATTTTAATCTTTTTGAACCTGAGGGATTATTGCACAAAAAGATTGAGCGCTTGTTTTGTTTGGCTCGTTAAAACTATCGAAAATTCATCCCTTCTGTATTGTTTTATACTTTTTCGGACTTAAGGAATTAGATGACGAAAAAGGAATTTTGGAGTTACCTTTACGTACTTTTTTAGACTCTCTAAAAATGAAAAGGACCGAGTTATCTTTGTCGTTAAACTCGTTAAAAATATTAATAGCGACAAACTTGTCTTTAGACGAGAACGAGTTTCACTATCGCTAGGCTCGTTAAAACATAGCGATGGGTTTGCCCGAAGGGCAAATTATAGAACAAGCATATGTTATCCTCGTCAAGCTTGACAAAAATAAAGAGGTACTGGTCAGCAATGACTGGGTAAAAATTGGGAAGAAAACTCAAAGAATCTTTATTGGTAGCAAGTCGCTCTTGAACATGACACTTCCACTCCATGCCTGAGTCGGGTTGGGTTGTTTCATTCACCGGTCACATCACCATGGTCACGCCATACCATCCACATTTGGGGTAAATGCTACCAATCCATCACATAAGTGTCGCCGACATGTTCAAGAGAAGTCATCCAGAGAAGTCACCCGTGTCCCATCCACTACCATACATTATACTTCATTCTTTCATGACCGCCATCCTGAACCATATATCATCAGATCGTTTTTCACCTCCATCAAAATCATTTGCTCCGTTCCGTGTCATTGATGTGGGATTCATTAAGGCCCTCCTTTGACAGATCGCTTCTTGTCGACATCAGCTCATTATCCAAGAAGTTGATCTAGGAACAACCCCTTCAGTACTTTGAAGCTTGCATGCCTCAATGGCAAGTTTCTCACTTCCGGCAACAGGTATACATCAATGACCTTCGACCGAAAGATTTTGCGTGGTGTTCGACGCCAATTCCTTTATTCACACCACGTGAATTGTACTGCAGTACCTTGAGGGTCATCATCATTATCGGTGATTCCTCTCACGCTTGTTAACAGTTTACATCATTGACTGGTAATCAAGTGATGTCTTTCCATGTTCGACTTCAAAACATTTCTCACATGGATCGACTTGTACTTCGAGTGAAGATCAGACGAGATTGAAGACCCCGGATCTAGTTTCATCCATCCGGGTTGTGATATATATTCAGGAAAATAAAGACATTGAAATGTACAGCACTGCAGCACAGATAATCATCCTACCAAAAGGATGATGGCTCTATCAGAATCATCAGTCTACCATCAGACGATTGTCTGTCCTATGTACATGAAAATGAATTTATAAAGCTGAGCATGGGAATGCCCGCCTCCGCTAGATCATGAAAACAGTATGAAGATAATGTATTGTATTGTATCTTATTACAGGTCTCCTCCCAACATTGAAAGAACTTCGGATCCTCCTAATAAAGCATTTCACCCGATAAACGGCCTCATACTTTAGGGGGCAACTGTTATAGACATTTTTGTGCCTTACAGCTCTAAGCATGAAATGTCCATAAACCAAGGGATCCTAAGTCCCTAAAAGTGTTGTTCCAGCCCCTAAAGGAACAAGGTCAACAAATTACAGCTTCTCCCAGAAGTTCTCCACCAGAAACTGCTCAGAATCAGTCAAATCAGGATCATTTCAGCTGCTCCACTAGCTAGCTGCGTTGCATAGCACCCAAGTACACTGGCTAGGTGCGTTGAAACGCACCTAAATGCACTACCAGGGTGCATTGAGCGGGAAATGACAAATGGCAGTGTCATTCCGCGAGGTGGACAGACAATGGAAGCTTCCAGAATCTTCCCCAATGACACTTGCCTCACTGAGTTCGACCAAGGATGAGTAAGAGGCTCTCAGTCTCCAAGTGGAAGAAAGAACTGACAGAGAGAAGCCACTAGTCAAAACATAAGCTGACTCATCCTCTTTGCATACATCTATATATGGATCCCTCATCCCAGAGATCCAGAGGCTGGAATTTTGTACATTGCAGAGAATTGTTGTTGGTTTTGAGATAGATATCAGAGTATTGGGTGATTTATGCTTTGTTGGAGGTGAAGAGGGGACTTCTACGCTGGGAGGTTGATGCTGGATCAGGAATCATCGGTTGTAACTCCTCCTGGATCTTCTTGTTATATCAATAAAACTATTTGAGTTTCTCCTACATGCTTGTGTATCATTGATATTTGTTACATTTGTATGTTTAGCTTAAATCTGATCCTAAGCTATTTATGAATATAAATCCATGTCTTTGTGTAGTTTTCTTCTTCTGTGATCTTATAGGAACTTGGTGAAGCTGGGCAAGTAAGGTAGCAGGTAGCTGGAAGATGTCAAAGAGGAGAGAGATTGGATCAAAGGACTAGCGCAAGACACAGGTTGGTTCATCCTATTCCTCTTCGTTTATAGTTCATAAAGAAGAATACGAAAGTAGTTTTCTCTGTTTGTTTCTAAGGTCACTGTCACACCTTAGTGAGATAGGGTCGTTCTGAGTAGACACTTTTCCCGTTAACAACATGCACCTAAAATATCAACCATGGATTTTTTTTTTTCGACTGATCCACTATGTTAACCACCTAACCTATGAACCAGATCAATTTTTATTGAACTATTCGGTGTTCGGATCGTGCTGGCGAATTTTCATATTTTTCCCCAATTCAGGCAAATTTGGTAATTATGGTTAGAACGAAGCGTGCAAATGAATGCAACCCACCACTTATTGCGCTTGGAGTGAAAAATGTTAATTTTGGAATTTGATGTCATCAAGATATTATTGATATTTTTAAATAGTATCGAGAGTATTAAATATGTTAACAATTAAAAGAGTGTAATCTAGTTGTGAGACTTTTTGGAAAAGCCAACGACCAAATTTTCTAATATTTCGACTAATGTGGCTCTTCCTGAAGGAGTGTCACTAGAGGTATACCTAGCGTACATGTGAGTTAAATTCACTGTAAGTTACTTGTCAAACTTTTTGGAAAATCCAGTAGATGGATTTTCCAGTTTTCTGATTGGTGTGAAAACATCGTGTTTTCCATTATGGAAATGGATGGAAATGGTTTAGTGTCTCTGTATGTATTAACAAGGTTGGAATTTGAAGGGAAGTTTCCCTGTCATGAATCATTTTACTTGTCAAATAAGTTTAAATTTTTTCTTCATGTGTTGGAAGCATATAAATCCTATTTTTCAGAGGATAAATTTTTTCGGAAAACTTCATTAATACCCTATCTCAAGTTGTTGAAGGGTACCAATATTTAGACACATTCATATCCTACATCACAATATCCTACCTAGAACAGTGAAAGTGTACTTTCAAATTTTCAACTCCATTCTGCACAAAATTTCCAAGTCTCTAAAAGATCTGTGAGTCGGATCATGAAAACATTGAAGGACAACGTCTATTGTTAGTCCATCAATTATTAAATATTAAAACATATACTTACAAAACTAAACTGTTCTGAATTTTGGTTTTCATGAATTTTTTGAGTTGTAATGCATTTTTTTTCAGGGAAAAAGTCAAACTTTTCATTACGATTTATAAAAAGTTACATAGTATATGCAATTAACCATTCAGTAAACTGTATGACTTGTTCAAATCATATAGCTGATCTAAAATGGTAGTTGAGTGTCTTCCAACTCTACCATCTCACTTTAGCTGATAAAGATTCACTGATCCTTTTATCCCGGGCCTCCTCGATGAGGAAAACAACCCAATTGAGATATTGGACCAGTTTTCAGTGACAAGTCACCAAAAAAGAAAAACCAAAACTTATATAACAGATGTATATCAGAGTCCCAAAAGATATGTCCTGATCCACTCCCAGGCCTCCTCGATGAGGAAAACAGCCCAAACAGGAGTGGGATCAGCTTAGAAGTTTAGAAAGTATTTTAACCAGGTCGCTAATAATGTTTTTTAGAGACCGAACATGTAAAGGAAAAACAGTTCTGTTGTATGCTAGAAACTGAAACAGGAAAAACTAAATGACTGTCATAACAAGAAAACATATGCCAAAACCAGAGAAGGATGTCAACATTATGCATATGGTGGTTGATCCGACACACGGATCTCATCCCGGTCTGCTTCCTCTATCCTCCAACTGTCCAGATCTTGTTGTAGACCCGATTTAGAAAGTTGGTCTGCTGTGCTATTACGTTCCCTGTATATATGACATAGAGAAAAGTCATTAAAAAATACTTATAAATGTTTTTCTTATTATAATAAAGGGGATAATATGTAATTCTGGCATCTTCTCACACCGTTGAACCATTTTATGATATTCATCGAGTCCTCAAAGATCTGAACTGAGTGAATGCCCAGGTGGGTAAGCTAGCATAGGAGAAGTTTTAAGGCAGAGAGTTCTGTGAAGTTATTGGTTCCAATCCCCAAGCTCACCGAGGCTTTGAGGTTTCTGTGCTCATTAAGGTGGATCACCAATCCAGCCCCACATTTGTTGTTTTGATTAGATGCCCCATCGAAATAGGCCCATGGGATTCCTTCCTTTATTTGTTCTTCTCTTACAGGTCATGGAGGTGCTTCCCGAATTGGCTCGGGAATACTTGAGTAGATTACTATGCGTCCTACCGCGATATGCCCAGCCAAGGGATTTTGTTATTTGAAGATATTGTTGTTTCGAGCCAACCAAACACCTCAAGCTATGATTAGTGCTAGATTCCTCAAATTTCTTTCCGAATAATCCTTCCACAACTTATTCCATAGTTCTACTAGTGCCCCCCCTCCCATGTCACCCTTTTCTGAATCAGTCTCCCTAATTCCTTCCATACTTATTTTGTGAAAGGGAATTCTAAAAAGAGATGTTGGATCATTTCTACATCATTTTTGCATAAGGCGCGTCTCCCTGGCCCGACTTGTATCTCCTTTCTAATGTACCCCAAGTTGGCACTTTATTCCTGAGAATGCACCAAAAGAGCATCTGAGCTTTGGTTGGGCATTGTAGCTTCCAGATTAAGCTAACCCACCATTCATAATTCCCCCATCCTTTTCTTGACATAAGAAATTTATAACCCTATTTAGGAGAATAAGAGCTTGTGTCTGCATGTGCCCATACCAGCTGATCTAGTCTATCTCTTATCCTGACATTAGATCTGGATAGTTCCTTGGTAAAATTGTGCCATTCCTCCATCCATTTTTTATTTAGGTTTAAATCTGTCCCTTAGAACGAGGCCTGTCCCCATATGGTGGAGTGACCATTTTTCCGAATCTAGCTTATGAACTGAATGCCTCTGATGTCGAGTTGGTTTATGAGTCTTGGGGAGAGTGAAAATCCTTCATTGCACCCCACCCATGGGTCCTTCCCTATCCTGACTTGTTCTTCATTCCCTACTTTCCAGGACAGGCCTTGTTCTATGATTTTGAAAGCATCTAAAGTGGCTTTCCACACCACTGAAGCATTTCTTTTCTTCTTATTTGGTTTCCTGATCCAATCATCCAAAGGGATGGGTTCAATATATTTCCTTTTAACTACTATCGTCCACAGGTTCTCCATCTTAATTAGTCTCCATCCCAGCTTCGCTGCTAGAGACGGCCCAAAGGCTATTAAATATTTTATTCCCCATCCTCCCCACTCCTTTGGTCTTGCCACCTTCTCCCATGCCACCCAGGGCAGAACCAACTCCTCCTTTGAGCCTGCCTAGAGAAATTTGTTGCATACTCTTCTGATTTTTTCCAGGATTCCTTTCAGAACCCATGTTAGAGCTGCCCAGTATACAGGTATGGCCAAAAGGACTGATTTGATGAGAGTCAATCTTCCTGCTCTAGATAGCCATTTGAAACTCCAATGAGTGATCCTCGATTCTATTTTTTCTACTAGCCAGAGCCAATCCTGTTTCTTGTATGAGTTAGGCTTTAGGAAGAATCCCATGTACTTGAAGTTGTCTTCTAACTTCCGCTCTTCAAAGGGCAGGTCTTCAGCTATATTCTATGCTTCCATTCTGTTGAAACCTTCCAACAATAGATGGGATTTTTTCTTATTCACTTGCATGCACGTTTCCTTAAGGAAAATGTCCAATATCGTTTTTAGTTCCTTTGTTTCGCTCCTTCTTCCATTGTTGAAGAGAAGGATGTCATCCACAAACAATAGATGGGTTATAAAAAGGTTGATTGCCACTTCCACTCCATGAATTTTGCCTTTTCTTTTGGCCTCTAGGATCAACTGACTGAGTCCTTCGGCCATTAGGAGGAAGAGGAGTGGGGAAAGGGGGCAGCCTTGTCTCAGTCTCTTTTGCCTTGGAAAAGGGGAATGTCACTCTGTTAATTAGCACCGCATAGCTCACACTAGACAAGCACCACATGACCCAATTGATAAATTCTACTTGAAACCACATATGGGTGAACAACGTATGCAGGTACATCCAACTGATTCTGTCATAAGTGTTAGATAAGTCAATTTTCACTACTGCTCCTTTGCTTTTTTGTTGTTTAATGCTATGGATGGTTTCCTAGGCCACACCAATCGCCTCATGGATCTGTCTCCCATCCATAAATCCAAATTGTTCTTTTGATCTATTCCTGGATAATAGAGGCTTTAATCTAACAACAATCACCTTTTCTATAATTTTGTAGATACGATTACATAAGGAGATAGGTCTAAAATCCTCGAAAGAGGATGGGACTTCCTTCTTTGGGATGAGGGCTATGAAGGTTGAATTTAAAGGGGCATAGATTGCACCTTTCCTTCTGGACTCTTCTACCACTTCAGTCAATTCACTGCCTACTATCTTGAAAAAGTGTTGAAACAGCTCCACTGTCCAGCCATTTGGTTCGGGGCTCTTATCCTTTGGCATGGATTTTATGATTCCTTCGACCTCCCCCCTTGTGACTTCCTCCATGAGTTCCATAGAATCCCCTTCGTCTGCATAACGAGGGAAAGCCTAAGTTGTCCAGATTACTTCTGCTAATGACACTTCCGAAGTAGCTGTAAAGAGATTTTAGAAGTGTCTTGTTCCCATTAATGATAGTTCCTCAAAATATCTTGCATGCCTTCCTCCTTATGAATTTAGGGACCATATGGTGTTCAATTTCCTCCTCTGTTTTGCATAATTTTGGAATAATTTGGTGTTCTCATCCCTAGCCCTTAGCCAGATGGCCCTACATTTCAAGCGCCACTATTCCTCTCTTGCTAGAATTGCTCCTTTGGGATTCCAGTTGCTTGATCCTATCCCTTTTTTCCGGTGTTTCATATCCATCAGCTTCTAGACTTTCAAACACATCTAGGTCCTTCCCTATTTGAGTTAGGTATTCATCTTCTTTCATTTTCCTGGCCCTGTCCCATGCCATCGTGGCCTTCTTAAGGTGTTTTAGGTTCTCCATGAAGTGGTAAGCTTTGTCCCGGGTTCAATGGACTTCACAGGTCTCCAGGTTTCTTTAAGAATAGTGTTATAATAATCCTCCTTTAACCACGCTAGGTTAAATTTAAATGGAGTTGCCGACTTTTTTCAATGCATGTTAAGTTCTAACAGAACTGGTAGATGATCAGAGTCACCTCCTTCCCCCACCCACTAACGAAAAGTTTGGATCTTTGCTGCCACCTCCTCTCTCAGGAGAAACATATCCAATCTTTTGGACACCTGATCTTCCCCTGTTCTCTTATTCCTCCAGGTAGGACTTAGCTTCAGCAGGTTTATGTCAAGAAGCTTCTTCTCTCTGATAATTTTTGTGAAAAAGTCCGAGAGTAGGTCTTCTCTTGTAGAGGGTCCCTAGGTTTCAGTTGTGCCTAGGGAGAAGTTCAAATCACCCCCAATCACCAGATTCAGAATATCCATTATAGACATAGAGCAGAGGTTATTCCAGAAATGTACTATGCCATGGTAGGGCCCATATACTTCAATCCCCAGTCCCTGGTCCATTCCCCAGGAATTCAGTGCTTTGAAATTTCCTTCTCTTACTCCCAATGCCATTCCCTCGGATCGGCCTTTGGCATCCAATGCCTAGATGCTCCATCCCGACATTAACTTTGACAAAGATTTTGAAACTTCTTCTCTGGCACCCAACGTTTCTTGAAGAAGTAGAATGTCTAGATTGTAATTGCGTACAACCTCCTTTAGAGCTTGGGCTATTGGCTAAGCCCCAACAGTTCAGGGACAGGATGATCATTAGATTACCTCGAGGGGGGTATTTTACTACTCTAAGTGCCCCGTAGATGGACATTTGCTTCCCATCCGCAATGTCTAGTTTGGCTTTCATCTGAGCCTTTGACAAGTTGGTTTTCCTCCCTCTCACCTTCTGGTCCCCTGCATGGGAGGTTTTCATATCTATCCCACCCACTACCTCCCATGGTGGAGGTTTTTTCTTACGTGGTATGGGTTGTAGGATGGTTTCATAGCTATGGAATCTATGATAAAAAGCCCACCCTCAGTTTTTACATTCTTTTGATTCAGATCTAACTCAAGGATATATGTTATAATACTCTCCAATTACTTGTTTGCAATATTTGAAATGGGAATAACAATATTCTGATGCCTGGAAGGACCAAGCGATGGTTCAGAAAAATTCAAAGAATGAGCAGGAGTAATAGAAGGTGGGGTAGAGACCAGACCCGTACCCTCTTTTGAGTGAGTGAGACTCCCGATATTTTCTACTGTTGGTTTCGAGTCCTGCTTTGTATCCTCCTGCTCCTGAGATGGTTGAATGCCGGGGTACCCTTCTTCCTGAACCTCCATGTTCTCTACTAAGTCCTCCTGAGGCCTATCGATGTCCATCTGGTCTTCTCCAACACCTTTCTTTGACTTCCCTTCCTTGGATTTCTCCTCTTATGCTACCCCTGCCTCTGCCTTCCTTTGCTTCCTCCTTCGCCTAAACCCCAGTGGACATTCTTTTGCCAGGTGTCCATAAATGTGACACCTATGACATCTGAACGGCAGGTGTTCATAGTCTAATAGTTGGGCATACTTGAAGTCCTTGTATTGTAAATGAATTTCCTCCACCAAGCCTGAACGAGGGTTTACGCTTACTAGTATATGGGCCATCCCTTGGTCTCTTGTCTGAAGGAACAACATTTCTACCTCCATGTATTTTCCAAGGTGGCTTCCAATGGATTTGAAAACAAATTCAACCTAAAGGAACTGTGGGAGTCTAGGCATGCGAACCTAAATAGGTACTTCATCCACCCTTTCCCTCTGTGCATTGAACATGGGGCTCCATTTCTTGAAGAAGATCAGGTGTCTCCTAAAGCACCAATTCCTCGCCATAACCCATTCCACTGCTTCTCTTCTCCCAAACTTTACCATAAACCATCCTTTTGCCAGTGTCGTGACCTGAAAGGTAGTGTCTGGCGCTTCCTGCCAATTTTTTGAAGTCCAGCCCTAAATGTAATTAGCATAGTATTTCTTACCTCTAGCCCTTCCTACCAGGGTTAAATCCGCAACTTACATAGCCTCATCGATTTTAACGTCCATTCTTAGGACCATATTTGCTACAGTTTCATTTTTTTATTATTTTGTGTTTTTTCCTCTTCTCCCCCATCTGCCTCTATCATATCCCTTCCTCCCTGATATGTGATTTTGTTTCCACGTTGCCTATTTCTTCCAGTAGCGTTCCTGCACTCCCCTCTTTCCTAGATTTCCTAAGTCCTTCGACAAACGTTCCTCCTGCTAGATTTGATTCCTCCGCTCCAATTGTCAGTGCCTTCTCCACCGCTTGTCCTTCTTTTACGCTTTCACTTCCTTCCCTAGCCTTTGCCCACTTAATGCCTCTTTTATTCTTCAGACTTTCCCCAGTCACCTTCCAACCTTCTGTCAAACCCTCTTCTATTTCTAACAAACCAGCAATCCCCGCCCCTGAGCCCGGATTTTGTTGCAGGGCCTTATTTCTTGTATTTGTGTGAGGGTTACTGTTATGAAACCAGCTCAAGAAAAGATAGAAAAGATAGATCAACGCCTTAGAATTCAGCCTCTTTGAGGGGGCAACCTCCTTTACATTACATAAATGAACAATTCTTCGATGATACAAATGAAAAGACCTCCTTTCTATATATAGGAGTCTAAGGGGTCATAACAAAATCAAAGCCGACATAACAATAATAATGTAAGGGCACAATAATAACAATGGTGGGCTTCTATGGGGCACAGTAGTAAAAATATGGGCACTACATGGGTACATCAATATAATAAGTGGGTTGTACTAATAACAATAAGGGGTTACACTAGTAGTATAGGGGCCTAACATGCCCCTCTCCTTCAAAAAGCGTTGTCCTCAACGCTTGAGTAGTTCTTGATGCTTCTGTATAAAAATTTTGTCCTCCCATGTGGAATCTTCAACGGGTAAGTTCTTCCACTTGATGAGATACTCTGAAATTGATCGATTTTGTAGCTGTCGGGTTCTTGTTTTTGTGACTGCTCCAGGTTCCAATATGATTTTTCCTTCCTCTTCAATTTCTGGCAATATTGTTTGAATTGGGATCTTTTGAAACTTTTGAATAAGTGGCCATACTTCTTTGTCCTTCTTCCATTCATCCCTTGCTTCATTTATCCAATCCGGTTGGATAATAGAAATCGCACAAAACAATGCTTCCACATCCTCATTCTTGAAGAGTCTTCCCATTCGGTAAGGTCGCTATTTTTTAAGTGCATGTAGTATTGCCAACATTTCCTTCTCATAAATAGCTTGCTTGAGATGTAGCAGTAAAAATACCCAATTACCTACATCAAAACATTTTTCACTACAATGTTGATCTACCTGTTGTTTCATTTGATTTTGCACCGAAGTGGCGTTATCCTTTAAAAGTTGGAGAACTTGTTGTTGATGCTCGATGTGATCTTTCACTGCTTGAACTTTTTTCTTCTTGATATGTCCTTCTATCTCTCGAGTTTGAGGAGTGGTAATTTCTTCCAATCCTTTACAAGATATGGTCGGATTCATTTCTTGATGCTCGATGTGATCTTTCACTTCTTGAACATTTTTCTCCTTGATATGTCCTTCTATCTTGATAGTTTGAGGAGTGGTAATTTTGACCAATGAATTACAAGATATGGTTGGATTCATTTCTTCTTTCTCAATGTGATCTTTCACTTCTTGCACCTTTTTCTTCTTGATATGTCCTTCTATCTTGAGAGTTTGAGGAGTGGTAATTCTTGCCAATGCTTTACAAGATACCATCTGATTCATTTCTTCTTTCTCTGGGGTGGGGTCTTGGCGTATATCTTCTTCTTTTGATGTTTCTTGATCCTTTTCTTCCTCCTCTTCATATTCTATGTAAAACAATTTCTTCTCAGCACACTTATGACCTTTAGTGCATTTGCTATCACAATTGTAACAAAGCCCTTTTTCTCTTTTTTCTTCCAATTGTTGTGGTGTAACCCTTGTAGGTTGTGGAAGGCTAGGAGAAACAACACTTTCATCTTTATAGTTGTGAGGGGAATGCTTCCTGGTTCCCATAATTTTGCTTTCCATTATGTCACAAAGTCCTTTTACTCTTTCCAATTGTTGTGGTGTTGCTCTAAAGAAGGTGTTTCTCTTTGTATCCTCATAATGTGCTATCATTTCCTCCATGAAAATTGACCACATAACAAGTTTTTTATGAGAACAAAGCCCTTCATACCATAAAAATTGATCTGGTTCTAAATATGAAGATGAAATACATACCTTTTGTAACAGTTGTACACCATGTAGATCAAAATATTGCTCCATCTGAAGTATCCAATTTACCGGATCCTTGCCATCAAACTTCCTCATCTTGCTTTTTCTTGATTTTAGGAGCTCAACCTTGAAACGACTGTAACTTTGTACTTTCAGATCTTTAATTTCTGAAATTGTGA